>JADMNL010000033.1:66905000-71705000 GCA_016271365.2 Neoceratodus forsteri
TCTGACTGCTCTGAGCTCCAGCAGGTTGATAGCAGCAGGACTCCTCGAGGTCCAGAACCCGTTAGCTCTGTTGTCCCCATGTGGGCTCCCCAGCCCATGAGAGAAGCGTCGGTCATGAGAGCGACCGTCAGCTCAGGGCGGACAAACGGGATCCCTTCCTGCAGATGACCTGGGATGGTCCACCATTGGAGAGCGTCCCACATCTTCTGGATGACAGTGACCAGCTGGTCGAATTGACCCTGATGCTGAGTCCACTGAGTGACCAGCTCCCACTGGAGGGGGTGCATGTGCAATCTGGCCCAACGGACCACTGAGGTGCACGCCGCCATGTAACCCAGAAGGTGCAGGAAGTCCCGGGCAGGGCGCAAGTGCCCAACCAGAAATGATTGGGCAAAGGAGGAAAGAACCTCCGCCCTGTCCGCTGGGAGCCAAGCTCTGGCTTGACGAGAGTCGAGCTCTGCCCCAATAAAGTCCATCACCTGAGAGGGGACGAGTTCCGACTTGGCCTCGTTGATCAGGAGGCCTAACTGGGAACAAGGTCGGAGGGCCAGGTCCCTGGACCTCTCCACCTCCTGCAGGGAGGAACCCGCCAGGAGCCAATCGTCGAGGCAGGGGTATATCTGAACCCCTTGACACCGTAGATGGGCAGCCATCACTGCGATGCACTTGGTGAAGACCCGAGGGGCCGATGACAAGCCAAATGGCATGGCTTGGAACTCGTACAGGGTCCCTTCCACCCTGAAGCGGAGGAACTGCTGGTGGGACGAACGGATTGGGACGTGGAAAAATGCGTCCTGTAGATCCAGTGAACAGAACCACATGTTTCGCTCCAGAGATGGCATGATCTGATTCAGAGTTACCATCCAGAAGGTGCGAGACCTGAGATATTGATTAAGATCGTGGAGATCTAGGATGGGGCACCAACCCCTGTCTGCTTGGGCACCAGGAAGTATCTGGATATGAAGCCTGGGTCTGTAGGAGGATCCGGCACTGGAGCTACTGCCTCCTTGCAAAGGAGCTGAGCAATGTCGTCCCGAAGGGCCGACTGAGTGCAAACTGAGATCCTTTCCTTGAGGGGCACGGGCTCAGCAGGGAGGGTACTGCTTGAATTCTAGAGGCAGTCCCCGACCAACCACTTCCAGGACCCATCTGTCTGAAGTGATACCGGACCAGGCGGAAAGAAAGTGGCGAAGCCGGCCCCCCACAGGAGGACCCAGAACTGGCGTGATGGGTGTAGGAGTGGCAACCCCTGACCCGTCACTGAGCAGGCTTAGAGGAGGAGGAGGCTCCTGGACGGGCACCTTGGCCTCCTTTTCGGGGCTGTTGGGGACCCTGCTTGGGCCTGGGGCGCCAAGCTTGAGCCTTCTGTTGCTGCTGACCTCCCTGGAAGGAGGGCTGTCTAACCGCAGGAGAAGAGTGCCGAAAAGGCTTCTTGCGCTTCTGCTGGTTCTTGCCCGAAGAACCCTTTGCAGAAGTGGCATCCAAGGTGGCACTGGACTGCTCTATGTGCTGGAGGTGACCTGCCACTCCCAGACCGAAGAGATTGGTGCCAAGGAAGGGCACATCAGCTAACTTGTGCTGAGTATCCACCGGGAAAGAGGATAACCGCAGCCAGGCCCTGCGGCGAGTGGCCACTACGGCTGCTAGTGAGCGGGCACAGGAATCTCCAATATCCAAAGTTGTCTGGAACTGCTGTTTTGCAACAGCATGGCCCTGGTCACGGAGCTGCTTAACCATGGTCTGCATGTCCGCTGGGAGATGAGGGAGGACTTCACCTAGCGACCCCAAGAGGGCGTGAGAGAAATGTGCCATGATCACTGCCGAGCTGGCCTGACGAAGGCCCAAGGATGAGGCCACAAACACCTTCCGGGCAGAATGGTCCATATTCTTGGACTCCTTGTCCGGAGGGCGGTCAGTATCCGCTGAGCTACCCATGCATCTAAACACAGAGGCAGTTACAAGGCTCTCGGTTGAGGGATGCTCTGTGAAACCTGCCAAGGACCCCATAGGTACAGTGTAGTTGCGAGCCATGCGAGCAGACAGAGCTGGGCAAGAGGCAGGGTGCTGCCATAGCTCAAGGGCGGGGACAACAATGGCTTCAGCCACTGGGAAGGTCTCCGTCAGGGTATCCCCCCTCTTAAGGATATCCGTGAGAGGATATTCAGCCTTCTTTTGGATAGGCTCCAAGGGCATACTGGTTGACTCTGAAATAAGGCGGAGGATGCCCTGGAAAGAGGAAGAACCTTCCTCCAAGCCTGTCACTGACAACTCATCGGGGTGTGAGTGCAGACCAGTGGTATCTGAGTCCGAAGAGTCGGGATATAAGGGTCTCCCTCCTATGTCCCCTTCAATATGCCAAGAGCGATCAGGGACAACAGTGATGGACAGACGATGGGAAAGGTCCGTATCTGTCTGGTTCTCTTTCTAGGGAGCCCCTCCTTGAGGCTGCTTAGGCAGTGGCTCCACCAAAATTGGTGGGGAGACCGGAACAGGCCAAACAGGAATGCGTGCCGGTCCTACCGGAGGAAGAACAGGAGTCTTCGGTTCCGGAGGGGTCAGTGTCAGCCTAAGAGGCTGGGGCCAAGTAATGGCCGGTGTAGTCGGCAGAGCCGGCTTATGACCAGTCAGAATTAGCTGCTGCCACATAAGGTCCTCATAACGCCGACAGAGCTTCTGTCGAAGTCTCTCCTTGTCCGAGAGTGTTTGTGACTTTTTTCATTTTTTCGACCGAAGGGGTCCTGTTCCTCGATCGAGACCGACAGGGTCAGCTTGTTCAATCGGGAGAGGCCGGAGTCAGTGAAAACCGAGGTTCTGGCTCCTGTCCCTCGATCAGGATACCCTAGGGCTGGGTCTCCTCGTCGGGGAAGGAAAGGATACGTGTCCTCTCCAATGGGTCGTCGACTGGGGGTGGCGACGACGGCTCTATCGGGTCGAGAGATATCTCGTCCAGTTCCTCGGCCTCGGTGCCTTGGCCTGACGAAAGGTTCGAGAAGCCGGTGACCGAGGAAGCGATCTCGACCGAGGCCGAGACTGCAAGGTCCTGGGATTCAGACCTCTCTCAGTCCCAGGAATGTCTTCTCCGAGAAGACGACTTAGGGTCCTTGTCCCGTTTTCTAGGGAGGGAGGAGTGCATGCCCGAGGGTGTCTCATCCCTGGTGGGGAGAGACTGGCACAGCTCATGAAAGAATCCTGTGAAGGTAGAGCCAAGGTTTAGCAGCACGTAAAAACCTCGGCTGGCTGAAGCTTGGGCAGCTTCTTCTTCAAATGCTGCCACTTGGTCGAGCTGCTCAGTGGATCCCGCGGCCGTGGAAACCGCCCACCTTGCCTCCTTCGATTTCTTCGGTGGACTGTGAAGCTCCAGTCTCCCCAGCTTAAGGCACACCTTGCGGTCATCCAGAACGTTGGGATGGAAGGCCAAGCAGATGGTGCACGAAGAGGTGTCATGCACGACACCTAAACAATAGACACACGAGAGGTGGGGATCGGTGTGTGACATTTTCTGTTCGCAGGGACACCGGCGAAACCCGGGGGACGACTTGTCCTCCATGTCCGATGTGCTTGGATCGGAATTGTAAACTTGTATGAGTTTCAAAGAAAGTGATTGCAGTGAAAACCTTCGATTAGTATCCAGGGCCTATGATACTGCAGAAATAGCATGAGGGAACCTGAATCTTCCAGCGGAAAGGAAGATCTGGCATCATGGGGCGAAGTCAAGGTATTTACCACCTGGGTGAGTGGGAGGAGCTAGCTTGAAGACATCTGGCCAGATTTAAAGGGGAAAGGGACATGCACAAAGAGTGTGGATGAACAACATAGCCACACTCCTAGAAATAATGTTTTGCTGGCGATTTGAAAATTTTCACCTATGGGCTCATAAGAAAGCTATGTTGAAAATCTGGTGTAAAACATACGGTAAAAGAAAAAATTACTCACCTTAGTAATTGCTTTTCTTCTCATGGAGTCTTGCTATATTTATGACTATATGCAGTCAGCCACTGCAGCTGAACTGCCCCGGAGAGGAAAGAGTTAACTCCAGAGAGTCTGGAGTTCCAAAGCTCGAGGGCGCTATACCAAAGCTCTATCTGGCCAGTTTCAAATGAAACTGTCAGATCTTTACGAAGTTAACACTAAGCAACAAGTCTGTGTGGAAAGCTCTACACTAGCCAAGTGGCTACCTACTAGTAGGAATAACAACAATATAAACAACAATATAAACAGCAATAATAATAATAACAACAATGAATAATAGTATTATTAGTTTCTCCCTAACAAGCACTATTAGACCCCCCCTTCCCCCAAGACTCAAGTCCAGGAAGGGGGCCAACATATTACTTAAAACAGAAATACCTAATTTCCCAACCCTAAATAAAGGGGGTGAAGGGAAGAACTAAAATGGCATGACTGTGCTTGCACTAATTTGCCACCCCTACCCAAGTAGAAGTTCTGAGAGGGGCAGGAGGGAGGATGGTCATAATATAGCAAGACTCCATGAGAAGAAAAGCAATTACTAAGTTGAGTAATTTTTTCTTCAAACACCATGAAGTCTTGCTATATTATGACTATATCTGAATTACACAGCAGTTACCTCCATGGAGGAGGGTCAGAACCTACTTAGGAAATAGGCTCTGAAGCTAGCTGTGCCAAGCGAGCATCTCTCCTGGACTGAATATCCAGGGAATAATGCTTGGTAAAAGTGTGAACTGTTTTCCAAGTAGCAGCTTGACAGATTTCCAGAATGGGAATATCTCTAGCAGCTGCTACAGATGCAGCTGTACCCTTGGTGGAGTGAGCCCTCAGTCCTGAGGGGGGTTCTCTACCTAGTTTTTGATAACAAAATTGGATACAAGAGACAATCCACCTTGCAATTGTCCTCTTAGTGGCAGGTTTCCCTTTGCCAACCTCGCCATAGGTAAGGAAGAGTTGGAGAGGATTCGAACCTGTGACCCTTGGTGCGTTCAAATAGTAGCTTAAGGCTCTTTTGGCGTCCAAGCTGTGCAGACTCCTCTCACCTGAGGAAGAATGCTCAGTGAAAAATACTGGAAGAGAGATGGATTGGTTCAGGTGGAAATCTGAAACCACTTTGAGGCAAAAACTTTCTGTTAGTCCTGAGGACTACCTTATCTCTGTGGAAAGAGATAAAATCTTCTTCCACTGACAGGCCTGCAGTTCACTTATCGTCTGGCAGAAGTGATAGCCACTAGGAAAACAGTTTTCCAAGTCAGAAACTTGAGCTCTGCTGAGGACAAAGGCTCAAAGGGGGGTTGCATTAACTGAGCAATGCAAACATTCAGGTCCCAAGCGGGAGCTGGTTCTCGAAAAGGAGGGTTGGTATGAAGTAACCCTTTAAAAAACTTGGAAAGCACAGGGTGAGAAGAAAAGGAAGCAGGCTTCCCTGCTGACAGAAAAGCAGAGACAGCTGCCAGATGAACCTTTAAGGTAGCTGTCCTAAGGCCTAAGGAATTTAAATGGACCAAATAGTCAGTAAAATGGGCAGATCAGCAGATTCTGGGATAATCTGCTTCTCAGAGCACCAGATGGAAAACCTTTTCCACTTAGAATTGTAAGTGGCCTAGTGGAAGGCTTCCTTGAAGCCTTTAAAATATCAAAACACCTTGAGAAAGGTGTAAGTCAGCAATTCTAACTCCTCAAGAGCCATGCCTTGAGATGGAGAGTTGAGGTCGGATACCACACTCTCCCTGTGCACAGGCCAGTAAGTCGTGGACTCTGGGCAAGCTCAGGGCAGGTGGACTGTCAGGACAGAAGCAGTGGGTACCAGGGCTGTCTGGCCCAATCTGGAGCAATCAGAATCACCTTGCAGGGCTGAGATCTGATTTTACTAGTACCCTGAAAAGAAGGGAAAGGGAAGGCATACAGGAACTTCCTTTCCAATCCAACTGAAAGCGTCCAGGGGACTGATCCCAGCACTGGAGGCCTGCAACAAAACAGAGGAAGTTGGTGGTTGTCTGGGGCTGCGAAAAGATCTATCTGAGGGTGCCCCATCTGGCAAAGACTGACCCCAGCACCTGAGGATTCAGAGCCCATTCGTGATGGCCCTGAGAAATCCTGCTGAGGGCATCCGCCAGGACCACTGTCCTTCCTGGAAGGTGAACTGCTATCAGGAGGTGTTCAGGAGTAAGCCAGAGACCACAACTTCATTGCTTGGTGCACAAGGCTGATGACCGAGTGCCCTTGCTTGTTGATGTACCACATTGTTGTGGTGTTGTCTGTCCTGGCTTGAACTACTTTGTTCTGGACAGAAGCTGAAAGCCTGAAGAGCTAAAAGACAGCTCTGAGTTCCAAGATTGATGTGGAGCAGAGATTGCTGGGAGACCACACTCCTGAGTGGACAGGTCGCCAAGTGAGCTCCCACCCTAACAGGGAAGCATCCGTGGTGAGGGTGAGGGAGTGGGAAAGCAGGAATGAAAGGAACCCTTGTTTTAGATTGCTTTGATCCTGCCACCAGTGTAAGGCCAGGATCAGGGTTTGGAGTCACTGGAACCAATTTGGAAGGGGTCCCTCCTTTGAGACCAATAGGCCCTCAAATGGAACTGAATGTCCCTCATCTGGAATCTTGCTCCTTGCACTACAGCTGTGGAAGCAGCCATGTGCCCTAGGAGTTGCAGAAAAAGCCTTGCTGGTCGAGACCACGAGGGTAAGGAGGATGCCAGGGCAATGAGTCTGTCTACCCTTTCCGAGGGAGAAATGCCCTGGCTAACTTTGTGTTCAATTCTGCACCTATGAAAGTTAGTACCTGAACTGGTTCGAGAACTGACTTTGGTAAATTCAGCAGGAATCCCAGGAAGTGAGAACCTGCTGGGTGACTTGCAAGTGGGACTTTACCTGATCTGGGGACTGACCCACTATGAGCCAGTCGTCCAGGTGAAACACAGCAATCCCTTGCCTTCTTAAATGAGCCACTACCACAGCTAGACATTCGTGAATACCCTCGGCACAGAGGTAAGGCAAGGGCATTGCCCTGAACTGGTAGTGCCTGAGGTAGTTCAACCTGAGGTACTGTGAGAAGGCCTGATCAGAACATGAAAATAGGCATCCTTGAGGTCCAGAGAAGCTAACCAGTCCCCTGGCCTCAGGGAGGGCAAAATCATTGTCAGAGTTAACATTTTGAACTTTGGTTTCAAAGATGCTTGTTAAGGTACCTTAAATCTAAAATGGGCGCCATTCTCCTGTCTTTTTGGGGTAAGAAAGTATCTTGAGTACAGCCTGCACTGATGGCAAGGAGGGACCTTTCTACTGCTTTGCAGTCCAAAAGAGAGAAACCTCTGCTTCCAAAGCAAGGGCTTCTGAAGGATTTGCAGGTGGAAAATGTCTGGCTCTCATCTTCAGAAACTGTTTGAAGCTGAGAACCAGACCCTGGCCTATTACCTCCAGAATCCACCTGTCTGAAGTTAGGGACACCCAGTTCTGGCTGAAATAAACCAACCTGCCCCCCACTGGTACAGGAGAATCGGCCCTGGGCACCCCATCAGGGTGCCTGCTTGGCAGTAGCCTTAGGCTGAGGGGAGGGGGACGGTTTACTTGTGCCCCGTCTACCTCTGCCTCTAAAGAAACCCCTCTGTGCAAATGCAGAGGAGGCCTGAAATTGGTAAAAAGGCCTGTGGAAAGGCCTGCCCCTACCTCTGGGAGCGTGCCTCTGTGGAGTGGCATGCCTCTTCTTAGCCTGGGCACTTTTGTAGGTAGTTCTGTATTCATCCATCTTTTTCATATAGTTTTCTGTTTGTTCCCCAAACAGAGAATTACCCAACAGGAAAATCCATAGCCTTTGACTGAGTATCTTGGGACAGATTAGTGCATCTGAGCCATGCCAACCTCAGGAAAGCTACAGAAGTGGCCATGACCCTAGAGGAAACATCATTAACATCAACAGCAGTATGAAATTGAACTTTAGAGGCTTCAATGCCATCAGCAGCCACCTGTTCCAACTCACTAGCCAGCTGGCCATGGGCCTGCTTGGCTAACTACTGCATCTATGTCCCACCTAGATTTCTGATATCTAGCCACATAAGCCATATAATTTGCCTGCCTGAGTCCCAAAGCTGCCATATACTGTTTTTTCCATGGCATCAATCTTCCTGGAATCCTTATCAGGAGGATGTGAGGCCAGAGGAATATTACCTTGTCACAGGCTGCAGCTTGTACCACACCTACATGACTACACTGCTCAGTGAGGAAGTCTGTATCAGAGCCTGACAAAGGTATATCTTCTGTCCATTTTTTATCTACAGGAGGGACAGAATGAGGATTTTTAAAATCTTTGTTGTTTGCTTCCTAAATGACTTATGCAAAGGAATAGACAACCTCCTAGACTCTGGTATATCCATCATTTCTACATAATCAGGCTCCTCTTGCTCATCCACAGCTTCCTCTAAAGGAAGCTGGAGGTTTCTGCAACCTTTTGTAAAACATAAAATGAGAAGGGACTCAGACAGAATAGGAGGAGATTCTAAAGGTCTGGAGAAATGTCCGGTTCAATGGGCACGTCCAGACCCTCCCAGCCACACATGTAATGATAAAATTCGTCCTCCTCTCCTGTGGTTCATAAAATTCCTCAACATCATACTCCTGAACCACTGGCACTGAACGAACCAGCCTTTTACCAACTGTAGGTGGTTCGGCGGGACCCTGAGACAGTGACTGGACAATCTGTATGGCTTTAGCTATTTCTGCAGCAGTTGGAGAGACAATTTTGGACTCCAAACCTACTGATTTCTTTGTCTTTTCACTGAGACTGGTTCCCTGAACCAGCCTTCCTTGCCTGAGAAGTCTCGCCCTGGTCAGAGGCACTCCTCTGGTCCAGTGGGTACTGGACCGGGCTGGCCTTCGGGTCAGCGGACTCTTGGCCTCTCGTTCCTGAGCGGGCCCAATCTCTTTTCCAGGGTGGCTGCAGGGAAATTTTTACACACCTGGCAGTCTGACAGGAGGTGGTCAGCCCCCAGACAATAAACACAAGTGGTGTGTGGGTCAGCCTTGGCAAAGGCTTCCCCACAGACATCACAGTGTTGAAACTCAGTGGGCCCGGTTTTTCTTTTGGGTTTCTCAGACATAATGCCAGCCTAACCAAAAACTTGCCCTTTTGATGGCAGTGCCAGGCAAGACACCCTTATCGGTTCCTAACCGTGTCACGGGTATTTGAAAAAACCTATTTAAAAGCAAGGTTTTTTTAGAACCGATAAGAACCGGGAACCGCACTCTAAAAGCCCAACCAACACTTTAAAACGTTAAATTAAGCAAACCGATCGGTTCAAAACCGAACCGATAATTGAATTTCACACAGACTTTAAATTTTCTACTACGGTTTACCAGATAGAGCTTTTAACGAAATGCGGTAAAATAAATACTTTTGCGGTTCAAATGAACGAAAATACTCGCTTGAACGAGAAATGAACCGATGTGAAGGCTGATCTCGGGCGACTGTTCAGTGAAGCGGAGTAAAGAATCTGACAGTTTCATTTGAAACTGGCCAGACAGAGCTTTGGTATAGCGCCCTCGCGCTTTGGAACTCCAGACTCTCTGGAGTTAACTCTTTCCTCTCCGGGGCAGTTCAGCTGCAGTGGCTGACTGCATATAGTCATAATATAGCAAGACTTCATGGTGTTTGAATGACCAGGTTATGAAGGAACATTTAAATATTATATATGGTCAACATCTGCTAGCAATGTCTGACCGGGGGGGGCATTACATGACAGATGTCAGCGTGACACTATGTAGTAGTGGGCGGTCCCCACGTCCACCCTCCAGTTCTCCAACCGGAGAACTAAAAAAATAATGACAGGGGAATGGAAAAAGGCTCCTGAATTCAGAAAAAAGGCTCCTAGAATGAGAGATACAAACTAAAGAGGGGGAAGGAAGGAGGGAGGGAAAAAGTTTACTTACTGCAAGAGCCTCTCTCGAAGATCTACTATTACGGTAAGTTCTTACGTAACTGTACTATCTTACATCGAGAGGGCTGTTGCAGTAAGTAATAACTTATAGGACTAAGTCCTAAGAAATCAGAGTCCAAAGGACAGGAAATATGGGAGGCTGGAACAGGAAGCTAATATGAAGCCAAATACTGAGGACAGGAGTCCTAGGAGGACTACTAATCCGACACCAGCCCTGCGCCGAGAGGGAATGTCCAAACCAAACCAGAATGTGATATGGAGGTGTGCACAGAAAGCCAAGTATCAGGTGCGCATATATTTGCATCAGATACGTTGCTGGAAACAGACTGCACAGGCAGCCATACTCCTGGTAAAATGTCCTATCACCTGCACAGGAAGGACTGAACCACACTTTTGGTAACAAAAAAGAAAAACAGATGACCAAACATTTGGAAAAAAACGTTGTCTGTGGCACCTTCCCTTTTTGGTGCTAAAGAAAACAACTGATCCATTCTCTGGACATGGTTTGTCCTGTTTGGATTCATGCACAGACCCACCTGGTCTCTCGTGCAAAACAAATAAGGTACCTTATACATTAAATAAAGACGAGACGGTGCCAGAGAGATGCCCGAGGAGGGGGAGTTGGGTGGCCTGTGTTTTGAAACCAACTGGGTTTTGGTTTCCAACCACCAAAATTTTAGGATTTCCTGAAAATCCACCTGAGGTTGTGGAGGTAGAGGCTGCGAGAATTCAGAGCCAGGACCATGTCCTTGAAAGCTAGGAGACTGGTAATGTGAGTAACCTGGTGTATGAAAATAACTACGGTAGCCTGAATAATAGTATGGCAAAGAGGATCCAGCATTGGGGCTGACAGAGGATAGCCCGACGGAAGATAGGCAAAGCCTGATGTCAGACCCCAATGAGGGAACCCTGACAGCAGCACTGACAGGTGATATCCTGATGATGGGCCTGACGGAGGATATGCTGGTGGACCAGACAGAGGGTAGCTGGAGGGGGGTAGAGTCGGGGAGCCTGACAGCGGCCCAGATGGAGGGATGCCTGACGGTCCCATAGGACAATCCAATCCAGAAGGGCGTGGCCCCAAGGTAAGTCCCAAGGGTGGAAGACCCGATGGGAGCCCCGACGGGGGAGGAAAGATAGGAACAGGGTTCAGTATCACTCTGGATGTTGGAGCTACTGTGAGGCCCAGTGGTAGCCTTTCACCAGGAAGACCTGATGAAAGGGGTTTGTCCGTCATACCCAGCGACAGTGGAGGTGGGTCAGACAGAACTGGAGATGGAGGTTCTCCATGAAGGGAGCACCGGGGGAGACCCTAGACCCTCGGCTGGAACAGAGCTAATGTCCGGCAGCATATCAGAGCCTGACAGACGCGAAGAGGTCGTGCGGTTGTTGGAAGAACTGACGATTGACTGACTGACCTGGGTCATGCAAAAGTCGGGCCCTCCAACTTACCAACCTTGGCCGGGTGCTCATCGAGAGTACCAACGAGTGGCTTATTGTCCGCGCCTGCCGACTTAGAGCCCGGGATGGAAATGGGCCTAAGAGTGGCAGCTGTCTCGGATGAATCAGAGGAGCCCACCATCACCTTAACCAATGGCAGCGAGGGGCAGAAACCTGTTCCAAAAGGAGAGCAGGTTTGGTCACGGCACTTACCTTCCCAGAGGAAGAGGGCCTAACCTCTGACGAAGGGCCTGCGGGCGGCTTCGAAGGAGGGAGGGACTGCGCCGTATCCAGATGTTTTTCTTTATTCCTTTTCTTCTACTTCTTATGTTACAATGGCAAGGAAGAAGCACTTTGGAGCTTTTGTAGTTCTTTTGCCATAGCTGCCATGTTTTCTTTCAGGAGATGGGCTTGAGCGATTGCTGGCACCATTTCCGCGTGGCCTGGTTAAATTTGGCACAGGCTTCATACTCCTCGACCTTGTGGTGAGGGCCCAAACAGAAGAGGCAAAGGGAATGCTGGTCTTCGTGTGGTAATTGGATGCCGCACAAACTGCATTTGTTTTTATGCGATTCCGATGGAGAAATGGATGACATACCAACAATTTTAAGTTGTAGCAAGTAAATACAGGTTACTCACCTGTAACAGGAGTTCTAGGAATGGTATATGTTGTTCATCCACACTCATTGGCAGGTATCCTTGCCGCTTTAAATCTTGCCGGAAGGTCTTCAAGCTTGCTCCTCCAACCCACCCGGGTGGTATAACTCTCGGCTCCGCCCCATGACGCCAGATCTGGCCCGCTGGAAGCTCAGGTTGTGCGTCGAAGCCGGGGAGGTCGGGTGGGTCGTGTGGATGAACAACATATACCATTCCTAGAACTCCTGTTACAGGTGAGTAACCTGTATTTCTAGGGACATGGATATGTTGTTCATCCACACTCATTGGCAGACTCCTAGCAGTTCTCCGGGAGGAGGGAGGCAAGACGCACACCCCATATACTTACTTGGGAAGAGAGACTGGAGGACAGGCCCCAAAACCAGCATCCGGCGTGACTCAAGGTCGATGTGGTAGTGGGTAATGAGGTGTTTGCTGACTTCCAGGTAGCAGCCCTGCAGATTTCCTGGATAGGGGCGCCCTGGAAGCAGCCACCGTTGCAGCAGTATGGCGGTAGAATGAGCTCTTATCCTCTGGGAGGCTCCATGCCCGCCAACTTATAGCAGAGATCTATGCAGGAGGTTACCCACCTGCTTATCGTCCGCTTGGCTGCAGGTCTGCCAGATCTGCTTCAGCGTAGGTGACAAACAGCTGGCGAACCCTCCCAATTTCAGCGCCGCGCCCTTATATGCTTACGCCTTCTAGGGTCCAGAGTATGGAGCCTATATTGGCCTCCGAGGTGTGATTGGGGTAGAACACCGGCAGAGTCAACACCTGGTTAAGGTGAAACTCCGACACCACCTTGCGGAAGGAATTTGGGTGGGCGCAGGACAACTCTGTCCCTGTGGAAGACCAGGTAAGGAGACTCGATGAGCGCCTGGAGCTCTCCCATCCTTCTGGCTGACGGATAGCCACCAAGAAGGCGTGTCTCACGACAGGTGAGAGAGAGCACACCTGTGCATAGGTTCGAATGGCTTGCCCATGAGCTTTGCCAATACCAGCAGTAGATCCCACGAGGTGGGGGTTCCCGCACTGGAGGAAATGTGATCAAGGCCTTTGAAAAAGCCATGACCACCTTCTCCTCGCCATCGACTGCTTCCCGCCCGCCCTGCAAGCAGAGATGGCTGCCAGGTGCAACTTTAGGGTCGCCGACCCAAGCCCTTGACTAGAAAGGACCATAACAGTCCAAGATGCTTGCCAAGGAACAGGAGGAAGGGTCAAGCCCTTGCCCTGACACCAAATGGAAAACCTTTCCATTTGAAGGCATACATTTTCTGGTCGACTCATACGGGACGCCTCAACTACATTGAGGACCTTCGGAAAGACCCAAGGCCTGGAACTCTAGCAGCTCAGGAACCAGGCGTCAGGTGCAGGGATTGAAGGTCCGGATGGAACACCTTCCCTGATTGACTGAGAGCAGGTCCGGGCGAGCTGGAAGCTGCCGCGAGTCCTGGAGCTGAGACTGAGGAGATCTGGGTACCAGAACTGGCGAGGCCAGTCTGGGGCTATCAGAATCACCTCGCCTTGTCCCTCCTCGCGCTGAGAAGCACCTTGTGGATCAAGGGAAATGGGGAAGGCGTAAAGAGGCCGGGTCCATTGCCTCGAGAAGGCATCCCCTGTGAGCCCTGCTGAGGGCGGGCATGGAACAGACTCAGCCGGCGTTCTCCATGGAGGCAAACAGGTCCACCTGAGGTGTGCCCCAAAGGGAGAACAGATGCTGTACTACCTCGGCAGGAGAGACCACTCGTGGGATGCAGCCCCTATCCGCTCAGGGCATCGGCCAGGGTGTTGGAGGCTCCTGCCACGTGAATGGCTAGGAGATCCGCCTCAGGCTGCGCATGGTGACCAACGCGGAGAGCTTCCTTGCATAGAAGCATGGAGCGCGCCCCGCCCTGGCGGTTTAGATAGTACATGGTCGTGGTATTGTCCGCCTGACTCGGACCACTTGACCCCGGAGGAACGGAGCAAAGGCGGTGAGAGCTAGGCGGACCGCTCGGAGCTCCAGCAGGTTGATGTGGCATCGGGACTCCGCGGGGACCAGAGGCCATGAGCCAGTGTTCCCCAGATGGGCACCCCAACCCATCAGAGAGGCATCGGTCGATAGAGAGCCGTCGGCTGGGCGGACGAGCAGGATGCCCTCCTGCAAATGATCTGGAGCGGTCCACCACTGGAGAGCGTTCACATCCCCTGTGTCACCGACTAAGCTGGTCCAAGGATCAGCGTTGTGACCACTGGCTGGCCAGTCCCCACCGAAGGGGACGCATGTTCCAGCGGCCCAACGGACCACGCTGGTGCAGGCCGCCATGAGACCCAGGGAGGCGCAGGAAGTCCCGGCAGGGCGCAATTGCCCAACCAGAAATGATCGGGCAAGGAGGAAAGAACCTCGCCCTGTCCGCCGGGGCCGCCTGGCTCGAAGAGAGTCGAGCTGCGCCCCGATGAATAGAATCACCTGCTTCGGCTCGAGTTCCGACTTGGCCTCGTTGATAAGGAGGCCCAGTTGAGAGCAGACCTGGAGGGCCAGATCTCTGGACCACTCCGCCTCCTTCCTGGAGGGAGCTGCTATCAGCCAGTCGTCCAGGTAAGGGTACAGGACCCTCGGCGCCCACGAGAATGCTGTCACCACTGCCATGCATTTGGTGAAGACCCTGGGAGCTGGAGACAAGCCGAAGGGCATGGCTTGGAACTCGAAGAGGGATCCTTCCGCTCGGAAGCGAAGGAATCTCTGGTGAGACGGACGGATAGGGACGTGAAAAAACGCGTCCTGCAAGTCCAGAGAGCAGAACCACACGCCGCGTTCCAAGGATGGTATTATCTGAGCCAGAGTGACCATCCTGAAGGTTCGAGACCTTAGGAACTTGTTTAGGTCGTGTAGGTCGAGAATGGGGCGCCAGCCCGTCGCTCGGAACCAGGAAGTACCTGGACACAAACCCTGGGTCTGAAGGAGGGTCCACCACCTCTCTTACCACCTCCTTCTGGAGGAGGAGAGCGATGTCGGCTCGACGAGCCGCCAGTGAGGCTGGGGATCCCGAAGCCCCCCGAGGGGCGACGGCTCTGAAGGGTGGTGCCTGCTCGAATTCCAGAGGCAGGCCTCTTCCACCACCTCAGACCCCACCTGTCCAGAGCGTAACAGCGACCAGGCGGAACGGAGTGCCGGGGCCGTCCCCAGGGGGACCAGGGGAGTGAGTGACGGGATGGGCGCACCCCTCAGCCCGTCACTGGGCAGGCTTGGAGGAGGGACCGGCCGAGGGACCTCCTGGGCCCTTTCCTCCCTGCCTCCTGTTAGAGGAAGCCGGCGGCTTGGGTTTGGGATGCCAAGGCCGAGCCTGCTGGCCCTGACGTTGCTGGGCTGGGCGCGCCGGGGGCACAGAAGGACGAAAGGGCTTAGGCTGTGGTTTGCGGCCTTTGTCCTTCTGAGCGGAAGAGACCGAGTCCAAGGTAGCATTGGACTTCTCGATCCTCTGCAGGTGACCTTCCACCCCAGGGTCAAGAGGTCAGTCCCAAAAAGGGAACATCCGCCAACTTGTGCTGGGTATCCAGGTAAAGGTGGATATCCTCAGCCAAGCCTCGCGACGATAGCCACTGCGCCGCCACCGATCTGGCACATGAGTCCCCTATATCCAAAGCAGTCTGGAGCTGCTGTTTGGCCACTGCCCTGCCCTGGTCCCACACCTGCTTAACCGTAGTCTGCAGATCGGGGGAAGATGAGGATGACCTCATCCAGGGAGCCCAACAGGGCATGAGAAAAATGTGCCATGAGGACGGCCGAACTGGCCTGAAGGCGAGAGAGGGCAGCGTAGACTTTTCAGCCGACATAGTCCAATTTCTTGGACTCCTTGTCAGGAGGTTTGTCCACATCCCTGGCGTGCCGGGCGCTACGGAAAACGCTGTTGGTAACCAACCCCTCAGCAGAGGGTGTTCCAAAACCGGACAAGGAACCGGTAGGGACCGTGATACTTTCCTGGCCATCCTGGCCAAGGCGCAGGGCAGGAAGCAGGCGCTGCCAAAGCTCCAGTGCCGGACCCACTATGGCCTCGGCCACCGGAAAGGCCTCCGTCGGAGAATCCCCTCGGTCCAGAATCTCCGTGAGGATACCTGGCCCGTTTGGAAACGGGTTTGAGCTCCATCCCGGTGGACTCCGAGATGAGCCGAAGCAGTCCTAGGAAGGACGACGGGCTATCGTCCATTGACTGACCTCCTGAAGACTCCAAGTCCAGTCGCTTGGAGAAAAAGGAGGAATCATCTTCGGACTCGGAAGAGTCCTCGAAGAGCTGCCTCTGGCCTGAGCCACCCTTCACCTGCCGAGGTCGGTCGGGAGTGAGGGTAACTGACAGCCGATGGGGAGACCCGCCGACCCGAGAATCCTTGGTCGGAGCCCCAATTGGTGGCTGTGGAGGCGGAGGTTCCACCGGAACGGTGGAGCAGTTGGTTTTGGCGAACAACCGGCCTGGGTATAGGCTCCTCGGATAAGTCGAGGGGTTGTGTCGGCCGTTCCGGTGACAGCCACTTAATGGCCGGGGAAGGCGACGGGTCGGCTTATTCCCGGCCAGGAGGAGCTGTTGCAACATAAGGTCCTCGTACCGTCGACGTAATTTACGCCGAAGCCTCCCCTCATCCGAGGAGGAGGACGAGGACGAGCGGCGACGCCGCCTACCGCGGTGCCGAGACCGAGACCGCCTATGACGGTGGGATCGGCTGGACCGCGAAGAGGTCCGAGACCGAGACCGAGAGTCCCGGAATTTCCGAGGTCGGTGCGGGGAGGTGTCGGCCGGAACCGGCACTCCCTTCAGCTCGGATGGTCCATCCGAGGGCTCGAACCGAGGCACAGGCGAGCCCACGGGATCTCAACTCCTCCCGGGGAACCGGGAGAGGGGAATTCGCTGCTAAAGGCGACAGCTCTGTCAATGGGTCGAGAAAATCTCGACTTCATCGGTGGGAGTCTCGGTCAACTGACCTGACGGGGACACCGTGAGGCCAGTGGCCGAAGCTGAGCGGTCGACCGAAGCCGACGGTCGACGGCCCGGGGAGAGGGACCTTTCCCGCTCCCAAGAGCGTCGACGGAGGGACTTACCCCTGTCCCTCTTTTTGGACCGAGAATAAGGTCCAGCAGACGCAGGCCCTTCTCCTTTAGTGGAGAGGGACAGACAAAGCTCCTTAAAAGAAGCCGTGTAGGAAGAACCCAGAGAGAGCGGGATAAATGCCTCGGCCGAGGAAGATACGGCCCGCGCCGCCTCCTCTTCGAGGGCGACCATCCGCTCGAGCTGATCCGCCGAGCCCACCGCCGCGGACACCGCCAACCGGGCCTCCTTGGACTTCACCGAAGGGAAACGCTTCTCGGGACGGCCCAGTTGCAATCGGGCAGCACGGTCTTCGAGGACGTAGGCCGAGAAAGATGAGCACAGGTCGCAAGCCTGCGGGTCGTGCTCAAGGCCTAAGCAGTAGACACACGTGGAGTGTGGATCCGTCCGAGACATCTTCTGCCCGCATGGGCATCTCCAAAATCCGGGAGTCGATTTGTCCATCGCAGCCGCGAGGGATAGAAGACTGAAGTCTTTTTTGCAAAATTTATTTTTAAATCCGCAAACGGAGAAATAGGAACCAGTCACAAACGCAGAGCGTTAAGGAGGGAACCTGAGCTTCCAAGCGGTAAGGAAGATCTGGCGTCATGGGGCGGAGCCGAGAGTTATACCACCCGGGTGGGTGGGAGGAGCAAGCTTGAAGACCTTCCGGCAAGATTTAAAGCGGCAAGGATACCTGCCAATGAGTGTGGATGAACAACATATCCATGTCCCTAGAAATAGTGGATACTCATCCGAAACAAAAAAGGAGGCTTTTGAACTGCTGCGATGAGCTTCTGTTGGTCTGATGTGCACAGGTCAACGACGGGAAAGAATTGGAGGGCGAATGTGGGGACCACCCACTATATAGTGTCATACTGACATCAGCCACGTGACATCTGGTGGGCAGTCCCCCGTCAGACACTGCTAGCAAAAGTTTCCATGTGGTCCTGATGCCAGGGGGCGCAGTTCTACAAGTAATTACCTACTGCAAGAGCCCTCTCGAAGTAAGAGCTTCGCTAATTTTCAATATTTTTTTCCAAACTTTCAACGTGGTCATTTTTTCACACTACCTTATAAACATAACAGGTGACGATTTTTGAATCATGGACAAGATGCGTTTTCACACTTGTGGTGCAAAATGATGTTTCAGCCACTATACTATAAATGCTACATGTCACGTTTATAAGGAGAGTCATAAAACAACTATCAGAACACTTCTGACATCAATTAAAGCAAAACTAGAATCGCACTTACTGTATGAGGCGGAAATTTGGGATTTTAAAGATACCATTGTATACATAGTTTTGAGACGGAATTTGCCATTTTGACCAAATTGTCAGCATAGCCTTGTTCCATTACCCCATCTGATGTACCCAGTGCAGCAAATTTTCCAATCCCTGCCAAAACGTAATTCTGCGCAGCTGAAATGCCATTCTCGGCCACAGGTGCAGAAACACGCTTTTAAATAGGATTTGAAAAATTACATCTGTGACATGGGGTAATAAAAAGGCTATTTTGAAAATCTAATGTCAGAATATTTAAAAATACCAAAGTTACGAGGGTGCGTAGCGAAATTGCAACAACTGGTCATAACTGCCAGTTTTTCAAATTTTGATGCCAAATTTTCAACATAGCCTTCTTATGACCCCACCTCATGAACAATATGATTGTCATTACAAAAATCCCACCCGAAAGATCAATTCGCCAAGCGACTGTGAAATCATGTTTCGGGCAGGAGTAGCTTAATGACAGTTATATTGTTCATGAGGTGGGGTCCTCAAAAGGCTATGTTGAAAATTTGGGGTCAATATTTAAAAAAAATTACCGAGTTATGCACCGCCAAAGCAGAAACCCCCATTGAAATAGACAGGACCGCATTTGCCTTAGTACTCATACTGCAGTCACTGGTTCCAGCAGCAAGACATGTCTTGGATCGGAGAGCGGCTCTTGAACCTCAGGTGAGTGACTGTGTATGGGGGGGTACTAGGGGGTGTGGGGTGGGAGCCGTGGGTGGGAAGGAGGTACGATCGGCAAGGGACCGTTTTTATTTCTTGCAGGTTTAAGAAAAAAAAAACAAAACATTGCGGACTGTTTTCTATTTTTACAGAAACACAAGAAAGACTGGGGATAGGGAAGGAGGATGCCACTAGACACCAGGGAATTATGAGGACAGCGATGGGTATGGTGTCACTAGACCACCAGGAAACTTTAATTAATCATACGGGGATCGCGATCGGAGGGTGGGGGTGCCACTAGAAGCATATGGGGATGGCGATCGGCAGAGGGTTGGGGAGGGTCCACTAGACACCAAGGAAATAAAAATAAAGGGCACACAATCGGAGGATGGGGGGGCGCCACTAGACACCAGGGAAAATGTAAATAATTAGGAGGATGGCCAGTTTACACGATTAGCAGTTACTGCTAATCATGCAGACAATTGACTCGCATTTCCCAGGTACATGGGTTGCAAATTGCATACAGATCCACTTATTTTTCCCTTGGAACCCTAACCCCCAACACACACAAAAAGCAACAAAAGGACAATACCACACAAGCAACCACAGACAACTGTCATCAGGTAAAACAAACATACAGCCATTTACAGATGAGACAAATGCAGTAGCACTCGTGTGCTACCTTTGCAGACTTGTATCTGGGGCTGCATAAGCACAGGCCCTACAGAAGCCTGTGGCTGCGGGGCCTGTGCTTATGCAGCTACATCACATCTGTGTATGTATGTTGTACTGCATGTATGGGTATGTGTGGCTGCCTTTCTGTAGAAAGAAGGCCCCACAGGGCCTGCGCCTTGCAGCCACAGATACAGCAGTACCAGCCAGGATGCAATACAGGAATGCCGCAGTATGTCCACAAAATACTGCAATATGCTGCAGGAAACAGTGTAATTCAATGACAATTAGGGCCCTTTTCTTACTGCAGTATTTTGTGACATGTAATTTACTGTGTTTCACTGTGGCTGGCTCCACTGTACTCATGTATGCTATACAAGGTACCTTACTAGACAGCATGGTCCATTAAGTGCATGCTATTCTATATGTATCTGTGTAACTGATAAACTGCTACCCCACATTCAACGATTTCTAGAGCTGCTGCTGAAATCATTATACTCACATTGCAACAATACTTCCATCTGCATAACTGCAAACCCCACAGAAGCCTGTCCTTCTGAAGCCAAAAGTCTGTGTGTGACTTGCACCTGTGGCTGAAGAGGCACAGGCCGCTTAGGGGCCTGCGCTTCTACAAACAGAAGTAGTGTTGGAATTTTAGCATCATGAATTTTGTGGCACATGGACTTCTACAGCCTGAGGTCAGTGTGTCCATCTTACACCTGTGGCTGCAGAAGCACAGGCCCATCAAGTATGTGCATGGCTTATAATGTGCATGAGTAACTGAGGCTACAGAAGTGCTGCCCCTACAGACTCATAAAAAAAAAATCAGGCACTTAGCCATGAAACCATTACTGACCTGCTTCACTGATATTCTAAACTGAAAACAATTCTCCTCATTATTTTTATCTAATGCTGATTTAAGCTGGTTCATAGTGTCACAGGAGACCACTAGCTCTGGCAATACATTCAACTGTGCCACCACCCATGGGAGTATTAGTTTCTGCAGACTAAATAACTTGCAATTTGGGTATCATGTATCTGTGGCTGCAGGGGCCTGTGCTTCTGCACACAGAAGCAATACTATGATTTGAGTATTGCAGATTTGTATATGCAGCGACAAGGAAGCGTGTATGCCAGAGACACCATTCTTCCTCTCTCTACTCCAATCACTGTAAATCTTGAATATCTATGTTACATTAATGGCTACCAATTACTATTGTCACCTTACCATCTAACTCTACATACTGTTGCCAAGTTATTATATGTGTTCCAGTGTTACCAAATTGCCATATGTGTCTTCATAACTACTATACTTAACTGTTGTATTGTTGGCCAACGCGATCCAGCTGTAATCCCTCCTGCTCTCATTGTATGCAAGTAAGCAAACTGTATTCCATTACTAACATTTCTCTGTATTCTATCCCATTATTCCCAACCCTCCAGGTTGCACTGGGAGACGAGCAACGTGTTGCTCAGCGTGCCTTCCTGGTGAAACATTTCAATAAATAAATAAAAAGGTAACATATCAGTGCTGTTGCATTTATGCAAACAGCTGTACATTGTCTTAGCCATTGATGGCTGTCTGTGGCTGCTTGTCTAGTGTTGTCCTCTGAGACTTGGAAACCCTAACCCCACATTTCCCTACTTTTGTTGCATTAAGCTGAAACCTAACTAGTGCATTAAAACGTTTTTTTGCAAGTGCAAGGATTATACATAACATATAAAGCTACATGTTACAAACATATATAACTAAGTGTGTGTGTGTACAGATAAAATGTATATATCTATATAAATGTATGCATATAGTAAGGGGCTTAGCTCTCATAGTTTTTATATTTAATTTCCATGTATGATTTTAAGGTCATTTTGGACAGCTTTCCCTGAGCAAGTATTAACATGAAATTTTGGTTTCTTTATCTAAGCTATCTAAATAGAAGATTACTTGTCTGGGAAAGTCAGTCTATCTGGTACTTTGTTCCTGATGTTAGACTTAACAATGAAACATACTCTACCTCACATATCTGTGTTGCAAAAAGCAGGATTTGTGCAAGCCCTATGTTGTGCTTGGGCAAATAATCTCGCAGGCTGCCCAGGGGAAGGTATTCCATTATAAGCTGAACAATCTGGCCACCTGAAGAAACGGGGAGAGAAGAGAAAAACATGTTAGTGTATGGCAACATAAGATGCAATTCTGTGTCTTGAGCTCGCGACTAATGCTCAGTTGAATAACTGTATTTGATATGAGGAAGCAATTTCTAGGAAGAAGTGGACAGGAAAAAAAGAGTGAGACAACGTATCATTCAACCAACTGGGAGACTACGGTTTACATGTGATCCCCCAAATTGCGACACTGGGCCAGTCTGGTTGCATAACAGTAGAACTATTGCTTGCTACACCAGTGACTCACATTTGAGAATTTGCGAATGAGATGAGTTGTCCTGGTCGGTCGGGGAAGAAAGACCGAGTATGCCAGGGGCTGCTTTGCTTCCTGGGGCACTGTTGACTGCCACCTGCTGAAGGACAGGTGGAGCGCAGCAAGTAGAGAGGTCGCTGCCGCCGGACGCCTGACATGCATGAGTAATAGCGCCACTGCAAGCCGAGCAACCCCAGGGAGAAAACTGAGACTGGAGGACAACGCCAGACTGTCTCATGCCACCTCCCCCACAACAGGCTCTCACACAACGATGACGGCTGTCCACCACCACTATGTGGCCCAGGGTGACAGATGGATAACCAGTAAAGTCTGTGAGAAGGACGCTGATAGGGCCAAAAGGGTGCTGGTGGGTAGATCCAGGGCACTAAAAAGCTTGATTAACAAAAATAAATAAATAAATCCTACATTGGAGCTGACAGGGGCTTGACAAGGGCTGCCTGGCATTCAGCACTCTGCCTTTGCACTGTGCCTGCTCACTCAGAGTGGCCACTGGTGTCAGCTGTGAAGAAAGCTGCTCACCTTCCTCCCAGTCAGAGGAGGGGTGCAGCCATAGTTAAGCTCACTGTCAGGCTGAGAGGGAGCAACCAGGGAAAAAACAAAGGGGGAGTGGAGATAGCTTCACAAGGTAACATTTAATGTAAAAGTAATTATTCTTGGTTATTGGGCTCACTGAGAAATCCCCTATATCATCTTGCTCCTGACTAGTCGCAACACACACGCAAACAATTAAGCAAACATTCCAGAATCCCCCACAGCTGATGTCAGACAAGAATCAGCCACATCAGATTATAATACACAGAAGGCGTCCCAGAACTGTCAGATGCTCCATCACACCAGTCCCACGCTACTCCCAAGACTAAGTACTGTTACACCTCTTATAGCAATAACATTTTCATACTTTTTTTGTTTGTTCTTTCTATTTTTCCTCCTACTCCCCTCAGCTCCGGTCTCCTTGGGAGCACCTAGGAGTCATCCCACTGTGATCCACTCCTACCTGGTCAGTCCTCCGTCACCCATGTAGCCTCGGTATACCCACTGGGCGGGGACAAGTTGGACCCAACACCCAAATTCCTCCGCAGCATTGGGCCAGGAGGAGGCCGTGACATCGTAAGTAACTTCCAGTGCTCTGCCTTCACTGAGCTGAAGGGTAGTTTCTGTGTTCTGGGAATGCTGGCGCCCGACATTAGGGCGGAAGCACCGACATCTGCCACTCCTCACCCCTTCACTACGTTCAGTGCTTGCTGCGTTTCTGGCTTCCGCAAGAGGTCAGCCGAGTGCCGAACAAGGACCAGTCTCTCCCGGGAGAGGAGAGCTGTCCTCTGGACACTCGATCCTCTCCCCCTCCTGCTGACCCCCAGCAACCCGGGCTAATTCCCAAACCTGGGTCGCCGGCATGGTGCAAGGTGTGGCATCCAGCACTTCAACCCTCAGCGCAACTGGGCCAGCCCAACATTTTCAGACTTCTTTCACAATACCTTGTTCACTACAGCATCCTTTATACTTGACTATGTTCTCGTGGTACAGAGTCTTCAAAATCTCAATCTCTCGGGTCCAACTTGCTTGAAGCTGTTTGCTGCATTCTGACTTTAATGACTTCACCGCCACCATCTCCCCAGTGGCATCGTTGTTGGGATCATACAGGCACAGGCTCACTTTGCCAAAATGGCCCTACACGGGGAGACAGAAAAAAAATGAAAATTCTACACCTACTGTACTTGTTGATCTTTCTGTGTATCTTCACCATTCATCACTAGTAGGTTCGGTGCCGGAGCTAGGACCCAGCAGGAGACTTTTTTCTATGGGCGGAGTCAACGCAGGGCCGGCGCCACCCTCGAGGATAATGTTCTATGTGGTGCTCATGGGTTGGCCGTTACCAGTCATCAACTCCACCCCAGCCCCAGTTCTGAAATGCTGGAGAGTGTAAGGAAAGGGAGGTGGGGTAGGGCAAGACAGCCCATGGGATAGAGAAAAGGAAAGGATATAATGAACTAAAAGGATAAATAAATGACAGAGGAGACAGAAGAGAAACCGGAATGGGAAATTGGGGAAAGGAAACGGGCCCCAATCTCTGGAAGCAGAAGAAGGGAGGGATAAAGGAGGGAGGGATGGGGGTCCACACCTCAAGAATGGTCCTGCATCCTAGGGTTTTGACAATAACAATAGCCCATAATTGGACTACCACGGTTTAGCTGGGAGGCAAAGCCTGAGTTATTAAGCAGTATGCGCCCCTTCAAAATACGGGAAAAACTTAAACTGCCATGAGGGCGTTCAGAATATGAATTCAAAGTTTTGAGTTCATAAATAAAAATGTGTGTGGGGGGGGGGGCCACTCCCAATCCTTAACTCACTCCCGAAGAATTGAGGGAGAAGAATAGAGACAGGGGAGAAAGCCCCCCCACCCATACACCCCAATAATACCCCCAATGGGAAAATTCTTCACTGTGTATCTCCAGGGTCCTCTTCTTCCTAACTACGAGGGAGAGGAGAGTGAGGGGAAATAACAGAGACACAAACAAGGGGGAGGAGGGAGCCCAGAGTCTGAGGGCCCCAGAGGGAAGGAGGGCGGGATTTAGTGAATGGGGAAGATACACAGAAAGATCAACAATTACGGTAGGTACGTAATTTTCATATCTTATCTGGGTCAATCTTCACCATTCATCACTAGTGGGTGAATACAGAGACCCCCCGAAGGGGGCCCTAAACTACCCCAAGAGACTAAGTCCCTTAGCCTCCAGTGGGTGAGACACTGGAGGAGAGAACCTTACAGGCCTGCAGAGGCCTAGGACTGGTCCGGGTGAGACAGGGAGCCCCAGTGGGAGAGGGAAGGTGTCCTGAAAGTCGCCGTCTCACCCTATGGGAGAAAAGAACAGGTTACTCACTTGTAACAGTAGTTCTAGAAGTGGTATATGTTGTTCATCCACACTTCTTGGCTTTGTCCCTTTCCCCTTTAAATCTACCGGGAAGTCTTCAAGCTGGCTCCTCCCACCCACCCGGGTGGAGCAGTCCTTGGCTCCGCCCCGTGACGCCAGATCTTAGTCCGCAGCTGGGGAGGTCGGGTGGGTCTGTGTGGATGAACAACATATACTACTCCTAGAACTACTGTTACAGGTGAGTAACCTGTTCTAGGAGCGTGGATATGTTATTCTATCCACACTTCTTGTCAGACTCCTAGCAGTTCTCCGGGAAGAGGGAGGCAAAGCACACACCCACTACTTAGGGAACAGAGATTGGAGAACTGAGGCCCCAAAACCAGCATCCCGGCATGACTCAAGGGTCGCTATGGTAGTGGGTAATGAAGGTGTTTGCTGACTTCCAGGTAGCAGCCTGACAGATTTCCTGGATAGGGATGTCCCTAGAAGCAGCCATGGAAGCAGTAGTATGGCAGGTAGAATGATTTCTTATTCCTCTGGGAGGCTCCTTGCCCAATTCGTAGCACAGACCTATGCATGATATAATTCATCTTGCAATGGTCCGTTTGGCTGCAGACCTGCCAGAAGCGCCTTCAGCATAGGTGACGAACAGCTGGCGAACCTCTCTGTGAATTTCCACCATCTTCTCCTTATAATAGGAGCGAGCACATCTCAGGTCCAGAGTATGAAGCCTGTACTCGGCGTCCGAGGTGTAATTAGGGTAGTATACCGGCAGAGTCAACACCTGATTAAGGTGAAACTCTGACACCACCTTCAGAAGGAATTTCGGTTGGGGGCACAGGACAACTTTGTCCCTGTGGAAGACCAGATAAGGGGAGTCCACTGAAAGCACCTGGAGCTCCCCTGTCCTTCCAGCTGACGTGACAGCCAACAGGAAGGCCGACTTCCACAAGTGTGACAACTCACACTTGTGCATGGGTTCGAATGGCTTGCCCATGAGCTTTGCCAGGACCAGCAGTAGATCCTATGGAGGTCGAGGTTTATGCACTGGCGGGGATATGTGATCCAGGCCTTTGAAAAAGTACCCGACCACTGTCTCCTGCGCCAATGTCAGCTGACCGGCCCATGCCCGGTAAGCGGAAATGGTTGCCAGGTGCACCCTAAGGGTCAAAGACCGTAGACCCCCTTTGGAGTGAGACCAAAGGTAGTCGAGAATGTTAGCCAGAAAACAGGCTAAGGGGTCCAGATCCTTACCCTGACACCAAATGGAAAACCTTTTCCATCTGAAGGCGTAACATTTCCTGGTCGATTCCTTTCGAAATACCTCCACCACGGTGTAGACATCTTCGGAAAGACCTAAAGCCTGGAACTCTAGCCGCTCATGTATGAGGCTGTGAGGTGCAGGGAATGAAGGTCCGGATGAAGGACCTTCCCCTGGTTCAGAGATATCAGGTCCAGGCGTGTACAAATCCACTTCGGGGGCCAGCAGCTGAAGCTGAGGAGATCTGGATACCAGAACTGATGAGGCAAGTCTGGGGCTACCAGAATCACATTCGTCTTGTCCCTCCACACCTTGAGTAACACCTTGTGGATCAAGGGAAATGGAGGGATGGTGCAAAGGAGGCCTGGGGTCCACAGCCTTGAGAAGGCATCCCCCTGCAGCGAGCCCTGCTGAGTGGGACGGGCATGAAACAGCCTCAGCTTGGTGTTTTCCCTAGAGGCAAACAGGTCCACCATCGGTCTGCCCCAGTGGGAGAACAGACTGTATGCTACCTCTGGATGGAGAGACCACTTGTAGGATGTCTGGTCTATGTGGTCGAGAGCATCCGCCAGCTGGTTCGAGACTCCTGCCACATGGATAGCAAGGAGGTCCGCCTCCAACTGGCTCACGAGGGTCCAGATGTGGAGCACCTCCTTGCACAGCAGATGGGAGTGCGTGCCGCCCTGTCTGCTGAGGTAGTACATGGTCGTGGTATTGTCTGTCTGGACTTGAACCACTTGACCCCGGAGCTGAGGAACGAAAGCTGACAGTGCCAGTCTGACTGCTCTGAGCTCCAACAGGTTGATGTGGCATCAGGACTGCTCAGGGGTCCAGAACCCATAGGCCCTGTTGTCCCCCATGTGGGCTCCCCAGCCCATGAGAGAGGCATCGTTCATGAGAACGACAGTCGGCTCGGGGCGGACAAATGGGATCCCTTCCTGCAACAGGTCTGGGGTGGTCCACCACTGGAGTGCGTCCCACATCTTCTGGGTTACAGTGACCAGCTGATCGAAATGACCATGTCGTTGGGTCCACTGGGCGGCCAGCTCCCATTGGAGGGGGCACATGTGCAACCAGGCCCAATGGACCACTGAGGTGCATGCCGCCATGTAACCCAGAAGGCGCAGAAAGTCCCGGGCAGGGCGAAAGTGCCCAACCAGAAATGACTGGGCAAAGGAGGAGAGAACCTCCACCCTGTCCACCGAGAGCTGAGCTCTGGCTTGACGAGAGTCGAGCTCTGCCCTGATGAAGCCCATCACCTGCGACGGCATGAGTTCTGACTTGACCTCTTTGATCAGGAGGCCGAGCTGGGAGTAGGTTTGGAGGGCCAGATCCCTGGACCGCTCCATCTCTGGTTGGGTGGAACCTGCTAGGATCCAGTCAAGGATATATCCAGCCCCCGACGCCGCAGATGGGCTGCCACCACTGCAATGCATTTGGTGAAGACCTGTTAGGCCGATGACAGGCCGAACAGCATGGCTCAGAACCCATGCAGGGTCCCTTCGACCCTGAAGCGGAGGAACCACTGATGGGACATGAAAGAACGTGTCCTGCAGATCCAGGGAACAAAACCACATGTTTCGCTCCAAAGATGGTATGATCTGGTTCAGACTGACCATCCGAAAGGCGTGTGACCTGAGATACTGGTTCAGGTCGTGGAGATCTAGAATGAGGCGTCAGCCCCCCGTCCGCTTCGGCACCAGAAAGTACCTGGAGACAAAGCCTGGGTCTGCAGATGGTTCCGCCACTAGAGCTACTGCCTCCTTGAGGAGAAGCTGAGCAATGTCGTCTCGAAGAGCTGACTGGATGCATGCGGAAGTCCGATCTTCCCAAGGAGTGCGGGCTCGGCTGGGAGGGTACTGCTCCAACTCTAGAGGCAGTCCCTGACCAACCATTTCGAGAACCCACCAGTCCGTAGTGATTGCGGACCAGGCGGAAAGGAAGTGGCAGAGCCAGCCCCCCCACGGGAGGACCCAGAGTTGGCATGACGGGAATGGGGTGGCCACCCCATCCCATCACTGAGCAGGCTTGGAGGAGGAGGAGGAGGAGGAGGCTCCAGGACCTGAGCCTCGGCCTCCTTTGTGGGCCTGTTGAGGTCCAGGATTGGGCCGAGGGCACCAAGCTTGAGCCTGCTGCTGCTGATGTTGTTGCTGTCCTCCTTGATAGGAGGGCTGCCAGACCGCAGGGAAGAGTGCCGAAAAGGCTTCTTCTTCTGCTGGTTCTTGCCCGAAGAACCCTTGGCAGAAGTGACATCCAAGGTGGCATTGGACTGCTCTACGTGCTGTAGGCGACCAGCCACTCCTGGACCGAACAAGTTGGTCCCCAAGAAAGGCACATCAGCTAACTTGTGCTGAGCATTCACTGGAAAGGAGGAAAGCCTCAGATAAGCCCTGCGGCAAGAAGCCACTGCGGCGGCCATCGAGCGGGCACACGAATCCCCGATGTCCAAGGCTGTCTAGAGCTACTGTTTGGCAACAGCACAGCCCTGGTCACGGACCTGTTTGACATTGGTCTGCATGTCCATGGGGAGATGAGGGAGAACTTCGTCTAATGACCCGAGAAGGGCATGAGAGAACTGTGCCATAATGACAGTCGAGCTGGCCTGATGAAGGCTCAAAGAAGAGGCTGCATAGACCTTTCGGGCAGTGTGGTCCATATTTTTGGACTCTGTCTGGAGGTCGGTCAGTGTCGTCCAAACTACCAGTATGCCTGAACACAGAGGTGGTCACCAGGCTCTCGGCCGAAGGGTGCTCCGTGAACCCTGCAAGTGACCCCATGGGCACCGTGTACTTGCGGGCCATGCGGGCAGACGGTGCTGGGCATGAGGCAGGGCACTGCCAAAGTTCAAGGGCTGGGACAACAATGGCTTCGGCCACTGGAAAGGCCTCCGTTGGGGTATCCCCTCTCTTTAGAATAACTGTGAGAGGGTACTGGATAGGTTCCAGGGGCATTCCCGTGGAGTCGGAAATGAGACAGAGAATCCCTTGGAAGGAGGAAGGCCCTTCCTCCATCCCTGTGCCAACGGACTTATCATCCCCCAGATGAAAGTGGAGCCCGGTGACATCCAAGTCCGAAGAGTCGTGATACAGTGGTCTACCGCCTAAATCACCCTTGATCGGCCGAGGCAGGTCCAGGTGATTGTAACCGACAGACATCGGGGAAGTCCCATGTCTACTCAGTTCTCTTTCGAGGGAGCCCCACCTGTAGGCTGCTTGGGTGGTGGATCCACCGGAATAAGTGGAGAGACCGGAATAGGCCGAACCGATGGCCGGCCCCACAGGAGGAGGAACCAGAGACTTCAATTCTGGAGGGGTCGGCTTCGGCCTAGGAGGCGAAAGTCAAGTAATGGCTGGGGTGGGAAGCGGAGCCGGCTTCTGCCCGGTCAGGATCAGCTGATGCCACATAAGGTCCTCATAGCGCCGGAGCTTCCGTTGGAGCCTCTCCTCGTCCAAGGAGGATGGGGAGGCCTGTGGTGTCGCGCCTCTTTTTCGAGCGCTTATGGCTCTTCCTCGGTCGTTTGGCCTAGGGGTTCCTGGACCTCGACTGAGATCAAGAAGGCCAACTCGGTCGATCAGGAGACAGTGGAGGAATCGGTGAAACCCAAGGGTCCGGAACCAGTTCCTTGATGGAGACGCCGGTGGGCTGGGTCTCCTCATCAGGAAATACTAAGACTGGAGTCCGTTCTAAGGAGTCAGCGGCCACAGCTGGAGACAAAGGGTCGATCGGGTCAAGGATAATCTCGATCTCGTCAGTCACTTCCTCGGTCCCCTGGCCAGATGGAAGATCCATAAAGCCGGCGGCCGAGGAGGCTATCTTGACCAAGGTCAAGACCGCATGCTCTTGGGACTCAGACCTCTCTCAGTCCCAAGATCGTCTTCATCTCGGGTTCTTTTTCCTCTCTTCTGAGAGCGAGAGGAGTGAGAGCCCAAGGGTGCCTCACCCCTGGTGGGGAGATACTGGGACAACTCTTTAAAAGAACCAGTAAAGGTGGAGCCTAGGTTGAGAGGAACAAAGAAGCTCCGATTGGCCGAAGCGAGAGAGGCTTCCTCCTTGAATGCCTTCATGTGTTCCAGCTACTCAGCGGAGCCCGTGGCCATGGAAAACGCCCACCTAGCCTCCTTGGACTTCAATCAATCAATCAATCAATCAACCAACCAACCAACCAACCAACCAATCAAAGTCTTTATTTATCCAGGCGTCACCATTGAGCAATGCTCATTTGCAAGATGGACCTGGTAAGAACATATATACATAGTTAGAACATTCCACACAGTGATAGTCCAGTCACAATATGGGCAGAGCCCCCAGATATTACATATGAGTGAAAAAATACAGATAATACAAACATAGATAATACAATGCAACGTTTCATATGAGTGAGGGATAGCATCAGCATAGCAAATACAAGGTAAATACACGTATACATGCTGAGCGATGACTGCAGTAGCAGGCTAGGTAAGAAATAAGATAACACAGAGGGGGAAGGAGAGGAATTAAGGGGAGTAAGAAGGGTGTGTGTAATGCTGGCAGGGTGCAAGTGGTAGAGGTGGGAATATTGAAAAGGTACCTCAATCCAAGTGCTGGGGGAATTATACTGAAAATGTCGAAAGCAGGGAAGATACTACAAGAAGCTGGGGAAGGCAAGACAGTGGAGGCAGCTACGAGCGGGTTCAAGCCAGAGGGTGGACTAAGGTGGATCTGGATGCCGGAACTGGGCGAGCGAAGCAGTTGCAAACTTCTGTGATTGTGCGGGAGTATAATGCCTTGAAGGCAAGTAAGGAGACATGGGCACTCAGTTTAAGGGTTCTTTTTAAGTTATTCCATAGGGTGGGTAGCATAAAGCTAATTGCTGCTCTACCGAAGCGAGACTTTGCTTTGGGTATTTTGAGAGAGATGTATGAATGTCTTCCAAGCGTGTAGTTTCCTACTGCATGTAAAGGTAGGCAGCCAGAGATGTAGGGGGATAATTTTTTTGCAAGAGCCCAGTAGGTCCAGAGTGCAGCATTTTTGTGGCACCTAAGTTTAAGGGAGGTCCACCCCGCAGCAGCGTACAGCGAGTGGTGAGCAGTAATGGGAAGACTCATACGATGAACTCAAGGCTATTGGTGGCACAGCGTGTCCAGTTTTGCTAAATGAGAGCTGGGGCACTGGCTGTACAAGAAATCAGCATAATTGACCAGTGATAAGAAGGTGGATTGGACCAGTCGTATCTTGGCATCTATGGTAAGGAATTGGTCGATTCTGAAGAAAAGTCCAAGCCTTTGTCGGAGTTTTTTTTAGCAAGTCCTCAATATGTTCGGTGAAGGAGAGTCTGTTGTCAATCTATACTCCCTGATATTTGAATTTTGTGACGAATTCCAGCTTTTCACCTAGGATTGTGGTTATTTCGGGAATAGACCCACAGGCTGCCGGGTTGATTACATGGGCAAGCGGAGTGAAGAGCATCGCTTTTGTTTTTTTAGCATTCAGGAGTAGCTTTTTTGTGAATTAGTTGGCTTTGCAGGAGGTTGAATTCGGCTTGGAGATTGTTGCAGGCAGCATCTAGTGTAGGCCTGCTAACATAGAGAATGGCATCGTCTGCGAACAAGTGGATGTTGGCATTTTTTATGCAATTGTCGATATTATTAATGTAGACTGCAAATAAGAGAGGGCCTAGAATAGATCCCTGCAGTACCCCTCTTAGAAGGGGCTTGACAGGGGACAGTTCACCTTCCGCTTTGACTTGCTGAAGTCGCCCTGACAGGCAGTCAGTGAACCAATGCAGTGAGGAGGAGTCTGTGGTCGACTGTGTTGAAGGCCTTGCTTAGGTCCAGAAAGACCGTACAGGTGAAGTTTCTGGAGTCAAGGGCTCTCAGCCAATCGTCAGTTACTTTAGTCAGTGCTGAGATGGTGCTGTGTTGGGCTCTGAACCCCGACTGTACAGGATTTAATAGATTTGTTGTCTCGAGGTAGGACCTTAATTGTACATTCACAATTTTCTCAAGGAGTTTTGATAACACTGGGAGGAGGGAAATGGGCCTATAATTATTGAGGTCACATGGGTCACCTGATTTGAAGAGAGGGATGACATGAGCAGTCTTCCAAACAGGTGGCAGGATACCCTGGGACAAGGATAAATTGAATAGGTGGGTGATGGGAACAGCTAGGACATGGTAGGCGATTTTAAGAAAGTACGGTTCTAGTGAGTCAGCACCTGCACTTTTTCTGGTCTCCAGTTGAAGTAATAGATCTTCAACCTCTTTTATGGAAGCAGGTTGAAGCGTAAATAGAGAAGAGGTAGCTGGGGGTGTTGAAGGGAAGTTGTCTGTCAGGGAGCGTATCTTACATGCTGGAGAGTTGTCAAACGCCAGGCCTGCGGTTGCGAAGTGGTTATTGAAAGAGTCTAGGATCTCCGTCTTTTCGTTGAATGTGGTATTGCTGGAGATGATCTTGTTCGGAAGGGAATTACCTGAGGAGTGGCCCAACAGATCCTTGATAGTGCTCCAGAACTTGGACGGGTTCTTGGAGGCAGAGTCAAGTTCTGAGCGGAAGAAGGAAGCCTTGGCTTCTTTAACTAACTTAGTGCATAGGTTTTGTGTCTTTCTGAACAGATTCCAGTCATTGGGCGTGGTCAGTTTACGTGCCTTTTTCCAAAGCTTATCCCTTTCAAAGAGCAATAACCTGATCTCAGGGGAGAACCATTTGCAGGATTTATTCTTGGCTCAGACTTTAGTCAGGGAAGCATGCTTGTTGAGAGCCCCTGACAGTATGTCATGGAAGATGTAGGCGGCAGTGACTGTTTTGGCTAAATAAAATTCCTGCCAGCGCATAGAGAGTTTCAGTCCATTAAGATAGGTGGCTAGATCAAAGTTGTGTCTGGATCTCTTCAGGGAAAATTTTGATGTAACTGTCAGTTTGTTGGTTGATCTTACTCCTCCGATAAAGCAGTGGTCGCTGACATCCGAGAAAAAGATGCCAGCATGGGAGAAAAGGTGGGGTTTGCTCAGTAAGAGCACATCCAGTGTAGTGCTTTTATCAGGGTTGTTTGTGTTAGGGCGCATTGGGTCAGTAATAAGCTGAGTCAACCCATGAACGCCACAAAAGGATATGGGGGGGATGGGGCAGATGCATTGGACAGCCAGTCGAGATTAAAGTCACCAAGGATAATGGTTTCAAGCGAGCCTTGTCCCAGGATGTCACTTAGATGGGATAGAAGCTGTAAACCGGCAGACGAGGGCCTGTAAATACAGGTTACTCACCTGTAACAGGAGTTCTAGGAATGGTATATGTTGTTCATCCACACTCATTGGCAGGTATCCTTGCCGCTTTAAATCTTGCCGGAAGGTCTTCAAGCTTGCTCCTCCCACCCACCCGGGTGGTATAACTCTTGGCTCCGCCCCATGACACCAGATCTGCCCGGCTTGAAGTTTGTAGAAAGGCCGCCGGGAGGTCGAGGAGTCGGTGGATGAACAATATATACCATTCCTAGAACTCCTGTTACAGGTGAGTAACCTGTATTTCTAGGACATGGATATGTTGTTCATCCACACTCATTGGCAGACTCCTAGCAGTTCTCCGGGAGGAGGGAGGCAAGACGACACCCCAATACTTACTTGGGAAAGAGAGACTGAGAACCGAGGCCCCAAAACCAGCATCCCGGCGTGACTCAAGGTCGATGTGGTAATGGGTAATGAAGGTGTTTGCTGACTCCAGGTAGCAGCCCTGCAGATTTCCTGGATAGGGACGCCCCTGGAAGCAGCCACTGCTGCAGCAGTATGGCGGGTAGAATGAGCTCTTATCCTCTGGGAGGCTCCATGCCCGCCAACTTATAGCAGAGATCATGCAGGAGGTTACCCACCTGCTTATCGTCCGCTTGGCTGCAGGTCTGCCAGATGCGGCTTCAGCGTAGGTGACAACAGCTGGCTAACTCTCTCCCGACTTCAGCCGCGGCGCCCTTATAATAAGCAAGCGCCTCTAGGGTCCAGAGTATGGAGCCTATATTCGGCCTCCGAGGTGTGATTGGGGTAGAACACCGCAGAGTCAACACCTGGTTAAGGTGAAACTCCGACACCACCTTCGGAAGGAATTTGGTGGGGCGTAGGACAACCTTGTCCCTGTGGAAGACCAGGTAAGGAGACTCGATGGAAAGCGCCTGGAGCCTCCCATCCTTCTGGCTGGACGGATAGCCACCCAAGAAGGCGGTCTTCCACGACAGGTGAGAGAGAGCACACCTGTGCATAGGTTCGAATGGTTTGCCCATGAGCTTTGCCAGTACCAGCAGTAGATCCCACGGAGGTGGGGGTTCCCGCACTGAGGGAAATGTGATCAAGGCCTTTGAAAAAGCGCCAGACCACCTTCTCCTGCGCCACCGACTGCTTCCCGGCCCGCGCCCGGTAAGCAGAGATGGCTGCCAGGTGCACCCTTAGGGTCGTCGACCTAAGCCCTTGACTAGAAAGGGACCATAATAGTCCAAGATGCTTGCCAAGGAACAGGAGGAAGGGTCCAAGCCCTTGCCCTGACACCAAATGGAAAACCTTTTCCATTTGAAGGCATAGCATTTTCTGGTCGACTTCACGGGACGCCCAACTACATTGAGGACCTCGTCTGAAAGACCCAAGGCCTGGAACCTAGCCGCCAGGAACCAGGCCGCAGGTGCAGGGATTGAAGGTCCGATGGAACACCTTCCCTGATTGACTGAGAGCAGGTCCGGGCGAGCTGGAAGCTGTCATGAATCCTGGAGCTGAGACTGAGGAGATCTGGTACCAGAACTGGCGAGGCCAGTCTGGGCTATCAGAATCACCTGCGCCTGTCCTCCTCGCCTTGAGAAGCACCTTGTGGATCAAGGGAAATGGGGAAAGGCGAAAGAGGCCCGGGTCCACTGCCCGAGAAGGCATCCCTGCAGCGAGCCCTGCTGAGGGGGCGGGCATGGAACAGACTCAGCTTCGCTCTCCCTGGAGGCAAACAGGTCCACCTGAGGTGTGCCCCAATGGGAGAACAGATGCTGTACTACCTCCAGCAGGAGAGACCACTGTGGATGCAGCCCCTATCCGCTCAGGGCATCGGCCAGGGTGTTGGAGGCCCTGCCACGTGAATGGCTAGGAGATCCGCCCAGGCTGCGATGAGTGACCAAATGCGGAGAGCCTTGCATAGAAGCATGGAGCTGGCCCCCCTGGCGGTTTAGATAGTATATGGTCGTGGTATTGTCCGCCTGACTCGGACCACTTGACCCCGGAGGAACGGAGCAAAGGCGGTGAGAGCTAGGCGGAACGCTCGGAGCTCCAGCAGGTTGATGTGGCATCGACTCCGCGGGACCAGAGGCCATGAACCTCGGTGTTCCCCAGATGGGCACCCAACCCATCAGAGAGGCATCGGTCGATAGAGAGACCGCGCTCGGGCGACGAACGGGATGCCCTCCTGCAAAGTGATCTGGAACGTCCACCACTGGAGAGCGCCCACATCCCCTGTGTCACCGACACAAGCTGGTCCAAAGGATCGCAGCGGTGAGACCACTGGCTGGCCAGTCCCCACTGAAGGGACGCATGTCCAGCGGGCCCAACGGACCACGCTGGTGCAGGCCGCCATGAGACCCAGGAGGCGCAGGAAGTCCCGGCAGGCGCAATTGCCCAACCAGAAATGATCGGGCAAAGGAGGAAAGAACCTCGCCCCTGTCCGCCGAGCCGCGCCTGGCTCGAGAGAGTCGTGTTGCGCCCGATGAATAGAATCACCTGCTTCGCTCGAAGTTCGACTTGGCCTCGCTGATAAGGAGGCCCAGTTGAGAGCAGACCTGGAGGGCCAGATCTCTGGACCACCCGCCTCCTTCCTGGAGGAGCTGCTATCAGCCAGTCATCCAGGTAAGGGTACACCCGACCCTCAAGCGCCAAGAGGAATGCTGTCACCACTGCCATGCATTTGGTGAAGACCCTGAGCTGGAGACAAGCCAAGGGCATGGCTTGGAACTCAAGAGGAATCCTTCCGCGGAAGTGAAGGAATCTCTGTGAGACGGACGGATAGGGACGTGAAAACGCGGCCCTGCAAGTCCAGAAAGTAGAACCACACGCTGCTGCTCCAAGGATGGTATTATCTGAGCCAGAGTGACCATCCTGAAGGTTCGAGACCTTAGAACTTGTTTAGGTCGTGGTGGTCGAGAATGGGGCGCCAGCCCCGTCCGCCTGGAACCAGGAAGTACCTGGACACAAACCCTGGGTCTGAAGGAGGGTCCACCACCTCTTATCACCTCCTTCTGGAGGAGGAGATGGCGGCCTCGACCAGCCCAGTGAGGCTGGGGATCTCGGCTCTCGAGGGGCGACGGCTCTGAAGGGTGGTGCCTGCTCGACTCCAGAGGTAGGCCTCTTCCCACCACCTTCCAAGACCCACCTGTCCGTGGAAACCGCGACCAGGCGGAACGGAAGTGCGCGGAGCTGCCTCCACGGGGACCTAGGGTAAGGTGACGGGAATGGGGCGACACCCCTCAGCCCGTCACTGGGCAGGCTTGGAGGAGGGACCGCCGAGGGACCCTCTGGCCTTTTCCTCCCTGCCTCCTGTTAGAGGAAGCCGGGCGGCTTGGGTTTGGGATGCTGGCGCGAGCCTGTGGCCCTGACGTTGCTGGGTCAAGGCCGGGGCACAGAAGGACTAAAAGGCTTAGGCTGTGGTTTCATGCCTTGTCCTTCTGAGCGAAGAGACCGAGTCCAAGGTAGCATTGGACTCCTCGATCTCTGCAGGTGACCTTCCAGCCCAGGGTCAAGAGGTCAGTCCCTAAAAGGGAACATCCGCCAACTTGTGCTGGGTATCCGGCAAAGGTGGATATCCTCAGCCAAGCTCAGCCGGACGATAGCCACTGGCGGTCGGCACCGGATCTGGCACATGAGTCCCCTATATCCAACGCAGTCTGGAGCTGCTGTTTGGCCACTGCTCTGCCCTGGTCCCGCACCTGCTTAACCGTAGTCTGCAGATCGGCGGGAAGATGAGGGATGACCATCCAGGGAGCCCAACAGGCATGAGAAAAATGTGCCATGAGGACGGGCCGAACTGGCCTGGACGAAGGCCGTAGAGAGGACTAGAAGGAGACTTTTCGCCTCGACATAGTCCAATTTCTTTGGACTTCTTGTCAGGAGGTTTGTCCACATCCCTGGCGCAATGCGGCGCTACTGAAAAGCGCTGTTGTAACCAACCCTCCGCAGAGGGGTGTTCAAAACCGGACAAGGAACCGGGGACCAAAGATACTTCCTGGCCATCCTGGCCAAGGCGCAGGGCAGGAAGCAGGGCGCTGCCAAAGCTCCAGTGCCGGACCCACTATGGCCTCGCCACCGAAAGGCCCGCCGGAGAATCCCTCGGTCCAGAATCTCCGTGAGGGGATACCGGCCTGCTTGGAACGGGTTCGAGCTCCATCCCGGTAGACTCCAGATGAGCCAGGCAGTCCTAGGAAGGACGACGGGCTATCGCCCATTGACTGACCCCTGAAGACCCAAGTCCAGTCGCTGGAGAAAAGGAGGAATCATCTTCTGACCCTGAAGAGTCCTCGAAGAGCTGCCTCTGGCTGGAGCCACCCTTCACCCGCCGAGGTCGGTCGGGAGTGAGGGTAACTGACAGCCGATGGGTAGACCCTTAGCCGACCGAATCCATGGTCGGAGCCCCAATTGGTGGCTGGAGGCGGAGGTTCCACCGAATCGGTGGAGCAGTTGGTTTTGGCCAACAACTGCCTGGGTATAGGCTCTCGGATGAGTCGAGGGTTGTGTCGGCTGCCGGTGACAGTTACTAATGGCCGGGAAGGCGACGGGTCGGCTTATTCTCGGCCAGAGGAGCTGTTGCAAACATAAGGTCTCTGCATCGCCGACGCACTTACGCCGGGCTTCCTCATCCGAGGAGGAGGACGAGGACGAAGCGCGACGCCGCTTACCGCTGTGCCGAGACTGAGACCGCTTATGACGGTGGGATCGGCTGGACCGCGAAGAGGTCCGAGACCGAGACCGAGAGTCCCGGAATTTCCGGGTCGGTGCGGAGGTGTCGCCGGAACCGCACTCCTTCGCTCGGATGGTCCGTCCGAGGGCCTGGAACCGGAGGCACAGGCGAGCCATCGGGATCCTCAACCTCCGGGGAACCGGGAGAGGGGAATTCGGCTGCTAAAGGCGACAGCCCGTCCAATGGGTCGAGAAAATCTCACTTCATCGGTGGAGTCTCGTCAACTGACCTGACGGGGACACCGTGAGGCCAGTGGCTCGGCCGAGCGGTCGATAGCCGACGGCCGGACGGTCCGGGAGAGGGACCTTCCTTCCCAAGAGCCGCCGACGGAGGGTTACCCCTGTCCTCTTTTGGACCGAGAATAAGGTCCAGCAGACGTGAGGCCCTTCTCCTTTAGTGGAGAGGGACAGACAAAGCTCCTTAAAAGAAGCCGTCTAGGAAGAACCCAGAGAGAGCGGGATAAATGCCGCTGCCGAGGAAGATACGGCCCGCGCCGCCTTCTTCGAGGGCCACCATCCGCCGAGCTGATCCGGCCGAAGCCCGCCGCCGACACCGCCAACCGGCCTCCTGGACTTCACCGAGGGAACGCTCGGAATGCGCCCAGTTGCACCGGCAGCACGGTCTTCGAGGACGAGGCCGAGAAAGATGAGCACAGGTCGCAAGCCTGCGGGTCGTGCTCAAGGCCTAACAGTAGACACCGGTGGGTGTGGATCCGTCCGAGACATCTTCTGCCGCATGGGCATCTCCGAAAATCAGAGTCGATTTGTCCATGCAGCCGCTGAGGATAGAAGACTGAAGTCTTTTGCAAATTTTATTTTAAACCGCAAACGGAGAAATAGGAACCAGTCTCAAACGCAGAGCGTTAAGGAGGGAACCTGAGCTTCCAAGCGGTAAGGAAGATCTGGCGTCATGGGGCGGAGCCGAGAGTTATACCACCCGGGTGGGTGGGAGGAGCAAGCTTGAAGACCTTCCGGCAAGATTTAAAGCGGCAAGGATACCTGCCAATGAGTGTGGATGAACAACATATCCATGTCCCTAGAACATCCTATTAGCTGAAGAACACTTGTCTGGGAAATTTCCACTTTGAGGGCTAGGCATTCGTATTTGTCGGCAACAGAAGATGAGGCAGTGCAGGAGACGGTGAATTTATCTTTGACATATATGGCCACCCCACCTCCTCTAGTTTGACTATCCGCTCTGAACAAGGCATAGCTGGGGATATTTATTTCCACATTAGTGGTTGCTGGTCTAAGCCATGATTCAGAGATCACTAGTACATCGGGGGAGATATGAGACACCCAAGCTTGGATCAGGATTTTTTTTTTAGTAAGCTGCATACATTGATGTGCAAGAAGCTCATGCCTTTTAGCGATGCTAGGTCTGAGGGTGAAGAGATTGGTGCAGGTGGGCCAGGATTAAGCTCTACGTTACCTAAGCACAGTAAGAGGAGGAGAAGTATTTTCCTAAGTGCGGCAGAGGAGAGTTTGAGATTCCTGGTCTTATCCCATTTGTCATACTTGGTGACTTTAGGGAGTAGGTTGTTACCAATGTGAAGGACGCCGCCTGTGATTGCAGCTACTAGTACTCTGGTTGCACGGTACCTAGGAGAGGAGGTAGGCTGTGTGGTGGGAAACGTATCTTGCGGTCGAGGTATCAGGTATGTACTGCTTGAATGAGTTAGCCAAAGATAGGAATGCTGTCGAATAGCCATGAACTCACAGGGGCATGCTGGCGAAATAGTACCAGATATCATAAGGCACATGAAAGGATTGTATTCCATAAATGGCATTGGCCCATTTGGCAGGTGAAGACCAGACGGTACTCCAAATAGGAGAAGCAATAAGCAAGGCCATACGAGTCCCCGCATGATGAAGCTTGGTGGTAAGGTATGGAACTCTTGGAGATCCACTCAGCCAGGGCTGCTTCCTACAGTGGCTGGGTCAGGGAGACAGAGCCTGAAGTCAGGTTGAGATGAGCCTAGCGGGGTCTTCTAGCCTAGAGTAGCACAGCCCTATAGAATTAGGCACTGGAGCTGTGCAGGCCAACTGAGGTCACGGAAGAATATGATTGGAAGAGCACAGATCCAGGGGGCAGCGCCAGGGAAGGGAGCGGGAAGCAAGAGTATTTAATAAGTGGTGGGGGTGGGGTTGGGGCGGATGTAAAAGTTGTGGCAGTTGCTGTACCTTATGGAGCCGAGAGTCTGGGGCTATGGTCTCGAGCGGTGGCTGAGGTGGTGCAGACTGCCTGCTGGCTGGGAGTCCCGCGGCTCTGATGCAGGGAGCCAGAGAGAGAGAGAGTAAAGCAGGAGTTAATATCAGGCCATGGACTAAAGGGCAGACAGAGCAGCAGGGGGTCCAATTTAGAGCACAAAGGGGATGAGTATTCCTTTGGCACCCAAAAGTCTAGGGCCAGTGCAAAAGAGCAGAGGAGAGCTATAATTCACACAGGCTTAACACTTTACAAGAAGTCAAAATGTGCAATTGGAAAGCATAAACAGCATTAAAACATTTTTTCTGGGTAATTAGTCTAAAAAAGAGATTTTTCAGGGCAAAGAATCGGCTTTCACCAAGGACCAATACGGACGTAGCCTGCAAAGGCACTTCGCGTTCTTGACAGTTGCTGTACCTTTTGGGCCGAGGTCCGGGGCTATGGTCTTGAGCGGCAGCTGATGTGGCGCCAGCTGCCCGCTGGCCGGGAGTCCCGCAGCTTCGATGCAGGGAGCCAGAGAAAGTGAGCCTTGGCTTTTGGAGCCGAGAGTCCGGGGCTATGGTCTCGAGTGGTGGCTGAGGTGGCACCAGCCGCCCACTGGCTGGGAGTCCCACGGCATTGATGCAGGGAGCCAGAGAGAGTGATCCTCGGCTTTTGGGGCCGAGAGTCCGGGGCTATGGTCTCGAGCGGCGGCTGAGGTGGCGCTGGCTGCCCACTGGCCGGGAGTCCCATGGCTTCGATGCAGGGAGCCAGACAGAGTGATCCTTGAAGGGTTCCTTTTTTCTGGTCTCCCCAGCTTCAGGCATGCTTTGCGGTCGTCCAGGATGTTGGGATGGAAGGCCAAGCAAAAACTGCTGGACGAGGTGTCATGGCCGACACCTAAGCAGTAGATGCATGTGAGGTGGGGATCGATGCGCGACACCTTTTGGCCGCAGGGACACCGGCAAAATCCCAGGGAAGATTTTTCCTCCATGAACGATGCTGCAAAAACGCGATCGCTAACGCGAACGAGTTTCAATTCCGGTAAAACCGACAATTTGAAAGCCAGGGCCTACAAAATGCGAGAGCATGAGGGAGGCAACCTGTATCTTCCAGCGGAAAGGAAGACCTGGTGTCACGGGACACAGCCGAAGACTATACCACCCGGGTGGGTGGGAGGAGCCAGCTTGAAGACGTCTGGTAGATTTAAAGGGGAAAGGGACAATGCCAAGAAGTGCGGATAGAACATATCCAAGCTCCTAGAAGATGGGCTCTCCGGAATGCTGCGGAGATCACCCTATGCTGGGCCAGGGGTGACAACTGGGATAAGCGAAGCCATGCCGCCTGCCTAATGCAGATAGCTGTTCCTACCACTCTGGATGCCACCTCATTGGTGTCATAAGATGCCCTTGCTTGGCGCCTTGCTAGCTCCAGGCCCTGAGTAGAGAGGGCAATGGCTTGCCTAGTTTCCTCCGTATCAGGCACTGAGGCTAGAATCTGTCCTAGCCTGAATCACAAAAACCTATCGTAGGCTGCAAAGTGGGCCTGATGTAACGCAATAGAAAGGAGGAGCCATGCCGAGTAGAAAATTCTTCTCCCCCAGAAATCGAAGTCCGCAGAGTCCAAGTCCGGGGGTCAGTCATGGTAAGGGGCACAAGGCCCAGAGGGGGTGTCCAGGAAGGCCAAGGCCAAAGAGGGATGAGGCAGAGAACCTGGAGACCGGGGTGGTGTAATACTGTTGGCGTACGTCTCTTGGGTCTGGAACAGTGGAGAAGGGATGTAGCCAAAGCCAATGTGACGCTTCCTAGAAAGGAACAGGCCAGGCGGGAACCACCAGGTTGGCTGCACTGTACTCGCCTAGGAAGGTGCGCGTCACATGCTCGGGATTGCTGACAGGGACTGGGGTAAGATGGAGCTCGTCCAACATCCTCGTGAGGAAGCGGTGATACGAAGAGAGATCAGATGCTGGGGAGATGTGGACAGATGATTCCTCTCCCTCTGAGGAGGAGGAAGAAGATGCAGGCGAGCTCTGAGGTTCAGGGTCCGGCTGCACGGGAGCATGGTGGAACACCTGCTGGTCCATGGCATGGAGATAGGTAGGGAAATGTGCAGCGGAACCTCTGAACTGCTGCCAGATAAGAAGTCCCTTAGGACCAGGAATACCTGGGATAGTCGGGGATGGAGACAGAGGCTCGGGGGACAAGCTCCAGGAACAGGAGAACGGTCTCTGTCAGGGCAAGGGGGCTAAGAGGAAACAACCCGCAAGAAGGGAGATCCGAAGGCCCCAGCAGCTAACAGCTGTTCAACCGGATCAGAACGGTCAGAGCTGTGCCCATGGGAAGAACCCCCCCCCCCCCGTGAGGTGACCAGGACCGCGCGAGTTCAGAAGGACAGCCCCTGACCTCAAAAGTTGAAGTCCTTCTTGAGGGCCTATCCAGGGAAGGGCAGGGGTCTGCACTGTGATTTCTCCCAGAACCCGGACAGGCTCTGGTGAGGGCGTGCTGCGCCACACCCTACTCCTCAACCCTTCAGAGTCAGAGAGGGACCTCGTCCTCATAGCCCACCAGCCTAGGCAACTGACAACTCCGGGCAGCCTCTGAGGAGTCCACCCAGGAAGCAGTACCCTCCCCTACCTGGTGTGCGCTGGGCTGTCCCAAACTTGGACTGTCCAAACACACCAGGGAAGGGAGTACCCCAACTGGAGGAGCAGAAGTGCCAGTGGCCCCAGGCTGCATGGTGGTAGCCACAGGGACCACTGCTGGCTGGTCAGTAATACTGACCCTAGGGCCTACCGGTGACGACTGACCCCCAGAGGGAGGCTGAGTTGGGACCGAGCTGCTGGAAAAGTACAGTTACGTAGGAACTTACCGTAACAGTAGATCTTCGAGAGAGGTTCCTTCACTAGGTCATCACAAGTAGGACTGACGTCGCCTGAGCGTCGGGCGCTTAAGACTTTTCTAGCAATCCCTGATGGGGGGACCGCCCACCCGACATCACGTGACCGACGTCAGCGTGACGGTATATCGTGGGTGGTCCCCACACCCGCCCTCCAGTTCTCCCGCCAGAGCCAGGAAGAGGCCTAAAGGCAGGAGCGAACAGGACTGGAGGCCCTGTAAAAATTAAAATGAGGGGGAAGGAGGGAGGGAAAAATGTGACCTACTGAAGGAACCTCTCTCGAAGATCTACTGTTATGGTAAGTTCCTACGTAACTGTACTATCTTACTTCGAGAGGGTTCCTTCAGTAGGTCATCACAAGTAGGACTGAGTCCCAAGCAGTCCCTCTAAGGAGAGACCGTGAGAAACTAGGAAGGGGGCACAACAAAATCCACGGAAAAGACTGAGGTCTGAAAAGGACCCAGCCTAGGACAACAGACCCTGCAGGACACCTAGGCCAAAGCCAGCCCTTCACCTAGAAGCAATGTACAAACTGTAATGCTTGGTAAAGGTATGGACAGAACTCCAAGTAGCGGCAGCACAAATATCCGCTGCAGAAACATTACGAAGGAAGGCTGCAGAAGTAGCCATGCCCCTAGTAGAATGACTCCTGGTAACACCCGGGAGGGGTTTGTCATACTTTTGATAACAGTATCTGATGCAGTTGCCCAACCATTTGGAAAGGCCCTGCTTGGAAACCGGTTTGCCTCGAGTTCAAGATGCGAAGGAGACAAACAATTAGTCGCAAGAGCGAAAGTCCTTGGTTCGGTGTGTGTAACACCAGAGAATCCGGTGCACCTCCATCGTATGGAGGAGTGCCTCACCCCTGTTAGCGGGAGCCGGATAATATACCGGAAGCTCTACCGATTGGTTCAGAGTAGCTTCCGACACCACCTTTGGAAGGAACCTCGGACGGGTTCTGAGAACCACCCTGTCCCAGTGAAAAATAAGGTAAGGCTCCTTACAAACCAACGCGTGAAGCTCCGAAATTCTTCGAGCTGAAGTGATGGCAACCAGAAACAACGCCTTCCAGGACAGGAAGCGTAGGTCACAGCTCATTGCTGGTTCGAAAGGAGGCAAGGTGAGCTTTTCCAGGACGAAATTCAGGTCCCATGGCAGTGCTGGGCTGCGGATGGGGGGTTTCAGATGGAGAATCCCTTTCAAAAAAGTCTGCGATCTCCAACTGAGCCAAGGGTTTACCATCCACCAGCTCATGGTATGCCGAGATAGCAGAGATGTGCACATTCAGAGAGGAATAGGCTAGACCTGAGTCTGATAAGTGAAGGAGGTATTCCATGACTTGTGGGGCCAAGCAAGAAAAAGGGTTCCAGCCCTTCGCGGTCGTCCAAATGGAAAACCACTTCCACTTCAACGCATAAGTGGAATGGGTGGAAGGTTTTCTGGCTTCGACAAGGATCTGTGCCACTCTAGAGGATACCCCAAAGCGAGAGATAGCTACGTCTGCAGGAGCCATGCATGCAGATAAAGGATCCTGAGCCCCCGAATGAACCAGACGACCTTGATCCTGAGTAAGGAGGTTGTGTGTCAATGGAAGTGGAACCGGTGGTTCCCTGGATAGCTGCTGAAGCAGCAGGAATCAAATCTGTCTTGGCCAAAGAGGACCGATGAGAATCATCTTGGCCTTCTCCGCCTGTAGTTTGAGGAGGACACTCTGCAGACTGGGAAATGGAGGGAAGGCATACAAAAATTTTCCTGTCCAGGATAGAGACAATGCATCGCTCCAGAAAGTACCTGGCTCTGGAATGAGCGAGCAAAACTTGGGAAGTTTTTCGTTGAACTGAGAGGCGAATAGGTCGAGTTCCGGCTGCCCCAATGTTGGAAGACGGATTCTGCCACTTCCTGATGAAGTTCCCACTCGTAAGCAGGGGTCCTTGATCTGCTGAGACTGTCCGCCATGACGTTTAGAATGCCCGGTACATGCACGGCCACTAAGGACAAGTGATGCAGGAGTGCCCAGTTCCACACCCCGGCCGCTTCCCTGCAAAGAGGGTACGACTGGGTTCCTCCTTGTTTGTTGATGTACCAAACCACTGTCATGTTGTCCGTTTGGATCAGCAGTGTTCCCTCGGGCAGCAGGGATTGAAAGGCCTGTAAGGCATACAGGACCGCCCTGAGCTCTAGAACATTGATGTGAAAGCTCCAAGCGGACCAAACTCTCTCTGGACTTGTGATCCCCAGATGTCACCCACCCCATGTTCGAGGCATCCGTGGTGAGAGTGGCTACAGGTGCTGGTCTTCGAAACGGGAGACCCAAGGAAAGACTGTGTGGATTCATCCACCATAGAAGATCTTTCCGGACCGCTGAGGAGATGAGAACTGGATGGTCCAGATCATCCAAAAGCTGGTCCCATTGCACCCTCAGGGACCACTGAGAGATTCTCATGTGAAGCCTGGCTAGGGAAACAGTATAGATGGAAGCTGCCATGAGGCCTAACCGGTGAAGGACCTCCCTGGCCGGAATGGTCCGGCAAGACGCCACCTTGGTGGCTTGGTGGACCAGAGTCTCCACTCTGTCCGGAGGAAGGAAAGCTCTGCACTGGACCGTGTTGAGGACCGCCCCAATAAACTGAAGTCTCTGGGTGGGAATGAGGTACAACTTGGGCACGCTGACAGTGATCCCAAGTCGACTGAACAGGTCCAGGGTAAATGACAGAGCCCCCAATAACGCATCCACGGAAGGGGCCGCTAGTAGCCAATCGTCCAGGTAGGGAAACACTGCAATACCCCTGCGGTGTAAAAACGCCGCCACCACCACCGCAAGGCACTTGGTAAAAACCAGAGGTGCCGAAGACAGACTAAAGGGGAGTGCTCGGAACTGGAAGTGCTCCCCTCGGAACATGAACTGCAGGAACCGACGGTGGTTGGGGAAAACAGGCATATGTAGGTAGGCATCCTGCATATCCATGGCGCAGGGCCAGTGATTCTCCAGCAGTAGTGGCAAAAGGCTCTGCAGTGTTAGCATGCAAAACTTCTTGTGCTCGACAAAATTATTCAGCTGACAGATCTAGAATGGGTCGGAAATCCAGTTCTTTTTCGGAACCAGAAAAAAATGGGAGTAGAAGCCTTTCCCTGTTTGCCCTGGAGGGACTCGCTCAACCGCTTGTTTTAGCAAGAGCAAATTTATTTCCTCTTGGAGGAGGAAAGCCTGTTCCCGAGAGTATGAGGACTTCACTGGAGGGTTTCCCAGAGGAATTTCCAGGAACTCTATAGTGTGACCTGAGGCCACTATCTGCAGGACCCACTCGTCTGAGGTAATCGCCCTCCACTCCTGCACGTGGAGAGCGAACCTTCCCCCACCTGCTCCTCGCCGAGAGGCTGAGGAGGCAGTGGGGACGGGGAGTCGAGAAGTGGCGGGTCTGTCAAGGGGAGGACCCCCTGACTGATGCAGATTCTTAGAGGCAGGGGGGCTAACGGTGCCCATGGCCTTCCGCTTGGCTTGGCGACGCACCTCAGTGGATCTCCCCTACCGCCAGGTCCTCTTCTGAAAGGGCTGTTGCTGTCTACGTTGAGGAGCACCCGACTGGTACATCGACTGAACAGATCGAAGGGCAACACCCTTGTCCTGTAGTTCTATAATTATGTCTTTGGTGTCGCCTCCGAAAAGTACCGAGCCCCGGAAAGGAGCGTCCTGAATTGCCGACTGAACCTCGTTAGCGAGGCCAGAGAGGCAAAGCCAAGAGTGCAGTCTCAGGGCCACGGCAGTCGCCAAGGTATGGGCCGTGGAATCGACCGAATCGTAAGTGGCCCGTAAAGCATGCCTACAAGAAATCTTGGAGAGGTGAAGGTCCTTGGCGAGTTCCTCCTTGAGAGGTGAAGGATCCATAGACTGGACGTTCGCCTCCAACCTGGCCATGGTCGTTTTTTGGTGGGACACCATATGGGCCACGTAACTGAGGAAGCGAAGCGCACATGTGGCCAAAGAATAGACTTTTTTGCCAAACTGGTCCATCTGCCTCGACTCCTTATCTGGAGGAGTAGTGCTCAAGTGCTTGGGCGTAGCTGAGCGATCATGAGCCACTGAAATAACCACGGAGTCTACCTTTGAATGGGTCTTCAAAAAAAGGAGCATCCTCAGGCGCCCGGTAAAGCCTATCTGCCCGCTTGGGGACAGCCGGTATAGAGTGAGGCATCTGCCAGATGGTGATGGTGAAGTCCTGGTGGGGGGCCATCCACGGAGGAACTGGGACTGGAGACAGGGACTCCAAATCGAGGTGCTCTACGAGACACTGTCTCATTGGGTCCTGTTCCTCTGACTCCCAATCAAAATAATCTCTGAGGGCCCTCAAGAGATCCGAGAAGGAAGGATCCTCAGGTGGCGATTTTGGTTGAGGTCTTGCCTTACAGCTCGGGTTCCTCCATGATTTCCTCCTTCGAAGAGTCCTCTCTCCCATCAGAACTATCGTTGGCCTCCTCCACTGGATGACGTTCAAAGCGAGAGAGGGGACCATCCAGTCGAGTCTGCCCCGAGAGGTGGACAATTGGACCCGAACTGCCCGGGGAAGGGGACCTATGAAGTGGCGGAGGTGGGTGTCTTGCTTCTAGGTCCAAAACCAACTCCGACCTCGCTCCCTGCCACCAAGACTGTAAGAAAGACTTGAAATCCAGCGTAGCCGGAGGTGGTGGAGGAGGAGTTGGTTGAGGCTGGGGGAGGTGGAAGGGGAAAAGCAACTGGCAGAGGGTAATACCCATGCGGACCCATGTAATGGGTATATGGGTGATAACCCTGATAAAACTGTCCCACTGGACTCCATCCAGGAGCGGGAACCTCCAGGTAAGGATCCCCAGGATACCTGTGTGGGTAATGGGGGACAGTTATAGTACCCCGTCGTCAGCCCTGACGTCGGGGGAACCCACGTTGGACCCGCTGTAGTATATATTAAATTAGGGTCCGGCGTCGGAACAGTCCATGTTATAGGGACCGATGTTGGCACCGGCGCCAGAGGGGCTGGCGTTGGCACCGGACTAAGGGTCTCAGTGGTAGGAGTCGGGTCCGGCGTCTGGGCCAACGGAATAGACCTGACCACGGGACCCGGTGTCAGGACTGTTGTAGGGACTGGCGGCGTTGGAGGTGCCAGCGGTCCCGGCGTTGGAACTGCTGTGGTAACGGGCGGCGTTGAAGTTGCCACTGGTCCCGACGTCGGAACTGTAGTGACTGGCAGTGCTGGAAGCGCCTGCAGTCCATCCTCGGGCTGAGGAGGGGCCTCCAAGGAAAGGCCGTCTGGCCGAGGAGTAGCCTCCTGAAGCTGGTCCCCAGTGGGTGAGCGCGGGGAAGAACCCCCAAAATCGGCTGGTTCACCAGCGACCCCATCCACCTCGCCGGACGTGTCCAAAGTAGAATGAGAGGACACAGGCGAGGGAATAACAGGAGGGAGCGAGGCTGTCTCCCTTCGGTCCGGCCGGACGTCGGTAGCAGCGCCAGAAGGCCCCAATGGGGGAACCGAGCCCATGCAGTCATCGGGGACGGCCAACTTAGTGGGCGTGGTCGGGCAGTCGGGGAGAGAACCTCCGGCTGACTTAACGACCGAGGCCGGGCAACTGCCCCCAGCTGGGAGTCAACTTAACGGCCACGAGACGGTCTCCAGAGGAGCCGGAGGCCGACTTACTGGCTAGTGCAGCGCGGTTGCCGGAGGACGACTTATCTGCATGAAGTGACTTCTTACCTGGGTGCTTCGACAGTGGCTGGGCCTTGCTGGTAGAGGGCCTGATGTCGTCCATGGAGCAAGCCCGCTCCCTCTTCTTCTCGTGTTTTATAGGGGAAGATTTGTCGGACGAGTCCCTAAGCTTGTCCATCTTCGTCTCAAGCGAAAGTAGACGGGCCTTGAGAAGATGGGCCTCCAAGGCCTGCTGTCTCCGGTTTTTGGTAGCCTGATTGAAGGACTGACAGTCGGGGCAGGAGGAGACTGGATGGTCTGGGCCTAGGCAGATGACGCACTTGGAATGCCCGACTTTGTGCGGTATCTGAGTGCCACACTTGGAGCACTTTTTCTTCGGAGAAGACACGAACTATTTAATACTAAAAGATGAAATAGTGAGTTTTTAGAAAAAAACACGAGAAAAAAAACTTTCTGACTGATGCAGAATGGAGTCTGCGAAGCGACTAGCAAGAGGCGACGGCGGGAAAGAACTGGAGGGCGGGCGTGTTGTCCCCTCGGTCCCTTGCTTTCCCGAACTGAAACCAGCGGGGAATGGAGACTACTAGGGACCACCCACTTTTATAGGCACAGCCCAGGAAGTGAGGTCGTGTGGGTTGTCCCTGGTATGGAGACTGCTAGAAGAAACTTCTGTGCTAGAGCGCCACCTATCGGGAACTCCCAAAAGTAATGACTTAATGCAAGGGACCATTCTGTGGAAGATCTACTGTTACAGATGAGTAACTGTTTTTTGTAGATCGTGGATATGTTGTTCACCCACACTTACTGGCAGACTCACAGCAGTTCTCCGGGAGGAGGGAGGCACTGATACTCACTTGGGAAATAGAGATTGGAGAACTGAGGCCCCAAAACCAGCATCCCTGCATGACTCATGACTCTAGGTCGATGTGGTAGTGGGTAATGAAGGTGTTTGCTGACTTCCAGGTAGCAGCCCGATAGATCTCCTGGATAGGGATGTCCCTGGAAGCAGCCACCGATGCAGTGGTATGGCGGGAAGAATGAGCTATCATCCCTCTGGGAGGCACCATGCCCGCCAACGCATAGCACAGACTTATGCAAGAGGTAATCTACCTTGTACTAGTCCATTTTGCTGCAGGTCTGCCAGAAGCAGCTTCAGCGTAGGTGACAAACAGCTGGCAAACCTCTCCCCAAATTTCCACCGTCCTCTCCTTATAATAGGAAAGCGCATGTCTCAGGTCCAAAGTATGGAGCCTTTACTCAGCCTCTGAGGTGTAATTAGGGTAGTATAGTGGCATAGTTAACACCTGGTTAAGGTGAAACTCTGACATCACCTTCGGAAGGAATTTCAGGTAGGAGCGCAGGACAACCTTGTCCCTGTGGAAGACCAGATAAGGGGAGTCCACCGAAAGAGCCTGGAGCTTCCCTGTCGTCCTGGCAGACGTGATAGCCACCAGGAAGGCCGTCTTCCATGACAAGTGTGACAGCGCACACTTGTGCATTGGTTAGAATGGCTTGGCCATGAGTTTTGCCAGTTCCAGCAGTAGATCCCACTGAGGTAGAGGTTCACGCACCGGAGGGGATATGTGATCCAGGCCTTTAAAAAAGCACCCGACCACTGTCTCTTGCGCCAGTGTTGGCTGACCAGCCCACGCCCAGTAAGCAGAGATGGCTGCCAGGTGCACCCTAAGGATCAATGACTGAAGACCCCCTTTGGACAGAGACCAAAGGTAGTAGAGAATGTTAGCCACTGGACAGGACAGAGGGTCCAGACCCTTGCCCTGACACCAAATGGAAAACCTTTTCCATTTCAAGGCATAACATTTCCTGGTTGATTCCTTTGTGGATGACTCCACCACTGTGAGGACATCCCCAGAAAGACCCAAAGCCTGGAACTCTAGCAACTCAGATACCAGGCTGTAAGGTGCAGGGATTGATGTTCCGGATGGTATACCTTCCCCTGATTGAGAGAAATAAGGTCTGGGCGTGCTGGAAGCCGCTCTGAAGGCCTGCAGCCGAGGCTGAGGAGATCTGGATACCAGAACTGGCACAGCCAGTCTGGGGCTACCAGAATCACTTTCACCATCTCCCTCCTCACCTTGAGGAGCACCTTGTGGATCAAGAGAAATGGAAGGAAAGCGTAGAAGAGGCCCGGGGTCCATGGCCTCAAGAAAGCATCCCCCTGCAGTGAGCCCTGTTGAGGGGGGCGGGCATGAAAATGGAAATCACGTACCTACCGTAATTCTTGATCTTCTTAGATGAAGTCTCCACCACTAATTCACACTAATGGGATCTATGCCGGAAGTGCTAGGACCCAGTGGGAGCAAACTTGTCAAGAGGGTTGGTGCCAGAGATGGAGCCGCGAAGAAGTGGCACAGCGAGCCGTGGCTCACGCAGTAAAGACTACCACGACCTCGACCCTCCAACCATCTCAGTACCTTTTTTTCTGAGGAGGTGCACCGTAACTAACCTAGAGGGACAAACCTAACAAAATCAGAGATAAGATAGTCCGAATAACCCGTGTAAGAAGGGTCAACAACAGAGTCTTCACAGCCTAGCCACTCAGGGAGTGAAGACCAAAAACAGAGACGTGAGCTCGGGGGATGGTTGATGGGCGTGTGAATGAGTGGTGGAGACTTCGTCCAAGAAGATCAAGAATTACGGTAGGTATGCAATTTCCATATCTTCCTGGACATAAAGTCTCCACCACTCATTCACACTAATGGGAGACTGCTGAGCGAATAAACCCCTTCCCCCCGAGACGGGTGTCAGGAGAAACTAAGAGCTCACATACTTAGGACAGAAGTCCATTAAGAATAGTCCTACCAAATGACAGATGTCGTCTGGCATGGACAGCCAAAGCATAGTGCTTAACGAAAGTATGCACTGAGCTCCATGTAGCCGCATTGCAGATATCTGCAATAGGTACATTGCAGATTTCCACCAGAGATGCCGCGACTGCTCTAGTAGAGTGAGCATACATTCTGCCTTCCAGTTTAACCTGTACCATAGAATAGCAGTGGCAGAGACATGCTACCAGCCATGCTGAAATGCACCTAATAGCGACAGGTTGACCCAGCCGGGTCTCACTGAAGGAAACAAACAGTTGTTGAGCCTTGCAAATTTCTTTTGTTCTGTCCAGATAGAATCGCAGTGCTCTCTTAACATCCAAAGAATGAAGGGTACGTTCCCCTTCATTCTGAAAGTTAGCAAAGTAGGTAAGTAGGACTAAAGGTTGGTTTAGATGACATTCTGAGACAACCTTAGGGAGAAACTTAGGGTGAGTCCTAAGAACTACTTTGTCCTTGTGAAATACAGTGTACGGGGATCTGTGACCATAGCATGTATTTCAGAAACTCTACGGGCCGAAGTGATGGCCACCAGGAAGGAAGTTTTCCAAGTGAGGAACTTCAACTCGCAGGTAGCTAGAGGCTCGAAAAGGTTTCCGAGTGAGCATGTCTAGTACAAGGTTAATGTCCCAGGCTGCGACTGGACATCTGATAGGAGGTCTGGTATGCAGAATACCCTTAAGAAACCTCTTAACTACAGGTAACTGAGCAAGAGACAAAGAATGTACCGGCTCATGATAAGCTGAAATGGCACAGAGATGAACTTTGACAGTAGAGTACTGCAGACCTGAATTTGACAAATCTAAAAGGTACTCCAAGACTTTATTTGGTGGGCAGGAAAAGGGTTCGACGAGGATTTTGCACACCAGAGAGAGACACTTCCATTTGGCTGTGTAGGTTTTTCTAGTGGTTGGTTTACACGCAGCCAAAAGAATATCTGAAACCCTATGGGAAACATTGAACCTATTCACCTCCATCTCTTCAGGAGCCAAGCATGAAGGTGAAGCGCTTTCAGATTGGGATGGACCACGGGCCCCTGGGTCAGAAGGTTCGTCTGAAGGGGAAGTGCTTTCAGAAGGGTTGCCGACAAGACTATTGAGCACCGGAACCATATCTTTCGAGGCCAGAAGGGAGCAATGTGAAGCACTTAGTCTCCCTGAGGCTCAAATTTGAGAAGCAAGGCGTTTGACTCTGTTCCTCATGGGGGCCTGTTGGATAAGCTGGGAGAAATGAGGGTGGGGAACCAGATGGATAGGCAACTGGCTCCAGGACCAGACCCAGAGGGTCGTAGTTGGCGGGATTGTCTCATCCCCAAGGAGGGTCATTAGTGGGGTCCCTCAGGGATCAGTCCTTGGGCCCCTCCTGTTTAACGCCTATGTCTCTGACATAAGGAAGGGTATCAGGAGTGAGATGAGTCTCTTTGCGGATAACTCAAAACTGGGGGCGGTGGTGGATGGGGAGGAGGGGAGGGTGGCCCTACGGGGGAACTGGAGGCTCTGGAAAGGTGGTCTAGAAAGTGGAAGCTGAGGTTCAATGCAGGGAAATGCAAGTTACTGCACCTGGGAGCCAGAAACCCGGGCCAAGTGTACACCTTGGGGGCGGGGGGATGCTACAAGTCTCGATGGCTGAGAGGGACCTGGGGGTGGTGGTGGATGTCAAGATGAACAACTCTGAGACTTGTAGGAGGGCAGCGTCAAAGGCCAACAGGATGCTTGGATGCATCGCTAGGGGGGATCACCTCCAGAAGGAAGGAAGTGATACTCCCTCTGTATAACTGCTTGGTGAGGCTGCACCTTGAGTACTGCGTGCAGTTTTGGAGGCCACATTTAAAGAGGGACACTGAACTCCTGGAGAGGGTCCAGAGGAGGGCAACCAAAATGATTTGGGGCTTGGGGGATAGGACCTATGGGGAGAGGCTCGGAGAGCTAAATATGTACACACTGGAAGAAAGGAGGGACCGGGGGACATGATAAGAGGTCTTCAGGTACATGAAGGGGGTAAATAGGGGAAAAGCAGTCAGGGTGCTCCGAAGGAAGGGGGGCAACTAGAGGACATGGGTGGAAGCTGGGGGAGAGATTCAGGGGAGAAAGGAGGAGGTGCTACTTCACTGAGAGGGTGGTGGAGCCATGGAATGCGCTGCCCAGGGGGCTGGTGGAGGGGTTCAAGACGGGGTGGGACAGGTACAGGGTAAAGGTTCTGGAAGCAAAAACCAGGGCAGCGAGAATATCCAGGACTGGGAAGGGAAAGGCCAGAGAGGGAGAGGGGGGGCAGCAAGGTCAGCTCCCAGAGTGGGGGCTAACCAAACGAGCAGACACAAAAGATCGTTAGGTCTATTCTGCTGGCATTTTAGTATGTTAATAAGTACTCTCTGAATTAGAGGAAGAGGAGGAAAGGCATATATAAAGCGTTTTGTCCACTGCAGCCTGAACGCATCCTGACAGAAAATGCCAGGTCCTGGATTTCTGGAGCAGAAGAGAGGCAGTTTTGCGTTGACTGGGGATGTAAAAAGGTCCAGGACTGGAGTGCCCCACTCTTTGAAGAGTGACTGAGCGATGGTTAAGTTGAGAGACCACTTGTGAGGATCTGTCTTTGTTCTGCTGAGATGGTCTGCCAGTTCATTCTGTACGCCTGGCAGGTATACCATGTGGATTAGAGCCTTGTGCTCCAGGCACCATTCCCACACTCTCACAGCTTACCTGCATAATGGGTAAGAGTGTGCACCACCCTGCTTGTTGATGTAATACATCACTGCTTTGTTGTCCATTTGAAGGAGAATGTTCTTGTGACAGAGTATGTCCTTCAAGGCCTGGACTGCACAGAGGACGTCTCTCATTTCCAGGATGTTTACGTGAAGCCGGGATTCATCCCGAGTCCACGTACCTTGGGTGTGGAGATTCTGGCAGTGAGCTCCCCATCAGGGACGAGTCGGTGGTAATGGACATCTGATAATCCAGAGGAGCAAAGGGATACCCTTCCAAAAGGTTGTCCTCCTGTGACCACCAGGTGAGTGACTTGTTTAGAGGTTCTGTCACCTTGATGGGAAAGGACTGAGGGTGAGTGGTTGGGGACCACTGAGTACTGAGCATCCACTAAGAGGTTCTCATGTGAAGACATGCTAGGGGTACAGTGAGCACCAAGGATACCATGAAACTCAGCATCCGCTGCATCGAGATAGCTCGAACCGAGCTGTTTTCTCTGATGAATCGGGCCATCTGCAAGATATTGCTCCTTCTGTCCTCTGGGAGAAAAGATTTCGCACAAGAGGTTTACAGAAGACTTCCTAAGAAAAGGAGTTTCTGGGAGGGCTGCAACTGTGATTTGCTGTGATTTAGCAGGACTCCCACGGACGTGAGGAAGTCTGAAGCCTTGGCTGCGGCGTCCAGAGTTCCCTGTCTGGAGGAGCTTGCTAGAAGCCAGTCATCCAGATATGGGAACACTTGAATTCCGATTTTCCTGAGATGCGCTGCGAGAATTGCACAACACTGTGTAAAAACCAGAGGCGCCGAGGATAGCCCAAAGGGCAGGACTCTGAACTGATAATGTTGACCCAGCGCCACATACCTTAGGTATTTGTGGTGCTTTGGGTGTTTAAGAATGTGTTGGTAGACATCCTGCATATCCAGGGGAGGCTAGCCAATTGTGTTGATGAATCAAAGGTGGAAGGGTACCTAGAGATATCATCTTGAACTTTTCCTTGTGAAGGAATTTAACTTTCTGAGATCCAGAATGGGACACATGCCACCAGTTTTCTTCGGAACTAGAAAGTAATGGGATTAGAAAAGTAGTTACGTAAGAACTTACCGTAACAGTAGATCTTCGAGAACAGCTCTTGCAGCAGGTTACACCATTAGGACTGAAACCGGCAGGCATCAGGACCCCACGGAAAAATTCTAGCTAGCTATCTTCAGCGGGGACCGCCCCTGATGTCGGTCCCGCCTCCGACGTCAGACGTAGTATATAAGGGGGTGGTCCCGCCAGATTCCCCAGTTCTCCCGCCGGAGACTTCTCGCCGCAGGCTGACATCAATATGGGAGACTGAGGATCCACCATCAGAAGACAAAAGAGTAAATTTCCCTGTAAACCAAGGCTTAAGCCATGCCTCCTCCAAGGGGGGAAGGTGGGCGGGAAGGTACCTGCTGCAAGAGCTGTTCTCGAAGATCTACTGTTACGGTAAGTTCTTACGTAACTGTACTATCTTACTTCGAGACACAGCTTCTGGCAGCAGGTTACACCATTAGGACGGATTCCCAAGCAGTAGCGCTTGCAAACACTCTGGGAGGAGGAAACTAGAAAGAACATTCCAGGTCCTGAATCTAGGACAGGAGACCCTGTAGCACAGCCAGGCCGAAGCCTGCTCTTCGCCGTGAAGCGATGTCCAGGCTATAATGCCTGATAAAGGTATGTACAGAGCTCCAAGTGGCTGCAGCACAGATGGCAGAAGTGGAGACGTTTCGAAGTGCTGCAAAGGAGGTGGCCACACCCCTAGTGGAATGACCCCGGACTGATCCCGGGAGGGGCTTTTGTTTGATATCATAACAGTATGAGATGCACTGGACAAGCCAGCGAGACAGGGACTGTTTGGATACTGGTTGGCCCATCATCCTTTCAGTAAGGGAAACGAAAAGTTGCTCCGATTTTCAAAGCTGCATAGTTCTGTTCAGGTAGTACCTCAAGCTGCGGTGAACATCCAGGGTATGAAGCAGCGCCTCTCCTCTATTAGAATAATTAGGAAAGTAGACCGGTAGGTCAATATCCTGATTGAGAGTGAGTGTGGAAACCACCTTAGGCAAGAATTTAGGATTCGTCCTAAGGGATACCCTGTCCCGGTGGAAAATTAAATCAGGCTCTTTGCACATGAGAGCATGAAGCTCAGAAACTCTTCTCGCTGACGTAACAGCAACCAAAAACAACGTTTTCCACGACAGAAAACGCAGCTCACAATCCACGGCAGGCTCAAAAGGGGGAAGCGTGAGTTGCTCCTGGACAAAGAGCAAGTCCCATGGAGGCACTGGGTCCTTAATGGGTGGCCTAAGATGTAACACCCCTCTCAAGAATTCCAGACAGGCATCTAATAGCGCCACTGTGCGCTGTCCCACCGGGAGGTGATAAGCTAAAATGGCACAGAGGTGCACCTTAATAGAGGAGTAGGTGAGACCCGAACGGAAAAGGGAGAGTAGGTACTCTAACACCGCTTTCACCGGGCAACCTAAAGGGGCAAGGCCGCGTGCTTGCGACCATAGACAAAAACGGCGCCATTTCATGGCGTACGTCGCATGCATTGCCGGTTTTCTGGCTGCAGAAAGAACTTCCGCAACCTCTTGCGAGACCCCGTGACGCAAGATGGCTATGTCTCTAGGAGCCATGCATGCAGGTTCAGTGAGCGTAAGTCTGGGTGGACCAGTGAACCCTCCTCCTGAGACAAGAGATAGGAGCTGAATGGCAACGGGAGCGGAGGTTCCCAGGATAGCTGTATTAGCAAAGGGAACCAGATCTGTCTGGGCCAGAAAGGGGACACCAGGATCATTGTCGCATGCTCCCTGCGCAGTTTGAGAAGAACTCTCTGGATCAACGGGAAGGGAGGGAAAGCATAGAGGAATCTGTCCGCCCAGGAGAGGGACAACATGTCTCGCCAGAAAACACCAGGCCCTGGATCTAGCGAGCAAAAATTGGGCAGTTTTGCGTTGGATGGGGAAGCGAACAAGTCCAATTCTGGAGTTCCCCATCGAAGGAACAGATCCTCTGCTACCTCCTGAAGAAGTTCCCATTCGTGGACTCTGGCCTGGGAGTGACTCATGCCATCTGCAATTGTGTTGTCCACCCTGGGAACATGTACTGTGATCAGGTTCACGCCGCGTCGGATTACCCAATCCCACACTCTCATGGCCTCCCTGCAAAGGGGGTAAGAGTGTGCGCCTCCTTGTTTGTTGAGGTAATACATCACCGCCGTGTTGTCTGTCTGAAGCAGGAGAGTAGTCGGCGGGATCTCTGACTGAAATGCCTGCAAGGCATAAAGGACCGTTCTCATCTCCAGGACGTTGATATGGAGGTGGGCCTCCAGAGGGGTCCACGTTCCCTGGGACTTCACCCTGTCCAGGTGTGCTCCCCACCCTAGACCTGAGGCATCTGTGGTCAGGATTACCTCCGGGGACGGCGCTATAAATGGGACGCCCATCGAGAGTGTCCCTGGGTCTAGCCACCACTGCCAGTCTCGAATTGTGGAGTTCGTGATTCTGACCGGATGCTGCATGTGGTCTTGCCTTTGGTCCCATTGCACCTTGAGCATCCACTGAGGTATCCGCATGTGGAGCCTTGCGAAAGGGACAGAAGGAATGGCCGCAGCCATGTGTCCGAGCAAGCAAAGGATCGACCTGGCTGGGACGTTCTTGTTCGACGAAAACTCCCTGATGAGGGATCTGATGCGCCCGGTCTGTCATCTGAAGAAATGCTTCTTCCTGAACGGTGTCCAGTACTGCGCCTATGAACTGCAGCTTCATGACATTACCAGGAGAGACTTTCGTGGTTGATTAGGATACCCAGAGATCGAACAGGTCCTGGGTGCTCTGGATCACCGAATAACGCCTCTGGAGGCGGCCATGAGAAGCCAATCGTCCAGGTACTGGGAATACATAATGGCCCTGTCTCCTTAGAGACGCTGCCACGACTGCCATGCATTTGGTAAAGACCCTGGAGCCGATGGACAGCCGAATGGAAGGGCTCAGAACTGAAGATGACGGCCGAGAAACTCAAGCGCAGGAACCTCTTGCACGCTTGAGCTATAGGGATGTGCAGGTAAGCTGCCCCGGCATATCTAGAGACGCTTAAAAAGGCTGCTCTGCTTCAGCATGGGAATAAGACCCGAAGAGTTACCATGGAATCTTTGTAGGCAACCGACAAATTGAGGTCGCTGAGGTCCAGAATCGGACGGAGGCCCCCTATCTTCTTTGGAACCAGGAAGAAGTGGGGAATAGTATCCGTGTCCTCTCTGGTTCTCCGGGACATACTCTATTGCTCCCTTTTGCAGGAGCGCGAGTACTTCTTGCCAGATCAATGACTTGTGCTGACCCGGGTACCGGGAGAGCAAAGAGGCCTCGAGGGTGGCTTTTCCGTGAATTCTATAAAGTGGCCTCTTGCGACCAACTGTAGAACCCACCTGTCAGTGGTTATAATCTGCCACCCTGGCAGGAAATTCGCAATGCGACCCCCGACCATGACGTCCCGTTGATCCTGAGGGCCGGGAAGGAGTTAGGCTGTGGCGGCTGAGGGTCCCGCTGGCTGGACTGGCTTAGGAGGACACTGGCTTTGGCCTGCGGGTTGTTTCCTCTGGGCTCTGCGAAAGCTGGAGCCCCTCTGTTGTGGAACGGGGCGGGACTGTTGTCTTTGAGTCCGTCCACGAAATCGGCTTTGGTTCCTACGAAAGGAACCAAGCTTGGGTCGGTACATGGCCTGAACCGACCTCACCGCTTTCCCGGCCTCTCGGAGTTTGGTAATTATCTTCTCTGAGGGTTTACCAAACAAAACTTCTCCCTCGAATGGGGCGTCCATGATATTTTTCTGGACATCCGCGGTGAAACCGGAGACACGGAGCCAAGAGTGCCTCCGGAGGCATACGCCTGAAGCTGCTGCTCGGGCCGAGGAGTCGTACGCGGCTCGTAGCACTTGGGTTCCCACGTCCGAACCCGTACGGAGGAGCTGCAACATCTCCTCCTTCTGCTCACCTTTCGGCAATTTCTCAGCCGCATCCAGACCCTGCTCCCACGGTGCATTCTGGAACTGCACCATGTGGGTCAAATAATTCAGGGATCTGATGGCGCAGGTAGCGGAAGCATACGTGTGCCTACCCATGGCGTCCAGCTATTTGGACTCTGGGTCCAGTGGCAGGGTGCTCAAATGTTGCGGTCTCTGGGACCGGTCATGAGAGGCTGTGATGACCAGAGAGTCGGCCTGAGGATGCTGAGTCAAGTACTGGTCTTCTCTGGGAGCCTTGTACAAGTGGACAGCCTTCTTCGGCATTGCCGGGAGCGAATGTGGGCGCTTCCACGCAGCCTTGGTGACGTCCACGAAAGTGTCTACCAAGAGTGGCACCACCACAGGCTTGAGGTCCTTCTGCCGAAGATACTTCGCAAGGCGTAGCCTTTTGGGGTCTAACTCTTCCGCATCCCATCCCATGTTCTCTTGGATGTGTCTCATGATATCCGAGAACGAAGGGTCATCCGGAGACTTTGGCAGCTCACATGGGTCCAGAGAAGGGATGGAGAGTGGAGATGGGGATCTGGATGTTGAAAACTCTGATCCCGTGTCCTCCGTCGAAGGCGAACGACGACGTCTTCTGGGTCTCTCGGGACTGGGTGACCTAGAAGAGGATCTGGACGGAGGTCTCCTTATGTTCGGTCTCCCCTCTGGAGGGGTCCTAGGCTCCCAGGGAGGAGGTAACCGGCCTGCAGACCCTGATGGAGAAGGGTGCGCAGGAACTGGAGGAGCAACCGGTGTAGGTGGAGGAGGAGGAGGAGGACGCGGACGTGGAATGGGGACCATGTCCTTTTTAATGGTGTCCCACCAGTAAGTGAAAAGCTCCTTCACCTCTGAAAAAGAAAGGCCCGACGACGGCCCGGGTGCCGGTGGACGGTCGTCAGGTCCCGGTGTCGGCTCCACAGGGGGCTCGGGTTGTGGCGAGAGTTCCCTGGGAGTCTCAACAGGACCGGGGTTGCCCGTCTGGTCCTCGGGCTGGGTTAACTCCTCCTCAGTGATGGTCTCCTGACCGACGTCGGTTGGAGGCGTGGGGGTTCTCTTCTCAATTGGGGCGGGCGCTGGTCCCCCTACCGGCGTCTGGTGATGAGGTTGATCTGGCCGTCGGCGGTCTTCTGATGGAGCGGCGGCTCTGGGGACCTGTGGGAGAGAGGGACGACGCCGGACTTAACCGGGCGCCGGGTCCATAGGCCTCTTCAGTGTGAGGTGAGCTCCTTGGTTTTCCGGTGAGAGAGGCGAAGGAAGCAGATTTGACATCGGATTCCGAGTGGCGAGAATCCGACTTATGGTGATGGTGGTGGTCCCCTGACTGCGCCATGGCCTTGGAAGACGAGGAAGGTCTGGGAGTCTTGACCTGAGAAGAGGATGAAGACTTTCGTACCACAGCGGGGGGAGGCTGAGAGCTGGCCCGGGAGGGAGAGCGGTCGGACCTGGAGCCAGAGCTGCGCGAGTCAGAGGCCCTAGATGGGGACCTGGAAGGGGCCTTCTCCCTGCGCTTCTCAGCATGCTTGTGGGCCTTCTTCGAAGAATCCCCCTTGGAAGCCATGGACTTGAGTTGCTCCTCTAGCAGGAATGCCTGTAGGGCCTTCTGGCGACGGATCCGGGTTCTGCTGTTGAAACCCTGGCAAAAGGTGCAGGACCGGGTGTCATGGTCTGGGCCTAGGCACCGGACACAGGCCGAGTGCGGATCCTTGAAGGGGATCTGCTTCCCACAGGCACACTTCGAGGAGTGACCGGAGGTCGGTGAGGACATCAGAGAAGAAACTGCCGTAGGAAAACACTTTACCATGCGTCGCGGACTAGAAACTGAACCGAAGGGTCGAGACATGCAAGTCGACGGCGGGAAAGAACTGGGGAATCTGGTGGGACCGTCCCCTTATATACTACGTCTGACGTCGGAGGCGGGACCGACGTCGGGGGCGGTCCCCGCTGAAGATAGCTAGCTAGAATTTTTCCGTGGGGTCCTGATGCCTGCCGGCTTCAGTCCTAATGGTGTAACCTGCTGCAAGAGCTGTGTCTCAAAGTAAGATCCTGTGTTTCATTGGTCTGGTGGGACTACTTCTACTGCACTGTTGTTCAGAGCGCCTTGCGCCTCAGAAGCAAGAAGGTCTGACTGTACTGCAGACAGCTTGGCTGTCATTTAGGGGGGTGATGCGGGGGGGGGGGTCAGAAAGATTGAGCGAATACCCCTCGCGGATCACCCAGAGGACCCATTTGTCTGATGTTATAGACTTCCACCAGTCATAGAACTGAGTCAGACTTCCTCCCACCACTGAGCAAGAGTCCCCCTCGGGCAGTTGAGGTGGGACCTGGGCCAAGAACTCAGAAGGTGGCACTGGGCGCTTTGGGGCCTTGTGCCTTCTGCTGCATTTTCTTTTGTGGCTGCGGGGTGTGGTTTATGTTAAAACCTCTCCTGCCTCTGCCACGAAAGGACTGACGTTTGAAATTGATGCTTGTTGGCACACACCCCCGAGAGGGGGCGGGTGCGGGTTGAGCTGTCTTAATGGCTGACCTAGTCTTCTGTGTGGCCTCAAGAGCTTGTTCCACCTGGGGTCCGAACAGATACATACTGTCGAAGGGCAAGGTCATGACCTGCTGCTGGGCATCATTCGTGAAGCCTGAAGTACATAGCCAAGAGTGGTGACGGGTACAAATGCCCGCTGCCGCCGCTCGAGAAGCAGTATTGAAAGCATCCACTGCAGCTTTAACCTGTTGGTTATTGGACTTGATACCCCTAGTTATAGTGTGAAGCAGCTCTGAATTAGTTTCTGACCCAGGCAGAGCTTCTACCATTTGTTTGAGCGAATGCCAAAGGACATACTCATATTGAGAAAAATGGCCCTGGTAGCTGGCAATACGCATACCCAGGGTGGAGGCAGCAAAGACTCTCTTACCTAAGGTGTCTATCTTACAAAATTCTTTATTTATAGGCTGGGCTGTAGATGCCTGAGGGAGGACGGCCTTGTCATTCTCTGCTAAGACTACAATGGGATTAGCAAAAGCCTGTGAGGCCAATATGGGTCGATCCTTGGGAGCAGCATACTTCCTATCTATGCACTTAGCCATGGAAGGAATGAGAGTAGGATTGCTCCATACTATCTGAGAACGGCCGTGGAAACTGCCCACCCATCCTCCTTTGATTTCACTGGAGGGTACCGTTTTTCCAGCCTCCCCAACCTCAGGCATGCGAGACAGTCGAGGACGTTAGGGTGAAATGCAAGACAAAAATTGCACTTCGAGGAGTCATGGTCGACACCCAGGCAATAGATGCACACGGTGTGAGGACTGATGAATGACATTTTCTGGCTGCACGAAAACCTGCGAAATCTGGAGGAAGACTTGTCTTCCATAATTGAAGATGAGCAGTTGTGATCACTAATGCGAACTAGACGAATTTTCAGAATAACTGAAGGTTTTGAAGCCAGGGCCTATAAAATGTGGGAACACGAAGGACGCAACCTGAATCTTCCAGCGGAAAGGAAGATCTGGCATCATGGGGTGGAGCCGAGGGTTATACCACCCGGGTGGGTGGGAGGAGCCAGCTTGAAGACTTCCGGCGATTCTTAGAGGGGAAGGGACATGCCAATAAGTGTGGATGAACAACATATCCACGATCCCAGAAAAATGTTTTTGCACATAAAGTACAAATTGTGAGTGTGGGACTGTTAGTGCTGACTGGTCCCCTGCAATACAACTGATACAACAATGTATACCATGGGAATGCAAATATATTTGGAAGATAAAGGCTTTTATTTTCACTGATATCTTCTGTGCAGATAAAGTGCAGTTATGTAAGAGCTTACTGTAACAGTAGATCTTTGAGAAACGCTCCTGCAGCAGGTTACACCATTAGGACTGAGGCTACCAGGCAGCAGGACCCCACAGAAAACTTTTTAACTAGCTACATACAGCGAGGGACAGCCCCTGACGTTGACCCCGCCCCCAGCATCAAATACATCATAAAAGGGGTGGTCCCCAGCATCCCTCAGTTCTCCCGCCGGAGACTCTGGCACAGCGATGTGATTCTGATGGGAGAGTGAGGATCTGCTTCCAAAGGAAGACCAACAGAAATTTCTTACTGCAAAATAGTTGACCTCCTGAGGGGAAGGAGGGTGGGAAAGTACCTGCTGCAAGAGCTGTTCTCGAAGATCTACTGTTATAAGTTCTTATGTAACTATGCTATCTTACTTCCGAGAAACAGCTCTTGCAGCAGGTTACACCATTGGGACCGAGTCCCAAGCAGTGATAAAGGATACCCCTAAATTTGGGAGGAGGATAGAAGGGTGAAAGGGAACCCCTCATGAAAGAAGCTCCTGCAGGATGGCAAGGCCAAAGCCTGCTCTGCGCCTGGAGGCAATGTCCAGACTGTGATGTCTGACGAATATGTGCACTGTGCTCAATGTAGCTGCTGAGCAAATGGCAGGAGCTGAAACATTTCTAAGGGAGGCTAATCATGCCACCATCCCTCTGGTAGAGTGACCCTTTACCGGTCCCGGTAAGGGTTTGTTTAGCTTCTGGTAACAGAACACAATGCAGTTTACCAACCATTTTGATACTATCTGTTTAGACACCTGTGCCCCTAACATCCTCTGGGCAAAGATAACTGTTCAGACGGTCGGCGTGTTCTAGTCCTATTCAGGTAGAACTAGAGTATCCTGTGCACATTCAATGTGTGCAGGAGGGCCTCTCCCTTATTGAAATACTCTGGATGATAAACCAGGAGGTCAATATCCTGATTGAGGGTTAATTCTGACACTACCTTGGGTAGAAACTTAGGATTGGTCCTTAAGGACACCCTGTCCTTATGAAAAATCAAGTATGGCTCTTTGCACATGAGTTCTTAGAGCTCAGAAATTCTCCTTGTGGAGGTAATGGCAACCATAAACAACGCCTTCCAAGAGAGAAAGCGTAGCTCGCAATCCGCGGCTGGTTCAAAGGGAGGTAGTGTGAGCTGTTCTAGGACAAAGAGAAGGTCCCAAGGAGGGATCGGATCTCTGATGGGTGGCTTCAAGTGGAGAATACCATGCAAGAAAGTGCATGACAAATCTAGTTGTGCCAAGAATTTGCCCCCAAATGGTGCATGGTAAGCAGAAACAGCAGAAAGGTGCATCTTTATTGAGGAGTAACTCAGCTCTGCTTCCGATAAGGAAAGGAGGTACTAATACTGACTTCACCCGGCAAGTTAAAGGGTCCAGGTCATGGGTCGAGGACCAAAAGCAGAACCTGCACCATTTCATGGCATGCATCACCAGAGTAGAGGGTTTCCTTGCTGCCACACTGTCTGAGACTCCATGGCGAACCATTGCTAGGTCCTTAGGAACCAGGCATGCAGGTGTAGGGATCTGAGATTCAGATGAATCAGTGACCCATTGTCCTGCGACAGTAAGTGTGAGCTGAGTGAAAGAGGGAAGGGTGGCTCGCACGCTAGGCCTTGGAGAAGAGAAAACCATGTCTGTCTGGGTCAATATGGGGCCACCAGAATCATAACTGCTCTGTCTTCCTGTAGCTTAAGCAGGACTCTCTGGATTGAAGGGAGGAAAGGCATAGAGGAACCTGCTTGTTCAGGAGAGGGACAACGTGTCTCGCCAGAAAACACCAGGCCCTGGATCTAGTGGGCAGGTGCACCTTAAGGGCACTTTCCATTGAGTCTCCTTATCTGGTCTTCCACAGGGACAAGGTTGACCTGCGCCCCCACCCGAAATTCCTTCCAAAGGTGGTGTCGGAGTTTCACCTTAACCAGGTGTTGACTCTGCTGGTTTTCTACCCCAATCACACCTCGGAGGCCAAATATAGGCTCCATACTTTGGACCCTAGACGAGCGCTCGCTTATTATAAAGAGCGGATGGCTGAAGTTCGGGGAGAGGTTCGCCAGCTGTTTGTCACCTACGCTGAAGCCGCACCTGGAAGACCTGCAGCCAAATGGATGATAAACAGGTGGGTCACCTCCTGCATAGCGCTCTGCTATAGGTTGGCGGGCATGGAGCCTCCCAGAGGGATAAGAGCTCATTCTACCCACCATACCGCTGCATCGGTAACTGCTTCCAGGGACGTCCCTATCCAGGATATCTGCAGGGCTGCTACCTGGAAGTGGCACATACCTTTATTACCCACTACCACATCGACCTTGAGTCATGCCGGGATGCTGGTTTTGGGGCCTCGGTTCTCCAGTCCTTATTTCCCAAGTAAGTATCGGGGGTGTGTGCCATGCCTCCCTCCTCCCGGAGAACTGCTAGGAGTCTGCCAATAAGTGTGGATTGAACAACATATCCATGTCCCTAGAAATACAGGTTACTCACCTGTAAGAGGAGTTCTAGGAATGGTATATGTTGTTCATCCAAACGACCCACCTGACCTCCCCGGCTTCGATGCACAACCTGGCTTCCAGCGGGCTAGATCTGGCGTCATGGGGCGGAGCCGAGAGTTTTACCACCCGGGTGGGTGGGAGGAGCCAGCCTGAAGACCTTCCGGCAACAATTAAAGTGGCAAGGAACCTGCCAATAAGTGTGGATTGAACAACATATCCATGTCCCTAGAACTATATATTTTTTTAGTGGAAAGCTTTCTACTAGCCTTAAGGATATCCAGAGATGATTGAGAGAGATGCAGACCTGCATATTCTAGCTCTTCAAGAACCAGGCCTCGAGCCTGAGTGAGTGAAGGCTGCGGTACAGAATCATCCCCTGAGAAGAGGTGAGGAGGTTGAACTGTCTGGGAAGGCACAGAGGTATTGTCACTGATAGTGACAATAGTAGAGGATACCAAGGTTGTCTGGCCCAGTCCGGGGCTACTAGAATCACTGTGCAAGGTTGGGATCTGATCTTGACCAGAACTCTGAATATCAGAGGAAAGGGAGGAAAAGCATAGAGAAACCCGTTGGTCCAATCCAAAAGGACAGCATCTAGAGGAACAGACCCCAGGAGAGGGGGTCTGCAGCAAAACAGAGGGAGCTGATGGTTGCCCAGGGCTGCAAATAGATCTATCTCTGGAGTGCCCCCATCTCTTGAAAATGATCTGAAGAATGAGAGGATTCAGGGCCTATCCGTGGTGACCTTGGAAAATCCTGCTGAGAGCATCTGCAAGTACACTGTCCTTCCCTGGGAAGTGCACAGCAATCAGGGAAACCTGTAGGGAGTAAGCTAGTGACCATATTTTCATGGCCTCAGTGCACAAGGCCGGAGACCGAGTGCCCCCTTGCTTGTTGATGTACCACATGGTTGTGCCATTGTCTGTCCTGATCTGCACCACTTTCCCCTGAATTAAGTTAGAGAATGTCTGAAGTGCCAGAAAGACAGCCCTGAGTTTGAGAAGGTTTATCTGTAGAAGAGACTCCTGATGAGACCAAGTTCCCTGAGCATTATGCTGATCCAGTTGGGCTCCCCATCCCAGCAGGGAAGCGTCTGTGGTGAGAATCACTGTGGGAACCTAACTGAGGAAGGGAACCCCTTGCCTCAAGTTGTCCTCTTCCAGCCACCACTGGAGGGCCTGAACCAAAGTTAGAGACACTGGAACCAACTCGGAGAGGGGATCTTTTCTCTGAGACCAAAAGGCTCTTAGGTGAAACTGAATATCTCTCATCTGAAACCTTGCCCCTTGCACTACTGCAGTGCAGGCTGCCATGTGACCTAGCAACTGCAAAAAGTGTCTGGCTGGCCGAGACACAAGTGGACGAAAAGAGGAAGCCAGAGTGATGAAGGACTGGACTCTTAAGAGAGGAAGAAAGGCCTTGGCCTGAACAGTGTCCAGCTCCACTCCTATAAATGTGAGAAGCTGGGTTGGTTCCAGAACAGACTTTTCCAGATTTAGAATGAATCCTAGGGAGTCTAGAAGGTTTTGAGCGACCCCTGGAGATGACCTGACTTAGTCTGGGGACTGGCCTACTATGAGTCAATCATCCAGAGAGAGGAACAGTAAGATGCCTTGTTTCCAAAGGAAGGCCACCACTACTGCTAGACACTTGGTGAATACTCTTGGAGCAGACGTTAGGGCGAAAGGCATTGCTCTAAACTGATAATGGCCTGAGGGCAGTTCAAACCTGAGGTACTTTCTGTGGGACTTCCTGATAGGGATGTGAAAATAGGCATCCTTGAGATCCAGGGAGGCTAGCCAGTCCCCTGGTCTCAGAGAGGGAAGAATTAATCCCAGAGTCACCATCTTGAACTTTGGCTTTAGTATATGTTTGTTCAGGTATCGTAGATCTAGGATGGGGTGCCACTCCCCTGTCTTTTTTAGGGTAAGGAAGTACCTAGAGTACAATCCCTTTCCCCTGTGAATGAAAGGTATCCTTTCCACTGCTTGCAGAAGCAGTAGAGAAGAGACCTCTGTCTCGAAAGCCTGGCCAAAAAGCCTTTGCTCTCAGCCTTGGGAACCTGCTGAAGCTGTGAGCAAGACCCTGGCTCACTACTTCCAGGACCCACTTGTCTGAAGTGATAGACTGCCACGCCCGGTGACCCTGACTGACCCGTCAGGATGTCTGCTTGGCAGTGGGCTTAGACTGAGAGGAGGGTGCAGCCCTTGGTATCCCCCTTCTGCCTCTTCCTCTAAAGAACCTTCTCTGCTGAAAAGAAGAGGCGGCCTGGGCCTGGTAAAAAGGCCTTTGAAAAGGCCTGCCCCTGCCAGCCCTAGATTGCTGCCTTTGAGACGTGGTCTGCTTTTCTTTGGCTGCAGCACTCCTCTATATGGTCCTGTATTCGTTCATCTTTTTCATGTAAGTTTCTGTTTGTTCCCCAAACAGAGTTACGGGTGACGGGAAAATCCATGGTCTTGGTCTGGGTATCCTGAGACAAACTGGTACACCTGAGCCAGGCAAATCTCCTCACAGAAACAGATGTAGCCATAAATCTAGAATGAACAACATTCGAGTCCACAGCAACATGAAACTGGACCTTAGAAGCTTCAATGCCATCCACAGCCACCTGCTCCAGCTCCTTGGCCAGCTAGGGAGGGGCATTTTTAGCCAGCTCCAGAATCGTATCCCACCTAGGCTTCTATTATCTGTCTGTATATGCCAAGTAGCTGGATTGCCCGAGTCCCAAAGACGATGCCAAGTACCGTTTCTTAGACATGGCATCCACTTTCCTGGAATCCTTTTCTGGGGGGTGAGATGCCAGGGGAATATTAGCCTTGTCACAGGCTGTAGCTTGCACTACTCCAGCATGACTGCAATGACTGGTAAGGAATTCCGTCCCAGGGCTTGACTGGGCATACCTCCTGTCCATCACCCTATGGGATATCCATCATCTCAATATTGTCAGGCTCATCCTGATCCTGTTCAGGTTCTTCCACAAGGAGTTGAAGAGTTTCAGCCACCTTCCTGTAAAACAAAAAGTGGGAGGACGACTCAGAAAACCTGGGAGGAGACACACTGGAAGGCCTGTCTGGGGAGATGTCAGGCTCAATAGGTTCATCTAGATTCTTGACTTTCGTAATCTTCATCTTCATCATCTTCGTCTCCTTCCTATTCACACTCATAAAATGCCTCAGGGTCATATTCAGAAGCAGTTAAATTCGACCGAACTGACCATTCCTGAGTCGGTGCCGGTTCGGTCGGAACCGGACGAAGCGACTGTACAATAGCAATCGCTTTGGCCATCATGGGGACTGGGATCCAAACTGGCAGACTTGCGTTTTCTCTTTGCAGGAAATGATTTCACAGAATTGGCTCTCCTCTTGCTCAAGGGGGTATCGCCCAGGTCAGCGGGCACCCCCTCAGGTTCGGTTGGAACCAAGCCGGGCTGGCCATCTGGGTCAGTAGATTTTTCTGCCTCCCTTTCCTTCAGCCTACATAAATGTTTTTCGGCAGTGGCTTTAGGAAAGTTTTTGCAGATTTGGCAGTCTTCCTTGAGGTGGTCAAACCCCAAACAGTGAACACAGATGAGGTGGGGGTCAGCCTTGGCAAAGGCCTCCCCACACTCAGTGAAGTGCTGAAACCCAGTGGGCCAGTTTTCCTTTTTGGGTTTCTCAGATGTGCCTCAAAAGAACCAAGTTAGCCTTACCAGCGTTCAAGTCAGGCAACTAACAAAACCTATCGGTTCCAACCATGTCACGGGTCGGTTGAAAAACCCCAAAATTCGTCGCTTTTTTCAGGAACCAATAGATAGAAACCACATACAAGATTTTTTTTTTTTTTTTACTTAAATAGACAAATTACTTCGGTTCCCAACCGGAAAGAAACCGAACAGAAAAACAATTTCTTCACAAAAAACACTCTACTACCTACTAATACACTTAGTGTACCGGGACAGAAATGTGAACACTGAAAATAAAGAAACGGTTTGGAAAAAATGACTGATTTTTACTGTGACCGAACCGAAGTGAAGGAGAAGACCTCCAGAGCAACTTCTCAGTTAGGCGGAGTAAAGAATCTGACGATTACACTCTGGAGTACCTGGGACAGAGGTCTGAAAACCGAGCTCGAGCTCAATGTTCTATGCCTTTGCATAGAGTTAACGTTTTTCTCCGGAGCAGTTCAAGTGCTGGGCTAACTGCACATAGTCAGAATACAGCAAGACTTCATGATGTTTGAAAAAGTGGAACTCCCATGGTATATATTGGATATCCCATGAGGTAGCTCCAAATATGCATGTTATTTCGTTTGAAATGTTGGTGTTATTGTCGCTGTGCACTCGTGGCTCCACCATTCATACAAACATGCACTAACACCAACATACCAAATTAAATAACATGCATATCTGGAGCTATCGCGGGATATTGCCTATTTATCAAGGGGGAAAGTCCTTGTTTAAATCAAAGAACAAGTGTCTGTAAGGAATACTTGATCTGGCATGCATTCGTCTAATGGCCTTTCTTTTGATGTTCCACACGTGATTTCTATCAGAGAGAATCATTTACTGTGCGGGGTCCATTAATTTGGAATACATTTCTCACTGTTTTAAGACCAGCAATTAGCACATTGCCCTCCAATAATCAGCCAAAAAAGCTATTTACAGTAAATGGTTTCCAATGTCTACATTGCTGAATATCCTTTATAATGTTGTCTTTTTACTATTGCTAAATTATACGCTATTTGCTTGTAACAAGCACATTTATGGAGTCGTCTGTAGGGCGCTATTTGAAATCAGCTTTGTTACAATGGCTATGTGCATCTCAAAAACATAAAACATGAGCACTTCACCTCTCCGAGATCCCGGATCTTTTTCAAGTAACGCTTCAGGAAAACAGTGGGGTCTACGTCAGCTGGAACATCATCTTCTGGGAGACTTTCTGGTTCTGGAGGGACAAACATTCTCAGTGGGTCAATATGACTGCACACATTTCATCTAAAGACACCACGATGGTAATAATGAAACATAAAACCCAAGTACATTTTGCTTTTACTACTATATGGAGTACGGATGTCTGATGCCACTAAAGGGATTTCTTCTTAAGCCAGGGTGAGTGTAGGTTAGAAACCAAGGAGATTTGATCTAGCCAAGTAGCTGGAGAATGTGTAATTAAAGTACATCCAAATGAGAGACTGAACTAAAACAGAGAATCAAAAACATACAAAGAAATAAACCCCCAGTGCTGAGATGTAAATCTCCGTGTGTGTTTCAGTGCTCTCAGTGATTACTATGACACCTCTCCCACCACCATCTGGAGCACTATGGTGTCAGGTCAGGTCTGCATCTGAAATCCTACCCCCAAGAAATAATCACCACTTCCATAGCACCCAAGTGCTGCAAGAAAAACTCTGCCTCAGGCTGCCCTCACCCCTGGCCAATCAGAAGACACATGGTTGGGTCTGACTTCTAGCGCCAACATTTAATTCTAATCCATTGTTTCAGCGTTCTCAATGATCACTACAGCATATTCTCCCCAACCGCATATGGAGCACAGAGGGGGCGAGAGGCGGAGTCAGCATCTGAACTCCCACCTCCCCCCACAATGATCACTGCTTCCTTGATCCCCCAGTGCTACAAGAAAAACTCTGCCTCAGGCTGCCTTTTCCCCTGGCCAATCAGGAGAGACATGTGCAGGGCCAACTTCCATCACCAAAATTTAAATCTCAGTCTGCATTTCAGTGTTCTCACTACGGCATCTTCTCTCCTGCCACATCTGAAGCACCAAAGGTCAAAATCTCGGGTCTGCATGTGAAATCCACCCCTCCCCCAAAGATCACTATTTCCCTAGCACAGCAAGAAAGACTTTTCCTCAGGTTGCCCTCACCAATGGCCAATCAGAAGAGATGTGGATGAGGCAGACTTCCAGCACCCAAATTTAAATCTCAGCCAGTCTTTCAGTGCTCTCAATGATCAGTACAGCATCTTTTCTCCCATAGCAACTGGAGCACCAAGGGGTCGAGATGTCAGGTCTGCACATCTGAAATCTCCCCCCCCCCCATCGCAATTTCCTTGGCCTCCAGGTGCTGCAACAAAGACTTTGCCTTAGGCTGCTCTAACCCATGGTCAGTCAGAACAGACGTGGGTGGGGCCAACTTCTAGCACCAAAATTTAAATCTCAGCCTGTTTCAGTCCTCTCAATGATCGCTATGGCATCTCCTGTCCTACCGCATTTGGAGCACCAAGGGGTCAAGAGGACGGGTCTGGATCCTAAACCCCACCTCTCCCCAACCACCACAAATCACCATTTCCTCCTCACCCCAGCACTGCAGAAATGATTCTGCTTCAGGCTGACTTCTCCCCATGCCTATCAGAACAGACGTAGTCGGAGCCAACTGCCACTCTTGTCTGTGAGCCCTCCTGACAAACATCCACTTCTTAGCGGACTGGAGTACTAAGGGCCACAGGAATAAGGGGAGTGCAGGGGAGTGTTTACTCGGACACGAGAATGCAGTCATTATTCACTGCGATTGTTGAAATGCTGTTACAACTGTTATGTTGATGCTGTAGCATTGGAAATAAAATAGATTGTTCTCTGCCTATTCAGTGTTTTTTCATGGTAATTTTGCAGGAGTGCAGAGCTTGTACTTGGTTTGCACTGAATAATTCTGCCTGGAGTCAGCCACTGGCCAACCATACTTACCTATTAAACTGTGGACTACTGACGTTGTATATACTCTCAGTTATGCTTGATCCACTGCACCACCTATGTCTGGAATGTGTTTTGCTGCCTAGCTTTCTATGCTGTCAACTACCTAAACTGCTTCCTGCTCTCAGGGTTTACTGCTGTCTGTTCAGAGTACCTGTATAGAATCCCTGTAATGGTTTAACTATATTAGCTAACTCAGTGCTATTTCTCAAATTTTACATAGCTTGTTTCTGCTATTTCTGTGGTATACCTAGTACACCCTATCTGGGTGGTCCTGCTACTGCTCACTCGTACCTGCAATGTTGTAATAATATGGACTAGTCACTGCTGTGACTCTAATGTTACATAGGCTGTCGTTTCTGCTATTTCTGTGGTATTCCTGGTACACCCTACCTGGGTGGTCCTGCTACTGCTCACTTTTATCTGAAAGGTAATCCATTCCTTGCATATTGCTTGCTCAGTTGCCTTAGACTCCCCCTGCCACTTCAGTTGGTAGACAGTGGTTCACTGCACACTCTGTTGCCTACCGCTTGTTACAATCTTGGTGTTCTATTCAGTTCTTGCATTTGCCACCATGATGCTATTTATTTTTTAAGACTTCGCTCTCTGGGTTTCCAATTCCTCTCACTGTCATCATGCTCTAACTACTCCCACGTTCACTGACTTTGTTTCCTCTTACTCTCTTATACATGCTGGTTTACTAAATGGTGAGCCACATGTACACAGACAACACTAGCCTATGTGCCTCCAGACGCTGTCCAGCTAACATCACTACTGCTGTTTAAAGTAACTAACTCATCTCCACCTGGTTCAATGCTAATTGCTTGGCCTTCAATCAATCCAAAATGGTATCTACGATCTTCACCACCAAATAAAATTGCTTGCTGCTAACTCCTGATTTGACTACATGCATCCCTGATGGTATCTTCTTAACCTCTGTATCCCAGTACAAGTACCCTATAGTCATCCTGGACAAATCTCTTGACTTTTCCCTACATACCCAAAGACTGGTTTCAAAATTACACAGAAAGTTTGGTACTCTCTACAGAGTTAGCGACTGCTTTTCTTTGGGATTAAGCAAATGCCTGGTTGGAAGACTTATGCTGCCAGTCATTGACTTCAGCAATATAGTCTATGATACTGCCCCAAAATGCCACTTATCAAAACCTGATACCCTTTTCAATGACCTCTGTTGATTTAGCCTGAGAGCCCCTGCTAGCACTCATCACTGCACATACTAAGACCGCCTGGGCTGGCCCTCATTGTTGAATAAATGTGTGCAACACCTAGCCTTGTCTGGGTTCAAGTACTGGCTTAACAAGCTCCAGAACTATTTGTGCTTCCCCTTCCCCCACTTCCCTACCTGGGCACCATCTCTGCTCCCATACTGGCAATAGGTGCATTGTTCCACAAAGGAAACAGACTACCGGACAACCTGCCTTCAGTTACCATATCCTCCAAGTCTGTAAAAACTTGAACATAGGCTACAGTTCTCTCTCTAGTCTTACTACTGCCAAACAGTTACTAAAAAAAAAAACTACTGAGTTCTTCTGCAACTGTACCTGATTCTGTTATTGGAGTACACCATTTATCACCCACTACGGCTGTTATATTAACAGATAATTGTGTTAACTGTGGATACATTTTTGATATATTGCATATAATCTGTATGTATCAAATTGCTTTGTAGTGCTGTTTGTTCCCCATTCCCTTACCCCCAGGTCACATCTCTAAATGGAATTGTTTCATATCTCTGTATGTCTACCTGGTGAAACATTTTAAATAAATAAACTTTAAAATTTTTTATTACAATAATCTTCCAAATTCTGTTAAATGCTGTAAGCCAATACGTCTGTTTAAAAAAGCAATGCTCCTCTTTGTGAATGGATCAATCTCACTGTAACTCTGCTTAATGTCCCTTGACTGCACCTTGTGTTTCTTTCATGTTTTTCTGTATGCTGGACACATTTGAAAATAGGCAATTTGCGCAATGTGCCTTCCAGTGTAAACAATAAAAAATCAAATGAAAAATACTTACCTATATGAGTGAGCTCTCTGAGAATTGTTCTGAAAGATGGTCTCTCGCTTGGGTCATAGTTCAGACACTGACTGATGAAACTCGCTAGTTCTGGGGATGAAGGTTCTTGCAGATTCAACTTTTTTTCATAAAATCTCTCTTTCTGTGGTCCAAAAAAAAAAACAACCCAGAGGTTATCCACCAGTAACTATAGTTTTACTGCGCACATCCACACTAAGGCAGACTTCCACTCCGCATGCTCAGTCATCAGAATCGTTTTCAAGCTGGACTCTTTCTACCACCAAACCACATGATACTCCTGCTCCATCCCCCCTCTGCACTCAGATCTGCAAGCTGGAACAGAAATCCAAAGCAAGCCTTGCCAGAGGAGTTCAGATGAGTCGTGTGGATGTCAACTGCATACCACAATGAATGGAGTGCATGCTGCAGTGGGCCCAGCACACCGAGGCTGTGTTAGAGGCCATGAAACCTACAAGTCAGAGGAATTCTCTGGCTGGGTGTAATTTCCCAACCCAAAATGATTGGGCAAATGAGGACAGATCCTCCACCCTGTCTGGGGCAGAAAAGCTCTAGCTTGGAGGGAGGCCAACGCTGCTCCAATAAATAGAATCACCTGCTTCAGGGCAAGATCAGGCTTAGCCAGACAGGTCATCAGACCCAAGTCCTGGAACGCTTGGGACTGCCAGATCCCTGGATCACTCCATGGTCTACAGCAAGCTCCCCTGATGAGCCAGTCATCGACATATGGGACTACTTTGACATCCTTGCACTGAGGATGGCCAACATGACTGACAGGCACTTGGACAACCACCTGGTGCTGAATGCAAGCTGAAGGGCATGGCTCTGAACTGTTAAGGGGTCCCATCCACTCAAAACTGAAGGAACAATCAGTGAGACAGATTAACTGAGACGGGTGAACGGGAATGTGGGAATAAATATCCTGCAGACACAGGGATCAGAACCAAGCCGCAAGATCCAGGGACTGAATAATCTGACGCAGAGTCACCATAGGAAACTTCTGACTGCAAATGAACTACATAGTGGTTGATGGCAGATAAGGACCGCTAGGCCCACCTAGTCTGCCCGCATTCTCTATATTCCCTGCCTTCATCAGCAGCCACTAACCCTACACAGTCACTGGCTTTTATTTATTTTGTTTTTGTTAACCGGGTAGGCACACAAGACAGCATAGTTGCCTATTTCTAGGTACGACCCATGAGATTACAACAAAGGGTATGCAGACAATAGCAGACACAAGAAAACATCATGGGAACAAGTAGCTTCCCTTCCCCCACATCTAAGGTTCCCCTATGTCTATCCCATGCATTTTTGAATCCCCCCACTGTGCTAGCCCCCACCACTTCCTGGTGTAGGCTATTCCAAGCATCCACCACCATTTCCATGAAGAATTTCCTCACATTTGCCCTTATCTTACCCCCCTCCAATCTCATATCGTGCCCCCTTGTCCTTGTACAACTCTTGTGCTGAAAAAAATGTTACCCACATGCACCTTGTTCAAGCCCTTAAGATACTTGAAGGTTTCAATCATGTCTCCCCACTCCCTTCTCTCCTCCAGTGTATACATATTGAGGTCTTTTAATCTATCCCCATATGTCTTCTGATGCAAACCATGCACCATCTTGGTCACCTTCCTCTCAACTGCTTCTACTCTTTCTATGTCCTTGTGAAGATGTGGTCTCCAGAACTGAACACCAAATTCCAGATGAGGCCTCACCAGCATTTTGTTCAATGGCATCACCACCTCCCTTCTTCTGCTAGTGATAGCCCTTCTATACATCCCAACATCCCACTGGCCCGCCCCAACTCATTCAGTACGCACAGAACAAGAAAGGGTCACAGCCCCCCTGCCCCATCTGTTTTGGTACCAAGAAACGACCCCTGTTAAGCAGGGGTGTCTGAGACAGGCTCCACTGCATACTGTTTGAGAGGCTGGATAACCTCGTTTGGAAAAGTGGGAAAACAGTCCAGTGAATATCAAGTCCTCCAATGGTGCTGAGAACCACCAGGGGCTAAAGTCTTGATCTCCAGATACAATCATAAAACAACCACTTTCAGAATCCACTTGTACGAGGTCACCACGGATTATTGTGGTAGGAAGTAAAGGAGTGGGCCCCTGACCAGGAGCTGCAACAGGGTTCAGGACAGTGAGGGGATGGAACCTCCTCACTTCTTACTCAGGATGCAGTACTGGACTGGCTTCCAGAGGAACTGCAACCACTGCCCTTGCACTGTCCTAAAAGGAACTGGATCCCTGTGGTCCTGACTTGGGCTACTGCATGGACTGGGTGACCAGTAACAGAGCCAGGGCGGCACTGAACTTCTAAATACCCAAGAAGCAGACTATGGCCACTAGGCCGAAAAAGATCCATTGTTGCAGTTGGCCCAGTAATGGCAGGCTGAGGCACTGGCTGCCATATCACCTGCCACACCAATGACCCGGATTTGGGAAAGGACCGGGGTTGCTTTGGGGGGGCCAGGAATAGAAGGACTGAGTGTCTACAGTTATTCTTCTTCATTGGGAAGGGGGACAGCGCATGCCACTGACTGGTGACCACCTAGTGAAGGCTAGGTGATAGAGCAGTGGTCACCTTTCAGAGGACCAAGTGCTGGTACAGAGTGCGTGTGGCATCTTCCACTGCACATCCGTGCCATGGCACATGGGATGACCTCGGGCAAAGGGGTGAAAACAAAGTGGAAAACCCCCACCAGCCAGCATGATGCCTGCCAGCGTTCCGCAGGTTCCACACCACCTACTGGGTACTGGCTGAATCAGTAAAGTCCCAGAGACTGGGTGAAAGGGCTGGGCACTCTGATGACTGAAGGAGGCCCTGATGCAATTAAAAGGTATAAACAAAGGATAAAACAAGGATCCATTCCAGTAAAGGGTAGGCCTGCCACCCACTGCTAGATCTTATAAGTGAATGGTGAAAGCTGCAGCCTGGAATAATGGTGGATAAACACTGCTGCAGTCAACCCTTGTGCCAGCAACTGGTGCTTGGCCAGAAAAAGCCCCAGACTGCAAACCTCCCAAAGATATGGCCAAATCTCAGAGTCTCAAACAGCTCACGGCAAAACCTGGCCATGAAAGCTGCATAGCTGGCCTGATGTACACCAAGGGAAACAGCCACACAGACCAAATCCTGCTTCTTGGATTCCTAATCCAGCGGCCTGTCTGACTCACCCTATATATTCACCTTGCAGAAGAACGTTTCTCTTTACCCTTGGAGTGAGCCAGCTCCTCTCTCAGGAAAAAGGGCAAGCTTGGTACTTTGACAAGATCGATTCTTGGAAAAAAATAAGACAGCTAAGGGAATTCCCTAGCCCGAAGGGATACAGAAAGGATACGAGAAAAATAAACATAATAAAAACCGACTCCCAACCTCTAGACAGAGAGAAAGGGCACACTAGGTGGCATAGAGAAGTAGCTGGGTATGAAGCCAGAGCTTCAACACCACTAGCCAGACAGCAGAGGGGTAGTGGTACTAAGGCAGCAGCCCTCATGCAGGTGGCTCTGGCACTTAACTCACAGAGGTCATGCCCAAACTGGGACCCCCATGCAACTGTGATGACACAAATGTACCCAAAGTAGAAACAGACCACAAATGACTCCCAATTCGCAACATCATGACACCAGAGAGAGATCTGAAGGTGACTCAGATTATGCCCTCCTTCCTCACAGGGGAAAGGGGGGGGTGGAATTCTGATGCATGAGGAATTGCAGGGCTAGACAGCCCAAGGAAGTCGAGATGTGTCCTTCTCCCTAGTTACACTTGAGCCTAGTGGGCTAACAGCCAAGTTGGTACAGGAAGAGAAAAAACACAAACCAACCAAGAGAGGAAAACCCTGGCATAGGCAGAAGAAACGACTCTCCTGCAGTAAAAGGGACACAACCTTGTGTAAAGGGCTAGTGCAGCTTGATCCGGTGTAGTGTGCAGCACCCTTCCACTGACAGGGCTACTGTCAAGTGGAGTCAGATCTGAATAGTGCCCAGAAGGCACAAGCTGCATTAAGAAACTAACAGGGATATACCCAAGATAAGGGGAGATACCCCAGGCAGGGAGAAGGAGAACAAGAAAAAGAAATGACGGAGAGAACTACCTCCTTGTTTTTGTGCATATGTGTGTGTGTGTGTGTGGGAGGGGGTGCTATGGGGCCCTGAAGAGGACCCTCACCCCAGTTTTTAATTTTTTTGGGGGGTGGAGTGGGAACCCAAAAATGGGCCTCAAACCATTTTTTGAACAGTAGGCTACGCTACAGCAAGGGGAGAAACGAGGGAGAACCTGTGGCACTAGAATGTGCCAGCCAGTAATACAGGGCGAGCTGCCCAGAGGCTCTGGCTCTGCCAGAGCAGGAGATGGCGAATGGGTGTAGTAATCAACGCTGAAGATATTCTGAAAGATCAACACTTGCAGTAAGTATGTAACTTTCACATCTTCCAAGACTCAGTCTTCACCATTGATTCCCACTTATGGGTCAGAGTACCAAGCTTTTCCTTTTTCCTGAGGGTGGAGATGGCTCACCTCGAGGGTAAAGAGACCCGCTGTGTGGGGCAAGGATTCCTTACAAGTTTGGCAAGACCTGAGACAAGACAAGGCCAGGCACAAGAGCAGGTGGGTTCTCAGACAATTCCCACCTGATTCTAGGGGAGAAGAAGTGAGTCCCCTCCCCCCCGGGAAGTGTGAATTAAAGGGTAACATACAGCACCAAGGGCCCTGCACTCAAGTGTGGGACTGGTCCCCATTTGCAAAAAAACAATTTGGTGTACTACTGTTTACTGTAGTACAGTAGATTGTATCAGACTAATTTTGTTTACTTCTAGACTGCCATCTTCCGTTACTACAAATCCCAGAATCCGCTGCAGCTGACAGCAGTGGGAGATTCAATAGCCTGCAGTGCATGTTAGAGTTTATATAACTAACTTATAGCTGTAACCTTTAACCTTCAATTCAGTTTTTCATTTGTGCTTATCCTGTGACTTTGTTGCACAATACCTCTGCCTTTATTTGCCCAGATCTGTATCTAATAGCTACTGTCTTGATTACTATGTGCCTGACTGTACTACATTCCTCGGGAACTACTTACAGTACTTGTATTGTCTTATGCTGTGTCTGTATAATCCAACAAGGAACCTTTGTAAAAGAGCACTTGCAATCAAAGGTACTCTAAGTTCTCAATAAATTAAAAATAAATAAATAAATGAATACATACATACATAAATAGGAGCACTGATCTTCTGTTTGCTGGTCCCACTGTCCTCCATGGGTAAGTACAGTCACAGAGGACTGTACTTAGCCCTTGGAGAAAAGCAGAACCAGGAAACATCTTATCTGAGTTCCTAAAAGAAATTAACAAGGAGAACTGAGGGGAACTATTTAGCTTGCATACTAGCTCATGGTCATGTCAACATAAGTGGAAACTAACAGGAGGGAGGTTCAGGAGGGACGTGAGGAAGTACTATTTTACAGAAAGGGTGATGAAGCCATGGAACAGTCTGCCAACTGAGGCAGGGGATAGGAAAACCATTGGTGGTTGCAAACACAGCTGAGACAGAATGCCGGGTATAGTGGCTGCTCAGGGTGGACGAGGAGGGGATGGGGAGGGCTAGGCCACTGATGGCACGTTGGGTCCCAGGGATAGATATGGAACTCGGGAAGGCTTGCTGGACCGTTGTTCTTTTTCTGATGTTATTGTCTTTGTTTCTACGTTCTTATAAAAGCTGTGACATGCACTGCAGGCTGCTTAATCTCCAACTGCTACCTACTGCTATGATGTCCACTACAAGGGATTCTGGGATTTGTAGTAACAAAAGATGTAAGCCTAGAAGTGGACAAAATTAGTCTCATACAATCTACTGTACTAACAGTAAATAAACCAAAATGGTTTTGCACACTAAGTGCACACAGTAACCAGTGCCACACTTGAGTGTGGGGCCCTGTGTGATGACTGTTCCCCTTTAAGTACCTTACGCCAGGCAAAAGGTGCCAGTCAGGACAGTCAAAGCCATGCCATCCACCTAGTTCAGACTGCGGTTGCAACTAGTCTGGTGGCAGCCTCGCTGGGGCGTGACATGCCAGTGGCTGGTTCCAGGCTACTTCCAGACTACAGACAGAAAGGTTCATGGCCTGCCTGACTGTCTTGCTCTGTAGCAGTGCAGCCAAGAGTGTGTTCAACTGCAACCAGAGGTGATGGTCACAAGTCGCAGTACATGCCAAGATGCACATTAGAGTTAGAGGTCTTTCTTCCAAGGTAATTTTTCTGAGCAGTTTCTGTTTCTGGAGGTCAGTCATGCATAAGGCGCCATGGCCTCGACGGAGTCTGCAGTATCTAAAGACCTGAGGTGGGGTGAAGTACCTCACATGCTGGCACTGTGGATACTTGATACTGTGTGAAGAGGTTCCTGGGGATGGCCGAGGTGGAGAAATACTTATCAACTACCCTGGATGCCTCCGTCGGGGCTCTAAGCCATGGTGGAACAACCACACTGTCAACACTGGGAATCCCACGGAGTCCCAACCGCAGGGGTGCTGGATCACGGCTTGTAAAAGCTTGTAGGTCAAGTGCCTGGAGCATATCCAGCAAGAATCACTGAAACAAGGCATATTCAGCAGCAGAAGGAAGATGGATAAATGATTCACTGTTCTCTAAGAAGAATGAGCGCCACCTCAGGGTACAGCCTGGACCATACAGAAGGGCCTGAACTGGGCCCTCTCAGACTCCCTATACCAGTTCTCTAAGGCTCTGACAAATTCTCAGTATTGCACTAATGTTAACAGCCCCTGGGGGCTATGAACGAGGGCATCCTTTCCAGGAAACAGTGAAGGCCATCTAGGGAAGGCTGAGACGCCTGGTCTCAAGGACCTCAGGATGGGCTGTGGAACTGCACAGGGAGCCTCACCTGAGGGGAAGGCCTACCAGAATCTTACAAAGGAGGTCCTCCTTTGTCCAAGCTGTGACCCGACTGGTACCCATGGGGGTATCCCAGCTGAGGAAACTGGAGCTGTACAGGTCCCAAGGGGTGACCCCAGTCCTCACCGGTAACATCCACTAGCTCTGGAGAGAATTCTATTTTCAGGTCGTCATCCAACCCAGACTCAGTGACACCTCTGGCATGGTGCTCACGATGGGCGCATCCTCGAAGACGGGCCTTCCTGACCCATCGCCACCGTCAACTTCAACACAGTCGAAGGTCACCCTCCTCAGTGTTGTGAGCGACACCAAAGTCGGGGACAATCTTCGAGACAACATCATCATCAATACCTTGCTCGGAGCTGGCCCAAGATCAGCAGTACTGCCATCGCCACTTCTGTGTCTGGAGACGTCACCATTCTTGGTGTCAATAGTGACATCATGGATGGTGTCAGTGTCTGAACCGGCAATGGAATGGGCAAAAGTATCAGTGCCGGTCCCTCCTCCCACACCGCTAACAGTGTCAGGAAGAGGCCCAGTATCAACCACGTCATCATGGCAATCAGTGACAAGCATGGGTGGCACCGGAGAATGATGTTGAGGTGTCCACCAATGTATACCAAGTGTATAGCTGCAGCCTCACCACCGGGGACATCTGTTGCTCAAGACAGGCAGATTGTGGAGGGTCTGAAGTTGATCGCCAAGAAGATAACTGTCCACCATACCCATTCATCAGATTCTGTAACACCTCAGAGGGGAGAGGCTGAAAAAAACTCTACTTCCATGGAACCAGACATCCTGGGAAGAGGCCCAGGGGAAAGGTCCTAGTCATGGACATAATGCATGAGGGGCTGACTCCACCTTAACATACGATTCTCTAAGGTACGGTGGTCCATGGAAAAGCAAGCACTGCACGCATCCATATCAAGCTCCGGTCCAAGCCGCACAGGACTGACGTCTATCCATCATAGCCACAGGTTTCCCACAGAGGTAACGATACATGATGGGCAACTGTTGGACTTTCTTTTTTGATGTGGCCCCTTTCTTTCCAGGTTTCCACATCATGAAAACCAAAAACACGCAAGACAGCACCGTGAAACAAAGAAAAAGCATGGTGACCAGAAAGAAACTTCGGCAGCAACAAGCCCAACTGAGGCACACTCCTACGTGTGCATTTAATGGCAAGAAGCACAGAACTATGGTTGGTGATGGAACCACAGTGGTACCATGTATAGAGGCATGCAAGTGCCAAGTCCAGCAGCCACTGCCAGCCCCCCTGGCTAGGCTTTGCTGCCGAGGGGTCCTAGTGCCTCCAGCCCAGACCCATAAGTGAGAATCTATGGTGAAGATGCTTGGAAAATCACCACAACCACCACTAACCCCTCCAGTAATGAATGTTCCGATAATATGGGCAGTTTGCCCAACTGGCCTGCATATTTAAAGAGTAGCTGACACCTTCAGGACAACTTTAATAAACCACAATATTTGAACACAGTTCAGCTTATATTTCAGGTTAGTTCTGTATTCCTTCTCCCCATTATTTATTACTGAGGTAATTTGCATTAAAACAAAATCTTTGTTCCTGAAGAGTTCATCTATTCCTGTTGCTTTCTCCCTACCCAAGGTGATAATGCACTGCTTGTGACATCACAGTTACTCTCATGGAAACACACTGTGATGTCACAACAGAAGATTATGACTTGAAGTAGGGGGGTAAGCTATAGAGGCAGATGGACTGCAAGGGATAAAATATCATGTATTATGCACTGTACTCAGTAATAAATAATAGGGAAGAGAAACAGAATATATATGGAATACAAGCCTAATTGTACCTAATTATTATGTTTTTCAAAGTTTTCTTTGAGGCATCGGTAGCTCTTTAAGGTTCATATGTTGTGGGGGAGCTGGCAGGAGACTGGGTGCTGCCATACATTGAGTGCCAGACCTATAATAGCAGGGGTGATAAAGACGGCTACTCCTGGCGAGGAATCCCACTGAAGGGTATCCATCAGCAGGCAGGTCTCCTTTTTCTGAACCTCACTCTAATGGAAAGTACAGAATCATGGACATCTGATCCATGAGGGCAGAGAACAAGGCCTGGTCCCCCCAGAGAGAACTCTTCTGTCACCTGAAAGCTCTCCCATCCAATGGAACAGACGACATAGCTGAATATGGATAAAGGAGTGACCATCAACGTGGAACATGAATGATCCTCTGATGGGGTGACCACCACCAGCAGGAGATGGTGAAGTCAGGACTTGGGCCAAGCTTTGCCGGAGTGCCCACCACTGGCTGTGGGGGTTGTAGTTCTATCAGCATAAGATGCTGTGATACAGTCAGCAGAGTGGGGGGAGAGGCAAAGGATGTACCACTGGGGTCAGTCACGGCCAGATCAAATGGCATCGGTGGTCAACCCGACCCCAAAAGCTGCACACGCCAACTACTGCCAGGCTTCCCTCACTTATCTGGAATGGGCTCGACGCAGACAGCCAGACGTGAAGGAAGAATGTGACGCTGACCACAGACAGTGGTGGTGGTACAGACAATGAGAAAACAACAAGTGCACGACTGCGACTTCAAGGGCAACCACAATGTCCACGTGGCATTGGTGCCTCTGGCTTCAGACAATCCAAATGAGTGGGTATCAGATGAATCAGATGCTGTGCCAGAGCTGGCACCAATCAGCAGAGCTTTGACTGGCAGATGCCCAACTGGATAGAAGCTCCAGGACTGGCATATCCAGGCCAGGCACTTGGTATTACCTGGTTTGTGAGACAGAAAAAGGCTCTTGGCCCATCTAGACTGTCTCCCACTCTCAGTAGGCGTACATGTTACTGCCGCAAGAATTTGCTAGATACTTGTCCAGCTCACTTTTGAATTCATTAAATTCATTTATCTCTGTCAAATACTGTGGCAAGGAGTTTAAAGCTTTTAGTGCCCTTATAGTAAAGTAATGGTCTCTCCTGTTTGTATTTGCCCTCGATATTCTCAGTTGGTTACTATGTGATCTAAGGTTCACAGATGTACAACTGTAAATGAAACCACATTATGTACTTAATTCCTCATCTTTAAGTAACCTATGTAAAAGTAGCAGATCTCCCACTTTCCAGACTGAAAAGGTTTAGTTCTTGGAGTCTTTCCATATAGCACAGATGTTGGAGTCTAGGTATCAGCTTTGTTGTCCTTCACTGTCCATCTCTATGGCCTGCAACTGTGCCAGGCCCAAGGCCGGGGGCTGCTTGTTCCCCCACGGGTGTAACCTGTAGAACCTGCTGCTTATGCTCCTCAAGCGTGCATGGCCTGACACCAGAAGCAGTGTGCCATATTCAGGCCTTTGAAACCCAAGCACTGTGACAGTCAGTCATGGACATCTTGTACCTACACAAAATACCCTTCTTGAATCCTAACTATTTTTTATGTTCCATGATGAATCACAACAAAGAATGAGACACAAGAGAGGTTGAAGACACACATCGAAGACTGAAGCAGAACTTCAAAGAAAATAATGAAAATCACTTGAGAACTAGCAGAATCCTCGGTCACTAGCAAAAGCCATCAGGGAAAGAGACCTGTTCCTTCCAGCAGTAGAAAAGATCTGAACGCAAAGGTGGCAGGACTAGAATACCACATGGCTGGGTGGCAGCAGGAGTCACACTTGACATCTGCTCTGGTAACTGAGCATGCTCAGTGGAAGACTGCCCAGGTGTGTACTGTGAACTGAATCTAGGTAGTTAGAAAGCACACATTTACTGTTCTGTGAAAAATACATGCCGATAATTCCCTCCCAACCACCTCAAAATACACACACACACAAAATCGTAGGAGTCTTACCGGACTTGAACAACACAAACTTCCAGAGAACTCCTCAACTTGTCTAAACAATCATGAATAGGAAGAACAGCACAGCAAGCTGCCACCTGGGAGACTGCAGTTTGTGTTCTGGTCACCAGATTCTCATGCTACGGACAGCTGGCAGCCAGGCGTATTACAGAGGTAAAGTGCTCGGCACCTCCAGCACTGAAGCAGCTCCCTGCCAACCCCCTTCCCCCCCAAGTGGATGGGTGTCACAGGGGTCCCCCCATCACCATTGGAGAGGGGATGGGGGAATTAAAGCAGCAAAACACAGAAACATAGAATTTGACGGCAGATAAGAAAAAATTACTCACCTTAGTAATGTTGTTTCTTCTAATGGAGTCTTGCTATATTATGACTAATGCAGTTTGTCCCACCATTAGAACTGCTCCGGAGGTGAAAGAGTTAACTTCCATGCCAGGCATGGAACTTGGGAGCGTGAGCTCGGTTAGAGAAGCTCTGTCTGGAGGATTTCAAACTGAAACTGTCAGATCTTTACGAGCAAAACTCACTAAGGTTCTGTGTGGAAGCTGTAACCTACACTAGCCAACTGGCTACTTAAATATTAACACATTTTTCCTGGTCCCAACACTAAGACTCAAGTCAGGGGACCAGAAAAATAAGATAAGATAATATAATATAAAACACAACACCCAAACACCCCAAAAAGAAGGGGTGGAAACAAAAAAAAAAAAAAAAAATGGGCATCAAAAAAGTGCCAACACTGGAATGCCCACCCCATACCCCAAGTAGAAGTTCTGAGAGGGGCAGGCTGGGGGGGAGGTCATAATATAGCAAGACTCCATTAGAAGAAACAACATTACTAAGGTGAGTAATTTTTTCTTCAGACAACATGAAGTCTTGCTATATTATGACTAATGCAGAATACACAGCAGTACCTCCATGGAGGAGGGACAGAACCTACTTAGGGAATAGGCTCTGAAGCACGGCTGTGCCAAACCGAGCATCCCTCCTGGCCTGGATATCCAGGGAGTAATGCTTGGTGAAAGTGTGTACCGTTTTCCAAGTAGCTGCTTGACATATCTCTAAGATAGGGATGTCTCTGGCAGCAGCTAGAGACGCAGCTGTACCTCTGGTAGAGTGAGCCCTCAGGCCTGAAGGGGAAGCTTCCAGTTTTGATAGCAAATTGGATACAAGAGACAATCCACCTGGCAATGGATCTCTTAGTGGCAGGCTTCCTTCCCAACCTCACCATAAGTGAGAAAAGTTGGAGGGATTCAACCTGTGACCCTTGGTACGTATATGTAGTAACTTAGGCCCTCTTAACATCTAGCTGGCAACCTCCTCTCACCAGAGGAGGAATGATCAGTGAAGAACACTGGAAGGAGACAGATTGATTAAGGTGGAAATCTGAAACCACCTTAGGCAAAACTTCCTGTTAGTCCTGAGGACTACCTTATCCCTGTGAAAGGAAATAAAGTCAGTCTCCACTGACAAAGCTTGTAACTCACTTATGCGCCTGGCAGAAGTGATGGCTACTAGAAAAACAGTTTTCCAAGTCAAGCACTGAAGCTCTGCCGAAGACAGAGGTTCAAAGGGGGGTTGCATCAGCTGAGCAATGCAAACATTAAGATCCCAGGCAGGAGCAGGGTCCCTGAAAGGTGGATTAGTATGAAGTAATCCTTTGAAAAACTTGGAAAATACAGGGTGAGCGGAATGAGAAGAGGGCCTTCCTGCTGAAATAAAAGCAGAGACAGCTGCCAAATGCACTTTCAGGGTAGCTGGTCTCAGTCCCAAAGAATTAAGATGGACCATATAGTCCAAAACAATGGGCAAATCAGCAGATTCCGGGGAAATATGCTTCCCAGAACACCATATGGAAAACCTTTTCCATTTAGAGTTATAAGTAGCCCTAGTGGAAGGCTTCCTAGAAGCTTTCAGGATTTCGAGAACACCTTGAGAAGGTGTAGGTCAGCAAATTCTAACTCCTCAAGAGCCAGGCCTTATGGTTGAGGATTTGAGATTGGGATACCAAACTCTCCCCTGGGCACAAGTTAACAGGTTGTGGTTCCTGGGGAGACACGGGGGAAGATGGACTGCTAAGGACAGAAGGAGTGGGTACCAGGGCTGCCTGGCCCAATCTGGAGCAATCAGAATCATCTTGCAGGGCTGAGATCTGATTTTGACTAGCACCTTGAACAGGAGAGGGAAGGGGGGAAGGCATATAGAAACTTCTCTTCCCAATCGAGGAGAAAGGCATCCAGGGGGACTGAGCCCAACACTGGGGGCCTGCAACAAAACAGTGGAAGTTGATGATTGTCTGGGGCTGCAAAAAGATCTATCTGAGGGGTGCCCCATCTGGCAAAAACTATCCCCAGTAATCGGGGATCCAGTGACCATTCGTGATGGCCCTGGGAAATCCTGCTGAGAGCATCTGCCAGGACATTGTCCTTGCCTGGGAGGTGAACTGCTATGAGGGAAGTGTTCAGGGAATAAGCCAGAGACCACAACTTCATTGCCTCGGTGCACAAGGCCGAAGACCGAGTGCCCCCTTGTTTGTTGATGTACCACATTGTAGTGGTGTTGTCTGTTCTGACCTGTACCACTTTGTTCCGAACAGATGCAGAAAAAACCTGAAGTGCTAGAAAAACAGCTCTGAGTTCCAACAGATTGATGTGGAGCAGAGATTCCTGAGGGGACCACAATCCCTGGGTGGAGAGGTCGCCCATGTGAGCTCCCCATCCCAAAAGGGACGCCATCTGTAGTAAGGGTCAAGGAGTGAGATAGAGGGATGAAGGGGACCCCTTGTCTCAGATTGCTCTGATCCTGCCACCACTGAAGGGCCTGGATCAGGGTTCGAGTCACTGGGATCAACTTGGATAGGGGATCTTTTCTTTGAGACCAAAAGGCTCTCAAGTGGAACTGAATGTCCCTTATCTGAAATCTTGCTCCTTGCACTACAGCTGTGGAAGCAGCCATGTGTCCTAGGAGCTATAGAAAATGCCTTGCTGGTCGAGAGACCTGCAGAGTGAAGAAGGAGGAGGCCAGGGCCACTAGGTTCCTTACCCTTTCCAGGGGAAGGAAGGCTCTGGCCTGCCTTGTGTCCAATTCTGCACCTATAAAGGTGAGTACCTGGACAGGTTCCAGAACTAACTGGAAGACTGAGAAGAAAGCCCAGCGAGGTGAGCAGCTGCTGGGTAACTTGCAGGTGTGATTTGACCTGGTCTGGAGACTGACCCACAACGAGCCAGTCATCTAGGTAGGGAAAAGATGGCAATCCTTTGCCTTCTTAAATGAGCAACTGCTACTGCCAGGCATTTTGTGAATACCCTTGGGGCAGAGGTAAGGCCGAAGGGCATTGCTCTGAACTGGTAATGGCCTGAGGGCAGTTCAAATCTGAGGTACTTTCGTGGAGCTTCTTAAGAACATGGAAGTAGGCATCCTGAGGTCCAGGGAAGCTAGCCAGTCCCTGGCCTTAGGGAAGGTAAAATCATTGCCAGAGTCACCATTTTGAATTTTGGTTTTAAAGGTGCTTGTTCAGATATCTTAGGTCCAGAATGGGCTGCCATTCTCCTGTCTTTTTGGGGTAAGGAAGTACCTGGAGTACAGACCCTTGCCCTGGTGTAGGGAGAAACCCTTTCTACAGCTCTGAGAGCCAGGAGGGTTGAGACTTCTGTTTCAAAGCAAAGTCTCTAGAGGTTTGCAGGTGGAAAAGATCTGATTCTCATCTTTGGAAATTTTTGAAGCTGAGAACCAGACCCTGGCTTACTACTTCCAGGACCCACTTGTCTGATGTTAAAGACCTTAGTCCTGAACGGCGTAAGCCAGCCTGCCCCCAGGTAATGGAGAACCGGCCCTGGGCACCCCATCAGGGTGCCTGTTTGACAAGGGCTTTAGGCTGAGGGGTGGGAGCAGGCCTGCTTGCACCCTGTCTGCCTCTCCCTCTGAAGAACCCGCTCTGAGCAAAAGCCGAAGAGGAGGCCTGGGTTTGGTAAAAAGGCCTGTGAAAAGGCCTGCCTCTACCCCGGGGCTGTCTCTGAGGAGTGGCTTGCCGCCTCTTGGCTTGTGCACCTATAAGTGGTTCTATATTCATCCATTTTCTTCATATAATTCTCTGTCTGCTCCCCAAACAGAGAATTTCCCACCACAGGAAAATCCATAGCCTTAGTCTGGGTATCCTGTGACAAACTAGTACACCTGAGCCAAGCCAATCTCTAAAGGCCACAGATGTAGCCATGACTCTAGAGGATACATCATTAGAATCCACAGCAGCATGGAATTGCACCTTGGATGCCTCAATACCATCAGCAGCCACCTGCTCCAGCTCCTTGGCAAGCTGGCCAGGGCCTGTTTGCTAAAGCCATGACAGTGTCCCATCTAGATTTCTGATATCTTGCCACATAAGACATGTAATTTGCTTGTCTGAGTCCCAAGGACGCTGCCATGTATTGTTTTTAGCCATGGCATCAATCTTCCTGGAGTCCTTGTCAGGAGGATGTGAAGCCAGGGAATATTAGCCTTATCACAGGCTGCAGCCTGAACTACCTAACATGACTGCATTGCTGTGAAAGAAATTCTGTATCAGGACCTGACAAAGTGTACCTCCTGTCCATCTTTGTCCACAGGAGGCACAGAATTAGAGCTTTTAAAATTTTTATTGTTTGTTTCCTAAATGATTTATGTAAAGGAATAGACAATCTCCTGGACTCTGGGATATCCATCATTTCCACAAAGTCAGGTTCCTCTTGCTCATCCACAGCTTCCTCTAATGGGAGCTGGAGGGTTTCAGCAACTTTTTTATAAAACAGAAAATGAGAAGGGGACTCAGAAAGCGTAGGGGGAGAATCTAAAGGTCTGTCTGGGGAGATGTCCGGTTCAATGGGCACATCCAGACTCTCAAAGTCACATTCACACTGTTCATAACCGTCCTCCTCCTCCTCTGGTTCATAAAACTCTTCTATATCATATTCTTGAACCGGTGGAACCGGCCGAACTGACCTTTTGCCAGATAGTGGCAGTTCGGACGGAACTGGAGAAAGTGACTGGACAATTTGTATTGCTTTAGCTATCTCTGCAGCAGTTGGAGAAGGAATTTTTGACTCCACACCTGCTGATTTTCTAGTTTTCTTTGCTGGAACTGGCTCCTCAGAGTCAGCTTTACGTTGGCCCGAGGAAGTCTCGCCCTGGTCAGAGGGCACTCCCTCCGGTTCGGCTGGCACGGACCGGGCTGGCTATCCGGGTCAGCGGACTTTTTGGCCTCTCGTTCCCTGAGCCTACCAACTCTCTTATCTAGGGTAGCTGCAGGAAATTCTTATAAATCTGGCAGTCTGAATTGAGGTGGTCAAACCCCAGACAATATACACATGTGGTGTGTGGGTCAGCCTTGGCAAAGGCTTCCCCACAGACACTACAGTGCTGAAACCCAGTGGGCCCGGTTTTTCTTTTGGGTTTCTCAGACATAATGCCAGCCTAACCAAAAACTTGCCTTTTTTCCGGCAGTGCCAGGAAAGAAAACCCTTATCGGTTCCCAACCGTGTCACGGGTCGTGGAAAAAACCATAATGAAATCCGTTTTTTTTAGAACCGATAAGAACCGGGAACCGCACTCTAAAAGCTTTCAAATGCTTGAGAATAAAGTTTTAAAACAACCTGATCGGTTCGAACCGAACCGATAAACATTTACAAGTTCCACACAGAAATAAACCTATTACTTACAATACCACAGACAGAGCTTGAACCGATCGGTTTGCAGTTAAAATACTAATAATCGCGGTTGAATTTAACCGAGAAAAACTGTTTTAAACCGAGAAATGAACCGAGCAGTAGGAGGAATCTCCGGAGCGACTGTTCAGTGAGGCGGAGTAAAGAATCTGACAGTTTCAGTTTGAAATCCTCCAGACAGAGCTTCTCTAACCGAGCTCGCGCTCCAAGTTCCATGCCTGGCATGGAAGTTAACTCTTTCACCTCTGGAGCAGTTCTAATGGTGGGACAAACTGCATTAGTCAAAATATAGCAAGACTTCATGTTGTCTGAAGGACCGCTTGGCCCACCCAGTCTGCCCATTTCCCTACCTAATGGATAAGCTGCAGATCCTAGTTAACCAGCAGCCTACTTCTTTCTACCCCAACCCCCTAGAATTGCTTATGACTGTCCCGTGCATGCCTGAATTCAACCACTGTTTTTGACTCCACAACCTCCTCCGGAAGGCCGTTCCATGCATCCACAACCCTCTCTGTGAAAAAATACTTCCTTAAATTACCTCTGAGCCGCCCCCCCTCTATCTTCAAATTGTGCCCTCTTGTCCTTGCACACCTCTTTTTTTGAAAGATGCTACCCTCTTGGACTTTGTTGATTCCCTGGAGATACTTGAAAGTTTCTATCATGTCCCCCCCCTCTCCCTCCTTTCCTCGAGGCTATACATATTAAGCTCCTTTAGTCTCTCTTCATATGTCTTCTGGTGCAGACCCTGCACCAGACACCAAAACAAAGAGGAAGGGCAATTTAATTACACAGGACAGCCCAGCTTATGTGAAACATCTCATTTTCGGTGTGAGTCCTGCCCAAATGTACAGCTAGGAGGACTGAGGCACAAGACAGGTCTGGCACTTTGCTCATGGTCACACAGAACCTCTGGTGGGATTCAACTGTCATCCCTTTGTACACAGCTAACTGTTCTACCCAGCAGATGCCAAGTGCTTTTCTTTAGTGACATTGATATGAGGACAAAAAAAGGAAACGTCAACTTGGAAAAACCAGCTGTGTTAACATTTTGCCCATTAACTTCTCTGGGTAGCAGTAGAATACTTAGCCTTCATGTCCTGCAACACCCACAGGCGGCAGCTTACAGAAGATAGAAAATTATTTTTTGCTGTTTTAAACTGTAAAATGAATGGTAAATAAACAGTGGCCTTTCTGTGTGCTTTTGTATTTCAAATGTTTAAAATGCACATTTCTGTGTGTGATCATTATGTTGACAGGACAACCGGATTGGCAGTCTGTTCTTTGTAACAGGAGTCAGCGCGTGGCAAGCTTTAAAATTCTCATGTCACAGACTCCCAATACAATATTCAGTTAATTGCTGCCTTCACACTGAACTTGTCAGTGGCTTCACTGGTATGCCATCTTGCACTTCTAAAGAGGAAATCGTAGCAGTCGCTTTTATCATTTGGCAACTGGCGCAGTGCACGCCCCATCCATCCTTAACCGATCACTGAAAACACCCTTAGTTAACTTTAAATAGTTTATCGGTGCGGGTGGGGGACAGGTTACTCACCTGTAACAGTAGTTCTAGGAGTGGTATATGTTGTTCATCCACACTCTTTGGCATGTCCCTTTCCCCTTTAAGGATCGCCGGAAGTCTTCAAGCTGGCTCCTTCCACTCACCCGGGTGGTATAACCCTCGGCTCCACCCCATGATGCCAGATCTTAGCTCACTGGAAGCCAGGTTTGTGTGTCTGCAGCCAGGAAGGTCGGGTAGGTCTATGTGGATAAACAACATATACCACTCCTAGAACTACTGTTACAGGTGAGTAAATACAGGTTACTCACCTGTAACTGGAGTTCTAGGAGTGGTATATGTTGTTCATCCACACTTGTTGTCAGGTACCTTACCGCTTTAGGATGTGCCGGAAGGTCTTCAAGCTGGCTCCTCCCACCAACACGGGTGGTATAAACCTCAGCTCCGCCCCGTGACACCAGATCTTAGCCCGCTGGAGGCCAGGTTGTGTGCGTCTGCAGCCGGGGAGGTCGAGTGGGTCCATGTGGATGAAGAACAGGTTACTCACCTGTAACAGTAGTTCTAAGAGTGGTATATGTTGTTCATCCACACTCTCTGGCATGTCCCTTTCCCCTTTAAATCTGGCCAGAAGTCTTCAAGCTGGCTCCTCCCACCCACCTAGGTGATAAATACCTTGGCTCTACCCCATGACGCCAGATCTTAGCCCGCTGGAAGCAAGGTTGTGTGTCTAAAGCCAGGGAGGTCGTGTGGGTGCGTGTGGATGAACAACATATACCACTCCTAGAACTACTGTTACAGGTGAGTAACCTGTTCTTCTAGGAGCGTGTATATGCTGTTCTTCCACACTCTCTGGCAGACTCCAAGCAGTTCTCTGGGAGGAGGGAGGCAAGTTGCACACTCCCTACTTGGGAACTAGAGATTGGAGAACAGAGGCCTCAAAACCAGCATCCTGGCGTGACTCAAGGTCGATGTGGTAGTGGGTAATAAAGGTGTTTGCTGACTTCCAGGTAGCAGCCCGACAGATTTCCTGGATAGGGATCTCCCTGGAAGCAGCCACCAATGCATCAGTTTGGCGGGTAGAATTAGCTCTTATCCCTCTGGGAGGCTCCTTGCCCGCCAACTCATAGCACAGACCTATGCATGATGTAATCCACCTTGCAATGGTCTGTTTGGCTGCAGGTCTGCCAGAAGCGGCTTCAACGTAGGTGACAAACAGCTGGCGAACCTCTCCACGAATTTCCGCCGTTCTCTCTTTATAATAGGAGAGAGCACGTCTCAGATCCAAAGTATGGAGCCTGTACTCTGCGTCCGAGTGTAATTAGGGTATTATACCGGCAGAGTTAACACCAGGTTAAGATGAAACTCTGACACCACCTTCGGATGGAATTTCAGGTGGGGGTAAGGAAAACTTTGTCCCTGTGGAAGACCAGATAAAGGGAGTCCACCGAAAGCGCCTGGAGTTCTCCTGTCCTTCTGGCTGACGTGATAGCCACCAGGAAGGCCGTCTTCTATGACAAGTGTGAAAGCTCACACTTGTGCATGGGTTCGAATGGCTTGCCCATGAGTTTTGCCAACACCAGCAAGAGATCCCACGAAGGTGGAGGTTCACGCACTGGAGGGGATATGTGACCCAGGCCTTTGAAGAAGTGCCTGACCACTGTCGCCTGCGCCAATGTCAGTTGACCAACCCACACCCGGTAAGCAGAAATGGCTGCCAGGTGCACCCTACGGGTCGATGACCATTGACCCCCTTTGGAGAGAGACCAAAGGTAGTCTAGAATGTTAGCCACAGAGCAGAATAAGGTGTCCAGACTCTTACCCTGACACCAAATGGAAAATCTCTTCCACTTGAAGGCATAACATTTCCTGGTCAATTCCTTACGAGATGCCTCCACCACGGTGTGGACATCCTCGAAAAGACCCAGAGCCTGGAACTCTAGCCACTCAGGTACCAGGCTATCAGGTGCAGGGATTGAAGGTCTGGATGGAATACTTTCCCCTGGTTCAGAGAAATCAGGTCTGGGCGTGTATAAAGCCACTCCAGGTGCCTGCAGCTGAGGCTAAGGAGATCTAGGTACCAGAACTGGCACAGCCAGTCTGGGGCTACCAGGAACACCTTCGCCTTGTCCCCCCTCACCTTGAGTAACACCTTGTGGATCAAGGGAAATGGAGGGAAGGCGTAGAGGAGACCTGGGGTCCACGGCCTCGAGAAGGCATCCCCCTGCAGCGAGCCCTGCTGGGGGCGGCCTGCAACAGTCTCAGCTTGGTGTTTTCCCGAGGCAAACAGGTCCACCAATTGGTTTGCCCCGACGGGAGAACAAGTTGTGAGCTACCTCTGGATGGAGAAACCACTTGTGGGATGTCTGGCGTATATGGCTGACAGCATCCGCCAGCTAGTTTGAGACTCCTGCCACATGAATGGCTAGGAGATCAGCCTCCAACCGGCTGACGAGGGTCCAGACGCAGAGCGCCTCCTTGTAAAGCATACGGGAGTGTGTGCCGCCCTGTTTGCTGAGGTAGTACATGGTCGTGGTACTGTCCGTCTGGACTTGAACAACTTTACTCCGGAGCTGAGGAGCAAAAGCTGACAACGCCAGTCTGACTGCTCTGAGCTCTAACAAGTTGATGTGGCATCGGGACTCCTCAGGGGTCCAGAACCCGTGGGCTCTGCTGTCCCCCATGTGGGCTCCTAGCCCATGAGAGAGGCATCGGTCGTAAGAACGACTGTCGGCTCAGGGCGGACAAATGGGATCACTTCCTGCAACCGTTCTGGGGCGGTCCACCATTGGAGAGTGTCCCACATCTTCTGAGTCACAGTGATCAGCTGGTCGAAATGACAGTGGTGCTGAGTCCACTGGGCGGCCAGCTCTCATTGGAGGGGACGCATGTGCAACCGAGACCAACGAACCACTGATGTGCACGCCGCCATGTAACCCAGAAGGTGCAGAAAGTCCCGGGCTGGGCGCAACTGCCCAACCAGAAATGACTGGGCAAAGGAGGAGGAAACCTGTCCGCCGGGAGCTGAGCTCTGGCTCGATGAGAGTCGAGCTCTGACCCAATGAAGCACATCATCTGAGAAGGCACGAGTTCCGACTTGGCCTCGTTGATCAGGAGGCCAAGTTGGGAGCAGGTCTGGAGGGCCAGGTCCCCGGACCTCTCCACCTCCTGTTGGGTGTGACCTGCTAAGAGCCACTCATCGAGGTAGGGATAAATCCTGACCCCCCGATGCCCGAGATGGGCTGCCACCACTGCAATGCATTTGATGAGGACCCGTGGGGCCGATGACAGGCTGAACGGCATGGCTCGGAACTCATATAGGGTCCCTGCGGCTCTGAAGCGCCGATGAGATGGACGGATTGGGACGTGAAAGAATCCTGCAGATCCAGTGAACAGAAATGGAAATTATGTACCTACCATAATTCTTGATCTTCTCTTGTATCTTCACCATTCATTACTGCTTGGGTGTAAGCCGGAGGTGTGCACCGGCCACGGGAGGTTTTTTTTTTTTTGAGAGGAGTCGGCGCCACCGGCGCCCACTCAAGAGCCACACACTACATGGTGTGTGAGGGGCGACTATTAGGGCCGAGACCCTCCTCCATCATCCCAGTTCTGTGTCAAGAGGCTAAATAAGAATAAGAAAAGGAGAGCGAGGCAAGAGAGCCGAGGGATAAGCAAAGGAAAATATATACACTGAAAAAGGAATAAGCTGATAGAGAACAGAAAAGAGGAAAAACCTACCCTATGGGACCGCAAGGCCTCACTCCTGGGATGGCTCAGAGGGAGGAACAGATAAGGGAGAGTAAGGGGGGGGGGAATGTTGGTAGGGGGGAAAAAATTCTGCCAAATTGTGAGATAATTGGCTTAAAGGCTTGCAAGCTCGGAACCAAAGGCAAGGGAGCAAGGATCCCATCCAAGAGAAACTGGTGAAGAAGATTCAACCGAACCTTTTGCACAGCTTGGTACACAAAAGGCAGACTCTACACCTCCCGCCATCCCCAACCCCTTACTCAAGCTGAGAGCTCACAGATTGCCAAGGCAGAAATCTGTTCCGGGGGGACAGCACCCAACTAGGAAGGGGGGGTATTTGAAGCCCTACAGAGGGCACCCCTTTGCTGAAGAGGACAGAGTGGGAACTCAATCTGACACCCCAAAGGCAAAGGCAAAACTCAGATCACCAGCTCAAGGCAACTGTAGTGCCAGAGCAGTGTTTAACTAGCAGAGACTGGTGAAAACAGGAGGACCCAGAGATACCAGTGGGGTCCTGGACCAAAGGAACAGAACCATTTAGGGAAAGGTTTTGTTAACTGGTGATTGAAAAACATGGCTTAGAAGGGGCCAAGAGGTCACCTTCAGGGGCAATCAGAAAGAGTTCCCGCAGGAGAAAGACAAATTCTATTCATTCCCCTCGCTTTCCAAATTTATGCTATCCGTTCTGAGAGAAGAACAGAAGACTCAAGTTTTTTGGTTTTTTTTTTCTTAAGGATTCAAGCTTTAAGGCCATGAGAAGAAGTGGGGGAGGAGGAACAAGCAGGGAGGAGGGGATGCCAAAGAAGGAGGCCCATGAGGGGAAGGCGGACGGGATTCAGTAATGAATGGTGAAGATACAAGAGAAGATCAAGAATTACGGTAGATACGTAATTTCCATATCTTCCCTTGTCAATCTTCACCATTCATTACTGCTTGGGTGAGTACCAAGCCCCCCTGAAGGGGGACTAGGAAAACCCTGAGGGAACAAGACCCTCAGTCTCCTGCTGGAGAAAAACAGGAGGAAGAGATCCTGGCCTTACTAGACAGGAAGCCTAACGCTGAGGAGAGCTAGGAAATGTCCCCTGGAGACAAGGGGGCGGAGGAAGCCCATGCAGAAGCCTTCTAGCCCTGGAAGAAAAGAGGCAGGTCCCTCGGAAGGCAGAGTGAATCACCCTACACTGGGCTAGGGGTGACAACCTTGATAGACGAAGCCATGCCCCTGCCTAATGCAAATCGTTGTCCCTGCAAGCCTGGAAGCCACCTCATTGGCGTCACAGGATGCCCTTGCTTGGTGCCTTGCCAGTTCCAGGCCTATAGCGGAGAGGGCAATAGCCGGTCTGGATTGCTCCGTGTCAGGCATTGATGCTAGAAGTTGAGAAAGCATTGATCACAAGTGCCTGTTGTAGGCAGCATGGTGTGCCTGATGTGATGCAATGCACAGCATCACACAAGAAGATGAGAACACTCTTCGCCCCCACCGGTCAAACTGTAGGGAGTCAGAGTCCGGTGGAAGGTCATGCGCCAGGCGGCGGTGCCTGGAAGGAGTCTCCAGGAACACCAATCCCGAGGGTGGGTTGGGGAGAGTACCTAGAGACTCTGAGCACAATACCTCCTCCTGCAGTCTGCCACGGCTGGGATAGGGTCAGCTGGAGACGGCCAGGTGCGGATAAACACCTCCTGGAAAGAAATAGGCCAGGATGGCACCACCAGATGCTGGGCACTGAATTCACCAAGGAATTCACGCATTTCCCGCTCATGATTGTCACGTCTGACATACGAGATACGGAGGTCCCCAATCATCCTCAAAAGTAAGCGCTGATAATCCGTGAAATCAGCGTCAGAGGAAAGGTGAGCAGAGGGTTCTTCTCCCTCCGAGGGGGGGAGCCGAGGAAGATGGGGAACTTGAATGCTCAGATGACTCCTGCAGCAGAGGGGACAGGCGAAATACCTGCTCATGCATGTATATAACATATGACAGAAAGGCCGCTGCAGTGCCTCTGAACGTCTCCCAGGATAACGGCCCCGTAGGACTGACATGGCCTGGAAGAGAGGGAGGTGGCTGCAGAGGAATGGGAGAGGGGCACCTACGAGGAGGCAACTATCCTCTGCAAGGGCTCTGAAATCCAGGGAACGGAGCCCGAGCTGGCGGAGTCCCTGAAATCAAGCCAGGTCGCAAGACGGAACCCTGGAGATGCAAACTCTGGAAGAGCCCAACCGGGAATCTCCTCTGTGACGCACCTGGGGCTGCATGGGTCCTGAAGGGCAACCAACGGCAATGCCACCGGAAGGGTCCCCTGTGCTCAAGAAGGAGAGGCAGGGTTTGGTGCTATGGCTCCAACCCGCACCCAGAGGGGTGGCAGAAGAGAGCCGACACCCCTCACCCAGACTCCGAAGACGCTCTACTCCAGCGATGGGGACTGCCGATCCCGAGACCCCCCCCCGAGAGGGGGGCCCCGGAGGCAGAGCATCCAATCCACCCTGGGAAGGCACAGCAGCACCAGGGTTGGCAGCTGCCACCGCCTCCTCTGGGAGGACAGCTCCCTCCGTGACCCCCAAAACACCCTACCCCATAGACTCCAGGCCACCACCAGCCTGGGATTCCTCAGAGGAAGACTGTTCCGGAGACTCAGGAATGGAGGCGCTGGGTCGTCTGACACTGAAGATTCGGGGTGTGACACCGGGTCCATGTCTGAATCATCCACTTCTGGAGATGAGTCGACCAGCAGGACCTCGATGCTGGCTACCCCAAGAGTCCGCTGGGAAGCGGTGCTACGAACGGCACTGGTGTCGCTCGCGATGCCGACCACTCCCAGCGCCTCACCCGCGGCACCAATATCTGGTCCCTACTCGCCAACAGCCCTGGTCAAATCCCCGGTGCTGCACGTGGCCCTGGAACCCAACACGGTTCCTCCAGCGGAGTCAATCAGAAGAGCGGCACCGCGAGCACTGCCGAGAAGCAAATTGGCACCACAAGTGGTGCCGCCCTGATCACCAGTGCCACCGGTATCCAAGACAGCACTGGCAGGCAGCGTTGAGGGTCCACTAGTGCCGGACCAAGCAACCTTGGGCTGCAACACTGGGGGAGTCTGCACCTCCGAGGAGGAGATTGCCGAAGCGGTGTTCCTGACGTGACCCTGGAATGGGCCACAGCGTTCCTCCAATACTGCAAAAGACGTCTCCTCCTCGGCAAGGCCTGAAGATGAGGAGGCATCCTCCTCACTGGACCGTATAGGCCCGGAGGAAGGGCCTAAAGATCTGGCCTGAGAAGCCCAAGATCGATGCCGTCCTCCAAAAGTCAGTGGGGCCTTGCAGACTTTAAACATGTGGACTTAGAGAACACGGCGGTCCATCGAGAAACAGGCGTGCATCTATCCATGTTATGGTTAGGTCCCAGGCACCGAAGGCAGACATCATGCTGGTCCGTCATGGAGAAATGCCGGCCACAGGAGCATGGGGGTATGGTCCACTTTCGACTTTCGCTTGGCTCCCAAACCGGACATGATGTGAAAACAACTTCAAAACACAGAAAAGCTCCTGGCGCCATCGAAAAATTAAAATGAAACGGCCTTACCGGTGTCAACAGCGTCGGGAGAATCGAACCGGGATACAGGAGTAGACTTCGACGGCTTCGAAAATGAAGAAGGCCTAATGGCGCACTAGAAAACACTTCTCACATGCGCAGCGGGTGTTACCTCGATGGCGGGAGCAACAGAACTGGGATGGAGAAGGAGTCTGCGGTGCCGAACGGCCGCCCCTCACGCATCATGTAGTGTGTTGTTATGTGGGGCAGCGCCGTCTCCTCTCCAAGAAAAACAAAAACTCCTGTGGCAAGTGCGGGCCTCCGGCTTACACCCAAGCAGTAATGAATGGTGAAGACTGACAAGGGAAGATCCACATGTTTCGCTCCAAGGATGGTATGATCTGGGACAGAGTGACCATCCGAAGGGTGCATGGCCTGAGATATGATTCAGGTCATGCAGATATAGAATGGGGTGCCAGCCTCCTGTCCACTTGGGCACCAGGAAGTACCTGGAGATAAAGTCTTGGTCTGCTGGAAGATCCACCACTGGAGCTACTGCCTCCTTGAGGAGGAGCTGAGTGATGTCATCTCAGAGAGCCGACTGAGTCTGGATGCATACTCTTTCCTCCCAAGGGGCTTGGCTTGGCTTGGCTTGGAGGTTACTACTCGAATTTCAGAGGCAGTCCCTGGCTGACCACCTTGAGAACCCACCTGTCCATAGTGATAGCGGACCAGGTGGAAAGGAAGTGTCAGAGCCAGCCCCCCACGGGAGGACCCAGAGCTGGCGTGATGGGAGAGGGGGAGGCAGCCCCCATCTGTCACTGAGCAGGCTTGGAGGAGGAGGATCCAGGACCTGAACCTCAGCCTCCTTTACGGGCCTGCTGCTGCTGTTGCTGCGCAGGAAGAGTGCTGAAAAGGCTTCTTCCTCTTCTGCTGTTTCTTGCCTGAAGAACCTTTAGCAGAAGTAGCATCCAAGGTGGCATTAGACTGCTCAATATGTTGAAGGTGGCCAGCCACACCTGGGCCGAAAAGGTTGGTGCCCAGGAAAGGCACATCAGCTAGTTTGTGCTGAGTATCTGCAGGGAAAGAGAAGAGTCTCAGCCAAGCCTTGCAACAAGAGGCAACTGAAGCTGCCATCTAGCGGGCACACGAATCCCCAATGTCCAGGGCTGTCTGAAGTTGCTGTCTGGCAACAGCCTAGTCCTGATCACGGACCTGCTTGACCATGGTCTGCATGTCTGTGGGGAGGTGTGGGAGGACTTCATCCTAAGATCCCAAAAGTGCACGGGAGAAATGTGCCATGATGACGGCCGAATTTGCCTGACAAAGCCTAAAGATGAGGCTGCACAGACCTTTCAAGCCGAATGATCCAAGAGTTTGGATTCTTTTTTTCGGGAGGTTGGTCAGTGTCAGCAGAACTGCCAATATGCCTGAACACAGGCGATCACCAGGCTCTTGGCCGAAGGGTGCTCTGTGAACCCCGCAAGGGACCCCATGGGCACAGCATACTTTTGGGCCATGCAGGCAGACGGAGCTAGACAGGAGGCAGGTTGCTGCCAAAGTTCTAAGGCCAGGCCAACTATGACCTCAGCCACAGAAAAGGCCTCAGTCGAGGTATCCCCTCTCTTGAGGATGTCCGTGAGAGGGTACTCTGCCTTTTTCTGGATAGGTTCCAGGGGCATCCCTGTAGATTCAGAGATGAGGCGAAGAATGCCCTGAAAGGACAAAGGACCTTCCTCCATTGCTAACCCACCGGCAGATTCATCACCAACGGGATGAGAATGTAGGCCAATCACCTTCGACCCACCGAGGGCAGTCCAGAGTGACAGTGACCGAAAGACTCCGGAGAAGCCTGGTGTCTGGTTTATCTTCCTTAGAAGGAGCCCCTCCCGCAGGCTGCTTGGGCGGTGGTTCCACCACTATCAGTGGGGAGACCGGTTTAGGCCGAACCGGAGGTTCTGCCGGTTCCACGGGCGGGTGAACCGACTTAATTGGCTCCAAAGGAGTCGGCCTCGGCCTGGGAGGCAAAGACAAATAATGGCTGGGGTAGGAGCCGGAGTCGGCTTGTGCCCGGTCAAAATCAGCCATTTCCACATGAGGTCCTCGCAGCACCAACGGAGTTTCCGCCAGAGCCTCTCCTCATCCAAGGAGGACGACCAATGGTGTCGCCTCTTTTTGGAGCACTTGTGGCTCTTCCTGGGCCTTTCGGTCGAGGGGGTCCTGGACCTTGATCGAGATCAGACAGGCCGATTCAGTCGCTCTGGAGACACCAGCGGAACTGGTGATTTCCCAGGGCCAGGGACCACTTCTTCCACAGGATTCCCAGCAGGCTGGGTCTCCTCGTCAGGGAAAGAAAGTATCAGAGTCCGACTGAGAGAATCGTCGACTGGAGTCAGCGACAATGGGTCGATCGGGTCAATGATTATTTCAACCTCGTCGATCGATACTTCGATTGACTGGCCAGATGGCAAAGCCGTGAAGCAAGCATCCAAAGAGGCAATTTCGACCGAAGTCGAGACTGCTGGTTCCTGGGACCGAGATCTCTCCCGATCCCAGGTCATTTTCCAACTTACGGGACCAAGAGGAGTGCATGCCTGCAGGACCCTCACTCTAAGTTGGAAGACACTGGTGCAACTCTCGGAAAGAACCCAAGAAGGTGGAGCCCAGGTTGAGCATAACAAAGAAGCTCCAAGAAGATGATTCTGCGGCCTGGGCCGCTTCCTCCTTGAAGGCTTGCATGCATTCTAATTGCACGGCGGATCACACGGCCGTCAAAACTGTCCACCGAGCTTCCTCTGATTTCACCAGAGGGTTCAATTTTTCCGGCCTCCCCAACTTCAGGCGTGCGAGACGGTCGTCGAGGATGTTGGGGTGAAATGCAAGACAAAAACTGCACTTCGAGGTGTCATGGATGACACCCAGGCAATAGATGCACGCGGTGTGGGGATCGGTACGCATTTTCTGACTGCATGAACACCAGCGAAATCCGAGGGAAGACTTTTCTTCCATAATCGAAGGTAAACAGTCGTGATCGCTAATGCGAACAAGATGAAGTTTCGGAATAACCTAAGGTTTTGAAGCCAGGCCTACAAAATGCAGGAACATGAAGGAGGCAACCTCAATCATCCAGCGGAAAGGAAGATCTGGCGTCATGGGGCGGAGCTGAGGGTTATACCACCCGGGTGGGTGGGAGGAGCCAGCCTGAAGACTTCCGGCGATCCTTAAAGGGGAAAGGGACATGCCAAAGAGTGTGGATGAACAACATATCCACGATCCTAGAAACTTTATTTCCTTACTGGTGTCCTGTGAGTCCCCGTCCTATACACTTGTTTTTTCTGTAACCCAGCCACCCTCTCTGCTCCCAAGGAAGCTTTGTGGGAAGTGGACCCGGACAAAGGGGTGCAAGACCTAAAGGAAGATCTGGTGAAACTAGACAGGTGGTCAGGTATTTGGCAGCTAGGGTTCAATGTGAAGAAGTGCAAGGTCATGCACATAGGAGGGAAGAATCCAAGGGCCAAGTACAGTCTTGGAAAGGTCAAGATCACGGAAGCACAAGAGGAAAAGGATTTGGTAATAGCCATCAAAAGTGACCTTGAACAGTCTACGCAGTGTCCTGTGTAATTAATTGCCTTGCCTCTCTGTTTTGCTGCTTTCATTTCCCCATCCCCTGCCCAATGGTGGTGGTGGTGGGGGGGCCCCAGACACCCTTCCACTTGGGGCAAGGAGCACAGCACTACAAAATAGCAGGTTGCAGGTCCAGCACCCTCAGGCCACAAACAATACTGTCCAAGGAAATCAGAGCTACGGTAAACTTGTGGCCAAGCCAGAAGGGTGGACGGCTGAGGTGCTGATGCCACACTTCCTGCCACACCGGTGACCTGGGTTTGAGAATGGACCAAGGTCGTTCAGAGTCTGGCAGGGGGAAGGAGGATTTAGAGTCCATCAACAGATCTCCTCCTTTGAGGTGGGGGAAAGTGTGTAGTGGAGGGTAGGGGGCATAGCAGCAGTCACCAAAACTGAAAGCTGGAGGCAAGCACTGAAAGCATGCACTGCCTTCACCGTCTACGAGTGCACCACTGCATGCCGACAGCTCTGACTCAAGGGGAGTATTGGGCATAAAAGAGTCCCTGTCTGCAGGATGATGTTGCAACCCTGAAGGCACTGCACTCACCACCATCCACAGCACCCAATCACATAACAGAGGGTTATTAAGTAAATGAAGTCCTGGAGGTGGGGTAAAGGGGCTGGGGTTCGACGCAGAAGAAGGCCAATGGGGAGCATCAGGAGGATAAAGTCCATATGGGAAAAAAAAAAAAAAAAAATATATGAACTATAAACTGAGCTATAAAACTCGCATTTTTCAAAGTCATCCAACTGGTATCAGAGACTCTTTAAAGGGAACATAAATATGTCATTTAAATCAACCTTTGCTGGCTATTTTCTGTTCAATATTAACATGCTGTTAACATATCTGAAGCTATTATATTTGCATTCTGCATGCTGCTTCTCACCAGCTGCTTAGTGCTTTCAAATAGGTGCTTCCTGTTTGTAAATAGGGGGAAACACACACATACATATACTGTGAGGCATGTTTATCTTCAAAGCCTATCAAAGTCCGCTAGCTGGCAAATGGTCAGAAAATCACGTGACTGGTGCAGCTTTGTCCTTTGAACTACAAGATGTTTATGCCCATCAGCCAGCTGAATACTGTCTTTGTTAGCCTTCTAAGTATTGGCTTTTGAGAGGAATGCCTCCTGGATTTCTTCATCCACTGGCTTATACAGTACACACATACACAGCCCCCCATAGTACAGTACCAATATGTTCGCTCTGTGCATGTACACAAGCAAACATTAAAAACAAACAAGCAAACATTAAAAACAAACAAGCTGAGCAAAGTAAGAACTAAGAGAAACTGAAAGTAAAAAACAGTGCCCACCTACTGCTGACTGCTGTCAACATTTGTGTTCCCCAAACCACATGGTGTTGTCTGCTGCTGAAATGCCAGTTACCATGGAATAAACAAAAACGCTGACTAAATTAGTGTAACGATGAGCCCTGTGTAGGACCTACCACCCGAGGTCCTTTTTTTTCACCATTTCCTGCTCTGGGCTAGCCAGCACTGCTGCGCAACCTCCCAGCCTCCACCGGGGGCAGATGTTTGGTCTTCATGTGCTGGTGGCTACTTGTTTACAAGCGACATACCCACGGATTGTGACACCACACAAATAATTATGATGACACCATCAGAAGATTATGACACAGCAAGAGCAAATGAAGTGCCTGAGAAGCCCGGTTTTATGAATATGTTCTTAGTGATAAATAATAAATGGAAGGTAAATGCAGGAGATATCCAAGTTTTATGTTTAATTTTGCTTAATATGTTCTTCTAATATTTTCCTGTGACGTTAGAGGCACTTTAGTAACTTCAGGCATTCATGTTGCCCAGCTTAATCGGGAATGGAATACCAAGTTATGTGTCCTACCTCTGACAGAGTACGCTCCTTCAGCGGGACATCCCCATTGTAACAAATCTCCAGCAAGGTTGTGCCAAAGCTCCATTTATCAGCAGCGATGCTCAAGCTGCTGACATTGTGGACGCACTCGGGCGCAATCCAAGGGATCCGCTCAACGCGTTCTGAAAAATAGAAAGAGAGAGAGGAAAAGTTTGTAAAACTAGGGGAATTTCTGCATTTCAGCACGTGCTTTCATAAGGATAATGTTTCACCGATTACAATTTACCAATAAATTAAAAAGTTTCCTTGCGACTTTCAGGTCTTCATCTCTGATGGTAGCCTACTGGATTAAGTACCTTGGAGCGGTATTAGATCCAATTTTGAACTCGACTCCCATACATGGACAATATATTTGCGAAAATCTACTCAAAAATTGGTACACTATCATATTAAAAAATATTTATCCCAAAAAACTCAACTGGCTATTGCTCAGCAAAATATTTTGTCTGTTACTGCAAAAATACTTATTTTCACACAAAGTAAATTTAGTGCAAACACAAATGCAATCATAATAAACTAAATCATCCCATTCCAATGCAAAAATATTGGACTTCAGAAGAGCTGACTTTAATAAGATGGCCAACAGAATTAACCTAGCCCTGGCAAGAAGAAATACAGGTGAGAGGGTTACAGGCAAAGTGGGCAAGCATTAAGGATGCAATACTTGAAGCAACATCCCACTGTGTTAGGGAGAAAAGCAAGAGCAAAAGAAGGAGGAAACCACTTTGGTTCTCAAAAACAGTAGCAGAAAAGATCAGAGCCAAAAGGCTGGCCTTCATGAAATATAAGGGAATGCAGCGGGACAAAGATAGGGGAAGCATACCAAACTTCCCTAAGGGAAGCAGGGAAGGCAGTAAGGCAGGCAAAGGCCCAAACTAAGGAAACACTAGCACATTAAGTAAAAGAAGGGGACAAGACTTTATACAGATACATTGGTGAAAGGAGAAAGTCCAGAGGGGGTATTGCTAAGATCAAAGGGGATAAGGAGAAGTGTGTGGAGGAAGACCAAGGAAAGCATCCATCCTAAATAGATATTTCTGCTCAGTATTTATTGAGGAGAAGGCAGGGCCCACAGCTCAGCACCATGGACACAGGGGGGAGGGAGGTGTGTGCACAACTCCCTTCACAAAAGAAAGGGTCTTACAAGAGCTTGCCAAGCTCAGGGTGGACAAGGCAATAGGACCTGATGGCATACATCCCAGAGTACTAAAGGAGCTAAGGGTGAAACTAGCAGAGCCATTATCAGAACTGTTTAGTAAGTCTCTGCGCATAGGAGAGGTCCCAGAAGATTGGAGAAGGGCTCATGTGATCCCGCTCCACAAGACTGGTAGCAGGGAGGAGGCAGGGAACGACAGACCAGTCAGTTTACCTCAGTAGTGGGCAAGATTATGGAGGCACTCCTTAAGGAAAGGATAGTGCAACACCCGGAATCCATAGCAGCACAGGATCCAACACAGCATGGACTTACAACAGGAAGGTCCTGTCAAACTAATGTCATAGATTTCTTTGACTGGGTAACCAGAGTGGTGGACCAAGGGGGTGCAGCTGATGTCGCCTACCTTGACTTCAGCAAAGTTTCTGATATTGTTCCACTTAGAAGATTGAGTAATAAGATGGGTAGGCTTGGGGTGGGTCAGAAGTTGGTCAACTGGGTGGTAAACTGGTTAGCGGGCAGAAAACAGAGTGGCAGTAAACAGTATACAGTCAGATGAGATGCAAATCACAAGTGGGGTGCCTCAGGGATCAGTCCTGGGGCCAGCCCTCTTCAATATCTTCATCAGTGACACTGCAGATGGACTGAAGGGAAAAATTTGTCTGTTTGCAGATGACACCAAGATCTGCAACAGAGTAGATGATCCAGATGGGTGGGCAGAATGAGAAGAGATCTGGATAAACTGTCAAAATGGTCGGAAGAGTGGCAACTGGGGTTTAACGCAAAGAAGTGCAAGATCATGCACAAAGGGAAGAGAAACCCTGAAGCCACCTATAGGTTGGGAGGGGAGTTGCTGGCAATCACAAGGGAAGAAAGAGACTTGGGCATCATCACCACAGATGACCTGAAATCATCCAAGCAGTAGGTAAGGCTAGGGGGATGTTGGGGTGTATTAGCAGGGGTATCAAGTTGTAACAGGGATGTAATAATCCCTTTTTACAAGACACTGGTTACACCCATCTGGAGTACTGCATGCAGTACTGGAGGCTGCACCTTCACAAGGACATTAACAAAATGTAGGCAGTCCAGAGAAGGGCAACCAAAATGGTGCAGGGACTGCATCAGAAAACATATGAGGACAGATTAAGGGAGCTCAATATGTGTACCCTAGAGCAAAGGGGGTGGGGGTGATATGAAGGAAACCTTCAAACACCTTAAGGGCATTAACAAGGTGAAAGAGTCTAACATGTTTCAATACAAGAAAAATAGCAGGACAAGAGGACACAGCATGAGATTACAGGGAGGCAGATTAAATGGTAACGTGAGGAAGTTCTTTTTCACAGAAAGGGTGGTGGATGCATTGAACAGCCTATCTCAGGAAGTGGTGGATATGAATACAGTGCAAGGCTTCAAACAGGCATGGGACAGGCATAAGGGAGCAATACAGATGAGTATGAATAGACAGGCCATTGACAGAGTAAAGGCCTATAGCACATTCATAAGGTAGAAAAAAAATGGGCAGACTGGATGGGCCTTGCAGTCCTTATCTGTTGTCAACTTCTATGTTTCTATGTTAAATTAAATTTAGTGCTAAGTCATTAGCATTGCATTCACTGTAATGAAAAAAAACTGCTAATTAGCACAAATTAAATTTAAAGCAAATAACTGTTTCAGCAAAAACTGAAAATTATTTGACAGTGAAAAGTTCAAGTTTTACAATAAGTTATGCATCTACTGTCACTGACACAATGCCAGCATGTATCTTGATTAAAAAGGAAGTGATGCTTCAAAAGAAAGTTTGCTCTGTTAGTACCAAATTGTACTCATCACTGCCATATACTGGAGAACTTAAACTGGCTATCAGTCCAGAATAATTGCAAATTGTCACTTTCACATTTTGCATTCAAAGTTATGGAAACTGGTGTTCCAAGTTGTGTCAATAACTTTTTGACAAGATATGTTCCTACCTTGCATCGGAATCCTCAGATGCAACTCTTATGACTCAACCTCTTGTCTGAACAGTTGCAGTGAAAAGAACTTCTGCAAACTGTGCAGCGGTTCTACAGAATACATTACCAGATCATACCAAGTAACTTTCTTCTTGTAGTTCTTTTTCTCAAGCTGCTTCACAACATTTTAAAGTAGCAGTACTAGTTATTCAGCAAATAAATATCATCCTGCCTTTTTTTTTTTTTTTTTTATCAGTAATGTATTCCTGATAATCTTAAGATTCTTCATTTGGGTATTTTAAATTCAATCAGCTATTTTTAAGGCCACGTTTAATTACAATTTTTGTAATTTGCGTGGCTCTACAACAAAGATGGCAGCCCCTATCAACTTTCTAAAAATCTTTTCACCAGAGAGCACACACCAACTGCACCCAATGAATTTATAATGCAAATATGTCAGAGTGGTGCCAGCACGTGTTTCTGCTGGCCAGCAGCACAGAACCATCCTGATTTGCTTACATCCACGATTGTTGATATGGCAAAAGAACAATAATGTTTAAGAACTTAAAAATCCATTATCTTGCCTCGGAAATTAAATAAAGCACAAAGAAAATCAGATATGTTATTATTTTGGTTTGTCCTAACTGCCCACTAAGTTATTTGAATTATTATTAACTAGTACTGCTGCTTTAAGAGCTTTAATTCATGTTCCTGTTTTGACTGTGAGACTATTTTTTTCTCTCTGATATGTATTTCTTGTCTTCTGCTTTGTCATGACCTCAGGTCTTACCTGAGAAAGTCATGTACATTCCAGTGTACCTTAGCTGATATTGAAAAAAAATGAAATGAGATGCCTGCAGTGTGTGTTAAGAGCTTTTATAAGCTCAGATCAGATGTCTGAAGCTCCCGCTGTTCTCCCTGGACTAAGTACAGTCTTCTGTCACTGTACTTGGCCCCAAGAGGACAGAAGAACCCACAAACAAAAGATCAGAGATTATAAAAACTCTAACATGCACTGCAGGCTACTGAATCTCTCACTGCTGCAGCCCAACTCAGACATCAGCTGCAGGAGATTCTGGGATTTCTAGTTACCGCAAAAGTCAGTGCAGCTCAGAAGTCAGCAGAATCAGCCTGTTACAATCTACTAAACTGCAGTAAACAGTGAGCAAAATATATATATATATATATATATATATATATATATATATATATATATATATGGTTTTCACAGAAAGTGCAAGTTGGGACCAGCACCGCTCTTCGATGTAGGTATCTAAGTGCTGACTGTTCCTTCTTAACTGCGAAATACTGCAGCTGGTTCCAATTTGCCCTACAAAAACTAATTCTAAATGTTTACCCACCAGCTACCCTACTTAATTTGTCTTCAAAAACAGCCTCTTGCTCGCTGTACTTTTTATTTAGTGGTGGCTGTTGGCGTATGTTGTCATCTGTGTGTGAACTGATTATGTATACTGGCCCCGATATTCATAAAATGAAAAGTTATTGGAATATGTTGTCAAAAATCACAATTTTGAATTGGCCCATCAGCGCAGCAGTAGGCCACCATTCGCAACGTCAGCAACCTATGTTCGGGAACGAGCGTGCGTTATCAGGGACCCGCAGGGAAGAGGAGTGTCCCACAAGATGCTCTTTTCCCTGAGGAAGGAGGGCAACCAGCTCTGTTGCTACACTGCCACCTGGGTGATCACAGGTGGCAGTGCAACCTAGTGGCTAAGTGGTAGGGAAGGTACAGGCTAGTGCTGCGCTATGCAGATGTGGGGCATGAAATGGGTAAAAAGAAGAACCCACCTCCCTGCGCAGAAAGTACAGTTACGTAAGAACTTACCATAACAGTAAATCTTCAAGAACAGCTCTTGCAGCAGGTTACACCATTGGGACTGAAGCTGGCAGCCTTGGTGACATCTGCGAAGGTGTCCACCAAGGGTGGCACTACCACAGGCTTTGGGTCTTTCTGCCGAAGATAACGGACAAGGCGCTGCCTTTTGGGGTTGAGGGTCTCAGCATCCCATCCCATGTTGTTCTGGATGTGCCTCATGGTCTCAGAGAAAGAGGGATCATCCGGAGGAGACCTGGGAAGGTCATGTGGGTCAGGTGATGGAATGCTGAGTGGAGAAGGAGATCTGGAATAATCCGAGGTATCCGATAAGGAGTCCTACCCTGACGGAGTATACCGACGACGTCTGGGTCGCCTGGGGCTGGAGGACCCTGATGGAGATCTTGAGGGAGGCCTTCTCCGGTCCTTGGATCTATCCCTAGGAGGTGGAGTCTGCTCCTTAGGGGTTGGTGGTTGTCCTGCTGGCCCCTTTGGTGAAGGAGTAGGAGGACAAGGAGGAGGTTTTACAGGGACCACATCCTTTCGGATGGTGTCCCACCAGAAAGTAAAGAGGTCCTTTACTTCTTGCAGGTTCATGCCCGATGACGGGCCTGGCGCCGGTGGTCTGTCGCCTTAGGGACATCAGGTCTGTAGTCTTCCTGGGTGGATCTGGACCTTTGGGAGGCTGGGAGACCAATCTGGAGTCGGGGTCCTGACGTCAGGTCGATGAGGAAGACTTGTGGTGTTCGGAAGACTTGGAAGAGGCCCGAGACAGACTGGAGGAAGCCGAAGGCCTTGAAGTCTTGATGGGCTGGAGAGTCGAAGAGCCGCCTGAGGCTCGAACTTTGACCGAAGGGAGCTGAGAACGTGCCCTGGAGAGCGGTCCGACCTGGTGGAGCCTGAGCTACGGGAGTCCGAGGCCCGGTTCGGGGGATCTGGACCTTGCTTTCTCCCGGTATTTATGGGCCTTGGAAGAAGAATCGCCCCTGGAGGAAGGTTCTTGGCCCATCCTACTAAGTTTTTCTTTCAGCAGATAAGCCTGAAGTGCCTTCTGACGGCGGATCCTGGTGCGGCTGTTGAACCCTTGGCAGAAGGTGCAGGTCTTGGTGTCGTGGTCCGGGCCTAAGCACCACACGCAGGAGGAATGAGGATCCTTAAAAGGGATCTGTTTTCTGCAGGCACACATGGAAAGGTGTCCCTCAAGTGAAGGAGTTGGAGAGGACATTAGTTTGGAGAAACTCTTGAAGTTCTAAGTCGTCATGTGCTAGGTAGAGACCGAGAGGCCGATGCTGGCAAGTCGATGGCGGGAAAAGAACCGGGGATTCTGGGGAACTGCCTCCTTATGTACTGTGCCTGACGTCGGGGGCGGGACAGACGTTGGAGGTGGTCCCTGCTGAATACTGCTAGCTAGAAAATTTCTGTGGGGTCCTGGCGCCTTCTGGCTTCAGTCCTAATGGTATAACCTGCTGCAAGAGCGGTTTCTCAAAGTAAGATTGCCTATTTTCAGGTACGACCCAGGAGATTACAAGAGCATGGTTTACAAAACAGTGCGAGGGAATTACAACAATGTGAAATACAAGCAATGAGCAGAGTGCTACAAATAAACAGGTACAGGATGAACAGATAAGCATATTCATCAAGTGTAAGAACAAGCAAACAATAGTTACATTTCGTGGAAATAATACAAGCGCGATTTGTCCCATTTTGAGGACGGTAAGTGCTGAGGTGAAGGGCATGCAGGGTAGACAGTTCCCCTTACTAGAGCTCAGAGGGGGCACGGGAACCAGGGATGTGGAGGCTGCACACCAGGGTCCAAGCAGGGGTAGGGGATATCAAGCAGCCTTGGAACAGTTATAGGCTGAGGCAGACTTTAGGTGCAACCAGAGGGAGTTCTTAAAAATGGGATGGGTGGGGGCACATCTGATCATTGCAGGCAGGGTATTCCAGAATCTAGGGGCACAAACAGCAAAGGCACGATCACCTGACAGTGTACCAGTTTTTGGGACAAGGAGGGGTTGCAAGTCAGCTGACCTTAGCCAGTATGATGGTAGAGCCACCCAAAGGAGTTTGGACAGGGCGGATGGGGTGGCATTATGGATGATTTTGTCTATGAAGCAGCCTAAGACAAATGAGTGATAATTACCAGGGGACAACCAGTGTGACTGACTGTATAGATCACAGTGATGGGTAAGTCGACGGATGGCAAAGCGGCAAATATTATTATAGGCCACATCCCATTTAGCAAGGCTAGTTTTTGTGGCGAGGGTAAAGGTTGTCACGCACATAGCTGAGAGACGTAAGCAGTAAATCTTTAGCAAGGGCAAGCCGTGCAGCAGCAGTAAGGGAGCCACAAGCCCAGTATGCAAGTCCAAGCTTGATATTTGTTGCCCTGCAGACATTCTGAATGTGCGTAGAGGCAGGTCTAACTGGGAGTCAAGAGTAACTCCCAAGTATCTAAAGGAGCATGTAGTGCCAACTGGGACACCATCAAGACTTAAGACACAGTTGGGGCTGTTAATTCAGCCAGCACACAGTTTCCTCACATTGTTTCTTCAGTAACTATTACCAGCCTACATGGCTCTAAATTTGCTTATCTGAGAAAGCTGACCCCTAAATGGGCCTTTCACTGAACTCCCTATGGACGGCTAACTCCTGATGTTATACCACACTAGGAGTTATACTAGGAAGTTAGATGTACAGTAAGCTGTAGGCTCATAAGTGTATATATCCAGCAAAAGCTGGAATCTACTTACCCATTACTCAGTAGATGTCCGTCAAGGTTGGTTTTAAAGCTATCAAAGGAATTGATTTCAACTACATATTTTGGAAGCGAGTTCCATATTGGTATTATTCTTTGTGTGTAGAAAAAACGTCTATTGCTTCTCTTAGGGTATGTTAATATAGGTTGGTAGCTGTGACGTCTTAAACTGCAATCCCTTATGTTAGTTAGCATACCCAGGTCTGCCATCCATTCCATCATATCCTTGATAGAATCTAAGACACACAACCAACATGCTGATGCTCACTGAGAAGTGTGAGTTTCGCAGCCGCAGTGGAGTATTCCCCCCCTCCACCACCACCCGTTAACCCACACCTCCCCGGACTACAACAGTGTGTCATCACAGCTGCACTGTTCCTCCTGCCAGGAGGGTAGAAGAGAGGCCAGTGCTGCTTCTTGACCAGTCAGCAGGGGTTGTTTGAATGCTGGGCAGGCCATACCCTCTCTCCATGAGGAATACTGTCCTTCATGTGGTTGGCACTCATGATCGTTTGGGAAAAGACATGCTATGCACAGTTGGAGAAATGTTGCTTGATAATTAGTGTAAACAGGTCCTTCTAGCTGAATGGCTGAAATGGCCAGGTAAAGAAACAGAGGCTCCACGACAAATATCTTTACCCACTCCCAAACATGTTGTACTATTAAGGAATGAGACATGAGTACCTGTATTCATGTATTGTGATCAGTTACACTGACTGACCACTGCCATTTACAGCATGCAATGTTGTGCCTTTTTTTTTCTAAAGAAAGTGCAATAAAAAATTAAAACAAGAATCAAACAGATACCTTCTCTGGAAAGTGCTGTGAAGCTTACACCGGGGTCACTGAGTTTAATAAATGGGACGGTACCCTCCTCTAAGCCTTTCCGTGCGAGCAGGATGTTCTTAGCGCAGACATTTCCATGAACCAAGTTCTTATCCTCCTACAATTTAAAACAGAGTTGGTTATATATAAAAAAACTGCATAATTTGCATGGATAATTCCTAAAATGCAGCATTTTTCTGTAAGTTATCTATTTGCATTAAAAACAGTTTTTCTTTTCTTTCTTTTTTTTGTTAAATACTTTCTGCTTATTCTTCTTCTTTCTACAACACCAGTTCTTCCAAGGCACTGCCTGGGTGTCCTTAACTGGTCCAAATCACAATCCTCCACGCTGCCTCAGGACGGGGTGGAGGAACTACCTCCAAACTTACTTGTCAGAAAGCACATTTGGTTAGTAAGGACCACCCCCAAATGTACTGGCCTCCATCGCTGTCAGGAAGTACAGTCATTTTTCAGTTTTCTCCCTTCACCTGTAAGGAACCTCACTAGTGAGTTTGTCAAGGTGCTGAAAGCACACTGAGCATAACTCCACCCTGATGTCGGCGAAGCTCCTCCCTCTAGCCACCCTGACTTGCAGCACTGCCACCTGTGGCCACCCAGGTAAAAGCACTGCTGTGGAACATCGATCCGTCCCAGGAAAAGGTGAGCGTCCTTTCAGATGCTCGAGTCTTCTCCTTGAGGCCGGCCCCTTGACAACTCAGGCACGCTCCCAAAATGGGGTCATGGGTTGTGGCACTACCACTGCACCAACAGACCGGCCTGTAGTTTCTCTTTAATATATTTAATATAAAATGGCCAACGTCCAGAAACCATTGTCTCTGACAGTACTGACAATGGTTCTATGTACCTCAAAGTCTGCTTAGAAATAAAAAAAAAAGGAGTAGTTATAATCATGAGAGAAATGTAGGGAGGAGAAAAGAGGCATATGGATACATACCAGATAGCTCAAAGCACTTGCCAGCTGCCTGGCCACCGTAAACTTCCATTCTGGGGTTACCTGCCCTTTCTCTTTCCGTAAGAAAACATCCAAAGGCCCAAACTCTACATATTCTTCGACCATAATATCTGCAGAAGAAGGGATAATGAGCGTAAGCAATTGTAATATATGGTAGACGTTAAAAACCTTCACTACATGCATGCACAAGTTACTGAAAAAGCTAAAGATAAAAACACAAACTTAGAAACCATCATTATCCAGCCACCCTGTGCAGGAAAATATGGCAAAGCAATGCAAGATGACTTCTATTTATGGAAACCCACTTCCCAAAGGTCAAAGTTCTTTACAATAAAAATAGCATTTTCAAAGTTCAAGGGAAACAATGGATAATCCTGTCTCTGAGCCATCCGTGGACATCTCGCACACATTTGGTGGCTTCTGGCATGCGGGGTCCACTAATGAGGGCTACCAATGAATGGCATTAGTTGGTTCCCCTCATCCGCATACCCCACATGCCGGAAGCCGCCTGGTGTGCACGAGATGGCCATGGACGGCTCGAAGAAAGGACAGTCAGCGTGGGTTGTGCAAAAGGAAATGAAGTATGTCAAAGGTACCTCAGGCATTTCTGAACCAACTGCTGCCCCTTTTCTAGTATCCAGTGTTTCCTTTTAAACCACACAAAATGTTTTTTTTTAATTAAGTTTATTTTATTAAACTTTTTCAGCATATCTCAGACAACATACAAGACACACAACATAAAAGACAGTCAAACATAATCTGAACAATCTATGCCCCCACACCTCCACTCCCTGTCTTTGCAGAAGATACATGTCCACAGCTGGAGTGCAAAAAGAGATGAGGTAAGAACCCAACTATAAACAGCTAGCAGCTCCAAAGAACAGCAGGCAGAAAATGTTAGTCATTGTTAAAAGGAGCCCACTGTTACTTTTTGTTTCCTTAAATGTTTTCTGTATGCTCAATAGATGGTTTGCTGCCTAATAGCACTGGGTGTGATGGCAAAGGCAGGACTTCACCTAGAAGCAGATATCTATTCCTCCCACTACAGTTCTTGAGGGACTGATGAATTTATTTAAAGGTTTAACCAGGAAAGACATGTTGAGCTGAGAACAGCTCGTTTCCAGATGCGTCCGGGGAAGAAGGAGATAGCTAAACAATAAACTGATGAAAATAAGTCAATTACAGTAATATGGTAATACATGAAGCATAAATATAAATGCAGGCAAATTAATAAATGAATGCAAGCAGAAAATAAAACCCACTTATATGTACAGAAAAAGGCAACAAGAAGAGGAGAGGGTCATAGACACTTGCAGGCAAGAGAACGAAAGTCAAAAGAAGAGACTTTAGGGAGAAAGGAGAAGAGGCAGAATGAACAGAAAGGGGAAGGGAGGACCAAAGTTTAGGAAATCTGTAAAAAAAAGCAGATTGTGCAGCAGTAGATTTTCTAGATGGAATAGAAACAGAAGGGAAACTAGTGCTGCGGAGAAGGTAGGAGGAGGATAGAAGGGATTTAAGATAGGCGGGAAGGGAGTTGAACCAGAGTTTGGATATAAAATATGCACAACGGGAAAGGTGCCTAGCATCAAGGGTATAGCTACTGATACTCCAAATAAGCCATGGCGTACCAAGTCTAGTAGCAGGGGGTAGCAAACAAGCTGGCCAGCATTGCTCGCTCTCTCCAGTCCATCATGTTTAAATTCCTTTGTTTGGCTTCACAGGCTTTTTCTTTTCTATTTCAGCTTTGTTTGGGGGGCAGAGTGGACCATGGGCGCTGAAGCTGAAAGTCTCAATTAGGTCTGCATGGTCCGCTTGCACAGTGATAGGCTGCAGCATCTGGTAGGGGTGTGGCAACTCTGGGGCAGCAAGTTTAAATGCCCCAGCAAAGTTAGAAGCCATACTGTTGGTTCAACTGTACTGGGAGCGAAAGAAGTAGTAGAAGAACTGAAGAGTAGAAGATAAAAGAACAGACTCATAGCCAGTTAAAACAATAAAGACTTCATGTGGATTGGCAAGTGGAGCAAATCTACCTAACTGAGGGGGAGAAAGAAGAAATTTCTCCCGTGTTCTTGGACTTGTGGTGCAGTCAGTGGCATTTACCAGTGGGCAGTGAGCACCATACTAGCAGCACAGACAGACAGCAGGTCTAGTGTGGGATCTTCTGATTGGAGCCAGGAACCTCAGACTCGAGTCGTTGGGGGGGCAGGCATGAACAACAGTGGGGAGGGGTAACAGTATGGCAGGTTGGTGTACAAATCTGAAATGCCTGGCTACACCCTTGCCTAGCATCAACAGAGGGGAGCGAGCGATGATTAGAGAGCAGTGGTGAGTATGAGGGGATTCCCTAAGCATCATCAGCCTGCGACCTCACTTTCGGTTACATCAGTGATAAACAAGCCTTGACTCATTGCACTTTTCCCAGTCACTAACTGATTGGTAATGGCTATCACAAGTTATCAATCAAGCAGCAGGAGACTGGCTCGTCTTGGTTACTAGTGATGTCGTACTCAGTGTGGTCTCAGTGTTGATGTAGTGGGAGGAGAGGAACAGAAATGACTTTTTTCCTCCAGAGTGCTGCTCCAAACAACCCTGCTCCACACAGCACCCCAGTACTGCCAGGTGGGATATCTTCTAATCAGCAAACAGAAAAGAAAAAAAATACTTGAGCTAGATGACGTGATAGCTGACTATATCTGAAAGTTACAATTAATTGCAGGCAGTTTCCAAGCAGTACACTAGCTCTTTCAGTCATGGTGCTGATGATGTAGACCGCAGGGGTTCTCAAATGGTGAGGCCAGACTCCCAAGGGAGGCCCCAGACTGTTCCAGGGGAGGCCCAGTTAAGTCTGAGAATGTACTACATACCTTTAAACCTTTCTTCAACCAAATGTGTGACAAGATGTGTGACAAATCATCAAACATGGCACTGCAAGCTCAGAACACTACTGAAATATGTGTACTAATGTTTATAATGCTTGCTAATAATGTAGCATCTTATATTGTTATAAATGTCGGCTTAAAAGTCTCAGTGGTTAGTGGTTGATGTCACCTCAGTGTGGGATAGAGGGTTTCTGAGAGATAAAATGAATGATGTATCTCGTAATGTGTGATACTTGAGAGGTACTGTAGAGTATTTAAATGTTGAGTTTTCAATGTTTTGTGTGAAGGGATGAAGCAGACTAAATATGGATAATGGCAGGTTCTTTATTTGTGCACAGATTTGTGCCCAGGAAAGGCCCACTGAGCCAAAGCTTGTTACTAGGTGTGTATTTATATGTAAATTGGTGACTAGTAAGGCACAGTGAGTCAAGATGTGTTTTTACAGCAGGTGTTATATGCAAATTAGTGACTGGGAAAGGTGCAATGAGTCATGACTCGTTTCTACAGTATGTGTTTTTTAAGCATTCCCTTAAAGAAATACGCCGCAGCTCCTTGAGGCTAGTCCTCCTCCTCCTCCTAATGCTGTCAGGCAAGGTGCACCCAAACCCTGGCCTATTCTGCTCTAAAGCCATTAATCTGAGCAACCCTTTGGGTGCCCTCTCATTTATATCAATCAACATCTGCAGCCTCCTTCCTAAAATGGATGCCCTACAGGCCTTCACCAGCCAGCACTGCCCTGACATCCCGGCAGTTGTCGAAACCTGGCTCACGCCATCAGTACCGGACCATGCAATCAGCCTTCCTGGCTACAACATCTTTAGGCTGGATAGCCTCTCCAAAAGAGGTGGGGGCTGCGCTCTCTACCTAAAAGACTACATACAGGGGCACCACACCATTACCTCACTCCAACCCACAACTGCTCAGATACTGCCAGTGAGAATCCTCCTCGGAGCCCAAAACAAAACCCTCACTGTTGCCACCAACTACATCCCTCCCAAAGAACAGGGAACTAGTCTAACAGCTGTTCTTGACTTTGTAAAGTCACTCCCACCAGACACCGAATCCATCCTCCTAGGAGACTTCAACATCAACTGGCCTGCGGCCAATGCTGGTGCACACAGGGATACTGTTGCTGCGGCAAACCTCACACAAATGGTTGACTCACCAACCAGGAAAAATTACAGGACCGGCACCAGCACACTCTTGGACTGGATCCTTAGCAGTCACCCATCGCGGATATCTAACACTAATGTCCTCCCTGACTCTCTCAGCGACCACTCCCAGTTAGCTGCACCTGGTCAAATAAATTCATCAACCAACCACCAAAAACTATCACCAGCAGGGTTCTACCCAGTGGTCACCTTCCTCGACTCAAATCCCACCTCCTCCATCATGACTAGTCCCCTATCTTCAATGCAACCAACGTAAACACTGCCCTTGACCACTTCATAAACATCTTCACTGTGGCCTGTGACACGTATGCTCCTATTAAGAAACGCAAAGTCAAATCACTCAGTAACCCTTGGCTCACAGGTGACCTCCTCAGGATGCTAAAAACAAGAGACCATCTATAGGAGCTGGCCAGAAACTCTGGAAAGCAAAACAACATGCAAAACTACAAATGTGCCCACAATGACTGTACCAAAACCATCCGGCAAATGAAGTCCGCCTACTATAAGCATGCCCTCACAAACTCCTGGGGCAGTGGTCGGGAATTCTAGAAGAACATAAAGGAACTCACCGGGAATCCACCCAAAATCCCCCCATCAATACTCGGCATCAACGGAACCACAACCCTCAACCCAAAAACCATTGTGGATACCTTTAACAAAGCCTTTACCGACCTCAGCGCTGTCCTACCCCAGGACTACTTCAAAGATGGTGAAGCCCCTCTGTCCGCAATGAACACTACTCCCACCAGCTCCCCCCACTTCTACTTCAAAGCAGTCAAGGCTCACCAAGTATGCAAATATGTAACCAAAGCCCTTGGTAAATCAAGATTCAGTAATGACTCCCTCAATCTCAAAATCCTGTCTCTCACACTTGATGAAGTGCTTAGTTCTCGGACCCGAATTTTCAACCTCTCCCTCAGCCAGTCCCGGACAGACGGAAATCTGCCACTGTCACCCCAATCCATAAAAGTGGTGACAAAACTGCCCACGATAACTACAGACCAATCTCCCTACTACCCCCACTCTCCAAGGCACTAGAACGCATCGTCTTGGACCAGTTCACAGAATACCTAGATACGTACACCATCCTGTGCAAGCAACAATACGGGTTCCGCAAAAGTCACAGCACCTCCACAGCCCTATCTGAATTCACCAGCACAATCCACAATGCACTTGACTCCGGTGAACTACTAGGCTCAATCTACATGGACTTAACTAAAGTCTTCGACACCATCAATCACCGCCTCCTGCTTGTCCAGCTTCAGAACACTGGACTGTCAACCGACTCCATTGGCTGGTTTAAGAGCTACCTTGAAGAACGGTCCCAAACAGTAAGAATCACTGATACACTCTCGGACCCTAGACCGGTCAGCTCGGGAGTCCCCCAGGGCTCCATTCTGGGACCCCTCCTTTTCAGTCTATTCTTAAACTCACTACCGGACAGCTGCCCAGAACAAATAATTCTCAACGCCGACGATGCTGTGATCCTCACCTCGGACTCTGATCCAATCCAGTTACAAAATAAATTCCAGCAGGCCTTCTCCTCCATCGAATCCTGGTTCCTAAATCATAAACTGCTTCTCAATCAGAAAAAAAAACAAGTCTGTGGTCTTCTGCAGCCCCATAACAAAAACAAACAACTCCACCTCTCCACTGCAACCAAACAAGGAGCCATCCTAGAGCAAACACAATAGTTCAAGTACCTCGGCATCACCCTTGATCCCCACCTCTCAAACGCTGTGCATATCAGCAATGTTGCAAAGTCTGCAAATGCGAGGTTAGGCATATTATTCCGGCATAGGAAACACCTAACCCCAGAAGCACTGTCAGTGGCCGTCCAAAGCTCCATCGTCAGCATCATAGACTATGGTCTTATCATATATGGGTCTGCAACTACCACTGCTCTCAAATGTATCGCAACCTCCCTGAATAAGGCCTATCGTCTCATCACTGGCTCACATCGCCGTACCCACTCATGTGACTTATTCCCAATCTGGATGGCTTCAACAGGACAAACGCATAAAATACCAAACCTGCATCACGGCCAAGAAAATTATAATGGGTCTTGCCCCACCTGGTGTCTGTGCCCTCCTTAAGCCTACACATAGGAACGTCACTACAAGGAGATCCAATTCCCATCTACTACATATCCCACGATGTCGCACGACTCAAGGATAAAGATCATTCGCCTATTGGGCATCCAACTGGCTCAACTCTCTTGGCAGCAACATAGCGACCGCTCCAACACTTGGCCTCTTCAAGTCCAAGCTGTGCCTCTCACTACTTGTATCCTGCGATTGCCCATCTTAACATTTCCACCGTTCCAGCTGCAAATGCCCCAGCACCCAGCACTTACAATCAGTCTTTGCACCCCTGGCACCTTACCTGTCATATTCCCTCGACAAGGCCCCCTGGCTGCACTGTCTCCGGCCCTGGCCCACCTCCCCCCCCCGTATCTTCAATCCTGCCCCGCCCCAACCACCTCCATGACTCCCCTTACCCACTGCACCTCCGATCTTCTACCCTCACTTCCCCACTCCCTCCCTTGTCTTGCTCATAGCTCAAGTCTTTGTACTGGTTATTACATGTCTGTAAGTCAATCACTATATGTCTGTAACTAAAAATGATGACTATTGCACATGCTAACATGGAACCTTTGTAAAAGAGCCTCGGCTCAAAGGTATTGTAATCCTAGATTGAAATAAATAAAAATAAATAAAATAAAATAAAAAAATATGTAAACTGGTGTGCAGGAATGGTACACTGAGCCAATGCTCAATTCAGGTGTGGTCTGGGGTAAGGGTACAAGAAGCTGCTTAACAGCAGAGTAAGAGGGGGAGAGATGAAGTGACTAGCTTAGTTGTTCCAGCTAGAGATGAAACATAGTAACCAAGGTCCCAAGAGTCAGAAAAGTGGAATGACAAGAGTAACCTGGGGCGTGGGGTTGGGGATGGAGGACAAAAAGTTGAATAAAAAGAGAATATATACAGTCAACTTTACTAGTCTCAATTTATTCCAGGTGTAGTGTGCAAAGTATGATATTTTTTTCTATGTGGAATCCCATGATTTTTTTCCAAATCTGAGGGAGGCTCGAAATATTTTCCATGGCTTGGGGGAGGCTCACTATCACAAAGTGTGAGAACTAACAATGTACAGGGAGGAACAGAACAGACTATGTCAGGCCCCAGGAACAGTGCTGCTCCACGCATTTTATTTGTATTTTACTGCTTTTGCTAACCAGGTACCACGTAACACATAACAGAATATAAAAAAATGTTATTCAGCACAGCACGTTTGGTAAAAGCAGCAAGTGCATTTTTTTTTTTTTTGCAAAATGACTCATTTCAATATTGCAGCGGTAGTCAATTCCAGATAACTGGTGCTGCCACAGAGAGTGTCGGACCCCCCCCCCCAAAGAAATGTCTTCAGTTGTGAATGGGGGATGGCTGACATACTTGCTAGTCAAAATGAAGGGGGTGGGTCAGGGCGTATGGTAACAGGAGGTCTGACAGCATATGGGGAATGAAGCAAGCTACCCAGTAACACAGCTCCAATGTATGGCCTATTCTTGCACTGGGTCTGTGCGACTTTCCCCGACCAAAAATTCCAATATAAACATTTACATAGGTACACAGAATTTGACAGCAGGAAAAAGACCAAATGGCCTATGCATTCCTCCCTTATGGTTTCTTTTACACATCCCCTTCCCTAGAATATCTCCTATTACCTTTACTGTAGACTGTGGTATTCCCTTCATCTGTCTCCCCCCACCCCCATGTTTACACCCAGTCAAGGCAATCTATCCAGTCTATTCCACTGACCTGCACACTTATTACCTGAGGCAGAAGGCAACTGATGTACAACAGCTAGCAGAACCAAACATATGAGGAAAATGTCAAGTCGTCTTCAGTCTTAACTTTTTATTCCTGAAGGATTTTTTATTTTCCTTTTGCTCCTTAGAACGTTTTCTATGTGACAGTGTTATGCTGGATGTGTGGAACAGCACTCTGCCAGGCAGCTGACAGATCTAGTTCTATTCCTCCCACTACATCATCAGCACTGTGACCTCACTGATAGTGACATCACGGGTGACTGACCTGGCAGCTGAGTGGCTCTTCCTGACCACCTGTGATGTCACAGTCAGTGAGGTCACAATGCTGATGATGTAATGCGATGGACAGAGCTAGATATGTCAACTGCTAGGCACAGTGCTGTTCCATACATCACACATACTAACACCAGGTAATAAATGTTCGAATTAACCAAAGAGAAAAGAAAACCTCAGATACATATAGTGCTCCCTATTTTATCCACCAAACTCCGTACATCCTAACTGTTGGCAAATAAAAAGAGGGTGGCTGTTAAAAGGAGATAGAGCATGTCTGGAAAACAGGAGCTCACACTGGTGGTAAGCGTAAGTGATGGATAAAGGAGAAACACTGTATAAGGTAACTGTTAACTGCTTTTAAAAAGCAATATTAGTTTAGGCAGTACACTAGCTCTTGACAGCTCCTTTACTAATTCTTTTTATTATAAGGGAAGGCATAGCTGCAAAATGTTCCCCATAACATGAACTGTGGTTTTAAACTGAATAATGTTTTTCAGTTTGATTAATTTTCAGTTTAATGCTTTCAGTTTGGTGCAGTTGTATACTGAATGTCCGTGGCTCAGTAGGTAAGACACTCACCGTAGGGGCCAGAAGACTGGATGGTTGTGGGTTTTAACCTCACACCAGCCACCTGCGTAACACCCATAACTGACACTGTAGTGCAGTATGACGGGGTTCTGCACTGGTGAAATGCCGTCTGTCAGATGAGACATTAAACAGAGGTCCCTTCTGGCCATCTGTGGTCACTGTCCGACTGGAAGTAAACGATCCCATGGCACTTACTAAGGAAGAGTAGGGGAGTTTCCCCCATGTGTCACGTCCAATATTTTCCCATCAGTAAATCAGGTCCACGTAATCACCCCCAAAAAAAAACCCACAGATGCTCCTGGCAGTAAGCTACCATTGCTTAATGTGGCTTTCTTAGTCAAAAATTACAAATTCATAAATTAACAAATGGTGATCCCTTCCACGAGTCAGAAAATCCTAGCGCTGCTACATGCTTCTGAATAGCAGTGCTGCCAATGTTTGCTGGTCTGCCTTGGGCCATGTCACTAAGAAATAAAACACAAATGGTTTAAAGTGTTTTTTTTTTTTTTAATTAGTTTTTGAGGCGAGATGGGGAAGAAATCAACTGTTTATCGTATCACTAAAACAAACAAAAAGCACAGGTGCATGAACATGTGGCTGCTGTCTCAAGTCAACCTGCATGTCTGTGTACAAGCCTCCTATTCCATACGGCTCTTAATTTGAATAAATTCAAATTAAAGATAAAAGGTTAGTGCACGCACATCGGGGACCTAAGCACATACAGCCAACAAAACAATGCTTACTAGAAACTGCAGTTAATGTCGCACTGACTTTTCACTCCAACTGCCACTTGCACACGTTCTGTTTTAAAATACCATTGCTATTCAACTGGCCCAGTGGTGCCTGCCACACCAGCAGCCCGAAACTAGAAGCGCTGCTGGAGTTCCGGGGGGAAGGGAAATCAAGCATAAGATGAGCTGCTCTCCTCTTCTGAGGAGGCAGGGCATGTCGCCTCTGCCGTATGGTGATGTGGGTCTGCAGCAGCATGAAGGGAAGGAGCTGCGGTTCGTGCATACCTCTACATACACACACACCAACGTGTGCACCCCAGCTACAAGGGGAAGATGAAAAGGCAGTGGAAAATGGAAGCTGGGGCAGGCTTGTATGACACTCTGCATACAGACCCCCTCACCTGTGCCACTGCCAGTACCCCCGTCTGCAGCAGTATCTGCATGAGAGTCGGGGGGGGTGGCCTTCCCACTGCTGGCCTAGCCATGGGGACAATCCGGTAGGGAACTTAGCTGGCAGGTAAGTCCTGGGCAGGTGGTTTCTGGTGGTGGGGAAGGGGGTGGGACAGGGCCCACAAGAGCCTGTCTGCCCTGAAAAAAATACATCATTGCTATTTAAAAAAGGTAACAAAAGTACTGCAAATACAACAAAATAATCTTTTTTCTATTTCAATCAAGGATTACAATCTAGGATAATCATATCCACTTACTTTCAAGGCCACGCACACAAACTCCATGGACAAATGCCAAATGAATGTGTGAAACTTGGCTCATCAAACTGGCTGTCTCGAAGAATGCCTGCAGCACAAAAAAAAAAAAAAGAGTAGTGATGTAACTCAAGTTACCCTACAAATAAAAAAAACAGAGAATAAAATCATAACTTTTTAAGCAAGGCATGGTAATCAATGAATGATGATACCTGTTACTTGATCATTTGTTATTTTCTGTAATAGATGAATCTCTCCTCTCAACATTCCGACCCATGATACCACTGATCTGATGTCAGAATATTATGGCTTTCTAATGTCAAATCAATGGAGATTTACACACACACACACACCCTCCCCACGTGTGTACTGATAAACAGCAAGTAAAGTGCTATCTTGACCCCAACATTGCAAGATATTATCTTACAAAGTAGGGTATGTCACAATGCATACTGAACCAGCCAGAGTAGCCTTCACAATGCTGACGACATCACAATAGCCAAGTGCAGTACTGAAGCCAATATTTGAAATCAAACGGTTATATCTTCATACGAAAAGTGCATTTAAAAAGTTTACTAAGCTGATGTTATATAAATCGTATATACAATGGCCTGACTCAAAAAAATGCAATTTATCTTTATGGTTGAGAGGGCAGGATCATAACTCATGAATGGCAGGGTAAATAATGTTTCAAACATCAAGGTTAGTTTTGCTTGGCAAACAGCTACACCCTAAGTGGAGGGCAAAGCAAATACTGTATTCTCACTGTACATCTTTCAAAGAAGATGCATGACAGAGTATCTGCTTTACTGAGAGGGTGGTGGAACCTTGGAACAGTCTGCCAGCAGAGGTGGCAGGAGCTGAAGCCATAAATGGTTTCAAGTGGGGTTGGGATAGAGTGAAGACTATTGTGGCTACTCACAACAGTAGCAGGGTGCAGATTAGAGGGTAGGATAGGGAAGGCTACTGCCCTGATGACAATTATTTATTTATTGATTTGTAAATCAGTTTACAACCTTTGAGCCAAGGGCTCATTTTCAAAGGAACCTCATCACAAAGAGGACATTACAGTGCAGACATTCATGTTATAGAATGTAGGTTACATGGAATTAACATACACGTTTGTGAGGAACATGATAGATACAGCAGTACATACAAAAACTCACTTAAGGTTACAGGATATGGGTACATCAGTAAATAGGTGATTGGCCGATATTACAGGGAGGCCAGATTGGTTATTGTGGCAACACAGAGACTGGAAATGGAGCAGTCAGTAGAGCAGTGGTAATTTAACAGGTTACCACAGTATATAATGGTAAGAGCAGTCAGGAGCAGTGGCAAATTAACCAGGTTACAGCAGCACATAGTAACACTGCCAAGGCGAAATCAACAGAGCAATTTAAGCCAAGTTACAGTAACATATTGTAATACTGCAGGTTGAGCAGTCGGCAGAACAGTGGTAATTTTGCCAAAGGAGATACGTGGTGTGGTTTGGATGCTGCCCAGTGGGCACTGTCAGGGCACAGTGGGTAGGGCCTCAGATTATACTGGTGCAATTTCGTGTGGTGAACAGTTCGCTTCTGAGTGCGGTTTTGAATTTGGAGATCATAGGGGCATCTGTGATGTGGAGGGGGAGTGAGTTGAACCAGGAAGTGGCTCTATGGGGGAAGGACCTTTGACCATGGGAGGTCCTGGCTCTAGGTGTCTGGAAGGTAGTCCTGCAGGAAGTCCGTGTACAGACCAGAGGTTTGGCTATGGGGAGGGAGGCCGTCAGCCCTGGGGGGGGACAGTCCTAGGAGAGTTTCTTTTGCTATTAGGCATGTTTGATAATGCAGCCGTTCATCTAGGTTCAGCAATGTTGCCAACCCATAGAGCTGGCATGAATGTGTAAGTCTAGGGGCCCCAGTGATTAGTCTGCAGGCCTTGTTAAGTAACAGGTGGACTTTGTTGAGCGGATGTGTCAGCAGCCCGAGACCCGGAGTCCATAGTCTACCAGGATAATATCGAGGATGTTACCGCAAGTCGGAGGGCAGCTGGGGAGAGCGCTTTTTAGCGGTACAAGATACCTAGCCGATATTGGCTGCTGAGGCAAGGTGTCAATGTGGGTATGGTAGTTGAGGGCTGAGTCAAAGGTGACCCCAAGGTACCTGAACGAGTGTACTTGCTCTAGTGGTTTTTTGGAACCAGGGAGGATGTGGAGTGGAAAATTGCTGGCTTTGTTTTGGGGGTGGGCAAAGAGCATTGTTTTCGTTTTTTTGAGATTTATGATCAGTCTATGCTTTGTGAACCAGGTTTCTGCCTCAGTATACGAGAGCTGAAGGGAGGTAAGGTTGCGGTGAGAGGCAAAGATGACAGCTTCATCTGCATACAGCAGCATATTTCCAGTGCATTCACTTGGCAGGGTGTTAAGGTACAGTGAGAAGAGTAGGGGTCCCAGGATGGAGCCCTGGGGAACCCTTGATCGGATGGGACATGATTTTGATAGTGTTCCATTAATTTTGACACATTGGGAGCGGGCCGATAGATAGCTGGCGCACCATGTGAGTGGCCCAATATCGAAGCCATTAGGGCCCAGGGACAGATATAAAACCATAGGCAGCGTGGACAGACCATAAGTCCTTTTCTGCCAGCATTGTCTATATTTCCATTTCATTCTGGAACCTGACTGTTCTCAGAAAGTTTTATTTACAGAGCATCAACTGAAGTTTCCTTGAGACAGCAGCACATGCAACGATTTTACCACACAAAACCACGCCATTAACATAGATCAAATGACACTGGTTCGATAAAAATCTATCACATTTTGCTTGTAACCTTTGACCCCATGACATCTGTTGTATAAATCTAGAGAATATGCAACTGGCCGACTCAAAGCAAAAATTACTTACCTTAGTAACTGTGTTTCTTCTAATGGAGTCTTGCTGTATTCTGACATTATGCAGTTAGCCCCAGCATTTGAACTGCTCCGGAGAGGAACGAGTTAATAACTCTATGCCAGAGCATAGAACGCTGAGCTCGAGCTCAGTTCAAATTGCTGTCTGCTGCACTTTGAAGTGTAACCGTCAGATTCTTACGAGCTAACACTAACTACTCCACTACATGGAAATTGAAAAATCACTAGCCAAAAGGCAACCAAATATTTTGGATCCCCAAAAGACTCAAGTCAAGAAATCCAAAACAAAAACTAGGTAGTGAACCAAAGTAATTACCAAAGCATTAAATAACCCAATCCCCCTGACTAAGAGGGGGGAGTGCCAAGTACACCCATGAGGTGCAACACTGCACCTACCAGCCCACTTCCCAAAAACCAGGTTCTGGGAGGGGAGGCAGGGAGGGAGGTCAGAATACAAAGACTCCATTAGAAGAAACACAATTACTGAGGTGAGTAATTTTTTTCTTCAAACAACATGAAGTCTTGCTGTATTCTGACATTATGCAGACTACCAAGCAGTACCTCCATAGAGGAGGGTATCAAACCTGTTTTGGGAATAGGTTCTGCAGTACTGCTGCACGAAACCTAGCATCACTCCTAGCCTGGATATCCAGAGAGTAATGCTTGGTGAATGTATGGACTGTTTTCCAGGTGGCTGCTTTGCAGATCTCTAATAAGGGAATATCTCTTGCAGCAGCCAGAGAAGCAGCTGTACCTCTAGTCGAATGAGCCCTCAGGCCTGAGGGGGGTACTTTGCCTAGCTTTTCGTAGCAGAATTGTATACAAGAGGCAATCCAAAAGGTTTACCCTTCCCTACTTCACCATAAGTGAGGAACAACTGAAGGGAGTCAAACCTGAGTGCCTTAGTACGCTCAATGAAGTAGCTAAGAGCCCTTTTAACATCCAAACTGTGTAATCTTCTCTCTCTCTCTCTCTCTCTCTCTCTCTCTCTCTCCCCCTCCTGAAGAAGAATGATCAGTGAAGAATACAGGAAGAGACATGGATTGGTTCAGATGAAAATCTGAAACCACTCTGGGTAAGAACCTCTTGTTGGTTCTAAGGACCACCTTATCTCTAAGGAATGAGATAAAATCAGGCTCCACAGACAGAGCTTGTAATTCACTGATATGCCTGGCAGAGGTAATAGCTACCAGGAACACAGTTTTCCAAGTCAAGTACTTAAGCTCTGCTGAGGACAAAAGCTCAAAAGGGGCTGGCATAAGCTGGGTAAAGCAAGCACTAAGATCCCAAGCAGGAGTAGGATCCCCAAGGGGGGATTGGTATGAAGCAATCCTTTGAAGAATTTACAAAAAACAGGGTGAGATGCCAGTGAGGATGGTTTTCCCATTGACAGAAAAGCAGAAACAGCTGACAAGTGAACGTTGAAGGTAGCTGGTCTGAGGCCTAGGCCATTAAGATGAACCATGTAATCCAGAACTGTAGCCAAGTCACCAGTATCTGGGGGGTACGTGCTTCTTGGAACACCAAATGCTGAAACTTTTCCATTTGGAGTTATAAGTCTTTCTGGTGGCAGGTTTTCGAGAGGCTTTGAAAATGTCCAGAACCCTTTGAGACAGATGCAAATCTGCATATTCTAGCTCTTCAAGAGCCATGACTTGAGATTGAGAGACCGAAGGTTGAGGTACCAGATCCTCCCGAGAGGAGGTTAACAGGTTGTGATTCCTGGGAAGAGATAGGGGAAGATGGACTGCTAGGAACAGCAACAGGGGATACATCAAAGCTGTCTGGCCCAGTCTGGAGCAATCAGGATCACTTTGCAAGACTGTGACCTTATCCTGACCAGGACTTTGAACAGTAGAGGAAAGGCATACAGAAATGTCCCGTCCCAATCCAGAATTAGAGCATCCAGAGGGACTGAATCCAAGACTGGGGGTCTGCAACAGAAGAGGGGAAGTTGGTGATTGTCTGGGGCTGCAAAGAGATCTATCTCTGGGGTGCCTCACCTTGAAAAGATCACTTTCAACATTAGGGGGTCAAGGAACCATTCGTGATGGCCCTGGGAAATCCTGCTCAATGCATCTGCTAGCACACTGTCCTTCCCTGGAAGGTGGACTGCTACCAGAGAGGTCTGTAGAGAATAAGCCAGGGACCATAATTTCATGGCTTCCGTGCACAAAGCCATAGACCAAGTGCCTCCCCTGCTTGTTGATGCACCACATGGTGGTGGTGGTGTCAGTCCTGACTTGAACCACCTACTGATTCCAAGAAGGCTTGCAGAGCCAAGTACACTACCCTGAGCTCTAGAAGATTGATATGGATCAGAGACTCCTGAGGGGACCACACCCCCTGAGCTGTGAGAGCTCCCAGGTGAGCTCCCCACCTCAGGAGAGAAGCATCCGTGGTTAGAACCACAGAAAGAGACTGAGTGATGAATGTGACTCCTTGTCTGAGGTTGTTCTGATCCAACCACTATTAGAGAGCCTGGTTCAGGGTCTGAGTCACTGGAATAAGCTTGGTTAGAGGATCTTTTTTCTGAGACCAAAAAACCCTCAAATGGAACTGGATGTCCTTCATCTGAAATCTGGCCCCTTGGACCACTGCAGTGGAAGCTGCCATGTGGCCCAGCAGCTGAAGGAAATGCCTTGCTGGTCGAGACGCCAGAAGGTGTAAAGAAGAAGCCAGCTCTATAATGGCCTTTATCCTTGTCAAAGGGAGAAAGGCTCTTGCTCTGACGGTATCCAATTCTACCCCATGAAGGTTAAGAGTTGTACTGGCTCGAGAACTGATTTGGGAAGATTGAGGAGAAATCCTAGAGAAGTGAGCACTTGTTGGGTCACTTGTAAATCTAACTTGACTTGGTCTGCAGATTAATCCACAATGAGCCAGTCATCCAGGTATGGGAATATGGAGATTTTTTTGTCTCCTTAGACAGGCCACTACTAACATACTAACATACTAACATACTATTTGCCAGCAGATTAGGCCTTATGGTCTATCAAGTCTGCTCGAACCTAGATCCTTAGTTGGGTGCCGAGACCCTCCCATCCCTTGTGCTCCAGAAACCCCTATCATCCATCCCCACCCCCCCGGGACAGGCCATCATCTGATACATCCACTTTCTGTGTCTGTCCCACCCTTTCTTAAAGCTCTCCACTGTGGATCTCTGAACCAGCTCACCAGGCAGAGCATTCCAAGGGTCCACCACCCTCTCAGTGAAAACCTCCTCCTCTTTTCCCTCACCCTTCCACCTTCCAACTTCAAACCATGCCTCTGGTGATGCCTCCTGCTTTAGTCTAAAGATCCCTCCATGTTTACCCTATTTATTCCTTGAGGTACTTGAAGACCTCAATCATGTCCCCCCTGTCTCTCCTCTCCTCCAATGAAAACAGGCAGAGCTCCTCAAGTCTGTCCTCGTAAGTCAAATCCCCTAGCCCTCGTATCATCTTTGTTGCCCTCCTCTGTACCCTCTCCAGGAGCTGTATGTCCCTCTTCAAGTGTGGTCTCCAGTACTGTACACAGTACTACTGCTAGGCATTTTGTAAACATCCTTGGAGCTGATGTTAGAACAAAGGGCACTGCTTTGAACTGGTAATGGCCTGAAGGCAGTTCGAACCTGAGGTACTTTCTGTGGGAGCACCTGATGGGAATGTGAAAGTAGGCATCCTTTAGGTCCAGGAAGGCTAGCCAGTCCCCTGGTCTTAGAGAGGAAAGAATTATTCCCAGTCTCACCATTCTGAATTTTGGCTTTACTAGGTGCTTGTTTAGGTATCTTAAATCTAGGATGGGAAGCCACTCCCCTTTTTTTTTCTTCGGGGTAAGAAAGTATCTGGAATACAGACCTTTGCCCCTGTGAAGTGTAGGAACTCTCTCTCTCTCTGGCTCTGAGAGCCAGCAGAGATGAAACCTCTGCCTCTAGGGCAATGGTTTCGGAGATGTTTGCAGGTGGAAAGTACCTGACCCTCAGCTTTGGAAATTTTTTGAAGTTGAGGGCCAGTCCCTGGCTTACTACCTCCAGGACCCACTCGTCTGAGGTAAAAGACTTCCAGTCCTGGAAGTAGTAAGCCAGCCTGCTCCTACAGGAATTGGGGAGTCGACCCGGGCTGACACATCAAGGTATCTGTATGGCAGTAGCCTTAAGCTGAGAATAGAATGCAGCCCTGCTTATCCCCCTTCTGCCTCTCCCTCTGAAGAACCCCCTCTGGGAAAAAGAAAATGCGGCCTGTGCCTGGTAGAAAGGCCCGTGAAAAAGGTCTGCCCCTCCTTGGCCTATGCACTCCCGTAGGTGGTCCTATACTCATCCATCTTTTTCATATAATTCTCGGTCTGCTCCCCAAACAGAGAATTCTTGACAGGGGAATCCATGGCCTTAGCCTGGGTGTCCTGTGATAGGCTAGTACATCTGAGCCAAGCCAGTCTCCGAAGAGCCACAGATGTAGCCATGACACATCATACGAATCCACAGCAGCATGAAACTGGATTTTGATGCCTCAATCCCACCAGTAGCCACCTCCTCCAGCACCCTGGCAAGCTGGGGGGAAGCATGTTTAGCCAGCTCCAGAACAGAATCCCATCTGGACTTCTGGCATCTGGCTGTGTAGGCCATACAGTTAGCCTGCCTGAGTCCCAAGGAAGATGCCATGTACTGTTTTTTTTTGCCATGGCATCCAGCTTCCTGGAGTCTTTATCTGGGGTGTGTGAAGCCAAAGGTATGTTAGCCTTATCACAGGCTACAGCCTGCACAACCCCAACATGGCTGCATTGCTGGTACAAGTACTCTGTACCTGGGCCTGACAACATATACCTCTTGTCCATTCACCTGTCCACAGGAAGTAAAGAATTTGGAGTCTTAAGTAACTTCTGTGTCCGTTTCCCAAAGGATCTGTGAAGGAAAATAGACAATCTCTTGGACTCTAGGATGTCCATCATCTTCACATAGCCAGGCTCCTCTTGTTCCTCGACAGCTTCATCCAGAGGGAGCTGGAGGGTTTCTGCCACTTTTTTGTAGAACATAAAGTGGGAAGGGGACTCAGAAAGCCTAGGAGGGCAAACACCAGAAGGCCAGTCTGGAGAGATGTCCGGTTCTATGGACTCATCCAGACCTTCCATGTCACCATCATCATCTTCATCCCCCTCCAAGTCCAGTTCATAATAGTCTTCAGGGGAATAATCCTGAACCGGAGGAACCAACCGAACCAAACACCTACCGGGAGGTGTCGGATCAGCTGGAACCGAACGGAGCGATTCAACTATACTAATCGCCCTGGCAATTTCTTCGGCGGTTGGATGATGAGGTTCTGGATCTGAACCAGCCAATTTCTCTTTCTTTTTGCCGGAACCAACCCCTCAGGATCAGCTCTCCGTTAGTCCGAGGGATTCTCGCCCAGGTCAGTGGGCACTCCCTCAGGTTCAGTCAGAACTGAACCAGGCTGGCCATCCGGGTCAGCAGACTTCTCAGTCTCCTTTTCCCTAAGCCTGCCCAATCTTTTATCCAGGGTGGCTTTAGGGAACTTTTTACATATTTGGCAGTCTGACTCCAGGTGGTCAAAACCCAGACAATAAACACAGGTGGTGTGGGGGTCGGCCTTAGCAAAGGTTTCCCCATGCTCACTGCAGTGTTGAAACCCAGTGGGCCCGGTTTTTCTCTTGGGTTTATCAGTAGAAGCCATCCTACAACGTACCTTTTTTTGGCAACAGCCAGGGAAGACCCCTTATCGGTTCCTAACCGTGTTACAGGTGTTGGAAAAAAAATGATAAAACACACTTTTTTTTAGAACTGATAAGGAACGGTACCTCACATTAAATTCAGCTAAAGGAAAAAGACACAAGACAAGATACAGACAACTGGTTCAGCCGAACCAGTTGAAATACAAGTTTTTACAATTTCCACACAAAAAACTCAGCACTAGTCCACTATCTATGTACTTACTGTACCGCAGACAGGGATCTGAACTGAAATAAAGAAAAAAAATAGCTGTATAAACCGACGTTTTTTACCGGACCGAACCATTGGCGAAGGGGAACTCTCTGGAACGACTGTTCAGCTAGGCAGAGTAAAGAATCTGACGGTTACACTTCAAAGTGCAGCAGACAGAGGTTTGAACTAAGCTCAAGCTCAATGTTCAGTGCTCTGTCATAGAGTTAACTCTTTCCTCTCCGGAGCAGTTCAAGTGCTGGGGCTAACTACATAATGTCAGAATACAGCAAGACTTCATGTTGTGTGAAATACACATTTTATTTTCAAGTGTGAGGGGTCAGGACCATACTTCACGAACGGCAGAGCCACTCGCAAGTTATAGAAGTCCTACCTCCTCACAAGTAATGACAAACTGTGCATTTCGAGTCAGATCATGGAGTATTCGATTTATGTAACATCAGTTTACTAATGATGGTCTCTCTTTAATTTCAACTACCGACTTCAGTGCTGTGCAAAACTGCTGGGATATCAGCACTGGGAAAGCTGCCCCCTAATTGGTTCAATATTCCACTATGATGATATTAACCTTCAAAATATAATTTCTAGGGGTGAGGATATACAGTAGTTCACTTTCCACACTTTGGCAATTCCACCAGAACTGCTGATTTATCGGACGTCTTTGAAGCCAAGCTCATCCCATTACCCGAGCGGTGTATCTTCAGACTCCACACCACGACGTCAAGTCTTTCTGTCCTCTGGAAGAACAGGTCGCCTCCTTCATGGGTGTCACTCAGGATTCATGCACCACAGACGAACCTCTGCTTTCAAAGTTTTCTAACTTTAGCAACTTTATTTCCTCGGTCCTTTCAACAACTGACGATCAAAGAACGGAAGTCGGGATTAAGTTCTACATTTGGTGCCAGCAGATGTCAGTCACTGACCCACACAGCACATGCCTATACAGCCTAGGCAGGCAGCACAGCAGGACCGAGTGTGACCTCTCTTTGTCCATGCTCCCTAAATCCCTTGAGGACAGGAAGCACTGGCTCACTCTGGGACAACCTTCGGAGCGGGATATGAAGGACCACACTAAAGAGCTGCAAGAAGGTCTTCGCAGTTGCTGGGTCCACTCAGCAAATTACAATTCTCAAAGAAGCGACGGCTATCACAGCAGTCACCTCCTTGGACTCAGCACTGTTCCCTGGTGGGGGCCACATTGGAGGGTCATTCATGAAAGGGTTCTGTGAAATGTGCATGGCTCTCCAGACTTTCAAGTAGTGACCTGCCCACCATGGTAAGAAACATAAATGCCATCGGCACCGATCATAGGACTGGGAAAGATCGAGATACTCCTAATCCCTCGACTCCTCTGACCACTCGACTCTAGTCAACACCCCTTCGCTTGAAGGAAAGGTCGAGAGCTCCTAAGTACCCCCTTCGGGCTTGTCAACCTTGACTCTGGTTGAGCAGGCCGTGAAAACTTCCTCAAACCTGTCGAATGGCCATCAGACAAGATCGAGGGTTCAACCTCCTAGACCCAGGTGCTCCCAGTCCTCAGGAGAATGTGGATCAGACGATGTTCCCGACTGGCTGACTTTAGGAGCGGCCTCCAAACTCAGTTAAGCCTTCAGATCCCGTCCTGGTCAGTGAACCCAGGCACACGGTGTACCACAACCGTTCAGAAGGTTCACCTCGGCAATGCTATTCCGGTTGACGGTCGCGGTCTCATTCAGGGTGCTCTGTGGAGGGGGTTCAATCAATCAAACTTTATTTAACCAGGCAGTTACATCATTGAGCAAGCTCATTTGCAAGATAGTCCTGGGCCCACAGGACACATTTATTTATAGTATTCAACATCATTTCATAACACAGCAAACACTGAAACAGACTATTTTTAAGTACAAGGACATTAAGTAACTGGAGCAAGACTTAGATAATGAAAGCTATATACATATACAGGCAATTCATCACAGGTGGGTTAGGAGACAGTACAGGACAGAGGGAGGAGAGGATGGCAAAGACACAGTGGAGAACAGAGAGAGGAGAGGAAAGCAAAGACACATGAGGGGAGCGGAGGGGCAGTCCTACTAGTGTAGAGGCCCCCATGGGGGGTTGCCACGGAGTAGGAGGAAGGGAGCTCGGATGAGGGGTCGTTACACTAAAAAGGAATGCCGGCTGATGGGGAATAAGAAGGCCAGGGAGACCCAGAAGCTAGGGGAATATTCAGTCCATATGACAGTGATTATCTGAAGCAATTGCACACAGTCTTCAGGCATCGATAAAGCAGCTGCCTGAATACATAGGGTAGGAGCTAGGCAGGAGGGAAAGTTTTAAGTGCTTTTCGCGTGTTGTTCCAAAGTGATAGTATGGCGGAGCGGATGGCCGTTGTGCTATAAAGTGTCCTCGTCCGTGGTAGCTTGATGAGTACAAAGGAGGAGTTGTGGGATAACAGATGGACCAGACACCGAACTTCAGGTTCAACACACAATCTGTGTGTGATATTTATTCAAAATACAGGAAATAAGCTTCAGTAATGTCATATTCCTTCTTCAGTACATCAGTTTGCAGCAACATACCATGCATGTCCTTTCTCTACACTTAGTCAGCACCTAATGACACTGATCTCTGATCTAACAACTTTTCAGTGAAAAGCCTGCATCCATATGTGGGCCTTGTTTGCTTGGGTAGTGGGGGCTCAAAAAAAATAACAAGATATAGACAAAGAACCTTAATGCAGAATCATTGAAAAAAGGATTACCCCAAAGGGCACTGGCAACAAAACAAGTTTCAAAGAAATACATCATCATACATACTTTCATAATGTATAGCATCATGGGATATATGCAAATTACCATGAGATTTCAGACTTGTTCAGTTTACAGCAATTTACATGCATTTTAAATAGCACAACTAACTTAATTTCTATAATAGTCACCTAGTACTTTTTACCTTTATCAAAAACATCTAGTGCCATGGTATTTTCAACATTTTCAGGTTTCATAAACATAAGGTATATACATCAAGCTATTTTATGACATAGTGCTATTACATACTAAATCCAACAACGATAAACACAACCTGTTTTACATACGTTTGAAGGTCACCACAATAACCTCCCTGTACAAGGACCTGAGAGGGAAAAGGAAAATTAAAGGGGACACCATAGCACAGTCAAGAAAGGGAAGGGGTGCCCATAGGTGGCCAACCTTATGGACCAGAAAACTGTAAAGGATAGATTAGGCTAAGAAACAGAAGAACTGTTGCAACAGATTTAAGAAAAGGTCGGTCTTCAAGAGTGGCAGGAGCTTCCTGTCACACGCTCTTGATCCTGCTTAACCACAAGGCATCTCTGTTCGATGCTCCTTGCCCTCCTCATCCATGGGGGAGAAGATGCACTGCCGCAACTTGCGACGGTGCTACACGGAGCTTCTCTGGCAACAGTGGGACACTGCAGGGTGGGTAGGGCTCTACTCAAGGGACTTCTGCTTTCCTGGCAGTCGTCAGTGGTAACCACACTGGTTCACGCAATGCAGGTGCTTCCCGCAACTGCTTCTCCAACCCTTCAGGTGGACCCGTCACCACCACAGCTGAACACTGAGGCCTGTTCATCCACCGGCTTTCCAGGCCAGCTGTCACTGCAGATCACTCAGGGAAAGGATGCTTAGGTGGTCTGTAGTAAGAAACAGTCAAGAGACATTTATGAGGCATCCTCGGACAATCAGAACCTCAAGTCCATGTTGTCCTCTGGGACTCTCCTCCTCGACTAGGGATCAGTCAAGAAGCTCACCACCGAACATGGCTCAGTGCTTTTTGGGGTGCTCATCTGATTAATTTCAGAGTTCACATCTGTCCTGCTAAAGCCAATCCAGAAAAGGGCTTGGTACCCTTGCACAGATATTCTGGACAGAGATGATTTCCTGGGGGTGGCCTTTCTCATGGCTGAGGCCATCTTGGGACAGCTCTAGTCTAGAGCTTTGGCAGCATCTGGCATTCTGCCCAGCATCCTCTACCTACATGGTATGCAAGTACGTGGTCCCCGTCAGGTCCCTATCTAGGTTCCTGTGCCGCTAGAGTTCCAGGCCTTGGGTTTGTCGAAAGACATGCTCCACACTGTGGAGGCCTCCCAAAAAGAACTGACTCACAGAAGCTATGCATTTAAATGCAAGAGGTTTTCCATTTGGTGACAGGGCAAGGAGCTTGAACCCCTTGCCTGTCCTGTGGCAAGCATCTTGGAATACCTCTGGTCCCTTTCTCAGTTGGGACAGTGAGCAAAGATCGTTAAGGTTCACCTGGCAGCCATCTCTGCTTACCAAGCACGGGCTGGTACGCCAACAATGACCAAGGAGAAGGTGGTTTGGAGCTTTTTCGAAGTCCTGGACCACCTGTCCCCTCTGGTACTGGTGCATAAACCACCACCACTACCACAGGACTTACTGCTGGTGCTAGCTATGCTCATGGGCAAGCCATTTGAGCCTATGCATAGGTGCAAGATGTCTCAGCTGTCGTTGAAGATGGCCTTCTTGGTGGCTACCACAGCAGTCAGAAGGATCAGTGAGCTGCAGGCACTATCAGTGGGGTCTCCTTACTTGGTCTTCCACAAGGACAAGGTCATCCTTTGCCCCCAAGAAACATTCCTCTTGAAGGTAATATCGGAGTTTCACCTTAACCAGGTGATTAACTTACCTGTGTACTTTACCAACTCATCTTTGGAGGCTGACTGCAGGCTCTGAACTCTGGACATGTGGAAGGCACTCTTCTATTATAGGGAGCCCACGGATTAAGTTGGGGTGACGCTCACCAGCTGTTTGTTACATACACCGAAGCCATGCCTGGCAAACCAGCAGCAAAGCAGAAGACTGGCAGGTGGATCACATCCTGCATCAATATATACCATTCTTAGACCTAGAGTCACAGGTGAGTAACCTATTTTTTAGGGGTGTGGCTACAGTTCACTATTCACACACTGGCAAACTTCCAACAGTTCTCCGGGAGGAGGAGGCAAGGCACACAGCCCATTTGTTGAACAGAGACTGGAGAACCATGGTCCCCAAAGCAGCACCCTGATGAGACTCAAGATCGATGCTGTAATGGGAAATAAAGGTGTGTGCTGACTTCCATGCAACAGCCCTGCACATTTCCTGAACAGGGATTTCCGTGCAAAGATCGGATATCACAAGGCGGAGTGGATGTAAAAATACAACCCGGGTGGCGGGAAGAGCTCGGCTTCAAACGTCTGACAAATCAGCGATTCTGGTGTGGCTGCCAATGTGTGAATTTACAGGTAAGTAATCTATTTTTATGGACCCCTCCAAATGCACGTCATACCACCCAATCTCCCAGCTGAATGCAGACTATAAAATAATAACAAACGTTATAACAGCTTGGATAGAACCCCATTTCCCCTAGATCATTCAATCCAACTTAGCCTGTTTACTAGCTTTGGATGTTAAAAAAACATTTGGGTAACGTGGAGGTTCATGTTTCAAGCTCTCAAGTAACAAAAAACAAAAAAGGGCCTTGTTAGTCAAGAGGTGCTTTGACTTAACTGAAAGGGACCAGAAGCTCATTAAAAATCGTTTTCAAAAGAAGCACATACAGTAAAATCCTGATCAAACATACCCTCATCTAGTGAATACCCCAATCTAATAAATCGATGTCCTATCGCCCTCTAATTTTCTGTGTAGCATCTAGTGAATCTCCCAATCTCATAAATCGATGTCCTGTCGCCCTCTAATTTTCTGTGTAGTGTTTTGTGGTGGCACCTGTGATCAACTGACTGAATAACTCAGGGCTTTATTTAACTGTAAAAATTGATTAGCATTTTGCTCATAAAAGTGCTGAAACGTGAAAATGCATAGCACGTGCCTCACTGTGTTTAACAAACATATCACTTCTAGAAAACCCATATAAATACTTTCTGTACAATTAGCATTGTCCCAAGAAAAAGACTGCTAATCAATTATTTAAAACCCTGTAACTGACAGATGTCAGTTACTGAAATTAAGTTGTTGGAACATGAATTTTACGCTACGCTGCTGTCAGATTCTGCTGGGATAAACTGCTTATGCCATGGCTACTGCTTTTACTGACAGGAAGAGAAAATGTAATGTACTCATGCTAGCGCAAAAATTACAAATTCTTGACAAGTTAGAAAATGGAGAAAGAGCCATTGCTCCAGCCAAGCAGTATGCAGCTGGCAAATCCACAATAAGAGATCTAACAGATGCCAAACATCGCTTACAGGAGTGTCAATGACTATGGAGTCCGCAACGTGTACTGAACAACACAAGAACATGAAAGTCTGCCGTGAGGAAATGCCAGTAGCAGCTGATCAAGCTAAAGAAATTGAAATGCTCGTTAGTTTAGCTTCAGAGTGGACAACAGACTTCACTGCTGATGAGTTGTGTGAGTGGGTCAGCTGTGACGGTGATGACGACAGTTAACAGCGTCTAGACGATATCACCATCGTGGATGCAGTTTGGGAACTCAAACAGCCACAGACTACTGAAAAGGAGGAGGAATCAGAGGTTTCCAAGGAAAAGTCGCCCAGAGTCCCTCCAACTCATGCTGAAGCAGAAGAGTGCTTCCAAAAATGCTTTGAATGGCCTGAAAAGCAACCAGACACTGATCCCCTAAAGTTGCTACTTCTCTGAAGCATAAAACATAAAGCAGCGCACGTGAGGATAGAGAGTTTGTAGCAGAAAAGCATTATGGATTTTTTTTCTAAGTAGCCAAAGCAAACAGTAACCAGTAGTAAAATCAGCGGTTGAAAGTATTTTGAAACACTGTCTCACACTATAAACCAGTTTTACTTGCATCTGGACTCTAAGCATTTTATTTGAATCATGGACAAACAGCATCAATAGAATCAATACGAACCCCGCAATACGGACCTCCTGCTAATCCAATCCATTTTTTTTTTTCATTTTCAATTTTGCGTTTTTTCTTCCCGATCCTGGGACTCCAGCAGACACAGTCCTGCATGTGTGTGGAGACGCACACGCATGCAGAATACTGGCTCAGCCCCTTGCGCCTCACCCCTGGTTGTCGCAGGGCTCCCCGTTGCCTGAACTGCTACCTGTCCTGCACCAGGTGGCAGCCAAGGGCCTGGGAAACACTTCATCCCTTCCCAGGAGAGGAGAGCTCCTTCGCGGCAGCTCAGTCCCACTCCTCGCCCGACCCCCTGCCAACCCTTGACAACCCAGGCTCGTTCCCAAAACCCGGGCTGCTGGCGTAGCCCAAAGCGTGGCATCCAGTGCCTCAGCCCTCAGCGCCACCAGGCCAGCTTAGCCGATCCAGTTTTGTGCCACCCAGGTGGTTTGGATAGACAGGATTGCACTGCATTATTTTCTATGGAGTGTGCCCACACGCTCACCAAACTCAGACATTACCAAATGTTGTGTGGCTCATACCAGAAAGGGGAAGGGATACTGCAGCAGATTGCTCAGGACCAATTCATGATCCCTTCCCTTTCCTAAAATGCCACCAATATAAATTTTTATTTTGTGTCTCATAAAGTACTGCAGGTAAGGCTACCACCGGGGCTTGCGTGAGGGATGTTTAAGAAGGTATTCTTTAAAATAATTAGCGTAATGGCTATCCCTTAGGTTTTCATCAGCATTTGCTGCTGTTTTCTGAACACCAAACTTGTTCCTTGTGACTAGAGGTGAACCAGCAAGGACAAGGAATACAGGGCAAGATGGGTCTCTTCACAGCTGACACCAAACACTATGGTAGAGTAGAGAGCGAGGAGAGGAGTAGGGAGATGCAGAGAGATCTACACAGTCTAGAGAGGAGGTCTAAGATTTAGCAGTTGAAATTCTACACCAAGAAGTGCAAGGTGATGTACCTAAGGAAAAAGAACTGGATGGGAGGGGTAAAACTGGGCACTACTGCAGAGGAAAGAGACATAGGAGTCTGCATCAGTGACTCCCTAAAACAATCAAGCCAGTGTAACAAGGCCTCCAGTAAGGCAAACACAGTGCTGGGGGATCAGAAGGGATACTGACAGCAGAAGAATTATTACTATCTCTTTATACAGCACTGGTGAAACACAGAAACGTACAAGTCGTCGGCAGAAAAGGACCCCTTGGCCCACCTAGTCTGCCCTAAAATTCCCTACCTACTGTGCCACCGCAGACCCTACTCGATCTCTGGCCTTACCCCCTCCCAGCCCTGTTACTAAGGTCCCCTTGTGTCTATCCCATGCATGCCTGAATCCTGCTACCGTTCTGCCTGGAGGCTGTTCCAGGCACACATCACCCTTTTCATGATGGTACTTCCTCACATCCCCTCTGAGCTTCCCCTTCCAGCTTCATATCACGCCCCCTTGTCCTTGAGCATCTCTTTCTCTGTAAAATTCCACCCTTCTGTACCTTATAATACCTCTGAGGTATTTGAACGTTTCTATCATGTCTCCCTGTTTCATCCTCTCCTCTAGAGAGTACATATTAAATTCCTCGAGTCTTTCCTCGTAGGGCTTCTGATGCAAGCCATGCACCACTTTGGTTGTCCTCCTCTGTACCACCTCCACCTGACTGATGTTCTTCCAGAGATGGGGCCTCCAGTACTGGACACAGTACTCCAGGTGGGGCCTCACAATCGATCTACACAGGGGTAACACTAAATCCCTCTTTCTGCTGGTGATACCCCTCCCTATGGACCCCAGCATTCTATTAGCCTTTCCCACTGCCTTATTACACTGCTTTGCTACCTTTAGGTCATAAGATACGATGACCCCAAGGTCCCTTTCTTGTGTTGTGGTTGTCACTCTCCCCCCCCCCCCAAACTGGTAAGTTGCCCTTGGGTTTCTGTGCCCCATGTGCATAATTCTGCACTTTTTGATGTTGAAACCTAGTTGCCACACCTCATCCCCACTCCCCGATGTGTCCACTCTGTTGCAGATTTGTGTGTCATTCGTGAACAGGCATACTTTCCCTTCCAGCCCCCCTGCGATGTCGCTAATAAAGACACTGAAGAAGACCGGTCCTAGAACTGACCCCTGTGGCACCCCGCTGGTTACCATGCCAGCTTCTGAGTGAACCCCATTTACCACCACCCTCTGAAACCCCTCCTGGAGTACTGTACCCAGTTCTAGAGTCCTCACCTAAGGAAAGATAAGGAAAGGTTGGAGACAGTGCAACACAGGGTGACCAAAATGATTCAGGGAATCTTACGAGGGGAGATATGACAGAGACCTTCAAGTTCCTGAAAGGCATAAACAAGGTAAACTGCAAGAACTAGTCAGCATGAGTAACGAACGGTTCAAGAACCTGGTGGCACAAGTAGAAACTGGTTGGGTGGGTTGTTAAAGAGGGATATGAGAAAGTTTTATTTTACAGAAAAGGTGGCAGAGACATGGAACAGTCTGCCACATGATGTGGTGGGTGGAAAAACCATTATATTCATATGTTTGTATGGCAACAAGGGGGAGGTAGCAGTAGGGTTGGGGGCAGAGCCCTTAGAAGCCACTAAAGACTCTGCAATACGAGCAGACTTGACAAACCAATAGGCCTTTCTCTGCTGGCAATATTGGTATATTCGTATTAATGGTTTCAAGCACAGTTGGGATACAGAGTGAAGGGTTTGGTGGTTGCTCAGGAAGGTAGCAGCAGTATGGATAGCGAATCCTGTATGGACAATAGGTCCCTGTGTTTGATTGGGTGCTACAGGTATACTAGACCGTATCACCCCTTTTTGTCAACACCCTGACGGCGAAACACGGAAAAAGACCATTACGGCGACATTTGCAGTAATGGTCCTTTTTCTGTGTTTCGCCTCTTCCTCCATGTTCCGCCTCCTCGACCAACACCGACCTGGAGTTGGAATCCCAGAGTCGGGAAGTGAGTTCGAGGCGGCACAATACCCGCGCCGGTATTGTGTCGCCTGTGGGGAGGTTGGCATTTTCGCTGACAGGAAAACTTGGTGCTTCCGACTGGACGGACTATTTGGTCTTTTTCTGCCATCATTGTCTATGCCTTCTGTGGGTGTTTTTTTTTTTTTAACTTGTCTTTCTTTTACAATATCAATGTATTGTATATTTAGTATTTGTCATTATCTTAAAACACACAGTAACCAGGTCATGCTTGTAAACGTGACTACTTCCAGTGTGTTATCTGGTAATCAAATTAATAAATGAATAATATCATGGAACGGAAACTGTTCCCTACCCATAGGGGTCATTAAGTGTTCAAACACGGTTGAGAATACTGATTAAAACCTGAGGGGGTGCTATAAATAAATGGGGGCTCCTTTATTTCAAATCTTTAAAATACGCTAGTGCACACTCAGCACAGAGAAACAAGGGCATCTTACAAGACAGGAGAAAAAGGACAATGTAAAATAGAATAAAATGGTATACACAAAATGTTCATCCTGTCATCCACTGCTGCTAATCACAAGGCTGAAACACAATGCATGGAGCGTAGTCAAAACTGAGACACAGTTCACTCAGCCACACATGCTTCCTGGTTTCATAAGAATGGAATTACCAAGTATTTGTATTTCTTACACACACACACACACACACACACACTCACACACTCACACAAACCACTCTTTGTTTTCCATATAGGTGTTTGTACTCCTTGTCCCAGCTGCCCCCTTCTGTCCAACCCCCCCCAAGCCCCGTCACCCTAGTATCACCGGGACTTACCTTCAGCCCGGTTGCCGGGTGCAGAGCCTGCGGAGGATCGGGCGTCATCCTGCCGCCTGGCTTTTTCCTCCATTTTTCTCCCTCCTTCCCCGTTGCTGGGGCGCACACAGCCAGACGTGCGTGGAGGCGCTCGCATGTCAGCGGAAGTCCCGCAGCACCCTACCCTTTCCAGGTGTTCACCAATCCATTCTACCCGCAGGCCTCCACCTGGGGGCAGTCATTCAGCAGGAGTGCCAGTCCTCCCTCCCCGGGAGAAGAGAGCTGTCCTCCAGACGCTCAATCCCCTCCCTCCCGGCCGACCCCCGGCACCCGCCTGCACCACGAACATGGGTCGCCGGTGTGGCAAGAGGTAAGGCATGGATGCCTCAACCCACCACACCACTGGGCCGGCTATAAAGCACTCCCTTAAACACACTATTACTGCACTGTAAAATAAAAAGAAATGCTGCACATAACACAAGGCCAATCTCTGAAATCCAAGACTTTAAAGAGCAACTCACACTTGTAAGAAAACTATCAGAAACATAATATTTTAAGAAAACATCAATTATTATGGTTGAGATGTCACATACAGAGGATTATGATGTCAGGTGTACACAAGCTGCCAGAAGAGATGAAGTATAAGGGATCCCATTTTCTTTTTCGTCTTTTTCTATATATATTTTATGTATTTTTGCCCTGTTTTTTGCCCGTCCTATACCTCAGCAGCACATGCGTATGTGGAGGCATGCGCACACTGTGACTTGAGGTGCACTCCTGTGACTTGTTATCCCCTCCCGCCTATGCTAGCCACCGGACCTCCACCGTGGCGCGGAACCACAGGGGATGACAGCTACCTGAGCGAGGAGACCTGCCTTCGGCTGCTCAGTACTGTCTTCACCCCCCAGCTCCCGACAACCCGAGTCCATTACTGAACCCGGGTCACCAGCACGACGCAAGGAAAGGCATCTAGCGCCTCAGCCCTCTGCGCCACCGGGCTGGCAAAAGGGATCCCATTTTCATGCAAAGCTGCTCATTAATAAAGAAAAGAGAGGAAAGAATATATAGAAAAGATATGAAATGTAAGCTGAATTGTAGATAAATATTACATTTCACAGTTTTCCTAACCATGTCAGGAACTCTTAAAGCTTGAGCAACAGAATGTGCTGACAATTTCTGTTGCTGCTTATTCCCTATTTTAGGTCATAATCCCGCTTGTGACATCACAGAAATTTCCATGGTAACAGACTGTGTTGTTACAAGCAGAGGATTAGAAGGACTTCACCTGGGGATAAGTGACAGTAGCAGATTAACTAAAAGATGGGAATAGCGAGTGGGTAAGTGGTGCTCTATAGAGAATTTCCTGACGATGCTCTATATTCTTGAAGATCTACAATTACAGTAAGTTAGTTAACATACGAACAAGCCAGCAGAAGAAGGCCATTTGGTCTATCAAGTCTGCTCGTATTCCAAGAATCAATCTTTTCCATAGAGCGGCAGACCTATTTCGTGAGGCTCAGCAGCAAGCTCTCCTTAAGGAAAAAGGAGTAGGCGCAACCCAGTGGCCTCAGTCCTCGGTGCGTGTTGGGGGGGTGGCATCCTGAAAGGAGGGCTCGGCCAAGGGACTAGTGGGTATAAATGGTGGTTCCTTAGGAGCAAAAGCCAGAGGAGTATCAGACAGTTCCCCCTCATCCGCAGGGAGAAATTGTAGCTCCTATGGTATGGGGTGTTTAGAAACTTGTGAGGAATACGAAGAGCTAAATGGGACAGGTACAATCATGACAGCCTTCTACTTTCTGACTCAGGCCTGCCACAGAGGCAATCAGTCTCTGCATTTTGAGACCTAGCAATTGTAAGGTCTTTTCTGAGCCATGCTTAGCTGGCTGAAGCTTGTGAATCCACTCCAGCTCTCGTGGCCTGGATCCCACCAGTGGATTTGCTTCTTGCAGTCTCAGCCCTAGTTCGATCTTTACAAGAATTTCCCATGTTAAACAGCAGACAATTCTCTTTCCAATGATGGTGTCCCTAATGACATTGTACTTTAGGGAAATAAACAGGGTACAGGTGGAAAGTATATTTCAGAGAAAATTCTGCACAAGAACAAGGGGCTTGATACAAGGCTCAAGGGTGGGAGGCTCAGGGGTAATGTTAAGAAGTACTTTTTCACTGAAAGGGTGGTGGAGCCCTGAAGCAGCCTTTCAGCAGAAGTGGTGGGTGTGAAAACAATATGGGGATTCAAGAGTGCATGGGATACACATAAGGGTACCCTGGAGATGTGCAGAGCAGGAAAGCCACAGATCAACTAGGATCTGGGGCTGCAGCAGTGAGTAGGGAATGGCCAGACTAGGTGGGCCGTATGGTCCTTATCTACCAACAGATTCTATGTTTTTATGTATTAGAACTAAAGTTTTAACAAGAGAGGTCGTAGGAAGGCACTCTCATAATGTCTGTCTTTCTGTTTCCAGCAGACAATAAAGGTAACCGATTTGTTCTATTTGCTGTCCCTCAGTAACAGCAGGGCCCCCCATTATTTTGTTCTTTTATTGTATTGCGCCCGTCTTACAGAACTGCACTGGTGAGATCCCGGAGAGGACAATGGAATACTTTCTACATTTAAATGCCATCAACAACAAAATATTCTGATTACTGCCTAGGTGTTTTTCTTTAAAGTGTAACCCACGATTAATCACTATGAATGGGTGTGGTACCGAAGCCAATCCGAGTGTCAGATATTATGGAGTTTAATCTGATTACACTCTCCTCCTGGAGACGAAGTCTAAGCTTTGCAGTGAAGCATTTTACTGCTTTTCCAACACTCCTGCCAGAATTCTCTCTTATCTTGACCATGAGTCAGCAGTGAGCTCAGCCAACACATCTGTGCACGCACAGGTTCATTATTCAAACACAGTCTGGGCTGGCTTCAGTCAAACCTTACTGGATGTCATCTGAACTCTGTTCAGAAACACTGCAAGGACTTTGTCCCTTGTATAGAAAATGGAACACTGCCAATTCTGATAGAACGCCCCTGGCTTCCCAGAAAGCAAAGTCCCCAAGTAATCGTTCTTCAATTAATAATTTTATTGGTTTTCAGTTTTTTCAATTAAAGGAAAACTACAGCCTCGTATCTTGTAAATGTTATTTGTTTCTATGTCAACAGACAACTTTTTTCGTACAGTCGGTAGAGATGTATGTGATTGCTTTATTCTCACTGTTTGTACTATTCCCTGTAACTATCCGGGGATTCTCCATTTTATGGTTGCTGAAATCTCACTGTCCCCGAGAGTTGCATTATCATATGAGAGCATGATGTGTCAGCACCCTTTAGACTCCACAGTATGCCCATCTGCTTAATTAGAATTCAACAACGCAAGCTGCAGAAAGGTGTGAAATATCACATTTACCTTCAGATAGCTTTGCAAACTGCCTGAATTGTAATGCAGGGTTTTCCATTTAAATTGCACTCAATTTGTGTGTTTCCAGAGAGTCTTTTTAAGGATATCTGTACTTTCGGCACAGAGGCACATGGTATAAATGGGTGATGTGACATCATGTTCTCATAAGCTAATGCAGGACTCGTGGACAATGAGATTTCAACAACCATAAGAAAAAATTACTCACCTTAGTAATGTTGTTTCTTTTGATGGAGTCATGCTGTATTCTGACTATATGCAGTTAGCCCCAGCACCTCAACTGCTCATAGAGTAAAGGGTTAACTCTATGCACAAGCATAGAACATTGAGCTCGAGTTCAGCTTTCAAACCTCTGCATGTGGTACTCTGAAGTCTAACCATCAGATTCTTATGAGCACTAAACTAACTAACTCTATAGTTAGAAATCGTTTCTAAAACTTTTTGCCAAAGAGCATAACACAGATTTTTAGGGTCAAAAGACTGAAGTCGAGAACCCCAAAAAGAAAAATAAGTAGGTAGTGAACAACCAAAATATTAAAGAGAAATCCTTAAAAGATAAGGCATGCCAAGTCCACCTCTGGGGTGCAGCACTGTGCCTGCCATGCCACATCCCAAAACACTAGGTTCCAGGAGGGGAGGAAGGGAGGGAGGTCAGAATACAGCAAGACTCCATGAGAAGAAACAACACTACTATGGTGAGTAATTTTTTTTCTTCAAACAACATGAAGTTTTGCTGTATTCTGACTATATGTAGACTACCAAGCAAAACCCACTTGGAGGAGGAAGTCACAGAACCTATTTTGAGAACAGGATCTGCAGCACAGCTGTGCCAAACCAAGCATTACTTCTTGACTGAATGTCGAGAGAGTAATGCGTGGTAAACGAGTGAACTGTTTCCCAGGTGGCTGCTTTACAGATTTCTACTAATGGTATGTCTCTAGCTGCTGCAACTGAAGCGGCTGTACCTCTGGTGGAGTGAGCCCTCAGGCCTGAGGGAGGCTCTTTTCCTAACTCTGAACAGCAGAACTGGATACAGGAGACAATCCACCTGGCAATAGTTCTCTTAGTGGCAGGTTTGCCCTTTCCAACTTCTCCATAGGTGAGAAATAACTGAGAACAACCATTCCTATGGGCCTTAGTATGCTCTACATAGTAACTAAGAGCCCTTTTTACATCAATACTGTGTAATCTTCTCTTCCCAGAGGAAGAATGGTCAGTGAAAAATACAGGCAATGACAGACTGATTCAAGTGAAAGTCTGATAACACTTTGGGAAGAAACATTCTGTTGGTTCAAAGGACCCTTATCCCTGTGAAATGAAATAAAGTCAGGTTCCACTGATAAGGCCTGTAATTCACTGATTCTCCTGGCAGAGGTAATGGTTACCAGGAATACAGTTTTCCAAGTCAAGTACTTCAATTCAGTTGAGGATAGGGGTTCAAAAGGGGACTGCATAAGCTGTACAATAAAGATATTCAGGTCCCAGGAAGGGGTAGGCTCCCAAAAGGGAGGGTCAACATGTATTAGGCCCTTGAAAACATTTTTGAAGAATGGAAGAGATGCTAGAGAAGAGCCCTTGCCAACAGAAAGCAAAGCAGACACAGCTGCCAAATGTACCTTGAGAGTGGTAGGTCGGAGGCCTGAAGTGTTAAGATGCACTAAATAGTCCAATACAGTGGCAATGTCAGCCAGCTCTGGCTTGACATGCTTTTGGGGAACACCAAAACCCAAATCTTTTTCATTTGGAGTTGTAAGTCTTTCTAGTAGCAGCTTTCCTGCTAACCTTTAAAATGTCTAAGACTGATTGAGAAAGATGCAAGCTTGCATATTCTAGCTCTTCAAGAGCCAGGCTTTGAGCCTGAGAGTCTGAAGGTTGGGATTCAGAATCCTCCCCTGTGAGGAAGTGAGGAGATTGTACTGTCTGGGAAGACACAAGGGCATTGTTACCAACAGTGACGACAGTAAAGGATACCAAGGCTGTCTGGCCCAATCTGGAGTCACAAGAATCACCTTGCAAGGTTGAGACCTGATCTTGATCAGGACCCTGAATATCAGAGGAAAGGGAGGAAATGCATACAGAAACTCGCTTGTCCAGTTCAGTAAAAGAGCATCCTGAGGGATAGGGCCCAGAAGAGGTGGTCTGCAACAATAAAGAGGAAGTTGATGATTGTCCGGGGCTTCAAAGAGATCTAGCTCTGCAATGCCCCATCTTTTGAAAATAACCTTAAGAACTGGAGGGTTCAGGGTCCATTCGTGGTGACCCTGGGAAATCCTGCTGAGAGCATCTGCTAGAATGTTGTCTTTCCCTGGGAGATGCACAGCTATCAGGGAAGTCTGAAGGGAATAAGCTAGACACCATACTTTCATGGCCTCTGTGCACAAAGTCGAGGACAGAGTGCCTCCTTGCTTGTTGATGTGCCACATGGTTGTGGTACTGTCTGTCCTGATCTGCACTACTTTCCCCTGAACAGCAGCTGAGAATGTCTGAAGAGCCAGAAAGACAGCTCTTAGTTCGAGAAGGTTTATGTGAAGAAGGGACTCCTGGTGAGACCAGGTTACCTGAGCTGTAGCCTGATCTAGGTGAGTCCCCCAACCTAGTAAAGAGGCATCTGTGGTAAGAATCATTGAAGGAGCCTGACTGATAAAGGGAACATCTTGTCAAAGATTGTCCTTCTCCAGCCACCACTGGAGAGCCTGAACTAGGGTATGAGACAAAGGAACCAGTTTGGAGAGAGAGTCTTTTTTCTGAGACCAATAGGATCTGAGATGAAACTGAATATCTCTCATCTGAAACCTTGCTCCCTGGACGAGAAACTAGAGGATGAAAAGAGGAAGCTAGAGTGATAAGGGACTGAACCCTTGAGAGAGGAAGAAATGCTCTTGCCTGAATAGGGTCCAGTTCCACACCTATGAATGTGAGGGTCTGAGCTGGTTGCAGGACAGACTTTTCGAGGTTCAGGATAAACCTCAATGAGTCTAGAAGCTTTCAAGTGGCCTCTAGAGCTGACTTGACTTGGTCGGAGGACTGGCCCACTACTAGCCAGTCGTCCAGGTATGGGAATAGAATAATGCCCTGCCTTCTGATGAATGCAACCACCACTGCAAGACACTTGGTGAACACCCTTGGCGCAGATGTTAGGCCGAAAGGCATGGCCCTGAACTGATAATGGCCTGAGGGCAACTCGAACCTGAGGTACTTTCTCCTGGAATGTTTGATAGGTATGTGGAAGTAAGCATCCTTGAGATCCAGAGAGGCTAGCCAGTTTCCTGGTCTCAGAGAAGGAAGAATTTACTACCAGAGTCACCATTTTGAATTTTGGTTTTGTTAAATGTTTGTTCAGGTACCTTTTTTTAATACTTCTTTTATTGATTTTTTTCTTAGTTCAAGTTTAAAACATCACTTTATCATACAAATGCCTTTGCTCCTTAATTCAGGAGTTTCAGGTAACAATTGATTTTTATACAGCCTCTAGAAAGTGCAATTTTCCAGCTATATATGTGAAAAACATACATACAGAACTAAAATACATAAAAAAAAAAACTTGTCAGTTAATTGTGCCTTATTTATCCCAAGGAGTAAATTAAGATCCTATTCATGGGGCATAAGTTTTCCTTTACTGTTTGTCTTATCTAATAAAACTTCAAGTGCATTCTAGAATTCCTTTCACTCTTTTTATTTCTTAAAAGGACTAAGAGGAGTATTTAAATTAAAGATGATTTATTAATTCTTTTTAAAAAGAGACAAAAAAGAATAAGAACATTTCTCAGCTTCCCTAGCAGGGGAACAACACTAATATCCATAGGGATTACCAGTTCCCCAGAAATCCCACCCTAGGTCACTTGTTCAGGTCCCATCTAGTCCAGTGGTTCTGATATATTGCAGCCCTGTCCTGTAAATTGTGTGTTAGCTGTTCCAAATGCTGTATGTAGGTTACTATTTCTTGCCATTCCAGTAAGGTCGGGGGTTTAGGGAGCAGCCAGTTCTTAGTAATAGCTTTATAGGCTGCGGCTAAACATATAGCCGAGATATTTGGTATCTCTGTCTTTAAAAGTTTTGGGAAGCATGCCCAATAGAAGATTTTGAGGAGTCAAAGGTTCCTGTGTGGTCAATATTCTAGAAATCTGATGGGTGATTACTTGCCAGAATGGCTTAATCACTGGACAGTTTAAAAATATGTGAGCATGGGAGGCCTCTAATGTCCCACACTGTCTCCAGCAAGATGAAGAAACTTCGGGATTACGCTTTGCCTGGAACAGGGGTACTAAAAGGTACCCTGTAAGGACCTTCCAAACATACTCTCTCTAGCTGGGAGACGTTATGGACCATGTTGACTGCCACACCTTCGGCCAACAAGGCTCTAGTAGGGGGATGCCCAAATCCTTCTCCCATCTCCTTTTTATTAAATCAGTTAGGTGGTTCTGGAAAGTATTAAGGAACTGGGATAGCAAAGATATGGCATGGTCTTTTCCAGAGATTGTCCATATGTGAATAAGGGGACTACAGTCCTCTTCTTGTATTGATCTAGAGTTCTGAGTTTTTATTTGCGTGTTAATCCAATCTCTCATTTGTAAATAATATATATATATATATATATAGTCACTGGGAACCCAGCCATACCTTGTTTGTGCTTCTTTGAAATATATTATGGAGGACTTTTAAAGCATTTGCCAAGGCGCCACAAAGCCCTTGGTGGCCTGGAGTGCATACCATTTATATTCTAGCACTGGTGGAAAAGCAGGGTTCTCAAAGAACCAACAGTATTTCCAAATGTGGGTAGAGAACCGTTTTTGAGGGTAGCTCCTCCTCCAGCCCTCCAGAATTGTTCCTGTACTATTTGGTAGTACTCCTTGGAGTTGTCTTAAACGGGGACAATGAGGCCGAGAGTAAGGGTGGGGCACAGTTCTACAAAGATCAGTTTGCTCCAATGTGCCAAGTAGCACTATTCCTCATAACAGAGCCAGACGCATTGGAGAGACATTCCAATATTAGCGTAAATTTAGAAGTACAATTCCTCCAAGGTTTTTGGAGAGCATCAATAATTGAAATTTAAGACTGGGTTTTTTGCCTTGCCAAAGGAACTTCAAAAATGCTCATTGCCAGTTGTTCAGGGATTGTAAGGGCACTATACTAGGCACAGACTAAAACAAATATAATAATCTTGGCAGAGCTTTCATTTAAAGTGCTTGATTTCTCACATAAAAAAGATAGAGATATCACTGTCCAGTGATTAAAGTCTGTCTTCAGGGTCTGTATTAGGGAATCGTAATTTAGGTTATATAATGATCTAAGGTCAGCTGGAATATTAACTCCTAAATATCGTATTGTTTGGGAATTCCATTTAAATTGGAATTTTTCTTTAATTTGTCTTGAGGGGCTATAATTAAAGGCCAATAGGTCAGTTTTGTTGGTATTTAAGGAATATGCAGCCAAGGATGAAAATAAAGTAAGCTTTTGAAATAGATGTGGAAGAGAGTTATTCGGGTTTGCTAAATATATCAAAACTTCATCCGCAGATAATGCTATTTTGTGCTCCATTCCAGCCAAGTTGATACCAGGGAGATTTTGATCTTGTCGAATCATATGTGCCAAAGGTTTGATGTAGAACGCAAACAGAAAAGGGGAGATAGAGCATCCTGCCTGGTTCCTCTATGCAAATTAAATTTATGAGACAAATGACCATTGGATCTAGTATCAACTTGGGGGGGTCTGATAAAATTTAAATACGGTGTCTATAAATTGCTGCGGGATTTTAAAAGTATTCAATATTTCCCTTAAAAAGGGTCATGAGACCTTATCAAATGCTTTTTCAGCATCTAGACTAAGTAGAAGGGCTGGGGTTTGTTCCTTTTGGATATGTTCAATTAGGTATACAGTTCTGCTAATATTGTCTTGAGCTTGACGACCTTGAATAAATCTTGATTGATCTTGCTGAATTAAAGCGGGGGGCTAATTTAGCTAGTCTGCAGGCAAGTATAGATGCCAAAATTTTGTAGTCAGCATTTAGAATGGAAATAGGGCGACAGGAGCCAGGCAAGGAAGAGTCCTTCCCAGGTTTTGGGATTACTGAAATAATTGCATATTGCCAGGAGGGAGGGATAAGAGTCTCAGGGAGGGTTAAATTTCTAAACAAACGATGTAATATAGGAGTTATATCTTGTTTGAAGACTTTATAAAATTCTCCTGGCAGGCCGTCGGTCCCCGGACATTTATTAGATTTAAGATTTCCCAGTTCTCCCTTCAGCTCCTTGATCGAAATCGGGGTCAGTAATGTTTCTGTAAGATATTTAGAAAGGGTTGGGAGGTTTAGGGTTTGAAGAAAGGCTTGGACTTTTGTTACTGTAGGTTGTGGTTGGGGTGCTGCATAAAGCTCCTTATAATATTTAACAAATATATTTGATATACTAGCTATAGTATGTTGGGGCGGGTCCCTAGCCGAAGGTCTCAACGTGGTGATCATGGCTCTAGCCTGTTGCTTTCTTAACCGCCCCGCCAGAAGTTTCAACGAGCGGGGACCACCTTCGTAATACCTCTGTCTGAGGATTAACAGATTCTGTTTGACATAATCCAGCAGAGAGTTAAGCTCTCGCTTCAATATATTTAATTGTTTAGTGGCCTCTGTTGTTATTTTTAAATTTTGTTAATCCTCAAGAGTTTTTATTTGGGCAAGTAAGGAATTTCTTTTCTGGTCCCTTCGTTTTTTTTTTTTTATATGCTGCCACAGCAATAATTTTACCCCTGCATATGGCCCTGACTGTATCCCACAGTATAGCAACATCTATTTCTGGCATATCGTTATCTAATAGGGTTTGTTTAATTGTGTTTTTCATCTCTTGTATAATTTCCTTATCTCTCAAAAGGGATATGTTTAGCCTCCATATTGTAGACTTCCAAAATGGATCATTTCTGAAAGAGAGATACCGTGGGGCATGGTCCGAAAGGACAAAGTCGCCCTGCCAAGCTTTGAATGATATATATGGGCATATTCCTGCGAGATTAGAAAATAGTCAATAGATGAATAGCTTTGATGGGCCTGTGAGAAAAAAGTGTGGTGAGTACCAGTGCCATTGTGGTATCGCCAGGCATCTGCCAATCCCAGTTCCTTGATCGGCTTTACTACATTCCTTGCCTGTCTAGAAACTTTTTGATTTTGTATAACTGGATTGTATAGTTGAGATAGGTTCAAATTAAAATCCCCCCTCCCCCCGACAGACGATCGGCCCCTCTGCCCATTGTATTAGTTTCAACAGAATCGACCTATAAGCTGTATGATCAGAGTTAGGTGGAAAATACAGTGAGGCCATCGTAATGAACCTCCCATTTAACTTCCCCTTTAATAGGACGTACCTTGCTTCTTTGCCAATTATTTGATCTGTAGCTTGAAATGGGACCCTATGTGGTATTAAAATAACAGTTCCTCTTCTTCGTCCACCCCTAAAGGAAGAGGCATAGACCTGAGCAAACCCCAACCGCTCAAACTTTTGGTGCTCAGCTTTTGACAAATGCATTTCCTGAAGCATCAGAATATCGGCACCAGCTTGCTTAAGTGAAGCTAAAATTTTTGAGCTCTTTATGGGACTGGTCAGTCCGTGTACATTAGATGTGCAAAAGGTGTAACTCATCGTGTTGTCCTTAAAATATATACCATTAAACCTATCCCATTTCTCTCAAGCTTCAAGAAATCTTCCCATACATTATAGATATACTCCCATAATTGGAATACCAGGATTACAATAAAAAAAATTAAATGAAGACACGCTGACTTTAACAGTAAAAAACTTGGTGGCGCCAGCTGAGCACCTAACTGAATATCTTGCTTGAACTTCCAAGGTAGGAGGTCCGCTATTTTAAGTGACCTCTGTACCCACCTTGATGTTAGACTTGGTAGGCTGAAGAGGAAATTACTCCTTCTGGGCAGAAGGACCTCTTCAAGGATCTGTAGCAGACTACTGTAGACCCTTTAAGACATACTACTGTGTTGTGCAGTATAGCTTTAAGGCCAAACTGCGCAATATCAATTATTCAAAATAAAAGAGGGAAATGGTGAATATTACGATTAGGCAATATCGGGGGGGGGGGGGCAAAGATTGGAGTAAAGAACTCAGTTTTATAACTACATAGTTCCCCGTGACTCTTTATCCCACCCTGAGCGATTTACTTCTCCAGGCCCTTGTATCAAGAGACTTCTCTTACAAAAACACAATTGTTACTCCAATTAAATTGTTTAACAGTTATGGACTGGCATTGCAAAGTATGTCTCTCCGTACAGGCCAGCCCTGCATGTAGGCCTCTTTAAGTCCAAAATCCCTTTGAACTCATCTGAATACTTTTAAATTCTTTAGAGGCCTAGTCATCGCTTACCCGTGGCTCATTCTATTGAATCTAGTCAAGGAAGAAAGGCTATCCTACAGCACAGCCGTAGCTACTCACTGCGCAGCATCTATCGGTCTAAAGACCTATTTAAGGTGTTTAGCTCAGCCATCTATTTGCACTCAGGTCGTGGCTCGAGATACCAGGAGCTTTTAATAATGCTTTCGAACAGGAAATAGTGTTCGAGGTTGCAGCAATATTCGGTTCTTGTTTCTCTTAGCTAGGACAGTCAGCTACGTATCATCTTGATCTCGCCGTTTCTGGTCCATTTTCGGTGGTTGTTCCGGTAGTTCAATTCCTTTTTTAATCATGGCTTGCTTCGCTTCTTGGAAAGTGTTATAGATCTCAGTCCCCTCCTTCCAGAAAACCCGTAGTATGGAGGGGTATGGTGTTTGAATGCGTAGATTTTCTCTTCGGCGTATCTTTATAAGGGGGGTGCATATTCCTGTCGCTGTTTTTGGATAGTGGGTGGATAGACCTGATCGAAAAAAAGACGAGATTCTAGGTATCTGACCTCTCGTCGTTGCCAAGCTCTTTTTAGGATATCCTGCTTGGTTTTAAAGTTGTGAAATTTGATAATCACTGAGCGCGGCCTGGCAGTTGGATCTTTGGGTTTCAGAATCAGGGCACGATGTGCTCGGTCAATTTGTATTTTATATTTGGGGGGAAGACTCAATACATCCCGAAGCATATCCAGCAGAAACTCGAACATAATCGCCCTCCTCTGCACCCTCTGCTAGACTATATAAGCATAGATTGTCCCTCCTAGATCTACTCTTGAGATCCAAGTACTTCAGCTCTGTAGAAATTGCATGTAGGCAGAGGGCTGAGACTGTTCGCCCAATGTGCTGCAGGCCGTCCTCCATTGTATCAATTGGTTCTTCAGCCTCCTGCATTCTATTCTCCACCACTGATAACTTTTGGTTTAATTGTTTGTATTCGTTTTTATTTTCTGCCCTCATATCTTTCAATTCCCTCATCAGAGTCTCAAATCTTGTTCTGGAAAGTTGTTTAGTTTCCTCATCAGGATCATAGCTTGGGGCCGAGCTATCATGGCATGTGGTTGTAGCCAGGCCTCGTGTAGGAGAGTTTTATCGTAATCCTTGGGTTTCTTTTTCACCCCGCAGACACGGAGTGCGAGTTCTTGTCCCTCTGTCCTTCTGCAATCCTCCGGTTGCCACTGCAGTTGGTTTCAGCTAGTTTAATCGTTTGAAAAAGGAGGATTAATTTGCAGTTCAGGCAGAGCGGCTCTATTAGCTACTGATCGGAGCTGTAGCAGAACCGGAAGTCCATCCTGTTCAGGTACCTTAAATCTAGAATGGGTCACCACTCCCCTGTCCTTTTTGGGGTAAGGAAGTATCTGGAATATAGTCCTTTTCCAATATGACAATGAGGTACCTTCTCTACTGCTTGCAGAAGCAGAAGAGAGGAGACTTCTGCCTTTAAGGCCTTTGTCTCCAAGGGGGAGGGAGGACTGAAGGACCTTGTTCTCATTTATGGGAACCTTTTGAAACTGAGAGCAAGTCCCTGGCTCACTACTTCCAGGACCCATTTGTCTGAAGTAACAGACTCCCAGGCCTGGGAGTAGTGAGCCAGCCTGCCTCCTACTGGCATTGGGGAGGCGACCCTGACCAACACCTTAGGGTGTCTGCTTGGCAGAGGGCTTTGACTGAGTAGATGAAGGGGTCCTGGTCATCCCACGTCTGCCTCTTCCCCTAAAGAACCCCCTCTGCTGGAAAGGAAGAGGAGGTCTGAGCTTGGTAAAAAAGCCTGTGAAAAGGCCTGCCCCTGCCCCTAAACTGCTGTCTCTGAGGAGTGGTCTGCTTTTCTTTGGCTGCAGCACTCCTATAGGTGGTTCTGTATTCATCCATCTTCTTCATGCAATTCTCGGTTTGGTCCCCAAAGACAGAATTACCAGTTACAGCAAAATCCATGGCCTTAGCCTGGGTATCCTGTGAGAGGTTGGTACACCTAAGCCTAGCAAATCTCCTCGTGGGGATAGATGTAGCCATGACCCTGGAATGAACATCATGAGAGTCTACAGCAGCATGGAACTGCACCCTGGATGCCGCAATACCATTTGCAGCCACCTGCTCCAGCTCCTTGGCCAGCTGGGGAGGGGCATTCCTAGCCAGCTCCAGAACCGTATCCCACATAGATTTCTAGTACCTGGCTGTATATGCCATATAATTCGATTGCCTGAGTCCCAAAGAGGATGCCAAGTACTGTTTTTTTGCCATGGCATCCAATTTCCTGGAATCCTTATCTGGGGGGTGAGATGCCAGGAGAATGTCAGCCTTGTCACAGGCTGCAGCTTGTACTACCCCAACATGGCTGCTATGATTTTAAAGGAATTCCGTCCCAGGACCTGACAAAGCATACCTCCTGTCCTTTCTTTTTTCCACAGGAAAATGAATGTGGGAAACTGTAACATTTTTTGTGTCTCCTTCCCCAAGGATTTATGTAAAGGGATAGACACTCTCTTTGACTCTGGGACATCCATCATTTCCACATAGTCAGGATCTTCCTGATCCTGTTCAGCCTCTTCCATAGGAAGTTGAAGAGTCTCGGACACTTTCTTGTAAAACAAGAAATGGGAAGGGGACCCAAAGCCTGGGAGAAGAAACATGGGAAGGCCTGTCTGGGGAGATGTCAGGATCTACTGCCTCATCTACGCCTTCACACTGCTGTTCTTCATAATCTTCCTCCTCCTCCTCCTCCCAATCGCCCTCATAGTATGCTTCAGGATCTATATCAGAAGCAGCTACTTCCAGCTGAACCAATCAGCTCTGAACCAATGTCAGTTCAGTCGGAACTGGGCAAAGCGACTGAACTATTGTGATCGCTTTCACTATTTCTTAAGCGGTAGGAACATGGGGTGTAGGATCCACCTGGCTGATTTTCGCTTTCTTTTTGACGGAACCGACTCCACAGAGTCAGCTCTCCTTTCGCCCGAAGAGGTATCGCCCTGGTCAGTGGACACCTCTTCAGGTTTGGCTGCAACTGAGCCGGAATGGTCATCCGGGTCAGTGGATTTCTCGGCGGCCCTTTCCTTCAGCCTGCCCAAACGTTTATCCAGGGTGGCTTTCGGAAAGTTTTTACAGATTTGGCACTCTTCCTTGAGGTGGTCAAACCTGAGACAATACACACATACCAGGTGGAGATCAGCCTTGGCAAAGGCCTCCCCGCACTTGGGACAGTGCTGAAACCCAGTGGGAACGGTTTTCTTTTTGGGTTTCTCAGACATGCCGAAAATCAAAAAGTCACCCTTCACAGCTTTTAAGCCAGGTAACTAAGACCTATCGGTTCCAACCATGTCACAGGTCGGTTAAAAACATCCCAGAAAAACAGATTTTTTTTTTTTTTTTTTTTAGGAATCAATAGGTACCAGTAAAACCACAATTTTTGTTACTTTATCAGTAAAAAACAGTTTCGGTTCTAAACCGGACCGACCGGAAAAAAAAACAAAGAGAAAAATAATTTCTAACAGTAGAAACAACACTACCCACTACTGTCACTTACTGTACTGGGACAGAGGTAAGAATACCGATTAATGAACGGACTACAGTTGAAATAACCGACCGATTCGAACTTTACCAAACCAAAGCGCAGGAGGGATCTCCGGAGCGACTTCACTGTTAGGCGGAATAAAAAATCTGATGGTTATACTTCAGAGTATCCTAGACAGAGGTTTGAAAACCAAGCTCAAGCTCACCGTCCTATGCTAGTGCACAGAGTTAACCCTTTACTCTCCAGAGCAGTTCAAGTGCTGGGGCTAACTGCATATAATCAGAATACAGCAAGATTTCATGTTGTTTGAAAATGGAACCCCCCCCCAAGGTAGTTATAAGGGACTAGCATGAACAGTGAAAACAAACTAAAGCAAACGCCAAAAGCATAGTTAATTAAAAAAAAAAAAAGTATATCCCTAACGGCTACGGGAAAAAGAGTGGTCTTTTGACAGCAACATATAAAATTAACAATATATGAGGGTGTAGTTTTCCTGTAATGATTTTATTGGTTTTCAATTTAAAAACTGCTTAAAAAAAACCAAAACACCCAGTGGCCCAGCAGACTGCCATCTGGGAAACCTGGGTTCAAATTCAAATTTAGGTCTATTAGCATGAATGTCCGTCTTCACAAGCATCCTACGTCCATCAACAGACAGATAACATGTACAAAGGTACACTGTCCAGAGTAAAAACAGTAAATAAGCTACAAAATAATTAAAACTTCTTTTGATGGTTTAGTAAGCAAGCAGAGGCTGCCCTGAGAGCCCAATGCAGTATTGTGCAGATGAACCGGTTGAGGTAGCTGCTGCGTGGTAGTGTGCCTCAGCCAAGGAGGATTTACGGTGAGTTCTGTCACTGCAGCGACACCTGCAGCAGGGCCAAGGAGCTTGCTCCAGTTGCAGCGGACATGCTGCATGTGCATGAGGCCGATACAGTCCGTGCTCAAGTGTGAGAGGGAAGTGGGACCAAGAAAAAACAGGAAAAATCTTGTATCTGTCTAAATGATGGCCTGGACCCTGAATTCCCCTGGGTCCTAGTGCCTATATCCACTGGCAGTCAATAGACTATAGAGTTAAATATGGATCATCCTAGTCTGAGCCTGCCGGAACGCTCATGGGGGTCCCCCCCAAGGGTTTATACTGGGTCCCCTACTATTTGCCCTATACATTCATCAGATCACTCAAAGCCGGTCCCACTGCTCTGCTATACTATACGCAGATGATCTGGCCCTTTACACCAGCTCTAAAGACATCACCTACATTAAGCAGCATTGTACCTCTGACTTGCACTCAGTTTATAACCAGCTGTCCTATATCAAGCTGATCCTTGTGTCCAAAACTGAGACACCCCATGAGACTGAGACAGTGCTCAGCCCCCTTATCTGCTGCCTATGAGTATGGCACTTTAGTCCCCATGATCACCTCATTTACCTTACCTAGGCATTACCCTGGACCCCTCACTAGATTTCTCATTGCACGTGATGGGTATCTGTAAATCTGTCAACTCCATGCTTAGTGTCTCCTACAAAGTCAGTCATAATCTGATCCTGCACGCCAGACCAGCTATTGCCAAAGGCATGCTCCTACCTAAACTCCCCTGTGCGTCCCTGTTTTTATATCGCCCTCTAAAACCATTCTCTGACAATGAGATGTAGCATATAACAACATTCGCCAATTTGCCTTGGCTTCAGATAAACAGGCACACCCACTGCTCCCTCTAGGACAGGCTTGGCTGACTTCACCCATGCCAGGCTTGACACCCCTTGCTAGGAGGCGTCATCTATGGCATTCTTCAAAAATCATATGCTTCAGACCTTTGTCTCCCTCCTCAACCCTGCGCACAGTATATACCCCCCCCCCCCCCGCCGAGGTCTGGAGTAAATGCCTTGTTGGAAATCCATAAACTGAGAACCAGAACACTGGAACCCTCTCTTGTGTATTTTGTACCAGCATTATAGAATTCCATTCCAGCAGAGCTTCAACAAAGTCCTTCGGCATCCTCATTTTGCAGAGGGTACTGTGAACACTTATTCAAAATGTCTAAGTGTCTCAGCCCCCGATTCACATCAATATAGTGTCTTAGTAATCTTTGTGTCTTCTTCTCTGCATAGTCATGCTGGCCAGCTTCATTTGTAGCGTTACACCTTGGCTGTTTACCTTCGTTATGTGTCTCATCTCTCTCCCTGTTCCCCATGGATCTGTAGAAGCGTTTCACTGTTTTTGTTTGCTGTAATGTTTTATATACAGTTTTCCACTTACATTTTATAGTATACTGACTCGCCTTGCCTGGATTGCCATTGCCTTGTACCATTCTCTGTAATGTCTTCAAGAATGTATTCTCCTGGGTCATGCCTGAAAATAGGCATTCGTTTGCCTAGTGCACTTACCCGGTCAACAAAAACTAAATAAATGAAATAAAATAAACATGGTACATCCCTGGAACCAGGGTATACCCTGAAGGTTGGACATGGCCTGGGAGAAAAACTTACATAGCGGGGGAAAAGTAAGCAAGCCCCAGTGCCCCCCCCAGCATTGGTGTCAGTTGTGAAGAGAGACATTCATATGTGCTTCAGGTACTGCACAGGTAAAATATGGCTATGAAGACTCTATCATGGGAGTGGGTGATGGAGAAAATGGGAGTGGGGGATGAAGTAACATCACAGGGCTAGAGGGAAACTCTAAAAACAGCTCCAGATTAGCCTACAAAGCAAAGAATAGACACAATCCTGCATTCTAACCCAAAATGGGAAACAAAAAAAAAAGTTTTAAGAACATAAATGACATTCCTCGATTTATTATTTGCCCCCAAACTGAGCTCTAACAGGACTTACCAAGGCAATGTCCCTATGACTGGGGTCCAGTACTTTCAGCACAACCCGGATGTCCCTTCGGTTGTTATTGTTCCATTCATCGGAGAAGTATTCTTCATCGTCTCCTTCCCCTCTTCCCCAAACGTGAAGTTTACCAGAGTAGATGTTCGTCCTGGTTCCACGACCCAAGTGATGCTCCTGATGGACAGACAAAGCAGTTTCGTCAGCTGTACTTGATCAGTTGTGCAAGCAGCTTAAAACATGTATTTTTACATCTCAGTAAACTTGCACAATATTTTGCATTGTTTGTGTTCTTTAAAGGGGCAGGAAATGTGTGCTAGCATATGGTGGTTTGTACTACTCCTATTTTCAGAAATTGTGTTCCTGCCTCCAAATGATGTGAAATTTTTATTTTCATTTTATTTAATTTTTTATGTTAGACATTTAAAAATTCCTGTGCACTGCACAGGAATGGGCTAGGTGCAAAAGTGGGACCTAGAGAAAATGTTATGTTGTCAGAATCAAAACCATTTTCTTCAGAGAAACGATAATTTGACTTTTGTAATAGATTGCTGCTGATATAAATAACTGCAAAGAACTGCTCCAAAAGGTCAAATGTTAGTGTCTGGAGTCTGGTAATGAAGCAGTGACACAGCTGAGGCTCCAACAGCCTGATTCCATAAAGAGATGTATTATTTAGTTTTATTGCGAACCATGAGTTTTTTTTGTTTTATCTTCTTGAGCCTAACCTCTACCAGGTCTACAGTGATATATATATATATATACACACATACACACACACACACTTTATACTCCTCTGCCCCCTTCTGACTGGCCTCCCCAGCCCCGTCACCCCGGTATCACCGGGACTTACCCCAGCCCAGTCACCGCTTGCACAGCCTGTGAGAGCTCGGTCATCATCCATGGCCGGAGGTCTTTTTCCTCCATTTTCTCCCTTCCCATTGCTGGGGTGCATACGCAGGATTGTGCACATAGAAGCGTGCGCGCATCCGCAGAAGTCCCGGGGCGACCTCCTTCATCTGGCCCCTCTGACCCACACTACCCTCCAGCCTCCACCTGGGGGTAGTCATTCAGCGGGAGTGTCAGTCCACCCTTCCCAGGACAGGAGAGCTGTCCTCTGGAGGCTCGATCCTCTCCTTCCCCTGCCGGTCCGTGCTCATTCCCGAACACGGGTCGCCGGTGTGGCGTCCAGCGCTTCAACCTTCAGTGCCACCGGGACGGCTAGAGATGATATTTCTAAGCCAAATGTGGCAGCTATCTTTTTTCTTGAGAGAAAAAAACCCTAAATTAAAGCTTTCATAAAATTCTTAAATTTTAGTGGAACTAGAAATTTTTACTACCAAAAAAAAAATAAAAAGGAAGATGCCCAGAATCTTTCATGGAGAACCAAAAGTAGGATCAAATGTTGTACTCAATTTCACTGCATTGCTGCTTTAAATTTTGCAAGTATGTAAAAAAAAAAAAAAAGTTAACCCACTGCAATTTATAACTAGAGAACACAATGCTGCTAAGTTTGGCTGGTATACAGACATTAAAAAGGAGGCTGTAGGTTTTCAACTTTTATAATCTCTTGCTTAAATATGTCCATGTTACAAGCTGCCACAAAATGCAAAATAACATCAGTACTTAAGAAAAATGACAGGCGTCTTGTGAATTTTGTGATAATATTGTGGAAGCCATGTCTATAACCACTGCCCAGCGGTACATCTAACCCACCATGGAGGAGAAAGAAAATGGCTTCTGTGAGTAATAATGTTGGACTCATAGGGGACTGTACTATAAAAAAGTAGGAGGAATTGTCAGTCACTGAAAGGAGCTGTGAGGGAGAAGACCTGTTCCAAAGATCTGAGTGTAGTAGGGGCACAGTCGGCGGATCAGATGGTTGAGTGGTAGAGAGTCAAGCTTGAAGACTGGTCCAGTGACTGCATATGTTCAGTTGAAGACTGCTTTAGTTAAGCAATAATGCACAACAGGGTGTGTGTTGTGCTGGTATAATGTCACACCTTGGGTGGTTGAAGCACAAGCCTGCAGGCCAAGTGTGTTCAACACCCGAGAAGTGAAGTTATCCCAGCACAACACACACCCTGGTGTGCATTATTGCTATTACACAATAGCTCATTTGTAAAACAATGAAAAAGGAGATGAAAAAGAGCATTTAAAGTAATTTTTTTGAATGGGAAGACATACAGTAGTTCATAAAAAAAAAATAGTGCTGATTTATTGTTTTGGCCAGCAGGTGGAGCTGCTGTGCTTTTTGTGTGGCTCTGCACTCCCACAGCAACCTTTGTTAGTGCTGCCAGTCTTTGTAAACATGCCCTGTTCCCTGGGTGTTTATCTGACGGTTTTGAGTTTGTATTTCACAGTCTGTGTTTGCTTGAGTTGTTCTTTATGCTGCTGCTTCGGAATCCGAGACTGCCATCCCCCCATCACTCTTACAACCGCCTGCCCACCGCTGCCACTGCTGTGAGGATGGAGGTAGGAAGGTGGTATGGAGAATGGTTTTGTGTGCTTTTGCGCAGTGGAGTTAAAACAAAAGTTACTTTAAGAGTGAGCGCTATGAAAACAGCCACATGGTTACTGTATAAAGGGAGCACTTGCTCGCTCACATGCTCAGTCTGAATTCCAGTGAGAATGAGCACGGTGTTTTACTGTTTTATTTTATAATTTTTTATTTTTTTTAACAGAGGAACTATTAGCAGAAGTCAAGTCACCCGCTGTGGTTTAAATGGTAAGGAACATGGTGTTTTACTGTTTCTTTTTTGGCAGAAAGTAGGAGCAGACCAGGAAGTGAAGCTGATTGTGGAGTTGGCGAGGAGGGCAGTGGGGAAGTCTATCATCGTGTCCGAATATTTTAACATTTGTTTGCCAGAAAAAAAAAAAAAACACGAGAAAGGAAACGAATGAGGGGATAGAGGAGATGATATTTTGTACTTTTGGGGGGGAAGGAGGCACATTGTGACATGCTGGAGGGTTCAGTGTGATGCAGTACAAGTGAGGAATCAAGAGAGGTAGAGGCACAGTGATTTTACCATGCCTGTGAAGTTGCCTTCATGCTGGACCGTCATACAGTGATGTTATACTCCGATAACATCACTGAATAAGGTAGGCACTGACCAATCAGATCCCAGGATTCTTTCCCTGCCATTGTATAATGTGGAATAGTAAACTGAATCTAAGTAGTTAGAATATTTATTAAATCTTAAACACTCGTTCACTTAAAAGGGGAACAGTTGCCACAAAGGGCCCCACACTCAAGTGTGGTGCTGGTCCCAATGTGCACTTTGTGTGCAGAAACATTTTAGTTTACTTGACTGTATCAAACTAATTTTGTTTACTTCTGACTGACATCTCATGTTACTAAAAATCCCAGAATCCCCTGCAGCTGCCATTAGAGAAGTAGGCAGCACTGGGAGAGTCAATAGACTGCAATGCACGTTACAGTATATATAAGCTCTGATCTTTTGTTTCCAGGTCCCGCTGTTCTCCCTGGGCTAAGTACAGTCACAGAGGACTGGACTTAGTCCTGGAGAAAAGCAGACCCAGAAAAAGTACAGTTATATAAGAACTTACTGCAACAGTAAATCTTCGACAGGGGGTTCTTGCAGCAGGCTATAACAGTTAGGACTATGCCGCAGGCACTAGGACCCTCCGGAAAACCCTTCAGTCAGCAGTATACAGCAGGGACTGCCCCACCGACGTCGGCCCGGCCCTGACATCAGCCCTGGTACAAAAAGGGGCAGACCCAGCTCCACTTCAGTTCCCCTGTCAAGGCTCGCGAACAATCCTTGACAAGAGAAGGAGACGAAGCACTTGATGAAGATCTGCACACCTCGAGGGGGAAGGCGGGAGGGAAAGTAACTCCTGCTGCAAGAGCTTCTCTTGAAGATCTACTGTTATGGTAAGTTCTTACATAACTGTACTGTCTTACTTCGAGTGGGAGCTCTTGCAGCAGGCTATAACAGTTAGGACTGAATACCAAGCAGTCCCACGCCAAAGACGCAGTCGACCCCGGAGGTGGAATATACGGACTCCAGAGGCCTAGGACAAAAGTCTCTGCAAAACAGCCAGACCAAAACCAGCACAGCATCTGGAGACGATATCCAAGCTGTAATGCTTAAGGTATGCACCGAATTCCAGGTAGCGGCCACACATATGTCCCTTATAGAGACATTTCTCAGGGCGACAAAAGAAGCAGACACTCCCCTGGTGGAGTGACCCCTGACCGGACCTGGTAGGGGTTTATTGTGCTTTTCATAGCAGAAGGATACGCAGTGGATGGTCCACTTCGAAATCGTCTGCTTGGTCACTGGTCTGCCCAAGCATTGTGGTGCAAAGGCCACAAAGAGTTGCTCCGACTGATGGTGCGTAGTCGTCCGTTTGAGGTAATACCTCAAAGTCCTGTGGACATCCAATGTGTGAAGGAAAGCCTCCCCTCTATTAGATAGGGAAGGAAAATAGACTGGAAGGTCAACCGACTGGTTGAGGGTCAACTCTGAGACCACTTTCAGAAGAAACTTAGGATTTGTTCTACGGGAAACCCTTTCCCTGTGGAAAATCAAATATGGCTCTTTACACATCAGAGCCTGAAGCTCGGAAACTCTTCGAGCTGAGGTAACAGCAACCAAAAAACACACCTTCCAAGAAAGATAACACAGCTCACAATCTTCTGCCAGCTCAAAGGGAGGGAGGGTGAGCTTCTCCAACACAAAAAGGAGATCCCAGGGTGGGATAGGGTCCTGAATGGGAGGTCTCATATGTAAAATTCCTCTCAAAAAGATGTGGGCTACATCCAACTGCGCTAACAACTTGTCTCCAATCAGAGCATGATAGGCAGAGACAGCCCACATGTGCACCTTACTAGAGGAGTAACTCAGGCCATATTGGTACAAGGAGAGGAGGTACTGTAACACTGAGTTCACTGGACAGGTGACGGGGTCCAAATGCTGTGACAAGGCCCACAGACAAAACCGCTTCCATTTCATAGCATAGGCGGAGCGGATGGAGGGCTTCCTCACCGACACTAGGACTGCCGCCACCTCCGGGGAAACCCCGTATCTTTGTTGAGCTACGTCTGAAGGAGCCAAGCATGCAGATGTAAGGAACGGAGATCCGGATGGACCAGCGACCTCTGTTCCTGGGACAGCAACTGTGAGCATATGGGCGGCGGAGTTGGAGGTTTAGTGGATAACCGACGCAAGAGTGGAAACCAAATCTGCAGAGGCCATCGGGAGGCTACTAGAATCATTCGAGCCCCTTCTGCCTGTAACTTCAGCAGGACCCTCTGAATGAGAGGGAAGGGCAGGAAGGCAGAGAGAAACCTCCCTGCCCAGCAAAGGGATAACACGTCTGGCCAGAAAACTCCAGGTGCGTGCTCTCGCGAGCAAATAATTGGCAGCTTGGCGTTGCATGGTGACACAAAGATGTCCAGCTCTGGATGACCCCACTTGTCGAAGAGCTGATCTGCTACGGACTGTAACAGCTCCCACTCGTGCGCTCTGAAACGAGACCTGTTTAAGAGTCAGCCAGACTGTTCAGGACGCCTGGAACATGCACTGAGGACAGCAGAATGTGCCTCTCCAGTACCCAGTGCCAGACTCTCATCGCCTCCCTGCAAAGGGGATACGAATGAGTACGCCCTTGCTTGTTGATGTAGAAGACGACTGCCATATTGTCTGTTTGAATTAGAAAACAGCCCGGCACCAGGTCCTCTTGAAAAGCCTGTAAGGTATAGAGAACCACTCACATCTCCAATACACTGATGTGGAGAGATCACTCCTCGGGTGTCCAAACCCCTTGTGTTTGATGAGCACCCAGGTGCGCTCCCCATCCCAGATTCGATGCATCTGTCGGAAGAGTCTGACCTGGTGGCTCCGGACGAAACCTGACCCCCTTTCTCCAAATTTCGGGGGTCCATCCACCAAAGCAAAGTTCTCCTGACTGGCTCGGTGATCCTGACCAGAAAGTCTAGATCGTCGTAGCCCCGACCTGCATGTGGAGGCGGCAGAGGAATGACTGGAATGGCTGCCGCCATGTGCCCCAGCAGCCTGAGGAAGTTCAACGCTGGAACTTGAGGAGTTACTGAGGTCCATTTGGCAATCTCTTGCAGGCGATCGCCCCTGTCCCGGGGTAGGAAAACCATGCCCTGGCTAGAATCCAGGACCGCTCCAATGAAGACGAGTCTTTGACTGGGCTCGGGGGACGATTTCTGAAGGTTCAGGGTGATCCCCAGCTCTCGGAACAGAGTATAGGTGTCTCCGAGGGTGTGAAGTAGGCTTGACCTGGACGGGGCTGTAAGCAGCCAATTTTCGAGGTAAGGGAAAACATAGTGCCCCATGCGCCTTAGAGGCGCAGCCACCACTTACAAGCATTCTGTAAAGACTCGCGGAGTGGAGGAGTGGACGAGTGGAAGAACTCAGAATTGGTAGTGCTCCCCTTGGAAGTGGAACCTCAGAAACTTCCTGTGGGGAGGGAAGACCCCAATATGCATATATGCATCTTGCATGTCTAGGGAGCAGAGCCAGTCTCCTTGGTGCAGCAGGAGGAGTAAACCTGGAAGGGTCACCATCCTGAACCTTCTGTACTCTATAAAGAGACAGAGAGCTGAGGTCCAGAATGGGACAAAGATCCTGCGTCTGTTTTGACACCAGGAAGAAGTGGGAATAAAACCCCTTTCCCCGCTGATGCAAGGGGACTAGCTCTATTGCCTTTTTTTTGCAAGAGTGTCAGAATTTCTCCTTCTATCAGTGGGATGTGAGAAGGAGGATAGTGGGAGTACTTTTGGTGGAGTATTTGGAGGGAAATCCGTGAACTCTAGCATGTGCCCTCTCCTGATAATGTTCAGGACCCATTGGTCTGCAGTTATCGACCTCCACCCTTCAAGATGAAGGGAGAAGCAGCCCCCGACCCTCTCCCCAGAGTCTTCCTTTGGAGGGGGGGGGGCGCGGAAGAGAGATATTGGACTGAGCCGGGCATAGGCAGAGAGGACTTGGGCCCACGGTTAGGAGCGCCTCCAGGTTGCTGGTTACTGGCTCTCCTACGAAAGCTGCCTCTGTGACCCTGCTGATTACCACAGGCTTGTCCACCTTGACCACCTGAGGGCTTGTGAAATGGCCATTTCCTTTGCCGTTGCTGGTCGCCGCGGTACATTTGGCGGACCGACCAGATGGACTTGCCCGACTCCTGGAGATGAGAAATCAAAGCTTCCTTCTCTTGCCCAAACAACACGGCACCCTGGAATGGCAAATCCCTGATACCGGACTGCAGATCCTGGTGAAAACCTGAAACTCTTAACCAGACGTGGCGCCGAAGGCACACCCCGGAAGTGGCTGCCCTGGCTGCCGTATCTGCAGCATCGTACGAGGCTCTCAGGACATAAGAACCTACGTCGGAGCCCGATTTAACAAAGTCCAGAAGCTCCGTCTTCTGCTCGGAATCTGGCATGGCTCTCAGTAGCTCGTGTCCCCTCTCCCACAGAGCATTCTGGTACTGGACCATATGCGTCAGGAAGTTGAGGGACCAGATGGAGCAGGTGGAGGCAGAGTAAACTTTCTTGCTCACCTGGTCCAAATACCAAGACTCCGGATCAGGAGGATGTGAGCTAAGGTGCTTCAGCTGTCTGGACTTGTCATGGGCAGCCGTGATGACCGAAGAGTCCGCCTGAGGGTTCTCTGCTAAAAAGGCTTCTGCCCTCGGGGCCTTATACAGCCTGTCCGGTTGTTTGGGAACAGCCGGGATGGAAGCCGGACGCTTCCAGGTAGTCAGAGTCAGGTCCTGGAAAGTGTCCACTAAAGGAGGGACCACCAATGGTTTCGGCTCCTTTTGCCTCAGGTATTTGGCCAACCTTCGGTGTTCCGGATCCTGGTCCTCCGTTTCCCACTCATTGGAGGCCTGGATATGCCTCATGACGTCCATAAAGGTCGGATTGTCTGGAGGCGAGCAAGGCTGGTCCTTCTCTCCCAGGGACCGCCCCACGTCGAGACAGGAAGAAGATGTCGACGAAGGAGAGGGAGATCAACTACTAGGTCTGGAATAGTCAGATCTCTCCTTATGACCAGACTCCCTCTGTTGTCGGTAGCTGGGGGACCGACATCGGTCCGAGGCTCCGGTCCCGAGACCGGCAACAGAGCAAACACCGACGTCCGTCAGAGGACCGACGTCAGGAGTGCTCTCGTCTAGGAGAACGAGAAAGGATGCGAGTGTGAGACCTGGACCAGCGATGGTCTCCAGAGTCTTTGGAGTGTCGGTGGTGGTCTTTGGACCGGGTGCGGGAACGAGCCCTGGATGGAGGTGTAGGCGGCCGCTCTGGGGACTTCCTTAGGGAAGGCTCAACTCCAGGCTGTGGTTTGCCCACCGGGTCCGGTACCGGTGTCTGGGCCGGCGACGTGGGGTGGTCCGCTTCTGGACCCATCCCCACCAAAAGGAGAACAACTCCTGCAGCTCGTCCTTCGAGAAAATCTCAGCAGCTCACCCCGAAAAGGGAGCATGCAGGACGTCGGCCCGCGAAGGAGAGCCCTCTTGGGAGCCCGGGGGGAGGAGGACTTGGGAGACAGGGACGTCGGCTCTTCTGTGGCCGTGCCCGCACCCTTCGCCCCTTCAACTGGCGTCGGTGGTGGGACCGATGACAGGGTGCCGCTGGGGGGCGCCGGGGAGTCCCTCGGTCCTTCGGCTCCAAAGGCACACTTTTAGCAGGCAGCGCCGGTGCCTTGAGAGGTGGGGCCGAAGCTTTTACTTCCAATGGCTTGGTGGTAACCCTTAGCAGGGTTACCTTAGGCTCGGCCAGCTTCTCTCCCGATGGGCCGGCCTTGGCCTGGGAAGATTTCGAACGCTCGCCTGAGCCAGGGAAACACGGGCCTTCTTAGGAGAGGGCCGCGAGTGAGAACGAGGTCATGACTGGACCGACTACGGTCTTTCCCAGGGCACTTGGTCTTCTCCTGCGCTTCCGCTCTGAGGAGTGCAGACCAATCTTTTTTTCTAAAAGGAACGTCTTCAGGGCCTTGAGACGTCTGATCCGGGTCCGGCTGGTGAACGCCTGTTAGGCTTAGCAGGCCGTGGTGTCGTGGTCTGGCCCGAGGCAAAAGACGCAGCACTTTTGCCCATCCTTGGCAAGGATCTGCCTCCCGCAGTCACACTTGTTCTGATGTGGCTCTGGAGAGACAGACGATGGCGAAGACATCCATTGGAAACACAGGGTTTAAAAAAAAAAAAAAACAGATTTAGCCGTTTCTGGCAAGCTGAAAATGAAAGCTTCTTCTCACGTGCGCGGGACGCAGCGGGAAATGAACTGAGGTGGAGCTGGGTCCGCCCCCTTTTGTACCAGGGCTGACGTCAGGGCGGTCCCTGCGGTATACTGCTGGCTGAAGGGTTTTCCGGAGGGTCCTAGTGCCTGTGGCATAGTCCTAACTGTTATAGCCTGCTGCAAGAGCTCGAACTCGAAGTAAGATCACCTGATCGGAGATTGAACAAAATGAGTCTGACAAAATCTACTATACTAGAATAAACAATAAATAAACCAAAATGTTTCTGCATGCAAAGTGCATACTGGGACCAACCCCACACTTGAGTGTGCGGTTCTCTGAGGTAACTGTTTCCCTTTAAAATGTACTCAAAAATTTACAGGCTGCTTTCTTCTGTTTTCACGTAGGGTTTTTCATCCTCCGAGGGAGCTTGTATTCTTCATTTTGCAGCTGGGATTATTTTATGAGTACAGGAAGTTAAAAAAATGAATGCAAACGAACCTGTGTTATCTCTTCTTTTCTTATCTGATGGAAACTCAGCTGGCTCAGGTTAAGGGTCTTCAATGACGGCTTCACCACACTGTCCTTTGGCTTCCGCATAATAATCAAATTAGAGATTTCTGATTGGGAAAGAAAAGACACACATTTAAAGGCAAGAACCGATACAGTTTGATGTGGAGTGTGAAAGAATAAAAACTCTACACCTCCGCTGTGGCCTCTTTCAAACTGATTTTTCTTTGATTCCTCCCACCAAGCTACCTTCAGTTTGGCCACCAAATAGCCCCATCAACTTCCTGGACCACAGAGAGCCCCACTTACCTGTCCCATTGGGTAATCCCCCAAAGTAAGGCTGAGGGTGGTAACCCTTCCCACCCGGATTTGAATGTGATGGCAGTGGGACACCTTGTACTGCACTTTCAGGCACTGCAGGACCAGAGTGTGATGTCTTCAGACTGCTGAGCCAGGAGGGAGTTTAGTTCTCTGTTTTGCCCCTCCCCCAAGATGCTGGGCCATAACTGCATAGCGAAGCATGCAGCAGGCACGCAAAACACAACGCGCCCTGCTGTCGACATCACCTCTGAGCTTGCACTGTCTGGGCACTCCCAGGTGCCACTCAAGCAGCGGTGTCTGGGTTGTCTCTCTCTCCCTCGAGAAGGGTATTTCCTGGGATGTTCCAAACTCCACCGACCAGCGACCGAGGATTGTTCCTGAACCCAGGCTGCTAGCACTGTGAGTGCTATGCTGACAAGTGGCCTCCACTTTAAGGGGAAACTCTAAAAAAAAAAAAAAAAAACCACAACTGTCCTATATTACCAGTTTAAGTTGCATGTAAACAGGATTCTTGTCCCTCAGAGTTCACCTCCTGCTGCTGCTGTTGCTGTAATAGCTTGCTGGAGTCAAAATCCCATGTCTTTGACATCACACTTTGTTGCCTTGGGAAGGATTATGATGTCACAGAGAACTGCGAGTTCAACAGAAGCAGACCAACTACAGGGGCAAAGATCCTGTTTGCATTAACATGAGCCTAATAGTGAAGACTAGAAGTGCAGTGGTAGTAATTCTAATCCTCCACTTTGTCACATTAAGGTACTGCAATACAGCACCTCTCCCTTACCTCAGTATCATTCGACGTACCACATGAGATGAAGTGTTGCTGTACTGTGCTTAGCACAATAAAGTAACACTTCAGCTAATGCGGTACTTCACTGAATAATACTGCAGTAAGGGGATATGATGAATTGCAGTCACATAATCATTTGTCATTCATGATCCCATACTTTGGGACAAACTGCCTATTACATTAAGATTGTTACCTGGTACACCACAAATCAGCCAGAATGTTTACAGAGCACTTTGTCACAAATGGCACTCGATACCAGCACCGTTAAATGTTTTTAACTGTTATGTAGCTGAAACCGTTATTGTCTGTATGAGACAGTAACACTGTAGCTGACGTGTTATGTTTCCTATTTATTATTTTTATGTACACAGTTTAAGTTATCTGCGACACTGTTGGAAATAAGACTAGGCTCAAAGGCTAATACACCAATAAACCGAAAACGTGAAATATGGTAAAGCTTTCTGTCGTACAGCAGAAGATTAGGGTGACTGCCGCTGTACAGAAAAATCTGTGAGGGGAAACAGCAAAATTAATTGTATGGGTCTAGCAACCATATTTAAACAGGGTTGGGTGAAGGGTATTGTTTGTAAGACCTTTTTATTAAAGTCAATGTCTTACAAACGGTTACTGCACAGTAACACAGTGCACTTAAAGACCGGTTCCAGGGAAACCATTATAGTAGGATGGAAGGACTGGCTGCCCAGAAATCTCACATCTGAGAAGTGCAAGTCCAGAATGTCCTCTGCACAACCAAATAATCCCAACATTATGTAAAAAAACCTCATAATGTACACCACTGCCACAGGAAGGACTTTGTTTTTTTTTTATTTAGTTTTTGTTGACCGGGTAAGTGCACTAGACAAATCCTGCCTATTTTCAGGCACGACCCGGGGGAGGGGGATACAGATGAATGCCAACTGACACTGAACCAGATTAAGCTGTTGGTGGTATTTTAGGTGAATGAGGGAAATTTGGCCAGGACACCGGGGAAATTCCCCAACTCTTTTCGATAAGTGCCATGGGATCTTTAACACACACCTGAACTACCACCAATCCAGGCAGATGGGACATCGTTTTTTTTAACGTCTCATCCGAAAGACGGCACCTCAGAAGGGTAGCACACCTCTCATGCTGCACTACAGTGTCAGTACTGGGATATTAACCCAAGTGCCAGATGTGGGAACTGAACCCACAGCCCTCTGATCTCCCGGCCTCAGAGGCAAGTGTGCTACCTATTGAGCCACTGACACTGGTTACTACTACATCTGTCCCAGGCTAACCACGAAGCCTTGTGGTCCTCATACCTTTTAATAAGGTTGTTAAAATATGTTGTAGTCACCACACGTTTCCCTCTGACAAAAGAGAAGAAACCTGGGAAACATATGCAATTCAACCTAAAACATTTAGGCATGGGAGCAGGACCTGCCGGCTCCTAAACATCAACAACATATAGCCATACTGGCTGGACCATCTTATCTAGCTGGTTACTTCATAATTTGTATAAACATAACATGTTATAATATACTTCTGCAGGAATACACATCTGTTTGAGAAGAAAAATAATGGGAGACAGCTGCAAGGGAGAAGCCCTCCATCTACCCAGACCTCAGTTCTGCAACCCGGGTGAGGAAAAAAGAAAATATTACTCTAGTAATCTTGTTTTTTCCCAGTGATACTCAGCTATTCATAACTTCTGCAGTGTCCCTTTAAGACCGAGCTGCCCAGAGAGATGGAATGCTATGCAAATGATGGAATCCTTGCATGTGTTGATTTTCAAACACTGCCTCTAACTAACTGCCTCGGTTCTAAACCTTCAGATTTCCTTGGAGCCTGGAAAGACAGGTCTCAGAACTACAAAGTTATACCTACCACCCAAATGACTGGAATTACAGTAATAATTAATGCCCCATAAAATCTCCCCAAAGGGAGGTCAAAACCCCAAATTGGGGATAACAAAAGAACCACACCCCTGAATGCCAGAATCACCTGGAGAGAAGAAGAATATGAATTACAAACAACAGTGCCTGACTGCTTGACACCCACGTAGTGGGCCAGATACATATTCCTAGGAATGCAGCAGCTACTGGTTCTTGAAGGGGAGGCATGGTGGGGAGTTATGAATACCTGAGTATCACTGTGAAGAAACAAGATACCTATGGTGAGTAATTTTTTCTTCTAACCCCAGTAATACTCAGGTATTCATAACTTCTGTAGACTACGAAGCAGTACCTTTGGAGAGGGGCACAGAATCTATTTTGGAACAAGACTCTGCAGGACTGCTGTGCCAAACCTGGCATCACTCCTGGAGAAGATGTCCAAACTGTAATGCTTTGTGAAGGTGTGTACTGATTTCCAGGTACCTGCTTTACAGATGTCCATTAATGGAACACCCCTGCTAAGGCAGCAGCTATGCCCCTTGTGGAATGGGCCCTAAACCCTGTTGGGGATTCCCTTCCCGCTTTAGAGTAACAAAACTGGAGTCACTGAACTATCCAGCGAGAAATGGCCCTTCTAGATGCTGGGTTACCCTTTCCCACATCCCCATAAGTCAGGAACAGTTGTTTTCTGTCCTGCCTATGGTCCTTAGTGGCTGTCATGTAATAACTAAGGGCTCTTTTAACATCCAAACTGTGGAGCCTCCTTTCAACAGAGGTGGAGTATTCAGTAAAAAATTACAGGTAGAGTAATGGTTTGGTTCAGATAGAAATCCGAAACCACTTTGGGGAGAAATTTCCTGTTCGTTCTCAAGACCACTTTGTCATTGTAAAAAGAAATGTAGTCCTTGTCTACACATAGAGCCTGAAGCTCACTGATTCTTCTGGCAGAAGTCACTGCCACTAGAAAAACTGTTAAAGGTGACCTGCAAAGTATCTATACAGCCCGCTCCTATCCCCACATACCTTCTAATGCTGCTTCGGGAATCTGGGGCTGCACAGATGATAATTTTAATCCAGTCGTGGCTTTTTATAAACTGCCGAAATTTTCGGCCGAACCCAGAAAAGCCGTTTGAGTCCTGATTGAGCAGGCGCAATTGCACATGGGTATTCCACCCATTTAGTGACGTCGCTACCACCACTTCTATTATTACAGTAGCAGTGGCGGTACTTTATTATATTTATTTTATGGCTTCCACAGAGGTATTGATCACTGTAATGTTACCTACAGCAACACCCTGCCTTTCCATTTGGTACCTTTTATCCAATCTTTTATCCAGAGGTGGGACAGTACCAGGAGTCTGCAGTATTTTAAGGCATCTTTTTTAAAGAATTTATTAATGGGAAGAAGAAGCTTTTTGGTGGGTGTTAAGCCCATCATTTCCATATACTCTACTTCTTCTTCATCTTCAATAACTTCACTTGTGGGGATGTCTAAGGTATCCACCATTGTTCTTATAAAAATGAAGTGAGAGGAAAAATCCTCTGATGCCCTAGAAGGAGAACACAATTCTTGTTCAGGGGGAACCTCCGGTTCGATGGGGTCCCCTTCCTCTTCCTCCTCAACGTTCAGGTACTCTTCCTGCCCATAAACAGAAGACTGAGAAGAAGAGCCAATTTGGCTGGTGTCTGAGGCAAAGGGGTAGTCAGCCCTTGTAAAGCCTGGATCACATGGAAGGCCTATGCAATCTCTTCTGTACTTGCCATTTTTATTGCAGATACAGAAGTCCCCAAAGGCTTATCAGCAGGGGGTGCTGTGTGCTTAGTCTTTTTAGACTTTTTTGAGGGAACCAGAGAGTCAGCCAGGTCAGCAAGCCTCTTTGAAACTGCTTGAGTACCCGTCTCAGGGGTGACAGTTACACTAGTTGAAAGTGATGTGGTTTCACCCACAGGCGTAGAGGGTGTCAGCTGATCAGAGCCAGAGGGACCCTTTGAAACAGACATCTTTTTCTTTAGCTTTTCTAGGTGCTTTTCAACATTTTTTTCTGGAAACGTTTTACAAATATCACAGTCTGTCATTAAATGTTCAAAATCCTGACAGACCACACAAAGGGCGTGCTTGTCTGCTTTAGCAAAAATATCACCACAATTAGTACATGGTTTAAAACTGGGTTCACCGGTTCTTCTTTTGGTTTTTTTAGACATTCTGAGAAGAAAAACAAATTAGTAAATAACTGCTAAATAAGAAAGGTTTTAAGACCTTATTTAGCATTAGCAGTAGATTCCTAAACAGAGAAAAACTTACTGGAACCGGAACCAAACCGAGAAACAGAACCAGAGTTAGCAGTTCGTGAACCGGAATTAACAGTTCAAATAAAATATAAAAACTTTAAATTTAAATAAAACTAACAGAGTTCCTTAGTCAGGGAACTTCTAAAACACTAAAGAAAGCCCTGGTTCCCCACCAGTTATACCGAACCAGGAGAAACTGAGAAAACAAAGAATTTAAAACTCAAACAAAAGTTTAATAACTAATAACACTAGTTAGAGGCAGTATAAGAAAAAGGATAAAAAATACTTACGTATTTTATGAAATTTAACACGTCAGGACTGGATAATGAGGAGAGAAACCCCAGGGTTCTGGTCTTGACAGGCAGAGAGAGAAATCTGAAGGCTTAGAACCAAGGCAAGATTCCATTATTTCCATAGCATTCCATCTCTCCAGGCAGCTCAGTCTTAAAGGGACACTGCACAAGTTATGAATACCAGAGTATTACTGGGGTTAGAATCCTTCACTGCCTTCAGAGTATAGCTTCGGACATATGGGGTTACTCATTCGATGCAATTCCCAGCCAAACTCTGTGTGGTGTATGCAGGGATGCAGTACATCTTTGGGGATTCATCAGATGCTAAAACAAATGATAGACAAAATGCAAACAAACTCTGGCTCCTAGGAACCAGCTGAAAAACAGAGAAGGTGGACTGGCATATGTGCTTGCTCCTTTGCAAACAGTAAGTGGGGTTGGGGTCGAGGGAGGGTGGGAGTCTTCCGTGGCCAGCTGGAGGTACCTAACTAGCAGGCTGTATGCCTTAGGCTGATGTTTTGTAAGTTATTCTTTTTACTTTAAGCCCTTCCCCTTGATCCCTCACTCCCTCAACAATTGAGACTTATGGTTGCACCCCTTCCTCTAGCCGAGAAAACTGCTACCTTCATACTAACTCTGGGTGGACTTCAAGGAGGGTTAACAGTTAATGAAAATCATATGTGGTAATAAAAAAAAGGCAATGTGGCCATTACAAATACTATGATTGACTGTATTTCTGTAATGCATATACTGCAATCTGCAGTAGGTGGCTAATCCCCCCCTCCGGGATCATGATCTCTGGACGGGCACATACCCTCCTCCCTCCCCCAGGAAAAGAACGCCTTACCACTGTGACATGCCTGGAAACTGGCCAAGCTCACTTTAAGGTTCCATGGATCGCAAGTAAATCCATTTTCCCGTGGCAGCAGCAGCTGCACCAGAAGGATGGACCTGTCAAATGGTATTTGAAAGAGCCCAACAAAGTTGAATTTATTTGGGGGGCTGGGGCCAAATGCCTCCTCCCTCTTCCTGTGCCCACGCACAGAAGGAATGTTTTCTGGAGTTTCATCCAGCCCTACATTTGACACAAGTCAGAAGAAAGGCTGATCAGGTTCATCTCAGATCTCTGTAACTCAGAACATGTTCACACAGCATTCTTGTTGGTCCCTGCTTATGAAGTCTGGAGGGTGGGGTGTAACAGATCTGATAGATCTCGTGTCCCTTCCAACCTCAAATTACTAACTCACTATGTGCTACATATATATATATATATATATATACACGTACCTCCTGGTTTGGGCAGGCAACTTTTCTTCACCATGTAGTTCTCTTCCCCAGATTTCAACGTACACCCTCTCAAACTATCCGTCAACTCTTTCACACTGGAGAACTCTCTGTCCCATCCTTCTAAGAAGAACGAGGTATCCTTTCTCAGAATTCTAAACTGCTTGTACTGAAAAGTGTTCAGCAGTCCATTCGTCTGAAAGACATATTTTTCTATCATTAAAATGCTACTTCATTTCAGATAAAAGGTACATTTCAAAATAAAACATTATAATGCATACCCTTAAAGAGCAACTCTGCACTTCAGTGTATATTTTGATAAACAAGATGTTTCAGCTATTAAAATTTACTAGAGAATACATTTTTTTCATTTTCAGTGTTCCTTTCCAAGGGTTACAGCATATCTTGACACTCTAAAAGTCTGTATAAAAACATCTGCCTTTGCCATTATCCTCTCTGTACCTTTGTTTGACATCATAGTGTTCACCATGGCGACAGACTGTGATGTCACAAAACAGCAACTGTGTGGTTAGCAGGGGAGAGTCAGATACACTTTGAAAGACTAAGTGAAATAAGTGCTGCATTACCTACAATATTTAGCAGCCTAACAGCAAGGGAAAGTAAAAAAAAAAAAAAAAGGGCAAAATGGCTAGAAAACAAAAACAATAAAACATAACTGGTGTAAATCTAGTGTTTTTAAGCATTTTATTAGAGTTGCTCATTAAAAATACTATATCCAATGGAACCTTTTAGACTATATGAACTTTCAAAAACATCACTTGAAACATTTAAAACGCCTAAATTTCAATGTTGCAATACCAAAATTTGCCCATGAAGTGGCACTTCACACTATGCAGTTTTCACAAAGTGACCACTCTGCACTTAAAGAACAACGTCATTCTTTTGGGAAAAAAAATGGCTGCAAATGGACGGATTAGTGTGCTTTGCAAAGGTTTTTTTTTTTTTGTTTGTTTGTTACATGTATAGGGCTGGTTTATAATATGTATTACAGACCCCTATTTGTAACATGCCAAACTTAAGGAAGCTGAAAGGAGGATAATGGATTGGCTGAAAGACACCAGCTGGTATACTTTGGAGACGGCATTAATCCACCAGTAATGCCGTCCCCAAAGTGAAGTACCAGCGATACCCACAGAGCACAAAGGCAGCAGCACCCGCAGCTAACTAAGAACTCTAAGAGGAGCTTTCGTCTTTGGTCAGCACAAGTACTGCAACACTGAGTAACAGGCAGCACACAAGACATGTGACCTGTATCAGAGCTGGAAAGACAGGGAAGCGGCGTACTAAGCAAATGCGCAGCATGTTAGACAGCAGTGCCAGAATCACGGAGCTGTAGACCTCCAATGCACAGTATAAAACGAATACCTGCATACATTTGTAAATAAATACTCAAAGTGTTAAAAGCACCGTTGAGCTTCTGTTCAGTGACACAGTGTTTCGCATGCATCAGTATGTAAATGTACATCTGTTACATTGCTGGAAAGTGCAGTAAAAACTGAACACAAAGATACAGCCTGTGTTATGTTTTCCAGAAAAGTTCACACAGCAACATTATACCCCTATAGTGCCAAATAGCATGTCACAAATGCATTAAGCCACTCCGAAGGTGGCATCTAATGGAATTAATGCATGGTTGGGCCGTTGTAGGCACTCTGCCTGCGGCCTCGGGCCACAACCCTCCCAACCATGCTTTAATCCACCATTAGATGCCACCTTCATCGTGGCTTAATGCTTACATGTAGACCTGCCAGCAAATAAACGATATGTATATTTTGACACCACCCCTCCCGATCCTATTACTATCTATAATACAACAACTACAGCCCCATTCCCGACCTCACGTCATCAAAAAGTCTGATTTAGGGGTGGAGCTGCAGCGCTCTTTGGTCGCTCGGCTCGTACAGGGAAGCTACAAGTCAAGCATAGTAAGGTAAACTAATTTTACTGCTGGACAACAAAAATTCAAAACATGGCTAAATTAGCTCCTTGGGCAGGTAACTCCTTCGTACAAGTTGTCTACCTGGATCGTGTCAGTTACTCTTTAAAAGCCTCAAAATCACATTTCTCATTTCAGTAATGAAAGAAAATGAAAACTGGTATAGTGATGTTTTTTTTGCCAGAAACGCTTTTTTATTAGAAAAAATAACATGATGAGTAAGTGCTACTGTACTTTTAACAGGACCCTTGAAAATGTATAAGGGTGGGTGGGTAGAGAGGGTCTGACTTCAAACAGAAAAGTCTACCATACGATCTGGGAAGAACATGGTAATCTTAAACTGGTCAGTATCATTTCTGATGTGTGCTCAACCTTTGTGAGGGCCCAGTACAGAAGTAACCAGCTGTAAAAAGGCGTTTACTGGTGCTCTAATTTCACAGATGTCTGAGTCTAATTAGACACGCAAAGGACTCTGTTTCGGCAGAGGTAAACAAAGGCCATGCTGTGCCTGGTATCTCTGCCCACAGGTACTATACAAATTTTACAACCGGAGGACAACTGGAGTATTTGTATTTCTGAAAAAAAGTGATCTAGCCCCAAGCATCTCATGAAAGGAAATAAGAGGTTTCTTATCTCTAACCATTGTTCTACTACTGGTATTCAGTTCACAACCACAACATGGCAGTTTCACGAAGCATACTTGGATTCCAGAAAGAGTTTACAGGATGGTACAGGAGGCCCATCTGGAAAGCGAATACAAGGGCCCACCTGGAAAATCAATACAGGAGGGACCAGGGTGACACACTCATATCAGTATTCCACTTCCATTTTATACATTAGCTCTGTGATTACATCTTACATTTATCTACAGTGTCCCAGATACCCCATTTAATTAGAAAAAAGATGATAAATACAAATGTTTTCAGAGTTGAGAGGGTGACCAAGTACCCACCTGAGGGGGCCACCTGGAAATTTCCAGGTATCCAGGTGGGCCAGTCTGACCCTGAGTTTCAACATTATCCTCCTTTTCCCATCAAATCACATGTTCTCTAGTCTCTGCCCCCACTGCTCTAAGAACCTGATGCTGAAAGAACAGACCTGAAGAGAAATCCCAGTTAGGGTACTTTGGGTGGGCCGTGTGGATACACAGAAATGTGACAGCAGAGAAAGGCACCATGGCCCATCTAGTCTGCCCAACACCCTACCCCCCCCTTCTGTTATGCTTCCACCCTCTTTTCCCAACCCCTTAAATCTATCCCAAATCCTCTTGAACCCCTCCACCATTTCAGCTGCCACTACCTCCTCCGGCAGCTTGTTCTAGGCCTCCACCACACTCTCCATGAAAAACTGCCCCTGACATTACCTCTTTATTGCTCATCTTCCAGTTTGAGGCTATGTCCCCTCATGTTCACTCCTTTCTTCAATTTGAACAAGCTGTTACCCTCTACCTTATTTATTCCCTTCAGATACTTTAAGGTCTCAATCATGTCCCCCTCTCCCTCCTAGTCTCCAGAGGGTACAAATTCAGCCCTCTCAATCTTCTCTCATAGGGTACATCCTGCATCCCTAGTACCATTTTGGTTGCCCTTCTCTGCACCCTGTCCATCAGCTCAACATCTCTTCGTAGGTGAGGCCTCCAGAACTGCACCCCATACTCCAGATGTGGCCTAACCATGGATCTGTATAATGGCATTAGCACCTCCCTCTTCCTGCTATTAAAACCCTTTGCAATACAGGCCAACATTCCATTTGCCTTTCCCACCACCCTGCTACACTGGCTGCCCACCTTGAGGTCACGCAATATCATAATCCCCAGGTCCCTTTCTGTTTCCTTCTCCTTAATCACCAACCCCCCAAGGGAGTAAGTTTCCCTCCTATTCTTCCTCCCCAGGTGCATCAGCGAGCACTTTTGTGCATTAAACTTCAATTTCCAGGTGTCAGACCACCTCTCCAGCCTCCCCAGGTCCCGCCTCATGCTTGCACCCCACTAGGTGAATCCACCCTATTGCAGACTTTTGTGTCATCTACGAACAGGCACACCCATCCTTCTAGACCCTCCGCTAGGTCACTAACATAGATGTTAAAGAGTATTGGTCCTAGCACTGACCCCTGTAGCACCCCACTGGTCACCGCCCATTCCTTGGAATGTGTCCCATTTACCACCACCGTCTAACTCCATCCCTCCAACCAGTTTTCTACCCATCTACCTATGCAAACTGAATACCAGCAAAAGAGCTATGGTTAAAGGTAAGTAACCTATTCTTTTAGCTACATGCATTCAGTTTACTATCTACATTATGGCAGACTCTCAACAGTCTTCCAGGAGGAGAGTGTTAGACAAAGAAAACCTAGAGGGCTCATGTCCCAAAAGCAGCATTGCGTCAGCTCTCCAAATCAGTGTCGTAATCAGAAGGAATGATGTGCTTTTTAGAGCAGATAGCAGCCCTGCAAATCTCTACAATGAGAATGCTCCTGATAGCAGCAATACAGTCAGCAGTGAGACTGGTAGAGTGAGCACGTATACCCATGAATGGCTCTTGCCCAGCACATAGAGAGCAGAGAGTAATGTAGGGTGTGGTCCACCTGGGAACTGTCTTCCTGGTTGACAGTATGCCTTGAACAGCTTCAGGGTACATTACAAAGAGCCGAAATGCATCACCATGTGCTCCTTGTAAAAGAACAGTGCTCTGTGAACATCTGGGGTATGTAAGCATGTTCAGTATACTGAAAAACAGTGTTACCACTGAAAACCATTTAGGTGAAAAGCCTCGGAGTTGAGGCGAGACCAAACAGCATTCCCAAACCTGAAAGCGTTCTGCCCACCTGAAAGCAGAGGAACCGTCAGTGGGGAGTGCAAATCAGAATGTCAGAATACACTACCTAGAAGCTAATGGAGCAAACCACATAGCAGGTGGGCTCCATGGTTTAATGGTCGGCATTCTGGATTCTGAATCCAGTGATCGGAGTTTAAATCTTGGTGGAACCGCAGGGTATATGTCTTGGTAACTGAGAAGTGGCATCTGAATAGTAAAATCATTTTAGCTGGGAAGTACTACTTCACTGAAAGGGGGTGGATGCCTGGAACAGACTGCAGAGGAAATGGTGGAGATGAAAATAGTAGGGGGTTTCAAACGTGTGGGATAGACATGGGGGAATATTAGGAGATAGGCAGGGATGAAGGAGGCTCACCGGAGACCAGCTGGGGTCTGTGGAGACAGACTAGGCAGAGTCCATCTGAGCAGAATGGGTGGGCCACGAAATCCTTTCCTGCTGACAAATTCTAGGTTCCTATGTTTCTAGGCCCCAGGGATAGTACAATCAGGTTCAGAATGACCATACAGAATTACCTCTTGCCAGTGAAATAATAGAGTATTTGCTGGTCAAAGATGGGACACTGTACTGCCATCTGCTAGGGTATGAGACAGTACTGCAGCACAAACCCGTACTGAGCTTGACTTTTCAGAACCAGCTATACTGCCTTCAGAAACAGGAGTCTGTGAACTTCCTCCTTTAGTGCCCAGAGATTGGTTTGCAAGAGCACCATCTCTAGAGGCACATGGTGGCAGGCACAAAGAACTGGCTTGAATTCAAGAGGCATGCCTGCACCAATCACTTCTAGCAGCCATCTTTCCAAGTTCAATGCAGACCACTGTGGCAAAAAGTGAAAAGATTTGTTACTAAACAGTTACAGCAGTCCTTCAAAGAATGTCCTCCACAGAACTACAGAAACTGGATTGTAAGCAGACGGCATCAGGCCCCCACAGGAACTTTTCCATAGCTGGGGTCGCCCACATCTGACACACTCACGAAGATCACTGGTCGCCTTGGCACTGCCTATGCAACGCAGACAGCCCCAATACACTTCAGTTCTCTCTGTCCAGAACTGAGAGTGCCTAGATTTCGTAACAGGCAACTGAGAACTGGCATCTGAACAGTAAAATCATTTTAGTTGGGAAGTCCAGGGAATCCAACCCTGCCAATCATAGAAAAGAGACAGCAAAAAAGATCACTCAAGTTCGACCAATAAAATTATCAGGCAACTGAAAGGCAGACCATGCAGTGGCCTAAAACAGTTATATTCTTTGCTGGGAGACAGAGAGAAAGAGACAGTTGTGTGGCTCCATGAAGCAGATTCCCTCCGCGATCTACGGTTAACAGTAAGTAACAAACAGATCTTCTTCGAGGATGTCTCCTCCACACAGCCCTACAAGTTGAATGAATACACAGTACCCACAACAGGGGGAGGTAGTGCAAGAGGAGGGTAGCTTCTCCTAAGAACCAGCCCTCCTAAGGGAAACCAGACCATCTCTACTGTTCTGCATTTTTGTACGTCACTATGTATTTTACATCCAAATCTGCGCTGAGAATTTCTGAACATACATACTATTATAATTTTAAACTAACTTGATAGAAAAGGTCATTAACTGTACACATATGGTGCTCAATACTGCAGAAAACATCCCGATTAGGAAAAGAATCACTGAAAGAGAAAGATTCTCTGCTAGGCAAGGAGCTGTCTCCAACTATACAGGACTAATATAAAGACTGCTGCCTGCCCACAGGAGCCGACACAGAACAGTCCTTAACAGTAAACATACAGTGCTCAATATTTTTAAACTTATTAAAACTAAAAATGTGCTATGAATTGTGGTCATTTGCATTGTATTTTAAAGGCAAATGCTATATAGTTTCATGCTGAGAGGCCTGAACTAGACCCAGACTGTAATGTTTAGTAAATGCAGGGTTTTAAATAATTGATTAGCAGTTTTTTTCATGGGACAATACTAACTGTACAGAAAGCATTTATATAAGTTTTCTAGAAGTGTTATGTTTGTTAAACACAGTGAGGCAAGTGCTATGCATTTTCACAAAGTTTTAGAACTTTATAATCAGTTTTCAGAGTTAAATAAAACCCTGAAATGTATGCATCTTACAGCAGGCAGTAGCTGAGACACTTTGGCAGGAGTACTGCAGGACCGACAGGGACGGTGAGAGCAGATACTCTAGCACACAACGGATAGGACAGGAGAATAAATCCGGAAGTTCAGTTTGATACTTAAAGCTAAAGTATTTCCAGTTCAGGGAATAGGTGTGCTTAGTAGACAGCTTTCTAGAAGGATACTCAGGACCTCTGAAGACACGCCAAACCGTGACAATGCTACATTCTCAGGAGCCAATCATGCAACTGCAAGGACGGAAGGTCCGGGTGCAGCAGCAGATCCTGTAAATGGGACATCAGGCCCAATCCTGGTAACTGGACTCGGGCAGAAATGTCTGCACAGGTGCTGAATGGGCAGACCATGCCTGGGGTTGGCTAAAGGGTATCTACAACAGTGAGCCTGGGTGCAGCCTGTGACCCTTGGGTGCCACAATTGAAGCAGATCCTTGGATGAGAAGGTGCCACTATTAAAAGCTGATGTAAGACCCAATCAGAGGAACAAGGCAGGAGGGGGGAAAAAATATGACTGATATTTCCTATTTAGCCGAATTTGACCTAGTTTGGGTTTACATAAACAGAACTTTTTTTTTCTTTTTTCTATTAAAAGATTTTCCAAAGAACAGAAAAGCTGCATAAATACTGGATGAAACAACGTATTGCAGTAGTTAACCTTTTGATGTCCACCCCCTAATACAAGGGGTTAATGATGTAATGCATCATATTTCTTTCATGTCTCAAAGGGAGGACCGTATCCTTGTAGTCAGCAAGAAAATGTGTCTCAAATGACAAATGATACAGTAACAGATTTGGTAGCAAAAACCCTCCCTCCCATTTTGGTAACTGTAGTACTGTAAGGAAGACTCTTGGTTTGTGACCCCCACCCAAAAAAAAATATATATCACGAAATTAAGTCAGGGTGCAGCATTCATGTAAAAGCTCTTTATATGTTGTATAAAAGGCAGAAGAATATTCTGACAGAGTTTTATATCCTTCTGTAACTGCAGAGAAAGGGGACCATAATTAAGTAAGATCAGTATTAATGGACTGCAATGTTGCCCCCCAGGTATTTCAGGGTGAGTAAACCCCACTTAAACTTACACTGCTGTTCCACCTGTGGATATGGGGTGTAGCCCGCATGTAGCACCTCCGTTTCAGAATTATTAAGCTTGTACTCTGATAAGGTCATCAAAGCCTCTCCTAAGTACCGGAGTGAAGTCTCAGGATAGAAACATAGACAATGACAGCAGAAAAAGACCAATGGTCCAGCTAGTCAGTCTAAGTTCCCCATCTAACCCTGGGATCTACTGTCCATCCAGGAATCTGGCCCTTCCCTCTTCCCAATTCTCCTTCCCGATGTTGCCTCCCTGGGACCACTATACCCTTCACTCTGTCCGCCTGAAACCATCACCTGTTGTAGTGCCCACCACCTCGGCTGGCAGGCTGTTCCACGGATCCACCACCCTTTCTGTACAATAGTACTTCCTCAGGTCCCTCCCTGAATCTCCCTGCTGTCAGTTTCCACACATGCCCTCACGACCTCAAACTAGCAATCAAACTAAATAGTTCCTCACAGTTCACTTTGTTTATTCCTTTTAGGAACTTGAACATTTCTATTAAATCTCCCCTCTCCCTTCTGCTGTCCAGCGAGCACATGTTCAGTGCCTTGAGGCGCTTCTCGTAAGACCTGCCTTGTTGGTCCGAAATCATTTTTGTTACCCTGCGCTGCACCGTTTACAGCCTATCTCTAGCTTTCCTGAGGTGAGGGCTACAGAACTGGTCACAGTGCTCTAAGGCGTGGCCTCACTAAAGATCTATATTCAGGAAGAATTACCTCCTTACTCCTGCCATCAATACCCCTCCTTATACACCTCAGCATCCTACTTGCTTTACCACTGGCACTGTTGCACTAGCTCAATTCCTTGAGGGTGTCACTGATAACTATTACATCACGCTCCTCAGCCACAATGCTACGTCTCACCCCACCCATCCGGTACTCTTGTCCTGGGGTTCTTATTCCTCACGTACACTACTCTGCACATTTGGGTGTTGAATTTCAACTGGCACACCTTAGACCACCCCTCTAACTTTCGTAATTCATGCTGCATTTCCCAGATTTCCTCATCACTATCCACCCTCCCACAGAGCTCAGTATCATCTCGAAAAGAGACATAACCTGCCCTGGATACTTTCTTCCATGCTGCTGTTGAACATACTGAAGAGAACCAGGCCCAAGATTGATCTCTGTGGCATGCCACTTGTCACCTACATCTCTTATGATTTAACTCCACTGACCACAGCCCTCCGCTGCCTACCGTTTAGTCAGTTTCCTGTCCTCAGAATAAGTTAGGTTGACCAAAAGGTCATCAGTATATAGTGATAATCTGTGTGGTCTCCCATCCAACATTGGGCCAGTGATATTGGAGGGCAGTATAGCACTGTGGTTTAGGGCTCTGAGCTACAAACCTGGAGACCCTTGTTTGAATCCCACAGCCCCCACCTGCATATTGTGTGAGCCTGAGCAAGTCACTTAACTTCCTTATGCTCTCAGGTCGCACCAGAAACAAGCCTCAACTTATAGTGTGCTTTTCCTGGTTAAACAATTTCCCCTTCACTTCGATTTTGATCCTGCTGGATGGTCTGTGCAAGGGGTTCAAGATCAACAGCAAACAGAAGCACAACAGTGAGGCAACCTTGTTGTGTGCCTCAGTACAAGGGAAATAATTTAGATACCTGACCAGTCACCTTAACATAAGCTGTCGGGGCTGCATATATATTTTAATCAAGGTGATGAACTCCAGAGGAAACCCCATCGCATGTAGTGAATTGAAAAGCAAAGGCCATGGCAGGCAGCCGAAGGCAATAATCTGAACTTTAACAAAAGAATATAAAGAGTGTAAACCGCCTGAATTGCCTCAAGCTAGTGGTACATACAACTTGTGCAATGAAACCAACTTCTTTGTTTCTTTGATTTCCTGTGTGTATGCAGGAGTAATGAGGGAAGGGGACTGCTTACACTGCATCGTCTGTAATGTTCTTTGTATGTTCTGAAAAGGCTAATGTAATGTACACAAAATGGAAATTGAGAAAAATGGAAGTTCAAGAAAAAAATGTTCAAGATGTGGCAGAAGCAAGGCAGAGTAAAGTACAGTTATGTAAGAACGTACCGTAACAGTAGATCTTTGAGAGAAGCTCTTGCAGCAGGCTATAACCATTAGGACTAATGTCAGAGGCATTAGGACCCACTGGAAAACTTCTCAGCCAGTAGTACCTGGCAGGGACCACTCCCCCCCCCTCCCCCGACGCCGGCTTCACCCCAATGTCAGCCCTGGTACAAAAGGAGGCGGACCCAGCTTCACCTCAGTTCCCCCACCAAGACCTACAAAAAGGCCATGACAAGAGAAGGAGACGAAGCATGAAGATGACAATCTGTACACCTTATTTGGGGGATGGAGGGTGGGAAAGCAGCGCCTGCTGCAATAGCTCCTCTCGAAGATCTACTGTTACGGTAAGTTCTTATGTAACTGTACTATCTTACTTTGAGTGGGAGCTCTTGCAGCAGACTCAGACTATAACCATTAGGACTGAATCCCAAGCAGTCCCACGCCAAGGAGGTGCCAAATCTCAGGAGGTGGAAAATGATAAGGCAGGAAACAGTGAGTTAAGACAAGAGTCCCTGAAGGACTGCCAGGCCGAAGCTGGCACAGCATCTGGATACAATGTCCATGCTATAGTGCTTCACGAAAGTATGCACAGAGTTCCAGGTAGCAGCCGCACATATGTCCCTAATGAAGACATTCCGCAGAGCAGCAAAGGAAGTAGAGACTCCTCTGGTGGAGTGACCCCTAACCGGTCCCAGAAGGGGTTTATTGTGCTTCTCATAGCAAAATACAATGTAGTGGACAAGCCATTTGGAGATAGTCTGCTTTGACACCAGTTTACCCAAGTGTTGTGGCGCAAATGCCACAAACAGTTGCTCCGATTTACGGTGAGTAGCTGTGCGCTTAAGGTAATACCTCAGCGCCCTGTGGACATCCAAAGTGTGAAGAAGAGCTTCTCCTCTATTAGAGGGAGAAGAGAAATAAACTAGAAGGTCAACTGACTGGTTGAAGGTCAACTCCGAGACCACTTTAGGAAGGAACTTAGGATTCATCCGTAGGGAAACTCTTTCCCTATGAAAAATTAAATACGGCTCTTTACACACCAGAGTCTGGAGCTTGGAAACTCTTCGAGCTGAAGTAACAGAAACTAAAAAACAAACCTTCCAGGAAAGGTAACGCAGCTCGCAGTCCGCTATGGGTTCAAACTGAGGAAGAGTAAGCTTCTCCAACACAAACAGGCGGTCCCAGGGTGGGATAGGATCCCAAATGGGAGGTCTTGTGTAAATTCCCCCATAAAAAGGTGCGGGCCACATCCAATTGGGCTAGAGTTTTGCCTCCCAAAAGGGTGTGATAAGCAGAAATGGCCCATATGTGCCCCTTTATGGAGGAGTAGCTCAAGCCTTGTTGATATAAGGAGAGGAGATAGCATGCTGAGTCCACAGGACAGGTAAGGGGGTCCAAACTGTGAGATGATGCCCATAAGCAGAAACGCTTCCACTTCATAGCATAAGTGGAGCAAGTAGAGGGCTTCCTTGCAGATACGAGTACGTCCGTCACCTCTTGGGATACCCCATACCTGGACTTTGCTACGTCCGAAGGAGCCAAGCATGAAGGTGCAAAGACCCGAGATCGGGATGGACCAGCAAGCCCCGATACTGGGACAGCAACTGTGAGCATATTGGCAGTGGGACTGCAGGTTCCATGGACAACCACTGATGTAGTGGGAGCCAAATCTGCCGAGGTCGCAGAGGGGCGATTAAAATCGGTCACAGAGGGGTGAATAGAATCATCCGAGCCCCTTCGGCCTGTAACTTCAAGAGAACTCTCTGGACGAGAGGGAAGGGAGGGAAAGCATCAAGGAACCTCCCTGCCCAACAAAGGCACAAGGCGTCTGGCCAGAAAACACCAGTCGCGGGCTCTCGCAAGCAGAAAAGCACCAGTTTGGCATTGCGTGGCGATGCAAAGAGGTAAATATCTGGACGACCCCATCTGTTGAACAGCTGGTCCGCTACTGACTGCAGTAGCTCCCACTCATGCGCCCTGGACCGACATCTGCTTAGGCTGTCGGCCAAGTCGTTGAGGACGCCCGGAACATGCACCACGGAGAGAGAGATGTGCCGCTCCAGTGCCCTGTATCAGACTCTCATCGCCTCCCTGCACAGGGGGTAAGAATGAGTTCCCCCTTGCTTGTTGATGTAGAAGACAACAGTCATGTTGTCCGTCTGAATCAGAAGAGAGCCTGGCACGAGGTCCTCCTGGAACACGTGTAGCGCAATGAGGACTGCTCGCATCTCCAGGACATTGATGTGGAGTTTGCGCTCCTCGGGGGTCCAAACACATAGAAACATAGACTTTGACGGCAGATAAGGACCGCTAGGCCCATCTAGTCTGCCCATTTCCCTACCTACAGGATAGGCCGCAGACTTTGTGTTTGGTGGGCCCCTAGGTGCACTCCCCACCCCAAATCCGAGGCATTTGTCATAAGGGTCTGATTTGGGGGCTCCGGACGGAAGGGGACCCTTCTTTCCCAATTGAGTGGATCCATTCACCAATGAAGTGTTCTGTTTACTGGCTCTGTGATCCTGACCGCGTGGTTGAGATCGTCTGAGCACTGATTCAACTGCACCCTGAGCATCCACTGTGGGATTTGCATGTGGAGGCGGGCCAGAGGAGTAACTGGAATGGCTGCCGCCATGTGCCCCAGAAGTCTGAGGAAGGTCCTTGCTGAGACTTGAGAAGTTACTAGAACCGATCCAGCTATCTCCTGCAGGCGATCGCCTCTCTCCGAGGGGAGAAAAGCCATGTCCTGGACCGAATCCAGGACCACTCCAATAAGACGAATCTTTGGCTGGGATCTGGGGAAGACTTTAGAAGGTTCAGGGTGATCCCCAAGACTCGGAAGAGTGTATAAGTGTCTCAGAGAGCTAGAAGCAGGCGTGACCTTGACGGGGCCGATAGCAGCCAATCGTCCAGGTAAGGGAAGACATAATGCCCCTGACACCTTCGATCCGCAGCCGCCACTGCCAAACATTTCGTGAAGACTCGAGGAGCAGAGGAGAGGCCGAACGGAAGAACTCGAAACTGATAATGTTCCCCCTGGAAGTGGAACCTCAGGAACTTCCTGTGAGGGGGAAAGACCCCCGATATGCATATATGCATCTTATATGTCCAAGGAGCAGAGCCAGTCCCCTTGGTGCAGCAGAGGAGGAGGAAGAAGACCTGGAAGGGTCACCATCCAGAACCTTTGGTACTCTATGTAAAGATTTAGCGAGCTTAGGTCCAGAATGGGATGAAGGTCCTGGATCTTTTTTGGAACCAGAAAGAAGTGGGAGTAATGCCCTTTTCCCCGTTGACGCAGAGGGACGGGTTCTATTGCCCTTTTTTGCAAGAGGGCCTGTAACTCTCCTTCTATGAGAGGAATATGAGGAGGAGGATATCTGGAGAACCTTGGTGGAGTGTCTGGAGGAATCTCTGTGAACTCCAAGGTTTGTCCTCTCCTTATGACATCTAGGACCCATTTGTCAAAAGTTATTGAGCTCCATCCCTGAAAGTACAGGGAGAAGCGACCCCCACCACCTCCCCTGGTACCTCCGCTGGGGGGGGGGGCAGAAGGGAGTCACTGGGCGGAGCCAGGAGTGGACAGAGAGGCCTAGGACGACTTGGGGCCACAGGGAGGAGCACCTCCAGGCTGCTGGTTGCCGACTCTCCTCCAAAAGCCTCCTCTCTGGCCCTGTTGGTTACCATAGGCCTGACCACCTCAGAGCTTCCGAAATGGCCACTTGCGTTGTCTCCACTGGTCTCCATGATACATTTGACAGACAGACCAGATGGATTTGCCTGACTCTTGGAGGCAAGAGATCAAAGGCTCCATCTCCGGCCCAAACAACACGGAACCTGGAATGGTAAGTCCCGGATTCCGGACTGCAGATCCTGATGAAAGCCCAAGACCCTCAACCAGGAATGGTGCCTGAGGCAGACACCCGACACTGCTGCTCTGGCTGCCATATCCGCAGTGTCGTACGAGGCACGCAAAACATGTGTGCCTACGTACGAGCCCGATTTCAGAAGGTCCAGAATCTCCGTTTTCTTCTCGGAGTCTGGCAAAGCATTAACTGAAATGTTTAGGCTGCTTAGATTTGTCGTGAGCAGCCGTAATAACTGAAGAGTCCGCCTGAGGATGTTCAGCCAAGAATGGTTCATCCTTCGGGGCTCTATATAGCCTGTCCGATTTTTTTCAGACCTGCCATAACTGAAGCCGGACGCTTCCAGGTTACTATGGTGAGGTCTTGGAAAGTGTCCACTAAAGGAGGAACAACCAAGGGTTTTGGCTCCTTTTGCCTCAGGTACTTAGCCAGACATCGACATTCCAGATCCAAGTCCTCCGTGTCCCACTCATTGGAGGCCTGGATGTGCCTCATGACGTCCATGAAAGTGGGATCGGCAGGAGGCGAGCGGGGCTGGTCCTTCTCTCCTGGGAATCCCCCCCCCCTCCGAGTCCCAAAAAGGAAGAGGCGTGGCTACTGGGTGACGAGTAGCCAGACCTGTCCTGACGGCCAGCCTCACTCGAGCGTGGTGGCTCACCGACCGACGTCGGTCCGAGGACCGGCGACAGACGGCGGAGCAGAGACAGACATCATTCAGGGGACCGATGTCGGGAGCAGTCCCATCTAGCAGAACGGGAACGGTTCCTGGTATAAGACCTGACCCGGCGTAGGCTACCCGACCTGGTAGAGCGTCGGTGTCAGTCTACGGATCGTGATCGGGAACAAGCCTTTGGAGGAGGAGGTGTAGGCAGTGGCCTCTCATGGGGCCTTCCTCGGGAAAGAAGCACCTCCTAGCTGTGGTTCACCCGAAGGGTCCGGGACCGCTGATGGGGCCGGTTTCGGGGCGGGTTCGCTCAGAACATGCCCCACCAGAAGGAAAACAGATCCTAGAGCTCGTCCTTCAAAAACACGAGGCCGCCTTCCCTAGAAAGGGAATCTCCGGTCGACTTTAGAAGGAGAGCCCTGTTCTGAGCCCCGGGGAGGAGGACTTGGGGATGGCGACGCAGCCCCTTCGGGCCGGCTGCGTCTGGATCAGTCGCCCATCACCCGGGGCCGGTAAGGGATCAGACGGTGGGGTCTCGACTGGGGGCACGGGAGTGCACTTGGACCGGCATGCGGTTTCTTGACTGGCGGCATCAGGCCTGAAGGTAGGGCCAAAGCTTGCGCCTCTGAGGACTTCACGGTGACCCTTAACGGAGTCACCTTGGGCTTCGCTGGCCTCTCCCCCGAAGGTTCAGTCTTAGCCTCGTCTTTCGACTTAGGATGCTCACCTGAGCCCGCTGATCCACGGGCTGTCTTGGGAGAAGGCCGTGAATGAGAGCGTGACCGAGACCTGGACCGGTGCCGAGACCAGCTATGGCCCTTTTCGCGGGAATGCTTGGATTTGTCCTTCTTCAGCTTCTCCTCTGAGGTGTGCATATCCATTTTCTGCTCCAGCAGGTACACTTTTAAGGCCTTCAAGCGGCGGATCAGAGTCCAGCTGGTGAATTTTTTACAGGCCAAACAGGCCACAGTGTCGTGCTCAGGCCCTAGACAAAACACGCACTGCCGACGGCGGTCTCTGGACAGGATCTGTCGGCTGCAACCACACTTATTAATGTGGGTTCCCGACGAGGAGATCGAAGACGGCGAAGACATACGTCGGTATGGTAAAACCGTCGAAAACTGTGAAGAAATAGTAACTGTAATGAAAACCGAAGATCTTTAGCTGGGTTTGGCAAGCCAAAACGAGCAGGAACTCTTCACGTGCACGGGACGCGGTGGGAAAAGAACTGGGGTGTAGCTGGGTCCGCCCCCCCTTTTGTACCAGAGCCGACACCGGGTTGGAGCCGATGTCAGGGGCAATCCCTGCTGGGTATTGCTGGCTGAGAAGTTTTCCAGAGGGTCCTAGTGCCTGCGGCATAGTCCTAATTGTGATAGCCTGCTGCAAGAGCTCCCACTCGATATAAGATCAGTATTTCCTCACATACTTCTAAATTCCCCCTCCCCAGCTCCATCGCATACCCCACAGTACAATCCTAATGCTCTCTCATTTGCAAGAGATTCCCCTCCTGCCCCTGTTCACTCTTGTGAGGTACCTGTAGGTCTCCATCATGTCCCCTCTCGCTCTTGTGTTCCAGGGTGTACATGCTGAGATCCCCAAACCTCTCCTTGTACAGCTTCATACACAACCCCTACCCCATTTTAGTTTATCTCCTCTGAACTGCTTCCACCCTATGTCCTTTCCGAGATGCAGCCTCCAAAACTGGACACAGTAGTCCAGCTGGAGTCTCACCAGTGAGCGATACAGTGTCAACACCACCTTCCTCCTCCTCCTGCTGGAGATACCTCTCCCTATGCAACCCAGCACCCCACTAGCCCTCAACTCAATTCAACTCACTCATTATTTATAAAAAAGCACCTTTCCAAAACCAAGGCGCTTGTACAATAAATAGTTAAAATGCACCAAAAAATAAAAATATGATAAAACCGGTCAACATAACATCATTAAAAATCAGGGTAAGCTAGGCTAAATAAATACTTTTTCGCGGTTGCTTTAAAACTTTGGACGGTCAGGCAATCTCGAACCCGATGAGGTAGAGAATTCCACAGGGTCGGGCCGTGAAACTAAATGACCTGGCCCCCAATGTCTTCAAACAGACCCTGGGAATCTCTAGCAATCCCTCATCAGTGGATCGGAGAGGGCAGGGGACAGTAGGGATGAAGAAAATCTTGCAGGTAACTATGTCCCTGGTCATGTAGGGCCTTATAGGTCAGCAAACCGACTCTGAAGGTGATCTGCCACTGTACTGGCAGCCAGTGCAGTCCGCGGAGGACAGGCGTTATATAACTGGTCCTAGAAGTACCAGTCAGAAGCCTGGCCACCGCATTCTGCTATGTCACACTGCCACTGCCACTTTGAGGTCATCAGTTTAGATAACATCAAGGTTCCTTTCCTGCTTAGTAACTGTCACTACCCCCCACCCTGTCCTATACACTGCTCCTAGGTTCCTATCCCTTAGGTGAATAATTTTGCACTTTTTGGCACTGAACCACAACTGCTATGCTTTTGAGCACTCCTCAAGTTTCCCAAGATCCCTGCACATTCTCTCTACCCACTCCTGACTGTCCACACTATTACAGATTTTGGTGGTATCTGCAACGTGTCTCAAAATAGTCATTTCTATGGCTAGCACACCCACCCGGTAATCAAAAACTAAATATATAAAAAAAAATAAAAATGCATCCCTTCCCTTCCAGTTCTTCAGCAATGTCGCTTATGAAGACACTGAAGAGGTCTCTCATTATTGGAGTAAGTGCCATTAACTACCACCCTCTGTTGCCTCTCTGTTAACCCGTTTCCAACGTCATTCACCACTTTGGATCCCACCCCTAGGCTACTCAAATACTTTATCAGTCTCCTATGAGGCACAGTGTCAAAAGCCTTGCTAAAGTCCAGAAAGGCGTCAACTGCACGTCCCAGATCTACTTCCTTGAATAAAACCATCCCTCGTTCAGAACTATGACTCTGACATGTAGTCAACTAGTGCACCCCTCTGTTGGGGTGTGAACTGCCCGATGGAATTGAAAGCCATTTTAGAAAAGTCTGGGAGGGAAAAGGTCAACATCAATTATTCACAGATTGGCACAGTAGTTTTCCGAAGCTGGCTTGGTGACATCTTAAACCTACCTTGGATTTCTCCCTCTTCATTACGGTCATGATCATGGCTTGCTGACATCCTAAACCTACCTCGGATTTCTCCCTTTTCATTATGGTCATGATCATCCGGTTAAAGTCGTAGGCACTCCATCGAATGATGTACAGGCCCTCTTCCTTTTCTTCTCGTTTCAGTTTACTAATCACAAAGTCTTCCCTATAAAAAATTAAATGTGCATTTTTTGTTAGCTAGGAAAAATTACAAAGGTATTCATCTTAAACAGGAAAGAGGATCACTAGAGCTGGATACAGCTGGGTATTTAATGATTTATTACCATTAACACATGGCATTATTGTACTTCTGCAAATTTCTGTACATTGCACCATCTGATATTCCAAGTTATTACAGGCAGAATCACAGATATGGAACTATGCATTACGAGTAGTAATACCATAGAGAGGTTCTGGTGACATAAGAATATTGAGAGCAAAGCGTGAGATGGTATTTAGCCAAATAATACACAGTTCCCCGTTTGTTATTTTTGTAATACACGGATCGGATTCCAGGCTATTCCGTACCTGTATTAACGTCTGCTTGCATTGTCTGACTAGCCCAGTAGCTCCCTCACAATTCACACTTATACCCAGTAAGCCCCAGTGCTCGAGGAGCCCACTGACATAACTTTAAAAAACAAACAAACAAAAAAATGCTACCTCTTACGGATGGCAAACTCCTATTTTTGCAGTCCACATAGGGAACCCTAGCTCAACGGGAACCTGACTCTTGCTAGGCAAAAATATCCCATGAACGTCTGATCCTATAATGCCGTCATTGTAATATACTGACAGTGGTATGGGAAGCTATTACACTATACTTGTCACTTTATTTTGTTACCATTATTAATTATTCCATGTCTGTAGACACTGCACCCTTGCACCATCTCATTTTCTATACTGTACACTGCACTTGTTACTTTATTAAGTACTGCACTTTGCTTTTGCCACTTTTTGCACACACCCCCATCCCCCAGGTTACAACTGGAAACTAGCTCCGGCTCGGTGTGCCTCTCCCAGTCAACACATTTTAAATAAACAAATGCATGTCGCAGCAGAGAGGTGATCCGCTCTCAGGGACCATGGGCACAGGCCACCTAGCAGTTTTAACCCTCCCGTCTGTGGCATTTGCAACGGCTGTTAAAGTAGCTGCTCACTCACCCACCTAGTCGAAGGAGGGGGAAAAAGGAAACAAGCAATAAAAGAAAGAGAGAAAAGCATTAACAATTCTACATGCACTCTCAACAATCCCAACAAAACAAATGTGACTGTTCAGCACTACTTACTGCACTGGGCCGTGAATACCATTCAGGATACTGAGCACCACCCGGGGTGGAGCCACCTCATGGCACAGGTAGTGTTGGGAATCTGCTACAAGTCGAAAGTAACCATCAAGCAACGAGATGAAGGACAGCGCTATTTGTTGAGATGGTAGTACCAGCTCCTACAGAAAGAATTACAAGCACAAGTGTTACATATTTTTTTTATGATGCATCCCAGCTGCCTCTCCAGATTAACTCCTTCAGACCCACTGCTTCCCAGAGGGCCCCCAAGGCCCCCCCCCCACCCAGTACAGTGTCTCAGCCTCTCTCTTCTGGATCTCCGAAAGGTTTTCATCACCACATAACTCTACCTCTATCACTACTTGGGGTGCCTCTGAATAAGGACATGTACAGAGGAGAGAAGTGTTATGTTGTTTGGGGGGAGGCAAGGCATCAACAGACCACAGACCCACTGATATAAGTTGCAACACAAGAGACAGCACAATATATAAACCGATTATATCTTCACTTAATGTGAGAATCAAAACCATCCATCTTCTCTCCCTCCCAAAGGGCTGACACAGTGGGCAGTCACAGTGTGGATCCGTTTGGGAGCAGGATGAAACACTGGCCTAAAGTTGAGCTCCTGCCAGTAGTGGTGCTGTTTGTGGCTACTGAGGTGCCATTTCCTCACAGTTCCTACTAACTGCAGCAGGCTCCTCTTCTGGGTAGCAAACCCCACCGTCGACTAGCGCATAGCAGCACCCCACATACCATTTAACAGACAGTAACCAAACTGCAGCTGGAAAACAACATGTTGAACATGCTTATCAAATCTTGCAGATGAATGTTCTCAACACTGTGGGGATGTGTGCTTTGTCCTGTTCATGAAGTTTGTTGTGTAACAGTATCACATTAACTGTCTCTGCCGAAGGTCCTCAGCAAGAAATTCTTGCAGTGTAATCCAATATCATTACATGCTACCTGACTGCATCTAGGCAAACTCGTGTATGAGGTTGGTCATAGAATGACAGAGACAACAACAAAGTAATAGGACTGTTGCATTTGTGGTGCATTCCATGTTCTAGAAACCCCACAGAAGTCAGCTTGGCTAGGTAAAGCAGCCTTAAAGAGAGAGAGAGAGAGAGAGAGACATACACAGAAAGAGGACAGTGTATAAGCAAACAAGAACTGGGAATACTGTGATATTTCCTTTATTCTTTATGAACCCTCTGCCAGACTCGTTCCCCTTCCCCCAGGATTGGTTTAGCCCCCCATCTCTGCCACTAACCTGCTGCTGTTTCCAACCCCTTAGGTTTGGTCCCTGGGGCATGGTCTGGCCATGCCAGATCCAACCCACCTTCCGCTGCAACCAGAGGCAGGAGTTACTAGGGTGCCACAGTGAGCGGACAGTAGCTGAGGTCAGGGTGGAAGCGGGCCCGGGATCATCCCGTGTGAGTCCTTCTTTCTTGGTTCCACAACCATGGGAAGCCAGCATGCTAAGGGCTCCATGCCTGCCCACAAAGAACATGGAAGAGCAAAGCCCAGCAGACGTCCCTTTCCCCCTGTGCTTAACCATGTGGCAGTGTTACAGTAGAAGCAGCTACTCCGCCCCCCCCCCCCCGCAGGAAGATGCTCAATCTTCTTTGCCATGGCTGGCCCCCAACTGCCCACACTCATTCCGGAACATGTAGCATGCGGCAGTCCTATCACTGTACCGATGGACGGAAAGGCTGGGCTTCACTGTTCTGTGTCACATACTTCTAGTGGAAAGCGGCCCCTTGAATTGAAAGTCCAGTTCATCAAATAAAAAACACAAGTAAAATTCTTCTCAAGTTCTACCGTCAGAGGCCAAATAAATGTAAAACCTAGTTCTGATGTCTTATTTACATCTATTTTTTTGTTAGCCGCCCAGGACCAACCACCAAATCTTCAGACAGTTCCTCTGGTCCTTCCCAACCGCCAGCAAATGCTATCCCCTTGAGACCCAGCCTGGAGGGATCCACGCGGCACTGGAACCAAGGTGCTGGCAGCATCATCCCGCTAGCACAAGATGTTCCTTTTTTTCCCCTGACTGTTTCTTGTCCCCATGGCGGCAACACGTACAACCTACAAAGTGGCCTCACGTGTGCACAGAAGGTCTCTTGACAGGAGAGAACACACTTCCTGGCCCAACACTGACTGAGTGGCTGCCTTCTACAGGACGTGCTGCCAGGGGCAATCCACTTCCCAGCTGAATACCAGCTCCCTAAGTCCACTACCAAGCCCCGACAGTGTGGCTGGGCCACTGGGAGTCGGCAGTTCTGTTTTGTTTCTTTACTTTATGTTTATTGATTTTTGCAAAATTAGCCTACAAAGTTAATGAAAACTTGATTCAGAGTATAGGCTGGTATTATACAACAATTTCACAGCAGATAATACTTGTCTCCTAACAGGCAAACTGGGAGGAGGGGACGCAGGCTTGAGGCTTTATTTGGGTTCTTGTTTTGGGGCAACAGAGTGATATCAATGTGTTACCATGTCTTATTCTCGCCTATGGGTCATCACATTAAGCTATTATCATATAATGGAAACGGAGTACATAATCTGGTGAAATGTACCTGCCTTCGACAATTTTTTCGGAGGGAGATGGCAGACATTTTCATACAGGCGATCCATCTCTCCTCAGAGGAACATAACATTCCTTAAACTGGGCTACAATCAGGTCTTTTATTCCTCATACTCCTCATGCCACAGGAGGGGGAGAGGTTACTTTAATACGATGGTCATCCCCTCTGAAATACAACCACAAGAAACAAATTCCAAGGGGCATTATTCAATAGTAAGAGGCACCTTGTATAGTCAACCCCTCACACTGGCAAATGTATAAACCTTGTCACATGTGGGGTTTCTGGACACATGGCACTACCTTAACCCCTCCAAGATGGAAGATACTCATTACTCCCCCTGACAAGGCAGTTATGTCACGCTCGACTACATTCTCGCAACTACTGAACATGTTGGCACTCTTCATGAGGTTAGACATAGCCTACTCCACCTCTCCAACCTGGTCCCTGTTACTGCCCTGTTCCCTCCGGGGGAACCCGGCAAATCGACCCACTGATGGCTACACCCTGGTCTGCTATGGGAAGAAGCGTTTACACAGAAATTAGAAGACCATATCCCTCAATATATTCAGGAATATGACACTCTGATCACTTCCAGCATTCTCTGGGATGCCCCAAAAGCCCGTGCTGCAAGGACAAATTACTGCCCATGCCTCAGCACAACATCGAGGCAGGGAACAAAAACTGAAGGAGCTGCGAAGCACCTTACACACCCTGCAATTTTTCCATTATAGGGCGATACTTCTGTCCTCCAGCAACTTTTGGCCATTAAAGCACAAATTCAAAAAAAACTGGACCAAAAAGAGAAGCATTCCCTGTTCAGAACACCACCCCCCTCCCCCGTGGAGAAAGGAGGTCACGAGGGCCAGTCTCGAAGCCCTCCCTGCCAAGAAGCCCAGCCGACCCAGAACACCACCCCCTCCCCGTGGAGAAAGGAGGTCGCGAGGCCAGTCTCAAGCCCTCCCTGCCAAGAAGCCCAGCCACCCAGAACACCACCCCTCCCCGTGGAGAAAGGAGGTCGCGAGGGCCAGTCTCAAGCCCTCCTGCCAAGAAACCCAGCCGACCCAGAACACCACCCTCCCCGTGGAGAAAGGAGGTCGCGAGGGCCAGTCTCAAGCCCTCCTGCCAAGAAGCCCAGCCGACCCAGAACACCACCCCCTCCCGTGGAGAAAGGGAGGTCGCGAGGGCCAGTCTCAAGCCCTCCTGCCAAGAAGCCCAGCCGACCCAGAACACCACCCCTCCCCGTGGAGAAAGGAGGTCGCGAGGGCCAGTCTCAAGCCCTCCCTGCCAAGAAGCCCAGCCGACCCAGAACACCACCCCTCCCGTGGGAGAAAGGAGGTCGCGAGGCCAGTCTCAAGCCCTCCTGCCAAGAAGCCCAGCCGACCCAGAACACCACCCTCCCCGTGGAGAAAGGGAGGTCGTGAGGGCCAGTCTCAAAGCCCTCCCTGCCAAGAAGCCCAGCCGACCCAGAACCCCACCCCTCCCCCGGAGAAAGGAGGTCGCGAGGGCCAGTCTCAAGCCCTCCCTGCCAAGAAGCCCAGCGACCCAGAACACCACCCCTCCCCGTGGAGAAAGGAGGTCGCGAGGGCCAGTCTCAAGCCTCCTGCCAAGAAGCCCAGCCGACCCAGAACACCACCCCCTCCCCGTGGAGAAAGGGAGGTCGCGAGGCCAGTCTCAAGCCCTCCCTGCCAAGAAGCCCAGCCGACCCAGAACACCACCCCCCTCCCCCGTGGAGAAAGGAGGTCGCGAGGGCCAGTCTCGAAGCCCTCCCTGCCAAGAAGCCCAGCCGACCCAGAACACCACCCTCCCCGGGAGAAAGGAGGTCGCGAGGGCCAGTCTCGAAGCCCTCCCTGCCAAGAAGCCCAGCCGACCCAGGTAATTAAATAGCCCACCTGTATTTTGGCGCCTTTTCCAACGGCTGCCTGGTCACAGCCCTGCCGCCCGTCTCCTCGGCCAAATCCAAAGCGGATTTCTGGACGCGAACTTCTGCTGCAGGGAACTGGAAAACCAGAGTTCAGCAGCTTCCGATAAGCCTGCCTGCTACCAACAGATAGTAAAAAGCTGCATATTTCTGTTCTCAGTGCTTGCCAAATAATGTAGAGGGAAAAAGCTGTTAATTTTTGTTTTCCTACGGACTTGAATTAATTGAAAGTAAGGTGACAACACTGTATGTAAGGCAGAGGGATTGTGTGGGACTGCAGCAGGACCCGGTTGTAATTGAGTGACTCAGGGCAACGCAACACGGGCTGCAGGGGACAGATTGCTGCTATACCATACGGGACCTGGGCAGTTAAGTACACTAGGACTCGCAGTGGGAAATTGGGCAGGTACTTGCCTGCAGAGCTCTGAGTTCTCGAGGCCAGGCGCTCGAGACCCCTGATCCCTGCAGCATTATCCAGCTCCATTACACGCTGCACCAGCCAATCTCAGACTAATCGCCTCCCTTTCTGCCTACTTAAAACGATTTGTTCTCCTCTTCTCTCCCAGAACACCACCCCCTCCCCGTGGAGAAAGGAGGTCGCGAGGGCCAGTCTCAAGCCCTCCTGCCAAGAAGCCCAGCCGACCCAGGTAATTAAATAGCCCACCTGTATTTTGCGCCTTTTCCAACGGCTGCCTGGTCACAGCCCTGCCGCCTCGCCTCCTCGCCAAATCCAAAGCGATTTCTGGACGCGAACTCTGCTGCAGGAACTGGAAACCAGAGTTCAGCAGCTGAGGCCCCGCCAACGCTATGCTGCTCCCCACCGCCCCCACCACCACCCTTGCTCGGCTCTTGAATATATACCCTATAGTAGGTCAGGTGACACGTGAAATAAACCTATCAGCCCACTTCTCCAGCTGCAGGTTATAGAAATCCAGCCCTAGAGGCCGCTGTCTCGCTTGGCAGACCCACTATGTATTTCACCCTATTTACAATGCTAATAGCCAGCAGGCTCACTCTCCTTGCTCATCAACCCCCCCCAGTGGCTCCTCCGCCCCATGACTCCACCACCAACCCTGTTCCCTTAGCTTTCTCTGACAACTACCGCCCAACCATCCCTACGCTGCAAGCCAATGCCCTCAGTACTAACCCACCTTTCTTTGCCTATACCCTTGCTCACACCTCACTTCAACTGGGCAAACACTGTACCACAGTTTTTCCCAACTTATAACCCAGCCCCTCCCAGCTGCAATGTCTTATTGCTACTTCTCCCATCGCCTCCCTCCCTTCTTCCCGGCGACATCTCTAGCTTACCAGTGCCCACCCACAACAAAAACAAAACATTCTCCATTGCGCCACAGCATGAGTCTCTTAAACTCTCCAGGCTCTCCCCTGCTGCGACACGCATTCCTTCTACTCCTCCTTTCTGGAAACATTCATCCCAACCCTGGTCCCCTCAACAAAACCTCCCAAACAAAACCACAGGGAAGACTACTGCTGGCATCACTTAATATCTGTAGCCTTCCCAAGAAACACACCCTACTGCAGGTTGGATTGCCCAACATGCCCCAGACATCCTAACCCTCTCTGAAACCTGGCTATCAAATAAAATCCCCAATGATGCTGTTTCCTAAGCAACTATAACGTCCTTAGGGCAGATAGATCCGTAAGCGAGGTGGAGGCTGCGCATATACATTAAATCAACGCTCTGCGCCACCATCGTTGACACCCTCCCCCAAACATGAGGCCCAGACTTGCAGTCAAAATTAGATTGGGCTCTAAAACAATCATCATCATCTCAGCCTATATCCCCGAGAAACCAGAAACCCGCATTTGAATCCATCCTCCACACTGTCTCACACCTCCCAAATACTAATGAAACCATATTAATGGGTGACTTCAACATCGACTGGGCATCCCCATCCTCCTCCGTCTTCAGTGATGCTGCCCAGGCTATCGGTCTCTCCCAAATTATCACATCCCCAACGAGGCGCGACACAAGAACCGGGACATCCTCACTACTAGATCTCATCTTTACCAACAGGCCAAAAAATATTACCCAGGCTTCAGTGCTCCCTGACTCTATCAGTGACCACTCCCCGGTTATCTGCTGGTGGTCGGGCAAACTGCCCACTGCACCACCCAAAACCACATTGCACCGAAAAATCAAAAAAGGAGGCATAAATAACCTCAAAGAATACCTAGCCAATAGTTACTGGCTTCCCTTATATAACGCACAATCAGTTGATGCCGCTCTTGCCCACTTTATAGCTACCTTTAACAAAGCTTCAATATATATGCTCCCTCACTAGGCAGGTTGTGAAACCAGGTCCACACCATGGATAACACCCTCCCTCCTAAAACTCATGCAACACAGGGACAACCTCTGGCACAGGGCCATAGACTCCCAACGCCCCAAGGACAGACAACTCTACAGGGAGGCTCGAAATAAATGCACCTGGGCCACACGGCAGGCCAAGGCCGATACTATCAGCACACCCTCCTCCTCCTGGGGAGATGGGAGAAAGTTCTGGAGAAACATACATGAAATTAGCGCAAATCACGCTCCCCACCCTACCCAACTAAGTCTGAACGGGACGTTACCCAAGATCCTGCTAAAATCACTGAAGCCCTCAATGAAACTTTCTCAGACCTCTCACATATCCTCCCGCCTAACTTCTTCCACCCCCAAACCTCCCTCTACTCCACTTATGGCAAGAACAGCCTCCCTCCTCCTTTCCAGTTCTGACCATCCCCTGCTCCTTAGCCAGCTGCTATATCTCCAAAGCAATCGCTAACACTCGCTTCAGCAACGACTCCCTGGACCTAAAACTCATAAGGCTTACCCTTGATATCACCATAACCCATCTCACACATATCCTAAACCTCCGCTACCCGGCCAATTCCCCACTACCTGGAAAAAAGCCGTGATCACCCCTATCTTAAAGAGCGGGGATCCCACCCTCCCCGGGAATTATAGACCAATCTCTATACTCCCTCCTCTCTCCAAAGCCCTGGAAAAAATAGTCTCTGACCAACTTACTGAGCATCTAACAAAACACAACCTGCTCAGCAAGGAACAGCATGGGTTCAGAGCTGGCCACAGCACCATCACGGCTCTCGCCGAGCTCACAACATTCATCCATGAGGCGCTCGACCAAGGGTCACTAGCAGGGGCTATCTTTATAGACTTAACTAAGGCCTTCGACACGGTCAGCCACGAATTACTCCTTCAAGTCCTGCCGCAACTAAATGTAGTCTCCGAGGCCGCTGCCTGGCTAAAGGACTACCTCACAGAACGCTCGCAGCAAGTAAGAATAAACTCCACCATCTCCACTCCCAAGCCCGTTCGCTCCGGTGTTCCGCAGGGGTCAATCCTAGGCCCACTGCTCTTCACTCTCTTCCTTAATTCTCTCCCCAAAGCCTGCAGTGGTCATCTTTACTCTATGCCGATGACGCCGTTCTCTACTGGAAACACCTCAACCGCACGATTCCAGCACACCTCCAGGAATACTTCCGAGCTGGAAAACTGGTTCGCTGACCACCCACTGATCATTAACTATTCCAAAACCAAGGCCATGACCTTTGCTCACCGCCAAAGCCCGCACAGCCAGATGGCTCTTCACATTTCCAATGCGGATGGTTCCCTGCTGGAGCGCGTCAATCACTTCAAATACCTGGGGGTCACCCTGGACACCTCCCTCTCCTACCACAGACATGTGCGCCTCTCTCGGCAGCAATCAACTCGAGAGTGGTACCCTCTACAGAATCAAAAACAGTCTGCCCGCTCATGCCATGCAGATAGCTGTCACATCCTCCATCCTCTCCCCTAATCGACACGGGATTGTAACTCACGGCACTGCTGATAACTCCACCCTAAGCTGCATCACCACTGCTCTAAACAAAGCATGTCGCCTTGTCTCGGGCAGTGACAGACTCACCCACACCTGCGACCTCATACCGACTGACTGGCTGGCTTAATTTCGACCAAAGGCTCAAGTACCACACCTGCATTCTAGCAAAAGATCCACCTCCTGCTAGCGCCAACCGCCTTCACCACATCATCAAACCGGCCCTCTCAGGCGACTACCAGACTCACGGCTTCCACATCCTTCGTGGTTCCCCATGTCGAACGCCCTTGCGCAGAGATCCTCCGCCACTGTGCCCCCATTTGGCTAAACACTCTTCCGCCTCCCTCTCCCAATCCCGCAGCATCCATCTCTTCAAAGCAGGCCTAAAAACCTTCCTAATGGATAGCTCAAAATGTGCATGCTACGTTGGCCTACCTGTCGCCGCTCCCCTCCCCCACACACCCACACAGGGGCCCTTCTGACCTTTCTAACCCCTTGCTCAACCCAGGGGTCGCAGGTATGTCTCCTACCTGCCCAAACGAGAGAAAGAGAAAAAAAAAAGTCCCTCTGCCATGATACCGACAATTAACTCAGTAATGCCACTTGTTTATTATGCCTTGAAAGTTGCCTTCCATTGCCTTTCTGTCATATGTCTCTCCTCCATCTGTAACCACTGGAGAGCTAATGTTACTAAAATGTGATTTGTACATAAAACTGTAAATAATTTGTGCCTGTATATAATCTTGCCTGGCCTGTTCCGTCTGTCTTCCCCCCAACTCGTGTTCCCCCCCTCCACCCTTTGTAACTGACGTGGAGCCTTTGCAAAAGAGTCTTTGACTCAAAGGTTTGTAATTCCGAATTTCAGTAAATAAATAAATAAATAAATATTTGAGGTATTCATATTATAAATGCGGGGAGTGAGGCACCAACACCTGTGTCCATCACCTCAGAGTAGCCATGGCGCAAGCTTGCATCCCAATGGTTCCAGGTCCCTTGACCACTGGGATATTGCTATCCAAAAAGGCTATTACACCAGTCTCTATACCCCAGACAGCCCAACTCCCTCCAGGGAATAAATCAGTCTTCTTAATGCAAGTCAATTTGCCCAAGCTTTTAGAAGCACACTGCGAAGCCATGACTAGCCCTGTAACTACTGAGGAAATAGCCTTGAGAATTTCGGCTCCCATGACAGGAAACTGCCCAGGCTCGGACGACTTTCCCTCTAAATGTTATAAGCCCCCCTCCCCACTACAATAACTGACCCCACTCTTGATCAGACTCTTCAGGATGGGGAGGACGCTCCACCCTCTTGGCAATGTGCTACTATTTCAGCACTCACCAAACTGCAGAAAGATCCCCTCCCCCCATGTCTTATCGTCCTATTTCAATTCTTAATTATGATTACAAACTAGCTATGCCTACTTGGGTGACAAGGTTGGGCAGACTAGGTGGGCCAAGTGGTCCTCATCTGCCATCAAAGTCTATGTTTCTATGTTTAAAGTTAGAGGCCTTCTTCCATCCCTGCTGGACACGGACCAGGCAGGGTTTTGTATGAAAACATTAAGTCCATGATAATGTTTGGAGAACACTTCTCCTGTTAGACAATGTTTATCAAAGATCTATCCTCCGGTCCTATCCAGCCTGGATGCGACAAGGCCTTCGATAAGAGTCTCTTGGCACTTCCTCTGGAATGCCTTAGATATTTTTGGATTCCTCCAGAGATTATGACACTACTACAGACTCTTAACCATAGGTCAAAGCCTTATGTCATAGTAAATGGCTCTCTTCTGCAGGCCTCTAAGCTGGGGCGAGACACCCAACAGGGCTGCCCTCTCTTGCCAACTTTATTCGCCCTTTACATACAGCCTCTTGCAGCTCATGTCTGGCAACCCCCTTAGATACCAGGCATACCACTAAGTGGCAAAGCCTACTACAGGACTGCCCTCTTTGCAGATGATATCCTGCTAACAGTCACAGAACCTACCATCTCTCTGATTCCCACATGGGATATACTGGAACAATTTGAAATCATAGCGGGCTCTTGCCTTCATACACATAAAACTAAAGTATTACCATTCCACTACCTTCCTGATCAGGCCCTCAAAGCCCGGCTAAAAAAAAATTGGTGGAATTGGGGCACCCTAAAATACCTGTAGATCCAAATCACCAAAAACTGAAACCACCTGGATATCCTTAACTATGAGCCACTTACCAATGGAATAACAGAAGATTTAGAACAGTGGTACCTCCTCCAATTAACTTTCTTAAATAGGGTAGAAGCTATCGGACACAATGTCCTACTCAGGATTTTCTACTACAGTACTTACAAACTCCCCACATAACGCTGGCACATAACTACTTCCAGGCACAAAAAAAAAAAAAAAAAAAAAAACTCTTGTCCCAATTTATTTGGAGAGGCAGCCAGCTAAGAATTAGGCTCTCCCTTTTGCAACTTTCCACCGAGAAGGGGGGGGGGCATGAACTTCCCTAACCTATGCTTCTATGCCACAGCCTGTCAACTGAGACTATTTGTCTCTGGACATCTAGCAATTACAGGGCCCACTGTAAAAATACAGAATTAATATTAAAAGATCTACAGGTCATCAACTCCATCTTAAAGCTTCAATCCCTGGGTATCTCCCTCTCACGCAATTCTTTCCTCTTACAAGCAACAGTACTCCATGCTTGGCATGGTGTCTGGCATGGCACCTCCTCTGGGGACCCTGAACCACTCTTAGTTGCCCTAGCTCAAGATCAAACTAACCCCCTAAATAAAACTGAGCCATTTTTAAAACACTGGGCTAAAAAGAGGCTTACATATCTCCATCAACTGCTAGACATTAGAGGGGCGCTCCCCTTTCAGGCACTGAGGGATAACTATGCCCTCCCACCTACAGATCACTTCCATTACCTTCAAATCCGGACATACTTAACAAAACAGCACCAAAAACGTACCCAACTCTCCGACCCATCACAGGAACTTTTCGCACAAGTTCAATACCACCAATGGGGTGGGGTGGAATGGGGGTGCTCATTTGGTGGCCAGATATATACCCTGAGAGACAAGGCCAAGGACTCCACCAGCACGGCACTCCACAAGTGGATGGTGACCCTCCAGGTTAACTGCGAGAAGAAACATTGGTTTGAAAAAGCCCTGCCCGCATGTAAACTTTCTATGGCCCCCTATCTCAAAGAATTTGCGTGGAAATGACGGATGTGGTTTTTAAGAACGCCAGCTGTTCAGATGAAATACATAGGAGAGCAGGCTGGTAAATGCTGGACGGCTTGTGGGGAACTCAGAGCGGACTATGCCCATTATTTCTGGGGATGCCCAGGATTAATGCACTCTTGAACAGAGGTTACTCAAATCTGAAGAAGGCATGTTTGATTTGCTCAGGTGCTCTTGCTCCCACGATGGTCAGATGTATGTTGTCCCACCTACCTTGCACATTAGAGGGAGGCAGCTAAAACTACTTTTTTATTTTGCTCACAGGAGCAAAGAAGGTGATTACCAAGCTTTGGTTTAAGCCTCACCCACCCACTATAGTCCAGTGGATCGCAATTATAGACTATAAACAAACTTACTACTACTTGAATCATATACCAGTCTTTGAAGAAGTCTGGAGAAAAGGGACTTTATATAAATTACAGACTGACACTGAATTTGTTCCATGATCAATTTATTCGCTGCTATCTGTTGACATACATGAAACAATGTAATATATATATATATATATATATATCAGTTTTTGTAACAGACTTCATCATCATACAGGATACCTGCTTTGTTTACTTCTATATGATGGGGCTGAATTAAATGTAATATTTTAAAACTCCTGTCTCCTTTTGTATCCTGTAATAAATTAGCTGCCTGCTAGAGTCACCTCTTGTACATTCTTTGTCTAACTGTACCCATTTCCATTTATCAAAAAGTTCTCAATAAAACATTATTAAATATAAATAATACTCAACTTCTCTACCCATCGTTACAGCATTTGGGGAATCCAACAAAATATTTAAAGTCAATAATCCCTAAGGTCACCATAGTGACTCTGCGTAGCACGACCATGGACGACTATCCATGACAGTTTTAAAGAATGTCCACAGAACAAATCCCTGTGATATCAATGGGCTAGACGGCCCTATGGTCCTTCAATCTGAAATTAATTAATGATATTTCATTCTGTGGAGACTTTCTTCAGACTATTTCCCTCCACCTTTGCCATTCAAGTCTTATATTAACACTAATGTGGTAAACTAAGATTTTCTTAACAAATAACAGCATTCTCAAGATAATAATCCTATACATAACCACTATTTTATGTTTTTACTTGACAGTCTGTACTCTATCAGATTTTCAGACTTCTGTATAGTGGATTTGTAAAATACAGGAGTGTCAAGTTAACAGACCCTTGCACAAGTCCTCTCTAGTTAACTAACTGGGTCGATTAAAACCATACAAAAAAGGGGTTATGCCCCGCTAGGCTGAGTTATTAACTCTAATCCTAAACTTGTATGCTATTTCCGAACGCTCTGAAGCCGAAAAAACTGTGGTCTTTCTGCACCATGAGACGGAGTCCTGGAGTTCTCGGGACCAAACGTTCTCCACTATCTTGGTGGACCAAAATATTGAGGAAAATTCAGTGTAAGAAAACAGAACAATGATCCAATTTCAAGCATTTTAAGCAGCACTGTAAGAACTTGGTAGTGAGAATCAAAGGATTCTAGGTCATAACAGCGCCGAAATAACGGCAGCGACCAAATCAGCAACTGCACATCACCGAAAATGGTAACGTGCAGTACTGCGCCCATCAGGAACTGGTGCTGCATTTGACAACGAGGGACAACGTAAATATACATGTTATGCGGAGGGGGCATAGCCCCCAGCACCCCCCAAACTTTAAATAATCAACTCGGGGAGACAGGTGATACTGGGGAAGAGGGAAAAACTCAGAAGGGGGCTACACTGAGAGACAGATGTTGGCAGGGAGAATGTTTTGGGGGGGGGAAAACAAGGCCGGGTGGGTGGGGGAACGGGACACAAGTCAGTTTATAAAAAAAATTACTGTATTATAAAAAATAAATAAATATGCCCACAGCCAGTCCTGAATCTGGGTCGCCCAACACAAAGACTGTGACTTTAACCACCACACCAGATGGTCAGCTCGGAACTGGCTTGAACAAACCTACACATACTCTTTCAGCTACATACCAAAACTGTGTGCTGAATTACACTGTGCTATTAATAGCACATAGCTGTCTTTACTGTCACTGTTTTGACTTTGTTCAAATTACCTGGCTCAAGAAGACTCGCTATCTTAACGGGATACTGTAGCAAAGTAAACCCTTAATTAACTATAAAGAGTTAGACAAAGCAAAAGCAAACAGTTTTAACTGTAACTTGCAACAAGAGTCTCTGTTTGCGTAAATACATACATAATGTCCACAAGTACTAAACGTTTAGTCCCCCCCCCGTTTCCGCCATCTCAACCTCCTGCTCTCCTTTCTCAAAAAAATTTTTTTTTTAATCAACTCCAACTTATGCCCTGCTTCTGTAGAATCACCAAAACTGAACACTTTCCCTCCATATATCATTTTCAGCCTCGATGGAAGCTGAGGTTTGTGCGAGACACCCAGCTCTCACAGCCCAGCCCGCACAGCATCAAACACTTGTTGACAATTGTGGGTCAAGAATCTCGAGTCTGGGAGGCAGTGAATAGTCAATCCATCCTGCAGCATCAGTGTCCCCACCCATTTAGCCTTTTGCAGGAGCATATCTTTGATGTGTACTCCGGTGGTGGTGACCAACATTGTGCAAGGTAAGTCTGCAGTAGTTGGGACAGCGCCCCGGGGTAATCCTGTGGGCCCTGGTTAGGAAAGTGTCAGACTTCATGTGTAGCAGTTCTTTTACCAGGGTCTGCATAAATGTTAACGGTTCACAGTGCCTTCTACCCCTTTGGGAATTCTCAGGAAACTGAGATTAGGTGCCCAAGCCCCATTTTCAAGGTATTTCAACCTCGCTCACAGCAGTTTTTTTCTCTTTTGTGAGTCTAGTAGCAGATGCTTGCAATCTGTCCAAAGCAGTCGTGAGTACTTTCTGTCCAGTCTCCAGCTCCTCTATTTTTGTTTTCCACCATGCAGACCCTTGAGTTGAACCCTTCAACTTTCTTGCCTAACTGTCTCATTGCACCAAGTACAACTCCCACTGTAGCCTCTAGGCCCCTTTCTCTTTCCACCGGTGGTTGTTTGATCCCGCTCGAAGTAACTGGTGCTTTGCCCTTACTGTCTTTCGCTTTGCTTGTTTTTCTGACTCATCGTTCAAGATATTTCAAACTTTTCCAGGTTCAGCTCCACAGGAATCTCTACTGAATGCTATTAATTTTCATCGACTTTGCAAAAAAATATAAAATTTTACTGTTTAGAGAGCGGTGGATAGGAAGGCGGTCTGAACAGTATCGTTCTTTGTCAGCCGTTAGTCTGGGATGGACAAGTTGTCATGGAGAGGTTGCAGTTAAGAGTTGGCTTTTAAACAACATAAATCAGAAACTGGTTAGCGGATACATGGGCAACCATGTGATCCCTGCTAATGTCTCAGTTCTTCTTCCTCGACCTTAAAGGAAAGCCGTCATTATTACCCATTCCTGCCCCAGCAAAGCTTATCCTCTGGTTAAGCTTTTAATGTACATCGAGGCGTTTTTCTCACGCCACAACATATGTTATTTTAACTTGCAAAAATTCGCAACCTGGAAGTATAGCAGACATGGGGGGAGGGCTCCGTTATCTGCAAAGGTGCGTCGATGCACCGCTCACTTCAGTACATTTTGTGCTGAGGCGAGCGGTGCATCGCCCCTGCCCCCAGATAATGGAGCTCCCTCGCACGCCAGGCAGCAGATTTTTACAAGTTAGGATCAACGTATGTTACTGCATGAGAAAATGCTGCAATGATACATTAAAAGCTTAACCGGAGGGTAAGCTTTGCTGGGGCAGGAGTGGATAATGACTGCTTTCCTTTAAACTGACCCCTAACTGCTGATGGTAACGCTTAGGTAAATGTACTTCAACAAGCAGACATCATCCAAACTAGAAATCAATATGCAAATTAGGGAAATAATTTTATGACATAAACCTGTCACTAGAGATTAACTAAGGGGAGGGACAGGAGAGGAAGAGACAAAATAAGAGAGAGAGAGAGAGCATATGTTTTTCCTTTTTCTTGTCTCCACAGTTTTGATCAGATAACAGCTCCCTAGTTTAAATGTTATTTCATTCTCAAACTGAAGGACTTTCCTGGGAAGGGGTGTGCCGGCTGGCCGTGGCTCAAACTGTGCTGCCACGATGAAGATCTTGACTTATGAGTGACAGCCAATTCTCTTTAGATTCATAGTTTATTGGACACTTTAACCAAAATAGTCAATATGAGTACACCTATTTGCTATTTACACTTGACTCCAGCGAGAAGATGGCTCCTACAGAGATTACAATTATCTAGCAATCAATTACTAAATAGTCCAGTAATATGTGTATCAAGTAAGACAACTCTGTAACGCAGCAGCACTTCCCGCTTTGGCAGGGAGGGAGAGACAGGTGCCAGGTTCTGCTGCCATGGCAGTTTGCTTCTTCTGCAAGGAGATACTACTTGCTAGTGAAGTCTGTCAGGGCACCACCAGTCACCAAACAGCAGGCAGGTGGGATCACAAGGGAGAAAACCAGGAAGAAACCCCTACACTCCATGAGATGCCTAAATGACATTCACTGACACTCGGGTCCTTCTCCGTGGATCCCCGCTGGCTGCAATGGCGGAAGGAGCAGAAGATAGGACTTGGAGATAGCTGGCAGGAAGACCTGAAGGAAGAAGCAGGTGACACTCCGTGGATCCCTGGTGGCTGTGACAGGTGGGGGAGGATATTACCACGGTACCGTGTCTAACCAGAGTTGACCGTGCTTTGATTGTGGTTGATGACCATGGTTAAAAACCAGTGTCAATCTAGCATGGTCAGAGCATGGTTAACCATGGCCACTTTTTCTTTTTTCCCCCACAAAAGTTTGTATCCTCCGTAGCAGACCTGGGTGGCTATCAGCCCTGTCCACTTCTTCAGCAGCCATCCCTACCTCTCTCCATGTCAGGAAGTTCAGCCCCCCCAGGGGCAGAGTGGAAGGGCTGTCCTCACTCCCAGCACACATATCCAGTTTTTGGCTTGGGACCGGCAGGGTGGACCACAAGGGCACAGGCATGAATTCACAAAGCTCAGGCCCCCATATTTTCCACTTTTCTTCTAACCCCAACCCCGGTGCTGTGGCGCCAGTATGTGTGCGTGGAGGCGCACTCATCCAGTGTCACCACAGCTCCCTCCCTTCAAGTCGCTCGCACCTGCACTACCAATGGGCCTCCACCCAGTGGCAGTCAAGGGCCATGACTTGGCCACCTTCCCTGCCAGAGGAGAGCTGTCCCTGGGACACTCGATTCTCCCACCCCACTGACACCCTGCAACTTGTGCTCGTTCACGACCTGCCGGCATGGCAAAAGGCAAGGTGTGTAACACCTCAACCCTCCATACTATTGGGCCAGATAGCCATGGTCATTTTTTAACCATGGTTGACCATTCTTTAAAATGAAGAACAGGACCTATACATTTCTGATCTGTTTATTTCATCTACATAATATATTACAGCCTTTCCCAATATGCTGCCTAGATGTTCAGGACACACCATGGTCAACCATGGTTCACCATGGTCTGTCCATAGTCTTAAGAGCATGGGATAGAAACTGTATTTGCATAATTTATTTGCAAATCAGAATGCAGAATTTGACACTTTAAACTCATATAAATAATCACAATCTGTTGTTGCAATTTATGAAAAAATGTAAGATTTACACAGGTATCATCTATAGCCTAAGGATGCATACCAGCATGCGCACAACTCATAAAAACTGAAATCGGAGGCATTCTATGACTAAAGAAGAGAAAAGAAATATGGAACATAAATGCTACACGAATAGTGAGTAGTGAGCAGATCTTAGCCCCCTGAAGAAGCCCGCACCGAACGAAACATTGGGCATGACCAGGGGATTGTCTTCTGATTGGTTGAAAATAAATACATTGATATTTGAACTGTTTATGAGTGTGGCTGGGTACTTTGGATTTTGTTTGCTAACAGTTTCTGCCACAACCAGTCTCATACTGAAATTTTTGAATGGTGGACACTTGCAGAAGGGAACCCACCTAACTCTTTGTACTTCAAGGTTTACACAAAGCAATTAAATACTTGAGCATAAAAATTACTATGCGAACTCACCACATCTTAAAAGAGTTTAGTTACATGGTGGTGTACATAGAGATTAAGCCATTCTATGAGTTATGAATGAGGAGAAACTCCATTACAAAGAGGAAAAACAGCTGCAGTGGTAAGTGAATAAATACAGGTTACTCACCTGTAACAGGAGTTCTAGGAATGGTATATGTTGTTCATCCACACTCATTGGCAGTATCCTTGCCGCTTTAAATCTTGCCGGAAGGTCTTCAAGCTTGCTCCTCCCACCCACCCGGGTGGTATAACTCTCGGCTCCGCCCCATGACGCCAGATCTGGCCCGCTGGAAGCTCAGGTTGTGCGTCGAAGCCGGGGAGGTCGGGTGGGTCGTGTGGATGAACAACATATACCATTCCTAGAACTCCTGTTACAGGTGAGTAACCTGTATTTCTAGGGACATGGATATGTTGTTCATCCACACCATTGGCAGACTCCTAGCAGTTCTCCGGGAGGAGGGAGGCAAGACGCACACCCCCTATACTTAGGGAAGAGAGACTGGAGAACCGAGGCCCCAAAACCAGCATCCCGGCGTGACTCAAGGTCGATGTGGTAGTGGGTAATGAAGGTGTTTGCTGACTTCAGGTAGCAGCCCTGCAGATTTCCTGGATAGGGACGTCCTGGAAGCAGCCACCGTTGCAGCAGTATGGCGGGTAGAATGAGCTCTTATCCTCTGGGAGGCTCCATGCCCGCTAACTTATAGAGAGATCTATGCAGGAGGTTACCCACCTGCTTATCGTCCGCTGGCTGCAGGTCTGCCAGATGCGGCTTCAGCGTGGGTGACAAACAGCTGGCGAACCTCTCCCGAATATCAACCGTGCGCTCCGCACGTAAGCGGCGCCCTTCTGGGATCCAGAGTATGGAGCCTATATTCGACCTCCGAGGTGTGATTGGGGTAGAACACCGCAGAGTCAACACCTGGTTAAGGTGAAACTCCTGACACCACCTTCGGAAGGAATTTCGGTGGGAAGCAGGACAACCTTGTCCCTGTGGAAGACCAGGTATGAGACCTCGATGGAAAGCGCCTGGAGCTCTCCCATCCTTCTGGCTGACGTGATAGCCACCAAGAAGGCGGTCTTCCACGACAGGTGAGAGAGAGCACCTGTGCATAGGTTCGAATGGCTTGCCCATGAGCTTTGCCAGTACCAAGCAGTAGATCCCACGGAGGTGGGGTTCCCGCACTGAGGGGAAATGTGATCAAGGCCTTGAAAGCGCCAGACCACTCTTCTCCTGCGCACCGACTGCTTCCCAGCCCGCGCCGGTAAGCAGAGATGGCTGCCAGGTGCACCCCAGGGCTCGCCGACCTAAGCCCTTGACTAGAAAGGACCATAAATAGTCCAAGATGCTTGCCAAGGAACAGGAGAAAGGGTCCAAGCCCTTGTTCCGACACCAAATGGAAAACCTTTTCCATTTGAAGGCATAGCATTTTCTGGTCGACTCTTACGGGACGCCCAACTACATTGAGGACCTCGCCGGAAAGACCCAAAGCCTGGAACTCTAGCAGCTCAGGAACCAGGCCGTCAGGTGCAGGGATTGAAGGTCGGATGGAACACCTTCCCTGATTGACTGAAAGCAGGTCCGGCGAGCTGGAAGCTGCCGGAGTCCTGGAGCTGAGACTGAGGAGATCTGGGTACCAGAACTGGCGAGGCCAGTCTGGGGCTATCAGAATCACCTGCCTTGTCCCTCCTCGCCTTGAGAAGCACCTTGTGGATCAAGAGAAATGGGGAAAGAGGCGTGAAACCCGAGGGTCCATTGCCTCGAAGGCATCCCCTGCAGCGAGCCCTGCTGAGGGGCGGGCATGGGAACAGACTCAGCTTGGCGTTCTCCATGGAGGCAAACAGGTCCACCTGAGGTGTGCCCCAAAGGGAGAACAGATACTGTACCTCCCGCAGGGAGAGACCACTTGGGATGCAGCCCCTATCCGGCTCAGGGCATCGGCCAGGGTGTTGGAGGCTCCTGCCACGTGAATGGCTCAGGAGATCCGCCTCCAGGCTGCGCACGAGTGACCAAATGCGGAGAGCTTCCTTGCATAGAAGCATGGAGCGCGGCCCTCCTGGGCGGTTTAGATAGTACATGGTCGTGGTATGTCCGCCTGGACTCGGACCACTTGACCCTCGGAGGAACGGAGCAAAGGCGGTGAGAGCTAGGCGACCGCCGAGCTCCAGCAGGTTGATGTGGTATCGGGACTCCCGCTGGGACCAGAGGCCATGGGAGTCCTCGTGTTCCCCAGAGGGCACCCCAACCCATCAGAGAGGCATCGGTCGACAGAGAGACCGGCTGGCTCAGGCGACGAACGGGATGCCCTCCTGCAAATGATCTGGAACGGTCCACCACTGGAGAGCATTCCACATCCCCTTGTCACCGGATACAAGCTGGTCCAAGGGATCGTCAGCTGTCAGACCACTCGGCTGGCCAGTCCTCACTGAAGGGACGATGTTCCAGCGGGCCCAACGGACCACGCTGGTACAGGCCGCCATGAGACCCAGGAGGCGCAGGGAAGTCCCGGCAGGGCGAATTGCTCCAACCAGAAATGATCGGGCAAAGGAGGAAAGAACCTCGCCCTGTCCGCCGGGAGCCGCGCTCTGGCTCAAGAGTAGTTCGCCATCGATGAATAAAATCACCTGCTTCGCCTCGAGAGTCCCACTTGGCCTTGATAAGGAGTGCCCAGTTGAGAGCAGACCTGAGGCCAGATCTTCTGACCACTCCGCCTCCTTCCTGGAGGGAGCTGCTATCAGCCAGTCGTCCAGGTAAGGGTACACCTGACCCTCAGGCGCGCAGGGAATGCTGTCACCACTGCCATGCATTTGGTGAAGACCCTGGGAGCTGGAGACAAGCCGAAGGGCATGGCTTTGAACTCGAGGGGATCCTTCCGCCGAGCGAAGGAATCTCTGGTGAGATGGACGGATAGGGACGTGAAAACGCTGGCCCCTGCAAGTCCAGAGAGCAGAACCACACGCCGCGTTCCAAGGATGGTATTATCTGAGCCAGAGTGACCATCCTGAAGGTTCGAGACCTTAGGAACTTGTTTAGGTCGTGTAGGTCGAGAATGGGGCGCCAGCCCCCCGTCCGCTTCGGAACCAGGAAGTACCTGGACACAAACCCTGGGTCTGAAGGAGGGTCCACCACCTCTCTTACCACCTCCTTCTGGAGGAGGAGAGCGATGTCGGCTCGACGAGCCGCCAGTGAGGCTGGGGATCCCGGCTTCCCCGAGGGCGACGGGCCTGAAGGGTGGTGCCTGCTCGGAACCCAGAGTCAGTAGGCCTCTTCCACCACCTCCAAGACCCACCTGTCCGTGGTAACAGCGGACCAAGCGGAACGGAAGTGCCGGAGCCGCCCTCTCAATGGGGACCCAGGGTAAGGTGACGGGATGGGGCGACACCCTCAGCCCGCCACTGGGCAGGCTTGGAGGAGGGACCGCCGAGGGACCTCCTGGGCCCTTCCTCCCTGCCTCCTGTTAGAGGAAGCCGACGGCTTGGGTTTGGGATGCCAAGGCCGAGCCTGCTGGCCCTGACGCTGCTGGATGCCGGCTCTGGGGCACAGAAGGACTAAAGGGCTTAGGGCTGTGGTTTGCGCCTTTGTCCTTCTGAGCGGAAGAGACCGAGTCCAAGGTGGCATTGACTTCTCGATCCTCTGCAGGTGACCTTCCACCCCAGGGTCAAGAGGTCAGTCCCCAAAGGAACATCCGCCAACTTGTGCTGGGTATCCGAGCAAAGGTGGATATCCTCAGCCAAGCCCTGCCGACGCATAGCCACTCTGCGGCCGCCACCGATCTGGCACATGAGTCCCCACATCCAAAGCAGTCTGGAGCTGCTGTTTGCCACTGCTCCCGTCCCGCACCTGCTTAACCGTAGTCTGCAGATCGGGCGGAAGATGAGGGATGACTCATCCAGGGAGCCCAACAGGGATGAGAAAATGTGCCATGAGGACGGTCGAACTGGCCTGACGGAAGGCCGAGAGAGGACGCAGCGAGACTTTTCGCCTCGACATAGTCCAATTTCTTGACTCCTTGTCAGGAGGTTTGTCCACATCCCTGGCGCGGCGGGGCTACCGGAAAACGCTGTCGGTAACCAACCCCTCAGCAGAGGGGTGTTCCAAAACCGGACAAGGAACCGGACCGTGATACTTCCGGCCATCCTGGCCAAGGCGAGGGCAGGAAGCAGGGCGCTGCCAAAGTTCCAGTGCCGACCCACTATGGCCTCGCCACCGGAAAGGCCTCCGTCGGAGAATCCCTCGTCCAGAATTCCGTGAGGGGATACCTGGCCCGCTTTGGAACGGGTTCGAGCTCCATCCCGTAGACTCCGAGATGAGCCGAAGCAGTCCTAGGAAGGACGACGGGCTATCGCCCATTGGCTGACCTCCTGAAGACTCCAAGTCCAGTCGCTGGAGAAGAAGGAGGAATCGCTTCGGACTCGAAGAGTCCTCAAAGAGCTGCTCTGGCCTGAGCCACCCTTCACCTGCCGAGGTCGGTCGGGTGAGGGTAACTGACAGCCGATGGGGTAAAACCCTTAGCCGACCGAGAATCCTTTGGTCGGAGCCCCAATTGGTGGCTGTGGAGGGCGGAGGTTCCACCGGAATCGGTGGAGCAGTTGGTTTTGGCCGAACAACCGCCTGGGTGTAGGCCCTCGGACAAGTCGAGGGGTTGTGTCGGCCGCCCGTGACAGTTACTTAATGGCCGGGAAGGCCGGAGTCGGCTTATTCCCGCCAGGAGGAGCTGTTGCAACATAAGGTCCTCGCATCGCCGACGTAATTTACGCCGAGCTTCCCTCATCCGGAGGAGGAGGACGAGACGAGCGGGCGACGCCGCTTACCGGTGTCGACCGACCGCTTATGACGGTGGGAACGGGTTGACCGCCAAGAGGTCCGAGACCGAGACCGAGAGTCCCGAATTTCCGGGTCGGTGCGGGGAGGTGTCGGCCGGAACCGCACTCCTTCGGCTCGAAGGTCCATCCGAGGGCTCCGAACCGAGGCACAGGCAGCCCATGGATCCTCAACTCCTCCCGGGGAACCGGAGAGGGAATCTCGCTGCTAAAGGCGACAGCCCGTCTAATGGGTCGAGAAAAATCTCGACTTCATCAGTGGGAGTCTCGTCAACTGACCTGACGGGACACCGTGGAGGCCAGTGGTCAAGTCGAGCCGGTCGACCGGGTCGACGGTCGAGGGCCTGGAGAGGGACCTTCCCGCCTCCCAAGAGCGCCGACGGAGGGATCTCTACCTTGTCCCTCTTTTGGACCGAGAAAAGGTCCAGCAGACGCAGGCCCTTCTCCTTTAGTGGAGAGGACAGACAAAGCTCCTAAAGGAAGCCGTGTAGGAAGAACCCAGAGAGCGCGGATAAATGCCGCGGCGAGGAAGATACTGCCCGCGCCGCCTCTTCGAGGGGCGACCATCCGCCGAGCTGATCCGCTCGAAATCACGCGGACACCGCTTAACCGGGCCTGACTTCACTGAGGGAAACGCTTCGGACGGCCCAGTTGCAATCGGCAGCACGGTTCTTTCGAGGACGAGGTCGAGAAAGATGAGCACAGGTCGCAAGCCTCGCGGGTCGTGCTCAAGGCCTAAGCAGTAGACACACGTGGAGTGTGGATCCGTCCAGACATCTTCTGCCACCGCATGGCATCTCCGAACTGGGAGTTTGACGGTCCATCGAGCCGCGAGGGATCAAGATCAAGCTTTGCAAAATATTATTTTTAAATCCGCAACGGAGAAATAGGAACTAGTCGCAAACGGAGAGCGTTAAGGAGGGAACCTGAGCTTCCAAGCGGTAAGGAAGATCTGGCGTCATGGGGCGGAGCCGAGAGTTATACCACCCGGGTGGGTGGGAGGAGCAAGCTTGAAGACCTTCCGGCAAGATTTAAAGCGGCAAGGATACTGCCAATGAGTGTGGATGAACAACATATCCATGTCCCTAGAACAGCTATTTCAACAGTATGTGTGGATTATATGTATTCATTGCTGAATGTTACAGCTGTTGAAAAAATGAAATAACCAGAGTTGTGAGATATTTGTTTTATTAGGCAGGGTGACCTTTGTCATTCAGCCCTTTAAGAACTTGTATTGACTATTGTTGATCATGGTTATCCAATTCTTTGAGGTCTTGTTTTAACTATTTTTTATTTATTTATGGGTACGTTTTTACGCACCTCCACAGACCCGACAGAGGCTACGATCCCTCCCTCGGAGGGGTACGTCCTCCAGCCCCTGATCACTCTGCATGGCCACCCACCCCTCCCCCACCTCGAGTGAGCAGCAGCAGGAATGCTATTCACTGGAGGCTAGACTGTGTGACCCTAAGGGTTACAGGACATCTGGGGTAACACGCCTGTTTCTCCATAAGAATCCGTGAGAGGCAACCTGAATAGGAGCTGGACTGGATGTGCAAGTTGGTTATGAAGTTTATGTCAAAACTCAAATAAACTATAAAGGGGGGGGGGGGGGAGACATTTTCTGTTTTATCCAACTCTATTTTTGCTCCTTAGCCGACCAAGTCAGGGTATATACCCCTTCAGGGCTTACTGCAGGTCTCCCTAGCCCCATCACCCCACCTTCCTCAGGGACTTACCTGATGCCCTGGAAGACTGTGTCTTACCACTCATGTTGGGGCAACCCCCCCCCAGACGGGGTTGGGGGTGGTCCAGCTTTACTTGTATGGTTTAGAAGAAGGATTCATTGGTGGGCAGTAGGCCCTTGCCTAAATGTGGAAGCGGTGGGGAGTGGGTGTTCTGGAGTACAGTTTTCCAAATACATAAATTAGTACAAAACTGTGTATGGAAGCAAGTGTTTAACAATGGCCCGGGAGAATGGGCAGCTACTCACCAGACACTTGTTGTCCTGCCGGTTCACACTGACAATATTCTTGTTGATGACTATGTGCGTAATCTCCTGGAAATCGCAGAAATGGACCCATGGGTGTGGATTCGGTGGGGAGTGGGTGTTTTTGTTCTTGTTTCCTTTCGTTTTTTTGCCCCTTCCAAAATAGCTTTTGCTAGTGCCGTTTTCCACTAGCTGCCAAAAAAAATAAAAATAAAACAATCACAGAACAGACTCTGGTTTGTTTATTTAGTTTTTGGTTTTTTCCATAGACATTTTTATCCTCCAGTCATCAATGTGCCCAATTCTGCTCAAGTCTGCCCAGCCTCGTCATCTACCTTCCCTACGATTTACCCTCCTCCAGCTGTCCTTCATGGATTACTCCCTGTGGCAGGGCAGGAGGGGTTGGACAGGCTACTCGGGAGCACAATCCACATCGCTATAGAGGAGGTACCTCATTGGGGATGAGGAGCGTGTGACAGAGCAGAACGCCACCCTGCTCAGCCAGGGATTTACACCATCTTTTCTCCCCAGGGCTGCCTGCCGTGCAATAGTGCACAGCGCGTGTACAAGAATCAATGTGTGTATCAGTGTCTGACAGGACATCCCTAAATAGACACTCCCACTGTGTGGCCATGCAGCTTCTGGCAGGCACGTGGCGATGCAATCTGTCGCCCCATTCCCGAGAGAGACAGCAGTCCTTGGGATGCTCTATCCTCTCTACCCCCAGCTGCCATCCATGCAATCCCAGTCTGCACCTGAACCCAGGTCCACAGTGTTAGCAGACAGTAGCTCTACCTCCATGCTACCAGGCTGACCTCAGGCTTTGGTTTTTAAACAGTCAACCGGAAAGTCTGGCACCAATAATTGCAAAAACACTAACATTTATTATTTATTGAAGCACATACCACAGATTGAAACTCCTGAAACAGTCCACCAGTTGCACGAAATGTTAGTGTTTTTGCTGTTCTTAGCGTCGGACATTTCTGGCTGTTTGCCTGTTACTTCATGCAGTGTCCATGGCATATGTGCCCGCAGGGACTGACCCTGTTCTTGCTGGTACAGTTTTTAAACAGTGCCTTTACACCATGAGGATTCAAAACCACAGGCCCACAGGCTGGTATCATGTCATATCAGACTAGGAGCAGTTTTCTTTCCAAGCGATTTTTATTTATGTTGCGTCTTCTTCACCCAGGAGAGTCCAGCAGAGATGCAACATCTAATTTTCAGTGGGATCTTGCTTTTACCGGGTGGATTAGAGCACTAAGAGGTTAACAGGGTTACACTCAATGTCATTCCAAAGGGAGTAAAGTGACACAGCTCGATGGGGTCGGACTTGCTTAAACAAGGCAGCCAGCCTGACATGAACAAGGAGCAAAAAAGAAAGCAGCACAAAGTGAGTTTCTGCAAAAACATTTACTACAGTACCACATTAACACCGAGTGGACAGGCACACCGCGGTACTGCAGACAGCCTATTACATGCCCAGCGCGTCCACTCTTAATGAGTCATCGGGGGCTCAATGTCACACTGAGTATTTGGCTCTGCTGGGGTTTGAACTGGTGATCTACCGGTTCCCAAGTCAATGCTTTAACCACTAAACCGCACCGTCTCCCATCTGCCAGTCTGCTGTGAAACAGCTGGCATCAGCAGAACTCAAATCCCACAGTATTACCCCCCAAAAATATGAATGCCACGCTTTATTTCTAAAGACGCTATATTGACAACAAGCTCTTTACCCCTTTCACTTCATCTGTTCTTGTGCTTTTCCTGCCCTGGAATCCCAATTCTCTTGCTTGTGACATCATAACCATTTAAGTGGCAAAAGACTGTTATAAGCAGAGGATTAGGACTACACGGCAGGCACAAGCAATGTGAACAAATGAATTCTAATGGAAAAAGATCCTGTTTTAATGAAAATGACTTCAGTAATAAACTCCAAGTTCAATTTCTGGTAGAAAGTTATGCAACCGAGTTTGCTAGAACAGACTATAAGAGAGAGAGGAAAGGGGCATGTCCTAAGACTTCTCTGAGAGTGTTACAACATGTCCCAGCTAGCAGGGGGAGACAGCTCATAAAAACTGCCTGCCTATAGGAGCTGATATAAACTGTGTTTTGTTGATTCCAACTGTGTGTTTTCTGCTGTAAACTGGAAAACATCTTAGAATGTAACACTGCTGGCTTGTACTAGAGAAGGTAATATTTCAATAAACACACCACTTGGGTCAGTGGAATGTCTCTGGGGCCACTGGATTGTCCCAGTAACTATTCCTGCTGCCAGGGGACCAAGTGAAATCTGTCTTCTCTTACAGAAAGTGGCACACGATACTTTTGTTCTACAACCCCAAAACATGGGTAGAAGAGACTGCAGTTCCATGTCCCTTCTAAAAGATAATGCATGGAAAAAACTGCCAGCATCATAAGCATGACACTGGCACCTTAGCTGCCACTGTCAACACGCCTGTACTCCAGGCCATCTCCCATCACCTCCACCAGCGGAACTCACTGCATCAGTCTCAGTTCTTACTGGGCCCAGCCCTGGGGTGGGGGGCTTGTGGGTGACTGTCACAAAGATGGCATCTAAGGACGCAGACTGCTATTCAGAGCATTGTGCATACAGTAAGCAACACAGGCAGACAGAAAGATAGGACACAGAGGTGACATTATGATGACAACTGGAGCATAAATTATCTAAAAAAGAAAGATCCCATTTGGGTACTTCAGTAGGTGCACAGGTCCATTGTCTCATTAACCAAAATCAAAGGGGATTAAAGCCTACATGACAACCCTGGGAGAGAGCTCCCGTCACACGGGGGATCAGCAGGGGGCAATCCTTAATCAGCACTGTCCTTTCAAGGCTGCGCAGCACCACCCTAAAGGTCCACACTGCCATGTGAAACCTTGTGACCAACTTTCCTAGGCAGGGCACTTACCTCTTTCTTAATTATTCTCCACTGAATCCCCAATGTTCCACTAACTTGAACTTCATGCGTTGCAGATGCTTCATCCACAGGAATGCTTCCTCCTCCCACGTTGTCAAAGCAAGGCCGCCCGTTGACGTAAGGATTACTGCTCTCACCACCTAACGGGATTTGTAAGGACAGCACTGGGAACAGTTCGGCTCCAAAACTGGGTGCCAGGTTCTCCAAGGTGGACAAGTACTTGTACATAATGTCTTGCAGACTAAGCTTCCCAGAGCTCACGGTGTGCAGGTTAAACCTTCGCACAAACCTCTTGAACACAGTCCTGATGCGAAACTTGGTCAGATAGTTGTTCTGCTGGATTTGCTTGCAAAACGATTTCGGAATGCAGTCTTTGAAGCTGTAAACAAACAAACAAGAAAAGCTCAAGCAGCCGAACAGCTTTCATGACATTACTTTTAAAATTCCTTGCCATTTTTTTTTAATCCTCTGTCACCATTCACCCGGTCCTCAAACTAGGGTGCATTTCTTGTGGCAGCTGCCACAGTCACATCTTCAGCTAGCCTTCTCCTACCCATATTACATGTGGGGTATCCACGGCATGGGGCCTTAAGACGGTTGAAGTTGGGTTATATCCCTCACCTTTACTCCTTCCCACTCCCTGATGTCTGGCCATGTCTACTTTTGACTGCAAATGTTACAGCACACTTCTGCGCGGGCACCACCCCCTCCCAAAAGAGAAGACTCACTGGCCCTGCAGGAGGGGTCCCTGTGACAGGGCAACCTGAATGTCTTGCACTACGCTCAACAGCACTGACTAGCCCGAGGCTACCCCCAAGTCTGCTTCCAAAACTGGGTCACTTGCACAGAAGCAGATGGGCCATCAGGTAGCCTCTTGCCTGCATGCTTCTTTTTTTTTGGAGGGGGGGAGAGGGGACTGTTTGAATGGAGGAAGACTCAGACTCCTATAAACTTTAACATTTATTTTACTGTGATTCAAAGAATTAATATGCCACCTAAACAACTTCAGCCAATGTTTTGTCGCTGAAGGGGCCACCTTCTCAGGCTCCATGGTGGTCCTAGTTGTCAAAACAGGACCACCATGAGCCATGAAGCTGTAATCCCTTTGGCCACAAAATGCTGGAGGAAGCTGTTTAGGTAGCGTCTTAATTCCTTGATTCACAATGAAATATATTAAAAAATATCATGGGAGTCCGAGTCTAACAGGAATCTGAGTCTTCCTCAACCCAAACAACATCTTACTAGAGTGCTGCGCCATCAAGTTGGGACTCCTCCAATGACCCTGTTTCATTCCAACCAGATTATTAAGGCCAGGGGAGCATCCATGTTCCAATCCCATCCCAAGCATTCTTTGTTTCCCTCTCTATAGAGCTTTTTTCCCTCTGCCACGTCTTCATCAAGCATATACCATGGTCCCAGGGATATAACCTGTTCAGGCCAGGTGTTGGCCTGTCCCGAGTCCAGCTGCCACCTTACAGCTACTAAGGTTTCCCCTCTACTGGTAGGGGCTCCAGGGGAGGGTTACCCCCAACCCAGAGGCAGACCACCAGGTGCACATGATTCAGTTGCAAGTGCACTAGGACCTTGGAGAGCCAGGAACCCTGGCCATCATTTAGACAGTCCATGGGATTTATATACTTACATTTTATTGAATCCACCCCCAAGTATACATATGCAATAGGAGAAAGACGATAATTTCAACGTTGGCTATCATTAGCAAAAAAAGAATATAATATTATCCATTATTAATATATACCACAAATCAAGTTAATTTCATTGTTGGAAGAGGAGGCTTTGATAAAAAAAAATTTAAAAAAAATACACACACACACACGACAGATCATTTGTTGCTAAACATAATATGTACTCAGACTATATGCTGATTCCAATATATCAATATTCAATCCCCTTACAGACTTCTTAAATGTCAGACTAGAACGTGCAAACCTTCACCAGACTCTATCCTATTAGATAAAGTATAATATTATTCTAATAATTCTGATTAGATATAAGGCATATACACCAATATCTACTACTCATATAATTTAACATGAAATTATTACAAGGTCCCTCTGCATTAACTATTGGAAAACAAGAAAAAAAAAAATACACTCCAGGATTTAGTCCGTAACAATATAAGCTATGCCATCATCATTTCTTCTTCAGATGCAGTGGGGGATTCAGTTTCACCTTCTTTATGCGAGTCCTTGGTGTAATGGACTCTAATGAAAGCTGTCTACTGATCCACTTCATAACAGATGTGTTCTGCACCTTTATATCTGATACAGAGCTTTGCTGGGGCTAGTAACTGGAATTCTGCATCCATCGGTAGGCAAGAAAGCAACACTGTCACTGCTGCACTGAAAAAGAATAACTCAGAAAATTGAAAATGTGAGTTTTGTTTATTAAAGGTCCTTTTAGTCTATACAAATAGGCAATGAGGTCACGGTCTTTTCCAAAGCAAAGGCTATCATGATGATTGATTTTTTAAACTGTTCAGAATCTGGCTGGGTGAGAGGCATGTTTGAGGTTGTTCCTTGTGGTTTTTTTGGTGGTATACAATAGGCAAGAATTATGACGGGCAGCTTATCAACAGGTAATTTGAATATAGTAACAAATACATCTTCAATCATATCTCATACGGATTGACAGACTCAAGTGACACAGGTAAACCCTCCCAGCGTAAATTTTTATAACACTGCTAATTTTCAAAAAGCTCAACTTTCCTTAACACTGCATGACTGTCAATTAGCCAGCTGATGTTTCAAATACATATTCAAATATATATTTTGCTTGCTAATTTTTCTATTTCCTTTTTAATTTTGCTTAACATCTTTAGTGATCACATATTTTTTCCCTACTAAGCGTCACATCCCGTCGTAGATAATAGATGGGCGAATCACAGAGGGCAGGGTACTGGAGGGCTTGAGGGCACTGAGGGTTGAAAAGGCACCAGGGCCGGATGGCATTCATCCCAGGGTACTGAGAGAGCTGGAAGAAATCCTGGCGGGGCCCTTAGTAGACCTGTTCAATGCCTCCCTGGTCTCAGGAAGTGTACCTCAGGACTGAAGGATGGCTCACGCAGTACCCCTCCATAAGAGCGGTCCCAAAGACTAACCAGGAAACTACAGGCCGGTAAGCCTCACATCCATAGTGGGAAACCTGATGGAGGCAATCCTAAAGGAGAGGCTGGTGTCCCTTCTGGAGACCAATGTGCTGCAGGATGTTAGGCAGCATGGGTTTGTCATGGGCAGATCCTGTCAGACCAACCTGGTGGATTACTATGACTGGGTAACTAGACAGTTCGACAAGGACCAAGCAGTGGGTGTCCTGTTTCTGGACTTCAGTAAGGCATTCCACTCAGTGCCGCATGGGAGGCTGGGTAGTAAGCCAGTACAGGTGCAGGGGTGAAAATGGTGGGATAGGTAGTAATCTGGTTACAGGGAAGGCAGCAGAGGGTGGTGGTGGGAGTGGAGCTCTCATCTCCGAGGGCAGTGACAAGTGGAGTACCGCAAGGCTCAGTGCTGGGACCGGTGTTGTTTAGGTTGTTCATATCAGACATCTCAATAGGCATCAAGAGCAAGATCAGTTTGTCTGCAGATGACACCAAGATGGCAGCAGTAGTGGATGACCTAGGAGGGTGGCATGGGTTGCAGGATGATCTGTCAAAACTGGAGACCCGGTCAGACACCTGGCAGTTGGGGTTCAATGTCAAAAAGTGCAAGGTGCTACATTTCGGGCCAAAAAAACCAAGAAGGAGCTACCAGCTTGGGGGGGAGGGGTCAGCTATCTGTGACAGAGAAGGAGAAGGATCTGGGAGTGATTATAATGGGCACAATGAACAACTCAGCACAATGCAGGCAGGCAGCTGCAAAGGCCAACAAAATGCTGGGTTGCATTGCCAGGGGTACATCTTCAAGGAGAGGGGAGGTGATCCTGCCGTTGTATAGGTCACTGGTTAGGCCACACCTGGAGTACTGCGTGCAGTACTGGCACCCATACCTGAAGAGGGACATTAAGTTACTGGAGGGGGTGCAGCACAAGGCAACAAAGATGATCCACAGACTAGGTGACATACCCTAAGTAAGCAGGCTGAAGGAGTTGAACATGTACTCACTGGAGGAGAGGAGAAATAGGAGGGATATGATTGAAACCTTCAAGTACATGAAGGGAATACACAAGACAGGCATGGAGGGACTATTCAAGTTAAGTGAGGGTAGGGACACTCGCGGTCATGATCTCAGATTGGAGGAGGGAAGGTTCAGGAGGGAAATGAGAAGACACTTTTATGGAGAGAGTGGTGTCTGGGTGGAACGCATTGCCTGCGGAAGTGGTATCCTGTAGAACAGTGGACTGCTTCAAAAGGGGATGAGATAGGGTAAGAGGGAGAGGCAGCTGCAGTATAAGGGTTGCTAGCTGCACACTCGAGCAGACTTGATAGACCATAAGGCCCTTATCTGCTGGCAAATTCGTATGTTCGAAAATAAAGTGTGAAATTTACGATCATATGTCCGAGTCCATAATGGCAACTTGTCCAGTGTTTCATCCAGTGGCCCCAGTAGCCATGTTTTGTTTCTAAAGTTGCTCAGGTGTCATCACTGTATCCAATGCAACAGAAGCTGATTCTTGTACCTTATGTCCGATTCAAGCGTTGTCCCGGAATGGGATCTGAAAGTTGCTGCACTGAGCTCCTCAGCAAGAGAGAGTATTTATTGTTGACTGGCTTTTTTCAGAACCATCAGAGCTGTATTATGTGCTCCAGCTATAAATGCAGCTGGTTTTATGGCTAGTTTGGCAGCAGGTCCAGGTCAGCTTCCTTTTGGTGAAGGTGTGCTCCACTCTCTGTGTCTCCATGGGCTTATGCGAGATGGCAGTCAGCATCTTGCAATCAGAGCCACAGCATCCCTCCCCAGCTCTCCTGACGCCCTCTGTTCCAGTCTCAAGTCTGTAGTATTTCTCAAGCGGTTTGATTAGTGGAAAAGTATATTCTTCCAAAGACAAGGACAAGACAGCTTTTCTCTTATCAGCCATATAAAAATAAAGTACGTAGTATGTTGTTAAACTGAGAAAAAGCAGTTTTAACAGACAGACAGTATGGAGCTCTTTCTAAAGGCAGCTGCCTGTAGCCGTGTTGATTCCCCTCTGTGGGATTTTGTCCAGTTTTCTTCCCGATCTTCCCTCCTCCACTGGCGTGGGAGGAGACTACTGAGTGCCTCAGAAGCATGCAGTGATGTCTGTGGAAGAAGCGAGCTCCCTTGGCCAACCATAGGAGTTGCTATGGTACTACGTGCCTGACGCCTTCCATCCCAAACGCAGCGCACTGCCAAATGACAGCTGCTGTGATCTGGTCTGCCTCCTGACGTGGCGCATCGTGTTCACTCTTAAACCCAAACTGCCGGCCTGGCAGCACAACACACTGTTGCTGGTCCACTGGACTGGCCCCCTTCTCTGCCCAGTGGCTGGATAGTCTATACTTGGTGTTGGTATGGCACCAGGACCAGAAAAGACCGAATCAGAGCTATGAATAGCTCAGTCTATTAATAAGCGCAGTACATTCTCCTGCAGCTGATCCACGGCTCTGACATTAGCTCTGGAGGCTCTGGAAAGCACTTGCTACAAAATACCAGGCAAGAGGGATGGCAGGATCAAACAGATAAAATGAAAGTATACCAGCGCCAGTAAAAGCAGAATTATATTAAATTATAGATGTGCAAAAATGCTAATCAGGGACTGGCTCCACATGAAGGTGTGGGGCAATGCAAGGTTCACACGCTTCCCTTTAAAGTGGTGCATTCTTGTCAGGGTGCAAAAGAGATGCATTAGAATCATAAAAAAAACCTTAAAAACATTACCAATTACTTTAACTTGAGTGATTTAAAATACATTAAGAGGTACTGCCTTAATCAACCCTCTAAGTTTTGGAAAAAGCCCTCCCCCCCCAAACCAAGTCCCTTCCCCCTGTCCTCGAGGTAGGTGACACTCCTACGCCTGACGACGCTTCTGTCATCTCAGCTCTCAACTCATTCTTCACCCCCTGAGCCCGCTTTCTCCTCTCTTACTCCCTCCCCTTCCATTCCACACCAGTTCTTCTTCTCCCATCTTCTCTCCTACCATTCCCACTGCTTCTCTTAAGGCCCTCTTGGCTCTAAACCCCCAAACTCCTACACTTTCCACCCATACCACTGCTCTTCCTATTGCCTCCCTTCTCAACCTGTCCTTCCCCTTAGCTTAGTCCAACACTTGGAAACAGGCCACAGTCATCCCCCTTCCAAAGGGGGCGACTCCACCTCTCCAGGCAAATACTGCCCCATCTCCCTGCTCCTCACACTAAGATCCAAGAACACCTTGGGCCATCTCAGCTCTCCCCCTTCCTAGATTCATCCTCCTCCTTCATCCCTTTACAGTATGGCTTCTAGAAGTCTTGCTCCAGCACCACCACCACCTCCTCCAGCTTGCTTACTCCATTCTACGTGGCATGGATCAGGGCTTCATCACCTCTGCCATTTTTGTCAACTTGGCCAAAGCCTTCAACACTGTTGCTCACCCCCTCCTTCTGGACAAGCTTACGGTTGCAGGGCTCTGATTCCTTGGGTGCCTACCTTGAGGGCAGGCCTCAAGCTGCCTGTGCTGGAAAATCCATATCCCCTCACTCCCTATCAACTCAGGTGTTCCCCAAGGGCCTATTCCTTGTCCCAACTCTCTTCTCCATCTTCCTGAATGACCTTCCCGCTGCATGCTCCTCCGCATCCAACGATATGTATGCAGATGACACAGTACTCTCTGCTTCCAGCTCCTCTGCCTCTGACATTATGGCCAGGCTCCAAACTGGCAAATCAGCAGTCCTTCAATGCTAAGAATATGGTCCCTATGACCTTTGGCACTATGCAGAGGCTCATAAGGCTCCCCTCCTTTCATACTCTTGATGATGCAGCAACTGAGGATGTCACCACATTCAAGTACTAGGGGATCTGGCAGGGCCAGTAAAACAGGTTACTCACCTGTAAAGTAGTTCTAGGAGTGGTATATGTTGTTCATTCACACTTTCTGACAGATCACCTTTCCCTTTAAGGGATGCTGGAACATCTTCAAGCTGGCTCCTCCCACCCACCCAGGTGGTATAACCCTCGGCTCCACCCTATGACACCAGATCTAGCCCACTGGGAGCAGAGGTGTGCGTCGTAGCCGGGGAGGTCGGGTGGGCGAGTGTGGATGAGCAACATATACCATTCCTAGAACTTCTGTTACAGGTGAGTAACCTATTTTTCTAGGGATGTGAATATGCTGTTCTATCCACACTTTCTGGCAGACTCCTAGCAGCTCTCCAGGAGGAGGGAGGCAAGGTGCACACCCCCTACTTAGGAAACAGGAACTGGAGAACTGAGGCCCCTAAACCAGCATTCTGGCGTGACTAGAGGTCAATGTGGTAATGGGAAATGAAGGTGTGTGCCAACTTCCAGGTAGCAGCCCTGCAGATTTCCTGAATAGGGATGTGCCTAGATGCTTCTGCAGCCACCGACGCAGCGGTATGGTGGGTGGAATGAGCCCTTACCCTACGGGAGGCTCCCTACCCAGAAACCTATAGCAGAGATCAATGCAGGAAATGATCCACCTGTCAATCATCCGCTTGGCTGCAGGTCTGCCAGGTGCAGCTTCAGCGAAGGTGACAAACAGCTGGCGAACCTCTCCTCGAACTTTCGCCGTATGCTCTTTGTAGTAGGCGAGCGCTAGTCTCAGGTCCAAAGTATGGAGCCTGTACTCAGCCACCGAGGTGTAACTGGGGTAGAACACCGGCATAGTCAACACCTGATTAAGGTGAAACACCGACACCACCCTCGCAAGGAATTTTGGGTGGGAGCGCAGGACAACCTTGTCCCTGTGGAAGACCAAGTAAGGAAACTCCACCAAGAGCGCTTGGAGATCCCCAGTCCTTCTGGCTGACATGATAGCCACCAAGAAGGCGGTCTTCCACGACAAATGTGACATGTCACACTTGTGCATAGGTTCAAATGGCTTTACCAAAACCAGCAGTAAATCCCACAGAGGTGGAGGTTTACGCACTAGAGGGAATATGTGAGCTAAGCCCTTGAAAAAGCGCCAGACCACCTTCTCCAATGCCATCAACTGCATACTGGCCTGTGCCCAGTAGACAGAGATGGCTGCCAGGTGCACCTTAAGGGTCATCAACTGAAGCCCCAGCTGGGAGAGGGACCACAGGTACTCCAAAATGCTAGCCCCTGGAGAGGACGAGGGTCTAACCCTTTGCCCTGGTACCAAAAGGAAAATCTATTCCATTTGAAGGCATAGCATTTTCTGGTTGATTCCTTATGGGATGCCTCAACAACCGCGAGGACCTCGTCAGAGAGACCCAAAGCCTGGAACTCTAGCCACTCAGGAACCAGGCTGTCAGGTGCAGGGATTGAAGGTCCGGATGGAGTACCTTCCCCTGACTGATGGAGAGCAGGTCAGGGTGTGCTGGAAGACGCCTCGGGAGGCTGGAGCTGAGGCTGAGGAGATCTGGGTACCAGAACTGGCATGGCCAATCTGGGGTACCAGCATCACCTGTACCTTGTCCCTCCTGGCCTTGAGGAGCACCTTGTGGATCAAGGGAAGTGGAGGGAAGGCACAGAAGAGGCCTGCGGTCCACAGCCTCGAGAAGGCATCCCCCTGCAGCGAGCCCTGCTGAGGGGGGTGGGCATGAAATAGTTTCAGCTTTGCGTTCTCCCTGGAGGCGAACAGCTCCAACTAATGGGTGCCCCAGTGGGAGAACAGGTCTTGTACTACCTCCTGGTGGAGTGACCACTCGTGAGATGCCTCGCCCATCTGGCTGAGAGCATCAGCCAGCTGATTCAAGGCTTCTGCCACATGAATGGCTAGATCATCAGTCTCCAGGCTGAGCACAACGGTCCATGTGCAGAGAGCTTCCTTGGACAGAGGCAAGGAGTGCATCCCGCCCTGTTTTTGAGATAGTACATGGTCGTGGTATTGTCTGTCTGGACCTGGATCACTTGACCCCAAATGAACAAAGCGAAGGCGGTCAGGGCTAGCCGAACCGCACGGAGCTCTAGTAGGTTGATGAGACATCGGTACTCCTGAGGGGACCAGTGCCCATGGGCTCTGTGCTCCCTCAGATGGGCACCCCAACCCATCAGCGAGGTGTCGGTCGTCAGGATGACCATCAACCCGGGGCAGACAAAAGGGATGTCTTTCTGCAGGTGAGCTGGGACAAGCCACCACTGGAGGCCATCCCACATCATCTGGGTCATGGTGACCAGCTGGTCGAGGTGACCTGAGTGCTGAGACCAATGACTGGCCAGTTCCCATTGACAGGAACGCATATGCCAGCGGGTCCATCAGACCACACTGGAGCAGGCCGCCATGTAGCCCAGAAGGCACAGGAAGTCCCGGGCAGGGCGCGATTGCCCAACCAGAAATGACTGGGCTAAGGAGGAGAGAAGCTCCACTCTGTCCGCTGGGAGCCGAACTCTGGCTCGGCAAGAGTCAAGCTCTGCCCTGATGAACTGAGTCACCTGTGACGGCACGAGTTCCAGCTTGGCCTCGTTGATCAGTAGGTCAAGTCCGAAGCAAGTCTGGAGGGCCAGATCCCTGGACTGCTCCACCTCCTGCCTGGAGGGACCTGCTATGAGCCAGTCATCCAGGTAGGAACAGATCCGGACCCATTGGCACCTCTGGAAAGCTGCCACCACTGCCATGAATTTGGTGAAGACCCTGGGGGCTGATGAGAGGCCGAAGGGCATGGCCTGGAACTCTAGAAGGTTCCCTCGGCTCGGAAGCGGAGGAACTGTCGGTGGGACGGACGGATTGGGACATGAAAGAACGCATCCTGAAGATCCAGGGAGCAAAACCACATGCCGTGCTCCAGGGATGGTATGATCCGAGCCAGAGTTACCATCCGGAAGGTGCAAGACCAGAGGAACCTGTTCAGGTCGTGCAGATTGAGAATGGGGCACCAGACCCCAGTCTGTTTTGGTACCAAGAAATACCTAGAAACAAACCCTGGGTCTGAAGGAAGTTCTGCAACTCTGCGCATGACCTCCTTGTGGAGGAGTTGAGCTATGTCGTCTCAGAGTGCCGACTGAGTGACAACGGACACCAGATCCTCACGTGGGGTGTGGGCTCGGTTTGGGGGAACCTGCTTGAATTCCAGAGGCAGACCCCAGCCGACCACTTCCAGCACCCATCGGTCCGTGGTGACAGCAGACCAGGTGGAAAGGAAGAGGCGGAGCCGGCCCCCCATGGGAGGGCCCAGGGGAGGTGTGACAGGGCTAATGGTGGCACCCCTCAACCCATCACTGAGCAGGCTTAGAGGAGGAGGATCCAGTCGAGGAGCCGCGGGGTTCCTTCCCTCCAGGCTTTCTGACCAATGAAGCCATTGACTTGGCCCACGGTCACCAGGTTTGAGCCTGCTGATGGTGCTGCTGAGCTGGTCTGGCCGCAGCAGTGGAAGAACGAAAGGGCTTATGCTTCTCGTGCTTGGAGCCTTTGTCCTTCTGGGCAAATGTCACAGAGTCCAGGGTGGCACTGGACTTCTCAATACGTTGGAACTGACCCTCCACTCCAGGCCCAAACAGGTCGCTGCCCAAAAAGAGGACATCTGCCAGCTTGTGCTGAGTGTCAGCCATAAAGGTTAAGATCCTCAACCAAGCCCTGTGGTGCATGGCTGTTGCAGCCTCTACCAAGCGGGCACAAGAATCACCAATATCCAGAGCAGTCTGAAGTTGTTGTTTCACCACTACCCTTCCCTGGTCCTGGACCTGCTTGACCGTGGTCTGAAGGTCTGCCGGAAGGTGAGGGATAACCTCATCCAGGGAGCCCAAAAGGGCATGGGAAAAATGTGCCATCAGCATGGCCGAGCTAGCCTGACGAAGGACAAGTGAGGAAGCAGCGTAGACCTTCTTCACGGAATGATCCAATTTCTTGGACTCTTTGTCCGGCGGTCTATCCACATCACCTGTATTGCCCGAGCGCTGAAAGACGGAGTCAGCCACCAGACACTCTGTTGAGGAATGCTCAAAAAAACCCTAAAGGGAACCAGCTGGGACCGCGTATTTGTGGGCCATCTGGGCCGAGGGCGCAGGGCAAGATGCAGGACGCTGCCACAGATCCAGACCCAGACCAACAATGGCCTCAGCCACAGGAAAGGCCTCCGTAAGAGAATCCCCTTTGTCCAGAATCTCTGTTAGGCGATACCCGACCCGTTTCTGGACTGGCTCGTGCTCCATCCCCGGGGACTCGGAAATGAGCTGAAGAATGTCCATGAACAAGGTGGGTACCTCATCTATGGAGAGGGCCCCCCCCCCCCACCGAGGACTCTACGTCAATGGGACATGAGTGCAACAAGGAGTCTTCGGACTCTGAGGAGTCCGGGTAAAGCAGATGTCCACCTCAGTCACCCTCGACTCGCCTTGGGCGATCGGGAGTGAGGGTGACCAACAGCCGATGGGGCAATCCTTTAGCCGACTGAGAATCCTTGGTCGGGGCCCCGGACTTCAGCTGTTCGGGTGGCGGCTCCACCACAATCGGCAGAGAAGCCTGCTTCGGCTGAGTCGACTGAGCCTGAGCCGGCACCTCCGCAGAGGTGACTGTGGCGGGAGCAGACATCAGCCATTCGAGCTACAACCACTTGATAACCAGAGTAGAAACTGGGGTTGGCTTCGTACCAGTTGTCCAGCTGCTGCCACATAAAATCTTCGTAGCGCCAACGCAATATGCACCAGAGCCTCTCCTCATCCGAGGAGGACAAAGAAGAGCAGTGGCATCACCGCCTACCGTGATGTCAAAAGCGAGATTGCCGGTGACAGCGAGATCTGCCCGACCTAGTAGAGGAGGATCAAGACTTCGACCATTGGCACGGTCGACAGGGGGCGTAGGAAGGAGCCGGGGAGACCAAGACTTCGACCTTCGACAGGGGGTGTCAGAAGGAGCCGGGGACCCCTGCGGCTCCTCCAGGTCAGGGTCCTGAGTGGGTGGTTTCAACCCAGCGTGCTGAGCTGACCGGTCCAAAGACACTGGAAGCACCAGAGTCTGAAAGAGAGAACTGTCCGCCTCATCTGGCGACAACCTGTTGGTCGGTTCAATAAAAATCTTGGCCACGTCAACAGGCATCTCAGCCAACTAGTCTGATGGAGTCTCCGTGAAACCAGCAGTCTCGGCTGCAATTTTGACCAAAGCTGAAACCAGAGTCTCCTGAGGGCGGGACCACTCCCGATCCCAAAAGCATAGACACTGAGTCTTTTCTTTCTTCGACTCCTTCTTGCGAGAGCGTGAAATGTGCAACCCAGAAGGGCCCTCTCCCTTAGTGGAGAGAGACTGGTGCAGCTCTTTGAAGGAAGCCAAATAACAGAAGCCTAATTGTAGCGGAATGAAGGCTTATCAATCAATCAATCAATCAATCAATCAAAATCTTTATTTATTCAGGCGAACATCATTGAGCATAGCTCATTTACAAGATGGACCTGAGTGGTCATAACAAAAAAGGTTACAGAGTGTATACAAAAACATGATATTGAAATAGCACAAATACAAACATTTATGAGTGAGATAGATGTACAATTATTTACATATATACAAGGCAAAGGACAGTAAACCAAAAACCTATTAAAGGTGAGAAACAAACAGTCTGGTGGGGATAAGGCTTGGATAATGGTACATGGTGGGCTATATGTTTGAGGTTTGATGTGGAAAGGACCAGAGCAATGATAGAAGAATAGGGAGGAGATTTAGAAGGGGGGTGAGGAGAGTGTGTGGGGGTGGGGATGTGGGAGGACTAGGCCTTGTGGAAGCAATTGCATGAATCTGGGATTAGGCTGGTGTACAGCTTTGAAGGATGTAAGGGGGATCAGTGTTTCCATTTTCAGGGTCTTTTGATAGAATTCCAGATAAGTGCCAGGAATAACTGATTGCAGCTCTTCCATATCGGGTGCAGGTGATAGGAATTCAGCAGGATCAGTTTGTTGATCCTCAAGGTGTAGGGCCTGGATGTGATCTGGTTGAAGCAATCTGAGATGTGGAAGGGAGTTTGTTTGTCAGAGCTTTGTAGATCCAGATAGCAGCATTTTTCTTCTTCTATGTTGCAGGGATGTCCAGCTGACTGCATTGTAGAGAGAGCAATGATGGGTGCTAGAGGGAAGGTCAGTAATGAATCTAATAGCTCTATGATACAGGGTGTCTAGTTTGTTTAGATGGGAGAGGGAGCAATGACCATAGAGGAAGTCAGCATAATCAATGAGGGACATGAATGATGCAAGGATTAATCTTTGTTTGGAATCTTTGGTCAGGTAGTGTTTGATTCTATAGAATAGACCAAGTCTTTGTCTTAGCTTTTTCAGGAGCTCTTCAACGTGGGTAGTATAGTCTAGTTTATTGTCTATCCATACTCCTAGGTATTTGAATTTGTCAACATATTCCAGATTTTCACCAAGGATGGTAGAGAGTTGTGGGAGGGTGAATGATGGGATAGAGGAAGAACAGTTCTTGTGGGCAAAGAACATAGCTTTGGTTTTCTTAGCATTTAGTAATAATTTCTTTTTTAATAGGTTATGCTGGAGGAGGGAGAATTGAGACTGTAGGAGCTCACAGGCTTTTGATGGTGAGGGATCGCTCACATAAAGTACAGTGTCATCTGCAAAAAGGTGGATATTAGAAAGAGAGAGATTGGAGTCAATATTGTTGATGTAGATTATGCCGAAGAGGAACTAGCCGCGGCCTGAGCTACCTCCTCCTTGAAGGCCTTGAGCTGTTCAAGCTGCTCAGCGCACCCCACAGCCGCAGAGACCATCCAAAGAGCATCCTTGGATTTAACCGGTGGGTAACAGTTTTCCTGTCGCCCCAGCTGAAGTCGGGCAGCACAGTCTTCCAGGACCGACGGGTGAAAGGAACAACAGAGATCGCAAGCCTGTGGATCGTGGTCATGTCCCAAACAGTACACTTACTTGGCATGAGGGTCGGTCCGCGACATCTTCTGCCCGCAGGGACACCAGCGAAACCCAGGAACGGGTTTCTCTTCTATTACGGAAGCAAGAGAAGAAGGAGCAGACGAAACTCGAATGAGTTTTAAGGCAAGTTTTAGAAGCAAATCCGAAGATTCGAAAGCCAGAGCCTACCACACATGGAAGCGCTAAGTAGGGAACCTGAACCTTCCAGCAGAAAGGAAGACCTGGTGTCATGGGGTGGAGCCGAGGGTTATACCACCCGGGTGGGTGGGAGGAGCCAGCTTGAAGATGTTCCGGCGACCCTTAAAGGGAAAGGTGATCTGTCAGAAAGTGTGGATAGAACAACATACCCACATCCCTAGAACCTCAGTTTCTCAGCACATATGGATGCCACCCACAAAACATTGCACCCAAACGTGGTGCACTTTACAGGAATAAATGGTATATCGTGCTTCCTGCATGTCGAGAGATCATCTTGAAGATGATACATCCCACTACAGTGACACAGTATATTGTGCTGCCCCCAAGTCCACACTGCTTAGACTAGATCATCCTTCTCTTTTTTTTCCCCATTTTGCTCTGAACTGCCACCACCGCAACCCACAACACCCACCACTGCTTCCTGTACTCCTCCCTCTCCTTCGCCTCCCTAGAGGCCAGACGCTTTGCTCATTGTGTTTTCTGCCTCTCTAAATACTGGCTTGGCTCCCTCCCCTTCTACCCTGCTTCCATTCCCTCTCATCTGCCCCCACCCTCCATCACCACATCTTAACCCCTTTACAAATCTGCCTATGGCTCTCTCACACTTCCGTAAGGGAAATCAACTACTGGTCAAACTGCCTTTTCATTCAGATTCCCCAGACTACGGGGTTCTCTGCCCTTATCATCTGCTCTGCCTGCTCCCACAACCCACTCTCCTCCCTCCTCCGTCATTTCACTCCTCACTCCTGCGCTGCCCCGGATACTGGTTCCGGGGCTGCTGCCCACCACCCTCCAATCTCTGCTCCCTTTGCCCTACACCTATACTGCTGTAGTCCCCTCTAGTCAGTCAACTGACAACCTTTGCTCCCACCTTGAAATCAGTACAGTAATGCCTCTGCACATTGCAAATACAGTTATTCACCAGCAGTTTACTGTATTGTAAAATGCAAAGCAGTTATCCTCCGGCACTCTGTTGTACTGTAACTGCACAGCAGTTATTTTCCAGCACTTTACTGTATTGTAAAATGCAAAATAGGTATCCTAGAGCACTTTACTGTAACGTAACCGCACAGCAGTTATTCTCCAGCACTTTACTGTACTGTAACTGCAAACCACACATCGTCAAGCACTTTACTGTACTGTAACTGCACAGCAGTAATTCTCCAGCACTTTACTGTAACTACACAGCACATATCCTCCAGCACTTTACTGTACTGTAACTGCACAGCAGTAATTCTCCAGCACTTTACTCTACTGTAACTACACAGCACATATCCTCCAGCACGTTACTGTACTATAACTACACAGCAGCTATCCTCCAGCACTTTACTGTACTGTAACTACACAACACATATCCTCCAGCACTTTACTGTACTGTAACTTCACAGCAGTTATCCTCCAGCACTTTACTGTATTATAACTACACAGCAGCTATCCTCCAGCACTTTACTGTATTTTGTAACACGGCTCTCAGTCGGGCGGTGGAAAGGAGCGCGACGATTGGCCGAATGGCCACAGCTGACTGAAACCGAGCGGGTATTAATCCACACATAACGCCCGCTCGGTCAGTACCAGCTGTGGCCATGGAGGCACTCGAGGGTAGCAGCCTGCTGGGGCAGTACCCAGAGTGGCCAGGAGGCAGAGGTGCAGCACTGAGCAAGCAGGAGACACGCCGAGATGCCATCGAGCGCGCCCCCAACCGCAGATAACCAGACAGGCTGTCCGGCACGCCTGTCGCCCCTAACAAGCCAGGAGATCACAGCACTCCGCCCCCAGATGCACAGGCGCAGTCCTCGGGAGCTGCAGTAGACACGCCGCCCCTGGCCGCAGAGCATCCGCCTGTGTGCGAAGGCAGAGGGCCGACCGCTAAACGGGCTGCCCGCCGGAGGTGATGCCGCAACATAGGCTCTGCGCGGCGTCGCGGAGCCCATATGTTACAAGCGCGTAGTCACCTTCAGCTCAGGGTCTCACCGGTGATTAATGCCCGCTGGGGTGCCCTCGCACGAACCCCCCCAGCGGGCATTAATCCACCGGTAGAGCCCTCAGCTGGTGGTGATTAATGCTTACATAACTACACAGCAGCTATCCTCCAGCACTTTACTGTACTATAACTACACAGCAGCTATCCTCCAGCACTTTACTGTACTATAACTTCACAGCAGCTATCCTCCAGCACTTTACTGTACTGTAACTACACAGCACATATTCTCCAGCATTCTACTGCATTGTAAAATGCAAAGTACGCATCCTCCAACACTTTACTGTACTGTAACTGCACGGCAGTCATCTTCCAGCACTTTATTGTACTGTTAACTGCACAGCAGTTATCCTCCAGCACTTTACTTACTGTAACTGCACAGCACTTACTGTACTGTAACTGCACAGCACATATGCACCAGCACTTTACTGTACTGTAACTACACAGCACATATTCTCCAGCACTCTACTGTATTGTAAAATGCAAAGTACGCATCCTCCACCACTTTACTGTATTGTAACTGCACGGCAGTTATCTTCCAGCACTTTACTGTACTGTAACTGCACAGCACATATCCTCCAGCACTTTACTGTACTGTAACTGCACAGCAGCTATCCTCCAGCACTTTACTGTATTGTAACTGCACAGCAGCTATCCTCCAGCACTTTACTGTATTGCAACTACACAGCACACATCCTCAAGCACTTTACTCTACTGTAACTACACAGCACATATCCTCCAGCACTTTACTATAACTGCACAGCAGTTATCCTCCAGCACTTTACTGTATTGTAACTGTACGGCAGTTATCTTCCAGCACTTTACTGTACTGTAACTGCACAGCACATATCCTCCAGCACTTTACTCTACTAAAACTGCACAGCAGTTATCCTCCAGCACTTTATTGTACTGTTACTACATAGCAAATTTCCTCCTGCACTTTACTGTACTGTAACTACATAGCACATATCCACCAGCACTTTAATAATAATAATTTTATTTATAAAGCGCCTTTCATAATATCAAGGCACTTAACAAGTCCATAAAAACATCAGCAAACAATACAAACAACAAACCATGAAAATTATAAAATATATTCTAAAAACATAATAAATTAGAATAAAATTGCACACACTATGCAGTGCGTTTAACTTTCAAAAAAGGCCCTTCTCCAGAGATAGGTTTTTAATTACTTTTTAAAAGTCTCCACGGAGGAGCATTCCCGTAACCGGCAAGGTAGAGAATTCCAAAGAGTGGGTGCGTCATAGGAAAAAGCTCTACTGCCGGAAGATTTCAAACTCACTCTTGGAATCTCTAACAACCCCATGTCGGCCGAGTGGAGTGATCGGCTAGGGCAGTGAGACACCAGAAGGTCTTTCAGATAGGCTGGACCCTGATCGTGAAGGGCTTTGAAAGTCAATAAAATGACTTTAAAGGTGATCTGCCACCGTATTGGGAGCCAGTGCAGCTCGCGGAGCACCGGGGTAATATGACAGGACCTGCTTGTCCCAGTCAAAACCCGGGCTGCCGCATTCTGCACTAGCTGTAGGCGGCGGATTTCAACCCCAGAAAGCCCAAAGTAAAGGGCGTTGCAGTAATCGAGGCGCGAGGACACAAAAGCATGGACCAAAGTTGGCAGGGAGTCAGACGGAACAAGGTGCCTAACCCGGGCAATATTCCTAAGATGGTAAAGGAAGTCTTGATGACGGGTTGACACCTGAGATTGAAGAGTCAGCCTATCGCCAAGAATCACCCCAAGGTTACGCATCTGCTCAGAGGCCGAAAGCGACACACCGCCGAAAAATTCCAGACGGGCGCTACCGACACATGACCTCCCAATCTGACCACCCGGTCCACAATCAAAACCTCAGTTTTCTCCGAGTCGAGTTCAACTTTTGCCAACTAGAATCCATCCAGTCTTGGATCTCCCCCAGACAGTTATTAAATACCGAGAGAGCTCCATCCTGGTCGGGTGCAAAAGACAGGTATAGGTGAGTATCATCTGCATAGCAGTGAAACCTCAGCCCATACCGTCTTATAATGTTTCCGAGGGGCAGCATGTACACTGCAAATAACATGGGCGACAGCACAGAACCCTGAGGCACTCCACACAACAAAGAGACTGGGCTAGAGGAAAAAATCCCCGACACAACTCTTTGTGATCTCCCAGTAAGGAATGACTCGAACCATTTAAAAACGGTTCCAGACATTCCACAAATTTGCCCCAGGCGTGCTAGCAACACCATGTGATCCACAGTGTCAAAAGCTGAAGAGAGATCAAGGAGACTCAAGATAGAACGTCTCTTTAGATCTCTCGCCCTCGGAAGATCATTTAGCACCAACCAGTGCTGTCTCGGTACTGTGTCTTTTACGGAAACCAGACTGGAAGGATTTGTAGATATTATGGATGGCTAAATGGTCATCCAGTTGGGCAGCCATGACCTTTTCAATGACCTTCCCAATAAAGGGAAGGTTAGAGATAGGTCGATAGCTGGAAAAACAGTCTGGGTCCAAGGAAGCTTTCTTCAAGAGAGGTGTCACCACCGCCTCTTTCAGGGAGCTAGGAAACTCACCCGACTCCAAGGAGCTCCAGACTATTTGCACCAGGACTGGACCTATGATGTCTACACAACCCAGAATTAGGGCAGTAGGTCCAGGATCCAAGCTGCAGCTTGTGGGGCGCACACTGTAGATGATCCTCATAATATCCACGAACTCCGGTCGACAAAAGGAACTCCAGGAGAAGTGAGGTCTTGTGCTCTCGCACACTCCCACCACAACACCCTTAGAGGTTGCTGGATGCAAGTCCGCCCTGATGTCAGCCACCTTAGTTGCAAAGTATCGAGGAAGCTCATCGCACTCACTTTGCGAAAAGGCTTTCCGAACTTGCAGACCGGCTGGGTTGCACAGTCTGTCTACAGTTCGGAACAGCTGAGCCGGTCGATTCTGAGCAACTGCAATCTCCCTGGACAGGAATTCTGCCTTCTTACGGGTGATTGCAGATTGATAACTAGTATAATGTTCAGTCAATCTAAGGCAGTCGTCATCAAGGGCGGACTTGCGCCAGCAATGCTCTAACCTTCGCCCTTGTCTCCGCATCTCCTCAGAGTCCCATCAAACCAAGGCCCTGGGCGACGGAAAGAGGGCGCCACGAACAGGAGCAATAGAATCCAGAGCAACCGCATGGCCCCATTATAAGCCTGTACGAGCTTCTGGAATACTGCCCACCAATACGAGGGATGAAAGGTCAAGCACCGCCATCAGGCCTTGTGGAGTAACATTCCGTAATGGACGGTACCTGACCATCTCCAAAGGCGGCCTTCTCAGGGGTGAAAACTGAACCTCACGATGTGGTGGTCAGACCAAACGACTGGTTCCACCCCCATATCGAATGCATCAATCCCAAGGAGGAAAACTAAGACAAGAGAGTGTCCAGATTTATGTGTAGCAGTGGAAACTACCTGTGTGAGGCCCAAAGAAGACATTAATTGGAGGAAGTGTTTACCAAATTGTGAGAGTTCATCGTCGACCCAGGCGTTAAAGTCGCCCAGCACCATCACTCTGGTACTATAACTACACAGCAGCTATCCTCCAGCACTTTACTGTACTGTAACTACACAGCACATATCCTCCAGCACTTTACTGTACTGTAACTGCACCACAGTTATCCTCCAGCACTTTACTGTACTGTAACTGCACAGCATTATCCTCAGCACTTTACTGTACTGTAACTGCACAGCAGTTATCCTCCCGCACTTTACTGTACTGTAACTGCACAGCAGTTATCCTTCAGCACTTTACTGTACTGTAACTGCACAGCACATATTCTCCAGCACTCTACTGTATTGTAAAATGCAAAGTACGCATCCACCAGCACCTTACTGTATTGTAACTGCACGGCAGTTATACTCCAGCACTTTAGTGTACTTTTAACTGCACAGCAGTTATACTCCAGCAATTTACTGTACTGTAACTGCACAGCACATATCCTCCAGCACCTTACTGCACTTTAACTGCACAGCAGTTATTCTCCAGCACTTTACTGTAACTGCACGGCAATCATCTAACACTTTACTGTATTGTAACTGCACAGCAGTTAAACTCCATCACTTTACTGTACTGTAACTGCATGGCAGTTATACTCCATCACTTTACTGTAACTGCACAGCAGTTACCTTCCAGCACTTTACTGTATTGTAACTGCACAGCAGTTATACTCCATCACTTTACTGTACTGTAACTGCACGGTAGTTATCTTCCAGCTCTTTATTGTACTGTTAACTGCACAGCAGTTATACTCCAGCACTTTATACTGTAACTGCACAGCAGTTATCCTCCAGCACTTTATTATACTATAACTACACAGCAGCTATCCTCCAGCACTTTACTGTACTGTAACTACACAACAGCTATCCTCCAGCACTTTACTGTACTGTAACTACACAGCACATATTCTCCAGCATTCTACTATATTGTAAAATGCAAAGTACACATCCTCCAACACTTTACTGTACTGTAACTGCACGGCAGTTATCTTCCAGCATTTTACTGTAACTACACAGCACATATCCTCCACCACTTTACTGTACTGTAACTGCGCAGCTATTTTCATCCAGCACTTTACTATGCTGTAATTGCAAAGCAGGTTTGTACTGTAATTGCAAAGGCTGTTATCCTCCAGCACTTTATTGTATAATTATGTATTTTAATTCTCGCAATCCTTGTCTTTGCACAACTGTTATTTATGATGTTTATTCAATTACTGTATACTGTTCTTAGTGTCCCGCATTCTTCTTCTTCATCCCCCTCCAACCGGACACATCTGGAAACAAGCCATTACCAGCTCATTAAGTCTTTCCTGGTGAAACTTTTGAAAAAAATAACTAACTTATGGCACAAGAGTGCCATCACGCTCTGTGTGGGTAGACAACAGCTTAGCTTTGCAGTCCTCTCACTCGTAACAGTCAGCACCAAGGGCCCCACACTCTAGCGAGGGGCTGGTCTCAATGAGCACTTAGTGTGCAAAAACATTTTGGTTTACTTCCATTTACTGTACCATAGTAGATTGTATCAGACTAATTTTGCTTAGTTCTAGGCTGACATCTTCTGTTACTACAATTCCCAGAATCCCCTGCAGCTGACATCAGGGCAGTAGGCAGCAGAGGGAAATTCAATAGCCTGCAATGCATGTGAGAGTTTATATAAATTTGGATCTTTTGTTTGCTGGTCCTGCTGTCCTCCCTAGACGAAGTACAGCACAGAGGACGGTACTTAGCAGACCTGGAAAACATCTGTCGAGATTATAAATGCTCAGACATGCACTATAGGCTACTGAATCTCCCACTGCTGCCTAATGCTCTGATGTCAGCTGTAGGGGATTCCTGGATTTGTAGTAACAGATGTCAGCCTAGAACTAAGCAAAATTGGTCACATGCAGTCTACTATACTACAGTGAACAGTATGTAAACCAAACATTTTTGCACTTGAGTGTGGGGCTTGTTGTGCTGTTTCCCTTTAAACTGTACAAAGTGACTTACCATAAGCAACATCTCAAGATGCACACAGAAAACCTACAGAATTCAGCTGTTCTTGCTGCTTGTCTACCGTACATCTGAAGTAATAATTATATGCTTGAGACATACTGCAGCGGGAATGATTGTGACAGATTCCAGGATTATAACTTCAGCAGTGTAGACAGGCTGCAGGCGCTAATGAAATTTAAAGCACCAGGATGTATTAGTTGGCAAAAACATTCATCATATAGAATTTCTTCACTTCATCATTCAGAGCGCTGGGCAGAAATCATGCAGCGTCAACACAGGCCTTCATGATGTTTTGTTTTAATTAAAAAGTTGGATTCCCCTCATCCACACCAGCTCCAAGTCAGCTTCTAGCTGCCAAATGATGTGGGATGCCAGTTAAAACTGCTGCCTGCTACAGCCAGGGCAATCCACAAGTAGGGCCGGCTGCTCACAATTATTAAACATTTCTTCTGTTGAAGTTATCTTTTGAATATGCATCCTAGATTAATACTGTGGATGTATTAGGATGGTGCTACTACATGTTTCTGATGGCAAAAACTACAGCATGAAACAAAGCTACTTAATTTTTTCATGGTGGGCATGGCGAGAGAGAGGGAACTATTGAAAACTTCAAACGTCCTTATCTCAGATTAGGAATGAAAGAAAATGAAAAGAAAAATAAATATAAATATTTTTTTTCTCACTAGCATCAAGAGCTTGGTAAAGAGGAGGCAGTATAGCGCAGTGGTCTAAGGCTCTGAGCTGCAAATTTGGTGACATCCAACAGACCAGACCTGGGTTTGAATCCCACAGCTTCCACTTGCATACTGTGTGACCCTGAGCAAGTCACTTAACCTCCTTGTGCTCCCAGGTCGCTCCTGTAAAAAAGCTTTCAGCTTAGTGTGCTATACCTGGTTAAACAACTAAATAAAAAAAAAAAAAAAGTAAGAATTTTATGAGAGATTTACTTGATTTCTTGGGCTACTTGCTCCAATGATCTGCCGCTCTGAATTGCGATGTACGACAGATGAAGCACTGCCATTCCAAGACTCTCATTCTTAAACCGGTGCAACTCTTGTTCAGTCTCTATCTCCTTCAACGATGCAACATCATTAATAAAATCACGCTGTCCCTAAAAACAAAAACACAAAAAGCAAATCATGTGGAGAAATAGCACCACAGCAGACAACTACAGCCCACGATTTATTCACTGCTGCTTAAATTTCAAAGAAGTTATAATCTCTGTGCTCGGGTGCTTTTAGAATGTGAACAAGGACTTTGGGTTGGTTTCCATCCCGCCCTGTCTTTTTATTGAAATTTTCATATAATACAGCACATTGAAATTTTCATGTAATACAGCACAAAAGCTATTTGGGGTTTTATGTACAATTTAACCTATCTTTTACAGAAAATGTTTGGTGAAACTTTAAATTTCTTTTTGCTCCATTTTTTCCCCACATTGGTTTTACTAATCCATCTTACCAATGGACGGAGGGCCCCCATAACACATGTCCATGGTGCAAAAAGGAGGCAGTATAGTGCAGTGGTTTAATGCTCTGAGCTGCAAACCTGGAGACCTAAGTTTGAATCCCACAGCCCCTACTTGCATACTGTGTGACACTGAGCAAGTCACTTAACATCTTTGTGCTCCCAGGTCGCACCTGTAAACAAGTTTTCAGCTTAGTGCATCTCTCCTAGTAAAAAAAGAAAGAAATAAAAACACCCTTACTCAGCAGCCACATGGTAGTGCAACCACAGCGCTTCAAAACCTGTGTTTTCATCAAGGGGTGTCTTGTTGGTGAGCACTGAAGGGGCTGTAAGAGGCCTACGGAATCCCCCTTCCTCACTTGCAAGCCAGACCAACGACCGCAACACGACACCTGGGGCAGGAGCACTCCATGGGGCTGTAAGAGGTAATTCAGCCTCCCTCCTAGCAAACTTGTTTGTTGGGGGTTCTTGGACTTAATTTTATGTCCCCCAACATCTACTGATTATTTTTGGACTGTATGATTCTAGGATGTTTTCAGCTGGGTTTAGAGGGGATTTACAGTGTTACTTTAAGGACCTATCTGCTCGTTTTCTTAGCGACTGTGCACTGCTTTAACTCTGTTCTCTAGCCTGTTGCAGCCTGTTCCTGAGGTTATTTAGCCAGCAGTTGTGGGTAATCTCTGTTATTTTGACGCATATACCTGTAATACTGCCTGCTGTTTTTCTGGCATTCTGTCTCCATCTTACCACGATTCCGCGCATGTGCAGTAGGGTCCCTGTCCCGATACAGAGCCCGACAGCGCATATGCAGTAGCAGCTGTACAGCCTCCTGCTGCATACTAATTCCTGGCTTTGTTTCCTTCTCCACATATAGGCCTACAGAATCCCCCCTCCCCACTTGCAAGCCAGACTGACCTCTGCAACACTACACCTAGGGCAGGAGCACTCCGTGAGGCTGTAAGAGGTAATTCAGCTTCCCTCCTAGCAAGCTTGCGTGTTGGGGGGTGTTAGCCCATCGACGCAACTTCCTTCCACTGAATTTACGAAGTCCCCACTTCTCCATTTGTAGCTTATATTGGCTGTCCACCAGAGGGCGCTTGCCTACCTATACACTCAGCTGTACTAGCCTCTAATCTCCTCACTGCACTCTACTTCCCTGCTGACACACTCTCCTGATCTTCCCCTCAGCTGCCTATATTTCCTATCTCCTGCCTGTCAGTCTCCTCCCTGCCCATCTCTCCTCCAGTCACTGCATACTCTCTGTGTGGCCACTAGGAATTTGCCACTGGATCTACACCCTGCAGACCTCCAGCTGCCTCCGGGACAACTTTCACCAGGCTATTAGGATACCCCCCCCAACCCGGGATTTGAACCTGGTACCTTTGGTTCCAAAGTCCGCAGCTCTACCACTACTCCACTGTGGCAGTCTCACTCAAGAAAGACTAGATATAGTTCTTATCCAAATCGTACCACACAACAGCAGGCGTGATGGGTGCTTATACCCACTTACTAAGCCTGGCCACACTGATCCTCTTGGTACCGGCCTTTCCACAACCAGGGCATGTACCCCTCACACCCAGTGTTGCACCACTTATCCACACCACGGTATCCCGACCCCCCCCAACCCTGGACACACCCCTCCACCCTCCGCACCCTCCTGCCAACATTCCTACCACCTCTTCCGTTCCACACACCCCCCCCCCGGACCCTGCTCTTCATCACCATTCCCACCCTCCACGCCTTACCTATCCCCTGCACACCAGCGACCAGACCCTCATTCAGGCGCTCTACGAGTTGCGCCAATCACTACCGCCCACTGGTCACAGTAATCACGCTGTTACTTTCCGGGAATGTTCACCCAAACCCAGGCCCTATGTCTACCAGCCCAAACAAGCCTCCTACTACAGCTGGCCTCCACACTGCCTCCTTGAACTTCTGCAGCCTCCAAGAAAGTCTGCTGTGCTCCAGTGCTGGGTCATACAACACCAAGTGGACATTATTGCCCTAGTGGAGACCTGGCTGTCCAAATCCACCCAACTCCTTCATCTTCCTCCCCGGGTACACCCTCTTCAGGGAATTCCGGGTGGGGAAGCGAAGGGGTGGATGTGCTGCCTACATGCACGACACCCTCCTTGGCCATGCACTGCCAGCACCCAGGCTTGATAATGGAACGCAAGCTCTAACTCTAAAAATCACCCCAGACCCCACTAGGAGTCCGCTCTTCCTCAGAGTCGCCTTACATTCCCCCAAGGAACCAGAACCCCGCTATTCTGTTGCTTACCAACCACCTTGCAAACCTACCTCACAAAGCGGAGCAAGCAGCTACTGGGGACCTCAGCATTAATTGGCTTGCTAGTTCTGCGTTCCAAACAAGAGACACCTTCACCACCCTCAAATTGACCCAGTTAGTCTCCCCGCCCACCAGATACAACCTATCTACAGGAACCAGCACCCTCCTGGACGTTATTATATAACCAACTGCCCCCAAAAAATTCAGGATATCAACAACTTTTCCAATTCGCTAAGTGACCACTCCCCAGTCTTATTCTCATGGTCCTCTACCACCAATAAACCAGTACAAAGCACAATTCTGTGCCGGCGCTTCCGCCCAGGCGGCCTCGGAAAACTCAAACTATATCTTGCCCAGATGGACTGGTCACCCATTAGCTGCACTCCAACCACTGACCTAGCCCTCAAGTTCTTCATGCACTCCTTTAACAAGGCATGCTTCGCTCCCATCGCCAGGAGCCGCACCAAAAAACATAATGCGCCATGGGTCACTGCATCCCTCATCCAGAAACTTAAAATGAGGGACAATCTCTGGCACATCGCTGCTGAATCTGGCAAGCCAGTGGACAGGCAAGCATACAGCACTGAACGCAATAAGTGCATCTGGGCCATCCGACAGGCTAAGGCTGAGCACTACTGCACCACCCTTGCCTCCTCCTGGGGTCAGCCAGAAACTTCTGGAATAACATTAAAGAACTGAACAGGAACTCTCACCCCCCCCCCAGAACTCTCAATTAACGGCACTGTCTGCACAGATCCCACTGGCATTGCGGACTGCTTTAACACGTCATTCTCTGACCTTAGCTCCGTCCTCCCCACCAACTTCTTTGACACTGTCCCAGTCTCTCAGTCCCCCACCCTCCCTTGCCCACCATCCTACCTTAGACAATATCCCCACTTGAAGCCAGGCCTTATCTACAAAAAGCCATCAACAGCAATAGCCCCAGTAATGACCCCTTGGACACTAGGATCCTACGTCAGGTCTTTGATGTTATTCTGGTCCCCGTTACTGACCTACTAAACCGATCACTGTGTCTGAGTCAGTTCCCCAGTACCTGGAAAACAGCTGTCAACACGCCCATACACAAGAGTGGGGATCGGTCCTCCCCCGGTAACTACCGGCCGATCTCTATCTTCCTCCCACTCTCTAGAGCTCTTGAAAAGGTGGTAGCAGACCAACTCACGGAGTACCTGACCAAGTATGATATTATGTGCCCTGAGCAGCACGGCTTTCGCTCAGGTCACAGCACCACAACTGCTTTCCTGGAATTCTTCAGCCTCCTGCACTATGCCCTAGACTCTGGCAACCTCGCCAGAGCCATGATCGTCTACCTCTCCAAGGCCTCTGACATGGTCTGCCATCCCCTCTTACTTGACTCCCTCCTTCACATCTGTTTCTTCACTGGTCCCCTCGCATGTAGAAGGCACAGCAATAGTTTTCACAGTACCATTTAGGAGGGCTTCATGAAAGTGATGGGCATGCTTTTGTTGATGTCAGCTCCAGCATGCTCATAAATTAATCTCTCTCTACAGCCACCTGTATCTCTGGGAAGGTACAGTTACGCAAGAACTTACCACAACAGTAGATCTTCGAGAACAGCTCTTGCAGCAGGTTACACCATTAGGACTGAAACCAGCAGGCGTCAGGACCCCAAGGAAAAATTCTAGCTAGCTATCTTCAGCAAGGGACCGCCCCCAATGTCGGTCCCATTCCACGCCAGGCTTAGGGGCAATATATAGCGTCCCGGGCCAGATTCCCAGTTCTCCTGGCTGGAGACTTCCGCTGCAGGCTGACATCGAAATGGGAGACCGAGATCCACCGTCAGAAGACAAAAAGGGTAAAATCCCTGTTAAAAGGCTTAGCCATGCCTCCAAGGGGGAAGGTGATGGAGTATTTGTTGCAAAGAGCTGTTCTCGAAGATCAGCTGTTACGGTAAGTTCTTACGTAACTATACTATCTTACTTCGAGACACAGCTCTTGCAGCAGGTTACACCAATAGGAGTGATTCCCAAGCAGTAGCGCTTGCAAACACTCTGGGAGAAGGAAACTAGAAAGTACATTCCAGGTCCTGAATCTAGGACAGGAGACCCTGTAGCACAGCCAGGCCGAAACCAGCTCTTCGCCGTGAAGCTATGTCCAGGCTATAATGCCTGATAAAGGTATGTACAGAGCTTCAAGTGGCTGCAGCACAAATGGCAGAAGTGAAAACGTTTCGAAGTGCTGCAAAGGAGGTGGCCACTCCCCTAGTGGAATGGCCCCGGACTGATCCCGAAGGGCTTTGTTTGATATCATAACAGTATGAGATGCACTGGACAAGCCAGCAGACAGGGACTGTTTGGATACTGGTTGGCCCATCATCCTTTCAGTAAAGGAAATGAAAAGTTGCTCTGATTTACTGGCTGCTTAGTTCTGCTCAGGTAGTACCTAAGCATGTGAACATCCAGGGTGTGAAGCAGCGCCTCTCCTCTATTAGAATAATTAGGGAAGTAGACTGGCAGGTCAATATCTTGATTGAGAGTGAGTGTGGAAACCACCTTAGGCAAGAATTTAGGATTCGTCCTCAGGGATACTCTGTCCCGGTGGAAAATTAAATAAGGCTCTTTGCACATGTGAACATGGAGCTCAGAAACTCTTCTCGCTGACGTAACAGCAACCAAAAACAATGTTTTCCATGACAGAAAATGCAGCTCGCAATCCATGGCAGGTTCAAAGGGGGGGAGCGTGAGTTGCTCCAGGACAAAGAGCAAGTCCCATGGAGGCACTGGGTCCTTAATGGGTGGCCTAAGATGTAACACCCCTCTCAAGAATTCTCGACAGGCATCTAATTGTGCCACTGTGCTGTCCCACCGGAAGGTGATAAGCTGAAATGGCACAGAGGTGCACCTTAATAGAGGAGTAGGCGAGACCCGAACGGAAAAGGGAGAGCAGGTACTCTTAACACCGCTTTCACCGGGCAATCTAAGGGGAAAGGCAGCGTGCTTGGACCATAGACAAAAGGCGCCATTTCATGGCGTATGCCATATCGTTGCTGGCTTTCTGGCTGCAGAGAGAACTTCTACAACCTCTTGCGAGACCCTTAGGCAGAAAATGGCTATGTCTCTAGGAGCCATGCATGCAGGTTTAGTGAGCTGAAGTCCGGTGGACCAGTGAACCTCCTCCTGAGACAAGAGATGGAGCTGAATGTAACGGGAGCGGAGGTTCCCGGGATAGCTGTATTAGCAAAGGGAACCAGATCTGTCTGGGCCAGAAAGGGGCCACCAGGATCATTGCTGCATGCTCCCTGCGCAGTTTGAGAAGAACTCTCTGGATCAACGGGAAGGGAGGGAAAGCATAGAGGAATCTGTCCGCCCAGGAGAGGGACAACGTTGCCTCGCCAGAAAACACCAGGCCCTGGATCTAGCGAGCAAAAATTGGGCAGTTTTATGTTGATGGGGATTTAACAAGTCCAATTCTGGAGTTCCCCATCAAGAAACAGATCCTCTGCTACCTCCTGAAGAAGTTCCCATTCGTGGACTCTGGCCTGGGAGCGACTCAGGCCGCCTGCAATTGTGTTGTCCACCCCGGAACATGTACTGTGATCAGGTTCGCGCCGTGTTGTATTACCCAATCCCACACCCTCATGGCCTCCCTGCAAAGGGGGTAAGAGTGTGCGCCTCCTTGTTTGTTGAGGTAATACATCACTGCCGTGTTGTCTGTCTGAAGCAGGAGAGTACTCGGCGGGATCTCTGACTGAAATGCCTGCAAGGCATAAAGGACCGCCCTCATCTCCAGGACGTTGATATGGAGGTGGGCCTCCTGAGGGGTCCACGTCCCCTGGGACTTCACCCCGTCCAGGTGTGCTCCCCACCCTAGACCTGAGGCGTCTGTGGTGAGGATTACCCGGGACAGCTCATAAACGGGATGCCCAGAAGTCCCTGGGTCTAGCCACTGCACAGTCTCGAATCACGGTATTCGTGATTCTGACCGGATGCTGCATGTGGTCTTGCCTTTGGTCCCATTGCACCCTGAGCATCCACTGAGTTACCCGCATGTGAGCCTTGGCGAAAGGGACAGTAGGAATGGCCGCAGCCATGTGTCCAGCAAGCCGAGGGACCGACCTGGCTGGGACAGTCTTGTTCGATGAAAGCTCCTGATGAGGGATCTGATGCACTCGCCTGTCATCTGGAAGAAATGCTCTTCCCTGAACGGTGTCCAGTACTGCTGCCTATGAACTGGTAGCCTATGACGGTACCAGGAGATTCGTGGTTGATTAGATACCCAGAGATCGAAATAGGTCCTGGGTACTCTGATCACCAGAATAACGCCTCCCTGAGGCGGCCATGAGAAGCCAATCGTCCAGGTACGGGAACACATAATGGCCCTGTCTCCTTAGAGACGCTGCCACGACTGCCATGCATTTGGTAAAGACCCTGGGTGCCGATGACAGCCCGAATGGAAGGGCTCGGAACTGAAGATGATGGCCGAGAAACTCGAAGCGCAGGAACCTCTTGTGCGCTTGAGCTATAGGGATGTGCAGAAAAGCTGCCCTGTATGTCAGAGACGCTAAAAGGCGCGCCCTGCTTCTAGCATGGGAATAAGACCTGAAGAGTTACCATGAATTTTTGTAGGCGGCCGACAAATTGAGGTCGCTGAGGTCCAGAATCGGACGGAGGTCCCCTGTCTCTTGGAACCAGGAAGAAGTGGGAATAGTATCCGTGTCCTCTCTGGTTCTCTGGGACGTACTCTATCGCTCCCTTTTGCAGGAGCATGAGTACTTCTTGTCTGATCAATGACTTGTGCTGACCCGAGTATCGGGAGAGCAGAGGAGGCCTCGAGGGTGGCTTTTCCGCGAATTCTATAAAGTGGCCTCTTCCGACCATCTGGAGAACCCACCTGTCGGTGGTTATAGACTGCCATCCTGGCAGGAAATTCACAATGCGACCCCCGACCATGAAATCCCGTTGATCCTGAGGGGCGGGGGCCGGAAAGGAGTCAGGCTGTGGCGGCTGAGGGGCCCGCTGGCTGGGCTTCGGAGTGCCTGGCCTCGACCTGCGGGTTGTTTTCCCTGGGCTCAAGTAGCCGGAGCTCCCTCTGATGTGTAACGGGCGAGACTGTTGTCTCCTGCGCCCGCCCACCTAAATCGCTCTAGTTCCTACGATGCGACCCCCGACCATGGAAATCCCGGCTGATCCTGAGGGGCAGGGGCCGGAAAGGAGTCAGGCTGTATAAAGGAGGGGCTCTGGCTGGGCCAGCTTCGGAGTGCGCTGGCCTCACCTGCTGGGTTGTTTTCCTGCCTCTGGGAAGCCGGAGCCCCTCTGATGTGTAACGGGCGAGACTGTTGTCTCTGCGCCTGCCCACGAATCGGCTCTAGTTCCTACGAAAGGAATCTAAGCTTGGGTCGGTACATGGTCTGAACCGACCTCACCGCCTTCCCGCCTCTTGGAGTTTGGTAATTATCTTCTCAGAGGTTTACCAAACAAAACTTCTCCCTTGAATGGGCGGCCCATGATGTTTTTCTGGACGTCCGGTAAACCGGAGACACGGAGCCAACAGTGCCTCCGAGGCATACACGCCTGAAGTTGTTGCTCAGGCCGAGGAGTCCGGTGAGAGAGTCGCACGCAGCTCAGAAGCACCTGAGTTCCCCACGTCCGAACCTCGTATGGAGGAGCTGCAACATCTCCTCCTTCTGCTCACCTTCTGGCAATTTTCAGCCGCATCCAGACCCTGCTCCCACAGGGCATTTTGGAACTGCACCATGTGGGTCAAATAATTCAGGGATCTGATGGCGCAGGTAGCAGAAGCATACGCGCCTACCCATGCGCCCAGCTGCTTGGACTCTGGGTCCGTGGCAGGGTGCTCAAATGTTGCGGTCTCTGGGACCGGTCATGGAGGCTGATGACCAGAGAATCGCCTGAGGATGCTGAGTCAAGTACTGGTCTTCCTTGGAGCCTTGTACAGGCGGTCAGCTTTCTTCGCATCGACGGAGCGAGTGTGACGTCTCCACGCTTGCCTTGGTAACGCCCACGAAAGTGTCTACCAAGGGTGGCACCACCACAGGCTTGGGGTCCGTCTGCCAAGATACTTCGGGCTTCGCAAGGCATAGCCTTCCGGGGTCTAACTCTTCCGCATCCCATCCCATGTTCTCTTGGATGTGTCTCATTATATCCGAGAACGAAGGGTCATCCGGAGGAGACTTTGGAAGCTCACGTGGGTCCGGAGAAGGGATGGAGAGAGGAGATGGGGATCTGGATGTTGAAAACTCTGATCCCGTGTCCTCCGTCGAGGCGAACGCGGCGCCTTCTGGGTCTCTTAGGCTGGGTGACCTAGAAGAGGATCTGGACGGAGGTCTCCTTCTGTCTGGTCTCCCTTGAGGGGTCCTGGCCTCTGGGAGGTAAACGCCTGCAGACCAAGATGGAGAAGGCGAGGAACCGGAGGAGTAACCGTGTAGGAGGAGGAGGAGGTAGCGAGGTGGAGGGGAACCATGTCCTTTGATGGTATCCCACCAGTAAGTGAAAAGCTCCTTCACCTCTGAAAGAGCAAGGCCCGACGACGGACCGGGCGCCAGTGGTCGGTCGTCGGGTCCCGGCGTCGGCTCCACAGGGGGCTCGGGTTGCGGAAAGGGTTCCCAGGGAGTCTCAACAGGACCGGGGTCGACCATCTGGTCCTCGGGCTGAGTCAACTCCTCCTCCGTGATGGTCTCCTGACCGACGTCGGTCGGAGGCGTCGGGGTCCTCTTCTCGATAGAGCGGGCGCCGTCCTTCTAACACCGCGTCCGTGATGATGGCTTACCGGCGACGGTCTTCTGACGGATGACGGCTCTGGGGACCTTATGGAGGCCGACTGCCGATCGAACTGGCGCCGGGTCCAACGGCCTCTTAAGTGGGGAGGTGAGTCTTGGTCTTCCATTGGGGAGGAGGAGGCAAGGAGGCGGACCCAACGTCGGGTTCAGAATGGCGGGAACCCGACTTGTGGTGATGGTGACGATCCCCCGACTTAGCCAGGGCCTTGGAGGACGAGGAAGGCCTGGGAGTCTTGGCCTGAGGAGAGGAGCCTGAAGACTTTCTCATCGCAGCGGGGGGAGGCTGAGAGCTGGCCCGGGAAGGAGAGCGGTCAGACCTGGAGCCGGAGCTGCGCGAGTCGGAGGCCCTAGACGGGGACCTGGAAGGGGCCCTCTCTCTATGCTTCTCAGCATGCTTGCGGGCCTTCTGCGAAGAATCCCCCTTGGAAGCCATGGTCTTGAGTTGTTCCTCAGCAGGAATGCCTGTAGGGCCTTTCTGGACGGATCCGGGTTCTGCTGTTGAAACCTTGGCAAAGGTGCAGGACCGGTGTCGTGGTTCGGCCTAGGCACCGGACACAGGCCGTAATGCGGATCCTTGAATGGGATCTGCTTCCCACAGGCGCATTTCGAGGAGTGACCGGAGGTCGAGAGACATCAGAGAAAACTGAACGAAGAGAACGACTTCCCAGAGGAAAACACTTTAACACGCCAATACGCCGCTAGAAGCTGAACCGAAGGGTCGAGACATGCAAGTCGACGGCGGAAAGAAAAGAACTGGGGAATCTGGCAGGACCGCCCCCTTATGTACTACGCCTGACGTCGGAGGCGGGACCGACGTCGGGGGCGGTCCCCGCTGAAGATAGCTAGCTAGAATTTTTCCATGGGGTCCTGACGCCTGCCGGCTTCAGTCCTAATGGTGTAACCTGCTGCAAGAGCTGTGTCTCGAAGTAAGATCTGTAGAATATGCATACCAGCCACTTGGCCCACAAATGGTATGTAAGAGGAATAATCCTCATTAACATTTGTCGGGGAACTGAATTCATCCTCAGCAGAATCATCTGGGGATAGTGGTTGCGCCTCTCCCGCCTTCTCCCCATATCTGTCAGTGGCTCAGCAGGTTGCACATTCGCCTAGGAGGCTGGAACATCAGAAGGTTGTGGGTTCTAGCCCCACACAAGGAACTGGGTGTAAAATCCCAATACTGTCACTGTGCGTTCACCACCACACATCCCGTGCACTCTCCCCTGGTGCCTTTTTTTTTTTTTTTATAAAGACTTAAGTGCATGTCCATACTAAGATAGCCTACCTGTGCATAGAGATATTCCAGTGAAGCCTGGTCAAGAAGAGGACCCCCCAGCTCGCTCCTATGTCTGTCCCCACTTGAATCATAATGTCTCAGTGCACTGCGGTATACTGCAGGCTCCTTCTCATTCATGCCATGCCAGTTCCTGAAGTAAAACCTGAAGAAAGAAAGTTACTATGTCACACAGTATACTAATGACAGCAGAAAAGTTCACTGATGTACTGCAGAAACAGAAATGTGCCTCAAATGGAGCCCTGTAGCACTGCAACGCTGGGGGTGAGAGATGCCACCAGTGCGGTGCACGGCCAAGCAATGCATGTGCGTGCTCACTTTGCACCCAGCAACACAGAAGCTTAGAATTTGTCAGCAGATAAGGACCGCTTAAACCCATGCAGTCGTGCCCATTTCTCCCTGCAGACCCTACCTGATCTCGACTACCCCCCCCCCCACCATGATTCTCCTTGTGCCTACTTCATGCATGCTTGAAGCCACTACTGTTTGTGCCCCCTACGACCTCTGGGGGAAGGCTGTTCCAGGCATCCACCACTCTTTCAGTGAAGTACTTTCTCACATCCCTCCTAAATTTCACCCCTTCCAGCTTCACTGCATACCCCCTTGTTTTTGTGCACCTTCACCTCTGAAAAATTCTCCCCTTATGGATGTTTTTAACCCAGTGAGGTACTTATAGGTCTCCAACACCCCCCCTCCCCCGCTTCCAGGACATACATATTGAGATCCCTTAGTCTTTCCTCACAGGACTTCTGATGCAGTCCCTACACCATTTTAGTGTCCACCTCTGGATAGTCTTCATCTTATCTTTTTTTTCCCCCAATTCTTTTTATTGAGCTTTCATAAATAGCACACACATACACAAGACAAAGTACAGTTACATAGGAACTTACCATAACAGTAGATATTCGAGAGAGGTTCCTTCAGTAGGTCATCACTTATAGGACTGGCGCCACCTGGCATCAGGCCGCACGGCAGACTTTTCTAGCAATCCCTGATGGGGGACCGCCCACCCAATGTCCCGTGACTGTACATAGTGGGCAGTCCCCACTTCTGCCCTCCAGTTCTCCCACCGGAACCAGGAAGAGGCCTGACAGCAGGAGCGAACAGGATTTGGAGACCCTGTAAAACATAAAATGAGAGGAAGGAGGGAGGGAAAAATATGACCTACTGAAGGAACCTCTCTTGAACATCTACTGTTACGGTAAGTTCCTACATAACTGTACTATCTTACTTCAAGAGGGTTCCTCAGTAGGCCATCACTTACAGGACAGAGTCCCAAGCAGTCCCTCCAAAGAGAGACTGAGAGAAACTAGGGAGGAGGAAAAATAACTCCAACAGAAAAACTGGAATCCAGAATGGACCCTGTCTAGGACAGAAGGCCCTGTAACACAGCTAGGCCGAAACCAACCCTCCACCTAAAAGCAATGTCCAGACTGTAGTGTTTGGTAAAGGTATGGACAGAACTCCAAGTGGCTGTGGCACAGATATCAGCCGCAGACACATTTCTCAAAAAGGCAGCAGAAACAGCCATGCCCCTAGTAGAATAACCCCGATGGAACCCAGCAGAAGTTTTACATACTTCTGGTAACAATACCCAATGCAGTTGCCTAACCATTTGGAAAGGCCCTGCTCAGAAACCAGTTTGCCCTTCAATCTGAGGGCAAAAGAAACTAACAGCTGATCACAGCTATGGAATTCTTTTGTCCGGTGAGTGTAACACTGGAGAATCCGATTTACGTCCATGGTATGGAGGAGTGCCTCACCTCTGTTAGAGGGGGACGGATAGTATACAGGAAGCTCTACTGGTTGGTTCAGTGTGGCTTCTGACACCACCTTAGGAAGAAACTTCAGATTCGTTCTGAGGACTGGCCGGTCCCTGTGGAAAATCAGATAGGGCTCCTTACAAACCAGAGCGTGAAGCTCCAAAATCCTTCATACTGACGTGATGGCAACCAGGAACAATGCCTTCCAGGGAAGAAAGTGCAAATCACAGCTCATAGCCGGCTCAAAAGGAGGAAGAGTAAGCTTTTCCAAAACAAAGTTCAATTCCCGAGGAGGAGTTGGGCTGCGGATGGGGGGTTTCAGATGGAGAAACCCTTTAAGAAAGGTTTTTGAGACGTCAAACTGAGCCACGGGTTTAACCATCCACTAGCTCATGGTACGCCGAAACAGACTAAAGGTGGAACTTCAACGATGAATATGAAAGACCGGAGTCTGACAGGTGAAGGAGGTATTCCATGACTTGGGGGGGCCAAACATGAGAAGGGGTTCCAACCCTCAGTGGTCGCCCAGATGGAAAACCATTTCCACTTCATGGCATAAGTGGAACGAGTAGAGGGTTTCCTGGCCTTGATGAGGATCTGAGCAACCTGGGAGGAGACCCCAAAGCGAGAAATCGCTATGTCTGCAGAAGCCACGCATGACAGTGCAGAATCCTGAGCACCAGATGTAGCAGTCGACCTTGATCCTGAGTCAGGAGGCTGTGAGTCACTGGAAGTGGAACCAGTGGTTCCCTGGAAAGCTGTTGCAGCAGCAGAAACCAGATCTGTCTTGGCCAGAGAGGGGCGATGAGAATCATCTTCGCCCTCTCTGCTTGAAGCTTGAGGAGGACCCTCTGGAGAATGGGAAGTGGAGGGAAAGCGTACAAAAATTTCCCTATGCAAGAGAGAGAAAGCATGTCGTGCCATAAAGCACCATACCCTGGAACAAGCAAGCAAAAGCTGGGAAGTTTTGCATTGGATTTGGAGGTGAAAACGTCGATTTCTGGACACCCCCAACATAGAAGGATGAATTCTGCTACTTCCTGATGTAATTCCCACTCATGAGCTAGGGTCTGAGACCTGCTGAGACTGTCCGCCAGGACGTTTAAAACGCCAGGCACGTGCATAGCCACAAGGGCCAGATGGTGCTGGACTGCCGAGTTCCACACCCGCATCGCTTCTCTGCAAGGGGTACGATCGAGTTCCTCCTTGTTTGTTGAGGTACCAAACTACCGACTTCTTGTCTGTTTGGACCAGCAGTGATCCCTTGGGAAGGAGGGTCTGGAAGGCCTGTAGGGCATACAGGACAGCCCTCATCTCCAGAACGTTGATATGTAGTGTAGACTCCAAGCTGGACCATAACCCTTGGGCTTGGTGTTCCCCTAGATGTGCTCCCCATCCCGTGTTCAAGGCATCTGTGGTGAGGGATGCTGAGGGGGCTGGTTTCCTGAAGGGGAGACCCAAGGAAAGATTGTAGAGATCCTTCCACCAATGCAATTCTTTCTGAACCACTGAGGAGATCAGTACCGGGTGTTCTAAATCATCTAGGAGTTTATCCCACTGCACTCACAAGGACCACTGAGTGATTCTCATGCGGAGCCTCGCAAGGGGAACAGTCATGATGCAGGCCGCCATCATACCAAGAAGGCGCAAAATCTCCCGGGCCGGGATGTTCCTGGAAGAAGCCACTTTGTAGGCCTGACCGACCAGGGTCTCCACCCTGTCTGGAGGGAGGAAGGCTCTGAACTGGACCATATCCAAAACTGCCCCAATGAACTGTAGCTTCTGGGCAGGAGTCATAGAAGACTTGGGGACACTGACCATAATCCCTAGCCTGTTGAACAGATCCAAAGTGAAGGAAAGAGCCTCTAGCAAAGAATCCCTGGACGGAGCTGAAACCAGCCAGTCATCCAGGTAAGGGAAAACTGCAACACCCCTGCGGCATAAGAAGGCTGCAACCACTGCCAGGCACTTGGTAAACACCCGTGGTGCCTAAGACAGGCCAAAAGGGAGTGCTCAGAACTGGAAGTGCTCCCCCTGGAACTGAAATAACAGAAATCGGCGGTGGCTGGGGAAAATGGGGATGTGCAGGTAAGCATCCTGCATGTCCAGCGCACACAACCAATGGTTCTTCAAAAGGAGTGGAAGGAGGCTCTGGATGGTTAGCATCCATACTTTTTTGTACTCGACGAACTGGTTTAGGCTGCTTAAGTCAAGTATGGGTCTGAAATCCCCCGTCTTTTTTTGAACCAGAAAAAAACTGGAGTAAAACCCCTTTCCCAGAGGGGAACGTGCTCTATTGTTTCCTTGAGCAAGACAGTGTTTACCTCTTCTTGGATGAGAAGAGCCTGATCCCTTGAGTAGGAGAATGTTTTTGGTGGAGTTTCCAGAGTAAATTCCAGAAACTCTATTGTGTGTCTAGGACACTAACTGCAGGACCATTAAGTGGGAGGTGAGTGGCCTCCCACTCCTGCGTGGCGGGCGGTCCCTCTCCCCACCTGCTCCCCGTTGGAAGACTGAGGAGGCAGTGGGGATGGAAAGTCAGGAAGTGGAGGTACGTTCAGGGGGAGGACCTCCTGCACGTCTCTGGTTCTTGGAGGCAGGAGGAGTGGCTGTACCCGTGGCCTTACGCTTCCCCTGGCGGCGCACCGGGGCTTGCTTTCTCTGCCTCCAGGTCCTTTTCCGAAAGGGCTGCTGCTGCTGGGTGGCTGATTGGTACATGGACCTCACAGACCCGAGAGTGAGGCCCCTGTCCTGTAAGTCTGTGATAATGTCCTTAGTGTCCCCACCAGAGAGTACCGAGCCCCAAAAGGAGGCATCTTGAATCATCGACTGACCTTCATAAGCAAGTACAGAAAGGCGAAGAAGCCAGGAGTGCCGTCTAAGGGCAATGGCAGTTGCCAAGGTGCGTGCCACAGAATCGACCGAGTCGTATGTGGCACGTAAGGCATGCCTACACAAGACCTTGGAGAGGCGAAGATCCTTGACAAGTTCCACCTTTAAGGCCGAGGGATCCATGGATTGGACTAGAGCCTCTAACCTGGCCAAGGTAGCTTTTTGGTGAGACACCATATGGGCCACGTAGTTAAGGGACTGAAGAGCGCATGTGGCCGAAGAATGGCTCTTTCTCCCGAAATGGTCCATCTGCCTCGATTCTTTGTCCGGAGGAGAGGTGCTCATGTGCTTTGGTGCTGCAGAGTGGTCATGAGCAGCGGAAATGACCACAGAGTCGGCCTTAGGATGTGTCTTCAAGAACGGGGCATCCTTCGGCGCCCAGTAAAGCCTGTCCACCTGTTTGGGGACAGCCGGGAGGGAATGAGGCATCTGCCAGACAGTAGTGGTGAGGTCTTGATGAGGTGCAATCCACGGAGGAATGGGTAACAGAGACACAGACTCTAGGTCAAGATGTTCCATGAGCCTCTGCCTCATAGGGTCCTGATTCTCAGACTCCCAATCGAAGAAATCCTTCATGGACCTCAGAAGGTCTGAAAAGGCAGGGTCCTCTGGTGGTGATTTTGGGGAAACCTTGCCTGTCAGGCCCTCAGGCTCCTCCAGGACCACCTCTGAAGAATCATCAGCCCTCTCATCGCTGTCGTCATCTACCTCTTCAACAAGACGGTGATGGATATCGGGAAGAGAAACGTCCTGACGAGTCTTCCAAGACAAGAACAGCAGTTACTGAAGAACTGCTCAGGGAAGGGGACCTGGGAGACGGAGCCTAGTCTCCAGATCCGACACCAACTCGGACCGAGCCCCCTGTTATCAAGACTGTATTAGGGTCTTGAAATCCGGGGTAACCGGAGGGAGTGGAGGAGTTGGCTGAGGCTGAGGGGAGAGGCGGCATTACCGGTGGAGGAGGGTAATAGCCCTGGAATCCCTGATAATGGGAGTAGGGATTAAACCCAGGGTAAAACTGTCCAAAATGAAAAATCCAGAGTGGGGCCAGCCTGGTACTGGTCCCCAGGAAACCCCTGTGGGTAATGCAGGACAGTTTGGGGTCTGGAGTAAACCCCCGTCGTCAGGTCTGTCGGTGGGGGTACCCATGTCGGACCCACCGTGGCATATATAGGCTGGAGGTCCAGCATCGGGACAGCCCACATCAGGGGGACCGGCACCACCCGATCCGGCGCCGTAAAAGGATCCAGCATCGGAGGGGCTAGCGTCGTAACCGGATGAAGTGGCCCTGATGGCAGGACCGGATCCAGCGTCGGGGCCAACGGCTGAGACTGATCAACAGATCCAGGCGTCAGGACATCCGGCGTCTGAGCCAGCGGTTGGGGCCGATCGCTAGGTCCCAGCTGAGGAATAGTCGTCGGGACATCCAGAGTAGGGGTAGCGTTCACCGGGTCCCCTGGCGGGATATTGACCCGAATCAGCTCAACAGGAATCCCGCCCGAAGGCAGAGGAGGGGCCTCCATGTTAAGGCCTGCTGGCTTAGGAGTAGCCTCCTTCCCCTTGACCCCAAGAGGAAAACGTGGAGTTGACCACGCGGAATCAACTAGGTCGAGGGGTTCTCCACTGTCTTCACCAGAAGTACCCGCCGTGGACGTGGTGGGTACGGGCGAAGGAAGAGGAGGGCCTTTCTCCCTCTGGTTCCGCTGGACGTTGAGTGAGGCACAGTTAGGCCCCGATGGGGGAACCCCACCTGTGCGGCCGTCGGGAACGGTCGCCTTAGCAGATGGTGTCGGGCGGGAGAGAAGCCCCCAGCTGACTTTTCGACGGGTGCCAGGCGGGTACCCTCTAACTGGGTAGCCATCTTACCGGCTGCCACGCAATCTTCAGAGGAGCCGGGAGCCGACTTATTGGCCATCGCAGTGCGGTTGTTGGAGGGCCCGACGATCGACTAACCTGCTGCGGTCTTACCAGACTGACCGTCCGATTTTCTGGGCGACTGGGCCTTGCTCTCGCCGAGGGCCATTTGTTCGCGAGCCTCCCGCCTCCCTAGACTTCTCTTTGTGTTTCTTCGAAGGAGAAAGTTTATCTGCCAAGGACTCTCTTAAACGGTCCATCTTCTTTTCTAGAGAAGCCAGGCGGGCTTTTAAAAGATGGTCCTCCAAAGCCTGCTGCCTTCTTTTCCTCGCAGCCTAGTTGAAGGTCTGGCACTCACTGTAGGAGGAAACAGGATGGTCCAGGCCTAGACAGAGGACACACTTAAGGAGACGGTCTTTGTGCGGGATCTGCGTGCCACAAGACGAGCACTTCTTCTCGGTGAAGACATCAATGAAATGTTAAAGAGCCCCTGACACTGTTGTGACAACTTTGAGAAAATGTAATGCTTAGCACAAATGAGCTTATACTTTAATACTGTTTGTGGGTTTCTCATTCTTCTTTATTACTAAGGACATTTGCATGTAAACAGGATCACTGCCCTATCTCTTCTGGCTGCTTGCCTACATATGACATCACAGTTCTGTTTATGACATCACAGTCTGTTGCTGTGGGGATAATTATGGTGCCATAAGTGGGGGATTAGTTATTTTATTTATTTAAAAGCTGGTAACCGGGAAAAGCACCATGACCAGAAGCTCGTTTCTAGGTGCAACCCAGATTATGATGACATATGTAGGATAGCAGGAAGAGTGGATAAAGTCTAAGGGACAGTAAGCCTCTTTTGTACACCTGTCCTTGCTAGTAAAGAAAACAGGTAAATAATTATAGAAAATATATGAAATATAAACTGAACTGTCTATAGCTCACATTTTTCCAAGTTTTTGTAACGGTGTCAGGGGCTCTTTAAAGAAAGGGAGAATTTTTGGCAGGAAAAAAGCCGAAACAAGATGCTTTCACGACGATCGCTATATGGAAGTCTGCAATGCAACTGACACGAGGTGACGGCAGGAAAGAACTGGAGGGCAGGCGTGGGGACTGCTCACTATATACTGTACAGTCACGCTGACATCGGTCACGTGATGTCGGGTGGGCGGTCCCGCATCAGGGATTGCTAGAAAAGTCTGTCATGCGGCCCAACACCAGGTGGCACCAGTTCTATAAGTGATGACCTATTGAAGGAACCCTCTCAAAGTAAGAGCTGTATAATACATCAGTGCACACAGAAGAGAACTTATCCAGGATATCAGACTACATGTAGCACTGCAAGGGTAAAAAAAAAAAAAAAGTTATAAATTAAATTATCACCAATAAAGCATTGAATATGTCATATTAAGAAAACTTCTGGAACCCAATACAATATCATTACAAAAAAGATATAAATACAAATACAACGTATAACAACAAACACGAATACCAACACCAACACTATCACTAATACTTGTTGCAGAGATATCCGACTCTACCCTGTCTATGTCATTCCCAAGATGTGGTCTCCAGAACAGGACACAGTACTCCAGGTGGGATCTCACAAATGATCTCTATAGTGGTAACACCACCTCCCTCTTCCTGCTGGTGATACCCTTACCAATGCGCCTCAGCATCCCGCTGGCCCTAGCCCCAGCCATGTCGCACTGCCTCATCATCTTGAGGTCATCCGACAGGACTACTCCAAGGTCCCTTTTTTTTTTTTCCTGTTTTGTGATCATCAATACCTCTTCCTCCATTTTATGCTCCCTCTCAGGGTTTCTGAGCCCTAGGTGTACGATTTGCACTTTTTCATGCTTAAACCCAACTTTCTTAGCCTTGAATACTCCTGAAGTTTTCTCAGGCTTTTGCACATTCTCGTCACCCCCTCTGGAGTGTCTACCCTACTGCAGATTTTAATGACGTCTGCAAAGAGGTATACCTTCCTTTCCAGCTCTTCTGCAATATCTCTTATAAAGACATTAAAGAGGACTGGTCCCATTACAGAGCTGTGAAGTGTCCTGCCTTCACTCTTCCTTCCCCTGAGTGTCGTTCACCACTTCCCTCTGTCGCCTATCCATCAAACAATTTCATACCCAGTTTACTACCTTAAGATCCACCCCCAGACTGCCCAGTTTCCTTACGAGTCTCCTATGTGGTACACTGTCAATGGTCTTGCTGAAGTCTAAGTACGCCATGTCCACTGCCAAACCCTGATCTATTTCCCTGGCCACCCAATCTAAGAAATCAATCAGGTTCGTCTGACATGTCCCCACCGCCACCCCAGCCGTGAATCCGTGCTGCCTCATGTCTTGTAACCCGCTGGATTCAAGATACTCCACAAGCATTTCTTTTAAAAGCATCTCCATTAATTTCCACACCACTGATGTCAGATTGACTGGCACCCCTCACCCCCAGTGTTCCTGCTGCATTTATGTATGTATGTATGTACGTATTTATTTATTTACAGCTTTTGACCAGGAAAGGCACACTAAGCTGTGATAGCCTGTTTCCAGGTGTGTCGGGGGGGGGGGGGTGTTACACTGACCTGTTTTTTTTGTTTTTTGTTTTTTTACTGATGGGGGGATCTTGGCCATGTCACTGAGGAAACTCCCCTACTCTTTATTGATGAGGTTATGTGGTCTAGCTGCCTTCTGAACAGAAGTATTTGTTCAGGATGTCTGCTTCTTCCAGATCCTCCTCTTACAGTCCTCGCCCTTTTTAACTTCACAATCCTGCTTCCTGACTTCCTCATTTCTCTTATGTACCTAAAGAAGTGCAAGATAATGCATATAGGGCACAAAAACCCTGGCACAATATATCAGTTGGGGGGTGAGGATATAGCATGCACCAAGCAGGAAAGGGATCTTGGGGTTATCATCTCAGATGACCTCAAGGTAGGGAAACAGTGTGACAAGGCAGCAGGTAAAGCAAATAGGATGCTGGGATGTATAGGCAGGGGCATCACCAGCAGGAAAAGGGAGGTCATAATTCCGCTATACAAGACACTAGTGAGGCTCCCACCTGGAGTACAGTGTACGGTTCTGGAGACCATACCTCACGTAAGGACATAGACAGGGTAGAGAAGGTTCAGAGGAGGGCAACAAAGATGGTGCATGGATTGCATCACAAGTCCTATGAAGACAGGTTGAAGGAACTGAACATGTACTCCCTGGAGGAGAAAAGGGAGAGAGGGGATATGATAGAGACATACAAGTATCTTACAGGGAGGAACAGGGTGCAGGAAAACACTATTTTAAGCGAAAAGATGTTCCAGGACTAGAGGGCATGGGATGAAGTTGGAGGAGGACGATTCAGAGGAAACATAAGAAAGAATTTCTTCACAGAACGGGTGGTGGACAAGTGGAACACCCTGCCAGGGGAAGTGGTGGGGGCTAAAACAATCACGGGATTTAAGAATGCATGGGATAGACATAAAGGAATTCTGGAGGTCGGGGTAAGGGGCAACAGACTTCTAGGAAAACAAACTGAACTTACAAGCTCAAATGGGCAGACTGGGTGGGCCATAGGCCCTTATCTGCCGACAATGTCTATGTATCTATGTAAAGAAAAAGGTCTCGACTCCCTAAGTTACCCTTCGGCTATCCTCTCTTCACTTTGCACCCTTCACAGCATTCCCTGCTTCCCTCTGCTTTTCCGGGTACACCTCCCTAACCACTTCCCTCTGCGTCACTTTGTACCTCCTGAATGCTCCTCTTTCAGACTTAACTTTTGCAGTCACTTCCAGCAGCCTCTTTTTCTCCTGTTTTTGCTCACTTCTGTGCAGAGGTTTGTTGCCATCACTATGCCATCCCTTAATTTGGCCCACTGTTCCTCTACACACACACACACACCCCAGGACCCCTCGGCTAGGCAATCTTTGACGCATCTCCCATTTTTTTGAAAATCTGCCCTGCTAAAGTCCAGGACCATCATCCTTGTGTGGTTAGCTTCTGCTGCCATCCTTATGCAGAGCCACACTGTATGGTAATCATGGTCCCCTGGTGGCCTCCCACCTTGACATCTGCAACACTGCCCCCATTTGTGGGCACCAAGTCCAGTACTGCCCAATCACGTGCGTGTGGATGTCCCTGGCTAGTTACCTGAGAAATGCCACCTGCAGGGAGTCTCGGACGCCCTGCTTCTAGCCAAGGTTGTGGCTGAGGAGGCTCCAATCTACATCCAGCAGACTTATATCCCCCACAAGCAGCACCTTCCTCTTTTGCCATCGCTCCAATGGATTCCACCAGTACTTTATCTACCCCCACCCCACCCTCATGCTGAAGATCTGTGGATCACAAAAGTGAGAATAGTGGCTCAGTTCCCTTTCTCCAGGGTGATCCACAGTACCTCTGCACCCCCCAATATTCTCAGATGCGAACAGAAGGATGGTCAGTGCTTTCAGGCTCCCATCTTCTAACTTGCAGCTCATCTCCATGCATCAGAGGGCTGTTGGGGGAATGCATGGAAACCCTCAAGAACTACAATTTAGAAGCTGCGACTGTGGGAGTATGGAGCTGAGGTAATTGCCAGAGTTGGGATGGGACAGGGCTGGAACTTGGGCTGAAAGGGGCAGTACCGGTGACAAGAGGCGTAAAAAGCATAATGAGCAAAAAAGGGTTCTTATTCTGTGACAAGGTCTGTTCTCTCTCAGGTGTCACCAAGTCACCCTATTCACCATACACGACCATCTCAGAGCCTCCCCCAAAAAAGTTGGGTACCCAAGTCTCCTTCAGTGGTGCAAAGTGATTTGCAGTCTGGCTATGATAAGGTTGGAAAACTTCCCTGTGACTGCTTCTGCCACTCTTTCCCCTCCCCACTACGCTCTACCTCTCTGGGCCAGTGGACCTTTGGGGGAGTGGGGGTGTGGGTGGGACCGTAAGTGGTAGCACAGCTAGTGACACCACATGGATGTCTCCTCTCATGCCATTACCAACCTTTCCTGGGGCTTCACAAAGCTCCTACACAGAGAGCAGTGTCCCCTTCTCCAGAGTGTAGTTAGAGAGATTAGTGCCCCACAGTCCCTGCAGCTGCCAATCTCCCCACTGAGCCTGCGCGTCATACTTCCTATTGTTTCCCCTCCTTCAGTATACGACACCTCCTTCACGCAATGTACTACATCCTTTCCTGCAGTAACCTGTGCCTGTCTTTATCCCTTTCCTCTGTTCCCTTTAACACCCTATCCTAGATGGCCATTTAAGTTCAGGATGAGGAAAGAATGCTCATAACCATGATACTCCTTGTGAAACGAGTCTTGCTGGATAGCACAATCCTTTTTCTTGGACAAACAGAGATTACAAACACACAGTACAATCCAGAACTTTTCCGGCCACACAGGCACCTCACAATGGAACCTGAGTGGCCTGAAAAAGGTTTGTTACTCACCAGCAACAGTAGATCTTCGAGAGAATTGCTTCCATAAAGCCTCACCTTTGGAACTGTAAGTCGTTGGCATCCAGACTACTCTAAAACGCTCGCCTAGCTGAGGCAGCACAAGATGACATACATCAGCAGTGTCGATATATAGTGGATCACCCCATACCTCAATTCTGACACCAGAGAAAAGCTCTGTGTTATACCTCTGGGGAAGTGGGGGGTGCAGGGTGGGACCCTGCAGTCTCTGTGCTGTACCATATCAGCAAGGAATGGGAGATCAGTATGCAGTCCAGGCTTAAACGATAGGCAGAGGTCCTGGAAAAAAGTTCATTGGGAGGCGAAGAAAAGAAAACCAACCATGCAGTAAGGGGCATGTCTTCCAGAATAAACTACCTGAAAACACAGAAGGGTCAGATGAAAGGGTGAGCTGTGGCTCTATGAAGGAGAGTTGCCTAAAAGACTTACTCCCACTGGTAAGTAATGACCCTATCTTCTCCCGGGGCATCTCCCTCCATTTAGCCTCTCCTTGGAATGATTCCCAAGCAGCACAGGATAGCAAAGGAGGAGGAAGACCAGAAAGTAGGAACGTAAAGAACCCCAATGATAGCAGGCTTTGAAAGGTAGCATTGCTGAAGCCAGCCCATCTACAGGACACCAGATTCAAGTCGCAGTATTCAGTGGAAGGACTGATCAAAGTCCATTTAGCGGAAGAGCACACAGCACCTGCCAAAACGGAATGGAACAAACCACAGAATAGGCCAAGCCATGAGCGACACGACCAGGAAGCACACTGACAGGCATCCAGAAACACAAGTGAAATGCAAGATGCCAACCAGTCTGAAACAGTAGGACATAGAAACAGGTGCCCCACATCCAAGAGACAATCAATCAATAAAATGGTTGCTTTAGGGACAGCCAATCATGGAGGAGCACATCAGTTGGAAGGAGGGCAACTCAGGACGGTGCGGGGTATGCCATTGCCTACCTGGTGGAAGTGTGTGAAAGTGAAACAGCATGCGCGAAGGCCGTGTCCACCCCCCACTGAGTGAGTTTTTGCTGCTTTAAGAGTCGCGCATTTGACTGACAGTCCCTGATTACACATGACCAGTTACAACGGATAACTACAACACACGTGCGTGTGTGTGTGTATATTAAAAGTGATGACCAGTAATTATATATAGAATAATACATGGGGAGGAGTGCATAATGAAAATTTTATGCATACCTGAGGTGTGGGATGTAAAGCATCCCACACTGAGGGTGTTCAAAAAAATTCTCATTATGAACTCTCCCCATGTTATGTGTTTACTCAACTGCTGGGACTTTTTTGCCAACTACTGTATTAGAAATAAAAGTAACAAAAAAACCAATGTGTTTTATTTTTCCCTTTACTTTTACAGGCAAAAACTACTAAACAAAATTAGCAGAATAACTGAATTTCATTTGTTTAAAAAAAATAGTGCAATCAGGTGTGAGCTTGATACCATGTCAGCATTTAGTCTCAAAACAGCAAGAGCCAGAACACAAATCGTGTGTAAAACACAGATTAAAGTAGTGAAAAGTAGCAAGATATTTAGAGAAAACTGTATTTTGGTACTCATTTAAATGTCTAGATAGTATAAATTATTTGTAGAAACCTGGTTCCCGTCCGAAATATGGCTGTCATAGTGATAGTCTAAAGAGAAGCACAGTTCAGAGGTCGCTGTTGTTTCTATGGGAGACAGAGAGCTGAAAACATATTGCTTTTTCTCCGGTTTTGACTTTTTTGTCGAGATAATAGCTTAATTATCCTATCACTTGGTGAGGGGAGTTCAGGAAGAGAAACTGGCACAGTATTTTACAACAGTCTATTTTTAAACTGATTAAAAGATTCACGGCACTTGTGGAGTCTGCCACGCTGCTGAGTGAGCACGAGCTGGCCACTGGAAAAGCTGGCACACGTTCATCATTATAACAGCAAATTATAACCAGTTTTTCCAAAGAGGGGGGTACCCAGTTATAATATTTTTTTTGTTAGCATCTGATGTCTGGAAATGGCATGTTGAGCAATGTTCCCTCTAATTTTTTAACTCTGTGAGCAGAAGTCATGTGCGTGTGCGTGGCACTGGGTGCCAAGAAAAAGATACATATACACAAAGTGTGTCCACATAAGGGATACCATTTATTGCCAATAAACATTACAATGCTCAATGTACAGCATACATGTGCATGTAACATAATGCAAAGAAATACAGTACAACACAATACAAACTAAATGTACAATATAGCAGTGTACAACATACCGTTTTATACAATGCAATATGCAAACTATGAATATACAAAACCACAAATGTTGAATATGCAAATAAAACATGATGCATACACCAGCTATCAGGTGTTCATTTACTGCTTTTCTCTCCTGTCTTTCCCATTTTTCCAACGGGCACATATTTGATCTGGGTCAGTTTTACCACCAGATGATAAACACAATTTTACGTATCAGCACATCCAAGTGAATTTCTTCCAGCTGGTTTCTTGATTTTAACACTGTTCATAATGCAGAAGCCTCTCCCACAGTCTGTACTAGATGCATGAAACGTAGGGCACACATCTGCAAGCTGAGCCACCACGCAGTGCTGTGGATTTGTCAAAATAAAATGAAGCCCATCTTTAAAGGAATTTATTGATCCATCTCTGCTTCTTTCTGCTACAACAAATCTGTAGTCACTACACTGGCTAACAATAGCTGCCAGGTGCAATGATGCAAACATAGAGTCATGGTATTTGCTGTACAGGCTCTCAACATTACATACACCAGCTTCAAAGCAGCAATGTGAAACTGCATCAAAATCAAATGCAGACCACTCAGTTCATTTGTGGGAAACTGTCTAGATTACATAACAGGCTAACAAACCACAAAACTGATGCTACACTTACTTCCATCGCACAATTAGCTAGAAGCAGTTGTACAGGTTGACTCCAATAGACAGTATCGCATAGGTACTGCCCCTGATCTTTTTGCTATTTTAGCCCCGGAAATTTGTGCAGCTTCAACTGTTGTCAAGTCACTTTTTTGAACAGCTTTGGCAAGTCCGACAACTCACCAAGTACATCATTTAATGCTTCTTAAAACAGTATTTTGAAATAGGATCATTGCTTTCTTTTACTTCTGTCTCAAAACAGTACACCAAGATATCATAGTAACGGATTAATATCCTGACTGCAAAGTGCCTTGCAAGCCAACGAACCTCATTAAGTGAGTGGAAAGCCACTGCATCTCAATCTTGGACTGGAGCAATTTCTTCCAACTTTGATTTTCTTACAGAGGACCTGCAAAAACACAGTATATACTGTTTGCATTAAGTCTCAATGTCTTAACAATGGTACTGGTTTCCAGGCAGCAACAGTTCCCAAATCTTCTCTGTGGGCAACACATTGCTGTTCAACTGAATGAGGTACACACTGCCCAAGTCGTGCTACTAAACCATTATTTTTCCTAAGCACTAACACATGCTCCATCTGATGGAAACATCACCATTTTCATCAAGTCCAGCTGATGGGCTCTATGGCAATCCTTTACAGCAGTGGTGACGGCCTGGGCGTTACATGATGTTAATTTAACAAGTCCTCCAAATGTTTTACACAGTGTTGCATTTGATGGCTGAAATGTGAAATATGAGCATCTTGCTTTCAGGTATATCTGTACTCTTGTCGATAATCAGGATATGGAAGGAGGCATTTTGTGTTTCAGTTCATGTTTCATTTTGAAAGACAACGTTAATGGAATGAAGGAATTCAGAGGCATACTTCTGCTTCACCAGTTATCAGTCGTACTAACATATTTTACCAGATTATATCCTGCAGTGGGATTTGATCGAATGATAATGGGACGGCAGTACACATCTGACTGAAGCTCCATGCCAGGCCCCCTTTCGTTAAGCCCATAACAAAAAAAAAAAAAGCAAATAACTCAGTTGCGCTGTTATTTCATAATAAATACTGAACTTTCTTATTTTAACCTGGACTAGCTGTATCTATGTAATACAGTAGTTCATCAGCAGAAACCGAACTGCGAGGTTGTAACCACAGAGAAACTATCAACTGTCAAAGTGAAGCAACTAGAACACGCAAGTAACAGGATTTTCTCTAATTACCAACTTACTCAAAGTCATTTATAGACATGAAACAAAAGTAATAAAGAAAGGAAACCTCACAAAAATAGTCCCCGAGCCAAATCTCCTTGAGAGACATAAACCTGAAATGAACAACAGCCCAGAAAATATAAATGTTAAAAACAGCGCTTACTCAGACGTCTAATCAACTCACTGTAGCACATTTTGCTGTCTGAAATAGCAAGCATGAAAATCATGCTAGCAGAGATGGCAAAAGTGGTTACCAACATTAGAAAAAGAGCTAGCAGTACATAAATTAAGAACTGAGGACATCAAAGCACGGATAAATGGTGTTGAAGACACCGTGGGAAAAGAAAGAGCTGAGAGAATTAATACTAGCAGGAAAACTGCAAAACTAGAAGCAAATGTTAAGATCTTGAAAGCTGGAACTGTAAGAATGATCTGAGGATATTTGGTCTTTGGGAGGGGATAGAAGGGAATGAAACCATAACTTTTGCACATAAACTTCTGCCGCAAATTGCTAGCCCCCCCCCCCCAAAGACATTAAGCAATACATTACTGAAAGAGCTCACTGTTCCCAAACCTGGCCCAAATGAAAGACCTAGATTGTTTGTCCTTAAGTTGCTACATTTTCAGCAAAAAGTTCATATTCAGAGAGCGCTCAGACAAAATAATATCATCACATTTGAAGGCTGCAAAATCAAAATATTTCTTACCACCAGAACCGATTAAAAAACAAGATGCTTGTTTTCCGATTAAAAAGAAACTAGCCGGCCCAGTAGCGCTGAGGGTTGAGGCGCTGGATGCCACGCCAGCGACCTGGGTTCAGGAACGAGCCCGGGCCGTCGGGGGTCGGCAGGGGGGAGAGAGAGGATCGAGCGTCCGATGGACGGCTCTCCTCTCTCGGGGTGGGATCCAGGGTAGCCCGGTGCAACAGTGGCCTCTGGTGGAATCCAGTGGTACTGCTATGCACTCGAGCACGTACAGCTGGGGACAACGTCGGGCAGCCGTCTCCGGACATGGGTGGGAGCACCTACGTCACGGGCTGACGACATTGCACGTCTTACGTCCGGGGGGGGTACCAGAACAAGGAAAAACCCAGCGCCAAGGATCAGGCGGTAGCACCAGTCCCCTATGCCCAAAGTCGGGCTCTCCTCAACTGGCCTTGATTTCCGCGGCCGCTCCCAGTCTGATGCTGAAGAGTGACATGATGAGAGGTGCCCAGGTAGAAGGAGGGTGACCCACCCCACATAGGGTTAGCCAGGGGTGCTAGCGTAGAAGGGGAGGGGGGGAGAGAGAGGCACAGTTCGAGGGACCTCAGGCGGGGCAGGAAAAAGGATGGGATGCCTGAGAGAAGGACCTTGGGGCCGTGACTGGAGGGAAAAAGAGTTGACAAAAAAAAAAAAAAAGAAACTAAAAAATGCTCGCTTGCAGTAGTCTGCTCTGTCCGACTTTACTAAAAGGCTGGTCAACAAATGGTATGAAAGAGTATAATGGATATAAGCTGGCAAAAACTGGACTCCAAAGGACTTTCCTGAGACGCTGGATCCTTTGACTTCAGTTGTTAACTGAAAACTGTTACACCTCTAAATTGAATATGGTCTAAAAATCTGTTAAACATTTGTAGAGATCATACTGCACTTAAGGAAACACTTCAAAAGTAGCTAAACTGCAGTCGATGCAAAACACAAACGCAGCTTGAATACCTTATCTTGTATAGTGAATTTGTGATGGCCTCTGCAGCTGTTCTCCGGGGGTGGGTCAGCCTTCATCCGATGTGTCTGGCAACATTTACGGTACATTATTTAAAATGTAATTGGTTATTTACTATGTTCAGTGTGGTTTCAGCCTGTGCTCATGATACATCAGATAATCAGACATCAAGCCCAGGAGGGGAGGATCTGGGATGGTTGCCAACGGTCCTATCCCAGTGGAAGAAGGGAAATCCCTACTAGCGCTGTGGTCGGCCTTGGGACCTCCAATACATACTAAGGATGGAAATCTAATGTTTCAGAACAGTGAGGCCCATCCACTTGCTTTCCGGGTTGATGCACAGAATTAATAAAGCACAATATGGCGGGGTTGTCAAAACCATGCTGGATGGAACAGTAAACTTCAAGTTAGAAAAGCCATAGTAATCAGAGAAAGAGGGCGCATGGATGGGGAGAGCCAGCGGTTCGGGATTTGCTGCAGAGGCATTAGTGAACAGAGGAGATGGCGGTATCTTTATAACCTACACTTCAACTTGCAAAGACTTTTAATCATTAATGTATACATATGTGAAATAGATACATTTTCCAGGTGTTTCTCTCGCTTACAAAAAAAAGACAAAAGAAATAAGGAAGCAGTGTTTAAATGTCCACTAGTAAATGTACCCCTAATGCCTACTGGACCCGATTTCGAGGCAGTCTGTTCCATACAGGAGTACATTACAGAGACAGTGATGTTTTAGAATGTTTTCATCTGCTGCCATATTGTTTTTTTAATTTGCCAGAATGGCAGCTGGCAGTTAAATTTTCAATTTGCACACTGAACGCTTCACGAGACAGCCAACGGAATGCTCAAATAGCTGCCAATTAGAGGAACAGTGCATGCGTATGAATCTTCACAAAGCATGATGGGTAATAATGGCGACGTAAACTAGAGAATCTAAATTCTCGGTCGACACTTCAATTGTCTGTTCTACCTTTTTGCTAAAACACTAAATGCTAAACCAAGTAATGAATACAATGTCCCATAAGGTCAAACACAGTTACTGATCTAGGAAAGGAGAACCATAAGAATTTGGTCCTAACAAGGATAAAATACAGGATGCCTGAAGGAGAACAGCATGGGAGGGGAAGAAGTACAAGTAAGAGACCAAAGCATGGAAACATTTGAACTGAATAATACTATGCACCTTTACAATATATAGAAATTTGGCAATAAACTCCTACTGAAAGCCAGTAAATTATTACTACTGCAAGTTGGAAAATGTATTTATATGTTAAAGCGCTAATACAGTCAAAACAAGAAGACAGGAAAAGAACACAAATTGTAAGCAGTAGTCAGTTGTAACTTTTCACTGCTGCAGAAGTCTTCCTTTTGCTCATCAGAAAGTTTCCTATGTGGTAACACTGTGCTGGATGTGTGGAACAGCTCTTAGTCTGGCAGCTGACATATCTGTCTTTATCCCCCCCCCCCCACAACCACTACATCATCAGCATTGCGATCTCACCGACAATGACATCACAGGTGACTGGCCCAACAGCCAAGGAGTGGCTGTTCCTAAGCAACAATGAGGTCACAATGTTGTTGATGAAGTTTTTTTTTGGGGGGGGGATAGAGCTAGATATGTCAGCTGCCAAGCACCGTGCTGTCTCACACATCACACCTACTAACATCAGGTAAACAATCTTCTAACTAAACAAAGGGAAAAGAGAAAGTACCTCACCTATAAAAGGCAATGGTTGACTGCTTTTAAAAACAAATATTAGTTTTAGGCAGTACACTAGCTCTTTAAATACGAAGCTAGACAGAATAACTGTTCATTTGTAATTTGATAAATATGTTGTGCTTGCAAGTATTCACCCATTTATTTGGGTGATAATGTATGCAGTAATCAGCATAATTTATTCCATAATTCTAATTAATTTAAAGCTAAAATACATAGGTTCTGGGAAGAATAACAAATGGTATTTCATGTATTACTATTTAAAATATTTCCTTAAACAGAAGCGGTATATCTTACAGACATAATGGGTTTGAGAAAATAGGAAGGACTGTTTATAAAACACTTTTCTTCCTGAAATGAAATACTGCTACTTTAATGTATAAGGATTAAAAGAGTATAAATAGAATACTAATTTAATTTTAGGTGTGTTTAGTTACCAGAAGCAACTTTTCCATAGTAAGGAATAGTGAATAGTGGTCTTTTTACCATTTAAAATAAATTAATCTTGCAAATTATCAGTTTTTGGAGATGTAATGGTTTTGACTACTGACCAAAATAGTTTGTTTTTTTTTTTAAGTCTTTACTTTGGCTATTTAAATAATAGTCAGATTTACTTGATCTTAACCTAATTTTACATAAGTTTCTTAGCCTACGATAATTATGTAGATCAGCAGTACTCTGTATTTTTTTGTAAAGATTCCAGGCTAAGTCTCTGTCCTTCATAAGTTGAAATAGTTCAGGAGTAATCTACTTATTAGTGGTACTCCTGACCCTTCTAGTTTTTTTAGGAAAAAACTTGCCTTGTAATTTCAAAAGGGTGGTAGAAAAATAATCCACTGCAAAGTCAACCTCAAGGATAGCATCTAAAAATGTCCAGTCAATAAGGAAAAATTACTCACCGCAGTAATCTTCTTTCTTCCAAGGGGTCCTTTAGCATTAGTAACTATAGTAATTAGCTGGCTAGGTGCAACTGCCCCGGAGGTATGCCCTTACGAGAATGTTTATTTAAATGAGCGCATGGCCATAGCCAATCAAAACACAGGAGGGGGAGTGAGCGGAGTGAGAGCTGCCTGAAGGCTTCAGAATTTATTTGAAGAAAAACGAAGGCACATGCCCCGAAAAAGAATCAACAGGATTCAAAAAATAGGCAAATGTCCACAAAAGTGGAAACAGAAACAATAACGAGTTAAAAACTCATCAATAAGAAACTCCAAAGTTGGTAAGATATATGACAAAGAGCCCTTCTCCGACAGGTGAACCGGGAAGGAAGGGTGGGAGCTTACTGATGCTAAAGGACCCCTTGGAAGAAAGAAGATTACTGCAGTGAGTAATTTTTTCTTCTTAACCCAGGAGTCCTTTAGCATCAGTAACTTTAGCAGACTACCGAGCAGTACCGATTGGGAGGTGGGCAGAGAACCTACCTAGGAAAGAGGCTCTGCAGAACCGCCCTGCCAAATTTGGCATCAGATCTGGACTGCACATCCAAACTGTAGTGTTTACACAAAGATGTGCACAGACCTCCACGTAGCTGTTTTGCAGACATCCAGGAGGGGAATGTATCTCGCTGCTGCAAGCGAGGCTGCAGTGCCCCTGGTGGAGTGGGCCCTGAGCCCCACTGGAAGTTGGTGACCAGCTTTCTCACAGCAGAATCTAATACAAGAGATCAACTAATGGGAAACGGTTCTCTTGGTAGGTGGTTTTCCTCTGCCTACATCCCCGTAGGTGAGGAACAACTGAGTGGAAGAGCCTCTGGACTGTCTAGTATGTTCTAGGTAGTAAAAGATGGCTCTTCTGACATCCAAGCTGTGGAGCTTTTGTTCGCCAGGAGTGGATGGCTCAGTAAAGAAGACCAGCAGAGTAATGGACTGGTTTAAGTGGAACTCTGAAACCACCTTTGGCAGAAATTTCCTATTTGTCCTGAGCCCTATTTTATCGTTGTGAGGGATGATGTAATTTTGGCTCAGTGCACAGGACCTGTAGCTCTGAAATCCTCCTAGCAGAGCTAATGTCTACCAAGAAGATGGTCTTCCAAGTTAAAAACTTGATGTGGGCAGTGGACATAGGCTCAACAGGTGGTTTCATGAACCTGTCTATGCAAAGGTTCAGGCTCCAAGGAGGAACAGGCTCCCTAACTGGAGGCTGGAAGTGCAAAAGGCCTTTGAAAAACTGTTTAAATATGGCGTGGGGGAAAAAAAAAGATTTTTTTCTTTCCCACTGAAAGGTAGGACGAAATTGCCACCAGGTGTAGCTTGAGGGAGATGGATTCAAGCCTAACACCTGTAAGTGTACCAGGTAATCTAGCAGATGAGGGTCTGAAGCTTGAAGGGGTTCGATTTTTTTGCTCTTGCACCAGACAGAAAACCTTTTCCATTTGGCTTTTTAGCATTTAGATTTTTAGCCATCCTCAGCATCTTAAGGACCTGTTCAGAGTACTGTGAGGATGGAAACTCTAACTCCTCAAGAACCAGGCCTCGAGGTGAAGAGAGTGCAAGTCTGGATACTGCATTCCTGTCTGAGGAAGGGTCAGCAGGGAGTGAGTTGGAGGCAGGCAAATGGCCTGCTGCAGGACACTGAGAAAAGGAGAGGGTACCAGGCTTGCTTGGGCCAATCCGGAGCCACCAGGATCATTGATGCAGGCTGTTGTCTGAGTTTCAGAAATACCCCGAGAATCAGGTGAAAAGGAGGAAATGCATATAGGGACCTCCTTAACCAGACCAGGATCAAGGCATCCAGTGGAAGCGATCCTGGGACTGGAGCCTGCAACAGAACTGAGGAAACTGGAAGCTGAGGGAAGAGGCAAACAGATTCACTTCTGGAAGATTCAACCACCTGCATACTGTGGCTAGTACTATTTTGTTCAGAGTCCATTCACTCTGGCCTTGACTAATGCAACTTAAAGCATCTGCCAGAGTACTGTGTATGCCTGGAAGATGAATAGCTGAAAGGCTGACTCCCAGGGAGAAGGCGAGAGACCAGATTTATAGAGCCTTCAAACAGAGTACTCCTGATCTGGTCCACTGTTTGTAAAAAACATTGCAGTGGTGTCTGTTCGACTTTGTACAGTCTGTCCTTTTATGACAGGAGCAAATGCTCTGAGCTAGAAACATTGTTCTGAGTTTGAAAAATATTATGTGTAACTGCGACTCTTGAAGAGTCTAGGTGCCACTTACTGAGGCACTGCCCAGACGTGCTCCCCACCACAGAAGGGAGGTGTCTGTAGAACTGCTCCGTCAAAGGTCTCAGCTTTGGAAAACTGTTGCTTTCTGAGACCAGCAAGCTACAAGGAAGCTTGCAGGTGTCACATCTTGTATCTGAACCCTGCGACCACTGAAGGCACTGAAGCCATGTGTCCCAATAGCCTGAGGAAATGTCAAAGTTACGTGATTTGCCCAGGACCGCATCATATACTGACCAGTGAGGGTTAATGATTCAACCCCCGTCAAGCACCTGCTGGCTGGTCTCGCTGTCCCTGGATGAAGAAATCTGCCAATGAGGGACAGCTTGAATTCTCATCTGCAGAAGGAAGGCAATGCTTCCTGGATGCTGGGAGTGTCCCAGTTGAGACTTCTTTAGAATTACCAGAGAACCTCAAGACTCCAGAGTGAACCCTGTAAGGGAACAAGGACTCATTGACCTGACAAGGAGACCTTGGCACTACGAGCCAATCGGCAACTTAGGTGTAGCTAGAGATGCCCAGATTCCTGAGGTGTGCTGCCACCACTGCCAAGCACTTTGTAAAGACTCTTGGGGCCAAGGAAGGCCGAAAGGCCGCAGTGAGCCCACACCTGAGAAACTGCTTCTGAGACCTCATTATGGGTATATGGAAAAAAGGAGCCCTTTAGGACCAGGGAGGCTAGCCAGTCTCCCTACTGTAAGGACTGTATAATTTGTAAGAGAGTGACCATCTTGAATTTGGGTTTTAACAGCAAAATAGGTTGCCACTCCCCAGTTGTCTTTTTGTGTCAGAAAATACCTGGAGTAAAGGCCCTTTCTTCTTTTGATGGGCTGGGACCCTCTCCACCGTTTGCAAAGCTAGAAGGCTTTTACCTCCCACTCCAACAGCAACACCTGTGTTGGGGATAGACACATGGGTACACATGAGGTCTGCCCTACACTAACGTCATGGCTCAGACTGAGAAGCTGCTGGCTGGCTAGAGGTGGCCACCTTTGGCCCCTTCTGCCCCTCCCTCTGAAAGTACCCCTGCACTGAGAGAAGGGGGTAGCTAGGAAAATAACCTCTGCCCCTAATGCCCTTTGGAGGAATTTACATGGGGCAAGAGGCCTTGTTGCAGTAAGATGTTCTGGAATCTAACAGTATGATTTGATCACAGGGAAAGTCCATGGCCTTAAACTGGGAGTCTGAGGTTAGACCAGTAGTTCTAAGCCAGACAAAGCACCTCAAAGAGATGGCATGGCAGGGTTTTAAATAATTAACATACTAAAAGCCAGCAGAATAGGCCCAATGGTCTGTCATCTCTGCTCACAGCCAGCCACCTAGTGGGTGCTCGCTTCCCCACCCCCCCAAGCCCCCGAGAGGGTCATCTTTGACCTTAGTATCCCTTGTACCTGTCCCACCCCTTCTTGAAGCCCTCCACTGTGCCCTCCTCCACTAGCCACCCAGGCAGTGCATTCCACGGCTCCACCACCCTCTCAGTGAAATAATGCTTCCTATGCCCCCTCCAGCTTCCACTTATGCCCCCTAGTTGTTCCCCCATTCTTTAGCCTAAACAGCTACTTGGTTCCACTCTCAGTTATTCCTTTTACATACTTGAAGACCCTCATCATATCTCCCTGTTCTTCTCCTATAATATGTACAGCCCAAGCTCTTCCAGTGTCTCCTCACAGGACCTCCCCTCCATGCCCTGAATCAGCCTGGTCGCTCTCCTCTGGACTCTCTCCTGCAGTGAGATATCCTTCTTCAGATAAGGTCTCCAAAACTGTACACAGTACTCGAGTTACGGCCTGAGCAAGGCATTATATAGAGCTAAACTGATTAGCAGTTTTTTTCTTGGGACAATACTAACTGTACAGAACATATTTATATAGATTTTCTAGAAGTGTTATGTTTGTTAAACACAGTGAGGCAAGTGCTATGCATTTTTACAATGTTTTAGCACTTTTATGAGCAAAACGCTAATCAATTTTTAGAGTTAAATAAAACCCAGGATGGGCCCGGCTCTGGAGCCAGCATCCTTGTTGCCATCTGCCCTGTGGGACTGACACTACATAGCTTCTGGGGCAGGTTTGCATATGGCTCCTGCACCACAGAACCAGGACAGAGTTCCGTAGTGTTTTTTCTGTTTTGTTTTGTGTGATCTTTGGCTGTAAAAGCCAAGTAGGAAAGAATTTTGACAAGCATATGTGGTTAGCTATGAAATCTATTTGCTGGAGTCCTTGTCTAGGGGGTAGGGAAGACAAGGAGAGGGAGACCCCAGGTTTCTCACAAGCTGCCTGCTGTACTATACTCACATGGATGGGATGTACAGACAGGCACTCAGCATTGTTGTTAACAACTGATATATGTATTTATTTATTAACATTTCCAGACCGCTTGTAAACCTCTGCCACAGAAGTGGGGGTCTGAATCAGTTTCGTGGTATTTTTATTTATATTTTTTCATTATAGATAGGCACGACCAGACTTTTAGGAGATGGAAGACCTTTCATCTCTCTATAATCTTAATGGGTGGAATGCATTACCTGCTGAAGTGGTATGCAGTATAACAGTGGACTGTTTCAAACAAGGATGGGACAGGACAAGGGGGAGGGTTAATGAAGGAGAAGGGTGGAAGGGAGGGGCAGCTGCAGAATAAGGGGTGCTAGCTGCACATTCAAGCGGACTTGATAGACCTCTAGGCCTTTATCTGCTGGCAAATTTCGTATGTTCGTATGCAATTTTTTTTAATTCTCATCCTCACCTTGGATGGACTCCTGAGAAGGGAGGTCTAGGGTGTCCAATATGATCTGGATAAACAAAAGCATAGAGGGGGAATCCTCCTGGTTTGCCTAGGATGCTCCAAGGAGAGGGGGCCCCTCCAAAGACATGTGAGGAGCATCATAAAAGTACTCATATCATCTGTATCACCCTCTCAGTCTCTGGAGCGAGAACTATGGAAGAATGTTAGCAGCCGCTGTAAGCAGGGGCATCATAAAATTATTTTTCATCAACTGTATCACCTTCACAGTCTGCGGAAAAGAGAACTGTGGAAGAGTACATACTAGCCCCTGTAAACATAAAGCCCATCTTTGTAAGGTCTGAAGGGCGTGCCATACTTTTGCCAAAATTTTACCTGCGCAGACAGTGCGGAATATGTTTTGATTTGTCTTTATTCTTTAAGCTGCCTGTTGTTCGCTATTGGCTTTCACAGGAGGAACAGAAGCATTATTCTTGACAGAGTTTCTGTTTAGCTACTTCATAGCAGGTTGAGCTTCCTTTATTCATGTTTATAATTTTGACATTTGTGAGAGACTTGGACAGCCCCTTTGGAAGCCAAGTTTATTGGCTGGGAACTGGAGGCTTTGTCCGACCCCTGCTTACATATTTATTATTACTCTTAATGGTCCCTAATCGGTAGCCTTGACATATCCTCAGCCATAATATTTATTAGGTTTCTTTGCTATGTGCCAATTTAACAAAGAGAACCCAAGATCTGGACCACAAACAACTGAGTGCAGGTTTCTGTGAAATGCCACTGGCCAGTCCTGCCACAGTTAAAACTCTGTCTACTTTAAAATCCCATATATACTGTATATATATATATATATATATTTTTTTTTTTTTTGTAGTACTGGGATCTATCCAGTGCCACTGTAATAGAAACCCAGTAATACCACTCAACTGCGCACAGCTTTCTGTTGTAATGCCACCGGCCAGTCCTGTGACAGATGAACTTGGGTCCAGTTTTATTTAGGGGATTTAGTCAAGCAACTGTCAAACACTGAAATCCAGCTGGTTACCTCGCAGTAAAACCCGCGAGGTCTGAGGTAAAAAAAAAAAAAAAATCAGGCAAAAGTACAGAATTCGACGGTTTCTTCATGAACTGCGATAGAAAAGTGAAGAACCATCTAAATTAAGCACCGGTGGTAAAATAACATAGAAAATTAACAGTCGTGGTAAAAATAAAGTCAAAATAACGCGGCTGCACTGCAAAATGAAAATTAGCATGGCACTAACCAAAGATGAAAATTACGTACCTACCATAATTCTTGATCTTCTTGGATGAAGTCTCCACCACTCTGACTGTGGAGTATTGCAAACCTTTGTTAGAGAGGTCTAAAAGATATTCAAGGACTTTATTCGGTGGGCAAGAAAAGGGGTTCCAGGATGATTCTGCACACCAGATGGAAAAATGCTTCCACTTAGCTGTGTAAATCTTCCGAGTACATGGCTTGCGTGCAGCTAAAGGAATATCTGAAACTCTATAAGAAACACTAAACCTGTTCACCTCTATCTCCTCAGGAGCCAGGCGTGGAGGTAAAGGGACCTCAGGTCAGGATGAACTACAGAGACCTGGGTCAATAGGTTCATCTGGAGTGGAGGTGGCTTCGGAGAGGTTTCCAGTAGTCTGCTGAGTAAGGGAAACCAGATCTGGTGAGGCCAAAATGGGGAAATGAGGATCAATTTTCCCCCTTGTGCATCCAGTTTGAGCAGTACACTCTGAACTAGGGGAAGAGGAGGAAATGCATATAGAAAGCGTTTTGTCCACTGCAGCCTAAATGCATCCTGACAAAAAATGCCAGGTCCTGGATTTCTGGAATAGAAGAGAGGCAGTTTTGTGTTGAGTGGGGATGCAAAAAGGTCCAGGTCTGGAGTTCCCCATTCTTCGAAGAGTAAATGAACGATGGTTGTGTCGAGGGACCACTCGTGAGGATCTGCCTCTGTTCTGCTGAGATGGTCTGCCAGTTCGTTCTGTACCCCTGGCAGGTAGACCACCTGGATTAGAGCTTTGTGCTCTAGGCACCATTCCCACACCCTCACTGCTTCTCTGCATAAGGGGTAAGAGTGTGCTCTGCCCTGCTTGTTGATGTACTACATCACTGCCTTGTTGTCCGTTTGAAGGAGGATGGTCTTGTGACAGAGTATGTCCTTCAAAGCCTGGACTGCATGAAGGACGGCTCTCATTTCCAGAACATTTATGAGGAGTTGGGACTCATCCCAAGTCCACGTACCCTGGGTGTGGAGATCCTGGCAGTGAGCTCCCCAGCCCAGCAGGGACACATTCGTGGTGATAGAGATCTGAGGATCCAGAGGAACAAAGGGATATCCTTTCAGAAGGTTGCCCTCCTGAAACCACCAGGTGAGTGACCGTTTCAGCAGTTCTGTCACTTTGATGTGAAAGGACTGAGGATATGTGGTTGGCGACCACTGAGTGCTAAGCATCCACTTTTCTCACATGAAGACAAGCCAGAGGCACAGTGAACACCGACAATGCCATGAGACCCAGCATCTGCTGCATTGAGAGAGCTCAAACTGAGTTGTTCTCTCTCTGATGAAGGAGGCCATCTGGAGGATATCACACCTTCTGTCTTCCGGAAGAAAGGCCTTTGTACAGGAGGTGTCCAGAAGGGCTCCTATGAAGAGAAGCTTCTGGGAGGGTTGCAGCTGTGACTTTTTCAGGTTTAGCAGAACTCCCAAGGACGTGACGAAGTTTGAGGCCGCAGCCACAGCCTCCAAAGTCTCTTGTCTGGAGGGACTTGCAAGAAGACAGTCATCCAGACATGGGAATACTTGAATTCCAATCTTCCTTAGATGCGCCACAAGAACTGCACAGCACTTTGTAAAGACACAAGGCGCCAAGGATAGCCCAAAGGGCAGGACTCTGAATTGGAAGTGCTCACCCAATGCTACAAACCTTAGGTACATGTGGTGCTTTGGGTGTATGAGAATGTGTTGATAGGCATCCTGCATGTCCAGGGAGGCTAGCTAATTGTGTTGATGAATCAGAGGTAACAGGGTACCAAGTGATATCATCTTGAACTTTTCCTTGTAAAGGAACCTGTTTAACTTTCTGAGATCGAGAACAGGGTGCATCCCACCTGTTTTCTTTGGAACCAGAAAGTAGTGGGAGTAAAAACATGTGTTCCGCTGATCCAGCGGAACTACCTCTACTGCCCTATTGTTCAGAAGGCCTTGGACCGTGGAAGGAAGAATGTCTGACTGAGCAACATACAGCCTGGGCTGCAGCCCGGGTGGATGATCGGGGGGTGGGGTGTTCTGACAGACTGAGAGAGTACCTCTCACAGATTATCCTGAGAACCCATTTGTCTGATGTTACCAACTTCCACCAGTTGTAAAATTGAGTCAGACATCCTCCTAATGCCAAGGAACAGTCCCCCTCAGACAGCTGAAGTGTGACCTGGGCCGGAAACTCAGAGGGTGGCACTGGGCACTTTGGGGCCTTGTGCTCTCTGCTGCGTTTCCTTTTGCAGCTGAGGAGTTTGGTTTCTGTTAAAACCTCCTCTGCCACGAAAGGACTGACGGTTATGAAACAGATACTTGTCCCCGAGAGAGGCAGCAGGAGGGGTCTAGCTGTCTTAATAGCAGACCTGGTCTTCTGAGTGGCCTCTAGTGCCTGCTCCACTTGAGGTTCAAACAGATACATACTGTCAAAAGGTAAGGCCATTACCTTTTGTTCTGCATCATTCGTGAAGCCTGAGGTGCTCAACTAAGAATGGCGGTGGGTGCAAATACCAGCCGCCGCCGCTCTGGAGGCAGTGTCAAAAGCGTCCATGACAGCTTTAATCTGCTGATTATTAGACTCAATGCCTCTAGTAATGGTCTGTAGGAGCTCCGAGCTAACCTCCAATTCGGGTAGAGCGTCTACTGCTGCTTTGAGCAAATGCCAGAGTACATACTCGTATTGAGAAAAATAACCCAGTTAGCTAGCAATGTACATGCCCAGAATTGAAGCAGCAAAGACTTGCTTACCCAAGGTGTCGATCTTGCGAGATTCATTGTTTACAGGATGAGCTGTAGATTCCTAAGGAAAGACAGCCTTATCATTTTCTGCCAGAACCACGAAGGCGTCAGCAAAGGCTTGAGAAGCTAGAATGGAATGATCCATGGGAGAGGCACATTTCCCATCTATGAACTTAGCCACAGAGGGAATAAGATCCAGATTGTTCGACACCACTGGGGAAAGAGTCTTGAAAGAGGGCTGCACTGGAGGGGTTAAATCCATAGGGATTTCCAGAACATGCAGATACTGGAGATGCAGAAGCTTCCCAGAATCAATATCCAAGGTCTGAGGAGAAACAGTAGAATTTAAATTTTTGAGCCGAGACTTAAAGAAAAGGTCCTCGACCACAGGCTCTGCAGAAGGATTGATCCCCGCCCCTAAGGCAGAAACGTCATCAAAATCATCCCCCAATCGAATATCAGGATCAGGTTCAATGTCATCTCTTGTCAGTCCAGAAGGGACTGCATAGACAGGAAAGGGATGAAAACTAGGAGGAAGAGGAGAAGCACACAGAATTGGTGTCAAAAACCTCTGAAAACCATGCAGCGCCGCCAACACTACCAGTGGGCCATAGAAAGCGGTGCCGAGAACACAGGCGGCGCCAGCACAGAAAGCAGCACTGAGCGCAGTGTCGCCAAGGACTGCAGCACTGGCAAGGGATATGGCACTGCACAAGGTGCCGAGACCACACAGGGCGCCACACGCAGCACTGGCGCTGGGGAAGCCCACACCACAGACTGTGGCACCGCAACAGAAGTCTGCAAACTGCGATTTGAAGGGAAAGGAGGAAAAAGAACAGGACATAAAGGCACTGGTGTGGACCCCTGTGCCACAGCCATGTGAGGGGTACAGACACCAGAGTGCAGAGTCGACAGCACCGGAGATGGTGCCACACAACTTGGAAGTCTCAAGCATCCTGCCTGCTGGACTGCAAGAGACAGGCCCGAAGGCCCCGGCGACGGACTAGCCGCTTCGGGCAGTCGGGACAACCTCCCACCCACTGCTCCATAAGAGCAACCCACAGGTGAAATTGCTCACCGAAGGACCCCCCCAGCAGACGGGGAGGGATGCCGGAGTCGAAGATGCCAGTCGCCAGAAACAGAAACAGGAGGGGACTCCAGAAAGGCGGATACTGGCCCCTGACCCCAGCAACTGAAAGTCTACATGCAGACGTACCAGAGGGCAACCTCGAGTGATGCAAAGAAGAGCTTGCAGTTGAGCGGCGCTGAGAATGGGGACCACTTCTTTCTGTGCTTTCAGGAGGGACCCCCTCCCGAGCACCGGACCGTCTGTTGTCAGACGCTCCGGAGAAGTCGGCGGACTGGACCCAGCCCGGCTGACTGAACAGCTTTCATGCAAAGTGTCTCTACCATTACCTGCCCCACTCATGGAGGGCTGAAGACTTCTTCTTGTACGAATAAAGAAAATATACTTTTAAAAAGTAATCGGTACTTCGTGAAACTAGAAAACAATAAAACTGAACACTATAGCTGCTGTCGTATAGACTAAAGTTTTGACTCCCAACAGGCAAGCAACGTCGTCACTGAAGCGCACTCGACGGCGGGGAAAAAAGGAACTGAGGCAGTTGGAGGGTCGACGCCGAGGTAGTCTATTCAGCGCGAGCCCAGCTCACAGTGCCACTCCTCACGGCCCCACCTTGGCGCCGGTACTCCTGAAAAAGTTTGGCTCCCACTGGGTCCTAGCACCTCCAGCATACTCCCATCAGTGTGAATGAGTGGTGGAGACTTTATGTCTAGGAAGATTGTAGAAACTTTCACTCAGCACACTACAGAAAAAGATTTATGAGGAAAACTTTACCCAGATAAGCTCTAGGAGGCTGTCAACAAGGAAAGTTAAGATTCACCTCAGGGGCAATGTTGCTCAGTCCAGTGGAGAAAAAATTCTATAGCCTTCAGGCAGCTCTCACTTAGCTCACTCCCCCTCCTGTTTTTTGACTGGCTATGGCCCTAAGCTCATTTAAATAAAAATTATCTTAAAGGCATATCTCCAGGGCAGCCAGCTAACTCCTAAAGTTACTGATGCTAAAGGACTCCTGGAGTAAGAAGGTTTAACTCCCTTGGAGGATCATCAGGTACAGATGGAGTAAATCTCCCGGAGGAGATAAACCTTGGGGTTGGTTTAATCCTATTCGACTTCCATGTACAAAATACTGCCAAGTGATCGCTTACAACATCAGGAAGAGTACCACTTGTGAGTACTCTAGCAGAATTATTTGTCGATATCCAATCTAAACTAGTGTGCTTATGACTGGAGTGATTTAACCCAGTATAAGTAGTAACTAGGTGGATCAAACCTGCGTTAGTCAGCAATCCCATTTATGTTTAAATATCCCGTCCTACACTCTTTTCCCAAAGATTCTAACAAGTCCCTAAAACCCCCAATACCCATTTTTGGTGGACTGTATACTTCGCAAATTTTTAATTTATAACATCCCCCTAACAATAACTGAATAACGTAGCCATTCATAATCTGAGGTGTTTGAAAAGGTAGTGCACATTTCAGTGACATTCAAGTCACTCCTATAATAAATTAAAATCCCAACTTCTTTTTTCTTTCCTAATCTATCTTTCCTCATATTTTTATAACTACCGATCGAATAAAACTTGAGATCTATAGTGGGCTTTAGCCAAGACTCGGTCAGACATAAAACATCAGGATGGAACAGTTCCAACAGAGCCTCTATCCCATCTTTTTATTAGTAATACTTCGTACATGAAAATGTATGAAGTGCAAACCCCCAACTTCTTGTGGGATGAGGCTGAACCATTAAAACATGGGGGGGGGGGGGCCAGAATTAAGCTCAACATCTCCTGAGAGGCCTAATAAAAGAGAAAAGTGAAAATTTAACCAGAGTTGAAACATTCAATTTCAAATGAGTTAAATATAACCCCACCTCATAAACTGTTCTACCCTTTAACACTCCCAGCAGTTTAACATTAACTGCAATAACTTGGATAGAATCCTGCAAGCTATTATTGTAAAGCCCTGAATACTTAATGCCCAGTACCTCTTTACCTTCACAGTTTTTGCATAAATAAAAACACCCACAGTCTAATAAAATGAGAACGAATATAAAACAATAAATAGAACCCTTCATTTTAACCGAAAAGCAAGTCAATGAAATTTACAGCAAGTTAAATAATCTTACTCAATTCCAAGGTATGCATCACTAAAAGTTCTATAAAACTTCTTCGCACTCGGGCAGCACGAGCTTTTCTAGTGCTGAGCTCCACTCCTTCTAGTTTCTGGTTGGCTGATGGCCTGCCACCAAGCCCCCTCCACAGAACGGAAAAGCGGCCAAACCAGAGCTCACGGAATAGTTCCAAGGTTTAATGTGTAAAATATCTAGATATAGACAGATAACCATCTGGTTGATCCTGCATCTCTCCGCCCATCATGCTGCCAAACTAACAGTCCCACTGTCCCCTATAGCCAGCCCTGTGATGTGAGCGACAGGCTAAGCCATGAGGGACGTCCCTGTAATAGTGCATTTAGTCTACCAGTACCGATCATGCCAACTAAGCCCGATCAGTACCAGTAGATTAAGCGTGAAAATGTGGCAATCATAACAAATCGAGGCCACCGGTAAACTAACAAAGTCTGTGTTAGTTGAGCAGTGGCCTTGATTTGTCAAAATCAGAACTTTATACTAAGAAGCACTTAAAAAAAGTCCCTATTGTATTCAATGGAGCGTGCCCCTGTACTCTCCCTATCCCATCATAAAATGTGTTAGTGGGCTGGCCTGGTGGCCCTGAGGGTTGAGGCGCTGTACGCCACACCTCACGCCACGCCGGCAACCTGGGTTCAGGAACAAGCCCTGGTTGCTGGGGGTTGGCAGGGGAGGGAGAGGATCAAGTGTCCGGAGGACAGCTCTCCTCTCCCGGGAGGGACAGTGGTCCCTGTTCAGCACTCGGTTGACCTCTGGCGGAAGCCGAAGACACAGCAAGCACTGAGCATAATGAAGGGGCAGGCAGTGGCAGATGTCAGTGACAACGCCTTGATGTCAGGGCGCTAGCCACTCCCCAGAACAGGGGAAAATGCCCTTCAGCTTGCCCATGATCTGCGGTCGCCCTCCTGGTACCCTCCCTCCCGACGCTACCAGAGAAGTTCGGGATGTTAGGGCATATCTTGTCCCCGCCCAGGGGGTAAACCGAGGCTACATGGGCAAAGGAGGACTGGCCAGGTAGGAGCGGACCATAGTGGGATGACTCCTAGGTGCTCCCGAGGAGAATGGATCTGAGAAGAGGAATAGATAGAAAGTAAAAAAAAAATAAAAAATGTACTAGTGTGGAGGCATGTCTCTGAACAGCGAAGTGAAAGGGATCGGGTTCTTTGCTCCACAGAGCCAAAATACGATCCCTTCCCTCTCTAAATACTGGGGGCAATAAATACAGATTACTCACCTATAACAGGAGTTCTAGGAGTGCTATATGTTGTTCATCCACACTTATTGGCAGGTTCCTTGCCACTTTAAATCTTGCCGGAAGGTCTTCAAGCTGGCTCCTCCCACCCACCCGGGTGGAAAAACTCTCGGCTCCACCCCATGACACCAGATCTTGCCCGCTGGAAGCCAGGTTAAGCATCTAAGCCGGGAGGTCGGTGGTTGTGGATGAACAACATAAACCACTCTAGAACTCCTGTTACAGGTGAGTAACCTGTATTTCTAGGGACATGGATATGTTGTTCAAGCCACACTTATTGGCAGACTCCTAGCAGTTCTCCGGGAGGAGGGAGGCAAGGCGCACACCCCCTACTTAGGAAATAAGGACTGGAGAACCGAGGTCCCAAAACCAGCATCCCGGCGTGACTCAAGGTCGATGTGGTAGTGGGTAATGAAGGTGTGTGCTGACTTCCAGGTAGCAGTCCTGCAGATTTCCTGGATAGGGACGTCCCTGGAAGCAGCCATAGAAGCAGCAGTATGGCGGGTAGAATGAGCTCTTATCTCTTTGGGAGGCTCCATGCCCACCAACCCATAGCAGAGATCTATGCAGGAAGTGACCCACCTGCCTATCGTCCGCAGGTCTGCCAGGTGTGGCTTCAGCGTAGATGGCAAACAGCCGGTGAACCTCTCCCCGAACTTCGGCCATCCGCTCCTTATAATAAGAGAGTGCTCTTCTAGGGTCCAGAGTATGAAGCCTATATTCGACCTCCGAGGTGTGACTGGGGTAGAACACTGGCAGAGTCAACACCTGGTTAAGGTGAAACTCCAACACCACCTTCGGAAGGAATTTCGGGTGGGGGCGCAGGACAACCTTGTTCCTGTGGAAGACCAGATAAGGAGACTCGATGGAAAGCGCCTGGAGCTCTCCCATCCTTCTGGCTGATGTAACAGCCACCAAGAAGGCGGTCTTCCACGAAACGTGGGATATCTCGCAACTGTGCATCGGTTCGAATGGCTTGCCCATGAGCTTAGCCAATACCAGAAGTAGATCCCACGGAGGTGGAGGTTCTCGCACCGGAGGGGATATGTGATAAAGGCCTTTGAAAAAGCGCCCGACCACCTTCTCCTGTGCCACCGACTGCTTGCCAGCCCGCGCCCGGTAACCAGAGATGCTGCCAGGTGCACCTTAAGGGTGGTCGACTGAAGCCCTAGCTGAGAAAGGGACCACAGGTAGTCCAGAATGCTAGCCAATGAACAGGAGGAAGGGTCCAACCCCTTGCCCTGACACCAAATGGAGAATCTCTTCCATCTGAAGGCAGATCATTTTCTGGTCGACTCCTTACGGGATGCCTCAACAATGTTGAGGACCTCGTCGGAAAAACCCAAGGCCTGGAACTCTAGCCACTCAGGAACCAGGCCGTCAAGTGCAGGGACTGAAGGTCCGGATGGAGTACCTTCCACTTGTTGACTGAGATCAGCTCCGGGCAGGATGGAAGCCGCCTCGGGAGCCTGGAGCGGAGGCTGAGGAGAGCTGGATAACAAACCTGGCGGGGCCAGTCTGGGGCTACCAGAATCACCTGCGCCTGGTCCCTCTTTACCTTGAGAAGCACCTTGTGGATCAAGGGGAATGGAGGGAAGGCGTAGAAGAGGCCCGGGGTCCACGGTCTCAAGAAGGCATCCCCCTGCAGCGAGCCCTGCTGAGGGGGGAGTACATAGAGGAAGCTGGGAATTTAAACTAGGAGTGGGGGGGTGGCAACTGGGCAAGAGATATGCAAAGACCACAGGCTGGGAAACCATATGAGCTTACCCCCATAACAGTGACAAAGGACAAATGGCAAGTACTATTGGTGATGCGAGTAAAGGAGGGCAGGATGGGAGGGGAAGGGAAGGGTGGAAGGTGGTTACCCTTAATGCTAGGAGCCTTGGGAGGAAAACTGCAGCATTACAGGTGCTCATGGTAGAGGGAGAGGTGAACATTGCAGTCATCACAGAAACATGGGCCACCCAATACAATGACTGGGACCTGTCTGTATCAGGGTACAGGTTATTTCATAGAGACAGGGTGATTGGGAAAGGAGGGGGTGTGGCACTATACGTGAAGGAAGGGCTGAAGTGTGTAAGGCAGGAAGGGGAGAAGGGTAGTATGGAGTCACTTTGGATGCAAATCCAGGATTCCAAGAATAGGATTCTTAGAATGGGAGTCGTGTACAGGCCGCCATCTCAGATGGAGGAGTTAGACAGGGAACTAGCGGGACAGATCAGGAGGACCTGCAAGAAGGGTAGTGTGGTGATTGTGGGGGACTTCAGCATGCCAGGAGTGGACTGGAGTACCCCAACAACCAGGAACAGAAGGGAGCAGGTACTGCTGGATGCCATCCAGGACAGCTTCCTGCTGCAAATGGTCAGTGAACCAACCAGGTTAGGGAATACCCTTGACCTTTGTGCTGGCAAATGGGGACTTTGTGAGAGAACTTACAGTGGAGGAACCCCTGTCAGGGAGTGACCACCACTCAGTATGGCTCACACTGGATATGGGCAAGGAAGGAGTGGAATCTGGCACAAGAGTGCTGCGCTTCGGGAGGGACGATTTTGGGAGGATGGAGGAAGTGGTAAAAGGGTACCTGGCCAGAATTTAATCTAGTACAGACACGAACCAGAGATGGGAGCTCATAAAGCTGGGGATAGTGGAGGCAACCAAAACCTGCTGCAAGGCCCAGAGCAAGAAGGCTAGGGCTAAGAAACCGAGCTGGTTGAGCAAGGAGGTCATGGAAAGGTAAGGAGGAAAAGAGTTGCCTTTAGGAAGTACAAGAAAACAGGGAGAGGGAAGGACAGGAGGAGTACTTGACAGAATCAAGGAGGTGACAAGGGCAGTAAGGGAGCCAAGCATCTATGGAACTCAGGCTGGCACAAGGCATTAAGAAGGGGGAGAAGGACTTCTTTAGATACATCAGGGAGAAAAGGAGCTGTAAGGACCACATAGTAAGGATTAGGAAGGAGGGGGTTGGGTGGAATCAGGGTGCGATAAGGCAGAAGCACTAAACGAGTACTTCTGCTCAGTATTTACTAAAGAGAAGAGGGGAGTGACACCCAAGGGGGGAGAAATGGCAGAAATGGGGGGAAAGGGGTGGCAGATGGGGAAATCATGGAGGGCAGTGTTCGGGAGGGTTTGAAGGCACTGAGGATGGATAAGACGTCAGGCCCAGATGGCATCCACCCCAGGGTACTGAAGGAGCTGGCAGAGGTCTTTGCAGGACCTTTGGCAGACCTATTTAATGCCTCACTACATTCAGGTGCTGCACTCAGGACTGGATGATGGTTCATGTGGTGCCCTCCATAAGAGTGGCCTCAAGGATGAACCGGGAAACTACAGACCAGTGAGCCTCACATCCATCGTGGGTAAGCTAATGGAGACTATCCTGAAGGAAAGGCTGGTGGCCCTCCTACAGGCCAAAGGACTACAGGACAGCAGACAACATGGCTTCATCCGGGGCAGATCCTGCCAAACCAACCTGGTGGAGTTCTATGACTGGGTAACTAGGCAACTGGACAGGGGCCATGAAGTGGATGTTCTGTATCTGGACTTCAGTAAGGCATTCGGCTCAGTGCCTCATGGAAGGCTGGGAAGTAAGTTAGTAGACACAGGGGCAGGTGCAAAGCTGGTGAGATGGGTAGGAAACTGGCTTCAGGGAAGGCAAGAATGGGTGGTGGTGGGTGGGGAGCTCTCACACCCAAGAGTAGTGACGAGCGGTGTTCCACAGGGCTCGGTGTTGGGACCAGTGTTGTTTGGGATATTCACTGCAGACATATCACTGGGCATCAAAAGCAAGATCAATCTGTTTGCTGATGATACCATGGAAGGGGCGGTGGTGGATGACCTAGGGGGATGGCAGGATGATCTGGCAAAGCTTGAAACCTGGTCAGACACCTGGCAACTGGGGTTTAATGCCAAAAAGTGCAAGGTGCTGGACTTTGGGATGAAGAACCCAAGGAGGAGTTACCAGCTGGGGGGAGTGCAGCTAGTCCAGACAGAGGAGGAGAAGGATCTGGGGTGCTCATTACAGGGTCAATGAACAACTCAGCACAATGTAGGAAGGCAGCTGCAAAGGCCAACAAAATGCTGGGTTGTACTGCAAGGGGTATATCCTTGAGGAGGGAGGAGGTGATTCTGCCACTGCATAGGTCATCAGCTAGGCCGCACCTGGAGTACTGCATGCAGTACTGGTGCCCGTATCTGAAGAGGGACATGAAGTTACTGGAGGGGGTGCAGCGCAGGGCGACAAAGATGATCAAGGGGCTGGGGGACTTATCATACGAGAGGAGGTTGAGGGAGTTGAACATGTACTCACTGGAGAAGAGGAGGGACAGGGGGGACATGATTGAAACCTTTAAGTACATGAAAGGAATTAACAAGACAGGTACAGAGGGGCTGTTCAAAGTAAGGGAGGGGAGGGACACCAGGGGCCATGATATGAGACTGGAGGGAGAAAGGTGAGGAGACACTTTTTTTACAGAGAGGGTGGTGGCTGGATGGAATGCGTTACCTGCAGAAGTGGTATCCAGTAGAATGGTGGACTGCTTCAAAAGGGGATGGGACAGGACAAGGGGGAGGGTTAATGAACGGGAAGGGTGGAAGGGAGGGACGGCTGCACAATAAGGTGTGCTAGCTGCACATTCGAGCAGACTTGATAGACCTCTAGGCCTTTATCTGCTGGCAAATTTCGTATGTTCGTATGAAACAGCCTCAGCTTCGCATTCTCCCTGGAGGAGAACAGGTCCACCTGAGGGGTGCCCCAGTGAGAGAACAGATCTTGTACTATCTCTGGCAGGACAGACCACTCGTGAGATGCAGCACCTATCCAGTTTAGGGCATTGGCCAGACTGTTGGGAGGCTCCTGCCACACGGATGGCTAGGAGATCCGCCTCCAGGCTGATCACGAGAGACCAAGTGCAGAGAGACTCCTTGCAGAGGGGCAAGGAGTATGTCCCGTCCTGCCGGTTGAGGCAGTACATGGTCGTGGTGTTGTCCGTCTGGACCTGGACCACTTGACCCCGTACAAACGGCGCAAAGACGGTGAGGGCTAGTCGGACCGCACAAAGCTCCAGCAGGTTGATGTGGCATCGAGACTCCTAAGGGGACCAGAAGCCGTGGGCTCTGAGCTCCCCCAGATGGGCACCCCAACCCATCAGAGGCGCGTCAGTCGCCACAGTGACCGTCGGCTCGGGGCGGACAAATGGAATACCCTCCTGCAGATGAGCTGGAATGAGCCACCACCGGAGGCTGTTCCACATCTCCTGGGTCACGGTAATTAGCTGGTCCAGAGGACCGGAGCATTGTGACCACTGGCGGGCCAGCCCCCACTGCAGGGGACGCATATGCCAGCGGGCCCAATGGACCACGCTGGTGCAGGCCGCCATGAGGCCTAGAAGGCACAGGAAGTCCTGGGCAGGGCGCAATTGCCCAACCAGAAATGACTGGGCAAAGGAGGAAAGGACCTCTGTCCTGTCCGTCGGGAGCCATGCTCTGGCTCAAAGAGAGTCGAGCTCTGCCCCAATGAACTGAAACACCTGCGATGGCACGAGTTCCAACTTGGCCTCGCTGATGAGGAGGCCAACCTGAGAGCAGATCTGGAGGGCCAGATCCTTGGACCGCTGCACCTCCAACCTACAATCAGCCAGTCGTCCAGGTAAGGGTACAACCGGACCCCTCGGCGCCGCAGGAATGCTGTCACCACTGCCATGCATTTGTTGAAGACCCTGGGAGCTGGAGAGAGGCCGAAGGGCATGGCCCAGAACTCGTAAAGGGATCCCTCTGCCCTGAAGTGGAGGAATCGCTGATGAGACGGACGGATTGGGATGCGAAAGAACGTGTCCTGAAGGTACAAAGAACAGAACCACATGCCTCGTTCCAAGGATGGAATGATCTGAGCCAGAGTGACCATCCTGAAGGTGCGAGACCTTAGGAACTTGTTCAGGTCGTGTAGGTCGAGAATGGGACGCCAGCCCCCCTGTCCGTTTTGAGACCAGGAAGTACCTGGACAAAAACCCTGGGTCTGGAGGAGGATCCGCCACCTCCCTGATCACCTCCTTCTGGAGGAGCAAGGCAATGTCGGCTTAACGAGCTGACAGAGAAGCTGCGGAACCTGTAGCCGCCCGAGGGGCGACGGCTCAATAGGCGGGAGACTGCTTGAATTCCAGAGGCAGACCCCTGCCTACTACTTCCAACACCCAGCGGTCCATGGTGATATCAGACCAGGTGGAAAGAAGTGGCGGAGCCGTTCCCCCACAGGGTGAACCCAGGAAGGAGTGACGAGGTTGGGGGCAACACTCCTCAACCTGTCACTGGGCAGGCTTGGAGGAAGGGCTGGCCGAGGAGCCACCTGGGCCTTTTCCTCCTGGCTTCCTGCTGGAGGAAGCAGAAGGCTTGGCTTTAGGGTGCCAAGTACGAGCCTGCTGGCCCTGATGCTGGTGTTGCTGGGCTGGATGTGCTGCAGGGGCTGAAGGACGAAAGGGCTTACGCTGCTGCTGGCGACCTTTGTCCTTCTGGGCAGACGTGACCGAGTCCAAGGTGGCACTGGACTTCTCGATCCATTGGAGATGACCCTCCACCCCGGGTCTGAACAAGTTGGTACCCAAGAAGGGGATGTCTGCCAGCTTGTGCTGGGTATCAACCGTAAAGGAGGAGATCCGCAGCCAAGCTCTGTGGCGCATGGCCACTGCGGCTGCTACTGACCGGGCACACGAATCAGCGATGTCCAACGGAGTTTGGAGCTGCTGTTTAGCTACCGCCCTTCCCTGATCCCGCACCTGCTTGACCATCATTTGAAGGTCAGCCAGGAGATGAGGAATCACCTCATCCAGGGAGCCCAAAAGGGCGTGTGAAAAGTGTGCCATCAGAACTGCCGAGCTAGCCTGACGAAGGCCTAGGGAGGAAGCAGCATATACCTTCCTTATCGGGTGGTTTGTCCACATCCCAAGTGTTCCTGGAACACCAGAAAATGCTGTCGGTCACTAACCCCTCCGCAGAGGGGTGCTCTGAGAAACCGGAGAGTGAACCTGTAGGGACCGCATACTTTCGAGCCATCGTGGCCGAAGGTGCGGGACAAGATGCTGGCCACTGCCACAGCTCCAGGGCCGGGCCAACTATGGCTTCGGCCACTGGAAAGGCTTCCGTAGGGGAATCCCCTCGGTCCAGTATCTCCGTGAGGGGATACTTGGCCCGTTTTGAAACGGGTTTGAGCTTCATCCCAGTGGACTCTGAGATGAGTTGAAGCATTCCTAAAAACGAGGATGGGCTCTTGTCCACCGACTGACCCCCCTGTAGACTCCAGGTCAACCGGCCTGGAGAACAGGGAGTCGTCGTCGTTAGACTCCGAGGAGTCTGAGAACAGCTGCCGAGCACCTGAGCCACCCTCCATGTGCCGAGTTCGATCGGGAGTGAGGATGACCGACAACATATGGGGCAAACCCTGACCCGACCGAGAATCCTTGGTTGGGGCCCCAGTCTTCAGTTGTGGAGGTGGAGGTTCCACCACAATGGGTGGAGCAGCCGGTTTCGGCCGAACAACCGGTGTCAGTTTCGGCCCCTCAACAACGAGGGGTTGTTTCGGCCACTCAGGTGACAGCCACTTAATGGCCGGAGAAGGTGACGGAGTCGGCTTATTCCCGGACAATAAGAACTGCTGCCACATTAAATCCTCGTAGCGCCGACGCAACTTGCGCCAGAGCCTGTCCTCCGAAGAGGACGACTAGGATGAGCGGTGTCGCCGCTTTCCATGGTGCCGAGACCGCCAACGTCGACGGGACCAGCTGGACCTGGAAGAGGTCCAAGACAGAGACAGAGACCTTCGAGGATTCTAAGGGTGGGTCAGAGAGGGGACGGGGGAAACTCGCTCCTCCCTCGGTTCAGGGACCTTAACTGGGGACTCCGGCACAAGAGGCACAGGCAAGTCCTCTGTTTCCACTGGGGGAACCGGTGAAGTAGGGTTGTTGGCATCACCAGTCAACAAACCGTCAGACAGGTCGAGAAAAATCTCAACTGCGTCGACTGGTGTCTCGGCCGGCTGACCTGACTGGGACACCGTGAAGCCAGTGGCCTTAGCCGCAACTCTCGATCAAGTCGAAAAGTCGACTCATCCGTGAAGGGGATCTCCTCGCTCGCATTTAACGTCGACTGGTAAGACTTACCTTTGGAGTCCTTCTTTTTGGACCGACTGGAATGTCCGATGGTCCTTCTCCCTTGGTGGAGAGGGATTAGCAAAGCTCCTTAAAAGAAGCTGTATATGAAGAGCCCAAGGAGAGCGGAATAAATGCCGCGACCAAGGAGGAAGATGATGCAGCCTCCTCCTCGAGAGCGATCATCTGCTCCAACTGATCCACAGAGCCTGCCGCCAGACACCGCCCAACGGGCCTCCTTCGACTTGACCGGTGGATATCGTTTTTCAGGGCACCCCAAAAGAAGTCAAGCAGCGCGGTACTCCAAGACCAAAGCCAAAAAGGATTTGCACAAATCGCAAGCCTGCAAATCGTGGCCGAGTCCTAGGCAGTAAACGCACGTGGAGTGCTGGTCGGTCTGGGACATCATCTGCCCACAGGGGCACCGACGAAATCCGGGAGTCGTTGTGTCCATCGCAGCTGCGAGGGAAAAAGAAGACCGAAGCCTTGTAAATCTGAGAATAAGTTTCAGATTAACCAAAGAGTGTGGATCCAGTCCTAAATCGCAGCACGCTAAGGAGGGAACCTGAGCTTCCAAGCGGCAAGGAAGATCTGGCGTCATGGGGCGCAGTCGAGAGTTTTACCACCCGGGTGGGTGGGAGGAGTCAGCTTGAAGACCTTCCAGCAAAATTTAAAGTGGCAAGGTACCTGCCAATAAGTGTGGATTGAGCAACATATCCACGTCCCCAGAAATTAACATTTATATTGCACTAGACCTGAGGCCACATAAGCTACCTTATATATGCCGGGGGGGGGGGGGCACCAGAGAAGGTCTCTTTAATTACAGATCACCCCTTATCTAACTCGTCAGTCTAGTATAATACCCTCTCCCCACTTTCTGAATCTGCTTTACCACTTTTTTTTTTACATTTGAAATAATAAAAAGGTGTACACATTTTCCTGTGGCTCAGTCCCGAACAGGTTTTTGTCAGTACTCTTGGTTGTTTATGGACACTTTTCTTTTGAATAAAATGAGCTAGCATGCAGCAGACACTGTTCTCTGACATTATGGAACAACAGGTTTACAAGGACATCTTAGAATGCGACAAACACCTGGTCCAAGCCATATTAAAAAGAGCTCTTATTTACAAGTGGAAATAAATGCTGACGCCATACCAATAAGGAAAATAAGGCTACTGTACAAGGTAAGGGACAACTGAGAAAAGAATTAAAACATACAGGTTAAAATTTTTCCTGGAACATGCACTGCTTCTTTAAGTACCCTTAATCCGAGAGGCACCCCCCCCCCCATTTTCTTATTCCAGATCTGCACGATTACATGGCTAGGCCTTCTCAACCTCACACATGCACACTCCATTCACAAGGCCTTTACAAACACAGAAACCGAGGACTGTGTAAGGTTTTAAAACCGCACACAGAAAAACACAAATGCCTAAGCTGTTAGAACACAAAGTCACTTCCTTTGACCTTTAAAGTGTTTTGATTACTCACTCACCTCTGGTAAAGACTGGCCCATCTTTTGGGATATACCACCATCCACTTGAATCTTTCCTGAGAATGATTCCAACTTAGAATGTTTTATGCACTTATCCAAATGTTGTTTTTGTCTTGCTGTATCACTGTTTAACACTAAAGTAACCATGCACTTGTATATGTATATTTCTGTATTAAGTGTTTACTTTTTTAAGTCACTGATTATTCCGTTCATCTGTATAATATACTTATATGTTGTCATGTTTATTCCGGGTTACCCCTGAAAAAGGGACTGCACTGTCTCAGTGGGCTTCACAGCCCAACACCTTATGCCAGCGTGAGCCGATTTCTTAACCCAGTCCATCTAGTTTTGGAAGGGATCATACCTGGCTCCACAGCCACAGCCAGCAGATCCCTTCCAACTTCCTAGTATGGCTGCTCTGCCCCCCGCATGCAGAGGTTTGGTGACGTTTCAGCAGGGAGAGCACAGGGGGAGTTCCCCATACAAATCTATGGGGCAGTTTTTCAATGCCCTTTTTGTGAAACTTTAAGCAATCTGAAAGGGAAATGAAAGCAAAGACTCAGCATACAGGGGACCCTATATGGAGAGCGGTGGCTTTCATTTACTGGGAAAGGGCAGGCTAGGTCGGTCAGTGGAGAAGCAGCCACTGGCTGCTACCACCGATCATACGGTCAGGCAAAGAAAGGCTTTGTTGGTTGGGCAAGGGCAGGCTATATTTATTTTATTTATTTAGTTTTTGTTGACCGGGTAAGTGCACTAGACAAATCCTGCCTATTTTCAGGCACGCCCCGGGGGAGGGGCATGCAGATGAATGCCAACTGACCTTGAACCAGATTAAGCTGTTGGTGGTATTTTTAGTGAATGAGGGAAATTTGGCCAGGACACCGGGGACACTCCCCTACTCTTTTCGATAAGTGCCATGGGATCTTTAACATCCAGCTGAACTACCACCAATCCAGGCAGATGGGACCTTGGTTTAACGTCTCATCCGAAAGACGGCACCTCAGAAGTGCAGCACCCCTCTCATGCTGCACTACAGTGTCAGTACTGGGATATTAACCCAAGTGCCAGATGTGGGAACTGAACCCACAGTCCTCTGATCTCCCGGCCTCAGAGGAGAGAGACGTACGCAACCCAGCAGTCCCTTAACAATACTGGGAGGCCAGAGAGCAACTAGAAGCAGGAACAGGAGGGAGTAAAGTGAGCTGTTGGAGTGAGTGTTCAGAGGAGATGGGGTGGAGCGTATGCACAACATGTATGTTGAACCCAGTACAAATGATCATCTCATCCTAGGAGAGCTGGATGGAAATGCATTCTGGGAATGATCGGCCACTATCCTTTTTTAGTTTTGTCTGTTGGTTTTTTAATAATCTCCTGTTTTATAGAAGAAATACAAGGCATTCCTACAGAGCTTTCTAAAACTATAACTAATGTAAATATGAGCTGCACTTACTGGGAAATGTAGCTGCAGGAAGCCGTTTACTGCAGGCACTGTTGCTTTTAAGACATACTCTTATTACCTGTGTCATCTCATAAATAATTTAAATATCATGGGACTGCTTCAAAAAAAATTCTAACCAGGAAAGGGGCAATTCAGTAAAACATACTTCCTGTCCTTTTTATCTTTGAGAGAGACAGAGACACAGTGTAGTGTACTGGTTGGAGAAAAGAACAGGAAACCTTAGGTTCCGATCCCACCTGACTGTAACATTTAGTTGGTCCTGTCCTGAATGAACTGCATTGGCTGCCAGTCAGGTGGAGGATCGTCTTTAAGGTAGGGCTCCTGACCTACAAACCCCTACACGAGGGGGAGCCTGTCTATCTGCAAGATCTCCTTGTCCCCCATCGCCTCCTGGGCACTTCTGCTCTGCCGGGAGCCTCCTGAGGATCCCAGGGTGGATGCGCGCCCAGAGATGAGGAATTTGCTGCTGCGCCCACCTGTGGAACCTCTGCCTGAAAATCTAAGGGAGACTCCCTTGGTGGAAGCCTTTAAGAAGGGCCTCAAAACATATTTATTCCAGCTGGCCTTTTATGACCAACTGCTACAACTGAATTTTGGTTGGTTTTATTACTTGTTTATTTTACTGTTGTTGTTTGTACAGCGCCCAGAGTCTGTGGAAATTAGTGCTTAATAAATGATCTATCTACTGTCTACATGCACGCACACAGAGTAGTGAGAAAGAAATAATGTGACCTACTAGGAATTGAACCCAGGTCCCCGGAATACCATTGCAGTGCTCTACCATACAGCTATATGCACAGGTGGTTAGTCCTGGGGGTCCCAAGCACACTTCCTGTCTCTGGTGCTGCATTTCCTGCAACTTGGAATAATCAAGATGACAATTAGGTGCTTAGTGCAATATTAGCCCCAGATGAACAGCTGAATAACACAGAGACACACACACACACACACACACACACCACTAATGCAGGTCAGAGGTTATAGTATTCAGGGTTTGGCAAGTATAAACAAATGCTCTGGAAACTTCAACCCTAAAAATCTAGTTAGCTGGAAATGTTTTCATTAGCATGCTATTTTCTAATCAGGGCACAAATGTTTTGACAACTTCTGTCGCCCTGGGAAAAAAAAGCATGCTGACAAAAAAAGGAAAAAAAGAAAACTCACTTTTGTAAAACTTGAGAGAGGTTTATATGGCTAATCCTGCGACCTGAGCACCATTCCCCCCACCCACCCAAATCGATATCTGCAATGGAATCGGCCATAGGGGGCTTCAGCCAGAATGAGCAGCAGATACACTGTAGAAGTAGACACTGCAGCCCCACCTGTATTGTGCTTCTTTCCTATTCCAAGTATTAAGTGCTATTTCCCTTGCACTGACTGTCTGTATTCCCCACCCACCCACCCAGTGTCATCAGGAAGCCTTGGTCACTCATCAGCTACCGATTCTGCAATGTGCTACTGGCCCCCTCTTCCCAGTAGGGATTTTTTTCAACCAAGAATCAGGGCCAGCCAGCCCAAAAGAGCCAAACACTAAAGAGTTCTGTTGCCTTGGTAAAAAAGGAAAATGGAAAAAGTACCAAGTCTTACCTCATGCGAAAATCGAGAGTTATATTCATGTCTTTAGTAACTGTGAACTTGTGATTTGGACTGTACCAGTAGCCATTCAGTACGTCATAAAGTGCAAATAGGTTGTAACAAAGTGGAGTAATTCCTGCAGAAAACAGAGACAACTGTCAGAAGTGAGCAAATAAAACAGCCTGGCAAACCAAGAATCTGGCACAGAACTATGTTCAGGCTGCAAGTCTACAGCATTTTCTGTTCTTGTCACACACACATTTTAGCCAAAGGACAAAACTCAGACAAAGCTTAAAAAAATCTCTAACTTCTGCCTTGAAGTCTGTGTAAATGCCACAGCTGTTTGACACATTGAGCACTATTTGTAGCTCAATGCAGAATGTTTTCATTAGCATTCTATTTTCAGTGGGCTGACAAACACCTAGACTGGGGGGGGAGGAGTTAATTCATTTTTTTTTTTTCAGGCTTTGTCAGCATGCTTTTTTTTCCCAGGGCGACAGAAGCTGTCAAACATCTGTGCCCTGATTAGAAAATAGCATGCTAATGAAAACATTTCCAGCATGTAACCGATTACAGAACAGAAAAATATTCTGACATACACAGCACAGGTTTCATTGCTGGTACCAAGCCTGAAAAAAAAAAAAAAAAAAAATTAACTCCCCAATCTAGGTGTTTGTCAGCCCACCGCACCTGCTCCTGCCCTGGCTCAATACCCCCAGTTCCATCTTCTGCTCCCTCGGCTGTTTAACTGGCTGGGATCCACATGGTGCGGGACCCAAGGTCCTGAGGGCCATCACACAGCGACGGGGTGGGGGGGCATGGATGCTTCTCTCAGTTTTCTCCAATTAATGCCCCAGGGCTTCAGCAACACAGTCACACATGCACATGGAGGTGCACATGCACACTGAAACCAGCAACCCCGCTCCACCCACCAGGCCTAGCACCCAGCCTCCCCATCTGCATGATACTACCACCAAGCCTCCACTCAGTGGTAGCGAAGCACCAGGGAAGACCAGCCTCCCTGATCTGGGACAGGAGCGCTGCCCGATGACCACTCGATCCTGCTCCCAGCCCTCACCCCCCTTCCGCTGACCCCTGAAGGCCCGAGCTTGTTCCCAAACCCAGTTCGCTGGCATGAATGAGGTAAGGGGCCAAGCGCCTCCACCCTCAATTAAGTGTATGCAGGCTAAGCTGCTGAGAAACTGTCACAGCTCAACATAACTATTCCCCACATACCTAAAGGCATGTGACTGGGGTGCAGAAACACATTTGTGTGAATGCAAACCCCTCTCCCCAGACACAGATCCCACCACCATTTGGAATGAAGAACTCTGCCTGCCTCCTCCCCCCCAAAAGGTCCTTGAGTTCACCCAACTAAGGATCTAAAGTTCGAGCAGACTCGATAGACCGTAAGGCCTAATCTGCTGGCAAATAGTATGTTAGTTCAGATAACAAAACAAACGGTTCACATTAGCGAAGGACTTTAATTTTTTTCCACCTTTAACAGAAGGTAAAAAAAAAAAAAAAAAGTTTCCCTGTTTTTGTTTTCAAAGAATACAATTTGGGTGTACGGGCAAGAAATATGGCCATACCCTAGGTTGAAATAATTTTCTCCCCTTTGCTGCCTGTTCTCAGGGCCGGTAGGCAGGGCAACAACAGCATCCTTTACTGTGGTAGGTAAATGATGGCAAGCCTGGCATGGGTCTGTTCTATGTTGCCACCATCATGGTCATGTTCATCTCCTCCCTTCCCGCCCCCAGCTCGCCCATCAATCCGGTGAGTCTGGACTTGTTACAACACAAGATCTCTGCTATACAGCATGGGTGGTAGTCTCCTTCAGAACCCAAGTCCCCTTGAAAGCTGGGCTCCCTGAGGCTGCTCGAGAATAAACTGTCCCAGCCTTGTAATGGGAGCATAAAAAGCCCTGCTAAATAGAACAATAAAGCCTGATCTGGCAACACTGGGGGGCAATGCACTGCGCTGCCACGTGAAAGGTCCAGGTAAGGATTCTAGATTCAAGCTCCCATGCTGGGCCAGTAGAGTCTTGGGTGTACTTCATAAGCAATATGTTCAAACTCCAGGGCAGTGTTGGAAAAAGGAAAGCTGCTAACCATAAATCTAACTCTTCAACAATATTTTCTCCAGTCATTCACCACCCGCAGTGTTCCTTTTCTTTCTGCAAGGGTTACCTGGAGCTGGGATTTACAGAACTGCTTATCCAGGGCATCCCTATAGGCAGTGAAGGTGTCAGAGACAGAGGTGCAAGCACCGCTGCATGAAGACGACCAGTAACGGGTTCCCTGTGTCTCAGGTCTAATGACAAAATAATCAAACACTGCAACAGCACCTCTTATGTCAACTGAAGACATGGCATTGCATTGTGGGTAAGAACACTATCAGCCGCAGCCACACTTAAAGGGTTAGTGGGAGGGTTCACATTAGTTGAGTAAGGCAGCATTATGGAGTGGAAGAGAAAAAAAAAGGAAAAAATACACGCACGACTTCCCATTTTCTCCATTACCCTCCCCACCTCTACCCCGCTACTGACTAGGCCTTTTTGGGCAGACCCTCTCTTTGTCCTACTAAAGTAGCCTTCTGTCTAGTAGTTACTGTCTCCTATATCCACCCAACCTGACTAGGCTCCCGGGCTGATTTTCTGTTCTTCTCATTCTACGATTGTCTCTGTCTATCTCCTTATTTAAGCAATAATGCATAACAGTGTGTGTCATTTGTGTTATGAGAACCTCATGCCTGGGTGCCAAGTGTATCCAACATCCCAGAAGTGAGGTCTTCCCAGCACAACCCACAGCCTGGCATGCATTATTGCTATTATACAATGGCTCGTTGTTATACAAAATAAAAAAAAAATGTTTTAAATGTTTTTAGTAAATTTTAGTGAGGCAGTATATCTTTGTTTCTTAAGAACCAAGGAGCTTTTTAAGCTGGGGGAGAGAAACCAAGGGCCATGAGTGGAAACTGGAGGAGGAAACTACAGGGGGGGGAGCGTGGAAGCATTTTTTCACTGAGAGGGTGGTGGAGCCATGGAATGCATTGCCTGGGAGGCTGGTGGAGGAGGGCACAGTGGAAGGATTCAAGAAGGAGGAGTGAGACAGGTACAAGGGGAAACCGAAACAAAAGAAGATCCTATTGGGGGCTAGGGGGAGTGATAAGGCGAGCAGCCATTAGGTTGCTGGCTTTCGAGCAGACAAGACAGACCATTTGGCCTATTCTGCTGGCTTTTTAGTATGTTAGTATGTACGAGAAAAGGAAACAATGCTCTAGTAAATCAATACAGTGAGGATGTGCCAGGATAACCTCACTGAGCCAGGGACACACTGACCAATCAGAGTCCAGGAAATTTTCTTGCCATTCTATGCCCCGTCACTCTGCAAGCCGGCCACAGCTAACAGACCGCCCATCTGACCCCCAGACAGATTCAGACAGCCCATCTGTGGGCTTCCCAAGCTGCTGCTTTCGCCCTGGCACTCTTCAAGCCGGCCACAGCTAACAGACTGCCTGACTAACCCCCAGACAGATTCAGGTACGCACCGGACCTCTGAAACTCGTGGTTTTGAATGCTGCTGTTTTGACTGGACGCCCAGTGGAGGAGCCAGGCACTGACTGGCAGTTTCTGCTCCTCTGCGGATTTTCCAACTCCAGGCGCTTACTGATCTCGGGGAAATCTCTTTCTGTGCCATGTTCTGGACTTAATTTTTTCGCCCACTGCCCCTCCCTCACCTCCTCACAGTATTAAATAGATCCTTGCTCTGACCCTTTCCTCAGCCTAGCAGCTGACTGGACACTCCACTGCTGCACATTCTTATGGCTATTGGCCTCCCTGTCTTCAGTACCTGACTTGACCCGCTTTCTTACCGCCCCTTTTTAAAGCAATCTCACCCACAGGGTTGCACATTTGCTCTCAAGTTTTTCTCCAGCCACTCCAGTTAACTCCTCTCAATTACTGCTGTAACCTGCCCTATTGTTAGGGACCTCACCCTAATCAGACTATATACCCTTTAATTTCTTACACTTCCACTGCCTTTGGTGACATGCCCAGTCACAGTCAAACCATCCCAGTAGCTGGCACCTTTGCCTCAGCTGAATTTTCAACGATATCACTAAGTTAGAATGAGTGTCATTGCCACCCCCCCCACGCAGTAAAGCAATATTACGGTGACTCTTTCCAGATGTTTTACCAAAATTGCTGTGTGCTTCGGCTAATTTCACAGCTGGCACACCATAGCTGGCTCAATTTTACCTCCAGCGACCTACTACATAACAATGGGCACCATCACTCTCCTACTAGGCCTGCTCACGTTTACCCTTCTGGCTCAGACCACCCCCCTGTCCTGTGCCCCTGCCCTCCACCCCAAGCATTTCTCCCCTAAGCCACCCACAAACAGCTCGGCCCCCTCCCACCTTGGACACCCCCCAAACTCCTTTGCATCCACCACCTACGAACACACTCGCTCCCTCTGCCCTCCCAGGCCCACCCTGGACTCACCTCTTCCTTGCCATACCTACCCTCCGTGCCTTACCCATCCCCTGCACCCCTACCTTCAGGACCTCACATCGGCACCAAACTAAGGGTCCCTGTTGCCACCGTCCCCTAATTAGATTAATCACTCTGCTCTTACTGCTCTCTGTGAGTATACACCCAACCCCCCGACCTATGCCAACTAGCCCTCCCATGCTCCACTCTGGAGCCAGTCTCCACATTGCATCATTGAACATATGCAGCCTTCTAAAGAACTCAGCCGCACTCCTGTGCTGGGTTGTACAACACCAACCTGATGATATTGCGTTAGTAGAGGTCTGGCTCTCCAAAACAACCCTCGACTCCATTATTTCCCTCCCTGGATACACCCTGTTCAGGGAAGACCAAGTTGGTAAACGCAGCAGTGAGTGTGCAATCTACATGCGGGACACCCTTATAAACCATGCGCTCTCTGCCCCTAAGGTTAACTATAGCACCCAAGCCTTCATTCTAAAAATTGCCCCTGACCCAGCCAGGGGCCCACTCTTCCTCACGGTCTCCTAAATACCCCCAAGGAACCAGAACCCAGTGGTCCAGTCTGTCATCAACTACCTCACCTCCCTATCACACAAAGCCGAGCAACTCATCCTAGGTGACCTTAACATCAATTGGCTTGGTACCACTGCCTCCCATACCAGGGACTCCTTTGCTGCCCTGGACATGTCCCAGTTAGTCACCCAGCTCACTAGATTCAACCAGACAAGTGGCTCCAACTACCTCCTAGATGTAATACTATCGAACCTCCCTCATAAAATCCGGGATATCGACATCCTCCCCGACTCACTTAGTGATCACTCACCTGTCCTCTGTCTCTCGTCAGCCGCCATACCGAAACCTGTGTCCCAGGCCACCTTGCGGATACGCCCCGGGGGCCTCAGAAAGCTAAAACTGCACCTAGCACAGCTGGACTGGTCCCCCATCCGTCACGTCCCTGATACTGACTCTACCCTAGACCTCTTCAGCAATGGTTATGACCTTTTCACCCTCCCACACCAGAATCCGTCCTAAAAAACAAAATGCTGCATGGATCTCTCCATCCCGTATCCAAAAACTTAAGTATAGGGACAATCTCTGGCACATCGCTATCAAATCAGGCAAGCTGGCTGATAGGCAAGCCTACAACGTGGCGCATTAATCAGTGCACCTGAGCCATTAGACGGGCCAAGGCAGAGCACTATCAGACAACCCTCGCATCCACCTGGGGTTCCACCCGACTTTCTGGTACAGCATGAAAGAGTTTAATGGGAAGACCGGCTCCCCCCTCCACCCACCGTCCCAGCTCTCCATCGATGGCACCATCACTACAGACCCAACTTGCACAGCTGATTGCCTCAATACCACCCTCTCTGACCTAAGCTCTGTCCTCCCAAACAACTTTTTTGACCCAATCCCCACCTCTATCCCCACCTGGCTTGGATCACCTTCCTTTCTACCTGCACACTATATCCCCCCACGTAGCCAAGCCGCACCTGCTAAAAGCTCTTGGTAGCAACAACCCCAGCTGTGACCCCCTAGAATCCAGTATCCTCCACCTGGTCTTGGATGTCATCCTAGTCCACTTTACAGACCTATTAAACTGCTCTCTATGCCTCGGTCAGTTTCCCAGTGCTTGGAAATCAGCCAAAATCACCCCTATACATAAGAGTGGAAATCTGTCACCACCTAACAACTACCGGCCGATCTCTATCCTTCCCCGGCTTTCTAAAGCCCTAGACAAAATAGTATCTATTCAACTCTCTGAGTACCTGGCCAAGTATGACATAATGTGCCCAGAACAACATGGTTTCCACCCAGGACACAGTGCCACTACTGCTCTCTTGGAGTTCTCTCAATACCTGCACTCTGCTCTTGACTCCAGCAACCTTGCCGGCGCAGCGTTCATAGACCTCTCCAAGGCTTTTAACATGGTTGGTCAACCCCTCCTGCTTGACTCCCTTCATCAACTCGGCTTTTCCACTAGTCCCCTTGCCTGGTTCTCCAGCTACCTCTCTGTTAGATCTCAGCGTGTAAAGATAAACGGCTCCCTGTCCAATATCCGGCGAGTTTGTTCCGGGTACCCCAGGGATCCATTCTGGGCCCTGTACTTTTCAGCCTCTACCTCAACATTCTCCCCAGCTCCTGCAGAGGAAAAATACCCCTCTATGCTGACGATGCAGTTCTCTTTGACTCCCACCCCAATCCCTCTTCTCTCCAGGCATCCCTCCAGCACACCTACAACCAAGCTGAAAAGTGGTTCCTTGACCACCGACTTGTTATTAACCTAAAGAAGACTAAGTCAATGCTCTTCTCCCATCACCAAAACAAGGTCAAGAATGCCCCCCTCTTCATTCTCCCCCGCACCCTAAATCCCCTGGAGCAAGTGACCTTTTACAAATATCTAGGTATCCCTTTCTTTTTTTTATATACTTTAGCTTTATTGATTCCATTCACTTTCATATACATCAATCTTTTCTAAGTCTATATATGATCAATACCTGAATTCAGCACTCCATACATATTACTATAAACAACCATTTTACTTTATACAGGTTGAGAAATAAAAAGTTTAAACTTCAGCCTAGACTCCATTTGCTTGATGTCAACAAGCATACTTAGTATTAGGTAACTAAAGGGACTAATTCCATTCCATTCACATTTTTATATCTAATTTTACTGGTCTATTAGCGAGCATTCAGCCACTTCCTTTTATTTTCTTTTCATACTGTGCAGGCATCCTATACCTTCACAAAAACTACCCTGAGCTTCCTTTCCGTTCCCATTATGTGCTTTATTTATCCTTTTCAACACATTCAGGGTTCTCCCTCCCCTTCACTGTTGCCCCCGGACATCTCCCACCTATTCCATCTATTTCCGAACTGTTGGCGATGTTGTCTAAGTGAGTAGGTGATCCTCTCAAGTGCTTTTATCCCTTCAACTATCTCTTTCCACTCCTCCCACGTAGGAGCATTTGGGGCAAGCCATCTTCTGGTTATTGCCTTCCCCGCTGCTGCAATGAGTATATTCAGAGATATTTTGCCTCCTTCCTCTAATGTTTTCAGGAATTAATCCTAAGATCATATGTTCTGGGCCCAGTAGGGCTTCTATACCAAACAACTCCCCCAAATTATTTTGTATTTTCGTCCAGAATCCCTTTAGCTCCGGGCATTGCCAAAAAATATGCGTCAGATCTGCCACCTCCACATTGCAATTTCTCCAACAAGTGGAAAAGGTTTTATGCCACCCAGCTGATTGAGAGGGAGCTCTAAAGAAACGTGCCCTCACCTTCCATAAAAATTCCCTCCACCCCGGGGATGAAGTTGTACTCCACGTATTTTTCCACATTTCCAACCAATCTTTGGTACTTAGTGTAATCCCCAATTCCCGTTCCCATTTCTCTTTAATATATTCTGTTGTGTACTGGGTATCCTTTACATAGTTTTTATATATAATAGAAATAGCTTTTTCTCCCCTACCCGAACTCCATATTGTTTCAAATGTGTTCGGTATTGGGGGGCCCCACCCTTTTTTAATTGAGGTGTTTATTTCTGATGCTATGTAGTCTCTCATCTGATAATAGTAAATTAACTCCCCCTCTTTCCAACCAAATTTGGCTTGTGCTTCCCTAAACGATATAACCTGATCCCTCCTGAGGAGCTGCCATGGGGCCACGTACCCCAGTCTCTCCTGTTTTTTATACCACGGGTCTGTAACTGCCCTATTCCTTTCCACATTTATGGACCACCATGTGTATTTCCACAAATAGGCCCTGACAGGTCCTCTCATAAGTCCTTGTCTATAGTCCCTGTAAAGTCCGCTTTCATCCCCAGATAAGACGTTTTCCCCACTTGGCCCCGGGTTTAATGTCGTCACTGTGCCAACAGAGAGGGGCAGGTCCACAGCTAGGTCCAACTCCTTCCACCTAGCCCAATATCCCGGTGTTGTAATAACAAGATTACTCTCGCCTGACTGCAATCCAATATCCCACCAATAGAGGGACAGCTAGCCTCCAACCTCTTTAGGCAAGTACAGGGTTTGCTTTCTAATCCTCGGTTTTTAGCTAACCAGATGTAATTCCCCAAAATCTTTTGCCACCCTCCTATCTGTTTAAATGTTATTGGGCAGGTACACACTGGAACAAAAATAAAAACGCAGCAGTACATTCATTTTTATTGCCTGAACCCTTGACGTAATGGAGACTGGTATGAGTTTCCACCTTCTCATATCCTCCTGTATTTGTTTCACCATTGGTGGGTAATTTAGCCTAACTAGCTGATCAGTTGTCGTTGCTAATCTTACACCCAAGTACTTCATGTGGGACAGCTCCCATTTCATAGGATATCTTGCTCTAAACTCTGTGGTTGGCTGGAAATTCAGCTTCAATACCTCTGTTTTATTTTCATTGAGAGTATATCCAGAAAGGGTTGAAAATCCCCTTAAGTGTTGGAATAAACATGGCAACGACAATTCTGGTTGAGTTATATAAAGCAGAATATCGCCTGCATACAAAGCTAACTTTGTTGGGTTTCCCTATTTGTACGCCTGTATATCCTGATTTTCCGTGAGCCCCTGGAGCCATGGGTTCAGAGATATAGTGTGTAATAAAAAGAGGGAAAGGGGGCATCCTTGTATTGTTCCTCTTTCCAATTCAAATACATCAGAATGGTGACCATTCACTCTTACATATGCCTTGGGGGAAGCATATATCTTTCTGATCAGGTCCACAAACTGTGTCGGGAAACCAAACTGCGCAAGCACCGCCTGAAGAAAGGTCCAGGAGACTTTATCAAACGCCTTCTTAGCATCTAAGCTGAGAAGGATGGCGGGTTGCTTAGTTTGGTTAAGATGGTCTAGAACATGAGCTGTCCTTCTTAAGTTATCCTGGGCTTGCCTACCCAGAATAAAACCCGTTTGATCTGCCTGTATTAACGCTGGTAAGAGTTGTTGTATTCTACGAGCTATTATTGCCATGAATAACTTATAGTCCGTATTAAGCAGGGAGATAGGTCTATAAGAGGGGCATAGTTTAGGGTCCTTACCTTCCTTAGGTATTACCGATATGACCGCTTGTGACCAGGATTCTGGGGGGCAAGTGTCTGATGTTAGGGATTCATTGTATACTTTTAGCAAAAGAGGGGACAGCTGCTCCTGAAAATGTTTATACATCTCAGCGGCGTATCCATCTGTCCCTGGACATTTATTTGCTTTAAGTCTGTGTATCTCCTGTCTCAATTCTTCAGTGGACACCGGGGTCAAGAGTTGGATTTGGGTTGATTCTGTGATTGTGGGGAGGGTGATCTTCTTCAAATACTGATCCACCTCTAGCATCTCCGTTGGTGGGGTGGCTTTATACAGTTCCTTGTAGTAGGCTCTAAAGGCATCTGCTATATCCGGTGTAGTCTGCTTAATATCTGTACTTTGTAGGTGTACTACTTTAGCTATATGGGCTTTTGCTTTCTGTTTACGCAACCTGGCTGCTAAAATTCTAGTTGCCCTCGGGCCCCCCTCGTAATATTTTTGTTTTATGTAGAGTAGTTTCTGTTCAATAGAATATTCTAACTCCCCATTTAATTCTTTCTTTAATTTGTTTAGTCTTTGAAACACCTCTTTGTTGTATTTCTCTTTTAAGTTTGTTTCACATGCATCTATTTCAGTTCTCAGGGATTCTACCTTTTTTTCCCTCTGTTTCTTTTTATATGCCGCAATAGATATTAATTTCCCTCTCATTATGGCTTTTATTGTGTCCCACAAGAGTGCAGGATGATCTGGGGATGTATTTTCTCAGGGCTTGTTTGATGGTTTCCCCACCTGTAGCTAACCCTTCGTCTTGTAGCAGGGAGACATTTAGTCTCCAGAACGTTTTTTGTGAAACCCCAAGTCTACCTGAAGGAATAATGGGGCGATCTGAAATCGCCATGTTCCCCATCCAGCTATCTTTTACTTTAGCCATCATTTCCTTGGCACTAAAAATAATCTATCCTCGAGAAACTTTGTGTGGGGGTGAGAAAAGGAGTAATTCCTTTGCTTAGGGTGTTCCGCTCTCCAGGCATCTACGTAGCCTATTTCCCCTAGGAGTTGCACCAGTTTCTTTGCGACCCCTCTCTCCCTCCGCCCACTCAATGCCATACTATCCATCTTCGGGTCCAGTGTTATATTTAAGTCTCCCCCTAGAATGACTTGCCCCTCCGCCCAGTCTTGCAGTTTCAACAATATATTTCTGTAGGTTTGAAAGTCTGTGTTAGTCGGAGCATATACTGAAGCCAGCTAAGAATTCTCCCCTGATACCTGCCCTTTAAAAACACATATCTCCCCTCTCTATCAGCACACTTGTCTAATACTTCAAATATTGTTTTCTTTGGTACTAGTATAGAGACCCCTCTCCTTCTTCCCCGTCCGTAAGATGCACTAGCTTCATAATTAAAGCCCATTTTCCCCAATTTAGTATGCTCTAGAGGGGAGAGATGCGATTTCTGCATCAGTATGAAATCAGGTTTCTCTTTTCTAAACCATGCTAATACTTTACTCCTCTTAACCGGGTTTGTCAACCCATTAACATTAATCGAGCATATTACAGTGGTATTATCCATTTTTATATCGTTCCCCGCTCCTTAATCTGGCATCAGCTCCCTTATCTTTATTCCATGGTACTCTCTCATACAGCATTCTGAGCCATTGATTTAAACGTGCCATTCCAGTACTACAACCTTTCCATGTCTATTAGGCTCATACAGCTTCAGCTCTAACTCTACACAAGTTTTAAGTACTAACAGGATGTCCGAACCCCTTTCCTGTACACATTTTCCTCCGTGATCTTTCTTGCCTCGTTCCAGACCAATAAAGTAGAACTAGCCCTTTCTTTCCAAAATTATTCATAGCTCTCTTAGGCTTACTTAATAATAAACAAAAACCCATATAAGTGTTAATTTTAACTAGGGTCCCTCTTAACCTGGTAACCCCTTTAAACATTTCCAATACAATACAACAACTAATACTAGATATTACTCAAGAACTAACCTTTGTTCTAACTTTAAAAAAAAAAAAAAAAAGAAAGGGGAAAAAAAAAAGAAAAAAAGTCTTTGCTTCCAAGGTAGGGGCTCCCAACCTGTGGTGCCCTTATTCTGCCCTTTCCTAGCTCAGTGTTTGGGCAGTTACGAGGGACGCCTGCCTCGCTTCTTCGAGATCTCCTCGCTAGAAAGCTCCGCCACGGTGGCCTCTTTTATGTATTCATTCCACGCGCGAATATTCGTTTCTCAATAATCTAAGTTATACCTCTATTCCACCTCTCACCTCGCTTTCCTCTTTTATTTACTATAAAAAATGAACAGTAAAACCCCTCCCACTTCAATCTCATACCGTTCCCCTCTTATTAACTCTGGGTCCCTCTCTTCTAAGACTTTTTAAGATCCGCCTCCATCCCTGCCACATTTATTCCCTTTATGGCAGTACTGCCACCTTAAAATTCCTATTATCCTTCCCCTCACACAAGCTCTAAACCTCCCCTCATGGCCCCCCTCCATTTGTCCATTCCCCCTTCTTTTCATTCTCGCTTTCGTCGTAAGGAGAAGGCACAGTAGCGCTCGATCCTCCACAACCCTTCGACTTAAAAAGAAAGCATTACTGTAAGCAAAGACATGAGACATTTAGACAATGGGAGTGGGGTTAAACACTGACGCAACACAGCATTACAGCAAGGAAGGAACAAGAATGGACAGGGAATTATTTCCTGCAGAAGAAACATGTCACATATGGGTAAAGGGATATGGGGACAAATGCAAACACAACACAGAAGACTCAGCCACAACATGGGGGAGGCACACAGGACTGGGGGAAGACAAACCAATGAATATGTTTGTTTTTTTTAATTTTTAAACAATTCCCTCCACGGTGCAGTCCTCCATTAAGCCTGACATATCCCCAGGCTCATTTTTTGTTACACATGATAACCTCGGCAGTCCTGTAGTGTTCATCTGCTGCTCTCTGCCAGTTCCGATCTACCACGCAGCACACCTTTCTTCATCATGGCCCTAATCTTCTCAATCGACTCCAGGAGCATTTTTGACGAAGTTCCCCTCTGCTGTAATCCCGCCTGATACCAGTCCGAAAAGAATGCTTGCCTCCTGTCAATCCGGTCCGCATCTTCCTCCGTCAGCTTCATCCCTCTCTGTTTCATGGCTTCCAAAGCTTTATATGGCGAAGCCATACGTTTGTGTGTCCTTCCTGCCAAAGATCCTCAATTTAGCCGGAAGGGGTTCGAAACGATCCTTCTCCCTCAGCCGCCGGAACAACGGGTATATTGTTGCCTGGCCTGTTGTATCTCCATGGGGTAGTCGTGGTCTCAACGTTATTTTGATGTTAGGTAAGTAATATCTTTTTTTGCCCACGCTCTCCAAGAATATCTTCTTTAGTTTGATAGCTTGCCAGTAAAAAATTATCGAGCGTGGACGTAGCTTTCGATCCTCAGTGCCTTGCCCCAGCGCCTGTGGGCTCTCTCGATCTTCAAATCATAATTCGAGGTAATTCTAAAATGTCCCAAGTAAGTTCTCGATAAAGGCTACCATCGGTGGCGTCTCGGCCCCCTCTGCTAAGCCCGTAGCCTCAGGTTATAACTTGAGATCTGCTTTCCAAATCTATTGATTTGGCCTGTAATCTCATCGATTGTTGTAGTAAGGCATTAACCGCTTGGCCTAAGCTGTCGCTTATCTCCCCTACCCCTGCTATTCTGGTTTCTGCTTCCTCAAGTCTCTGGTCTATCTTTTATAGCTGTGTGGATAATCCGTGAAGCTCCTGTTTCATTTCCAATCGAGAAGCCCTTATCTCTTTTAAAATTGTTTCAAAACGAGATCTGGATAGTTTGTCTTGCTCCCTGTCCGTGTCATAATCAGACCCTCTCGTGCTACTTGGCGAGCGGCTCCTGCTGCGCAGCCTATGTCCCTCCGCACTAGACATTTCTTCCGTTGGCTTCTTCGACTGTCCAGCCCTCGAAGCCCCCTGCATATCTCTTCTACGCTGATCTTTGGACATAATTGAGGGTTTTTTCTCTCCTTTAATGTCGCCTAGGTAGGGGTTTTAAACTTATTTAACTCAAGCGAGGCGGAGAGTGTTCACGAGGCGCAGTCTAGGGATCCGTTCTAGGACATTGTTCTAACTTTTAAAAAAAAAAAAAAAAAAAAGAAAGGGGAAAAAAAAAAGAAAAAAAGTCTTTGCTTCCAAGGTAGGGGCTCCCAACCCTGTGGTGCCCTTATTCTGCCCTTTCCTAGCTCAGTGTTTGGGCAGTTCCGAGGGACGTTCGTCTCTGCTTCGAGATCTCCTAAGCTAGAAAGCCTCCGGCTTCACGGTGCCTCTTTTTTATGTATTCCGTCCGCGTGCGAATATTCGTACTACTGTACTGTCATAGAGATTGCCTCCCCCAAGTTGCCCTCCAGCTGGCCATCACCTCTTCCGTCCTGTCGCTAGTGGACTATGACTTGCCCATTTATGCTGCAGCGGACAGTACTGCCTTGACTAAAATCTAGCTATCAATAAGGCCTGCAGACCCCTGACCGGAGCCCCTAGCCGCACTCACACTTGCCTGCTCTACTCCACCGCTAACCTGCTCACCTTTGAGGAGCGTCTGCGCTACTACACCTGCCAACTCGCGAAACAAATCTCTTCTAGGGCTCTTCCCCCAGGGGTCTCTGCTTCCCTATGGTGTGCGTCCTTGTCTGCTGCCACCCGTAGCTCTGTCAAGCCACCTTTCTGGTGCCCAGAACCAAGACCTCGCTAGCCCAGAGGTCCTTCCATTACCGAGCCCCTGCTTGGTTCAACTCCCTCCCACCCTGCATCACAGACATTGCCAAAATTGGTCCCTTAAGTTCAAAATGGCCCTCTGGAACTATCTCTTCGACGCTCGTTGCTGTAGATTCACCTAATTAATCCCACTGTGGGATCCTCCTGTCAGCCCTCCCTGACATGACAACGTCCTCCGGACAGCCTATCCTCTCCCCCTCCCTCCCACCCCATTCCCCATCCCTACCTCCACCCATTCCAGGTATTATCTAGGGATGTCCAGGACTGTACCCCAAATGTAACCCTTGGGTACCTTGTAAATGAGCTGTAACCTATTATAAGTAACATTATTATGTAAGCTATGTGTACTCTATGTTTAATGTTCTGCACCTGTACTGTTCTCACTGTTGTAACCACACTATGCAACTCTGTCTAGCCCAGCCTCCGCGACGAGGTGCCTTTGTAAATGAGTCCATGACTCAAAGGTTGTAAATGCGACTTTTCTAATAAATAAATAATTTTGCATAAGCACTTGGTAACATGGTATACATTGTACAATGCCATACTCACCTGCACTTCTTGTTCCTTATGTTAACTATTTTTTTACCTTGTGTTTAACCCCATATTCATTGTAATTCTGCATTATCTGTATGGTTTGCGTTAATAGTGTTCGTTTATAATTTTTCCGATGTGGAGCACATTAAACAAACATCTACAGGCCGGAGAATAGGACACAGAGAGTAAAAGTAAATGGAGTCCACTCTGAAGAAAGGGGGGTTACTAGTGGGGTACCGCAGGGTTCAGTATTAGGACCGGTCCTCTTCAATGTCTTTGTAAGTGACATTGCAGAGGGACTGGAAGGAAAAGTATGTCTCTTTGCAGATGACACAAAGATCTGCAACAGAGTTGATGCACAAGGTGGGGTGGAAAGGATGAGAAGGGACTTGGCAAGGTTACAGGAATGGTCAAATGTATGGCAGCTTAGATTCAATGCTAAGAAGTGCAGGTAATGCACCTGGGAAACAAAACCAGGGAAGAGTACACAATGGGGGTGAGATACTAACAACAACAAAATGGAAAGGGACCTGGGGTAGTCATATCAGATGACCTAAAGGTGGGCAAGCAATGTGAGAGGGCAGCAAGAGGGCTGGGGATACTGGGATGCACAGAGAGGCATACCAGTAGAAAACAGGAAGTTGTTATCCCTCTGTACAGACAGCTGGTCAGACCCCATCTGGAGTACTGCGTGCAGTTCTGGAGACCAAATCTCCGCAAAGACACAGACAGGATGGAAGCTGTCCAGAGGAGGGCAACTAAAATGGTGCACGGTCTGCACCGGAAGACATATGAAGAGAGACTTAAGGAGCTTAATATGTATAGCCTCGAGGAAAGGAGGGAGAGGGGGGACATGATAGAAACTTTCAAGTACCTCAAGGGAATCAACAAAGTCCAAGAGGGTAGCATCTTTCAAAAAAAGAGGCGTGCAAGGACAAGGGGGCACAATTTGAAGATAGAGGAGGGGCGGCTCAGAGGTAATTTAAGGAAGTATTTTTTCACAGAGAGGGTTGTGGATGCATGGAATGGCCTTCCGGAGGAGGTTGTAGAGTCAAAAACAGTGGTAGAATTCAAGCATGCATGGGACAGTCATAGGGCAATTCTAGGGGTGGGGGTAGGAAGAAGTAGGCTGCTGGTTAACTAGGATCTGCAGCTTATCCATTAGGTAGGGAAATGGGCAGACTGGGTGGGCCAAGCGGTCCTTATCTTCTGTCAAATTCTATGTTTCTGTGACACTGTGTGGCTCCCCACCCACCCACTATCCTAAGTATTTCACTACTCGCTGGTGAAAGGATAGATCAGGAGCCTTTGGCAGGGTGGTGTCCATATCTAGAGGAAGTAGTAGGGGGGAAAGCACAGCAGAGGAGAGAGGGGATTCCATGTGGAAGGAATGGGGTGTCAGGGGCATAGACAGCAACAAGAAAAAAAAAAGTCTGCTCTGTGATGTGACATCACTTCACAGTGGAAACTGAAACCTCAACAAGATGAACTTCTTTGGCAAGCTTCCATTATTTAGCCTGCAAAGAACATTCCAGCCCTGTTCCAGAAGGTCCCTGGCTTGAAGTCTGCAAAGCTGCACCCTGCAATGGTTGTTTTCCTGCCACATTTTAGCTTCCCAACAGAAAGCAAAGCCTGAAACTTTCCGCTGTTGCCTCCCCTTCTCAATCTGATCACGAGCATGTGCACTCCTGGGAATCTGGCATTCAGACACAACTTTTATGGCATCTGCAGCAACTGCGTGCATGTGTGAGTTTATTTAATGCACTGACTCTGGTGAGCAGTTTAACACATTTTATTGACCACTGCACTCATTTGTAAAGTAAAGCAGGGCAGACTTCAGACTTTATACACACATCTGCAGGGGTTGCATTCGTGTGGGGGGAATCCTTTTTTGTACAAAACAGAAAATTTTGTTTACATAGTAATTTAGGGCTTTAAAAGTACACCAGGTCCATCATGTCTACCCACACCCCAACCCCCCCATCAACTTTACAAGCAGGGATCAACAAGTATGCTGGGTAAATGGGCTAATCTGTAGAGATCCCACCCCCATTACCTGGGGTACCATGCTTCCCATGGTAAGCAGGAATTAGTCCAGGCTCACCTTGAAGGCCTGTACTGCCTTTACTGTGTCTACAGTCTAGAGTGGAAGGCTGCTCCATAGGTTCAACACCCTCTGGGAGAAGAAGTGCTTTGTTACCTGACCTGAAGCACTCCACACAGTGCAGGAAAGCAGCAGCAAAGGCAAACAAGATGTTGGAATGCATAGCTAGGGGGTTCAGTAGTAGGAGAGAAAAGGTTATACTGCCCTTGTACAGGTTACTGGTAAGGCCACATCTAGAGTATGGTGTTCAGTACTGGTGCCCACACCTCAAAAAGGACATTAACCTGCTGGAGAAGGTACAGAGATGGGCTACAAAGATGATAGCTGGTCAGCAGGGTAAGGCATACAAGGAGAGGTTGAGGGCACTGAACATGCACTCCCTGGAAGACAGGAGAGAGAGAGAGAGAGGGGACATGATTGGGACATTCAAGTACCTGAAAGGGATAAATAATGCTGATAAGGAAAGTCTCTTTAAGCTGAGTGGCAACCATATCACGAGGAGGCACAGTCTTAAGCCAGAGGGTGGGAGGTTTAGGAGGGATGTCAGAAAGCACTTCTTCACAGAAAGGGTGGTGGACATTTGGACTGCACTGCCGGAAGAGGTCATCTCGTTAAAGACATTGAGCAGCTTTTTTTTTTTTCTACTTATTATTTTCCCCGCCTGTTTTTCACCTTCCCTCATCCTTCCACTCCTTCGGTCCCCCAAGGAATACCACCCTCCCATCCCGACCGACCCCCCGGGTCTGCCCCTAGAGTACCACACTCGCTGCCATCAGACCACCTTGATGGCCCAGATTACCCCCCCCCCCCGGGTGGGGCGAGGAGAGGTCCCCACCTTACCTTCCTCTGTCCTTGCAGCGAGCTGTACAGCGGGGTCTGCCCTAATCTGTCAGCGGGTGGTGAGACTGCTCTTCCGAGAGACGTCATCCAGGCAGGCTGAGGGGCTTTTTCCTCCTGCTTGCTCCCCAACATCGGCATGCAGTGAGGCGCAAGGCTGCCAGCGTGCGTGGAGGCACACGTCGAAGCCGGCCCTCTGCCAACGTCTCCCCCTTTTTCGCAACCGGCTCTCCTCGCACCGACCACCCTGAGCTTCCCCAACAGGTGGCGTATCACGGCGGAGAGCATGGTCTCCTCGAGAAGGGAGAGCAGCCATGGGCGCCGATCCTTCTCCTCCCTGCCGAACCCGGTCGGTGTGGTACGAGGTGTGGCGTCCAGCGCCTCAACCCTCAGTGCTACCGGACCAGCAGACATTGAGCAGCTTTGAGAGAGGCTGTGATAGGCATAGGGGGAAGATAATCATGGTTAGGGAGGATGGGAGGAGTGGGGAGGGAAGGCAGGGACACCAGCTCAAGCTGTGGACCCTGCAATACGAGCAGACTTGACAGACCAAATGGCCTTCTTCTGTTGGCTTCTTCGTAAGTTCGTTACGTAACCCCTAATGTCTTCAGGGCGTGCTCCTTCATTCTGCTGAAGCATGCCAGATGACACATTTCTAGTCTACACTGCTGATGACCTTTAGTATGCGTAAACTGAGATCATGTGTCCCCCCTTCCTCCTCTTCTCCAGGGTGTACATGTTAAGGGGCTCCAGCCTGCCCTCATAGTGCTTATCCTCCATACTCCGGATTATTCTGGTGACCCTGTGCTGCACCCTCTCTACACCTTCAGTGTCCATTTCATATAGGGGAGCCCAAAATTGCAAACAACACTCCTAGTTAGGCATGACCAGAGCCTTGTCAAGTGGTAGGACCACTTCCCTTACTCTGTTGGTCACCCCCTTTTAATGCACCCCAGCATTCTGACAACACTGCTTGTCATGCTTCTGCTGCCTGTCTATCATGACCCCCGGGTCCTCCTCCTCTTCCACTGCTGCAAGAGGAGCCCCACACAGTGTGCAGGTCCAACCTCTGTTTCCCCTCTCTAAATGCAGCACCCTGTGTTGCTACATTGGATCATGTGACACTCCAGGAGCCCATCTAATCACCCAGCTTGTCCAGGTCATCCGACGTTAGGTTCTATCCTTAAGGGAGTCCCCACCCTGGCAAGCTCCATGTCATCAGCAGTCTGCTGGGGATTCCAGCACTCAGATCCCCGATGGAAATGCTGAACAGCAGCAGCCCCAGCACTGATCCTTAAGGGACGCTACTCTGTGCCCAACTCAACTTCGAGTAGTGCTCGTCAATCATAACCCTATGCATCCTGCTTTTTTTGGGGGGGGGGGGTTAAGCGCCATTTATGTTCCCAACAGCCAAGAACTCCTTCAGCTACTGCCAGTACCACCTACCCATCCTCAGAGCTCCTCCATGTCTTGTCTCCCCTGGGACCTCAGTGCACCCACAACACACTGCTGCACTGCCCCCTCCATTTGTGCCCTCCCCCCCAGCTGGATCCTGCCTTCAGTCTCTTGGTAGCTTCTCCTACAAAATCCAGCCATCCATAACAAAGGTCCTCCTGATGTCATTGGGAGGGGGTGACGTAAGGAGCCTGAGTGGACTAGGGTGGGGGAAGAGTGGAGGATCAGATGCCCAAATGGCTGCCAATCTGCCCCCCATTTTAGCCCACCCAAGAGCACACGTGTCATCAGGTGTCGGCATGTCTGACACACAGACATGCTCAATCTCCACCTCTGAGTGCTTACAGCTGGCTCCCAAGACTGTAACGTTACCTGCAGTCACCCGAGGGGTGGTTGTGCAACAGGATGGACATTTTTCCTCCCCAGAAAAGGACAGACTTTGTGATGCTCAATCCTCCGCCACCCACCAGCCCGTCAATGATCTAGGCTTGGGGCGTAAACCCAGATCAGCAGTGTCACCTACGGCTGCACTGCTGCTGCCCTGCCTCCAGACCCCAAGCCAGTTAGCAATTCATGCTGTGTATGTACTGTGTAGACAACACTAACGTACTTTGACCAGAAGCTTATCATGCACCACGGTGTCAAAGGTCTCACTGAAAGTCCAAACAGACTATTTCTACACTGCAGCCCCCTTTCACCTTCCTGGTCACCCCTCGAAGAATATGATCATGTTGCGGTACACAATCGGACAATCATAAAGCCATATTGAGAGGGGGCACAAACCCTGGCCTCAATCAAGCGAGTCATTATTCTGACCTTGATCATGGAGTCCAGGACACAGAACATACATAGAAACATAGATTTTGACAGCAGATAAGGGCCGCTTGGCCCACCCAGTCTGCCCATTTCCCTACCTACAGGATAGGCCACAGATCCTAGTTAACCAACAGCCTATTTCTTCCTACCCCCTACAAGAATTGCCTTATGTCTGTCCCATGCATTCTTGAATTCTCCCACAGTTTTAGACCCCACAACCTCCTCAGGAAGGCTGTTCCATGCAGGACCTTGCCAAATGTGGCAGTCGGACTGCCTTATAGTTGCCCGGATCCAACCTTCCCCCTTTATTGAATATGGGGACCAATGTAATTTATTTATTCAATTTTAGTTACCAAACTGCATTTACTTAGTTTCTGATTACTGGGTAAGTGCACTAGGCAATAATATGCCTATTTTCAGTCACAACCTGGAAGAGTACAGTTACAAGCAGAAAGGAGTACAAATACAGTGAAGAAATAATGGCATTTGAAATATTATAGTTTCACAGTACAATATGTGAGCAGAAGCAATACAATACATGATGGAGACAGCAAGGAAACAGTACATTGCAACAAAAAACAACAGGAGCATGAGGTGCAGCGAGATAATTAAATAAATCTGTCATCCACTTTCTAGCACAAGTAAGTTTTAATTGAACACAGGTTTATTACTCCGGGAAGTAACAAGCAGGTACAACAGTCAGAGACCATTAGATGGTGGTAGAACTCTCTTCTGAAACAGGTATAGGAAGGAGAGTGCCGAAGGCAACCGGAGGGGAGTTCCAGTAAATCAGTGCAAAGTGGGAGAAGGCCTCAAATCCCATATTGGTAGTGTGTGTAGAAGCAGTTAGAAGGGACAGGTCACCTGATCGTAGGAGTCAGCCAGGTCAGGGGGTTTCAGCAGAGCAGCTAGACAGAAAAGTACCCCAATCCTAAGAGTTTTGTCCATTAGGTCACCCCGAGCAAGACAACACCATGACTCAGGAGACAGACAGTTTAACCCAGAGTATTGCTGGCAACAATGAGTGAGTCAGTTTGAGAACAGAGCAAAGCCACATATGTTGTTGTGCATAATATCCCATTTGTGGAGGCTTGCAGTGGAGATAGGGGACAGAGCCACATGTAAGGTTGGGAAGTAGAATGCCATAAGTAAGGGCAACTCGGCCGGAGGGTGCGAGGGCATATTTCGTTCTATAGGCCAAGACAAGCTTGCTGCCAACAGATGTATAGGTATTAGTTATGTGCAGTACAAAATCTAGAAAATGGTCAAAGGTTACACCAAGGTACTTGAAAGAGTTAACATTCTCAAGCAGGGAGCCATCTATATTGGAGATTGCCAGGTTCCTAGGACACTTCTTCATCCTACGGGCAGAACAAAAAATCATGGAATTAAGATTTACTGCATTAAGTAGCAATTTGTTTTGGGAGGGCCAGAAGTGGACCTTACGGAAATCAGAGTTAAGACTGGAGTTAATGCAAGCCAGAATGTATGAGCTTGAATAGAGTACCAGTCGCATAAAGCGGAGAGGAGCAGGATATATAGTTAAGGAAGAGGTCATTCACAAAGAAAGTGACGAGAAGGGGACCCAAGACAGATCCCTGAGGAACACCAAGCAATGCTTGTAGAAGTACAGTCAGAAACAGCTGTATTGAACTTTAAATGTTTTCGGTCCGTAAAGGTAATTGTGTACCTGTGTAGTTTGTAGGCATGAACAATGATTCCCTCTCTTGCATCCCCCTAATTTTATCCTAATTTAAATATAAATGGGATTGCTTCGCTCTGTTTTGCCCTGGTGTGAAAACCTGTTTTTCTCCATTGCAAAGGTCATGACCCCACTCATGCAAGGCACTATGGGAGTTGGATGTGTAGCTGCACAAACCAGCCTAAGTTTAATTTCATTCAGTTCCGTGACATGTCTTGTGAATTCCCTGTATTCTCTAAAAGCATTGTTTTCTAACTCAGATACATTTTAAACTACGGAAAACAGCAGGGCACTTACTATGCCTTGAAATGTTTCATGGCCAGCATGAGACAAGAACATAAGGAGTGCAGTGGACAGCACCAGTACTGGCTGATACAGTATAACCAGTGTAGGCTTTAGCTCCAAAACATCACAAAATTCCAGGATGCCGTACATGAGTTGCATCATGACCTTCTCAATGGAGCCAAGCAGGTTTTCACACCATACTTAAGGACCTTCATTTAAATCATGATAAAATTAGGAGGGTACTCTAGAGGCAATCAGTGTTCATGACTACAAACTACATAGTTATACAGAATACAGGCTGAGGGGACCTTCCCGATAAGTCCTTAAGGTAACTGTCCAAAAAAGATAACTGCACCTATTCTGCATACACTCATGATAGATTTCAACCTAGACAGTGGCACATATAGGGATGTCATGATATGATAACCCTGTTTCACGATAATTACAATCATGTTCACAGATGATACTGATATTGTGTCTATCTTCCTATATTGCAATAACTAGTTTTCACAATATGCTATGTCGTATAGCGATAAAGTATGGACAATTTAGCATCTCTATCTACTACCAGTCACCCCCCCCCCCCCATTTTAAGTGTGGAGGATCACACCAATAAAACCCAAACCAGTCACAAAAACAGTGGTAATTTTTTCAAAGTCATCATACTGCAAACATTTTTTATACTGTGACACCCCCCAGGAACATATCACAATCCCTGACCTATTTGTATGCATGACCTTGCATACACATTCCTATAGAAGGCTGTGGTTCACAGAAAAGGAAAACAGTGAACGATGGGGAATAAATGAAGTATCTCACCAATCTTCTGTGCTGCTTGGACACAAATATCTTCTGCTGTGAAACATCCCTGTGTATAAGTGATAGACTGGGGTCCCTCACTGGTCCAGAAGAGAGTAACCCTTAGTCCAGAGCTGGCTGAGGACCGACTGCCCTCCATGTCGGATTCGCTGTGTTTAACCGCGCACTGGCAAAGCGACATCTCTCAGCTTCCAATCAGCAACCACCTGCAGCAGAGGGAACAATAAAAATAAAATGGTCTTTATTCAAGGACTCATCATATGAAAAACAATGGAATTCATCTCAAAGATTTCACTGAACAGCAGACCTCAAAACAGGTCATTAGCAGCTGCATCCAAATGATTGTACACTACAGAAATGCACAAGTGGCAGATGACAAAATTATGTGATTCATGCATAGAAAACATCTGAAAACATGCCTTTTGTGTCCCTGAAACGGACTGAAGTGGCTCCCGCTGGAATAAATTTCCTTCTTTATACAACAGACTTGCAGCTGGAATACCTACAAATCTGTATATAGGTACAGTGCCATATTACCCAGCTTTAAACAGGAAATGCCAGAAGAGAAAGTAAAGACCAAGGCTGAAGGGACCATGGGCAGCTGCAGCATTCAATACTATGAGAAGCAGCTTTAGGTTTCTGCAGTGCTCAGTAGATTCCTACAGCCCGGGCCAGGGAGAACCAGGTTTGCACCAGCACCTCTGAGCCGGGTTCAAAACAGTTACCTTTGCTGAGGAACAGTCCATGCAGGCCGCGATCTGCTGCATGCAATGGCGCCGACTAGTATCTGTGGTGGCTACGTGGTGACTACACAATCTTGGTAGCCCATACACTATAAAATATAATGTATGGTCTTTGGTTAATAACCACACTGAAAACACTTCTCGAGGTTTCCACAACATCTGAAAACTTCTCGAGCTATGCTCTCGAGGTTTACAATGACGCCATGGCAACCTCTCAAAGTGTTTACAGTGTGGTAATTAACCAAAGACCATATTTATGTTTTAATTTTCTGTTGAATAATGATTGGGGATTATTTAGACTTATGTAAATACTGACTGGTTGTATGTTTCACGATTTTGTATTTAATAAAATATTCCCCTATTCTTTTCGATAAGTGCCATGGGATCTTTAACATCCACCTGAACTACCACCAATCCAGGTAGATGGGACCTCAGTTTAACATCTCATCCGAAAGACGGCACCTCAGAAGTGCAGCACCCCTCTCATGCTGCACTACAGAGTCAGTACTAGGATATTAACCCAAGTGTCAGATGTGGGAACTGAACCCACAGCCCTCTGATCTCCCAGCCTCAGAGGAGAGTGTGCTACCTACTGACCCACTGACACTTCCCCTTAGTAGAGAGAGACTGGCACAGCTCCCTGAAGGAGCCCGAGAAGGTGGAGCCCAGGTTGAGTGGAACAAAGAAGTCTGGAAGAGCAGGCTGCTTCATTTAAGGTTTGCATGCATCATAACTGTTCAGCAGATCCTTACCGAGCGAAACCGCCCAACTAGCCTCCTTCGATTTCATTGGAGGGTTCCTCTTTTCCAGTCTCCCTAACTATAGGTGCACAAGACGGTTGTCCAGGACTTTGGGATGGAAGGCCAAGCAGAAACTGCAGGATGAGGTGTCATGACCGATAAAGAGGCAATAGATGCAATACTATGAGAAGCAGCTTTAGATTTCTGCAATGCTCAGTAGATTCCTACAGCCCAGGCCAGGGAAAACCAGGTTTGCACCTGCACCTCTGAGCCAGGCTCAAAACAGTTACCTTTGCTGAGGAACAGTCCACGCAGGCCGCGATCTGCTGCATGCAATGGGGCAGACTAGTTATCTGTGGTGGCTACACAATCTCGGTAGCCCATACATTATAAAATATAATGTATGGTCTTTGGTTAATAACCACACTGAAAACACTTCTTGACGTTTCCATGACATCTGAAAACTTCTCAAGCTATGCTCTCAAGGTTTACAATGATGCCATGGAAACCTCTCGAAGTGTTTACAGCGTGGTAATTAACCAAAGACCATACTTTATCCTCTATATTTCAATGCAACAGGTACAGCACCACTCATCTGTGTATCTTAAAGAGCAGCTGACACAATCTCACACCTCAGGCAGGCAACTCATACCAAGGAGCTGCCTGCTCGAGGAGCTAGTTTAGCCCAGTGATTTTTTTTTTTTTTTTAATGCAGAAATTAATTTGGACTTACATTTTATGGCCCGGCTTGTAAGTGCGGAGTACAAGTCCAGGAGCTCCCAAACGCTGCAGCCCCGCCCCTAAAACAGCACTTTAATGACGCCTTACCGGCATTCATACTGGCATTATCGGGACCAGGGCTGCAGGTGCTCAACATAGTTATCAGTCATATCGGGGGAGGGGGGTCATCTAAGAACAGGTTACTCACCTGTAACAGTAGTTCTAGGAGTGGTATATGTTGTTCATCCACACTCTTTGGCATGTTCCTTTCCCCTTTAAGGATCACCGGAAGTCTCTAAGCTGGCTCCTCCCACCCACCCCGGTGGTATATACCTCGGCTCCACCCCATGATGCCAGATCTTAGCCCGCTGGAAGCCAGGTTTGTGTGTCTGCAGCCGGGGGGTCAGATGGGTCCGTGTGGATGAACAACATATACCACTCCTAGAAGAATAAATTACTCACCTTAGTAATGTTGTTTCTTCTAATGGAGTCTTGCTATATTACAGACATTAGCAGTTTGTTCCAGCTCTAGAACTGCCCCAGAGTGAAATGGTTAAAACCATTCCAAAATAGAATTTTGGCACGAGAGCAGCTCTATCTGTGTCATTTCAAACTTGAACAGTCAGATCTTTACGAGCCAAACTCACTAAGGTCTGTGTGGAAGCTGTAACTCACACTAGCCAAATGGCTACCTAAATAATAACAACCACTGATGGTCCCAACACCCAAGACTCAAGTCAGGGGACCAGAAATACTAACACCATTCTAATAATATGAAAATGGAACATAAGTATAATAAAACACACACACGTACACAACACACCCCAAAGTCCCAAAGGGGACAAAATGCTAACAGGACATAAGTAGTGCCCACACTAGTTGCCCCACCCCACCAAGTAGAGGTTCTGAGAGGGGCAGGTTGGGAGGTTATAATATAGCAAGACTCCATTAGAATAAACAACATTACTAAGGTGAGTAATTTTTTCTTCAAACAACATGAAGTCTTGCTATATTATAGACATTAGCAGAATACACAGCAGTACCTCCATGGAGGAGGGCAGAACCTACTTAGGGAATAGGCTCTGAAGAACAGCTGTGCCAAGCAGGCATCTCTCCTGGCCTGGACACCCAGGGTGTAATGCTTGGCAAAAGTGGTACCGCTTTTCAAGTAGCAGCCTGGCAAATCTCTAATAAAGGGATATCTCTGGCAGCAGCTACAGACGCAGCTGTACCCTGGTAGAATGAGCCTCAAACTGGGGTGGGGCTCTGCCCACTTTCTGATAACAAAATTGATACAAGAGACAATCCACCTGGCTATTGATCTCTTAGTGGCAGGTTTGCCTTTCCCAACTTCACCATAGGTAAGGAAAAGTTGGAGGATTCAACCTGTGACCTTTGGTACGCTTCTATATAATAACTAAGAGCTCTCTTAACATCCAGGCTGTGCAACCTCCTCTCACCAAGAAGAGTGATCAGTGAAAAATACTGGAAGGGAGATAGATTGATTAAGATGGAAATCTGAACCACCTTAGGCAAAACTTCCTATTAGTCCTAAGGACTACCTTATCCCTGTGGAAAGAAATAAAGTCAGTCTCCACTGACAAGGCTTGCAATTCACTTATGCGTCTGGCAGAAGTGATAGCCACTAGAAAAACAGTTTTCCAAGTTAGGAACTTAAGCTCTGCAGAAGACAGAGGTTCAAAAGGGGGTTGCATTAACTGGGCAATGCAAACATTAAGGTCCCAAGCAGGGGCCGGTTCCTAAAGGGAGGATTAGTATGGAGTAATCCTTAAAAAACTTGGAAAACACAGGATGAGAGGAAAGAGGGATGACTTTCCTGTTGACACAAAAGCAGACACAGCTGCCAAATGAACTCTCAGGGTAGCTGGTCTGAGACCCAAGGAATTCAGATGTACCATGTAATCTAACAAATGGGCAATTCAGCAGATTCTGGAAATATTTTTCCTAGTACACCAAATGGAAAACCTTTTCCATTTAGAACTATAAGTAGCCTAGTGGAAGGCTTTCTGGAAGCCTTTAGGATCTCAAGAACACCCTGAGAGAGGTGTAAATCAGCAAACTCTAACTCCTCAAGAGCCAGGCCTTGAGGTTGAGGGATTTGAGGTCCGGATACCAAACCCTTCCCTGGGCACAAGTCAACAGATTGTGATTCCTGGGGAGGCACAGGGGAAGATGGACTGTCAGGAGACAGAAGGAGTGGGTACCAGGGCTGCCTGGCCCAATCCAGGGCAATCAGAATCACCCTGCAAGGCTGAGATCTGATTTTGACTAGTACTTTGAATAGGAGAGGAAAGGGGGGAAAGCATAGAGGAACTTCCCCTCCCAATCCAGAAGAAGGGCATCCAGGTGAACTGAGCCCAGCACTGGAGGCCTGCAACAGAACAGAGGAAGTTTGTGATTGTCTGGGGCTGCAAAAAGATCTATCTGAGGGATGCCCCACCTGGCAAAAACTATCCCCAGCACTTGAGGATCCAGGGACCATTCGTGATGGCCCTGGGAAATCCTGCTGAGGGCATCCGCTAGGACATTGTCCTTCCCTGGAAGATGAACTGCTATGAGGGAAGTGTTCAGGGAATAGGCCAGAGACCACAACTTCATTGCCTCGGTGCACAAGGTCAAGACCGAGTGCCCCCCTGCTTGTTGATGTACCACATTGTTGTGGTGTTGTCTGTTCTGACTTGTATCACCTTGTTGTGGACAGATGCAGAAAATGCTTGAAGAGCTAAAAAGACAGCTCTGAGTTCCAGCAAATTGATGTGGAGCAGAGATTCCTGGGGGGACCAAACTCCCTGAGTGGAAAGGTCGCCCATGTGGGCTCCCCAACCCAGAAGGGAAGCATCTGTAGTGAGTCAAGTCGTGAGAAGGGGAAATGAAGGGGACCCCGCCTAAATTGCTCTGATCCTGCCACCACTGGAGAGCTAGGATCAAGGTTCTAGTCACTGGGACCAACTTGGAAAGGGGCTCTTCTCTGAGACCAAAAGGTTCTCAAGTGAAACTGAATGTCTCTCATCTGAAATCTGGCTCCTGCACAACAGCTGTGGATGCAGCCATGTGCCCCAGGAGCTGCAGAAAGTGTCTTGCTGGTCGAGAGACCTGCAGAGTGAAGGAAGAGGCCAGAGCCACTAAATTCCTTACCCTTTCTGGGGAAGAAAGGTCGCTAGCTTTGTGTCCACTCTGCCCCTATAAAGGTGAGTACCTGGACTGGTTCCAGAACAGACTTTGGTAGGTTTAGCAGAAAACCCAGGGAGGTGAGAAGCTGCTGGGTGACCCGGGTGAGATTTTACTCACATCTGGGACTGGCCAACAATGAGCCAGTCGCCTAGATAGGGAAAACAGCAATCCTCTGCCTCCTTAAGTGGGCCACTGCCACTGCTAGACACTTTGTGAATACCCTGGAGCAGAGGTAAGGCCAAAGGGCATTGCTTGAATTGGTAATGACCTGAGGGCAGTTCAATCTGAGGTACTTTCGATGGGATCTTCTGATTAGACATGGAAATAGGCATCCTTGAGGTCCAGAGAGGCTAGCCAGTCCCCTGGCCTTAGGGAAGGTAAAATCATTGCAGAGTTACCATTTTGAACTTTGGTTTCAAAAGATGCTTGTTCAGATATCTGAGATCTAAAATGGCCGCCATTCTCCTGTCTTTTGGGGTAAGGAAGTATCTGAATACAGACCCTGCCCTGATGCAGGGAGGAACCCTTTCTACTGCTCTGAGAGCTAACAGGGATGAGACCTCTGTTTCCAGAGCGAGGGTCTCTGAAGCACTTGTAGGTAGAAAAGTCTGCTTCTCAACTTGGGAAACTTTTGAAGCTGAGAACCAGACCCTGGCTTACTACTTCCAGAACCCACTTGTCTGAGGTTAAAGAAGCCCAATTCTGACTGAAGTAAGCCAGCCTGCCCCCACTGGTACAGGAGAATCGGCCCTGGGTACCCCATCAGGGTGCCTGTTTTGCAGGAGCTTTAGGCTGGGGGGGTGGGAGCAGGTCTGCCCCTGCCTCTGAAGAAGCCCTCTGAGCATAGGCAGAGGAGGCCTGAGTCTGGTAGAAAGGCCTGTGAAAAGGCCTACCTCTACCCTGGGGCATGCCTTTGAGGAGTGGCTTGCCGCCTCAGCCTGGGCACTCATGTAAGTAGTCCTATATTCATCCATCTTCTTCATGTAATTCTCTGTCTGCTCTCCAAACAGAGAATTTCCCACCACAGGAAAATCCATAGCCTTAGTCTGGGTATCCTGTGACAAACTAGTACACCTGAGCCAGGCCAACCTACCTAGTGCTACAGATGTGGCCATGACCCTAGAGGAAACATCATTAACATCCACAGCAGCAGGAAACAACCTTAGAGGCTTCAATGCCATCAGCAGCCACCTGTTCTAGTTCACTAGCCAGCTGGCCATGGGCCTGCTTGGCCAATTGCATAACAGTATCCCATCTAGATTTCTGATACCTAGCTACATAAGCCATATAATTTGCTTGCCTGAGTCCCAGCGAGGCTGCCATATACTGCTTTTTGCCATGGCATCAATCTTCCTGGAATCCTTGTCAGAGGATGAAAGCCAAGGGAATATTAGTTTTATCACAGGCAGCAGCCTGAACTACCCCAACATGACTGCATTGCTGAGAAAGGAATTCTGTATCAGGGCCTGACAATATATACCTTCTGTCCATCTTTGTATCTACAGGAGGCACAGAATTAGGAGCTTTAAAATTTTAATTGTTTGTTTCTAAAAGACTTATGTAAAGGAATAGACAATCTCCTAGACTCTGAATATCCATCATTTCTACAAAATCAGGCTCCTCTTGCTCATCCACAGCCTCTTCTAAAGGAAGCTGGAGGGTTTCAGCAACTTTTATAAAACATAAAATGAGATGGGGACTCAGACAGCATAGGGGAGATTCTAAGTCTGTCTGGGAGATGTCCGTTCAATGGGCACACCCAGACCTTCCCAGCCAATATCATACTGTTCATAATCCTCCTCCCCTCCTCTGGTTCATAAAATTCTCAATATCATAATCTTGAACCACTGGGACCGGACGTAACCGACCTTTTACCAGATAGTGGTGGTTCAGACGGACCCTGAGACAGTGACTGGACAATTTGTATGGCTTTTGTTATCTCTGCAGCAGTTGGAGAAGGAATTTTGGACCCAGACCTGCTGATTTTCTTGTTTTCTTTACTGGAATTGGTTCCTCAGAACCAGCTTTTCTTTGCCCAAGGAAGTCTGGCCCTGGTCAGAGGGCATTCTCTGGTTCGGTGGCACCGAACCGGCTGGTCATCCGGTCAGCGGACTTTTGGCTCTCGCCCTGAGCCTGCCCAATCTTTTTTCCAGGGTAGCTGCAGGAAATTCTACATACCTGGCAGTCTGACTGGAGGTGGTCAAACCTCAGACAACAAACACATGTGGTGTGGGTCAGCCTGGCAAAGACTTCCCCACAAACATCACAGTGTTGAAACCCAGTGGGCCTGGTTTTTCTTTGGGTTTCTCAGACATAATTCCAGCCTAACCAAAAACCTTGCCCTTTTAACGGCAGTGCCAGGCAAGACACCACTTATCGGTTCCTAACCGTGTCACGGGTATTGGAAAACGTAATAAATCCGTTTTTTTTAGAACCGATAAGAACCGGGAACCGCACTCTAAAATAGTAACTTTTAGTTTTAAATGAGTTTTAAACCCACTGATCGGTTCAAAACCGAACCGATAACTTACAAGTTCCACACAGACAAACCTTCATTTACTTACGGTTACTACAGATAGAGCTTGAACCGAACGGTTTTGTGGTTAAATAAACTATTCTCGTTAAATCCAACCGAGAAACACTTTTTAAACCGAGAAATGAACCGAGCAGAAGGAGAAATCTCCGGAGCGATTGTTCACTGAGGCGGAGTAAAGAATCTGACAGTTCAAGTTTGAAATGACACAGATAGAGCTGCTCGTGCCAAAATTCTATTTTGGAATGGTTTTAACCATTTCACTCCGGGGCAGTTCTAGAGCTGGAACAAACTGCTAATGTCTATAATATAGCAAGACTTCATGTTGTTTGAACTACTGTTACAGGTGAGTAACCTGTTCTTCTAGGAGCGTGGATACGTTGTTCATCCACACTCTTTTGCAGACTCCTAGCAGTTCTCCAGGAGGGAGGCAAGGTGCATACCCCCTACTTAGGAAACAGAGACTGGAGAACTGAGGCCCTAAAACCAGCATCCCGGCCTGACTCGAGGTCAATATGGTAGTGCGTGATGAAGGTGTTTGCTGACTTCCAGGTAGCAGCCCAACGGATTTCCTGGATAGGGATGTCCCTGGATGCAGCAGTATGGCAGGCAGAATGAGCTCTTATCCCTCTGGGAGGCTTCTTGCCCGCCAACTCATAACACAGACCTATGCATAATGTAATCCATCTTGCAACAGTCTGCTTCACTGCAGGTCTGCCAGAAGCGACTTCAGCGTAGGTGAAAAACAGCTGGCAAACCTCACCCCGAATTTCCACCGTCCTCTCCTTGTAATAGGCGAGAGCACATCTCAGGTTCAAAGTATGGAGCCTGTACTCGGCCTCCAAGGTGTAGACAGGGTAGTATACCAGTAGGGTAAACACCTGGTTAAGGTGAAACTCTGACACCACCTTCGGAAGGAATTTCAGGTGGGGGCATAGAACAACCTTGTCCCTGTGGAAAACCATATAAGCGGACGCAAATGAAAGCATGTGGAGTTCCTCTGTCCTTCTGGTAGACGTGACAGCCATCAGGAAGGTAGTCTTCCACAACAAGTGTGACAGCTCACACTTGTGCAATGGTTCAAATGGCTTGCCCATGAGCTTTGCCAGTACAAGCAGTAGATCCCATGGAGGTGGAGGTTCACACACCGAAGGGGATATGTGATCCAGGCCTTTGAAAAAGCGCATGACCACCGTCTCCTGCGCCAACGTCAGCTGACCGGCCCGCACCCAGTAAGCAGATATGGCTGCCAGGTGCACCCTAATGGTCAATGACTGAAGACCCCCTTTGGATAGGGACCAAAGGTAGTCAAGAATGTTGCCATTAAACAGGAAAAAGGATCCAGACCCTTACCCTGATACCAAATGGAAAACCTTTTCCATTTGAAGGCATAACATTTCCTGGTCGATTCCTAGATGCCTCCAACATTGTGTAGATATCTTCGGAAAGACCTAAAGCCTGGAACTCTAGCCGCTCAGGTACCAGGCTATGTGGTGCAGGGATTGAAGGTCCGGATGGAATACCTTCCCCTGGTTCCGAGATATCAGGTCCAGGCATGTGCAAAGCCGACCCAGGGGCCTGCAGCTGAGGCTGAGGAGATCTGGATACCAGAACTGGCACGGCTAGTCTGGGGCTACCAGGATCACCTTCGCCTTGTCCCTCCTCACCTTGAGAAGCACCTTGTGGATCAAAGGAAATGGAGGGAAGGCGTAGAGGAGGCCTGGGGTCCACGGCCTCAAGAAGGCACCCCCCTGCAGCAAGCCCTGCTTGGGGGGGGGGTGGGCATGAAACAGCCTCAGCTTGGTGTTTTCCCTGAAGGCACACAGGTTCACCATCAATTTGCCCCAATGGGAGAACAGACTATAGACTACCTCTGGATGGAGAGACCACTTGTGGGATGTCTGGCCTAAATGGCTGAGAGCATCCGCCAGCCGATTCGAGGCTCCTGCCACATCGAGGGCAAGGAGATCTGCCTCCAACCTGCTCACGAGGGTCCAGATGTGGAGCGCCTCCTTGCACAGCAAACAGGAGTTCGTGCCACTCTGTTTGTTGAGGTAGTACATGGTCATGGTATTGTCCATCTGGACTTGAACCACTAGACCCCGGAGCTGATAGTGCCAGTCTGACTGCTCTGAGCTACAACAGGTTGATGTGGCATCGGGGATCCAGAGCCCGTGGGCCCTTTTGTCCCACATATGGGCTCCCCTGCCCATGACAGAGGTGTCGGTTGTGAAGACAACCGTCAGCTCAGGGCAGACAAACGGGATCCTTTCCTGCAACCGGTCTGGGGCGGTCCACCACTGGAGAACGTCCCACATCTTCTGGGTTACAGTGACCAGCTGGTCTAAATGACCATGGCACGGAGTCCACTGGGTGGCCAGCTCCCACTGGAGGGGGTGTATGTGCAACTGGGCCCATCAGACCACTGAGGTGCACGCCACCATGTAACCCAGAAGGCGCAGAAAGTCCCGGGCAGGGCACAAGTGCCCAACCAGAAATGACTGGGCAAAGGAGGAAAGAACCTCCGCCCTGTCCGCCAGGGGCAGAATTCAAGCTTGACAAGAGTCGAGCTCTGCCCCAATGAAGGCCATCATCTGAGAGGGCATGAGTTCCAACTTGGCCTCGTAGATCAGGAGGCCGAGTTGAGAGCAGGTCTGGAGGGCCAGGTCCCTGGACCTCTCCACCTCCTGTCTGGTGGAACCTGCTAGGAGCCAATCGTCGAGTTAGGGGTAATTCTGACCCCCTCCCAAGATGAAGATGGGCCGCCACCACTGCAATGCATCTGGTGAATACCCTTAGGGCCGATGACAGGCTGAACAACATGGCTCGGAAATTGTACAGGGTCCCTTCGACCCCGAAGCAGAGGAACCGCTGATGGGACGTACAAATCGGGACGTGAAAGAACGCGTCCTGCAGATCCAGTGAACAGAACCACGTTTTGCTACAAGGATGGTATGATCTGGGACAGAGTGACCATCCAAAAGGTGTGTGACCTGAGACATTGATTCAAGTCGTACAGATCTAGAATGGGGCGCCAGCCACCCGTCCACTTGGGCATCAGGAAGTACCTGTAGACAAACCTTGGTTCTGCTGGAGGATCCGACACTGGAGCTACTGCCTCCTTGAGGAGGAGCTTAGCGATGTAATCTCTGAGAGCCGACTGTGTCTGAGCAGATACTCGTTCCTCCCAAGGGGCGTGGGCTCGGCTTGGAGGGTACTGCTCGAATTCCAGAGTTAGTCTCTGGCCAACCACTTCCAGAACCCACCTGTCCATGGTGATAATGGACCAGGCGGAAAGAAAGTGGCAGAGCTGACCCCTCACAGGAGGACCAAGAGCTGGCATGACAGAAGCGGGGATGGCAGCCCCCACCCCATCACTGAGCAGGCTTGGAGGAGGAGGGGAAGAAGGATTCAGGACCAGAACCTCTGCCTCCTTTACGGGCCTGCTGAGGACTCTGCTTGGGCTGAGGGTGCCAAGCTTGAGCCTGCTGCTGTTGCTGGTGCTGCTTTCCACCCTGGAAGGAGGACTGCTGAGTCGCAGGGGCAGAATGCCGAAATGGCTTTTTCTTTTTCCTCTGCTGGTTCTTGCCCGAAGAACTCTTGGCAGAGGTAGTATCCAAGGTGGTACTGGGCTGCTCAATACACTGAAGGTGACTGGCCACTCCTGGTCCGAACAAGTCGGTCCCAAGGAAGGGCACGCCAGCTAATTTATGCTGGGTATCTGCCAGGAAGAAGGACAGCCTTAGCCAAGCCCTGCAATGGGAGGCAACTGCGGCAGCCATCGAACAGGCACAAGAGTCCCCGAGATCCAGGACCATCTGAAGTTGCTGTGTGGCAACGGCTCGGCCCTGATCTCGGACTTGCTTGACCCTAGTCTGCATGTCCACGGGGAGATGAGGGAGGACTTCGTCCAGCGACCCAAGGAAGGCATGGGAGAAGTGTGTAATGATGATGGACGAACTTGCCTGATGAAGGCCCAAGGAGAAAGCCGCATAGACCTTCCTGGCTGAATGGTCAAAGAGCTTGGAGTCTTTATCAGGAGGTCGGTCAATGTCAGCAAACTGCCAGTATGCCTGAACACAGAGGCGGTCACCAGACTCTCGACCAAAGGGTGCTCTGTGAACTCCACAAGAGACCCCATGGGCACCGCGTACTTGCGGGCCATGCAGGCAGACAGAGCTGGACAAGAGGCAGGATGCTGCCATAGTTTTAAGGCCAGTCCAACAATGGCCTCGGCCACAGGAAAGGCCTCTGTCGGGGCATCTCCTCTCTTGAGGACATCAGTGAGAGGGTACTCCGCCTTTTTCTGGACAGGCTCCAGGGGCATCCCTGTAGACTCAAGAGATGAGGCAGAGGATCCATTGAAAGGACGAAGGACCTTTCTCCGTCTCTAGGCCAGCGGTCCAATCATCATCCCCTGGATGTGAATGGAGTCTGGCGACGTCCTAATCCGAAGAGTCTGGATACAATGGCTTACCGCCCGTGTCACCTTCAACTCGCCGGGGGCATTCTGGGATGACTGTGACCGACAAGCGCCAGGGAAGCCCAGTGTCTTGTCTATCTTGCTTGGAAGGAGCCCCTCCCACATGCTGCTTGGGCAGTGGTGCCATCATAATGGGTGGAGAGACCGTAACAGGCTGAACTGGTGGTCTTGCCAGCTCCATGGGCAACTGAACCAATTTGATCGGCTCCAAGGGAATTGGCTTCGGCCTGGGAAGCGAAAGCCAGGTAATGGTCATGGAGGAAGCTGTGGTAGGCTTAGGCCCAGACAAAATGAGCTGCTGCCACATGAGATCCTAGTAGCACCAGAGTTTCCGTCGGAGCCTCTCCTCATCCGAGAAGGACGAGGACGACCTATGGCGTCGCTTCTTCTTTGAGCGCTTGTGGCCCTTCCTCAGCCTTTCAGATGAGGAGGTCCTAGACCTCGACCGAAATCGGGCAGGCCAACTCGGTCAGTCAGGAGACACTGGCGGAGCTGGTGACTTACCAGAGTCCGGGACTGGATCCTCGATGGGGACTCCAGCAGGCTGGATCTCCTCATTGGGGAAGACAAGGACCGGGGTCCTTTCTAGAGAATCATCGAACAGAGTTAGCGACAGTGGGTCGATAACTATCTCTCCCTCATCGGCCACATCCTCGGAAAGTCCCGAGAAGCAAGCAGCCAAGGAAGCGATCTCGACCGATGTCAAGACCGCATGCTTCTGGGACTGAGGCCTCTCTCGGTCCCAAGAGTGTCTCTGTCTAGCCGAAGACTTACTCGGGTCCTTATCCCAGGGATGGGATTGGGAAGAGTGCGGGTCCACAGGCTCCTCCCCCTTATTTATTTAGTTAGTTAGTTTTTGTTGGCCGGGTAAGTGCACTAGACAAATCCTGCCTATTTTCATGCACGGCCTCGGGAGGGGATACAGATGAATGCCAACTGACCTTGAACCAGATTAAACTGTTGGTGGTATTTTCAGTGAATGAGGGAAATTTGGCCAGGACACCGGGGAAATTCCCGTGCTCTTTTCGATAAGTGCCATGGGCTCTTTAACATCCACCTGAACTACCACCAATCCAGGCAGATGGTATCTCGGTTTAACGTCTCATCCATTAGAGATTGGGAAGAAAAAGGTGGAACAATGGAATAAAAGTAAAATAGGGAAAAAGAAAAGCGTTATTCTTAGTGAAAACTTTTTTTAGTTCCGGTATTTTTATATTTAAGTTATGTGTTTCCACCCCCTAAGAAAAGTGGAAACTCCCCGCTTACGCATCTTTTTTCAAACAATCTGGGGGAGGCAGCTTAATCGAATAAAAAGAAACATTTTATATTTAGCCATTAGGGAGGGGAGACTGGATATGGTGAACCCGGTCATGTTTTTCAATGGTATTTTCATGATAGCAAATTTAAAGCCACTACTAATCAATACTGGAAAGGGGTGGGAACCCTGGCTGTACCAGAATTGCAAAACCTGGTTCCACCATTGGGAACAGCATCTACCCAAAGTTCAACACGGTCCAAGATGTTTGCAATACCTCAAACAAACTTTTCTTTGACTAAAACAATGGCAAGTAGCACCCTCACAAATTATACAGGCCTCCACTCATAAAAGCCTGTATACTAATTTGTTAACCACCCTATGTGGTATGGCAATGCCTTTTGAGAAATGCCCAATTCATTACTTAACATCCCTAAAAAATATTTTAAATACCTGTAGGATCCCGGCCCATACGTGGGATTTTCATTGGCTGTCATGTCACGAGAAGATAAATGTAAAAAGTAACCAAAAACATAAGTAAAGTGAAGAACGGATATGTAGTAAGGTAGGTTGTATTAATACAGCAGAGACAATTACACATTTGTTCTTTCAGTGTTCTTTTATTAAAGGATTTTGGACATATCTCACAAACTTTTGGGAAGAACCAATACTGAGCACTATAACGTATGAAAATATTATGAATGGACATATCTTTATAGGCTGGAAGAAGTGGAATCAAAGTTCACTCTATCTGCGGTTCACCATGGTTAAATGGAATATATGGATGGCCAGATGCCTGTTTACTCTAGCAGAAGGACTGTTCCCATACTAAATGAAGTAATAAAATTGCAAAAGATTTAGAACATGTGTACTCTACAGAATGTGCTCAGTTCCCACAGGCAGAGAGAGAGCGGATTTATGGAAAAATATGCCCTGGGTTACACATATAGATTCTGAAGGTGTAGGTTAATTACTTCTTTTGTTTGGAAAGGGTAGAACACATAATGAGGATTTTATGGAGAAAGAGTTTATTGTTTTGAATATTTATGTTCGAATTTTCTGTTGAATAATGATTGGGGGGAGATTTATGAGACTTATGTAAATACTGACTGGTTGTATGTTTCACGATTTTGTATTTAATAAAATTTTCCCCTACTCTTTTCGATAAGTGCCATGGGATCTTTAACATCCACCTGAACTACCACCAACCCAGGTAGATGGGACCTCGGTTTAACGTCTCATCCGAAAGACGGCACCTCAGAAGTGCAGCACCCCTCTCATGCTGCACTACAGTGTCAGTACTAGATATTAACCCAAGTGCCAGGTGTGGAAACTGAATCTACAGCCCTCTGATCTCCCAGCCTCAGAGGCGAGTGTGCTACCTACTAACATACTAAAATGCCAGCAGAATAGGCCTAACGGTCTTTCGTGTCTGCTCGTTTGGTCAGCTCCCACCCTAGGTGCTGACCTTGCTGCCCCCCTCGCCTTCTCTGGCTTCTCCCTTCCCAGTTCCGGATATTCTTGCTGCATTGGATTTTGCTTCCAGAACCCTTCCCCTGTACCTGTCCCACCCCCTCTTGAACCCCTCCACTGTCTCTCCCTCCACCAGCCCCCTAGGCAGCGCATTCCATGGCTCCACCACCCTCTCAGTGAAGTAGCACCGCCTCCTTTCTCCCTTGAATCTTCCCCCCTCCAGCTTCCACCCGTACCCTCTAGTGGCCCTCTCCTCCTTCCTTCGAAACACCCTGACTGTTCCTCCCCTATTTACCCTCTTCATGTACCTGAAGACCCCCCGGTCCCTTCTCTCTTCCAATGTGTACATATTTAGCTCTTCGAGCCTCTCCTCATAGGTCCTGTCCCCCAGGCCCCAAATAATTTTGGTTGCCCTCCTCTGGACCCTCTCCAGGAGGTTAATGTCCCTCTTTAAGTGTGGCCTCCAAAACTGCATGCAGTACTCAAGGTGCGGCCTCACCAAGCAGTTATACAGAGGGAGTATCACTTCCCTCCTTCTGGAGGTGATCCCCCTAGCAATGCATCCCAGCATCCTGTTGCCCTTGGCTGCTGCCCTCCTACAAGTCTCAGAGTTGTTCATCTTGACATCCACCACCACCCCCAGGTCCCTCTCAGCCATCGAGACTTGTAGCATTTCTCCCCAGGGTGTACACTTGGCCTGGGTTTCTGGCCCCCAGGTGGAGTACCTTGCATTTCCCTGCATTGAACCTCAGCTTCCACTTTCTAGACCATCTTTCCAGAGCCTCCAGGTCCCCCTGTGGGGCCACCCTCCCCTCCTCACCATCCACCACCGCCCCCAGTTTCGAGTCATCGGCAAAGAGACTCATCTCACTCCTGATTCCTGTCCTTATGTCAGAGACGCAGGCATTGAACAGAAGGGGCCCAAGGACTGAGCCCTGTGGGACCCCACTAATGACCCTCCCTGGGGATGAGACTATCCCAACTACGACCCTCTGGGTCTGGTCCTGGAGCCAATTGCCTATCCATCTGATCATCTGGTTCCCCACCCCCATTTCTCCCCCCTTATCCAACAGGCCCACGTGAGGAACAGAGTCAAATGCCTTGCTGAAGTCTAGAAAGAGGACGTCCACTGGTCTACCCAAGTCCAAGGCACTCGTCACCCAGTCATAGAACTCCACCAGGTTTGTCTGACATGATTTCCCTGGGATGAATCCATGCGGTCTATCATCCAGGCACCCTGATTTATCCAGGTCCCCCCCTAGCCTCTCCTTGACAATGTCCTCCATCACCTTGCCCACCACCGATGTCAGGCTGACAGGCCTGTAGTTCCCTGCCACCTCCCTTGATCCCCCCTTAAATGTGCACCTGGGCAGCTGTAGGATTCAAACCCAGGTCTCTAGATCTGCAGCTCAGAGCCTTAACCCACTGTGCTATACTGCCTCCCCCTACTGACCCACTGACACTTCCCCTTAGTAGAGAGAGACTGGCACAGCTCCCTGAAGGAGCCCGAGAAGGTGAAACCCAGGTTAAGTGGAACAAAGAAGACCGGGAACAGCGGGCCGCTTCTTCCTCGAAGGCTTGCATGCGCTACAACTGTTCAGCAGATCCCGCCACAGCAGAAACTGCCCAACTAGCCTCCTTCGATTTCACTGGAGGGTTCCTCTTTTCCAGTCTCCCTAACTATAGGTGCACAAGACGGTCGTCCATGACTTTGGGATGGAAGGCCAAGCAGAAACTGCAGGACGAGGTGTCATGGCCGATACAGAGGCAGTAGACGCACGCAGAGGGGGGGATCAGTACACAACATTTTCTGGCCGCAGGAGCCCCGGCAAAATCCGGGGGAAGATTCTTCTTCCACTGTAGAAGCGACAAATTTGCAATCGCTAATTCGAGAAATTTGAAGTTTTGGTAGAACCGATTTGAAAGCCAGGGCCTACGAATGCGTGAGCACCAGAAACGCACTGAATCTTCCAGCGGAAAGGAAGATCTGGTGTCATGGGGCAGAGCCGAGGTATATACCACCCGGGTGGGTGGGAAGAGCCAGCTTGAAGACTTCCGGTGATACTTAAAGGGGAAAGGGACATGCCAAAGAGTGTGGATGAACAACATATCCACGCTCCTAGAAACATGCTTACATTGCCCCCTCCCTTTTTTTTTTATATACTTTTTCCATCCCCTTCCTGCACCACATCTGTCCCTTCCATCAGGGTCCCCCAATGCACCGATACAGGCTGTGCCGGGAGGACAGAGGACGTCAGCCCCTACTGAGTGCTCTGCTCCTTGGAATTTCCAGCAGCCCCAGATGACACCATGGGTGGGGTGGGGTGGAGGGGACTCCCCTAATCCCTTCCGAGATGTCAGGGGGGAACGGACAACAGGAGCTGCTCTCCGGCTCCTCCACGGTCACCGGCGCAGGGGCCTGTCTCCTGGCACAGACGTGGAGTTTCTGGTCCGGCCCCTTGCAGGCGCCGGCACTCGAGGACACCCAACGATACTAAAGCACGCAGAGACGTGCCTTCGCTCCAGGCCTTCCACTGACGTCCACCCCTCTCTATGATGCTACGTCTTTGGCTGCACCTCCACCTGTGTTCACCCAGGTGGCAGTATAGCAGCGAATACTGAAACCCACCCTCCCCGGAGCACAGTAGCCCTACGGGCGCTCCGCGCTTCTACCCCCGGCCAGCCCTCCAGCAACCCAGGCTCACTAGTGCTACCGCTGAACCGACGGGCCGGCCCATACAGTGCCTTTGACTGCAGATATACATGTATGACGCTGTAATATATATATTGTATATTAGCCCCATGCATGTATAACTGCAAAGGCACTGTAAGCATCCCATGCATGTGTAACTGCAAAGGCACTGTGAGCATGTTTAGATGCCGCCCCCCCATATCACTGATGTCTATGCAGAGTGCCTGCAGCCCTGGTCCCGAGCACACGTAATCAAAGTGCTGTTTTTAGAGGCGGTGCTGCAGGGTTCAGCAGCCGCTGGGCTCATTCTCCAAAGTTACAAGCTGGGACATAAAATGGAAGTCCTGAAATAATTACTGCATTAAAAAAAAATCATACTAGGCTAAATTAGCTCCTAGGGCAGGCAGCTCCTTAGCATGCGTTTCCTGCCCGGAATGAGTCAGCTGCTCTTTAAGTACTTATGTAGCTCCTTCTTAAAGTGCAGATGGAATTGAGAGACAATAAGGTTAGCTGGAAGGGAGTTCCAGAAATTCGAGCCAAAAAAATGAAAAGGCTTGCTGACCCATATGTGCTGAACACTTGAGAAAGGACAGGACTGAAAGGTCTCTAGATCTCAGGGGATGGGCCTGACTGGGATATTTTAGCAGGACAGCCAGGGAGGCAGGTTTAGCTGTACTAAGAATTTTATCAATTGTACAACCTAGGCATATTGTCGCTGTGAGGATGTAGATAACCAACTTAAACTATTGTAAGCCAGAACCTGGCTAAGGATATCCGTGTGGGGGAGGGTTTATAGATACATAGGGGAAAAAAGGAAGGGGAGAGCACAGATCTCCAGGATTAGGACTGAGGAAGGGATGGGCTCAGGAGACGGGGCAGCAGGCAGAGGTACTGAACAAGTACTTTGCCTTAGTTTTTAGGGAGGGAGACATGGGCTTCATTCAACTGGAAAGGGGGGGCAGCTGAGAGGACAGGACAGAGGGAGGCGATAGGATCAAAAGAGGCTGGGGTACCAAGTGGGGCAGGCCCAGAACAGGACAGGGACCTTACTGAGGAGAGAGCTAGGGAGGGGAAAATCACAGAGGGCAGTGTGAGGGAGGCCCTATGGGTGCTGAAAACTGACAAGGCACCAGAACCAGATGGGCTGCATCCAAGGGTACAGAAGAAACTGGCAGACGAACTAGCGGCTCCACTAGCTGCGCTGTTCAATGCCTCTCTCCAGACAGGAAGGGTGCCCCAGGATTGGAGGGTGGCTCACATGGTGCCCATCCACAAATGGGGGTCTGGGGAGGAGATGGGAAATTACAGGCCTGTCAGTGGTAGGTAAACTAATGGAGGCTTCATCAAAGGGATGCTCGGGAGGCAACTGGATAGGCTGGGGCACATGGATGACAAACAGTATGGTTTTGTCCCAGGGAGATCGTGCCAGACCAACCTCACAGATTTCTATGTCTGGGTGACAGGGACCCTGGACAGACAGAGACCAGTGGACATCTTATATCTGTATTTCAGTAAGGCATTTGACTCGGTACCCCATTTCGGGTTATTGACAAAGTTGGGGGGGATGGGGGTGGGAAGACAGTTGCTTAGATGGGTGGAAAACTGGCTTACAGATAGAACACAGAGGGTGGTGGTGATTGGGACCGTCTCCTCCCCTAGGAAGGTCGTCAGTGGGGAGCCCCAGGGGTCAATACTGGGGCCACTCCTGTTCAACCCCTATGTCTCCGATATAGGGACAACAGTTAGGAGTAGGATGAGCCTCTTCGCGGACGACTCTAAACTGGGAGCATTGGTCGACCGGGAGGAAGCAAAGGTGGCAGTCCAGAGGGATCTGAACACCCTGGAGGGTTGATCAAGGAGACAGGGGCCGAGGTTTAATCCGGAGAAGTGCAGAGTGTTGCATCTGAGGGTCAGAAGCCCAGGGCATGTTTATACCTTGGGAAGGGTCCTACTGCAAGCCACTTCGAGTGAAAGAGACCTCGAGGTGGTGGTAAACACCAAAATGAACAACAGTGAGAACTGCAAAAGAACAGCAGCAAAACAAGATACTGGGCTGCATAGCCTGGGGAATAATGTCCAGGAGAAGTGAGATGATCCTACCTCTGTACAATGCCTTGGTTAGGCTGCACCTTGAGTATTGCATGCAGTTCTGGAGGCCGCACCTTAAGAAGGACATAGTAATGTTGGAGAGGGTCCAGAGGAGGGCAACCAGGATGATCCGGGGTATGGGTGATAGGACCTATGAGGACAGGCTGGAAACCCTTGGGCTGTATTCACTGGAGGAGAGCAGAGATGGGGGGACATGATTAAGGTTTTCAAATATGTGAAATGGATTAACAAGGGTAGAGCCAAAGAAATGTTCAGGCTAAAGCAAAGGGGCACAACCAGAGGGCATGAATGGAAACTGGAGGGAAGATCCTATAGGGGAGAACGTAGAAGGCATTACTTCACAGAGAGGGTGGTGGAGCCATGGAATGCAATCCCAGGAGTCTAGTCAAGCAAGGCTCTGTGGAAGGCTTCAAGGGGTGGGACAGATGCATGGGGGTACTGAAGCCAAGACTGACCCTCTAGGGGACAAGGGGGCGAGCGCCCAATAGGGTCTGGCTACCTTGCAGACACGAAAGACTGTCAGGCCTATTCTGCTGGCATTTAGTATGTTAGTATAAATCCCTAATGTGGGGGCGTGGCTTGCAGCCAACTGAGAAAGACGTCCTTCACGAGAGCTCCTGTTGACAGACTAATTTTTAATTAATATTTTGGTTGTCTAAGAGGGCTCAGTCTGTTCTCCCTACTACCCTGCTGCTGGATATCTCAGTTTAAAATTGAAAAATTGTACTTCTGCCAGCTTCATCGGTGGAGAAGATGGGGAGACCTAAAAACCCACAGCAACAGGGCCAAGCACATGGCGCCGAAAGTGAGCCATTGAATGCCGCTGTACTAAAAGCTGTCAAAGTCTTAGGAGCATTTGTCAAAGAACTGGATAAGAAAATGGACATATTTACCTCCAGAGTGACCATAGTGGAAACTAAGCTAGATACCGTGGCCGGCGAAAGTCAACAAGCACAATGGATGATGGAAATGAAAATTACGTACCTACCATAATTATGATCTTTCTGTGTATCTTCACCATTCATCACATTTGGGTATATGGCCGGAGGTCATGACCCCGCGGGAGCTTTTTTTTTTTTTGGTAGGTGGAGCCGCCGCCCTCGAGGCCGACGTACTACGTGGCGCTCGCGGGTTGGCCGTTAGGCGCCGTCAACTCCACCTGCCTGCCAGTTCTGAGTTGCTGGAGAGGTTAGGAAAAAGGGGTTGAGACAGTGGGACAAGAAAGTCCAAGGGACAGGGAAAGGAAAAGATGTAAAGTCAAAAGGAGAAATAAACGACTGAGAGGACAGAGTAAGAAGAAAAATCAAGATGCTGAGGAGATTGGGAAAGGGCCCCAATCTCTGGAAACAGAAAATGAGGGAATTAGGGAGGGACAGGGATTTATAAAACATAAAACCTAACATGAGAGGGGGGAAAAATACCACTCATATGCTGGATTCTGCCATGTCTATAGATTGTATAGGAACTGTAAGGAGTAGCCAAGAGTCTTAATCACCAGAGTTCAAGGCACAGAATTACTGGCAAAAGAAAACTCCCTTAAGGCAGAAGAACGGATCTTCTAAAGAGGACAGGGTACAGAGATTCTGCCCCCTCTCCAAGGGAAAAATCGAAATTTTAAGCAGAGAAGATCTCCTTTTTAAATGATGTCCAGCGGACAAGTAAAAAACTGAGGACTGACAGGACAGAAAGAGAAAAGGAAGGAGGCGAGGATGGAGGGCAACCAACCACTCACACTCCACAGGGGTGGAGCCAGAGCATTAGAGAGGGAGTGCCGCCCCATCCCAACCACTCTCCCTCTAGAAATACCATCCCACTACGTGCCCCAGATTACCCCTCCCTTGACACAGAAAGGAGGTGGGGAAGGAAAGGCACATAGAGGAAGGGGGATCCAGAGACTGAGGCTCCAGGGGGATGGCGGGAGGGATTGTGATGAATGGTGAAAATGCACAGAAAGACCATAATTACAGTAGGTACATAATTTTCATATCTCATCTGTGTCAATCTTCAACATTCATCACATTTGGGTGAGTGCTGGGCCCCCCCCCGAAGGGGGTTTGAAAACCCTAAGGGACAGAGTCCCGTAGCTCTCAGTGGGTGACACACTAAGAGGGAGAAACTTCAGGGCCTGGAGAGGCCAGAGAGTGAGATGGGGACCCCCCGGAGGGGGAAGGAAATTGCCCCGACAGGCGCCACCTCACTCTGCGGGAGAAGAGATAGGTTCTCTGGTGCGTGGAGTTAACCATCCTACACTGGGACAAGGGTGACAACCGGGAAAGATGCAGTCATGCCGTCCGCCAAGTGCAGATCGCTGTCCCGACGACCCTGGTAGCTACCTCACTGGCATCATATGATGCCCCTGCTTAGTGTCTTGCTACCTCCAAGCCATGCACAGAGAGTGCAATGGCTTGTCTGGTTTGCTCCATGTCAGGCAATGATGCTAAGAGCTGACCTAGCCTGGACCACAAGAACCTGTCATAGGCTGCACAGTGGGCCTGATGTGCAGAAATAGAAAGCAGTAACCATGCAGAGTATAAGGTCCTCATCCCCCAGAAATCAAAATTCAAAGAATCTTGATCTGGGGGCCGGTCACGGTGGAGGGCGCGAAGCCCATCAGGAGTATCCAGTTGCGTCAGTCCTGAGAGAGGCTGAGGCATGGAACCTGGAGACTCTGGGGGGGCAATACCTCTGGCAGAGATCCCTAGGGACAGTAACTCCGGAAAAAGGTCTCTGCCAGGAATGCAATGACGCCTCCCTAAAGGAAGCAGGATGGGGGGCACCACAAGGGTGTCTTCACTTAAGTCGCCCAAAAAGTCATGCGCCGAGTGCTCTGGATTGCTCTGAGTGGCAGGAGAGATGTGCAAGTCCTCCAACATCCTCACGAGGAATCGCTAATACTCCGCGAGATCAGCAGCCAGGAAAATGAGGACAAAAGGCTCCTCTCCCCCAGAAGAGGCGGATGAAGAGTTAGAGGACCTCAACTGTTCAGAGGGTGGCTGCTCGGGGGGGTTGGGGAAAAACGTGTCTGTCCATTGCTCTGACGTAAGTGGGGAAGCGTGCAGCCACAGCCCTGAACTGCTCCCAGGAGGGAGGCCCACTAGAACTAAGGATGCCTGGGAGCGCAGAAGAATGTGGCAGACGGATGGGGACAGAGCCGAGAAGAGAAGTCGGCTGACCTCCGCCTAGGCTAGGGAGCAGACCAGGAGTGCCAGAAGATAAAGGTGCCCCAGAAGACTCCACAGCCGACAGCTGAACAACCATTTTGGAATTGCCTTGGCTGCGCCCAGAAGAATCCTCCCTTGTGAGGCACCAGGGCCATATAGGTCCAGAAGGACAGTCCCCTACCTCAAAAGAATGGGTCTCTCTCAAAGAAAGTTAAGAGGAAGATCGGAGATCCGCACTGCGGCTTCTTCCAGGTCCGGTGGGCCCCTAGAAAAGGTCGCCACACAGACCCCACGCCTGACCCCTAGGAACTGAGTGTCCTCCTCCTCGAGATGGCCAGCCTAGGTAACTGACAGCCCTGGTCAGCACCTGAAGGAGCTACCCAAGGCACAATACCTTCCCCTCCTGTAGGTGCTCTGATCAGCCCCAAAGTTGGGCGATCCAGGCACACCACATGAGGGAGTACCACCGCTGAGGGGTCAGTGAACCCTCCAAGGCTGGGCTGCAGTGCAATGGTGGCATGCATCACTTCCCGCTGGTCAGAGCCCCTGACCCCAGTCTCGGCAGCCACCAACCGCTCCTCAGAGGGGGGCTGACTCCGGTCTGTCAAAGACACTACAAGGCTACCCACACCAGCAGCTAACTCCACGGAGCTAGACTGCTCATCTGACTCAGAGTCTGACTCCGACTCTGCCTCTGAAGAGGAGGAGGCCCTGTGCCAAACCATAGGTGGGTGCCTGTCGCCATCCCTACCAAACAGTGTGCCAGAAATGGATACCGCACCCAAGCCGGTGCCAGTGCCCTCCGCAGCAACGCGAACGGCAGCCGAAGAGGAGACGGCTCCAGCCCAAACAGCAGCCTCAGAGTCAGAACCTGCCATGGTGCCATCTCGCCCCATGGTGCCGAGGTCAGGAACGGCACCAACATCGGCTCCGACGGCGCTATGGATGGTGCCGAAGTCAGAAACTCCCACAGCGCCATGAACAGCACTGAGGGGAGGAACGGTGCCTACGGCTGCTCCGACAGCACTGTCTGAACCCCCCCACAGTGCCATGCCCATGTCTAGCATCATGAATGACTCCACAGCTGGACATGGCACAGGAGAGGAAAGGGACTGCACCATAAAGCCTCCACGGCGCTAGCACTATTGGCACCATGAATGGTACCGACAGCAGCCATGGCACAGAGCGATGGACCGTGCCCGACTTACTCCACTCCAGGGCCTGTGGGTCTGACACTGGGTAGCTTCGCCCCCGAAAGGGCAACTGCCATGGCGGTGCCTCCCACCCACCCCCAAAGTGAACGGACCGGCCTCCTGCATCGCGGGAGCGCCCGCCGGAAGTTAGGCTACTTAGAAGCCATACCTCCTCCTCGGTCCGTATAGAACCAGGAGGGACCCGGAGGAAAGGCAGAGAGAACATGGCTTGACCAGAGGAGTGCGCACCCGACCACCGAAATTCGGTAGAGCTCGCCCCACTTTCCATGCACTGTTCGATGACCCAGCGGTCCATGGAGAAGCAGGCGTCGCACAAATCGATGTCGTGAACAGGCCAAGACACGCAAGACAACTGTCGTGCTGGTCGGTGATGGAAAATATTCGGTTGCATGGGCACCGTCACATGGGGGGCCAACCCATCTTTGAAGTCTTCTTGCCCTCTGACCTAGACATGACCTACGGAAATACAAAAAACAAGACTAGACGTCGCTGTAATAAAGTAAATATGGAAAGATCTTACCAGTGACGTCGAGTAGCTATCAGAACTGGCAGGAGGATCTGACTGACTTCCTGCCGAAAATTGTTCATACTTGAAAAAACAAACTGCGAAGCAGGTAGGCCTCGATTTCTTCAGAGAAAGCATCCCATGAGGTGACCTCGACGGTGGGAGACGAAGAACTGGAAGGCAGGCAGAGCCAACAGCGCCTAACGGCCAACCCGCGAGCGCCACGTAGTACGTCGGCCTCAAGGACTGTGCAGAGAGCACGTCGGCGCCACCTAAACAAACAAACAAAAAAAAAGCTCCCACGGGGTCATGACCTCCGGCCATATACCCAAATGAGATAAATGGTGAAGACTGACACAGATAAGATAAAGGAGTTAAGGCCACTGCAGGGTTGGTGAATGAGAATAGCCTGCTACGCCAGCATCTCGAAAATTTGGGGAATGGGGTTCGGCTGGCCCTTGTATGGATCCTGGGAGTACCTGGAAATAAAGAGGGGCACAATCTCCTGGAATATGTAGTTCAGCTACTGCACAACTCGCCTGGATTCTCTGGGACCGGATCGATCTTACAAGCTTACTGGATTACACCTAGGCAACGACCTCTTCAGGAAGGCACACCACAGACTATCCTTGTGGTTATGGTGGGCCCTACCATCAAGGAGCAAATCCTACAAGCAGCAAAGGAGAAGGGAGCTGTCCAGCTTTCAGATGGCACTAGAATTTACTATTTTCCCGACCTTTCATTTGCCACTCGTCGGCTGCGTAAAGCCTTTGATGCGGTGAGGGCGGACTTGCAACAACTAGGTATCATGAACATTCTTTTGTAACCTGCTAAACTGCGCATTCACTACTCAGGTAAAACTTTTATCTTTAATGACCCAGCTGAAGCAGGGAAGCACCTGGAAGAAATAAAATCAGACTTCGAAAGTCGCAGAGAGAATCAGACTGAGACTGAGGGAAGACAGCTCTCTCTAAGGGCAACAGAATTTAAAATATGGACGTTTGTAATCTTTCTTATGTTGGATCTGCTTTACTAAGGGGCAATGATAAATAAAAGAGCATTTTGTATTTTTTTTACAAAGTAGAGGCTTTTTGAATGTTTACAGCATTAAGATATGATGGGAAACAAATGTTTGCAGGAGCAGATGGTGAGTTGGATGTCTATTAGAATTTAAGAAAAATAATGTTTTTTTTTTTTACATGAACTTATGATAGGTCTTGTTGAACACAAGAGTGTTTCACTCACGGATTTTTCATGTTCAGATATTTTAGAAAATAGTCCATGGTCATGGCACAGATAGCCTTTAAATACTGTTTCTGGAAGTATATGTTTATTAACTAGACATGGTATTCTTTTGATAACCCCACTATGTTGTAACATGGGGTGGATATGTTGAAATTCCTTAGTAGAAGACATCCTTCGTATAACTTCCTAAGACATGGAACCAAGTACTCTTTGTTGACTTGTATGCACGTAATCGATAAATAAAAACTATATATAAAAAAAACCCCTAATGTGATGTCAGCCAATCAGCATGCAGCACCACTGTACCTCTTATCCTGTGTACAGTGTGGTCTCATGCAGGAAGGAATGCTCTACTTTAGCGCCTCCGCTAGGGAGACAGTATAATAAAATAAAAATAAATAAATAAATAAAAGACTATAAACGTACAAATCACTCCATCTAAACCCAAATGATCTGTAAATTAACAGGACCTCTGAGGAGTGCCTATTATGGTATAAGAGGCTGCTCTCGAGAGGTCTGGGCTGACAGAACTGCTCAGTTTTGCTCTGCTGTCCTCTCACCCAAACCTCAAGCTTGGAGTCTCTTATACTATAAGAGACACCCCTTGGATGTCCTAGTATTATAGAACAGAGTGTGCAGTGATGGAAGTCGGGTCATGGATAGTCAAAGCAGCAGATATTATTGTAAGTGGCATTCCATTTGTTCATTAGGCAGTACAAAACAAATCCACAGAGGAGACTTGGAAGCAGGACTCCCTGAACAATGGCAAATCTGGCAGCAGGAGTCAAGGCATACCTAGTAGACCCACCTGCATGCAGTAGTAATACGTAACGTAAAATCAAGGACCGAAGCAAAGGTGAGGCCCAGGTGTTTGAAGAGTCAGCACTAGTAATAAAAGAGCCATCTACACAGTAGGCTGCTAGGTCATCCCGTACATGCCTCAGCTTGTGTGTCGATAAAAATAGCATGGAGGGAGTCTTACTAGTGTTGAGAAGATGCTGACAGCAGCAAATATGAGGCCAGGGATGAGGGCAGTCAAAAGAGAGCGCCACCGTTGATTCAAGGTAGCAGCAACAGGAAAACAGTACGGGTAGCAAAAGTTAGCACCAGATAAGCAAAAACACGAAGTACTATACGGAAAAAGGTTCACGGGTAAACAAAGATTTAAAAAAAAAAAAGTAAAGGGCTGTGTTCCCACAACTTCCTCTGGCCCGAGCTTCTATAACCGCATGTCCGTTGTGCATCACATGCTTAAATGAAATGCTAAGTACGCACGCCAGCAGTAGCAGCTAATATTAAAACACCCTGCAGATCCCAAATGCAATCTGCAAAACAGTCTGTCATTAACAGAACACTTCCAACAGGTATGATTTCATAAAGGAATGGATGGTTTCAGAATTAAAGTGGAACTCTCATTATTACAGTCCCACACCTTATAACCTGGACTGCTCATGACTTCCATTTCACCAGGTATTAGATACAAGCTGAGCTGACGTCACCTTTTTCAATGGGTAACTGGCCCATTTTACTAGTGCTTTCTGCAAGGCATTCTTCACACTAAACTATGCAGACTTTTTCAAAACTTAGAACCACGCAGAATGACTTAGAATACGAAGAATGCGTTCCCAAGCAAACTAGGAAAATACCTCATATAAGCAATTACCTACCTACACCCTACCCATCAACCTGCAACTTGAAACAGACGCCCTGCTATGGTGATTTGGTAACATCCAGACTGGCAGACCCAGACAAGACAATTCACCATACTGGTCCAATCCAATGGTCCAGACTTCACAGCCCAGAATGGTAAAAACCCGGACCAACTGGTTAGGCTGAAACAATCGGTCTGCACACGGTGCACCCGGTCAAGCTGGACCAGCCGGTTTGGTTTGAACAGTTTTAGGTCAGGTTTGGTGGTCTGGATTTCAACCGTACCCCTGCTAAGTCCTCCTTGACATTGTGTGTACACACACACACACACACACACACACAAACCGCACCACATCACACCGCAACCAGGTAAGTTTGGTGTTTAAATTGTTTATGTTGAAAATGTGCAAATTGTGTATCATTACGAAAAAAAAAAAAACAACTGCGAAGAACAGGGTAGCTAGGACACCTCAGGGTTCTACTAACATCATAGTACCACTCGGGCTTTACTCTCCTGGTTCTGTGAGACCACAAATAACTCTCGCAGACCGAATATACAGAATATATGATGGGTAACTGGCATTACAAGGCTCTAATGGCATTAAGGGAATCTGGTGACATAACCCATGACAGTGAAGCTCAGATGTTTTGTAAGTGTCACTAGACCCCTGATATGCAACTACAAGCCTTTTAATTTACAGTTGGTCCTTTTTTTCTTTTTGTAAACTATGAGTCCAATACAAGGAGACTATATTGGACTGGGGATAGAGAAACCCAAGGGGTTGGGGAAGGGGGGGCAGCAAAGTCGGCACCCAGTATGGGGGCTGACAAACATGCAGACACAAAAGACCATTAGGCCTACTCTGCTGGAGTTTTAGTATGCTAGTATGAGGTCAGACAGTGGTTTTTAGGGTTGAAAACTGCCACTAATGAGTTGGTTTCCTTGTCTTTAGAATGTGGATCAACACAGAATTACAAAACCAAATGTTTTCTAGGCAGAGAAAGACCTTGGTCCAGTTTAGTGTGCTATGTTCATATCTAATTCCACACCAGTCTAATGCTGAGAAGGCTCAGGCTGTACCCGTAACAGCAGCTCAGGCCCATTTCCCCAAATGGGAAAAAGAAAATGTCTCTAATAGCATTTAAATTTAATACTGCAGGGGAAACAGGGAGAGTACTAAGCAAACACTGCTCTCAGATACAGGCCGTTTTGGATCCCCTAAGCCCTAGACTAGTATTTTTAAGTTTTCCTTAGTCGCTATGAACTGACCATTCTTCATTCAACTATATTTGAAGCAGTATAGTGCAGAGGTTTAAGGCTCTCAGCTACAAATCTGGTGACATCCAGCAGACCAGACCTGGGTTTGAATCCCACAGCTTCCACTTGCATACTGTGTGACCCTGAGCAAATCACTTAACTTCCCTGTGCTCCCAGGTTGCACCTGTAAAAAAGCTTTCAGCTTAGTGTGTCTCACCTGGTTAAACAACTAAATAAATAAATATTTGTTGTAAGCCCAAACAAACAGGTTGAAACGTTGTATACAAAAGTACACAGAAGCAGTTCCACAAACTCCATGACAATCATTGTGAGCAGAGCGTATTCTGCTGCTCAGGCTATGGTTCCAGAACTGTGAAACAAAAAAAAAAGACGAAAGACAAAAATAACTTTTTAGCTAAAATACAGTTCAGAACAGGGGGCAAATTAATATAGACTAAAATAACTAAATACTTTTCAAACCAACAAATCTGTAGGACTTAACTGTCACATTAGCAGAGAGCACCATACATGGTGACCGCTCTCTTCAGCAGAAACTAAAGCCCTGTTTATGCCACGGCGGCGATGTGAAATCGTCACCACTCCTTGTCCGCTGCACTGTCTGTCCACAGGAGTAATACACGTTTACACAGCCCCCTATGCTGTGGCACAAGTCGCACCACGTAGCTACTGTTCCTGATGCTGGGGGTGAACATGCACACCGGGGAAAAATAGGCTGCACCATGGTTCATATGCACTATCACATTTACATTCTGGGGAAATGCGCTCAATTCAAAATGGATATCTTCTCCTGCATTGCTGTAAAAATCAGAACCGAAGGCATCTGGAGGCAGTCCGGTGAGTGTTCACACGGTGACATTTGCAACGCATTAACCTTTGCACATGGGTCAATGCATTGCAAATAAGGTAGCGTAAACAGGGCTTAAGAATCTACTGCGAATGCTGGTAGGCTCGAGACCGGCACAGTAAGATGAGCATCTTTGAAAAATGTTCTTAAATTCTGGGGCTCCAGGCACTTTGTGGAGATGATGCACACGTTTGACTAGGATGGTCATGATGTTAGAGCAACATATTACTACTAAACATGAGGATGAGGTGGTGGAACAAAAAATAAATAAATAAATCGTAACCCAGAGATGGAACTGAATGTCTGATTTAATACCAGAATGTGGTTTCACTGATCTGTCAGAGGTTTACATAGACAGTAAAATACATCTCTGTAAATGGGTGACAGTATTGCCTAGAGGTTAGTGTAATGAGCTGTGAACGAGCTTAGTACATTCAGCAGACCAGACCTTGGTTTGATTCACACAACCTCCACTTGCATACTATGTGACTCTGAGCAAGTCACTTAACTGCCCAGTGCTCCCAGGTCACCCCTGAAAAAAGTACAGTTATGTAAGAACTTACCATAACAGTAGATCTTCAAGAGGAGCTCTTGCAGCAGGCACTACTACCCCACAGAAAACTTGTAGCTAGCAGTCTGTGGCAGGGGATCGCCCACGACGTCAGCTCCGCCAAATGTCAGGCGTGGTATAAAGGGGCAGTCCCCTGGCAGTATCTCAGTTCTCCCTCCGAAGACCAGGCTAACACAGAGTTGGAAACCGAGCAGGAACTCCCCAACCTTGTATAGGTGCAACACTCATATTCCTGGGGGATGGAGGGTGGGAAAGCTACCTACTGCAGCTCCACCTCGAAGATCAAAACCTGCTCTCCTCCTAGAAGCAATATCTGGGCTGTAATGCCTGATTAACGTATGTACTGTACTCCATGTAGCAGCAGCACAGATGTCTACTGAAAAGACATTCCTGAGGGAAGCAAATGAAGTAATGACCACCCTGGTGGAGTGGCCCTTAACGGGACCTGGAAGGGGTTTACCACAGATACATAGACAGTGTCAGCAGATAAGGGCCTATGGCCCACCTAGTCTGCCCATTTGAGTTTGTAACTTCAGTTTATGTTTTCCTAGAACTCTGTTGCCCCTTACCCATGACCTCCAGAATTCCTTTATGTCTATCCCATTCCCGTGATTGTTTCAGCCCGCACCACTTCCTCTGGCAGGGTGTTCCACTTGTCCACCACCCGTTCTGTGAAGAAATTCTTCCTCACATTTCCTCTGAATCGTCCTCCCTCTAACTTCATCCCATGCCCTCTAGTCCTGGAACATCTTTTTCACTTAAAAATAGTGTATTCTTGCACCCTGTTGCTCCCTGTAAGATACTTGTATGTCTCTATCATGTCCCCTCTCTCCCATCAATCCTCCAGGAAGTACATATTCAATTCCTTCAACCTGTCCTCATAGGACTTAGATGCAATCCATGTACCATCTTTGTTGCCCTCCTCTGAACCTTCTCTACCCTGTCTATGTCCTTATGTAGGTAAGGTCTCCAGAACTGTACACTGTACTCCAGGTGGGGCCTCACTAGTGTCTTACATAGTGGAATCATGACCTCCCTTTTCCTGCTGGTGATGCCCCTGCCTGTGCATCCCAGCATCCTATTTGCTTTACCTGCTGCCCTGTCACACTGTTTCCCTACCTTGAGGTCATCAGAGATGATAACCCCAAGATCCCTTTCCTGCTTGGTGCATGCTATATCCTCACCCCCCAACTGATATATTGTGCCAGGGTTTTTGTGCCCCATATGCATTATCTTACACTTCTTTGCATTGAATTTCAACTGCCAAACCCCTGACCATTCTTCAAGTTTCTGCAGGTCCCTTCTCCTTCTGTCTACACCCTCTGGTGTGTCTACTCTGTTACAGAGCTTTGTGTCATCAGTGAACAGTGAAATTCTGCCTTCTAGGTCCTGCGCCATGTCACTGATGAAGATGCTGAATAGGACCGGTCCCAGCACTGATCCCTGTGGTACTCTACTGGTCACTCTTCCCTCTGTGGAGTGACAGCCATTTACCACCACCCTCTGTGTCCTGCCACCCAGCCAGTTACCTACCCACCACACTACTGTCCTGCCTACACCCATATTCCCCAGTTTGTGTAATAGTCTTCTATGTGGCACAGTGTCAAAGGCCTTGCTGAAGTCCAGATAGGCCATGTCCACTGCCTTGGCAACCAAAAGGAGAGCTTTCCAAGAGAAGAAGCGTAGCTCGCAAGAAGCGGATGGCTCGAAGGGTGGATGGGTGAGTTTCACCAGGACAAACAGCAAGTCCCATGGGGGAACAATGCCCCTCCTGGGGGGTCCATGGTGCTGGTAACAAAAGGAAATACAGTGCACTAGCCATCGGGCTAGAGAATGCTTAGAGACAGGAGCCCCTGTCATTCTCCTTGCAAAGGAGATGAAAAACTGGTCCGTCTTTCAGGAGGAACGTGCTCTGTGCAGGTAATACCTTAGGATCCTATGAAAGTCCAAGGTGTGCAACAACCCTTCACCTTGGTTGGTAAACTCAGGATAATAGACCGGAAGGTTGATGTCCTGATTCACTGTCAGGACAGACACCTCCTTCGGTAAAAGCTTGGGGTTCATATGCAGGGTCACCCTGTCCCTGTGAAAAACTATATAAGGTTCCTTACACATCAACGCATTGAGCGCGGAAACCCTATGAGCTGAGGTAATGGCAACCAAAAGGAGAGCTTTCCAAGAGAAGAAGCATAGCTCGAAAGAAGCGGACGACTCGAAGGGCGGATGGGTGAGTTTATCCAGGACAAACAGCAAGTCCCACGGGGGAACAGTGTCCCTCCTGGGGGGTCTGACGTGCAAGACCTCCCTAAGAAAGGTCTTGCAGACATTCAGTTGTGCCAGAGTTCTCTCCACGATAGGCTCACGCTATGCGGAGACCGCACACGTGAACCCTGATGGACGAATAGCTCAGTCCAGTGTCCAAGAGGTAGAGGAGATAGTCTAGAACGTGTCTGACTGGACAATCCAAGGGATCTATGGCATGGGCTACAGCCCAGATGCAGAAATGCTTCAATTTCAGCGCGTAAGTAGCTCTAGTGGAGGATTTCCTTGCTGCCATCAAGACCTCTTCCACCCTGCTTGACACTCCTAGTCTCTCCTCCGCTAAGACTGCAGGAGCCATGAGTGCAGGTGAAGAGAATGAAGAGCATTATGGAGCAGTGTCCCCTGCTCCTGTGAAAGCAAGGGGGTGGAGAGTGGCAACTGTATTGGAGGTTCCAAAGACCGCTGCTGGAGCAACGGGTACCAGATCTGTCAAGGCCACAGAGGAGCAATCAGGATCATCCTGGCCCCCTCTGACTGCAATTTGAGCAGTACTCTCTGAATGAGAGGCAAGGGAGAGAAGGCATACATGAACTTCCCTGTCCAAGAGAGGGACAACGCGTCTCACCAGAAAACACCAGGCCCTGGAGCAAGTGAGCAAAAATTTTGCAGTTTGGCATTGAACGGGGATGCAAAGAGGTCCAACTCTGGATGACCCCAGCAACCGAAGAGGTTGTCTGTGACTTCTTGAAGTAATTCCCATTCGTGGTTCAGACAGGTGGAGTGACAGACTGTCAGCGAGAACATTCTGAACCCCTGGCAGGTTCACCGTGATGTGGTCTAGAATGTGTTCTACTGCCCAATCCCACACTCTCATGGCTTCTCTGCAATGGGGTAAGAGTGAGTTCCCTCTTGCTTGTTGATGTAGAAGACCACTGGTGTGTTGTCTGTCTGCACCAGAAGAGGACCTGGTGAAAACTGGTCTCTGAATGTGTGAAGGGCATTCAGAATTGCTCTCATTTACAGAACATTTATATGTAGAGCGCTGTCAGTGGAGGACCAAGATCCCCGGGTCCTGTGATCTCCTAAATGAGCCCCCCAACCAGAGAGGCATCTGTGGTTAGAACTTGAGGCGGAGCTGGCCTCCCAAAGGAGACTCCTCCTCCTAGATTCTCGTGGCAGAGCCACCAGTCAAGGAAACAATGGGCTGCCTGAGAGATCAGGATCTGGAGTTCCAGATCATCCACCGCTTGGTCCCACTGGACCTTGAGATGCCACTGCAGGACCCTCATGTGCAGTCTGGCAAGGAGTACTGTGGCTATAGAGGCCGCCATGTGGCCCAACAGCTGAAGGACGACCCTGGCGGAGACCGAGGGTGCTCTTTGGACCCTGCTTGCGAGAGCTCGAAGGCATTCTGCTCTGTCTGAGGGCAGAAAAGCTCTCCCCTGTTCGGTGTCCAAAACTGCCCCTATGAACTGCAGCCTTTGCAATGGCCATGGGTGTGACTTTGGCCAGTTCACTGTGATTGCCAGGGAACAAAACAGACACTGTATCTCTCTGAGTGCGATTTGGAGCCTTTCTTCCAATGAAGTGGAGAGAAGCCAATCATCCAGGTAGGGGTAAACAAAGATGCCTCTCCGTCGGAGTGCCACAGCGAGACACTTGGCGAATACCCTGGGGCAGATGAAAGGCCAAAGGGGAGTACCCTGAACTTATATGGTAGTGCTGGTCCTGAAAGCTGACGCGAAGGAACCTTCTGCGAGATTTCTGGACCTTGATATGCATTTATGCGTCCTGCATATCGAGGGAGCACAACTAGTCCCCCCGATGAAGCAAGGGGAATAGGCCTGCTAGAGTAACCATCCAAAATCTCTGGTACTTGACCGAGAGATTGAGCTGGCTCAAGTCCAGAATGGGGCGATGGTCTCCTGTTTTCTCTGGGACCAAGAAGAAACGGGAGTGGTAACCTTTGCCCTTCTGGGCTTGGGGAACTTGTTGGATGGCCTTTTTCTTCAACAGCTGCTGGATCTCCGCAGCCAGGAAAAGACTGTGTGCCGGTGGACCATTGACCGGGGGATTGTCTGGTGGAATAGAAAGGAATTCTATGGCATACCCATTTTGAATGGTGTCCAGTGCCCATTTGTCTGAGGTGATACTGGTCCATTCGAGCAGGTAGAGGGCAAACCTCCCTCCTACTTTCTTGTCCTGCATGTCCCTGAAGAGAGAAGGGGGGCAGGAAGAGTCAGGCGGAGGAGGTGGTGGGTCCTAGGGACCTTGGAGTTTTGGGCTGCTTAGTGTCCTGGGAATCTTGGAGGGCAGGGTGACCCCACCTCTTGAACCCTTTGCCTTGGGGCTGTCTACTCCCCTGTCCCTGTCCTTTTCGAAAGGGACGGCGATGTGGTGTTGAGGCTGGGATTTGTACATGCGGTGCATGTCAGCCACCGCTTTACCAGACTCTTGTAGCTGTTTGACCATGCCTTCAACCTCTGGGCCAAACTGAACTGGGCCTTGAAACAGGGAATCCAAGATGGACTCTTGCAGATCCGGTTGGAACCCAGTCAACCTGAGCCATGACTGCCATCTCAGACACAGCCCCGAGGCGGCAGCCCTGGAGGACATGTCCACCGCGTCATAAGAACAACGGAGGACATGTTTGTCAACGTCCAGACCTGACTGGGTGCAGACAAGCACTTCTTCTTTTGATTCAGAGTCTGGCATGGACTTGACCAGGTCCATGGTCTTCTACCATAAGGATTTCTGGTATGTAACCATATGTGCCATGAAGTTAAGTGACATGATGGTGCCTGAGGCAGAAGAATAAACCTTCCGGACCCAGCTGTCCAATTTTTTGGAGACTGGGTCCGGGGGTTGGGAGCTCAAGTGTTTGGGCTGGGAGCCCCTGCCATGGACTGCAGTCAGAACCAAGGAATTCGCCTTTGGCTGCTCTGTCAAAAATGGTTCAGGTTTTGGTGACTTGTAGAGCCTGTCAGCCTTCCTAGGAACTGCAGGTACTGAGGAAGGAGTACACCAAGTCAAGCGAGTGACATCCTGGAAAGATTTGATAAAAGGAGGTATCACCAAAGGGTTGGGTTCTCTTTCGCCCAGGAACCTGGCCAGACACTTGCGCTCTGGGTCCAAGTCCTCTGTGTCCCACTTAAAAATGGTCTGGATGTGCCTCATTATATCTAGGAAAGAGGGATCATCCGGAGGGGACCATGGGGAATCCCTGGGTCCTGGGGAGGGAGGAAGGAATCGCCCATCTCAATGTGGCTCGGATTCTGTGTCTCCCTCTTCTGAGGAGGATGAGGGAGGAGAAGAAGGTATGGGAGACTGTGGACGCCTCCTCTTTTTACCCTTAGAGTCTGGGCATGGGCTCTCACCCACTTCAGGGGTTGGGATGGGGGCAGGTCCCATGGGTGGTGGATTTGGGGTGGTATCCGGGAGTCTGTATAAGAGATCCCCTTTTACTGTATTCCAACATGTGGTGAATAGGGAGCCTATGTCCGCTACCGGGATGACCGCTGGGCAGGCGTCTGGTTCGCCGAGCCTGGCATCTGGCCATCCGGAGCGGGCGTCTGAGGATCCTGAGGCATCGGATCCTGGGCCCTATCGCCAGAAGGCTGGAGTCCGGTGTCGCCATCGCCTGGGAAGCTGGCATCCAGAGTAGGCTTGGCCGATGACCGACCCTTTGGGGTGCAGGCGTCTGGTCATCTGCTGGCGACCACCCCATATCAGGTGTCGGGGAGTGGGATGACGGAGAAGGCGACTGGCTAGGCTTTCGCTGTTCAGCTGGTGGGCAAACCTTAGCCGGGGGTGGAGGGGAAGGCGTCTGAGCCCAGATGACCTCCTGCCTAACTGGGTGTTCGTCCGATGTCTTCGGTTTTTTTGGACAAACTAGGCTTGTCCTTTGAAGATTTGGACTGGCCCTCCTGGGTCTACCCTGAGGCAGATTTATGGGGTCGATGAGCCAGGGAAGACTGGTGTCCCGAGAAGGCTGACTCCCTGTGCTTGCCCTGAGAAGAGGTTGGAGTGGACTTACCCGCTCAGGTATGTTACTTCGTCTGGGCCAGGACCGAACCGGACCTCCAGCCGGAGGTTGAAGAGGAAGCGGCCTGCTTAGATGGCGATTTAGGGTGGGACTTGGACCAGGCCCGATCTTCTTCCTTATGGTGATGACCCGAGGGCTTCTTTTTCGGTGGGGAATTCTTGGCAGGAGAAGAACAGGCCCCTGAGCCATGATGAATCGTCGCTAGTTGTTTCTCCAGCAGGAAAGTTTTGAGTACACTGGCTCTCCTGGCGCAGGTCTTCTGGTTGAATTGCTGGCAGTGGGTGCAGGCGTCAGACCCATGGTCTGGTCCTAAGCAGATGGGGAAGGCCGCATGGCCGTCTTTGGCTGGGATCTGCTTGCTGCACGCACACTTAAGCTTTACGCCGTGGTGGAGGAGGCGACAACATACACCAGGTGAACTGAGCGAATGACTGAGAAAAATAATTCTTCAAGCTGTCGACTGTTAAAGAAGGCATCCATGGACCCAAACTGCGCGGGTCAATGGCAGGAAAAGAACTGAGATGGTGCCGGAGGACCGCCCCCTTTATACCACGTCTGACGTCGGGCAGAGCCGACATCAGGGGCGGTCTCCCGCCACAGACTGCTAGCTACAAGTTTCCCGTGGGGTCCTAATGCCTGCTGGCATTAGTCCTACTGGTATTACCTGCAGCAAGAACTCCACCCTCAAAGTAAGATCAGGCACTTGTGCCTAGTGGGCCTTACCCAGTTACCAAAGACTAAAATAAAAAAAAAACAAAAAAAAAAAACTGCAGGATCGCATACAACTTGTCTGCTCAAACAAAGAGAGACCGAAAAAACAGGTGTCCACAGTTTAATGCAAATCTGGGCTCCTGTTTCCAACCTGTTCTGCAACTTCTGATGGCAAACAGGAGGTTAAGTATAGCTTGTTCTCCAAGATTTAGTATTGCAGATTCGGTGAATATTTTGTGTCAGACTGCCTTCAAGTATGCAATAAGGCACACCAGAGTGTGTAACTATAGGAGAATGATTGCATGGCTTGAGGGTGTTCTTAAACACAAGGAACATGTGCCAAGTGCCTTTAAACACCCAAGAGCAAAGTGCAATTATCCCCCCCCATTCCACCCCCCAACTGCATATCCCTGAAGTGTCTTATCGCACTTATAATGGGGGAAGAAATACGTTTTTCTAATTTTTATGCAAAAAAATATGATAGGCCAGCCCTGTGGCGCGGAGGGTGAGACGCTAGATGCCACACCTCACGCCACGCCGGTGACCCAGATTCAGGAAGTGAGCTTGGGCCGCTGGGGGTCAGAGGGAGGGAGCTTGGATGAGCAGCCATCAGGCAGCTTTCCTCTCCTGGGGAGGAAACAACTTCTCCTCGGCTCTTGGCTGCCTCCAACTGTAGTCTTGGTGGCAGTGCCAAGCCATCGAGAGAAGTGGCGCTAGGCCAGGTGGGGGAAAAGGGCTGTCACTGGGTGTCTTGACACATACGATGCCCCCACACCGTGCATGCATGCAGTTGGCCTTGGCTCCCAGGACTAAGAAGGGAGAAAATGGAGGAAAGAAACCCCAGGCTGCAGGTGACGACCGACCCTACGCAGGCTTGGCATCCGGTGGCCGGGCACAGCCGTACCCCTGTAGTAGAGGGCACAGGTGAAGGTAAGTCCTAGGGGAGCTGGAGTGACGGGGCTGGGGGGGGGGCGGTCAGAAGGGGAGTAGCCAGGGGCAGTAAGGGGTGAAAAACAGAGGAAAGAAAAAAAATATAATACACTGTGTTAATGGTGTCAGTCCAAAGGGTACGGGCTGATGGGGGTGGGATGGGGAAGGACCTGAGAGGGCAAGGATCTCTATGCTAAGGACAGGCTACACTTGAATGAGGAGGGAAGCAGTGTATTGATACAGAAACTGGGGGAATACTTAGCACACAACAAGAATTTAAACTAGAAGGGGGGGTGGCAGATGAGCAGGCGTCCAGTAGGATCCAAAGGAAGGGAAGCCGAATGAGCTTACCCCCCATACCAGCAGCAAGGGACTTAGGGAGAGGTCAGGAGGGGATACTAGAAAGGGAGTGCAAGTAGGGAAATGGGGGAAGAAAGTGGGGTAGAGGGTGGTAACCTTGAATGCCAGGAGTCTAGGGAACAAAACAGCAGAGTTACAGGCTCTCGTGGTAGATGGGCAGGTGGACATGGCATCACCGCGACATGGGCCACCCACTACCATGACTGGGACCTGGCAGTACCAGGGTATAGGATATTTCGGAGGGACAGGATAAAAGGGAAAGGGGGGGTGGCGCTGTATGTGAGGGAAGGACTGAAGTGTGTCAAGGAGGAAGGAGAGGAGGGCGGCACAGAGTCATTATGGGCGAAGCTCCAGGACTCTAAAAATAAGACCCGCAGGATGAGAATAGTATACAGGTCACCCTCTCAGACTGAGGAGTTAAGACAGGGAACTAGCGGGACAGATCAGAAGGACCTACAGGAGGGACAGCACGGTGATTGTGGGGGACTTCAACCTGCTGGGAGTGCATTGGGGTACCTCAGCCATCATGAATAGGATGGAGCAGGTACTTCTGGATGCCTTCCGGGACAGCTTCCTACTGCAGATGGTCAACAAGCCAACCAGGTTAGGGAACACCCTCAACCTCGTGCTGGCAAACGGTAAGTCTGTGAGGGAGCTGGGGGTGGAAGAACCGCTGGCAGGAAATGACCACCACTCGGTGTGGTTCATGATAAACATGCCAAAAGGAGGAGCAGAAATGGGCACAAGGGTGTTAGACTTAAGAAGTGTGACTTTTTTTTTTTTTTCAAATTGTTTAACCGGGAGAGACACACTAAGCTGAAAGCTTGTTTACAGGTGCAACCTGGGAGCACAGGGAAGTTAAGTGACTTACTCAGGGTCACACAGTATGCAAGTTGGGGCTGTGGGATTCAAACCCAGGTCTCCAGATTTGCAGCTCAGAGCCTTAAACCACTGCGCTATACTGCCTCCCTAGAGGAGGATGAGGGAAATAGTACAGGGGTATTTGGCCGGGATCCATCCAAATATGGACACTAACCAGAAGTGGGAGGTCATTAAACTGGGAATTGAAGAAGCAAACGCATCATGTACAAGGGTCCAGAGTGAGAGGGCTAGGGCCAAGAAGCCTAGCTGCGTGAGCAGGGGGTCATGGAGAAACTAAGGAAGAAAACAGCAACCTTTAGAAGTTACAAAAAACAGGGAGCGGAGATGACAGGGAGGAATACCTGAAGAAGTCGAGGGAGGTGACAAGGGCAGTCACGTCTGCCAAGACATTCAGAGAACTCAGGCTAGCACAGGGCATCAACGTTTGGGAGAAGGACTTCTTCAGGTATATCAGGGAGAAAAGGAGTTATAATTACCAGATAGTAAGGACTAAGAGGGATGGGAGGTGGGTGGAGACAGAGGCAGAACAGGCAGAAGCATTAAACAAGTACTACTGCTCAGTATTTACTAAAGAGAAAGGGGGAGCTATACCCAAGGGAGTGGAAGGGTGGGCATAAAGGGGTGACAGATGGGGAAATCCCAGTGAACAGGGTACTGGAGGGCTTGAGAGCACTGGGGGTGGATAAGGCACCTGGGCCAAATGGTATACACCCTGGGGTGCTAAAGGAGCTGGTAGAAGTCCTGGTAGAGCCCTTGGCAGACCTGTTCAATGCCTCCCTGGACTCTGGAACTGTACCCCAGGACTGAAGGATGGTGCCTGTGGTACCCCTCGGTTACTAGAGAGGGTGCAGTGCAGGGCAACAAAAATGATCCAGGGGCTAGGGAACTTACCCTACGAGAGGAGGCTGAATGAGCTGAACATGTACTCCCTGGAGGAGAGGAGGGATGGGGGGGGGGGGCATGATTGAAACCTTTAAGTACACAACGGGAATAAATAAGACAGGAACGGACAGGCTTTTCAAATTGAGAAGGGGAGGGACACTCGAGAGCATGATCTGAGACTGGAAGTGGGATAGTTCAGAAGGGAAATGGGGAGACACTTTTTTATGGAGACGGTGGTGTCTGGGTGGAACGCATTACCAGAGGAAGTGGTATACTCTAGAACAGTGGGCTGCTTCAAAAGGGGATGGGACAGGGTAAAGCGGAAGGTCACTTGGGGGGGGGCATCTGCAGTATAAGGGCTCCTTGCTGCACAATCAAGCAGACCTGATCGACCATAAGGCCTTCATCTGCTGGCAAGTTCGTATGTTCATAAGTAAAAGAGTACATTTACTGCAAGACTGATACAGTAGTCCCATTCAACAGTAAGAGAATACCAGAACTGTAAATAGTGACTGGCAGTCTGACTGGCACTTCAGGCACTGTTGTGTGTAGTGATTTGATGTAGAGCACAAGCTCTTGGTCTGAAAGAAATACAGAAGTGTAATTATGGTCTCATAAAACACTCCTTTACTGGTCTCTCAGTCAATCATAATGGTTACATTTTTTCTTAACATGTTATAATTTGCATTTGCAGTCAGGGTGGGTGCCTCATGACTGAAGGATGGCCCATATCGTGCCTGTACACAAGGGCAGCCCGCAAGAGGAGCTGGGAAACTATAGGACGGTTAGCCCGACGTCGGTAGTGGAAAAAGTGATGGCAGTCATCTTGAAGGAGGGGCTGGAGGGGGTTCTGAGGGCACAGGGTCACCTAGATGATCGCCAGCATGGCTTTGTTAAGGGCAGATCGTTTCAGACCAACCTGGTAGAGTTCTATGAAGGGGTGACGAGTGCGCTGGATCAGGGCAGGCCAGTGAGTGTCCTCTTTCTGAACTTCAGCAGGGCATTTGACTCGGTGCCACATCCCGGGCTACTGGAAAGCTGAAGGATATGGGAGTGGGGGGCAGACAGTCAGGTGGATAGGAAACTGGCTAGCGGGGCGCGTACAGAAGGTGGGGGGGGTCTCATCCTCTAGGAGAGTCATTAATGTGGTCCCACAGGGATCAGTACTGGGCCCACTCCTGTTTAACAGCTATATCTCAGACATCAGAAGCGGTATCAGGAGTGGGATGAGCCTCTCTGCCGATGACTCAAAGCTGTGAGTGGTGGTGGCAGGGGAGGAGAGGAAGCTGGCTCTCCAGGAGGGCCTGGAGACTCTGGGGAGGTGGTCAAGAGCCAGGAAGCTAATGTTTAATGCAAGGAAATACAGGGTTCTGCCCCTGGAGCCAAAAACATGGCTCATGTATACACCCTGGGAGGGTGGGCACTGCAGGTTTCTAGGGGGAAGAAGGACCTCAGGGTGGTGGTGGATGCCAAAATGAATAACTCAAGAGCAGTGTAGAAGGGCTGCGGCCCAAGCAAATAAAATGTTGGGGTGCACAGCCAGGGGAATAACCTCAAGGAGTCGAGAGGTGCTCCTTCCGCTGTACAACTGCCTGGTTAGACCACACCTTGAATACTGCGTGCAGTTTTGGCATCCCTACTTAAAGAGGGACATTGCTCTTCTGAAGAGGGTCCAGAGGAGGGCGACCAGGATGATACTGGGACTAGGGGAAAGGCCTTATGAGGAGAGACTGGAGGAGCTCAACCTGTACTCACTGGAGGAGAGAAAGAACAGGGGAGGATATGACAGAGGTCTTCAAATATCTCGAATGAATAGGGTAAGTCTCGAGAGGGTGCTTCAGCTGAGGGAGGTGGGGGCCAACAAGGGTCACTCAAGAAGGCTGGATGGGGGAGACTGAGGAGGGAACAAGGAGACCCTACTTCACTGAGAGGGTGGTGGAGCCCCAGAATGCGCTGCCCAGGGAGTTGGTGGCTGCTACAACAGTGGAGGGGTTCAAGAAAGGCTGAGATAGGTATAGGGGAAGGGAGCATCCCAGAGCCCCGGTGGGGGGGACCTTGTAGGGCAGGAGAGGAGGGGCAAATAACAGTGCCCTGGGAAGGCGCTAATTATCGAGCAGACTTGATAAACCATAGGGCCTAATCTGCTGGCTTCTTAATATGCTAGTATGGGTAAAAAGAACCAAGCATCCTGACTGGCTAAAAGAGAAGTATAAGAGTGTAATTGCCCTGCCATAATTACACACCTGGAGTTCCCTAGCCTGTGCACCAGTTTTAAAAATTACTCACCACCATAGTAATGTTTCTTCCAAAGGGTCCCTCACTATGCCTAACAACTGCAATCATTCTCTTGGAATGAGCCACCCCACCCTGGAGCTTAGAATTCTATGCTAATTAGAGAATTTAGAGTGAAATTCAAACCCTGTTGTGTGGTCATGCTGACACCTGCACTCTAACATCAGATTGAGCAGTGACCACTAAAACTAGCTAAATGGCTACCAAAAAATATACCAAAAAGGAAACTGTAAAAAGTCTGTGAAACTGTTTACATGGAAGAGCAATTTTAAACGGCTATGAATGATTAAAACAGCTGAGATCACAGAGTATCAATTGTAAAGGCACTGTAACAAGTAATGCTCAATAAAACGGAAAGAACAGATTCTTGCATGACCCTTTCTCCCAGTTCTGGAAGGGGAGGAAGGGATTAGGGATTGTTAAACATAGTGAGGGATCCCTCTAGAAGAAACAACATTAATATGGTGAGAAATTTTCTTCCAAGTCCAGGAATCCCTCACTTATGCTTAACAGCTGCAGACTCCACAGCAGTACCTTGGAAGGCAGAGTACAGAACCTATTTAGGGAAAAAGTTCTGCAAGACATGAGTACCAAAACTGGCATCCCTTCTGGACTGTACGTCTAGACAGTAATACTTTATGAAAGTATGTACTGTTTTCCAGGTAGTCGCTTTGCAGATTTCCTGCAGGTAAATACCTCTTGATACCACCACAGAGGCAGAGGTGCCCCTTGTGGAGTGAGCCCAAAGGCTTTCAGGTGGCAGCTTGCCAAATATCAGAACTCAAACTATCCAACAAGAGATGGTTCTCTTCTATGCTGGTTTACCTTTTCCCACTTCTCCACAGGTGATGAATAACTGAGCAATAATGGACCTTACATTCTTTGTGCGGCCCAAGTAGTAGCTCAGAGCTCTCAATGTTCAGACTGTGGAACTTTTCTTCTCCCAAGATAGATCTTGTTGTAAAGAAAACAAAGTGTGACTGGCTAATTTAAATGGAATTTAGACACTACTTTAGGGAGGAATTTTCTGTTAGTTCTAAGGACTACCTTGTCCCTGTGAAAAATTACATAGTTCGGATTGGTGCAGAAGGCTTGCAGCTTGCTAACCCTTCACGCAGATGTGAATGCCACCAGGAAAACTACTTTCCAGGTGACAAACTTCAAAGCAACATCTGCCATAGACTCGGAAGAGCCTCCATCAGCTGGGCAATGCACAGATTCAAGATCCCACGGAGGATAAGGAGCCCTTACTTGGGGGTACATGTGATTAAAGCCATTAAAGAACCTTTTGAAAATGGGCTGTGAGGCCACTGACCTGTCCCTGCCAGCTGAGACATAAGCTGACTCTGCTGCCAAATTAACCTTCAGAGTTGAGGGCCTGAGGCCCAAGGACAAGAGGTGGACTAGTAGTCCAGGATTGTTGCCAGATATGTTCAGAATGAGTTGCAGTGTCTAGGAGAACACCAAAAGGAAAAATCTTTTCCACTTTGAGGCATGCGTTTTTCTTGTTGCGTTTCCGCGAAACCTTCAGCACTTCCATAACACTGAGAAATGTAGTACAGAGAACTCTAGGTCTTTAAGAACCATGCTCTGAGGTGCAGAGTGCTCAGATCTGCGAATGTAATCCTACCCTGGGACAATGTCAGCAGATTGTTTCTCTCAAGGGCAGACTGATAGGCTGTCTTGTTGGAGAGGGACAGTAGTTGGGAGTACCAAATGTGCCTGACCCAATCTGGAGCTATGAGATTCACTGTTGCAGACTCCCTTCTCAGTTCTAGTAGCACTCTCCGTAAAAGTGGATGGTGGGACAGCATAAAGAAACTTCCCTAATCTGTTGAGGGCTACAGCATCCTCTGTGACTGTCCCCACTGACAGAGATCTGCAACAAAAAACAGTGGCAGCTGGTTGTTCTCCCAAGATGCAAACAGGTCTATTTCCTTCTGAATACGGTCACCAGCACCTGGTGGTTCAGGGCCCATTAGTGAGTCCCCTGGCTGATTCTGCTCAGGGAATCTGCCAGCACACTGCCTTTCTCTGGCAGGTGGACTGCAAAAAGCTGAACCCCCAGGGAGTATGCTAGGTTCCAGATCTTCACTGCTTCTGTACACAGCTTTAAAGATCCTGTGTCTATGTAACACATCGTTGTGGTGTTCTCTGTCCTGAGAAGCCTGCATTGCCAGGTACACTGCCCCGAGCTAGAGATTTATGTGCTCCTCAGTCTCCTGAGTGCACCACGTACCACTTACAGTGAGATCCTACAGTGCACCCAAGAACTCGGGACGCCGGGGGGGGGGCTGGGAGAGATGGAGCGGGCCGCCAGTCAGCTCTCCTCTCCTGGATAGGGTGGTAGGCCTCTCTGGTCTTGGCTGCCGAGTGGAGACTGATGGTAGCGCTGAGCATGCAGGGGGCCTAGGCCGGTTGGGCAGATCGGGCCAGTCTTCGGTGCCAGTGCGCATACACACCTCCACGCACATGGGCATCTGTGAATGGCCAGGGCTCTGGGGTAACAGAGGGCAAAAATGTGGAAAATCACCCCTGATGGCAGAATGCGGACTAACCCATCGCAGGCTCCAGACCAGCGTCTGGGCGCACGTCGCAAGGCTTGTGGCGGAAGGTAAGTCTCAGGGGAGCCGGGTGATGGGGTTGGGAGGGGTAGGTCGGAATAGGGCCGCTGGAGGAGCAGGAGCATACAATAATAAAAATAAATTACAATAATTACACTCCTGTACTTCTCTAGCCTGTGCACCAGTTACACTCAATATCAAGGCATGTCTCACACTGCAGCAGAGTGTCAACAAAGACAGTGCGAAACCGTCACTGCCCCACTTCTGAATTTTGTTCCCAACTACAAATCAAAGAACTGTAAAACTCCAGACTGAAACATGCAATTCCTATTGTCACAAAACAAAGCAGAGTCAGCTAATGTCATGTTGTGCAGTTTTAAAGCCACAGCAGTACCTCTAATATCAGTCTCTCAAGCTGCTCTGAAACTGCCAGCTACAAAACCGCCATCCCGCAAGGAACTCTTTTTCTGTTCTCCATAGGAAAACAGTTTGAAACAGTATCTTTCAGCTTAAAGCCACAACCCCCACTAGTATTCTTACATTTGTAGATAGTAAGCATGTTACAAGTGCGCCAAGACACTTCAAGGATTCGTTAACATGGCGAGTAACTGCACTTTGCTCTTGGGTGTTTAAAGGCACATGGCACAAGCACCTCGTGCCTAACACCACCCTGGAGCTGCTCAATTATTCCCCATAATTACACATCCTGGCGTATCTTACTGCATACATAGAAGCCAAATAGGTCAGTCTGCCCCACACACACACACACACACACACTCTTACACTTCCCGGAATCACTGCCTGTGTCATTTTCAGTAGACGGCCACAATGAAAATATTACGTGGCCACCACTTTACAGTATGTCTGTGTCAACTGTAAGCTTGCTGCTTCCAATATGCATCATTTCCCCTCTAATACTGTCAGTACAAACTCCACACAGTATATTTTTATAAATATTTAATTTATATATTTATTAAACAGTTAGCATTTGTAGGATAGGTTGAGAAACTAGTCTTGTTTACAGAACATTCTATATCACGACAATTTGCAAAAAAAGCTACTCTCTATGCAGAAACCATGACTATTACAAATACAATTCTGGTCAGTTAAATACAGAAACACTTCTTTGCAGCATGGACAGTTCTGTTTATCATCACCATCTTGGTCCTGGACTGCCAGAATGGACCAATCAGTACCTTTGGGGACCCTAAAATGGAGGCTGTCCCAAGGGAGTCTTGTGTGAGTGAATTTCTGTAGGAATTGTAGTTTTGAGACTTTGGCACCTAAATGCACCTAGAGGGGGAGCCCTTGCTTTGACAGACTGATGGATCAGCCAACCAGAACCTTTTGGACTGAAGGGAAATTCCCAAGCTGCCTGCTGCAGTGAATCAGTCTGGAGGTAGAGTCTGAAGAGTGAACAGCTCGAGAATTTCGAGTACTGTAGCTGCTTCTGCGTAGTTAGCGCGGGAGATTGGTGGAAAGGCTGAGTTTGGCCTGTCTGCCTGCTGTCTCTCGACAGGGAATCCTTTGAAAGGCTTAGCAATCTGACTGTATCCGAACTGGAGTGTGACAAAGACACTGAAGAGTGACCAGATTTAGACCTGAAGAAGACCGAAGATTTGCTGTATGCAATTGGCCTGTCAGGACATCCAGTTGTCACAGAATTCCCGGTTTTGCTCAGAGACACTAATATTGCTGCCGGACTGCTATCTGCATTGTGGTATGGTGATTGATTTACTATAAATGTGCTGTTTGCTATTATTGGGTCGCAATTTGGTTCCCCGCTGTTTAATTGCGCCACGCTTGCTAGAAGCTGCATCCAGCCTTCCCGGACTGATATCCGAACTGTCTTACCTGGTCTGGGCCCTGCCACACTGGCCCAGCCAGCTACTTCAGGCAGAGAGAACACCATAGACGAGAGGCCTGCCTGTGGATCAGCCCCCTGCTCAACATCACGAACTGGAACGACACCACGGTGAATCGTGTGGGCCTGCTTCTCCTGACAAACCAGCAAGTCATCCTGCAGTCTCCATTTCGTCCTTCCTGTGTCCTGTACTGGGTAGCATCAGTGAACACCAGGGTAGCTCCCTGCAACAAAAGCTCAATCAAAGCGTGTCATCTGAGTTAACTGTTTTGTCCAATCATCACGAACTGAGCCTCCCGGCTCCGGATTACAAATTGTGTGTGGCTGTGCATGCCTTTTCTTTTCGTCACGGGGCCCCGACCAGCTGCGATGCCGGCCTACCCCGGGCTATGTTCCAGGCTAGCCCACCTTACTTCCAACTGGGTACCCAAAGCGTGTGACTGTGCAGGTACTAAAAGTGCATGCATAATTGCCTGACTAGATCAGTTTTAGAATCAATCAACCTGATTAAGTCCCTCCCTCCCTTGTTCAATTCCCCTGAATAAATCAGGATCCAACTCTTTTTGCATTTAATTTGACAGTGGTTCCATTTTGTACCAAAAGCACTGCACTTGCTGGGCTTAACCTTGTTTTACAGGGGGTCTCCAAGGTCGAACTGGTTCGCAAACAGTGTGGGAATTTGTATGCTGAATAGAGGCTACTGTGAAAGTGTGTGTTGCATATTGTCTAGGCCACTAGGGGGGTAAAGAGGGGTTACAGTGTCCCAGAGAGCTGTACCCAGGTTAGCCTTTTTACTAACAAACCTGTCCTCCAGGTGGAGGCACCCGTTTCAGTACCCAGGCCCCTTAACCTGCAACTAGCCAAGCAGGCAGGGGTAGTAGCCCTTGGGATAGTGCCACCTAGGGGTTACATACATAAGAACTTACCATAATAGTAGATCTTCGAGGGGATCTCGGTCATCACCTCACACCACAGGAACTTCAGCATCGGTGATGCAGGATCCACATAAAAGATTTTCAGCAGTACAACTGGGCCGCCCACACCGACTTCATCTGCCGACGTCATCAACCCAATAAAGGCATGATCGGCCCCACTCCCTCCTCAGTTCTTTACCCCGGAGATAAAGGGAGCATAGCTCTAGCCATGGGGGACCGAGGGGGGTGGGGGAAGAAAGGTGCCCAGGCCTATAAGAAAGGCTGGATACACCAGCAAGCCAGTTCCAGTAAAGAGACCCAAAAAGGGGGATGGTGGGAGGGAAGACAGATCTCATGACTGAGATCCTCTCGAAGATCTACTGTTACAATAAGTCCTTATGTAACTATACTGTCTTCTTCGGGGGTATCTCAGTCATCAGGTCACACTGTAGGAATGAGTACCAAGCAGTTACAGGTGCAAACAGACAGTCTGGGAGAAGTCCAAACTTCAGCTTAAAACAGGAGGCCCTGCAGCACAGCCCTACCAAATCCTGCATGGGCTCTTGAAGCAAACTCCAGACTGCACTGCTTAGTAAAAGTGTGGACAGTACTCTAGGTGGCAATCACACAAATGTCAGCGGCTGAGACCCCTCGGAAACAACCCACAGAAGTAGCCACGCCTCTTGCAGAATGAGCTTTAACAGCTCCAGACAATTCTTTGCCACACTTGTTGTAACAGAACACTATGCAATTTACCAACCACATAAATAAGCATTTCTTAGAAACCTGAACGCCCTCTCTCCCTGGGGCAAAGGAAACAAACTACTTCGACTTTCTACAGTCTTTGGTTCAGAGCAGGTAATATTTCAGAGTTCTGCGCACTTCTTACATATGAAGCAATGCCTCCCCTGGATTGGCACGCTCCGGAAAATAAACAGGGATGTGGACAGATTGGTCCAATGTAAACTCAGACACCACCTTAGGGAGAAGCTTACAAATCGTTCACAAATACACACTGTCTTTGTGAAAAATCAAATAAGGCTCCTTGCACCAGAAGGCCTGAAGCTCTGAAATTGTTTGAGCAAAAATAATAGCAACTAAAAATAATGCTTTCCAGGAAAGAAAGCGTAGCTTGCAAGTTGTGGCTGGCTCAAAAGCAGATGAGGTCAACGTCTCCAAAACAAAATTCAAATCCCAAGCCAGGACAGGAGAATGGATTGGTAGTTTCAGGTGCAGGATGCCCCTCAAAAAGGTACAGGAAACATCCAGCTGAGCTATGGTCCCGTCACCCACGGGCTCATGAAAAGCCAAGACAGCTGAAAGGTACACCTTAAGGGAGGAGTACTGGAGACCTGAGTCAGCCAGAGAGAGTGATCAGGTAGTCCAGGATTGGGTTCACCGGACAGGTGAAAGGGTCTAAATTATGTTTGGCAGCCCATATAGCAAACCGCTTCCATTTCATGGCATAGGTAGCTAGGGTGGAAGGCTTCCAGGTGGCCACCAGGACGTCTGCCACTCTACTGGAAACCCCAAATCTGGCAATAGCTACGTCCTCAGGAGCCAGCATGCAGATGGAGGGATCAGAGGTTGGGATGGACTAGGTTCCCCTGATCCTTGGTCAGCAGATTCCTGCAGAGGGGGAGAGGGACCAGAGGTTCCTCTCCCAGCTGCTGTACTAGAGGAAATCATATCTGGCGAGGCCAGAATTGAGCTACCAGGATCATGCTGGCCCCCTCCATCTGCAGCTTGATGAGCACCCTCTGAATCGGAGGAAACAGAGGGAAGGCGTAAAGAAATCTCCTGCTACAGGAGAGGGACATGTCCTGCCAGAAAACTCCAGGCCCTGGGATCAAGCGAGCAAACACTGGCCAGCTTTGCACTGAGTGGGGATGCAAAAAGGTCCAACTCTGGACGACACCATCTGTCAGACAGATCTTCCGCAACGGGCGAGAGAAGCTCCCACTCGTGAATGCTGGACTTAGTCTGGCTGAGGCTGTCCGCCAGAGTGTTTAGCACTCTTGGGACGTGGACCGCTGAGAGGTCAGGCCGTGACCTAGCACCCAATATCACACTCTCATGGCCTCCCTGCATAGGGAGTATGAATGCGTTCCCCCTTGCTTATTGATGTAGTTCACTACACGGAGGTTGTCAGACTGAATCAGCAGGTGACCTGGAAGAAGATGGTCCTGAAAGGCTTGCATGGCATATAGAACCGCCTGCATGTCCAAGACACTGACATGCAGGGAGGTTTCAACCCAAGACCAAGGGCCCAGAATTTGAAAGGGAGCCAGATGAGCCCCCCAGTCCAAACCAGAGGCATCTGTGGTGAGGATTTGTTGTGAAGAGGAGATATAGAATGGAAATTCTTGCAACAAGTTCAGGGGGTCCATCCACCACTGGAGCATTCTGCGGACAGTGGAAGAGACCGGCACTAACTGATCTAATTTGTCCGTTCCCAGGTCCCACTGTACTCGGAGAGTCCACAGGAGGATCTGCATGTGGAGCCTGACCAGTGGAACAGTGGGGGATGGCAACTGCCATCAGTCACAACAGCCTCAGATACACCCTGGCAGGAATATAACAGCTCTGGGCCACCTCCTGCGCCTGGGCAATAAAGCACTCCACCCTGTTTTGAGGCAGGAAGGCCTTCCCCTGCACCAATTCCGAACCACCCCTATGTATTGCAGCCTTTGAGACGAAACCAGGGCCAACTTGGGTAGGCTGACGGTAATGTTCAGGGAGAGAAGCAACTGAAAAGTTCTCTCTAAAGTCGCCAGAAGCTGTTCCCTGGACGGGGCCTTTAGAAGTCAATTGTCCAGATAAGAGAAAAGAAAAAATTACTCACCTTAGTAATCTTGTTTCTTCCAAGATATTTTTCTATATTCATAACTCTTTTGCATTCAGCCTCCTAAGCAGAGCTACCCAGAGAAAACTGAACTATAAGCAAATGATGGATCTATCATTGGCTCGTGACTCATATTCAAACTGCTCCCCTTATCTGCTGTAACGTTCCATCAACGTATCAGATTTTTAAGGAGCCTACAAGGCAACCTACACTAAGGCTTATCTAAATATACTATCCAATATAACACAACTAAGCTGTCCATGACATGAAGAATCCTTAAGGTGACCTGCAAAGTATCTATACAGCCCTCCATCCCCATACCTTTTAGTAACTTCCGGAATTAAGGCATAGATGATCATTTTTAATCCAGTCGTGACATTTATAAACTGCAGAAATTTTTAACAAAACCCAGAAGAGTCATACGAGTCCACGAGTGGGCGCACTGGCATAGATTCCACCCATTAGTGACGACAAGACACATCGTTTCTTATTATAGTAGTAGTGACAGTACTTCTATTATACTTATTTTATGGCTTCACGGAGGTATTGATAGCTGTAATGTTACCTACAGCAACAGCCTTCCCAGGTGTTGCTGTAGGTAACATTACAGCTATCAATACCTCCGTGGAAGCCATAAAATAGGTATAATAAAGTACCGCCACTGCTACTATAATAAGAGCAATGGTGGTAGTGACGTCACAAAATGGGTGGAATACCCAAGTGCAATTGTGCCCACTCAATCGGGACTCACGCGGCACTTCAGGGTTCAGCCAAAAATTTCGGCAGTTTATAAAAATGATCATCTATGCAGCCCCAGACTCCTGAAGCAGCATTAGAAGGTATTTGGGGACGGAAGCAGGCTCTATAAATACTTTGCAGGTCACCTTTAAAGGAAATTTCTGAAATAAGGTGTTGGGCTACCTTAAGCCAGCAAGAGATTATTGGTGCAAATATATTAATTTAAAAGTGACTCCATTTACAATGGGAAGGGATCATAGCTGGTGCCGAACCCAAGGCCAGTTGATCCCTTCCAGTCCGTGTGCTTCGCTCCGCTCAGCTCTCAGATTTTGTGATGTGTGTCAGGGTAGCGCGAGCAAGTTCATACAAGCCATCGAGGACTTTTTAAATGCCTTTTTTCAGTAACTTTATGTAGTTGCAGGAAAATGAAAGTAATCGCTCAACTAATAGGGTCCTATTAGTTGAGCAATTGCTTTGATTTTCCTGTGAAATGCATAAAGTTACTAAAAAAACGGCATTTTAAAAAGTCCCCATTGACTTGTATGGGCTTGCCTCCACGCTCTATTTGGCCACACGTCACAAAATCTGAGCGCACGGAAGCACCAGGAAGCTGGAAGGGATCGACTGGCTGTAGGTTTAGCACCTGTTACAATCCCTTTACAGTGTAAACGGAGTCACTTTTAAATTAAAATATTTGCACCAATAAGCTCTCGCTGGCATAAGGTGTTCAGCTATGAAACCCAACACCTTATACCAGCAGGTCGGAACTTCACTTTAACATAATATAATCCTAAACCCCCCTGAATGCCAGAATCACCTGGAAAGAGAAGGGAATGAAATATTTCCCACTAGGGTTAGAAAACATATATGCCAGTGTTTGGGACTTTTAATTAGAAAACTCGATCAGGAGTGCAGAGGCTCTGGTTCTTCAAGGGGAGGCAGGGAGGGACAGTTGTGAATATAGAATATCGTGCAAAAACAAGATTACTAAGGTGAGTAATTTTTTCTTCTAACCCCAGGTATTCTTCTATATTCCTAACTCTCTGCAGACTTCAAAGCAGTACCTTTGGAGGTGGGCAGAGAACCTGCCTAGGAAATAAGCTCTGCAGAACTCCTGTGCCAAACCTGGCATCACTTCTGGACTGTGTGTCTAAACTGTAGTGTTTAGTAAATGTATGTACTGTCCTCCAAATAGCTGCTTTACAGATTTCCACTAAAGGAATATCTCTGGACACTGCTACAGTAGCAGCTGTGCCCCTTGTTGAATGAGCCTTCAGGCCTGCTGGGGGTTCCTTGCCCACTTCTGAGTAACAAAATTGAATGCACTGGACTATCCAGCATGAGACTGACCGCCTAGAAGTGGGGGTGCCTTTACCTACATCCCCATAAGTAAGAAAAAGTTGCTGCTTGTCATGATCCCTGGTGTAGGTCATATAGTAACTTACTGGTCTTTTGACATCTAGACTATGGAGTCTGCATTCACCTGAACTAGCATGTTCAGTGAAGAAAACTGGAAGACTTGGTTTGCTGGCCAAGGCACCTAGCTTCACCTAAGCTCTTTCCTTCTAAGATTGCTTGAAAGGACAGAGCAGAGAACCTTACCAGGGCAAGGGAAACAAATTAAGACTTCTTTTGGCTAAGCAGATTTACCGTGTGTTATTTTTATTTTTGTATGCACAGGGATTGCTACTGTTTGTTGCTAACATTTAATTGCTTTATTTTTCTCTGATTCAATTTGTTGTTGCTGGTATACCTTCTTCTGCATTATTACAAGGTGTGCCAACAGGTGTGTGCTAACAGATTACTGCTGTAATCTTCTGATTCAAATTGTCTTTTGCAAGGTACATCTTCTGTTACTGCTTTATTTTTCTCGGTAGCAAAGTGTTTCTTACAGGGTATATCTTCTCTGAAATTATTACAGGTGGTGCTTTACAGTTTTAACTAACATTAGGATAAGCTTTCAGGGTTACTGCATTTGTTGTTGACTGACTGTTTCTGCTCTTACCTCCTTGTTCTTTCATCCGTGGTTCTTCTTTTTTCAGTAGGGGAAGGGCCCAGCCACCCACCCCATCCCCCCCCCCACACTACACCCTTTATAGGGTACCATAGTTGTGAGATTTCCTGTAGCAAAGCAGGAAGGGGCGGATCAGTGGGCCATCCTCAAGGTGAGCTCATTTACGGGGCACTAGTAATTTAACTTGTTATAACTAGTTATACGAAAACAAAACACAAAATCAAACCATTACTTGCATTTTCTTCCTTCTAATTACTCTGATCAGGTTATAAACCCAGCAACTTATCTGAAATGGATATCATTAACTGCAGGTACTGCAGAACACTTTTCAGAAGGACAGTCTTACAGGATTTAGGACACTGTCCTACATGCTGGGCCATTGGAGTTCTTAGGGCTCAGCTCCAGGCAGCATGGGCAGAGATTGCGCGCCTCAAATTTCATATTCGAGAAGAAATGCATTATAAGAACCACCCGCCATTTCCCCAACATCCAACAGAAGAACCTCAACCGCAGAGGGTAGTTGGTCCAGGAGGTTGGCAGGTGGTTAGGAGGGGCAAATCGGGTGCACCATCACTCTGCGCTCTCCAACATATTACCTCCAAAAGCTACATAAACACTACAAACAGGTATCTGCCTCTATCTCCGAAATCAAACAAAGGGGCGGAGGACACTGCACAGCAGGACACTGCAGCACTGGAGCTAGCACAACAAAACTCGCCCAAATCAGGAACTAAGACAACAAAAGCAAAAAGGAAATCCAAAAAACTTCTGATCATAGGAGACTCCATCATTCGGGGAGTTGATACCCATCTCCAGCCAGGGGTAATGGTCAGATGTCTCCCAGGTACATCAGCGTGGAGAGACACTGACCACATTGCTAAACTTGTCCACAAAGCAGGAGAAAACATTGACATCCTGGTACACATAGGGACTAATGATCTCGCCAGCCAGTCAGTTGTGGAGACCAAGGAACACCTGACCAGGCTGGGTGACAAACTATCATCCATTTCGTCTGACTTCTCCTTCTCTGAGATCCTGCCAGTCTAGGGGAGGGGGGCAGATGGACAGAACGTCAGAGAAGGGGAGATAACGGAGCTAAACATGTGGCTCAAGGGCTGGTGCCAGGAAAAAGGACACAGATTTGTAGGGAACTGGCAACAGTTCTGGGAGCGAAAGTTCTTTAAATTTGATGGACTGCATCTGACTAAGGAGGGAGTCAGTGCATTGGGGCAGAAGTTTGACATCTTTGCAGAATATTTAAACTAGCAAATGGGGAGAGGGGTGCAGCACCCCATATGTCGAATGGGAAGTACACCCCTCCCCCCTCAGCTAGTGGTCAAACAGGGATTCAGCATGTTTGCAGTTCATTTGCACCACCAGGTAAGAAAAAATGTCCATCTCCCCATATGACGCACAGGGGAAATGCCAAACCTCACCCAACAACTAACACACCGAAATCTGGCCAATGGAAAATCATGTACATAAATGCTTACAGCCTAGGAAATAAGATCCCAGACCTGCAGGCACTAATGTCAGAGGCTAAAGCGGACACAGTAGCAATTAGTGAGATGTGGTTTACCAGTAACCACACTTGGGAGACTTCAATACCTGGCTATGCACTGTTCAGAAGAGACCGAGGTGCAAGGGGGGGAGGGCCCTGTATGTCAATGAAAATATCAAAGCTACAGAAATTCAGAATACACATAAGGAGCCAGAAGAACTGGGGTCACCCTGGAAACAGGAAATGGGACGGCCATAAGAACTGGGGTTGTCTACAAACTCCCAGACCAGGGGGAGGATATAGACACATTACTGTTAGAAGATATACAAAACATGATGGCTAAAGGGGAGGTTCTGATAATGGGAGACTTCAACATGCCAAATACAGATTGGTCAATACCAGCAGGAACATCTGCCAGAACTAGACACATGGTGGATTCCCAGCAGGGAGAGGGCCTCAAACAACTGGTACAACAACCCACAAGAGACAGGGCTATCCTAGATCTAGTACTAACAGGGAAGGGATCACAGATCTCCAGGTGGAACGTCACCTGGGGGCCAGTGACCATCACATGGTATGGTTCAATTTGGCCACTACATCTAAATCATCCCATTCCAAGGCAAAAATATGGGACTTCAGAGGAGCTGACTTTGATAAGATGGTCTACAGAGTTAAGCTAGCCCTGCAAAAAGAAACACAGGTAAGGGGGTGCAGGCAAAGTGAGCAAGCATTAAGGATGCAATACTTGAAGCAACAACCCATTGTGTTAGACAGAAAAGGAAGTGCAAAAGAAGAAGGAAACCACTTTGGTTCTCAAAACACAGTAGCAGAAAAGGTCAGAGCCAAAAGGCTGGCCTTCAGGAAATATAAAGGAACACAGCAGGATGAAGATAGGGAGGCATACCAAACTGCCCCAAGGGAAGCAGGGAAGGTAGTAAGACAGGCAAAGTCCCAAACTGAGGAAACACTAGCACAAACAGTAAAAGAAGGTGACAAGACTTTATATAGATACACTAGTGAAAGAAGAAAGTCCAGAGGGGGTATTACTAAGCTCAAAGGAGAAAAGGTGGCATGTGAGGAGGAGGAGGACGACCCTGTAAAAGCATCTATCCTAAATAGATACTTTTGCCCAGTATTTACTGAAGAGAAGGTAGGGCAGGGCCCACAGCTCAGCACCATGGACACGGGGGGAGGGAGGTGAGCACTACTCCCTTTACAAAAGAAAGGGTCCTACAAGAGCTCACTAAGCTCAGGGTGGACAAGGCAATGGGACCTGAAGGCATACATCCCAGGGTACTCAAGGAGCTAAGGGTGGAACTAGCACAGCCATTAGCAGAGCTGTTTAGTGAGTCTCTGAGCACAGGAGAGGTCCCAGAAGACTGGAGAAGGGCTCATGTGATCCCGCTCCACAAGAGTAGTAGCAGGGAGGAAGCAGGGAACTACAGACCAGTCAGTCTTACCTCAGTAGTGGGCAAGATTATGGAGGCACTCCTTAAGGAAAGGACAATGCAACACCTGGAATCCATAGGGGCACAGGATCCAAGACAGCATGGGTTTACAAAAGGAAGGTCCTGTCAAACTAATCTCATAGATTTCTCTGACTGGGTAACCAGAGTGGTGGACCAAGGGGGAGCAGTTGATGTCGCCAACCTTGACTTCAGCAAAGCTTTTGACACTGTTCCACATAGAAGATTGATAAATAAGCTGGGTAGGCTTGGGTGGGTCCGGTTGGTCAACTGGGTGGCAAACTGGTTGACGGGCAGAAAAAAGAGAGGATGAGCCGTGCTGTGGCGCAGCAGTTGGATTTCACATGCGACGCCGGGACCCGGTTCGGGAACGGACTCAGGTTGCTGGAGGGCTGGCTGGGGAGAAGGATGGAGCGCCCTAGGGACTGCTCTCCTCTCTCCGGGGTGGAGGGAGGTGTCCGGAGCTCGGATGACCCTTGGTGGAGGCCAGAGTCACGCAGCTGCCGGCACAGGCACGCATTGAGGCGGGCAGGACGCCCGCTGTCATCACTGCACTGGCCTCCCGAAAAGGAAATGGATAAAGCTGCCGGCAGCCCTAAATGAAGCTCGCCACGGCTTCAATTAGCCCCCCAGGCCAGCCCTCCGACCTAGTCCGATGACTGCAGCATGCAGCCAGAGTGCCGCAGCCCCACCGTGGGGGGGTAAGCCACGGGTATCGGAGGGCCCGAGGCCGATATGGGGGGTGGAAGTCAGTGGTTCGAGACCGGGCTAACAGTAACGGGCTGCCGGCAGCTAGGGCAGGTGGAGAAAAGAATAAAATGGAAAAAAAAAAAAGAGAGAGGTGGTAAATGGTATACAGTCAGAAGAGATGCAAGTCACAAGTGGGGTACCTCAGGGATCAGTACTGGGGCCAGTACTCTTTAATATCTTCATTAGTGACATTGCAAATGGACTAGAGGGTAAGGCTTGTCTGTTTGCAGATGACACCAAGATCTGCAACAGAGTAGATGATCCAGATGGGGTGGTCAGAATGGGAAGAGATCTGGATAAACTAGCAAAATGGTCAGAAGAGTGGCAACTGGGATTTAATGCAAAGAAGTGCAAGATCATGCACACAGGGAAGAGAAACCCTGAAGCCACCTATAGGCTGGGAGGGGAGTTGCTGGCAGTCACAAAGGAAGAAAGAGACTTGGGCATCATCATCACTGATGACCTGAAATCATCCAAGCAGACCTCTAAAGCAGTAGGTAAGGCTAGGGGGATGTTAGGGTGTATTAGTAGGGGTATCACAAGTCGTAAGAGAGAGGTAATAATCCCTCTTTACAAGACACTGGTTAGGCTCCCATCTGGAGTACCGCGCAGTACTGGAGGCCACACCTTCACAAGGACATTAACCAAATTGAGACAGTCCAGAGAAGGGCAACCAAAATGGTGCAGGGACTGCATCAGAAGACATATGAGGACAGATTAACAGAGCTCAATATGTATACCCTTGAGCAAAGGAGAGAGAGAGGTGATATGATTGAAACATTCAAACACCTTAAGGGCATTAACAAGGTGAAAGAGTCTAACATGTTTAAATATAAGAAAAATATCAGGACAAGAGGACACAGCATCAGGATTAGAGGAAGGCCGATTAAAGGGGAATGCAAGGAAATTCTTTTTCACAGAAAGAGTGGTGGATGCATGGAACGGCCTACCTCAGGAAGTGGTGGCTATGAATACAGTACAGGGCTTCAAACAGGCATGGGATAGGCATAAGGGAGCAATACAGATGAGTGTGAACAGATATGCCACTGACAGAGCAAAGGCCGATGGCACATTTATAAGGTAGAAAAGGAAATGGGCAGACTGGATGGGCCTTGCAGTCCTTATCTGCAGTCAACCTCTATGTTTCTATGGAAGTGTAATGGATTGGTTTAAGTGTAAACCAGAAACCACCTTGGGAAGAAATCTCTTATTTGTTCTCAGCACCACCTTGTCATTATGGAAGGCAAGATAGTCCTTCTCAACAAATAAGGCTTGCAGTTCACCGATTTTTCTAGCTGAAGTAACTGCAACAAGAAACACAGTTTTCCATGTAACGTATTGAAAATGTGCAGAGGACATAGGCTCAAAAGGTGGTTTCACACGCTGAGCAATGCATATGTTCAGGTCCCACACTGGAACTGGTTCCCTAATAGGTGGGTGCAGATGGCACAAACCTTCAAAGAACTTTTTGAAAATGGGATTGGCTGCCATGGAAATACCTTTCCCAGCAGAAATGTAGGCAGAGACTGACGCCAGATGAACTTTCAGGGATGTATATTTCAACCCCTGGGAGTGGAGCTATGTGAGGTATTCCAGGAGAACTGGGATTACTATGAAAGTAGGGGAAATCTCCTTGGACTTACACCAAATAGAGAACCTTTTCCATTTTAATGAATAGGTTTTCTTAGTAGAAGGTTTTCTATATCCTTTCAGGATATCCAGAACAGCTTGAGAAAGATTTAAGTGTGCATATTCTAAGTCCTCAAGAGCCATGCCTTGTGCCTGAGACCTGAGATTCAGATACAATATTTTCCCCTGGTGGGAGGTCAGCAGGTTGTGCCTCCTGGGTAAGTGTATTGATCTGGATACCAACATGGAAAGTAGTAGAGGGTACTAAGGCTGCCTGGTCCAGTCTGGTGCTATCAGAATCATTGATGCAGGTTGTGACCCGAGTTTGATCAGGACTCTGAAGATAAGGGAGGAAAAGCATACAGACTTTTCCCTCATCAGTCCAGAGCCAGAGCATCCAGTGGGATTCTGCTTTTGGCTGGTGGTCTGCAACAAAAGAGTGACAGGAAGTGGTTTTCTTGGGATGCGAAAAGATCCACCTCTGGTGTGCCCCATCTCCTGAACACGGAGTCCAGCACCTGCTTGTTGATGGCTCATTCATGAAGTACCTGATTGATTCTGCTCAGGGCATCTGCCAGAGTATTGTCCTTTCCTGGTATGTGAATGGCCTGTAATGAGGCTTTTAGTGAGTACTCCAGACTTTCATAGTCTCTGTGCATAGACAGTCTGACCTAGTTCCCCCCTTGCTTGTTTATACAGTACATTGTTGTGGTAACGTTTGTCGTGACTTGCACTACTTTCCTTGTCCTAGATGGGCAAACGCTTTCAGGGCCAGAAACACTGCCCTTAGCTCCAGCAAATTTATATGCAGGAGTGACTGTGTGATGAACCAGGTTCCATGAGTGGTGTGATCCCCTAAGTAAGCACCCATCCTAACAGAGAGGTGTTGGTTGTGAGGATAACTGATGGATTTCCCTTTGGAAGGGTACCCCTTCCCTGAGGTTGTCTGCTTCTTTCCACCAGTGGAGTGCTTGAAGCCAGGTTTTTGTTACTGGAACCAGTTTTGTCAGTTTTCTCTCTGGCACCAGCATGCTCTGAGATGAAACTGTACATCTTTCATTTAAAACCTGGCTCCCAGGACTGTTCCTGTTGCTGCAGCCATATGTCCCAGGATTTGCAGAAACTGTCTTGCTGGTCATGGCTCGTCCAGCTTGAATGAGGCAGCTAACTGCAGAATGCTTTTTACCCTGTCCTGAGAGAGGAAAGCTCTTCCCTGTATTGTGTTCAGTTCTGTTCCTATGAAATGCAGGACTTGTACTGGAGTGAAAATGGATTTCTCCTGATTTACCAGGAATCCTAGAGACTAACAGGTTTAGTGTTACCTTTAGATGATCTTGTACCTGCTGTGGTGAATTTCCTACCACTAGCCAGTCGTCAAGATAAGGGAAGACTGATATACCTAACCTTCTTAGGTATGCCGCTACCACTGCCACTCTGTAAACACCCTGGGTGCTGAAGTGAGACCAAAAGGCAGAGCTGAAAATTGGTAGTGTCCTGATGGAAGTCTGATTCTGAGGTACTTCCTGTGAGATTCTCTTATTGGGATGCGAATGTAAGCATTTTTCAGATCTAGAGATGCCAGCCAATCTCCCTGCTGGATTACTGGCAAAATCATTGCCAGTGTGACCATTTTGAACTTTGGTTTTATTAGATGCCTGTTCAAAAGTCTGAGGTCTAAAATAGACCGCTACTCCCCATTTTTCTTTTTTGGTGAGGAAGTATCTTGAATAGAAGCCTCTTCCTTTCCAATGACATGGGACACAGTCCACGGCTTTTAGCTGGAATAAGCTTTGAACCCCTTTCTCCAGGAGTTTTCTCTATGAGGGAAGCTGGTTTGAACGCCCTTGTTCTCAAGGGAGGAAAAGACTTGAAACTCAGGGACAAACCCTGACTTACTACTTCCAGGACCCACTTGTCTGTGGTGATGGAATGCCAAGCCTGGAAACAGTAAGTCAGTCTGCCCCATACTGGTAGAGGGCAGGCGGCCTTGATCATTAAGTCAGGGGTTATGTTTTGCCTGGGGCTGAGCTTAGGCAGTTTGGGAGCCTCTCTTAGAGCCCCTTCTACCTCTGGCCCTGAAATACCCAGTCTGCTGTGGGTGTTGTTGATAATGTGGGACAGCCTGTGCCTGATAAAAAGGCCTACTATAAGCTGTCCTTCCTCTGCCTCCCCTTCCATATGGCCTATAGGAGGAATAATGCCTTTCTTTTGAGAAATTACTCTTACAGGTGTCTTTATATTCATCCACCTTCTTCATGTATGCTTCAGTCTGTTGACCAAATACAGAGTGATCCTCTACAGGAAAATCCATGGCTTTAGCCCGGGTATCCCACGTTAAGTTAGTAGCCCTGAGCCATGCCAGCCTCCTAAGGGCTATGGAAAGAGCCATCCATCTAGCAGCATTGTCACTGGCATCTGCTGCCATCTGAAACTGGTACTTGGCTGCTTCAAATCCGAAACTGGCTGTTCCAGACAAATCATCAGAGAGAGGTGAAGAAGCCTTCTCTGCCATGGACAACACGGACTGCCACTGCGATTTTTGGTACTGTGCTGAGTAAGCTTGGTAGTTAGCCTGTCTTACCCCCAGTGAAGCAGCCAAATAACCTTTCTTTGACAAGCTGTCTATTTTTCTAGAGTCCTTCTCAGGTGGATGAGAAGATAAAGGAACCCTCGCCTTCTCACAGGCTGCTTGCTGGACTATCTCCGGATGATCAGGGTGAAAGATGAGGAATTCAGCCCTTTGTCTGTCCAGTTGGTACTTTTTATCCGCCTTCTTGACCAGAGGTGGAACAGAATGTGGAGTCTGCAAGATTTTAAACAAGTCTTTTTTAAACAACTTGTTTATTGGGAGAATAATTTTCTTTGTGGGTATTAACCCCATCATCTCCATATATTCGGCCTCCTCTTCATCTTCTATGACCTCATGGTAGCCAGGTCAAGGGCATCCACTATTTTCCTTACAAAGGAAAAATGAGAGGAAAAATCCTCTAGTCTTGGGGGAGATCCGAACTCCTGCTCTGGTGAGATCTCTGGTTCAATACGCTCACCTTCATCAATTTCAGGTAAATCTTACTGTTCAAACTCCATCTTCTTGAGGTGGAGTTGGTTCAGAAGAGGGAGCAACTGGGTTCTGAACAGGTGGAGGGAGGACTGGAATAGGTATGAAGCCCTGTACAGCCTGTATGACCTTCATGGCCAGGGCAATCTCCTCTGATGATGGCAGGCTATGAGGCACAGATGAAACCCCTTTTGGATCATTAGCCAGGGGTTCAATGTGCTTTGTTTTCTTAGTTTTTTTTGGTGGGAACCAGAGAGTCAGATGATCACCCATCCTTTTTCCAGTAGTTGTTTCACCCTTGTCAGGGGTGTTTAAAGAAAAGACAGTGGTTTCAGCTGCAGACAGGGAGGGTGTGAGCTGGTCAGAACCCGTACTACCCTTCTCTACTCTTTTTTTGTAGTCTTTCCAGTTTCTTTTCTACTGTTTTCTGTGGAAATGATTTGAAGATATCATAATCTGCTGAAAAATGATCATTCCCCAGGCAGATTACACATAAATTATGCTTGTCTGCTTTTGTAAAAATATCCTCACACTTCAAGCAGTTTTTAAACTCTGGGGGTCCATTTTTTTTCTTAGGTTTTTCTGCCATCGTTAACTGATGAAGAAAACCAAAAACCGCAATAAAGATTTCACTCTTTTTATTTTTTGTGGTCGGTTCAGGAACCGATGAAAGTTCCGATAACGAACCGAGAACTTAAGAATCCGAACAGAGTTAGCGGTTCGCAGAAACCGGGTTAGCGGTTTCAAATATAAAATTTATTTCAAATTAAATAAGTAAAACAGTTAAACTAAATAGTGGAATTTAGCAAATAAAGCTTCCGCAATGGTTACTAAACCCTGGTTCCTCAACGGTTATACTGAACAGCGAGGAACTGAGAAATTAAACTAAAACAACACAAAATAATAATAATAAAACTAACATTCAAGGTAAAATTAGACAATAAAAGCAGCAGTAAGAATAATAATATAAGAACTACTTACGTTCAGTGAAGAACCACAAGGAACAACTGATATGAGAAGTCTCCTGGGCGTCTTGGCTTGTCAGGCGGAGAAAGAAATCTGATACGCTGATGGAACATTACAGCAGATAAGGGCAGCAGTTTGAATATGTGTCACGAGCCAATGATAGTTCTATCCTTTGCATATAGTTCCACTTTCTCCGGGCAGCTCTGCTTAGGAGGCTGACTGCAGAGAGTTGGGATTATAGAAGAATACCTGGAGTTAGAATGTACATCCCCCCTTCTGAGGGCTACGGCTACTGCTGCTAAGTGCTTGGTAAAGACTGTGGCACAGAGGACAAGCCAAAGGGCAGCACTTTGAACTGGTAATGCACGCCCTGAAAAAAACTGCAGAAAGCTCCTGAGAGGAGGAAACACCAAGATGTGCAGGTAAGAATCCTGCATCGCCAGAGAACACAGCCAGTCGCCTTTCTTGAGAAGGGGCATCAGACCTGGCAAAGTTACCATTCAGAACGTTTTGTACTGGACATACAGACTGAGGTCCTTTAGGTCCAAGATGGGCCTCAGAACTCCGGTCTTTCTGGGGACCAGGAAGAACCTGAAATAAAACCCCTTGTATCTCTGGCGCCTGGGCACTGCCTCGATGGCCTGTTTGCGCAGAAGGGACTATACCTCCTCCCATAAAAACAGACAGATGGGCTAGGGAGTAGGTGGAAGGATGAGGAGGAGACTCTGGAGGTTGCTCAGTAAGCTCCGGAGTATGACTACTTTCTATGATTTGAAGAATCCAGGCATCCGGTGCAATGGTTCTTGATTGACTGAGATGAATGGAGAACTGACCTCCGACCACCACCTCTTGGTCAGTGATTGGAAGAGGGGGGTCTGGCAAGGAGTCAGGCAGAGGCGGATCCAGCCGCTGGGGCTGGTCCATCACTTCTGGGATGCTTGGCCGCAGCTCCAGCATTGGAGGGGGCGGGCAAGGTTGTGGAGGCTCTGCATTTGCCTTGGGGCCAAAAGGCTGCTCCTGGTCTACTGGACGCCTTACGAAAAGGAGGGTGCTGTCTACTCTTAGGTTGTATGTGATAGAGTTAGTGGACAGACTTGATAGCCCTGCCAGATGCCTGCAAGTCATTAATGATATCCTGGACATCTGGCCCGAAGAGCTTGGAGCCACTGAAGGGGGCATTAAGCACTTTCTGTTGGACATCCACAGCAAAGCCAAAGACCTTCAGCCAGGAGTGCCTACTGAGGCAGATGCTGGTGGCAGCAGCCCTAGTCACAGTATCCAAGATATCAGAGAGGGCCCATAGGAGGTGCTTGCTAACATCCTCAGCGGTCTGCAAGCATTTGAGAACCTCCTGCTTCTGGGTAACTTCAGGAAGGGCCTGGGTGCTTCTTTCAGTTGGTACGCTGGTACTTTACCATATGCGACAGGTAACTGGCAATCCTCAACCCAAAGGCAGAGAAGGCATATACCCTCTTGCCCCAGACATCAATTCTGTATGACTCTTTGTCTGCAGGAGGGAGCTACGGTGCTTGGGCACCTTATACCTGTCATGAGCTGCCTTTCTAATCACTGAAAATGTTTCAGGTTGGGCAGCATAATGTGGAAACCCCTGCAGGGCATAACTGGTACCACATCAGGCCTGTGCCAGGCTAAGCAGTAGCATTCCTTAGAGCAGGCAAAATCGGAGGAGTGATCTTAGGAGGAGACTCTGAGATCTTCAGGAAAACCACCAGATCGTTCCTGGTGACATCCTCCTCCTCAGTATGGAAACCCATGGCTGAGGATAACTGCTTCATAATACTGAAGAAGGTATTCTGGAGGAGACCTAGGAGTGTGTTTGACAGACTCTTCACTGACTGAGGAGGCTGTGGACCTGTCGGAGGTGAGGGGGTCTTCCTCCTTCTCTTCCTCATTAGGAGGAATAAGGTCAGGATGGTACTCCTCCTTGATAACGACCCCTTCCAGATCAAGGTCCAACATCTGAGGTGCCAACAACCTTTAGGGGGCGATCCATGGCCATCGAGGAGGGGTCACTAATGATGCTGCCATCGATGGTGCAGGTGCTGTAGGCCTATATGCGCCTAACTGGTGGACAATCACCGAGGTGAACTTAGTCAAAATCTCACTGAGGTTGACGATTTTATTTTTTATTTTTATTTAGTTTTTGTTGACCTATAGTAGTTTGTTGACGATAGTCGAGGACTACGTCGACTGAGGAGAGTCCGATGGCACAGGAAGTGACAACCCACCAGATGGGCCACAGAAACTCAAAGAGCATGTAGTCCAGGGGCCTGGGGAAGTAATAAGGCCTCGACCAGAGGGCCATTGATGATGATCCAGTCGTCTATGATGAAGAGGCCGAAAACCCAAAGGTCGACGACTGGCCACCCTGAATATCGGATGGAAACGCTTTCAGTATGGATCTGGTAGGCACAGAGACCTGGATGGCAGGTTTATGGGTTGGTGCAGCCACAGTCGATGAAGAACCCTCAGACGAGGAAGGAAAGGTAGTCAGGGAGCAGGACTGCTGCCAGGAAGAGAGTTCTCGAATTCAGCCTTTTTTGTGACTTTTCCCAGAGGACCTGTCTCGAGCCTTAGCAGCATGGGAGCTCAATGACCCTGTCAGCAACTGGGAGGCCAGGACCTCGTAGGACCCCTGCCCAGAAATGGCTACCTGTTGATCCATAAGGAAATTCTTAAGAGCCTTCGTGTGTTGCCTCAAGGTGGTTTGATTAAACTTCTGGCATAGCTCACAGCTGGAGACTTCGTGGTCAGGCCCAAGACAGCAGACACAGATAGTGTGTTCATCTGTGGAGGCAATCTTCTTTCCGCAACTGCAGTGACGAAAGAGAGAAGTGGAAGGATTACCTCTCGACATAAACAAAATAAAGGAGTCTCTTTTAACAAAGAGATTGTAAAGTATTTGGTGGGAAAAAGTCATACACGAAAAAGGTGCAAAACTGTATCTGAGCTTCCATGAAGACCCATGCGAACAAGCTGACGGTGAGAAACAACTGAAGAGGGAATGGGGCTGCTCACGCCTTTATAGGTTTCATAGGTTTTTCAGAGCTAGTCACACTTTTGTCCATAATGCTTGCTTTTTGACTAGAAGGTAAAATATCCCCATTTATGTAGACTATCCAATTTTAATTTAAAGCTATCAATGGATGTACTTCCTACTGTCTCAAGTGGTAGACCATTCCAGGGTGATATCACTCTTAAACCAGTTTAATTCTCCTACTGGTTTTGCACTGCTCTCTTTCTAGTTGTAATGGATGAGCTCTAGTGTTGTACGTCTGCTCTTTTAAACTTAAACTTAATCTATCCCATAGATCATCATCAGTAAATGCCTTAAAAAGCATGCACGTCTCCTCTAGCCCTTCTGTAGTTCAACAAAAAAAGGTCTAAGTCTAATAATCTAGCCTGGTAGTCCTTCCCCCTTTGCCCCTCTATGGCAGGTGTGACTTTCCCCTGAACTCTCTCCAACATGTCCTTTTCCGCTGCTTTGTATGGTGACCAAACCTGTGCTCCATACTCCAGCAATGGTCGAACCAAAGACTCATACAAGGGCATAACTGCTTCCCGTTTTCTACCAGAAATACGCTCTGATACAATCTAACACCCTGTTGGCCTTCTGGCTAACATTTCTGCAGTGTACCTTAGACTGCAAGTCATCAGTTATCGTAATTCCCAAGTCCTTTTCCTCGGTCACTTGTTTAGTTGAACCTTGGCTCCAGTTTTACCAAATGGCCACTTAAACGGCCAAAAACTGTGTTTTAAAATCACGCTCCATATACTTCATTGGAGCGCGCCCCCGCAATCACCCTATAACCTTGTCATAAAACAGGGCGTGGCCAGCAACAGGGAAGTGGAAAGGGATTGTCTCGCTAGCCCTTCAGGGGCAATTTACGATCCCTTCCCTCAGGGGCATAGTAACAGAGGCTAATTTTAGTACAGAGGAGCTCCCATGCCTGTCCAGTGGCGCTGAGGGTTGAGGGACTGGACGCCACACCTCGCACCATGCTGGCGACCCGAGTTCGGACACGAGCCCAGGGTGCCAGGGGCTGGCAGGGGAGGGATAGGATTGAGCGTCCAGATGACTGCTCTCCTATCACAGGGTGGGATCCAAGGGAACCACTGCTCTGTGGCGGCCCCTGGTGACGACTGAGGGCTCCGCTGGAAGCGGTGGCAGAGTAAAGAGCGGAGTGCAGAAGACGTCGGCAACTAAGCCTTGACGTCACTGCACGCCCGCACTTCTGAAGGAAGTAAAATACACAAAAAATGGTGCACAGTCGATGCGGCTTGATGGCCCAGCCTCGGAGCACCACTGGAACTGGATCCGGACTTGTTGGGGAGTACAGGGGGGGCCCCCCGCCACCCCACCGTGAGGAGCAATCCATGGGGGCACACAGTGGGAGCTTCAATGGGGGCCGAGTCGGGACAGACGGTAGCCGGATGGAGTCGGATGCCAGGACGTGGATTGCCGACAGTGCACCAGGTACAAATAGGAGGAAAAAAAACTACAGAGGAGCTTCCATGGATTTAAGGGAGTGTCCTTTTTTTTGGGGGGGGGGGACTTCTAAAAAAAATGGCAAGCACAGTTCCCTTTAAATGGGATGATCAAGTTTGTGATCTGGCCCGCACTGTTTAACAATCATGCATATTTCCCAATGGAAAGCTATTAGATTCATGCAAAAGTTGGCAGGATGTTGTGTGCTGTACTTTGAAACCTAAATGCACACCCTAAACCTTATCATGAAATGCTAAAAAAGACAAGTTGCCAGGTGGCAATGAAGACAAGCGATCTCAACAGGCTGGCCGCTTTCATGGCACTGCTGCTGTGAGAATGCAAACAAGCAGTTTCACAAACCAGCAAACTGCACTATATCTACTATGAAACAAAGCCTTCTGTCCCAGAGCTGACAGAGGCCAAGGTAAGACACTGATGGTAACCTGTCAGAGCAAAACAATGATGAAAAGTTTCAGAACTTTCACAGTATCCGCAGCCATTAGGACATGACACTGACAAGATCCAAGAGCCTTTAGTGTCGGTTTTCATTTTTTAAATACCAACTGGCCCGCCGGCGAAGCGGTTGGATTTCCGCTTCTGAGCGCGGCGACCCGGGTTCGGGAACGGATCCGGGTCGTCGGAGGGCCGGCTCGGGGAGAAGGATTGAGTGCCCGCAGGCAGCTCTCCTTCTCCGGGGGGAGGGTCCAGACAGTATCCGGAGCGATGAGGGCTCCTAGCGGAGGCTGGGAGAACTCACGCTACCGGCCTGTGGTAAGGGAGGGGCGAGGTAGGTGGGGCGGATGCTGGTGTCATTGCACGTCCCCGCCTCCTCGAGGGAGGAAGCATAGGGGGATAAAATCCCTGCCTAGCGTCTAAATGACGCTCTGCCCAGGATTGCCCTGATTGGCCACCGGAGCCGTTCCCCCTAACCAGTTACAGTTCCGCGGCCGATAAAGGGGGTCGGTACCGCGGCCCCGCTCTCTGGGGGGTGAGCCAGGGATGACCAGGGGGATTCGGCGATGTCCGGTGGTCGGGGCTCCAGGGTCCGTGACCAGAGCAGAAAGGCCGACGAAAGGTAGGGGCATAAAGAGGAAAATTAAAAAAAAAATAAATAAAAAAAATAAATACCAACATTTTTTCCACCATAAAAATACATTTTACTAAATTCCAAACATATAAAAGACAGAAAGCACTGTTCACAACTTGAGGCTGTGCCCATAAAGGAGGGATGTCTCCTCATTTCTGCAGGCCTCTTCTGCATCTGGAAACAAACAAACAAACAAAAAGGGGGAATCCCACATTGACCAGGCCAAGTCAGCTATCACCTGACTGCTGAAATGCTGGTTTCGAAATGCTGTGGGGGTGCCTCCCACTGCTACCATCAAATGACGCTGGGACCCCAGTCTGAGTTCAGAACTGCTGAAACTTGGTTAAGTGCAAATAACCTTATCCTTAAATCTTCCCATCCAAACCAATACAAATACCTCCCACCCACCATCAAGTACCCTCTGGGGCATTCTCATTCTTGAGTAGGTGCACCACAACTTTCCTGTGACAGGAACAAAAGCATCTCTGTCACAGCTATAGTTCCCAGGCCAGAATTTCATTTAATTTTTATTGGTTATACTGGAAAGGCATGTGAACATTGCTGCCCATTTACACAAGCGTCCAGTTACATACAACAATCATAAGACAAACATTGCAAAGAACAATAAATCTCAGGGAGGGATAATACAATGAAGCAATATGAAGCAGAAACCCTCTACAGCATAAAACAAAGACCGACCTTGAATACCACAAAAAAAAAAAAACATGGTGAAGTCATTCCATCGCTACACACACACACACACTTCTGGTCTATGGTGACAGTCTAGCACTCTTACATCCATTACATCCAATGGCTATGTCGGGCTAATATACTAAGAATGCTATGTTGAAGTCTAAGCATTGGAGGGGGTAGGCCAAGGTCCAGATGGTAGTTTTGCTGTTCAGTAATTCTGTACATTGTTGCTCTGTTAAGTGAGCACAGCGCAGCAAACCATTTATGGCTTTATTGATCCTCCCAGCCCTGTGTCACGGTCTGCTGCACAAACAGCCCTGCTTATTCATATATGATTTCACTCTCTCCATTTTCCTTTTATCACATGTTCTAAATGCATTAGATCATGTTGTATTTGGTGTCTGATGTCATTGCGACCTTCTCCAACCAATGTCAAGGCTCTGCCAATACATTTGTAGGAAAAATGCAATATAAAACCAGGCTGCATTTGTACTGTTGTGCTGCATTTACAAGCTGGACGTGCACTGGCCGACCAGTGAGCTGCACTGGCTACAAAGATCACCCATCCTTCCAATCAGAGGGCAAGGAATGGCCATGATGACCCTAATGTCTGCACACAGGATTGGGGGGGGCCCAGAGAGAATAGAGGCCATATTCCGTCGACGGAATACACCTGCAGTTGGCAGCCCCTGGTACCTCCAACACTCATCTGGACATGATGGATTCCATTCTGTAAACCACATCAGACTGTTATAAATGGCAACAGTTTTGGGCAGCATATGCCCAACTTCAGGCGCACCTGATGTCAGGGACTAAGTCAAGCCAGGCCATAAAGAAAATGGCCAGGGCCACCCACCAGCCCAGCTGCAATACACTGCACCATTGTGCCAGGGATACAGCGGGTTGAGAGAGTTCCTCATTGCCACCACCACAGGTGTTAATCTCTGGGGGAATGGGGGGGAGTCAGGTTAACTCGAAGACAAGCTGTGTGACAGGGCTGAAAAGGCATCAGCCTGAATGAGGCTGGCTGCTAAATGGGAGAATTGGGGATGGGGGGGGGAACGCCACTGTAGCCAGAATGACAGCTGTCAGAATCCACTGGGGTCTGTGCTGCGACTCAAAAGAGGTATGGAGGTGCTAGCAGAGGACAGGGCAAGGGATACAGCCACGAGGATGCGCCCACAGGCCTGAAGACTGGACGGGTGGCAGCTGCAGAGAAATGCACTTGACTGCAAATAAAAATGGTCTTGCCAACTTAATTACTGGCCACCTGCAACAAATGCTGGCTGTTCCAGTCCTGGGTCCTGTGTGCAAACAGAAATGGTATCTGGTCTCATGGGGGGGGCAATAAAACTCTATTGTAAACTGCCCCAGGGCTCTGGAACTTCAGGCTCACTTGTCAATACAAACATAACACGTTTGCCAGCCGCTCATTCTGATGATCACACAATGCTTCACACTTGGGCACTAGGCCAAGTCTGACTAAACCTGGCCAAAACACGACAGATCGAGCTAGGATGAACTTGCATTGACCCACTGAACTTACAGTAAGGCTCCCATGTTGCATGACCCCTCTTCCCTTTGAACTTCTGGTAATACTGGGTGATTTTGTAAGGCACTCTGCTTCCTCCAGTTCACAGTTATTTGATGTTCTGCATTCTAACAGAACAGAGCCTCAGAAAAATACTTTAGTGGGCAATACATGCGTGCACGCATGAGTACACACACACACACACACACACCTCTGAAGTGAAGGGATCCAGGACTTTGGAGGAAAAAAGTGTACAACAAATCCCAGCTAAAGCACATATATGTCTTTCTCTCGCCTGTCTGTATTGCATAAATTCACACCGCACCCTTGTGAATAAAAATCTAACACAAACTCAGCGCAGGGAGGAGTATGACATAGCAGACATTTTACAGAGTGAACAGCAGGATCTGCTGACGAGAAACGGGGAAGGGAGTAGAGGGTGTAACAGAGGTACAGGATGGGGACTTGGATACAGTTATTGGCTCAAAATTAGGATCAACCGAGCAAAACAACCCAAACTGATCATTTAAACTAGGAATGCAAGCATACTCTGCATGACAGCCTGCTACACAATTCAGTAACTAGGTGAAAATTACAGCAGTCTCGGAGGTGCGAAGCAAGATCACTTTGCATACTGGCACCCCAGTTTCATTCCCAGAGCCAGGAACTATAGGACTGGAGGCAGGCAAGGAGTGTCCTCTTGATGTTCTTTTGGGGGGGTGCACCACTCTGATGGCTGCCCTGGTGGTGCATGCATTGGAGGTATCTCTGGCAAGGTTGGTGACTGCAGACTGTGGTTCACCCCCGATGCTCCTGCATGCATGTGGAAGGTGGAAAGGACAGAGAACAAGGAAATTAGCCCACTCAGCATGATGATAGACCCTGGGTCTCCACAAACACCACATGCCCCTAAGCATACCGGCTCCGCCCGCCTCGACCACTGCCCCTGATGGTGAAGGCCCCAATCCTCCCGGGCGGTAGCAGGAAGAACCCCGCTGGAGCAAGTCGTAAATCAATAAGCAACGGGATTCCGGGGTACCTGGCAGCAGATCCCAACAGCTGAAGGTAATTAAAAGGACATACACACAGAAAAATAATAATCTGGCTACTTAAAGACTCTGAATTGGCAGTGGGTTACAAGGCCTTTCACCTATAGGTCACTGGTTTGAATCCAACCTAAGTCAGCAGCAGCCAAAACCAGGACTGTAGCCTGAGATGAAAGAGCTGAGGAGGTTCTTAGCCCTGTGCCTAAGAGACCAGTTCATATTTTATTCCAAATGTATGCATAGATGGCACCACTGGCAAACTGGTAGCACTACCACTTGTGACATCAGTGACCCGGGTTCAGGAACCACCTCTGGGGGGAGAGAGACCGAGTCTTAGACAGAAGACTGGAATTAGCAGTTGGATTTTGGTTTGGTTGTTTTATTGGGCAAACACATGCTCGCCCTTATACCCTGTCTTTTTTACTTATTTGCTCCTTTTTTTTTTCATTCCTTCCCCTCCCATTACTTTGAATATTCTGTTACTTCTTTACACCTTTCTATGTTGCCTAAATCCCTGTTTCCCTGTACTCTAAATCTGTCTTTCTTTAGATCCAAGGTCAGTATTTTTCACTAACTGTAGGATCGTCATATTCTCTTTCTCATTCTTCAGGTCACTGTACCAGGAAGATAAGCTCTCAGGAGATTTTTGAAATTGCTGCAATAATGTGTTTACGTGTTTTTTCTTTAAACAAAAAAAAAAAAAAATCACATTTTCCAGTCACTTTAGCACCTGCACTTTCGACACGGTTCACGGGACTGTGTAAACTTATTGCTATGCTCCTACATTGCACCATTCGATTTGCAAACGCTGACTGTAATAAGACTGTGTGTGCAGTAGTGAGCACGGCCCTTTTAACTATTTACTGTTAATGGGATTGCCCTTTTAATTCAGCTGGATAAAAGCATGCTGGGTCAGTAAGTGTGTCACCCCCTTGAAAAAGTACCAAGACAGAGGTGCGAAACGCTTTGGGGGCCACTTTTACTTGCTGAGGCTAAGCCTCCCAAGTTCTGCACATCAATAAAATGTTTTTACAATTTTTTTAGTGCCTTGTGCATTTTTGTGGGATTTGGGTTCCAGGGTGCAGACTCCTTTTGCCCTGCGTATGTTCTTCATTTTGTACCAGCATCCCCATGTGCAGTTTTCTCTCCTGACTTCACGTACTTTGTTTTGGCCTTTTTTTTAAGGTTGATTTACAGGAGTGTTGCAGCTTCCTGTAAGCTAGCCAGTCCTGAGGTTTTCTAAGTACCCCAAAGCCCTATCCCTCAGTTTCACTAAGCTGCAGAGGGAAGGGGTGTGCCACGTGTAACAGAGGCCTTTATACCTCCTTTGTACCAGTGGGACATGCTCGTTTATCACAGTAGTAAAACTGTTAAACAGGAAGTCAAAGGTAAGGCTGACATCCTGTGTGGACTCAAAGTCCTTCCAGATTACATCGCAGAGGTCCTCCAGAAAGGCACTATTGTTTAACTCTGAGTAATCCCTAGACATAGTGATCCTAGGGGAGGCTTTGGGAAAGCCGTTGCTCCAGATACAGTAGACCAGGGAGTGTTCTCTGAGGGAATCTGATAAGATCCTAGCTGCATGGACTCTGTCGGACCTGCTTACTAGAACCCAATCAATAAGTGAGTGGTTTCCAGACTTAGTATTGTGTCATGCGGGTTCCTCAATAGTTTGATGGAGGTGGGTATCATTAATTGTATTTTTAAAAGCACAGGGGTCTTTGTCAAGCCAGTTTAGACGGACGTCACCCAGCAGTAGTAGTAATGTAAGGGACAGCTCGACTATGCAGAACAGAAGCTCACTGAGCACTGGTTTAGCTACAGTAAGAGGGCTGTAGTTGCAACTAACATGCAGAGCTTTAGTGTTCCCAAAGAGTAGCTTGACAAGTATACATCCACATGCTGAAGAGACAAGGGACGGCAAGTGAAATTCTGTAGCTTGAAGAGTGTCTCTAATATAAAAAAGGAGGGCGTGCTCCTATATATGTTTGCTTAGCGCTAGCTAAGAAACATATTTCGGCAGCTTGCTGCAGTAGCGAGTTGTGGAGGTGCGGTAGTGTTGTAGTCAATGCCAACAGTCTATTTTGAGGCTGATCTCTGTGGCGCCAACAGAGGAGCACGCTATCGATGACAGCAGTATTGTAGCGTGCCACCAACTTGAAAGAAACTCACCACTGCAAACAGGGAGCGCCCCGTCATTAACAATCAACTGTTTTTGCTGCTGGGTCGGTCCCCAATTACAGCAGTGAATTACAGCTTGCCTTGTGTGGTGTCCATTTCAATAATCATGGCGGTGGCTACCGCTGTCCACCTCTCTCAGTCCCCACAGAAGCAGACGGACAGCCGCCATCTCTCACTGTCCCCATGAAAGCTGGGGGTGCCCAGTCCCCCGTCGGCATGCCCCCTCGCCCCCCTCCATAGTTCATTTGCCAAAAGGGTAGCCCAATGCCCATTGGCATAACGTCCCCACATTTGTTTTAAATTAACATGGCGGCGGCTATTGCCATCCACCTCTCACAGTCCCCATGAAAAGTAGACAAGGCAGCCCAATCCCCCTGTCGGCATGCCCCTCCCAAGTTCATTTGCTGACTAGGGAACCCAATCCCCATCAGCATAATGTCTCCCCCCCCCCCATTTGTTGTGTGCCAAGAGGGGTGCCCAATCCCCCTTGGCTACAGATCCCACTCCCAATTAAACACTCAGGTGGCATGCTGGGAGCCCACCCCAGCGAGCCAAACCACCTGTAAAAAGGAAAATCTTCCACGTTGTTTTTTTTTGTTTTGTTTGTTTTCCTGTAAAAGAAAAAAGAAAAAAAGTCCCTCACTGTCTCCAGTGCCCTCCCAACCCGCACCCCACCTCCCACACACTGCCCTCACCCCATACTTACTCTCTGGAGCCCGCGTGACAATTTTCGTGGACTGGGAACACGTCTACACTCTTCAAAGCCAACAGCCAACTGAAGAAATGCTGGTAAGCTGTATAATGGCATAAATCTAAATTTAAAAACCTGTAAATGTTCTTTCTCAGATGGGTGGTCTCCAGGCTTCCTTATGCCTGGAGTGTACCTCCTGATGCTAGATGGAGGCAGGATTAAGAGCTCTGCATGCAGGGGGACAAGTAGCCCTCCACATCCAGTCGTCTCCAGTTGTTTCTAACGCAGTCCACATGTGGCAATACTACAAGAACTTGGAAACAAAAACACAAGAAATTAAGGCATAAATCGCCGTGAGGCCAGCCAACTATGTACATTCAGGGAGGGAATCCGAAGCCCGGAGACCAGCCGTCGGAGAAAGAAAATTTACAGGTATTTAAATTTAGATTTCTCTCTCCTGAGCTGGTCTCCTGGTCTCCGGGCTTCCTTATGCCTGGGATATACAAAAGCAGTGCATCCCTAGATGTCCCGGGTGGGAAGAATGTCAAGTGCCCTTAGGGTTCCACCACCACCTGTAGCACTCGATGGCCAAAGGATGCCTCCGTCGAAGATATCGCATCCAATTTGTAAAATTTTGTAAATGTCTGAATGGATGACCAAGTGGGCACTCTGCATAATTCTGCAGGAGATGCTTCTCTGAAGTTCACCCATGAAGTGGCCATAGCTCTGGTGGAATGGGCTCTCACTGGCCCCAGTAGAGACACTCTAGCCTGATCATACTCCTTAGTGATTACTGTTCTAATCCATCTGGCTATAGAGTCTTTTGAAGCTTTTTTACCCACGTTTTGGCCAGCAGTTAAAATGAACAAACTTGATGTTTTGTGAATAGTCTCTGTTCTCACCTCTTGATCGCTCTTCTCGGATCGAGTGTATGAAACTCCCTTTCCTTTTCATTTTTTGGGTGAGGGCAGAAGAAAGAAAGAATTAGCTCTTGGTTGCAATGGAAGGGAGACATAACCTTAAGTAAAAATCCTGGATCTGTACGAAGCACCACAGAGTCCTGATGAAAAACAGTATACAGCTCCTTGGTAGACAGAGCCCCCAATTCGCTGATTCTCCTGGCCGAAGTAACTGCTACTAGGAAGGCCACCTTCATTGTAAGATGCATAAAGGGAGACCTCCTTCAGGGGCTCAAAAGGTGCTTTTGTTAGGGCCTTGAGAACCAGACTAAGTCTCCAAGGTGGTACCGTTGGCTTGACTGGGTAGCGTTTTAATGTTGCTGCCCTTAGAAACCTTCTGACATGAGGGTATGATCCCAGCGAGTCCCCCGAGTCTACCATCAAAAGCGCCCTTAGTGCAGAGACCTGAACTCGTAAGGTGGTTGGTTGCAGTCCTTTGTCAAATCTCCCATGAAGAAATTGCAAAAGCACTGGTAAGGCTACTGGATGATCCCGAATGTCTTTGGATTGGAGACAGAACAAGAATTTTCTCCAAATTCTATAATACACCTTAGACGAGAGGTGGGCACCGAGAATTCACCATCATTTCAATAACCGGAGCTGTGCAGACTAACTCTTTTAAGGTTTCCCGCTCAATCTCCAAGCCGAGAGGGACAGATTGCTCAGATTGGGGTGTAGAACCGGGCCCTGATGAAGAAGGTCTCGGAAGAACTGGAAAGTTAAAGGCGGTCCCTTTGACAGTTGAATGAGGAGTGGGAACCATGAGTGGCAAGGCCACCTGAGGCAGACTAGAATCATCTCTGCCCTGTCCCGGGCCACCATGTGCAGGACCCTGGATAGCAGCTGAATCGAGGAGGGGGGAAGCATACAGAAGTCCGAACTGACCCCAGTCTAGGGAAAAAGCGTCCTGAGATAGTGCTAGCTTGTCTCTGGCCACGGAACAGAACTGCTGTGCCTTGGAGTTTTGCCAGCATGCAAACAGATCTACCTGGGGATTGCCCCATCACTCAGTCAGGAGTTGGAATGCTCTGTCCTTCAGCTCCCATTCCCAGGAAGACGTCTTGGCAGCTTAGCCAGTCTGCTGTGACATTTTCCTATCCTGGTATGTACATGGCTCTTATACTTGTCAGGTGTTTTTCTGCCCATTGAAAGAGGAGAAGAGACTCCTGAAGCATTTTTGAGCTTTTTGTGCCGCCCTGATAGTGGATGTAGGCCAAAGTTGTTCGACTGTCTGTTAGAATCAACACATCCCGGTTGCGTACTTGCTGATGGAAGTGTATTAGGGCTAGGCGAACCGCCCTCATCTCTAGGATGTTTATGCTGTACCTTGATTCTATCAGTGACCACTTGCCTTGGGTCAACATCTGGTCCAGGTGGGCCCCCCACCCCGAGGCTTGCATCTGTTGTGATTCTTGTTTGGTGTGGATGGCCTAGCTTTGGCCCCCTCATGACATTTGCCCTCAGAGACCACCATCTGAGGGAGGTTTTTATCTGCTGAGAAACTGGGATGAGCTGGTGCTGGTTGTGTCTGGACCGAGACTACTGCCTGAGCAAATGCGCTTGAATGGGTCGCATGTGCACTAGGGCCCATGGGACCGAATCTACCAGTGACACTAGAGTCCCGATTAATTACATAAAGGACTGTGCCAGCAGCTGAACGGCTGTTTGAAATTTTTGATAAGCTTCAGCAGGTCCCCGAAATTTGTCTTGGGGGTGGGGAGACACCTTGTTAGCCTGTGTCCTGAAGTCTGCCCCCAAGTGGTTCCGGTTCTGGCTCAGGATTAGGGAACTCTTCTTCCAGTTGATGACAAAACCGTGTGCTGAGAGGCATTGGACTACTCCCTCCACTGCCTGTACCGCTTGGCTGAACTGCGGGGCTTGGATGAGGGTATCGTCCAGGTAAGGGGAAAGTTGAATCCCTCGGTTCCGAAGGTGAGCTACCACCGCTACCAGTACATTAGAGAAAGTTCTTGGGGCTGATGAAAGGAAGAGTTTTGAACTGGAGGTGATGCTTCCCCACTTTGAATCTGAGATATTGCCTGTGCAGGCTGTGAATAGGAATATGGAGATAGGCATCTTGCAAGTCGATGGATGCCAGAAAATCTCCTTGCTGTAATTCCTAGATGATTGAGAACAGAGTTTCCATTTTGAATGGTCTGCTGCGAAAACAGTGATTCAGGAATTTGAGGTCTAGGACAGGTCTGTGACCTTCTGTGTGCGTGGGTACAATGAAAAATAGGGAGTAGACCCCTCGATTCATCTCTTCGGGGGAACCCATTCGATAGCCCCCACTTGTAGAAGATCTGTGATAGCCTGCAATATCGCCTGTCTTTTGAATGGGTTGTCTGAGATGGGAGAGGGCACCATGTGAGGTAATGGAGGGCTCGAACTCTATCAGGTAACCCTTGCTGATAATGTCTAGAACCCATCTGTCCGACGTGGTTTGGACCCATTCCTCGAAGAATTCTGAAAGTCTGACCCCAACTCGAGGATGGGCCTGCATGGCCTCACTGTGATTTTTTGTTGCTATTTCCGGTGTCTCTGGTGCTTCCACCTCCACCAGATCTACTCCCTCTGAAATTACACTGTTATGGGAGAACCATGTTCTTTTCCCTAAACAGTTGGCGTTTTGCCCCTTGTTGTAACCCGTCACGAAAATTGCGTCTTGAGCCCGAGGACTCCTCTTTGCCCCAGCCCCTGTACTTGGGCATGTGCACCTTAGCTATTTCGCCAGATTCCTTCACCGCCTCCTTTAGAGTTGATCCGAACAGGAGATTGTCTTCGTAGGGTACGTTCACCAAATGGCTCTTTGTGGATGCATCCACTTGCCAGGCCCAAAGCCACAGGATGCGGCAAGCCAAGGTTTGGTAGAACATGGTCCTTGCAGCACACCTGACAGGCTTGTCTGAAGACATGCTCCCAGCAACTGGGCCTTATGCAGCTGTGCCCCTGAAATACGGGCAGTTCCCTTTAAGTGTCAGATCTGACCCAAATGGTGCAAGCCCCCTCAGTCTGGGGTGAAGAGGGGGGAGGATGGCCCTGGTTGCTGTGCAGTCAAGTTACGTACTGCTTTCTCTAAGTCCCCTACTTAATATGGGGGGGGGGGCGGCTTGCTGTTATCCTTTGATTTCTTCTGGCTGAGCGCTGAATCCACCAGAGCTACGCTCAACCGCGACAGAACAATGGCACTCCTGAGCGTCGACAAGGAATACAGCGCTCGTCGACGGGACAAGGAATCGATGAAGAAATGCAGCGCACATCGACGGGAACAGGTATCGTCGACGAGTGACTCCGTTGACAAGTGGCACCGTCGACGGGTAACTGAGGCCACTAAAACGTCGACCGTCAACGTGAGGAGACTAGCGCTGGTGAGGTGGTGCTTTTTTTTCAGTATTAGCCAAGTTCCCTTTTTGCCCCCTCACGAACGCAAATCAGGCCTTGGTCCTTGCCTGATGAGTCCTCCTGTCAGAAACCGCAGGAAAAGGTGCCGTGGAGGAGTGGGTCCCATCTGTGCTGCTTGCACGGCTGAGATGGGAACCACTCAGGAGCAGTGTAAAATCAGTTCCAATTACGTGAAAAGAACTCTCTGTTGTCCCACAAAGATAAAAATCCTCAAAAAGAAATATACGACTTGCAGTCTGCTGTCTTCAGCTCTGCCACTTGTGACAGTGCTCTGCTTGCAGAGTACCTGCTCTGTAGAAGGCAGGAAGTAAACTGGAGATGACCGGATGTGGAGGGCTACTTGTCCCCCTGCATGCAGAGCTCTTAATCCTGCCTCCATCCAGCATCAGGAGGTATAGCCCAGGCATACGGAAGCCCAGAGACCAGCTTAGGAGAGAGAAATGGGGTTTTTCCAACTTATGTGGATATCTCGGCCAAATTTGCTAATTTTGGCACCAAAGTTTTAACATGGGGTTCTTGGGACCCCATCTCATGAATTAAGTGACTGTCATCTGGTTATTCATTCCCGAAAGGTGATTTTGTGGTCACTGCATGGAATCACCTTTCGGGACCAAGTAATGAAACGACAGTGTCACTGTTCATGAGGAGGGCTCCCAAAAAGCCTCTGTTGCAAATTTGGTGAAAAAATTCCAAAAAATGACTGTTACGAGCGTGCGTTGCGCAGTTTCCACACACACCTCATAACTTCGCGCATTGTATTATTTTCAGCGTCCCATTTTCTACACTGGCATTTTTTCACACCTCCATATGAAGAGCACAGCTGTCATTTTTCACATCCTGGCCAAAATGTGTTTTCGCACTTCTGGCGCAGACTAGTGCAGTCGCTGTGGGAAATCAATGTTCGGGACGGATTAAGAAAACCACAGTGACACTGTTCGTGAGCGGAGGTCCCAAAATGTCTATGCTGAAAACCTGGTGACAAAAGTCCATAACATGACTATGCTACGAGCGTGCGTTGCATAGTTTCCAGGCACACTCGTAACTTCAAGAAATGCAGTTGCCCCTAAAGGACAACCTAAATTGTCAGGGTGGTTCCATAGGAAAAAATGCACAGGGGCAGGACTGGCTTGGGGGGCTTGGGACATGTTGGGTGAGCTCAGGTTGAGGTATGGGGATGGTAGGAAGGTGAGCCACGTGACGGGAGAGGGCATGGAGGTCATCCTCATGACAAATATGACAAGAAAGGTAAGGATTAGGCAGAGGGAAAAGGGGGAGGTGCCTGCAGAGGAGGGAGTCTCCCTCTTTTTGCTGGGATCTAAACTTAGCAGAACTCAGCACTCCGACTGGCAAGGAATCAGATTTGAGGTAAGGTATAGTGGGAAACAGTAGGCCTGGCCACATGGCTGGGAGGTTGGGCATGGGGGCCTAGCTTGGCCTGCATGGGCCTGAAGGCTGTAGAGGGAAGGGGGGAATAAATAAGGAATGGTGAAGCCATGTAAGGCCGAACAGGAGTGCACTACTAACAGAAAGCATTAAATGACAGTACTTGCAGGTGTAATTGCTCTTAGTTTTGGTAGCAAGAAATGGAAGAATGACATTAGCAGGTTGGTGATCTTGGGACCACGTGGTGGAGACATGGGGTAGTAAGGGATGAGTAAGCATGGAAAGGGGGAATTCGGCCTTCTAGTCTTAAAGGTGTCCCAAGCAGGGGCAAAGGATGGGGAATGAAAGCGATTTTAGGCTGTTAAAAAAAAAAAAAAAGAAAGAAAAGTACCTGTGAGGCAACCAGATCGCGGATGGCCTCTGGAGTCCATCTATGCACACTTGCTCTGATTTGCATGCTACTGTGCTTGGGCTGCTGCTGCAGTAGGGCTCTCGGGGGCAGCAGTGGCCATTTGTGATTAGTGCTGGTCGGGGCAATGCAGGGAGTTGGGCAGATGTTTCTTTGGACGCAGCGGTCATTTGGGGGGTTGCTGGCGAGGAGTGGGCATTTCTTGAGTGTTTTTTCAGCAGGGGACTGGGAGGTACTGGGGTCTTGCATGAGGGTTTTAGTGGTGTGAGGCCTGCTCCTCCTAGTTGTCCGGTGAGGTGGAGTTGCGTTGAGGCTCCTGCAGGGAGCCATCCGGCAGGTGATCCACCATGCTTGATGGCCTGATTCGCAAATTCAGGCAGCCTGCTACCGGAGGAAGGGGAAGCAGCCTGGCAATTCAGGGATCCTGTCATGGGGGGCTTTAGGACAGCACCGCAGCCTAAGGAAGGAGAGCTAAGGGTGTTTTTTCAGTTGGTCCTTGGGGGCAACGCCAGGCCAGGAAGCGGAGGCGCTGTAGGGGATGGCTGACCAAAGAACAGCCAGGAAGAGGCTTTTGATGGGTATTCCTAGGCTGGGGAGGCCACAGACTTGGTGTTCAGTGGCATCAGTGGGCTGAGCATGCGAGATAGTGGGAAGAGCGGGTGCACATGCGTGGCCAGCTTGCGAGCACCATGTTTGTGGTCCCAGGCACTGGAAAGAGTGACACATGGGCAGTTGGAGCTTGTAGACATAAATATCTTCTTCTCTGAAAATAAAAAACTATCCCAAGAAAGGATTTCATCAGGAGTCATAAATTCTCGGGTGGGGCTTTCATCACTGCACATGCTCCCATGCTGCAGTAACAACAGGAAGGGGGGAGGGCTCTTAACAGCTCATTAAGGCTGCTTTTACCAAATGCACACAATAAAATGGAATCGGAAAGAAGTCAGGCTCAGCTTCATCCAGAATAGCCATGTATGGAATATAAAACATGCCATAAAATGAGATGCAATAAAAAGCTTTCATTTCACACGTATCACCTATCTTGTAAAACGTGAACGAACAAAAAGAAAAAAGGGTCAAATGCAGAGGGAGCAACAGCATTATGCTATCTGCTACCGGCTCTGTTTTCAAAGGCATAGGGGCAGGAGAAACAAGATGTTAAAGGCACACAGACAGTAGGGGGCCAACTGGTTAAAAGGCAGGGTTTGAATCTCAATTGCTCCCAATGGTTTTCCTTTTATAAAGTCAGCCCTGAAGGCAATAAAATGCTTATACTAAACAGGCGTGATGGGCAGGTGCTGCGCTTTTGAATCACAAGGGAATGCACAATTAATAAACTACTGTAATACACAGGCTGGTTGGGAGACTCAAGTGAGTACGATGTATAATGAAATCAAGCCGGGGGATGGAAATATAGCCACAATAACGCAGCTGGGACAGAGAAAGGTTTGCTGCAAGCAGATGTTGTTAAAAAGGGCAGGCAATATATTGTAAGCCTGTGTAGGGTATGGGTGGTAGAAAATCGGGTGTAAGTGTGTTGGAAAATATATATAATAATTAGAAAGGAAATAAAGATGCAACAAGAATGCCATAGGCATGTGAGTAAAAATAAAAAACAAACAAACAAAAAAACAGGTAAGCTAGCTAATAATACATAAGACACTAAGGACAATACAGCTCGGATTGAGAGAGAGGGGTAGTTTCCGAAGGGTCATTAGACTGTAAAGACCTTGCAAGATAAGGGGGTTGGGGAGGATTAGGACAGAGGATAACCAGGTTTTGCTATATATCCCCCACCACCCCCCAAGTACTTACTTATTCAGGATGGCAGAAAACAGAGAAGTCACAAGTGTCCAGATGATGGAACAGGCGGCAGAAATGATGCTAAAGGTCAATGAAATGATGCAGATGGCTCGGAAGAACAGGCTGCGAGGGTGAAATCCAAGAAAGGGCAAGGGAAAAAGCTTGATGGAGAAGGTGAACAAGTTGAGAGAGACAGCGAAACAGAAGGAGGCGACCAAAGGCACAGGGAAACGGAAGACACCTTCGGGGGTGCCGGGAAGAGCCCAGCAGAGAAAAGTATGCCACAGGAGGGAATGGAACAGGGACAGATGGAGGAACCGGATGCAGAGGAGGACACGAGTGGCAAGGATAAAGGACATCAGAACCTGGAGGGGTATCTGAGTATTTAGCAGGTATGTTGGGAGATATGGGGAGAAGGGGATAGAGAAAATGGAAACGGCGTTAGAAGAACTAAAGGCAGACAGGAAGAAAGGGAACACAAAAACCAGAGTGGGCAACGATGGGATAAAGGATATGATGCTGGGGGACCATGTGCCCTTAGCTATTAAAGAGAAGATATGGAAAGGCGAATACATGGATATATTCGCATTGGTAGACAAAGAATCCGCAAAGAGGTATGCTCAAAAAGAAACTATGGAAAAATCTGAGATGACGGTGGCATTAGCGATAGCAGGAAATAAGGTGGAGGAAATAAGTTATAAGGGGAAAAAATATAGAAAAATGGCAGGCGGGGTTCTCCATATTCAGTGCCATCCTGCTAGAAAAAAGATGCCAGAGTTGACCATTCCATTGCTCACACATGTCGCCACAGTAAAGGACGCCTATACGACAAAGGTGAGCCTGGGATGGCTGAAATATGATGAAGCTTTCAGGCAGAGGATGGCGGCCAGGGGAGATCTGAAGTGGGATTCCACTCTTTTCGAGCTATGGGTGAGGAGTCTGTCCAGTTACGGGGGAAGGGAGTAGACAATGGGGAAATGGGCAGCAAGTGAAAACATGCTGGGGTTTCAACAAGGCGTCGTGTTCTTGGACCAACTGCAAGTTCAGACATATCTGCTCGAAGTGCTCTGGGCAACATCCAGTGACATGCTGCAGAGCAATGGGGGACATAAACAAGTAGAGGGGGGCCATTTTGGGGGCAAGGGGTTACCAAAACAGGAGGGATTCAAGGAGAGGGATAAGGGTCTGGTGAGCTGGGGAACCAATGAGTGAGGTTGGACAACAAAAGGGCGGGGGTTTGGGTTAGACAGGGACCTGTTGGGAGTTTGCTCTAAAGGGTCAAACTTAAATTTATTTTGACAAAGCAACACCCATGGGGCCAGTTTACTGGGACGGTGGGGGGAAAAGATGAAAACATGGCAGTTAAAACAAAACATATTGAGGGGGTAAAAATAAAATCACATAGCTGACAGCTTTTCCCGTTACAGCTGGAGAGTTTCAGGTCTGTGGCGCCACACGCGGCAGCACAGAGAACGCAGGTATCAGAGGGAGCACGGAAATTTGGTTGGAAGGAGCCCAACTGCTATATAGGAGCTCCTACTCCGCAACACACTAAGGGCATACGAGGGGGCATGGGGGGCATTTCAGGAGTTCCAGGAGCAGGCGGGGTTCAAGGTAAGTGAGCCAGTTTCACAGGACCAGATAACAAGATACATGGTGAAAAAGTGGGAAGCAGGAATCTAGCGGGACAATGGGAGTACAATTAGCAGGGATAGGATGGGCTTGCAGCCCGAAAGGATGGGCTGAACCAAATAAGTTTAAAGTGGTTCGGGGCATGTTGATGGGGTGGCAGCGGTTAAAGGGAGGAAAGGCAGATTTGAGAAAACCTGTGTCAGAAAAAAAAAAAAAATCGAAGAGCTAGTGGGGGCACTGGGGGAGATATGTACATCAGACTTCGAAGCCTTTTTATTCAGGGCCATTTTTACAGTTATGGCAAAAAGGCGCATTCAGGGTAAGCGAGGTAGTGTCGGGCAACAAAAAGGACGAGAGAGGAGGATTGTGGGAAAAGGAAATATGTTGGGAACAAGAAAGGGTGACAATTTGGCTGAGGCGTTCTAAGACTGATCAGAGGGGGACGGGGGGGCGGAGACTGCACTGGAGAGACAGGAGACTGAGGGGACAAGCCCAGTCGCCTCCCTGTGGAAATATAAGGTGAGGAAGAAAAAGGGCGGCAGGCAATTCTTTACACGTAGTGATGGCAAGCCGGTTACGTGCTTCCACGTAATGGAGGTTCTGAAGAAGGGGATGGCACATCTGGGAGAGAACTCAGAGAACTATTCCTCTCATTCATTTAGGATTGGAGCCGCGTCCATGCTGGCGGCAAAAGGGAAATCGGAAGAAGAAATTAAAAAACCAGGAAGGTGGCAGTCAAATTGCTATAAGAGGTATGTAAGGAAACTGGAATAACATAAGTGTATTAAACTACTTATGACTCAAAGGGAAAGAATGCACACGCCATCCACATAATCAGCAATATCAAACTGTTGTTAGGTTAAATCATAACAGTTTATTATCAGAACCAAAAACAAATGATTATTTTCTGACAACCGCATACCTCACTACGTGTTTTTTAGCAAATAAAAGTCCATTTTATAATGTGTGCGATCATGAAGGAATAATGCACTTCTCAGATGGCAGCAGCACTCACTCACCTATGCCTCGCGCCTAACAAACAACCACCCAAGGCATGCATTATACCCTTTTGTAACACGGCAAAAAGAGAGAAACCCGAAATAAGGCAACGTCATTGGACAAAACGCACCACGTGATCAAAGTTGGAGCAGTGATTAATAACTGGTAATGCCCGCTCCAACTATTAATCACGGGGGCACCAGGTCAGGCTCTAGCACCACTACCTGCCACAGGAGCAAACAGAAAACACATTGCAGCGAAACGCAGGATCTCACCGCGCCTACATAAAGCTGAACACTTCCAGCGAACAGAAGTGTACAAACGGAAACGACGACGATGCAAGTATTCCCGTGTTATGAATGCATTAATGCCCTCGGAGTTGAATATACTGGGAATTAATGGCATGGTTGGTGAGTTAGGCACTGCCAAGGCCTTGCATACACACCCCCCCAAAACCATGCATTCATTTCCCAGTAGAAGCCTCCTTCATCGGACATTAATGCTTACATAACTACCAAGGCAAGAGTGAAGCATAATCTGGCCAGGGATATCCGGGGTTGGGGGTGAGGGGTTCTATAGATACATAGGGGAGAAAAGAAACGAGAGGGCACAGTTCAGCAGGATTAGGTCTGAGGAGGGATGGGCGCAGGAAGCAGGGGAACAAGCAGAGGTACTAAATGACTACTTTGCCTCGGTCTTTACCGGGAGGGGGGGGTTCCTTCCCTTCCAAAGGGAGAGAAGGGGATCCCACAGATTTGAGAGGTCAGTTACAGTCAGAAGGATTAGAAGGGGCTAAGGTAGGGGACGGGCCGAATCTAGAGGGGGATGGGTGGGAGCGTGAGGAGGACTGGAAGGGCAAAATCACAGTGGATAGGGTGAGAGAGGCCCTCCAGTCGCTGAGGCCTGAAATAGCGCCGGGGCCAGATGGCCTGCATCCAAGGATACTGAAGGAATTGGCGGATGTGCTGGAGCTCCACTGGCTGCACTCTTCAACATTTCTCTGAGGACAGGGTGGGTGCCTCAGGATTGGAGGGTGGCAAATGTGGTGCCCATCCACAAAGGGGGTGTCCAGAGAGGAGATGGGGAATTATAGGCCTGTTAGCCCAATGTCTGTGGTGGGCAAGGTTATGGAGGGCATTATCAAGGAGAAGCTTCACGGTCAGCTAGAAAGGTTGGGGCACCTGGATGACAGGCAGTATGGTTTTGTTCCAGGGAGGTCGTGCCATACCAACCTAGTGGAGTTTTACGACTGGGTGATGGGTGCCCTGGACCAACAGAGGCCGGTGGACGTCCCCTATCTGGATTTCAGTAAGACGTTTGATTCAGTACCCCATAACGACCTGGTGACAAAGCCATGGGGGATGGGGTGGAGGAGCAGTTGCTCAGGTAGGTGGTAAAATCGGCTTACAGGGCAAATACAGAGAGTGGTGGTTGGTGGGATAGTCTCCTCTCCTAGAAGGGTCACTAGCAGGGTCCCCCAAGGTTCGGTCCTGGGGCCACTCCCGTTCAATGCCTATGTCTCAGACATAGGGAGGGGGGGTTAGGAGTAGGCAGAGTCTTTTTGTGGAGGACTCGAAACTGGGAGCACTGGCAGATGGGGATGAAGAGAGAGAGGGGCCCTCCAGGGGGACCTGGATACCCTGGGGAGGTGGTCAAGGAAGTGGGGATTGAGGTTCAACGCAGGGAAATGTAAGGTGCTGCATCTGGGGGTCAGAAACCCTGGCCATGCATACACTCTGGAGGGGGCCACACTACAAGCCACAACAGGTGAGAGTGACCTAGGGGTAGTGGTGAACATTAAAATGAATAACACTGAGAACTGTCAAAGAGCCGCAGCACAAGCAAACAGGATACTCTGCTGCATAACCAGGGGGATTACCTGCAAGAGGAGGGAGGTGATCCTCCCTCTGTATAATGCCCTGGTCAGGCCACACCTTGAGTACTGTGTGCAATTCTGGAGACCTCACCTTAAGAAGGACATAGCACTGCTGGAGAGGGTCCAGAGGAGGGCGACAAGGATGATACAGGGCATGGAGGGTAGGACCTACGGGGAAAGGCTGGAATAACTCAGGCTGTCTATAATGGAGGAGAGGAGGGACAGAGGGGACATGATAGAGGTCTTCAAGTTTGTAAAGGGGATAAATAAGGGCGGAGCCAAGGAGGCGTTCAGGCTTAAGAAGGGGAACTACCAGGGGCACAGTGGAAGCTGGGGGAGTACAGGGGGAAGCACAGGAGGCACTACTTCACTGAGAGTGTGGTGGAACCATGGAATGCACTGCCCAGGAGTCTGGTGAAAGAGTGCTCAGTGGAAGGATTCAAGAAGGGTTGGGACAGGTAAAGGGGGATGTTGAAGCCCTCTGGGTTTGTGGGGGAGAGCGAGATCCCAGTATGGGGCTGGCTACCAAGCAGACATGATAGACTATGAGGCCTATTCTGCTGGCTTTTACTATGTTAGCACACCTTGTCATGCGTCATCCCCTACTTGGGGTATTACTGCAGATATGTATTAAGACTGGATGTCGAGTGCAATTTAAAAAAATCTTCTAAGACAAAGACTGCTGAGGAACAGGACAGCATTTCTTGAGTACACGATAAGAAAAGTACACACACTGCCCACCTGCATTGAACTTGCACTGCATCAAGAGTTGTTCTGTTGCTGCAAATATATTACGCAGTCTGTGTTGTGGGGTTGACGGGGGGGGGAGAGAAAATAAGGACATGTAGTATTTCAGCCAGGGTATGAAATTCGTGAAAAAAAGTACATGCCCACTTGGGCATGTAAGAAGAAAATGTACATGCCCAACAAACTATTTACATGCCGCCCCTTAGTTTATGTAATTCTAGACATCATCTTCACTGGACCAAGCACTTTCGTTTTCATCTAGGGCTGGCAGAAGCAGCATGCAGTGACAGTGTTCTGGAGCCATAAGCTTTGGTAGTGGGCCTTCTTTTGCCATTTTTCCACCACAGTGATATGGCACCTTGAGGGTTATAGTCAGTAAGCTGGGGTCCATTCAGAGATATAGACATTAGGTTGTGTAGGGTGTCTGGGTGTAATCCAACCCTCCAGTCATTTTTCATTCTTCCCATCAGAGAGAAGCCTCTTTCTGCAGCAGCAGTGTGAACAGGAATCAGGAGGATGATTCTGACAATGGCCAGCACATTTCGAAATTGTTGATCCTGCACATCCGCAAGAATCACTTTCTGCCACAATTTCAGAGACTTACAACTTTCAACAGACAGCAAGTGAAGTATGTGCTTTTTTAAGTCTAGCCACTCCAGCAGTACCAAAGTAACATCAACTCCACGAGACTCTAGGACCACTTTATAGTGATCAACAATTGTTTGAATTGCTTGATCTCCATATGTTTCAAGTGCCTCTGTGGATGTTGGCCAGGACTGAAAATTTAAAGCTCTTGCAGCTAGTAGCACTTTATTGGTCGTGAAGGACTGAAGCAGATTCAATGTGCTGTGATGTTTTCTGAAGAATTTTTTTGATCTCTGAAATTGTGGCTTCTACAATGTCTGAAGGAGAACCTGATCTGTGCCTGCTAGTTTCACTAGTTAAGTCAACACTGTTGTACTGAGTTAGGTTCTCATTTACAGATGTAAGTGTTATGTGGTGAAGAGTTTCTTGATTTGAGAGACCATTTAGTTTTTGAATTGTGCTTTCTACTCTGCTGTGAACTTTTTCAACAGTGGCATCCTCTTGCTGAAAGCACAGACTAAGAGCAGATAAGTAACCAAAAAACACTTTCAGAAAGTTCATGTATATAACACATTTTAAAGTCTTAAGCACTTTAAGTATTCCTAGTGCTTTTTGGCCATGATCCTGCTTGTTTGTCAGTGACACATGTTCCACGTGAGGCACTAATGCAGCCCAGTTCCTTTCAAGAGCAGAAATGGCCCGTTCTCTGTGTGCAGGCCACCTAGTGCCACCAGTGTTAACTGGTTTGACCACATTAATATTTAACAGAGATCCTGTTTCCTCTAGGCCCTTCCAACTTTTTGGTGACCTGTGGTAAAATGAGTAAATGTTCAGCAGAAGTTGTTCTAATGACTTGTAAAAGGGGCAGTCTCTGAACGAATCCTTAATAGCAAGCTCTAACGATGTGCACAGCAGTGTATGTCAGGTGTGGGCACTGGAAATCTTGCTTTATTCGACTAAGGACACCTGAAGTGCTCCCAACATTACAGCAGCACCATCAGATGCCGCACTTATCAGCTTATGTTTCCGACCACCATCCTTTAAACCACCTTCACCCTCTAAAGCATTAATCACAGCATTTAAAATGCTTTCTGAATTAGGGACACTGACTGGTTTCAGTGCAAGAAATCGAATTACAGGTAGGCCATTTTCAAAAACACGTACATAAATGCCCTCCTCCTCAGTCACACTTCTATCTGTGCAGGAATCAACAAGAAAAGAAAAGAAGTCATTGTCTTGTAGTAGACTAGCAGTAGTGCTTTGAATATCGTGGGCAATATAGTGAATGAAGACACGGCATTGCTTGTCACTGCTGTAACTGTGACTCATAGATTTACAAAGAAGAAATCATGGGGATGATGCTATCAACCCAGGAAAATCCCTGAAAGGCCTTTCGGTCCTAGCAACGTAATATGTAGTACAGAACAATTTACAAATTTGATCCATTTCTTTTTGTTCCATAAATTGTATGGATTTCTCTATTGGTCTTTCTCCAACTTTTGTTTTATTTGCAATGTATGCCATCTCAGCATTTTTGTGTGCTATGGACACTTCATGTGCTGAGATAATGTGTACTCTCAAAGTACTGCATCCAGTTCTGAAATTATTTTTGCTTTGGCTTTTATCATAACTCTGACACCATGTACACAACATGGCACATTTATCTGCGTCATACGTAAGCCACTTCCTGCCCTTTTTCCAGGACTCCTGAAATTTTTTAACTTTCGGGGCCTTAACCTGGCTTTCAGTACAAGCAGTAGCACTTGAGGAAACTTCAGTGGTCACAACAGTTTCACTGTCTGGGCAAGGAGGTGGTGGGGTTATAACTGTGCCTGTAGTAGTTGTACTAGTACTTGGTGGGGAATCAAGTCAGCTCCACGATCTCATCAGAACGCTTTCTCTTAAATCCAAATTTAAAAAGACTCATGGTGTCTGCCTGGTTTTTGGAGCTGAACTTGTGAATACTGATTTTAAGAAATTTTTATTTGTGTTACTCAGTATTAATAAATGCAACAAGGAAAAAAGTGTGTCTTGTCTTTTTTTTTTATAATAAACTTAACAAGAAAATTGTGTGTTGTCTGATTATTTGTTATAACAGGTATTAAGATTTTCGATAGTCCACACAGTGTAGCCTCTAAAAAGCTAGAGATTTTTTATAACAGTATTCAGATCAAGAGACTTTATCAAAAGAATAAAGATCCTTTTTATTTAGATTTCAGGTACTGTACCGGGTACCATACATACTCCTTCACACACACCACACAAGTAGTAACTGTTGTTAAACTTTTATTAGGAGGAGACTTTATTTAACAGAGTGACAGAAGGATGTAGAATTTCAGTAGGTGGCTATCTGACCAGTTATAGTGTGACTGTACAAGGTAAACGAGTAGCTCCCAGTCCCCAACTGCAATCTTTTTCAAATAGTTACCTCCTCAGCTCAAGTAAGCTCAAGTAAGAGTCTTTTTTTGTTTGGCTAGGCTTAGGTTTATATCATGTCAAGCAGCAGATTACATACAGACAGCCTGTAGACAAGGTATATTATTCATATATAGTCTAAGTCTACTGTCTAGATTTCAATTTGCAAAGAGATTTTCCCTGCAAGTTCAGCTTCTGCTAAACTGAGGCTGGGACTACAAAAAAAGAGACTGCAAAAGGCAAGTGCAATATAGACTGGCTGGCAATCCCTCAATCCCTCACACTGATGCAGTCTATAACAACTATTATTGCCTCAGAACATAGGAAGGATCCAAAGGACAGTACTAGACAGTTTTGGGCAATTTTGATATTTAATTTGCAGACTGGTACAGTGTATTTAGAACACTGTCTGTCTGCAGTGCTTCTTGTTAGACTTTTTCAGTTTAACAGAAAGAGCAGCTTAATCTCATTCAGGACTGCTTCTGGCTGCTTTGCTACACTTGCTTGCTTCCTAGTTTATTTATTTATTTATTTTTTTTTACTGTGTTTACTCCTGCCCTCCCTCCTGAATGGAGAGACCCTCGTAGTCTCAAGACACAGACTCCTCTCCTGGCTACCAACACTGTTTAATTTAACACCCCCCCTTTGCAAAACAGTTTTATTTTTATTTAACAAACCGAGCTCTTAAAAGAGCTGTTTTTTCCTATTGTGTAGCTCGCTAGAGTCGCGACGATCGCTTGGCGATTCCCCTACGGCAACAGGACCTGTTTCGCGGAAAGAAAGCCAAAGAATGGCGGGCTGTGCAGAGTCCTTGAAATTTACTGTCTGGAGGGGGCGGGCGGAAAGGTAGAAATACTGCTGCCAATTGGTGCGTGCGCCTGCTGCAACCCGCCTCCAACAGTGCTCGAGGACTCGAAGACAGATTCTGTGCCACTGAAAATGGCACATCAAGCAGACAAGCAAGCAGTCAGCTGACATCCCAGACGAGCACAATCGTGATCAGCTCTTGGGATGTCAGCTGTGCGCCTTTGGTCCTCGGATCACACAAGGCCGAAACCACCTGGGGTGGAGGTAAAAAAAAAAACGGAACTCCGTGAAAATACCTTAGGTGCCGCACTAAACCGCTGTAGGTGTCCTGAAGCAAAGTGCCTGCCCTGGGGCACCTAAGGTATAGGAATTTCGCACCCTGATTTCAGCGTATAGTTAAATCCCCCCCAATCAAAAAAGGTTCACTTGTACAATTACAGAGACTAAATGAGATTCCGATTTTTTTTTTGGTTTTTGTTTTTAAACAGGGAAATAAACGTGTTGGTTTGGCTACAGATTGTGTCTTTTGTCAGTTTTTATTTTCACATAAAACACCGTAAAACAAAAACAGTAAATAGCATATCTGACAATATTATAATAAACTAAATACATAAATAGTACACAAACATCTTTATTCTAGCTATTTTCAGTTAACAGATACGTTGAGTATTTTTTGTATTTGTGGTTTCCCTGTTCTGTTAACAACTGAATTTTGTTCTCTATAATCCTTATAACTCTATATGCGCTATACAAAGAGTTATAGTAACAGGAAGACAAAAGGGATAAATAAAGAAAGGAAAGGGGTCTTACTAATCGACACAAAAAGACTTAAAATTTTCAGCATCGTGCCAGCTTCCCCAAGCCCGGGGAAGGGTTAGCAGCTGGTGTCGCTGCATGCCTGCTGCCTGGCAGCTCCGCAATAGTAGGAGGCCTAAAACCCCACAACCCTTCCCCACATATGTTCAGTATATCTCAGTCCAGTGGGTTCCGCCCATCTCCACATACCAGTGAATTCTTTCTCTGAGTCTGGTAAATTGGGGTAGCCCTGCCAAGGGGATCACCCATGGAGCTCTGTGAAGGAGCTGGTGAGACCAGCATTCCGGAGGGCAACCAGGGGCAGAAAGCCCAGCAAGAAAAATGTACAAATTCTAAAGTTAGGGGCGGAGCAGGTGTTCTGCAAGTGTCTGAAAACACTGCCACTGCAGTCACTGAAAGGACATTTCGTTATCGGACCTTCTAAAGGAGCCCTAAGTAACTGCGCAAGAAACCTCTGTGGTTTTGAGAGCTCAAGTTTTATAACACACTGCTGTACTCTTCATTATCTAGTGTTTATCAGGCTGCATCTTTTACTATTTTCACCACCAAGTTGCATCATTCCTGCTACTGAAACAAGTACTAAAAAGGCATCAGTTGCGGTTAGTCACAACAAACTGCCCCTCCCAATAGTTTCAGGAGTGAAAGGGTACAGCAGGTAGTGCAAGATGACGCATGGTAAAACTAGTACAGAGTGTTCAGACTCTGTCGTATTTATTTCGTTTTTGCTGACTGGGAAAGGAGGACTAGCCAAAAGGGGCGGGGGAAGAATACAGATGCAAACCAACTGAAACGGAACCAGATTAACTGTTGGTTCTACAGTATTTTAGTGTATGAGGAAAATCTGGCCAGGACACCAGGGACATTAGCCTACTCTTCTCAAGAAGTGCCATGGGCTATTGGGCTCATTAATGCCCACCTGAACCACCACCAAACAGGTCATCCAATGGACGTTACACCCAAACAGAACAGCATCCCCCCTAGTACTACATTTAGAGGCCAGCATTTTATGGCAGAAGCCTAATCCTGGCGCGGGATCGGGACACACAACCTTTTGGATCTGCTACTAACTGGGTTTAGGCTGCAAGTTAAATCCCCCACGTGCTTGGCTAATTGTTACCCAAAACCTTTTGATCAAAGGACAAAACACTTAGCCATGTAGTTTTGGTCTGCAAGCTACTTCTTTCCTAGTCTAATGCTGCCAGTCTTTCAAACTGTGCAGCCTACACAAAAAACAAGCAACATGGCATGTGACAGTTTATAACATGCAATTAAAATCCAGAGTACTGATTGGCTGAAACACCAGTACAGCTGGGTAATTAAGTGCCCATAATTGTACGCCTGCACTTCTTTCAAGGTGCTAGCCTGTGTACACAAAGCACTGCAAATATCACTACTCAGTATAACCGTTTCTTGTACTGAGCATTACACTGTTAGTTCCTGCTCACTTAGCTCCGGCAGGACATCGCAGTGCTGACTCGTAATTTAAACAAATTAAAAAAAACTCACCGTTGCACCTGCTCTGTTTCACAAGCCAATGGGAAATTGACGCACAAGCACGTCACTCTCACTGAGTGAGTGAAGTGTTGGGGACACCGAGAGTGCAGCATTTGAATGGTCCGGGATAGGGTTCCACATTAAATAAATATTTATTTTGACTTTATAGAATGATTAAGAAAAAACATTTACTGTGATTTTTCTTACATATGTTATAAGTGAAATAAAACACTCCGCGGATGTGTGATTATGGTGAAATAATAAAAAAAAAAATATCACACTTCTCTTTTGGGTGTTTAAAGAGCACCACAGCTCACCACAGAAGCCGTGACGGACCTTTACCTGCCCCCAGTTCATGCGCTGCAGACAGCTAATTTTTATCTGCCTCAGTTTGTGGTGAGGTGGGCAGTCATTAGGTTGCTGGCTTTCGAGCAGACAAGACAGACCATTTGGCCTATTCTGCTGACTTTTTAGTATGTTAGTTTAGGAAGGCAAGGGATCATATTTTGGTTCCATGGAGCTGACAGCCTGACCCTTCCCTGGTCCTCAGCGATGCCCCCGCACTAGCACATTTTGTGATGTAACTGTATGGAGCGTGCAGGGGCACACTCCATAGAAAGTAATGGGGCCTTTTTGGTTTTTTGTTTTTTTTTAATAATAATTTAGATTGCCATTCCAAACAAATCAAGGCCACCGCTCAACTAACAAGGCTCTTGTTAGCTGAGTGGTGGTCTTGATTTGTTCAGAACGGCAATCTAAACTATAAAGAAGAACAAGTTAAAAAAACAGCCCCACTCTCCACAGAGTATTGAATAAGCCAAAAAAAACTGATTTGCAGTTTTACACGTGAAAGTACTAATTAGCTGTAAAAATACAGTGTTTGACACAGAATGGTTAGCAACATTTTAAAATATCTAATTTCATTAATTTTGCCTACTGTGCCATAGGCTCACTGACAAAAATGGTTAGCAGTCTACTGCTATGCATTTTTGGGCATGATCAGCATTACCCACTGTTTTGCTATGCTATACCAGCTATTTAAAACCCTGCTCCATATAGTTGCATCAGAAAGCGTGCTAGTGCAGGGGTGGCGCGGAGGACCATGAAGTGAAAGGGATCGGGCTCTCAGCTCCATGGAACCAAAATACGATCTCTTCCCTTTCTAAACTAAGGCAGATAAAAATTCAACAGTTGGCAGTTTATGAATTGGAGGAAGGTAAGGGTCCTTCAGCGCTGGGGGCGGAGGGGATTTCAAACAGAGCAGCAAAGGTGCTCTTTAAAGGCACATGGAGCAAGCACCTTGTGCCTAACAACATCTTCAAGAGGAGTGGGTGACAAACATGCCAGGAACAGACTGGGGGACTATGACATCCTCGGTGGTCAGGGAACAGAGGTTGTTGGATGTCTTTCAGGATGTATTCCTAACCTAGCAGATGGGGGAGCCGACCAGGGAGGCTCGGATACTGGACGTGGTCCTGGCGGACAGTGACCAGATTGGGGGCCTGGGAGATAAGGGACCCGCTGGCGGGGAGTGACCATGCCACGGTCTGGTTCTGCCTGGACCTAGGAGAGAAGGAAGGCTGCACAAAGACGGAGGTAACTGACTTCAGGGGGGCGGATTTCAAGGAAATGGGAAGGATTCTTAAGGAGCGTTTGGACGGGATAGAGCCGGACATGGACACTGACAGTAGGTGGGAAATCATCAGGACAGGGGTGCAGGATGCTACCAGCACCTGTGCAAGAGTGAGATGCAAATGTGGTTGGGCCCCAAAACCCTGCTGGTGGACCCAGGAGGTTCAGGAGGTGGTGAGGGAAAAGAAGGCAGCCTACGGGAGTTTCAAGAGCTCAAGGAGTGAAAGGGATCGAGGGGAGTATCAACTGATGGCCAGAGGGGCCACTAGAGTGGTGAGGGTGGTTAAGGCAAGGGAGGAAGGAGCAGAACCTGGCTAGGGAAATTAGGAGAAGGAACATGGGGTTCTTTAGATACACTGGGGAAAAATAAAGGGTGAAGAGGCAGATTAGCAAGATTAAAACAGGGGAGGGATGGGCACAAGACCCGGGGGAGCAGGCTGAGGTACTAAATGAGTACTTTGCCTCAGTTTTTACCAAGGAAAATGGGGGGCTGCATCATACATGGAAGAAGACTGTGAAACTGAGGAGGGGGGACCCTTACCAATTGGTGGGTCTGGGGAGAGGGGGGAGCCATCACTGGCAGGAGGAGGGGAAGGCAAAACAGGGGTCCGAGGAAGCGGAGGTGGAAATCATGGTAGAGAGAGTGAAGGAAATCCTCAGGTCTCTTAAGACAGAGAAGGCACCTGGGCCAGATAAATTACATCCCAGAGTACTGAGGGAACTGGTGAATGTTCTGGCAAAATCCCTGGCGGAGCTTTTTAGCATCTCTCTGAGGACGGAGTGGGTGCCCCAGGACTAGAAGGTGGTGCATATAGTGCCTATCCACAAGGGTGGATCAAAGGAGGAGGCAGGAAACTACAGGCCCATCTGCCTGACATCGGCTGTGGGCAAGGTGATGGAGGATATTTTCAAGGAGGGGCTGGGGGGGGACTGGAAAAGTCGTGGTTCCTTGACGATAGACAGCATGGCTTAGTCCCGGAGAAATTGTGTCAGACAAACCTCGTGGAGTTCTAGGATTGGGTGAAGAGTGCCTTGGACCTAGGTAGGCCAGTGGACGTCCTCTTTCTTGACTTTAGTAAGGCATTTGACTCCGTTTCTCACAGGGGCCTGTTGGATAAGCTGGGGGAAATGGGGGTGGGGCACCAGATGATCAGATGGATAGGGAACTGGCTCCAAGACTGGACTCAGAGAGTTGTGGTTGGGGGGAATAGTCTCATCAGTGGAGTCCCTGAGGGATAGGTCCTTGGGCCCCCTCCTGATCAACACCTACGTCTGTGACATAGCGAAGGGTATCAGGAGTGAGAGGAGTCTCTTTGTGGATGACTCAAAGCTGGGGGCAGTGATGGATGGGGAGGAGCGGAGGGTGGCCCTACAGGGGGACCTGGAGGCTCTGGAAAGGTGGGCTAGAAAGTGGAAACTGAGGTTCAATGCAGGGAAATGCAGGGTACTGCACCTGGGAGCCAGAAATCCAGGTCAAGTGTACACCCGGGGATGCTGCATGTCTCGATGGTTGAGAGAGACCTGGGGGTGGTGGTGGATGTCAAGATGAACAACTCTACTTGTAGAAGGGCAGCAGCTAAGGACAACAGGATGCTGGGATGCATCGCTAGGGGATCACCTCCAGAAGGAGGGAAGTGATACTCCCTCTGTATAACTGCTTGGCGAGGCCACACCTCGAGTACTGTGTGCAGTTTTGGAGGCCACACTTAAAGAGGGACATTGAACTCCTGGAGAGGGTCCAGAGGAGGGCAACCAAAATGATCTGGGGCTTGGGGGATAGGACCTATGGAGAAAGGCTCAAAGAGTTAAATATGTACACATTGGAAGAGAGAAGGGATGGGGGATAGAGGTCTTGAAGTACATGAAGGGGGTAAACAGGGGAGGCGCAGTCAGGGTGCTCCTAAGGAAAGGGGGGGCAACTAGAGGACATAGGTGGAAGTTGGGGGAGGAGGAGGTGCTACTTCACTGAGAGGGTGGTAGAACCATGGAATGCACTGCCCGGGGGGCTGGTGAAGGCAGAGACTGTGGAGGGATACAAGAGGGGGTGGGACAGGTAGAGGGGAAGGGTTGTAGAAGCAAAGTCCAATGCAGCAGGAATACCCTGGACTGGGAACGGAGAAGCCCAATAGGGGGGCAGCAAGGTCAGCTCCCAGGGTGGGGGCTGACCAAACAAGCAGACACGAAGGACCGCTAGGCCTATTTTGCTGGCATTTTAGTATGTTAGTATCCTGCCTTATCACATTTTTAAACCCTTGCCTTTATTGCTGTTATCAAGATTCCAGTCTCCTGCAGCATGGAAACACCACATGCTGGGGCCAGAGCCTTTAGAAGGGGTATACTACAGGAAGTGGAGCTGGTTCAGAGACTAGGTGTGAAGAACTGCAGTGGGGTCATCCAGGATGCAACACTCTCTACAGCTTCTGTCAGTGATATGCTGCAGAATGCTGCCATACCCCCAATACCCCCCCATAACATCAATGAATAATCCCACCTGTTAAACCCCTTAAATAAATCAACAGTCAGTTACACATACCACAATCCGGGAACCCCTCCCCCTCTCAGATTACTCAAAACACTCAAACCCCAATCACCCTTCAACTGCACTTAGCACAGGCCCTACACAGTTAGTTATGCATATACGTATCTGTTCTGGTAAAGCCTTGTTAGCCTACTCCCCGTACACGGATTCACATACCCATGATGCCTTGCACTGGGGTAAGGACTGGAGCTTAGCCTGTATGCACGTGGTATGGAGAGATGCACAGCAAGCAACCAACCAATTAGGATATGTCTTTTCTCCTTGCATTCTTTTATGATCCTGTGCGTTACTTTTCTTGCGAATGGTCTCCCCGGCATGCTAACTCCTTGCCTAAACCCATTTTATAAATGTCATTTCCATTAGACGACTTCAGATAAAGGGGAGATTCCAAGATATCTGCTTCTATGTTGCAGAAGAGGTCATCTTTGACTTGGGGGCCCTGTCGGCACTAAGAACAACAGAAAGAAATCGGTCTCCATACTAATGTATCAAAATAATCTTCACATTTTATTCAGTGTCTAGCCATATACCACACACACATGGGCGGACATTTCGAGGGGTTTACCTATAGAGCTTCGACAGCGCTAAAGCAGACATCCCCTACAGCGACAGCTACAATGCCGACTGTCAGCACTGTAGCTACGAGATGTCATCAGTCACAATCGTGGGGCAGTGCCTCCCGAACCCAGAGCCCCCCACATCCCCCAGTCTCTAGGATTCTAACTCTGAGTCGGAGTTGGACCGGGCAATCACCCAGCAAGGCAGTCCCGATCGGCACACTGTCCACCACAGTGACAGGCAGATTTTGCCCGACTCCTGCCGCTGTGGTGGTGTTCGCCGTCAGGGTTTCGCTGCAGTGACGGTACACCATTTCAAGGCCCTGCCCATAGGCCAGTTCACCACGCCCAATAATGCTGTGTTCATTTATGTATCAGGTCTTTTTAAATCACCAAGCAAGTTAAATGGTCTAACATATTTGGCTTCCAGATACCACTAAGAATTCTTTTTTAATTCACATTTTTATCCACTGGCAACTCACCGACAACATACTCTCCTACACATCAGACATCTCCAACCCGGCTTCCCCCTCTCAAATGTTACTAACTGCAGACAGCTACTGGTCTAGACTCTGCAGCTCACCCTAGGGCTTTGTGGCTGCCCCCAACACAGCGCCAGGACCCCGAAGGACTGGTGCATACCTCCCTGCTGTCCAAGGCAACACAAATGACAGAGAGAGCCAAAAGGGAGCCCCAGTATTCAGCAACCTTCTCATGGCAGATAAATGCATCTCATATGTTGAGGGGTCTGTCTTGGGCCTCAGTCGTCTCCGTTTCATGACTATTTCGATATCCTGTGTCAGTGGTCTCAAATGTTAGCTTTGCAAACAAAGGGTCCGATAAACTAAAAGCAGCAACCGCTGCCAATGGAATGTTGGAAACTTCAGGAGTTGAACTCATGTTGCTACGGTTCCCACAGGCCAACAGCAGACAGTGGCTTCAGTTCTAGCCTAGCCCAACACAAATTGCGTAAATACTACAGAACAGGGCAGTTCAAAGAACCATGATGCGTCGTTTTAAACTTGTTACAATAGGAAAAATAATAAAAACACATTCAAAGCCTATTGAAAGATTTGCTGAAAACGTATTTATTGTGCAAACGAAGGAAACAGGCAGCAGTCCCAGCCACAAAAGAGATACAATGTTTCGTGCAGGCGCACTTTGTCAAGAAGCTAAAGTGTTCGCCTAGTGACCATAATTTATACAAAAACCATTTAACATAGGAATGGTGAAAAACATTAAAATGGGACGCTACAGCACAAGAAAAAGCTTAATCAGACCTTGAAAAATGTGGATCTCATTCTTACAGAGAATACAAATGGCACCGACACAGATTTATTTCGCAAGCCCACAGACAGAACACTTTACTTTTATCTAGTTCCTGTCACCCCGTCACACCATCCGTAATATCCCTGACTAGTCAGTTTCTTAGGATCCATTGTAACTGTGGTACTGATTTGTTATTTGAAAAAAATTCATTGGACTTGACAGACATATTTAAGGAACGGGGCTATTCAGTTAAGTTCATTGAGAGGGCATATGAAAGGGCCCAAAATGAGGCTCATCAGACCTTTTTAACGGCCAAATCCCAGACTAATCCTAATGGCTCCACTGATGTTAGTAGATGTAGTTTTGTAACTACTTACAGCACACAGTCAAAATCAGTGGAGAGTGTTATTAGGAGAAATTGGCTCGTTTTGTATATGGAACCAAAACTATCAGACTTGTTAAAACAGTATCCCAGGATGGTACACAGAAGGACAAAGAAATCTTGAGGACACTAACTCAATTTACAGCCAGTCCCCCTTCCTACAACAACCTGGTTACCCTTCCTTCCACCAGGATGTCATCAATGTGTCAGGTGTAAATGTTGCCACTATATTAAACCTACAAAATCTTTTTCACATCCTTCAACAAATGAGGAATTCGTGATTTCTAGATTTATGAACTGTGACACTACACATTAGATGCCTGGCCACATGTACGTGTACTGTTTTTTATGTAGGACGTACAAAACAGAAACTGAAAGAAAAGATGGGAGATCATGTTAGGGCACTTGAATATCAAAATGAAGATTATACTACAGTGGCACACACAGTTGCTTCAGGTAACCCCAATTTGCAAAGGTGGTCTTTACAGGAATTAAACAGGCTTCTTCTGGACCCAGGGGAGGCAATCTGGTGAGAATCCTAGCAAAACGAGAAGGCTCTTAGATATTCAAACTGAGGGCAATACGGTATAGAGGCTTAAATGATAAGATTGACTTAACCCCATATTTCTAATTTAGTAATGAAAAGGGGGTGTTTTTTGTTCCTTAAACTGTCTGGCGTTTGAATCCTACATTTGCCTTTGCCCTTTCTATATATGATTATTACTGTGTTCTCATCCTGTGCAATTCAAAAAAATGTTAAGACATTTTTTAGGCAAACACTTAATCACACAATCTTGCAGGTACTATGCAGTATAAACTTTAGTATTAGCGTTATTACCTGCATTCTCTAATATGTGTATGTATGCACTGCTTTATTACATCATGCTTTCATCAAGTTTTTTTGCACATCAATTGTGTAAAATGTACTGTATGGAACTGTTGGCTTTCAAACATATTTGATACAAATAAGAGCTCTTTAATTGTACCATGAGGGGCTGTTTTAGCATCTGTATTAGAAATGGATTTTTCAAGGTCCGATTAAGCTTTTTCTCATGCTGTGGTGCACAATTTTAATGTTTTTCACCAGTCCTTTGTTAAATGTTTTTTGTATAAATTATGGTCACTAGGTGAGCACTTCAGCCTCTTGACAAAGCGCACCTGTGGGAAACGGAGCATTTTTTTGTGGCTGTGACTGCAGCCCGTTTATCTTGTTTGCACACTAAATACATTTTCAGCAAATCTTTCAATAGGCGTCGAGTGTGGTTTTATTATTTTCCTTATTGTAAAAAATTTAAAAACACGCCCTGGTTCTTTGAGCTGCCCTTTTTTTGTAGTATTTTGCAGAAAAACAGTTGTGTTAGTGGATGCTGCTCTGAATGTCGGTATGAGATGTCAGTTTTGCACTACAGCACTGTTCTGAAAGCACAGCAGGGAGAGCGCCAGCAAAGGAACGTCATAATCACTGGGTATGATGTCAAACCCAGTTATTACAGCGTTTTAGCAGACATCATCTGTACATTAAAGGGGGGTCACCAATAAAAATATGATCTTAATGTATGCCCCAGGGGAGTGAGTCACAAGGCCAAAGGTCGAGTGTCCTTATGCTCCACAGAACAGCATTTAAATCCTTCAATGCACACTCTTTACTGCACTAACAAAATGGCATTGCTCTGAGGTAGTATATGTTAAGTAGAATGTTTCTTACATAAAATTATTTTACTTTTTTTATTTTTATTTTTTTTTTTTAAAACAGAGACTTTTCTCCACGGCCAAATTAGTCTTTCAAGGATATGTCATGCTCCCAGGGATAGACACTGCTCAGGCTTTCTTCCTCTGATCACCCTCCCGCCTTCTTTCTCTGGTCACCCTCCCGCCCCAAGTGACACAGCCACCTACTGCCACACAGCTTGCTCTCCATGGGAGGGGCTCCAAGGGAGAGCTGTGCTCCCTAGTGAGGCAGTCAACTGTTTTGATTAGGATCCAGTGCTTGACAGACACTAAGACCCAGGTGATCCCACAGGCCCAGGCCATCATTCAGATTGACATGTTTTTTTTGCCCCTCCCCTTTTTTTTAAAGTCTCTCCCACCTCCTCAACTTGATAACAGCTTATGGCTTTGAACACACGCACAGTGGGTACCCTACAGAGACAGCAAGTTCCCTGTCCAGCCGCAAAGGTTGCTGTATGGCTAGAACTTGCAGTCGTTCCTCCCTAGCCGAGGTTTGCTGCCACACGACAGCTGCCTGCCAGACCTGTCTCCCAACGCAACAACTTGGGTTCGCTCCTGAAGTCAGAGGACTGTACATAGCCCCAGGAGAACAGCGGGGCTGCACACATTTGATTAGATCTTACAAAAGTTCTAATATGCACACTAGGCTATTGCATCTCTCACTGCTACAGCCCTGCTCTGACATCAGCTGCAGGGGATTCTGGGATTTGTAGTTACAGAAAATGTCAACTTGAAGACTGAGACTGATACAATCTACTATGCTGCAGTAGACAGTAAGGAAGGAAAAGGAAAAACGTCTACTTTGAAGTCAGAAGAATCAGTCTGATACTGCCTACTGCAGCATAGTAGATTGTAAGTAAAAAGGAAAAAAAAGTTTTTACACATAAAGTGTAAACTTTTAGTGTGGACTGTTCCCCTTTATTGTGAAATATTCAGAAAGACCTTTGAGTCAGAGACTCATTTACAAAGGTTCCACGTCATACATCAGGTACAATAAAAACTTCAGGGCACAGTACAGGCAATCGAATAAAAAAAGAGAAACTTAAAGTGCCATTACAGGATTAGTAGATAACTAGGAATTACATTACAGTTCAGAACATGAGATACAGAGTAGTAGAAGGTGAACTGAGACGTTTCATAACTGTTACTTCTTCAGGGTTCTAGAAAACTTATAGAACGACATTAATACAAAACAAAGATAAGTAGCAGCCACATGACAACAGTGTTCCTTACAATGGCAACTTCATAACAATGGCAATTACAATGGCCCAAACCACTGATGTAGAAGTCAGACTTCCTTTGTACACAGTTCCCAGACAAAACCGTGGGAGCGTGGTGGTGGAGTTTTTCTATGCATGAAGCACAGCCTAAAAAAAAAAAAAAAAAGAATTCTTTGGTAACCATGTACGGTCCACTAGACACAAGTAGGGAACATGCTGTAGGGCCAGATGAACTCTAAGGGATAAAGATCCTACTTTTGTGATAACTTCCTCTGTAATAAATACGAGGGGAGGAGAAAGCTATAGAAGCTAAATGACATACAAGCTGAACTGCAACTAAATGTTACACTTTCCAAAGTTTGCCCAGGAGTATCAGCAGCTCTTTAAATATGCTAATTAGTGTTGCCGTCTACTGGCAGATGTCGGCAACATTGATTGGCATAATCAGCGCACAGAAGCCGCCTTCTGTGTGAATCAGAAATATCGGCGCTGTACATAAAAGGATTCAAATATATTTTCCAGGTAAAGAAACTCTAAATTTAAATACCTATACATTTTCTTTCTCCGACGGCTGGTCTCCAGGCTTCCTTACGCCTGGAGTGTACCTCCTGATGCTGGATGGAGGCAGGATTAGGAGTTCTGCATGCAGGGGGACAAGTAGCCCTCCACATCCAGTCGTCTCTACGTTTCTAATGCAGTCCCCATGTGGCAATACTACAAGAACTTGGAAACAAAAACACAAGAAATGAAGGCATAAATGGCTGTGGTGCCAGCCAACTATGTACATTCTGGGAGGGAATCGGAAGCCCGGAGACCAGCCATCGGAGAAAGAAAATTTACAGGTATTTAAATTTAGATCTCTCTCTCCTAAGCTGGTCTCTGGGTTTCCTTACACCTGGGCTATACAAAAGCAGTGTATCCCTAGATGTCCCAGGTGGGAAGAATGTCAAGTGCCCTTAGGGTTCCACCGCCTGTAGCACTTGGCGGCCAAAGCATGCCTCTGCTGAAGACACTGCATCCAGTTGGTAACATTTTGTAAATGTGTGAATGGATGACCAAGTGGCAGCTCTGCATAATTCTGCAGGAGATGCTTCTCTGAATTTCGCCAACGAAGGGGCCATGGGTCTGGTGGAATGAGCTCTCACTGGTCCCGGTAGACACTCTCCACCCTGATCATACGCCTTAGTAATTACTGATCTAATCCATCTGGCTATACAGCCTTTTAAAGCTTTTTTACCCATGTTTTGGTCTACAGTTAAAATGAAAAAACATGACATTTTGCGAATAGTCTCTGTTCTCTTAATATACCCCTTGATCACTCTTCTTAGATCGAGTGTATGAAACTCCCTTTCCTTTTTATTTTTCGGGTGAGGGCAGAAAGAAGGAAGAATTAGCTCTTGGTTGCAATAGCAGGGAGACATAATTTTAGGTAAAAATCCTGGATCTGTACAAAGCACCACAGAGTCCTAATAAAAAACAGTATACGGCTCCTTGGTAGACAACAGCCCCGAATTCGCAGATTCTCCTGGCCGAAGTAATTGCTACTAGGAAGGCCACCTTCATTGTAAGATGCATATGGGAGACCTCCTTCAGGGTCTGAAAAGGTGCTTTTGTTAGTGCCTTAAGAACCAGATTAAGTCGCCACGGTGGTACTGTTGGTTTGATTGGGGGGTGTTTTAACATTTTTGCTGCTCTTAGAAACCTCCAGCATGAGGATAATGGGGGAATTTTTTTTCTGGATCCTCTGCGAATTGAAAGGCTAAATCCGAGGCCCAGTATATGGCGACTCTGGCGGAGAATAGGTTTGCTGTGGCTGCCTTGAGAGAAGTTGCTGAAGCTTGGAAGGCCTTTCTGAGTGAGGAATCCACTTTTCTGTTTACTGGGTCCCTTAGAGACACCTTTCCTTCAGCTGGGATGACTGTTTTCTTGGTTAGGTTAGAAATCAAGGGTCGATTCTCGGGTAGTCCAACCACTTTTCAGAGTGCTTCTTATCAAACTTCAGAAGTTTAGAGATCCGTCGGGGGACTGGGTAAGTTAGTTTGGGACCTTGCTATTCCTCTTTTAGCAATTCCTCTACGGCCGGGGGGATAGGGAATGCTGTAACCGGTTTAGAGGCAGAGACTAATCAAAAGGCATGTTTCAGCTGGGAAGAAGCCGCTGGAGTGGGTCACAGGTGAATCTCAGATAATACCTTTTTGATGAAAAGCTCTAAGTCATCCAGGTCAAAGTTTCTGGATGGAGATTCGTCTGAATCAGATGACTAGTCCACAATCTCACCCTCCTCAGGGGAGGAGCTGTCATCTGAGGAGTTCAGGGAATGGTCCCTGTGACGCTTTCCCTTGTGCATCACCCCTGATCTACTCTGGGAACGAGACCTCTTCTTCCTCCTGTTACGCGAGGAATGGGGATATTCGTCCTTGGATGATCTGTACCTGCATCAATACTTTTCCTTTTTCTCATAACAATAGGATGACACCTACCCCTCATCGGAAAAAGATGGGAAGGGGATCCTTTTTCACTTTGCCTTCTTATGAGGTCTTGCCTGGTGACCCCAGAGGCTGCCAGCTGAGGCATGCAGGATTCAGAGCAAAAGCTCCATTTAACTTATCTATGAGTTTTGGGTCCAGAGAGGGAACTGCGGTCTGCTGGGTCTCTCGGATGGCCGTTGCTCTCTCTCTAATCTGGAGGTCGACACGTGCTCCAATCTGTCTTGGCTGTCCATCAGGGCGGAAGAAGGGGATACATCTGCTGGTTCCTCCCCCTGAGCAGCCACTGCCTTCTCACATGTGAGGCAAAGTGAGCCCACAAAAGTAATCAGAAGTGGGAATTTATAGCGCTGGCATTTTCTGCCCCTGGTAGGCATGTCCAAAGCCATGCTCCCAGCAACTGGGCCTTATGTAGCTGTGCCCCTGAAATATGGGCAGTTCCCTCTAAGTGTCAGATCTGACCCAAATGGTTCAAGCCCCCTTAGTCTGAGGTGGGGGGGTGGCCCTGGTTGCTGTGCAGTCAAGTTATGTACTGCTTTCCCCAAGTCCCCTAGTTACTATGGGGGGCTTGCTGTTATCCTTTGATTTCTTCTGGCTGAGCTCTGAATCCTCCGAACTGCGCTCAACCACAACAAACAATGGCACTCCTACTCTGGCGTTGACAAGGAATGCACCGCTCGTCGCGGGAACAGGTATAAATCGGCAGCGGCACCGTCGGAGGGAGGACTGAGGCCGCTAAAGCTCTGGACTGGCCAATGTGAGGAGGCTAGCACTGGTGAGGGGGTGCTTTTTGTCAGTCTTAGCCAAGTTCCCTTTTTGCCCCTTCACAAGCGCAAATCAGGCCTCCTGTCAGAAACCACGGGAAAAGGCGCCACAGAGGAGTGGGTCCCGTCTGTGCAGCTTGCACAGCTGAGACAGGAACCACTCAGGAGCAGTGTAAAATCAGCTCCAATTACATGAAAAGAACTCTCCGTTGTTCCACAAAGATAAAAAGTCCCCAAAAAGAAATATACGAATTAACAGTCTGCTGTCTTCAGCTCTGCCACTTGTGACAGAGCTCTGTAGAAGGCAGGAAGTAAACTGGAGACGACTGGCTGTGGAGGGCTACTTGTCCCCCTGCATGCAGAGCTCTTAATCCTACCTCCATCCAGCATCAGGAGGTACAGCGCAGGTGCAAGGAAGCCCGGAGACCAGCTTAGGAGAGAGAAAACTTTGTTTACTTCTAAAACCCCTAATCAAGCATTTCTACATGCCAGGGGGACGTAAACAGCCGAGTGTGCCCTTTCTTTGAAGCCCTGGAAATGGAAAAAACTATCACATGGAGTGATGTACAGGCTGGATAGTTCTGTCTCCATATCAGGCTTCTTTTATGATTGGATAACTGTGAATAATGGGGCAGTCTTCAAAGATACCATGAGTGAGTGGAAGCTGGGGGGGGGAGCATAGGAAGCATTTTTTCACTGAGAGGGTGGTGGAGACATGGAATGTGCTGCCTGGGAGGCTGGTGGAGGAGGGCACAGTGGAGGGCTTCAAGAAGGGGTGGGACAGGTACAAGGGGAAACAAACTAAAGAATACCCTCTTGGGGGCTGGGGGGGTGGTAAAGTGAGCAGCCACTAGGTTGCTGGCTTTCGAGCAGACAGGACAGACCATCTGGCCTATTCTGCTGGCTTTTAGTATGTTAGTACGATACTGTACGGTGTCTGTCCACAGAATATCGCTTACATATAAAGTATATCTCAGTCTCACTCCTGGTGTTCCTAATTTGCCAGAAAAACTTTTTGATAGTCTACCAGACACTTACAGAATGTAACTTGTGGTAAATGAAGTGTTACAAGTACAGACAGCTTGTATTGGTAACTTAGTTCAGTAACTTAAATAATACACTACAGTATATATTCGGGGAAAATTATGTTCAAAGCAAAATTCTGGGTTCATTGATTTTTTATTTCATGGTTCAGAAACAACCTTTGAGTCCAGGACTCTTTTATAAAGGTTCCACACCAAACAAACAAAGACAATATGATACAGACATATTAAGTTCACTGAACATTTAGTTTCAAGTATAGCTGTTTATTTCTCACATTAGAGGTAGCAACTTTTTTTTTGTTCTTATATATAGAAAAGAACAAAAATAAAAGGAGTGTTAAAAATATTGTAACAAGTGAAAGATACACAGGTTTTGATGTGTGAAATGTGTTCTAAGTTACTGTACGTATGTTCATGAGCCTTTTTAAACGTAATAAAAATCTTGACAAAAAAAAAAATCACCAGCTGTTGCTAAGGAAAGTATTCTGATTTATAAGACAAATTAAATATTCACGAGCCTAACGAAGGTCCTTACGGACTACTGTATCAGTCATTAACGTCTTAGAAATGACAGATCCAGCTACCAAAAGGAAAGCAGTTACTGTGATTAGACTTGTGATCACAATAACAACCTCGAGGCCGGTCACATCCTTGGATTAATGACTAGCTGGAGAGGCCCCCCCAAAATCCAACTGTTAACCCCCTGTAAATGATCGACTTCTCAGTCGTTACTGTTTAAGTCACAAGCAGAGGGTTAGTTTAAAGGCAGGACAAGCGGCAGGACTAAATGCAATCTAAGGGGCAAAGCGCCAGTTTTCAGTAATAAAGTACAGGATGTGCAGGAATTCCAGTTTGTAGGAATGGAGATGTTGCCCCTGAAAATGGGCACCGTTCCCAGAGGGGAAAAAAATGGGTTCTACTGGGGCCAATTGCAATTTTATTATTATTACTATCATTGCTGGAAACCAGAAAAATCACTTTAAATATTTCTATTTCCAGGGGTCAAAAAATTCCACTTGTCCCGGTTCCCAGCCCTCACTAAAACAGAGATGTTTTTTGTCTTGATGGCAAAGCATTATTGTTTGGATGAAAACAATAAATTAACAATTTAGGTTTGTAATTGTCGAGATGGGCCAGGGAAAGCATGGACTAAAGACTAATTACTCTGGCTACCTACTGGTGCTGGACTAGTTATTAAAAGGCAAGAAGAACAGGTTACTCACCTGTAACAGTAGTTCTAGGAGTGGTATATGTTGTTCATCCAAACTCTTTGGCATGTCCCTTTCCCCTTTAAGGATCATCAAAGTCTTCAAGTTGGCTCCTCCCACCCACCTGGGTGGTATATACCTCAGCTCCGCCCCATGACGCCAGATCATAGCCCGCTGGAAGCCAGGCTGTGTGCGTCCGCAGCCGGGGAGGTCGGGTGGGTCCGTGTGGATGAACATATACCACTCCTAGAACTACTGTTACAGGTAAGTAACCCGTTCTTCTAGGAGCGTGGATATGTTGTTCATCCACACTCTTTGGCAGACTCCTAGCAGTTCTCTGGGAGGAGGGAGGGAGGCAAGGCGCACACCCCCAACTTAGGGAAACAGAGACTGGAGAACTGAGGCCCCAAAACCAGCATCCCGTCGTGACTCAAGGTCAATGCGATAGTGGGTGATGAAGGTGTTTGCTGACTTCCAGGTAGCAGCCCGACAGATTTCCTGGATAGGGATGTCCCTGGAAGCAACCACCGATGCAGCAGTATGGTGGGCAGAATGAGCTCTTATCCCTCTGGGAGGCTCCTTGCCCGCCAACTCAAAGCACAGACCTACGCATGATGTAATCCATCTTGCAATAGTCCACTTTGCTGCAGGTGTGCCACAAGCGGCTTCAGCGTAAGTGACAAACAGCTGACGAACCTCTCCCTGAGCTTCTGCCATCCTATCCTTATAATAGGAGAGAGCATGTCTTGGGTCCAAAGTATGGAGCCTGTACTCAGTCTCCGAGCTGTAATTAGGGTAGCATACCGGCAGGGTTAACACTGCTCTATTTTTTTGGCTGGGGGAACTGGCTGCTCTCAGCATCTCTGCAACCTTCTTACCCCTGGTGCCGACCACCTCTGTGGGACACCCCTCCCTTCCATCAGTGCCCCCAGAGCTTCAACCCCTGGCAGAGGTGATAGGGCCACAGCCGCATCACCGCACACAGGATCCAGCTATGCGGAGACAACCCATGTCCCACCCCATAGTCCACAGATGTGCAACTATCGCAGCACGTGCACCCACACGCGCACTGCAGACACCCGCTTACGGCTCTAGCACCTTTCTCCTGGTGGTCCTGGCTTGGCACCCAGCCTCCGCTGGGTGGCACTCAAGCAGACCACTGCAGAGCCCCCCTCCCCCAAGAGATGGGACAGCGGTCCACTGGATGCTCTGACAACCTCCCCCACCCCCTGCTGACCCTCTGATCTGCTCCTGAACCTGGGTCTTCCGTGACACAAGCGGCAGCACTACCACTTTGCCAATGGGCCAGCACATGATACTTTTAAATTTGCAAGTGGATGATCACTTGTCTCACGACAATTCCAGCCGCCAATGCATTATTTAAGGAGCACCAATTTCATTGAAAAAAAAAAAAAAACCACCTGTAGCCTTCCTTCTGAGGACCTGCAGTCCAATATGCATATTTTTCCTAGACTTTTTCTACATCTGTGTTTTAGAAGGAAGGGATCACAACTTTTACTCCAAGAGAAGCTGGGCCGCACAATCCCTTCCCCTTCCTGGGGTCAGCATGCAAAAGTCTCACTCCCTCGCACTCGTAGGATCCAAAGCTTGAGAGCAGGCTGAAGGAGAACCTGAGCAACAGGGTAAAGACGAAAAGGCAATAAGTAAAAATTAATATTCTCGGCAATCCCGATGGCCCAGCAGTAGCGCATTGCGCAGCGTTGCTATGCAGACAACACAGGTTCATGAGCCAACTCTGTACGTAGCGTTAGGAGGCAGGTCAAGCTAAGACAGATGTCATCCAGCAGAGCACCTCTGCCGAGGTGGGCTGACAGCAGATTCTGCCACCACAGCAACCCCTGCATCTGCGCCAGGGAGCTTGCTCGTGACGCAATGGGGAAGCTCTGCATGGCCGATACAGGCATCATCCACTCCTGAGAAGGGGGGGAAGGGTGAGAAAAACCTGGTAACCATCTATATGATGCCAGGACCCTTAGGACTATTCAGGGTATATATATCTCCCTGCAGACAGTGCACATCCCTGTGAGGACTTACAGCCAAATGGGGCAAATAAATGTTTATGGGACAACATTTTATGAAATGGGTAGGGAAAATCCAGTAGCTAGATTTGTTCATGTCACACTAGGAAGCATACATTTTCATTGGACTCCACACATAACCTGAACTACATGCATGCTGACAGCCACAGACGTGCATACTACCACCTCAGGTGTGCATATATTCCTCAGTCCCCAACAACTGCACCCATTTATGTGTTATCCCCAATATAAAAATAAAAATAGCAATATATACCACCATCTCTGATAAAAAAGTAACCTTCCGTATGAGGACTCACAAGCTTCGATGTGCAGTTATTGGTCTGGCATTCTTCTGAACCAATGCAGCAACACTTGGAAACAGAATCCCCTCCCATAGCGGCATACAGTCTGAGAAATTACCTGCAAGGACCCACTGTCAATGCCTCCCCCAACTGTTCCACAGTAATGACCGAAGGTTTATGTCTCAAAGCCACTTTGCCATACATCAACACTGCTCTTCATACTCAATATCGGCTATGACTGCATCACATGCGTGCCAGGTAATTATTAAGTGCTTCCCAAGTGGCCTGAAGCCTACAAGAGTACACAAGCAAACTTCCCAAGATGAGGTACTGCCTCCTGATGTCATTCCTTTACAAAACGAGGCAATTCCTCACAACAACCATAGCTGTCAATCGGGCACAAGCTACTATTAAGGATGCATCTGCGAACAGCAGCATAGATGATGAGTCACACACAAGTCCAGCCCCTGTATTTCTAAGAAAACAAAAACAAGTATCTGATGTAACTGCTTTGTTTAGTTACAGTGATGAACAGTAAATATTTTAAAAAGAAAGAATTTATTTTCCACAGCTTCAGTTGCCTGCAGAGTGGGACCCATCCAACAGACTTTCAAGCCCCCACACAAATTTCTGGGCACAGAAACATAGAATGTGTTGGCAGAAAAGCAATGGGTGACTCCTCTAGTCTGCCCCGTTTTCCCTGCATATTACTACACCTTGGATGCTACTTGGTCACGTGTGTCCCTCCCTCTTCTCTTTCCTCTATTATGCCCATGTGCATATCCCATGCTGGCTTGAAGTTCCCCACTGTCTTTGCCCCAACCACCTTTTCTGGTAGGCTGTTCCAGGCACCCACCACCTTTCTTCGAACAAGTGTTTCCTCTCATCCCTCTAAAACTCCACCCCCTTGTGGTCGCAGATTCTCTTTACTGTCTATACTTTACCTTAATTTCTATGTACTCAATAACCACACCCAATGGTTATTCCAATAAACTCAGTTTATTGTCTGTACACACATGTGTGGGAGCCTCGGCTAAAGGCAAGAGCTCCTCGATTATTGTTCACAGAGGCTTATATACCTTTTTTAGTTTCACAGTCTAACAGTGATCTCATGCTTAACAACAGCTTTTCCTTATCTTTAGCAAAACCTTAGATTCAGCACTTTCCGTATAAGGAGTTGCTTTTTATACTTACTATGTGTCTCCCTTTATCTTAGTTACAACCAGCTGTATTTCACTTCATTTAAATTTTCAAGGTTTTCTTATCTTTGTCAAACAACCTCCTTTGTTTTAGTTAGCACAGAACTGTACATTCATTATGGCTGTTTTACAAAGCAGATAGTTTTAAAGCATATGAAAGGCAACATGGCTATATGGCTATAACAAAACAAGATAGTTTTGGAGCATATGAGAAAGCAACATATCTATATGGCTATAATCACATATAACAGTTATAAGCTCTGGTACAATAAGCTTTAGAACATAAAGGTATTATACTTTAGGATATATGAAAATTCCACCTCCCCCTTTTGATACTCTGTATCAACTAACCACCCTTTTTATTTATATGATTTAAAACTGGTTTTCAGCATCCAGATAGTTAAGGCATGGAGTTACAGATGGAACACAGTGGTGAGTTTATAAAACATAATACAGAATTGAAGGATGTCAACACCACAATTGAAATGTGTGAGAAAAATGCTAACACGTGACACCACATATAACATAACAATTTTGTTGATGAAAAAGAGTTTATGGAATTCACTTTGAGAGTGAATAAGGTAGATGCTACTTTGTGTTGAGGTGTGGCACACCTTGGAGCTTGATTGAAGAATCTATTGATAATGTCTGTGACAGATAAGTCCTTATAAAACATAACAGTCCATGAAATTAACAGTTCATAAGTTCATATAAGTATCCACAGGTTGATGTAGTTATAGTACAGATGAAATGTCATTTGCAGAATGGTGGTAACCCCACAAGGCATATGGGGCAATGCAGACAGTAATTTAAAAACAAAACACCAGCATAGTAGAAAAGTCAGTGTTCATTTTGCTGGCTGGCTGATTAGTAGACACACTGGCCAGGGGTGCATTAAGTCCTTTTAATGGAGTAGTCACACACACACACTGGCATGGCATTTGTTTTGTCGTAGTTGATTACACCCCAGCATACAAATTAACAGTCCATAAAAAGGTAACAATTGACAATAAACCATTAAGAACACAGTCCATAACAGAGCAATAGGGTTGTAGAAAGTACCAGCCATGTTTGGAACAAGCGGCAGTGAAGAAAATGGATGTATTGCTTGAAGGTCAATTGAAGCAGAATCTTCTCGCTGGAGTTGGGGAGTGCCCCTTTCCCCAGACTTAACTTTATAGTAAGCAGAAACAATAAGCTTGATTGCAGAGTCTGAACTGACTGGACCTTTTTCAGTTGATTTAAAGTTCTACAAATAGGTGTAATTTCGCTGAAAACATTACACTTGCAGAGGTTACTGCTGTTGAACGTGGAGATCTTGTGTGTGCCACACCGTGGAAACCTGCAAACTTGCAAAGTGTGTTAGACACTGAGTTAAAAACACATAAATAACAATCTTTTAAACCATTTACTTTTTGTTTTGTAAAGAGTGGTGTGACAGAGCCTAAATTCTGGCAATTTGAAAGAGACAAATAAAAATGGAACATCAACCGCACACCCTGGGGGTGCAGGCCAAGGTTCAATTATACCATTTGACCATCTGTAAATCATGACAATGTTATGGTTCACCCTGCTTTCAAATCACAGAAGCAGTTATGACAGTGATGAACATTATTTCCTGTCTGTTGCAAGCAGGCCTGACGGAGACCTGAGTTATAAAATCCTGTAATGTTACAATACATAGATACAAAGACAGTGTCAGTAGATAAGGGCCTATGGCCCACCCAGTCTACCATTTGAGCTTGTAAGTTTAGTTTGTTTTTCTACAAGTCTGTTTCCCTTACCCTGACCTCTAGAATTCCTTTATGTCTATTTCATGCATTCTTAAATCCGTGATTGTTTCAGCCCCACCACTTCCTCTGGCAGGGTGTTCCACTTAGTCCACCACCCGTTCTGTGAAGAAATTCTTTCTCATGTTTTCTCTGAATCGTCCTCCTCCAACTTTATTCCATGCCCTCTAGTCCTGGAACATCTTTTCGCTTAAAAATAGTGTTTTCCTGCACTCTGTTTCTCCCTGTAAGATACTTGTATGTCTCTTATGATATCCTCTCTCCCTCCTCTCCTCCAGGAGTGCATGTTTAGTTCCTTTAACTTGTCTTTATAGGACTTGTGATGCAATCCATTTTGCACCATTCTCACCCCTTGTACTCTCTTCAGACCCATTACCCCTCTTCCTCAGTAAAGACTGAGCAGAAATACCTGTTCAATATGTCGGCTTTACTGTTGTCATCCTCCACGCGACTCCCATTCTCCCCCTTCAGTCTCACTGTCCCTTTCCTTTCTCTTTTTTTTTTTGCTACCTCTTTGGAAAACCATAATGGTCTCCTCTTTCTTTTTCTCTTGCTAACGGCTTAATGCAGTTACCGCTTCAAACATATTGTTCATAACAATATGCCTTTTTACAATGCAATTAGTGGGACAAATACATATGTTGTTGGCCTATGCCAATTTAATAACAGTGCCTATTGCACCTGTGACAAGTGAAAAGGTCTACCTTTTTGACCCTGTATAGTGAAATACTTTAAAGTACTGAGTAAGATAAGGCTTGAAGCATAGGTTTGGAGTACAATGTAAATTGTGCATATTATAATTGTTAAAATTTAAAATGACAAAAACCTACATACAGTACACAAATTTTTTACGGGTACCTGTGAGTAATAAGACAAACGGAGCATTAATTTTACTTTTGGTTTTGCTTTGGAACATATTGTAGGGGTGAGTCAGCAATGCTGGTCCCAGTATTTAGGTTTGGTTATGAGCATTAAAAACATTATACATGTGGAGCACTTTTTTGAATACACACATGATACAGTGTAGCAAGATGTATATTAAAACATTATAACATAAACATAAGCATGTTTGTAATAGAACAATTTCAGTATTGAGCATAATGCATAAAATACATTTTAAACAACACATGTAGGCTGTAAACTTAGCTTAGAGTCCAGAAATGTTAGAGTACTGTGAATTTACTGGTTGAAAAAAATGCATTCATTAATTGCTGTAAGGCAATGACAAAAGTTGCTTTGCATTTGTTTTAACAGGATAAGAAAGCTGAAAAGACAATCAAAAGAATGAATATGTGTGGACATACATACACAACTTCACTCTCCAGCGTAACTGATTACTTGCTGAGGGCAGAAACCCTTGTACCAATAATAGGTGTGAGATTTAACTGTTTGCACTAGAAAAAACAGAAGGGCTTGGGCTGGGTTATGCTGTTAAAATACCTTGGGTCTTTTTTTTTTTTTTGAAACCTGTAAATAAGAAACAATTATTGGCAAATACATATTTTCTTTATTTACCCCTCTAGGGGAACAGTGATGTACCTTGCAACCTTTGTGGGTATACACTGGAAGGGATAGAGGAAGGGTAGCTTACCCCCTCCCCCCAAGCTCCTACTGGTGGAAGAGACAGCTCAAATACTGTAACACAGACAAACAACAAAAACAAACACACACCAATTTAAAAATAAAACAAGATTATTTCCATAGGATAAAAGAAGCCAAGCGTCCCTGGGTTTCCTTATCCTAAGCATGACAAAATGTCAGCTGAGTTTATAAGATCCGGATTAATGGTAATACTGTACGTACGTATTTTTAGAATGCATTCAAAAAGAAGAAAAAAATGATTACACCATGGTCACACATAAAAAACCAAAACCATTGTTTTTTAACTGTAGATGGTAGACTCTCAAAAACAGCTGTAATAGTCCTTTTTTCAAAGCGTACTATATATATATAATAAAATATGGGAGATGATGAATAATTCTCCTTCCAGCTGAGTATTGCCTGTGTTGGCTGCAAGTCAGAAGCCATGAGAGGAGAAAAAGTTTGTTCCTCTTTACTTAGAATACTAGTTTTGCAATAAAAAGTCAAATTACATGGTTCACTCTTGGTGTGCTTTCATGAAAACATACATTTTGTGTGAAAGAGTTGTGCTTTAGGCATGGAATACACATCAAGTTTGAACTGGTAGTAAAATAAAATGTTGAAACACAAGAAGGTCGAATAACGTGCAAAAGGTCACAGTGTGCATGCAAGGGTCGTTCAAACCCAGTTATTTTTGTAGTGTCCTTGAACACTACTGATATTAAATATTTTTACAATAAAACTGCTGGCCAAGACAGTACACACACATACACATACACAAAAAGAAATACTTAACACAAAATAAGACTGACATTGTTTCACACCAATTTGCTGAGGTAATGCCCATAGCTTTATTAGAAAACTGTACGTGTTTTAGATATATGTGCTACCTCCCCCTGTCTTGTAACACTGACAATTTTTAAACCAACACATTTATACATATCGCCATGCCAAATCTTTTCAGAACAAAACACTTTTTAAACACATTCTAATAACTCCTTTCAACACCTTTAAAACACAGCACAACATACTATCTGTAAGTGAACACATCTAGTATAACATGGTTACACCTTCTGGCGCATAGCCAAATATGGCACTCTGCCATTTGCAAAAAGTTTCTGGTTTTAACTAGAAGTATGATAAAGCCATTTATAGCTGTTAACACATTACATTTTTACCTAGCAGTGGCTTGGCACGCTGCTTGCAAACTACAACTCTTTCTGCACATTGCAATCTATGACGTCATAACTCTTCACCTTCAACACTACCTGCTTCACCCAACAACTACATACAAAATTTCTTCACTGACCCTATCTAGGCAGCACAAATGTTCCATTAAAAATAAAACCAATTAAAACAGTCAGCTATGAGGCAAAGAAACTTCTTTTCATCTTTTTTTTTACTGTAACATGTTTTGCACTGAAGGCAGTCAATCCTATCTCAACCTTGACAACAGAACATAATTACAGAACACAGATATAAGCTATAAAATATGTACAAGAAAGACTGAGCATTACCTTGTTTAGTATACGTATTACAGAAATAAAACAGACAGACATAAAACAACTTTGAATAAAAAATTCAGACTTACCCGATGCCAAGGTATTTTTTTTCTTTTTTTCAGATACACAAGTCTGAGTAAGAAAACTGACTGCAGGACCTTCATGATAATTTCCAAACACTGCAGCTATTAACCCTTTTAAATGTTTTCTTTTGGCCATTTAGTAACCTGCCAAACCAAGTCTTTTTCAGAGCTCTGGGTTGCAGTTTAAAAAAAAAAATCTCTAACAGTACTAACTTGAGATCCATCTGGTAGAGGTCCCCATATTTTCCATTTGGTCCGTTTACTGGCGCCTATCTCTTATCGAAGTGCCCACCTAACACTTCTCTTATTTGGGCGTCCCCTGACGTCAAGTGCCAACCTAGCACTTCCGGTGCCACCTAGCACCTAAGACAGTAAATGATGGCTGTCACCAATCCCTAAGCGTCACACAAGTGATGGGACTAAAACACAGGGCACCCTTCCCCTGTGCCAGGACTAGAGTAGTCCGATCACGAGCAACACGGAGAGGTGAAGTTATCCGCCGACCACGCCTAAAAACTGTGGTCGCAGATTCTCTTTACTGTCTATACTTTACCTTAATTTCTATGTACTCAATAACCACACCAATGGTTATTCCAATAAACTCAGTTTATTGTCTGTACACACATGTGGGAGCCTCGGCTAAAGGCAAGAGCTCCTCGATTATTGTTCACAGAGGCTTATACCTTTTTTAGTTTCACAGTCTAACAGTGATCTCATGCTAACAACAGCTTTTCCTTATCTTTAGCAAAACCTTAGATTCAGCACTTTCCGTATAAGAGTTGTTTTTTATACTTACTATGTCTCCCCTTTATCTTAGTTACAACCAGCTGTATTTCACTTCATTTAATTTTTCAAGGTTTTCTTATCTTTGTCAAACAACCTCCTTTGTTTTAGTTAGCACAGAACTGTACATTCATTATGGCTGTTTTACAAAGCAGATAGTTTTAAAGCATATGAAAGGCAACATGGCTATATGGCTATAACAAAACAGATAGTTTTAGAGCATATGAGAAGCAACATATCTATATGGCTATAATCACATATAACAGTTATAAGCTCTGGTACAATAAGCTTTAGAACATAAAGGTATTATACTTTAGGATATATGAAAATTCCACCACACCCTCAAGCTTCACAGCATGTCCCGCATTCCAGTGCTCCACTTCCTCTGAAAGAGACTCCCCTCTTGCACACTGGTCACCCCCATGAGGTACCTGTAGGTCTCAATCGTGCCCCCTCTCGCTTTCCTCTCTTCTCCTCCAGGGAGTGCACGCTGAGCGATCCTCCAGCCTCTCCTCATATGGCTTCTCGTGCAACCCCCACGCCATTTTGGTGGCTCACCCAGGCATCCCATGCTGGTTAAATGTATTATCTATATAGAAATGATAGCCAGGACAGTCCATCTGAAAAGCTGGGGGCGGGGTGAACATCATAGTGCATCTCAAGACTACTTGCTCCTCTGATCAAGCGTCTCAAACAAAATTCTTGCGTCTAAGGATCCTTACTATCAGGGACATGGAAGCGCTATGTTCAACTCTGCAACAAGGAAACTAGATCAGCTCAGACACAAGTATAAAGGCCCGGTGTCATTACATTTAGTCTTAGGAAAAAAGTACACGTTGAGAGGCAATTAGCATTTTATTCTTTTGAACATTTCGAAAACAAGGCAATGCAGTCCAAGTACAAAGCTTTATGAGGAGAATATGGTGATACCAAAATATCTTCAACATTTGGTAACCCACTTTTAGAAAGGCATCCTCTGAAACATGTGTGATTGTTCCTGCACCACAGATCTCTCAAACTGTTTTCAACCTATGTAATATCATTCTTTTTCATTTTCATTGGAGCCAGAAAGGAGGATGAAATACACAGTTTTTTTTTTTTCCCCAAAAACAGAAGTCACACTCAATAACCAAAACGAAAGCAGGCTGGAGCAAATCAGTTTGTTCCATGGTTACTGGTTTGGCCACTAGGATTCAAAATCTGATAACAAAATCAATAGTTTTAGTGGCCATCATTTTCAACGTCTCAAAAACAAAATATCATTGACTGTGGAAAGCTGACTAGTAACTTTCATAATCTAGTAGCCAAACCAATTTTTTTACTGCCCACTGGCCACCTGACTTGTGGCAAACAGAAAGTACTGCACAAACAGAACATGGTGCTCTCAGGCAATATCAGGTCAATGGAATGCAGACAAAAAGTCTGAGTATTTACACTAGCTCACTGAGGAGTCAAATGCTGACTTGAAGTGCAGGTGTACGAATGTTACTGAGGAGCAGCACCTTAATCAAATTAGTACGCCTGAACTTCACGTCAGCGTTCGACTCCTAAATAAGTTAGTGCAAGTGCCTGCACTTTCTGTATACCTGATCTGTCCACCCTGAATGGACGCAAACAAAGTAGAATGTACTTGAGAGGTGCCGGCTGCTGCTGACAAAAGGTTACCTTGTAGGGCAGAAAACAAGAAAAAATGCACACTCACTGGTAAATACAGAAAAACCAAGTGTTTACTGCAGTCAAAAAACAATCTCGAAAGCACAAAAGGGAAACCCCTGCACTTTGAGTTCAAACAACTATTCATTAGGGGGCCTTGAAACTGACTAAGGACACGCACAATAATACACAACCAGTGTGTGCGTTAAAGCATTAGAAATGCACAAAGCTAAAAGCAGAGTATCCTTACACGCCTAATCAGTGTATCAGAAATGCAATATTAAACCAGAGTATTAGCACACCATTAGAACAGCACTTTCCCCTCCAACACCACACACACACACACACACACACACACACACTCTGTCTGTCTCTCATCAGTCTGTCCTAACATTAAAAGGATTAGGAGGTAATTTCTAAGACACCGGAGAGAAGGGGATGGAAACTGAAAAATATTAAACAATTTAACGTAACAGGCTCAACTGGGACACCTGATTTATGGCACACTGTGGAGAGCTCTAACATATGTAGTACTAAGGCAAGACGTGTATTTCTATACAGCGCCCCATCCAAAACATGCTCAGAACACGTGACAAAATTCCACAATCCATAAAATACGACAAACATATGAAAATTACAATCAATGTCTAACACGGGAATACAAATACATGTGGAAGATAAAAGCTGTTGTTTTCACTACAGACATAGCTACTGTGCAAAGAACATCTTATCTGCACAGCAGCCATGTTATTTGCATAGTAGCCACAACCCATGCTTTTCACACAAACTGGCTCCCTGCGAGCAGCACATCAAACAGTGCACTGTCACTTTATTTTTTTATTACTTTCTATTTTTACCTCCTCCCCTGCACTGGAACCCGGCTCCGTCAGGAGACGCTCAAGTGCCACCCTGCTTCCCCTCCTTACCCGGTTCTGTGGCGGACCCCCATGGAGCCGTAGCCATACCCCCCAGGCGGGTACGAGGTGGAGCCCGAACATCCCGATGCTTCTTGTTTTGTCGGGTCCCCATCAGTCCAGGCAGGAGGGAGCCATTAGGGTCTACACTGGCACTCCTTCCCCTCAGCAATCTGGTGGTGTTTTTCCCTGTTCTGGATGTCGTGTGTGCCCAACGTCAAAGCATCACCGCCAACGTCCACCACATCCCAACCCCACGTTCTCTGTTCTGGGCTTGCTGAACCTCCGGCTTCAACCAGAGGACAGTCAAGCACCGAGCCAAGTCCCCCCCCCCCCTCCTAGAGAAGGCGAGCAGTCCTGCAGAAGCTCAAGCCTTCTCCCCACACCATCCCGCCATCTTCCCAGGCTTGTCCCCAAACCCGGGTCGACAGCATCTGTAGCAGTAGTGCTACCGTTGCGCCAGCGAGCCAGCGTGCAGTGTCACTTTAACAATAAAAGTAAATGGCTCAGCTTGTCATCGTTAATAAACCGGTAAAGAAAGAAATTCTGGAAAAAGATAATCCATTTACATAACGCAGCATGTTTTTTACCTGCAACACTCACAAAAAAAAAAACTAGGAGCTCTAATGGTATGCATTGATTATCCCGAGGTAGCTTCACATATTCTTGTTTCTGGGTTTGAAATGTCGTCATTGTGCAGCCGTGCACGTGTAGCTAACATACTAACACACTAAAATGCCAGCAGAGTAGGCCTCACGGTCTATTGAGTCTGCTTGAGGGTCACCACCTGTAATGGCTACCGTTGCCGTCCCCCATGCCTCCTCCAGGCCCCCCCCCAGAGTTGACATTTTCAGTCTCGCCCTCCTCCTATACCTGTCCCAGCCCTTCCTGAACTCCTCCACCATGCCAACCTCCACCAGTTCCTCTGGCAGAGCATTCCATGGCTCCACCACCTTCTCTGGCCTTCTTCTGTAGCTTGTTACCATTTCTATCACAAAACCACCTGAACTATGTTGTATAAATCAAATAGGACATGGGCTGACTTAAGATATCATTTTTATCTTCATTTGAGGGGACTGGTCGATTGCTAACTCACTCATGGGCTTCACCACTCATGAAATATCAACAGACCAATCTCCTCTCAGAGCTCTCTGCAGGATTTTATTTTTTTTTTTTTTAGGGTTCAGGACCTTTAAAAAAATAAATAAATAAATACAAAAAAGGGGGGTCCGCATCTAAAAAGTGGGAGTCCCTGTTACTTTTTTTGGGGTGGGTCCTCAGTAAAATGAATGTGAGCCATGCCCCCGTGCTTGTACATTTCGTGATGTAAGACTCTGTAGAGCACAGGGGTGCATTCCAATGGTTTCTACGGAGCCTTTTTTTTTTTTTTTTTACTATAAAATTTTTATGTTTTAGAAAGCTAATTCAAACAAATTAAGGCCACCGCTCGACTAACAAGGGTATTGTTAGTTGAGCGGTGGCCCTCACTTGTTGGAATTCACCCTCTAAAAACATTAAAAATCCTGGTTTATAAAACAGTCCCATAGAAACCAATGAGGCACACCCCTGTGCTCTACAGATTCTTACATCACGAAACGTGCAAGCGTGGGGGCATGGCTCAGTGGATGGACTTCTGCAGCTTCGTAAATGAGCAGTTCAGGGACATTCTGAAAAAATAATCTGAACATCCCGAAGCACAAAATGTGCATAAAGGACCTGAGCACCCATGGCTGCCTCTTCTGAAGATAAAAATGATCTCTTACATCAGCCCATGTCACATCCCCTATTTATAAAGATGCAATAAATTGGGAGGGGACACAGTGCCTCAGCTGAAACTGATTAAAAGTTAGAGAAAACAAATGGGTTTTGAGCCCCTTTTTAAAAGTGCTGACCAATGGAGAACTCAACTATACAAGCGAAGCATTCCAAATTAAAGGGGCCGCCATGGAGAAAGACCTTTCTCTGCAGAGTTTCAGGCACGTCCTTGGCACGGCCAGCAGAAAACTACTGGAGGAGCAAAGCAGATGATCAGGGGCATAACGAGCCAACAGATCTTTAAGGTAGTCTGTCCCTCAAACGTTTTTACCTGCACTCTAGGAAATGGCGAGTGCGCTGAAAGAAGGGTAGCTAGCCAACAACTGAACACTGTTCCACGAATTTTCAGCGCTACTCCAGGACTTATTCAGAAAATAAAGGCTCAGCCGCAAACGCACCCTGAGGAGGGCAGAAGCGGAAGCGCTGGGGTCTGTTTGTTTGTATACCTGGTGATTCATGAACGGTTGCAGCCACTGTGCAATGAAACTGGGCAAAAATTAGACCCTCTTTTTTCCACTATAAAAGATTCCAGGTGTCTTTCTGTTTCATTTTGTAGTTAAATACACTAGTTCAGCCAAAATGTAAGTATTTAACAAAAATTTTAATTTATTTATTTCTCAATAAACAAAGATGGTTACCACATGAGACTTAGAAATAGCACTATAGGTCTGGCAAGGGTTAGGACCAAGAATACCCAGCAAAGGAGGTGCCTAGATGCACATATCTGACAGGTATACTGATATTTTTTCATCATCTGCATCTGAAACTGCCTTTTTGGGAAACATATTTCATTGCACTGCTGCTTTAAATGCTATGTCATTAACACTTCAATGTGCTTATTCTGCCTCTCATACAAAATATTTTAGCACTTCCTCCAAAGGCATCCCCTCACTGCTGAAGGCCCGTTTCCTCAATCGTCTACCCACCCTCCCTACTTCTCACCTCGCCAAAACTACTGCGTCACAAATTACTTTGAAACAATGTAACTTTGTTCAGAATCTTTTTTTTTAAACTTTGTTTACTGCTTTACACAAAAACAACATACAGTTAATACTGCAAGCGAATGGCATTACAGAGATCATGTTAATACACTGAGGGTGCCACTCTTTTTAATACAGTAAACACAATTATTTGTTTACCAGGTAAGCACGCTAGACAACCAGGTGCCTATTTTTAGGTGCGACCCGGGAGATTACAAAGATAGATACATTCAAGATTACAAAGATACAATCAGGTACAGCAAGCAAACAATAAGAGCATGTACAAGTAAGGGCAGCAGTCATAAACATGGTAAATGCAGCAACACCAGAGGACATTACCTACACAGTGGCAGGAAGATAATAACCTAGTACATAGGAGGCAGCCCATCGACTGAGTATAGCAGACAAGAAGGCGTTTGTAGGCTAGGGGTTGTAGAGAACGTCAAGGAGATTACAAAAAGGGGAACAGGAGAGGCCAATGTATCACTCAGACGGATAAGACAGATGGCCTAGCACAAACTGATCCAGAAGAGCAAGGAAGGAGCCTTCCAAGCTGATTCATTGATCCCCGTATGTTTCACCAGAAGGGAAGGTCAGGATACCCTACACCATAAAGCAGTAAGAAACACTGGGACATGCGACAGGAGTACCTTAAGTGCAGAGGCAGGGAGAGGCAGATTTGAGGAAGCCCCAGAGGGAAGCCTTAAAACAGGAATGGGAGGTGGAGGAGCGAGTAGTACATCCTAGTCTTATTGATACGTCTTTGAAGGAATACAACACAGATTTATAAAACTGAAATAAGTCCACCTACGCTGATAACAAGCCCATGAGCTGCATGGTCAAAACACTTGTGTCCCTGTACTTGCCCACCTACAACAAAAGTGGATGTCATACCATGCTATCCCACAGTTGTGCACCAAGGGTGCTGACAGTTGTTATTCGCTGCTAATATATAAACTTGCAACAAATAAGGCAACATTGATATGGTGCACTAAACAAAACATTGAGAGAATCCCCCTTTAATTTGTTTATTTTATATCTCAGATTACAATACCTTTGAGCCAGAGTCTTTTACACATCAGAATTAAACAGTTGTTACAACAAAAGAACATTTGCATAGTACACTGACAATATTACAGAAGTAGTTACACACATTAGAACTTAAAGTGAGACATGCTTACGGTTGATACGAGCTAAAGGTAACAGTAGAGACAAAAGTGCCGTCAGTAGGATGACTCTGTCAGTAGCAGTGTATTAGGTAGCAATATCGGCAGATGTGCACAAAGCAACATTCGATGAAAAAACAGAGAGGTACGTAGAGCTCCTGACCCGTCTACTAGCCTACATGCCCTCTCTCACATCTTAAGTTCTAAGCTCATTTCTTCTGCTTTCGCCTGCTCCCCCCTTTCCACCTCTCTCCCCTGTTTTAACTACTACTACTGATGCTTGGACCTGTTACCACTGGTAACTGTTTTGCAGTTATGAATTCTTGTACAATGTTTGAAATGTGTCTGCCAGAAATTATTTAATTGCTCGCAATTTTGTACCATGTTTAACTCTGGGTCGTTGTTACGCTCTGCATTCTTATGTAATACAAGTATTGTCCTTGTTCTCTTGTATGTACTTCCATGGTGAGGAGCCTCTGTAAACAAGTCCCTGACTCAAAGGATTGTAATTCTGATCTTTCAATAAATAAAGAAAGAAAGAGAGTTCCAGATAGGTATCAGATTAAATGCAGATCAACAAAGGAGTCAGTAAACTGACATTGTGAGCCGGCCCGGTGGTGCTGAGGGTTGAGGTGCTGGAAGCCACACCTCGCCCTACGCCGGCAACTCGGGTTGGGGAACGAGCTCGGGTCGGCAGGGGGAGGGAGGGAGGGAGGATCGAGTGTCCCAATGGATGCTCTCCTCCCTCTGGGGTCGGATACCGGGGTGCAGTACGCACCAGACGCCCTCCGAGACCTGGTGGGAACCCGGGCTCTCGTGGGGTTGGCGGTTACGTCTAATGGAGTCGGTGGGGGGGGATGTCTGTAGGCACTTGAGAGGGACGTGCATCAGCACATGTCTTCTCTGGACGCTCGCGTCCTTGTGCTGGTGTCTCAGAGGGCTGGGAAAGGGGAAACTACAGAAAAATGGAAAAATACCCCTCGGCAGTCCTAGATGATGACTGCTCCGGGCCATCCAAGACCACCGATTCCAGACAGACCCCGCTGTGCAGGAGGAAATAAGAGGTGAGGCACTCTAGGGGCAGACCCAGAATGGGGGCAGAGATGGTGATGAGCGGCCTGAAGGAGTGGGCACAGAGGGTAGACAGGAGGAGATAATACAGAGTGTATGAAAAAAAAAAAAAACTGATGTCTGTGCTACAGTGAAAAATAGGGAAAGGGAGTGGGGTGGCAAACCAGAAGCTGTAAAGGTATGAGGTGGGATAAGACTGGGCGGAAAGGTGGCTGGCGAGAGGCTGAAATCTAAGGCAGTCAGGATGAAGCGTAGATAACAGAAAGGGTTGTAGAATCGAGGTACTTGGGGCAAAGAGGGAGTAAGTGGGATAGGGGAAGTTAGGGTAGGGCTTAGATGGGGGTATTAAGCAATCATTATACCCAAACAGAATATTATCCCCTTACTCTTTAAACATATTTGCAGTTAGAATGCCATAAACTTTGCAACTTGAGTTAAATTTCTAGAAAAACGGTAATCACTAACTAGATCAGTTAAACGGAAGCCCAACATATAATAAACTTGGACCAACGTTAGTCTCTTGGGATGGGTGCCTCACCCTTCTGGGCGGATTGAAAAAAAAATGTCTTGAGGTAGTGTGGAGCGATTAATTTTTAGGCCCACCCAGAAAAAGAACAGTCACCCACCTACCAACTGATATTAAGATATAAAGTTGAAGATTGCACATCAGGTCCATTAGTCTTCAAATAAGTCTTCTTGCTGTATAGCCCTTCTGTGTTCTGAATGAACATATTTCTGGCTCCATTTTAATGCTGCCGTAGGGTCCGAGATCAGATAAATCTTGCCCTCATGGACGATCCTCAAAATGAGCAGGAAATATCACCCCATGTGGGATCCGGGCCTCCCGTAGCACTGCTCGAACTCCGTCAAATTTCTTCCCCCTTTTTATTTATTTATTTTTATTTTTTACCTCCACTGTTTTTATCCTCCTTGCAGCCACAGTCCTGCCTACCTCCAGTCACCGCTCTTCCTCACTGCTGACCCCGGATTTGTGCATGCCCAGCTGGCATACGCATCTGTGCCATCAAGAGGGGCCCCCTCCTATGCCCGGCCAGGATCCAATACTGGCACATGCCTTTGTCAGGCATTCACCGGCCAGTGAAACTCGGCCATCAAGCTGCCGCTTGAGCTTGTGCTCCATTTCCTCCATATGGTGTCCTGGAATGCAAGCGTGCAATGAGCCCAGTGGCTAACCGACGTCACGTCACCACTCTTGCTACACCGCCTAGTAGTGCCCTGGTCATCACCAGGGGCGCTGCCAGAGCAGTGTTCCCTGGATCCCTCCCGGGATGGGAGAGCAGTCCTCGGACACTCGATCCCATCCTCCCTACAACCCCTGGCGCCTGGGCTCCGTCTGAACCCGTGTCGCCAGCACAAGCGTGAGATGTGGCATCCAACGCCTCAACCCTCAACGCCACCGGGCCGGCAAATTTCTTCTTTTGCTGTGTGGCGTAACTGATGTCAGGGTACGTACAAATTTGCTGCCCATCGTAGAGGAGTGATCCCTTTTGCCTAGAAACTGCCAACAGGTGGTCCCGAGTGCCCATTCCATCTGAGACAAGTACTATAGTACGTGGGGCATCGGGGATCCACCTGGTGACCTCGTGGCATGATTCTATAGTCTTTTTGCGAGGCTTGGACTCTATGGGCCACTTCTTCCCCAAGTTGTTGCGTGAACCAATCCTGCAAGAACAATCCTGCAAGAACAAAAGCAGGCGATCGCCCTCTGCCCCTTCAGGCAATCCTATCAAACAGACATTTGCACCTCTTATTTGGTTTTCAAACGTCTGCAGCTTGGATTTAAAGTGGGTAGTCTCATGGATCACTGAAGAGACAGCCCCCATGGCTGCATCAGCTCTTTTGGTGGTCTCCACTGCAGTCGTTTGGATATTTTCCACAGTGGTCTCCAGGGTAACGACCCAATTTGTTAAGCCATTGAATGCATCCACGAGTCCGGCTACTGTGCTGATTAAGCACTTGGTTTTTAACCCGAATGTCTGGAGAGTTTCTTCTCCATTTTCAGATGGGAGTTCATTCCCATGGCCTTGTGCCAACCTCGTTTTAGGAGCCGACGGAGCATTTTTTTGATTTAGCTCCAGAACCCTACGGTTACTTTTTCTGAGGATTTCCCATCTCCAACTTGAAATCTTCCAGTATCTTCCTATATATTTTCTAGGTAGTTTGCATCCAATCAAGTTACAGATTTTAATCAATATTGCCAGTGTTACTGCAGAGCACGATCATTGAGCAGCCATTTTGCTCGGGCTGCACAGCACCCCCTCTGTTCAGAATTCTACTGCACTGGGGTCTGTGTGGCTTCAGAAGCTTGTGTGCTATACACCACCCTTCTACAAGACACGTGTTGATCCAATGAAAGGATTTAAACTATCTAGCATCAAATGCTTCAATGCACACGTTTAACTTACTGCACTTATAGAAAGGATCTGTTATGTGAAACTTTTTTTGGGGGCCCAACAAAGGCAGTCAAAATCTTGACCTTGCATTATTAGTGTGTAATAACTGGTCAGCCTTGAGCAGACACTGAAATGTGTGTGTGTGTAATGCTCCATTATACACGAGTGTGCTATCCATTTACCCATCTGTGGATAACCCAAAGGACACCCACCCTTATATGAACCTTTGCCACTCACCTCTCTGTAAAAATAAAGCAAAATGCCTGATAGCATGTTACACAGAATGTTTAAAGACCTCTCAGTGAGGTCCAAAAAAAAAAATATATATATATATACACACACACATAAATAGGGTTAATATGCGCTCAGTACACTCCCAGCACGTAAACAATTCTAGCAGTATGCTGCAGAGCTAAGAATGGTTCCTTTTTTTCTTGTTTAAACCGGACTTCACTAAAAAGGTCTTAAAGGGGAACAGTCAGTAGCAAGGGCCCAAACCCAAGACTTCTGGGCTAGTCCAATTTGCACTTTGCGGGCAAAAACTTATATTATTATTATTTTTTGTTTGTTTGTTTTTACTGTTTACTGCAGCATAGTAAATTGTTCCAGGCTGATTTTGTTGACTTGCAAGCTGACATTTTCTGTAACTACAAATCCCATAATCCACTAAAACTGACAGGCTGCAACAGTTGGAGATTGAATTGCCTGCAGTGCATGTTAAGAGTTCTAATAAACCTTGATGTTTAGTCTGCTGGTCCCGCTGTCCTCCCTGGACTAAGTACAGCCACAGAGGACTGTACTAAACCCTGGGAGAGCAGCAGGACCGACAGGCATCTGATAAACTCTAACATGCTCTGCAGACTAGAATATTGTGGTATATTACTATTATACTACTACTACCGCCACTACTACCACTGCCACTACTACCACCGCCACTACTACGCAGCAGGAAACAGTAAGTAAAAAGGTTTTTGCACAAAGTGCAAATTGGGACAAGACCCGCACTCTGGTTTGGGGTGATATTAGTGTTGACTGTTCTCTTCCAAAGACTCATGGCCTAATGTGATACCTTTTATTGGGTCCAACACTGGTTCTGTGCATAGATGTTAAGAGTACAGAAGTTTTTGGGAGCTCACAAGCCCCTTCTCCACTGATGGCATTAAGATACACAGGTTCTGGTTTGTTGGCTGTTCCTAAATCACGGCAAAAACCTGCTTTCCACAGAGCCTTTTCTGTTGCCGTTCTGTACTTCTGGAACAGCCCCCTCGGTTCTCATTTCTAAAATTAAATTAAAAAATCTGACTTTTCAGACAGGCTTTTCCAAGTACCTGATCTGACTGCTGTTCTGTACCTTATTCTGTTGCTTTGTAGGATTTCCTAGTTTGTGCTTTGGGGTCTAAAGTGTATAATGCTGTAAACTTGCTTTAACTGTAGATTTACTGTATTTAAAGCCAAGAGAGGCAACAAATCTCACCCCCCTCCCCCCACGATGGAAGAGCAGAGAGGGAGGGCACAAGTGGAGTAAACTCCCCTAGGGGTGGGATGCAAGAAGACATGGGTGGGGGAAAAAGGCAGAGGGCAAGGGTGGTATAAATGAGGAAAAGAATAATAAAGGAGATAGGTAAATGAAAAAAAAAGAAAAAAAAAAAGAGGTGAGTCACACAGGGTGCAGAGGGGAGCCTCTTTCAAATGAGAAAGACTCCTAGGACCAGGAGGCATATGAAGGAGCTTGGGGGAAGAGGATGGAAGGAAGTACTGCCAAGCTGAAAGGGTGGTATACCTCGGAAAAGAGTGCCAGCAGAAGCGGTGAAGGTGAAAATAGTGTATGGGGGAGGAGGAGGCTTCAAGCATGCATGGGATAAATATTGGGGGCATCAGTAAACAGACAGGGAGGGTCGCCAGAGACCAGTTAGGGTCTGCGAAGCAAGACCAGGCAGGGACCATCTGTGTAGACTGGGTGAGTCACGATGTATTTTTCTGCTGACAAATTCTAGGTTTCTATTGGGGGTGTTGTATGTACTGTGCCTTGCTTTCAGAAAGGCATACTTGAAGCAGCAGTACTAGTTAAGCAGGAAGTTGTTTTCCACTTATGTACTTTTGGAGGCTGTGCTACAATCCATTATGGGCTATTCGCCCCGCGACTGCTCCTTCCACATCTCGGGAACCATCACAGGGAAGTTAACAGTTCCCAGTGTAAGGCAAGTTATTAATTGCTGCGGTATTCCATTTCAGCAGGACAGGGGGAGCAAACTGTTGCAGGATGAACTGTTCATAGCGAACTGACATGCTCCCATTTTTGGATGACCTTATCCAGCTTCAATTCGGATTTTAGGATTGCTAAGTTTTGCTTGAAACCAAATTTAAAAAAAAATATTTTTAACAAACAGTTATAGTGCTGTGAAGCCACATAAAATATGGCAGGCCCTGAATGTACAGATGCCCGCCCCCTTGACATTCCTGCAGTTTGTTTACTTTTGTTTTGCCCCTGTGAAGCGAATTAACAATTGCATAGTCTTTCTGTACCAACATTAAGAGACGGAGCAGAGCTGCATGTTGCATCTGCTAGTTCTGTATACTTCGCTGACCTTTCTTTTTTCTGGTATTTTTTTCCAACTGTATTGCATCTGTATTCCTGTTTGTTTTCACTTTTATTCCCTGCTACCCTCCCATAATACTTAATACTATCCACTCCTTGCTACTGTACTGAAGTGCTGCTAAACACCAGCCCCATCAGCTCCCGTTTCCATGTGCCCTCCCCCCACTCCATGTTCGCTGATCTGCTGTCACAAACCCCTCCTAAAACTGGCTGGCTCTAATGACACTACTTATCCCTGATCACCACTGTAATCCCTAAACTTACCCCCAACAAAATGCAGGGGTCAAAACGGGCACCAGCCCACAAGCCAAATGCTGGTAGACTTTGTATCGAGCTAGTACAATTTTCCCTTTAACTAGCCCTGCGGGCTTGTGGTGGAGAAGGTAACATTTCAATAAGTACACCAGCTGGGCCAGTGGAAAAGTCTGTGAGGCTAGTGAGTTCTCCCAGTCACTAGCCCTGCTGGCTAGTGGCTGCAGAGCTTAATTTTGACCCCTGAAATGTGTGGCTAACCCTCCCACCCCGATCAGTTAGCCCCCCAAACTAGCACCTATGGTCTAAAGTCGCACACCTAGACAGCACTATGCCACTGACAGCGACCAGCAAAGCCCCTTCGCTCACCACCTCAGCTGGCCACTGGATGAATAAACAGACAGCGAACTACTCCCTGTTATTCAGACAGTGGCAGGCCATGGTGGTAAGCAGAGGGGCTTTGCCGGTCACTGTCATAAGCACACTGCAGTATAAATGTGTGACTTTGGACCACGGGTACTAGTTGGCGGGGAGAGGGGAGTGACTGGTTGGGATGGGAGAGTTAGTCGCACGTTCTGTCAGGGGTGGGTGCAGGGATCGTTGTGGTGATCGAGGATGGGGGGATACCACTAGAGCTAGGCAGTTTTAAGGGGTTGGCAACAGCACGATCAGTGATCATGGAGATACTGGACACCACAGAATGGGAGCAGATGGGGTCGGAAAAAAAACAGATTTACGAGCCCTTTAGCGGAGCTCATGCTGTGGCCTGCACGGATGCTGAATAACACACTTATCTCACTGATCATGAATGCACAGTGAGAACTGGAAGAGGAGGGACAGTTACTGCAGTCACGCTAAAAAACGCAGTGCCAAACATCTTTACAAGTGTAAGAGGCATGAGATGATGCAGACTTGCAGGAAAAAAGATGGCAAATGAAGGGAAAATAAATGTAGGTCAGTGCAAATCTGGATGTAAACGAGCCAAGAAACGTGGCTTGTGACTAACTAGTAATGCTGCTATAAAGAGATATCTTATCTCTCTATCTTTTTAAGTGTTTCTACAAGAGGTTCAAGCACCCCATGAAAGAACCTGTTGCCATCACCGCCCACATTGGCTGGAGAAGCAGGCAGGGTATTATAATCAGACCGGCGACAGAGCAAGGCATAAAATAAGCAGATCTGCAGTGCACTTTGCAACCAAAAAAAATGCTCTTTTCTAATCAAGTGCAGCCTTGATTAGCAGAAGCTGATCAACGGATTTGCCACACTGCAGTAAAAATTTCCCAACTGCAGTAATTTTTTAGCCACAACCATGTTACAAAGTACATTATTGTGGTAACTTTCTAGGCACTTTGGCACTTTTCCCTGCAACTGCACTTTTTTGGACAGTATCTTATAAATAAAATTACCATTCAGTGAAATTACTCCTCAAACCAGACTAGCTGCTAATCAAAATTCTGCTGCTTAAAGATTACAGTATCAAACCTTAGGGGAAAAAATCCTGGTCTCTGACCAAACAAGAGCTAGTCACATGCCATGCAAGGTTTTTCAACTATTGCCCAGTTCAAAACAAAGAACCAGGCAACAGTGCATTAAAACCAAACAATATTTTGTTTGTTTGTTTTTTAAACTTGTGCCCATTCTAATACTTATAACCTGGACAAAGTTTAATAAAACAGATACTGACTGGAGCTGTTGCTGTACTGTGGTAAAATACAGACCTCGCAGGATAAATTATTGCCTGACGACAGTCATACGTTCATCCCTCAGGAATCAAGATTTTTTTCATGACTTCCCTCACCTCTGATCAACATTTTCATATACTGGTAACCAAGCTTCCAAAACAAATTCATGCCATGTCTAGGCAGGTCTTATTACCACTTAGAGGTACACGGAGAAAAACAGAGGCAGTCCAGAGAAAGGCAACAAAAATGGTGCAAGAACTGCTCTAAAAGTCACATGATGAAAGATTAGAGGACCTCAAATGTATTCCCTGGAGAAGGGGGGGGCGGAGATATGACAGACACATTCAAATAGTTCAAGGGTATAAACAAAGTACAGGAGGGTAGCATCTTTCAGAAAAGAAGGTGTGCAAGAGCAAAGGGGCATGATATGAGGCTAGAGGGAGTAGGCTCATGGGTAACGTGAGGAAGTACTTTTTCACAGAAAGAGTAGTGGATGCTTGGAATAGCCTCCCTGCAGAGGTGGTGGGGGCAAAAATGGTAGGGGAATTCAAGAATGCATGGGGAGACATAAGAGCACTCTCGCAAAAGGGAAGGGAGGGTAAGCGTAGATCAACTAGCGTCTGCAGTATTGCATTAGGTAGGGAAAAGGGGCGAACTAGGTGGGCCACACGGTCTTTATCTGCAGTCACCGTCTACGTTTACGTAAGGATAATCAGAAAACACAAGCAACATTTTTCGTCTATGTATTTTATATGGTGTCTAGCATACATCCCAAAACATTTTACAGGATTCACACAGCAGTAAACTAATCCAAGAATGGTGGACTAAAAAAGTGAATTACTGCAAGTTCTCAATCTAAAAATAAATTTAAAGCAGCAGTATCTGTAGTCTGCAAAAAACTTTTTATCATACAGTTTTCTTTTGTTAGCAAAAATATATTTCTGACATCCTTACATTTATCCCATTTGCCTTTAGTTTTATCAGATGTTTTTAAAATACCTTTCATAGCTAATTGTGTAATTAATGACTCACATCGTGAACGATGGCCGACAAACAATTTTTCAAAATCTCTTCCACTGAGGTTACCTGTTGAATGTACATGCTAAATTCATAATGTAGATGTATTGGAATGGTACTATCACATATTTTTTTTTATGGTAAACAACACAGCACTGTACCAAAATATTTAATTTTTTTCATGGTGGGCATAGCATGGGAGCAGGAACTTTTAAAAACTTCAGAATTCTGTATTTTGGTTCAGGAATGTAAAGAAAACTGAGAAAAAATGCATCTTGATAGTTTTGCCAGAAAAACACTACTGCCAAAAAAACTATATAGTGACTAACAAATCCTGCTGCTCTGATACTGTAAACATGAAATCCATTGACTGGCAATACAGTTCAGAATCTTACTCCAATAAAAGGTTATTGCTGCACTCAAGTCTAGTTATCCAAGGACCAACACACAGCTGTGAACACGGCTTCTCTCCTATACAATGCCTAACAAGATAAAAGATTTCTACAAACTGATCTATCAGTTCTTTTGTTTTATAATATGTTATAAAGTTTCAAATATAACTAGCCTGTGTCTCAGTCAAAGGTTAAAGAGTGGTGGACATCAAGCAAACTTGCTAATGATTACATACATAACACCACCCTGAAACTGATTCAGTGAGGGGAAAAATATCGCATTCTACAACAGTAGACAAATGTGCCCCCAAACCAGTTCTGATCACCTGTCAAATGCCCCTCCCCTCCCACTCTCACAAACACCAGGTAATCTCAATATCTAAACACAGGGATGAGGAGGGCAAACCTCAAATCAGGGAAAGGTGGGGGGTCTTGATATGAACCTTTTCAAAATATCCTTGGAAAAAATTATCTCTGGTTTCATAACAGCACATTATTATTGTGTCTGGTTTGGGTTTTAAGGAAGGGGCCCTCAGCACCCTAAATTGGGTGAGGGCAGAGAAGGTCTACCACAGTATCGGAAAACAAACACAATATCGGTTTCACCAGTGAAGAAAACAAACTGAACTGAAATGGAATTATCATGGTCATCATGACATCCCCCACCAGGAACCAGGGTGCAGCAGATGCAGATGCCACAAGGACAGGGGTGGTCAGACATCGACACCACATGGATGCGATGACCCTTCCCGAACCATGTTGGGGGGGGGGTTGATGACAACATAATGAGGACAGTGGAAGGTCAGATGCAGACACCACGGGCATGGAGTGGGGGTCAGAGGCCGACACTGCAGGAACAGAAAGAATCAAGATGCTGAGACTATGGGGACAGGACAGGGCGGGGAATCAGACACCATCTGTTGGGATGGGAAAAGACTAAATTTTCGGATGTGGAGGGCTTGTTATCCCCCCCTGCTGCACAGTGTTGGTCCTGCCTACCAATGATATCAGAAGGTACAGACCAGGAGTAAGGAAGCCTGGAGACCTGCTCAGGAGAGGGAAAGACTCAATTTCCGACACCAGGGACAGAGGGGGAAATCAGAACCCCCTACTCAACACCAGGAATGGAGAGGGGATTAGATTCCAACATGGGGGACAAAAGGGGATACGGGGACTGAGGGGACAATCATACCGTGAGGATGGAATGGGGATCAGACCCCAGGGGTGCGGGAAATCAGACCCCAAGGGCAGGGGGGGGATCAGATCCCTACACCGGGGATGTAGAGGGATCAGAGCCAGACACACCGGTGGCAGACAGGGATCAAACCCAAACATCAGTGACGAAAGAGAATCTGAGCCGACAACAGTGATGATGGGGTAATCAGACCCAAGACACCAGCTTGGGGGGGGGGGGGCTGAATCAGACCCAGACCTTAATGACAGAGAGGGATTAGACCAGACACCAGTGATGGATGGGGATCAGCCCCAGACAACAATGACAGAGGATGATAAGCCCCAGACACTAATGACAGAGAATGATCAGCCCCAGACACCAATGACAGAGGATGATCAGACCCAAACACCAATGACAGAGGGAAATCGGACACCAGTGAAGGAGAGAATCAGACTCGAAACACACCATGGTTTGTTGCAAATTACAGATTTGCATCAACTTAAGTGGAAACTGACTGCTGCAAAATTAAATTCTGGCATTAGTTTTGACTTCAAACTCCAACTGATCAGTCAGTGACAGAATGACCTGAAGATTTTTGCAGCACATAAGGGACGTTCCTGAAAATCGGGGACAGCTGAGAGACGAGGAAGCGAAGGCCTCAACCAGCAATACAAATGCACTCACCACACATTCCAACGGGCTGGTAACTCCTGCCGTACGGGAGGGAGCGCCTACCCACCTGCCATGAACGGCGAAGCAGCGCCAGGCCAGCTGCCTGCTCCGAGCTGTGCGGCTTCCCTCCTGCCGCCGCTGACGGGCCCCTTTGCAATGCCGACCGACAATTCCACTCCGCTCGCGGGTCTCTTGCTCGTGCCCGTCGGTCACAGCATGCAATCCCTCCCCGCCACGAGCACCGGACAGACAATTTTATTGATATCCGCCGCTCACGCACGTCCCGCTGCCCAAGTAGTAAGTCTCCTTCGACACCCCATGAGTCTGAGTCACTCCCTGTTCGCCCCACCGCCGTCACCGAAACCAGTATAGCACAGTCTTGAAAACAAAACTGACGCGGTCCAACTAGCGACACGATTCTGCCCCTCAGCCTCCTATAGGCGGTGCGTGCCTGTAGCCAGCATCTCTGGGCTGTTTCTGAGGAAACGTCCGTCGTGGGCGGGACGCAAAAAAACAACGTATAAGGCACGTACAGCAAGCGGTTCTGGGTAACGTAGTCTTTGCTGCGGTTATGCTATCCACAGGTACAAGAGTTGCCTAGAGCCAATTATTTAGCTGACTTTATAGTTTAGTTTATGTATTTTACCAGGATAAGGCTCCACTGAGCAAGCTCATTTTCAAGGAGGTCCTGGGTATGACAGCACACATTATAATAATCAGAATGAGATACACAGACATGTAGCACAATAGGTACAGTTCCAAAACACCTAACTACAGAATAATATGAGGCTATAACTTGACAGAATAAGCTAGCAACCCAAGGAGGAAAAGAAAATAGAAAATATCTGGAACATCTGTAACAATTAACGACTTGATCCTATATACAATTCTTATACCATGAACAAGCTATCAGGTACCAGCATTTATTCATTTAGTTTTTATTGACCAGATAAGCACACTAGACAAATAAATGCCTATTTCCAGGTACCACCCGTCAGGCTACAGTAGGGTAGTTCAGATAAATTACAATGCAAGATAAAAAAAAACATAGGAACAAAAATTACAGGAGTGCACAGGAACTGTACAGTATAACAGTTATACAAGAGAGCATAAAACAGAATACATGAATAATAAAAAAAAAACAATACAGTTAGAATCAAATGTATCCTTGGGGATATATACAAGATGCCACACATTCTCTCAGATTGAATTGAGAGGTCATTCACCCTGGGCAAGTGCAGGCTGATGAGTCCTTCAAGTACAGCAGTTCCAAAGGAAAGTTTTAAAAAGACGGAGGGAGGAGGTGCACTGGACTGATATAGGGAGGGAGTTCCATATTCTAGGGGCATAAGCTGTAAAAGCCTGATCACTCATGTTAGTCAGAGATTTAGGGCCAGCAAGCAGGGATTGGGTGGTAGATCTTAGGGGGTAGCCAAGGTTACAAACCTTTAAGTTCTCAGCAAAGACGGGTTGGGAGGGGGTGACAGTCAGAGTAACTTATTTACAAAACACCCAGCACAAAATCACGGGCTTGGGGGCTAGCCAACCGGGTTTGCTGTAAAGCACAGTGATAGTGAGACGGACAGCTGAGAGGGCAAAACAACAAATGTTATTATAAACTACATCCCACTTAGACAAGAGGGACTTGGCAGCACTGGTGTACATAATTTGCCCATAGCTGAGGGAGAGAAGAAGCACAACCTTAGCAATGACCAAACAGTATGAAACAGTATGAGTGTTTTAATAACCCATACTCAGCCTTATTGTGTAGAGCCCCCAACCACCACCGGGCCCCCTTCTTTAACTAGCAGGGCTGCTTCTTTCACCAAAGATGTCTAGGGGCAAACGAGAGGGGTGGGGGTTTACATAAGTGAATACAGATTTGAAAAAGAGAGAAATGGCCACCATTAGGTTAGGTGACCCGACTGTTACACTAGAACAGCCAAACCCAAGTGTGGCTACATGGCACACACCAGGGGGGACCAATTACCATGGCCAGCAACCCAGGTCCCTGAGAGAAAATGTTTGCTCACAGTTATGCTAGGTTTGCACTTCTGGACAGGGGCACCCAAGTAAATCCAGACAAGGAAGCAATAACAATACTGTCCAAACCAGGTTGGGATTCTAGAATGTGGTTTTTATTCACGTAACAAAGTAGGAATAATCGTAAAGTGAAATGGACCCCCATAGGGCTACATATACTGGTAATGCAGATTCTCCAGGGTACAGAAATTCCTGACACTTCCATTTAGCATAGGCTGAAGTAACACAAAACAGCGTACACCCTGGTTCTGAAATGGAGATTGGCACACACAGCCGGAACTGGTGCATTTCCCATCGACTAGGCAGACACGGCCAGTACTAGGACACTTTCCCATATTTCATGAGGAATGAAGGTGGTACACACAACCACAAAGGAGCACGTCCAGGCTCAGGAACTTTCACAACCCACCACACTGGGGTAAACTGAGAGAAAACAACCCATATGCAGGGGTAACTACTTCCATTAGGCACTGGCCAGATGCACTAAAGAAAAGCACAGGTGCCCAAACTGAACCCAGAGAGGTAAACAGGGTCACTCCAGATTGGTGGGGGGGTCTCCCACCTTTTGCTTCCAAGTTTATACTTGGCCATTTATCTGGTTAAAAACACCACACAACTGTAGACAACTGTAGATGCTGTCTTGAAATATATTTCACACTTAACATGCTGCACCCATACACCTCAGAGGTGTCAGAAGTTAAAAGTTCTGTACTTGGACGGTCACATACTGGACTCCAATATAGGCAGACACTTTTAAAAACACAGAAAGTCTAGGTGACTGAGTCCCTTTGTCAGAGAAATTCACCCCTAAGTATTGCAGGCACCCCTCCTGGGCTTACTCAGAAGAAAGGTTGTACTCACAACAAATGAAGATGCCCAAGGCAGCTTCATCAGACAGAATAGATTGAGGGGATTGCCCCTGAACCCTGATGATCGCCCCCGTCCCTCCTGGGATGGGGCAAAGGAAAACTCACTTAGCAAGGTCTCCACCACTTCAAATACTGTCTTCCATGTTCTTCTTCTAGGGTGAGAACAAACTACCCAAAACTAAAGAGGTAGCTCTCTGTCAGAGCTAAATGAGGAGCTGCACAGCAAGCTGCAGTCTCCTCCTGGAAGACTCACTCACAGACTACCGAACATTCTACTCTAGCTGACAACTGCTGGCCAGAGTGTGGCTTATACCACTGTGAGAGTTCTAAGATTACATCATCACTCCAACTCAGCTGAGGCTGAAAACAAAGTGTGACAGTGTGAAACCCATTTACCTGGCATTTCACAAGTTGCCCTCTCTGCCTGCCACTGATTCTAACTGGGATTCTAGTAACCCCTGGGAACAAGGGGGTTACAATTGCATCATGCAAATCACAACAGGCACAAACTGTTAATGAAAGAATCAGGCACATTGCCTCACAGACACTGAATACTTATGAACAGATATGGAACCCATTGTTGTGCGTTTTGGAAACATAGAATTTGGCAGCCGATAAGAACCGCTTGCCCCACCTAGTCTGCCCATTTTTCCATACATACAGTATCACAGCAGATCCTGTTTGATCTCTGACCCATTTTTCCTCCCCCTTCCTTTTCCATAGAATTCCCGTATGCCTATCCCATGCATTCTTGAACCCCAAGGTGTAAAGTATGGCCATTAAGACCATTAGCAGTAAATCAACCTAAGTAAGTAAGTAAAAATTTATTTTTTAAGCGCTTTTCAAAGCCGAAGCGCTGTACAAATAGGAACAATTAAAATACATACATATAACATAAAACAAGTACAATAATAATATAATCACAATAAAATCACTCTCCATATGCCTTTTTAAATAAATAAGTTTTTAATTCTAACTTAAAACTCTCAACGGTCAGGCAGCTTCGTATCCGATGAGGTAGAGAATTCCACAGGGTAGGGGCAGCGTAAGAAAATGCCCGTGCTCCACAAGTTTTTAAGCGGACCCTGGGAACCTCTAGCAATCCCTTGTCGGTGGAGCGGAGCGAGCAAGAGGGACAGTAGGGAATAAGGAGATCTTGAAGATACCGCGGTCCCTGTTCGTGCAGGGCTTTATAGGTCAGTAACCCAACCTTAAAGGTGATCCACCACTGAACCGGCAGCCAGTGCAGTTCGCGCAGCACAGGCGTAATATGACTTCTCATAGATGTCCCAGTCAAAAGCCTGGCTGCTGCGTTCTGCACCAGCTGCAAGCGGCGGATAACAACCCCTGGTAGCCCTAGGTACAGGGCATTGCAGTAATCAAGGCGGGAAGTAACAAAGGCATGGACCAATGTCGGAAGGTCAGCCGGAGGAACTAGGTGTTTCACCTGAGTGATATTCCTAAGATGATAAAAGGAGGATTTGACAACGGATGACACCTGAAATTTCAGGGTCAAACCATCATCAATAATAATGCCCAGGTTATGCACCCGGTCTGAGGCTGAGAGCTGGGCACCATCGATCCATATGCCAGAAGGAAGCCCAGCCCTACAACCCGCCTCAAGGCAACCTGGGTCCACCACCAACACCTCAGTCTTATACGGGTTTAACCTTAGCCAGCTGGCACTCATCCAATCCTTGATCTTGGATAGACAGCTGTTAAGTGTAGAGACTGCATCTTCCTGTCCGGGACTAAAAGACAAATACAGCTGGGTATCATCTGCATAGCAGTGAAAACCCAAGCTGTATTCCTAATAATGTCTCCCAATAGCAGCATATAGACAGCGAACAACATGGGTGCTAAGATGGAGCCCTGCAGAACCCCACAGGGCAAGAGGAAGGTATCAGAGGAATAAATTCCGGTGATAACCTTCTGTCTCCGCCCCGTGAGAAAAGATTGAAACCACTGCAGAACTGTACCAGATAGTCCGCAATAGAACCGCAGGCGTTCCAAAATGCACACCATGGTCCACAGTGTTGAATGCTGCAGAGAGATCAAGAAGGACTAGAATAGTACAAGCCTTTCGATCTCTCGCTATCAGATCATTTAGAACCCGGACAAGGGCAGTCTCAGTACTATGTCTTTTCCTAAATCCCGATTGGAGAGTATCATAGACATTGTGATTTGTAATATAGTCATACAGTTGCAGTGCAACCACCTTTTCAATAACCTTGCCCAAAAAGGGTAGGTTAGAGACAGGTCTGTAGTTAGCTGGGCAGTTCGGGTTCAATGAAGGTTTTTTTAGGAGTGGTCGAACGACCGCCTCCTTTAGGGGATCAGGAAAGATCCCCTGCTCCAGAGATTTCCAAACAATTTCAGCAATGGTCGGACAGATAGTGTCTATGCAACTTAATAATAGAGGCGTAGGGCCCGGATCCAAACTACAACTGGTTGGACGTACAATCTGGACAATCCTCACAATATCCATGAATTCCGGCTTACCAAAGTCAAACCAGGTGACAGGTATTTGTTTCCCCCTGCCGATCACTGCAAACTCTTGAAGAGTGAGCCTGGCCGATATCTGACCTAATGCTGGCAATCTTATCAGCGAAAAACCGAGCAAGCTCATCACACTTTATTTGTGAAAAATCTCTTCCAGACTGTAGACAGAGTGGATTGCACAGTCTGTCAACAGTCTGGAAGAGTTGAGCTGGTCGGTTCCGCGCAGCAGCAATCTCCCTGGACAGGAATTCTGCCTTCTTAGGTTATTGTCATTGATAGATAATATAATGATCCATCAATCTAAGTTTGTCAGCATCCAAGCAAGATTTCCACCAGGCCTTCTCTGCCTTCTCGGCCCCACTCTTCTAGTTCCTTCAAAGACTCATCAAACCATGGAGTCTTTGGGCGCTGGGTGAGTGGGCGAACACGAACAGGAGCAATTTGGTCCAAGGCCCTGCTCACTGCCTTATTATAGGCAAGAACAAGGTCCTCTGGACCCATGCTCTCACCCAAAACACCCCGATAGGTCCAGTACCGCTAATAGGCCCTCTGGGTTTACTCCCCTTAAAGGGCGATACTGGACCATCTCTGTAGAGGCAGGCCTATTAGGGGGTGCCCCAAAGCTGAATCTTATGGTGTGATGGTCTGTCCACACATTTGGTTCCACCCCCAGATGCATAACATCCAAATCCAGTAGGAACACCAGGTCTAAAGAGTGTCCCCCATATGGGTAGCAGAGGTAACTACCTGTGACAGGCCCAACATAGACATAAGTTGGAGGAAATTCTTTCCAAAGTGCGAGAGTTCATCGTCGACCCAGGCATTAAAGTCACCCAGTATTAACCATCTCGGCGACTCCAATGCCATGTCAACGATGAAGTTCGCGAATTCTAAGATGGCGGCTGTGTTGAGCCTGCCACTGCCGCTGTGTTTTTAGTGTCCAAGTGTTTAAGCATTTAAGAGTTGCTTGTCATTTTATTTATTTGTTTAAATTTACTTCTCCTTGAAATGTTATAGTTAGATAGGGTTGAAGGAGTGAGGAAGTTAGAACTTTGCGATTTACGAGTGACGAGTTACGTTTTATGCGTGGAATTGTTTAAGTTTTATTTTCACTCTCCGGATTCCGTTTTTAGCTTTGCCAGCTTTTTATTGATACCCACCCAAAGTTACTGAGTTTTGGGGTGTAGTGATATCATCGGTCCGGTCTTAGCTCAGATTGTCCAGTGCTCTTTGGACTCGGGTGAGCTTCCTAGCTCCCCGAAGGAGGCGGTGGTGGCACCCCTCCTGAAGAAAGCTTCTTTAGACCCAGAGAACCTAGCGAACTACAGGCCTATCTCTAACCTTCCTTTTGTGGGAAACGTTATTGAGCAAGTTGTGGCAGCTCAACTGGAGGACCATTTAACCATCCATAATTTATACAAACCTCTCCAATCGGGTTTTTGTAAGAGGCATGGTACTGAGACTGCTCTAGTTTGGGTGCTCAATAATCTCCTGATGGTGAGAGATCGGAAAAGCCATTCCATCCTTTTACTCCTAGATTTGTCATCAGCTTTTGACACTGTAGACCATGGGATTCTGCTTGAGCGTTTGAGGTTCATCTGTGGGCTGTCCGGGACAGTCCTCAGATGGTTTACATCTTTCCTCACCGGTAGATCTCAGAGAGTCATCTCTGAAATTTTTTCTTCTGGGTCTTTCTCTCTGCCTTGCGGGGTACCCCAGGGCTCGGTGCTGTCTCCCATGTTGTTTGCAGTGTATATGCTGCCCCTCGGAGACATTGTAAGACAGTATGGGCTGAGGTTTCACTGCTATGCTGATGATACCCAGCTCTACCTGTCTTTTGTCCCCGATCAGGTTAGTGCTATCTCAGTACTGAACAGCTGCCTTGTAGAAATCCAAGATTGGATGAGTTCCAGTGGTTTAAAGTTGAACCCAGGAAAGACAGAGGTTTTGGTTGTGGACCCAGGTTGTAGGACAGAGGGGTTGAGGACTGGTCTCCCCTTGGGCTTAGTCCTGGGAGGGGCCCAGATTCTCACCTCTGAGTGGGTGCGTGACCTGGGAGTGGTGCTTGACATTGGGCTGACCCTTCGACATCAGGTATCAGCAAGCTGGCCTCTTACCATCTTAGGAACATTGCCAGGATCAAGCACCTTGTTCCGTCCAGCGATCTGCCTACTTTGGTCCACGCCTTTGTGACTTCTCGTTTTGACTAATGCAACTCCCTTTACCTAGGGCTTCTGGGGGTTGATATCCGCCGCTTGCAGCTAGTGCAGAACGCTGTGGCACATTTATTGACTGGGGTATCAAGGAGATCACATATTACCCCTGTGCTACATGATCTGCACTGGCTGCCTGTTCAGTGGCGGATCACCTTTAAGGTAGGTTTATTAACTTACAAAGCCCTACACAGACAGGGTCCTGACTACCTGAAAGAGCTCCTGGTTCCCTACACCTCATTGCGACAGTTCCACTTGGCTGACAAGGGGTTGCTGGAGATTCCAAGGGTTTGTTTAAAGTCATCTGGTGCGCGTGCCTTTGGGTTTGTTGCCCCCACCCTTTGGAATTCTCTGCCCCGTCAGCTATGTGAGTGTGGGACAGTGGGATGTTTTAAGCAGGCACTGAAGACCTTTCTGTGAGGAAAAGCATTTTCTGAATTTTTGTGATTTTATTGGTTTTATGGTTTTGTTTTATGCATTGTGCAGTGCCTTGATATATGAAAGGCGCTATATTAAATAACATTTATTATTATATTATTATTATTATTAACCAGTGTGTTGTGCTACAAAGGGGTACTGATTCCTCAGACCCGAGAGTGAAACTCAAGAGGTCTGTGGGAATCAGATCCCCGAAGTGGCACAACACACTGGTTGTGCACAGAGTTGCCCATCCACTATTTTATAGATAGTGTGTGGGCATCAATGCCTATTTTGGACACTGTTCTTTGTTTCAGTGAACTGGTGGTTGGGGGAGGGCACTTGAGTATTGGTGGTAGGCTCAAATTACTGACACAGTGTGCTGCAGATGTTTCTGCAAGTTCAAGTTTAAAAAACAACTTCCAGCTTAATTGGATAGGGGAAATCAAGTATGTGGCAGCATTCTAAGTTGTTCTGCTGAAGTAGTGACATCACTACTGCAGCAGAACAACATAATGATATCACTACTGCAGCAGAACAAGCATGTTCCAGCCTTGGAATTCCATGCATAACAGCATTCCACCATACACTATATAAAGGATAATGGATGGGCAACAGTGAACAACAACACTGTTGTTCACTTCGAGAGATTGTCATGACAACCCATAAACCCTTAGAGAAGCCTCTCAAAGGCTTCACGGTTGTCATGTTCCTTGGTAAGTGAAGACAGTGTTGTTGTTTACTGTTGCCCATCCATTGTCTTTTATAGTGTGTGGACAACAGTAAATATACATATTGCCACTTCTTCTGTGATCGCGCCCGCTCAAAGGTCCATGCTACATACCGCAGTTCCCGTCTCCTCTCCTTCAACAACAGGCAGCGGCTGGTGGTTTAAGAGAGTGGGGACGTGACTCAGCTACAGCAATTGGAAGGTAAGTCCTCTACGTCTGCGGGATGACGATCGGGAAGGCAGCAGCTCTAGACAGGCTGATAGTTTGAATGTAAACCTCAGAGGCCAGACAGTTTTGGATGTGCTAAGTACCGCCACTTGCGCATGCACAAAGATAGTCAATGCTGTTGTACCATCGCTGTGACGTACCAATGATAGTACAACAGCTTACTGACATCACAGCGATGGTACAACAATACTAGTAAATTATAGATTTTTACTAATAACAACGTTCTACCATACACTATAATCATTTTCGTTTTGGTACAGAAAACTTCCGACTTGACTCTGTCTTGCCCCATGATATCAGTGAAGCTCCTGCTAAGGCAAAAGAAAAGGAGGATGCCAGCACTGCTACTCCAGGGGCAAGTAACGCAGAGGGAATGTGGAAGAACATGAATGAAGCAACGCTTAACCGTCTGGATAAACTGTTTCGCACATGCCATGCAATTCCTAAGAAAGGATGTCCTTTCACAGACTTTGTGTGGATGTGCAGTCTTGATGACATGAAAGGGCTAGATAACAGTGCAACATATCAGAATGACAAATATGCCTGCAACTTTATCCACTATGTAGCCAAGGCTGAACATATGGTGCTACGAGAAAAAATTATGGGAACAAAGTTCATTTCAATCATCAGTGACAGAGCCACTGACTCTTCAGTCACAGAAACTGAGATAGTGTATGTGTGGTTTGCAGTTAAAGGCACAGTGCAAAATCAGTTGGTGGGTGTCCAGACTGTTGGCAGGACAGATGCGATTATATTTGCCTTTTGTTTAACAAATCACTATTAACCATACTGATTGCGGGGCTACTGCAAACTTCTGCGGGCTAATACAATCTCTGGTTCACTAGCCCACCACTGTTTTCACTATAACCACCTCTGCAGGAAGGCTGTTCCTGGAATCCACCACTCCTTCTGTAAAGAAGTACATTCCTCTCACCTCTTCTGAATCTATAACCCCCCCCCCAGCTTCATAGTACATCCCCTTGTTCTACAGTGCCTTTTTTTCTGAAAAATATTTCCTTCCTGTACCTTGTTTACCCCCGTGAGGTATTTAAAGGTCTCTATCATGTCCCCCTTCTCTCCTCTCTTCTGAAGTGTACATATTACGGTCCTTTAATGTCTCCTCATAGGGCTTCTGATGCAGCAGACCCTGCACCATTTTAGTTGCCCTCCTCTGAACCACCTCCACTCTGTCTATGTCCTTCCTGAGATGTGGTCTCCAGAACTGGACACAGTACTCCAGCTGGGGTCTTACCACCAGTCTATACAGAGGCAACACCACCTTCCTCGTTCTGCTTGTGATACCACTTCCTATGCACTCCAGCATCCCGCTAGCCCTCCCAGCTGCCTTGTTGCACTGCCTGACCACTGCTAGGTCATCCGATATGATCACACTCAGGTCTCTTTCCTGCTTGGCGGTCATCAGTACCACCCCGCACCCTCCCACCCCATTTTGTACTCCGACCCTGGGTGTCTGTACCCCTAGTGCATTATTCTGCATTTTTTTTGCATTGAAACCCACTGCCATACCCATGACCACTCCTCAAGTTTTCTCAAGTCACTGCTCATCCTTTCCACCACCACCCCCGAGTGTTCATCCTATTGTAGAATTTGGTGTCATCCACAAAAAAGCAGACCTTCCCTTCCAGCTCCTCTGCAATGTCACTTATAAAGACATTAAAGAGGACCAATTCCAGCAATGATCCCTGATGCACCCCATTGGTCACTCTGCTTTCCTCAGAGTGAACTCTATTTACCACTACCTTCTGCAGGCGCTCCTCAGAACAATGTTTCACACAGTTTTACCACCTTTGGATCTACTCCTAAGCTACCCAGATTGCTTACTAGTCTCCTATGTGGAATGGTGTTGAACGCCTTACTGGAATCTAGGTAGGCATTCTGCACCACCCTGACCCAGCTCCTTCATCACCAAGTCAAATAAATCTATCAGATTTATTTGACATGACCTCCCACCCATGAATCCACGCTGCCTTGGGTTTTGTAACTCACTGGATTCAAGATATTCCACAATCCTTTCTTTCAGTAGTGATTCCATTAACTTTTCCACCACCAAAGTCAAACTGAATGGCCTATAATTGCCAGCATCTTCCCTGCTACCACTTCTGTGAAGTGGGACTACATCTGCACTCCACCAGTCCTCTGGTACCACTCCTGTGTCCAATGAACTGTTAAATAGGACCATCAGAGGAGCAGTCAGTACCTCCCCTGAACTCCTTCAATATCCATGGGTGAACCCCGTCTGGTCCCATAACTTTGTCTACATTCAGATTTGCAAGTCCGTTCAGGACTCTCTACTCTGGAAATGGACTAGTGTCCATCTCCCTCCCCCTAATGCTCCCGTTACATTTTTGCAGCCCCTATCCACCTCTTTTCTCTGTGAATACTGAACAAAAGTATTTGTTCAGGATGTCTGCCTTTTCCTGTTGCCCTCCCCCTCTACAAAGTCCCCTCTTCCCTTTTTAACCTTACAATCCCATCCCTGGTGTTACTCTTTTTACTTACATCCCTAAAAAATGTCTTGTCCCCTTTTGTTACTGCCTTGGCTAGTCTCTCTTCAACGTGCACCTTCGTACTCCTCACTGCTGTCCCTGCTTCCCTCTGTTTCCCTTGATGTACCTCCCTATCCTCCTCCCCTCTTCTTGTACCTTTTGAATGTCACCCTCTTTGCTTTCATCTTTTCTGCCAGCTCTTTCGAGAACCACAGTAGTCTAATTTTCCTCTTGCTTTTGCAATTAATATTGTAATCAATCAGAAATATCTGAAGCACAATTTATTCTATAGAACTTTGATTTTAGTTGACATAATTATTATACCACTGGTAAATATCTGTCAAGGTTCAATGTTGTAACACTCATGCTTTCTACTGTCCTTTATTATTTCTGTGTAATGCCTCCATTTATAATAAAAAAAATATTATTGAAGTAGAGAACCCTGACACACACAAACAGACCCCAATGCTCTCACAACCCCAATGCGCTCACACACAGATCCCAGTGCTTATACATGGACCCCCAACATACTCACACACAAACCCTGACATATTAACACACAGACCCGAGGCTCTGCTGTGAATATCACTGGAGCCTGTTCCCCCACCCACTGATTCTATATATTACTTGTCTGTCAACCAAAATACACCATACAATAAATAAACAAGTGTGAAGTTGCAAACTACACCTGACTGAGGTTTTTGACTGCACACAGTCTTGGCTAAGGCAAAACAGACTCCTTTTGAACTCAGAATAGACGATCGCTATGCTATTTGGCTCTGCACCCAGAATCAAAGCCTTTTCTTCCACTCTTAACATCCCCGGTCCACTTGGTACTCAACTTGATGTAGTAGGATCCTTCAAGTACCTTGGAGTCACCCTTGACCCTGCTCTGGACTTCAACCTCCATCTGACAAATATCTGCAAGTCTGTAAATACTAAGCTGCGGCTCGCCTATAAAATTAGACATACCCTCACCGCAGCTGCTAGATTGACAATTACACAGGGTGTCCTGCAGCCGAGCCTCACCTATGGTCTGATTACCTGCCTGGAAGCAAACAAAGGAATCCTAAACAAATGGAACATGTGCTATGAAAGTATTTGCCGCTTTGCCCTATCCGTGCCCCGGCATAACCATCACTGCGTCCTCTACTCTAGTCTTGGGTGGCTCTCCCCATCATCCTACCGACTTTACACCACAGGCTGTACCGTTGATAGCATCACAAGAACTGGCACACCAACCACGCTAGCCAGCATGTTAAAGCACACCCCACAGGCATAGTCCTTGAGGTCTGCAGATAGGACTGTCCTTGATGTCCCTAAATATGTGACAAAGATGGGTGAGAATGCGTTCCCAGCATTTGTGCCCAAACTCTGTAACTCACTCCCTATGACTTTAAAGCATGCTCTGTCTCACCAGGTTTTTAAGAATGACCTTTATAAATCCTCAAGTGCCCTGATAATTGATTGTGTAACGTGTCCCTGCGTACCACTACTTGATCTGGCCTCATCTTTTCTCCACAGGTCTACGTGCACTTAACCTAATTTGTCTCTGACCTGCTCATACGGTGCAGTGTGTTAGGGTACCTCTGTATTATGTTAGACTAGTGTTGATGTTTTGCAGTGTTGTATCACCTGTAACTGCTGCTCACGTTGTTTGTAATCTCTCCCGGGCCATGCCTGAAAGTAGGCAATGCTCTTGTCTAGTGCACCTACCTGGTAAACAAAAACTAACTAAATAAATACATTTCTGTGGCCAAAGCAAACAGGTAAGCACAAAAGCTATGCTACAACATCTTCCTTGTAGAAGGTGGAGGTGGTTGTCCACCACAGTAAACCAAAGAGGTAGTGACCCCCTGACATTACCCCCGGGTATAAATAGGGAAGGCGCTTTAGTGAAGATAAATTAGGGTGCCCTCATGGTGCCAAAGGGGGAAGTGAAGAGAAAGTTGATGCTGCAGGTACCCTCGCCTGGCAGGCGCTCATCAGGTGGGGGTGGGGGACCATCTGGGCAACCCTGACAACTGATGCCAGTTAAGAGAGCTGCAGGCATACCTAGTAAGGGAATTTTTTATTTTTTTGTCAACTTTGTTTCGCTTCTGTCGTGGCTCCATGGTCCTCTCTCAGGTATCCCATCCTTGTCCTGCCTGCCTGAGGATCCCACGTTATGCCTCCTCTCCTCCCTCCTCGCCGGCGCCAGCACCCCCGGCTTACATTATCCAGGCTGGGTCACCCCCTCACTAGGGGTGCTCTTCAAGGCAGACTCTGGCATCGGACGAGGAGTGGGCCTGGGGAAACTGAACGCAAGCTAGGAAAACCCCGGCATAGGGCATGGAGGATCGGTGCTGTCGCCTGATCCTTGGAGCCAGGTTTTTCCTGTGTTCTTGGTTACCCCCCCACAGACATGGGATGTGCAATGCCACCCAGCTCCAATGTAGGTGCTCCAACCCATGTCAGAAAGGCAGCTGCCCAACGTCGCCCCTTAGTGTGCGAGCCCTGGTGTGTAGCAGTGCCGCTGGTCTCCACCGGGGGCCACTGCTGCACTGGGCTACCCCGGATCCCTCCCCGAGAGAGGAGAGCAGTCCCTTGGATGCTCAATCCTCCCCCCCACTGACCCCCGATGGCCTGAGCTCATTCCCGAACCCGGGTTGTCAGCGTGGCGCGAGGTGTGGCATCCAGTACCTCAACCCTCAGCGCCACCGGGCCGGCTCTAGTAAGGGGATGTTAATGCTAGGATACCCTCCCGAGTGCCCAGCAAAGTGGGCACTGGCTAGTATCCTCCCTACCCTTTTTGCCTCATGGCAGCAGAGGGAAATGGTGCCCAGGTCTCAAACTGGAAGGTAGCTGGATTCTGCTACACAGTCAGGGGCACAGGAGGCATCGAAAGAAAACATAGACAGTGTGACACAAAAAGACCAAAGGTCCATCCAGTCTGCCCAAAGTTGCCCTAGATCTAGTGTCTATTGGAGGACCTATCTCTCCCCCGCCCCCATCAGCTCATCCTTCCTCCATTCTGCCCTGGGAGCACAGCTTGCTATTTGTACCCTTACTCTGTCCCAACCATGCTTGAAGTCCTCCACGGTTCTGACACTCATCACCCCGGCAGGCAGACTGTTCCATGGCTCTACCAACCTTTCGGTAAAAGACTTCTTCCTCAAGTCCCTCCTGAAGATCCTCCCTTTCAGTTTCCATTCATGCCCATGTCTCACTGAGCTGGTGTGATTAAATAATTCCCTGTGGTTCACTTTATTAATGCCCTGGCCTCTCACTAGTACATATTCAGCACTCCCAGGTGCTTCTTGTAGGAGTCCCCCTGCAGGCCCTAAATCATCTTAGTTGCGATATGTTGCACTGCCTATAGCCTGTGCTTATCCTTTCTGAGGTAGGGTCTCCAGAACTGGACAGAGTATTCCAGGTGTGGCCTCATCATGGACCTATAAATGGGGAGTATTACTTTTTCCCTTCTACTAACTATACCCCTCCCTATACACCCCAGCATTCTGTTTGCCTCACTATAGGCTTTGTTGCGCTGGCTAGACTGCTTTAGGCTGTTGCTGATAATTACTCCTAAGTCCTGCTCTTCTGTTGTTGCACTAAGTGTAACCCAATTTAGCCAGTACTCTGTCCTGCGGTTCCTTTTCCCCAGGTGCATTACCTTGTACTTCTTGGCACTGAACTGTAGTTGCCACACATTTGATTATCTCTCCGGCCTTTGGAGATCATGTTGTAATTCCCTAACTCCCTTGACGCTACCAACCCTTGCACAAAGTTTAGTGTCATCTGTGAAGAGGGCACTCTCACCCTGGATTCCTTCGCCAATGTCACTAAGGAACATTTTAAAAGGAACTGGGCCCAGGACCGATCCCTGTGGTACCCATTTGTGACCTCCCCCTGTTGAAAATGACCTTCTGCTGCCTACCCTTGATGCAGTTTTCCACCATCTGACTATATCCCTTGCTGCCCCCAGATCCTACATGTTCTTCAGCAAGTGTCTATGCAGCACTGAGTTGAATAGCTTGCCGAAATCAAAATATAGTAGATAGACTGCTTGGACCCTATCTAACTCCCTCATTACCCAGTCAAAGAAGACAATAAGGTGCTGGCCCGGTGGTGCTGAGGGTTGAGGTGCTAGATGCTACACCTCACGCTACGCCTGTGACCTGGGTTCGGGAATGACCTCGGGTCATTAGGGTGGGGGGAAGGGCAGAGCAGGATCAAGCATGCCGATGGGTAGCTCTCCTCTCCCGAGGGTGATGAGGGTGGATTGGCGCACCCTCCCCATAGTATCACCCCCCCCACCATGCAGAGGTCCGGTGGGTAGTGCAGGTGGAGAGGGGGTGGCAAAAACAGTTATGGGAGGTGGAAGGGGCTGAGCTGGCACCACAGGGTGCATAGCGTGCCTCCACACACTCGCACGGCTGTGTGCCAGGGCCTCAGGGGTTCAGGGAGAAAAAACAGTAAAACACCTACGTGTCCCCATCACCATTTGGCGGGAGGAGGCGACGGAGACCAAACAGCTCTATAACAAAAAAAAGAAGACAATAAGGTTGGTCTGGCAGGACCTCCCTACCATGAACCCATACTGTTTACTGTCCTGAAGATTGTTTTTTCCAGGTAGTCCGCGACATCCTGCTTGATTAGAGTCTCCATCAGCTTTCCTGCAATAGATGTGAGATTAACTAGCCTGTAGTTTCCTGACTGTTCCTTATCCCCCCCCTTATGAAGTGGAACCACATCGGCCACTCTCCAATTTCTAGGAAACACCGCATCTGCAGTAAGCTGTTGAATAGATTTGCCAGAGTATAACCCCTAGGTGGCGCTGTCCCAAGGGCTACTCCCCCAGCCTGCGTGACTAGGTGCAGGTTAAGGGGCCTGGGTACTGAAAACGGATGTCTCCACCTGGAGGACAGGGTTATTGGTAGCGTAGCTGACCTGGGTACAGCCCTCCAGGACACTGTAACCCCCCCCTTTCCTGTCTAGTGGCATAAGCAATGAACAACAGACACAGTTACAATCTGTTAGCACTTACCACCATGGCTGATTCCACCACTTTGACCTTGGAGACCCCCTGCAAAATAAGGTTAGACACAGCAGGTAGCAACAGTACAGTGCTTCTTGTACAAAATGGAACCACAGTCAAGTTAAATGCAAAGAGAATTAGATCTGATTTATTCAGGGGGCATGAACAAAGGAGGGGCATAATTTGGCTGATTAGTTCTGTAACTGATTCAATCAGGCAATCATGCATGCACTTTAGAGTGCCTTCACAGTCACACAGTCTGGGTACCCAGTTGGAAAAAAGGTGGGCTAGCCTGACACGTTGCCCGGGGTAGGCCGGCGTTGCAGCTGGTTGGGGCCCTATGATAGAAAGAAAGAGCATGCACAACCACACACAATTTGTAATCCAGAGCCTGGGGGCTCAGTTCGTGACAAGAAAACAACAACTGAGTCAGATGACAACACTTTTGATTTAGCTGATGTTATAGGGAGCTACCCTGGTGTTTACTCACACTACCCAATACGAAACACAGGAGGGATGAAATGGAGACTGCAGGTTGACAAGCTGGTATGCCAGGAGAAGCAGAGCCCACACGATTCACTGAGGTGTTGTTCCTGTTCGAGATGTAGAGCAGGGGGCTGATCCCCAGGTGAGTATTTCATCGATGTTGATCTCTGTATCTGAAGTAGCTGACTGGGCCAAGGTGGCAGGGCCCAGGCCAGGTGAACAGTTCTGATTCAGTTCGGTAGGTGCTGGAGATAGCTTCCAGCAAGTGTGACACACTGAAGTAGGGGGAAACCAAATCGCGACCCACTGACAGCTCACAGCACATTTATAGTAAAGCAAAACACAATACCACAGGTCAGATGACAGTCCAGTTGCAATTTCAGTTTTCCTGAGCAAAACTGTGATCTCTGTAGTGATTCAGATGTCCTGACAGGCCAATCGCTTACAGCAACTCTTCGGTCTTCTTCAGGTAACAGGGCATTCGCAATTCGTATTTCTGGTCACAAGCTGGTTCCGATTGAGTCTGATTAATTTCACTAGCAGATCCCTCAGAAGGGAAGATGAAGCAGGCAGGCCAGACACAGCCTTCCCACCAGTTTTCTGCACTACTACACAGGAGCAGCTGCTCGAATGTCTTGATCAGTTCACTCTCTGAACTCCAAATTCAGACTGACTCTCTGCTGCAGGCAGACCGGGACTTCCTTCTGATCCAGAAAGGGTTAGGTTGATTGATTCATCTGTCTGTCAAAGCAAGGGCTCCCCCCCTCCAGGTCCATTTAGGTGCCAAAATAAAAAAACTACAATTCCTACAGAAATTCACTCCCACAAGACCTCTGGGGACAGACTCCATTTTAAGGTCCCCAAACGGTACTGATTGGTACAATACAGAAATGTCCATGCTGTAAATACACCTTTTCGCGGATGATACGGTACTCTATGCTAATAGCCCCACACCTGAAGCGGCCTGTAAAGCCCTTCAAAATGAATTTAATCTGCTGCAACATCAGCTTATAAACCAGAAACTGCTCTTAAATGCAAAAAAAAACAAACAAAGTAATGTTCCTCTCGCCCCTTCAAAATGCAATAAATCCTGCAATTGCTGGGACACTCCCGCAGATCACTACCATTCTAGGTGAGTGGTTGGACTACATACCAAAATTCAAGTACCTGGGGGTCTGGTTAGACCATAGACTTACTTTCACAGATCACTTAGAAGAACTGGCAAAGAAACTTAGACAAAGACTTTGTCTGTTCTTTAGGATTAATAATCTCCTCACAAGAGACGCTAAACTGAAACTGGTCCAAACTACCTTTCTTTCCCTATTGGATTACGCAGACTTTCTATATAGTCAGGGACCTGCAGGTACCCTAGCCAAACTCGATACGCTTTATCAAAGAGCCATAAGATTTATCACGGGTCTTCCATACTCAACCCACCACTGTGCATTGTACACGGCAGTGGGATGGTCATCCCTTGCTTACAGACGCCAAAAAAATGCTGCAGTTTGGACATACAAAGCTATCTCAAATAAACTGCCCCAGTATATCTCTGTCTATTCACCTTGTGCACTCTGGGGAAGTATGCCCTGAGAAGCACCTCATATATCTACCTTCATGTTTACAAAGCAAAATCTCGCATTGGCAGAGCAGCCATCAGCTTTGTGCTCCCTCAACTGTGGAACAAGCTGCAAAAAACTTTGAAATTAACTCACCCCATCAGCCTAGCAGCTTTTAAATCTATATATCTACATCATAATAAGGAGTCCCGTGCCTGTCTACCCTAAACAGTGACTCCTATAAGTCAAGCACACTCTAATTACTGCTGTTAAAAGACTGATCACATCTATAATGGACTCTTCCCTCTCCCCTTTTCCTACCCCCATATCTGTCCCTTCTACATTCCTTTGACCCTGGTTCCAGCTCTAAATTCTCCATACCGTATCACTATATATCTTTTTATATTAAGTTTTATTTGTGTTCAGTGCACCTGAAATGTATATTTCTTTACTTTTATGAAAAATTTTGTCCTACCCAAAACTAGCTGTATCTTCTGTTCCAAACATACACTACTGTCAATGCTACCTGCTGATACTTTGTATATACCGTATTATTGTATCTCACTTTATTTGTATTATTACTATTTTCTTGTGTGTTGCATCCCATGTATATTGTCCCTTGTTCCTTGTTAATAAACCCAGGTCCACCTCGAAAATGAGCTTGCTCAATGGTGATCGCCTGGTTAAATAAAGACTTTGATTGCTTGATTGATTGAAAGAAAGGCGGGTTAGACAAACTATAATACCATTATTATTAGAGCAGCTAATCAGCAAACAATTACCAGTTCTAACAGAGCTCCCTCTGCACCATTAGCGATGGCAGAACAGAGCAATATTACTGCAGCTGGGGCGGGACTCGAGCCTGGAAATGCTCGGCCCCTACCCAAATTAATTATACACTACAAAAATAATGTCTCTTAAAGGGACAGGCACGGAGGCTAACAGGGCACTCGCATGCAAGCACTTTCACACCTATAAAGACACAGAACGCCCGTCTGGCAGTGGGTATTTAAGCACACCCAAGGAAGACTTTTGGGAACTCCCATTTAAAGGGGGGTTACAAGAGGATCAGCCAGTTCTTCTGCCAGTTCTCTTAACACTCTCTTAAATGCAGCCCATCTAGACTTGGGGCCTTGTCTGTCTTGAGGGCTGCCAGCCCTTTCTGGACCCTGCCTCTGGTGAATACTGGTGTGTCCATCTCTGGGATTCCCATAGCGGCTTCTTGAATGCAACTTTCAGGTAGGGGGCCAGTATCCTCCCTGGTGAAAACAGAGCAGAAGTAATCATTAAGAACGGCAGCCTTCTGTCCAGCATCCACACTCTACTGCCGTCTGACAACCTAATGATCCCCCTTCCCCTTTATCTTTTTTCCCTGATGTAGCAGGAGAAACGTTTTTCACCATATTTGATCCACTCAGCAATCCGCAGCTCCGTGTCTAAGTTTGCCTCCCTTTACTGCCCTCTTTGCCTCCCTATTTTTCTGAATGTATTTTTCCCACCTATCCTCCCCGTCTCTTTTCAAACCTAGAGAAGGTTTTTCTTCTGGCACTGACTGCTTCCCTAACCTTCACTGAGAACCATAAGGGTCTCTTGAACTTATTTCTTTTTACTACTGTCTTCACACATAATTTTGTTGCTTCGAGGGTGGCCCCTTTTATAAGCCCACACATTTCTTCCACACCTACTGTATCTCCCACCTTGGTTAGTTTATCCCACACCAACATTCTCATTTTTTCCAAGAGCCATAGATCAAGTAGAGTCTGCGGTGATACTGTAGACAGGGAACAATAAGCAGACTGGGTGGGCCATGCAATCCTTATCCGCAGACAAATTCTATCTTTCTGTGTTTCAGGTTGTGTGCAAGGCCCTGACAACAAGCACAAACAGGATGGTTGTCATCCTTGTACATCTTCAGTTTACAGTGGCAGAGCTGGAACAACAGAACTTTAGACTGCGGCATACAACAAATCCGACAACAGCAACGATTTATGAGAAAAAGTTGAGCAAAACGAGAGCATTGTTTCTTCAGCAGTCCAACAAGTTTGATGACCATGGGAGAAAGAACTGATGGGTGTGTGTGTGGGAGGGGTGTCCATGTTATATAGGCACTATTAATGTATGCCAGTGTGGTGGCCCCCAGCTAGATGAATGTTTCCGAGTGGTCCTGACACCAACGGCATACAGTTCCAAAGGTGTGGCTCAATGGAGAAGATATCCTGACAGAAGACTGCTGTTTTCTTATGGAGTGTGTCAGCTTTTTTCAATGACTGTCTTTTCAAAATGTGATTGACAGGGCTTAACTGAGGTTTAGGGGGTTCAAAGGGGATATTGTGGTTAGCAAATGGAAGAGGCAGAGGCTAAAACCTCCAGTGATGATTTGTTTGATAAGCTACTTAATGCTAATGGTCAACTGGGACTTGTCTGCCTAAGCTTGATGCATGCGAGCCCTGCCGCACGGATAATGCAGCAATCTAGGCTCCGCATGGCAGGCAGCTCGCCTGTCAGAGAATATGGGTGTGGGACCAAAGAGAAGAATATACTTTTCATTTTTTAAGTAGCTATTTTTGAAATGAAAGGATTCGGCCATCACCGGGACTCCCTCCCAACTAGCTAAACTCAAATTACAATACATTTGGATTAAAAAAAACGTGTTTACTTCCAATAATTAGACAACTGGCTATTTTATTTCTTGTTATTTAAAGCATTAGTAATTCTTTTTTACTTTTATAATAAATGGTTTGTGCAATTAATCAAGTGGGTATTTACCTTTACTTTTCAAACTGCTTAGAAAAAAATAATTATATAGAATTCTGGTATTGTGTGATGTAAGAAAATCCCAGCTGAAGCCTAGTGTATTTCAATGAGAAACTAAAGATTTAGTTATTTTCTCCAAAGAAATAGACATTTCTGTCAGCAAAAAAATTATACCTCTATACAGTATGTTTATAATAGCGTGGTCCATCTAAATGATTTTATCATTTTTATTTAAGTAAACAACTTCTGCTGTTTCTTCCCAAGTGAAATCTAGTTTGGAAGATAATATCACCTGTTGAATGATAACAAATCATATATTTGTATTAAATCTATAACATTTTGGGGAAGAAAATATAGGTTACTCAGCTGTAGTGTACCCCTACCTCCTACCAGCACACTTCCAAATTCAGTACGGTGGTATGCTCTTCCAGTTCTCAGCCCCTAAGGAGGCCATCAAATGGACATCAAAGACAGCTAAGGAATATGACAGAAGGAGTGAATCACAACTGGGCAGTGACTGAACCAGGAGGGAGGGCTCCAGACTAATAATGATTGCATAGCCACGAGAACTTTTCTCTGAAACTTACAGTTAGCACTGTTTAGGGTTTTTCTTTATAGTGTTGGAGGATCTGGACTAACTTGAGCGTGGAAAGGGGGTGATGATGTATCTATTTTTTTGTTAACTAGGTAAGTACACTATATAAAGAATTGTCTACTTTCAGGCACAACTTGGAAGGCTACAATTTGGCAAAAAAAAAAACAGATGGACAACTGACAACAATGGTGGTTATGCACAATCTCAGGCTGTGTATGTGTGGGAAGCCTGTACCCAATCCCTGCAGTTTCACACCTACAAACAGGAGCATGGGGCATGGTATTCACTATTGCCGGCAACTGCAGGCGCCTGTCTGTGGTCAAACTCCACCCGGCATGCAGGCATCCAGTCAGATTCTTATCTGGTCTGTGAATGGATCCCTTGCTCCACGTGGATCAGGGAATTGTGGGATACCATGCATCCCAATAGCTGACCCCAGCCCTCCCTGTCAAACTGAATGGCTGCGGCAGTCTTGCAGAGAGGGTGCACAGTCCTGCTGTGGCTGGAAGGTCATATTTGTGTGTGTGGGAGGGTGCAGCTGCGACCGCAGGGTACCTGCTCATGCAGCCTTTGCCCCATTTACCCAACACGCTGCACCTTGGTGAGTGGCCCACAGTGTGGACATGTCCTCTGGACATTATCCTGGACTGTGTGTGCTTGCAACTGCACGAATAACCAAGGGATTGAGTGCGGAAGGGGTGTGTGCCCCAGTAGTGCATGCAAGCCGCAGGGGTCCACGGGACCCGCTATGTGTGGCTTTTTGACTTAAGGATGCCTATACACCTCAGATACCTGATGTGTATGCATTTCTCTATTTTGTACATAGGGCCCTATGCACTACAGGGAGCAGGGTATGCATGAGGCGCATACCCAGCATGCACAGCTCCACACCTGCGGGCATACACAATTGCTGGCCACCAGAGGGTGCCTGTCCATGGCCCCACCCCTCCAGTGCACTGGTGTGTGGGGAGGGGGGGCAGATCAGTGGACACAGTTGGACATCCAATCGGATGCCTGTACTGGTCCGCTAGTGGATCCCTTGCACCGTGCGGAGAAGGAGATTGTGGGGCACCGCACGTCCCTTAATTTTTAAACCTACGGGCGCGTGTCTGACTGGCTGCCCCCAGTCCTCCCTTTCTGACCAGACAGCTGGGGCAGCATTTCAGAGGGGTGTTCCCCCCACCACAGCCGGTGACTGTATTCCATGGGGGAGGCGTGCAACAGATACGCTATGGTGTCTGCTGCCGTATCCTTTGCCACCCCCTTGCCTGGCAATCAGCGCCTTTGTTAATGGTGCAGAGTGCAGCCATACCCCCGACACTCCCCCAGACCATCTACGCAGGTAGCAGCATGACCGACTGAGGGATTGAGCATGGAGGGGCTGCTGGACTACTGATGCACAGCTCCTGTACTGCGTCAAGTTCTGGAGACCCCATCTCCACAAGGACATAGACAGGATAGAGGCAGTCCAGAGGAGGGCAACTAAAATGGTGTAGGGTCTGCAAGAGAAGCCGTATGAGGAGAGAGACTAAAGAAGCTTAATATGTATACCCTTGAGGAAAGAAGGGAGAGAGGGGACATGATAGAAACTTTTAAGTACCTCAGTGGGATCAACAAAGTCCAAGAGTGTAGCATCTTTCAGAAAAAGAGGTGTGCAAGAACAAGGGGACACAATTTGAAGATAGAGGGGGATGGCTCGGGGCAATGTGAGGAAGTATTTTTTCACAGAGAGGGTGGTGGACGCATGGAACAGCCTTCCTGAGGAGGTTGTGGGGTCTAAAACTATGGGAGAATTCAAGAATGCATTGGACAGACATAAGGCAATTCTTGTGGGGGGTAGGAAGAAGTAGGCTGTTGGTTAACTAGGATCTGCAACTTATCCAGTAGGTAGGGAAATGGGCAGACTAGGTGGGCCAAGCGGTCCTTATCTGCCGTCAAAGTCTATGTTTCTAGTCATAGGCATGTGGCATGTAAGCATTTCTACTTGTAGTGCATTGGGCCCAGTATGAATGAGTTGAAATCAGAAATACACAGCAACACTACACATTACAAAAACGGAATGTACTGTTTAATCAGGCATTTATAATTTAGATGTACTACTCTTTTGAAATGCTTATTTACCTTAAGGTGATTTTCCAAACTTCTACAGCCAATGTAAGACTTACTGTATTTGGTAGCCTTTGTTGCCGATAGTTCCTGTCATTTGTAATATTTAATTGTCATAATATGTAATTGTCAGCCTATTTGCAGCTGCAAGGGATCATAGTTTAGCCCCGACAAGGTGGTCGGCCGATCCCTTCCATTTTCCTAGTCAAGTGCACACCCCCGTGCTCAGGCACGTTATCATAGAATCATAGAAGCTTGACGGCAGAAAAGGACCATACCGGCCCCTCTAGTCTGTCCTTTTTTTCCCCTACACCCCCCCCGTCCTCCCCATTATGACATGCAGTGAGGAAGCACATGGGGGTGTGCCCCATTGACATGAATGGAACTGAATTTTCATTACTACTTAATACATTATGATGGCAAGTTGGAGATTAATGAAGGCCATCGCTCGACTAATGAGGCCTTTGTTAATCGAGCGGTGGCCTTCATCAATCTCCAGCTTGTCATCATAATGTATTACATAGTAATGAAAATTCACCCCTGATTCATTTAGTAAGGCCTTCACCCCTAATGTATCATAATGTGCCTGAGCGCTGTGGCGTACATGACTAGGAAAATGGAAGGGATCGGCTAGCCATCTTGTCAAGGCCAAACTATGATTCTTTCCAGCTGCACATAGACTGACAAATATTACAAATACCAGAAACGGCCCATCACTGACCTAAGGTTCTATATCCTGAAAGCGGTACACATTAAAGCTGGAAAATCATTTTAACAGTAGATAACAAATAGCTGTCTCAGGGGTCTCTTGACATCAGTCGCTTCCATATTAATAACCCCACCCCCACCCATCACAGACTACATCTCCCAGGTCATGCCTGAAAATAGGCATTGTATTTTCTAGTGCACCCATCTGGTTAACAAAAATTAAATATATACATTTATTTAGACTTTGGTACCCCGGGGAGGGAGCCCACTGGGAAAATGCCCACTTACTGGGGTGACCTGGACATGTACACAAACAGCAGACTTTAATGGACATTTCAAGTCTTCCTTAATGGAGCCGAGTTAGTGCACCAAAGCACTGGCGCAGTTCTGATAAACCTTGTAACTGAGCAGCTGCTAAAATGTCATCTATAGTTAAAGTTGTCAGAAACTGAGAATAGTGGTTAAACTTGTTTTACTTCCTCTTGTCAGTGGATGAGAGCAGAGGTAAACATCTGATCCTACTTTTTTCACTGAAGAAGATTCCAGACATCTTGCAGTTTCATTTTCGGCAAGATTTTTTTCCCCCACCAGAATTGAAGTGTTTTTTTTTCTATATTCTCTTTCTTCTCCTGGGCCCGGGGGTGGTTTCTCAGACCAGTCTCTGCTGCCCTGAGCCGGCTCCCACTTCCCCTGATACCCACCTTGATCAGGGTCTTCCCACGAATTCCCCCTCATGGCAGAGCCAGAGGGGAAAGAGCTATCCTCCTTCCCCACAGTGAATAATCCAAGGTGGACCAAAGGTGGCATTCGGGTGGCGGTGCAGGCTCGAGGACCAGCAGGCTGGGCTTCACTATGCCCCCAATGCTTCCAGTTCTTCTGTTTTCTCCCTTCCCTGTAGAGTGTCAGCCTCGTGCGTGGAGACGCACCCAGCTGACTCCCCCCGTGTTCCTCCCTTATGCTTGCCATCTGCGTTGCATTATCACCAGGCCTCTACCTGGTGGCAGTCTACAGCTGGGCCAACAAGCTTCCTCACCCCAGGAGAGCAGAGCTGTTCCTGGGATGCTCAGTCCTCTCTTGCCTCAGCTGACCCTTGATGACCCAGTCTATTCCCTAACCCGGGTTGCCGGAGTAGCTGGAGATAAGGCACAAGCCTCCATGCCACTGGGCCGGCTTTCAAGTATTTTTTGTTTTATATTTCAAAGCAGTAATGCAAAGAAAAATGTTTGTTTTTTTTTAAAGCTAGTTTTAGCTACAGTTAACAAAAATATTAGCATACCTGTCAAATCTGCTTTTCTAGGTCCTGCCGGTGCTGCACACCATGAGTTTTTTATTTTCTCGATCCTAATCCTTGCTAAGTCTGCAATGCTATTTCTAGACCAAATGCAGCGACCCTTTTTTCTTGAGAAAAGAACTACAGTAAATGAAAACATTTAGAAAATTCTTATATTTTGGTGAAACTAGAACATTTGACCACAAATTAACTTGGAAGATGCCTGATATTTTTATAGTGAAAAAAAGGTAGGGTCATTTTTTTTTTGCCCAATTTCTTTACACTGATGCTTGAAATTATTTTTTCTTCCCAAGAAAAAAAGGAAGGCCACTTCATTTGGCTTAGAAATAGCACTGTGGCAAACAACCCCGTGGTGGTCCAAATCGAGGCAGAAAAAGCTTCTGGCCGCATTGAGTGGGACCACCTACGAAAGACTATGGGAATTATGGGAGTTGGTCAGGGCTTTATCAAAACTGTCCTGTTGGTGTAAAGCTGCTATGCTGACCAATGGATGGCTCTCGCAACCCATTACTCTGGAAAAGGGCACAGGCTTAGGGTGCTCTATGTCCCCCATATTATTTGACCTTGCTGCAGAGTCCTTGGCATGGGCTATTAAAGCAACCCCCTCAATAATGGGACTGGACAGGGATGGGGCCAGGCTGGTGGCCTGCAGGTGTGAGTATAATCAGTGCTGGAATTACAAGGAGGCTTGCCAGGGTTCAGCCCCCCCCCACCTCTGAGGTGAGCCCTGGTAGCTTACGTATCACTGCCATTGACTTGTAATGGGAAGGGGTCTCAGTTTAAAGATAGGACCCTTACAGGTCCTCCCCCAGCTCCCAAAGCTCAAAAAAGATAATTCCAGCACTGATTCACATCTGTTGATCATAGAAACATATGCAGTGGGCACACACCCGTTGCCACTGTCAAAGGGACTACGAGTTCATTCTCATTCACTCCAACCTGATGTTTGTCTGACTTGCAAGGAAAGGCAGGCACGACTTCAGATGTAATTTCCAAGATTTTATCGTAAGGAGGAGTGCAAGTGTCACGATAAAACACGGACGAATGGAGCCACTGGAAAGACTGTCATTGTAAGAGACTGTACTCTAGGGCAACTGCAATGATTCTGGATGTCTATCAAATTGCTATACTTTAAAAGGGACAGGAACTGATTACTTATGTACAGCTGTTTGAAATGTCTCTATTTTCATAAATTATATTCATACCAGTAAAGTATTCCTATTTAACTATGCCTGAAGAAAAGCTGACGCTCTCAGCTGTGTTTTGTATTGTTTTCTTTGTATGGACAACATTCTGTGCAGTTCCTTTCATGGAACCAAACATTTTGGAGTTTTGACTATGTCACTTCATGGTTTCAGAACCGTGGGCACTGTACTGATAAGTTCATGCTCACATTTCTGAACCATGAAGTGACATAGTCAAACTCCCAAATTCTTGGTTCCATGAAAGGAACTGCACAGAATGTTGTCCATACAAAGAAAGCAATACAAATCACAACTGACAGCTTCAGCTTTTATTCAGACACAGTTAAATAGGGATCCTTTAGAGGTACAGTATTAATATAATTTATGAAAACAGAGACATTTCGAATGGCTGCACATAAGTAATCAGTTTGTGTCCCCTTTAAATGACTGCAAGGATTTCAGACTCTATGATTCACGTGAAATTCTAAAGCTCTATGGAAATTGCAACAACTCCAAAGCTCTATCACCCTGGCCAGGGTAACCCAAAATAATAGTCTGGTTACTGGCTGGCAGTGTAGCCTAGAGGTTAGAGTAACAAGCCTGAATGACCTGGATACATCCAGTAGATCTGGTTTTGATTCCCATGACCTCCACTTGCATACTATGTAACCCTGAGCAAGTCACTTAACTTCAACAGTGTTCCCGCCTCACCCTGAAAATAGGCCTTGTGCCTAGTGGGCCATACCCAGTTACCAAAAGAATATAAAAAAAAACAAACAAAAAAAAAATGTTGTTGCAGTTGTGAATGGTGACCTGCAGGTGAACACTATAAACAATGGGGTGTACACAAGAATACATTTTCAGAGAACAAATGCACCAGAGTGAACTGATGAAAGATGTCGCCACAAGGGACAGAACTTTACCTTTGAGAGTGAGGACCACCACAGGATGCTCCTTGTCCCCTGGACTGAAGAATTTAACTACCTGGGAAAGGTCATGTCAGACCGCCAGGCCAAAAGGCACTTTATAATTTTTGTATCTGTAGATAGGTCATGGCAGTCCGCCGATCAATGCAGAACAACTAGATTCTTCCACATGACCCTCTGGGCATCGGTAGGAGGTCAAGACAGACTGCTGAACAGAGTCGAAATGAATACACAAGGATTTATAATGCAGGTATCTTAAGCTTTCATTGCACCTGGATCTGGCCACTTTTGTCACTCATGAGTCTGGCCACTTTCCTCATCCCTGCAACAAGAAAAATCCCTCCCCACTGTGTGTCGGTATCCTTAACTATTGAGCTGGTACCGCTCCTAAACTTCTTACATTTCTTTAATGGGGTAGGGACGTAGCTTGACTGAATAGCTGGAAGGGCTGACCTGACTAACCCCTAACTCTAGCTGGGTTGGCCACCCCAAATTGTGGTCCAAACAGTGCTGGGTATCACCAGCTGATGGACAGGAACAATCTGTACCAGGTGTGACACCTGGGTAGTTTGTAGTTCATCACCAAAGGCTCTGCCTGCTGTGCAGCACAAACATAGTTGTCAAGCTGGGAGTGGTTTAAGGTTGGGTACTGAAACTAGGCAATCTTTTGGGGAAGGTACCACACTGCTAGGTAGTCTGTTCGGGTACTACACAGTTTATAAGCAGTTGCTTTAGAATGAACAACATGGCCGGCCCTGTGGTGCAGAGGGCTGAGGCGCTGGACGCCACACCTCGAACCATGCCGGCGGCCCAGGTTAGGGAACGAACTCAGGTGCCGGGGCTGGCAGGGGAAGGAGGATTGAGCATCCGGAGGACAGCTCCTCCTCTCCTGGGGTGGGCTGGGGTAGCCCGCCTGTTAGTGACCCCGTGGAGACCGGGTACTACAAGCAGTGTACACAAAATGGACCAGAAAAGTGTGAAAATACACGCTGGCCATCCAAATGACGGCGGCTTGCCTCCCTGAGTCTTCCAGCCAAGAAACCTCCAGGCTGCATTTCCAAGCCCTGGTAAAGATGCAAGGGAGTGCTACGTATGCCCGTCTCTCCTCCCGAGGTCCCCGGCGGGATATGGGAGAGCCCCCCTGGCGAAGGGATACGTCTGTGACAACCGGGGGCATCGGGGCAGCTGGATGGTGGATCGGCTGAGGAGGCAACGGCAGGACATGGCCGCCCGAAGGAGTGGACGACAAGCGGGCGTGTCAGAGGAGGTAAAGAAATAATGCAAAAAAAAGAATGAACAACATGCATCTAGGTTTAAACAGTTCATTTGCAAATTGGGCACAACACAGGAATGGCAGTTCATTTTGGCTCATTGTCAGTTCCCCCTCTATTCATGGGATTAAAGTTGGAAAACTAGGTCACACAGTATTTGCTTACACAAAGTATCTGTTTTTAATCTTCACCAGGCCCCTTGATTCATAGAACACACTTAAAACCCTTTTGCGACATTTCCTTTTGAAATTTATGTTTATTGTTTTCATGTAAAAACATGTACATCACATTCTCAAACAAGATTGTACAAGTACGTAAGTACAAATAAATGTATGTTCCTTTATGCCTGATATTCAGTACCACCCACCCTATTTTCTGATACAGCAGGAGGTAGGGGGAACCACTTATATCTTATTAAACAATGGCAAGAAAATTTCCTGGACTCTGATTGGTCAATGTGTGTCTGAGACAGTGATGTTATTACACAATAACACACTGTATTGCTTTTCTATGGATCCTGTCCTCCATTATCATGACCATTTGGATCCCTTAAAATCATTTTTTTATGTTTATTTTTTTTTTATTTTGTATAACAACGAGCCATTGTATAATAGCAATAAGGCACTCCAGGGATGTGTGTTATCGTGTAATAATGTCACTCCTGGGGTGGGTTGAAGCACGAGGCGACCCCAGGAGTGACGTTATTACACGATAACACACACCCTGTCGTGCCTTATTGCTTAAATATCCCACCAATCAACAAAATGCTAGCCTCTTCAGTGGCTACGGTATTCAACTACAAATTAGGGAGAATATGAAAGGGAGAGATACACGCGAGCATTATGCTCACTGTAAACTGTTTTCCACAAAAATTATACAGGGAGAACTGTATGCCTCCCAACCAGCCCCTTCCGTGTTTTCCAGAAGAAAAACACTTGCAAGGTATAAAATGTATTTATGAACCACTGAACAGCAATTAGATATAGCTTTAATAACATGTGCCAGGCCCTAACGTCAGCCCGCTCGGTGTTTAAGGAAAACTACACCCAAAACTTGAAAAAATATATGTTGTGCAGAGTGTTATAATTTGTATGTGAAGTTCTAGTGTTTCCTTCCCTCTGACTGGTATTAGGAGTTTTTCCTAAATTAGCCTGCTAGCTTTAGGGTAGTTTTACGACCCCTGGAGAGCACCATATCAAATACGTTTATTGCATTTCTTTGTCCTACAATGCACCTTGTTTCATGTAATGGTGATGTAGCAGAGACCATAAATCCAGCAGAAAGCATTGCATTACAATCAGTTCACAACAACAGAGATGGCTATATTTTAAAATCTGTAGAATTCAGCTTGGTGTCCACCCTCATCCTAAAGGTTTTACTGTCCTGAAAAACTTTGCTGCTGGTAATTTTTGTGCAGCTTGTAAAGTTTCCAAGATATTTAGTTTGTTTGGCATGTGTGTGTTGAATGTTGGGTCTCTTACATCACAGTCACATGAGACAAAATGCACTGTGGGAACCAGAAATACAATTACACTATCAGGTATGGAGATCCCCAGGGGTCATAAAACTAGTATAAAGCTAGCAGGCTAATTTGGGAAAAACTCCTAATACCAGTCAGAGGGAAGGAAACACTAGAATTTCACATACAAATTAAAACACTCTGCACAACATATATTTTTTCAGGTTTTGGATGTAGTTTTCCTTTAAATTGACTTTAACCTGTTATCTTAATGAGCAGTTAGAGCTCCATTTCACCGACTACGGGGAGTGAAAATCAGTGTTTACTTTAGTGAGTATATATATATTTAACCCGTATCCCCCCCCATCTGCTCCACACGAACCCCACAATGAACACAGAAAGTCCTGAAATGTAGCCTATATGGCTAATACAAGGTGTGTGCCTCCTCATCAGACCCTGCTGTAACAATAAAACAGTCAACTAAACCTGGCTCTGGAAAATGCTGACAGTTCTCGAGTACAGATCTGACCAGTCCCTCAGTCACTGTCAGTCTCTTCTTTGGCATCTCGATCCGGGAGTGCCGCCTGTGCGGCAGATTCTTTCTGTGTTTTGTCGGTCCATCTTCTGGCATTTTTAGGATCATTGAATTGCTATGTCTTCCCTCTATACATTATTTGGAGACGGGCCAGTAATAAAAAAAGAGTGGACAATGCCCAGGGTACAAAGTCGTTGGTGCACTGAATCAAATTCCTTGTGACGTGCCTGGTCTGGAAGGAGAGATCCGGGAAGAGTTTGACGTCCCTGTCGTTGACCATTAACAGATAAGCAGCTCTTGCCACCATCAATATTGTGTCCCAAACATGGAAACCAGAGATGTGCATCAGGACAGTTCGTGGTTGAGTAGGCATGGGGGACCTTACTCATGGATTCACCCAGTAAGCTTTTACACATGAAAGCCAAACCAACTCCTCAAGATGTGATAGCTCTTGTTGCAGCCAGCTCATTAAAAAATGTAGCAGGTTAGGACCCTCTGCTCCCTCCGGTAGCTCCACTATTCTGACATTTCCAGACCTGGTTTCATTTTCAAGGGCTTCCAATCTACCACGCAGTTGTAAATTCTCCCGGGGTTAGGTTGCTGACTGCTGCTTGGGTCATCACCATGCATTTATCAGCATCTGTCACTGTCCCAGTAATTTCTTTAATGACGACATCCTGAGCTTCCAGTTTACTGAGGGTGCATTCTATCTTTGAGTCCATGGCCCGCACGGACTTCATCATGGCTTGTCATGGAGGTTACAATATAGAACTCATAGACCTCCCGACGGCCCTGGGAGTTGTTTCATTGGCCTTGCCATGTGGTGCTCCAAGGTCTTCGAAGAGCCCTGCTGCTGATTTTTCGTGCGCCCCATGAAAGTTTAGTATCGTTCTGCTCCTGAGTGAGTGTAGATTCCAATGCTGTTTAATAAGTTTCTCTTGCTGTATTTTTAATAATATTTTTTCAAGATATTTTAAAGACATGAGACAGAGCGTGATTGAAAAGCTTCCTGCCTCAAAGATGGCTCTCTAGCCTCCCCACATCATTTCGGCTTGTTATCAGGTCTTACGATAAATTGGAGGAAAACTCAGATCAGAGAATATTGTCCCAATTACTTGATAGCAGGCTTTCTAAAGAGTTTTGGGGAAATTGTTCTCTCAGATAAATGACAGTATCTGGAATTAACTATTCACAATAATCTAAAGATGATCCCTAACCTCAGTTTATTGAAGTGCTTATTGGAGCTTAAAATGGATGTGGAGAGACGGGAAAAGCTGAATCTTATGCTGGTGGGGAAAATAAATACCATTAAAATGGCAGTGGCACCCCCAAAAAGTACTCTAGGGATCTAGAAGCAGTTATTAAGAACTTTATATGGGGGAACAAATCACCCGTAACTATTTCTAAATTAAGAGCACCTCCAGAAGCAAGTGGATTCTCATTACCTTGGTGGACATGGTAATACTGGGCTTTTTCCTCCGAACAAAGCCTTCAATATTCTCAGCTGGCGTTTGTGGTTCAGTGGCATGGATGGTAAGGGCATCCATGCCTCACCTGCCGTCACGCTGGTGACCCGGGTCCAGTGACTGACTTCACTGGGGGCTGGACAGGGAGAGGAGGACTGAGTGATTGGAGGGCGGCGGTGCTCGGCACTGGTCTGAACCCTTGTGGAGGCTCGGGGCAAATCAGTGCAGCTTTGGGGTCAGAGGGTCAGCAGTCAGCAGCTGGCAATGCATCACGTGCGGTAGCATGCATGGTGTGTCTCAGTCAGCATTGCACGTCCATTCCTCCCTTCCAAGAACATGGATAATGGGCAGGTACAGCATGGATCATGCTGACCTCTCCTGAGCTCTGTGCCAGACTTCAGGACCCTTCTCCCACACCTGATCCATGTATCTGTGGGTGGCACCCACTGTTGGCCCCTGCCACAGTGGGGCTAAGCCATAGAGGACACAGGGCTGAGGGCCCTCACCAGATTCATCTTTCGGTGGCATGGCACCCCTGCCGAATCCCGCCACGGGGGTAAGCCATGGAGGAAGCTTGGATCGGGTAAGTCCCTGACTGCCAGGTGATGGGGCTGGAGGAGGTTGGTGAAGTACTGACTGTTCCACAGTGCGGAGGATAAAATGCTTAACAAAAAAAAAAAAATTTTCAGCTGGCTACATCCTCAGTTCAGGATATCACCTTTTGGTTCTCTGTGGAAGCACAGTTACTAGCTCCTCATAGTATTTTAGAGTTCATTTTAACCCCCCTTCCACCTCTCCTCAGGGACAATCCTGTTTTGTTAGGTGCTGCTAAAGTCCTCAGGAAGGTGTATTTACTGGTCAACCCAAATCTTGTTCCCACTGGCAAGTTATTCCTATGGAGCCGTTTGGCTCTCTGAAAGAAATAGGTTGCGGTAAGTTAATTATTAATAAACTTTCTTATGTTATAGATGAAGACTCCAGAATATTGATGTCTGTCAAACAACTCAGAGAGCCATAAAATCCCAGTTTTCACTTTCATTTTCACCTACAGTTAAGGCAAGCCTTGAAACATGACATTGGTGAGAGTCTACCCTTCCTGGCTCCACAAACTGGGCACAGATACGTAGATTGGTGTTAATTTCTTATACGGAATATTCTCCCATCCCAAACAGCAGCTAATTACATCTTCTAGAAATAAATGCAAACAAAGAACTTATAATTTCAATTTTCTCAAAGAATGGGAAACAGCTTGGGAAAATGCTAAAAAGGTGAGCAGGGGATACAAGGGAGATTCAATTAAGCGATAAGGTATGACCAGGGGTTATGTTAATGTTCTACTTAATCATCCCTTGGGGGTGTAATGTGGCATGAGGTGCAGCTAAGTGCCATACTGCCCACAGGGTGTGATTAACCTGAACATTAACATAACCCCTGGGAGTACCTTATTGCTGTTATTATAACTGGGTCTTGAGATATTGAAGCTCGGTTATTGTTTTTAATTATTTTTTTACATTATAAACTAAAATTAACATAAAATATTTCCTCCGCCATGAGACCTTGATGCGCGCAGTGACTGTTAACTGAACCCTGCCTTTTAGTGAGAGGTGAGTGCACCCATGATCTGTAGCTTTACCATCCAGCTGTAGTAGTTTAAGAAGTCAAGTTGTTCTGCCCAGTGTATTATTATTATTTTTTACATAATGTTTTTAGTGCAGCTGGTGTTTGTTGTGCACTAAGTGAGAGTGACTGGGAGCAGAGCGAGTGTCAGCAGTGTGAGCAGGTGTAACAGCTGCAGTGAGGGGAGACAAGCTTGGCAAAAAAAAAATGTGCAAGGCAATACAAATGAAGGTACATGGTGATGAGGGGAAGTCATGCAGAGGCAAAGCAGGGGCTCAGTGAGTGAATGAAGGTTTGGGGAGAGGCATGCATGCGTGTGGTTCAGCGGGCAGAGGGAATGTGAAAGTAAGCAGTACAGGTTGCCGTCGGAATTTCAGAGTAAGGCTTTTTTATTGTTTTAGTTTCATGCAACTGTGTCTCCAGATTGTGTTGCGAGGATGCAGGGATTTGTTATGTCTGTGAGAGGGCCTAACCTAATAGAAATTTCTGTGCTTCGGATGGAGCTTCATGCAGGACAAGTGTTGCCTGGCAAATGAAATTTCATCAATTTGCTATTTGTAAGCAGAATTGCTGCTGTTAATCGAACCACCCACTCACCCACCCACTCTCAATCTCACTCCACTGGTTCATATTTTGAGCCGCACTGTGGCTGTTCTGTGAAACACCACTCTTAAAATTGGCACCCCCAGTACACCTGCTAACTTGCACCATGGCTGCTAATTGAACCCATCACTCACCCGATATCGATAAGCCTCGCCATGGCTAGTAAGTGAAGCTCCTGTCTGTCCACGCACCTGCTCTTAATCTGCCAGCTCCCAAGCATTGCCAGCTCAGTTGTTAAGTTGAAACGCAGCTGTTAATTTAAAAGCCCTGCCCGCCCACTCATCAGCAATGCCTGCACTGTTGTTAAGCCGCATGGCGGCTGTTAATCTAAAAGCACTGCCCGCCCACTCATCAGCAATGCCTGCACTGTTGTTAAGCCGCATGGCGGCTGTTAATTTAAAAGCCCTGCCCGCCCACTCATCAGCAATGCCTGCACTGTTGTTAAGCCGCATGGCGGCTGTTAATTTAAAAGCCCTGCTCGCCCACTCATCAGCAATGCCTGGACTGTTGTTAAGCCGCATGGCAGCTGTTAATCTAAAAGCACTGCCTGCCCACTCATCAGCAATGCCTGGACTGTTGTTAAGCCGCATGGCGGCTGTTAATCTAAAAGCCCTGCCCGCTCACTCATCAGCAATGCCTGGACTGTTGTTAAGCTGCATGGTGGCTGTTAATCTAAAAGCACTGCCTGCCCACTCATCAGCAATGCCTGCACTGTTGTTAAGCCGCATGGCGGCTGTTAATCTAAAAGCCCTGCCCGCCCACTCATCAGCAATGCCTGCACTGTTGTTAAGCTGCATGGCGGCTATTAATTTAAAAGCCCTGCCCGCCCACTCATCAGCAATGCCTGCACTGTTGTTAAGCCGCATGGCGGCTGTTAATCTAAAAGCCCTGCCATACACACAAACTGACAAGCATGTGAGTCTGCAGCCATCTTTGAAGTTTTTTTTAATTAAAATTCGCTCTTCCCCTACAAATGGTACCAGGAAAACAAGAAGAATAAACTCTTCCCTGCACTGCCACACAGCTGTCTAACGATGAATCCGCACAGACAGCAAGTGTTAATGAGTACACACACACACACACACACATACATACACACACGTAGGGATGTCTCTGAGAAAGAGCTGTCACCAAGACATCATCTGCAAAAAGGGTCGCCTTGTATTCCCTCTGGCCTACCGGGATTCCCTCTATCTGTATATTTGTTCGAATGGCCTCTGCCCAGAGGTTATATATACAGAGCAAATAGTATTGGGGATAAGGGACATCCCTATCTTGCGTCCCTCTGTATGGGTATGGCCTGGGACAAGGAAACATATATTTGAATATATACTTTAGTAGACATAAATATTTCTTAAAATCGTAAGAAAGGAGTCTGGAAAAGAGAATTTAGAATGTTACCATAAAAATTCTCATCCCACCTTGTTGAATGCTTTGTCAGCATCTAAACATATTATTATAGAGGGGATCTTTCGAGTATCAACTTGTTCCATAAGTATTAGGGTACTCCGCAGGTTATCCAGTGTACTTCTCTGTTTGATGAAGCCTGATTGATCAGGATGTATCAACTGGGGAAGCATTGGTTCCAGTCTTTTGGCCCATATGGCCATATATATTTTATAATCCACATTTAAAATTGAGATTGGATGCTATGAGGTCGGCTGAGTGGGATCTTTATCAGGTTTTAATATAGGTGAAAGTATAGCATAATTCCAAGAGGAATTGGGGGGGGGATCTCTACATCTGTCACTGCCCTACGTGCTGAAAGAAAGCTGGGAAGCAACTGGAGGATGAAAGTTTTGTACCATTCGGGGCTAAAACCATCTGGCCCCGGGCATTTTTGAATTTTAGTTTGTTTAACCTGCTGTAGAATTTCTTCAGGTCTGATGTTTATTTATTTAGTTTTTGTTGACCAGGTAAGTGCACTAGATAAATTCTGCCTATTTTAAGGCATGACCCGGGGAAGGGGGATACAGATGAATGCCAACTGACCTTGAACCAGATTAACCTGTTGGTGGTATTTTTAGTGAAGGGGGAGGGGATTTTGGCCAGGGCACCGGGGAAATTCCCTTACTCTTTTTGAGAAATGCCATGGGATCTTTAACATCCACCTGAACTACCACCAGAACAGGCAGATGGGACTTTGGTTTAATGTCTCATCCGAAAGACTTGTCAGCTGTTCAATTTGGGATTCTGTTAATCTGGGTAGGGAAAGGGCATTCAAAAAATTCGACATCTGGGTTGTTTGATCTTGAGAGTGTGATGGGGCTGTGTATAGAGTCTCATAACATTGTTCGAAAATTTGTTTAATTTGTTCCTCCTTATATGTTAAAGAGACACTTGGCAGTGTCAGTGGCTCAGTAGGTAGTACACTCGCTTCTGAAGCCGGGAGATCAGAGAGCTGTGGGTTCAGTTCCCACATCTGGCACTTGGGTTAATATCCAAGTACTGACACTGTAGTGCAGCATGAAAGGGGTGCTGCACTTCTGAGGTGCTGTCTTTCGGATGAGACGTTAAACCGAGGTCCCATCTGCCTGGATTGGTGGTAGTTCAGGTGGATGTTAAAGATCCCATGGCACTTATCGAAAAGAGTAGGGGAATTTCCTCGGTGTCCTGGCCAAATTTCCCTCATTCGTTAAAAATACCACCAACAGCTTAATCTGGTTCAAGGTCAGTTGGCATTCATCTGTATCCCCCTCCTCCGGGTCGTGCATGAAAATAGGCAGGATTTGTCTAGTGCACTTACCTGGTCAACAAAAACTAATAATATTAATAATAAATTGCCTGTTGTGGTAGACTTTATTTTTAAAATTGTTGATGCCGTTTTATCGGCCCTTAACTTTCTCACCAAAAGTCTTGCCCCTCTAGGAAGGGATCATCTTTAAGCTGATCTTGTCCTCATGAAATACCAGGTAAGGCAGTCTGTGGGATAATGCTGTAGTTCACTTATGCATCTAGTTGAACATATAGTGACCATGAGGGTTAAGTGTTTGCCCTTTGAGTGGTAGTGCCTCTAGAGGTTCAGATGGTGAGTTGGACACTGCCCAGGCAGTCTGTGGGATAATGCTTGTAGTTTGCTCATGCCTCTAGCTGAACATATAGTGGCCATAAGGGTTAAGTGTTTGCCGTTTGAGTGGTAGTGACTCTAGAGGTTCAGATGGTGAGTTGGTCATTGCCCTGGGTACTAAGTTGAGGTCCCAGGGAGTGGTCCATTTTTTTTTATCTTAGAATGTAGATTGGATTGATTGCTGCCACTTGCACTGTTAGGGATGCTGGAGATGGTCCCTTATCCATACCTTGCTGAAGGAAGCGAAGTAAGTTGAACACTGTGGCCCTTAGAGGTTGTATTTTTTTTTATTTATTCATCTATTTATTTTTTTCCTCTTTGCACCACCTGTGGAATAATTTTGAATATCTCGGATATTTTGAGGTAATGGAGTTTCTCCTTAGCATTGGCAATCACTGGGTGGTATCCCTCTCTTAACAGTCTCTCCTTTTCAGGAGCAAGGCTGTTAGTTTGAGATTGTTCAGACTGAGGTGACATACTGGTCCCTGGGTGAGAATATCTTCCCTGAATGCTAGTTTGAGATTGTTCGGACTGAGGTGACATACCGGTCCCTAGGTGAGAATATCTTCCCTGAATGCTAGTGTCCATGTGTAGTCTAGTGCCATTGTCACTATCGTGGCAAACCATGTTCTCCTGGGCCAATGAGGGGTGATGATTATCACCCAGGTTCTGATTCTGCATATCTCTTTCAGAACCTGTAGTATCGCTGGAAAGATGTAGGTTATCTAGAATGACCATGTAGCTGATAGTGCATCCACTTCCATGGATTTGTCATTCCTGAAGCGGATGGATTTGTCATTCCTGAAGTGGGAGTAGAATCTGGGGCACTGATTGTTCTTGTTGGTGGCCATTAAGTTTATTTCTATCAGTCCCCAATGTCTGTTGATCATTTGGAATATGTTGGAATTAATCTTCCACTCTCCTGGATGTATTAACTGGTGACATAGCCAGTCTACAGTGGTAGTCAACCTGCCTGCCAAATGTATGGCTGATATGCTCACCAGATGTTTTTGTGTCCAAAGAATGAGTCTTGGGCCTCTCTTTGAATGGCTCCGCTCTTTGTTCCTCCTTGCCTGTTGATATTGGAGATGATAACCTGATTGTCTGAGTGTATGAGGAAATTTCCATTTTTCCTGACTAGCCTTGTGACTTGCAGTGCCACACAGGATAGTGCTCTAACTTCCAGAATGTTTACGGCCATTTTTTACTCTTGCATGTACCACTTTTCTAGGCTTCCCAGTGGAGTGGCCACTATGTACAGGCTACTCAAGGGTGTATTGCATTATTATCAGGCAAATGGCATGGGCAGTGTGCCATTAAGATGTGGGGATTAGCTTGGATAGTGGGGTAGGAGTTGATGTGACAAACCATACCTTCGTCATTGTGTTTCACACTAATGCCTGTATCTGGTCAAGCAAACACCATTTAGGTGTTAGTGTTTGTGTAACCACCTCCATCTCTGTTTCTAGATCAGAGTGTGTTTCTGAGTCTGGCTGTGGTGAGTGGGATTCTGGCCCAGCCGGTACCTGACTTTATTTCACATGGTGTTTTACGCTAGTTGTGCCTGCATAGGTTGATTATTTTGTTGGGGAATTGTTGTTGTGTCTAAATCCTGCCCAGTGGAGGATTTGGGCTTGCAGGTGGCATATTTGTTTGTGCCTTGTCTTTTGTGTTTTCATAGGTGTCCTCACAAGTGTTCTCCTGGTCAGATGGCATGGGTGCACCTTCTGCATCTGATGTACACAGTATGCTTAGTTGTTTTGGGGTTAGCGGCACATTGTGTTGGCTGCAGCTCTTTGTTTTGGCCATTGTAGTACATTGAGAAAGGATACACATATTGTTTTATTTATTTATTATTTCCCTTAATTCTTCCCCTGCACCGTAATCAATAATGGTCTGCACCGTACAGGCTATTGCTGTGTCTGGGCATTAAAGTGTGCACTGTCCCTTTAAATGTGGATAGAGTGAGTGAGGGACTCAGTGTTATGTTGCCTTGCCCACAGCTGTGGTAATAGTGCTGCCCCAATGTATTTTCCCCATTATTAATTGATTTTCAAATAATTGCCTTTATATTTAATTATTCGCATTGTGGTCTGTTGTTGCAGATTGGTCGGTGCTTTTAACCAATACCCTCTGTGCTGGTTGGACGTTTGTGAGCATAGCTGTGCTCTCCACAAGATGGCGGCAGTGACTCTCAGTCAATCTACACTGTCCGGTGTCCGCCTACACCCTTAATCCCGCATAGATAAGGGGGGAGTGGAGAGCTTTTCTGAGATCACAACAGCAAGTCCCATGATGATATTTCTTGTGGCTGCCGATCTGGATAGGTAAGTTAGGTTAGTCTCTCAATGCCCCATCTCCTCATGAGACCTACTTTGTTTGTGATGTTTCAGTCAGGTAAATGATAGAGGAGTTTTCTCTACCTTTTGATAGAGGAAGGTGGTGAGTTTGAAAGACATAATGTGCCATAAAAAACTCTTGAGAGCACATCATTTTGAGGTGAGGCACAGAGGGACTGAGAAAATGCTTCAGAGACTGTTGCGTAGTTATGTCTTGATTGAGCATTTCTCGTGCTGCTATGCTTGTAATGGGGACCTGTGGCACATTACTTAGTATTTAAGCAATCCGGGATGCTGGCAGGGTACTCACAGTGTTCTAAGGTGGCCACTTGCTCATTTAATAGTAGACAGACTCTGGAGCCGCTGGCAGGGGCTCCAGGTCATCAGGCACCTTAGTAAAGTGGTAGACTTGTTCTGAACAGCATGTAGGGGAACTTAGAGTATATGCCCATTTAAGGCATGAGAGCCTTTTATTATTTTGTAGCCTCTGATGTACTGAGCTCCTGGAACTGCTGGTAGGGGCTTGCAGGTAGCTGTGGCTGCGGAATCTATTTGGTCAACTGTGAAAGATCTCAGACAATACATGGCTCTGTTAGCATCTTTTAAATTTAGCATCCTTTAAATTTCAAAAAAATGTGATAAATGATCTTGTTCAAGCCCTTTTTTATGAAGTTAATGGGTATATGTCATGCATTAACAGTACTATGCATTACTTTGTCTCACACAGTACATAGTAGCGGCTCATTAATTAACACGTGACTGTGCCTTTAAGAGAAGGAAACAACTGTGGATGCCAGTAAAAGAAATTACTATTAAGTTCACTATTTTCCAGATAGTTATTTTATTTTAATCAAACCTCCTTGTATGTTGATCCAATATAATACAATACTTTTTTTTTATTTTTGTCCCTTTTGTATGCCTTGGTGTTCTTTGGGATAATGTAGGCATGTGCCTTTAAGGGGGGGGAGGTGGGCAGGATGCCTTAGCTAGCCCTTGCCTTGGGTGTGCTAAGCTGAGGGAGGAATCATCTGCATTGCTACTTGTGTAATAGGACACAATCTGGGGCAGAAGCATTTTTTGTTCTTTAAAACATGTTTCTTCAGTTCTCCTCATGGTCAGTGTTAAAAGTTAGGGGAGTTAGGCTAGAGGAGATGTAGCAATTGCTAGCTCCATTCTCCATTGCAAGATATGTTGGATTTAGTCAAATCTTGTTTGTTTATTTTCCTCTGAGATGGTGGCCAAGATCTCGCGAAAGCTGAGAGCCAGTCAGCTTGCAGCTCTCATGTAGCAGGAGATTTGGAAACTAGGAGGAAGCATGGGGGATGGGCATGCTGCTAGGAGTTTTTTGAGAAACTATAAAATAACATTTGGGTGGCTCCATTTTTGTCCCTAGAGCTTTCTTTTCTCTGTGGGAGTGTTTTTGGATAGAAAATAGCACAAAATGGTCACAGGTGGTTTTATTTAGTGCCACTGAATTTGAGAAATGACTGAATCTAGCACGGGCATTCTAAGTACCCTCCAGAGCAAGGAAACTTTTCTGGATAAGTTTGTGAGTACCTTTTCACAAGTTAGTGATGCTATTGGGTCACCAGATTCTTGTTGGTGATTAATACAACTCATGAACCGCTGGCAGGGGAACCAGGTTGATTATTTATTATATTACCTCCTGTAAATCATTGCATAGATCTGTGTTCATTTATATGGGTCAGACATTGTTTTAAGCTCCTGGCACTGCTAGCAAGGGTGTTCAGGTAGCTAATAATCTCTATGCTTGTACAATGCGATAATGTTCATAATCTGAATACTGTGCTGGCAATTTCTCAGCTAATATTTTTCTAGACAACCGACGCTAGTAGAAGCTGCAGTGCTAACATCTCTAAGACTACCAGTTTTGCCATTTTAAGCAGTTGCTTATCTGACAAAACATATTCTGAAGCTGCTGTGTTGAAATATATTACAGTACATCTAACACAGGTACTGCTAGCAGGGGTACCAGATTTATTTTGCAATATTGTCATCATTTATTGTCTGCCCCCAAGGATAATCAGTTACTGTGCCCAGTCATTCAATCACTGTGTAGGCATTTAAAAGTACTTCTATTCCTTGCTCATATTGTTACATTAGCAGACGCTTTCAGCTCTTTTGATATAAAATGCTCTGAATAATATAGTCTTCTTCCCTGCGTTTAACAAACTTAAATTTTATCAGCACACTGGACTATAGGATGTGCTTGAAATATTCATTTGCTTCAGCAAACAAACTCCTTATAGGGGTTGTTTTAAATATATGTGGGTCAGCACTCCAGTGGCTGCTAGCAGGAGCCATAGGGTGTTCCCAATCCCCCCAGAGTGTAGTAGTGGGTGCAAGCTGAACTGGGACTGCTAGCAGGGATCCCAGCAAGCTGCAGACTGCAGTTATGAGTGCTTAATTCATCTTAGACTCACTGAGAGGGAATCTAAGACATCTGGAATGAAATTTATGGGTATGACACAATACCCTGAGTTGATCTCCTGTAGTGTGCCTCTGGCAATAATTAGGCTGAGTGATTGTCTCTATGATTCCAAGTCAGACGCCATGAACTGGGTTTGAGTAGCATACAGGAAGTTATTTTAAACAACCAACTCTCACTCTGGAATCTAGATTGAACCATATATTTTTGCGACGTAATTCCATAAGATGCTTTGCTATGTTAGCATATCCTAAGCTGTCAAAAAACCTTAGATATAAAATTGTTAAGCCTGGTGGCCTTACCTTTTGTTTGAAATTCTTGAAATAACTGCTTGGGAGCTGTTGTGAAGTGCAGCAACCTGTACCGATGCACATGAAAAACTGATCCTAGAGAAGCAGGCTCACAGGGAAAGGGGTTCAGACTTCTTTGAAGTCACATGTGTATCAAGCAACCTATCAGGTGGACACAACCCATATTTAAGGAGTGTAGAGTGCCTCAGAGATTATCCCCCACAATACCTGGCTATACAATGTATACCTGTCTACTGTTTGACAGTATTCAAGTTCAAGTTTATTGCAGAAAAATTCCATTGAGCAAGCTCATTCACAAGGAGGTCCTGTGACATACAGACTTACACAATGTACACAAATAAATAGATAGTAAACAGTATATACATAAAGCATGCATAACATAATACAGGCAAGATATACATACAAGGACACCAGATAGGATGACTGCAGGTGGTAGTCAGCTAATGTAACACAGGGAAGCGACTTACAGATTGCATACTGATAATTGAAACGTGGTGACTGGTGTGTGCAATACATACATTTTGGCAGATGGAACAAATAACAGAATATAATGGATAAGGAGGGTCGGAATGATTTGATAGTGTGAACAGTGGAGCGTACACGTAGATAAAGCCAGGAGTAGAAGGGGAAGTGAAAGCAGTAGTTGGGTAGCTGCAGCAAGGTAGCAGATATAAGCCAGGTGCCAGATAGTGGGATAATATCTTAATGTAAATGAAAGTGCAAAGCAATAAGTAGTTAACATAAATCAAGCAATTATGTCTTACCGATGGATGCACATGGCACACATGGGGAAGGAAGAAGCTTAATGACAGTTACAGGTGTCTTTTATTTTAGCTGAGCTTAGCAATTTGTAAGAGTTTATTGAAACTGTGCTAGTTAGTTTCAGTATGGTTTGTAATTACTTGTATTGGGAAACTTTGTTTGGCTTGCTCTCTGATACTACTTCAGAGACTACCTATTAAATAAAAAAAAATGGATTGGTTGCTAGAATGTAGATGTAAGATTGTTTACATGTAAACAGTGATATGTTTTCTTATTGCTATCGTAATATTAATTATTGTTTCAGATATGGTTTGTATTGTTGCTGGAATACTTAAATCAATAAAATCTTTACTGCAAAATGGGCACAAGACAGGTCTGGCACTTTATTTTGCTAAATAGTACACAACACAGGGCTGAAAGTTTGTTTGCAAAATTTGCACAACACAGGCAGACAGTTTGTTTGCAGTTAAGTAAGCTGCTCAACCACACTGGACTGTCTCTAGGGGTTTTACTTCTCCAGTACTATGGGCAGTGTTTTTCTAGGGCCCTGTAAGGTCCAATTCCATGACTGTAGAAGAGCTGTTAGCTGCCTGTGTGTGCGGTCCTGAGGTGGTGAGTATCCGCCCACCTAAGTGGTCTTGACCACTTGGCTTAGCTCCGCTTGGCACTTTTAACTCAAGGCAAGAAGAAAGAAAAAAAACTTTGCTGAGTTGCTGTGTTGCACTGCCCTGCCCAGTGCTCTGCCTTTGTTCCTGCCTCTTCAATGTTTTCTTATTTTTTTATTAGAGCTGAGACTCCTGTTCAGCTGCCTTGCCCTATGGGAGGTTTCTCTAGCCTGGGGCCCTGTCCAACCCGATGCCATCTGTCACTTTTATTTATTTATTAGATCATTGGTTTACAGACCTTTGAGTCACAGACTCATTTACAAAGGCACCTCATCAAGAGAGCAATACATCACAGCAACCAGACAGTAAACAAACAGTTTACACCAGCAGAACCAATGGACCAGACTTTTGATGAATAAATGTAATTCCTGGCAGTCAGCACCTGCCCTTTGGTGCTGCTGTAGGCTCACCGCCCTGACCCAGGGTGAAGATGACATTTGAGGATGGTCTTGTGGCTGCTGGCACAATCTCTGCTGCAGAGAGGCATGTCAGGTGGTCCCAGGGATGGCACTTGGCTGCTCCACCTGACACTGCTAGTGGCATCACTGCATCCTAGTTCGGACGCTGCCCCACCCCCCGCTCTGATGCCTCTCCTCTCTGTCTCCCTTCTTCACCACTGCAGCCTTGTCTTGCCGACAAGGGACCAGAAACACTTTTACTTACAAAAAATAAATAAACAGGCCCAAACAGAGCCCTCACCCCAGCCAACCAACTGTGATTTCCGACACACGAACTGCTGACTATGGACCTCAGGAAACCAGTAATCTGGCCCATACACTACTGAAGGACTGACCAGAGGAGATACACCAGCAGAACCAATGGACCAGACTTCAATTGTCCAGGTAAGCCTTGCTCAGGTCACCATCACTCTCTGTGCTGCTCCATCCCTGGCTCAGGCAGGAAGATCCATACCAGCAGTTCTTTCACCTCACTCGATGGCTCAGGGTTCTAACACTTGAACTGTCAGCCTTGAGGAACAACAGCTTCTGATTTTGAATTATGCCCACATGCTGGGTCCCCAATTCTGGGGCACTACACATAGAAACACAGAATTTTTTGGCAGAAAAAGACTGATAGGCCCATCCAGTTTGCAGTATTTTTCCTGGCCTTTTCCAACACCTCAAACCCTATTTTAGTTAGTTTAGTTCGTTTTTTTGCTGACCGGGTAAGTGCACTAGACAAATCCTGCCTATTTTCAGGCATGACCTAGGGAAGGGGGATACAGATGAATGCCAACTGACCTTGAACCAGATTAAGCTGTTGGTGGTATTTTTAGTGAATGAGGGAAATTTGGCCAGGACACCGGAAATTCCCCTATTCTTTTCGATAAATGCCATGGGATCTTTAACATCCACCTGAACTACCACCAGAACAGGCAGATGGGACCTCGGTTTTACGTCTCATCTGAAAGACGGCACCTCAGAAGTGCGGCACCCCTCTCATGCTGCACTACAGTGTCAGTACTGGGATACTAACCCAAGTGCCAGATGTGGGACTTGAACCCACAGCCCTCTGATCTCCCAGCCTCAAAGGCGAGTGTGCTGCCTACTGAGCCACTGACACTTGCCAGTGTCCCTCCTGCCTCCCTTTCTTCTACTTATTATGCCGGTGTGCCAATCCCACGCATGCTGAAACTCCTGCTGTTTTCATCCCACCACCTCTTCTGGCAGATTGTTTGAAATGTCTACCACCCTTCCTGTGAAGAAGTATTTCCTCACATCCCTCTTAACTGCCGCCTTCCAGCTTCACTGCATGCCCCCGTGTTCTGGTGCCTTTCCTTCTCTGAAAGAGACTCCCCACTTGCACCTTGTTCACACCTGTGAGGTACGTATAGGTCTCAGTCATGCCCCCTCTCACACTCCTCTCCTTCAGGGAGTACATGCTGAAATCCCACAGCCTCTCCTCGTATTACTTCCTTTCCTACCCATACACCATTCTGGTAGCCTACTTCTGGACCACTTCCACCCTGTCAATGTCCTTGTGGAGGTGCAACCTTCTTGACACAGTACTCTAGGTGGGGTCTCACTAGTGAGTGATACAGTGGTAACACCACCTCCTTCTGCTAGAAATCCCTCTCTCTATGCACCCTGGCATCCCACTAGGTTTGCCTACTGCCTTGCCACCTTGAGATCATCAGATATGGTTACTCTGAGGCCCCTTTCTTTCTTGGTGACTGTAAGCACCCCATCTTATACACAGCTCTCAGGTTTCCCACCCCAGGTGCATGACTTTGCACTTTTTGGCATTTAATGCCACACCTAGACCACTCATCTGGTTTCCCCAGATGCCTGTGTATTATCTCTACCCACTTCCTGTCAATCCTGTTGCAGATTTTTTTGTCATCCACAAAGAGACACACCTTCCCCTCCAGCTCCTTGGCAATGTCACTGATGAAGACACTGAAGAGGACCAGTCCCAGTGCTGATCCCAGTGATACGCCACTCATCACTCTCCCTTCCCCCAAGTGTCTGCCATTTACCACCACCCCAGCTTTTAGTTTCGTCTACTGTTCCTCCACTCCACCTAAGTTCTCCTCCTCTGCTAGGACATCCCTTACGCATTACCACATCTTTGTACAATCAGCCCTTCTGAAGTCCTGGACCTTTGCCTTTGTGTAATTCGCTTCTGTCACAGATCTTCTATTGAACCACACCGTGATGTGATCACTGGTCTTCAAGTGGCCACCCACCATGACTTCTGCAACACTGTTCCCGTTAGTGAGAACAAGGTCCAGAATTGCCCCCTCATGAGTGAGCTCCCCCACAAGTTGTCTGAGGTGATGGGGCTGGGGCTCCCCCAGAATGCAAGGGCTACTGGAGCAGGAGCATAAATAATAATAATAGTAAAAAAAATATATATATATAAATATAGGTTGTCATAGGGGGACTGAATCCGAGGCAGTGTGGAGACAGGACACCTGTAGGGGGATGGTACTAGGGCCTAGCTATGGCACCTTGGAGGACCTTAAGAGTTAGGTCTGGCCGTGGTGTAGAAGGGGGGTATAAACAGAATATAAAAAAATACATTTATTGTCTTTACTGTTATCACAATAGATATTTTAAGGTTAATGTCATTACAATGGAATACTGAACCAGAGAGCAGTTTTCACAATGCTGATGACATCACGGTGCCTATTGCAGCACGGAGACAGCTGTTAAAATCAAAACAAAACAGTAAAATCTCAAAACAAATTGCAGATTTAAAAGATATAACTTGTAAACTATAATTGTATATATTGAATATACAAAAGCCTGATTCAAAATGGATTATATTTATTATTTTTTTTATTCTTTTTGCCCACTCCTGTGCCACAACTGAACCTGTCCCTCAGGGTCCCCCAAGGTGCCTGGCTCTGCTGAGCTCCAGTCCCCTCCAGCCACCTACCTGTATGCTGCTTCGGTTTTGGACCCCCCTCAGGTGGGGAACAGGAGGGCCCCCCTACTGAAACAATCCTCATCAGGTTGATGGCTGAGGATTCCAGGTGGGTCCAACTTTGGTTCAACCCGTCAGGAAGGCTGTGAGGTCTTTCTTTGTTTCTTCCCACCCCAAGGACTCTGGCATGCTCTGGGGATCCAAGACACGTGTGCAGACATAGGCATGCTGCCCCACCAGATCCTGGCCTACATTCCTCCTTCCCATGTCACCCTCTACTGCACTGCCACCTGTGGTCACCCAGGTGGCAGTATTGCAGTGAGGGTGGCAACTCTCCATTCCCAGAGAAGGGTATCCTCTAGGATGCTCAATCCTCCTTCTCCTCCTCCACCTGGCCAACCCGATGATCTCAGTCTGCTCCTGAACTCGGCTCGTTGGTGTCACGAGTGATAATGCTGCTGCCTGCTGATGGGCCAGCAAACTATGCAATTTATTATAACTTGTACACGAGCAAGACTTTCATAACTCACACATGGCTCTGCCATTGGTGACTTATGATCCTGCCCCCCTCACACCTGATGATTAATTGCATATTTTGAGTTAGCCCATTGGATGTCCCCTATATAACAGTATGGATTAAACACTGGCTTTATCCAACGAGCTAGTTTTCAGATACTGTTAATAAAAATATTAGCATACCTTGAGGGTGTTTAACTTTGTAATAAAACAGTTTAGGTTTTGTTAACCAAGAACCTCTAGGAGACACCTTAATTTCACCAGAATCATAGTTTTTAAACTTTGTTTAAAAAATAAATAAAAATATTTTTTTATTAATTTTCAAGACGTGTACAACATGCTCTTAAAAGAAATCACCATCATGAATCGCAATTGTATTTATCAATATGAATGCATCTGTTTCAGTCTGGAAAGAGAGACTGACACTTTGTTTTACAATGTATTTACCCAGGATGGCAGGATGGCCCAGCTAAAATGCAACATCTTATTCCAATGAGATCCTCTTTCTACCCATTCTGCAGCTGGGTGGAGTGGCAAACTGAGACGTTAAGTGGCCGGCCCAAGGTCACAATGTGAGGAGTCGTATTGAGCTCTGTTGTGATTTGAACCTGTTATCTCCTGGTTCCCATGCTAGTGGTTTAAACATTAGACTACACATATTGCAAATCCTTATCATAGGTGTTGCCAAGCGTCTGTACCTACCAAAGTTTTATAAACAAATCCTACAGAAACCTTGATTTGCTGTTTGCTAAGGGTTACAGTTGACCTCATAGGAGTTGCTAAGAAATTACAGGGTCTCAGCTGCAACCCCTGGCTACACTTAAATGACACCTTGGGTATGAACCCCAAGAAGGAGTGTTTTAAAATGCAGTTTGGCACACTTTCCCACCAAATACATGGGTTTGTAACTATTCCATGGCAGAAGTCCAGATATGAGGATTTTTTTAAAGAAATGACTTCCATGGCAAGGTGAATTACGTGGGATCCTCTTCATGATGTATTTACATAGTATAAAATGGGTTGGCAAAATGCTGTGCTGTGATTAGTGGAATCTGACCACATGACTGTGCATTAGTCCAACACAGGTCAGAACTGCATAACATTCTGAATCTCATTACATGGTTCTAAAATTAAAAATCAGGGAAGACATTCTGTAAATGCAATAAGCCACTCCAGGATGTGCATGACTGTGGGATAACAGCACTTCTCATGTGTGTTAGGCACTCAGCTTCACCTCACGCGTCAGTTCCAGAGGTGTGACGTGAGCCTTTACGTAGTAATTTAAGGTTGGAAGAGACTGAGGTCTATCAGGTCCACCCCCAGCTGCAACCTGGGAACCAGGAGATAACAGTTCAAAGATGCATTAATATGTAATGCAAATTTTTTTTTTTTTGCCAAGATTTTCCCCCCACCCTACTATCCAGGGTACTCTGTGATACCTGCAGTAAGCAGAAATGTGGCCAGGTTCACCATGAAGGCCTATACTGTCTTCATATCCACAGTCTCTGCTGGTAGGCTGTTAGGTTCACCACCTTATGGAAGAAGTGTCACTTAACGTTACCCCATGAATTTACCATCTGTGAACTTCAGGGTATCTTTATGTCCTACTGCCTTGATAAAGTGCATGGGTGCGTGCATGAAATGTTGGTGGACAGGAGGGGTGCTACCATGGTCACAGTTGCTGTTTATGAATAAAGTATTCTCTCACTGAACTAAAGGCTGTTTTGGTACTGCTGTTTTTGGTGCCTGAAGTGCGACTCTCCTCTGCATGTGTTTGTGCCGCCCATGCCTGGTCCTTGACACTACACAAGCCTACACCCACCTCCATGTCACTTCTTGCATTTGTGTCCTGCAGGAAGACCAAGGATCAGACTTCTCCACCTGTTCCAGCTTGTGGATAAATACCTCTGAGCATGCATAAAAACTGAAATTGTGTCATCGCTTAGCCTCCTTTTCTTCAAGGTGTATTTGTTAGAAACAGAAAAAAGGATGGCAGAAGGAGAACAAAGATCCATCAAGTCTGCCCATGAGTTCCCAAGACCTGTTTCTGGTCTGGGGATCTAACCCCCCCCCCTTGTGTTTTCTGTCCTTCCCCATTCAAATACTTTCCAGTTGAGCCCTTGTTCTGTCCTACCCAAGCTTGAATGATGCTATGATCTTAGCTCCCACCACCTCGGTGGGCAGGCTGTTCCATGACTCTCTCAGTGAAGTAGTGTTTCTGAAGTTCCCTCTAAAGCTACCTCCATACAGTGTTTCCATTTGTGACCTCTAATAGTCGAGCTGGTGACCCTTGTGCATAGCTCTGTGTAAGGCACTGTATTTATACCTCTCAGGAGGTTAAGGGCCACTGGCCCTCTTCAGGGCCACTCTCATCATAGCTTTTGTCCTTCATACCATTGCTTATTTTGGTGGCCCTGTGTTACCCCCTCTAAACTACCTCAGTGTCCCTTTTTGTGCTGGGGAGCCCAGAACTGCACACAGTATTCCAGATGGGACCTGACCAGGGCCTTGTAAAGAGGCAGATTAACTTTCCTTACTGTATTTTTTTCTGTATATGTTTCTTGTTTTTATGGATATTGTGATGATAAAAAGTCAAACAGGAGACTACACATACCCACATTTTTGGGGTCTGTCCAGTGCTTGATCCATTTTGCAACTCTATTCATGCAACTATGGAGGAGATCTTACAGAAATCTTTGTTGCAGATGTTCCAGAAAACAGTATTGGGAACAACTCCACCAAATAAAACCCACCAACTGCACATCCTGAAGTGTGTTATCCAACTTATAAAAAGGGCTATTTCTTAAAAAATAATGTAGTTGTAGGTTGAATGGCGTGGTGAGCTGAGGCAGGGGGCCTCGCCACTAGCCATGCTGGTAACCTGGCTTCGGAAGCAAGCTGGAGTCATCAGAGGCTGACCTGGGGAAGGAAGGATCAAGTGCCCCATGATGGCCCTCTACCTTCAGGGATGGGGACACTGCGATCTGCCACTTGAGCACCACCTAGTGGAAGCTGGGTGGTGTGCAGAGGTTGCCTTCCTAGTTGGCTGGGGTGCAGATTGTTGTTGCACACTGCGTCTTCACGCAGTATGTGCACACCATAGCATGCATGCTGGCCTGGGGAGAAAACCACTCTTGGGGTGGGGGGGGTACTTGAGTGAGGCAGGATGATAGCATGCTCGCAGGCTCCATACTATCCATATGACACCCACCCATGAAGGTACAACAGGTGGAAGGTAAGTCCTGGAGTGGGCAAGTGATGGGGCTAGGGGCAAGATGCTGGAAGGGGGCCACCCAGGTGCAGGCAGACAAAGAACAGGGGAAAAAAATATATAGTTCAGGCAAGGTATAAAGTTCTCAGAAAATAAGCAACAGTCATGTCATGTGATGTGTTTTAATCAGTGAGATCACAGGATTTTCATGGTCCATTTTATAAAAAGAAGAAAACATCCAGTAGCAGAAACCTCTTTGAACCCATGGCAGAGTGCTCAGCCTTTTTCTTTCAGACACAATTTCAGCTCCTCCATGTCCCTAGAGTAAGGTCTTCCCAAGGGTTCTAGTCATTCTCTACCTTCATCCCGTCCCTCTGGAATGCACTCCCAGGTAATCTCCAGGAATGCAGGGGATTTAAGAAGGGACTCAAGGTCCACCTGTTGGAGCTGGACTGTTGCACTTGTAACCACTGATACCAAAAAAAAAAATTTTTATTTTTGGTTGGTGGGCGGATGCATGGCTGCTAATTAGCTTTCGAATTTCTACTGAGCCTAATTGCTTATGAAAACTCCTTGATTTATGGGTGTAATCCCAAGATGTAATTGCTGAATTTGCTGGGAATACACACACTACAATGTATGATGTCCCTTTTCTTTCCTATCCTAATTGTCTTTTTTTTTTGTATTATCTGGTTACTCCCCTTCGTGCTGCAGGACCTGCCATTCCTTCAAGCCGCGAAGGTCCCCAGCTTACCTCCTTCTACCCCGCTCGAGCCTCTGTCCTCATATTGCAGCCCTCCCTGAGGTAACCTGGCGTAACCCTTCGGTGGATGGATCCCCCTCCTCTGAGGGGGAAGGCACCAGTGGGACTGGCCAGCGCACTCTACTACTTGGCCTCAGTGTACTGTTGAGGAGGACATGGCTCCCTCAGGGGATTCGGTGGTGTAGATGGACCGGCAGCCATCATCCGGCTGGTCCTGGAGCTGTTTCCGCTTTTCTGTGTTCCCCTGTTGCACCACTCATGCAGTGCTCCCTGTCTCCACTGGGGGCCGCTGCCATGTGAGGCTTCCCTGCAACCCACCCCAGGAGAGGAGAGCAGTCCCACGGATGCTCAATCCTCTCCTTCTCCTGCCAGCCCCCGGCATCCCGAGTCCATTCCCTAACCCGGCTGTTGCCGGCGCACGTAGTGTGTCGTTCAGTGCCTCAACCCTCAGCATCACAGGGCTGGCCTAATTGTCTTTTAATGGTTTATTCACCCGATGTAACCCACAAATGTTTTGTTTGGATAACCTGATGTTTACTACTGTTGAATTGTTTTTAAAGTGATTTATGAACGGTCTGATTTTCCTATTCTGTAAATTTATTTTGTTAAATGTAATTAATTCTAGGTCGTCCCTGAAAAAGGGACTGAAACAGTATCAGTGGGCCTACCTAGCTACCAAAATTAATAAAATAAATGAGGTATGCTCCACATGACGCTTTCTCATTTTCCCCCCAAAATGTTCAGGTTCTAGATTCAAACCCATCTCTACTTTTTGCTAACTCTCTGACATATCCTCTCTGCTGTTGAGCTGCATAACTTGTGAACTACTGCCTGAATCTGCAAATGTTTCAGCATGGTGGTGTTGCTCCACAACTGAAGCCAAATGAAAGCATGTACCCACAATGAACGATTAAGATATAAGAGGGAAGTATTTTAAAAATGTTTAGACGGTAAAACTACTGTACCTACTTTATCAGTCCATCACTAGTTGGGAGAAAAACAAATGGCTGTGGATTATCACTACCCTTTAGGCACAGCATACCTGGAGAGTGAAGGTGGAATGGGCGAGATGCCTGCAGATCTCAGATATTTGTCAGACTGAAGAGTTAGGCTCTTCGCCAACTGAAAGATAAGCTGGAATTGGTGCTCCAAAAATATCCTATTCCTGACGCTCCCGTGTGAGGGCTATGCAGCAACAGCCTAGGACCATTTAATGATCCTTGCATCAGATTAACAACATTAAACTGCGGTCTCTTGGACCTCCCATGGCTCAGTGGGTAGTGTATTGTACTCTTGCGCAGGCAACTCATCTCAGAAGCAGACTTGGGAGTTGGGTTGGGTGGCTGTGGAGCTTGGGGGGATGCTGCCACACTGCAGCACTCTCAGCTGGAGAGGGACGTTACTGCAGGGACTCTTGATGTGGACTACGGAGCTTACCTCCTCTGCAGGAGCACTATTGTGTAAGCGCCACACCTGTCAGGGCTCCGCCCTGTGACAGTGGCAGAGGGGCAGGATTTGGGGGTGAAAATCCAGAAAACTCCTCTCCCAACTGCTTATATGATGGCTGCCAGTAGTCTTGGACCCACTACGTGGATCCCTGGTGGTCAAACAGTGGGGGACGTGACTGAAGGGGACTGGAAGATTGCTAGGCCTGTGTCTCTTCAGCCTTCCCTGGGCAATTGTTCAGGTTGAACGGTGCTTTTCAACAAAATTGTAAGGGACTGTAGGGTATGTCTTGGCAAACATTACCTCTCTCAACAAAACAGGTTTGTTTATAACCATGATGATCACAAACCTGGGTACTATAATCGTGATGATCTCAAACCTGGGTACTATAATCGTGATGATCTCAAACCTGGGTACTATAATCGTGATGATCACAAACCTGGGTACTATAATCGTGATGATCACAAACCTGGGTACTATAATCGTGATGATCTCAAACCTGGGTACTATAATCGTGATGATCACAAACCTGGGTACTATAATCGTGATGATCACAAACCTGGGTACTATAATCGTGATGATCACAAACCTGGGTACTATAATCGTGATGATCACAAACCTGGGTACTATAATCGTGATGATCACAAACCTGGGTACTATAATCGTGATGATTGCAAACCTGCGCATTATAAGCGCGATGATCTCAAACCTGGGCATTATAAGTGCGATGATCTCAAACTGGGCATTATAAAAGGCGATGATCTCAAACCTGGGTATTATAATTGTGGATATCGCAAACCTGGGCATTATAAGCAATCTCAAACCTGGGCATTATAACCGCGATGATCTCAAACCTGGGTATTACAATTGTGGAGATCGCAAACCTGGGCATTATAAGCGTGATGATCTCAAACCTGGGTATTATAAGCGTGATGATCTCAAACCTGGGCATTATAAGCGTGATGATCTCAGACCTGGGCATTATAAGCGTGATGATCTCAAACCTGGGTATTATAAGCGCGATGATCTCAGACCTGGGTATTATAAGCGTGATGATCTCAAACCTGGGTATTATAAACGTGATGATCGCAAACCTGGGTATTACAATCGTGGAGATCTCAAACCTGGGTATTATAATCGTGATGATCTCAAACCTGGGTATTATAATCGTGATGATCACAAACCTGGCCATTTTCTGGAAAAGCTGAGTAGTAGCACTCCTGATTGATCAACCACCAGAAACTGCGCCAGACAGCTGGCACAGCTGTAGGGCAACTGCTCATGATGCCAGTGACCCAGGTTCAAAAATGAGCCATCATCAGGGTCCAGACAGAGGGAGGAAGATCAAGCCTCCTGGGGGACCCTGTCCTTCTTCAACGAGGCTGGGTTCTATCTTCCACTGCAATGTTGCCACCTGGCTGATGACATGTGGCAGTGTAGTTGGAGGGCTGGGACAGCAGGGCATAGCCATGCATCATGCACACAAGACCCTTGATGCCTTTGTTGCAACATCTTGTAGGGTTGCAGAAACTGCAAAAATGGCCCCAGTGCCCAGGTCCAGCCTCATCATCATGATGTACATCCTGACGACACAGGAGACTTGGGGGGTAAATCCCCTCCACCCAGTCCTGGCCTGGGGAGCAGGCCACGGTACACAGAGGATGGTCCCTGGAGGTAGATGTGACTGAGCAGATAGTGTCTTGGGAGGTCCAGAGGGAGTGGCGCACTAGAGATGGAAAGGGGCATAAATAAGTAAAATAAACAGAAAATATCTCAGGCATCATTTGTTTTATTTTAAAATGTATTCTTTTACCCCATGTTTTGTTTCTCCACACCATCGATCAGGGCCGCTGTAGCTCCACCTTTTCTCTGGCTTGGGGGGCGGTGGATGTCTGCCTTCACAACCAATGTCAATGATGCTCTGTGGCCAGCAAGAAGGGGGTACATGAATGCTGGTTGACCCGTGCCCTGTCTCTGATAGCCAAGGATCTCACCTCCAGGATATGCTGGACCCCCAGCTGGCCTCCGAGTGGGAGTCTAAAGGTCACACTTTAACATGTCTTTTAAGTGCTCATGCAACACACTTCTACAGCAGTGGTGGATTCGGGTTCTTTCCTACCACAGCAGGTGGGCAACATTAACTCCCAAGTGTTTGTGATCTACTGTGAATTATAAAATAGGGAAGAGAAACCAAGACCTCTGACTGGCCAGATGCAAGCACATAAACATGCGTTATCAAAGCTTTTAAATCATCCTTGCATTCATTTATTGTCTGATCAATCGCAATGCCAGTGTTAACTGTTTTCTAAAATATTGTCTGCGCAATTTTTGTAATGCTTACTGATTTGTGTTTATCGTGTGTGATGTTTGTTGTATATTTTTTACTTTGCATTTTATTATTTTTTACATGTACTGTATATTTTAAAGCTGGTCACATTTGAAAAGGGGCATTTTTGCTCAGATAATTACCAGGATAATCAACAAATGAAATGAAATTATTCCAGCACAGCAGGGGTCAGACATGATTAACTTTTAACCACATTACTCAGATAAAAGTATATACATGTAGCTCAGAGGAACCATTTTATAATCACAATAAGGTACTCCAGAGTGTGCATGATGTGGAATAACAGCACTTCTCGGGTGCTGCCTTGCTGCTCTTTTGTGTGATTTCCCACCTGGACATGTTTGGGAATGAAATGTGACCTCACAAGCTGGACATAGGGTGATATGGGTAGCGAACATTTATTTTTACCACCAGATGAACGCCAGTCAAGAGGACACAAGTTAAAGCCTAAGCACCTTGTGAGCTGGTCCCAATTTATGTTAGGATATTACATAGAAACTGAAAATGACGGCAGAAAAAGACCAGTGGTCGATCCAGTCTGCCGAGTTCCCTATTCCACCCTGGGACTTAACTGCCACTCCAGAGTCCTAGCCCTCTCAATCCTTCCCCCATTCTCCTTGCAGTTTCTGCTGTCCCACGTCCCCACTATACCATCCATTCTGTCCCAACTCTGCTTGAATCCACCAACAGTTTTAGCACCCACTACTTTGGCTGCAAGGCTCCCCCCCTTTCTATAAAATAATACTTTCTCGTGCTCCTCCTGAACCTGCCTCCTGTCAGTTTCCACTCATGTCCATGTGACTGAAAACTAGCATTTAAGCTAAATGGTTTCTCACAATTCACCGTAATTTCCCTTTAGGAACTTGGAGGTGTCTATCATACTTCCCTTCTCTTTTCTTGTCTCACATGAATACATGCTCAGTATCTCGAGTTGCTCCCAATAGGACCTATATCCTGTTGGCCCAGAATTATTTTTGTTACCCTGCTCTGCACCATCCCCAGCCTATCCTGATCCTTCGTGAGGTGAGGGCTCCAGAACTGGGCACAACACTCCAGGTGTGGCCTCACTAAGGATCTACAGTATATAGGAGGAGTATTACCTCTTCCTTCCTGCTATCGATATCCTTACTAATAACATCCCAGCATCCTATTCACTTTGCTATATGCCTTGCTGCACCAATTTGATTGGCTCAGGGAATCCCTGATGGTAACTCCAAGGTCCTGTTCCTCAACCGTAGTGCTAAGTCTCACCCCACCCATCCAGTACTCTGTCTAGGGGGTTCCTGTTCCCTAAGTGCATTACCTTACACTTTTTGGTGTCGAATTTCAACTGCCAGACCTTAGACCAACCCCTTTAGCTTTTATAAGTCATTCTGCGTTTCTGTGATTCCCTCATCACTGTCCACTCTCCCAGAGCTTGGTGTCATCTTGAAGAGACACAACCTGCGCCAGATTCCCTCACCAATATTGCAGATCAATATACTGAAGAATAGTAACTCTGTATATCATTTCACTCCCCTTTTTTCCCTTTGTTCCCCATGCCCCCTCCCCCAACAGCCAGGGTCAGCACTACAACACCCTTCTTCCAACCAGGAATACAGGCGAGTACCCTCACGTACAACCGATGCCGCTCCTTGGGTGCCTGGCTATGCATGCAAAAATGCAAAGTGCCCTACCACCTTCCTTCCCCAGAAGCTGAGCACCTCTCCTCTGTGCCCAGCAGGTAAAACAGGATGAAGCTCTGGTGGATGGATATAAGGAATGCCCCCAGCACTGTAGGCCAAAACCATGGAATGACAAGTTTTTTCCAGTTCAGATTCCAATCAGCTTAAACTAACTTAAAAGATAATTATGCAAAAAAAAAAAAAAAAAAGAGGCTTGTCAAAGCACCTAATTTACATATACTGAGCTCATGCAAATAATTTGCATGGTGATCCATTCAAGTCAGTTTTTATGGGAAGGCTCAATTTGTAATTTTAGATTAAAACAAGCCTTGGGCAGGGTGACGTGGATTGGAGCCTCCCAGCTGCAGCAACAGTTAGAAGTAGGGACAGCCTGGATTCCCAGCAAGGGGTGTTCTTCAGGTAACTAGTGAGGGAACGTACTCATTGGGGGGGGCTTATACTGGACCTGGTACTGACAAATGGGGACAGTGTTGCCAGACATCATGATGGGTAGCCACTTGGGGACCAGTGATCATCGTACGGTGTGGTTCAAATATAAGAAGTGGGCCAGTATCGAACCACATAAAATGAAGGTCCTGGACTTCAGGAGGGCCAATTTTAAGAAAATGGGTGAATGCCTCAGGGACACCCTAGCCAGAATAGAGAAACTGGGTGAAGTTGAGGAACACTGGGCAAAAATAAAATATAGCATTGAGAAGGCATCAAACCTCTGTGTCAGGCAGCTTAGCAATAGCAAGGAAAAAAAAAAAAAAAAGACCAGTATGGTTTTCTAAAGAAGCAGCAGAGAAAGTAACAGCAAAAAAGCTAGCATTTAGAAGGTACAGGATGACACAGGAGGAGGAGGATAGGGACAGATATCCGCAGAAACAAAGGAATGCAGGGAAGTAGTTAGGAGCGCAAAGGCACAAACAGAGGAGACTATTGCCAAGTCAGTAATAAAGGGGGAAAAAACATTCTTTAGGTATGTAAGTGAAAAGAGGAAGACCAAAGGTGGAATAGTACGGCTAAAAGGGGAAGGAAGATTTGTGTGGAAGAGGGCCAACAAAGCAGACATATTGAACAAATACGTTTGTTCAGTATTTATGGTGGAAGGGGTAGGTGACGGGCCCCAAATAAGGGACAAGGGCATTAAAGGAAGGGAGGGAGGTTGGCACTAGTCCTTTTACAGAGGCGACAGTCCTCATGGAACTAGCACAACTAAAGTAGACAAGGCAATGAGGCCTGATGAGGTACACCCTAGGATACTGACAGTGGCAGAATTAGAGTGGGGGTAGGGGGGCGGTCGCCCCTCCTGGCTGCCCCAGTGTGAGTAGTAGTGCCCCACCACCATCTTTATTCACTGTTTAGTGCCCATTGTGGAACCCATGGTTGACTGAATGGCCCACCCAGCTCCCAAATGCTCCCAAACCTGGCTCCGCCACTGGATATTGAGGGAGCTCATGGAAGTGCTAGCTGCACCTCTGACAGCACTGTTCAACCAATCACAAGATACAGGGGAAGTCCCAGAGGACTGTAGGGCAGCAGATGTGGTCCCACTTCACAAGGGTGGTAACAGGGAGGAGGCAGGAAATTACAGACATATCAGCCTGACTTCTGTGGAAGGTAAAGTGATGGACTCACTACTGGAACAAAGGATTGGGGAATACCTTGTAACCAGTGGATTACAGGATCCGAGGCAGCATGGTTTCACAGGGGGTAGATCTTGCCAGAAAAACCTGATCGAGTTCTTTGACTGGGTGACCAGGGAAGTGGATTAGGGAGGAGCAGTGGATGTGGCCTACCTGGATTTCAGTAAGGCCTTCAACACCGTTCCACACAGAAGACTGGTGAGCAAGCTGGGCAACCTAGGAGTAGGTCTATAAGCAGTAAAATAGGTAACAAGTTGGCTAAGCAACAGGAGTCAGAAGGTGGTGATAAATGGTGTTCACTCTAAAGAAGGTATGGTGACCGGCGGGGTGCCACAGGAGTCAGTACCAGGCCTGGTCCTCTTCAATGTCTTTATTATTGACACTGCAGGAGGACTGGAAGGAAAAGGATGCTTGTTTGCAGATGACACAAAAAAATCTTTAACAGAGTGGACACGGGGGAGGGGTGTGTGTGGAAAAATTACAGATTATCTGAAAAAGCTGGAAGACTGGTCAAAGGTTTGGCAACTGGGTTTCAATGCAAAATAAGTGCAAAATCATGCACCTGGGGCACAGAAACCCGGGGGCAATGTACTAATTGGGCAGGGAGGTATTGGCAACCACAAAACAGGAAAGGGACCTGGGGTAATTATTTTTGATAACTTGAAGGTTGCAAAGCAGTGTGATAAGGCAGCGGGAAAAGCTAGCAGGATGTTTGGGGGCATCACCAGCAGAAAGTGGTAGTGGTATCCCTGTATAGATTGATGGTGAGGCTCCACCTCGAGTACTGTGTCCAGTTCTGGAGGCCCCACCTCCAGAAGGACACAGAGTGGAGGCAACAGGAAACAGCAACCAAAATGGTGCAGGGCCTGCCATCAGAAGCCCTACAAGGAAAGACTTAAGGAATTAAATATGTACTCTCTAGAGGGAAAGGGGTGACATGATAGAAATGTTCAAATACCTCACAGGTATTAATAGTATACACGACAGTATGATTTTACATGGAAAAAGATGCATGAGGACAAGGGATTACACTATGAAGCTGGGGGGGGGCTCAGAGGAGATGTGGGGAACTAAAAATTACTCACCATAGTAATCTTGTTTCTTCTAAGGGAATCTCACTGTATTCTGACTTATGCAGTATGGTCTCACCATAGGACTGCCCTGGAGCTGAAATGGTTAACAGAACCTATGCAACTGATGGAATACTAGGCTTGAGCTCGGTTTTCAAACCACTGGCCCTGGTAAACAGTTCTAAACCATCAAATTCTTACGAAGCATGCACCAAAACTTATCTAACGAAGCACAACAATAACTATTAATAAACTAATACCCTATATTAACAAATAAACCTTTCCCTATCCCCTTAAAGGTTTGAACTGGCACCACTAAGACTCAAGTCACAGATGTACAAGAGAAAAAGATACGCACAGGTTTGCAACACACTAGTACAGCTGGAGTGTAGTGACCCTAGGTTCATAGAAGGGGAGGAAGGGTGGGTGCTCAGAATGCAGTTAAGATTCCCTTAGAAGAAAAAGATTACTGTGGTAATTTTTTTCTTCAGACCCCAGGAAATCTTATGTATTCTGACTTATGCAATACCTTTGGAGGTGGGTAAGTACCTACCTAGGAAACAGGATCTGCAGGACTACTGTGCCGAACTTGGCATCCCCTGTGGCCTGAACATCAAAGCAATAATGCTTGGTGAAGGTATGGACCATTTTCCAAGTAGCTGCTTTACATATTATCAGGGGAATATCCCTAGCAGCTGCTAAAGAGGCTGCTGTGCCCCTAGTGGAGTGGGCCTTGAGGCCTGCAGGTGGCTACTTGCCCACTTTGCTGTAGCAGAATTGAATACAGGCTACAATCCCTCTTGCAATGGATCTTTTTGTAGCTGGTTTCCCTTTTCCCACCTCTCCATAGGTGAGGAACAGCTGATATTGATCTTGTCTATAAGGCTTTCTGTGGTCAAGATAGTAGCTAATTGTCCTTTTTACATCTAGGCTATGTAACTTGCGTTCACCTGGAGCAGAATGATCAGTGAAAAAGACAGGCAGTGTGATGGACTGGTTAAGGTGGAACTCTGATACCACCTTAGGTAGGAATTTTCTATTAGTCCTCAGGACAACTTTGTCTTTATGAATGGCAATTTAACCAGGCTGTGTAGACAGGGCCTGAAGCTCACTGATCCTTTTAGCAGAAGTCATGGCATAGTCTTCCAAGTCATATACTTGAGGTCTGCCGAAAAGATGGGTTCAAAAGGGGGCTGCATGAGCTGGGCAATGCAAATATTGAGGTCCCACATGGGGGATGGTTCCCTATGTTGGGATGCAGATGCAGCAATCCCTTAAAAAATGTTTTAAATACTGAGTTAGAGGCTAGAGAAAACCTCTTACCTGCAGACAAAAAAACTGAGACAGCTGCCAAGTGTACTCTCAAAGTAGAGACCCTTAAGCCAGATGAATGGAGATGTGCTAAATAATCCAGAACTATAGGCAAACTGGCTTGGTTGTGAGCCAAGCTCTTGCCTTGGCACCAAATGGAGAATATTTTCCATTTTGAAGAATAAGTCTTTCTAGTGGAAGGTTTTCTGGAAATTGTGTATTTCCATGACCCCTGCTGACAAATGCAAATATATATATTCTAAGTCTTCAAGAGCCAGGCTTTGAGCCTGAGGAATTGTAGGTTGGGATACATGATCCTGCCCTGAGAGAATGACAGCAGATTGCATCTCCTGGGGAGGTTGATTGGTTTTGCCTACTGGCAATATGTCTTGCCAGAAAACACCAGGCCCTTGAACGAGCGAGCAAAAATTTAACAGTTTGGTGTTGCACGGGGACGCAAAGAGGTCCAACTCTGGAAGGCCCCAGCGATCGAACAGGTCATCTGCAACTTCTTGGAGTAGTCCCCACTCACATGCACCACTGACACAGCACCCACCTCCTCTGGATCCTGGTCCCAGAAGTAACTTCCCGATTCTGGACACAGAAGTTGATACCAGCCCATTTACAGAAGAAAGGGTTCTGAAAGAACTCTTAAAACTGAAGGTGGACAAAGCAATGGGGCCTGATGGGGATTCATCCCCAAATTCTAAAAGAACTAAGGGTAGAACTAGTGACACCACTGACTACCCTCTTTAACAAATCATGGGAGGATGGGGTGGTACCCTAGGACTGGAGGAGGGCAGATGTGATTCCCCTTCACAAAAGTCAGAGCCAGGCAGAAGCAGGAAACTACAGACCTGTTAGTTTAACCTCAGTGGTAGGGAAAATGATGGAATCACTTCTGAAGGAAAGAATTGTCGAGTATCTAGAGGCCAGAGGGGCACAGGACCCAAGGCAGCATGGATTCACAGCGGGAAGGTCATGCCAGACAAATCTGATAGATTTCTTTGACTGGGTGACCAAAGTAGTAGATCAGGGAGGGGCTGTGGACATGGCCTACCTAGACTTTAGCAAGGCATTTGACACAGTCCCACACAAAAGATTAATATACAAGTTAGCCAGCCTGGGAGTAGGTCCCAAGATGACAGCCTGGGTAAAGAATTGGCTGGAGAATAGGACACAGAGAGTAATAGTGATGGAGTCCACTCTGAAGAAAGGGGTTACTAGTAGGGATTTGAGGGTTCAGTATTAGGACCAGTCCTCTTCAATGTCTTTATATGCGACATTGCAGAAGGACTAGAAGGAAAAGTATGTCTCTTTGCAGATGACACAAAGATCTGCAACAGAGTTGATGCACAAGGTGGGGTGGAAAGGATGAGAAGAGTCCTTGACAAGGTTAGATGAATGGTAAAATGTATGGCAGCTTAGATTCAATGCTAAGAAGTGCAAGGTAATGCACCTGGGAAACAAAAACCCAGAGGAAGAGTACACAATGGGGGGTGAGATACTAACAACAACAAAAATGGAAAGGGATCTGGGGGTAGTCATATCAGATGACCTAAAGGTGGGCAAGCAATGTGAGAGGGCAGCAAGGAGGGCTGGGGGATACTGGGATGCATAGGGAGAGGCATCACCAGTAGAAAACAGGAAGTTATTATCCCTCTGTACAGACAGCTGGTCAGACCCCATCTGGAGTACTGCGTGCAGTTCTGGAGACCCAATCTCCACAAAGACATAGACAGGATGGAAGCTGTCCAGAGGAGGGCAACTAAAATGGTGCAGGGTCTGCATCGGAAGACATATGAAAAGAGACTTAAGGAGCTTAATATGTATAGCCTCGAGGAAAGAAGGGAGAGGGGGGACATGATAGAAACTTTCAAGTACCTCAAGGGAATCAACAAAGTCCAAGAGGGTAGCATCTTTCAAAAAAGAGGTGTGCAAGAACAAGAGGGCACAATTTGAAGATAGAGGGGGGGGCGGCACAGAGGTAATTTAAGGAAGTATTTTTTCAGAGAGAGGGTTGTGGATGCATGGAACGGCCTCCCAGAGGAGGTTGTGGAGTCAAAAACAGTGGTGGAATTCAAGCATGCATGGGACAGTCATAAGGCAATTCTAGGGGGTGGGGTTAGGGAAAAAGTAGGCTGCTGGTTAACTAGGATCTGCAGCTTATCCATTAGGTAGGGAAATGGGCAGACTGGGTGGGCCAAGCGGTCCTTATCTGCCGTCAAATTCTATGGTTCTATGGTTCAGAGACATGGAGCGGCTGAGACTGTCGGCGAGGACATTCTGGGCCCTGGGCAGATGAACTGTGATAAGGTCCAGTCGGTGTTCTACTGCCCACTCCCATACTCTCATGGCCTCCTTGAAAAGGGGGTATGAATGAGTTCCTCCGTTTGTTGATGTAGAAGACCACCAGAGTGTTGTCTGTCTGCACCAAGAGAGGACCCGGAGAAAGTTGGTCTCCGACTGCCATTAGAGCATTCAGAACAGCTTTCCATTTCCAGAACATTGATATGTAGAGAGCTCTCTGTGATGGACCAAGAACCCCGGGTCCTGTGATCCCACAAATGCACACCCCCCACCCGAAAAGAGAGGCATCTGTGGTCAGAGTTTGGAGAGGAGTGACTCTCCGGAAAGGAACCTCTCTTGCAAGATTGTCGGGGCTGAGCCACCAGTCTAGAGAATGGTGAACAGTCCGGGTGATCCAGATCAGAGATCCAGATCATCCACCGATTGGTCCCATTGGACTTTGAGGTGCCACTGTAGATTCCTCATGTGAAGTCTGGCTTTGAGTACCATGGCTATAGCTGAAGCCATGTGGCCTAGGAGCTGTAGAACCATCTGGGCGGGCAAAAGGGGCACTTGGCAGCCCCCTGACCAAACCCTGAAGGCGGTCTGTCCAATCTGGGGGCAGAAAGGCTCTGCCCTGAACAGTGTCCAGAATGGTTCCTATAAACTAATCTTTGCGTTGCTCAGGGATGGGACTTCGGCAAATTTACGATAATCCCCAAGGTGGAAAAAAGGGCCTGCATTTGTCGTACGGCAATTAGAAGCTCCTCCTCTGACCGGGCAGAGAGGAGCCAATCGTCTAGGTAGGGGTAGACAAAGAGGCCTCTCCTGCAGAGGGCCCCTGCTACCACGGCCAGGCATTTGGTGAAGACCCTGGGGGCTGAGGAAAGGCCGAAAGGGAGTATCCGGAATTGGTAGTGCTCATCCCTGAATCTGAAGCGAAGAAACCTGTGAGACTTCAGGACCTTGATATGCTTGTAGGCGTCCTGCATATCTAGGGAGCACAGCCAGTCCCTTGCTGAAGCAGGGGAGAAAAGGCTTGCCAGAGTGACCATTAGAAACCTCTGGTATTTGACTGAGAGGTTGAGCTGGCTGAGGTCCAGAATTGGGTGAAGGTCCCCTGTTTTCTTCAGAACCAGGAAGAAACGGGAATAAAACTCTGTCCCTTTCTGGGCCTGTGAGACCTTCCGGATGGCCCTTTTTCTAGAAGCTGATGAATCTCAGCTTCTAGAAGATGACCATGCTCTGGTGGACAACACGCCGGGGGGGGGATGGTCTGGTGGGATAGAGGTGAACTCTATCGAATACCCTTTCCAAACGGTATCCAACACCCACTGGTCTGCAGTGATACCAGACCATTCGAGTGGGTAGAGTGCGAACCGCCCTCATACCTTCTCAGTCAGCCTGTCCCTGAGGGGAGGGGGGTGGCAGAGGGAGTCAGACAGAGGGAGTGGTAGGGGCCTGGGCTCTGGGAGCTTTGGGCTGCTTGGGGCCCTGGGAACCATGAGGGGTAGGGTGACCCCACCTCTTTAATCCCTTACCTTGGGACTGTTAACCGCTTTGTCCCTGCCCTTGACCTCTACAAAAAGAGTCGGCAGGGCTCTTGGGGCTGGGATTCGTACATTCAGTATACGTCCACCACTGCTTTCCCTGACTCCTGAAGCTGTTTCACCATCTGTTCAACTTCAGGGCCAAACAAAACATGGCCCTGAAAAGGAGAGTCTAGAATGGATTCCTGAAGGTCTGAGCCAGGACTGCCATCTCATACAGATTCCCGAGGAGGTGTTGTAAGAACACCAGAGGGCATGCTTGTCCACATCCAGGCCTGACTGGGCACATGCTAAGATCTCCTGTTTGGAGTTGGAGTCAGGGAGGGTCTCTGCTAAGTCCATGGTCTTTCTCCACAGGGACTGCTGGTAGGTGATCACGTGGGCCATAAAGTTCAGAGACCTGATGGTCCCAGTAGCACAGGAGAAGACCTTACGGCTCCAACCATCTAGTTTCTTGGAAACGGGGTCAGGAGGCTGGGTCTGGAGCTTAAGTGTTTTGGTTGAGCTCCTCTTCCATGGACAACCATAAGGACTAGAGAGTTAGCCTTTGGCTGTTCTGCCAGGAAAGGCTCTGATTTGGGAGGCTTATAGAGTCTATCCGCCTTCCTTGGAACCGCCGGGATAGAGGATGTTGTACGCCAAGTGAGGCGAGTAAAATGCAGGCAGGGCTCCACAAACGGTGGGATCACCAAGGGCTTGGGTTCCTTTTCTCACAGGAATTTTGCCAGGCGTTTACGCTCCGGGTCTAGGTCCTCGATGTCCCACTCATATATGGCCTGGATGTGCCTCATGTCAAGGAATGAGGGATCATCTGGAGGGGACTGTGGAAAATCCTTAGGTTCCAACAAGGGAGGATAGAAGCCTCCGTCCGATATATCTGAGTCCATGCTAGCCTCATCCGAGGAGGATGTGTTGGGTGGGGATGAAGGAGATGGGGATGAAGGCTGCCTCCATTTCCCTTTTGGATGAGGACTTGGGTGCTCATCCTGATTCCTGAGGTTCTGGGGTGGGAGGGGGCCCCCATGTGTGGCGCAGGAGGGACCTTGTCTGGGGGTCTGTATAAGAGGTCCCTTTTGACAGTGTTCCACCAGGTCGTGAAGAGGCTACAATATGCCACTGGGACGACCGTGAGTGCCCCTGGTCAGAAGGACAGGCATCTGGAGCTCTGGAACCCTACTGGGTGCAGGCGCGGGTCCAGAACCCCATGCGTCAGTAGTCGAATGAAGTTTTGACAGGCTGCTGGTCCCTCGGGGAAGGGGCGGATGGCTAATCCTCATCCAGCGACCGCCCCATGCTGGCATCGGGGAGTGGGTCATCAGGGTAGGTGACCGACTAGGCGAGTGCGTGTCTGGCAGAGGGCGAACCCTGGGGTGAAGGCATCCGGGCCCAGGCGACCTCCTGCCTACTGGAAGGTTCTTCAGGATGTTTCCTCTTCTCCGAAGAACCAGGCCTGTCCTGAGCTCTGGGCAGGTTTTCCTTAGTTGACCCTGTGGTTTCTGGAGGTCAATGAGCCAGGGAGGTAGAGTGGTGTCCCACTGAGGCCAACTCCCGGTGGTATTCCTGGAAAGGGGCAGAAGTGGACTTGGAGAAGCAGGATGGTTCGGATGGCAGGGACGTAACCAAACCAGATCCTCTTGCTGGACGAAAAAGACGATGCCTGTTTGGCTGGTGACCAAGGGTAGGATTCAGACCTGGCTCGATGCTTCCCCCCAGAGGACCTATCTATAGGTGGGGATTCTCTAGAGGGAGAGATGAGCTGGCCCCCGATCCTCGCTGCATGGTCACAAGCTTTTTCTCCGACAGGAAAGTTTTAAGGGCGTGGGCTCTTCTGGCTCACGTCTTTTGGTTAAACTTCGGACAGTGGGTGCAGGAGTCAGGCTGGTGTTCTGGGCCTAGGCAGATGAGGCAGGCTGCGTGGCAGTCTTTGACTGGGATCTGCTTCTCGCATGCACACTTACATTTTCGCCGTGGTGGTGAGGGCGACAACACAAACAAGGTGAAGGTTAATATTTGATTAAAGAAAAAACAACTTCTCTGATGTTTGAGGCTGTTGACTGCTGAGAGAGGAGTCTGAGGAGCCAAACTACGTGGGTCGACAGCGGAAAAAGAACTGAGATGGCAGATGGGGACCTCCCCCTTTATACCATGTCTGACGTCGGTCGGACTCGACATCAGGGGCGATCTCCTACCTCAGACTGCTAGCTACAAGTTTTCACTGGGGTCCTGATGCTTGACAACTTCAGTCCTAAGGGTATTACCTGCTGCAAGAGCTCCACCCTTGAAGACAGATATTAAGTGACCGGATGGAACATGTCGCTGATGAGTTTATCTTTCTTCCCATGGAGTCAAGTTGCTTTGATTCTCAGTCTTGGGGCTGGGTACTTAGATGCTGTGGTCTTTGGGACCTGTCGTGAGTGGCCATTGTGACCATAGAGTCTGCCATATGTAGAGGTCCTCTAGAGGGGCCCTATACAGGCGGTCCGCTGTCTTAAGTACTGTGGAAGAGGAAAAAGGATGCTTCCGAGTAGCTTTCATCACATCTTGGAAAGTGTCCACTAATGGCGGGACCACCACTGGGTTGGGATCTTTTTGTCTCAGGTACTTTGCCAGGCAGCATCTCTCAGGATCTAAGTCTCCTGTGTCCCAACCCATATTGTCTTGGATTTGCCACATGATATCCATAAATGTCGGGTCATCAGGGGGTAACCATGGCAGGTCCCATGGGTCTGGTGAAGGGACACTAAAGGGAGAGGCCAGCCTGGATGAATCCGAAAAGGAGCAGTGAAACTTGTCCGATGACAAGGAGTCTGATCTCCTATGGTGTTTCTTAGATCTGCACAGACTGGGAGAGCATGAAGAGGTCTGGGAGGGAGACCGCTTTTCCTTAGACTGGCCCCTATGTTTTGGGCTTTCCTCTCTAGGGGGTTGCCTGTCCAGGCTTTTTTCTTTTGGAAGAGGTAAGTTTTCCACTGGAGGTTTTGTGGGAACCACGTCCTTCCTGACGGTTCCCCACCAGTAGGAAAACAATTCCTTCACCTCATTAATGTTGAAGCCTGATGACTGAACTGGCATCGGTTGCTCTCGAGGTGGTGCCTGACCATCACCTCTGTCTGGCTTTTTGTGCCAACGCACCCATAGACAGGTCTTTTGGTGGCATCAGGTCATTAGGGAGGTTTGCTTCCTGTCTCCTGATCATCACTGTGTTCAACCCTGGCATCGGTACCGTCATCGTCCGAATGTCCTGACAAACCGACATCTGGTACACAAGAGGTGATGTCCTTCTTGTGGGAAAGGTCCTCTGTCAGTCATTGGTCCTTGAGACGCTTTATGGGTGTATGCTCTGACATCTGCTTCTGATGTCAGGTCCGAGGACCGTTTTAGAGAAGTCCCAGGGTTTCCCCTAGGGGGTTAGGAGGCCGACCTCCAGGGGTCGGTGTCTCAGCACCGGTCTAGGGAGTTGGGGCCTGAGGTGGCGGCCAACTTGGAGTGTGCCTCGGTTAAGGCGATCAGTAGATGCAGATCAGCCTGAAAAGCCCGAGGGCCAGCTGTGCGAAGATTCCTTTGGCTGGACCTTTAGAGGCTGGAGGGTGGATGGAATGCCTGCACCACCCGACGTCTGGACTTTGGCCGGTGCAGGCTGGGTCTCTGACCAGGTCGGAGATCTGTTAGAGTGGGCAGAGTCACAGCTCACTCTGGAGTTGGACATCCGCGTGGATGGGAAGCGCTCTGTCTCCTTGCATTTTTCCTTGTGTTTCCCCAATCTATGGGATTGGGAGAGGATGCGAGAGGTTGCCAGCGATCTGTCTCAGGAGGAGGAATTCAGCTCTCTTGGAGCTTAGCTGCCCCCTTGTGGAGGTCAGAGGGACGGTGCCACTCACAAGGAGCTCCGACATAGGTCGATGGGGAGGGTTGAGGGGACCCGGTCCGGAGCTGCAGTGCGCATGTGCACCTCCACATGCATGCACCACCACTTCCGTGGGTCCTGTGGTAGTATGAGGAGAAAACGGAGGAAACTGTGGGGGCTGACATGGATGATGCCCCCGGACCGACTCTGTGGATCTGCCGGGGCACACTTGGTGCTAGAAGCCTCCAAAGGACCCCATGTTTGGTAGGCTTGGCGGACGCTTGCAGTCGACCCACCACAGGAGGATAAATATAGTAGACAAAAAAAAAAATCTTATGAGGCTAGAGACAAGAAGACTCAGGGGGTGATCTATTGTTACTATGGGACATTGTAAATGACCCGTATCTGTTCACAAAAATTAACTTGAGATATAAACAAGATGTATTTGAAACCAAGGGTCAGCCCCTTACAATTACAGTACAGAAAGGTCAAGAGAGGAAGCTGGTTCTCTTGCAGGGTAATAAAATCATGGAATTTGCTCCCCCTGGATGTTATTCTGAGCAAAAATAAATCCACTTTCAAACATAACTTATGCTGTTGCAGACACAACTGAATAAGGGATAATGCTGACAGGAGCATGCCTTTAGCTCCTTGCTCCACTTGCAGTATAAGAGGGTAAGCCATCCCAGTCCTGCCGTTTTCCACATGAAGGCTCTTATCTGTTGCAGTTAAAGTGAAACAGAAACACTGCCAACCATCCCAATCCATCTTAATTTACCCTCCTTCTGTACATCTATTTTGTTTTCCAATATTCTTGTCTCTAAAACCAGCTATCTAGCCCCTCCATTATAAATGCTTCAACCATCAATAACAGAAATATATGTATTTCCTATTAAATTAAGAAAAGGACAGAGTGCGTTCTACAAGACAGAGTGAAAATACAGATTGCATAAATAGGAAATGACGAAGTGAAATTTAGGGCAGGATTGCTTCCATGTGTTCGTGATCAGTCTGTGCATACATGGTTCATAACATGCGTTCAGTGACAATGTTATTACAAAATCTTTAGTCTGTTAAATGTATTATACTTTTTTTTATTCAATAAAAATTTAAAATGAGAAAAAAAGCTCCAACCAATGACATGTTAGAATCACTCCGTGGAACCTATGCTGATTACACTACCTGCATGCTACTTTGACACAAACAGAGTACGATGAGGAGTTGTTTTTTTTGTTTTTTTTCCCCAAAAGTAGCAGTTTCAGTGTTGGAAGCTAGTGCTGGATTATGATTATGTCACTACTTGAAGCATTTATGACGACTCAATAAGGAGGCATAACACAGAGCTGGTTTTAAAGACCAGGGAGACAGATGGGGAAAAAAGTGAGACATACAAAGAAAGATAACGTGGTGGTGACTGCCCCATCACACAGCAGCAGGGCAGTCGCTCACAAAGATGGCAACCTGGGTTCTGGAATTAGTCGGGGAAGAAGTCTGAGCAACCCAAGGGAAGCAGAGCAGGTATCGACAAATTTCAAAATGGCATGCGAGTCCACAACTGGCCTCATCAAAAATGGTAGTCCAGTACATTTCAATGAAAATGTTACTTTCAAACTACATGAAGTCTTGCTATATTATGACATATGCAGTTTATCACAGCCATAGAACTGATCCGGAGGTGAAAGAGCTAACTTTCCATACCAGGCATGGAATCTTGAGCGCGAGCTTGGTTGAAAACTCTGTCTGTTGTTCTTCAAACCCAAACTGTCAGATTCTTTACTCCGCCTCACTGAACAGTCGCTCCGGAGATTTCTCCTTCTGCTCGGTTCATTTTGTCGGTTAAAAAGTGTAATTTCTTGTTTTGTTTTTTTTTAAACCGCATTTGTCTTATTTTAACCGCAACCGGTCGGTTCAAGCTCTGTCTGTGGTATCGTAAGTAACAGGTTTTACATTTTCTCTGTGTGGAACTTGCAAACGGTATTATCGGTTCGGTTTGAACCAATCAGGTTGTTGTTAAACTTCATTAAATTGCATTTAGAGTGCGGTTCCCAGTTCTTATCGGTTCTAAAAAAGACGGATTTCATTACGTTTCTTTCCACGACCCATGACACGGTTGGGAACCGATAAGGGTGTCTTGCTTGGCGATTTGCCGTAAAAGAGCAAGTTTTTGGTTAGGCTGGCATTATGTCTGAGAACCCAAAAGAAAAACCGGGCCCACTGGGTTTCAGCACTGTAGTGTCTGTGGGGAAGCCTTTGCCAAGGCTGACCCACACACCACATGTGTTTATTGTCTGGGGTTTGACCACCTCAATGCAAACTGCCAGATTTGCAAGAATTTCCCTGCAGCTACCCTGGATAAGAGAGTTGGTAGGCTCAGGGAACGAGAGGCCAAAAAGTCAGCTGACCCGGATGGCCAGACCAGTTCGGTGCCAACTGAACCGGAGGGAGTGCCCTCTGACCAGGGCGATACTTTCTCGGGCAAACGAAGAGCTGACTCGGAGGAGCCAGTTCCAGCAAAGAGGACTAGAAAATCAGCAGGTGTGGAGCCAAAATTTCCTTCTCCAACCGCTGCAGAGATAGCCAAAGCGATCCAAATTGTTCAGTCGCTTTCCCGGTTCGACTGAACGGCACCATCAGGTAAGCGGTCGGTTCCACTGGTTCAAGAATATGATATAGAGAATTTTATGAACCGGAGGAGGGGGAGGAGGATTATGAAGAGAGTGAATGTGATTTTGAAAGTCTGGATGTGCCCATTGAACCGGACATCTCCCCAGACAGACCTTCAGGAGTGTCTCCCCCCTAGGCTTTCCGAGTCCCCTTCTCATTTTATGTTTTATAAAAAAGTTGCTGAAACCCTCCAGCTTCCTTACCTATACACTACACTATACCTCCTGTGGATAAAAAAAAAAATGGACAAGAGGTACACATTGTCAGGCTCTGATACGGAGTTCCTTTCACAACAATGCAGCCATGTTGGGGTAATGCAGGCTGCAGCCTGTGATAAGGCAAATATTCCCTTGGCTTCACACCCCCCTGACAAGGACTCCAGGAGGATTGATGCCATGGCAAAGAAACAATACATGGCAGCATCCTTGGGACTCAAGCAAATTATATGGCCTATGTTGCAAGATACCAGAAATCCAGATGGGCTACTGTTATGGCTTTAGCGAAACAGGTCCCTGGCCAGCTTGCCAAGGAGCTGGAGCAGGTGGCTGCTGATGGTATTGAGGCATCAAGGTGCAATTCCATGCTGCAGTGGACTCATGATGTATCTTCAAGAGTCAAGGCTACATCTGTGGCTTTTAGCAGAATGACTTGGCTCAGGTGTACTAACCTGTCACAAGATACCAGGCTAAGGCCATGGATTTTCCTGTTGTGGGTAATTCTCTGTTTGGGGAGCAGACAGAGAATTACATAAGAAAAATAGATGGTATGGGACCACTTATAGGAGTGGACAGGCAAGCCACTCCTCAGAGGCAGCTTTCCAGGGGCAGGGGCAGGCCTTTTTACCAAGCCCAGGCCTCCTCTTCAGCTTATGCCCAGAGGGGGTTCTTCAGAGGGAGAGACAGACGGGGTACGAGCAGGCCTGCTCCCACCCCTCAGCCTAAAGCCCCTGCCAAACAGGCACGCTGATGGGATGCCCAGGGCCGATTCTCCATTACCTGTAGGGGACAGGCTGGCTTACTTCGTCCAGGACTGGGAGTCTTTAACATCAGACAAGTGGGTCCTGGAAGTAGTAAGCCTGGGACTGATTCTCAGCTTCAAAAATGTCAAGATGAGAACCAGATCCTTCCACCTGCAAATCCATTAGAGGCTCTCGCTTTGGAAACAGAAGTCTCAACCCTCCTGGCTCTCAGAGCTGTAGAAAGAGTTCCTCCCCTACACCAGGGCAAAGGACTGTACTCCAGGTACTTCCTTACCCCAAAAAAGACAGGAGAATGGCGGCCCATCCTGGATCTCAGATACCTAAACAAGCACCTATTAAAACCAAAATTCAAAATGGTGACTCTGGGAGTTGTTTTATCCTCCCTAAGGCCAGGGGACTGGCTAGCGTCCCTGGACTTCAAGGATGCCTACTTCCATGTTCTCATCAGAAGCTCCCACCAAAAGTACCTCAGATTCGAACTGACCTCTGGCCATTACCAGTTCAGAGCAATGCCATTCATCCTCACCTCTGCCCCAAGGGTATTCACAAAATGCCTGGCAGTAGCAGTTGCTCACTTAAGAAGGCAAAAGATTGCCACCTTTCCTTACCTGGACGACTGGCTCATAGTGGGTCAGTCTCCAGACCAAGTCAAATTACACCTTCAGGTTTCCCAGCAGCTGCTTACATCTCTAGGTTTTCTTCTCAAGCTTCCAAAGTCAGTTCTAGAGCCTGTTCCTTCCTCACCTTCATAGGCGTAGAACTAGACACAAAACAGCCCAGAGCTTTCCTTCCTCTAGAAGGTAAAGACCCTGGTGGCTCTGGCCTCCTCCTTCACTCTGCAGGTCTCTTGACCAGCAAGGCACTTTCTACAGCTCCTAGGGCACATGGCTGCTTCCACAGCTGTGTACTGCAAGGAGCAAGATTTCAGATGAGGACATTCAGTTCCATTTGAGCCTTCTGGTCTCAAAGGAGAGATCCTCTAACCAAATTGATCCCAGTAACTCGAACCCTGATCCAGGCCCTGCAGTGGTGGCAGGATCAGAGCAATCTGAGACAGGGGGTTCCTTTCATCCCTCAATCTCACTCCTTGACCCTTACTACAGATGCGTCCCTTTTGGGATGGGGAGCTCACATGGGCGACCTCACCACCCACGAATTGTGGTCCCCTCAGGAATCTCTGCTCCACATCAATCTGTTGGAACTCGGAGCTGTTTTTCTAGCACTTCAGGTTTTTTCTGCAGCTGTTCAGAACAAAGTGGTACAGGTCAGAACAGACAACACCTCTACAATGTGGTACATCAACAAGCAAGGGGGTACTCGGTCTTTGGCCTTGTGCACCGAGGCAATGACGTTGTGGTCTCTGGCTTATTCCCTGAACACTTCCCTCATGGCAGTTCACCTCCCAGGCAAGGACAATGTCTTGGCAGATGCTCTTAGCAGGATTTCCCAGGGCCATCACGAATGGTCACTGGATCCCCTACTACTGGAGTTAGTATTTGCCAGGTGGGGCACCCTCAGATAGATCTTTTGCAGCCCAGACAATCACCAGCCTTCTGCTTTTTGTTGCAGGCCCCAGTGTTGGGCTCAGTCCCTCTGGATGCCTTCCTTCTCGACTGGGAAGGGAAGTTCCTCTATGCCTTTCTCCCCCCCCCCTTCCCTCTCTTGTTCAAGGTGCTAGTCAAAATCAGATCTCAACCTTGCAAGATGATTCTGATTGCTCCAGATTGGGCCAGACAGCCCTGGTATCCACTCCTTCTGTCCTTAGCAGTCCACCTTCCCCTGTGTCTTCCCAGGAATCACAATCTGTTAACCTGTGCCCAGGGGAGAGTTTGGTATCCGAATCTCAAATCCCTCAACCTCAAGGCCTGGCTCTTGAAGAGTTAGAGTTTGCTGACCTACACCTTTCTCAAGGTGTACTCGATATCTTGAAAGCTTCTAGGAAGCCTTCACCAGGGATATTTATAATTCTAAATGGAAAAGGTTTTCCATATGGTGCTCTGCTAAGCATATTTCCCCAGAATCTGCTGATTTGCCCACAGTCCTGGATTATATGGTTCATCTAAATACTTTGGGGCTGAGGCCAGCTACCCTGAAAGTGCATTTGGCAGCTGTCTCTGCTTTTATTTCAGCAGGAAAGCCCTCTTCTCTTTCTGCTCCCCCTGTATTCTCCAAGTTTTTCAAGGGATTGCTTCACACCAACTCTCCATTCAGGGACCCTGCTCCTGCCTGGGATCTTAATGTTTGCATTGCTCAGCTAATGCAACCCCCCTTTGAGCCTTTGTCTTCAGCAGAGCTTAAGTACTTGACTTGGAAAACTGTTTCTAGTAGCCATCACTTCTGCCAGGCGCATAAGTGAATTACAAGCTTTGTCAGTGGAGCCTAATTTTATCTCCTTTCACAGAGATAAGGTAGTCCTCAGGACTAACAGGAAGTTCTTGCCTAAGGTGGTGTCAGATTTCCACCTTAATCAATCTATATTTCTTCCAGTGTACTTCACTGACCATTCCTCCTCTAGCGAGAGGAGGCTGCACAGATCAGATGTAGGAGCCCTTAGTTACTACATAGAGTACCAAGGGTCACAGGTTTGACTCCCTCCAACTGTTCCTCACTTATGGTGAGGTTGGTAAAGGGAAACCTGCCACTAAAAGATCCATTGCCAGGTGGATTCTCTCTTGTATCCAATTTTGTTATCAAAAACTGGGTAAGGTTCCCCCTTCAGGCCTGAGGGCTCACTCTACTAGAGGTACAGCTGCGTCCCTAGCTGCAGCCAGGGACATCCCTATCTTAGAGATATGTCAAGCAGCTACCTGGAAAACAGGACACACTTTCCACAAGCATTACTCCCTGGACATCCAGGCTAGGAGTGATGCTCGGTTTGGCACAGCTGTGCTTCAGAGCCTATTTCCTAAGTAGGTTCTGTCCCTCCTCCATGGAGGTACTGCTGTGTAGTCTGCATATGTCATAATATAGCAAGACTTCATGTTGTTTGAAAAAAAAAATTACCTTAGTAATGTTGTTTCTTGTAATGGAGTCTTGCTATATTATGACTTCCCCCCCTGCCTGCCCCTCTCAGAGCCTCTGCTCTTGGGATGCAGGTGGGCAGTGCAGTGTTGGCACTTAGTGATGCCCACCTTGTCTTTTTCACCCCTCCTTTTTGGGTTGTTTGGGTATTGTATTTTATTTTTTTGGATCCCCTGACTTGAGTCTTTGTTTTGGGACCAAAAAATGTGTTACTATTTTAGTAGCCAGTTGGCTAGTGTAGGTTTACAGCTTCCACACAGAATCTTAGTGAGTTTTGCTCGTAAAGATCTGACAGTTTAGTTGAAGAACAAGACAGAGTTTTCAACGAGCTCGCTCAAGATTCCATGTCTGGCATGGAAAGTTAACTCTTTCACCTCCAGAGCAGTTCTAAGGCTGGGACAAACTGCATATGTCATAATGTAGCAAGACTCCATTAGAAGAAACAACATTACTAAGGTGAGTAATTTTTTCTTCTCCGAGATAGGCCAAAACAAACGAGAAACAACCCTGGCTGTCCCTCCTTTACCTCAGTTATTTTACTAATTTATTTTAGGCACTAAATATACTTTGCCATTTATTTTGTTCACTTGCACTTTCTTTACCTCCTTCTTTTACTCCCCCTCCCCCACCCGAGGCGACCCAAAAACCCAAACCCTCTCTTCTTCCTCCCTTGTACCAACTGGTCTGGAGAAGAGAGACTAGTACTTATTTTGTTTCCCTTAGGCTTTTAGTGATAGTCCTAAGAAAGCAAGTTGGTTTGGCTGCATTTTATTTTGCTCACTTCTGTTTTTGACTTTTGTGTACAAACAAGGAAGCCCCCAAAAAGTCCTTTTCACTTAGTGCTGGTCTAGTATGCAGTCTGGTCTTTGCTACCCACCCACCCTTAGCCACAGTAAATGCACTTCTTGCTTGGTTTCTTTTTCTACTTTTTTTTATTATTGATGGACAAAAAAAAAAAAACACTCTCTGTCCTGGTCTTGTCTGGCAGTTGTTTCTAAGGCACAAAATGCACCAAGTTCAGTTTGCCTTTTTGCTAACTTTATTTTTCTCAGGCAGAACTTAAGGGCAGCTGCCACAACAAAACCCCCAACACCAACCCTTCCTTGCTCTGTCCCTCCTAACCTTCCCCTCTCTGTACTGGTACGGTGGTAATCAGCTAGGTTTCTTTATTGGCACAAGCACCAAAAAAAAATGCTGGTTTGCCAATTTGCCCTCCTCTACTTTGCTTGCTCAGTTGCCACTGCAGTGCTGTCTGTTGCCTGCAGCAAACTGTCCCTAACCGACAATCTGGATCCGTGCTGCTCACTAGTCTCGGTTCAAGCCACACACAGATTCCTTTCCTTCACTGGTCTCGATTCTGCCTGGCTGTCTCAGTATTTTTATTTTCCCTCTGTTTCTCCTGTTTATTTTTTGAGGGAGTATAAAATTATCTCGATCAGCCAGCAGGCCTTCTGCCTGTAGTGCCCATCCTCAATCTCATTGAGTGATCGCATTCTGATCCTGCTTGCCTCAGGTCACCTAAAACATTTTTCCTCCCATTAATTTTTTTCCGTTTTATTTGCTTACATCAGGTCTCAATTTGCATGAACTGCAGCAAGTTACAAGTGGACTAGACGACATTGCTGATCAGCAAAGTCATCCCCGTGGCTCCCCGCCCTTCCCATGGCTCAGCACCATGCAGTCACCCTCCTCCTCCCCATTACTCTCTCACCACACACAGGCCCCACCCTTCGAGCCCCCCCCTCCGATATTTACTGCCAAATGTACCTAGGGGAGAAGCAGCCTGTCACAACTCCACTGCCTTTCTGCTAAAATTCTATTTCCCTTTCCACCAGTGTTTAGTGCTCTCTCCGACTGGCACCTGCTCCTACCCCTCTACTTCACTGCTACGGCCAACAGGTTCCTCCCTTGCATTGTCAGATCATAACCATTGGCAGTATTGACCTCTCAATCATTCTGTTCTGTCAAACTGCTCTTCCTGTACATCCTAGGATTTCTCTCTCTCCGGCTGCTCTCTATGCCCACCCACCTGCGCACTGTCCTAGCACAACGGCGAGGCACCCGCTGCCTGGAAATGCCTGCCACAATGAGACATACTGATTCAGAAGCTGCTGGCATTGAATGACTCACACAGAGGAACACAGGACTGCCTCAGCACACTACTCCCCCTGCTGGCAAAACTGCAGCCAAGTGCTTTTTTTTTTCCTCCTTAGGTATCACTTGTCTGGGACTACTCAGGGACATGAAAAATGCTTGTCCCTGCATAAAATCTGATTGTATGGGACATCAGGGTAACAGATTTGTCGAACCCTGAGGAAAAGTGCTGCAACTATAACACCACCACCTAGCCGATCACAGTCAGAGCTGCAGGTTGGCACACCTTGGGAAGGGGAGACACTGGCCATTGCCACACAGCAGTACTTTGTACACTCCAACCACTGGCATCTCGAAGGAAGGCCACAAAAAATGGCCCAGCACCTAGTATACTCAAGCCCCTCACTTCCAACATGATGCTGGCTGTTGTACTACGTTTCCAGGGTTCATTTTCCACCCTGATCCTGCCTGGGAGGGCTAACCAAGGCTCCATGGAAGCCAGGTTACTGCAAGTGAGAGAAGTGTGAGGGGCCTGTGTGCCCTGGGAGCTCCTGAGGGAGCTGGGACTGGGGACATCAAGCGTAGCTAAACACACACAGGTGTAAGAATATATGCATTTTGAATGTTGCAGTATTTCTGTTTTTATTTAAAGATATTTTACAGGCAGCAGACCAAGAAAAGGAAGCCACATACACCAGAGTTGCTAACTCTAACCACCGAATGGCCATTATGTGGCATGGGTGTACATGCTGCATACATTATGTAAATATAGCTGGGGGGAATGGTATGCTCATGGGTTCAGACTTCATGTAATTCTCCCCAAACTTAGATCTTGACCAATGGTGTCTTATCTGCTAATTTCTCTAACTATAGGGACACGTTAGAATTGCTCCCTTTCCCAATTGCTATACCTTCTGTATAGATCCAGTCCAAAGTCACAAGGAGGGCACACATGACTACAGGACTTGCCACAGGACAGCAGGAGCATAAAGTACCACTGTTTGCAGATAAGTAGGCCATACCCGAACCAAGTACCTTATCGGGAGCTTATGGTTGCCTGGCTGGCCATAAAAAACAAAAACAGCAAAGAATGAGTTTCTATCTGTAGGCAAGGGGATCTTCCCTTATATTTCCACCCGAGACCCCAGTAATTGTGGAAAGTGTTATAAAAACACCTGGGGATAAACAGCACCATGGTCTTAAATAAGCTTTGTTAAATAAATCACAGTACTCCCCTAAATATCAACCTGACCGTGACAAAGGGCAACCCTTTCCCATTACGCTGCTAGGCAGTCAACACAGTAAAAATGTGTATCCTGCCAAAGGTATTTCATTTCTTTCAATCTGTGTCTAGCCACCTCTTAAAATTTGTATCAGCAGTAAACAGTACTGTGTTCTTTTGGATAAATTAACCTCCAAGGATAAGGTGGCCAATTAGAAGCCAGGAAGGGTAGGTACTTTGCCCTCCCACACTTCAAATTTTATCTGGTAGTTTAGCTAGTATTTTATTGGTGGGAGTGGAAACAGTCCTATGATCCAGCTGTGGTGGCAGAGAAATCGACTCTCTGGAAACCATGAGTCTCCTAATCCCTATCCTAGAGTCCTATGAATCTCCTGTAGTCCTAAACCCATTTACCACAAATACTCTTCTCAAATCTGGCTCTAAATTCATTATGCGACAGCCCATGATGTGTCCTCTCCAAACACAAATACGTGTTTTTATAAGCTTCAGATGCTCACCATCAGTCCCCAGTGCCAGATCCCATTATGGAAAGGAAGCAGGTCAATGAAAAGTGAGTGATTTATATTAAGGAGGGATGCTGTTATCCTTCCCCATGCTCAAGCAGAAACACCTTAATCCCCAGTCTTTCCCACACTTCAAATCTAACATCTCAGCGGCCACTCAGTAGCACTACCACTGGCATTGGCAGTGATCCAGGTTAGGGAACAAGCATGGATTGTCAAGGGCCAGCTGCAGGGACAAAGACTGAGTGACACAGGGGACACTTTACTCCTCCAAAGAAGGCAGGTTGTGGTCACAGCTGCAATACTGCCACACAACTGACCACAGGTGGTACTGCAGACAAGGGCAGCATAAGGGAGGAAAAAATACTAACCAGGAATCAGTGCTGAGCATGTAATGCACCTGCTCTGGCCCCTCCCCCAGAGTGCTGGAGTCTTCTGGCATTTGGGAAAAGAACCAAAAAAAACATAAGAATACCACAGTAAAGGAGAAGGACACGCTCTGCTCTCCTTGCAGTCTCTGTACCGCTGACTTCAGCACTTCTCCCTCCAGAAGATGGATGACTTGTGATGTATTACAGACCTGCTAATTTACGGTCCCACAGTAAACAAGGGCAAATACAAATTATACAACGACTTTACAAATTCAGGCCCCAAGAATGTGCAATAATTTACCACAACACCTAGACGATATCCTGGTATTTGAAAACTTTATGACAGAACTTTACATATACATAAATCTTTTAGAATGATACATTACATGGTGTGGGAAACAGTCCCAATGGGCAAACGCCTTCTATTTCACTGAGTAATACCTGCCTTGAGGAGTCAGACCTTCCCACGACACTGATGAAAGAGCCCTGCTGAGGTGCATAAGCCATGCAGCATAAAGGAGGGAGCTAAGGTAAATCTCAGAGAAGACGACTGGTGATGGATTGGAGGTGGGTGGGAAGATCGATGGATGGATGGATGAAGGGGTCCAGCTGGAGATTAAGAGGCAAAAAGAAAAAGAGTCCACCATCTCTTGTTGAGAGACAAGACCCCGAGGTTTCACATCCCACAGCAGTCTCCACTGCAGGAAGCATTACACAACCCCCATCCCTCAAAGAAACCCAGCTCCACAGTGTATCTGATGTTATTACATCATCACACATCTCTCCCCCCCAGGATGCAAAGAACAAATGGGGAAGGCAATTGATAGAACTCATGACTCCCGAAAACTGGATGAATGTAGCATGATTTTCAAACAATTGCTCTTGCAATAATAAACTGAGGCAAATTCCTTACAACTCCATGTAGAGAACATACTTTACACCATCAAGAATCAACAGATTGCATCCTGAACAGAATCCGTATCATCCTAAATGTAAACAATTTGAAGGCACTTTCTTAGATATGCTCCTCACCTGCACCAAGATTTTTCCATTCTGGCAGGAAATATATGGGATTATTCTTTTATTTTATTTAGTTTTTGTTGACCGGGTAAGTGCACTAGACAAATCCTGCCTATTTTCAGGCACGACCTGGGAAAGGGGGATACAGATGAATGCTAACTGACCTTGAACCAGATTAAGCGGTTATGGACAGAGTAGTGAAAATATCCCTCCACTAATACTCCTGCTTGGGGTGGTGGTGGGGGGGGGGTCAGCGATGATGAGGAAGGGCTTATGGCATTTTGTATTTGTAAATGCAAAAAAAACACCTGTATGAGTCATGACCCCCAAAAAATCAGTCATGCAACAGTCTCATAACCTCTGTTGGTGGTGTTTAAAACTAGAAAGACATCAACTGAGTAACTTGCTCCCATGTAAAATTTCCCACCTGTTACTGTACCATGCACTGTTATTGCTCTGCTTGTTGTTTGTCCTCACACCGATGTGGAACCTTTGTAAATGAACTTTTAGTTCAAAGGTTGTAATCAGAGACAATAATAAAATAAGAATAAAACAATTACACAAGTCTGAGGCTGTGTGGGACCCCCTACAAAAAGGAAACATTCTCAACATGAAAGGTTAAGACCACTTTGTAATGAATTCTGAACGTCATACCCTTAAACAACAGCCAAGGGTATCAGGATTATGTACCAGAGTGCTGTACAAGTACTGTGGAGAAATACAGATACCATAATTCTCCTCTAGGGTCAAGAAGACATATTAAATATCTGATATAGGAGGGTTATGGTCATGACTGCAATACCCAGGAAATGCATTGTGTTTCATTCCGTTATAAATTCTGGATCAGTTCTGTTTAAATATTTCTATTTATATGCACCCCATTTTCTCCAACTGGCCCACATAATTTCCCATGTCTTTCCCCAGCTCTATCACCCATCTTCTTTGGGACTTCAGAAGCAGGCAAAACATTTTTATGCTCCAAACAGGTAATTCATACCGTATAGTTCCCTGCTCCATGAGCTTTCTCAGTCATAAATCACTATTTCCTGCCCAGTGGTTTAAAAGTTATTTTACCCGTAAAAGCCCAGCTCGTAACTTCCTGATATGGGCCGAGCACTGCAGCCACACTCCTAAAAATAGCATAATTATGACACAAAGTAGGCAACGAGGCTGCAGGCGCTCTATGGAGCATGTAAAAGAATCCAGGCAGGGGAGGCTGCCTAAATGTATGAAGATTGCCTTTGCTGGCATGTATACATTTTTGGGGCTAATATACATGCCGTCAAAGATAATCTAAGTACATTTAGGCAGCCCCCTTCCCCCAATTCCATTACACTCCCCGTAGAGCACCTGCAGCCCTGTTCCTTATTTTGCATCGTAGTTATGCTATTTTTAGGGGCAGGGCTGCAGAGCTCAGATCGTACCAGGAAGTAACAAGCCGGGCTTTTATGAGTAAAATAACTTTTAAACAGCTGGGCAGAAAATACTGCTTTATGGCTGAAAACACTCCTAGGGCAGGCAACTACATGGTTTGAGTTGCCTGCCTGGAGCATGTCAGCAGCTCCTTAACCCGCTCCAGAGACATACCTCCATGGCTTATCCCCCATGGGCAGGGCTCTTTCAGAGTTCTGCAAGGCTACGGCCCCCTTGAGGCAACTCAATCCAGCATTATCCATAGTGGAGCCATAGTCAGTAGTGGAAACTGCGGAAAAGAACAGCTGAGTCATCCTGCTCGGTTGGGGCCATTTCCTTGCGTTTTCCTCCCTGCTCCCAAGATGCAGGCATCCACCTGTCCTGGTTCTGTAGGGTGGGGTGTGTGCGTGCATATGCACGCGAAACAAGAAATATGTGTAAGGACAGAGCACATCTGGGAGCAAGACAAAGAGCAGATCTCAAGATAAATTACACATATGGAGGATCGAGACTGCTTAATTTACTGGTGGTTACAACAAAAACAGTAGAGAAAACAGGACTAGCAAGACACATCAATTGAACCATACAGTGTGTCCACTGCATTCAATAGCTGCAGGGAAAGAAATCTATGCTTTGGGCACAGCCTGGACTCAAGCAACGCAGATCATTTTAATACAGTTATTGATACAAAACTGGCATTTGCGCGGGTGGGACCAATAAGGCATACATGGGCATTACAGCTGGAAGTAAGACAACTACCCACTGTGTATAAAATAATTAAATCCCTAAACCAAATCTCGGTGTAATGCATTTAAAACAGAAGCATTTAAAAAAAACGATACAGCAAATCTTTCTCTCAATGTTACGCCTAGAACTGGGATACTGATAGGTTCCAAATATTTTAATACCAAGTCCTTATTCGAGCAATCTCATCTTAGATGTTAAGTGTTCAATAGTTTGTCTATAGTCAGCAATTTGGAAATGTTTCCATGCCTTTTTTTTTTGCACAGTGGTAAGCAAAATAAACAACAAACAACACTCGGTGTAACAGGGTGGTTACAAAGATGAGAATACGTGTCTGGGTCAAGGAACTTAAATGTCCAGCCAAATACTGGCAGAATGAGTTTATTTTTCTGCAGCGTCTTCCTTCTTTATATCATCATACACTGGCTCACCCTCTTCTTCCCCTTTCTCGGCTTCCTCTGCTGACTTGGCATTTGGGACCCAGAGGCCGGAATCAATGCAATGCTGCATGTGGTATTTGGCCTCCTGTAAGAAGAAAGAACTGCATATCAGCACACCAGAACCAAAAAGCTAAAATATCTAACAGCACTGCCCCTTACTGGACAGATACAGAAGTACAGAACGTGCTAACAAAAAAACAAAAGATTATCTGTGAACTAGGATTATGTGAATTCTCAAATTCTGACATAATGGAATTCTGCAAAATTCTGGAAGGGGATTTCTGCGATTTCAAAAGTGGAATATTTTTCACGGATTAGTAATCCTCAGCCATAAATCATAGATTCCTTTCTCACAATCTGTGGAATAGTCTGTGGTGTATGTGACCTGCGGAAAATCTGTTCACGCTTTACACAGAAATGCTTCGGAATTCAGAGAGATCCCAGAAAGCATTTCGGAAGAACAACTGCCATTCCACAGGAATTCTGCTGGCAGCATTCCACATTCTGCACTGAGCTACTTCGATCCTCTCCACTAAAAACTTTAGCACTTTCACTCATGCTCAGCTGTCATAATGTGGGGTGGTGAGGTTCTGTACTTCTTTTTTTTTTTTTTTTTTTTTTTAAACAATAAATGTACCATTTGTCCGTCCCTTACTCTCCTTGGAGTTTGCGGGTCCATTTGTAGCATTCATTAGGGTTAACTGCCCTGGACACCACACCCCCAAACCCTGTACAGTGTGTGCTTCTGGGTTCTAGTGTAGCAGATTTAAGTTCCAAACAAGCAAAAAAGAACTGGGCACACAACAAGGCTGAAATTTCATAAAGTTGCTCTTATTTTACTGCAAGCAAAGCATGTCAGACACCAGTGCTAACGCCCCAACGCAGCGACCCATCCTGATGAAGGCCCATGAGGATGGGTGGCTACACGTAGGGATGTTAGCTGTGCTTGCAATAAAATAACAGCAACTTTATGACATTTCAGCCTTGGTGTGTGTGCCCAGTTCTTGTTTGCCTTAATTCAGTTTTACTGGAGCATCTCTGGGGCAGCTGATGTGCATTCCCCCATTGTTTCTCAGGTTTAACTTCCACACTGCCAATGGACTCACCGGGTGACCTTGAGCAAGTTACTTGACCCCCTGTTCTTCAGTCACTCACAGCTGAGTAAATTGGTAGGAAAACAAAGACCCCCCCAATAATTTATTTCAAAAGATTCAACAAGATTAGCAATCTGAAATAGCTCATTTCCAAATACGTCATGGGGGATGGGGGAATGCGGAGAGTACAGCAATAAGTGACAACAGTCAAGTTACACAGATCAAAAATATAATTTAATCATTATGTAACAAAACGAACAAGATGAGCTAGGCAGTGCATCTGAAAGGTAATAAGTAATAGACGTGCAAGCTGGTACTCAGCTGGAGTTGAACAAGGCACTGCTAGGTACTGTAACGTGCAGATGGCAGCTATTTGAAGGGGCGAATGAAGTGGTGCTGGCAGTTCATTCAGCAGGTAAGGATGGAGAAAACTCAGGCTTAGGGAAGATTCTTTGGGCAGACGTGGGGGGAATTGGAGGGTGGCAAAATACAGCAAAGTGTCAGATACAACTGAAGGGAGGAGAGATTTCAGTGAGTGGGTGAAAGCAGTACGGATGGTAATGAGAAAAGGGCCGCCCAGCAGAGGAGGGGAGCACCAGTGAGTGATAGCCAGAGCTGCGAAGGGAGGAGGAGGTAGAAGTGAGTGTGTGTGTGTGTGTGTGTGTGTGGGGGGGGGGCTGAGTAGGAAGGAAAGGTAAGAGGGAGGGACCCAAGCCAGAATCTGGAAATGAAAGTAGCGCAATGAGCAAGGTACTTGGCATCAAAGGAGGAGTAAAGGGAGCAGTGGTGAGTTCTGGAGGGCAATCAAGGGTAAAGCGCAGAAGGAGTGAAATAGTGGGTCCAGTCTGGCTACACTGGAGTTGGGAATAGCACTGTAAACAATATCACCATAGCTAAAGATAGGGAGAATCATCTTCGAAACAATCTCCCGACAGGAAGGGAGCAGGATAGGTCAGTCAGCTGGTCTAGGGGAGATAAATTCTAAAATAAAAAAGCCCCCTATTTGCATGGATGACTGCAGAAGAGACGGAAGGGTGCTACAATATCTGTCATTAACCTTACCTAAAAAGCTACGGATACCTCAATGGAAACTTAAAAGGACAACTAAGCCCCTTATTTTGCCCTTAAACTAAAAAAATGGCTTCACAGCAAGGTAAAGGAAAGGCCGCTATTCACATGGATGCTAAAACTGCATTCATACAATAAATAAATGCAGTTTTGTAGCATCTGAATACTGTACACGACAATCCTCTTGTTTCAAAACTCCCGCAGGTCTGCTCTATAAAATGGCTGGCAAACGTGGGACATTATGACGTCCAAACAGCGAGAGCTAGACTGCTCTCCATACTCAGTGATAAGAACCATGCACTAATTTACTCATTCTGCAGTGCATACATTAAAAAATGAGATCAAAATCGTGACTTAACGTGTATTATTTTTCTGCCTTTTTTAAAATGTGATTTCCCGATTTTAAATCACGTTTTGGTACCTAATGATGCCAGGCGTTCAACTATCATGAGCCTTGTTAGCTGAACCTTGGCAACAATAGGTACCATAGAAACAGACGAATGGCAGATAAGGACCGCTTGGCCCACCTAGTCTGCCCATTTCCCTACCTACAGGATAAGCTGCAGATCCTATTTAACCAACAGCCTATTTCTTCCTACCCCCACAAAAATTGCCTTATGTCTGTCCCATGCATTCTTGAATTCTCCGACAGTTTTAGACCCACAACCTCCTCAGGAAGGCTGTTCCATCGTTCACTACCTCTCTGTAGAAAAAATACTTCCTCACATTGCCCCAAGCCATCCCCCAATCTTCAAATTAGTCCCTTGTTCTTGCACATCTCTTTTCTGAAAGACGCTACCTTCTTGGACTTTGTTGATTCCACTGAAGTACTTAAAAGTTTCTATCATGTCCCCTCTCCTTCTTTCCTCAAGGGTATACATATTAAGCTCTTTTAGTCTCTCCTCATACAGCTTCTCTTGCAGACCCTGCACCATTTTAGTTGCCCTCTTTGGACTGCCTCTATCCTGTCTATGTCCTTGCGGAGATGGGGTCTCCAGAACTGGATGCAGTACTCCAGATGGGGTCTCACCAACTGTCTGTACAGAGGGATAACAACTTCCTGTTTCTGCTGCTGATGCCTCTCCCTATGCATCCCAGTATACCCCCAGCCCTCCCTACTGCCTTCTCACATTGCTTGCTAACCTTAAGGTCATCTGATATGATTACCCCCAGGACCCTTTCCATTTTTGTTGTTATTACTACCTCCCCCCCATTGTGTATTCTTTCCCTGGGTTTTTGTTTCCCAGGTGCATTATTTTGCACTTCTTTGCACTGAATCCAAGCTGCCATACTTCTGACCATTCCTCCAACCTTGCCAAGTCCCTTCTCATCCTTTCCATGCCTCCTTGTGTATCAACCCTGTTGCAAATCTTTGTCTTATCTGCAAAGAGGCATACTTTTCCTTCTAGTCCCTCTGCAATGTCACTTATAAAGACATTAAAAAGGACTGAACCCAGTAATGAGCCCTGCAGTACCCCACTAATAACCCTTCTTTCTTCAGAGTGGACTCCATTTACAATTACCTTCTGTGTCCTGTTGTCCAGCCAATGTTTTACCCAGGCTACCACCCTGAGACCCACTCCCAGGCTGGTTAATTTGATTATTAATCTTTCATGTGGGACTGTTTCAAATGCTTTGCTAAAGTCTACGTAGGCCATGTCCACTGCCCCTCCCTGGTCTACTACTTTGGTCACCCAGTCAAAGAACTCAATTAGATTTGTCTGACATGACCTTCCCGCCGTGAACCCATGCTGCCTTGGGTCTTGTGCCCCACTTTCCTCTAGGTATTCAACAATTCTTTCCTTCAGAAGTGATGCCATCACTTTCCCTACCACAGAGGTCAAACTGACAGGTCTGTAGTTTCCCGTCTCTGTCTTGCTCCCACCTTTGTGAAGAGGAATAACATCTGCCTTCCTCTAGTCCTCAGGTACCACACCATCCTCCCATAATTTGTTAAAAAGGGTACAGTGGTGTCACTAGTTCTCCCCATAATTCTTTTATAATTCTGGGGTGAATTCCATCAGGCCCCATTGCTCTGTCCACCTTCAATTTTAGGAGTTCTTTCAGAACTCTCTTCTGTGAAAGGTCTGGGATCGACCCCTCCATCCAGAATGCTTCTGTTAATTGGATTAGGCACCTCCCCCTCCTCTTTTGTGAATACTGAGCAAAAGTATTCATTCAGTATCCCTGCTTTTTCATTGTCCCTCTATGCCCACCCACCGTCCTTTCTATTCAGCCTCACTATCCCTCCCTTTGTCTTTCTACACTCCCTGATGTACCTATAAAAGGTTTTATCCCCCCTCCTCAACAGAGTTGGCTATCTTTTCCTCAGTTTGGGCCTTTGCTATTCTGACTTCCCTCCCGGCTTCCTTTTGCCTTAACTGGTACAGTTCTCTGTCTTGCTCCTTCTGTGTTTCCTTATACTTCCTAAATGCTATCTTTTTCTCCCTAACCTTCCCCGCCACCTCTTTTGAGAACCACAGTGGCTTTTTCTTTCGTTTTGATTTATTTGCTTCACACAAAGGCTTGTTGCCTCTCTGATGGCAGTTCTGATGTTTCCCCACTGTTGCTCCACCCCTCCTTCTAACCTGTTTGCTAGTGCTTTTCTAAGGCACGCTCCCATCTTGCTGAAGTCCAGTACCCTCACTTTTGTCTGGCTTGACTGTAGCTGAGTTTATCACGAACCACACTGTTTGATGGTCACTTGTTCCCAGATGGCTACCCACTTCTAGATCTGAGATCCTCTCGCTGACCCCATTTGAGAGTATGAGGTCTAAGATTGCTCCCTCACGAGTGGGTTCCAAAACTAGCCATCTGAGGCATGCCACCTGTAGGGCATCGAGAATGGCCCTGCTCTTGAACGTGGCTGCAGCAAAGGTGCTCCAGTTAATATCTGGCATAGTCAGGTCCCCCATCAACAGTATCTCCCCTTTCAATGCCATCCTAAGGATGCCTTCTATCATATCCTTGTCCACTCCCTCTCCCTAACATGGGGTCTGTATACAACCCCTGTGTGGATTGTGGTGCCATTTCCAGTCTCTAAGGTGACCCACAGTGCCTCCTCTCCTCAGTTTACTTTTTTGTTCTGTTGCTTTTATCCTTTCCCTTACAGAGATCTACTCCTCCCCCTCTTCTACCCTCCATATCTTTCCTGTGTGTTTCATGCCGATTAGCATGTCAATGTGCATTAGAGTTACATAAACGAGCTGAACCGGGCCAACACAGAGTGTTTCTATTACACTCATTGAAGAGATAGCTACTGAAGAGTATCACATCAGCGCCATCTTATGGCTGGATCATGGCACCAATTTAAAGCGGGTGGGGGTGTCCAACTTTAAAGCATTGATGAAAATGTGTTAAATCAAAAAAACGAAGGTAAGGAGCACTACATTGTAAAATGGCAGCCCCAGTTCTAAATCTCCATGATTTTAGATTTTTGAGTTAGCGACCCCCGATAAAAAGGTTTGGGTGTCCTTTAAACAGCTTCTCTTCTGAGACTTTTTCAATCTTTTTTTGCCCTTTTTTTTTTTTTTGTTACAAGCATGGCAACACTCCAGGGTATATAATAATGTAATAAGCACACTTCCCAGGTAGCCGAAGGCCCTCTGCTGTGCATCATGCCTTATAGCACACTTGTACTGTAGTTAATACAGGCAAGGTAATTTTATTTAAAAACCACCCTTTCCCAAGGGCTCAGGGCGCTTAAACTCAAACAGGGATACTGGCCAACTGGCAGTACATGAAAAGGAGGCAGTATAGTGCAGTGTTTTAAGGCTCTGAGCTGCAAGTCTGGAGACCTGGGTTTGAATCCCACAGCCCCACTTGCATATACTGTGTGACCCTGAGCAAGTCACTTAATTATTTGCTTTTGGTAACCAGGTGGGTGCACTAGGCATAAGAATGCCCATTTTCAGGCATGACCCAAGAGAATACAGTTTGAAATACATGAGCAATACATGCGACGTGGCACATGAGATATGCAACACAGTGAGGAGGGGAATCACATAATCCTAACTTAGGGTGTAAAGAAACATTGTTCAGTATAATACAGTCAATACAGTTTGGACAAAGTCAAAAAAAAAAAAATCAGCGAACATGTGAGAAAACAGGCACTGCAAGAGAAAGGTATACACAGACATATAATAAGTGCCGTTATGTGGTCACTGACTTGGGAGAGTATAAACAGGTAGGAGAGGAAAAGGGAGAATGGTGGGAAACAGAGGAAAAGGGTAAGGGATGAGAGAGAAACATGTAAGGAAGGTAGTAAGAGAGGTGGAGAAAAAGATGTCAGAGAATGTAAATTGTCTAGGGAAACAGAGGGCAGGGAGAAAGGATGGTCTAAGGCGTACGAAAGCAAGGGCAGGGGCTAGTAGCATGCAGATGATGACAGTGAAGTTTATTAAAACTAGCATGGGTGGGAGCTCGACGAATAGTTTGAGGTATGGAGTTCCAGTACTGTGGAGCAGTGTATGAGGAAGCACGTACACCCATATTGGTTTTGCATCTAGGGATGTGAAGAGGGGCTTGGTCAATAGATCAGAGCCCACAGGAGAGGGGTTGTGAGTGCAGCAGAGAGGCAAGGGATAGGGGAGGGCTGATCTGGTAATACAGTCAATCAGTGAGCAATAGGACTGGAGTCGATAGGCAGAGGGGCAGGGCCATTTTAGGTCTGCATAGAGCTGGCAATGGTGGTTGTATCGTGGGGATGCAGAAGCGCAGCGGCATGTACTAACATACGAAATTTGCCAGCAGATAAAGGCCTAGAGGTCTATCAAATCTGCTCGAATGTGCAGCTAGCACCCCTTATTCTGCAGCTGCCCCTACCTTCCACCCTTCCCCTTCTCCTGTCCCATCCTCGTTTGAAGCAGTCCACTGTTCTACTGCATACTATTTCAGGAGGCAATGCATTCCACCAAGCCACCACCCTCTCTGTAAAAAAGTGTCTCCTCTTCTCCCTCCTGAACCTTCCTCGCTCCAGTCTCATATCACGGCCCCTGGTGGCCCTCCCTTCCCTTACTTTGAACAGCCCCTCTGTACCCGTCTTGTTTATTCCTTTTATGTATTTAAAGGTTTCAATCATGTCACCCTGTCTCTCTCTCCTCAGTACATGTTCAACTCCTTCAACCTCTCTCGTATGATAAGTCCCCAGCCTCTTGATCATCTTTGTCGCTCTCGCTGCACCCCTCCAGTAACTCAATGTCCCTCTTCAGATACCGGACGCCAGTACTGCCGCAGTACTCCAGGTGTGGTGTAACTAATGACCTATACAGTGGCAGAATCACCTCCTCCCTCCTCGAGGATATACCCCTTGCAATACAACCCAGCATTTTGTTGGCCTTTGCAGCTGCCTTCCTACATTGTGCCGAGTTGTTCATTGACCCTGTAATGAACACACCCAGATCCTTCTCTGTCTGGGCTAGCTGCACTCCCCCTAGCTGGTAACTCCTCCTTGGGTTCTTCATCCCAAAATGCAGCACCTTGCACTTTTTGGTATTAAAGCCCAATTGCCAGGTGTCTGACCAGGTTTCAAGCTTTGCCAGATCATCCTGCAACCCCTGCCATCCCCCTAGGTCATTCACCACCGCGCCTACCTTGGTATCATCAGAAAACAGACTGATCTTGCTCTTGATGTCCCATGATATGTCTGCAATGAATATCCCAAACAACACTGGTCCCAACACTGAGCCCTGTGGAATACCGCTCATCACTGCCCTTGGGTGTGAGAACTCCCCACCACCACCACCCTCTGTTGCCTTCCCTGCAGCCAGTTTCCTACCCATCTCACCAGCTTTACCCACCCTGTGCCTACTAACTTCCTTCCCGCCTTCCATGTGGCACTGAGTCGAATGCCTTACTGAAGTCCAGATACAGGACATCCACTGCATGGCCCCTGTCCAGTTGCCAAGTTACCCAGTCATAGAACTCGACCAGGTTGGTTTGGCAGGATCTGCCACGGATGAAGCCATGCTGTCTGCTGTCCTGTAGTCCTTTAGCCTCTAGCCTCTAGGAGGGCCACCAGCCTCTCCTTCAGGATAGTCTCCATTAGCTTACCCACGATGGATGTGAGGCTCACTGGTCTGTAGTTTCCCGGTTCATCCTTGGGGCCACTCTTGTGGAGGAGCACCATATCAGCCATCCTCCAGTCCTGCGGTACACACCCCGAATGTAGTGAGGCATTAAATAGGTCTGCCAAAGGTCCTGCAAGGACCTCTGCCAGCTCCTTCAGTACCCTGGGGTGGATGCCATCCAGGCCTGGTGCCTTGTCCACCCTCAGTGCCTTCAAACCCTCTCGAACTCTGCTCTCCATGATTTCCCCACCTGTCACCACTCCCCCTCCCCCGCTTCTGCCATTTCTCCCACCTTGGGTGTCACCCCACTCTTCTTTTAAGGAAATACTGAGCAGAAGCACTCATTTAGTACTTCCGCCTTATTGCACCCTGCTTCCACCCAACCCCCCTCCTTCCTAAGTGGTCCTTACAGCTCCTTTTCTCCCTGATGTACCTAAAGAAGTCCTTCTCCCCCTTCTTAATGCCTTGTGCCAGCCTGAGTTCCATAGATGCTTTGGCTCCCCTTACTGCCCTTGTCACCTCCTTCGATTCTGTCAAGTACTCCTCCCTGTCCTCCCCCCTCCCTGTTTTCTTGTACTTCCTAAAGGCAGCTCTTTTCCTCCTTACCTTTTCCATGACCTCCTAGCTCAACCAGATCGGTTTCTTAGCCCTAGCCTTCTTGCTCTGGGCTTTGCAGCAGATTCTGGTTGCCTCCACTATCCCCAGCTTTATGAGCTTCCACCTCTGGTTAGTGTCCATACTAGATTTAATTCTGGCCAGGTACCCTTTTACCACTTCCCCCATCCTCCCAAAGTTGGCCCTCCTGAAGTCCAGCACTATTGTGCCAGATTCCACTCCTTCCTTGTCCATATCCAATGTGAGCCATACTGAGCGGTGGTCACTCCCTGACAGCGGTTCCTCCACTGTAAGTTCTCTCACAAAGTCCCCATTTGCCAGCACAAGGTCAAGGGTATTTCCTAACCTGGTTGGTTCACTGACCATTTGCAGCAGGAAGCTGTCCTGGAAGGCATCCAACAGTACCTGCTCCCTTCTGTTGTTGGGGTGCTCCAGTCCACTCCTGGCACGTTGAAGTCCCCCACAATCACCACACTACCCTTCTCGCAGGTCCTCCTGATTTGTCCCGCTAGTTCCCTGTCTAACTCCTTCATCTGAGATGGAGACCTCTACCTCCACTCCCATTCTAAAATCCTAGTCCTGGAATCCTGGATTTGCATCAAAGTGACTCCATTACTACCCTCCTCCCTTCCTCCCTTACACACTTCAGTCCTTCCTTCACATAAGTGCCACCCCCTCCTTTCCCAATCACTCTGTCCCTACTGAAATAATCTGTACCCTGGTACAGACAGGTCCCAGTCATTGTATTGGGTGGCCCATGTTTCGTGATGACTGCAATGTCCACCTCTCCTCTGCCATGAGAACCTGTAACTCTGCGGTTTTCCTCCCAATGCTCCTAGCATTAAGGGTAACCACCTTCCACCCTTTCCCCCCCTCCCATCCTGCCCTCCTTTCCTAGCATCACCAACAGTACTTGCCATTATAGGTGGTGTCACATTTATGGAGGGAGGATTTTGTGGCAGATAGGTAGGTGACTGAGCCATAGGCCAGGGCTGGGAGCAGAAAGCCTTGTGCCATGGCTAGTCTAGCCAATGGTGTGAGGGCACAGCTAGTGTGGTAGGCACCTCCTATCTTAGTGTTAACAGATTTACAGGTGGTAGTGATGTGCAGATCAAAATCTAGAGATTCGTCAATAATAATGCCCAGATATTTAAAGGATCTGGTGCTAACCAGTGGGGAGCTGTCTGGACACAAGACTTTGAGGGCATTTTGGTTCGCTTTAAGTGTGGCAGGTGAGCCAAAGAGCATGGAGTATGTCTTGCTTATACCGAGAACAAGTTTGTTCTCCGTTAGCCAGGACTGACTACTTGAGAAGTCCGAGGTAAGAAGGTGGTTTATGTCAGAGATATTTCTCGCACTATGGTAAATAACTAGATAATCTGCGTAGAGCAGAGATGAACAGGAAAGGTGCAAAACAGCGGGATATGGAGCAATAAGAAGATGAGAAAAGCAAGGCCAAGTATAGGGCCCTGGGGCACGCCAACGTGTATAGATGAAAGGTCAGATATGGCACAGCTGAAAACTACAGCCAGTTTCTTGTCGGACAGATAGCTACTGAACCAGGCTACTACATCAGTAGAGAAGCCCAGGGAGCGTAGTTTAGTAAGAAGAAGGGTATGGTTAACCAGGTCAAATGCCTTAGTTAAATCGATGAAAACCGCACCTGTCAGGAGGCCAGAGTCCACAGAAGCATAGATGTCGTTTGTGAGTTTCAGGAGGGCGGTGGAAGTGCTGTGGCCTTTGCGGAAGCTATGCTGGGAGCAAGAGAGAAGATTGTGCTTCTGAAGATATTCTATGGATTGGGTGGCCACTAGTTTTTCCAAGATTTTACTAAGCACAGAGAGAATTGCTATGGGTCGGTAGTTTTTGATTTCTTTAGGATCACCCTTTTTAGGAATGGGTGTGACTAGCTATTTTCCAGATATTAGGAACTGTACCATGGCATAGGTGGCACCCCTAAACAAGTTTTCAGCTTAGTGTGCCACTCCTTGTTAAACAGTAGAAAAAAAAAAAATAAAACAGAGTAACTGCACCCGTTCATCTGTTACTACTTGCTTGATCTCACTCAATATCCTCTGTACAGGCCTAATGGATGCTGCCTACATTTCATGGATTGTAAAGAGCTTTGCGATACAGAGTGCATGAAAGATGCTATATAAAACCAAATTCCTTTCCTGTTTTTTATGTACCTGCTGGTCTCCATCACCAAACTTCCTTAGGCACACCTGATCCTCCTGTACTCCCTAAGTGCCGGCCTCCATGAAGCCGTGGCTATACCCCCAGGCAGGATCAGGGATCCACTCCTGAATCTTCAAAGTCTGTGAGGCGACATCGAAGGTGCAAGGGGTGGCAATCATCATGGGTGCTGGACCCATTTTTCGCACTCTGTCCTGACCCCTTGATGTTGGTGTACAAGAAGCGCAATGTGCAGGTATACTAGACTGTGGGCTGTCCGCATGCCTGGCTGACGTCCTTCCACCCTCTCTGCCGAACACTGTCCTATCAAATATGGTCACCCAGGTAACATATACTGCAGCAACTTTCCCAGAGGGGAGGTGTCTGCTGGGATGTTCTATCCCCCTCCTCGCCTGGCCTTCCAACAACCAGAGCAAGTCCCCACACCTGGGTAGCTTTTAACTGTTGATCTTAAAGGGAAACTGTCTGCTAATTTCCGAGCAGTGTTCCCCGAGGCACACACTAAACAAACTGTTAAAGAGTAAAATGCCCCTGCATGGGCCAAAAGTAATATTTTGTACGCGTTTACCACTATTTTCCATTATTTTCTGTCCGAGTGGTCCGAGCGCAAGTTAGCCGACCGCCGGAAGCACATCCATCCTAAGGACGCGTGTCTGTAACACATCGCAGTCGCAATGTGCAATTTTTAGCATGCTCTATAAAACGAAGCACTTAGATGGTGCATTTCTACAGCCTAAATTGAACTGTGCCTCTCGTAACAAAAAACGAGCAGTAATACAACTAAAAACAAAATTAAAAAGTAGAATCGAAATCCCGTGCATGTGCAATAGCGGCTTGGAGCAGAGATCCCATGCGAGCGCAAGAACATGCCGCTATTGCGCATGCGCGGGATTTTAGCTCCACTTTTTAAGTGTGTTTTTTTAGTTGTATTACTGCTCGTTTTTTTGTTACGAGAGGCACAGTTCAATTTAGGCTGTAGAAATACACCATCTAAGCGCTTTGTTTATAGGGCATGCTAGAAAATTGCACATCACGACTGCTCTCTGCTACAGACGTGTGTCCTCGGGATGGATGTGCTTCCGGAGGTCGGCTGACTTATGTTGGGACTGTTTGGACAGAAAATAGAGGTAAACAGATACAAAATATTACTTTTGGCACATGCGGGGATGTTTTACACTAATAGTTTGTTTAGTGTGTGCCTCGGGGAACACGGCTCAGAAATTAGAAAAAAAAAAACACGGGGCAAAGCAGACAGCGTGCCTTTAAGATGCCAGGGACTTAAGACTGGTCTGCTGGCAGAGTGGCAGCGATACTACTTGCTAATCCAGCAACCCAGGTGTGTGTCCATAGCTTGGCTCGCTGGAGGGGTGGGCAGGCAAAGAACTGAATGCTCCAGTGGATGCCCTCCTCTGGGGTGCGCTGTGCAGTTCACTATAATACTGCCACCTTGGTGATCGTTGGCAGCAGTGCAACTACCCCATTAGGACAAGACAGTGGGGGAAAGTACAGATGTAGGGAGCGGCTGGCATGCAGACTTCCATGGATATTGAGGGCGTGCTCTCTAATGGGAAGGGAATAAACAGGAAAAATGAGTGCCTAATGGTGCAACATGTGCACTGCTGTCTTCCACAGCCATCAAAAATCTTTTTCCTCCTTGGACGCACCCTTCCCCAACTGAGTCTCTGCCCCAGCAGCTGCAGATCAGGTAAGGGGTGCTTCGTCCGTCACAGATGCTGAAAGACAGGGCACTAGTATATGGACTCCAACAGGGATACGGGCCAACTGGCAGTAGATGAAGGTTTCCACTGACCAGCCCTATAAACTGCGTTTTAGGGAAAAAAGAAAACCTGAAGAAATGCATTTTGTACAGCGCTCTGAGCACCTCATGAATGGGCTGCCTTGCCTTGTTTTACCAGTTACTTACCGTTGGGTCCATTTTGCTGATGGTATCCTGTAGCATCTGAATATCCTTTGTGTCAAAACATTTCTGTAACTCCTGCAAAAGGAAGCCACACTCATTAGAAATCCATAGAACAGGCGCCTGTCCAGAGACCATACCTCTCAATTGTCCCTCATTCCAAGGCATGACGAAATTGGCACCAGCCCACTAGCCAAATGCAGGCATATTCTCTACCGGACTAGTATGATTTTCCTTCAAACTAACCCTGCAGGCTTGTACTATAGATGGCAACATTTCATGTACACTAGCTAGGCCAGTGGAAATGTCTGTGGGGCTACTGGATTTTCCCAGTCACTAGCCCTGCTGACTAGTGGCTGAAAAAGTTAATTTCGACCCCTGTGAACAAGGTGTTACTACATTCTGTAAATTCAGGCTTAAAAAATGAAAATTTAAAATAGTCTGTAAGCTTAAACAAAAGTAAACTTTGCACAAATAAATATGGTTTCTAGTGATGAGCTTTTCTGTGTCCTACATTTCGAGGGCCACTGTCCCATGTTTTGAACATCCATGTCCCACACTTCAGTAACGAAAGTTTGAGAGGTATACCAAAGACAGGACATGTTTAAAAAACAAAACAAAACAAAAAAATCAATTTATCTCAGAAGCATGAAGTTTTAACACAAAAGTTGACATATGACAATCACGAAAACAAGTACACTTATATGACAGCTTAGTAGTTTGTCAAAAAGAGTCTCAAAGTCTCAGCGGTCACCTCTGGTGGTAGCTCATACTGAATAATATATGAACAAAACTTGATGCAGGACTTAAGGGTGAGACCCCCCTCAACCCCTGGAGAGAAAGTGTGTGCTAAAAACCCACTTTCAGAGTTAACCATAAGAGAAGTCCATTTCTACAAAATGACCTATAGTACAGTTGTGGGTATCTAAGGTACTTACAGCTGGAAGTGCTTCATAAACTTCCACTGGATCAAGACCTCCAGGTCCAAGCCGTTTCTTACGCTCTTCCTCCTCGTATTCTTTCAAGGCCTTCTCGATCCTGATTTTGGCACGGCCCTTCACCCTCTCCTCGAAAGCTTCGAGTTCATCGTTAAACGCTGCCTGGTACTGCTCATCTGCAGTCTAAACAAACAGCAAGCAAACTGTTCACGTCACTGATAAAAAGGGAGGCCAATAATATCTAGAATAACGTACGGGTGGCTGTGTGTTCATTTTTGTTAGAGAGTGAAGCTCAAGTGGTTTATAAAGACAAAACACAGAGTATGTAACAAAACAAATAAAAAAAAAAAAGTCAGCACACAATCATCTGTTAGGGTCTAACTTCAAACTGCAAATAAGCTGACAGCCGTGGTTCACAGCTGTTTTCAGTTAGTGTGACAGCATAACAGTTTCCAACGCACATGATGGATCAGCTGCTATTCTGTCCATAGCCGGGTAAGACATCACACCAGGCTGATATAGAGAATGTAGGATCTGACCTCTGGTGGCTATCAGTATAATATAGTATATGGTTAGAGCTTGTTCTGTATGAAAATCGGTCCTTTAAAATGCTGTTGTGCATGCTTCAAATCAATTTCAGCTGTGACTCAGCTTACATTCTCCCGCTTGATCTGGTGCTCACAAATGGGGGGCACATACAGGACGAAAAAATTACTCACCTTAGTAATGTTGTTTCTTCTAATGGAGTCTTGCTGTATTCTGACATATGCAGTTAGGTCCTGCCTTTCAACTGCCCCGGACAACAAAGAGTTAAACTTTTCATGGCCAGCATGGAATGTTCACCGCGAGCTCGGTTGAAGCCTCTGTCTGCTGCTGTTTATACTCCAACCGTCAGATCTTTACGAGCAATACTCACTAGAAGTTCTGTGTGGAAACTGTAAAAGTCAAACTAGCCAACTAGCAACTATATTTATATAAAAGGGTTTTTTGGTTTCAAAGCAAAGTCTCAGGTTAGGAAACCCAAAAAAAAAACACATCTCAAAACACAACACACACACACAATAAAGGAGGGTGAAAAAGGGACACCCCTAGGGTGCCAACACTGCTCCTGCCCACCCACATCCCAAAAACTAGGTTCTGAGAGGGGAGGCAAGGGTTGGGGGGGCAGAATACAGCAAGACTCCATTAGAAGAAACAACATTACTAAGATGAGTATTTTTTTCTTCAAACAACCTGAAGTCTTGCTGTATTCTGACATATGCAGACTACCAAGCAGTACCTCCATGGAGGGAGAGACAGAACCTACTTTGGAAACAGGCTCTGAAGTACTGCTGTGCCAAACCAAGCATCACTCCTAGCCTGGATATCCAGAGAGTAATGCTTGGTGAATGTATGGACCGTTTTCCAGGTGGCTGCTTGACAGATTTCTAAGATAGGAATATCCCTGGCAGCAGCCAAGGAAGCAGCTGTACCTCCAGTAGAGTGAGCCCTCAGGCCTGAGGGTGGAGTTCTACCCAGTTTTTCATAGCAGAATTGTATACAAGAAACAATCCACCTGGCAACAGATCTCTTAGTGGCAGGTTTGTCCTTACCAACCTCTCCAAATGTGAGGAACAACTGAAGGGGACTCAAACCTGTGACCCTTGGTGCACCCTATGTAGTAGCTGAGGGCCCTTTTAACATCCAAGCTGTGCAGCCTCCTCTCTTCAGAGGAGGAATGGTCAGTGAAGAAAACAGGGAGAGACAGAGACTGGTTGAGGTGGAAATCTGAAACCACTTTAGGCAAAAACTTCCTGTTAGTTCTTAGGACCACTTTATCTCTATGGAAAGATGAACTCAGGTGCCACTGACAGGGCTTGCAATTCACTGATACGCCTGGCAGAAGTAATGGCCACAAAAAACAGTTTTCCAAGTCAAGTACAGTACTTAAGCTCTGCAGAGAACAAAGGCTCAAAGGGGGGTTGCATAAGCTGAGCAATGCAAACATTAAGGTCCCAAGCAAGAGTAGGGTCCCTAAAGGGGGGATTGGTGTGCAGCAATCTCTTGAAGAATTTACAAAACACAGGATGGGCTGACAGAGAAGGCTTGCCTACTGACAGGAGAGCAGAAACAGCTGCCAAATGCACTTTAAGTGTAGCTGGCCTAAGGCCTAGGCCATTGAGATGGACCATATAGTCCAGAACCGTAGGCAACCCAGCAGAATCTGGAGACATATTCTTAGAACACCAAATAGTGAACCTTTTCCATTTGGAATGGTAAGTCTTTCTGGTGGAAGGCTTTCAAGAAGCCTTAAGGATATCCAGAACCCCTTGGGAAAGATGCAGGCCAGCAAACTAACTCTTCAAGAGCCACGCCTTGAGATTGAGAGACCGAAGGTTCGGGTACCAAATCCTCCCCTGAGAGGATGTCAACAGGTTGTAATTCCTGGGCAGAGACAGGGGGAAGGTGGACTGCTAAGGACAGCAACAGGGGGTACCAGGGCTGTCTGGCCCAGTCTGGAGCAATCAGAATCACTTTGCATGGTTGTGACCTTATCTTGACTAACACGTTGAACAGGAGAGGGAAGGGGGAGCATACAGAAATTTCCCTTCCCAATTCAGGATCAGAGCATCCAGGGGGACTAAGCCCAAGACTGGGGGTCTGCAACAAAAGACAGTAAGTTGGTGATCGTCAGGAGCTGCAAAAAGATCCATCTGTGGAGTGCCCCATCTCGAGAAAATCACTTTCAAAACTAGGGGATCTAGGGTCCATTCATGATGGCCATGGGATATTCTGCTCAGAGCATCTGCTAGGACATTGTCCTTCCCTGGGAGGTGAACTGCTATCAGAGAGGTCTGCAGGGAATAGGATAGGGACCACAGCTTCATTGCTTCTGTGCACAAGGCCATAGACCGAGTGCCTCCTTGCTTGTTGATGTACCACATGATGGTGGTGTTGTCTGTTCTGACCTGGACCACCTTGTTCTGTACAGATGTGGAAAAGGCTTGCAGTGGCAGAAACAATGCTCAAGAGTTCCAAGAGACTGATGTGAAGCAGAGATTCCCGAGGTGACCACAGCCCTTGGGTGGTAAGATCTCCCAGATGGTCTCCCCAGCCCAGCAGGGAAGCATCTGTGGTGAGTATCACTGAATGAGACTGAGTGACAAAAGGAACTCCTTGTCTCAAATTGTCCTGACCCTGCCACCACTGCAAGGCCTGGATCAGGGTTCGAGTCTCTGGGACTGGTTTGGTAACGGAATCCTTTCTTTGGGACCAGAAGGCTTTTAAATGGAACTGAATGTCCCTCACCTGGAATCTTGCTCCATGAACCACTGCTGTAGAAGCTGCCATGTGGCCCAGAAGCTGAAGGAAATGCCTTGCTGGTCAAGACACCTGTAGGGTGAATGAAGAGGCCAGTTCCATAGGGGTCCTTGCCCTATCCAGGGGAAGGAAGGCTCTTGCCCTTATTGTATCCAGCTCCACCCCTATGAAGGTGAGGAGCTGTACTGGCTCGAGAACTGACTTTGGAAGGTTGAGGAGGAATCCTACGGAAGTAAGCACTTGCTGAGTTATTTGCAAATGTGACTCGCCTTGGTCTGGAGACTGACCTATTATGAGCCAGTCGTCCAAGTATGGGAAGATGGAGATCTTTTTTCTCCTTAGGAAAGCAACCACTACTGCCAGACAGACACTTTGTGAAAACCCTTGGGGCTGATGTTAGGCCAAAGAGCATTGTTCTGAATCGATAGTGGCCTGAGGGCAACTCGAGCCTGAGGTACTTCCAGTGGGAGCACCTGATGGGAATGTGAAAATAGGCATCTTTGAGGTCCAGGAAGGCTAACCAGTCCCCTGGCTTTAGAGAGGGAAGGATTATTCCCAGAGTCACCATTTTAAACTTTGGTTTTAAAAGGTGTTTGTTCAGATATCTTAGATCCAGGATGGACTGCCATTCTCCTGTCTTTTTGGGGGCTTAGGAAGTACCTGGAGTACAATCCTTTGCCCTTGTGTAGGGTGGGAACCCTCTCTATAGCTCAGAGCTAGGAGAGAAGAAACCTCTGCCTCTAAGGCAAGGGTCTCTGATGGATTTGCAGGCAGAAAGGATCTGGTTCTCATCTTGGGAAATTTTTTGAAGCTGAGAACCAGTCCCTGGCTTACTACTTCCAGGACCCACTTGTCTGATGTCAGAGACTCCCAGTCCTGGACAAAGTAAGCCAGCCTGCCCCCTACTGGTACTGGAGAATCGGCCCGGGAAGACCCATCAGGGTGTCTGCTTGGCAGGGGCTTTAGACTGAGGGGTGGATGCAGGCCTGCTCATCTCCCGTCTGCCTCTCCCTCTGAAGAACCCCCTCTGAGAATAAGAGGAGGAGACCTGAGCTTGGTAAAAAGGCCTTTGGAAAGGCCTGCCCCTGCCCCTGGACTGCTGCCTTTGAGGCGTGGTTTGCCTTTCTTTGGCCTGAGCACTCCTGTAAGTGGTCCTGTACTCGTCCATCTTTTTCATGTAGTTCTCTGTCTGCTCCCCAAACAGAGAATTACTAATAACAGGGAAATCCATGGCCTTAGCCTGGGTATCCTGTGATAGGCTAGTAATCTGAGACAAGCCATCCTCCGAAGAGCCACAGATGTAGCCATGACTCTTGCTGAAACATCACTGGAGTCCACAGCAGCATGAAATTGCACCTTGGATGCCTCAATCCCATCTGCAGCCACCTGCTCCAGCTCCTTCGCAAGCTGGTCAGGGGCCTGTTTAGCCAGAGCCAGCAGTGTCCTACCTGGACTTCTGGTATCTAGCTGTGTAGGCCATATAGTTAGCCTGCCAGAGTCCCAAAGATGCTGCCATGTACTGTTTCTTTGCCATGGCATCAATCCTCCTGGAGTCCTTATCTGGAGGTTGTGATGCCAAGGGGATATTTGCCTTATCACGGGCAGCAGCCTGCACTACCCCAACATGGCTGCATTGCTGGGAAGGAACTCCGTGTCTGAGCCTGACAAAGTATATCTCTTGTCCATTCGTCTGTCCACAGGAGGTATGGAATTAGGAGTCTTACGAATTTTGTGCGTCTGTTTCCCAAAGGATTTGTAGAGAGGAATAGACAGTCTCCTGGACTCTGGGATGTCCATCATTTCAACAAAATCAGGCTCCTCCTGATCTTCCACTGCTTCTTCCATAGGAAGCTGGAGGGTTTCAGCCACTTTTTTGTAAAACATCAAGTGAGAAGGGACTCAGAAAGCCCAGGAGGAGAAACACCTGAAGGCCTGTCTGGGGAGATGTCCGGGTCAACAGGCACATCCAGACTTTCATAATCACCATCATCATCCTCATACTCTCCCTCCTCCTCAAACTCCGGTTCATAAAATTCTTCCAGGGTGTAATCTGGAACCGAGCGAAGTGAGCCCCTGCCAGATGGTGCCGGTTCAGCCGGAACTGAAGTAAGCGACTGCACTATTCTTATCGCCTTGGCTATCTCATCAGCGGTTGGAGTATGAATTTCTGGGTCCGAACCGGACGATTTCTCTTTTTTTTCTTCCTTTAACCGGAACCGACTCCTCAGAATCGGCTCTCCTTTTGCCCTAAGTAGTATCGCCCTGGTCAGAGGGCACTCCTTCTGGTTCGGTCAGAACCGAACCGGGCTGGCCATCCGGGTCAGCGGACTTCTCAGCCTCCCTTTCCCTTAGTCTACCTAATCTCTTTTCCAGGGTAGCTTTGGGAAAATTCTTACAAATTTGGCAGTCTGAATTGAGGTGGTCAAACCCCAGACAATAAAACACAGGTGGTGTGGGGATCAGCCTTAGCAAAGACTTCCCCACACACACTGCAATGTTGAAACCCAGTAGGCCCTTTTTTTTTTTCCCTTGGGTTTCTCAGACATGGCCAATCCTAACCAAAACTTACCCTTTTTTCGGCAATCCGCCAGGCAAGACTCCTCTATCGGTTCCTGACCGTGTCACGGGTCTAGAAAAAAAAACGTAATAAAATCTGCTTTTTTTTAGAACCGATACGGACCGGTTACCACACTCTAAATAAATACACAAGCTTTTTACCTGAAACTGATTGGTTCAGCCGAACCGATCTGCAATTTACAAGTTCAAGACAGAAACTATAAGAAAAACCTATCTAGCACTCATGGTACCACAGACAGAGACTTAAACCACCAGAACAGTAGCAGCAATTTGGTAGAAACCGAGCGAAAAACGACACTGACTTTTTTGAACCGAGCAAAGGAGAAATCTCCGGAGTGACTGTTCAGTGAGGCGGAGTAAAGAATCTGACGGTTGGAGTTTAAACAACAGCAGACAGGGGTTCAACCGAGCTCGCGGTGAACACTCCATGCTGGCCATCGAAAGTTGAACTCTTTGTTCTCTGGGGCAGTTGAAAGGCAGGACCTAACTGCATATGTCAGAATACAGCAAGACTTCATGCTGTTTAAAACAATGGTCAGGGAGCTAATGGGTGCAAGTGACCACTGCAGTGTGGTTCCAATTGGATATGGGCAGGGAAAGCATCCCAACCAAGACCAAAACCTTGGATGTCAGGAGGACGGACTTCAGGAAAATGGACGAAGTGCTAAAAAGCCATCTGGCGGGCATCAGAGCAGATGTGGATGTGGTCCATCATTAAGGAAGGAATAATGGTTGCCACAGATGAGTACATTAGGCTCAGGAGAAGAACACAAGGGCCAAAGCGCTCAGCTGGTTCAGTTCTGGGGTTGCCCAGGCAGTAAGGGAAAAGAGGCTGGCCTACAGAAATTTCAGGAAGACCAAGAGAGAGAGAGGTGGATAGGGACAATTACCCAAGGTTGGCTACTGAGGCAAGTAAGGAAGTATGGTGAGCAAAGGCACATAAGAAGTAGCAGATAGCTGAAGGAATTAAGAAGTGGGAGAAGGCTTTCTTTCGCTTTATAAAATGGATGGGCTATATCAGCCAATCAGAATGCTAGCTACCCATGCATGAAATATGTTTCATGCATGGGTTAAAAAAGGCACGACAGTGAAGAGGCCAAAATCACTTGGCTTTAGAATGCTGGTATTTGAAAATGCCACCACTGTTTCCTCGCTACTCTTTCCCCGCGAGACAAGAAATATTTCAGCATGGCAGAGCAAACCAAAATCAGTTTCCATATAAAACGTTATTATGAACCCGATCTGGTACTTTTACACACACACACAAAAAATCAGTTTCCGTATTTATTTATTGTATATTGTCATGGGGAAGCGTTGTTGTGCGAAACAACGTAGAAGTGAGAATGCGGCACTTCCTGTGTAGTGCTTGCTCACTGAACCAAAGTCTTTCAGATCCTGTCCTGAGAGCGGCGGCACAAGCAGTGTTACTGAGCTGCTGCATTTCTGTGCATCAAGTACTTTCTAAGTACCCGAGGGTAGAACCTGAAAATTAAAACAACTAAATACTGTAGCGAGACAGCCGCGTCATCAGGATTGAAGAGGTAGGGAAGAGATATGCTGCAGGAGGTGGCAGCGTGATCAGCATCTGAACTAAGGAAACTGTTTTAAATTGTGTTGCCCTGCTTCTGTTGGACGTGTTTAAATTAAAAAACGGATTACAGTCTCTAGGTCTGTCTCACTCTCCTATCATAGTATTTGTCTCTCTCTCCCCCCTCTATAATAAGTGGTGCTGCATCACACTGGCAACATAGCAACCTGGACTCACATGCAAATGAGCTCATGCATATTAACACAATGTCTGCGGAAGGACTATTTTATCATACATTAGCATCTTTAAATCTTTTTATCTACATACAAGCAACATTTTTCTACTTGTAAAAAGCAAAATAAATATAGGTGCCCATTTTATAAGTGCAATAAGACACTCCAGGTGTGTGCATGGAAATGGAAATGACGTACTTACCATAATTATCGATCTTCTTGGACAGTCTCCATCGCTCATTCACACTACTGGGATAGCGCCGTGGGCGCTTAGACCAAATGGGAGCCTAAAAATTTTCAGAAGGGTTGGTGCAGAGACAGGACCACGCATGCGCGGGACCGCGAAACTAGCTTGCGCCTGTGTAGGCTATATCTTGGCGTTGACCCTCCAACTGCCTCAGTACCTTTTTGACAGAGGAGGTGCAGTGTAACTAATGAGAATAACTCATCCTGAGTTTCTGGCCCTGAGAGGGTCCAGATGGCCTTTGCAAGAAAGGTCAAAGAACAATGTCTTCACAGTCTGAACCATAGGACCATGAAGACCAGGAAAGAAAACTAGTGAACCCGGGAATGGTGGGTGGGCGTGTGAATGAGTGATGGAAACTGTCCAAGAAGATCAATAATTACGGTAAGTGCGTAATTTCCATATCTTCCTGGACTAAGTCTCCATCACTCATTCACACTAGTGGGAGAGTACCGAGCTAAAACCAACAACCCTGAGTAGGGTAGTAGGAAATGGGGTTCACTCAGAAAGGACAGCTAAGGATTGTCCTGCTAATAAAAAGAGCTGTCTTGGAAAGAGCATCTAAAACATAATGCTTACAAGATAAAGTACTTGAGTTGTAACTCACCCCTTTGCAGACGACTGCAATGAGCACAAAATGACAGTCTGCCAGGAAGCCACAGCAACTCCAGGAAGAATGGCAAGAACCTGGCCTCACAATTTGGTCTAGGACCAAAATTAATAGTGTCAAAGACATGTACTAATGTAACGTAAAGGGACCTCAGGAACTGAAAGAGTCGAAGGTAAAGTCTACTGGTTCAGGGTAGACCAGAGAGTGCAGATGGACCCCCCCCCCCATCAAGTATGGCTGACCTGTGAACAACAGGTCCAGAAGCACTTGAACCCCTTACTTGGTAAGCAAAGGGGGTCCAGGTGGGGTTAGCACATCAATGAGAATGGTTCCACTTAGTCACTGGAACCTTCCTGATGGAAGGCCAAGCATGCCTTAGAAGCCTCTTGTGGTGATCTAGTAGAACCAGATCCTACCCACTGCATATTCCAAAAGGAATCATCCTGCTCCTCCGTGTACAACTGTAGTAGCTGTCTCTGAACTCAGAGAAGAAGGGAAAAGTGTACAGGACGAGATGTCCACTGTGGAAAAAAATATTCTGACAAAAAAAAACGGGCTGGTTTTCTAAGGCAAATAGAGGCAGATGTGCATCGAGGAGGGACACAGCAGGACCATGTGAGGGCTAACCCATTCGTTGAAAGTGACAAAGCGGCAGTGACTCAATGCAGTGAGGCACTACTCACCTCTGGCCTCCCTAAAGGGAGTAGGAAAGAATTCTAATTTGTTTTCTGAAAAACAAACATCACAACTCCGTCACGCACTTGGAGAGGATTGCTTCGTGAGCGACTGGTATGGAACCAGTGCGGAGGAACCGAAAGTATGAATATTTGAGACGCTACCTCAGAAAAAAGACCTAATTGACTTTCTGTCAAGAAGGAGTATATCGGCTGGTAAGTTAAAGCAAGCAAAGAAGCAGGAACCAGAGTTCCGACTCTGAGTAGTCTCATTTCTGTTGCTGCAAGGCCCTGCTCAAGAGAAGAAAGTCTGATAAAAAGGAAGGGGAATTAACAGACTGGGCAGTCGCCTAGGTCTAGGAAATGTCTCTGAATGAGAGAAATCTCTCTTGGAGAAAGATGACCCATACCGCCGCTGGATCGGACTCCCCAAGGGGAAGAACCAGTCAGGTACTCTTTACCCTATTCCGGAGATGAGCGCCTCAGGCGGAACTTGACCAGCTCCATAAAGGGCGGTATCAGGTAATTTCAGCTTGGCCCTGTGCTGTGATAACATTTTTTTTTTTTAGTCAGAGTCTAACAAGGCTTTCAGGTTGCTATTTCGCAAGGACTGTCTTGGTACAAAATGACGAAGATGTTCTCCATCTGAGTGCAGAAAGAGCCTGAGCGTCCATACTGAAATCATGACCAGACTAATAATCACAGCTGGAGACAAGTTAACCACCTGTGCCGAAGAAGCCACCGAAGGGGCAATATCACAAGGGGGCTATATACCCCTATCAAAGGAGCGAAAGAGCCTGAGCGGCTCCCAACGTTTAAGTTAGAATGTTCCACAGAGTGTAATTGCCTTGACGACTGAAAAAGTCTAGACGTAGAAGTGTATGGTCCACAGACGTAGTCTGAAATACTATAGTGGACCCCATTACTGAGGAACTACTGAAAAGGTCTTCCATCATGGACTCTAATGATACAGAGGACGTGCCCTTCAGTACATAAAATGAGTCGTCCGCTGTATTACTGACCAGAAGGACAGGGAAAGACCCATCTAAATACACCTCTACCCCAGAAGGACCTCTAAGGGAGGTCTAGGTCAAAGCCAGTAGAGACTCCACCATAAGGAAAGAAGTCAAGCAGCTTGGTACCATGTAGGGAGCGGAGAAAGTGCTGAGCAGAATGACAGATTATGCTGGCAGAACAGTACAGCAGAGTTCCATCAGCAGAAAACTGGTGGATGACACAAGATCCCACACAAACCGCCATTCACTAAGATGTGTGGAAAAAAATAATCTGCAGAACAGGACTTCATTCTGCGGAAAATATCCTGCCACAAGTTCTGTGGAGAAGTCGTCCATGAAGGAAAAATGTGTCACTAATTCTGCCAGACAGCACTCACTAGCACCCCCGTGACACCAGCATCACTCGTGGCACAGGAGGGCTCCAAGCAGTGCCTACGCCAACCTGGCGATACCCAAGGGCAACCCCGGCACCCATGCTGCAATGGCACCTGAGGGCAACCCAACACCCGTGGTACCCATGGGTGCCTGCAGCCCCACCCGCAGGTGATCAGCATCACCGGTAGGTGCTTGGTGACACCTAGAAACCCGTGGCACCACTAGCGGCGCCAACAACCAACGGCAGCAACAACAGCACCCACGGCGCTGCTGGTGCCGATTAAGGCACGGCACTGACCAAGGCACAGAGCTACGATGCCGAACCACGGTGCCAAAGGAAAATGCCAATTGAAATCCTGAGGAGAAGGAAAAAGGTGGTGCCCGTGCTGGCCCCTGCATGGAAAAAGGAGAGGGGGGTAGGCACGAGGGGGCGACACTTTGACAAAGGCACCAAGAGGGCACCGCGCTCATCCTGGTCCAACTGACCGGGCTCTGGTCCAATGGCTCAGAGGCCTGGAGGCCCCAAAAACAGGAACATAGCCAGGAAAACTGGAGAAGTCAAACCTCCTGCTCCACAGGAGCGGCCCAGAGGTGAAACTGCTCATCGGAGCTCCAACGAAGACAGAGATGGAGTTTGGAGTCGGGAATGCAGCCGTGGGAGAGGCCAGGGAACCCCACGAGTCGTTCAGGCCTCGCCCACCCCCAATGAACAATCCTAGTTCAGCTGTACCAAAAGGTATCCTCGAGCGGCACCGATTCTTCTTCCCCCAACCCCAATGAGGAAGAAGAGCTCGAGGTTAAGCGGAGCCGGATCCCCAGAACTGCTAGATTTGTGCTTCAGTGGACTGTCCTCTCCCCACCACCACAGGACTGTCCGTAGTCACCCCCCCCCGGTTCATTAAGGGCCGTGGACCGGACACAGCCCCTCTGCCATAAAAACTTTCAAACGAAGTCCTCCTACCACCACCGCTAACGTCTAAGGATGACTCCGTTGATGGCAGGAAAGAATTTCTTTTTCTTCTTCATAATCATCTTTTCTGATTTGTAAAATAAGAAATTACTACTAAAATATTAAATTTGAGCTAAAAGCTGCTGTTACGATAAAAAAACTTGACTGCGGACGAGCGATCCACCACACCTCGACAGTGAGAGAAAAGGAACTGAGGAGGTTGGAGGGTCAACGCCAAAATAGCCTACACAGGTGCGAGCCAGTCTCATGGTGCCGCGCATGTGTGGTCCTGTCTTGGTGCCGACCCTTCTGAAAATTTTAGGCTCCCGCTTGGTCCTAGCGCCTCCATGCTATCCCATTAGTGTGTATGAGTGATGGAGACTTAGTCCAGGAAGATCATATTTTACCGCACGCCAGGGGCTAAAGGCACCCGGCCAAGTCCTTGTGCCTTATTACCCCTCTGGCCATCCGGTAAAATATGTTCCATGCACACCCTGTTGTGTCTTATTGCTTACACAGAAGTGAAAAAAGGGACAAGAAAGAAAGGACTGTTAGGCTTAAGAAAGGGGTGGATGATAATGGGGAAAAGCAAAGATACTAGAGCAACATTTCTGTTCCATCTTTACCAGGAAGGATGATGGACCAGTGCCATCAGGAAGGAAAAGAGGAATGGGGGGAAGGGCTGCTGGCACTGAAAGTGGACAAATCACCAGGCCAGGACAGAGTACATCCAAGGGTATCAGGCACGGTACTGGAGAATAGCACATGTAGTGCCCCTCCACAAAAGTGGTCCCAAGGATGACCCAGGGAATTACAGACCAGTCAGTCTAACCTCCACTGTGGGCAAGCTCATGGAGACTATACTAAAGGAAAGGTTGGTGGAATACCTAGAGAAGCATGGTCTCCAGGATGCGAGGCAGCATGGGTTCACCGGGGAGGGGGTAGAGATCGTGTCAAATGAATCAGACTGTGTCACTAAGATAGCAGACAGGGGCCAAGCGGTAAACATCCTTTATCTTGATTTCAACAAGGCCTTTGACTCTGTGCCCCACAAAACGTTGATCAGGAAGGTGTTGGATCTCAGTGTTGGGGAAATGACGACCAGATGGGTGGAAAATTGGCTGAGGGACAGAACTCAGAGGGTGGCTGTGGGGGAGAGAGTTATCTGGCACCAGAGAGGTAACCAGTGGGGTCCCACAGGGCTCAGTGCTGGGGCTGGAGTTGTTCAATGTCTTTATCAATGTCACTGGGGACGGCATTAAGGGCAAAATGTGCCTATTCGCGGATGACGTCAAGCTCTGCGGAAGAGTGGACACAGCTGAAGGTATACAGGACCTATGGGAAGATCTGTAAAAGCTGGGCAGGTGGTCCAGGATCTGCAGGACAAGAGTACCACCTGGGTGGAGTCTAAGTATCTGCATCAAAGGAAAAGGACCTGGGAGTGATGATCACTAGTGACCTGAAACACTCCACGCAGTGCAAGAAAGCAGCAGCAAAGGAAAGCAAGATGCTGGGATGTATATCTAGGGGAACCAGTAGTAGGAGAGAGGAGGTTATACTGCCCTTGTACAGGTCACTGGTAAGGCCATATCTAGAGTATGGAGTTCAGTACTGGTGCCCACATCTCAAAAAGAACATTAACCTGCTGGAGAAGGTCCAGAGGAGGGCTACAAAGATGACAGCAGGTCAGCAGGGTAAGACATACGAGGAGAGGTTGAAGGCACTGAATATGTACTCCCTGGAAGATGGGAGAGAAGGGGGAGAGAGATGACATGATTGGGACCTTCAAGTACCTGAAAGGGATAAATAAGGTTGATAAGGAGAGACTCTTTAAGCCAAGTGACAACCATAACAAAAGGGGGCACAGTCTTAAGCTGGAGGGTGGGAGGTTTAGGAGGGAGGTCAGGAAAAACAATTACTCACTGAAGTAATATTACTTCTTCCACGGTATTCTTTAGCATTATTGACAGAAGCAGTATGCCAGCTGGGTTCAGCTGCCCTGGAGAGGAGGAGTCCATGCAAATGAGGAAGGCATTGGCCAATCAGGATACAGTTAGAGTAGAGTGCTGCCTGCAGTCAGCCTGAAGGACCTCAGAATGCATTTTGAAGCTGAAAAGGAGCAAAAACTGTGCCCACTAGGGCCAAAAAACCTGTTAGCAATAACCCACTATATATTCTAACCCACTATTATGAAAACACTTTTTTTTTAAATTACACGAACGAATGACAGTCAAATTTGGCTAAATCCCCTAGCAGAGCCTTTAGACGAGGTTTCCAGGGGAGGAAGAGTGGGACTGTCAATAATGCTAAAGAATACCCTGGAAGAAGTAATATTACTTCGGTGAGTAATTGTTTCTTCTCACCCCAGGAATTCTTCAGCATCTATTGACAGAAGCAGACTTCAAAGCAGTGTAGTTGGGAGGAGGGCATAGAAACCTACAGTTATGGCTAAAAATATTGGCGTCCTTGCACTTTTCCAAATAACTCACAATTTCCTCTGAACATAAGCTGAAATGAACAACAGTATAGTATTTGGTCTCCACAATTCTTTATTTCTCTGTTAATATTACAGAACCTTTGTTTTTGATTCAGAATTTAATATATCCTTTTTTAAATCAGAAAATGAAAACAAATGGCACTGACAAAATTATTGACACCCTAGACCTAATATTTGGTAGTACAGCCTTTGGTCAAAATAACTGCAATCAACTGCTTGCTATAGCCATGGATGAGCTTCCTGCACCTCTCTACTGGCAGTTTGGCCCACTCTTCTTGTGCAAACTGCTCCAGTTCTCCCAGATTTGAAGGGTGCCTTCTCTCAACTGCTGTTTTCAGATCTCTCCACAGGTTTTCAATGGGATTTAGATCTGGACACATTACTGGCCACTTCAGAACAGTCCAGCGTCATGTCATGAACCATTTCTGGGTGCTTTTTGAAGTGTGTTTGGGGTCACTGTCCTGCTGGAAGACCCATGACCTTTGACGGAGACCCAGCTTTCTGCCACTGGGTTCAACACTGCGCTCCAACATGGCCTGGTAATCTCCAGATTTCATGATGCCAAGTACACGTTCAAGGCACCCAGTGCCAGAGGCAGCACAGCAACCCTAAAACATCACTGAACCTCCTCCATGTTTGACTGTAGGGAAGGTGTTCTTTTCTTTGAAGGCTTCATTTTGTTTTCTGTAAACATAGAGACGATGTGCTTTACCAAAAAGCTCTAATTTGGTCTCATCTGTCCACAGGACATTCTCCCAGAAGGATTTTGGCTTGTTCAGGTGTGTTCTGGCAAACTCCAGTTGGGCTTATGTCTCTCTCTCTCAGCAGTGGGGTCCTCCTGGGCCTCCTACCATAAAACCCCCTTTCATGGAGTTGGCAACGGATGGTGCGAGTTGAAACTGTCGTACCTTGTGCCTGAGGTCAGCTTGAATCTGTTTGGCAGTTGATCGAGGTGCTTTCTCTACCATTCGAACAATCCTGCGCTGCAATCTTTTATCAAGTTTTCTCTTGCGGGCCACGTCCAGGGAGGCTGGCTACAGTGCCATGGGCCTTAAACATCCTGATAACATTACGTACGGTGGAAACAGGAACGTCAAGGTCTCTGGAGATTGATTCGTAGCCTTGAGAGTGTCCATGCTTGGCTACAATCTTCTGTCTGACCTCCTCAGACAATTCTCTGGCTGTCTTTCTCCATGCTCATTGTGGTACACACAGTGACACAAAACAGGAAAATTAGACCTTTTATCTATTCCAAACTGGTTGAATGAGTGATTTTTATATTGCAGGCACCTGCAACTCACCACAGGTGAGTTCAATTCCAAAGTGAAGGAGAATCACCTGCTTGAAATCTAATTATTTCTTTCTAACTACTTCTAAAAGGTGCCAATAATTTTGTCCGGGCCATTTAAGGATTTCTGTGTGAAATAAGCTAAGACCTAGTAAATTTTTCTGCTTTTTGTGTTTTATTCCACTGCAAACCAAAGAAATACATATGTGGATACCAAAATATTTTTTCATTTCAACAATATTCTGGAAGGAATGGTGCATTATTAGAAAAAACTGCAAGGGCACCAATACTTTTGGCCACGACTGTATTTTAAGAAGAGGCTCTGAAGTACCATCCTGCCAAAATTGGCATCCTATCAGACTACACATCCAAGAAAGATCTTATTGAATGTGAAAAGCACATTTCAAATAAGTGGTCTGCACACTTCTGGTGAGGATATAGCCTTGAACGCTGCCCAGGAGGCAGCTGGTCTCCAGTAAGTAGGCCCTAGGCACGAGAAGGGTTGAATGTCAGCTTTACTGTACTAGACCCGAAATATGGGAAAACAATCCCGTGGGAAAATACTCTTGGTCACTGGTTTCTCCTTTTCTGCAAAAACGCAGGAAAGAAAAGTATGATAATGACAGAACCTGAACTGTTAGGACTGCAGATGCAGACTGGCAGGACTAATTCATGCCCATTCAAGCAGGCTGAGATAGCCTAGACAGGACTTGCCTGAAAGCAGTACAGGCAGAGAAAAAGGATTGATGAAGGAAATGGTAGAACACTTGGGAAAAAATGTTTCTATGTCCAGAAGACTAAACTGTTCATAAAAGGCACTGAGAGGATAAGGCGTAAGAGAACAACCTGAAACTCTGAAAAACATCTGACACAGAAAAAAAAAGCAGAGAAATTGTCTACGATGTTACTCACTTTAGGACAGAATTTCCACAGATTCAAAGGGACACCCTATGAAACTGAACTTACAGAGGTTTGTGTTCCATGGGAAAAACTCTGGTCCCTAGAAGGGTCTGAAAGTGAAGATGGCCCTTTGCGGAATTCTTTGAAATGGTCTCAGAAAACACAGATTTCTCTTGCCTGATGAAAAAGGACTCCGAGTAACCTTTAGGTGTACTCCCAAAGAAAAGAGGCCTACTGTCCCACTGTTGAAAGGAAAATAAAAACCTTTATACTTTTACAGGAAACAAGTCACAAAGATCAAACTAGTTCAAAGTCCAAGACTAATGTCTGGAAATGAACTAAATAATACAGTCATGAGAGGAGAGAGGATTGAAAGACTGTAGGCTCTTGTCCTTCTACCCAGGGGGAAAAACCACTTCCCCTAGAAAAACTGAGGTTTTCGTTATACTAAACCCCCCCCCCAATAGACGTTCCAGGCCTTGTTTGAATACAGGGACTCCAAGGGATCTAGCCTCCCAGGAACCAGGCCTTGAGAAAAAAAGACTGGGAGCTGAGAAAAACACTACTCCTGATTTTTCAGAAAGTACCAAGATTGTCCAGAGCCACCGGGATCGTGGTGGCTGATACCTTAACTAGAGAGGTACTCAGGAAACAAGGGATATAAGGAGAAAGAAAATTTCTCAGGTCAGTCTTGAGATAAGAAAATCTGTTGGATGGAACCCCGAGCAGGGGCCTGCAACAGGAAAAAAAATGGAGATTCAGGCTGGAGGCGAAAATTCAGATCTGGACCTGACCTTTCCCCTGAATGATGTGGCTAGGACTTGTATGCCGAGGGCTCACTAGCGGTGGCCCTGACTATTGCGGCTTAGAGGATCTGCCAAAGGGCCCACTTGTGGTGGCCCTGCCAAAGTTTTGTCCTTGCCCGACAGATGGATGAGTGACTAAGACACCACCAAAGAAGATAGCTAGAGATCACAACTCGTAGCTGTTGCGGAGAGACTGGAAGCCCTGTGTCCCAAATGCTCGTTAGTATGATACAGGGCAGGGATATCAAACTAATTGGCCTCTGGACTGAAAAAATGCAGTCCTGATAAGAGATGCTCAGAGATTCCAGGGACTGAAGAGAGAGGGACTCTCTCGGAAACTAAGACCCAATGATGGAACCCCCCAAGAGAAGCGCCAACCAGAAGGAAGCCTCTGTACCAAAGATTTGAAGGGGAGGGGTGTGAAGTTCACAGTTTCCTTACACCAGTCCAGCTTGTAACAGGCTTCAAGCTTCACAGAAAATTATTTTATTTGGAATCTAACCTAGAGGCCTAGCCCCAGGGAATTTAATGACAAAATTATGCACCCCATGCAGGGAAAGTGCTTCCCCTGACAAGAGATGAGAACTGCTCCCTAAGATTTTCAGAGATTTAAATAGTTAGGGGACTTTTTTCTAGTAGGTACAAAGAACCCTCGAGACTGTAGGAAACAAAATGTCAGACATAGGGCTTGAAAACCAAAGTCAAGGGGAATTGACTAAGATCAGTCAAGCCTCTGATAAGGGAGACCAGACATTCCCTGTCTTCAGGGGAGAACCGCCAACCTACCTAGATACCTGGAGAACAGCTTGATCTTTACTCCTTATCTGAGAACACTGTGGAGGCAGTCTAAATGGCATGGAATAAAACTGCCTGAGGAAAAACCCCATACTAAGGAACTGAGAACATAGAATATATCGAAGGAGACAAGAAAAATCCCATGTTTGCAAAAGAAAGACCTGAGCAAAGGAAGCATCCTGACCCCAGGTTGTGAAAACTGACAATGATTTGCTGTTCCCTATTTTCCTTTAAGATTCAGGCAATAGCCTGGGAAAAAAGGTCCAACTCCCAAGCAGCAGGGAACCCTTTCACGACTTTGACTCTCACGAGGTTCTGGTGCTCTAGTTACCACTGCTGACAAGCTACTGAAGAACAGAGAACGCAGCATTTGGAGGTAAACTTTAGATATTTAACACGCACATAAATATACTGTATATATATATATATATATATATTTAAAATGTTAGTATCTGCATATATTTATTTCCCTTTAATTATTGTTTTTTTAACCAACCAAAGAAGGGGTAAAAACCTGAACCAAGAAGAAAAGTAACTGAAGAAAAAAGGGATTATCAGGACTGAAAGAGCATTCCTGCCTAAACCCCTGGAAAACTTCACATTTGGAAATTTCCTAATGTGTTGGCATAGGAAAAAAGGGTTAAAGGGGAAAATAATTCCTACCCGAAGCCCCCCACTGAGACTTCTGGGGAAGGAATGCTTAAATTTAACTGAGTACTATGAGAGTTAAACTTGTCCACATGTGCCTGTCAGCTTCAGTCTGACAAAGACCAACCAAATTTGCACCAAAGCATAACCCAAAAGGCTGGAACTTTTCAGAGAGGCAAGCCTGAGGGAAAAGACCTACGCCAAGACTCTAGAAGCTGTAACAATATGACTTACTATGAGAGCATAGTGCTACTAAATGCCACTTGGGTATTCCAGCAAACCTCCTTGTGAATGGTGCTCAAGAGATGCCGCACTATGGCAAGGATAGTATACATCAAACACTCTTAATACATAATATCGTATGCTACAAAGGTTAAAGGCATTATGTAAAATTTCTTACACATGGTATATGGTTATCTAGAGTCCATCTCTGGAGGGAAAGCAGACAGTGGCACGATGCTGAGAAGCAGGCCACTGTTTGCACTAACTCTCTAATCTAAAAACGTACAGATAAAAAACAGCAGAACACTTACCGAGCTGGTAATTCATCTGAATGCTTCAGTCAACCCTGAAAAAGGAGGGGTTTCCAGAACCCACCTGTAGGAGTCTTCAGAGAGTTGTCAACTTCTTTGGAGGAGAGCAACCACCAGATCTACGAAGCCGTCGTCCTCCACCTCTTTATCGGTGTCATCCTGGAGGGGAAAGTCCAGGGAGTCCACTGGAGATAATATATATATATATATATATATATATAAAAAATATATAATTACTGGTCACAATTTTTTGTCACAGAGAAACCGAGTTGTAATTTGCCGTTATAACTACCTCAGCTAGTTATAACGGCAAACACTCGCCACCTCTGTCTAGACTGGTCAGCAATTCTTTCCATAGGCTGAACCAGTTATAATTTCAAACACGCGCCACTTCAATCAAACTAGAGCCATATCCTGATTGGCTCTCCTCTTCTCATGGGCGGGCTAAACACTCAACAAACATGGCGGCTCGTCGTCCCGCTTACAGAGGAGCTGCCACAGATGAGCCGTCACACTAGATATCGCTTTTTTTTATTTCCCAAAGCTTCTTATCTGGTTGATCCTGCTGCCCATAACCTGTACAGCCTGAGCAATTCCTCCGAAACAGAGCACCGCACTGGAACGGCTCCGAAGTGCTTAACGGAGGTAAGCGCTGTTGTACCAAGTCAAAGTAAAACAAGCAAAGCATGAAGAAACAGTTGTAAAAAAGAAAAAGATGCCTAACAAAGAACAATCTGTTTTTCCTAATAAAGATGCTGTGTGTGTGTGTGTGTGTGTGTGTGTGACAGTCTGTGTGACAGTGTGTGTGTGTGTGTGTCAGTGAATCACAGACAAGCAGCATCAATGTGGGAAAATTGCTGACCAGCAATTATAAAAATAGTAATAGGCAGGTGGTTATTTATGAAATTTTACACAAACCCTCGGTGTGGGATGCCTATATAAACCGGGTCGCCTCGGGTTTATGGGAGCATCCCACACCTCTGGTGTGTGTAAAATTCTCATAATAACCACCTGCCTATACATTATTCTCTATATATTATATATATGCATGCTTCATTATCCCATAACCTGAATTAACTTCAAGGTGACCGACTGGAATTAGTGGGTCCCGGAGAAGAGTTCATGAAGGAAAATCCTCTCCTAAATTACTACTAATAATTATAACAATATCATCCTTGGGCTTAAGGATTGACAAGGAGAGGAATACTCAGACCCGAAGGAGCAGAAAAACGCCCAGAAAATAAAGTCTGGAATAACTGCCAAGCTCTCAGAAATTCAGTTGCAGAGGGCATCATTTTTTTTTTTTTTTTTTTAATCAACCCCTGATGTCTCCCCAAGTCCTTCAGGAGGGAGGGTCAGAGGAGATTAATCTCTATCTTTGTGCAGGGACGAGGACACCCTGCCTATTTTCAAATTAAAGGCTTGGACAGAAAAACACTACTACAGAACCAGACTTGTAATAATAGAAGTCCCAAGGGGACTAATCATTTCTTGTGTGTTAACTTGAGGTACCCTCCTCAGCGCTTTTAGGGAAGGGGGAGGTAAGACTAAAAGCCCAGATGATAATAATAGTTAGGCCAAAGCTTAAAACAAATCAAAATCAACTTTGAGATTTTTTTTTTCACAAAGAGGAAATATCAGAACCACCTCCACACGTCTTGTTTAAAGCCCACTGCACAGCAAACAGAGTCTCACCCCCAAAAGAGAGGGGATTACCCTTCAAATATTAATCATTTTGAATTTAAACAGAGAAAAAAGGGTTCCAAGAATTTGAGCTAGTGCGCAAAGGAAAAATGCACATGCATGCAAAAAAAAAATCAATGATTTTACCGCAAAAGTGTTAAAAACCACTGATAAATACTAAAATCTAACAAATTAAACAAAAATGACGCAATTTTACTTCAGAAAAAAAACACAGAAGCAGGAAAATATGAAAAAATCCAGCAACTGCGCGGAACCCAGCGCAGATGTGGTAAAAATAGATAAACTAAAGAAAATATACAAAACACCTTAAAGCAGCACTCAAAAAGAAAGAAAATGGCACAGGAAGATCTCTGAAGAGAAGAGCTCCAGGGCAGTGTTGCCAGTTCAGTGGAGAGAAAGTTCTGAGGTCCTTCAGGCTGACTGTAGGCAACACTCTACTCTAACTGCATCCCAATTGGCCAATACCTTCCTCATTTGCATGGACTCCTCCTCCTCTCCGGGGCAGCTGAACCCAGCTGGCATACTGCTTCTGTCAACAGATGCTGAAGAATTCCTGGGGTGAGAAGCACTTCTTCACAGAGAGGGTGGTAGACACTTGGAATGCACTGCCGGAAGAGGTCATCTCGTTGAAGACAGTGGACAGCTTTAAGAGAGGCTGAGATAGGCATGGGGGAAGGTAAGGATCATGGGTAGGGAGGACAAGAGGAGTGGGAAGGGAGGGAGGGCAGGGACATTAGCTCAAGCTATGGACCCTGCAGTATAAGCAGACTTGATAGACTAAATGGCCTTCTTCTGCTGGCTTCTTCCTATGTTCACTGTTGTTCTCAACTTACAAATGAAAAACAAAAAGTCACTGCACTTGTGGCATTTGGAAGAAAAAAAAAAAAAAAATGGGTGACTATACGCAACTTGCCCTATGTTTCTATCTCGGGGTGGATATAACAGTATGGACCTCTCGAGCTCTGCTCTTGGGGTGCATGTTCTGTCATTTCAACCACTTGACAGAAACAATGGCTTGTTGTATATGGGCACCCTTACATTACTCCTTCTATATTACAGGTCATTAGCAATAATTCAGCCAATCAGTGCTTAGGAGATGCCCGCTTGTAAGGCCCACTTAAATGTTCCACTTTTGAAACAGGTTATCTTTTTTTTTTAATTAAAAGTTTACCACAGAGAGAATGGCCCATGCAGCAGGTTTTTCCTTCCCTGCCTGGGTTCTTCACTTTCAGCCACAACTAGGACCTCCCCTTCTGGAATTCACAAGTCATGTCTATCCTGCATAACTGCTGTAATCGAATGCCTCATTGAGAGACACCAGGCATGGGCAGACTTACTCCCCGTTCCCTCCTTGGTCCAGACTCTATCACTGCCATTCCCCCCGCCAAAGCATATCAGGTAAGCGCCACGGGAGGAGTACCCCAGAGGTCCAACTTCCACCTAACCTGTTCTCATGGTGGCTGGGAGGGTTCCTCCCCCGAGGATAAACAAACCAATGGAGAGCGACCTCTATTGATCCAGAGTGCGGGGTGAGACCAGTCTGTCCCCAGGTATCCCATTTCTTCATGGTGCTCCCTCCACCCTCCATCACCTGAGAATCAGCCCTTTGTGTGATGCCTAGCTGTCTGTATGTAGCCACCTACACAGATAAGGCCATGATGCCAAGCTGCTGTAGGATGTACCAATGTAGCAGGAGGCTCTGCTAATTATGCAGCAGCATTTCCCAATCTACACATGCTCAGGAGGGTCCAGTTAGTGGCACAAACTTGGGTACCACACATGGCAGCACACCTCGCCTCAGAACAATGGCAAAGAAAGACAGAATTTGTGAGCAGAAACAACCGCCTGGCTCACTGTCTGCCCAAAGGGGAGTTATGATTTCCTTACCAGTAATTCCGGTTGTGTGTAGACTCTCTCCATAAACAGGCAGTAGATGGTATGTATCATCTTCCCCTCAGCTGGGAAAGATTGAAAAAAAGTGTAGCATGCCCCATTACCCATATACCCTCAGTCGAACCGTCCAAGTGTATACGCGGAGTCCTGTAACGATATATCCGGAAATAACACCGGTGACATTAGAATACAATTCTACTAACCCTCGAATTAAGGGAACAACATATAAAATAGGAAAGAAAACAGAAGTCATAAAAGCGTAAAGCACTGAAAACTGGGAGGGAACTGCTGCCCATGGATGAAGCCTACATACAACTGGAATTCCCAATAAGGAAATCATAACCCCCATTTGTGTGTCAACTCCTATGGACAGGCAGTACACGATACTGGCCTAATTGGTAGTCCCATACTGGGAGGGTCAATGGTGTACAACAGAGCTCAACACACAAAAATAGCACTGGCAGAGCTCGGCACATCCAGGGGATAAAGCCTAGTGAAGGAATGAGAGGCCCAAGAAGTGGCCTTGCAGATGTGCGCCAGGTATGCCAAAGCATGCTCAGCATAAAATGCCACCACAGCTCTACTGCGGTGAGCTCTGAAGCCCAGAAGGGCAGACAGGCCCCAAGACATAAAAATAAGTCTACAGTCTACTAGACAGATTGAAAAGACACAGTGTATGGGTAAAAAGGCGTGTCCTACATGCTGACTTTTCAAACTGTCTCAGTTGAGATGGGAAGACAATAGTTCATACCATCTACTGCTTGCCCATAGGAGAGGACATACATATGTAAAAACAAGGTGCTGCATCAGCATGTGGCTGAAAAGCAAAACGGTGATATAAAATGCATGCTGAAAACAGAAAGTAAGTTTCGACCTTAGGTCTTCTCCAGGAAATATTGGAGAGAGAGAAAAAAAGCAAAGTTAGTGTAGAGAGGAGGTAAAATAAGGGATATATGTGTGGGGAAAGAAAAAAGGGGGATGCTCTGGGAGAAGAAGTGATAAATGGCAAGATAAAGAGAATCTGGAAAACAAAAAGGTGATGATGGGAATGACAAGGCATAATAGCAGTGAATCAGCTAGAGAAGTCCCCAGGTGGGGACTAATTAACAGGGCCTAGTAAGAAGGCTGAAAGGAGACAGATGTGGAGGAAGGAGACAGACGGGAAACATCTGGTGAAAATAAAAATAGATGTGTACAGATACACAGATACGTTTTGAAAGTAAGCGCAACAGACTGATGTTGGCATGCGTGCCCATCGAAGACTGTCCCCTACTTCTGTCATTTGTCACTCTGTTCGTTTTTTTTAGTAAATTACATAGCATGTACCTTGCTTTTTGTCTTTTTATCCTCACCTATATTCACTCAGTATTGTATTTTGTATCTTAAGAGTTTTGTACATGACTACAGTTGTGCATTATTGTCACTTACTGTGCTTTCTCTCTTTTTGCGATCTCCCAGGTTGTACCTGAAAATACACACGTGTTTGTCCAGGGCAGCTACCTGGTAAATAAAAACTAACCAAATAAAATACCTACACACTCAATTTCCCTTATGTCCCAATCTAATCCAGCCTTTTAACTCCTGCACTCTACCTCCAACTGTTTGAATTTAATCTTGAGCCACTTGTACAATGAACACCGTCAGAAATGCGTGTGTAAAATGAGTCTATATAGTACATGCAAGGCAGCTTCAAAAAAAAAAAAAAAACAAAAAAAAAAAAATTTACCACTTAACTAATCTTTTTTATTTAGTTTGAACATTTTTCAACAAGTATAGAGGTATAAAAGTACACAAATGAGTATGGAGAACAACTGATCCGCTATTGTATCTTAGTTGTTATATGAAAGATCGTATTCCCTAACTGAGCAGTAAGAGCCCATTTGCAATAAATTGGTCTCATTTCATCATACATGAATACTGTCAATCTGTGCCTGCAGAGACATCCCTACTGTTCAACTGGAGCTGCAGCTTGTGATGCCCAATGAGATATAACAGGGGCACCAATGGGGTGCTGTATAGCACTAAACTGACCAGATAGAGGCCTTAGCTGGTTCAGCCAGTTGTGGACTGAAGGCTTCAGGGAGATCCCAGAGGCGCACAGGTTTTTCCTTAGTCACTGTTCTCCTCAACGTGGTAGTTCATGTTTTTATACAAAAGTCAGGGAACATAAGAAAGAGTAGTCATGAAGTTTAGAAAAATATAAGAAAAACAAAGAAAAAGGGGGCGGGTCATCTCACGGAATGAACTCAGAGTGTCTGTCCAACTTGTGGTGCACCCTTTTCTTTCCTCTATTTCTGAACAGGTTTAATTTGTTAGAAAGGGTGCACACCAGACATTTCAAGGAGTATATTCCACCATCCCTCTACAGCTGGAATGTGGATAGTATGCCACAGCTGGGTGATCACTTTTTTTGCTGCCAGTAATAGAACTAGCAACAGTTTAAGGGTTGGCCCTATTAGTGAACCAATACAATTCTTAATTAGGGAATTCCTGATTATTGTGTTATTGTTGCAAATTGTAGGAACTGGTATGTGTGTGGGTTGTACTGCTCTGGGCTAAATTATGCCATTAACACAACTGCTCATCTTAAAGACTCCTGTTTACTTATGTTACCCCCAATGTTTCGCCATACATAATGGCTTCTTCCAGGCAATTCTGTAATATTTATAGATACAATTATGATTAAAGTTCAAAAAGAAACTGGTCATCAATTATATCTGATATATAATACAGTGTTACAACCATACCTATATGGGTTTTTCGCCTACATATGGCTGAAACGTCACTGTTGTAAAATATAAAGCTGTAAAACAGATAATGCTTTAAGTATCTATTGTTCATATTGTACACTTAATTCAAAATTGCATTTGTGTAACCCCAAAAATGCCCTGTGCTCCCTCTACCAATCTCAGTGTGCACTTTAGTGTACTACAGCTCCTACTGACCAACCTCTTTGGCTTGTCTGATGGATTTTAGATCTAGAAGGATTCAGTGTAGTCTTTAATTTCACAATCTGTAATTAATACAAAACACCTTTATACTGCTTTAGCTTAAAGGGGCACTGTCAGCTTTTCCCCACTGTTATTGTTTATTTTACACTAGTGGCTCTCTAGGCACATATCTGTGTAAATGCTTTAGTAGAATACCCCTGCATAAAAGAAAGCACAATCTGTGTACTTTTTTTTTTTATAAATTACACCTTTCCATTTCATCAAACCCGTATTAAATCTGCCGGAAGCAGATTGAGTGATGAGAAGGCGCCGAGAACGCGCGTCTACCGAGAGCGCTATTCAGACACTCACATTTTATCATCCCCATCCCAACAGCCACATAATCCAGTGCAATATGCTATTTTAAGCGGTTCCTGGTATTTGTGACAAAAAACCGAGCACTCGTTCAGTAGCAAAATAGTATTAGAATCTGGTGCTGAAATCCCGCGCATGCGCAATAGCACCCGGAGGACAGATCCCGCACATGTGTGAGAATGTACCGCTATTGCGCATGCACGGGATTTTGGCACCAGATTCTAATACTATTGCTGAAACATGAATGCTCTTTTGTCACAAATACCAGGGCTGCTCGTCATTATGTGCGCACGGATGTAATGACGTGAATGTCTGACCGTGTACTCTCGATGAGCGTCTGCGTTCTCGGCGCTTCTCACCACTAATCCGCTTCTGGTTGACGGAATTTTAATTTGGGACAGATGAAATGGAAAGGCTGCTAATTTATAATAAAAAAAACAAAAACACACAGGTACACGGATTGTGTTTTCTTTTATGCAGGGGTATTCTACTAAAGCATTTACAGATATGTGCCTAGAGAGCCACTAGTATAAAATAAACGATAAAGGAGGAAAAAGCTGACAGTGCCCCTCTAACCAGCTTACTGTCTTTAATTTCTATTTGGCAACGTGCACTGAATGCATGGTTCTGAAAATTAGATTCAGATCATTCTGTAAAAGTCATGTTATTATATCCTTATTTGTGCCCAACTAAAGTGTGCACAACCTTTGGGTTTGTTGCAAACTGTCATATTTTCACAATATTTGTAGCATTTCTAATTTGTAGGGAAAACCGTGAAAGTCCGAGCTTGGGGAGAGAGAGGGAGAGCAAAATCGATTCAATTTCTCATCGTTCACAGTAGCAGATCATGCTGCAGGATGTCATGGGTACTGTACTGGTTTTGTAAGTTACTGTTAGGAAATAAATCATCACATGGCGTTACTGTAACATGCCAGTACCCATTCTGGATCTTGGCCAATTCAAAGCCTAATGCAATTCATTTTTATGCTGCTGACTGACAACCCTGCCCATGGTATCAAAACGGGTTGTTAAACACATTTCCCAGGGTCACTCAGGATCCCTTCTTCAGCAGGAACGTCTCTAAACACATTACTAGCTATATGAATTACCTGGTGAGTACAAATGGTGCTGCTTGGATCTGAAATAAATCAAGAGTTAGTCAGTACTTGGAGAGTGTTTGGTTACTCACCTTTTTGACACGAAAAGTGGTTAAAAGCATCCTTATTTGCTGGAGTCTATTGGAAATCTGCTACATGTGGGGAAAACAAAACGTCTGTGGCACCCCTTTACAACAGCTTTTAGGGCTTGTTGAAAATCCATTTCTCTGCTTCTTTTAAAACACTCAGAATCCCATATTTTTGTTTAAAAAGGGACTAAATATAAGTGATCATGGAATGCAAATAACACGTCATTAGACACTCGTGCGTACAGCTGGTTAGCCATCAAGAATTGTTAGTGGCCACCAAATCGAGTCCCCGGCCAAAGCAAGTGGAACAGTATAGTGCAGTGGTTTAAGGCTCTGAACAGCAAACTTGGGAGACCTGGTTAAAACCCCACAGCCCCCACTTGCATACTGTGTGACCCTGGGCAAGTCACTCAACTTCCTTGTCCTCCCAGGTCACACCTGTAAACAAGCTTCAGCTTAGTGTCTCTCCCCTGGTTAAAAAAAAAAAAAAAAAAAGGGTTGCGTTCAAACATCTACAATGGTGGCATGCCCTCCCCAGTTGATTTTATTTATTATTTATTAAATTCTGGTGACCAGGTGAGCCCACTGAGCCCGGGAGGTCCCTTTTGCAGGGGCGACCAGGGATTACATAGCACAAGAGACAAATACAGCGTTAATTCGGGTTACAGGAACAACAACTACACAGTTATGATGGCAGTACAGAAGCAATGCAGTACAAATGTAATAAATAGGTTGATCAGCGGTGATAACATAGTACGAATATTAGAAGTTTAACATAGTGTTTAAACAGTGGTGGAGGATAGGATCTGGTTAGTCATTTATCTCTGGGTTCCTATCAGGAGACGGTGAAACGGTAGGAATTGGCGACCGCTAGGTGGGCCTTAAGCCTTGTGCAGACGTTTCTGATAGAGGGGCCTTCCTGCACCCCAGGAGGGAGTTGGTTCCACAGTGTGGGAGTGGTGAGGGCAAAGGACATAATGCCCACCTTGGTTCTAACCCTGGGGACATCTAGGAAACTTCGGCCAAGTTATGCGGAGGTGTCGGTGATTGGCCTTTAGAGCAACGAGGCCAGAGAGGCGGGGTGGGGGCCTGACTAACTTGTAGGTTACGCTGAGCAGAGCGTACTGGAGGCGTGCATCCAGTGAGGGCCAGTTTAGGAAGGACAGGGAGTCACAGTGGTGATCCCTAGGGTTGGCCTGGGAGTCGAAGCGAGCCATCTTGTTGTAAAGTACCTGAAGTCTGTTCTTCTCCAGCTTTCCGAGCCCTTGCATGACTGGGGCAGCATATCCGAGTGTCGGGAAGAGGACACTGGTGATGACTGAAATTCTGGCTTCGGATTTGGAAAACAACATCTGCTAGGATTTAAGCAAGACATTCTGGAATATAATAAATCGGCTAATGCAGGTTACAGAGTGATCCAGCAACAGCAGGTCTCACTATCATGGAGGTGACCAGCAGTTAAGTGGAGTGCTGCAGATGGCAGCACATCAGAGTGTGCTGCCGTAGCCCCCTCCCCACGTTGGGCTGGGAAGCTACCTCTCTTCTTGTAGGGTAGACTCTGGTGCCAATGCTGCATGATGCTGGGGAAGGAACAAAAGAGAAGAACAGGGGGTAAAGTCCTGCTGGCTGTACAGACAGTGGCCTCTTGGGTATCCTTGTGTCCCACACGAACCTAGCTGTACTTGTGGTGGCAGGTATCAGGACTGGGAGCTTGCCTAGAGGAAGCCCGATTGATAGCAGCTAGACAGTTAAACAGCCACTGACGCCTTGTGGAGAACTCTGAGAAACATAATATTTGGACACAAAGCAGCTTATATTTCTCATCTCCATTATTTATTACTGAGGTCATATCCATGAAAACAAAATAGCTGCTCCTTGAGGGTTCATCAGCTCCCTATTTCTTCCCAACCTGATGTCATTATACTCTGCTTGTGACATCAGTTATTCCCATGGCAACATGCTACAGAGGCAGATGAACTCTAAGAGATCAACATCTTGTTTTTGAGTAATTTCTTCAGTAATAAATAATGAAGAGAAAAGTATACAGAAAATAGATGAAATACAAGTTGGAATGTGTCTAAATATTATGTTTTCCAAAGTTTTACCAAAAGCAGCAGCAGCTCTTTAAATCATTTATACGATGGAAAAAAATGAAATGATTGTCCTCGCTCCACTTTGTTTGGTTTTTTTAATCCCCCTCCCAGCCTGATGAAGTAAAGGCCTAAATTAGACCTAAACTGGTTCTATACAAACTTGCCTTGATTTTAGTGAAGAACTGTCGGAAGCACGCTCTCGGATCCACTTTGAGGCTCTTCGCCAACTCCAAAATGAACTGCATGACTATTGTCTGGTGAGCAACTTGTTCCATGAGGGCATGTTTCTGGGAGAAGAAAAAAAAAAAAAAAAATGTTAAAATGATTATTAACCCAATAAAAGCCCTTCTCTGTGACCACACCTCACGTCTGCCAAGACCCTCCCCTTCCTAATAAAAGCCTTTCTCTGAGACACCTCACGTCTGCTCTTAAGACCCCTCTCCCCAATAAAAGCCCTTCTCTGTGACCACACCTCACATGTCTGTTCCTAAGACCCTCCCCCCCACTGTCTATGCTCCCTCCCGCCTTCCATATCCCCACAGCCAGTGGATCCAGATGGGCAGAGTCAGGGTCAATGGGGTGAGGCCTGTGAGGAGTGATAGGCTGTTCATGCTGTCATGCTGGGCTATTTCTGTTGTTCTGCACCGACAGGACGCTGGCATGCAGGGATGCACGAGCATGCACGCGTGCGTGGCACCAGCTACCATTTTCCCTACCCTCTCCATAGTTGTGGCTGCAATGTCACCGAGTTGGCAGCCTTGCAGCAGATTTGGCAGCTCTCCTTTCCCGGAGGAAAGCATCTTCTGGGATGCTCGACCCCCGGACTCATTCCTGAACCCAAGTTGCCAGCGTTATGAACCGAAGCTCTACTGCTGTGCTGATGGGCAGCCTCCAATATGTCTTTTTTAATATCAGACAAAGTGTCATTTAAGATTAAAGGTAACAGTACTCTGCATGTTCCGGTGAGAAAGGGAAGAGACTTTAACTCCAGAACTGCCATTGTGTCACAAACCTAAATGTAATCCCCAACCTCCCTCAGCATGGACTGATCTAAATATGCGTAAAGCATGGGGCACATTAACCCTGTACTTTTCTACAGCGGTTGGAATTACATTTTGCAGCCACTAGCCAGCAGGGCCAATGACTGAACTTTTCCACTGGTCCAGCTGGTGAACTTACTGAAATCGTACCTTCTCCAGTACAAGCCTACAGGGCTAGTTAGAGGAAAATCTTACTAGCCTGATACAAATTCTACCAGCATGACTAGTGGGCTGGTGCCAATTGTGACCAGTTTCTAGTAATCTTTTTGCGTTTTTCTACCTTTGCTTTGTCACAGAATATTGTCACCTTTCACCTTATGTTTCTCCCCAGTCCCACAATCGCGGGGTTACTGTGGTTGCATTCTTTCACCACCCCATGGGGCAGGCGCAAACAGCAGTCTTTACAGCTGATGCCAAGGAGCTCCTTAGTCTGCTGGCAGGGAGGCATCTGGAATTCAGGGTGACCTGCGCCCTCGCTTCTTGGGAGTCAAGAATTTCATCTGCAATGCAATGCGCACAAAGATTGAGACTGGAGGTCACACGTTATGCTGCACCACACCATTAGGCCAGCCTGTTTGGATCCTGCTCATTTCAGTTATCTGCTGTACTGCAGCAATCAGCAAGCTCCACTTGTCACTTTACTGTACCTCCTCCACTTCCAGATCAATACACCAGATGACGAGGTAGTTAGCCGTCTCCTCACACACCAGGTCCGGGTTATCAGACAGGTATTTCTGACTGTCATCCCAACGCCGTAGCATACCTTAAGGGAGAAAGGGTGGGGGGAAAAAACAACATAACCAGTACTTAGCCTCAGGACAGGAGTGGGACAAGTCATCAAACTGGAGCTTTTAAAGCTCTATGTATGGTATATGGACTCCCCCGCTGCTACAATGCAGCCCTTGTCAGCTGCAGGTGACTGTAAATAAACTTTACGAGGCAGCACCCCACATCGGTGAGGACAGATCACCCAGATCCCTCCCACAGAGCTTTTTCTACCCTGGCCATGTTCATCAGGAATATACCCAAGTTCAGGTACATGAATACCATATCCTTCCCAGTTCTGGCTGCCCTCCCAATATCTACAAAGGCTTCTCCCTCCATGAGAGGGGCTCCTTGGGAAGGGCTGTCCTCCCCCCCCACCCCTGGTCAATCCACTGATCAGGGCTAGGATCCCATGTTGGCAGACACTAGGACCCAAGGGAATGCAGGAACCCAGACCGACATACAGACTTCTTGGGGGTCACTGCATCAAGGCCATCCGTCCTGACCGCAGCGCATTCCCAAATGGCAGTTGCCATGGTCTGGCCTGTTTTGCACTGCACTTCCGAACTAGAGTGCCTTGCACGGCAGCTTCATTTGCTGCCATCGGGGCAGCCCTTTTATTTATTTAAAATTGTGTTAACCACGTTTAATAAAAAAAAAAAACCACTGGGTCTCATGGCCCTTTTACAGGCTTGACCTGGGCATGTAACAAGACATAACACGTCATCATTGGTTATATTATTCAGAAAAGGATAATGTACAAGAAGCAAAACTTTAAGACATAGTACTTATGTAAAATCACATTCTTAATTACACACACAAATTGAACATTCTGTATATTTCATGTTTGGTGCCTGACGGTTCAAAGTTCTCACTTCGGTTTGTTTAAAAGGCACCCCGCCTTTTTTATTTTACAGTTTTTTTTGGTTTTTGCACACAGGGGGCACAGCAAGAGTCATGGCATCATCTGATAAAAATTTCAGGTTCTGCTTTTGTTCAAATAGTGCAACAAGAGGGCTACTTTTTGTGGCCTACAGAATTCTGTAACCAAAACAAGATTTATGCAATTCATCTCTGAGCATGTGGGAGGCAATTTATACTCAACCTCCAATATCAATTTGAAGGTTTTTAAATTTTTATTTGCCGCATAAATTACAGCATCATCTGCATAAAGCACCAATTTTGTCTCATTACAAACCACTGGAAGTTCATTTATGAATAGGGCAAAAAACAAAAAAAAAAAACATTGGTCCCAATATGGATCCCCGTGGAATAGCAAATTTAACATCTCTGGGGTCAGATAGGGATCCATTTACTCTCACCTATTTTCTGTTTGTTAAATAACTACCTACCCAGTTTATCACTGGTTCCCCAAAACCAATTTGGCTCAGCTTGGTTCTTTTGCCGATATGCTTGCATAGAAATATGACAAAACAGACCTAATTTAAAGGAAAACTGTGGATATTTCCCAAACCACTCCTTCCACATCCCAAGGCCCCGGTTTGCATTTTCAACTTAAACTGAAAATGTGAAAAATACCCCCCGATGTAGTTTAAGTTTATTATTTTTGTTCGTGGCTTCTGATTTAAAAGAATGTCCGCAGCCATCTCGCGACTGCTGTGTGCATTCCATGCTCATTCTATTTTAATACACCCTTCTGACTCTGCCATTGATCAGAAGGGTACATTAGCCAGCCCGGTGGCATGGAGGGCTGAGGCGCTGGATGCCACACCTCGCACCACGCTGGCATCCCCGTTTTAGGAACAAGCATGGGCCACTGGGGATTGGCAGCGGAGAAGGACTAAGCGTCTGTAGGACTGCTCTCTTTCTCTGAGAAGGGGAGCGGGGTCACCAGTGTTCGGTGCCTAACTGGTCTAACGGAGGCCAGGGGGGAGGAGGAGTGCGCCACCATTGTCGAAAATACGGGTGGAGGTGGGGCAGGACATCTGGAGTAGTGTGTGGGGACGCGTGCGTGCTTCCTCCATCATATGTCAATCCACGCCTCGTCTCCTGGGGAAAAAAAATGGAGGACAAAAGAGAAAAGAGTGTTGCCATGGAGAGTGCTTAGCAGGCCCGGCTCCCGGTTAGCCATGGTGCCAGCTTTTTTGGATCTGGTCTCCAGGCAGGGGTTGGGGAAACCTGCTGGCTCCGTCTGGGGGGTAAGCCTTGGGGGTGAGGGTTGGCACCGGCTGGCAGACGCCGGGGGACGTGGGGGCTCCCTCCAGATAGGACAGTGGCAAAAGGAGAAAAAAAAGAGAGTACCAAAAAAAGGGTATATTAGCATAAAGAAAGCAAGGGATGCATACGGCAGACAAGATGGCTGCAGACATTCCGAAAATAATAAAACTTAACTACATCAAGAGGACTCTAATCATTTTTAATTTAAGGAGAAACTGCAAACTTAAGCCTTGGGATACAGTTAGGGAGCTTTAAGAAATCTCATTTTCCTTTAACACACAATGGGTCCATGACTTTCACTGTGATTTCCATAACTTCCAACACAGACCATGGCAATGCCATAATTTTCCCAAAATTTTATATGGCAAAAATGCATCCTAATTACCACCATTTGATATTTGTTTTACTGCAACTGCTGGAAAAAAGTGCAAAACGTTGGGAAAATATTACTGCAATTTGGTACAATTTATCAGTGCCAGTGGCTCAGCAGGTTGCACATTCGCCTTCGAGGCCCAAGATCAGAAGGCTGTGGTTCTAGGAACTTGGGGTGAATCCCAATATCAACAAGGCAGTGCAGCATGAGGGGGGTGCTGCACTCCGGAAGTGTCATCTTTCAGAAGGGACGTCAAACCAAGGTCCTGTCTGCCTGTTCTGGTGGTCCTTCAGGGGAATGTTAAAGATCCCAGAGCACTTCTTGAAAAGATAGGGAATTTTATTTAAGAGCACCTTTCTCGATAGTCCGAGATCTCAAAGAAAACTTACCAGCTGGTGTGTGTTTGTGCTCAATGGACAGTGCATGAATTGCTGAGCCATAATTGTGTCCTGTTTCTGAGCATTTCTAGTTTAAAGTACCATGCTTCAGTGTCTGGCTGCATAATTTCTCAATGTTTAAATGCTGTAGGAGCGCTCCGCTGATGTCATATGGAGAGCTCTGTGGCTTCCCTGACCGTTTCACTGTAGTGCGATCTGTACCCTACTGTTTCATACACCGTTTTCTCTGTTATTCAGTCTTCTTGTGCTGTGAAAATAAAGTGGTTTGCCCTGTACTGACTGCGTGATGTTTTAAACAAATTAAATATTTTAGTGAACAGAAGCTTAACGACCCCCCCCCCCCCCAACAGCATTCAGTGGAGTGTCAGGGAGATATTTGTTTTCGCTACCATAAACTCACATTGTGGAAGTACAGTTATGTGGAGCAAGTGTAAATGATTAGGACTGCCACAGTACCACAATTTCCCCCCGATTTTGTACAGTGTTCTGCATGGTGCATGTACCCCAATTGATTCACCGAGGAGGGTGTAGTTCTTTTTTGGGGGAGAACCCCCCCCACACACACTTTGCAGCACAAAGAAATACAGTGAATAACATGACCTTTCAGCAGGCACACACACACTGTGTAGCGCTTTGTGCCAACACTGCATTTCAGTCTTTGTGAATGTGCACAATATTTGTGAATGTGCACAATATTTGTGAATGTGCACATTAATGTGGGGGCTCAATATCAATCACTGCCCCTCATCGTTCGTGAGTGCCCCTGTCCATCATTCTCAGTGACCAGCTTCCCAAAACATTTTCGCAACCTGCAAGTCAGCACACAGTTCAGTAACCCCATGATAACTAATCCCCCACAATAAATCCTTTAACCATAGTATCCGTATTAAGTTTGCATATTAGAGGTTCAATTGTCAAGTTAAACAAAAGGGGGTGACAGTGGACAACCCTGCCTAATTCGGGTTATAAACTGAATCTAGGGAAAACATGCTTCCTACCCCTTTACAAATCATGTACTAAATAAGGCAGCTATCACATCACAAGGACTAACATGGGTTCAGGAATGTATTGACTACATAGGAATAAAGTTATACAAAACTGTTAGCAAAACAATATCTAAAAACCTGGCCTTGCTTAAGTCTAAAGTTACGGATTCACTAACTAAATGGTACAAATTACCATTAGGAATGTGGAGTTGGCTAAATTCAGTCATAATGAATATTCTTCCTAGAGTTTTATATGTTTTCTCAATGTTACCTTGTCACATAGGTAAAAAATGAATTGAGGGATTAAATTCACAAATCTCTAAATATATTTGGGGATTTCAAAAAAGTTAGAATGGCATATTATAAGCTCGCTAGAGCCCAAAAAAGAGGGGGTGGGGTTAAAGGCTCCTGATTTATTTCTTTATTATCTGGTGACCAGACTCTCACAGATTTCACACTGGGTCAGACATAATGGTGAGGTTTATATTCCAGAGTGGGTTTTATTAGAAAGATATTTAGTAATAAGGCAGTCGGTGGATTTACAGGCTATGATCCATGCCAAAGAGATTTCAATAAGAAACTCTAAAATTATACAAGATTCAGTTAGGGGCCCTAAGGTATGTTAAGTCTCAGGTATTGTTGGATTTACCAAATTCTAAGAAACAACCAAAGTGGAACAACTGGGACCTGGGAGGACAGTAGTCTCTGCCAAGTGCCAAGGACAGTCTACAATTGAGTGAGAAGAGAAAGAAAGTGTTGAAACAGAGGATGGAGGAGTACACAGAGGAAGTAGGGAATTTAAACAAGGAGCGGGGGTGGCAATTGGGCAAGAGACATGCAGAGACCACAGGCTGGGAAACCATATGAGCTTACCCTCCATAACAGTGACAAGGGACAAATGGCAAGTAGTATTGGTGATGCTAGTAAAGGAGGGCAGGATTGGGGAAGAGGGTGGAAGGTGGTTACTCTTAATACTAGGAGCCTTGGGAGGAAAACTGCAGAGTTATAGGTGCTTATGGCAGAGGGAGAGGTGGACATTGCAGCCATTACAGAAACATGGGCCACCCAATACAATCACTGGGACCTGTATGCACCAGGGTACATGTTACTCCGTAGGGACAGGATGACCGGGAAAGGAGGGGGTGTGTGGCACTATATGTGAAGGAACGACTGAAGTGTGTAAGGGAGGAAGGTGGAATTAAATCAATTTGGATGCAAATCCAGGATTCCAAGAATAGGATTCTTAAAATGGGAGTGGTGTACAGACTGCCATCTCAGATGGAGGAATTAGACAGGGAACCAGCAGGGCAGATCAGGAGGACTTGCGAGAAGGGTAGTGTGGTGACTATGGGGGACTTCAACATGCCAGGAGTGGACTGGAGTACCCCAACAACCAGGAACAGAAGGGAGCAGGTACTGCTGGATGCCTTCCAGGACAGCTTCCTGCTGCAAATGGTCAGTAAACCAACCAGGTTAGGGAATACCCTTGACCTTGTGCTGGCAAATGGGGACATTGTGAGAACACCTACAGCGGAGGAACCGCTGTCAGGGAGTGACCACCACTCAGTATAGCTCACATTGGATACGGGCAAGGAAGGAGTAGAATCTGGCACAAGAGTGCTGGACATCCGAAGGGCCGACTTTGGGAGGATGGGGGAAGTGGTAAAAGGGTACCTGGCCAGAATTCAGTCTAGTATGGACACTAACCAGAGGTGGGAGCTCATAAGGCTCGGGATAGTGGAGGCAACCAAAACCTGCTGCAAGGCCCAGAGCAAGAAGGCTAGGGCTAAGAAACAGAGCTGGTTGACCAAGTAGGTCAGGGAAAAGGTAAGGAGGAAAAGAGCTGCCTTTACGAAGTACAAGAAAACAGGGAGGGGGAGGAGTACTTGACGGAATCGAAGGAGGCGACAAGGCAGTAAGGGGAGCCAAGGCATCTACGGAACTCAGGCTGGCACAAGGCATTAGGAAAGGGGGGGACTTCCTTAGGTACATCAGGGAGAAAAGGAACTGTAAGGTTAGGAAGGAAGGGGTTGGGTGGAAGCAGGGTGCGATAAGGCAAAAGCACTAAATGAGTACTTCTGCTCAGTATTTACTAAAGAGAGGGGTGACACCAAGGGGGAGAAATGGCAGAAACGGGGGAGGGTGACAGATGGGGAAATCATGGAGGCAGAGTTCGGGAGGGTTTGAAGAACTGAGGGTGGATAAGGCACCAGGCCCAGATGGCATCCACCCCAGGGTACTGAAGGAGTTGGCAGAGGTCCTTGCAGGACCTCTGGCAGACCTATTTAATGCCTCACTACATTCAGGGTGTGTACCTCAGGACTGGAGGATGGCTCCTGTGGTGCCTCCACAACAGCAGTGGCCCCAAGGATGAACCGAAACTACAGACCAGTGAGCCTCACATCCATCATGAGTAAGCTAATGGAGACTATCCTGAAGGAGAGGCTGGTGGCCCTCCTAGAGGCCAAAGGACCACAGGACAGCAGACAGCATGCTTCATACAGGGCAGATCCTGCCAAACCAACCTGGTGGAGTTCTATGACTGGGTAACTGGGCAACTGGACAGGGGCCATGCAGTGGATGTCCTGTATCTGGACTTCAGTAAGGCATTCGACTCTGTGCCGCATGGAAGGCTGGGAAGTAAGTTAGTAGGCACAGGGGCAGGTGCAAAGCTGGTGAAATGGGTAGGGAACTGGCTTCAGGGAAGGCAACAGAGGGTGGTGGTGGTGGGTGGGGAGCTCTCATACCCAAGGGTAGTGACGAGCGGTGTTCCACAGAGCTCGGTGTTGGGACCAGTGTTGTTTGAGATATTCACTGCAGACATATCATTGGACATCAAGAGCAAGATCAGTCTGTTTGCTGAAGATACCAAGGTAGGAGCGGTGGTGGATGACCTAGGGGGATGGCAGGGGTTGCAGGATGATCTGGCAAAGCTTGAGACCTGGTCAGACACCTGGCAACTGGAGTTTAATGCCAAAAAGTGCAAGATGCTGCATTTTGGGATGAAGAACCCAAGGAGGAGTTACCAGCTGGCGGGAGTGCAGCTAGCCCAGACAGAGGAGGAGAAGGTGGGGGTGCTCATTACAGGGTCAATGAACAACTCTGCACAATGTAGGAAGGCAGCTGCAAAGGCCAACAAAATGCTGGGTCGTATTGCAAGGGGTATATCCTCGAGGAGGGAGGAGGTGATTCTGCCACTGTATAGGTCATTAGTTAGACCGCACCTGGAGTACTGCGTGCAGTACTGGCGGCCGTATCTGAAGAGGGACATTAAGTTACTGGAGGGGGTGCAGTGCAACAAAGATGATCAATGGGCTGGGGGACTTATACGAGACGGGGCTGAGGGTGTTGAACATGTACTCACTGGAGGAGAGGAGGGACGGGGGGACATGATTGAAACCTTTAAGTACATGAAAGGAATAAACAAGACAGGTACAGAGGGGCTGTTCAAAGTAAGGGACGGGAGGGACACCGGCGGCCATGATATGAGACTAGGGGGAGGAAGGTTCAGGAGAGAGATGAGGAGATTTTTTTTTTTTTTGTTTTACACAGAGACGGTGGTGGCTGGGTGGAATGCGTTACCTGCAGAAGTGGTATCCAGTAGAACAGTGGACTGCTTCAAAAGGGGATGGGACAGGACAAGGGGGAGGCTCAATGAAGGGGAAGGGTGGAAGGAAGGGGCAGCTGCAGAATAAGGGGTGCTAGCTGCACATTTGAGCAGACGTGAAAGACCTCTAGGCCTTTATGTGCTGGCAAATTTCATATGTTCGTAACACAAATTTCATGTTGAATGGGTCTTGTTTATTTAATATTAATTGGATACAGAGGGGGGAATCAGAAAAATGCAGGATGTAGCTAAGGAAAGTTCCTTTAATTGTTTCACAATGTTTAAAAATAAATATGGGGTTAAAAAAGAAGAAAAAAGCATTTTTAATAAGAGTATGAAAACAGTCATTGCATCTGCGATACACTTAGAATCTGAGGCTGATGAAAACACGAATGGATTCCTGGATTCTTTGCATCAAACACTCTCAATTTCATGCATGTATGGTCTTCTCTTAGAATGCTCCAGAGGGTTAGCCCCAGAACCAATCAGATGCTGGTCCCAAGAACTTGGGTTAAGTACAAATGGATGGGATTGGGGTAAGATCTGGTGCTTTTTGGCCAAAGCTCTAAATGCAGTTAACTTACAAACAATACATTTTAAGACATTACACAACCTGTATTATATTCCACATCTCAGATACAAGATGGGTTTACACGGTTCTCTGAATTGTAATAAATGTAACTTAGAGTTGGGAACACTGGGGCATACGTTTTGGAATTGCTCACTGGTCCAATCTCTTTGGGATCAGATAAAGGTAGCGGTTATGGACTGTCCTATGTTATGTGACAACATTAACTTAGAAATCTGTATTGTTCATTTTAATGAAAGTACACATTGGACATTAGAGCAGAAATACTCTATTACTAATAGGGTTTTCCTTCCCCCCCACATACATTCATTAATTGACAGTTGACCAAATACAATTCATAGCCAGTGTCTATAAACAGTCCACACAGCGTAATCATATTCATTTATAACACCTTGTTGTTATAGCATTTCATACACCATTCAACATTACTTTCATTTTTCTTTAGTTGGTTAAGGGGGGTACTTAAAACTTAAACTAGTAACCATTAACAATTAACTCAATTTGTGTCCATCCTTTCCTAATCATCTCATATTTGAATAGAGGCCCTTTCTTTCAGTTAAATAGTCCGCTACCCTCCAGAAGCATTCTTTCCCCATGCTCAGAGCACCCATATATTTCGCCCAGGTTCTTTCTAACCTATCTTCTGTCCCCTTCAGGCAATATGTCAGGTTATCGATTGCTAATACCTTCACCGCAATCTCTTTCCACTGACCCGCTGTAAGCCCCAGAGCTGTGGTCCATACATTTTGTATTCCTACCCTAGCTACTGCAAGTAAAATTCTGATCCACCTGGGGCAGAGAAACCATTCCCCATTCTCTTCTCCTTCCACCCCTAACAGCAGTGATTTTTGGGAGCTCTCAATGGGCGCTCCCCCTCACAGATGCAATTTCTTTGGCTATGCCTTTCCGGTACGACTTTATCACTGGACAATTCCAGTAGTAATGCTGGTAAGTACCCCTATTTATTTTACGTTTACTGCAGAACGGCGAGACCCCTGGGCAAAAACTATGTACCATAGCTGGCGGGTAATATAGCCTTTGTATATATTTAAATTAAGCTTCTTTAAACTTATTACACACTAATAATCCCTGATGGGATTCTAACATCAGTTGCCAATTAGCCTCACTAATTTCTTCCCCAATGTTCCGTTCCCACCAAACCTTCGCCTTCTGGGGAAGGTCTTGGAAAAAAAAAAAAAAAAAAAGTTTTCCGATCTAATTTTACGGCTCTCCCTACTAGCCCCTTCTCACATCTACGAGCCAGCATTATCTCCCTCTCCACGTCTTCCATCAATCCCCTTGCTTCTCCAGGTCCACTGAGCCATTTGTAATAATCCCTTACTTGGAAATATCTATACATGTGTGAGATAGGCAATCTCCATCTCTCTTTCAAATCCTGGAATGTAGATATGCCCCCCAATGTTAAAGTCGCAATACATTTCACCCCCTTGTCCTGCCACAGTTTAAACCCATCGTCCTCCAGGCCTGGTAAGAATTCAGTATTCCCTACCACCAGAACCAGCAGAGTCCGATACGTGTCAATGCCTTATCTCTTTTTAATTTTCTCCCAGGCCAATAAGCCCGCCACCACCATTGGGTTAGGTGCTACTAGCTTTCTGTACCGCTTAAGTCCTTCTCCACCTAAGTAACTCGAAATACTCCTTGGAACCCCAACCTCTTCTAACTCAATCCACCCGGCCACTTCCTGTCTGTGTACCCAATTTTGGATGTACCTGTATTGTGTTGCCAGAAAGCACCCCATCACATCCGGGAAGTTTAGCCCCCCTTGTGCCACCGCTGCTTTCAGCCATTTCAGACTAATTCTATGGTGTTTGCCTTTCCACACAGACGTTGTAAATGCCTTTTCCAGTTTCTTTATATCCTGGGCTACCAGGCTGAAAGGGATCATCTGCATTTTATACAAAAGTCTGGGCAGAACACTCATTTTGAGGAGGTTAATCCTTCCCATCCAAGAAATACTCAACTCCTTCAACCTACTCAGGTCCTGTAACACTTCCCTAATCAGAGGTCTATAGTTCACCTCATACAAGCTCCCCACTTGTTTTCCCATCTTAATCCCTAAATATGTAAATGTGCGTTGGACTATTTTCAACCCCCAGGCATCTGTCCTGATGCCCCCTCCCAAAAACATTATTTCCGACTTTTGCACATTCATTTTATACCCAGAGAAAACTGCAAATTGCTCTGTTATTGACAATACTTTAGAAGCGGACACGTCTGGCTCTGAAAGAAACAAAAGAACGTCATCCGCATATAGAGATACAACATGCCCCCCCTTTCCCTGAATACCCCTTATAGTGGGCTCACTTCTAACTTTAATTGCCAGGGGTTCTATTGCTAACACAAACAGCAGTGGGGACACAAGCATCCCTGTCTCGTTCCCCTGTATAATCTAAATTCCGGAGATGCCGCTCCATTAATTAGAATCTGGGCCCTCGGGTGTATATAGATTGCCCCCACCATATTTACAAACTCCTCCCCCAACCCAAATCTCTGCAAAATGTGCAGTAGATATTCCCACTCGATTTTATCGAAGGCTTTTTCGGCATCCATCGAAAGAACACAGGCATCACACAGGTGCCTCTCCCCCCACTAGATGACATTTAGTAATCTCCTTAGGTTATGACAGGAGTGCCTTCCTTTCACAAACCCAGTCTGATCCGGGTTGACCAATAGGGGAAGTATGTCTTCTAATCATCTTGCTAAGACTTATCATAATTTTGCAATCACGATTCAAGAGCGAAATCAGTCTAAATGACCCCTAATCCTCCCAAGTTCCTTCCTACTTTAGGAAGAACGGTAATGAGAGCCTGACAACACGTATTAGTGATCTCCCCCCCCTCCCTGGTTTCTTGTAAAATATTGCACAGTGAACCCGCCACCTCTTCTTTCAGTAGTTTGTAAAATTCCACCCCAGCCCATCAGGTCCTGCCGCCTTCCCATTCCTCAGCTGGCTTATCGCATTCTTTACTTCCATCACCGTAATCCCCCAGCTTTTGCCTTTGTGCTTCATTCAACTTGGGTATTTCCAGATCCTTTAGTAAGCCATCCCTTTCTCCCACTTTCCCTTAACATTCAGCCCTATACAATTCTTCATAGTACTCCTTAAATCTATTACGAATTCCAACTTCCTCCTTGAGTATTTTCCCCTCCTTATTTCTAATTTGAACTATCCTGTAGCTACTTTTCCCTCCCTTCATAAGCCGCTCCAATAGAGGACCCAATCTATTGCCCCATTCATACATCCTCTCTTTTGCAAAGAAAATATTAGTATTACCCAAATTGACATTGATCATCTCCCTCGCCACCCTGAGCTCTGTTTTTCTTCTCCTCCTCCCCTAAGGATTTCCCTTTCCAATTCACTAATTTTGGCTTCCAAATCCCTTTGTTTCTGCCTTTTGTCTCTTTTTTGCTTAGCTGTGTTGCCAGTTATAACCCCTCTCGTAAATGCTTTGCCAGCTTCCCAGTACGTGCCCTCATCTTCCACCGTGCCCTTATTTGTCTCCTCATAAAATTTCCATTGCTCTTTTACAAAGTTCCGAAACTCCTAACCAGCATATACGTAGGAAATCTCCAATGACCTCTCTGTACATCATTCTGACCCAAGGCAAGCTCCATTTCCACCATAACATAATCTGCTAGAAATATCAGACTATGCCCCATTGCTCTAGTGTACTTATACAAGTCTATATGAATACAGACATAGTCCAGCCGTAACCAGGAATGATGTGGGTTCGGGAAAAAAAATGTATAATCCTTCACCCCAGGATTAGCTGTTCTCCATCCATCAATCCAGCCTAGTTCTGTTAACCCAAGTAGCCAGTGTTGTATATCCCTATCCCCGTCTGTTCTATCCCTGTTCCCCAGGTAATCTAACGTAGGATCTGCTATGAAATTAAAGTCCCCCCTTCCCCCGTATCAAATTAGTGAATTGCTCCTTTACCAGGACATCCAGCGCCTTCTGGTAAAAGCTCCTATCCCCATCAGCCAGCGCATATAAGTTTCCAAAAGTAATCACTTTACCCCCCGACCTCCCCCTCTACAAAAACATACCTCCCTTCTAAAGGGTCTCTCACCACCCACTGTGTTTTAAAGGGCAGATGTTTATGAATTAGGATTGCCGCCTCCCCTTATGTGAATTATAGGCTGCTGCATGGCATTCCCCCACCCATCCTTGTACAAGCTTTTTATGCTATTTGACAGGCGCATCTCCTGTAACATAGCCACTGAGACCTTACTTCTTTTAAGAGCCACTAAGATTTTCGCCCTTTTTGCAGGAGACGTAAAACCCTTTACGTTCCAGGAGACTACTTTAACCACCGCCAAAGGCTGAGACATACTATTAGCCATTTTCCCCAGCATAATCGTCCTAAAAGCGTCCTGATCACAGCCCAGACCTCTGCCTCAAACAGATACCATTTTAAAAATAAAATCACAAGTGAACAACCACAAACCTTAAATAATCCCAGCTTTGCCCCTTCCCTCCCTCAATTCAAATTCCAGACTAGAACCCCTTTAACCCCCCTTCCCTTATACTGTCCCTTCCAGTTCCCTAACCCCAACTGTTCCCTCCCATCTACATGTATCACAAACTTCAGTATATAATCACTCCCCCATACACACTACTCCTGCTCCGCCTTTCTTATCCCATAATAAACCACGTGTAACATTTATCTCAGCAAACCCCTAAAGGTCTCTATTACTGTACCACTAATGTACTACCCTTATCTGATCACCCTGCGCACCCCCCTCTCCAGAATCGGTGTCTGCACCCCGTCTATCTGGGCCTCCCTCTCCCTCATTCAACTGCTATAAGGCTTCCAGTCCCCCCAGCCCATTAGTTACCCTTCATACATTCTCCAGGTGTTTACCCCCTCAGGCCCTGCAAAGCCATGTCCCACAATCCCAATCAATAGTGCGATCGCGGCCCCTCCTTACCCCCCAGATGGTCCTGTACTCCCACTTTTACTACGTATACCTCCCTTAGTCCAAACAATGTGTATACCCATGCGCTGAACACTCTCACTCCCAGCCATTCATTATCGCCAAAAAGGTCTGCACCCCATGGTGCTACATGCTCCTTACGGAGATAAAGTTCTGTCTCTAGTCCACACTCATGGGGCCTCCAGCTGCTGTTCCAGTCCCTCCCTTCGGTCCCGAATACATCAACTCAAGCCAGGCGCCTTCAAAAAATCTCGCCAGATCTAGCTTACCTTACCTGATTTGTCAGGCTTGTAGGAGATACCGATCCAAGAGGTAAGAGACCCGCTCCCCCAAACCCTTTTTATTACCCCTTGATTGTTAATTTACCCACACAGGATCCCCCAGCAGATACAGTCACCGATCCAGTCTTTTCCCGATCAACAGGCCGCTATCTTCTTTCCTCGCCTCGAAACTTCAGCCCATCTCAAGTCTTCCGATTCTTCCTATCCCGCTCATCCAGGAAAGCTTGCAGTTTATCAGATTTCCAAAATGAGTATGTAGTTCCCTTCACCTTCACTTTGACTGTGGCCAGGTGCACTATGAAGAAGTCAAGCCCTCTCTTCCGTAGACCATCCATCTGGATATTAAATTGTTGCCTTTTTGTTGTATTCTCTGAGACATATCTTGATGTAAAGTAAGTTTATGCCCCTTGTAAATTAAGTCCTTCTTATGTCTGAAAGCCACCAGCAATGCCTGTCTTGATAATTGTGCAGTCAAAAAAATCACTTGGCGAGGAGGCTGACCATTCTGGGGTCTCGGGGCAAGGGCCCTATGCGCCTGTTCGATTTTTAATTTAGGCTTATCCATTTCCATATCTAGCAACTTTGGCAAAATCACTGCGCAGAACTTCAGAAGATTCCCACCCTCTGCTCCTTCTGACAGGCCTCTGATGCGGATGTTGCGTCTCAAACTATAATTTTCCTGGTAGTCTAAAACTTCTTTTAACTCTTCAACTTCTTTTTCCAGTCGTTGCATCTTATTGGGAATGTCGTTAGACAGATACTCCAGATCTGATATTCTCTGCTCGACCTCTCCAGTTTGGCTTGCGTGCTGCTTCAATTCCTGAGCCAACCCCTTTAAAGTATGATCCAGGTTGTCCCAGCGTGGCTTGAACTCGGCGAGTATTTGTTCAGAGACTGCTCTGCTGATCGCGGTAACCTCTGCCGCCGACAGAGAAATCAGGCCTTGTCCGCCACTCTCGCCTCCCTCCTGCATCGAGCTTTTCTTTGCTTGTTTGGCTGGCTGACGGGCAGACTTGCCAGCGGTGATGTATTCGTACATTCTCCCTTATTTCCTACACCGACCATATTGGAGTTAAATATGAAAAGACCAAATTTAAAGCACTTTATTTCTTTTGAAACACAGAACTCCGGAGTAGTGCAACCAGTCCGTTTACCTGCTCATTAGCGCCCCACTAATAGGGTTTTCTATTAGGAATTTATTACTTAAGTACTGGGTAGACGATAAAATTCCTTCTTTACAAGAATGTAAATCTCAGATGTTGGAGAATATGAAAATAGAAAGACTGGCTTTGGGCCTTAAAGGTCTTAATGCTAAGTTTGATTCTAGACTAGGCACTTTCTATAAACTCCTTTCTGGGGGAGGTTGCTATTTGGGAACTAAGGGATAACACACTCTATATATTAATCTATTTCTCCATTTTTTCCTTCTTTCTTCAGTTTCTTTCTTATGAAATATTTTATTGAATTCATAAAAATATGAACAATGAAATTATGACGTCAATTGTGTACAATTAAAGTACTTATTTAGTTGCTTTTGGAATTTGAATTCATTGTTCAACATAGTATTTATAGAATCTTAGGAGGTTTTTTTAAGGAATAATGAATTAATAGTTAACAGTTTTGCATTACTGTTAAATGCATTTTTTTCTGACTATATTTTAAATATTGTTTTAAAATATATTAATAAAAAAATGTATTGACAAAAAAGCTATGATAACTACATCGCTGCTGAAGCAACACAAATGCAGTCAGAGTTGTACACATAAAACTTACGCTGCGTAGCGCATTACCATGACAGCTAGTCATCCTCCAGTTGTCCCCCACTGCCATCATTTGCAGCACCAGAGTCGTCATAATCCTTGCCGTTTTCCTCCCAGTCTACCTCAGGTTCATAATATGATGGAAAAATGTCAAAACCTTCAAGTCCAGATGCCGGAGACTCGCTTTCTTCCAAGTCAGAATTCTCCATGAATAGTGCGGACAGTTCACCATCCAGGGGATCAGAGGGAGCGCTTGTTCAAGAGGACAACCTCACTTTTACCTCTATCTGCACATTACAATGCCTGCTGTCTCACGGATGCCATACAAGGACGTCATGCGCAACAGCAGCACGCCGCAGAGTGGGACACCAACGGGGCTGTGAGCAGCGTGAAAATGGAAAGAAACACAGAATTTTACTACAGAACTACACAAAAACGATCAAGAATACAGATGAACGACCAACACAGGTAAAAACAATGCAACAGTCCTGAATTTATGCATAGGGCAGTACTGTAGGTAACTGGGAAAGGTGCTCTTTAAAAGAACAAAACAATGATAACCAAACAAATAAATCAAATGAAGAACTGATATATACTAGAACCTCACCCCAACCCTACCTCATCCCAAACCAACATGGGTGCAAGTAATAAATAACAAAAGCAAAACTGATACCGAGACAGTAACATGCACACCACTACCCATAATCCCCCTCTAGCCCACTTAGTCCCCATCCCCATATCAGTAATGATAGCCTGATGCAGCAAAGCAACAGTTTATACAGAAGGTTCAATACCCTCAGACCTTAATGAAACACTAAATGATTCAAAGCCTTTTCACCAATCAGATAAAGTTTCTTTCAGTAACTGCTGTTTGTCCATATTATGCACCTCCTGACTGCCTCACACAACCTGGCTATTGATATGTACAACATCCTAAGCTGCTGTAGCACCAAGTGGCATCTGGCTTACTATATGTAGAAGTTCGGGGAGGCAAATATCGCAATGTGCTGCTTCTGTACGCCCTTAAATTCCAAGGAAAATCACCCAGAACTAAACTCTCATAAGGGAATCTTTCCACCCATGGAAGCTTTCATCGGTTTGCCAAAAACCTCCATAAACAAACTGCAAAATCACAGTCAAATAGGCAATGCTCCATTGTTTCCACTACTGCTGGACACTGGATAGGGGCAAGACTTTTCCTCCAAAGCTTTATGCTCCTTACTGCCCCTAACATTTTGTCGCCCAGAGGCAAACAGTCAAAAATTATTCCACACGTTTTGAGAAATCTGGGACTCCGTTAATTGAGCTAACACTAGATGAACTTTTGCAGGACAACAAAACTTAAAATTCTGGATCTATTGGACATATAGTAGGCATCACCTCTTTGTACAATTTCCCTGATGAAGAAAGCAACTGACCTCCAGTTACTTTCCATTTGTATAGTTTTTAAACAGAGGGACCATACAATCTGGAAGTTTGAACCACTGGGATATGTTTTGTGTCGTATCGCCCTTCTCGAAAGAGAAGGGGAAAAAAAATTTCCATTGGAATCAAGCTTTTGCTATAGCGTTTCCTGAAGTCAACGCTGCAGCTGGTTGCAACATGTTAAGCCTCAGCTTCTCCTGGAGTAGATAAGTCATTTCCGTCTGCACTGGGTGCAGTCTGCTCCCCAGATCATCTGGAAAAAATGCTCAGCTGTCTAGTTTCCAAATCAGATGTGAGCCGGAAGACATAACTTACATAAGATGAGAACTAAGAACTGTCGGATGATGATAATCTTTTTTGTTTTAGAAATTTCCAGAATTTCCACCACACAACTTTTTTATCACATTTCTCCAGAGCTTCACACCAGTTTAGTTGTGCCAGATCCCCAGAACAAGATTTAACCCCTAAAATCTTGATAGCTGAGGAAATATCCGAATGCCTGCCACCATCTGAGGAATTAATCACTAAAGCGCAACTTCTACCTCAATCTACAAATGAACCTCAACAATCTGCGGCATTTTTGGGCTTCAATACCTTATTCAATCTGAAGACTCACAGCTAAGTCATGCAACTCACCTCCCCATCAAGCCCCCCCGACTGAACCTGCTGAGATTGCACAGAACTTTAACACTGTAACAAAAAATTTACCAACCTCTGTCCATCTCGGGAGACTCCCCCAGTCACAATCTAGCCCTAGTAGTAGTAGTTAGGCAGACTGCCTCCCTGCTGGCCACACACCTTCCCCACTCCCCTTTTACTTTAGAGCCACAGTCCCAGAAACTACCTCCAAGCTCCAAAAGGCCCTCCCTACCAGGAGGAGCCCTGGCAATGATGGGTTGTTCCCCTCCTTCCTTAAGCTCGTCTCTCCTGCAATCACTAAACCTCTCGCCTTCCTTTTCAACCTTGCCCTCTCCACATCCACCATGCCAGATTCCTGGAATCATGCTAATGTTGTTCTCATCCTTAAAGCAGTCAATCCGCTTTCTACCGATAACTACAGGCCCCTCTCCAACCCCCCCACCTAAGCAAACTTTTAAAGGGAAATTGTGCACTACCAGCTTTCTGAGCACCTTGGAAAATATTTGCTGCTATGCCACCAGAAGCACTGTTTCTGCAAGCTCCACAGTACCACATCGGCATTTGCCTATTTCACTAACCATGTCCTCAGAAACATGGATGCAGGTAAGGCCACAGGTGCTGTATTCGTGGATCTGACTAAGGAATTTGGCCTAGTTGACCACTGCTCTATTACACTCTACTCTCCACCGCTTTGGCTGCTCCTTGGAGACTTCCTCATGGTTTTGGAGCTATGTCGAGGTCAGGTCCCAGTCAGTTACCATTGGGGCTGCATCCTTCACTGCTTGTCTCCACCGGGTTCCCCCAAGGCTCCATCCTTACTGTTTTCCATATTTATCATTGCACTCCCGGCAGAGAGTCTCTCCTGTGAGGCACTTCTCTATGCAGATGACCTTGTTCTATACCAAAAAGTGACAAGTCACTTGCAAACATCTCCTCCGTCTTTACCCTTAATTATGGTGCTGCTTACAATTGATTTCCTCCCAGAAAGCTCCTGGTAAATGAAACACAAAATCAATGTTATCTGGCTCAAAACCATTCCTCACTAAGGTCTCCAAAGTGGAGTCTCCTCTACTTGTATTCACACCTGTTGGGGCCCCCACCCCCCTGAAAATGTCTCTAGTTTCAAATACTTGGGCGTCACCCTGAACCCCTCCCTTACATTCACTGAATACGTTAATATTACCGTTCATAGAGTTAACCAGAAATTAGGAGCCTCCTACCGGCTAAGACAATTGTTGTCCCATGAGGCATGCCTAGCGACGGCACAAGGCAACTTTCGACCCTTTCTTGATTACTGCTCCCCCATATATTTCCCCGTGTCATGAGTCCTGCCCTCCAGGCTAACATCAGTTCATAACAGCATCTGCTGCTTCTTTCTCCTTGCACCCTTTTCTACCCATCAATGCAACTTGTAATCACTTGGTTGGCTCCCACTTCAAGGACGCTTCACCTATGCCTTGGGCTGCTTAACAGACTACACTCCCAGATGGTCCCGTCCCCTTATTCATCTCTACTCACGGGTAATCGACTACTAGGTGCCTCCGTGAATCATCCGTCCTCTCACTGGTAGTTTCCAGAATCTTCACTACCATGGGTAAAGTCTTTTCCGCCTCTGCCTCCTCCTTATGGAACAAGCTCCCTATATCACTTCACTAGTTCTCCTCCCACTTATCCTTTAAAAGCCACTTTAAAGACTGGTTACTACTGGAAGCTAAATGCCACTGTCCATCTGTGTAAGCTGGGATGATTCCCCCCTCCCCACCTTTTGTGGTGTCTCCCCACCCTCGCGACATCCTTTTCTCTCTCTAGCTTTTTCCCCCACCCCATCAGGCCCCTCTCCCTCCTATGGTCTACTCCACTGCACTTTCCTTACTGTGGACTGTCATACTGAACTTTGAATATCCACTTGGTTGTTACTCGATTTTGTTATTGGTGTTCCTTTTTGAAATTGCACTTTATATGGTTTACCTGGTAATTTGTCACTTTACTGTATTGTTCTCCATGTTCCTGTAATGATGTATATGGACTTGTCGGTAGCCTACAACTGTACCTTATACCTTATTGTAGTCTCATTTGTGCCAATATCTCTCTGTACTGTAACTCCCTGCACCTTATTATTAATGGCCTGCATTGTGGCCATGTTACTCCTCCTGTATTCTGTTTTGCTGAATGTGCCATTGTTTATGGCCTGGGTCATGCCTAAAAATGATCACTTGGATCGGCACACCTACCCAGTTACCAAAGACAAATTAATTAAAGCTGGCTGTCCTAAACAGATAGCCACACTCTTCCACATTCAACAGGGCTCCTGATACTTCAGAATATTCTGCAATTACTTGTAATATCCCTTCCCCACTTGTTAGACCTACCACACCATCAGTATACGCTGTGATCTTAATCACCTCACTATCAAAAAGACCTGGGATACCGTGTATATGATGAGAGTGGATCACTCTCCTAATTAAGGAGTCCAAAGCAAACACATAATAAAGGGATCAAAGGATATCCTTGCCTTACTAGTATTTTCAAAATGACAGACATCCCTAGGGACCACTAATAAATGATGCACACAGTTCGTGAATCATAAAGAGCTCTGACCTAGGAAACAAAAACTGATGGAATCCTATACCAGGCAAGGACTGTAAACAATAATTATGACACACCCTATCAAATGCTTTACTCTGATTAAGGGAACACAGATATCCCGGAACATTAGCAAGATTTACTAAAATCTTTAACTTCCTTCACTAGAAATAAATTTTCCTGAGTACGTCTTGAGGGTATGGGACACGTTTGGGTAGGGTGGATCAGACCTTCTGTTACTGTCTGCCGTCGTACCTGCAAATGTTTTTAGTTGTTAATATCTTAAAGCCTGTCATTCAGTAAACAGGTCTCCAGTTCCTAATATTCAATCTATCCCTTGCTTTATACAAAAAAAAAAAAAAAAAGAGCAGTAATTAAACCCCACGTGAAAGATGCAAGCACTTTCCCTTCTGTCACGTAAATTTAATTTGGTATCCCATCCCAGCTTGGCGAAGCCACCACTTTTAAAGATCTCAGAACAACCAAAATCTCCTCATTTTCATGGGAAGCAAGTATCCTCACTCCTGAGGGTCCCAGTTATTGAAAGGGAACCCCCAGAAATAACTCAAAATCCCCTGTTACCTCTGGGGCACTGTCAAGAGTATTTTTAACATAATGATCTACCATCTTCTGCACTTCCGTGGTCTCTACCACCAGCCGTCTCTCACCATTTTTAATACAATAAAAGTTAGATGCCCCTTTCCTATCCTTACATACAAGTGGGTCCCTGTAAGGCCTTTTCTGCATTTCATAGCTGAAGTCCGTCTCAAGGGATGCAGCTGCATCATACCGACAGGACTAGTCTGTGTCTTCAGATTCTGAATTTGGTCTGCACCATTCCTATTACCGTCACTAGCCTGAATAATTACATTTTGTAATCAGGCGGCTCTTTTAGTGCCTTGGCCAATCTGAGACTTCTGTTACTTTTTGCTGTGCCCTCCACTGATGGCGGAGACATGGCTGAAGTCTTGTTTTTTGGGGGGGGGGGGAGACACTAGCTTCTCCTACACCCGAAGGTCCTGCCTGTTCAGGTTCCAAGACCTGAACAGGATGTTCGGATAAATTTGGGTCATCCTCGTTCACTCTGGCAAGAAGAACTACATCACCCATGGGCAGATCCTGGCTCGTGGGGGGCGATGGCCTGAGCTGTGTTGAAAGAAGGGCTCAAAATGTCTTGCTTGGCTTCACCGTGCAGGGTTTTAAATAACTGATTAGCAGTTTTTTTTCTAGGGACAATGCTAACTGTACAGAAAGTATTTATATAGGTTTTCTAGAAGTGTTATGTTTGTTAAACACAGTGAAGCAAGTGCTATGCATTTTCACAATGTTTTAGCACTTTTATGAACAAAACGCTAATCAATTTTTGGAGTTAAATAAATCCCTGCCATGGGGCAGGGGTGAATCAGGCTGGTTTTAGAAGCTGCATCTTGAGCAGTAAGTGCACAATGAGGTTGCTGAGCTGGGACATCTATTTGGACTTTCTGAACCAGATCATCATCTTGGTTAAAGCCATCCTTCTGACTGTGTGCCACCCATGGACTATTTTGGAAAATATACCCCCTTCTCAGAAAGTTTACACCAAAACCAGCTTCTACATATCATGCTCACGTGCCTGAGTTACACACACAGTCCACATCTTAAAACAGTTGCCTGCACTAGACAGGTGTGACTCATCACCACACTTGTAGCATGCCTTAGGTTGGCCAGAACAGAAGCACAGCACCCCCATCCCAGCCCAGGAAAAAGCTATTTGGGAGATGCAGGACTCCAACCTCAATCTGAGAGTTTCACTCAAAATCTCCAACTCCCAGTCCAAAGATGTGCTGAATCTATGATTCCTTCTGGTGGGCCTAGAATGTCACAGTGTTAGCACAGCCAGTAACGTATATCCTCCACGATGACCTAATTTTAGAACATTACTGTTATACTCTTCACCACAGGCCATGAATGGTGGGAATCACCATGAAAGAAACCAAAGGGAGAGAGAGAACTTTACCTAGATACACTTCATCTGAAAATGTTCCAGGGTTTTGGGGGCGGGGGGGAGGCAGCCTTGAAGTTAACATCAAAATTGTCCTCCCCAGAGACATGGATTAAGGCGTCAATCTCTGAGGCAATGAATCTCAGGGACTCCTTCAACACCTTCCTTCCTTCCTACAAGGTCCTGGTCAGGCCTTTCTTTCATACTTCCGATATCTCAGCCTCACCACATTTTCTCATAGTGCTGGTTCAGGAGTCTTTTTAAAGAAGTCCATAAATCTAGGCCGCCAATTTGGTGGAGTGCGCTTTCTGGAGGATTCCTCACCCTCCTCAGACTCTGAAAGTTAAAGAGTATGCTTTCTGCATGGGAAACCTCTGCAGACCCCTGGTGTTGAGGGCTGCCCCGATGTCGAGGGCTTTTCAGTATCCACTGCATGAGGTAGAGGGCCCCTCTCTATAACCATTTCACCAGGAACATGCGGCCGGCCTAAAATACCTCTTTTCCTCCTGACCTCCTGCTGCCTCAGTTCTAGTCTCTCTGGCAGTCTCTCCATGTGGACCCGGCATCCCCTCGGCAGAGAGAGTGTTTGAGGTTTTTTTGGGGTGCGCCCATTTGCTAATTCAGTCTCCTTCAGCTATGGTTTTTTATTGTCCCCAGTATATACAGTATAACCTTGATTATTGACCCCCTCCAAATTATCCGAACCTCTGGATTATGTGAACTTGTACCATGTCCCCCAAGCTAATGGGAACACCACTCAGCAGATCATTCTCTGAAGACCCTGGTGCTTCAGACAGCTGCTATCCTGGGACTGGAAAGGCAGCCAATATACGTCTCCTTACACTCACTGGCCAGCTCTGATTGTCAGTGGCAGCTGTCAGAGTGGCCCTTTGGTGCCGAGTCAGTTGCATTTTCACCTCTTCTGCCTGGCTGAATAGAAGTGCCAGGTTTCACCTGCTTCGATGCATCTCCTTGGGCTGGATTCAAATGCTGCCATCACTTTAAAGTGGCTTTTCTCTTACAGCACCTTCTCTTCATCCTTGGCTAGCGCTGTAATCACCAGCATCCGTCTCTTTGCCATTTCCAATTCAAGCTGCTCCTCGGCTACTTCGATATCACTGATGGCCATTTCAGGTACGCTTTCTTCCACAATTTCGGCTCCATTAGCAGCAGCAGACATAAATGAATCATTGTGTTCCTCCTGGCTCACACCAGGTGGGCTGAGAGTACTGTACCATGGCCCGCTGAAGCTCACCATCCTCCTCTGCAGCTTTGGGAGCCTCCATCTTGGACAGTCAGCAGATAGTTGCCCCCCTCTATGAAGAGTAGAAAAGGTAGGGCAATTTGCCCAGGTTCCTGGCCAGATTTCTCCCATTCACCAATTTACATATGGACCGGCATACCCTCCTTTCCCACTTACCAAAAGCTAAATACCTCAACTGCAGAAAATTTTATTGCAAAGTAGCAAACTAAGTGATTAGCAAGTGATGCTGATAAAATCTGAATTTGATTCGCAAACAGCATTTTTGGGATTTCAAATTGCTGTGCAAACCTGCTTCATTTTATGTATTGTAGTAACACACTATCAAAGTAATTTAAGGTAGGGAGGAGCTCTAGGTCCATCATGCCCAGATCAATGTAAAACATGCCACTGGCAACCAACATCTAAACAGTTCTGAAAACTGTTCAAAAGGAATCTGGCCATGGAGAACAAAAGGCTGGAAAAAAAAGAAAAGAAAAATTAGACATACATCAGCATTTAGCACTCCGATCACTTACCAAAATGCTTAATATGTTTTTCATACTTTTCTACAAAGGTTTTATGTTTCCGTTCTTTCTGTTCTTCTGTTTCTTCAGTCTTTTCTGCTTTGACATTAACAACACTCTATAGAAAAAAAGCGAGAGGTTTGGCTTCAGATAATTATAAGTAGTTTTCTCTTTCTAAAGGTTGGTAAATTTTCCAACCACAAGCTTTTCTGTAAAATCACACCTTAAGGGACTTGAATAAAGTCACGGAGGACAGGCAAGTCACTCCAAAGTACTGCCCGCCCCTGGTTCTAGAAAAAGGGGTGCTTAAAAATTTGTTTTGCCCAATAAATAATTCTGTTCCCAGACACACACAGGATACCTTACAAGGTTGCACGCTATAAATGTGACATCAGGAAGCTGCAAGGAGGTCTTTGCATATGAGAGCATGAAACAGTAGGACATCGATTCTACTACAGAGCCACCGTTGGATGAATGAGCTACCCCGTTACCGCTGAAATGAGACTTGGCGCGTTCAAATAAGCACTGCGTTCTGAACTTCTCACACAGAGCACCTGCGACTGCCCCAACCCCTTGCACCCGCTCGTTCACTTGCAGCGCCACTTAATTCTCATAATGTGCTCCATCATTCTCTACCCACTTTACCCACTTACACTCCTGCTCATTATATGTTGTAACCTAGCTGGACCCAGGGTGTGTCTACTCACCCCAAGATTATCGTCACGTCTACCTGCTTTATACTTATTGTACAAAAATACTGCGTGCAGTTTTGGTGTCCTTACTTAAAGGTGTTCTCTGCTCTTCTGGAGAGGGTCCAGAGGAGAATGATACTAGGACTAGGGGAAAGACCTTATGGGGAGAGACTGGAGGAGCTCAACCTGTACTCGTTGGAGGAGAGAAGGAACAGAGGGGAATATGACAGAGGTCTTCAAAATATCTCAAGGGAATGAATAGGGTAAGCCTTGAGAGGGTGCTTCAGCTGAGGGAGCTAGGGGCCACCAGGGGACACTCTTGAGGTTGGACTGGGGGGGGCGCAAGGAGATGCTACTTCACTGAGAGGGTGGTGGAGCCCTGGAATGCGCTGCCTGGGGAGTTGGTGGCTGCTACAACTGTGTAGGGGCTCAAGAAAGACTGGGATAGGTATGGGGAGAGGGTGCATCCCAGAGCCCCGCTGGGGGACCTTGAAGGAAGGGAGGAAGGGGGACTCTATAATGGTGCCCTGGGAAGGCACTGATCCTCGAGCAGACTTAATAGACCATAGGGCCTAATATGCTGGCTTTTTAGTATGCTAGTGCAATTGTATTTCTTGTTTAACTCAATGTTTCTGCACCTGTATGTATTACCATGTCGACTATTGTGTTTCTGTATTGTTGTTTCACACAGTGTTATATTCTGACGTGAAGCCTTTGCAAAGGAGTCCTTGACTCAAAGGGTTGTAATTACGATTAAATAAATAAATAAAATCGGCGAGATAAAACTGAAAATAGTACCGTGTAGGACCAAACCAACTGGGGTCACCATGGAGGAAATCTCAGCAGAAGTTTGATAAGTAACAATCCTGGTTTAAGTGTAAGAATTAAAATATAAATCCTACATCACAGATCCATCATGACAGTATTGGGGGGCACGCCGATACTGGACATTACCTGTTTATCAATAAATAAATTAGTCCATTAAACAAAACAAAAAAAAAAAAAACACAACAGTCCGATCCTTGGGATTCATCTTCCCAAAGTGGTTTGTTTATTTATTTATTTATTTATTTTTTAAAACACTTTGAATACATTGTGCGCTTTTATTTGATCTTGCCATATGAGGCAGACGTGACTTTTTTGACTTTGATAATCACTTAGGACCCTCATCCTTTGCCACCTACCTGCTCCCAAACCCAGTCCCTGGCCAGCACCCCCACCCCCCTTCGTAAACACATCCGGCATGGGTAGTGGAAGCATGGGGCCCAAGAGCATCAGGACTGGAACTGTGCCACCTACAGGATAGCAAGGGCTCCAAAGGGAACCGAGTACGATCACAAATGTATTTCTCCTACATGCTGCCCCTGCCATACTGCCACATTTGGACACCCAGGTGGAGTTATCACAGCACAAAACACCCCTAATCCATTATTAGCATTAAAAAACAAACAAACAAACAAAAAAAAAAAAAAACTTTGTTAGACTCGGACAAACAGTACCTTGTAGTGACATACCTCTCCCAGGACTGCAACTGTGTTAGCTGCTCTTTACTCTGAATTGTTCATTGTTTTCTTCTGGACAAAGTAATAAACTTGTTACTGGCTTAAACAGGGCATCGTCATCATCAACTGGCATACAACCTAACTAAAAAACCATCACAACGTAAAACCTTTTTCGGATTCTTCAAAATAAATGCAGTACCTCGGTTCATTCAAAGACATGCGGCCTGTGTTACCAATCTCACCTATTCTACCTAGCAACAACCTAACTAATGGAAAATAACACTTTCTTAGAAAAACAAACCTAGAAACTGTAGGCCCATCTAGTCTGTCATATTGTCCATGCCTAATACTACACGCTGGACCCCTATTTGGTCACAGGAACCCTTCCCCCCTTTACCTCCACTTATAATATCCAAGTGCCCATCCCATGCATGTCTAAAGCTCCCCAATGTCTTCATTCCTACCACATCTTCTGGCAGGCTGTTCCAGGAATCAAATACCCTTTCTGTGAAGAACTATTTCCTCGCACCTCACCCCCCAAAGTTTCACAGAAAGCCCGAGTTTTGGTGCTCCTCCTCCACACTTTGTTAACTACCATGAGGTACTTACAGGTCTCAATCACGTCCCTTCTCACTTTCCTCTCTTGCAGGGAGTAACACCAGGCTCCTGCAGTCATATGGCTCAATCAAGGGAAACCATGTGACATTCTAATCCCTGAACTCCTGGCTAAACGAACAGGTTTTTAATCCCCCTTTTAAGGCCTCCACTAAAGGGACCTCCCTCAGTCCCCTGGGCAAAGGTATTCCACAAAAGAGGGCCGGACACTTGAAATGTACAATCTCTAGACAACTTTAGCTGGGCCCTTGGGACCGAAAGGAGACCTCCTTCAGAAGAGTGAAGGGGGTGCAAGGACTGGACAGTATTGCAGAAGCTTGCCAGGTAGTCAGGGGCCCCACCCACCTAGGGCTTTATAGGCTAGCAGACCAACCTTGAAGGCGAACTGCCATTTCATAGGCAGCCAGTGGAGATCACACAATACCGGGGTCATATGACTAGACCAGGAAAGACCAGTCAGCAACTTGGCCGCTGCATTCTGTATCAGCTGCAAGCATCATAGGGTACCCCCACTAACTCTGAGATACAGCGCATTACTGTAGTTAAGCCTAGACGTACGTCACAAATGCATGCATGAACCAGTGTCAGCAGAACTTCAGGAGGAATAAGGGACTTAATCCGGCCAATATTCCAAAAATGGTAAAAAGCCACTTCTGACTACAGCTGACAGCTAAGCCTCCAGCGTCAACCGTTCATCAGGAATGATTCCCACATTTTTCACCTTTGCATCGGCCAATAGCTTGGATGAAGCAAACTGAATTCCCATCTTACATGACTACCTCTGCTCCGCCAAACCCCAACCCAGCTCAATCACCAGTACCTCAGTCTTATCCAGATTAAATCTCAGTCAACCAAACTCCGTGTCACTTGCATTTTATGATCCAGGTGTCATGCTCGATGGAAACAGTATGGCAGACAAGAATACAGTGAGTGCTGTGTTCCTTACGCATAAGCGTGGGAAACTATAAGACTAAGAGTGGAGTGCGTTTCTCAGCAAACCTAGGAGTGTAGCCTAGACATTAGAGCAACAAACTGCGAATCTGCCAGGTATATCTAGCTGACCAGGGTTAGATTCCTGCAACCTCCACCTCAACACTTGTTCGGACTATAACCTTTTGCCTCAAAATTTTGCGACTGGTAGACATGATTATATCTATTGGGGGTGCAGGAGGCACAGCCCCCCTGCAGAAACTGATTGCCCGTGTCACACTACACGATTGTGAAAGCCATAGCACAAATGGGAATACTGTATGCCATGGTATTCATGTTTGCCGTACTGTTTCCTGTCCGCTAAGGACACCTGCATCGTAACCTGCAAACGCTCCCAAACTCCATCCAATTCTAGATTTCAGACAAGCACATATTACGCACAGAAAACATCATGTGTCTTGGGTGCAAAACACAAATACGAATGGGCATTGTCTGTATGGAAACCCAGACTGTATTGTTGAATAATCCCCTCCCAGGGCAGCATGTACACTGTGAACAACACAGCTGAGAGCACCAAACCTCGGGGCACACCATGGAGCAGGGGCACTGGGAATGCTGAGAAAAGTACCCATCACCACACACTACGTCCTATCCCTGAAACAGGATTCAAACCAGTGGATGACAGTACCAGTGAATCCAATGTACTCCTGCAGATGATCCAATAACCACCAATGATGCAGAGTGTCAAATGCCGAGAAGACATCAAGGAGAAAGAATTCAAGCCAGCCTAGGGCACTCGTCAGCGACACTGATGTCTCGGGTTCAGGGAAGAACTTGGGACATCGGAGGACTGGTCAGGGGAGAAGGCTCGGCGTCCTAGGGAATGCTGTCCTTCTCCGGGGGCAGTGTCTAGCACAACACGGACCCCTGGCGAGCCCAGGGCACTTCCGTGCTGGCTCAGTCAGTTGGCGGGGAGAACGCTGGACGCCACTGCCCGCTTATCATGCCTGCTCCTGGCTCTGGTTCCCTCCTCCCGTCCCTCTCACTGTCACCAATTTAATGTCTGCGCCCGAAACCTGCTCTGAGGGGAAAGCCGGGAGGCAATGTTGGGGAGTGTTCTCGCTGGCACCTTCTCCCGCTATTGAGAGGGTTGCCGTGCCATTGGTAAGCCAGGTAGCATCACCAGAGGGACGGTACGCCCAGTGAGTGAAGGGGTTGGGAGTTCAGGCGAAACGGAAGGGTGGTGCAGCAAGAAAAAAAAGAATTTTCACCCATCTCTTGCCCCAAGAAGGTCACCGTGCACCCTGACCTATGCCATCTTAGTGCTATGCCCAAATCTAAAACCAGACTGGACAGGCTTTTAGATGTCATGAGCTGTAAGGTGTGCCACAAACTGCAGTGCACTAAACTTCTCAATAACTTTACCTAGAAAAAGAGGTTACAGACAGAACGGTAATTTGCTAGAACACCCAGGTCCAAATCTGGCTTTTTCAGAAGACTCTTCTGACAAGGAACACTGAACTATCCCACCGAACACAGACTCCAAAGACCCCAAGCAGCTCACTAGTAGACGTGTGGGGCCTGGGTCTAGTTCACAGTAAGTGGGCCGCAACTCTGAAATCACCTCAGACCTCATCCATCAAGACTGGCCGAAATTCCACCCAAGACAGCTGAGCACATCCATGAGATCCATGCCCGACTCTGCCAGGCTATAACAGCCCACCTGCAGAGAACCCAGCCCAGACAGAGGACACACTGAGAAGAATCAAATTCTTTGCACTTAACTGCTGAAACTTCTCTGACTGGAGACAGACTGCATTTAATAACCTGTCCTCAGTAAGGAAAAGCCAAGCCAGTTGATCCCTCCCTGTTGCAATCGCCCTGGACAGAAAGGTGACCTTCTTATGAAAGATTCCACTTTGATATTTACCATTATGACTCTTCAAAGGCAGTTTTGTCCTGCTCAACCCCGGACTTTCTCCAACAGTGTTCCAACCTCTGACCCATAATCTTCAACTCCCTAAGCTTCCCATTAAACCAAGGGAACCCTAAGGACAAGACCAGGGTCATACACGGATAGATGTTATGGAATCGAAGGCCTTAGCAACAATCCTATTACAAGTCAATACCACATTCTGCAATTCCATCTCACAAGCTGCCACCATCTCAGAGATGTTCCGCACCGCCAACAGTCCTTCTAAGCCAAGCCACCTTAAATGATGGTACTGAATCATTTCCATCAAGGGAGGACCACAGCGGTGCCCAAAAAACAACTTCATCATCCAATGATCCAACCAATGGACTGGATCAATCTCAAGGTTACTGACCTCGAGCCCCTGGGAGAAAACCAGGTCCAAGGCATGTCCATGCAGTGTCAGTGGCTCAGTAGGTAGCACACTCACCTCTGATGCTGGGAGATCAGAGGGCAGTGGGTTCAGTTCCCACATCTGGCACTTGGGTTAATATCCCAATACTGACACTGTAGTGCAGCATGAGGGGTGTGCTGCACTTCTGAGGTGCAGGCTCTCGGATGAGATATTAAACTGAGGTCACATCTGCCTGGATTGGTGGTAGTTCAGGTGGATGTTAAAGATCCCATGGCACTTAACGAAAAAGAGTAGGGAAATTTTCCAAGTGTCCTGGCCAAATTTCCCTCATTCACTAAAAATATCATCAACTGCATAATCTGGTTCAACCTCAGTTGCTTACCATCTGTATCCCCCCCCCCGGTCACCCCTGAAAAAGGGACTTCTAGGACCAGTGGGCTTACCGGATCAACAAAATCTAAACAGGTTTGTGAGTCGCAGAAGAAATAACTTGTCAGGCCCAGTGATTCCGTCAACTAGAGGGATTCCCTTCCAAAATGCAAGAATTCATTGACCCAGGCACTGAAGTCACCTAGAGTAAGCCATTTGGATGACTCCAACACCCTCTTGGCATTGGCAATGAAGTCTGCGATTTCCTGCAGGAAATCCCTCTCCTGCAAAGATCCTGCAGATTGCAAGTCAACCTCCACGCACAAGCACATTCAAATGACGAGGTTCCCCCAACTGAGTTCATAGTGAAGTTCAACCCATATCTAAACAACTGCCCCTCCGATCCCTCTGCGGGCAATGTACCACAGAGAATCCAGCAGGGACCGCCGCATCCAAAAATGCATCAGCGTCATCACTCAGTCAGGTCTCCATGATGCAAGCCAGCTCAACCAAGGAACCTGAAATGAAACTGACCATAATGGCAGTCTTGTTCCTCATCGATCTCACAGTGCATAACACTGCCCGAAGGGTACAGTGAGTCAGCAGGCCCACCGACTGCCTGCTCACTCGGTCCGTTGGGATCCCTGGGGTTATTGCTTACTTGGCGCCAATAGACAGGCCGGATCTGTGGCACTGATTGGTGGGCCACCTGCTCATCAGACTGCCAAACTGGGTATGTGCTCACAGTAGCCTCCGTGAGGATGCTTTCCCTCCTGGTAAAGAATAGAGGTGAACAACACTCAGAGTGAAGCGCTTGGTGGCCGAGTGGTGGCTTGGCCATGCACCACCCAGCACAACCCACAGGATGCGGGCGTGCCGTGCACTCCCACGGAAGGTAGGGATCTTGGTCAGTTAGCTGCCGTCTCAGCTCACTGAATAACGGAGTTCCAAGTCAAATCATCCCATCTAACCCAAGCCAGTCACTCAGAGTGTGACAGGAATTGTGGGGGGAAGAGAGCGAAAGAAGACATACTCTGGTCCAAGGACACAGGGGTCCTTGGGAGTCAAGAACAACAGCCAGCAGTGGGGATGAATCCAGCAAGCAGCACCACCTTGTGGGGCCCAGGAAGGAGCAAAAAAGGTAATCTAAATTGGGAGCAATGACTTTCTGAAAGGGGGGAGGGTTCACATTCTATATTCATGCGTCTCAATGGAACTAAGGCTATCACAATATCAGAGTTTGAAGATAATATTTGTGATAAAAATGTTACCATATGATAATTTACAACACTTCTATTCTGGGGGCCAAAAATAATGGAAAACATGATTGGGGAAAGGCAGGGAATTTGGAAATCTACAGCACGCTTGGGAGTGGGAGGCGCTGCAGGAGCAAGAGAGATGAGAAAGTCAAACTGGTTTATCATGTTACATTGTGCTGCATGATAATTGCAATTTTTTTGTTACAATAGTAACATTACTACGGTGTATATCATCATATTGCGTTACCTACAACATTTCTATATGGGAGCCCACTGAAAACTAAATAATGCAATTAAATGAGGTTATCCTGGCACAAGTGTATCTCAATAAAATAAACAGTCAATATAAGATTAAAAACATGCTCACCTTGCTAAATCCATCTTTACTAAGTGTGTCTACGTTCCATGGCATCTTTTTCTCTTTTTTGCGGAGCTCCTCCCCTCTCTTTTCCAAGTTTCTGTCCTCTGTCTTTAGTTGCTGGAGTTCTGCCTGCAGCTTCTTGAGCTCACTCTGCATGTCAGTGGCCCCTGCTGCCTCCTGCTCCTTGATCTTCCTCTGGCATTCTGCTAGCTTCCGCCTGCATTCTCCATGCGCTTTTTCGTACTCGTCTTTCTCTTTCTGAAATTCCTCCATCCGCTCAATTCGAGCCTGGACGAAAGACAAGTAAATTATTTTAAATTACTATGATTTCAGTCTGCAGCATTTTCAAAGAATAATTACTTAAAATTGTTTAAGCTGTATCCTCCAGTAGCACACAGAGACATGCCCTGAAGCTCAGAGGCGCTAAAAACTGGGTGTAATGTCAAAAAACCCTTCTTGTCCAAGAGGGTGGTGAACCTAAGGACTAGCCAACCAGCAGATGATGGACATGCACAGTACAGGCCTTGAAGGTAAGCCTAGATAGATTTCAGCTTCCCACGGGAATCCCTAGATACCCAAAGCAGAACAAGGAAAAGGGACGCTGCTACCTTATGATCAAGGCCCCTGGAATTCTGAGAGTCTGCGGTTGTGGAATTTTCCACAGAATTTGCATCATGCCACAGAATCCATATAATGTCGCAGAATTCACTGTTTTTGGTGAATTTTCATTCAGTTATACAGTTTTTCCATAACGCCAGACTCCCGTACCCATCTTGTTTATCCTGAAGCCCTGCCTCCATGCTTGGCATGTGTTATCAGTGACATCACATTGTATTTTAGCCAACTGCAGGACTGATTTCTGCCACAGAAATCAGAAAATGCTGCCACAGATCACTAGGGGCCCTGCTGATGGTTTTGAGAACCTATGCTTTTGCAACCACGTGCTTCCATTATGTTTCAAGAAGAGCCCTGGTCCCCACCACTGTTACAGCTGCAGCATCTGTGGGACCACATAAAAGAAAAATAATAAGGAAAAGGAAGGACAAAACTGAAGAATAAGAGATCGCTTGGTGGCAAAATCGCAACCTGGGCTTTGGAGAGGACATGGGAGTCGCAACCAGTTGCAGCCCAAGCTGGGGAGTGCTGTCACCAGTAGAACAAGCCAGCCCAGAGAGGGAGATGTTGGCTGACCCCTTGCAGTTGACTGTGGGCATCTGCTCCCTCCAAAGGGACTGTGCATGCACAAGGTGTGCTGCGCCATGCAAGGCTGACTGGGGCCATGGCCAATGTCAGGAGCTGAAGGGTCAGGAAGAATGGATAGGAGAAAAATCTGGGTGCCATCTCCATGATGGCCAGCACTCTCGTGCCACAATGTACCCTCTGTCTGCAACTGTATCACTGCCCCCAAACAAGGGCAAGCTGCGGGACGATGGCAATGAAGAAATCAGCGGCAGCTGAGGATCAGTGGTTAGCTGGCCAGAGACAGGGCCCAGATGTTCAGCCAGTGGTGGGAAAGAAAATAAAAAGAGAAGATGGTCCATCGACGCAGCGGTACCGCTACCACACACACCGCAAGAAACTGAGGTTCAGGAGCAGGCCCAAGTCATCATGGGCTGGCAGGAAGGAAGGAGAAGAAGGATGAAGCGTCCCAGTGGGAACTCTTTTCTGGGGAGGGAGGGATGCCATCTTTGTTGGAATACTGCCATCCAGGTGACTACAGGTGAAAGTGTGGGCAGGATGTCACATAGGAGAGGGAGGATGCCAACCACAGACCCCACCGTGCACGCACTGGTCACCCCAATCTGTTGGTACCCTCCAAAGGGTAGGGAACTCCAACACAGAAACCCCTTGAGCAGTATGATGGAAGATGCCCAAACCTGGCCAACCAGCCACAACCTACCAAGAAGGTCTGACCAAGTCCTCACCTGGATCACCCTCATGTCCAGATATGCAGTGCCCTGGGGGGGTGTGTGTGTGTGTGTGTGTGTGTGTGTGTGCAATGTACAAGGAAGGCTACATACAGGTACCAGCCGCCTGAAAGTGATGGCTCACAAGAAGGAGCATGAACTATAAATTAAAAAAAAAATGCATTTAAAAAGGGAATACGGTACTCAATGAAAACTAGAGAACATTAACAAAAAGGAATACATATATAGTATCTCACGGCTACATTACTTGACATGTCCATATCCTTGATTCCTCCCATATTTTTCTCATTATTCCACTGCCAAACAAATTCCATCAGTTCTGTAGGGCCAGCATGTTCCCTTTTCAACAGAAACCCCAAAAAAGGCATTTCTGACAACAGAAAACCACTGGCTCTAGTCCTGGCTGTGTGGCAGCATGGACCTTGCCAGCCAGGGACCTGGAAACAGTCTACTTCAAGGCTCCTAATCCAGACTCATTCAGCTACTTAGGGGTGCCGGAGAGTGATGCTGCCCAGCTCTCCCTCTACGGACTGTAGAGGTGATGCGCTAAAAACAATGGTTTTATTTTTGTTACACACATAAAAGAGAACATAAAATTAAAACACGCTTGCTTTACTACTGCTTTAATATTAAAGGGTAACGTCCATATCCGTATGCCCCACACCTTAACGTGGGACACCAATTAGCAAGTTTGCCCAGTATTTAAAAAAATTCAGGCACCTGCTTTGAAATAATGTTTTATCTGGTTGATCCAGCCATCACTTCCACTGGCATTCTGAATCCAGTGCCTCCAGAAGCGCATCCCACAATCGCCCTCTGCTGACATCAGAGCCAGGGAGCAGCTGCAGGAGCGTGTACAGTATAAGCCTATGGACAGAGCTATTAATGGCTCTGGTTTGCCACTTAAGAGGCCTCTGTGCCATACAGAGACAGAGACACTTGACAGTCGACTACCAGTCTATACTTGGTCTCAGTACAGTACCGAGACCTGCAAGTGTCACACCGGAGCAATTAATAGTGCCACCCATAGGCTTACACTATACACGCTCTGCTCCCCAGCTCTGACATCAACTGTGGGATGCACTGCTAGCGGTGCTGGATTCAAAATGCCAGTGGGAAAAAACATTACTTCAAAAGCAGGAACCTGAATTTTTAAAACACCGTGTAAAAATGCTAAGGAGGTGGGGAGGAGTGCCCCACACTGAGGTGTGGTGCATACAGATATGGACATTTCCCTTTAAAAGTACAGCAAATAGAAGACATAGAGGTTAAAAGGCCAGTATTTTTTTCTCTTGATAGTTTCTTCTCAGGTCATTTCTAGTTGTCTTGCTTCTCCCACTGTCCTTGGTATCCCATCTACCACACTGCTATGATTCGGCGAAATCCCCTCTTCCGTTTACCCCACGCCTACCCTAACATAAACATAAGCCAGAATGGACACAAATTTTTTGTCTGGAGCCGGACAAACCTTTTTCCACCTCAGCTGGGGTCTGGGAAGAGCATGGTGGTATAATCCACTGGAGTGCTGTGACACCGATGCTGTCACCATTTTTCCCCCCCATCTCATCTAACTTCACACAGGGGCACAGCTGGGAGACTGGAGCCCTTTCTGGACAGTCCGAACAGACTCACCACAATCCGACCAATACACCACAATCATATTCCTGGCCACATGACTCTTCTACCATGAGCCAGCAGAAGTCAGTCACTTAAACATTAAGAGCATCCTATTCTGACTGAGGCAAGGAAACATTCCAGAATGACACAAACACAAATTTGCCAGTAGATAAGGACCGCCTGGTCCACCTAGTCAGTTTTCCCTTGCCTACAGTATTAATGCAGATCTTACTTGATCTCTGGTCCATTCTCCCTTCCCCCACCCCACTTCTTTCCCTCAGAGATTCCTTTGTGCCTGCCTCATACATTCTTGCCCACCACCGTTTTCGCCCCAACCACCTCCCATGTACAGATTTGGCTCATTATACAAACTACAGCCAATGATTCCCCCGCCCAATAAGCACCAATTCAGTTTGCAAAGCCCCCCTCCAAAGAAAAAACAAAAAAACACTGAGGGCAAATCAGCAAGTTTTTTTTATGAAAATGTGGCTCAAAATGGAGGGCTCTGCACAAAAATCTATCTGAATTATTTACATGCTAAAATGATGCAAATAGTTTTTTTCTCCCAAGTGCTAGTTTAAAAATGTCAGATTCTGTTTTTGGTTCCAGAACCCAGGTAACCAACACGGCAGAGCAGTATCCACTGTTTTTTGTCTTCTGGTTATCCCTCATCACTGGTGCTGCTACATTCCTCTAGAACACCCCCAAAAAAAAAAAAAAAAACATCCTTCTGGTCTCTGACGCTTACTGTTCTCCATCCAGGGGGTCCATGGTGCAGCTACTACATCTGAGGTGGAGTCCTTCAGAGGTTGGGACAAGTCCCCCTCATATCTATCAACTGCAGAACGGACACTAGCGTGTGGATTTGACAAGGCCCAAGAAGTGGTGGCATCATTCTGCTTTCCTCCAGGGTATTTCCTTGGTGTTACTCTCCGAGATGCCAGTAGCAAGAGCACCTTGTACACATCCTCACATAACTGCATGACTGTACACAGTGCACAACATGAAGCTAGAGGGGGGCAGATTCAGAGGCAACACATGCACGTTCTTCACCGAGAGTGGTTCATCCATGAAACTGCCTTCCACAGGAGGTGGTGGAGGCAAAAACGGCAGGGTCGGTCAAAAAGCGTGGGATAGATACAAGGGTATCATAACACTGAAAAGCAGTTAAGGGAAGGGGTATGCTTATGGGCAGACTAGGTGGGTAGCACAGTCCCCTCCTGCCATCACTTTCTATGTTTCTATGGTGCCAATCGCTGTCCACATGCCACTTCTGACTGCACTGCCACCTGTGGTCACCCAGATGGCAGTATAGCAGTGGGCAGAGCCTTCTGCCCTCCCTCACTGGATGACTTCCCCCGAGACCCTTGATCCTCCTCCGTTAGTCAACTCACAACATCCCAGGCTTGTTCTTGAACCGGGACACTAATGTCGCAAGCAGCAGCTCTGCCACTGCACTGGACCAGTGCAGCATTACATATATAGTGAGACAGGCCAGAGTGTGTAACTATGGGGAAATAACTGCATGGCTTGAGAGTGCTGTTAGGTACAACGTGCTTGCCAAGGGTGCCGGAAGATAGTAAAAGCTGAGGGGGCTGAGAATCAAAAGGGCACTTATGAGGTACAAAGGGCACATTTTTCTATACTAGTTTTTGCCATACAGAAACAAAAAGTGGTGTGGCTACTGCCCCTTCCTTCCACAGTTCAGGCGCCTATAGTTCTATAGCAGATGCCTCTGCACACCAAGAACAAAATGCAATTATTCCCCCATCATACCTCTACCTCTCAAGTGTCCCTCGTTATGAGGCACATCCCGCATTCTACCCCTTAAAACTGCTCTGTCTCATGGAAAAGGTGCTGCACAAAGAATGTGCTGTAAATTCAGACTTTAAAGCAGAAACTCTTAATATTAATAAAATACTAAATCCAAAATAAACTTTGTACAAGTAAACACTATGGTTTTCACAGTGTTCTGAGCTTGTATCTCCATGTTTGCGGATATGTCCCTCATTTTGAGTGTCCAAAAATTTGCATGTCCCTCATTTCAGTGACAAAAGGTTGAGAGGTATGTCCCCCATAATAAAACATTCCTGAAGTGGCTTACCTTGTAACATACTGGAGAAATGTCTGCTTTTTATATAAACAAAATGCGATAATGCCGTAATACAAGCAAAACAGTAAATTTATTGGAAGATTGATAAAGCAGTAAAGGAATCTCAGAACTTAAAAACAATGACACTTTAGACAAATTTAGTGTGTGGTGATTTGCATGACCTTGGTCTGAAAGAATTACATGAGCATACTGATGGTTTCATAACTGCACTCCTTTACTGGTCTGTCAATCAGAATGGTTGCATTTTTCCCACGTTAATTCCATGCCCAGGGACAGACGATAGAAAAGGGCTCCTCCCACTGCAAACGCCCAGAAGGTTTCCCTGCGAAAGGGGAGGACGAAGGACCCCGCCGTAAAGTGTTCCCGAATACCAAATGCAGGGGGTGCGGCAGGTTACTACGCTATTTCATGGCGTAACGCCCCAGGAGAAGCTGTAAAACAATAGGAGGCAGGGTGGGAGCCACCTATGTAACAAAAGACTAAATAGCTGCTTTCATTAAGATATTTTCTACATTTACAGGGTAGCGTATTGGTATATGCGCATTACTACTTCTGCTGTGGACCAGCGTAGCACAGCGCGCGTAACTGCCCCATGGAACAGCTGCCTAGGTTGCGCTGTCTTACGCTTCGTAACTAAGGGGATCCTTAGCCATCCACTGACGCCCACTTTCCTCCCCTTTAGCGAGAGAAGTAACGGTTATTCTCTCCCACAAAAAAAGTCTTATGCTTTCTCTGTGTGTTTTGTTACTGAGGTGTATGCTACCGCCCTAGGCCCGAATGACAGCTCGCCGGTCCACCTGGGGCCCCAGCCTGCCCTAGGATAGGACTCTGCCGCCTCCTTCTCAGATACAGTCGGCCCTTTGCGTACCCTGTGCCGCCATCGAAACAAGCTCGGCGTGTCGATATTGGGATGCGTCTCGTCTTCATCGTCCGAGACCTCAATGTGATCCCACACGCTGTAATCCACCATTTTAGGGCCAGGCCGGTCCTCCCGCCGCTCCCCGTATCTACCACACGACCCTGCGCTTCAGCTCTGTTTTCGCTCGCCACCAGCCCAACGCCGTACAGCTCGGAACTTTCGGTAGGTTTCTGTCACCGCCTCACACTTCCGGTCCGCACGCGGACGTGACGTCACGTCCTTAGAGCCTCCTCGCTGGAAACAGCTGAGTAACACGTGACGCGCTGTCTACCCGAGAAGGACAGTTGAGCAGGTGTGCTGTTGTCCCACGAGGAGAGGAGCACGCAAATAACTGAAATGTATTGATTATTCTAAAAACGTTATAGGTTCTATCGTGACGTATACTGTAGCACCCCGGCCAAACGCTGTGCACATTTCCGACATATGTTAGTTACGGTATCGCTCAGTGGCTGCATCTAATTACGGGTCCGGATCGCTACAGTCAGAAGGTTCGTTCACACGGCGAGAAAGTTGGATCGCCGCTGTGTGATGGTTGCAGGCAAGCAATCTGAAATGCTGTGGAGCAGTGTTCACACGGCATAGCTGCAGAACGCTGTCGGTGCTGTGAGAGAAGTTCCGGCGTTTGAGGAGGGTTCCAGTGGGGGTGCAGTCAACAGTACTACAGTGTATGGGGTCTTCAGACCCCAGCCAAAGGTAGCTTTAGGTACATTAAGCACAGCTGAACTCGGGCAAGTAGTTTTTTTTCATAAACCGAGGGCTGTAAGTTGAGAAAACACGGTCCATAGTGGAGCCATTATACTGGGCAAGGTATTGGATGGTGCTGGCTGTTCACACAGTCAAGCAAACCGGTACAAAACTCCTGCTCCCCTGCACGATCCCAAGAAAACGGGGATCGAGAGCACAACAGAACGCAAGTGGAAAACGGCAGAATGGTGGTGTCCACATGTGCACAGGGGCACCGATCTGGGCGCTCTGCACTGCCACAGCACCAACTCGGAATATGCAGGGTGAACGACGCCTTGCAGCTGCTGTGTAGTTTCACTACCAGTAGCGGAGCCGGTGAGGGCCATTCAGTCAATGACAGGCTCCACAATGGGCACTAAACAGTGAATAAAGATGGTGGCAGGGCGCCACTACTTACACTGGGGCTGCCAGGAAGGGCGACCGCCCCCCACTTTGGCTCTGCCACTGCACTGCCCCAGTCCAGCATTGTGACCTCACTGACTGAGGATCGCTGCTACTTGAGAACAGCCACTCAGTTGCTAGCTGCTAGGTCAGTCACCTATGATGTTACTGTTACTGCGATCACAGTGCTGATGATTGGGGATGGGGAGTAGAGCTAGATATGTCAGCTGCCAGGCTAAGAACTGTCCCACATATTCAACACAGTATTTTCACATAGAAGACTTTCTGATGAGCAAAAGGAAAAACAAAAATACTTAGAAATAAAATGTTACGACTACTTAAAATTTGTATTATTTTCTTGTCTGTTTGCTTTGGCTAATCTAGCTCTTTAAGCACGGAGAGTCCTCTGATCAAAATTACAAATGGGGGGGGGCACAGTCCCCCATGCAAAATAGCAACATCTGCAGCAAAAAAGAAAGTTAAAATATATATAAATAAAGCACCAACCTATGTAGCTTATATTGACTCGCCAGTTTTTATCCATTATTAGATTTTATAACTTCGAAACAAATATTACACAAAAAGGAAATTAACAGTTTACATCAAATAAAATTAAACAGTGAAGCAGAACAATTCTTAGTAGTTAGAATATCAATATCGGTAATATTTTATGGCACCAAAATGGAAAAATTAAAAAAGGTTTTTCTTAATAAAATATTGGAATCAAATATGTAAATTATATATAGGATAAAGTATGGGTCTTGGTGTGTAATGAGAATTTACACACACCCGAGGGGTTTGATGCTGCATAAACCCCAAGAGCGAAGCTCGAGGGGTTTATGCGTAGCGTCAAACCCCAAGGGTGTGTTTAAATCGAGTTTACCACTGGGATCCATATTTATTTAATTGTTGGGCTTTCTTTAGCTTCAGCAATTGTATAAAATAAAAAAAATAAAAGACTGCTGTGCCAGGCGCAGTCAGATTACCTTGGCGCGTGAGGTCCACTTTCACTTTATTTAAAATATTGTCGTGGGAGTCCATCCGGTAGCCATGTGGAACATCTGAAGTCATTTTAAAAATTACTTACTGCCGAGTGTCCATGGCAGTTTCTCTCCATGGTGGGTTTGCATAGGGGAACAGTTTCCTGTTCGGGAAGGACACAGCGAGCAAGAAGTTTGAGCATGCGCAGTGTGGGGAAAACCGTGCGCGTGTTTGCCATTATAAACGCTCCTTTATAACGGTAACTTACGCCACGGTTTCCCTATGGGAAAAAGGGAAGCCCATTTATTATACATATATTACAAACATATTTTAAGTAATTCTAATTTAGCAGTTACATACTCTGGAGTGTGGGTTATGCTCTGATAAATGCATGCCTAAAGGCATACTAAGGCATGAAGCCATAGAAATGTGTTTATCAGTGAATAACCTACATCCTGGAGTGTGTTAATACACTGATAAAATAGGTATATACCTTTTTTTAAAAGAAAACACTGGAAAAGACGCAGCTTTCCTCAAACATAACATAAACTTTCAATTAGTGCTTTCGGACAGTTAGAACTTTTTTTTAATGATTTAAAACAACTACACAGTTAAGGGGGATAAAACCTATTATAGGTACATCAGGGGCGAAGGAAGACCAAGGGAGGGATAGTGAGGGTTAATAAAGGGCAAGGGGGTGGGCAGAGGGTGACTGTGAAAAGGCAGAGATACTAAAATATTTTTGCTCAGTATTCACAAATGAAGAGTGGGAGGTACCTAAACCGAACAATAGAAACACTCTGGATACAGAAGTTGATACCAGCCCATTTACAGAAGAAAGGGTTCTGAAAGAACTCTTAAAACTGAAGGTGGACAAAGCAATGGGGCCTGATGGGATTCATCCCAGAATTCTAAAAGAACTAAGGGCAGAACTAGTGACACCACTGACTACCCTCTTTAACAAATCAGGGTGGGGTGGTATGTGATTCCACTTCACAAAAGTGAGAGCAGGGCAGAAGCAGGAAACTACAGACCTGTTAGTTTAACCTCAGTGGTAGGGAAAATGATAGAATCACTTTTGAAGGAAAGAATTGTCGAGTACCTAGAGGCCAGAGGGGCACAGGACCCAAGGCAGCATGGATTCACAGCGGAAGGTCATGTCAGACAGATCTAATTTATTTTTTGACTGGGTGACCAAAGTAGTAGATCAGGGAGGGGCTGTGGACATGGCCTACCTAGACTTTTAGCAAGGCATTTGACACAGTCCCACAAAAGATTAATATACAAATTAGCCAGCCTGGGAGTGGGTCCCAAGATGGTAGCCTGAGTAAAGAATTGGCTGGAGAACAGGACACAGAGGGTAATAGTAAATGGAGTCCACTCTGAAGAAAGAGGGGCCACTAGTGGGGTACCGCAGGGTTCAGTACTAGGACCGGTCCTCTTCAATGTCTTTATAAGCAACATTGCAGAGGGACTGGAAGGAAAAGTATGTCTCTTTGCAGACGACACACGGATCTGCAACAGAGTTGATACCCAAGGTGGGGTGGAAAGGATGAGAAGGGACTTGGCAAGGTTGGAGGAATGGTCAAATGTATGGCAGCTTAGATTCAGTGCTAAGAAGTGCAAGGTAATGCACCTGGGAAACAAAAACCAAGGGGAAGAGTACACAATGGGGGCGAGATACTAACAACAATAAAAATGGAAAGGGACCTGGGGGTAGTCATATCAGATGACCTAAAGGTGGGCAAGCAATGTGAGAGGGCAGTAAGGAGGGCTGGGGGGATACTGGGATGCATAGGGAGAGGCATTGCCAGTAGAAAACAGGAAGTTGTTATCCTTCTGTACAGACAGCTGGTGAGACCCCATCTGGAGTACTGCATGCAGTTCTGGAGACCCAGTCTCGGCAAAGACATAAACAGGATGGTGGCAGTCCAGAAGAGGGTAACTAAAATGGTGCAGGGTCTGCACCAGAAGACACAAGAAGAGAGACTTGAGGAGCTTAATATGTATAGCCTCGAGGAAAGGAGGGAGAGGGGAGCACATGATAGAAACTTTCAAATACCTCAAGGGAATCGACAAAGTCCAAGAGGGTAGCAGCTTTCAGAAAAAGAGGTGTGCAAGAACAAGGTACAATTTGAACATGGAGGCTCAGAGGTAATGTAAGGAAGTATTTTTTCACAGAGAGGGTTATGGATGCATGGAATGGCCTTCTGGAGGAGGTTTTGGGGTCAAAAACAGTGATGGAATTCAAGCATGCATGGGACAGTCATAAGGCAATTCTAGGGGGTGGGGGTAGGAAGAAGTAGGCTGTTGGTTAACTAGAAACATAGAATTTGACAGCAGATAAGGACAGCTTGGCCCACCCAGTCTGCCCATTTCCCTACCTGATGGGTAAGCTGCAGATTCTAGTTAATCAACAGCTTACTTCCTCCAACCCCCCAGTAGAATTGCCTTATGTCTGTCCATGAGCAGCTGCCGTCACAGTCTGTGAAGTCTGATGACTTTCAGTGCCGTTTATTGGTCATCTTCCGACACAGGCGAGGTGCTACCAGCCCAAAACTAACTCAGGACAAGCAGTTTTCAAAGTGAGGAGGAAATGGAGTGAGGAAGAATCAAGTACTCATTCAGATGCGGCGTCAGTTTTAAGATTAGCATACTGGTGTGGACACTGCAAATAGAACCCCAGCTCTTTAATCAGCCTTATGAAGAGTAAAGGCTTCTCGAAGCACTGGGGTTCTGTTTATTGTACTGTAAGTGGGCTGCATCTAATTTGGTAATTTTCTGTACCTCACATCTGGATGTATAGTAGGCCCAACTTTGAATAAACACTGCACCTGAATTAACACATGATGCCATAGAAACATAGAATTTCTCAGCAGAAAAGGACCTCTCAGCTCACCCAGTCTGCCCAAGTGTTCTCTACCTGCTTGTAACTCCTGCCTCTACATGTTACTGCATGTCTTATTCTGCCTGTGTCCATCAGGACCTCCTTGTGAATTAGCTTGCTTAATGGATTTTTCCTGCAATGAACTTGAACCTACTCCACTTCCATAGCCCTATTGATCTCCGTTGACCCAATCCTTCCCCTTTTTTCTAATATACCCCTATGTTTATCCCATGCATGCTTCATGCCCCCTATCATTTACGCTTCCACCACTTCTCCTGGCAGTCTGTTCAAGGTGTCTACCACCCTTTCAATAAGGCAATATTTCTTCACATCTATCCTGAATGCCCCCCGCTTCATTGTATGTCTCTTGGTTTGGGTGCTCATCCTCATTTGAAGGCAACTCCCCAACTGTACCCTCTTTACCCCTGTGAGGTACTTTGTATGTCTTGATCATGTCACCTTTCACACTCCTCTCTTCCAGAGTGTACATGTTGAGATTCTTCAGCCTGTCCTTGTAGGGATTCCTGTGAAAATTCTGAACCATTTTAGTTGCCGTCCTCTGGGAAGCCTCCACCTTATGTCCTTTCTGAAGTGTGGACTGTAAAACTGGACACAGCACTCCAACTGGGGGTATACCAGGGAGTGATACAATGGTAGCACAGCATCCCTCCTCCTCCTACTGGAGATGCCACTCCTTATGCACCCCAGAATCCAATTTGCCCTGCCCATAGCCTTGTGACATTGTACTGCCATCTTGATGCCCTCTGATATAATAACCTCAAGGACCCTTTCATGTCTAGTGAGTATCAATACCTCCCCCCATCCTATACCCAGCATCGGGGTTCCTATGCCCTAGGTACGTGATTTTACACTTGTTGGCACTGAACCCCAAGTAAGTAGGAAAATGGAACTGATCTGAACGAATTGCAGGCTTTTAAGCAGCTTTTCGAGGGGGCGTGTATATGTGCGGGGCTCTGCTACTATAACTATTTGCTTTTGATTTGGTATAATGTGTCATAATGTGTGAACAGACTAACCCTGCCCCCTACTCTGTGTGCTATATCGGAGATAAAAAGCCCAAATAGCATTGGGCCAAGCACTGTGCCCTGTGGCACCCCGCTTGTCACTGCTGTGGGTGCCGAGAGCTACCCCCCCACCACCACCCTCTGCACCCTCCCCTGTAACCAGTTCTCTATCCATGTAGTCAGACCACCTTCCACCTTTACCCCTCGTTCTCCTCATTCTTCTCCTCCTTGGCCTGTGTTCGTGCTCCCAGTAGTCCGCAACCTTTCTCCTCTTTATTCTTACCAGGTGGTGGTGCCTTCTTCAGGATCTGCAGCTTATCCATTACATAGGGAAATGGGCAGACTGGGTGGGCCAAGCGGTCCTTACCTGCCATCAAATTCTATGTTTCTATGTTACCCGCAACTTCCTCTTTCTGTTGTTGGCAGCCACCATCTCCTGAGCAGCGGTGAAATTCTTGAGCTGAGTATTGCTAGTACATACATGTGATATCTCCCTCTTTTCGCAGGAGACTCCTGTTTTTTTGTGTAACCCCTTGTTACCCGGGGTTACTAGAATCCCAGTAAGACCTAGTGGTAGGCAGGGAAGGCAGCTTGTGAAACTCCAGTTAAATGGGTTTCACATTGTCTCACTCTGTTCTCAGTGTCAGCTGAGACTGAGAGATGACATCACCAATAGAACTGTCGCAGCTGCATAAGCCACATTGGAATCTGCAGCAGAGGGAGTGAGATAGAACATTGGGAGTTTTCAGAGTCAGTCTCCTGTTTGTTGTCAAACAAGAAGGTTCAGTCCGCAGTTTGGGTTTGAGGAGCCAGTGTTCAAGTGGTGGAGACCACAATCCGGGTCTCAGTGCCCCCCTCCCTTGGGGGAGTAAAGTATCCCCATGTAGATTCCAGGGGCAATCCCCTAACTTCTGCTAAAGAAAGAAAGCTGCCTTTTACAGTTTCAGTTTGTGCTTGAAAAGTGGAAAAAGTTGTACTTCGCCTGTGGGGCACCTGCAACAAAAGGGTGAGTGTTTGCTCTAATATGAGAGGGCAAAAATGTGTTTCTTCAGCCTGGGAAATGTGAAGAAATCTGGGATTTGAACTACTATTTGGGAGGCCTATAGTACTAGGACAAACAAATGGAGTAGTGTCAAAAGCTAAAGTGCTGTGTGGATTCAAGTAATGTTGTAGAGGGGGTGCGACAGTTCATCCACCGTTTAATCTACAGTTCGAAGTTTCAGTTTGTCCAGAGAAATGGCCGGGTATGGGCTGTGGGAACTGGAGGTGGGAACACCCCCCATCTTTAGTAACCAGGTCCACCCCTACAGATTTCTGCTGTGATTGCTACTTACCTCATGCGCTTGGCCAGTGATGAGGGAAGTACCCAGACGTGGGTTGCAAACGGGAAAATCTCTCTAGGAGTCGCAGACTCTAAGTGGTGTGGGGAGCCACAACATGGGTAAAGAATTCTCTTTGTGAGATGGGAGTCAGAAGAAGTAAGAAGGAAATCTCTCTAGGGGTCGCAGACTCTAAGTGGTGTGGACAAGTAAAATGGGTTCATTCTTCCAGTGAACCGCCAGTCAAGTGGCCTGCAGGGGAGCCGGGCCAGTCGGGCTGTGTATCCAAAGCGCATGCAAGTCCGGGCTGTGTGCCTGGTGGGTCCAGAGCCTGAAAACAGTAGATTTGGTTCATTCTTCAAGTGGACCGGCTTGTAGTCTCTAATCTGCATTATCAGTAAACGTAGCCCCATGGGGGTCCACCTATGCTTTGTTGTGTTCAGCTAGTTGTGAATAAAAGCCACACTGAAAAATCCCAATCCTGGTTCTGGACATTACAGTTATTGCTTCCTGTGTTCGAATTTACTTGGGTGCCCCTGTGCAGAGTAGCCAAACCTAGGTCCCCTTGTGCCGAGTAACCTCATCCTCCCCGATCCCAGGTCCCCGCCAGGTATTGCTGCCAGCACCAACAGCACCAACAGCATGCCACCTGTCGTTTTGGCAAAAAGGCAGGGGTTGGGGGTTACATTTGGCTGAACTCCCTCTCTCCCTCCTGGGAAACTAAATCTCCTGCTTAAGTAAAATTCTGTCCAAAATATCCATTCATGTTATTTTTGCCAGATAAAGACACATAAATAGTAAATTAGTGATGAACAATGTAAGTGATAACTTTGTACAACTAGTTGTTGATTCCTTTAAGTGCTTATCCTTGACAAAATGAAATATATTAAATGATTTTTTCTTATTTTTTTGACGCCATTTAAGGACAAACTCATGCCGTTATGGCATCTCCCTACTAGTAGGCCAATCTCCCTACTAATTTGACATAAATCTCCCCTTAAGCAAGTTGGACATATCACATGTATGCTAGTATGTCCATTTAACCTCTGCTATTGGTTGGCAGGACATAGTAGCATAAAGCGAGCTCAGGAAGCTCTCGGCTACTCATGAGATGGCGGCTGCCAGCAATAGAAAGTAAAAGTTGAAGGCCACTGTTTAGATAATTAAAACAGCAATTAGAGGTAATTTTTTTTTTTTAATTACTGCCTGAAAGCAATAATCAGGCATTTTTGTAGTACCTGGGTAAAACTGTGCCTTTTCCACTGTTTTCCTTTTAAAAGATTGTAAAATATTGAAATATTTCATTTATTTGGTGCGAAATAGTATCTCCTTTTTTCATGTTGTCAGTGGTGGCCACTGGTGATCGAGAGCAAGAGTGCCAGGGCTGGAGCAACTAACTGCAAAGTTGTTGTTTTTTTTTTTTTTTTCGCGAGTTTTAACTTAAGTGTAGGTTTGAGACCAGGAGGGAGCTAATCTGATCCCGCTGCTGGCAAGACCAGGATTTTCATCTGGACTTGGTGGCAGCATGGTATCATGTGCAGTAGCAAGTTTGACAAAACTACCAGTGGTCTGACTCACTGTGGATTGGGCGGGAGAGCGAGACACTGGGGGCAGCTCAGGAAGAGCACTGTGACCTCTGTGGGTCAGACGGGAGAGCAGCAGGATTACTGAAACAAACAAAACAAGCATTTGTCAATGCCGAATGTTTGCTTGCTGGCATTGGCAGTGGTAGTGTAGAAGTTACAGAGCTGCGTAATAGGAATGGCAGTGAAGTATTGAACTGAAGCCAACCCCACCACCACCCTGCAGAGAGTGACAGGCATTGGGGTGTGCGTTTGGGTCGTCAGGCATAGCGGCGGCGCCATTTCACCACACCCCACTCTGCAGAGACTGACAAGTGTCACGTGTTCCTTGGGGTCTTTGGCCCTTATGCACACCCCATTTCATTAAAATACGGTGAGATGGGTGCGATATAGGAGAATGGGGTGAAGTTTGGGGCCGACGAGTCCAAGGCATACCTCGATGCCTCTCAGTGACTGCAGGGTGTGGAATGGTATGAGCATCACAGGCAAGAATCCCAAGTCACACCCCTGATTCCTGTCATTCTCTATAGGGTTGGGCGATTTGGTTGAAAACCCTAATACCTCAGGCATTCGTTGGTATTTTAACTCCAAATTTTCAACATGTTTGTTTGTGACCCCACCTCATGAACAGGGGGAATATCAGCTTGGTAGCCGAAAGCTGCTTATTCACAGTGACTACGGGATTTAGCACCACAGGTGCAAAAATATTCCGAACAGGATGTAAAAAATGACAGCTGTACTCTTTCATGGAGAGATGTAAAAATGGCTATGTTGCAAATGTGTAGTAAAAATATTTAAAAAAATGGTGAAGTCAAGAGCGTACATAGAAACTGTGCAACACACACCCGTTATATAATTAGGTTGGGGATATTTTATAGCAGATTTACAACTCAGGCATTTTGGTGCCTCCGATCATGAACAGTGTCACTGTGATTTTCTTTATCTGTGCCGAACAATGATTTCCCACAGCGACCACGCATCTCTGCACTGAAAGTGTGAAGCACTTGACCATGTTGTGAAAAATGGCAGCTGTACTGTTCATAAGGAAGTGTTGAAAAATGCCACTAGTGAAAATCTGGACTGAAAATATTACAAAGTCATGAACTAACGAGGATGCGGAAACTGCACAATGCTCACTTCGTAACACAGTCATTTTATGGACTTTTGTCACCAAATTTTCAACATAGCCATTTTAAGACCTCTGCTCATGAACAGTGTAACTGTGATTTTCTTAATCTGTCCTAAACATTGCTTTCGCACACCAACAGCACCATTGTGCGCTACATGTGCGATAACACATTTTGGGTGACATATGAAAAATTGCAGCTGTACTGTTCATAAGGAAGTTTAATAAAATGGACATGTTGAAAATCTAGAGTGAAAATATTAAATTTAAACTTACGAGCATGCATAGGAACTGCAACGACGCTCGTAAAAAGTCATTTTAGGCATTTTTTCACCAAATTTTCAACATAGCCATTTAAGACCTCTGCTCATGAACAGTGTCACTGTAGTTTTGTTAATGTGTCCCATACATTGAGTTTGCACACCGACTGCGTCATATGCGCTACATGGGCTGAAGACGCTTTTGGGCAGGATGTGAAAATGACAGCTGTACTGCTCATAAGGAGGTGTGGAAAATGGCAATGTTGAAATCTGAGTGGAAATATTGAAAATTCGCAAACCTCCGAGCGTGCGTGGGAACTGTGCAACGCACACTCGTAAAACAGTCATTTTTAGGAATTCTGTCACCAAATTTTCAACATTGCCATTTTAAGATCTCTGCTCATGAACAGTGACACTGTGATTTTCTTAATATGTCCCATACACTGAGTTCGCTACGACTGACTAGCCATTGTGCGCTACATGGGCGGAAACACGTTTTGGGTGAGATGTGAAAAATGACAGCTGTACTACTCATAAGAAGGTGTGGAAAAATCGCAATGTTGAAAATCTGGGTGGAAATATTGAAAATTCGCAAACCTATGAGCGTGCGTAGGAACTGCATAGCATGCGCTCATAAAACAGTCATTTTAGGAATTTTTCACAAATTTTCAACATAGCCATTTCAAGACCTCTGCTCATGAACAGTGTCACTGTGATTTTCTTAATTTGTCCCGTACATTGATTTCGCACACCGACTGTGCCATTCTGCGCTACATGGGCGGAAACACATTTTGGGTGAGAGGTGAAAAATGACAGCTGTACTACTCATAAGACAGTGTGGTGAAATGGCAATGTTGAAAATCTGGAGTGAAAATATTGAAATTTCGCGAACTTACGAGCCTGCGTAGGAACTGCTCAACGCACACTCGTTAAACAGTCATTTTTTGGAATTTTGGCACCAAATTTTCAACATGGGGGTTTTGGGCCCCCATCTCATGAATGATGTCACTGTCATGGCGGTATTCGGGCCCGAAGGGTGATTTCGCAGTTACTGCGCAGTCACTGCGCAGTCACTGTGCGAAATCACCCTTTGAGCCCGAATAACGCCATGACAGTGATATCATTCATGAGAAGGGGTCCCAAAAACCCCATGTTGAAAATGTGGTGCAAAAATTCCCAAAAATGCCTGAGATATGCACTAAAGTTGAACCCCTCCTATCTAGCCCATTATACAGCTTACCGGCATTTCCTCAGTTTGCGGTCGGCTTTGAAGAGTGCAGACATGTTCCCGGTCCACCGAAGATCGTCGTGCGGAGTCGGAGGTAAGTATGGGGTGATGGGGGTGTGGGAAGCTGGGTGCGCAGTGGGTGGGTGCGGGTTGTGGGAGGGGTTCGGAGATGCCCGGCGGGGCCGTTTTGTTTTACAGGTTAAAACAAAAAAAAAGACTTCGATGGGACCGCTTGCCCGCGTGGGTGGGCTCTGGCGTGGCACAAGTTTGGGCGTTCAGCCGGCGGAGATTGAGGCACCCGTTGTAAAAAATAAAAAAAAAAAACCTCGTGGGACGTTTGCCACGCTGGGGTGGGCTCCCAGTGTGGCACAAGTTTTGAGGCAACTTCAGCCGACGGGATTGGGCACTCGCCGGCAATGATTGATTGCCACGCTGGGTGGGCTCCCAGCGGCACCAACTACTGGGGAGAGGAGACGATGCAGCTCAGCCCGGCGGGGATTGGGCACCCCGTCAGCTATACACTGCGTGTGGGGAAGTGCGCGCCTGCGGCGGCGAGGGGAGAAACTTCTTGTGAGCAGCTTCTTATCGCTGCTCACTCAAGCGTAGCTCCCCCTTTCAACTGTATGCCGCTGCATTTTGGAGCGTGTCATAGACAGCTCCAAAATGCATTGGCTTACAGGGGCTGCGCCTGCCAGCTCGCTGCCTGAATTGGAGGAGGAGGTGACACACCTCCGAAATCTCCGATGATGGCACTATGTTTCTTGCACATGCGTGCAAGCAAACATAAAAAGGGTACTTTTTTTCAGCGTACTGGAGGAAAGTGGGACCGGTCGCTTGGAGAAAGAAAACGTACAGTACTAGCTACATTAACTTTTTCAAACTGATCAGTGGCTTGTGGATTCCGGTAAGTAAGTAAATGGGTCACTTCTACTGGGCTTTTTTATTTTGTGTGGTTTATTTAAAAAAACACATAGTTGGAATATGTATTTATTTATTGAAAAGTTTCACCAGGAAGGGCACGCTGAACAACAGGTTGCTCGCCTCACGGTGCGTCCTGTGGGAAAAGGTACAGGAGAATATGCTCTCAGTTAATAAGGATTCAAGATTTTCACTATTCATTCTACAGTACATTATATAAAACGTGTAACAGACATTTATACTCAACGATTACTATACGAGTACGTGTTCTAAGATGTATTTTGTAATTATCTATATATTACCTCCTGTTTACTTTTGTTTACAATTTAAGATGTTGATACATTAAATAACTATTGTTTCTGTTTTTCAAATGCAGCTTTTACAGCTGACTTCTGTGGGAGTTACCTGATGACAGAGATTCTCTTGAAGATCTACTGTTTGGGTAAGTTCTTACATAACTGTTCTTTATCTGTTGTTTATTTTATATAATACATTTGTACGGTTCCTGTTAGTTGTATCACAATTGTCTATGTAACCTGGACCCCTCTTTTTTGTTACTCGTACAAGGCAACAACTGCTCTTGGCAGGAAAGAAGGTATTACCCCAGGCATTTGGGCACAAAACAACAGTTCTATTTTACCCAGGTCGGGGAGAGAGGTGCCAGGGCCATAATGTGTCTCCTGTCTGTGGGGCCCCCAAAAACAACGCAAGTCACTCAGAGATGGATTGTTTGCAACCAGAAATTTGAGATTTTACTATATGGCCTTTATTCCTGACACAGTATTAACAGAAATGGTGGTTTCCTCCAGGGCTTGAAGCTGTACAGACATAGATGACACATGTTGTAGCAAGCAATAACATTTCTAGCCTTTTTCAGGCAGTACTGATGTCTTACATGAATATTTCTCATAAATGTCCATCCTATGAAAGGAATCATGGACTCACAAACTGCCAGCCCTATTTCAGGGGTACCTGAACTATTTCGAACACCATTAGGTGACTTAAGGTAACACTTTAGACCATTCCTCTTGCAACCTGTTAGGTCTCCTTGGGACCTGGAATGAGGGGATAGCTCACTCTAGCCAACGCTAGACTCTCTCTGCCATTACTTTTAAGAAAACGGGATTCCCTAGTCACACAGGAACTACAAGAGACATCCTACTACACAAGCTTCGTGCCATGGTCCTGAGTACCTGTACCTGACAAGGCACCAGCCAACCCCATTTGAACATTGTACTTGCTACTACATGTTGTACCCCTTTGGACACTTGCAAGGAACACTTGAGATCTTCAGATCTCACACAAAATCCATACTATATCTTCCAGATTGTACACACACACAGTCTTTAGATTCTGGGCAGCTCTGATAGCTCTTACAGTCTTTTGTGGGTTGCCCAGAGTACTCGCTGAACCTTTAATCCCTTTCCTCTTTTTTGTGAAAAATCTTCACCCTTTGGGGGCTTCACAGGGTCTGGTAACCACCACGTCCCAGGAAACCAGCCATTGGTTACTGAACTATGACAGAAAACACCAAACAGGGTCTTTCCTCTAGCAAGTGATCTCTGGGCAGAGCATCACTTGCTGTAGAACTCTCCACTCAAACTCTGACTTCAAACTGACTCACAGCTCAAGACAGCTGCAGGCACAGTGTGGCTTATGCTGCTGTGAGAGTTCCAAACTCCATGACATCATCCCATGCCTCAGCAGGGCTAAGTAGATGGTGATGTAATGTTTTATAGAGAACTTTTAAACCTTCTGACTGCCCAGGCTATCTGCCTGATCTAAAACTGATGGGATTCTAGTAACCCCAGGAACTGGTTGGTTACATGTATACAGGGAAAGAACTGCTAACCAGTTTGATTTGGGAATATTCCCATTTATGTAGTTTATATATGTATTTTTCCAATGTAGGTGGTGAACAAACCTTATAGAAAAATAATTTAAGCCGTTGAAGCATTCTAAATGAAGATAAATCATTCATCTTAATTTAAGATATTTAGACCCACTTTAGATAGGTCACAAAGGAACCTTTAACCAGTGTGACAGCAGCTCGAACAATGACTGATGACATTACAGTGGCCTCTGCTGCATTCACGGAGCAGTGAAATCAAATAATGACATGTTCATAAAAAGAACTAATTTAACATCCTTGCAATTTAATATACATTGTAAATGGGATCGTGGCCTGGCTCTGAATATGATGCTTATTATCATTTTGGGGGTAGGCTTGTATAACTCACTTCTGGCTCTGCTACTCATAAGTTAATTGTCCTAAACAGTCACTTCTGATAATAAATGGCATATTTATCATATATCACCTCCCCTCCCTCTTGAACTCTCTATCAACATCCCTTCGTAAAGCCCCTTCTCTTCACAGACTAAAACGTATGTCATCGCTAATATCTCTTCTCTCTTGCACTGGTCATTGCTCCTCTTGACACCCTGGGTTGAGTATCTCATGACCCACGTCAGTGGTTTTCCCTATGCACTGTACCTCAAATGCCCACTTGTCCTGTTCTGGAACTTATTGCCTAATGCCTCTACCAGTGTTCCCGTTTCCTTTTCCTGAGCTATCCCATTCCTGTGTTATTACAATCCAATTGCTTACATTAGTGTATTTTCAAGCACCTTATTACATGGTTTGCCAAGTGAATACATTTTCATGTGCCTTATGTTGTTACTTAATTGTAACAATATTTTTTGTACATATGTACTACTTTCTTCCCCTACCCCCTGGGTTGCACCTGGAAACGAGCCTCGGCTCAGTGTGCGGCTCCTACTTACAAAATTTAAATCAAACTTTGGGTCAGAGTTCCTTGTCCCATACCCCTTTCAGAAAACCCCACCTTACCCTATCAAATGCCTTTTTAGCATCTAATGAAATGGCGATCTGTTTTTTCGGTGAGTTGGCCTGTGATGTAAAAATATTCAAGAGCCTCCTGATGCTGTCCTGCGGTACCCTCTCATGTATAAAACCAGTTTGGTCCAGATGGATCAAACTTTGTATGTGGTTTTGCAATCTTTTGGCCAGTATGGGTGTAAAGATTTTAATGTCCACCAGGATCAATGAGATGGGTCTATACGACCAACATTTTTGTGCGTCCTTCCCTTCCTTAGGTAGAACCGCAATCTGGGCATATCTCCAGGAATCTGGGGCTACCTCTCCTTCCACTGTTCTATTAAATGTTGCCTGCAGGACCGGTGCCAGCTGCCCTCCAAATTTCTTGTAGAACTCTGTTGGGAGACCATCTGTCTCTGGAGCCTTGCCACTTTTAAGTTACTTTATTGTTCCTAGGATTTCTGACTATGTAATGTTCTCTTCTAGACTTTCTCTTTTTCTCTCCACTCTGTCAACTTTACCGACTCAAGAAAGGTGGTCAAGGCCTCCCCTTCTTCCTCTCCCCATTTATTTGCGTATAAATCTCTGTAGAACTCAGTTAATTCTTTTGTGATCTCCCGTGGGTTTGTGTATACCTCATTCCCTAGTTGTCCCCCTTTAATTTTCTGTACTACCCTATTTATGCCGTGTTGTCTTAATTGCCATGCTAGGAGTTTCTCAGCCCTATTCCCTGTCTCATAGTACCTCTGGTTGGTGTAGCTAATCCTTCCCTCTATTTTAACCACTAGGATTCTGGTAAGCTTGTGTCTGTGTTCCTGCAATTGTGTTACGTTCCGGGTTAAAGGTGATTTTATGTACTGCTTCAATGTTGAATATTTGCTGTTCCAATTCTACCCTGGCTTGCTTCCTTTCTCTTTTTTTCCTTGAGGCATATTGAATGCATACTCGCTTCAGAGTGGCCTTTACTCCATCCCGCCTGTGTGCTGCTGTGGTGTCTCCCTCTTTGTTACTTAATGGGTACCCCAAGGTTTCATCTTTTAGCCTCTGACAGAATTCTGGGTCATTGATGTGTGAGCTGTTTAAATGCCAAAATGATTTCTTGCCAACCACTTCTGCCTCTTAGTCTAAGCCTACCGGAGCATGATCTGATGCTGTTATGTTTTGGATATCACATCCTCCCACCACATGGACCCACTCTTTTGTTAGGAGGAAGTAATCTGTTCTAGAGTACTGGTTATGTGGGTTTGACTGAAAGGTGTAATCTCTGTCTCTCTTATGTTGTTGTCTCCAGATATTTACAAGGCCTGCTTCATCTAGTAACCTCCTTAGTTTCTTACTTTCACCTTCCCGGCCCCTGTGGTTCTCCCCACTTCCATCAATTGAGGGGCAGTGTTAAATTCCCCTCTCACCACAAACATTGGCCCCTGCTCCTCCAGTGACCTGAGAAGGTGTCGCTTAAAAACTTCTAATCTCTCTGAATTTACATTGGGAGCATAAATGTTCAACAGCACACATTGTACCCCTCTATACTAGGTACCCTGCAATTTTATGACTCTTCCCTCTACATCCTCCAGTACCTGTTCTGCTTCCAGTGGGGTTTTTTTGCGCACTAATATGGCCACCCCCTATGTGGGTGAGTTTTATAGGATGAGGAGTATACAGACCCCACCTAGCTGTGGTTCAGTTTTTTGCACTCAACTTGGATGAGATGTGTCTCCTGTAGGAATACCACTGCCGTTCACAGTCTGTTCGCCTCCTGGAGTATTCAGGCCCTCTTGATTGGTGAGTTCACCCCTTCACATTGTATGTAACTATTTTTAAGTCCACCATTTTTCTCAGATTTTCCCTCTTCCCCTTTTTATAGTTCCCCCTCCAACTGCACACTGATATTCCCAAAAACACAATACATAAAAACAAAACAACTAACTGTTTACATTATCAAACATTTTTAAACAGTTTTTTTCTCCCTCTGTCGGGCTCTGTCTTTTCCATTTCTTGTGTACTCGTCACCACTCAAACCTTGGACTTCATTGAAACTTCAAACCTGCTCTCTGACGTGCAGCATGGTTTCAGGAAAAATCCTAGCACGTCAACGGCCCTGGCTAAATTCACCTCAGATACTCTCTCCAGCATGGACGCTGGATGACTAACAGGCACCGTCTTCATTGATCTTACCAAGGCCTTTGATCTTGTGGATCACTCCCTACTCCTGTCCACTCTTTAAACCATAGGCTTCTCCACTCCTGTTATAAATTGGTACAGGAGCTATTTAACCGATAGGACCCAAACAGTGAAATTTAATTCTGCAACATCTGACAACACCATAATCAGCGTTGGAGTTCCCCAAGGATCTATTCTAGAACCTCTTCTTTTTTCCCTCTTTATAAACAACATTCCGGACAACATCTCAACTTGCTCCTCTCTTCTCTATGCTGATGACCTGGTCATCTACGCCAGCTCTACTAACATCAACTACCTAAACATGTCTCTGACCATGGCCTACAAGAGCATTTAAAACTGGTTGTGCAACCATAGACTGGTCCTAAACACATGCAAAACTAAAGCCATGCTCCTGGGCTCCGCCCCCAAACTAAGAACCTGCCCCTCACCCTTGATGGTTCTCGACCTGGAGGGGAACAAACTAGAGGCTGTCGCACCATTTCAGTATCTTGGGGTTTTACTCGACCAATCTCGAGACCTAAACCTCCACATTCAATCAACCTGCAAAACAGTAAACCTGTAAACTGGGTGCTGCCTACAGAACAAGCTATACGCTAACTCCTTCTACTTAACTAACCATTGCCAGGGGGATCCTACTCCCAACCCTGACATACTGTGCTCCTATCCTGGCAGCTGCCCACAAATCGGCACTGCAAAAATGGGATGTCACCGATAATAATGTCTGTCGTTATGCATCGTCGTCCCCACAGCTCAGGCATAGATGTCGGCTTTATGGTGACCTAGGCTGGCTCTCCTCCTCTGCATCCAGACAATACCATCTTGGTTGTCTATCTGACTCCATAATCAGGCTGGAAACCCTGGCCTCACTTGCAGAGCTATTCCGTCCCAACACCTCATACCGAGAGGTACCCAGGTATCACACCTCCAAAGACACATGCTGCCCTTCAGATGTGGAATATGCTGCCACTAGAACTAAGACAATCTACATCCCACTATCACTTTAAAAGTGGGTTACGATGCTATCTGGCTATTGCTAAATAGTGTACCTGCTTCGACCCTACCTGACCTTACCAATGAACCTGCCCCACGCCATTCCACTGGACAATCTATTATCTCCCGCTTGATGAAACCCCCCTCCCCTTACATCACATCTCTCTCTCCTCTCCCCATTCTCTCTCATCTTTCTAAACATGCTCCCTGGACCCATCCGCTCTACTACTAGTTTAGTTGTCTGTTTTATTCCTGCATGTTGTATTTTATGACTATCTGTAATAACTGTACTCCTTCATGTTATAACCCACACCTGAATTTGTATTTGTATTGCTGACTGTTGTATCTTTCTGCTATTGTTGCATGTAGTGCTGACAGATGCTCTTTTACTGTTATCCGAGCCTGCTTAGCTAAAAAGTAGCCACTTATGCTTGATGTCAGGCACTTCTTTACTGTTTATTGTCTTCTCTGTTTCCATAGATAAGTACAAGCCTTATTGTCAAATGTCATTGATTCCCTGTAACACCTTCTGTATGTATTGCCTTGTACTCTCCCGGGTTGTGCCTGAAAATAGTCATTTACTGGCTAGTGCACTTACCCGGTAAACAAAAGCTAAATAAATAAATTATCTGCCTACTACATTCATTCTCTACAGACTTCAAATGATTTCTATTACCAGCCTTTACAGAAACACTGCCATGTATTTTAGTATAAGGCTGTGGCTTGATGTTCTGCACCTCCGCTCTTGTGGAAAATAGGCTCATGCAGACTGTTCTGACCATGTTTTTTGGGGCTGTTAGCCTGCCACTTAATGCCTAACCATCACCTACAACCCTTCCGCATTGGGTGTTTCCTGAATTTCTCTCCGCTCCCCGACTTACTCCCATGTTGATTGTGTCCTTCGGGAAAATTCTTATCCCCTGTATTCATTCCCCCAGTGATGCAATGGCATTCTCTACCCTTACGCTTCTGCCCCAGACTTGGTTCAGCTAGTATTGTCTGTCCATGTCTTTGCATTTCTCCTCTTCCTCCTCCTTTAGCATACTATGCCTCCCCCTCCCCCTTTTGCCCCCAGTAAGTTTTCCAGTCAATACTACTTCATTTACCTTACCAACATGTGCTCCCTTCTCTTCCCCTCAACGCATTACCTGACTTTCTTTCCCCAGTTTAAAATGGTGTGAAACCCCCATTTTTCCCCCATATTCTGTTTGTACTCCTTGTTCCCCGTGCCTCCTTCAGACCGACCCTCCCAGCCCCGACTTCCCGGAATAACAGGTGCTTACCTTTTTGCCCGGCCCGGGAGTGGAGCCTGCGGTGAGTCGGGCTTCATCCTGCGGGTGGAGGATTTATTTTCTTCCATTTTCTCCCCGATCCCTCTTACTGGGGCGCACATGCCAGACATGCGTGCATGGAGGCACGCGCACTTCCACAGAAGTCCCACAGCTTCCACCCCTTCTGTGCGCCCCACAGACCCGCACTTCCCCCAGGCCTCCACCCGAGTGCAGTCATTCGGCGGGAGCGCAACTCCTCCCCTCCCAGGAAAGGAGAGCTGTCCTCTGGATGCTCAGTCCTCTTCCTCCCTGCTGACCGCGCTCGTTCCTGAACGCGGGTTGCCGTCGTGGTACGAGATGTGGTGTCTAGTGCCTCAACCCTCAGCTCCACCAGGCTGCCCCCCTCTTTTTTTTATGTTAAAATCCCCTCCTTTTATTCTTACCCTGAACTCATAGCACCCTCCCCTTCCCTTTGTCCATCGCCCCTCATTTTATTACCCCCAAATAGTGCAGAGCTTAACTTGTTAAGAGTGAAGTGCTGGACGTCTAGTTGATGTTTGTGCTACCGCTGTTTGTAATTTTCATATGCACAAGTAAAAAACTAATCTTTATACGAAATTCGTTGGTGCTGCTTCGTTTGTGTTCTTTGTATTTTCTTCCTGCCTGCTGCGTCTCCTGCTGGTGATAGTGTTCCAGTCTCGTTGTGTTTCTGTCGCTCCTTTCCGATTCCCTCTGGCACCCTGTTGCTGTCATCAGCTGAGTTATGGCTGTCGTTCTTTGCTTGCACTTTGCTGCCATCTCATCCAACCTTGACCCCAAGCTTCAGGAGTGTTGGTTCGGCCTCCTCCATGCTTCTGAAGAATTTAGGCCTGACGTCAAGGAAAATTTTCATCTGTGCTGGTGCGAATATCTGAGCCTTGATGTTGATGCTGCGTAGTTCCCTTATAGCCTGTAGGATCTGCCTCCTCTGCTCCATTATCATTGGAGTAAACTCATGTTCGAAATACAGCCTCGTATCCCCAAACAGTATCTCCTCCCCCCCATGCAGTCCTCAGCACTTTCATTTTGCTAGCATAATTAACAAAACGTGCCGCTATGGATCTAGGGCATGTTTGGAGGTGTCTAGGCCTGGAAGCCAATGCTCAATGTGCCCCTTTGAGTAACGGGGGTATTTTCCCATCCAAGAAACTCCTGAAACAGCCCTCCATCTCTCTCTGCTCTGCTCTGTACCTTTCGGTAAGCCATGAATTCGGAGATTGTTCCCCTGTGAGCGCTGTTCTAGATCATTTAGTTTCAGTTCAAATTGTTTTTCTTTTTCATAGAGGTGCACTAGCACCGCATTATGATGGTCCCCCAAGTGTTGATTTTGTTAAAACTAGTCTCCAGGTCTGAGATAAGTTTACTAGTTTCTTGTACCTCTTTGTGCCTGAGAGGTCCTCCTGCATTCGCTCTAAGGTGCTACCGATTTTCTGTTGAGCTGTTTGGAGGTGATAGTACAGTTCACCTCCAATTGCATTCCCACCTCCAGCTGTCCTCCCGACACTCCCATGGGGATCACTAGGCCTGGGCCACCGTGCTGGTGGTGCTCAGAGTACGTTTCGATTGGGGGCTGTCTGCCCCGAACTCTCTACGTCTTTGTTTCACTGCCATCTTTATACCTGCTACTTTATTGTTTTCCAGCTTCTGACGATTGCGAGTACACTAGAAAAATCAACTTAATTAGCCATCGGGGAGCGCAACGGGTTCAGTTACTTCCTCATGGTTCGGGGACGTTACCCTATGCCGGAACAGACAGAGTTTAATGAGTGTATGGAATGAGGCCTGCAACAATTGAGTGCCTTGCTTATACAAACAGTACTCAGACTCTACAAAGTTGTAACAAGAGATCAAAACAGAGACAGGAGAAATGGAAAAAGTGTTGTTCTCCTGAGAGTCGGCAGATTTCCAGAAGTGTTTTGAAGACTTTGAAAAGTCTGTTGAAAAACAGGATATAAAAATCAAAGCCACCAAACAAAAGAAACTTGACAGTTATCAAAGAGACTATGAGTTAGTTAGCATCTTTGACTGAAGTAAATGTAACCCTACTTCCACCCCAAAACTGATTTTTGAAAAAGTAATTCTGAACACACTTGTGATACAGCTATTGACTCTGAATCAGAAAGCACAAGCTCTAGTTTTTTTTTTTTTTTTTTTAGGAACTAGTCACCTCAGAATGGACCATGATGGAGCAGCTGAATCAAGTTTGCACAAGTGGGAGGAAAAGGAGGAAGAATAGAAGAGGATGAGAAGATGAAGATGAACTGCGGAGACCAGATGACAGATCCAGGAAACAGAAGAGACCAGCTTATCAACTTAGTGGGAAGCAGAACAAACTGAGGGGGAAGAATTAGACACTACACAGAATGTGGTAAATATCTCCTCCTATGTACTTAATGGAATTGAGTTATCTGTGCCTAGAAAAGGGTTATTATTCAATACCAACAACTACTATTGTCTCCATTTACATGCAGTTTAGACTTATATGTTTACTCATAAACAATGTTTATTACTTTAATAAGTTGGGAAGTAATCATGCCTCAAATGTTGCAGGGAAAGTGGGCAGTGAAAGCAATATGGTTATAAAAGAGAAATCGGCTTTCTGCCCTCCTGCAGCCCTGGCAGCAGTAGCCTTCGAGCAGAAACACGAGAAGAAATTACTGTTATGTTATCTGATGCACAGTCTAAACACTATGTGAATACCTGCAAAAAAGGGAGGCACTGTAGTAACTGGGTAATAATGAAAACATAACAATTAAACCAGCCAATAAGGGCAGGTCGGTGGTTGTTATGGACACCACATTATATGAAAATGAGTTATAGAGACAGCTGAAGTGTACGAAAAATTAACTGGATACCTAACGAGACTTTAAGCAAGTGATAGATGATTTTTTACAAGCATATGAGATTGGTGTTATCAAGAAAATGCTTACTATGGGGGATCCAGTGCTCGCCACAATATATATTCTTCCAAAAATACGTACATCTCTGACTTAACCTCTGGGTCATCCTATAGTGGTGAGCATCGGATCCCTCACAGAGCTTCTGTCCAAATATGTGGATAGTTTTGTTAAACCCTTGGTTTCCAAGTTACCATCTTACGTTAGAGATTCGTCTGACATTTTGTCAAGCCTCCAAAATATGGAGGTAGGAGACTTGTGGCTCCTTGTCACCCTCAGTGTGGAGGCATTGTACACCAGTGTACCACGTGAGCATGGCTTGGATGCTGTGAGATATTATCTGTTAAAGGAGAAAGCATCATCTGACGACTTAATAGAGTTTCTAATGAAATGCACTGAAATGGTTTTGAAATTCAACAATTTTGTTTTCCTTGACAGTCATTATCTGCAGATCCATAGCACAGCGATGGCGACATCAGTGACCCCATCGTAGCAAACCTGTATCTCTGTTTGTGGGAAAAACTGATTTGTCAAAGAGCCAAGTAGGAACTGTTTTTTTCACTTCTATTGTTTTGTATCACTGATTTATTATTGACAGCCTCCTTTTAATCTGGAAAGGCATGGAAGATTAATTAAACCGCTTTATAGGACAGGTACAGGGGAAGGGTTCTGGAAGCAAAAACCAGTGCAACAAGAATATCCGGGACTGGGAAGGGAGAAGCCAGAGAAGGCGAGGGGGGCAGCAAGGTCAGCTCCCAGGGTGGGGGCTGACCAAACGAGCAGACACGAAAGACCGTTAGGCCTATTCTGCTGGCATTTTAGTATAGACTATTTAAATGAGTCTAGTAAGAATCTTAAGTTTTCTGTCAAATGTAGCTGGGTATCCATTGCCTTTCTAGATTTAGTTTTGACCAAGAGACATGACAGATAGAATCCAGCCTCTATGAGAAATCTACAGATAGAAATTTGATTCTCTTAGCGAGCAGTTACCATCCTGGCCATTTAATCAAAAACCATTGCCCGTAGTCAGTTTCTTCACTTAAGGCCAAATTGCTCCAAACGTAAGAGCTATCAGACGAAGGCAAATGAGAAGACTGGCTGTTTTCTATCTAGGAGTTACAAGATAGGTGTGATGGAGGCTTCACAATGGGCTGAGGAAAAAGACAGTAGCAGTCTTTTTTACCCTAGGGCCAGTGAGAATGAAACTCTAGAGCAGACAGAAAACAGAATTAAGTTCATCACTACATTTACTCCGGAGGCAAAAGTGAGTAAATAGATTTTTTTGAAAAATGGGATATAATAAAAACAGACCTTTATACTGGGAAGAACTATTAAGGACCCCTCTGATTTAGTGTACAGACAGGCAAAGAATCAAAGGGACGTACTGGTGCATTCACTAAACAGCAGCAACAAAGGTGTATTGGAGATAATGCACCAGTGTTATGTGCCCCTTCTAGGAGATGTAAATTTGACAAAAAATGTTACCAAAAGTGAAGCGTTTGTCCATCCCACTTCAGGGAGGGTGTATAACATTAGGAACTTGATAACCTGTGATACCCAGAATGTCGTGTACATGGCAGGTTGCCAGTATGAGGCTTTCTGTGTTGGGAAGACAGGCCACCTATGTGAAATCCTCATTGGTGAATATATTTAGAATATTTAAGGGGAAAAACTTAAGAATGTTTTAGCAGCTCATATTAAGTTCATTAGAGGAACAGGTCAACATTGTGGACATTCATGGATACTGAATTGATGTTGACAGGCCGGGGGGGGGGGGGGAGTATAACTTTGACAGCTTGCTATTGAAACATGAAGCTTTTTCAACCTACACTTTAGGTGCTTTAAAGGCACCAGGATTAAGTGGCCACTTTGAAGTGGCCTGTTTTCTTTAAACTTTCCCCTTTTCTTTGGTCCAAGGGAGTAGGTGTCACATTGTTACAATGGCAAATGTACTTTATGGATGTGAAGTCTGTGAATGGCTGTCCAGTCCCCAAAAATATCCAGCAGTAACCTGCTCTGTTAGAGTACGTACTAACATAGTAACACACTAACGTACTAACTTACTAACGTACTAACACACTGACGCATTTAAGCACACACTAACGTACTAACGTACTGACATACACACTAACGCACTAACGTACTGACATACACACTAACATACTGACATACACACTAACACACTAACATGCTAACATACTGACATACACACTAACATACTAACACACGAACATACACACTGACATACACACTAACGCACTAAAACACTAGATGACAGCAGAGTAGGCCTATTGGTCTATCAAGTCTGCTCGTGCTTCAGCACCCTGATTGGATACCGTAGCCCTCTAGCTGTCTCCTTCCACTGTTACTGTTACTTATAGAAGCATATGTTGTTTATATGTTACTTAATATATATAGAAGTTACTTCTATTAGCACATTGTAGTGATTGTATATTGTAGAATAAATACATTTCACCTTTATAATGAAAACGCTGTATGTAGCAGCATTTCAAAAAGTAGTCTCTAGTCCTAAAACAGGATAAAGCTGTGAGAAAACTGTTCTTGGCAGTGGCCAGTGAAATGCAAATGTTATTTTCTTCTTGTACGCTCCCTGGGTCGTACCTGGAAACAAGCTCTGCTTTTGGTACTTTTCCTGGTTAACAAATTTTAAATAAATAAATGATGCTGTCTTCTCATTTTTTTGTAATCAGAATACAAAAAGAAAGAAGGAAAAATATGTATCACTTCCCTATGTGCTGCAAATCTGTGTGACTGGATTCCCCCGAGTGGTACCAAAGAACACGAACAGACTACAGACAAATTAATTTGTGCTGTTGGATCCGAGTACGAAGCTACTTGAAACAAACATCTGGATTGAAGTCCCAAGAATATATAGACAATGATCCTAAAAAAAGGCCAATGTAAAGAGATATTTGTTGAGGCTGACATGGTTTTCTGGGACCTTAGAGAAATTAAAGAGCTAGGAGAATCCAAAATAGAAGACAAGAAAATGTAAACATTTTAAGAAGCAGTCAGTTGTATATTTTTTCTGAAGTATTTTTCTGTTTGCTCATTAGAAAGTTTTCAATGCAATTATTATGCTAGATGTGTGGAACAGCACTGTGCCTGGCTGTGGATATATCTAGATCTGTACCCCCACTACATCATCAGCAGTGCAATCTCACAGACTGTGACATCACAGGTGTCTGACCTAGCAGCTACTGACTGGCTCTTCCTCAGCAGCTGTGATGTCACAGCCAGGGAGCTCATAGTGCTGATGATGTAGTGGGGGGGAATAGAACTAAATATGTCAGCTGCCAGGCAGAGTGCTGTTCCACAGACCACACACACTAACATCAGGTAGAACATCTTCCAATTACCCAGTGAGAAAGGAAAAAGCACCTCAGATATAAACGGTAATAGCTGATTGCTTTTTAAAAGTGCCTCTCTTCTCCACCTGCCCTTCAGTGTCACCAGTGTGCACAACCTAACCCTGTCCTTTTTACTCCAACAGCACTTGCGTACTACCTCGAGTCTGCTCCTGGTACACTCATGCACTATAAATGGTTCTATCGCATTATTACTGTTTTGTGTACATTTATATGTTCTTTTGTACGATTTTGGACATGTATTGTGATTTACCCAATGTTCCACTACTGTTTATTGTACAATGCCTTGTGTTCCAACTGTTGCACAGTCTTACAATGTTGTATTGTTTGTACTACCCACATACTGGGCTTTAATGCCAAAAAGTGCAAGGTGCTGCATTTTGGGATGAAGAACCCAAGGAGAAGTTACCAGCTAGGGGGAATGCAGCTAGCCCAGACAGAGGAGGAGAAGGATCTGGGTGTGCTCATTATGGGGTCAATGAACAACTCTGCACAATGTAGGAAGGGAGCTGCAAAGGCCAACAAAATGCTGGGTTGTATTGAAAGGGGTATATCCTCGAGGAGGGAGGAGGTGATTCTGCCACTGTATAGGTCATTAGTTAGACCACACCTGGAGTACTGCGCGCAGTACTGGCGTCTGTATCTGAAGAGGGACATTAAGTTACTGGAGGGGGTGCAGCACAGAGCGACAAAGATGATCAAGGGGCTGAGGGACTTATCATGCGAGAGGAGGTTGAAGGAGTTGAACATGTGCTCACTGGAGGAGAGGAGAGACGGGGTGACATGATTGAAACCTTTAAATACGTGAAAGGAATAAACAAGACGGGTACAGAGGGGCTGTTCAAAGTAAGGAAGGGGAGGGCCACCAGGGGCCATGATATGAGACTAGAGCGAGGAAGGTTCAGGAGGGAGATGAGGAGACACTTTTTTACAGAGAGGGTGGTGGCTGGGTGGAATTAGTTACCTGCTGAAGTGGTATGCAGTAGAACAGTGGACTGCTTCAAACGAGGATGGGACAGGATGGGGGGGGTTAATGAAGGGGAAGGGTGGAAGGGAGGGGCAGCTGCAGAATAAGGGGTGCTAGCTGCACATTCGAGCAGACTTGATAGACCTCTAGGTCTTTATCTGCTGGTAAATTTCATATGTTCGTATACTATTGTAACTGATCATCCTTCACAACCCTATGTAAACCCTTCCCCCAGGTCACACCATAAGACGAGCAACTTGTTGTTCAGTGTGCCCTCCTGGTGAAACATTTCAATAAACAAATAAAAGTAATATTACTTGTAGGCAGTAAGTTCTGGAAGTCTTGTTTGTGAGTGGTAATCCAAAGTGCCGTTTGCACTGCTTTTAATATTAGTGTTTTATTCTGTAATAGCGTTAGGGACCTTGATTTATACTGGATTTTTATCTTCACCAAATGCACTGCTTAATTCTGTTACTATGATATTGGTCATAGGAATCTCGAGCAAGGTGACATCATATCTGAGACACTATTTAAGCACTACATTTAAAATGTTTACCCTTGCTTAAGTGCTATCTTCGGAACGAAACAGTGTTGGGTGTTCAGCTACAGACTGTGCGGGTAGCACCTTTACCAGCACTTTAGCAGTACTCTGCACACTATGTAAGTTTGAGAATGAAATAAATGTATCTCACTTGTTCACATGTGTTTTTGTGCCTCTGTTTCTTTACATGTGCACAACCATAGGGGTGAATTGCAAGGCTTTCCTGGTTTGCTACTTGTTCTAGCCTTATGCATCTTAGACCTTGAGTTGACCCCTTTTTGGTAGTCTGGGATTATACTGACAAGAGCCTGAATTTAAAGTGTGTGTGTGTGTGTGTCTGTAGAATATGTCACTGTGCCCAGGGTCTCCAGGAGGAGGGGGCTTCTAGGATGTCCCCTCAGGTTGAATTGGAGGCAGAATCGGGGAAGGAGGGGAGAACATAGGGAGACACGAGGCAGGAGGAGATGGATTCTGAGGAGGACAATGGGGAAAATGCCTTGGAGGGTTCAAATGAAAGGAAATCAGAGGGACCAGAGCAGAGGTGGGAGCGGTAGAGGCATGAGAAGGGGACGGTCCAGGGAAAGGATGAGTAGCCAGGCTGGGGAAGAGAGAGGAACAGAGCTGTGGTGGAGGGTGGTGTCCCTAAATGCTAGAAGCCTATGGAACAAAATGGTTGACCTGCAGGCATTGATGGGGAGGGAAGAGTGGGCATAGCGGCAGTCTGTGGGATTCTGGCTACTCCGAACCATGGCTGGGACCTCTGTATACTAGGGCACATTATACAGAAGGAACAGGGACAAAAGGAAAGGGAGGGGTAGTGAGCTACATAAGGGAGGGCATTACTAGCACAAGGGAAGAGATGGGATAAGAAGACAGAGGTACTATGGGTGCAACTACAAATGGCAAAGGGAAGGAGAGTGAAGCAGGGGTAGTATACAGACCACCTAACCAGAAAGAGGAAAGGGAGTTAAGGACCATGATCTGACCAGCTGCAGGAAGGGGAGAGGTTGTGATAGTGGAGGATTTTAGTCTGCCCAAGGTGGACTGGATGGTCCCATCCATGACCTGTGCCTGGAGCCAGTTGACAGTGGATGTAGTTCAGAAGGGCTTCTTGGTCCAGGATGTCACGGAGCCCACAATGGAGGGGGCCATCCTAGATTATCTGCTAATGAATGGAGAGCATGTTCAGGACTTTAAGGTGGAGGAACGCCTGGGAGGGAGCGATCACCGTACAGTCTGGTTTGAATGAACATGGGCAGGGAATAGGCAAATGCTAGGACAAGGATACTGGACTTCAGAAAGACCGATTTCAAGTGGGTGGGGGCATTGTTAAGGTGTCACTAACTAACCTCAGAGAGGATGTGGGGTGGATCACAACTGGTCTGTTATCAAGAACAGGGTAGCAGCTGCCACTAATGAGTGTGGTAGACAGAAGAGAAAAAACTCTAAGACCAAGAAACCAAGCTGGTTTAGTAGAGACAGGGTGCAGGCAGTCTGTGAAAAAGAGAAGCATGCAAAGAAAATTCAGGAAGACCCATAAGGAGAAAGTTGGGGAGGAATACGGGGGGAGGGATCTAAGGAGGCAGGTAGGGTACTTGGCCTAGCCATGGCCAGACAGGAGTTGCAGATAGTGGAAGGGATCAAGAAGGAGAAAAGTCTTTTTCAGTGCGTCGGGGAGGGGGAAGGACAAAAAGAATAGTTCTGTATAGTGAAACTAAAGGGGGGCAGAAAGTAGTACCGAGAAGGCAACCAGATGGAACGAATACTTCTGCTTTGTCTTTACAGAAGAAATGGATGGCCTGGTACCACAAGGAAGGAAGTGGGGTGGGGTGCGGGGGGGGATAGGCCTGAAGACAGGATCTCAGAGGACAGGGTGAAAAAAGGGCTTATGGCCCTTAAGGTTGATAAGTCCATGGCTCTAGATGGTATCCACCCACGGGTGTTGAGGGAACTGGCAGGTATGATGGTGGATCTGTTCAACATCTCACTAGATCCGGGGGAGGTGCCACAACAGTGGAGAACCATGCACATAGTGCCACTTCACAGATGTGGGCCCAAAGATGATCCAGGCAACTACAGGCTGGTCAGCCTGACAACAAAAGTTGGTAAGCTTATGGAGACAATCCTTAAGAAAAGACTGGCCAGGTATGTGGAGCCGAATGGTCTTCAGGATGAGAGACAGCATGTGTTCATGTTGGGAAGAGCCTGCCAAACAAACCTGATCAACTTCTTTGACTGGGGTAACAGGAACAGCAGATGAGGGCCAAGCAGTTGACATATTTACTTGGTCTTCAGGAAGGCCTTTGATTCGGTTCCCCAGATGAGGTTGATCAGGAAGTTGGGGGACCTGGGGGCAGGGGTGAAAGTAACAAGATGGGTGGCAGACTGGTTGGGGCGAGGACCCAGGGGGTGGTGGTGGTGGCTCTGCAGTTCAAGGGAAATCACCAGCAGGGTTCGACGGCTCTTGGTGCTTGGCCCAATGTTGTTTTAGCATGTTTATAAGTGACAGTGGGGATGGTATAATGGGCACGCTTTCCCTTTAGCTCTGTGGGAGGGTAGATATGGATGAGGTGATACAGGACTTTAGGGAACATCGGGCCAGGCTATAAAGGTGGTGTGGAATATTGAACTGTGGTTCAATGTAAAGGAGTGCAAAGTCATGCATATAGGAAGTAAGAACCTGAGAACTGAATACAGCCGGGGGGGGGCTGGTTACTAATTTGGAGGAGGGCAAACACTTGGGGGCAGCCATCACAAGTGACCCAAAACAGTTAATGCTCTGTAGGAAGACAGCAGCCAAAGCAAGCAAAATGCTTGGCTGTATTTTGGGGGGGAGGGGTCATGAGCAGGTGGGAGGAGATCATATTGCCACTGTACAGATCCTTGGTGTAGCCTCACCTGGAGTATGGCGTACAGTAGTGGAGACCCTACCTGAGTGAGGATGTAAACTTGATAGAGGCAGTCCAGAGGAGGAGGAGGAGGATGAAAATGGTTCAGGGACAGCAGGGCAAGGAATATGAGGACAGTGTTGAAAGTGGCCAGTGGCCAAAGTTTAGTGACCAGTGGCCAAGGTTTTAGTGACCAGTGACCAAACTTTTATCAACAATATGTAGTTGACTAACCAAAAGGTTGAGGAGATAGAAAGGTGTAAAAGGGCCAGTGTAGAGGCTGCAAAGGGCTAGTAAAAGGTGAAGGTGGCTAATAGATGACTACTGTGCATGATACCAACATGTAGATTGATGTGCTTTGTAAATGCAGAGGTGTTTGGAGAGTAATTGTTAAAACCATGCAAATAATGATACCACTGTGCAAATTGATGTCTTTGTAGATGCCCAGGTTCAAAAGGTGTTGGGGCCCTTTAAATAACTGTAGAAAATAAGTAAAGAGCATAAACCGTGTTTAAAAATAAATGTTTTAAAGAAAATTAGCATTGCTTTGCTCAGCAGAGATATTTTGTACAAAACCTTCCTTCAACCCAAGGTGAGACTCATAGCCAAAGATAAGGTCCAGCTGCTTCAACCCACTGCAGCTTAGATAACAGTTCCTCATTTTATAATTTCTTGTGTTTAAAAAAATATGCAACAAAAAGTTGATAAGAAACATTTATCCTTGTTTTGGCCACTGTCTAGTCAGCAAGTTATTTAAAGTGAATGTGAAGTCCTCTCATATGTTTTCTGTATCCTAAAGCGAGTTATTTTTGATAAATGTAAATTCCCCTAATCAGTTGTTTTTCCATCTAAAGATGACTACATGTCTCAGCAAAGTGTCAAATGTATCTTATGACCGAGGTATCTCATGGCCATTGTACTTTTAAAACCTTGTCTCATGATGTTATTAAATGAGGTGATGTCTAGGCTAAAATTTGCTGTAATAGTTGGGAATTTCCACTATGCATTTTGATGTAAACAGTTGAATATAAATACAGGACCGAAGTGTTCTGCCCGGTGCGTCCAAGGGGAGTAGCCAACATGGCTGCCATAGACACTTGGGTCATCCAGAGGAATGAGGAATGTTGCTTCATTCCCTCTGAACACCTGTAGCCCTGGCGGTAATAAGCCATCAGCTGTTTAGATTTGATCATGTTAGAGATAAAATTGCTAGGGCTTATTTGGTATTAATAAATTGCAACTGATTTAAAACAACATTTGGTGTCAGGTGGCTTTATTGGATTACCACGGACCACTAGCCTTGAACCTTGTGCTTTTCAACAGACTATATGTCAACATGTACTTGCTCAAAGAGAGGTGGGAGAAAGGAACATGATTGAAGCCTTTAAGTACCTTAAGGGTTATTAACAAGGTGCATACAGAGAGCCTCTTTAGTCTTAGTGAAAACAAGACCACAAGGGGATACTGCTACAAGTGGTCAGGGGTGAGGTTTAAGAGGGAAGTTGAAAGACACTTCTTCACAGAACGAATAGTGACAGGGTGGGATGAACTCCTGGAGGAGGTTATCTCCCTAGAGACAGTGGAGGGATTCAGGGATGGGGTGGGAGGTGGGACAGGGTGAAAGGGAGGGTCAAGGTCAGTGAGGGAGGAGGCAAGAAACGGGCATTGGGGAGGGTCAGGTTTGATGGGGGGGGGCAGAGCCTTCAGTAGTATCTGAGAAGGGGCCCCACAATTCGAGAAGATTTGCTAGACCAATAGGCCTTCTGCTGACAGTTTTTGTATGTTTCTAAATGTGGATATCGGGTGTGCAAAATTAAAAAACTTCAAATAGAAATAACAGCATTTAGAAAAAATGTAAGCCCTCTGTCACTGTTTCACTTTGCATAGTGAGATTTAAGTGGAACGTCCAACATTTTATTTATTTAGTTTTTGTTGACCGAGTAAGTGCACTAGACAAATCCTGCCTATTTTCAGGCATGACCCGGGGAGAGGGAATACAGATGAATGCCAACTGACCTTGCACCAGATTAAAGTGTTGGTGAAAGAGGGAAATTTGGCCAGGGCACTGGGGAAATTCCCCTACTCTTTTCGATAAGTGCCATGGGATCTTTAACATCCACCTGAACTACCACCGATCCAGGCAGATGGGATCTCAGTTTAACGTCTCATCCAAAAGGCGGCACCTCAGAAGTGCAGCACCCCTCTCATGCTGCACTACAGTGTCAGTACTGGGATATTAACCTAAGTGCCAGATGTGGGAACTGAACCCACAGCCCTCTGATCTCCCGGCATCAGAGGCGAGTGTGCTACCTACTGAGCCACTGACGCATTAAAAGTGGGCTGCCCCTACTCTACAGAGAGTTTGTGTACAAAGCGTACGAGGTGGAAGCAATGCAGCACAGGGCAACAAAGATAATCCATGGACCAGGGAGCAAGACATATGAGAGACTGCAGGACTTGGAAGGGGCCATCCATAAGCACTTTTACCCACAAAGTGTGGTGGACAAGTGGGAGAAGCTGCCGGAGGAAGTGGTACATACCACATCCGTGAATAACTTCAAGAAAGGATGGGACAGACATATAACATTAGTCAGAAAAGGGGGAGGGGCAGAAACGAAGGAGACTGATGGTCACCAGGGCCAATGCAGAGTAGTTGGGTAGGGTGGGCCAACTGTATGGGCCTATTGGCCTTGTTCTGCTGCCCTTGTCTCTGTATCTTTGTAAAATAAGAATTTTAATCATGCCTGTTGAGTCTCATGCATTCGGCGTGAGACATGCATTGACGGAGCACCTCATGCTGTAACAGGGAAATATCATATACTTCCATGGGGAATTAATATTAATAATTTTGAAAACAGTCTGCCCAACATCTTGCTCTAGTACTGGTCCAGCCACCTTTACAAATTTGGGAAATGGTTATCTTTACCCCTGCTCTTACTTCAACAATACTACAACCCTATTTGGCTGCAAATTTAGTCAGATATATTTTCTACTCATAAACTATCCCCTGTTACAATCCTCTTCTCTCTGATGAAAGCTACACTAAAATCATTACATTCCTCCCCAATCGGGATCTCAATAAGAGTCTTTTCACAGATGTGTGGATATCTTAAGATCACTCTGACCTGCGATTTCTCCCAGCCAATACTTTCCAATTTAAACATTAAAATAGGAAGTATTCTGCTCCCACGAACTTGGCTCTTGATGCCCCTGGATATCACTGTCTCAGAGTTTTACTCCCATACCTCCATTCTGTTCTCCCGGGAGATTCTGGCTAAGTTGGGCTACCACCGACATATATTTTCAAAGTTTACTGGCTGCGGCATCTTCTGGTCAAAGTATTTGGGCCACAGCCCCTACCTTCTCATCTGGGAGTCTTTTTGTATCAGATAAGTGGCCTGGCCTGCAGGTTGTATGGAATCTCTTCCCTATATAAGCATTTACTCACAAGCCCCCAAGTGCCATCTCCAGTAGGCTCCAATGTGTGGGACGCTCTTTTACCCGACTTAGAAATTAACTGGCCTCAACTATGGAAAGACCTGTATGTCTAGGTCACCCAGGACCAGTACAAGCTCACCCAGTGTTGTATTCTAAACAATATGTATTACGTAGAGAATAATAGATGGTTAGCTAGTTATAATGAGGATTTTATGCACCCCTGAGGGGTGGGATGCCACATAAACCTGAGAGCAAAGCTCGGGGGTTTGAAAGAGCATCCACCCCAAGGATATAAATCCAAGTTTTAACTACTACCCTTCTTTATTTTGTATAATTGCTGGAGATTGTTTTTCACCAAAGCAATTATACAAAATAAATGTAGCTATAGAGCCGAGCCGCCGTTGGGGTTTGAATGTGATCTGTGGTGGCTTGGTTTCTGACAAAGCAGAGTTTGTCTTTTTTGTACAAAGTTTGTAACAAAATGAAAGATTTGTACACAAACATGTTTGTTAAAATGCAAAAAAATATATATATCTTACTCGTACAGCGGTCGTTCGCTTAAGTGTAGCGTGCTGAGGAATATGACGGGAGGGAAGAGGGACAGGAAGTTCACGGGTAAAATTATATTTTATAAAAATATTTCAACTTTTTTTTGTTTTGAGAAGCAGCTCTGTAGAAAACTAAAGAATATATTTATTAGCCCGTTTGGTATGCTGAGCTGTGGACAGTGGACGGTCCGGGTTCAGTATGAGCGAAGTGGCAGCTGCAGGAAGGAAAGGAAGAACCCGAGGTGGCACATGCCCAATAGAAGGGAAACTGGGCGCATGAATGTCGTTTTAACTGGCTGGTTATAACGTTAGAATTATAACCCGGTTTTCCTATGGGAAAAAGTGGTAACCAGTTATACTACAATCAAGCTTGCCAAAATGGGGCGCCTTCCCTCGAATACATGCTCTAGATGTGGTAAAGAGGCTGGCTCTCTACTACATATCTTTTGGGCCTGTGAGAAAGTATCTCCCCTGTGGAAATAAACTGAATCTACACTAAACCCACTTAGGTCTGCAAGGCCTCTTTTCCCCTGCCATCTGTGTCATTGGAGGTCTCTCTTAAATCCCAGTAAAAGAGAGAAGATATCATGTGGCTCTCCTCTCCTCTCCTTAGCAGTCAAAAACCTAGTGCTTAGACACTGGATGGATCAAGCTCCCATTTCCTACTTGGAATGGCTACACGAGATATCCTTCGCCCTCCGTGCAGAACAACTAATTGCCAATATCCGTCATTGTAAATCCTCATTTACTAAATAATGAGGGAAATTGTATGCTCTCTACTTATCTTGAGCACCCTGTATTAGCATTCCCAGACGCCTCTACATTCTCTGATGAACATTACCTATCCAGTGGTTGTTTTACCAATTATAGCCATAGTTACCTATATGGAGTAATTGCACCTCGCTGAGGGAGGGTAAGGGGGCTTGGGGGGAGGGTGGGGCAGTAGAGTAGATGGATAGTATTGTTTTATCCAAATGATTACCTCTGTCTAAACGTGTTATGTTACACTACTTATTATGTTATTGTTGTATTTGTTATAATCCCAATAAAATGTTTTCAATTTAAAAAAAAAAATGTTGAAAATACCCAAAGCCGGCTCTGTGGTGCTGAGTGGTGAGGTGTCTGTGACCGGCGACATGGGTTTGTGCCATTCACCTAGGATGATGATCCGAGACCGGCTGAGAGGTTGAGGAGCCTCCTGGCAGATACTGTCTTCCCCAGGAAGGAGGGTTTCACATGCCACTCTACAGTGTCTCCTGATTTTCACTGAAGTTCAACAACACTCATCAGGTATATTGGCACTTTATATCTGCAACCAACCAATAAGGATCATACCCAGCAGGGAGATGCTGACTCTGGAGCACCACAAGGAACACTGAGTGCTATTTTTAAATTTCTGTTTTAGCCACTGGATCAGCAAGGTCCAGATTGGGTCTACTACCAGTCTGTAGTCCAGGTTATCCCATCTTTGGGTGTTGGAGTAGGATATATTCTTTGGTGTCCCATTCCCATCTCTTACCTGTGGAGTTCATGATGTGGAGGCGAGTTCCCCCTGCTCCTGTTCCCTGGTTGTCCCTACTTCCCTGCCTCCAACTTTTTTATATATATATATATAAATGTGTATTTATTCTTTCGTTAATTTGCTTATTTTGTGCTGCCTGCCCAGTGTGGCAATGTCCTGCCTCCTCTTCCCTCCCTGAGAGTTTTACACCCCCACCCTGTTCCAGGAGTTTGTGACTTGCTGATCATGCAGACACAGCTAGGGCTGTCAGTATACCTCTTGTGCAGTGTTGTGACCCCCAATCCTCCTGCTGGAACTCAAATGCGTCACAACTGAAATGTACCTAGAGCCTGCATGGATCAAAGTGGTGGTGCCTTAATCAGGAAAATAATCCTCAGGGCCCTGAAAGATATGCGCCACTGTGTTTTTCATGAATTGTCAGTACATAAAGATGTCACTTCGTCAGGATGCACCATCTGCTGTCTGGCATTCACCCGCACTGTGGCAGTATGCACCGAATAGTGCAGAGAAACTGCACAGGACTGTGGATTTTGGTCTAAGACCTACCTCTTGTTTTTTTTTTTATTATTTTAGAGGCCTGAACCCCTAGAAGTCCAAACATACTGAGAGACCTGTATACTGGTCTCCTGCATGGGAGTGTGCTAACACACCCAGACGAACAACAGGGTCAGCCTTATTTGGAATGTTGTTATAGTACACTATGAGCCTGTTTCAGGCATGGCTCTGAAATCTTGTAGTTAGCATTCCAGAGAAATAATTCACATTCTATAACACGAATTGTTTCTTTGCACGGCTGTGGTAATGGGTTCCCTTTTCTGCCCAAGTCACCATCAAACATGAGCTCATTAGCAAAGCCGCCATTAAGTAGTCATCATGAGTGCTGCAATAATGGCTCGCCACCAGCGCAAAGTAAGCCCCCCAATCAGCACTAAACAAACACATCAGGGAATACTACACTGCCTATCTGAAATGGGCTATTTTCCATAACTGTTTTACTGAAATGGGAAATGTTAGAGCAGTGGTAACTCGGGGGCAAGCTAAATTTGAAGATGCATGTTTCTGAAATGTGCTCTTGCACGCTTTGCAATAAGACACCCCCAACTATGAGGTACAAGCTGGAATTCCACACCTCGTTAGTGTGGTGGCATCGTAAGGCCACTAGAAATCGAACTTCGCTCGCATGCATATGATGTCACCACACTAACTTGCTGTGGAATACCAGCTTGTATCCTACAGTTGAGGGTGCATTATTCTCTATAAAATAGCCAGCACCTGACAGAGTATGCTTTGTTGACTTCAGATTGTGATAACCTTTTTACAGTGGAACCCTTGCAGTCCCGTTTTGAAAGTTTTGATCTTTGGAAACCTGGAATTTTTACATGGATCTTTTTGTTTTGTTTCCCATCTCTTCACCCACCACTGTTCTTGAGATGCCAACAGAAGCCTGGCCTGTCTCGCACTGTTCCTCCTTCGTGGCCAAGTACTGACTTGCCACTTCCTATTTACCTGTCCTTTCTCTGCAACTCTGCCATCTCCATCTCCTACTCCGCCCGATCATTTATGGCTCACTCCTTTCTTATCCCTCACAGCAGATCTGTAGCAGGCCAGTCTGCTTTCTTTATCTGCCTTCCAGTGTTGTGGAACAGCCTCCCTCTCCCCATCTGTCTCTCTTCTTCTCTGAACTCTCAAGTCACTCTTACGCACTTCTCAAAAGAACCCACCTGTAGCTAGGGTCCTTCTGCTTCTGTCCACAGTACAACCCATGCTGTATCCATCCCCATGAGTTTACGTATTTTATCCGCTTTTTCCTCTGATTCTGTTGTATAGCTTAAAACTGAGTGTACTTTGTAATATGAATTTAACGCCACCATGATTCATTTTTTTTTTTTACTCAGCTTTATTTAAGCAGCAGCTTACAAACATATAACTTTCCTCCCCAACACTTGGACCCTTTAAACGGAATCTCTGACTTTATCTTACTTTATAAGTGAAAAAAGAAAGAGAAAGGGAGGGATAGTGAGACTGAAGGGGGAGGATGGGGGCCACGTGGAGGATGACAACAGTAAAGCTGACATACTGAACAGGTATTTATGCTCAGTCTTTACTGAGGAAGAGGAGGGTAATGGGTCTGAAGGGAGTACAAGGAGTGAGAATGGTGCAGAAATGAACACAAGTCCCTTTACATGAGAAAGGGTCCTGAAGGAACTGGAAGTAATAAGAGTTGATAAAGCAATGGGGCCAGATGGAGTGCACCCAGGGTCCTTAAAGAACTAAGAGAGGTGTGGCTGAACCTCTGGCTATCCTGTTTAGCTGATCACTGGAAACAGGGAGGTACCCAAAGACTGGAGGACAGCAGATGTAGTCCCCTTATACAAAAGCGGGAACAAGAGGAAGCAGGGAACTACAGACCAGTCAGCCTCACCTCAGTAGTGGGGAAGATCATGGAAGCACTACTGATGGAAGGTTAGTGGAACATCTGGTTGTCAATGGACTACAGGACCCAAGGCAGCATGGTTTCACCAGGGGAGGTCATGTCAGACCAACCTCGTTGAATTTTGACTGGGTGACTAGGGAGGTGGATCGGGGAGGGCAGTGGACATGGCCTATCTGGACTTCAGCAAGGCCTTTGACACTGTGCCACATAGAAGACTATTACACAAACTGGGGAATATGGGTGTGGGCAGGACAGTAGTATGGTGGGTAGGTAACTGGTTGGGTGGCAGGACACAGAGGGTGGTGGTAAATGGCTGTCACTCCACAGAGGAAAGAGTGACCAGTGGGTACCACAGGGATCAGTGCTGGGACCGGTCCTATTCAACATCTTAATCAGTGACATCGCTTAGGACCTAGAAGGCAGAATTTCACTGTTCGCTGATGACACAAAGCTCTGTAATAGAGTAGACCACCAGAGGGTGTAGACAGAATGAGAAGCGACCTGCAGAAACTTGAAGAATGGTCAGGGGTTTGGCAGTTGAAATTCAATGCAAAGAAGTGCAAGATAATGCATATGGGGCACAAAAACCCTGGCACAATATATCAGTTGGGGGGTGAGGATATAGCATGCACCAAGCAGGAAAGGGATCTTGGGGTTATCATCTCTGATGACCTCAAGGTAGGGAAACAGTGTGACAAGGCAGCAGGTAAAGCAAATAGGATGCTGGGATGTTTAGGCAGGGGCATCACCAGCAGGAAAAGGGAGGTCATAATTCCACTATACAAGACACTAGTGAGGCCCCACCTGGAGTACAGTGTACAGTTCTGGAGACCATACCTACGTAAGGACATAGACAGGGTAGAGAAGGTTCAGAGGAGGGCAACAAAGATGGTGCATGTATTGCATCACAAGTCCTATGAAGACAGGTTGAAGGAACTGAACATGTACTCCCTGGAGGAGAGGAGGGAGAGAGGGGATATGATAGAGACATACAAGTATCTTACAGAGAGGAACAGGGTGCAGGAAAACACTATTTTTAAGCAAAAAAGATGTTCCAGGACTAGAGGGCATGGGATGAAGTTGGAGGGAGGACGATTCAAAGGAAACATGAGAAAGAATTTCTTCACAGAACGGGTGGTGGACAAGTGGAACACCCTGCCAGAGGAAGTGGTGGGGGCTGAAACAATCACGGGATTTAAGAATGCATGGGATAGACATAAAGGAATTCTGGAGGTCGGGGTAAGGGGCAACAGACTTCTAGGAAAACAAACTGAACTTACAAGCTCAAATGGGCAGACTGGGTGGGCCATAGGCCCTTATCTGCCGACACTGTCTATGTATCTATGTATGTACCACTACATCCAAATGTGACTGCTTCTACTAAAGGACTGCTCCATTTCTCCGCCTAGTCATTCGTGACCTGTGCCCTTCATCCCTCCTGGCTTTACTCTCTGTCTGGCTTCTGTCTTTCCTTGTGACCCTTTTCATTCCCCTCTCTCCACCCTCCTCCTCCTCCTCCACTCCTCCACTCTTCAAACTTCATTTTTTTTCCCCTGTACCGATCCCCTCCCTCCGTCCCTCTCCCACCTCACGACAAAGGCCCCTCAGCCTGACCACTTCTCTCTGGCACCCTACTACTCAATTTAAGTCTAATAATCACCTTCCTTCTTTATCCCCTCAGGCTACTTCATCATCTATCTGCCTGTTCTTATGTTGCTCTCTAATGTTAACCTTTATCTATAAATTGTTTTACAGCCACATAAAAATGTCAATCATGTCTGTACTGTGCCTGTTTACCATTACCAACCTTTGTTTGTATGTTTCCTCCTTCCTTTGACATGGAACCTTTGTAAGTGAGTAGCTCCTACTCAAAGGTACCTGTAATCCAAGAGATTAATAAATAAATAAAAAATTAAAAAATATAAGCATCCATCTGACAAAGCAATTGATCAGACATGTCACATTTGTGAGCTGCTAATACGTTAGCACATGTGTCTCGTCTTACTCCACCATGATTCTGTATAAATGTCTTCCAAAAGGAAACCATATAGGGTCCATATAGTAGGAAAGAACAGTGTTTTATTTTGATGTTTTATTACTTTTTAAACTATTTTAGGATACTCTGGTATAAAACACATTAAATAAAGTTGTGCACTGTATTGTATGTGAGGGATAAGACATGACAAGGTGCGTGGTTATAAGGAAATAATGCACACCTTGGGTGTTTCTGTTACACACGTGGTGCCACCAGAGAAGTGCATTATTCCCTTATAACCACACACCCTGGAGTGTTTTATGCCACCAATGTAGTTCAAGTGAGGCATTTCTTTGTCAGAAAATTAATGGCCATGCGATGTGCTTTGACTGATGAAAATACAGGATTTTTATGGACCATTTTACTATACCACTGAGGGACCCTTTGAGTGGCCAGTCTGGTGGGATCTTAGAACCTGCAGCGGGATAGTGGAGAGTATATAGGGCCAATGATTTTCCATTTTCAGTGGAAACCACTGGTAGAGAAACACAATTTGGCATTTTTAAACCATCACTTGGGAGTCAATTTTTCATGGGGAAAAAACACACTTTCCACCAGCTTTTTGGCAAACCCCTCCATTTTTAACTGTACTAAATGACTTAATCAAAGACCAGATTGTATTTCCTGGTTCAAAACACACACACTTCTCCCCTACCTGTTGTCATGCTGTACCAGTTAGCCAGCCATGCACTGTATTTTCAGTTTAGTTTTTTTTAATGTCCCTCCTTTTGACACCAGAGGGCAGTAATCCCATGCTTCTGTTACTGTTTTAGACAAGATCTTGCACTTATACAGGCAGAAAGACAAATCGGTATACAAAGACACTTGGAACAATTCATTCAAGATATTAGGGTCTGCTCATACAGGCACAAGGGACTATCACAAAATTGTGGCAACAATAATTTTGTGCAAATCCCTTGCCTGCGACCCCTGAGCAGTTCTGAAAGGAATTGTACACCTTCACAGCATTTGGAAATCGCATATGAACGTACGAAATTGCCAGCAGATAACGGCCTTATGGCCTATCAAGTCTGCCGTATGGCCACCTTCCAGCTGTGGTTGTCCGTGCGTGATTCTGTTATGGCCACCAGATCCAGGTCTGCCTTTGTAATGGTGGCCTCAGGGTCAGGTGTTTTGCTACCTATGCTTCTTGCATTGGCACGCAGGGCTCCGCACTCCTTTCCTCTCTGCCCCTGCTTTGCCCTCCCTTCCTGAGTCCGTCCTTCACCCTATCATTTTCACTGGTACTGTCCTTCTCCTTTTCATCCCCCCATGCCCACCCTTCCTAGTATTTTTGCCAGCCGCAGTTCCATCCCTCCCCTCACACTGTCAGATCTACAAAAAAAATAAATGTTAATTGGGTAACGTTTCGCATTTATTTTGGTTAAAAACATTTCAGTTATACACTATAAAAAATAGTGCTCAGGGAAAGATAGCACAAAAAAACTATGATTTCTTCTCGGAATTCCGATGACATCAGCAGACCCCTCGAGCTTAGCTCTTTGTGGTTTGTGAGGTCATCAGAATCCTTTGATGTAGTCACAGCTGTGTTTGTACTGTTCCCAGCCACTGCTACTGTATTACAGCGTGTGGGAACCCTGTGCGCATGACACTACATGCCTGGAATATGCTTCTTGTGCTGCAGTAGTGACATCATTATGTTGTTGTGCTGCAGTAGTGATGTCACTACTGCAGCACAACTTATAATGCTGTCACACTTTTCCCTATCTAATGGATAAGCTGCAGATCCTACTTAACCAACAGCCTACTTCTTCCTACACCATCCCCAAGAATTGCCTTATGACCGTCCCATGCATTCTTGAATTCCACCACTGTTTTTGACTCCACAGCCTCCTCTGGAAGGCCGTTCCATGCATCCGCAACCCTCTCTGTGAAAAAAATACTTCCTTACTTTACCCCTGAGCCGCACCTCCCATCTTCAAATTGTGCCCTCTTGTTCTTGCACACCTCTTTTTCTGAAAGATGCTACCGTCTTGGACTTTGTTGATTCCCTTGAGGTACTTGAAGGTTTCTATTATGTCTTCCCTCTCCCTCCTTTCCTCGAGGCTATACATATTAAGCTCCTAAAGTCTCTCTTCATATGTCTTCCGGTGCAGACCCTGCACCATTTTAGTTGCCCTCCTCTGGACTGCCTCCATCCTGTTTATGTCTTTGTGGAGATTTATTCTCCAGAACTGCACGCAGTACTCCAGATGGGGTTTCACCAGGTGTCTGTACAGAGGGATAACAACTTCCTGTTTTCTACTGTTGATGCCTCTCCCTATGCATCCCAGTATCCCCCCAGCCCTCCTTACTGCCCTCTCACATTGCTTGCCCACCTTTAGGTCATCTGATATGACTACCCCAGGTCCCTTTCCATTTTTGTTGTTGTCAGTATCTCTCCTCCCATTGTGTACTCTTCCCCTGGGGTTTTGTTTCCCAGGTGCATTACCTTGCACTTCTTAGCATTGAATCTAAGCTGCCATACATTTGACCATTCCTCCAACCTTGCCAACTCCCTTCTTATCCTTTCCACCCCACCTTGTGTATCAACTCTGTTGCAGATCTTTGTGCCGTCTGCAAAGAGACATACTTTTCCTTCCAGTCCTTCTGCAATGTCGCTTATAAAGACATTGAAGAGGACCAGTCCTAGTGCTGAACCCTGCGGTACCCCACTAGTAACCCCCCTTTCTTCAGAGTTAACTCCGTTTACTATTACCCTCTGTGTCCTGTTCTCCAGCCAATTCTTTACCCAGGCTACCATCTTGGGACCCACTCCCAGGCTGGCTAACTTGTATATTAATCTTTTGTGTGGGACTGTGTCAAATGCCTTTCTAAAGTCTAGGTAGGCCATTTCCACAGCCCCTCCCTGATCTACTACTTTGGTCACCCAGTCAAAGAAATCTATTAGATTTGTCTGACATGACCTTCCTGCTGTGAATCCATGCTGCCTTGAGTCCTGTGCCCCTCTGGCCTCTAGATACTCAACAATTCTTTCCTTCAGAAGTGATTCCATCATTTTCCCTACCACTGAGGTTAAACTAACGGGTCTGTAGTTTCCTGCTTCTGCCCTGCTCCCACTTGTGAAGTGGAATAACATCTGCCCTCCTCCAATCCTCAGGTACCACCCCATCCTACCATGATTTGTTAAAGAGGGTAGTCAGTGGTGTCACTAGTTCTATGCTTAGTTCTTTTAGAATTCTGGAATGAATCCTATCAGGCCCCATTGCTTTGTCCACCTTCAGTTTTAAGAGTTCTTTCAGAACCCTTTCTTCTGTGAATGGGCTTGTATCAACTCCCGTATCCAGAGTGTTTCTATTGTTTGGTTTAGGTGCCTCCCCCTCTTCATTTGTGAATACTGAGCAAAAATATTTGTTTAGTATTTCTGCCTTTTCACAGTCACCCTCTGCCCACCCCCCTCCGCTTTATTAAGCCTCACTATCCCTCCCTTGATCTTCCTTTGCTCCCTGATGTACCTATAAAAGGTTTTATCCCCCTTCTTAACTGAGTTGGCTGTCTTTTCCTCAGTTTCGGCCTTTGCTGTTCTGACTGCCTTCCCAGTTTCCTTTTGCTTTAACTGATACAATTTTCTGTCCTGCTCCTTCTGTGATTCCTTGTACTTCCTGAATGCTTTCTTTTTCTCTCGAACCTTCCCTGCCACCTCCTTTGAGAACCATAGTGGTTTCTTACATCATTTTGTTTTGTTTATTTGCTTCACATAAAGGCTTGTTGCCTCTATGATGGCAGTTCTGATTATTCCCCATTGTTCTTCCACCCCTCCTTCCTGCCCATTTGCTCGTGCATTCCTTAGGCACTCACCCATTTTGGCAAAGTCAGCCCTCCTAAAGTCCAGTACTTTTGCCTTTGTATGGCTTGACTCTACTGCTGTGTTTATCGTGAACCATACTGTTCGATGTAAGCGACATTGCGGAAGGACTGGAAGGAAAAGTATGTCTCTTTGCAGATGACACTAAGATCTGCAACACAGTTGATGCACAGGGTGGGGTGGAAAGGATGAGAAGGGACTTGGCAAGGTTAGAGGAATGGTCAAATGTATGGAAGCTTAGATTCAATGCTAAGAAGTGCAAGGTAATGCACCTGGGAAACAAAAACCCAGGGAAGAGTACACAATGGGGTGAGATACTAACAACAACAAAATGGAAAGGGACCTGGGGTAGTCATATCAGATGACCTAAAGGTGGGCAAGCAATGTGAGAGGGCAGCAAGGAGGGCTGGGGGGATACCGGGATGCATAGGGAGAGGCATCACCAGTAGAAAATAGGAAGTTATTATCCCTCTGTACAGACAGCTGGTGAGACCCCATCTGGAGTACTGTGTGCAGTTCTGGAGACCCAATCTCCACAAAGACATAGACAGGATGGAAGCTGTCCAGGGAGGGCAACTAAAATGGTGCAAGGTCTGCACGGAAGACATATGAAGAGAGACTTAAGGAGCTTAATGTATAGCCTCGAGGAAAGGAGGAGGGGGGACATGATAGAAACTTTCAAGTACCTCAAGGGATCAACAAAGTCCAAGAGGTAGCATCTTTCAAAAAGAGGTGTGCAAGAACAAGAGGCACAATTTGAAGATAGAGGGGGCTCAGAGAGGTAATTTAAGGAAGTATTTTTTCACAGAGAGGTTGTGGATGCATGGAAGCCTTCCGGAGGAGGTTGTGTAGTCAAAATCAGTGGTGTAATTCAAGCATGCATGGGACAGTCATAAGGCAATTCTGGGGAGTGGGGGTAAGAAGAAGTAGGCTGCTGGTTAACTAGGATCTGCAGCTTATCCAGTATGTAGGGAAATGGGCAGACTGGGTGGGCCAAGCAGTCCTTATCTGCCATCAAATTCTATGTTTCTATGTTTCTATGATGGTCTCTAGTTCCCAGATGGCTACCCACTTCTATATGTTATCCTCTCTCCATCTCCATTTGAGAGTACCAGGTCTAAGATTGCTCCCTCTCGAGTGGGTTCCAATACTAGTTGTCTAAGGCATGCCCTCTGTAGGGCATCTAGAATAACCCAACTTTTAGAATTTGCTGCTGCAACTGCACTCCAGTTAACTTCTGGCATATTCAGATCCCCCATCTGCGATATCTCCCCTTTTTCTGCCATTCTAAGGATACGTTCTATCATTTCCTTGTCCAGTTCCTTCCCCTGAGACAGGTGTCTGTATACAGCCCCTGTGCAGATTGTGGTGCCATTGCCTGTCTCCAAATTGACCCACAGTGCTTCCTCTCCTCCCCTCCCTGTTTACCCTTTTGTTCTGTTGCTTTGATTCCTTCCCTTATGGAGAGAGCTACTCCCCCTCCACTTTTCCCCTCCCTGTCCCTCCTGTAGATAGTGTATCCTGGTATGTTTACGTCCCAGTCATGGTTCTGTGTGTACTATGTTTCTATGACTGCCACGATATCCAGATGTTCCTCCTCCATCAAGGCCACTAATTCAGGAAGCTTGTTACCCAGACTATGGGCACTGGTACTCATTGCTCTCCATTTTTTGATGGCTTTACCTCTTGTAGCAACATCCCCCATTGACCTTTCTACCTTGGTCTTTTCCTCATTTAGTACCCTGTTTTGTAGGGGGAGGCTGGGAATTCCCTGCTGCTTATCAGTGCCTCCTCCCTTGACTAGTTTAAAAGCTTGCCATTGAAGCATTTAAACTGATTACCCAGAAGACTTGTTCCCTTCCTGGACTGATGTAGATCATTCTGCCAGTATAGACTGGTATCCCTCCAGGTGGAACCCCAGTCCCCAATGAAACCAAACCCCTGTGCCCCACACCATTTTTTTCAACCATTCATTGACTCTCATGGTGCGAAGTATCCTCGCCTCATCCATGCCATAGACAGGCAGCACCTCTGAGAAGGATACTGTGTGTGCTACTTGTCTTAGGCCCCTCCCCAACTCCACAAAGTCCTCTTGCACTGCTCTGATCTCATGTTGAGCCAAGTAATTCGTCCCTAGGTAGGCAATGACATCCAGCTCAGTCTCCGGTGCAGCTGTTCTCATGATCCTGAGGATGTGCTTCCTGTCCCTCCAAGCCATGGTGCCAGGCAGGCACCTTATTTCAGTTTTCCCTGCTCCCCCCAGTTCTATCCCCCTAATAATTGAGTCCCCCACCAGGAGCTGCTTCTTTTCCATGCGGTGTCCTCTGCCTCCTTCATGTGGGCCTCCCTTGTGACAGTTGTCTGCAACCTCCTTAGTCTCCTCTGTGGGTGCATACATAGGGGAACTATGCTCCCCCCAGAATGGTGTATGGATTGTGGAGTGGTACAACTGACTGGGTGTGCCTCTGTTCCACCACCCTCACCCTCCCTGAGCCCACTGTGGTCCAACTGCTGTGCTTTCTTGGCACTCTCTGAGGCAGTGGTGGTGGCCCTAGTGCTCCCTGGGTGGGAGAGGTTCCCTTACTTCTGTCCAGTGTGACCTGAAGACTGGCAGTCTTATCCCTCAGGGCAGAGAGTTGCCTGCAAATAGGGCAGCATCTGAGCCTCCAGAAAGACTCCCAGAAGACTGCTGCCCCACAGCCAGTATATAGCACTACTCCCCACATGTCTATCTTCCTGCTTATCCTGTGCAAGTTTTTTTTTTCTTTCTCTCTCTCTCTCTCTCTCCTTCCAGTTATTGTTTTGAAAGATATATAATGTGTACGCTTATATTGTCAGTGCATTGTGCAGGAAGGGATATGACAGTGGTATGCACTTTGCCCTTTTGAAGAAATAATGTCAGAACCCCTGGTATGAAGGAAATGGTACCAGGGGTGGGTGGGGTGAGGGAAAGGAGGGATTTGGGCCCAAACTGTGCTGTCTCGAAACAATCAGCTGAAAGCTCTGACCCACCACTACGATGAGTGTTGACCTTCCTGTCAGCAAGACAACCTACTCAACAATTTAACAGAGAAATTACCCTGCTAAACAAACAGAGAAAAATCAAACAGCTGAGTCAAACAAAGATAAACCTCCCCAGCCTAATACAGCCTGATGATTTGTGCTCTGAAAGCAATCATCCCCTAAACAAGTCAGCTGTGCACCCAAAAAGAAACAGTAAACAGTTATTTCAATCCCTCTGGGTTTAAACTCCCAATCCCCAAAGCAGTACTGAAAACCTCCACCCAGAAACCCTTGACTGACTGGTATCACACCTGTGATGTAAGCAGGCCTTTTTGTGAAGCTTCACTGAGCTTGTGCCCCAAACTCGGCTTACTGGCATGGAATCGCAATGTACTACCTACTGAGCCAACAGCTGCCCTGTATACAATGTTTCTTCATAACTTTCTTTTGACATTTTAACCCCAAATTTTCAACTCAGTATTTTTATGACTCCCGAACCTGACAGGTGTATTCATAAAATATTGTACAAAATGTCATTTTGTGCCACAAGTGCGAAAACACATGTTGGGCAGGATTAAAAAAAAACACCTATCACATTCATGAGGTGGTGTGAAAAAATGGCTATGTAGAAAATTTGGGGTCAAAATATTGAAAATTACGGAAGTTATGAATGAATGTTGAAAAATTCAATGTTGACTCATAACTTGGCTATTTTAACATATTTTTTTTTCAAGGAATGTTCAACATAGTATTCCTATGACCCAACCTCATAAGCCTGGTGGGTGAAATGTTTTACAGCTTGCCTGAAAGGTGATTTCATGGCGCCACTGCAAAATCACCCTTTGGGATGGATTCGAAAACCTTTTACTTACCTTGTTCATGAGATGGAGTCCCAAAAAAGCCACTGTGGATCTAACTTCGAGGGTGGAGCTCTTGCAGCAGGTAATACCATTAGGACTAATGCCATCCGGTATTAGGACTGCATGGAAAACTTGTAGCTAGCAGTCCAAGGTGGGGGACCGCCCCCGATGTCAGCTCTGCCCGACGTCAGGCATGGTACAAAGGGGCGGTCCCCCGGCACCATCTCAGTTCTTTTCCCGCTGTCGACCCATGTAGTTCAGCTCAACGAATGCCTTCTTCAGCAGTCGACAGCCTAAAGAAAAGTTTTTCTCAGGCGTTTGTTTGCCTTGTGTATGTTGTCGCCCCCTCCACCGCGGCGCAAAGCTAAGTGTGCGTGTGGCAAGCAGATTCCAGCCAAAGATGGCCACGTGGCCTGCCTCATCTGCTTAGGCCCAGACTACTGGCCTGACACCTGCACCCACTACCAGCAATTTAATCGGAAGACTCGTGCCAGGAGAGCCAATACGCTCAAGACCTTCCTTCTAGAAAAACAACTAGCGGCGATGCAGCGTGGCTCAGGGGCCAGCTCAGCTTCTCCTGCCAGGGATCCCCCACCGAAAGAAAAGTCCTCGAGTGGGAAACATCACCACAGGGATAAAGATTGGGCCAGGTCTGAGTCCCACCCTAAATTGCTGGTTAAGCAGGCCTCTTTTTCTTCTTCTTCTTTTTCAGTCTCTGGCCGGAAGTCTGGTTTGGTGCCAGCCCAGATGACCGAACACTCCCGCTTGAGTAAGTCCACTCCAGCTCTTCTCAGGGCAAGCACCGGGAGTGGGCCTCTTTGGGACACCAGTCTTCCCTGGCTCATCGACCTCATAAATCCTCAGGGTCAACCCAGGAGGGCCAGTCCAAGTCTATGAAGGACAGGCCTGGTTCTTCCAAAAAAAGGAAGACTTCGGACGAACACTCAGGTAGGCAGGAGGTTGTCCAGGCTCAGATGCCTCCCCCTCCTACAGCTAAGGTTCACCCCCAGTCAAATAGCAAACACCTAGCCGGACGCCTTCTCCATCATCCTGCTTCCTGACACCTGATACAGGGTGGTTGCCGGCGGAAGACCAGACGCCCGCACCCCACCCAGAGGGTCGGTCGTCTGTCAGGCCTACTCTGGACACCAGCTCCCTGGGCGAAGGTGACTGCAGACATCGGCCCCCCTGATGACAGGGTCTCGGACCTGACACCCCAGATGCCCACCCCAGTGGGCCCGACACCCGGTCTGGTGAACCAGGGCCCGAACTGGCATTCATCCCAGTGGCAGACATAGGCTTCTTATTTACCACATGGTGGAATACAGTTAAGCGGGATCTCCTTTACAAACCCTCAGAGAACACCCCAAATCCACCACCTCCGGGACCTCCCCCTCCACCAACTCCAGGGGTTGAGAGCCCACGCCCAGATTCTAAGGGCAAAATGAAGAGGTGTCAGCAGTCTCCCCATGACTTTTTCTCCTCCCTCATCCTCCTCAGAAGAGGGAGACGCAGAATCAGAGCCTGAGTCAGAAGTGGAATTCCTTCCTCCTTCCCCAAGACCTAAGGATTCCCCATGGTCCCCGCCGGATGATCCCTCCTTTTTAGACATAGTGAGGCACATCCAGGTTATTTATGAGTGGGACACAGAGGACCTGGATCCAGCGCGCAAGTGACTGGCCAAGTTCCTGGGTGAAAAAGAACCTAGGCCCTTGGTAATACTTCCATTTGTCGAACCCTTCCAGGATGTTACCCGCCTGACTTGGCATACCCCTTCCTCAGTACCTGCAGTTCCTCGGAAGGCCGATGGGCTTTACAAACTACTCAGTCAGAACCCTTTTTGGCAGAACAGCCAAAGGCTAACTGTTTGCTTCTGACTGCAGCACACGGCAGGGGCTCCCAACCCAAACACTTGAGCTCCCAACCCCTGGATCCGGTCTCCAAAACATTGGACGACTGGGGATGGAAGGTTTGTTCTTCTGCCACAGGTGCCATCAGATCCCTTAATTTCATGGCACATACGGTTACATACCAACAATCCCTATGACAGAAGACCATGGACCTAGTCAAGTCCATGCTGGACTCAGACTCTAAAGAGGAGGTGCCTGCCTGCACCCAGTCAGGTCTGGACATTGATAAGCATGTCCTCCGCTGTTCCTATGATGCAGTGGACATGGCCTCCAGGGCAGCTGCCTCAGGGGTTTGTCTGAGATGGCAGTCATGGCTCAGGTTGATGGGGTTCCAATCGGATCTGCAGGAATCCATATTGGATTCCCCGTTCCAAAGCCCAGTTCTGTTTGGCCCGGACATGGAAACCATGGTCAAACAGCTACAAGAGTCTGGTAAAGTGGTGGCCAACATACACTGCATGTACAAGTCCCAGCCTCCAGAACCCCGTCACCATCCCTTTCGAAAAGGACAGGGACAGGGGTGCAAGCCTTCCCAAGGCAAAGGGTTCAAGAGGCGGGGTCACCCTGCCCCCCCAAGGTTCCCAGGGCCCTAAGCAGCCCAAAACTCCTATGGCCCAAGGACCCACAACCCCCTCTGCATGACTCCTTCTGCCCTCTCCTCTCTTCAGAGACCTCCAGAATGAGAAGGTAGGAGGGAGGTTTGCCCTTTACCCACTCGAATTGTCCAGCATCACCTCAGACAAATGGGTACTGGACACCATTCGAAACAGGTATGCCATAGAATTCCTTTCTATTCCACTGGACAATCCCCTCCCTTCGGTCAATTGTCCACTGGCACACAATCTCCTCCTGGCTGCAGAGATCCAGCAGCTCTTGGAGAAAAAGGCCATCCAGCCAGTCCCCCAAGCCCAGAAAGGCAAAGATTACTACTTCTGTTTCTTCCTGGTCCCAAAGAAAACTGAGGACCTTCACCCCATTCTGGACTTGAGCCAGCTCAATCTCTCGGTCAAGTACCAGAGATTTTGGATGGTCACTCTGGCAGGCCTATTCCCCTTACTGCATCAAGGAGACTGGTTGTGCTCCCTCGATATGCAGGATGTGTACATGCATATCAAGGTCCTGAAATCTCACAGAAGGTTTCTTTAATTCAGCTTTCAGAACCAGCATTACCAGTTCAGGGTTCTCCCCTTTGGCCTTTCGTCAGCCCCCAGGGTATTCACCAAGTGCCTTGCGGTGGTAGCAGTGGCACTTCAACAGGGAGGCCTCTCCGTTTACCCCTACCTGGACGATTGGCTTCTCTCCGCTTCATCAGAAGAGCAGCTCCAAATCGCTCTCAAAGAGACACAGAGCCTGTTTTGTTCCCTGGGAATCACAGTGAACTGGCCAAAGTCACACCCCTGGCCATCACAGAGGCTGCAGTTCATGGGGCAATTTTGGACACCGAGCAGGGAGGAGCTTTTCTGCCTTTGGACAGAGCAAAACGCCTTTGGGCTCTGGTAAGCAGGGTCAAAAGAGCACCCTCTATTTCCACCTGGGTCATCCTTCAGCTATTGGGCCACATGGCAGCCACCATAGCCACCGTACCCCTTGCCAGACTGCACATGGTAGTCCTTCAGTGGCACCACAAGGTCCAGTGGGACCAAGCAGTGGATGATCTGGATCTTCAGATCCGGGTCTCTCAGGCAGTCCATCGTTCCCTCGACTGGTGGCTCTGCCACGAGAATTTAGAGGAAGGAGTCTTCTTCAGGAGGCCAACCCTGCCTGAAGTTGTAACCACAGATGCTTCTCTGAGTGGGTGGGGGGGCTCATTTAGGGGATCACAGGACCTGGGGATTGTGGTCCCCCACAGACAGCTCTCGTTATATAAATGTTCTGGAAATGAGGGCAGTTCTGAATGCTCTTCACGCATTCCGCCATTTTTCTCCGGGTCCTCTTCTGGTACAGACAGACAACACATCAGTGGTCTTCTACATCAGCAAGCAAGGGGGAACTCTTATCCCCTTTGCAGAGAGTCAATGAGAGTGTGGGATTGGGCAGTAGAACACCATCTAGATCTCTTTACGGTGCACCTGCCAGGGGTCCAGAATGTTGTCGCCGACAGTCTCAGTCATGCCACATTTCTGAATCATGAGTGGGAGTTGCTTCAAGAAGTCACAGACCACCTCCTTGGTTGCTGGGGCCATCCAGAGTTGGACCTCTTTGCATCCCCGTCCAACGCCAGTCTGCAAAATGTTTGCTCACTCGCTCCAGGGCCTGGTGTTTTCTGGCAAGACGCATTGTCCCTCTCCTGGACAGGGAAGTTCCTGTATGCCTTCCCTCCCTTGCCTCTCATTCAGAGAGTACTGCTCAGATTGCAGTCAGAGGGGGCTAGGATGATCCTGATTGCCCCTCTGTGGCCTCGACAGATCTTGTATCCGTTGCTCCAGCAACTGTCTTTGGACCCTCCAATACAGTTGCCACACTCCACCCACTTGCTCTCACAGGAGCAGGGGAATCTCATCCATCCTGCTCTTCATTCTCTTCACCTGCACACGTGGCTTCTGCAGTCTTAGCTGAAGAAAGACTAGGAGTGTCAAGCAGGATGGCAGAGGTCTTGGTTGCAGTGAGGAAACCTTCCACTAGAGCTACTTACACTCTGAAATGGAAGCATCTCCGTCTCTGGGCTGCGGCCTGTGTCATAGACCCCATGGATTGTCCAGTCAGACATGTGCTGGGTTATCTCCTCTACCTCCTGGATTTGGGACTGAGCTAGTCGTACATCAAGGTTCATATGTGTGGTCTCTGCATATCATGAACCAATTGGGGAGAGAACTCTAGCACAATTGAATGTCTGCAAGACCTTTCTCAGAGGGGTCAAACACGTCAGACTTCCCAGGAGGGACGTTGTCCCTCTGTGAGACTTACTTTTTGTCCTGGAGAAACTCACCCTTCCGCCCTTTGAACCAGCCACTCCTTGCAAGCTATGTGTCCTCTCTTGGAAAGCCCTCATTTTAGTGGCCATTACTTCAGCTCAAAGGGTTTCCGAGCTCCAGGTGTTGATGTGTAAGGAACCTTATATCATTTTTCACAGGACAGGGTGACCCGGCATATGAACACCAAGTTCTTACCGAAGGTGGTGTCCGTCCTGACACTTAATCAGGACATCAACCTTCTGGTTTATTTTCCTGAGTTTTCCAACCAGGGTGAAACGCTGTTGCACACCTTGGACATTCATAGAATTCTGAGGTATTACCTTCACAGAACACGTTCCTCCAGAAAGACAGAACAGTTGTTCATCTCCTTTTCAAACAAGAATGACGGGCTCCTGTCTCCAAACAGTCTTTAGCCTGTTGGTTAGTGCACTGTATTTCCTTTTGCTACCAGCACCATGATAAACCCCTTCCGGGTCCCATTAAAGGTCACTCCACCAAGGCTGTGTCCACTTCCTTTGCCTCTCTAAGAAACGTTTCTTCAGCAGACATTTGTGCTGCTGCGACATGCAGCACAGTCCATACCTTCATCAGGCATTACAGCCTAGACATAGCTTCTAGGAGGAGAGCAGGTTTTGGAGTAGCTGTCCTGCAGGGCCTGCTCTCCTGGAATAGTCTGCATCTTCCTATAATTTCAGTATTTCTCCCCACCTCCCGCTCAGACCTGGGCCTATCTTTGGGTACTGCTTGGGACTCGGTCCTAATGGTATTACCTGCTGAAAGAGCTCCACCCTCAAAGTTAGACAGTACAGTTATGTAAGAACTTACCGTAACAGTAGATCTTTGAGAGGAACTCTTGCAGCAGGTGGCTTTCCCACCCTCCATTCCCCAGGTATATGAGTTTTTACACCTGCATAAGATTGGGGAGATCTTGCTTGGTTCTCCAATGATGTCCTATATGGTTCTCCGGCAGGAGAACTGAGATGGCGCCGGGGGACAGCCCCCTTTATACCACACCTGACATCGGGCGAAGTCTGGGGTGGTTCCCCGCCTGGACTGCCAGCTACAAGTTTTCCGTGGGGTCCTAACACCGGATGGCATTAGTCCTAATGGTATTACCTGCTGCAAGAGCTCCTCTTGAAGATCTACTGTTACGGTAAGTTCTTACTTAACTGTACTTTCTCAAAGGAAGTGGCCAGGAAGATAAGGGTGGCATTCAGGAAGTACAAGGAAACACAGAGGGAAGAAGACAGGGTACTGTGTCTGGAAAAGCAGAGTGAGGCAGGGAAAGCAGTCAGAAGCGCAAAGGCACACACAGAAGAAAAAATATCCCAGGCAATAACAAAAGGGGACACAAACTTTTTCAGGTACGTTAGTGAAAGGAAAAAAAAAAACTAAGGGTGGGATTGTGAGACTAAAAAAGGAAGGAGGGAAGAGTGCAGAGGGGGACCAAGAAAAAGCAGAAATCCCAAGCATTTTTCTTCAATTTTCACAGAAGAAAAGGGGAAGGGGAGGGACCAAAGTTAGGCGACAGAAGCACCACTACTGGGAGGAAGGTGGACACCAGTCCATTTAAGGAAGAGAGAGTCTTAAAGGAACTTGCTAATCTGAAAGTGGACAAGGCAATGGGGCCAGATGGGATATATCCCAGAGTATGAACAGAACTCAGGGAGGTGCTGGCAGCACTACTGACTGCCCTCTTCAGTAGTCCGCTGGAAACAGGTGTGATACCAAAGGACTGGAGGAGGGCTAATGTAATCCCACTCCACAAAAGTGGGAGCAGGGAGGAGGCTGGCAGTTACAGGCCTGTCAGCCTGACCTCGGTGGTGGGGAAACTGATGGAATCACTACTAAAAGAAAGGTTTGTGATATATCCCGAATCCAATAGAGCACAGGATCCGAGGCAGCATGAATTCACAGCAGGAAGATCTTGTCAACCAAATCTGATAGAGTTCTTTGGGTGACTACGGAGGTGGATCAGGGAGGCTTGGTGGATGTGGCTTACCAGGATTTCCTCAAGACCTTCGACGCCGTCCCACATAGGGGGCTTATAAACAAGCTGGGCAGCCTGGGAGTGGGTCCCAGGGTGGCAAACTGGGTCAGAAAGTGACTGAACAATAGGGCACAGAGGGTGGTGGTAAACAAAGTTCAGTCTGAAGAGGGGAGTGACTAGCAGGGTCCCGCAGTGATCAATGCTTGGACCTGTCCTCTCTAATGTTTCCATAAGCAACATTGCAGAGGGGCTGGAAGTGAAGGTATGTCTATTTTCAGATGACCTGAAGATCTGCCACAGTGCTGACACTCCAGGAGAGGCAGAGAAAATGAGAAGGGACCTAAGCAAGCTTGAGGAGCGGTCAAATGTGTGGCAGCTAAGATTCAATGCAGAGAAGTGCAAGATCATGCACTTGAGGCACAGAAATGCGTGGGAGGAGTACATGATGGGGGAGGTACTGATGGCCACCAAACTGGAAAGGGACCTAGGAGTAATCATATCTAATGATCTAAAGCTTATCAAACAATGTGAGAAAGCTGTGAGAAGAGCCAGTGGAATGCTGGGGTGCATAGGGAGAAGTATCTCCCGCAGAAGGAAGGAGGTGGTGGTGATGGTACTGTATAGAACATTGGTGAGACCTCATCTAGAGTACTGTGTCCAGTTCTGGAGTCTGCATCTCCAGAAGGACGTAGAAGCGGTTTAGAGAAGGGTGACAAAAATGGTGCAGGGGTGGCACCAAAAGTCCATATGAGGGGATATTGGAGGATGTCAATATGTATTCCCTGGACAAGAGGAGAGAGAGGGGAATATGATAGAGATTTTCAAATACCTCAAGGATGTAAATAAGGTACAAGAGGGTAGCATCTTCAAAAAAAAAAAGATGTTCAAGAATAAGGGACCATGATATGAAAATAAAGGGGGTAGATTTAGGGGTAACGTGAGTAAGTATTTTTTCACAGAAAGGTTGGTGGATCCATAGAACAGCATTCCAACAGAGGTTGTAGGCAAAAATAGTAAGGGAATTCAAAAATGTCTGGGACAGACATAAACAAACTCTAGCAATAGGAAAGAGAGGGAAAGCCGCTGATCATTTAGGATCTGCGGTATATGAAACAGGTAGGGAAAATGGGCAGACTAGGTGGTCCAAGCAGTCCTTATCTGCCATCTAATTCTATGTCTCTATGTTGAAAATTTGGTGCCCCCCCAAAAAAAAAAAATGTTATGAGTAACAGTTAAAAACACATTGGAAATACATTGAAGGCACTTACCTTGTTTCTTCAGTTCCTAGCCAGTGTTGAAGAAAAAGGAAATGTTTCTTGGAAGAGCAGCAGAGAACCCTTTCTAGCTGAGTGGGGTGTTTAGGGGGATGTGGGGTGATAGGTGCTGAGTGCAGGGTTGGGGTGGTGTGAGTGAGGTAGGGGTCAAGGCTGCAAAATACATCAGTGGACAGTTTCCTTTGTTTCAGGAAAAAGGAAAAAAAAAGGGGGGTCCGTCAGCTAACTGACAAAAGCAGTTTGAAGGAAATCCCTATCGATCAAACTGATGATGCAAAAATCCAGCTATCCTAAGAATGTTCATGGTTTTAACTGAGCATGCTCAGAAAGTGGTATGTTTTTAACTTTTATTTTTAAAATGATACTTGTTAAAATCTTCAAACTTGTGAAAATGTGTGTCTTGGGTCATACTCTACCAAACCTGTAAGTTTCAGGTTTGAAAAAATGCGTTTAGTTACAGGTGAGCAAAACAAAAAACTCTTAATCTGGGGAAATGTTAGTGTTTTTGTACCTCTGTTATTTTGCCCCTTCCCCCCCCGAACCGACTGAAAATAATTTCCAGGATCCAGAGTCAGTGGCTGAGACTACATGCCTACCAAATTTCAGGCAAATCGGGTGATCGGGGCAGAGTTATCAAGGGGCAATAAGCCCTCCCCACACCCAGGACTTACAGGGAAACTGCTGTCACTCGCACATGGGACCCCCTCCCCTTCAGAGCCTGAGAGCGGAGGGAGTAAAGTTATGCTAATCTGAGTCATGGGGGGGGTGAAAGTGGAGCTGGGAGCCGGACTTCATGCTGTTTGGCTGAGGTTTTTTTCTTCACTTGCTAGGTTCCACGATGGGGTGGTTGTGCAGTGATAGCAGGAACACATTAGGCATACTCCCACGCCCAAAGTGCCAATGTCCACCGCTCCACCAGTCCCGCAGCTTGTTCCGGACCTAGGCACACGATGCCCCGCCACTGCTAGGGGTCAGACTATTGCCGGATGCTGCGACCCTCCGACCCTAGAGGAGAAGAGCTGTCCAAAAGGTGCCTGATCCTCCTCCCCTGGGCCAATCCTTCAGTGCTGCGGGTTCATTTCCAAACCTGGCTCTTTGGTGGTGCAAGCCATAGAGCTACCGCTGGGCCAGCTCAAAAAATGAGGATTTAATATAGAATTGCCTACTGTACCCTAATATACAGGCACAACTGTGCCTGCATAATATTGCAGCAAACAGATAAACAGATCAACCTGTCCATTTTTCTTTGTATATTTTTCATTCTAGAAGCAACATTTGTGGTTTTAAAGTTTTCAGAATGTTCCCTGTGTCTTGACATTTTTGCTGTGATAAACCGAAGTATCTTGGAGTGGCGCTGTGCTGTTTGCCGTCAGAAATTTGCTAGTATCATCCTAATGCATGCACTGTATGAATACAGTGTGCACAGTTAAACAGGAGTGTCAGGTGTCCAGCCGCCAGTGCAACAGTAGCGCTACTGTTTGCACCACCGACGACCCGTGTTTGGAAGCAAATTTGGGGCATCGGAGGGCAGGCTGGGGAGAAGAGGATCGAGCTTCTGAAGGACTGCTGTCATCTTCAGGTGTGTGTGTGTGTGTGTGTGTGTGTGTGTGTGTGTGTGTGTGCGCAGCACTGCGCCCTGTAGTTTATTTTACTATCGGATGTACAACCTTTGAGCCAGGGTCTCATTTACAAAGGTACCTCGCCACAGAGAGGACATAGAGAGTCACATACTTACAGAATACAATCATACAGAATAACATAGTTTTACATAGTTGCTAGAACACAATGAATAATAGAAACATTTCAGAGTGACAGATTTAGTACTAGCAAGTACCGGCAGTGGGAAGGGAGACCATGAGGGAGTGGGGGGTGAGGTGGGGAGTTCAGCCCAGAGAGCTACATCAGTAGAGTCTTGAGAGTTGCAGAGCATCTGCTAGAGACAGGTACAGCAGCAGGTGTTGAAAAGTTGCCTAACCACTATCAGAAGCTGGGAGAAAGGCACCCGTAACTGCCAAGAGTGTAAGTGTGGGGTGTGGCAGACATCAATCTGCAGGGCATGAGAGCGCGTGGCACATGTCATGGCTTCACTGAACGCCACACCACTCAGGGGACCACAGTGAAAAATGGAAAATACTGGCAGCGGGATGGCACTGTGCTCCCACAGCTGGGCCTCTCAACTGAGAACCAGATTCTGTTTCTGATGAGGGTTGGAGGACCCCTTCAATCCCGCTGGGGGGGGGGTGCAAGCTCTGGGAGTAGACAGGCTGGCAGGTAGTCCTGGTGGACATCGGGGGTGGGGCTGGAGTATCCAGCAGATTGGGAACTGTCCATTAGGGAGAAAAGATTAACAATCATAATAATAATAATAATAATAATAATAAAGAGGAACTTCTGGGAAGAGATTTTTGAAACATACATAGATACATAGAAATGTGATGTCAGAAAAGGACCACCAGGCTCACCTAGTCTGCCCAGTTGTCTATCTGCTAGGACATGCCCTTCCCTACCTCCCCCCACCCTCAACAATCCCTTGTGCCTGTCCCATGCTCTTTTGAAGCCTTCCACTGTTGTTTCTCCAATCATCTCCTCAGGGAGCCTATTCCACTTATCCACCACCCTCTCTGTGAAATAGTACTTCCTGATGTTACCCTTGAACTGTCCCCCCCACTCAATCTGCAACCCATGCCCTCTACTCCTCTGAGTCCCTTTCAGCAGGAGGTTGCTTCCCACTGGCACTTGGTTTATACATTTTAGGTACTTGAAGGTCTCAGTCATGTCCCCCCATTCTCTCCTCTGTTCCAGGGATTACATGTTCAGTTCCCCTAACCTTTACTCATAGGACAGGTGGCTGAGCCCCTTAACCATCTTCGCTGCCCTCCTCCGAACTCGCTCCAGCCTCCCCACATCCTCTCTGAGATATGGCCTGCAGAACTGGACCCAGTGCTCTAAATAAGGCCCAACCAGATGGGTTAACAAGGGTATTATGACCTCCCTCCTCCTACTGGTAATTCCCCCTTCCGATACAGCCCAGCATTCTGTTGCCTCTAGCCACTACTCCTTCGCAGTGTATTTCCACCTTCAGGTCCCTCAATATAGTGATGCCTAGGTCCCTTTCCTGTTCTGTTACTTCCAGGTCTTGGCCCCCCCCCATACAGTAGCCCACCCTCTGGTTTCTGTATCCAAAATGCATGATCTTACACTTGTCCACGTTGAATGAAAGCTGCCACTTCCTTGACCATGCCTCAAGCCTCTCGAGATCTCTCTGCATTCTTTGTACCCCTTCCTGAGTGTCCACCCTACTGCAGACTTTAATATCATCCACAAACAGACTCACGCCCCCTTCAAGGCCCTCCACAATGTCCCCCAGGAATAGATTATACAGTAGTGGCCCTAATACCAACCCCTGAGGGACCCCACTGGTGACCATGCCCTCTCCTGATGCCACCCCATTTACAGTGACTCTGTCTCCTGCCCCCCAGCCAGTTTCCTGTCCATCAAATCAACTTCTACCCCAGATCCAGGCATGTCAGCTTGGACAGGAGTTCCATGTGTGGCATGGAGTAAAATGCCTTCTTGAAATTCAGATAAGCAACATCCATCACCCTCCCTTGATCCAGTTCCTTGGTGACCCCGTCAAAGAACTCTGTCAAGTTCGTTTGACAAGATCAACCCCTGGTAAAGCCATGTTGCCTTGGATTCATCAGACCACTTACCTCCAGGTGATTTGTGATCCTGATTTTCAGTAGCTTCTCCACGAGCTTGCCCACCACCGATGTCAAGCTCATGGGCCTGTAATTACCCTCCTCCCTCCCTCCCTCCCCCTTTGTACAGAGGGACCACATTCACCTGTTTCCAGTCCTCTAGTACCACTCTAGACTCCAAGGACCTGTTGAAGAGTGCAGTCAGGGGTGATGCCAGTATGTTCTTAAGTTCTTCAACACCCTGGGGTGCACTCCATCTGGCTCCATCGCCTTGTCCACCTTCAGGATGCATAGTTCTCCCACAGTCTCCTCCACTTGGAACGGACTCATATCCACTCCCCCCTCTACTGCCTTGGCTTCTCCCGCTCCTCTGCCCACCCCTTCATGACGGGGGTGAGGCATACTTACTGATGTGTCATTAATTATAAAATTAGCAATAAAAAGTAAAACAAATGCCTGAAAGAATTAAAAATACACTGATTTATAGAAATTAGCAATACACTAAAAATAACAACATTTTTGCCAAGTAACAAACACTGCTACTGTTTTTAACTCTCAACAGGAAGAAAATAATGTAAGTAGTGAACTCGTGTTGTTCCTATCCCTATTAAATAAAAAATTCTGTCCTCTGATACCGACTGGGTGCTGCTGCTGTTGCCAAGGAGATGGAAATCTCTGAGCTGCTCTGTTGCTTGGCTTTGCTTTCTGTGACTTTTAGACTCTGGAGCAGAGGGCATGATTGTGCCTGCTCATTTGAAGAATCCTTTTTTGCCACAGGGAACTTGCCTCAGCTCCTGAGTCCTTTCCATTTCAGCTGTGGTATGGAGTGTTTCGTTCTGCTGAATCTGGGTGGATATAGTGTATGTTTTACGTTTTTCACATGGACTGATATGCTGGGCTGCATGACCTGGCGATGATGATGCCACTGCTGTAACAAGTTCAGTCCTTTGTGCAGGCTTTCCTGTATGGGAACAAAAAAAGCCAACCCAGTCAGGTGGGAGAAGAGAAATAGACCTAATTAATTCCCAGAGGCTCACACTGTAACACCTGCTCTGGTGTTTTAAGTGAGAAATGCTGTTCACAGAGTTACCAAACATACAGCATGATATGCTTAGCACAGACTCTTCCTTTATTCAATTCACCTGTTTTTTATTGCTTTTGTTCCCATCTATGTGAGCCCTAAGCTTACTCACAATGGCCATGGTTAACACAAATCAGATGTGGGCTGATTAAAAAAAAAAAAAGAAATGGTGTGCAATTAAGAATACCACAAATTGCAGTATATACTGTAGTTAACCCTTGGCTTTTCTCCCCTTAGTGCTCCCCCAGATCCCTGCTCCCCCACTCAGAAAATTATGGATTGCCACAAATGCACCCTTCAGCAGTCAAAATTAATTTCTAAAACCACAAGCAAACAGGGCTAGTATTTATTTATTTTTTATTTTATTTATTTATTTGAAAACCAGGTGGGCACACTGGTCTGAGGGACCTTTTCCAGGTATGATCTGGGCCATCGAGATGGCACGTAACAGTGCAGTCAGTGGCGTGGATGGCAAAGGCACCTTTTTGCCTCACCTGCTGCCATGCTGGTGACCCGGGTTTGGTGACAGACTTGGGTCACCAGGGGGCTGGCTGGGAAGAGGAGGATTGAGTGACTAGTGGACAGCTCTCTTCCTCTGTGGCGGGTGGGGTTGTGGGTCCCAGCACCTGCCTGGGCCCTAGCAGAGTCTTGGGGATCAGCAGCCAGTGTCAGTCTACTGGGGTTTGGAGGGTCGGCAGTCATAGACGTCCCACACATAGTTGTGTGCGTGGTACATCTGGACAACATTGCACGTCTGCCTCTCCATTAGTATGTGCATAAAACTGGTCAGTCACAGCCTGAATGATGCTGACCCTGTGCAGGACCCTTCCCCTGCACCAGATCCGTAAATGTTAGTAGATGGCCTCCTGCCATCATCTGTCCCCACCATGGGGTGTAAGTCATGTGGGACATGCTGTGGATCCATTTTGCTACTGCTAGTGGGGAGCCCCCATCAATACCCCGCCACAGGGAATAAGCCATGGGGGAAGACTAGGGCTGTGCCAGAGCCCATAGGTCAACTGCAATCCCCCCCCCAAAAAAAATCGGTATAGTCAAAGCAACCTATAGGTCAAGAAGTACATATACATACTCCTCTGCCTGTGCTATATAACAGTTTGTACAGGTAAGAGTCATCCAGCTGCACTAAGAAAGTGATACGCGACAAACAACAGACTAGGCCCCCAGTTATATACTCAATCCCGTGATTCAATAAGCAGTAATATTACAGCTAAGCCCACAGTTTGACTGCCAAGGCCAGGCATAGAATAGGGTAACAATGTGGAACAATAGCAGCCTGGCTAGTTAGGGGGTTGACTCCAGGTCTTGTGATAATATACAGCTCTAATAATATATTTCCATGTATAACAATAAATTACAGTGAATCAGCTGAGTAGACAAATACTTCAGGAACATGACCAGCAGACTGAGGCCAGGAAAAAAAATGTCCACCCTCCCAGGTCAGGTGGGGTACTTCTATACAGCAGAAGTCAAAAGAACATTTTTAAAATGTGATGTGAAGGAGGGGGGTGTCTGTTGAGTGAAGTGAGACAGGCAATCCATTCCAAAGCCTGGAGTCAGTGAGGGAGAAGGCTTTCTGACCCATCTTAGTTGCAGTCTGGAGATGTTCAAGGAGATGCTGAGAGGAGGATCTGAGTGTCCGTGTGCAAGACCTAAGACTGAGGAGACTTGATGGGGGGAGTTCTCCTTGTCCCAAAGAGCCTTATCAATTAGGATGCCCATAAGGAAGTCTCAGTGGTCCTGTGGGGATAGCCAACCAAGTGTGAGATTTTGGGAACAATGGTGGGGGTTGAAAGGGGCCAGCGAGGCAAACCTGCAGATATTGTCATAGGTGGTGTTGAGTCTGGCAAGGTTGTGAATTAAGCAATAATGCCTGACAGGGTGTGTGTCGTGCTGGGATAACGTCACACCTCAGGTGGTTGGACACGAGGCCGTAGGCCGAGTGCATCCAATAACTGAGGTGTGACATTATCTCAAATGATCAACCCCTGAGGCATCATTACTATATATACAATAGCTCGTTGTTATACAGAATAAAAAATCATTTTAAAGATGTTTTGTGTGGAAAAATGTTTTTGTTTTTTAAAAGATGAAACAATCAAGCACATCATCAGCACATAATAAAAGCAAAAAATCATCCGCAGGTTCACAGTGAGGCCGAGACTAGACCCGTGATGTTGCACTGGGATAACAGCATGGGTCCAGCCCAAGATTGACCAATCAGAGACCAGGATTTTTTCTTGCCATTGTATAATGGAGATTTGGGTATAAATAAGGGAGCAGTAGTCCAGGAGGGGTAGAAGCATGCCTTGGGAAACGGTCAGCCACACTTCTGGGGTCATGACATTCTTTAGCCTAAAACAGACTCCCAGCTTCTGCCTCATGCACTTTACAACTTGACCCATGTGATCTGTAAAAGTCAGTGAGGGATCGAGTGTGATCTCTGGGTATTTGAACTCGGTTACCTGTTCAGTGTAGGATCCATATGGAGTCTGTATATTCAGAGGAGACAGGGTATTTGATCCCAATGAACATTTGGCGAGTGTTGGAGTAGTAAAATATTTATTGTTTATATACTTATTTATTTCTCAAGTAATCTTTTAGGCAGATGCCTATTTACCTAGGATCCAGGGTCAGAAACAACATTAATACATAGAGTCACAGAAATACATGACATAATCATTGATATACACTGGACATGCATTTCAAGCAACCGCAGACACAGTACAAGATGCATGATAATAGAGTAAGTCACAATAAAGGGTGTAGTAAACAATTTTGCTCTGTCAGATTACGAGGCAGATCATTAGCGTTAAGCAGAGTAATCAATAATAAAAGGCGCATTAAACAGCCTACATTGTCAGATTAAAAGGCCATTCATTTGAAGCACTTACAAGGGAAGATTGCTGGTCCCGGGACTATATGTGTTTATTAAAAGCATATGGACCAATACCATTGAGCTTGTGCTCTTTTATAATAAGTTCCCATACAACAAAGAATAACTAAAACTACAATGTTAAGTAATGTAAAGCAGCAGTGCGTGTTAATGGTGAATTTTTATTTTTACATTAATGCTGTTTATCTCTGGTGCAGGCTTGTGGCTCTGGCCTGGCCTCCCTAGCCCTGTCTCTCGGTCCCTCAGGGGCTTACCTGCAATCCCAGGCATATTCCTCCATGGTTTGCCCCCCCCCCCATGGCAGGAATCAGTGGGTTCCCTCAAATCATCCAACGGAATAGATCCAGTGTTGCCTGGAAGAACACCCTGCCACTGGTGCGGGGCTCCAGGGGTCGGGTCCATCATGGTGTTCTGTTCAGGGTTTTTCCTTCCCCATAATATGGAACACTGACTTTGTGGCGTCACAGGTTTGCTCATACAGGTATGAAGTGCATGATGCCATCAGACATCCCCTCCCTACTGCTGTGGTATCCCATGTGCACTACCACCTGCAGTCACCCAGGAGGCAGTATTTTTTTTTCCCCAATTGTTTAACCAGGAGAGTCACACTAAGCTGAAAGCTTGTTTACAGGTGCAACCTGGAAGTTCAGAGAAGTTAAGTGACTTGCTCAGGGTCACACAGTATGCAAGTGGGGGCTGTGGGATTCAAACCCAGGTCTGCAGATTTGCAGCTCAGAGCCTTAAACTACTGCGCTATACTGCCTCCCTAAAGTATAGTACTGGGACCAGCCATCTTCCCTCCCCAGAAAGGGGGAACAGTTTATCCTCTGAAATGCTCGATGCTCCTCCCCCCGGCCAGCTCCCAACGACCCAGTCTCATTCCCGAACCCGGGTCACTGGTGTCCCAAGCAGTAGCGCTATTGCTGTGCTGACAGGCTGGCAGATGGTGAAAATCTGGACTTCTACTTTTTATACTTTTTTCAGCTTGCCCTTATCTCTTCTCCTGTAAGAGACCATTTTCTTTCCATTTGAGTTTGCTTAACCACTTTTTAAATATTGGTGCCTGGCATGGCTGTGGAGATGGCGGGACTGCTCACAGCCAGACTAAACATCTGTATACTGAGCCCTCTACTGACTGACTGTTTCAGCAACAAGCCAAGGATGGCAGGTGCTCATGCAGCAGTGCACTGAACCAGAGGACCACGTACACTGTTTTAGGCTGTGGATCCACCTAGGCACTGTTTGTTTTCCACAGCGGGGGTTGGACTTGGTGTGGGTGGGTCATTTCATGAGATGGGGGGCAACATAGAGCCATCTGAAGGCCGGGATACTAACTCAGGCCCAGAAAGCTGACTTTCAAGAGGCACATCAGACTGTTGTTTCTTAAGTTACACCTAGCCTTGTCAGTAAGCAGTTTAGCAGTTTAGCTGCCAGTACTGACTTAAGACTATGTATGGGTGGTCGAGGCAACACAGCGTGCCTTTAGCCAGTAACTTAGCAGGTCCTTTGGGTTTTGGTAAGACCTTCCATCTTGAACTTACAGCCAGGCTGTCATTCCCATGGAGCTACCTATCATACGAACAAAAGGGACTTTGTGATATTTTGCTCTCCTGTCGCCCTGGAAGGCCTACAGTCCGCAAAGCCATCATGTGTAAGGGGGCGACGATACAGTGCTTACTCAAAGATCATTGCACCATTGGGCAGCACAACATAAATGTATACCCCGCTCCGGGGTAATTGATCATTTAGCCCTTTAATATATGTATAGTATGCAGTCTGGGGGATTTATATACCTGATTAGGACAGACAAAGGGACTCTAGAATATGAATATGAGCAATGTGGGTAATATCTTTATTGTTCATACAGAATGTTTACCCCCCTCTTTATCCCTGTAAGGGCCAGTTACATATAAGTGACTTGCTAACCCTGGGGTTCAACCTCTCCCACCATTTAAGCAAAATAAAGCAAAGCTGCCAACACCCCCTGTTGGCTATACCTACTTGCTTTCTCCAAGCAAAGCTCAGGAAATATGCCTTAGCTCAGCGTGAAGGGCTGTGTGATCTCTCATACGTTCAGAAGAGGGAAGGCAATCCCACCCCTTACCCACAGAACAACACTGTGGAGCAGAGACGCAGCATGTGATGTCAAAGGCTGCTAGTTACCCTTATGTGAGAGGCCTGACTGGCCCCTCAGAAGCTGACCCTCCAGCAGGTTCCATCCCTCTGCATACAAGGCTATTTCTAGGCCTATGCCCATGAAGCCTGTATGTTTTCGGAGTCACCTTGTTACTCCTCATTGGGAGCAACCGTTCCTGCTCCCCCAGTAGTTGCTCCCTTGCCCTTGACCATAGGAGTAGTAGCCTGTGACACCAGGATATTCACTATGTTTATTGTTTTGTTCTCACACTTGTAAAAGTTGTCTGGTCCTCAGTTTTGTGCAGTTTATCATTTATGCCTAGCTGCAAGGTGGGAGGCGGGGAGGGGTGGGAGACATGAGAATTCTTAGCTACCTTTTTTTATTGATACTATTTTTCCGCCTGCAGTATTGGTAGGGATGTACCCCTCTCTTTCTACTCTGGACCCCTTTCAGGTTTGTTCTCGTGCCATCCCCACAACTACTGGAACCCAGCTCCCAGGGCTTGGGGGGGGGGGCAAAATGCTGATCCAGACGAGCTGGGGTGGCGCTTGCTAGGTTCTGGCATCATCCTGCTTCACCCACTGTGGTTTTTGGGCTTTGTTTCCCCTTGGGAATGCAGACGTGCACTGACATCAGTGCACGCATGCTCCGCAGATGTCCGCCGTCATCCCTTCCCCTTCTGTGAGATCCCAGGCTGTGTTCTCCCAGCCTCTGCTGGGAGTCACTGTAGGACTGGGTGCCTATGACCCCCCCCCACCCAGAGGAGGTGAGCTATCTATGGGATGCACAGCCTACCTCCTCTTGGCCAGCCCTCTGACCCTCCGGGCTCGTTCCTGAAACTGAGTCATCAGTGTCACAATAGGTAGCTCTACTGCGGCTCTTGCAGGCCAGCCTCCCTTAGCTACCTGCAGTAATGTTGAGTTCCATTAATGTTAGTGGGCTCAATAACCCTGTTGAATACTCAAAGGTCTGGACCCAGCTGAAAAATAAGACTGACCTGCTATATATCCAGGAATCACACGTAACTCCCACTGAACATGTCAAATTGAAAACATTTGGATACACAGCGGTGTGTTCTTCTATGCCTTCCGCAAAATGCCAGGGAGTAGCAATCTTAAAGAGGAACTTTCATGATGGTCCAAAAAATTACAGCTTGTAGTCATTGTATACAGTACTAGACCTGAAAAGGTGTGTACATTTGTTATTTTTGGCCAAGGTTTACTCTGCCTTCCATAATTTGGATTTGTTTTTGAGCCCTGCTGCACTTGCCATTACTGTTCAGCTGCTGTTAGCTCTTGATGACATCATTGTAGGATAGGGGAGTGACTCACACTGTGCAGTACAATGCAGCTGCAACAATGTTGCAAGGAAAACCTACCAGTACTCAGTATACATACTGTTTCCCTCCCCCAGGACACCCTGTTAGCAATGCATTATGCCAAAATCCAAATGCCTTGTCAGTATGTTTCTTTTTTTGTGAAATTGACTCTGCCCTACAGTGATGTCAGCAGTACAACTCTAGGTCCACAGAAACACCTGGCTTGCCATAGAAGCCTTGGTACACCCTGCAGTTTTTAGCAGCTCAGAATGCAAAAACTAATTGCAGCAGACAGTAATGAAATACAATTCCAGAATCAATGCAAGAAGGGGTAATTTATGCATGAAAGTCAAAAGGACTGGTGAAGGTCCTCTTTAATCCCACATTACACAGTCTTTTGGGAACATAAGGTTATTACAGACAGTGAAGGTTGTCTAGTAATAGTGCAAGGTGATCTACATGGTACAGCGGTCACACTAACCAGTCCCTCTAGCCCTCAGTACCCCAGGAGTCAGAAACTCTTGCATCTCATCCTTCTCAACATCACAGGTCTCCTAATGCTAGCAGGCGATTTCAGTATGACCCTTGTTCCCCATCTATCAATCAATCATTTATTTATAAAATAGTGCTATTCCAAAACCATAGCATTAGTACATAACCATAAAATATATAAAAACTACACATATCAGAATGTATAAAAACATCTGCAGCAGATCAAATAAAATCGGACAACGCCAAAGTAAATAAATTAGTTTTTAATGCAGATTTAAAGCTCTCCACCATCAGGCACTGTCGAAACTGACGAGGTAGAGAATTCAACAGGAATGGAGCCACAAATTCAACGAATGGGCCCCAGATGACTTTAAATGAACCCTGGGAATCTCTAGCAATCCCTCGTCGGTGGAGTGATGCGGCCGGGAGGGGCAATAGGGATGAAGAAGATCTTGCAGATAACTCGATCCATGTCTGTGTAGGGCCTTATAGGTCAGTAAACCGAGCTTAAAGGTGATCCACCACTGAATAGGCAGCAAGTGGAGATCGCGCAGCACAGGTGTGATGTGACAGCTACGAGGTAGCTCAGTCAGCAGCCTGGCTGCAGCGTTCTGCACCAGCTGCAAGCTGTGGATATCAACCCCCTGATAGCCCTAGGTACAGGGCATTACAATAATCAAGGCGAGAGGTTACAAAGGTGTGAACCAAAACTGGTAGGTCATCGGGCGGAACTAGGTGCTTGATTTGGGCTACATTCCATAGATGGTAAAAGGCACTCTTGACAACAGATGACACCTGATGTTTAAGCGTCAATCTGTCATCAAGAATCACATCCAGATCCCACACCCATTCAGACGTCGTCAGCTGGCGACCACTGAGCCAAAGCCCTGAGGCTCACCCCTCCAACAGCCCCTCTTCCTGACGGCCTGGGTCCACCTCCAAAATCTCAGTATTATCCGGGTTCAACCTCAGCCAGCTGGCACTCATCCAATCCTCAATCTTGGAAAGGCAGTCGTTTAAAACTCGAGACAGCTCCCCCCTTGATTGGGCACAAAGGACAGGTAGAGCTGAGTATCATCTGCATAACAGTGAAAACTCAGCCCATACCACCTTACAATGTCTCCCAACGGCAGCATATACACTGCGAACAACATGGGGGACAGTACAGAGTCCTGCGGAACCCCACATTACAAGGAGACCTTGTCAGCGGAGTAAACCCCACAGACAACTCTCTGAAACCTGCCAGTGAGGAAAGAATGAAACCATCTGAGGACTGTACCAGGCAGTCCACAGATTGACCGCAGGCACCTGACCAACACCCCATGGTCCACAGTGTCAAATGCCACCGAGAGATCAAGAAGAACCAAGATGGAATGACTCCTCCGATCTCTTGCTGTTAGGAGATCATTGAGAACCCGAACAAGGGCCGTCTCGGTACTATGCCGTTTCCAAAAACTGGACTGGAGAGGATCGTAGATGTTGTGGATGGTCAAATGATCCTCCAGCTGCAGCGCGACCACCTTTTCAGTAACCTTACCCACAAAGGGAAGGTCAGAGATGGGCCTGTAGTTAGCAAGACAGTCTGGGTCGAGAGATGATTTCTTAAGAAGGGGTACCACTACCGCCTCCTTCAGGGTGTCCAGAAACACCCTGGATTCTAGCGAACACCAGACTATCTCAGCAAGGACCAGACCAATGGTCTCAACACACCCCACAAGGAGGCACATTGGGGTCCAAACTACATCAGGTCGGCCGCAAAGACTGGATAATCTTCACAACATCTCCGCTCGCCGGCCGGCCAAAGTCAGAAGGCAGACCGAGGAGCTGCCACCTCCCACCGATCACTGTCTGCCCCTTGAATGCATATCTGCCCAGAAAACCAGCTCCCAACAAGTATTGTAAACTATTTTTAGCTGAAGTTGGTTGATTGGATGTGTGGCACTGCCACCACCATGGATTCGTAATCACAAATACAACTCCGCAGTACACAGGATATTACTCTTGTCTGGAAAAGAACCTAGGACATGTCGTGGACTGTGAGTTGGGTGATATACATCTCTCTGACCATGCTTCAGTGTATAGCTGCTGGGATGTTGGGTTAGATACATAGATACATAGACAGTGTCGGCAGATAAGGGCCTATGGCCCACCCAGTCTGCCCATTTGAGCTTGTAAGTTCAGTTTATGTTTTCCTAGAAGTCTGTTGCCCCTTACCCCTGACTTCCAGAATTCCTTTATGTCTATCCCATGCATTCTTGAATCCCGTGATTGTTTCAGCCCCCACCACTTCCTCTGGCAGGGTGTTCTACTTTGTCCACCACCCGTTCTGTGAAGAAATTCTTCCTCACGTTTCCTCTGAATCGTCCTCCCTCCAACTTCATCCCATGCCCTCTAGTCCTGGAACATCTTTTTCGCTTAAAAATAGTGTATTCCTGCACCCTATTCCTCCCTGTAAGATACAGGGAATGCAAAAACACGAGTTTTAGACACAATCCATGTTATCTTTGCTCAGAGGAATTCGCACCTTTGTAGCTGATAAGGTAGCAGAAATTCTACAAGACCATGCCCATTCCACAGTCTTTGATGCAATCCAATGGGACAGTTTGAAAGCAGTTCTTAGATGTTAACTTACTCAATAAACTACCTCTAAGCAACGTGAAAGGTGGCAGCATAAGGCCCACCTAGAGGATACCCCCATTTTCTCCGCATGGTGCATCAGCGAGGAGATGATACAGTTAATCCCCAGCTTGATCAGACCAAGAAGCATCTTGATGCCCTTTGCCTGCAGCAAATGGAGCTGGGACTCACATTTCTGTGATAAAAGGTTTTATGAGGCTGGTCCTAAAGCCTCCCATCTCTTGGCATACTAGCAGAGGCGCCAGCATCGAAAGGTTGCAGTGTCGGCCATTGTCCACCCTAGTTTTAGGGTTAAACATGCTCTACTGCATGATATCATGGATGCCTTCTGGTCCTGTCATGAAAGCCTACAGTATATACCCCAGAATCTGAAATACCTTCAGACAAGATTTACACCTTTCTCAGCTCTCTGTCTTTCACGTGTGTTCCAGGAATGCATCATGTTGCCAATGTCTTTTGAAGAAATAGATCTCACACTCTGGAATCTTAAAACCATGAAAGCCTCTGCCCAGATGGCTATAGCTCGGGCTATTATAAATCCTGTAAAGATCAGGTACTACTCCTACTGCATTGGATATACAGTGCCCTCCTGCAAAACGAAGCACCTCCCCCATCCTGGGCATACATGGCTGTATCAGAAAATTCTAAAGCCCCGTTAAAATAAATTCTACAATTTGGCTCCTACAGTCCAGTCTCGGTACTTAATGTGGACTACAACATTTTTATGTCCATCACTGCCTAAAGAATTGGTGGCATGCTTCCTTCCCTTATAGGCAGTGACCAAACTGGGTTTATGCGAGCTTGAACTACAGCAGATGACACCCACCAAACACTTTATATCCTCCATCACCTTCACACCACTAATACCCCGGCTGTAGTCCTAAGCCTAGTTGCCAACAAGATCTTTGACCAGGTCTCCTGGCCTTTCCTATACTTGGTGCTGGACAGGATGGGATTTCCGGACCCTTTTATTCATCTTCTCCAATGAATCTACCATCCACCACAGGCATTTGTAAAGGTACATGACCATCACTCACCTGCTTTCCCTCTCCTCCGTGGGACCCGAAAAGGCTGTCCTCTCCCTTGATGTTTGCTATATATATTGAGCCTCTGGCACGAACCTTTTGGAAATCACTGATGGTCCAGGGTATTCAGATAGCAGATGAGGAACACTGCATAGCTCTATGGGGGCTATGCAGAAAAGTGCTCAATTTACGCATGATTCATGTGGAAATTGGCAGCACGCATATGCGGCCCCGGACAGATGCAGGGTGCACAAATTCATGACTGCAAGCACATGCAGGGCACCTGTTCACATCCCTGCCCCCCTGGTGCACAGCTGAATCATGGCTACATGGCGGCAGAGTGCAGGATGCAGGCAGGCATCCAGTCGGATGCTCACTCTGGGTCCCAGAGTGGATTCCTTGTGCCACAGGTGTGGGGGAGAGTGGGAAGGTGTAGGTCTGGGACTTTTAAAACCACAGGCACTTGTCCAAATGGCTGCCCCCAGCCCACCCTGGCAGCCAGGTGGGCTGGGGCGGCAGTGTGCATTGGGACCCCGTTGCCGCTGTGCCCCACCAGTAACCATTGCTGGGGTGCATAGATACTTATGGCAGGGTCCTCCAGGGCATAGCTTTTTCTGTCCAGGCCTGGCACTCCACACGTTAGTGAATGGTGCAGAGTGCAGGCACACCCCTGGCATGCCCCCGGACCGCTCCGGGGGTGGAGTGGCACGATTGGCCTGGGGATCTGGCACACAACTGGATGGTGCACTGTTAGTGCATGCCGCCAGACCCCCGCTGCATGGAAATCACAGGTAGGGTTTCCTATGAGCCACAGATACACGGTGCGTACACGCTATGCACATTTGTGGATGAGGCCCCTATATGCAGATGATGTTTTCCTGTATCTGAGGGACCCCCACTAATTCAGTTCCAGCAGTCTTAAACATTTTAAATGCCTTTGGATGGTTCTCCGGATACTGGCTTAATAAAATCAAAAATGATCCCCTAGTCTATAACTATACCCCACCACCAGATATAGCTGCACAGTTCCTGTTCTGTTGGAATCTAACAGTCCTGAAATATTTGGGGCTTCACCTCCCATGAGACCCAGATTCATTCTTCAAGCACAACTATCAGCACCACAAGGACCTTATCCATGGGGCACATTATCTGTCAGCTTATCTCGCGAGGTAGAAGCCATCACGAGGATAGTTCTGCTCAGAGCACAATATTTGTTTTCTGATCTTCCAATGTCTCTCTCTCTCTGGCTGAATCTGTCTGGCGACAGTTGCATAGATCAGTCTCTCGCTACCTTTTGGGCAGGGAAAAGGCCATTAATTAAACTCCAGACTTAATACCTTCTGAGGGGATAAAGGGGGTTTAGCCCTCCCGAGCCTCAATTTGTACATCTGGGTGGTTCATATCCTTTTCCTACTTCCTTAGGCACCTGGTTGGCCAGTCTTAACAGTGGGTAACTATGGAGCAAGAGATGCTTCCTTCCTGGGACTTAGTCAGGCTCTCCTTTCACACTGAACATTATCAGATGGTCATGTATTGCTTGTCACCACGGTTGTGAGCACAGACCTTGTATGGCAACAGACATGGAAGAAGCTACATCTCACTAGCTTTCTATCATTCCTCTGCCCGATATCGCAGCTGAAAAATATCCATCCTACACAGATTGACCCAGCTGTCAAGCGCTAGGAATGAAAAACATTACAATATCTCCACCAACTATTCAGCGGCCCAACCCTGTCTTCATTTGCTGAACTATAGCAGAAATTTGGGCTACAGCAAACAGACTTCTGCTATCTCCAGCTTCGCCGTTAAATATCCACCCTCCCTCGGACAACCAGGCAACTGGATACCCTCCCTTCCTTAATACACTTCTTCATTCTGTTCTGTAAAATGTGCAATTCAGCTCATTTGGTCTCTCCTATCTCTATAGAGCAACACTTGAGATGCAGGGAGTAGATACCAAGGATGCTGCTAGAAAATGAGAAGATGAACTCAGTCTTCTCACCACAGATAACCAGTGGCTCCAGGCATACACAGAAACCTCCCAAGTCACAAGATCTGGTGTCTGGAGAGAACATGTATGGACACACTTAATCTGGTTCATCCGGACCTGACAGTCATCATGGCTCACTATGCTGCAAATGGCTTTGTTTCATGTTGGAGGGAATAGGGAGAGACTAGAGCTACACACACACTCATCATATGGGCTTGTTCCCAACTAGGACCCTTCTGAGACTTGAAAAATGAACTTCAGGATTTCCTGCAATGCTCAGTGCCATTAACAGCAGTAAGTTCCTTTTTTTTCCCCCACTGTTCCCAGCATGACTCTGGGATAAACACACACACCATCTCTTAAACGTTCTACTGTTTCTTAATCTGTAAAGAGGTGATAACTCAATTATGGCTCACCCCAACTATCTCTACTATCGAGGCCTGGAGGGACATAGTCCAGCAAATACATAAGATGAGAAAAATAACCCATGCCCTGAACCACCACACAGAGCTTTTTAACTCATGGTGGACTGGATGGTCATGTACCTAATGAACCGAGATCCAGTTGTTAGCCCCTGATCACACCTACACACAAATTTGGGGCTAGGACAGAGACCATCAAGCAAAGGCTTCTATAGCAGTGAACTTAACACTTAGCTGATGAAATATACCAGTCCACCCCCAATATGTTCCTGGGTTCCCACTTCCCCTGCAGTATTGACCATAACAGGGACTGGTCCTGAAAAATTAATACATACTGTGTAATGTGTTCTTTGCAGTACCAGTGTACACCTTTATCCTGCGCTGTATCAAAGGGGGAGGGGGACCATCTAAGCAGTTTACTTTACCCAATTATCTGTAGGTGGTGTAATGCCTAAATCACCCTTGTGCAACATATGAACTGATAATGTAAACTGTAAATGCCTTCCAATGTACCACCTACACGTTAAATAAAAAATTATATTTATAAAAAAGGAAAAAAAAAGAACAGAAACTGTTTTAAGTGTGGCAGAACAGATCAGCAGAACCAGTACGTGAGTCACATCTGATTGTCGAGGGATACGTTGGTGTCAATAACAAGAAAAGAAGAATGCGTATGCTCGTAGGATGAGTGGCTTCATTGTTATATGTGCATACATTTTCAGAAAAGTGAACCATCTAAAGGAATTTATCATTCCTTTTACCAGAAAAAAAAAAAGATTTCTTTTACTAAAAATGCAAATGAAAAGTCAAACTGTACTGCACTGTACATGAATCAACTATATATTCAAGTCTTGCTTCAGAATTATGATGGGCTATTAGCGGCATTGTGTTGGTTATTGAAAGATACTTTAAACCATCATGCTAGTTCCCTTTCATCAACAATGGCAAGGGATGCACGTTTGACACAAAAGTTAGGATTCCATAATTTTTGGCATTTTTGTTAATAAAATCTTTTTTGTTTTGTTTTTGTGAGAGGAAATGACTAGAAGGATCAGCATGGACCTGTTTCATTAATGGCGGAATTTTGACCAGGGCATTGGGGCAACTCCCTGACATTTATTTGAAGATTGTAATCTAAAACAAAGTTTAAGTTTCTCTGAATAGTTTCTCTTTGTTCAATAAAATTCTCTAACTCTTCTTTGATAAGTGCCATGGGATCTTTAACTTCCACCTGGACAATGAGCGGTGGTGAACAGAAGGAACCTTGATTTAGTGTCTCATCCGAAGGACGGCAACTCTTAAACTGCACTGCAGTGTCAGATATGGGTATTACACCAAGCAGCTGGTGTGGGACTAGCACAACATTTAGATCTTTCAGTGCTAGAGGCTCTACTGAGCCACTGGCACTGATTTTTTTAAGTGGAGGTTCTTTCTGGTTCTGAATTTTGAACTAACCTGGTTCTACAAGGCTCTTTTTTTATTTTTATGAGCACCTGTTCTTCCTCTCCATTGTTACAGGCTGGTAGCCCTTGAAAGATGTAACCTAAGAAGTCTAAAGCATATTATACAATGGCAAGAAAGAATCCTGGTCTCTGATTGGTCAGTCTGGGACTGGACTCATGATGTTATCCCAGCACATCACGGGTCCAGTCTCAGCACGGTGAACCCATTTGAATGACCATATGGAACATGAGCCTATGCTCTTTTTTTGCATCTCCTCCTAAGAAACAAAAATATTTTTCCACACTAATAAAAACATTCTTTAAAATTATTTTTTTATTTTATATATATAACAACAAGCCATTGTATAATAGCAATAATGTCCTCCAGGGTGTGTGTCGTTTGGGATAACGTCACGCCTCAGGTATTGGACGCACTCAGCCTACGGCCTCATGCCCAACCACCTGAGGCATGACGTTATCCCAGCACGATGCACACCCTGTTGGGCATTTTTGCTTAAGCAGACTAGACACACTAATGTACTGTAGTCCTTGTGGAATCACAGCAAAGATGTCATTATGGCTTGACAGGACTGATGGCCCAAGTGGGTGGGGCTGGGGCTGGGGGTAGAGCTGTTGCTCTTATTGGATTAAGTAGGAGGGCTGCAGTTGCGAATGCAATCAAAATGTGTCCCTTTTGTTGAGGAGATGTTGACCTGAATGTCATTCTGTCCTTGAGGGATGGATCAGCAGAAACAGCTGTTTTATAGATTTGTTACAGCTGACTAATTAGACGGAATAGAACATTTGAATGTAAAACTGAAAAGCAAGCACTCCAAGGTTTATGATGGTAATAAAGTACCCCCCAGTCCATTCCAGGCCCGTTGATGGCGTTCTGCCAAAATGGTGACTGTGGGGGTATTCCAAGGCTGTGAACAAAATGGGATCCAAACTGTGGCCTCAGCACTGAGTACAAACTCCATGGTAAGCCCTTAAACTGAACGATTTTGTAGTTTTGAGTGCTATATTTCCCAGTCTATAAGATAATAACAGGTATTATTTACTCATCTCACCAAATGGCATTTCATTCCAACATTTGTATTGCATAAAAATTTTTAATACAGTACATGGAAATGGTCCTGGAAATGGATTGCCAAAGATCTTGACCAGTTTTGACTAATCATAGTCTTCCTCTGGAGGCTTGATGATGTAAGGGAGCAGGTGGCTCACATCTGCGGCACAGAGCCAGCATTTTCTACCACTGATATTCCATCCACCTCCTCGGGTCTGGAGGTGGCCCCTCACACCACCTCCTGTAGGTGTGGCCTGGCCAAAGGCACAGTGTCACCCACTCTGTCAATGCCAGGACACCGACTTCCATAGGAGGTGCCGCTGCAGAGTACAGCTCCAGTCCCCTCCCCAACATGCACACACAGAGCATGAACACTCTGCCATCACAACGTGCCCCAGACTGCATCAGCTTAGAGTGAGGGCTGGACTGTAGTGCTGTCATGGTATCAAATGTGGATGGTACGATGACTGTGACACATACTAGGGTTGTTGTGAATATTGCAAAATTATGGAAGTAGTCATTTTTGTATACTGTCTCCTAGAACTTTTGTGTCAGGTAAAGCTGGTACAGAAGGGACAGTTTATTTACTTATTTAGGCATATTTGCATGTATGTATGCACTGACTGGGTAATTACACTGGTCCAAGGGATCTTTTTCAGGAACGACTTGTGCCTAGGTATGCAAAGAAAAGTCTGGAGAATATTTATTTATTTATTTGAAATATTTCACCAGGAAAGACATACTGAGCTGAGATAGCTTGTTTCCAGATATGTCCTGGGCAGAAGGGAGAGTACAATGAACTGGTCACAAAAAAAGTCTAATAATACAAGATAACAATTAAACAGTAAACAAGATGAACAAGCTTACAGTAAAAGTGCAGATGACAGAAAAACTGTAGGGTGAGCAAGGCACAAATAGGTATGGCAATAAAGTGCAGAAGGCAGCAAAATTGTGGGTTAAAACAAGATGCCGCTGAGTACAGCTGGCAAGGAACAGTGGTTGGAAGCTAGTGGTGATAGGAGCCGGATTAAAACAGGTGCAGGGGCTAAGGATCAGTAAGTGAAATCAGAGGGCAGCAAACAATATAGCCATAGCCAAAGTTAGAGGTGACTGCAGGAGCATGCAGGGGTATTCATGGAGGAGAGATCGGAGTGAGTGGGTGGAAAACGCAGTGCGAATGGAAGGGGGGAGAGAGGGACCCATAGTTTGGAGAAACAGGAAAAGGCAGCTTGGCCTGCTGTGGTTTTTATTTAGGGGAGAGCCAGGGAGCGGGGACCAGAGAAACATGATTATAAACATCCCGAGAAATACATTTTCAAGAGTGACAGAAAGTACAGATAAAAACAAAGTAAAAAAAAAAAAAAAATGAAGCTGGCTATGTGGCTCTGAGTGATGGGTGTTCGCTCATCATGCTGGTGACCCGGGTTCGCGCTCTGAGCCTGGACGTCAGGAATGGAATCCGTCAGGTAGGAAGTTATGAGCATCCTATGAATGCTTCCCTCCCGGGGATGGTCCTGGACTGCTTGATAGGTGACTCCTGGTGGTGGCTTGTGGCTGGTGTTCATGGTGGCGTGTAGTCTCGACACGTCATCAACTCCCCCCCATTGCCTCCTCACAGTTGGACCAATACTTGGATACTTGGGAATGGGGTGGGCTGGGGAGAAAAATGAGAAAACACAGCTGCTCTGCTGACCAGATGATGGCAGCCGGTCTCCACTCGCCACGAAGCCTGGAAGTGTCTGTGCTGACCCCTTGCTATTCGTTCGATGTAGAAAGAAGCCTTTGAGCAATTCTTCTCTTCCGGTTCCCCTGCCCCAGGAGGGGGGGCCCTCCCCGGTAAAGGGATAGGTCAAGTTAACTGGGCTGCGGCAGTAATGAGGGTGGCAGGATGGTGATGGGGACTGGTGGCAGGGCCCCTAGGCCACCTGAAGGAGTGGTCAGCCAAGGGCTTGGGGAAAGCATGGAGAAATAACACACAGACAAAAAATGAAGATACAGTTTCAATAAAGTGGCACAAGAAACATAAGTTAATTTGTTTGGTAAGGATGAAGTACTTGTGCTAATGTAGCATAATGAGTACAAGTGCTGCTAGCATAGCTCATATAAACTGACAAGACAGTAGCTAGTATCTTAGACTGCACAACTGCGCTGGATGCAGTTAGTAAGTGACCCAGAAGATATAGGTTAATAGGGCCTTCGAGGGATGTCTCTTATATTATAAAAGACTCCGAGCAGGAGGTTTTGGCAAATAGATTATGAAGCAAAGCTGAATGGTAGTGTGTGCCCCAACCTCACAAGAGGAGTCTCTTATAGCATAACAAGTTAGCCGGCCCGGTGGCGCTGAGGGTTGAGGCACTGGATGCCACACCTCACGCCACGCTGGTGACCCGTGTTCGGGAACAAGCACGGGCTGCCTGGGGTTGACAGGGGAGGGAGAGGATCGAGCGTCCAGAGAACAGCTCTCCTCTCCTGGGAAGGGAGGACTGGTGCTCCCGCTGAACCACTGCCCCAAGTTGGATGCCTGGTGGCAGTGCGGGACTGTGGCGCCATGGAAGGAAGGGTGCTGCGGACTTCCCACGGACGCGCATGCCTCCATATGCATCACTGTGTGCGCCTGCAACGGGAAGGGGAAAAATGGAGGAAAAACACCCCCAGCTGTAGGATGGCAACCGACCCCTGGCAGGCCCTGCAACCAGTGACCGGGCAGGCTCTTGGTAAGTCCCAGTGAGATCTGGTGAAGGGGGGGGGGTCAGTTAGAAGGGGGGGCAGCTAGGGGTAGAGAAGGAGATAATAAATAAATAAATAAATAAATCCCTCAGGTTTAGTTGGAATTATTTATATTAAGTTTAGAGACTGTTTTATTTTGTTGTTCTGTCCTCCCCCTGGCACTGAAGTGGAGCACTCCCTTATAAGGCTCCTGCACTGTACTTAGAATAACAGGTGCAGTGGATCTGTGTGCTGGTTCACTGAAATCACATTAGTGATTTATAATATGATTTAAAGAGGAGGTGGCCATTCCTAAATTCCTCTAGAAGTTTATTGTTTGCTGTTTGTTTCACTTGTTTTAGTAGTTAATTGTTAAAACTTAATACAATGTATTCAATTAAAAAGAAAATTAGTTAAAAGTCCTGAAGGCTGGTGTATACGATGAACCGCAGTATTAAAATATGTGACTTTCAATACCACATTATACCATGACAATGTATTACGAACCCAGCTCACCTGCATGGTGGAGCAATGAGTTACCTCAAATGCAACTGGGCCAGATGCATCTAATCTTAATCATTCTTTTTTTTTGCCCATTTTGGGCACCTTGAGGTGCCTCTATCCCCACCCAACTGAGGGGCCACCACGCCTGAACTGTTCCTCCAGCCAGGCAGGCAAGCAGGGGAGAGGCTGCCTTTATAGCCAGTTTCAATCCCACTCTGATGTTATCCAACAAAGGGTACGCTATTGTGGGACCCACTTCCCCTTTCTACAGTAGCTAAGTGTTTCACTGCCATGACGCACCTGGCTACAGCATAGGATTCTGGGGATCATACCTAAAACCCAGCCTTCCAGGTGCCATAACAGCACACAGCTATCTGACATATACAGTGTTAACATTAACTCTACCCAATTTGGGATCTAAGTTCTGATTTTGTTTAGATTTTTCTTCATCCTCTGTTTATGACCCCCTAAGTACTGACTGGCCCTCATTGGCTGTGATCCTCTCAGCCCTGTCACCAGCTTTCTCTGGGACTTACCTCCCTTTGTTGACTCACCCATGGATTACCCCTGTGGCAGGCCATCAGGGTTGCCCAGGCCCCTTCTGATCACAGTCCAGAAATCTGACGGTGTCCTGGTCAGTGGTGCAGGACCTGTAGGAGACTGGAGATTCATCCTGCCTGGTTAGCATTTTCTGCTGCCTTTTTGGCCCCCATGCTCACGACTGTCCAATGACACACTGCAGATGGGTGTGAGGGGGCACATGCAAGTGCCCATCAGCAAGCCTGCCAGCAGTGTTGGTGCCTCTGCTGTGCTGCCGGCCCTGACTGCGCCAGATGCCAGGCAAGCAGCAAAGTGGCCCTTTAACCCTTCCTGAGAGAGGAGAGAATTCCATCTCCCCTGCCCGGCTCCCATGTGACCCAAGCTAACTCCCAAACCCAGTTCACTGGTGCAGTAGGCGGTGGCGCTATCACTGTACTACCGGGATGGCTATTCTGATTTTATTTATTTATTTTTTAATTAAAAATTTGGTGACCAGGATAGGCACACTGAGCCAGAGCTCATTTCCAGGTGCGAACCCTGGGGGAGGGATACAGCAGGGAGTGAAACAGCAATAACATAGTGACAACAACAAGTGCATGTGCCTCCACAGTAAACAAATAATAATAATAAAAAATAAATAATAAATAACCAACAGATAAATAACAAATGAAGTGACAACAAGAAGGGCATTGTACCTGAACAGTAAACGCAAGGTGCAAGCAATACATTCCAGAAGAAGCAAAATGTAGAACGCGTACAACGTATATACCAGTAGGTTATGGAGATGGCAAGAAGGAAAACTAGTGGAGTGTGCAGTCAGCGTATGACAAGATATTTGTAAGAGAATCCTGGTGGTGTAAAATTCTAATTGCAGCGTACATTGAGCGTTCTCAGTTGTTTTTTGCAGATCCTTTGAAAGGGTTGCATATTAATTATAACATTAGGATTCCACGCATTGCTCCGTGCTCCACATTAATGCAAATGAAATTCTCCAACCATACATTCTGTCTCCACCACTTGACTATTAATTGATCACACTTTCTTGGATCTCTGAAGGCTGGACTGAAAGCCCCTTACTTGCCTCTTGGCTGTCCCACATTAAGAGGGAATTCCCCTCATTTGGTAACTGTCAGCTCCGCATGGGAAAAGCTGCTGCCCCATACTGCACCCTCAGATTTCTCTGCAGAAATTCACATTAATCTGGGCCATTCGATCAGAAGTGATGAACACTGAAATGCTAATCAACAAAATGTTCCTGGCTTTCCAGTCCACAATATGATAATGTGTCTCACATGATGTGACTTTTTCACATATCTTTGAGGGAGGGTGCATTTTGAGGGAGAGTTCCCCTTATTTGGTTTAGAGCTACATTCCCTGAGATGTAGTTACCTTTCAAGAACTGAGCAAACACAGAAACAGGAGACAAAGGTCCATCAAGTCTCTCTCACCCCTACGGCCTACTGTGTTGATGAGCTGATTCCTCCTCTTCTAGTTCCGCACCCCTCAAACTCATGTGCCCCCCACACACAGGAATTATGAGTCCCCTTGCCCTGTCCCAGCCATGCTTAAATCCATTTAGGGTAGCCTTCCCACCACAGTAAATAAAAAAAATAAAATAAAAAAAGACAGCATGACAAATTGTCTTTGAAAGAAAAATAATAACAAAATAGTCTCCCTGATTGCCGCCCCTTTGTTCTTAACCCCCATTTAACATCACTTTCCTTGTGACTAAGTTGGATGACCTACCACGCAATAGAAACTGTTCCCTGCCCTTCATGAAATATTGAGGGACATCAAGACTAACTCCAGGCCACAAAATCTGAGCTCTGACGTGATGAACGTAAACTGAAACGTGGCAACATATAGTCGAATTTGGAAACAAAACTCAAAAGCAGGGATCTTCGTCAGAGTGGTGGTGGGGGTAAATGAGAGTCTGTAATAAAGAATATAAAACCATTTTAAATGAAGTGATGATTTAAATCCAATAGATTTTTGCCTAAAAAGTTGGTTACTAAAAGATTTCATCCAGCCTGGTTTCTCATTATTTCTGTGAGTAACTGGAATGAAGTAAGTGTAGAGGTCAGTATCACATTTTTCATTTTATTTTCTTGTAATCTTATTTTATTTATTTGAAATGTGGTGACCAGGAAAGGCATCCTGAGCTGAGGCTTGCTTCCAGCTGTGTTACGAGGGAGGGGAAGACAAAGGGGTAGATGAGCAAAAAATACTTAGTAGAAAAGTAGATAAAATCAAGTTATGATGATAATAATACACAGTACATTATATTCGTGCAGTAAGTAAGCAATAAGACACGACAGGGTAGTTGCTGAACATATATTACCGCATGGCTGGGGCATAGTAAGTCACGAGGCCGCAGGCCGAGTGACTTCAGCCACATCCGTGCGGTAATATATGTTCAACACATACCCCGGAGTGTCTTATTGTGCTTATAAAATGGAGAACTTTTATTAGAAATTAAAAAAAAGATTAAGAAAATATTGCATTTACATTAAAATATAGCTTTATTTGAACAGTGTCCCTACACAAGGAAAAATAGTCCATTTAATTGACACAGTAAACTGCTTCAGTATTGTCTAACATGACACAGTATGTTGAAATCCTTTGCCCAACAAACAAGGCAGGAAAAGCTTTCATTTTAAAACTTATCTACTTACAATGATAACAAATTACTGTTGAAACTGACACATGCTAAGCGAACTGCAGCAGGAGCAAGTGGGGACTCCTTGAGACAGTTTAGTAGTTGTTTTTATTGGGGAGTATCACCATGGTTTACAATAAATGGAGGCTACGTGAAACAACATGATGGATGGCCACAGAAAGAGATCACGAGTGGTGTGTTCAGTTTGGAAACGCGATGGCCACACACAGAAGAGACAGGCAAAACATTGATGCGGGATGCGAAGTAAGAACTCAGTTTAAGTGGAACAGGGAAACGTGTACAAGCGCCATGATAACGAAGCACTGAAATCAAGACTTCTAACTGAGGCAGGCTAGGAGCAGGACTGTCAGAGAGATCGCAAATGCAGGCATTAGTACAGTAACTGTGGCGGGTCGGGAGTAGGATTGTCAGCAAGAAATTCACTCCCTTGCTTACCGGGACCAAAAACAAAGGCGTCTTTCTAAAAAATGAACGTTCCACTGGTACATCTTAACATTCCATGCCTAGCTCTGAACATTCCATTTAGGGGCATTGATTTATTTACCTGTACTTTTTTTCTCTGTGTGTAAAACATATTTGACACTTTGTTTCTAGCCAATCAGAATGCTTATTTTTACATGCCCATTTTATAATAGTACAGATTACATTACATACATACATACACACAGTCGCACAATTAAGCTGGGCCTCCACAGATATTGGCAAATAGGCTCAAATCTGTGACAGACTGCAGGATAAGTTCCCAGGATTTACTAAATACAGTAAGCAGCACGCCTACATGTCCCGCCGATATTTCGCACCAAAAACATACTAAAAAAGTGTCTGTTTTTGGGACTGAGCGACTGTGAGTATTAGAGCTCTGTGGTGCCAGAATTGTTCCTGAGCTATCTTTCCTTATATGATTATTGGGGCAGTCTAGTGTAGTGGCTTACAGCACTGAACTGAAAACCTGGAGAACTGAGTTTGAATCCTGCAGTCACTACTTGCATACTTTGTGACTATGAGCAGGGGTGCCAGAGCATGGGGAAAGTGTGTGTGTGTGTGTGTGTGGGGAGGGGCTGTATTAATTACAAAAGAGACCATGATTGCTTTCCTTCTGACCTTGTATGACTTGAAGGGACACTTCAAATGCTCATGGGCAAAAGTGTGTGTGTGTGTGTGTGGGGGCTGCTATCACTCCTTACCCATATGTAACGGCATGTGACTATGAGCAAATCACTTAACTTCCCTGTGCTTTCACGGTGCACCTGGAAACAAGCCTTGGCTTAGTGTGTGTTTCCAGGCAAAAAATGTAAAAAAAAACAAAAAAACATTTACATACGGTAATAATATAAAGTGCAGAACATACAAGGTGTGAATTTCAGGGAGGTTCATCAGACAAGACAAACAGGGTAAGGGATTACTGAGTGCACATGTGTTTAGCCCTGCTACCTACTCACAAAAGCAGAGGAGTAGCTAAGAGCAGGAGCGGCGGGGGAGGAGAGATAGGTAGAGGAGAGGCAATACGAGCAGAGAATTTTTATCCAGAGAGCAGGAAGCCGGACTACTGAGTATACTGGAGATTTTTCCATGCATGTTCTTTGTGACTCAGTCATATTTCAGGTGGAGTTATTCCACTGTCATTTTGCTTCTCTACCAGATGCTGTGTTGCGTGATGGTTCAAGAGGTCTCTGTTTGTTCCAGTGTTTCCTTGATATCTTTTTTTTTTTTTTTACAGTGGAGGACAGTTTATGTACCCACTTGGTTCATTTTTATGCCAAGTGCATGGCAATTGATGTGCCGTACTGTTTTTTTTTTTTTTCTTCAATATGCCGTACTGTTTGTACCAATTGCAAGGTAGATTGACCTTCTGGGCAGTGGTGGCGATGTGGTGGCGTGCGGCGGTCCGCCCATTGTAACTTTACCCCTGCTGCTGCTGTGTGTTTCTTGCTGAAGAAGTCTGATTTATTGGTTGTACAAGCATTTATATTCAAATCTATAGGTTATAGTTGTTTCTGTCAGCAATGTAATGAAAAGGATAATAGCAGACAATGTAAAGGATTAACACAATATTACAAAAATCACATATCACACATGCACACCATCCCAACACCCCCACCACCAATTGTAAAATCCTGGATCTGCCACTGCTTCTGGGACAAGCGTTTTCGTTGATCTTTTTTTCTTATACAAGAGGCACTGGGTGGTGGACCGGGCTTCTCTCAGGGCACAACATTCTTTCATAGGCTGTTGGTTTCATTCTTCTTCCAAGACATTTCAGTATTTGCCTCCATTTTTGTTTTTGGCCCCATTTATCTTTTTGGCCCCCGGTCATCGCCATGCACTTGCTTCAGGTATTTGCTCAGCATGCCAGCGCCATCTGCCACCTCCTCGGCCATCATGCAAGCAGGGACCACGTGGGGTGAAATCCAAAGGCACCAGCACCATCTTTAATGGAAACCGGCACACATATTTTTCTGGGTTCTGGCCTTTGCCTCCCCCAGTGTGGAGCCCCTCAGATGCATGCAGCGATGTTCTGAAGGGGACAGACATGTTCCCTTGGCACACTAAAGGGATCGCTATAGCGCTGAAACAGGAGGCCTCCATCCCCTTGCTAGAAGCACACCCCAGCCCCTCGGTCACCTGACCTGATGTCTCGTATTCATGCCTGAACCCAGCTCGCAGGCATGCTGAACCATTAGGCAGCTCTGCCTTAGTCCTTCTTTAGCTTTTTTGCTGGGGCCACTGACAGCCAGAATCAGTATTCACTCTAGAGTACTTTGCTTTACCTACTTTATGCAGTTGCCATGTATCAAAATTCAGGATTGCACATGTTTGACTATGAGGTATGATGAAATGAATGTTTGATTATGATTATTAGTCTGCCGACATCCCATTGCCTTGACAGTGGAGTCAGGGGATGAGGGCTAAGCTGAAGTATGTGGCAGGAGGCAGTACAGTGTGACCCCACACACACCACACACACACACACACACACACACACACACACACACACACGCATACGCACGCACACACTTCATTTGATGCCACAGTAAACATTTCTGATCTTGCTAGATGTGGGCCTTTCTCCATCACCCATTTGTACTCCTATCCTCTGCTGCTTTTAAGGGTTTTGTGGTACCCAACCTCACCTGAAGAGCTTAGATTGGTTGCTTGCTGTGGGGTGGGTGCTTACTGTTGGGGGGGCCTACTGTGCAGGTAGGGGCCTCTTGTGGTGGCAGTTGGCTGCAGTAGGTGTTGGCGCCAGCTATGGGGTGGAACCTACCATGTAAACAAGGGTGTTTTGTAGGGGTGGGGCCTTTCTTGGGGGCAGGGGGCTGCTATAGAGGTGACTGCCTGCTGTGGGGGTGTGGGTCTGCTGCAGGATGATATACCCCAGTCGTTCCTTCCTGAGGAGTAAATGCGTCAAATCCTCAATATATGCACCCTCCACCAGCGCAATAAGTAAGAGACCAAAACTCACTCTTGAAACTGGGTCTCATCGCACCGCACTACAATGCCCATGTGATCCCTTCCCCCAGGGTACCAGCTGCAGGGTGCAAACGCAGGCTGTGTGTTGCCAAGATCTGGCATCACATTTGGCCCACGGGGACCCCTTCATGACCTCCAGACACAGGATCCAGTCTCTTCAGGGATTGAGGTTATCTTGATGGTCCCATCATGGGGGGGGTGGCAAGAGTACAATAGGAGGCTGACAATAGGGAACACAGCAGCAGGATGTGAGGGTAAGCAATGGGAAGCAGTTGAGGAGGAGGAGGGAGAGAACCTGAGGATTAAAACAGGGAGGATTCAGAGAAAGAGCGAAGCGGTAATGTTGCCAGGGCTACTGCTCATGATTCTGGTGACCCTGTTTCAGGAATGAGCCTGTGGCATCAGGGGCTGCGGGGTGGGGAGGGAGGATCAAGCATCCCACAGAATGTTCTCCTCCTGCATGTGAAGGCAGCTGGATCTGCTGCTATGCTGCTACCTGGATGACCACAGTTGACAGCGCAGTCAGAGCAGCTTCAAGGGAAGGGGGTCAACAGATGGTGCTGTGCTGCGCACGTTTTCATGCATACACACCCTCACTGCTGGCGTCCTGAGGGAGTGGGGATCAGAAAGCATGGAGAAACCTCAACCAGAGCAGGATGAGTCCTGGCATCCTGCAGGCCCTGCACAAGTAACTTGGTGCCTCTCCAGTCTGGAGTTTGTCTGCGCCGGGAGTCGGGGATTCCCACAGCCCCTGTCATGGGTGGCAAGCCATGGAGGTATAGCGTGATGGTAAGCCCTAGAGAAGCTGAGTGATGGGGCTGGGGAGGTCAGTGCGATGGGGGCATGTGACAGGGTATAATAAGACCCTGTCCCATTTGTTTAGGAGAAAGTGTTTAAAATGCAAGGATCTGTATTCTTTCCTTTTCTGACTCTTCTGTCTGGTTACGCAACCAGATTTTCCTGTGAGACTTCGGACTTGATCAACCCAAACAGTCTTGCAATTCTTTGCCCATTACTGTCTCTCTGTTTTCTCTTGCTGCCTGTTTTTCCTCCCTTGCATAGCTATATCTGCTAATGTAAAATATATGAGAATCAGTGTATGGAAATGTAGCTGATATTGGGATCTCTTTTGTTTAGAAAATGTTTAGTGTTGCTGTTAAAATGTGTATGTATTTATAATTTGAGATAACTGTAAAAAGCTAGATGTTACTTGGGTGCAAATGCCTGAACCTTTTGCTGTTGCTGTGGGGACCTCAGGAAGTTCTCAATGTTCTAGCAGCTCCTGAAATTTACAAAGGACAGGACGCTCCCAAAGGATGGGGGTTGAAACAAGTTATAAAAACAGCTAAACTGAGCTGCAAGGGAGTTTTTTACAAGAGATTTTATTTTGCTTCTGCGTATAGTTATTCTGAACAGGTTTATTTTATTTTATGTTACTGCAACTACAAATAAACAGTTTTGTGGAATTGTACAACTGCTCCAGGGTTTTCTCTATGCTTCCTGACCTGTGCCTCGATGACATAGAAAATTTGGTTGCGCAACCAGATAGAAGACAGAAAAGGAAAGAATACAGATCCTTGCATTTAAACACTTTCTCCCAAACAAATGGGACAGGGTCCTATTCTACCTTGTCACAGGGTATGGTTGGAGATTGAGGCATAAATAAATAAATAAAAAGGAATGCCAGATTTATTCTCTCTTCAGTAAGGAACTCCGGTCACCAGGAAAAACAAAATAGCTCAGCTGACTTCAGCAGCAGAACCCTGTTCCACAATATTCCTCCCAAACTGCAATTTCATGCCATTCAGTTCTTTATAATTTGCGTTTTTCTCCATATTGTCTTTTCTCTCTGCCTCTGCCATTGGCCAGGGATATACCCTATTGATTAGAGATAAACCCTGTTCTGTGGGTCTGCCATCATTCATAAGGCTGGGGACCCCCCCCCCAAGTTTCCTCCCTCTTTCCCCTGGTGTGAGCCATGCCCATCAGTGCTGATGTGACAGCGTGCACCTGTGGAAGGAGCAAGTTCACTGGCCCACATGCAGGGGTTGTGGCATGCAGGAATCCTGCCCTGTGGCAGCTGCCTGCAGCCTGGCCTACCTTCCAACACAGTGACCGGAGTCCCTTCCCGAACTGTGGTCATCTCCGGGACATCCCAGTGTGCTGCTGCTGGGGTATCTTGGTGGTCTCAGCTCTTTATTATTAAAAGATAGCTGCACAAATCTATCTCGCCACCCCCCTTTGATCCCTAACCCCCTTGTTTGTGTTTTAAGACCAAAAGGAAACTGTTCTCACAACCTCTACATCACGTTTTTGTTAATTTTATGCGCTCGCTGACCTCTGGGGAAAAGGCTGCTTGCTGGCACTACTGGCGCTCTCCAGGCTTCCTCTGTGCTAAAGTGCCCTACCTGTTCCACCACTGGTTGGCAGGGCATATAGCAAGTGAGGGAAGCACGTGACTTTGCACGAGATGGTGGCGGGCAACCTTTCCCCCAGACATCAGTGAGCACATTTTAAAAGTTATTAAAAAAAAAAGTTCTGGTAATAATAACATTTTCATTTTGGTCTAAAAATGCTAATTGGGGCAGGGGTGGGGGTTAGGGATCAGAGTGGGAGATCAGTAAGATTTGTGCGGTTTGCTTTAAGGAAATTCATTATAACTGGAACTTTGTTCTTTGCAATTTCTCTGTACAGCTGAGGCTGGTTCTAGAGATAAAATCATTCTCCCATTTGTGTTGTTGCAGTCTATTGATGTGGAAATGACTGTGATATCACAAGTGGCCTTTTATTTTTTCACTTGATGTTTGTCCCTTCATCTCTTGCTGGCCCATATCTGGACCCACCATCATCATCCCCAGGTCCGTCACCCTCCATCCTTGGGATCAGGGGTGCCATTTGGGGGGGGCAGATGAGGCAGTTCCCCCCCCCGCACTGCAGGCCATTGTTGTTTTTTTTTGCTTTTCAACCACTGGCTCCACCACCACAGCCCCTCTGACCAGGTGTTGCCCCCATCTCCGTTGAAAGATGAAATGGCCCCCCTGCTTGGGATTTTCCCTTTTACTCCTATGATGTACTCCTTGTGGCAGGGTCAAATAGCTTGTTCTTGCACCTCCAAAGTAGGATCTAGATTGTGCCCAGGTGGTAGTGCCAGGCCTGTGGTGGTGGGGGGCACATCCGTCATCCTGTTATGGAAAAGGATATTTTCCTCCATTTTCTTTTCTTTTTTTGTTATCTATTTACACTTCTTCTCCCTGGCTTCCCCCTTCTGACCAATTTCCCCAGGCCCCGTCACCTGGTTTCCCAGGGACTTACCTTCCCACCGTTGTCCTATGCGACTGTGGGCATACCCAGTCACTGGTGCAGGACCTGTGAGGGGTCGGTCTTCATCCTGCAATGAGGATTTTTTTCCACTCAATTTTTCACAACTGGGCCCCCACGGACATGCAGTGGATGCAGTGCACGAGCCCCTCCACAGAGATTCCCCTGGTGTCCATAATGTGGGTTCCCTTCCCTACTGTGTGGCATCGCATGCACTGCCTCTGAGCCACTGCATGGTGGCATCCCACCGACAAGCCATCAAACTCCCACCTGAGAGAGGAGAGGAGAGGAGAGCAGTTGTACGGATGCTCACTCTGTCCTCTCCTGGCCAGCCTACGATTGACCTGAGTCCATTCCTGAACTCAGGTCGCTGGTGTGACAGGAGGTAAGGCACATGGCATCTCAGCCCTCCGTGCCACTTGGCCAGCTTCCTCCATTTTCTTGGCAGCCCCTGGAACATCGAAGTACAGTGATGCAGAGTATCCGTCAACATCCCAACCCTTCTGGGCATTCCGTCTACCTGGACACCCAGCACATTTGTTTATGTTATGTGTCAGGTCAAGTATGACTCCCCTCCCACCCCGGGAGAGAAGAGCAGTTCCTTAGATGCTCGATCCTACCCCTCCCCCAGCTGACCCCCAGTGATTTGAGTTCGCACCTGAACCTGACTCACTGGCATAGCAAGAAGTAGCACTATCAGTACACTACCAGATGGCAAATAAGCAGGACTTTGACAGTAGCTCCCGAATAGACCTCAGCTGAAGATGGCACTGTAAGGGATGACACTTCTGTTTTTAGGTGGGGGTTCCTGTGGGGAAGCAGTACAGCGTAGTGCTGAAGAGTACTGAGCTGCAAACCTGAAGAACTTGATTTGAATCCCACAGCCACCACTTGCATACTGTGTGACCATGAGCAAGTCATGTAACTTCCCTGTTTTTCTAGGATGCACCTGGAAGCAAGCCTCGGCTAAGTGTGTCTTTCATGGCCAAAAACTGTAAAAAAAAACCAAGCAAATAAAATAAATAAATAAAAATAACAAGTATGTAAACATCCTCAATAATAAAGAACAGGGTGGGTTAACAGTTGATTTTTTTTGTAATTTAGTACAATTGACTTTTGCTGATGCTTGCTGACTCTGCATTTTTTTTGCAGGGGGTTGGACCCGGCCCCCCCAAGGCAAGGCAATTGTATTTATATGGCGCCCAATCCCAGGGGCTTTGGGTGCCTCACAGAAGCAAACAAATAAATAAAAAGTGATACAGTTAAAAAAATAATAATCAGATAATAAACAAACAGCAGAATTTTATTCATGTATTTAAAAGTTTCACCAGTAAGACATACTGAGCAAAAATAGCTCATTTCCAGACGTGTCCAGGGAGGAGGGAGTAGGGAAGGGTACAAAGGATAGGGAACAACATGGTATAACATGGCAAAAAATATTACAGTAAGTACAGAAGCAGTAAGTGCTAGGCATCACATTGTGTACAGGAATAATATACAGTAACATTGGTTACAGAGGAGATAAACGTGTAAGTACACCAGCGATACAGCAATAGCAAGGACTTATAGACATACATCCAACAATTAGTAGGTAGTGATAAGTGCTAGACTTTCTTTTGTACTACAGTACAGGAGCATAAGACATTTATTGGATAGTAGTTTGGGGAGAGGGGGACCACATTGGGTCACTTGGTCATCATAGGGGAGCCAGGCAAGATTAGGGACAGTTGCATGTGGGGACAGTGAAGGAGCACATGAGAGAGGCAAGGGCGTGGGACAAGGAGGTGTTTTGAATGTTTGTGGAGAGCGAGTTCCAGAGTTTGGGAAATTGGTAGGTGTAAGATGCGTGACCAACTGATGAAGATCTATGTGGGATGGCAAGAGTGCAAAGGTCGGGCCAGCCCGGTGGCGCTGAGGGTTGAGGCGCTGAATGCCACACCTGCACCACGCCGCGAACCGGGTTAGGGAATGAGCGTGGGCTGCAAGGGTCGGCTGGGAAGGTCGAGATGAGTGCCTTTGGTGCTCTCCTCTGGGTAGTATGGGGTGGGTTGTCCCGTGTGCTGGTGACCCCCAGTGGAGGCCGGAGGCACTACAGCAGCCAAGACATGCATGCATCTAGCATGGACGATGCTGGCAGGGTTGCCGAGTGCCAGAGCGTCGATGTGCACTATGCAGGGAAGGAGTGGGAGAGCTCACAGAACAAGGGGAAACCAATGGCACCATGGGCAGGCGATGGCACCTGTCCCTCATGCCCCTTACCGGGCCAATCCCGACTAGCCTTCCAGGTCCTCCATTCCCCAGACCTTCCCCAAGCCAGAGTCTGACTAGTATGCGTGCCCAAGAGGAGAAGGCGACCCACCCCGGGTGGGTCAAACTGGGGGTACTGGCTGCGGTGGAGGGGGAGGAGAGAGGAGGTTCAGTTTGGGGAGACTTCAGGCTGGGCAGGTAACAGGACTAGGTTGCCTGAGAGAGGCTCAATGGCGCCGCGAGGAAAAAAGAGAAGTAAAAAAAAAAGAGTGTGAAGGTCATGGCTTCTGAGAGCATGGTTGGGGGTGGGGAGAGTGAAGATGATAGGAAGGTGGCACACTGAACCAGAACGTACCAGTGAAGGTGGTGCAGTGAAGCGTGTGACAGTCCATGAGGGAGGGGAGAGTGAGGGATTGGTAGAGTGAGCAGTGGTGAGTGCAAGGTGGGCAGCTGAGGGCAAAGTGACAGAGGGAGTGGAAGAGGGTGTCCAATTTGGATAAAAGGATCACGCTCCAAAACATGGAGTAAATAAGTGGATTTTCAGCTTGGATTTAAAAATGGTCAGGTAAGGGGCACCTCTTATCTTCATGAGAAATGCAGTCTAGAGAAGTGGGGCCACCATTCCAAACACCCTGCCCCCGAGGACTTGAGGTGAGATCTTGGAATGGATAGAAGTCTGCATCCACTGACTGAAGGGAACAGCCAGGGGCATATGGGGTCAGGAGGTCCTTCAGGTAGCCAGGACTCAAACCGTTCAGGCTTCCTGGCCAAAAATTATAATAATATTAAAAAAAAAGTATTACCATTTTTCTGTGAATGCAGTTAATGCATTTCTGCGCCAGCTGCCAGAGATCTTTCTCAAGGAGGGCCAAATTAATGTGCAGTACTGTCTCCATCCCCCAGTGTTTCAATAAGCTGTCAAGCAAATGAAGAATTTAGTAGCAGCCCTGTAGCACTATGCAAGCAGATAAAAAAAGGCAAACGTCGTAAATACTGTATACAAAAGCATACTTGTTCAGAGCCAATGGAGGAAGGAGGAAGCAGAGGTGGACAGAGCTCACTTTCTAGCTTCAGCTTCGCTGAGGTAACATTTATGTTTTGTTTTTCTTCCATCTCTGGGGCAGTCTGGTTAAGTGTATTTATGGTGCAGCACATTCTAGATGGAACATGGCACACGTTCTGCCCGCGTGCAACCAGAAGTCGGTTTGTTTCATTATATCTTTGGGAAAAGCTGAACAGCAGTAAGGTGAACCAAGATCTGAACAGTGCTCCAGACAAAATCGGTAGGTAAGGGTAATTTATGTATCATATTCAAAATTAGGGGAGTGAAGTAGCATTTCGATGAGTAACAGCACTTGAAACCCAGAACAAACTACTTTGAATCACTGACAGTGTTGCCAAATGCCAGTTTCATTGGGCATGGAGCATTTCAGGTACAGTATCTAGATGAGTGTCAGCATCCTCTTAAAAAAACAGTTTCTGTGTACTTCTTAAAAAATGGTGCACAAAACACTGTTGGTCATTATGTTATCTAAAGCATGGGATCTAAAAGGTTGGCATTCCGTTCATTGTTTGTTTTTTTGCATTTGCTGGCTGAATGTGCCCTGTAGGACTTATCCAGTTATTGCATATGCTAAAAACATGATGGTCATTTTTGCACCTTCAGTCCCCACCTCTCCACCCTTTCCTGGGACCTGTCTCTACCTCTTCTGTATTCACTTCAGGCTTGTCACTACCTCTAATCCCTCAGTCTACCAGACACAGATGTCCTCCCACCTGAATTCCTTTATTATCTGCCCCCCTCAAAATATTTTTTTTTTGCTGATTTCTGTGGAAAGTTCAGTAGTGTCTGTGTGTTTAAATCGTTCCAATTTTTCTGTCGCTAACTGTAACCTCCACTTTTGTGTGTGCACTATTGCAGAGGGACTTAGAAAAATGTGCATGAGTGAAAGTGCCAGTTGCTGCTGTGAAGGTGTGCTAGTTACCCTTAGCATAAAAAGGGATACATTTTATGTTTTTGCTCATCCTTAGGGGAAAAGAGGCATTATTAAATTTCACCAAACTTGCCACGTCAGGGCAGAGACTCTGGGCTGTAGATCAGGCATTTGAGGGTTTCATGAAAATCTGTTAAGAAATTGCTGAGATATAAGTGGCTAAAAATCGAGATTTAGCATTAAAGTTCCAACTTAACTCTATAGTGGCATTACTACGCCACTAAATACTGATTTGTGTGATTTATAAGAATCTGTTTTCAGCACTGCTGCATGTATAGCTGTTTTGCATCCCTTACGGTGCTCAGAATGCCAGCATTACGATGCTGGGCAATCAGGGTGCCAAATGTGGGATTCGCCACCCCCCCAAGGTCCTTCCCCCTAGAGTAGGAATCTTTAAGTAGGGGGGATGTGGTGGTGGTGGTGGGGGGCATAGCCCCCTGCAAAAAAAGTGTTCGGCGACATTGCTGATTGGCACCCTAATTGCCTGGCGCCGGAACACTGGTGTGTTCCGAGGGTGGAACCATTTTGCATAGATACATAGACAGTGATGGCAGAAAAAGGCCCGTTGGCCTATCCAATCTAGCCACCCTACCTAACTATTCTGCACTGGCACTAGTGGCCATCTTTCCAGTGGTTTAACTGCCAATGTTTAGGTGGGAACACTCTCACATTTAGATTTCTAGGTGGTGTAACTGTCATTTTTATTTGGTGGAACTCTCCTAGAGTAGTCAATGGAGAATGATGACAGAGGTGGTGGAACTGTCACATAATTTTTAAGAGGTGCTCAAACCCAGTTCCTGTGGGCTCCTACCCAGTTTAACCCTTGCATTTCCCGCCTTTTTCTGTTCCCTTCACCCTTTTCTAAATAACCCATTTTCCACTATTATTATTTATTTAATTATTTAGTTTTGGGTTACTGGGTAGGTACAGTGGTCCAGAGGACCAGCTGCGGGTATATGAACCAGGTACATCAGACAAAGTTTCAACTGAAAACATAAAAAGATAGAAACAAACAGTAATTCTTTAGGAACTTACCTGTACTGTAAAGAATTTTTCAGCTGTGTTTCTACACTTGTCTGTCATTTTGCTCTAAACTGTCTTTCACATACTCTACTTACTGTATTCTAACCTGTCCTTACCTTCACTAGACGGCAGACCAAAAGCTCCTTTTGTAGAAATCTGCTAACAACTGCCTCTGGCAGTTCAAAAAAGCTCTGGACACACATCAAAATGTTCCTGGGGTCTAAACATAGTCAGTAAATGACATGGTTCTTAGTGGAGTGCATTACAACAACCTTACCACCATAGCTAACTCCTTCAACAAACATTTCTCAGATCTATCCATTTATACTGCTCCCTTTGCTACTTCACAGTCCTCCGCCATCCCTAATTCAAGCGGTGACATGTCCTATACCTTCCCTCCATTTTGCTTCAGTCTTGTCACTAGGCAAGAAGTTCTCAAACTGCTTAAGTCTGTCTCTGACTGCACTGGTGTTGGTGCAGATGGTCTTGAACCCAGACATCTAAAAATGGCAGCTCCCCTCCTTTTACTAGAATCTTTAACTTGTCACACTGCAGTGGTACTGTCCCTAACATCTGGATGATCGCCAATATAACACCAGTCTTCAGGAAAGGAGACCCCCCAAGTCCATCACCAACTATCGGCCATCCTTTTGGTGTTAAGTAAGATTCTTGAAAAATTGGTCTTTCATCTGACCCTTGCCTTTCTTCACGATCACAACCTTCTTGCTGACTCCCAGCATGGGTTTAGAAAAGGACATAATACTGCCACTGCTTTTCTAAAATTCACAAATGATGCCAAAGTAGCTAGGAATAGTGGTCTTTTTTTTTATTCTACCTTTCCTTGTTCCAGGTTGGCCACTCCTTTGGGCTGCCTAGGTCCCCGCTGGCACCCCTGCCCTGATGTCTGCCACCACCACCTCACATTTACAGCCCCCTGGGTGACCCGGATGTAACCCTTTTCCGGGTGGCTCCCCCTCCTCTGAGGGAGATAGGCACCGGAAGGGGTGTCGGCCAGCACATGCTACTTGGCCTGGGTGCTGCTGAGGAGGATATGGACCACATCGGGGGCTTGGTGGCAGCGAGAGCCAGCGATCGTCATCTGGTTGGCCATAGAGCACTTTTCCGCTTTGCTCCCCGGGGGCATGGTGTGCCACAACGTCAAGGCGTAAACCGATGTTCCCCAAGCCTCCATTAGTCAGTGTGACCCCAGTGTGCTGCCATATCCCTAGCCTCTGCCAGGAGTCAGCAAGTGCCGGATCCTCGTCCCACCCTCCCCCCAAGAGAAGGCGAGCAGTCTCCGGATGCTCTAGCCTTCTCTCCCTGGCCGGCCCTCCAGTGCCCAGAGTCCATTCCTGAACCCGGGTTACTGGCGTCGCAAGTGGAAATCCAACCGCTGCACTGACGGGCTGGCTTGAATAATGGCCTTCTAACAGTAGCGGCCTTTATAGATTTAACAAAGACATTTGACTCAGTCAGTCACCCACTTCTTCTTGCAAAAATGCATTCTCTGGATTTCTCCCTTGTTGTCACTTGGTTTAGTAGCTACTTGTCCGATAGGAAACAAGTGGTCAAATTTAACTGTACTGTCTCTAATCTTTCTTCCATAAACATTGGGGTCCCCCAATGTTCTATTCTTGGCTCTCTACTCTTCATAATCTTTATAAATGACATCTCACAAATTGCCTCCACCTCCTCGTCCCTGCTTTATGCCAACGATCTAGTGCTTTACCATAGTACGAGATCCATCCTTGACCTAAACACTACTCTCACATCTGACTTCCTCCTTTTCCAAAACTGGCTCACTAAAAACAATCTAGTCCTTAATACTAGTAAAATGCAATCCATTTTGCTCACTAAAAACAATCTAGTCCTTAATGCTAGTAAAATGCAATCCATTTTGTTTGTCTCCACTACCAGACTAAGGAATTACAATTGGAAGTTGTCCATCATCAGCGCCGATGGTCCCCCCCGGAGAATGTTAGCTCCTTCCAATATCTTGGGATAACACTTGCTCCCTTGTTAGACTTTGACCTTCATATTTCCATTACATGCTGAGCTGTCAACTCTAAAATTGGTATCGCCTATAAAACTAGTTATGCTTTAACTCATTCTGCTAGAACCACCATTGCACAAGGTGTTCTACTCCCTGCCCTTACCTATGGCTCTGTAACTTATGCTGGAGCTGCCAAAACCAGCCTTCTCAAATAGGATGCCACCTATAACAACATTTGCCGCTGTGCCTTAGCATCTCCTCACCTTGCTCACCACTGTAAGCTCTACAGTGATCTTAACTGGCCTTCCCCTTCTGCCCACCGACTTCTCTCCCTTGGCATCCTAATAGATGGTATCATACCATCTGGTGTTCCATCCTCTACTGCTAAAATGCTAACTCTGACTTACCCTTGCTATAATCTTCGTTCTGGGGATCAAACCCTTCTAAGTGTCCCTAGATGCAAAACAATGATGGGGACCCAGGCATTTTCCCATGCGGTGCCCCAATTCTGGAACTCACTACCGGTAGGACTCAGGCTCCCTCCAACTCATGCTAGCTTCAAAAGGATGCTACGCGCTCACCTTGTAACATCTGACTCTTGCAACTGTTTCCAACCCCCTTGATTTTCCCTCTGCCTCCACTCTCCACCCTTATTTCTGCTCCCTCCTCCCAATAGCCCTGGCTGTGTGCCCCATGCCCTCTTCATACACTTATACCTCAAATAGCTCCTCAACCAATCTTCCCTTGTTTAACGTTGCCCTATTTCAACTCCTGCTTGTGCCTGTTTCTCTTAAAGACACAGCACATTGCTTCTCCACAATTTCTGATGTCTCCTTTTGTGCCCCACCTGAGCACCTAGGTAGCCCACCCATTGTGTGAGTTACTTCAGTGTATTTTGTAATTCTATTTGAAATCTTGTTTAAGTATACTTTGTCTAAAAGTATCTTTGATATGTTTTGCTGTTACTTGCTTGTACTGTTCCTGAAATGTTTTGACTAATACCATGAGTAATACTGTTTGTTTTATACATCATTGCATTTTGAATGTCTCATTTGTACTCTCCTGGGTCATGCCTGAAAATAGGCATTTCTATGTCTAGTGCACCTACCCTGTTATCAAAACAAATAAATAAATACAACCCATTACTGTTCCTATATATAGTGCTTATTCCACCCAATACCTTGCTGTTTGTTTCGTCCCCTTTCTGCCCATGGTACTCCTTAGCAGCCTTTCCAGTTTCCCTCCACTTACCATCCAACTCATTCTTTCTCCTACTCTCTAGCCCCGTTCTTGCCCTCTGCCTGGTCTTGGCTGATCGATTTTGCTGGGGCTGGTAGTGCCATCCCTACTCCAGATCTGCCACTGTACAGCCCCCCACGAGTATTTATTGGGAACATCCTGAGTCCTGTATTTACCTGTGTACGTATTTATTTATTTAGTTTGTATTGACTAGGCAAGCTCACGAGTCACTAGACAAGTAACATGCCTATTGTCAGGTATGACCTGGGAGATTACCAAGAAGCCATGTGGGGCAAAGGTCATACAACGTTATCATACAAAATTCAGGAACTGCAGATTTCAGAGCACTGTAGAATGACAGAGGATAACAAGGCAGGCACAAAGCACATGTTCAAAGGTGGTGCACAATAATGATTTTATATATATTTTCTTTGTATTATCTATTTTTTTCACCTCCTCGTGGCACCCCTGCCAGCCACTCCTTTGGAGCACTAATGCCCCACACTGCCACCTCAACCCCGCACCACCATTCTCCTGAGCCTGTCTTGGAGCCTTACCTCGGGTAACCCGACCTATCCCTGTGTCGGAAGGGTCCCTCTCCTCCGAGGGGGATGTCCTGTCAAGCGAACTCTATATCCTGAGAAGCTGCCGCAGGTTTGGTTCGGGCTAGTCCAGGGCTTTGTGGTGGTGCAGGCTGGGTGCTCATCATCTGGTTGGCAGGGCACCATTTCCACTTTTCTGGTCCCACCCCCATGTTGTAGCCATAAAGATGGCATCCTGAGGTGGGGACGTGCAGGAGGGCATGTCAAGACATGCTCTCCAAGCTCATCCACCAATCAACCCACAGGAGCCACGGTTCATCCCACCCCCCCAGGAGGGAAGCGTCCAATGGACGCTTGTGAAACCCCTCCCCTGTTGGTCTCCACTCCTGGAACCTGGGCTCAGGGCACAAACCCAGGTCACCAGTGTGCCGAGCAGACCCCTTCGCTTGGCGACAGGGAGCAGGCTTTATATATTTTTTAGTTAATCTTTTTATTGAATAATTAAAAAAAAAAATTACAATACAAATATAGATATGACAATGATAAGGGTTAATAAAACAGTACATAACCAAGCCGATAACAGTGATGGTACAGTGTATACACAAGAATGTATGTCAGAGAAGGCACTTTAGTTCTAAGACATTATGACAGCTGAGTACCCTTTAGGGCCCTATCTCCCGCCAAGTAGAAGAGGGAGTACATAAAAATCATATCACTGGAAATGGGACTGGTTACCCAACCAATGTTACTGTATGTTTTGTATACAGGCAGATGGGTAGGTCACTCTCCAACCACAGGGGTATGGGGAGATTTCGCTAGGTATGACAGAACCTAGAGGAAAGATATGTGCCCCATAACTGTTGATATTTTGGAAGGGTGCCTACATTTCTATGTGACATTTTCTCCAGAGTAGCTAGCTATTCAACGGTTAAGAGCCATTCAGCTATCAAAGGTACATCAGGAGACCTCCATTTACAAAGAAGTACATGATTTTCCTCTACACTGATAGCCACTATCTATTTTAGTGTAGGTGAGTGCTTTGGTAGGGGTGGGTTGGAGAGTCCCAGCAGGAAAAGTGGTCCATCCAGGTAGACTTCATGGTCAAGGATTGTGCTACACGTCTGTTTGACACCCTCCCAAAGTTTGGTGGTGCTGGGTCAGCCCCCTAAGACGTGTGAGACAATTTGTTGATGCTGGGGCAGTCTCATAAGACGTGTGAGATAATTTGGTGATGACGGGGCAGTCCCATAAAAGGTGTGAGACAATTTGTTAACGCTGGGGCAGTCTCATAAGATGTGTGAGATAATTTGGTGATGCTGGGGCAGTCCCATAAAAGGTGTGAGATAATTTGGTGATGCCGGGGCAGTCCCATAAGATGTGTGAGATAATTTGGTGGTGCTGGGTCAGCCCCCTAAGACGTGTGAGACAATTTGTTGATGCTGGGGCAGTCCCATAAAAGGTGTGAGATAATTTGGTGATGCCGGGGCAGTCCCATAAGACGTGTGAGATAATTTGGTGACGCCGGGGCAGTCCCATAAGACGTGTGAGATAATTTGGTGACGCCGGGGCAGTCCCATAAGACGTGTGAGATAATTTGGTGGCCCCGGGGCAGTCCCATAAGATGTGTGAGATAATTTGGTGATGCCGGGGCAGTCCCATAAGACGTGTGAGATAATTTGGTGATGCCGGGGCAGTCCCATAAGACGTGTGAGATAATTTGGTGAGGCCAGAACAGTCCCATAAGACGTGTGAGATAATTTGGTGAGGCCGGAACAGTCCCATAAGACGTGTGAGATAATTTGGTGACGTCGGGGCAGTCCCATAGGACATGTGAGATAATTTGGTGACGCCGGGGCAGTCCCATAAGACGTGTGAGATAATTTGGTGACGCCGGGGCAGTCCCATAAGACATGTGAGATAATTTGGTGACACCGGGGCAGTCCTATAAGATGTGTGAGATAATTCGGTCATGCTGGGGCAGTCCCATAAGACCTTGGCCATAATATTGTGATGCTGGGGCAGTCCCATAAGACGTGTGAGATTTGCTCCTGTCTGCTGGCATCTCCAGCGTCTGTCCACCTGCAGCATTCCTAAGCTAAGTAGGGTACCTGTGGTGCGGTACCACCTGAGCACAACATTTTCTGAATTAGGTGGCTTCTACCATCTCTACAGGCCATATGGTCTCAGCAGAGACAGGCTGCCCAGTCCTCGGTGCCAACGATATGCTCAGTTCATGCTCCCGTGCCTATTTAGAGGTGAACGATTAGTCCGAATGGGCATCTCGTAAGGTATGGTAGATAACACTAGCCCTTTCTTTATCTAGTCTGTTAACCGTATCTACCAGAGCAACAGTAGATGTCGCAGTTTCATCGTGGTGGGGGTCCACCTTAACTGCGATCATGCTCCTAATCTGGAGATATCTTCTAATTTGGAGATTCATCCAGAAGTCATGCCTGGGGAGGACATTCCTGTTTTTGAGATTGCTGAAAGTCTTCACATTTTGTTCTTCTGGTGTGAGGAGGTCCAGGACCATTAGGCTGCCTCTCTGCACCCAGTAGGTCCACCTAGGGGGGACATCACCTATGCATAGGGTGGGGTTCCCCCAAATCGGCTCAAGTGTAAGGGGGTAGGGCATGTCCTTATAAGTTTGTGGAGACACAGACACACTTTTTTAGAAAAGCAAATGGTGGGATGGTCCCCAAGCTTCTGAGGTATTTGATTAGATATGTAGGTGGCTGACAGTAGGAGGCTGATAGAGGATGCTGGGACAGTCCCTGTTCAGCGTGTAGCCATAAAGGAGAAATGTATGTTGCCAATGAGAACTAGCACAAGGTTTGTGCTGTGGTGAAGGCCAGATGGTACCCTAGGAACCAGGGTAGTCCCTAGCTCCCTCTAACTCAGTGGCTGCGTAACTTTGTGCTACTATAGCAGGGAAGTTTGCCTTCCCAGACATAATCCTCTATGATTTTTATCCAATATATATCCAGTAGGTTAGGCATCCATTGGCCACAGGGGGTTAAGAAGTGATGCAGCCACAGTAGTGGTTGCTGCAGTCAGTGGGCGCAACTCATCAGGCCCCTAGGATTCACTCACCAAAAGATGGGCAACAGCAATGACCAGGCTAACTGCGTCATCCCATGACTGTTCATGGGCAAGAGAGCCTGGGCTGGCAGTTGTACTGGAGTGGCGAGGTGCTGTCTGGACATCCTGAAGTTCAGTGAGCGGGGTGGGGGGGAGAGCAAACCAATTGTCTCCCAACAGAGGTAAGTGTGTCTGTCAGTAATGTAGCTGGAGAGTCCTCACTCCTGCTATGGCTTTGACTTCTGCTTCGAGATATCAAGTCTTTCTTGGAGATCTGTTTTTTTTTATTGCACCTTTTAGGGGGTAACGCAGGATACCAGGGGTCAGCTTCTTTGGGTGGAGGGTGCATGGGAGGGCCATACTGTTGGCTGATAGGGTAAGCCAGCTCCTGCGCAGTGGTACTATCAGTGTTTTGTGGGTAGGAACAGTTTTTTCCTGAGCAGCTCTTTGGCTTGAATTCATCACAGTTCATATGGGGTGAAACCTTCAGATGTACTCTTCAGCTGCCTTGGGAGCCTCAAACTGTTGAAATACCCCATTTCTGGTGATCCTGAGAACTGCTTGGTATCTCAAACTGTAGGGGATACCTAGATGAATTAAAACTTTGTGGGCTAGTGTATACACTTTCTGGTGATTAGACAATTTCAGTGAGAAGTCATGGAACATTTTAATCTGGTGGCCCTGCCTTGATAATGATCCCTTCTTTTTTTTGGGGGGGGGTCCTCCATCACTCTTCTGCCTAGTCAGGGCCCCCGGAGCTTCCACCACCTGCCTATTTGCCACCCCTCCTGGTCACCCCTGGCTTACCCCTTGGAGGGCGGGGGCCGCTGCACTGGCTTCCCCAATACCAGTGCCTCGGAACTAATAACTGGTTGGGAGTGCGGCGGCAGGGGTGAATTGAAGCCCGGGGAAGCTTCACCTAGACAGAGGAACCCCCTTCCCTCTTTTTTCCCTAAGTTTTCTCCCGGAGGTGGGGGCGTGCAATGGCGCCAGCATCCGCCCGCCTCCCAGAAACTAAGCGCGGCAGCGAGCTCCGGCCTCCACCAGGAGTCCTCAGCGCTCGGATGCAGCCCGCACCCTCCCGGAGAAGAGAGCAGTCCATGGGCGCTCCATCCCTCTCCCCTGGCGGCTCTCTGGCGACTCGGGTCTGTTCCGAACCGGGTCGCCCGGCGTCACAAGCGGAAATCCCACCGCTGCGCCAATGGGCCGGCTGATAATGATCCCTTCTGTCTAGCCCATTGAAGGATGCGTTCTCTGTCCGTATATCAGAGGAAGCAAGCTAGCAGCAGCCGAGATCTCTCCCCCTGTTTGGATAGTGGGGTTAGGGATTGATGAGCCCAACTGATCTCCAGGTCGGCCTGGTGGTCCAGGACAAGTTGTTTGTTTAGAGCCTACTGGAGGAACAAAATGGAGTTTTTTCCTCCTCACAGCCTTTGGAGAATCCTACGAATTGGAGGTTGTTCCTCCGACACTGATTTTCTAAGTCCTCTGCCTTGTCCCATAGCAAGCAGATCACTGTGGTTTTTTTTTTATTATTTATTTATTCTCCTGTGGCCACCCAGATGCTTCCTCGTAGCCTTGCAGCCCTACCTATGGGGATCCAGCCACCGTCTGTCTCTATCGGGACTGCTGGCACCCAGTAACCCCTGCAGCTTACCCCCCACAGCGGGGTGGCAGGGAGCCCCCAACTCCCCACCTCAATGGATCCAGTTCAGGTGCCAGCACCCGGCGAGCTTGCGAGCAGCCATCAAGCCGCGTCGGGTGCCACCATTTTCCCCTGTACTATTTCCCCCTGAGTCGGCGGCGTGCCATGATGCCAGCGGGTGTAAGCGCACACACATCCGCACGTGTCTTGCCCAGGTGTCTGCCCCCGACTCTACCCCCTTGTACGGTGTATGTCCCCGACCCCCAGCCTCCACCAGGGGGCAGTCGGACACCGACCATTGTAAACCCCACACCCCGGAGAGGGAGAGCAGTCCATTGGATGCTCAATCCCTCTTCTTCCCTGCCAGCCCCCATCAACCTATGCTCGGTCCCGAACCCAGGTCGCCGGCATGGCACGAGGTGTAGCGTCCAGCGCTTCAACCCTCAGCACCACCGGGCTGGCTAGATCACTGTGTTTTGATCCCTCACGTACACTGAGAGGCACTTAGAGGTATCTTCTGTATAAGCAAATCTTACTTCGAGAGGGCTCTTGCAGTAGGTAATTACATATAGGACTGATGCTGGCCGGCGTCAGGACCCAACAGAAAAATTTCTAGCTAGCAGTCTCTGGCGGGGGACCGCCCCCATGTCAGGTGACCGACATCATGTGGTGTCAGTATAAAGGGGTGGTCCCCCACGCCCGCCTCCAGTTCTTTCCCGCTGTTAGTTCGTGTCAGCTAACCTCATGGTAAAGTTCAGCGCTCGTCAGCTCTCTCGTCGGTAGTTTTTACTGTCTTTTTTTCGATTCTTCGACTAAATCATCAGGAATTCATTGGCGTATGTCATCCCCTACACCTTCCGAGCACAAAAATAAGTGCGACTCATGTGGCGTCCAACTCCTGCACAAGGACGGCCATTCCCAGTGCCTCTTCTGTCTGGGCCCGGATCATCAGGTGGAGATGTGCCAGCACTGCCTCAAATTCAACGCCGCTACCCGCAGACAGAGGCAGCAGTCCCTGGAGGCCCACATACTAAAGAAGAAAATGTCCTCCATGGAGAAGGAGTTAAAAAAGCTCCGGCAGGCGTCCGCTTCTCCCGAAGGCCATCGTAAGAAGAAAGACGAGGAGAAGCACCAGGATAAGGGCTTCTCATCCACTGCGTCTTTTTTGGGAGTCACCGTGCTACAGGTAACGTCCCCTCCGGGGGACCACTCCTCAACAGCTGCCTTGGAGGCTTCCAAGGAGGCGTTGGCCCGCCCATCTGGCTCACGCTCGGGCCCTTCGGGTGCCTCTGGGCTATTGGAGGCCTCTGCTCCCAGTAAAGCTGCCACTGTGTGGCCTACTGGTTCGAGCAGCTCTGGTAAGCCGGACGTCAGTTCCTCTGACGCCCGCACGGAGATGGTCGATAAGTCGCTCGACCCTTCGGGGCAGTGTACGGCCCCTCTTCCACCTGACCAGGCCGCTCCTCCTTCATGACCTGCCTCGGCGATGGGTCCGATAAGTCGGATGTCAGCTCCTCTGGAGTCTGCCTGGACTCTGCTGATAAGTCGGACATCGGCCTGCCCGATGCCTGCACGGTGGCTGAGTCAACACCGGACCCTCTCACATTCGCCGTTCCCGGCTCCACACAGCCTTCACTGCCCTCCAGGGACCCTGGGTCTCCTCAGCCTGACCCCGGGGATTTTTCCCCTCCAGCTCCGGGCAATGGCAAGATTCCTGCTGCACCCCTGTCAGGCCGTCTGCCCGCTGGGCCAACTGACCTGACGTCGGTTCCCCGGACGCTGGCTCGGACTTCGGTCTTGATGATGCTGGGCGACATCCCGCTCCCAGATGCCGCTCCAATGCCGGGCCTTCCGCCCACCGGGCCTTCTGCTCCAGGCCCGCCCTCTGGCCGGGCCGTCTCCAGCAGATCCCCTGGTTCCCGGGTATCCGATGCTGTTGTATCTGACGTTGCCTTACCCGGCTCTGCAGTATCCGATGCCCCAGTACCAAAGCCGGCCTATCCGACACCACAGTACCCGGTGCCTCAATACCCGATGCCGGGTTTCCTGCCATTGGGTTACGGATACACACCTTACGGGTACAATCAATACCCGTATCCCCCTCCTCCTCCTCCTACTCCTCCATCACCCCCTCAGCCGCTGGTGGACTTGAAGAAGACTCTGGTCTCCTGGTGGGCTGAGGCCAAGGCTCAGCGCACTAGAGAGGTGGAGAGTCGTCTCACGATGACGGTGCCGATTCTGGCTCCCATACGTCCACGACGACAGACTCCCTTCCCACCTCCAAACACCAGGGGCGAGCCCTCTGGTTCCAGGGTGGGGCAGGATACGCTTCCCCAAGGCCCTTCCAAGGGGTCTGTTCCTCCGCCATGCTGGGAGAGGGAGTCTTCCTCTTCATCTTCTTCCTCTTCGGAAACCTTGGACGACTCCGACGGTTACTCCAACCCGGACGACGAGCCACGCTCTCCATCTAAGCCCAGGCCTAGGACTCCTCCGAAGTCTCCTCTGGAGGATCCTTCCTTTATGGAGTTGCTGCACAAAATCCAGGAGGTTCACAAGTGGCATTTCTAGGGGCCGGATCCACAGCGTAAGAAACTCACTGAGCATCTGGACCTGCCCGAGACAGCTCCTACATTGGTGCCACTTCTGGATTGAGCCTCATGCCGAGCTTGTTTCCACTGTTTGGAAGCAACCATCGGCTATAGCCGCACTTCCTCGGAAGTCAAACAGGCTATATCAGGCTCCCGAGGGTGTTGACTTTCTAGATTCTCACCCTCAAGCTGATTCAGTCATGATTAGCGCTGCTCATGGCCGGACAGCTAACCTGAAACATCTGAGCTCTTCTCCACCTGACAAAGAATCCCGTCTTCTGGACCAGTATGGGAAGAAGATCTTTGCTTCTTTCACTCTGGGAATTAGGGCCCTAAATTATGTCAGTCACATGGGGAATTACCAGAAGGCGATTCTTAGTGAGTTGGAATCCAAATTGGACTCCCTTCCTGACTCTCAAGGCAAACAGGAAGTGGCTGACCTCGTCCGCTCTGCACATTCGGCCAGTTGGCACATGCTTCGTGCTACATACGATGCAGTGGACACTGCTGGTAGGAGCTCTGCTTTTGCTGTAGGCTTATGGTGTCATGCCTGGCTCCGTGTGTCTGGGTTGGTCCTGGAAATGCAGTCCGCTCTTCAGGAAGTGCCCTTCTGGGGTTCGGTGCTGTTCAGTGGTGATGTCAAAGACATTATCACCGATCTGCAGGAGAAGGGGACTGCACTGAAGTCTGTGGACTCTGTGTACCACCCCCATCAAACGCAGCGCCGTCCCCTTCTCAGGCGGAATCAGCAAAAGGCGAAACCCCAGGGAAAGTGGGCCAATAAATGCCGTGCCCCTCCGGCTGCCAAGCCCCCTCTGCCCAAAAAAGCAGCGGGTGCTTCAGCCGCAATGCTGCCCCACACCACCTGACTCCTTTCCTCTCCCACAGTCTCTGGGCCTTCCAGAGGAACCGGTAGGAGGGAGGTTTTCCCTCCACCTCCTGGGCTGGAAGAGGATAACTTCAGATTCCTGGGTGCTCCAGCTGATCGCAGAAGGACACTCAATAGAGTTTCTTCAGAAACCCCATCGACACCCTCCCCTAAGGTCGTCATACTCTCTGGAACATCATCTTCTGGTCCAAGAAGAGATTTCAGCATTTTTGCTGAAGGAGGCAATAGAACCCGTCCCCATTCCTCTTCGGGGAACAGGGTACTATTCCCATTTCTTCCTGGTCCCGAAGAAAACAGGGGACGTGAGGCCAATTCTTGACCTCAGCTCCCTGAACTTGTTCGTGGAGTACAAGAGGTTCAGGATGCTCTCGCTCCAGAGCCTCCTGCCCCTTCTCCGGCCGGGACAGTGGCTGTGCGCTTTGGATATGCAGGATGCCTATCTGCATATCCCTATCTGCCCTTCCCACCGCAAATACCTGCATTTTGCATTCCAGGGTGACCACTACCAGTTTAAGGCCCTCCCATTTGGTCTTTCCTCGGTGCCCTGGGTGTTCGCCAAAATGCCTTTCAGTGGTAGTGGCCTATCTGCGTACCCAGAGAGTGCAGGTTTTCCCGTACCTGGACGATTGGCTCCTGGCGGTCCCATCCAGGGAGGAACTCCTGCGCTTCCTTTCCCTTACCCAGCAGCTCTTTACCTGCCTGGATATTACCATCAAACAGGCCAAGTCCCATCCGTTCTCATCCCAGATGCTCCAGTTTATCGGGGTGATCCTGGACACGACCTCTGGCATGGCCTTCCTGCCACCGGACAGGGCGGCCACTCTCCAGGCCCAGGTCAGCCTGTTGTCCAGCGGCAGGCGGGTGAGTGCCAGGTCAGTCCTTTGCCTCCTCGGGCTAATGGCGGCTGTGATTCTGACAGCCCCTCGCTCTCGGCTTCACATGAGAATTTCTCAGTGGATGCTTCGGTGTCAATGGGATCAGCTGGTGGATGACCTAGATCAACTTGTCCTGGTCCCCACACCCATGGCTTGGGACTTGCAGTGGTGGATGGTTCAGGAGAACCTCTGCCAGGGGGTTCCCTTCAGTCTCCCTCCCCGCCTCACAGACGTTGACTACGGATGCCTCCGGCAAGGGTTGGGGAGTCCATCTCAGTCCGCACAGGACCCAGGGCTTCTGGACCAAACTCGAGAAGTCTCTTCACATCAATGTGCTTGACCCAAGAGCAGTACTGTATTCTCTTCAGGCTCTGCATCTGTATCTGTCTCCTGGTCACCTAGCGATACAGATGGACAATATGTGTGTGGTCTGGTACATCAACAAACAGGGAGGAACTCGTTCCTACCCCCTTTGCAGAGAGGCGATGCGAGTCTGGGATTGGGCAGTGCAGCACAACCTTCACCTCATGGCATCTCATGTCCCAGGGGGTCGAGAACACACTGGCAGACAGGCTAAGCCAGTCATCTGCTCTAGCTCACGAATGGGAACAGGATCAGGGGGTCGTAGATGACATCTTCCTGCACTGGGGAACTCCACAGGTAGATCTGTTTGCTTCCCCTCAAAACACAAAACTTCCCATCTTCTGCTCGCTCGCTCCAGGGCGCGGCATTTTTGAGAGACGCTCTGTCTCTAGACTGGAAGGGCAGATTCGTCTATGCCTTCCCCCTGATTTCACTGATTACGAGGGTCTTGCAGAAACTCGGTTCAGAAGGAGCTCGAATAATTCTGATCGCTCCTTTCTGGCCCAGGCAAGTTTGGTTCTCTCTTCTGCAACAGTACTCAGAGGAACCTCCTCTTCCTCTTCCTCTGTCACTATTTTTGCTGACCCAGGATCAGGGGACCCTGGTCCATCCAGGCCTCAAGTCCCTTAAGTTGCACGCGTGGCTCCTGCAGATGTAGCTCAAGCTCGATTCGGGGTCCCCCCCCCCGAGTAGCTGAGATTCTGGTGGAGGCCAGGAAACCCTCAACCAGATCTACTTATGCCATAAAATGGAAGCGGTTCTCTATTTGGGCTACCTCCAATGATGTTGAGCCCTTCTCGTGCTCTGTTGGCTGACTTCTGGACTACTTGTGACACCTCTTCGATCTGGGTCTCAGCCATTCATCCTTAAAGTTTCACATGGCAGCCATTTCGGCCTATCATGTCCCCTTTACAGACAAAATGTTTGCTCAGCTGGAGGTCTCTAAGACCTTTTTGAGAGGGGTCCTTCACTTACGACCTCCTATCTGGGTTCCTGCCCCTCCCTGGGATCTGAATTTCATTTTAGAGAAGCTTACTGTGCCTCCTTTTGAGCTGGCAGCCTCAGTGGACCTAAAGTTCCTTTCTTGGAAGACTCTCTTCCTAGTGGCGATTACTTCTGCTAGACGGATTTCCGAGCTTCAGTCCCTGATGTGTGAAATCCCGTATTTGATTTTTCACAAGGAACTTGTGGCTCTATGTACCAACCCTAAGTTTCTCCCTAAGGTGGTAGCGGAATCGATGCTGAATCAATCCATAGAGTTGCCTGCCTTTTTTACGCAGCACTCCAGTCAAGGAGAGTACTTCCTGCATACTTTGGATGTTCACCGAATTCTGAGATACTACATCAACAGGACGAAGGATCTCAGAAAGACTGATCAACTGTTTGTCTCTTTTGCTCACAAAAGAGAAGGCAATGCTGTTTCTAAGCAATGCGTATCGAAATGGTTGGCTCATTATATCACTTTCTGTTATGACAAGTACAACAAGACTCTGCCGGATCAAGTTAGAGGCCACTCCACCAGAGGGGTCGCTGCCTCTGCGGCTTGTTTCAAGAAAGTGTCAGCGGCTGACATTTGTGCAGCCGTCACTTGGACTTCTGTCCATGCCTTTATGAAACATTACAGTTTGGACATTGCCTCTCGCCATAGAGCAGGCTTCGGGCTGGCTGTTTTTCAAGGCCTCCTTTCCTAAGGCCTTCATAACCAGAGGGTCTACTTCTTAGTAGCTTTCCTCCTCCTGTTTGCTTCTCCTTGTTCTAGACTGTTTGGGACTCAGTCCTATATGTAATTACCTACTGCAAGAGCCCTCTCAAAGTAAGATAGTACAGTTACGTAAGAACTTACCGTAACAGTAGATGTTCGAGAGAGGCTCTTGCAGTAGGTAATACCTTCCCGCCCTCCATCCCCCTAAGCTTTTTCAGCTTCTTTTCCAGGAAGGGAAATATCTACTTCTCTCTTGTCTTGTCTTGTCTTTGGGCCTTTGGTGGGAAAGAGCTGAAAGGCGGGCGTAGGGGACTGCCCCTTTATACTGACACCACATGACGTTGGTCACCTGACGTGGGAGTGGTCCCCCGCCAGAGACTGCTAGCTAGAAATTTTTCTGTTGGGTCCTGATGCCGGCCGGCATCAGTCCTGTATGTAATTACTTACTGCAAGAGCCCTCTCGAAGTAAGATTTGCTGGCTGGCATCAGTCCTATGTGTAATTACCTACTGCAAGATCTACTGTTACGGTAAGTTCTTACGTAACTGTACTGTCTTCATTCAGCTATGTTTAAACGGTCCCCAGTTTGGTCTTTATGCCAGCGCTGGTACATTGGGTGGCTGTTTCCAACTTTATTTGGCTTATGTGTTGCTCAAACATCCCTTTAATTTCTAACAGGCCTGTTGATGCTGAGCTGTTTCTGACCATTGCCATCTTGCCTTCTCTGACTGGATGTGAATATTCAGTCAATGGTATCTCTGCCTCAGAATCTTAGATCGAAAAATACTGGCACCAGAATGATCCTGGGAAGAAGCCCTGACAAACTGCATGATTTACTAATCAGCTAAGGTGGTTGCTGGCTCAGATTAAAATGGATTCTCGTTAGGAGTTTGCAGAATATAATGATTTGGCAGCCTTCTTGTGGTGTTTGCCACCCCCAATAATGATTACATTTGAGGTGATCAGAAATTACATTGCATTATGCTGCACCAAAATATTCGTGATAAACCAGGTAACAATAATAATAATAATCTGTCTCTTATGCCGTATTGTACTATCCATGCCTGCGAATGGTATTTATTACTGCTGTAAATTCCATGCTTGTTCTCCTCGCATGCCTGTATTCTCTTCTCTTCTCTCTCCCCCAGTTAGCACCTGAAAACAATTACTCATAATACAGGTAAGGAGATACATATAGCTCATGCAAGGAGAGATATACAGCCCATGCAGCACGTAATGACATACATACAGCTCATAAAGTGGGTAAGGAGGTACATACAGCTTATATAGTGGTTAAGGAGATATATACAGCTCATACAGCAGGTAAGGAGATGCATATAGTTCTTACAGTGGATAAGGAGAGACATACAGCTCATATAGCGGTTAAGGAGATACATACAGCTCATACAATCAATCAATCAATCTTTATTTATAAAAGGCGCCTTTCCAAAACCAAGGCGCCTGTACATATCATAATAAAATCAATATAATTAACAGAATTTTAAAAGTAATCCAATCCTGCAACATTTAAAAATCATTATATGCAAGGCTAAAAAGATGCGTTTTTAATGCCCCCTTAAAGCTTTGGACAGTCGGGCAATCTCGTATCTGACGAGGTAGAGAATTCCACAGGGTCGGGGCCATAAAGCTAAAAGAGCTGGCCCCAGAGGTCTTCAAACGAACCCTGGGAATCTCTAGCAATCTCTCATCAGTGGATCGGAGAGAGCGGGAGGGACAGTAGGGACAAAGGAGATCTTTCAGGTAGCCAGGTCCCTGATCGTGTAGGACATTATAGGTCAGCAAACCGACCTTGAAGATGATTCGCCAGCATATTGGCAGCCAATGCAGTCCGCAGAGCACAGGTGTTATGTGACTGGACCTAGAGGAACCAGTCAATAGCCTGGCTGCCACATTCTGCACTAGCTGCAAGCGGCAAATATCAACCCCCGGTAGCCCAAGATAAAGGGCATTGCAGTAGTCAAGGCGGGAGGTAACGAAGGCGAGGACCAAAGTAGGAAGATCATCAGGAGGAACCAGGTGCTTCACCCAGGCGATGTTCCTCAGATGGAAAAAAGAGGCTTTGACAACTGCCGACACCTGGGATTTAAGTGTCAAACAGTCATCAAACACGATGCCCAGGTTCCGCACCCGGTCTGAGGTAGTTAGCTGAACACCCCCAAGCCATAAACCCAAGGGAGATCCTTCCAACAAACCCGCCTCCCAGCGACCTGGGTCCACAACCAACATCTCTGTTTTTTCTGGATTCAACCGCAGCCAGTTCACATTCATCCAGTCCTGGATTTCGGCCAGATAGTTGTTAAAGACCGAAAAGGTAGCATCTTGGCCGGGAAAAAAGGACATGTACAGTTGAGTATCATCTGCATAGCAGTGAAAACTTAAACCGTACCGCCTAATGATCACTCCCAACGATAGTATGTACACCTCAAACAACATGGGCGCCAAAATAGAGCCCTGCGGCACCCCACAGGATAGGGGGAATGATGCAGAGGAAAAAATCCCAGACACCACCCTCTGAATCCTACCCTCAAGGAAAGATCACAACCAGCTGAGGACTGTACCAGACAGCCCACAGATAAACCGCAGACACTCCAGTAGCACACCATGGTCCACGGTGTCAAATGCTGCAGGGAGATCAAGAAGGACCAAGATGGAACAAGTCCTTCGATCTCTCGCTATTAGGAGGTCATTTAGTACCCGGACAAGAGCTGTCTCTGTACTATGCCTCTTCCTAAATCCGGACTGGAGAGAATCATAGGCATTGTGGCTGGTCAAATGATCATCCAGCTGCGACACGACCACCTTCTCAATAACCTTACCCACAAAGGGCAGGTTAGAGACAGGCCTGTAGTTAGCCAGACAATCCGGGTCCAAGGAGGGCTTCTTAAGAAGGGGCTGAACCACAGCCTCCTTCAGAGGATTTGGAAAAATCCCCCTCTCCAAAAACCTCCAGACTATCTCAGCAAGGAATGGGCCGATTTTATCCACACAGTCCACTAGGAGACGTGTGAGGCCCTGGTCCAAACCACAGCTGGTCGGATGCAATGATTGGATAACCATCACAGTGTTATTGATTGTGGGAAGGTTGAAGTCAGACCACACAAACCGGGTGTCCAACATCTCCTGCCGACCATCACAACTCCCACTAGGGAGGGTCAAGCGGATATCAGACCTGATTGTGGCAACCTTATCTGAAAAGAATTGAGCAAACTCCTGACACCATTCTTGAGAAAAGGCTCTTCTTACAGCAGGTAAGGAGATACATATAGCTCATACAGTGGGTAAGGAGAGACATACAGCTCATATAGTGGGTAAGGAGGTGACTACAGCTCATAAAGTGGGTAAGAAGATACATACAGCTCATAAAATGGGTAAGAAGATACATGCAGCTCATACAATGGGTAAGGAGATACATACAGCGGGTAAGTCAATATAACAGATAAGTAGGTACGTACAGCTCAAACAGCGGGTAAGGAGGTACATACAGCTCAAACAGCGGGTAAGGAGGTACATGCAGCCTCAAACAGCAGGTAAGGAGATGCATACAGCGCGAACAGTGGATAATGAAAGATACATCTCATATAGTGGGTAAGGAGGTGAATACGGCTCATAAAGTGGGTAAGAAGATACAGCTCATAAATAGGGTAAGGGGATACATACAGCTCACACAGTGGATAAGGAGATACATACAGTGGATAAGGAGATGCAGCAGGTAAGGAGGTACATACAGCTCATACAGTGGGTAAGGAGATACATACAAGGAGATACATACAGCTGATATAAGGAGAAACATACAGCTCATACACTGGGTGAGGAGATACATACAGCTCGTACAGCGGGTAAGGAGATACATACAGCTCATACAGTGGGTAAGGAGATACATAGAGCTCATACAGCAGGTAAGGAGTGTAGTAGAGTCATAGGTCAGGAAGGATAGGCAGACCAAGAAAAGTTATAAAATTTGCAAGTAGCCTTTTATTATTATCATTAACAATAAGATAAAAAAAAAAAAAATAAAGGTGTACAAGATAGTTCTTCATATAGGAAGTACAAACAAAAAAATCCATCCTCTGAGACTCTCTCTCTTTATTATAAAAAAGGTTCTCAGAAAAGCTGCAATCTGATTGGCTGTTAGGATTCCAATAGCCTTACATTAATCCATGTTATACTGTCATGTACAGCCTGATCACTATGGCACATGGATTCTTTCTGTCAGCATTCCATCCTCTAGCACTGCTGAATGACTGGAATGATGCATTCTGATTTGAACCAGCATTCTTAAACTGTTGGTGGAAGAACTATTTTATTGAAAATCTCCCTCTAAATGAGGAAAACATTCAAAAAGTATTCTTTTAACCCTCTTCTTTTGGAACTTTTTTTATAATAGCAATAAGGCACTCCCAAGAGTTAGATTAACAGTCTGTTAATCACCTCCTAGGGGCAATATGGCACTCGGCTGCGCCTCATGCTATGTTACACCCCTAGGTGGTGATTAACAGACTGTTAATCTAACCCCTGGTCATACCTTATTGCTTAAAAATCACAATGTCTCTGTCTCTAACTAACTAACTAAACACAACATTGCTCTCTTTTTATAAGATGTTTTTCCTTGCCAATTAAATTCTGCATCCTCATTGTTGCAAGTTGCATATCCTGTTTCTCACAAGATGTACCAGAACTTTGTCAGTTTCTTTCCTAAGGCAGCCTGAAGAGCACATCTAAGGCAGGATTTACAAAGAGGATGAGCCTGGCGCATCACAAATGAGCCGGTGCAAATCAGATGCGCCGAGCACAGACAGAGGTATTCACAGAGGCATGCACACTGAGAAGTGCCAAGCGTATCCCCACTGTGAATCATCGTGAAACACAACAGCGCGACTGTAGATGCACTGGCACAATCTGAGACACACCAGGGCAAGCTGGATGCCCCGTAGCCACACAGGGGAGCAATGCAGAGCAAGTGACGCAGGTCAGCAGGGCATGAGGAACAACCACAGAGCTGGAACAATCACACCCATGGACACAAGTGCTGAGAAAAACATGTTTCTAGAAGATTAAGATCATAAAAAACTGTACAACAGATATGTATAACAAAGCACAACAACAACAATACCTAAAGGGTAAAGGGAGGTGCAGGGATGGGAAGGAGGGCAGGAAAGGGACAGTAACAGTGGGCGGTAAACATTAACTATGTACAAGGAATGGCCCCAGGAAGAGGCAGGGGGCCACTAGCATTGCTGTGCCCTGCCATACACCACCCTGGCACAGCCACCGACCAGGAGCCGCAGCAGGATGCCCTGCAGAGCAGCTGACAGGTGCTGAGCAGTCCTGGACAGTGGGCGCAGGGCTGCCTGGATGGCCACACGGATCCTCCAGTCCACGTCAACAGGGACACCACCTCCAGCCACAGCATGGTGATTCTGGAGACCAACAGCAATGACAGAAAGAACACACACTGAGGGCCTGAACGTGGACAACCCCCCCCACCAGTGACCCTACAGCATCTGAAATGCAGCAATAGCAGAATGCAGCGCTCACCTGCCCCTGGAAGGGCACCAGGCCTGGCACCCATGATCCTCCAAATCTGCACCTCAGCTGCGTCCCTGGCCTGCTGCCTGGCAACTGGTCCAGCAAAACACAACAGACAACACCATGAGCGACCACTGCCACCGTGCAGGATGCAGTGCCACAGTGCCCCCCCCTCGCTGGCCTGTGTCCGTGCAGCAGACAGTGGTGACCAGCCATGAAGCACCCAGCAGCCTGCAGGCAGACACAGCCATGCCCAGCACCCCCCCATGGCACACATGGTATGGCAGCATGGGACAGGTGCAGCCACTGCCGTGTGTGCAGGACACTGTGAGATCCATGAGGGTGCCCCATGAGGGCTGTGACACACACACACAGCACGTGCCACAAAAGAAGCCAGATGAACAACACCTACCTGGTCTTGGCAGTGCACCCCTGTGTGCATGGTGCCACAGCTGCACCAGCCTCTTCGGGTCCCACCTCTGGAGGTCACCATAATGATGCCTGCACTGCTCCCCTGTGCGTGGTATCCCTGTACAGCGCACAAGCCTAGTAGCAATGGAGGCCCACACCTGGGCCCTGGGCTCATGGAGGTCATCCTGGCAAAACAGGTGCTCCTCCACAGACATAACAAGTACTGCCAGATATAGCAGCTCCACTTGGGACCAGTTCATGGCCCTAGGTGTCTGTCTCCCAGCCCTAGGTATATTACAATGGCAAGTGACAGTGGCAAGGTGCAACAAGGTAATGTGCAGTCAAGCGGTCGTTATGCGCCACGTGAAACACTGAGGCACATGCAGCACAGTGTGCACTGAGCATGAAGCACGATAGGTCAAAGGCAACATGCCCGCGCATGCGCAGTGCAGTCCGCAACGGCGTGGTAAGGCCAAGATCTGGTCACACATGTGTGATGAGCGTGCGGGTGCCATGTTGTGCATTGCACATGCTATGAACAGTCTCTGTGCACCGTGCAGGATCCATGGGCAGTACAAGCACACGTGCAGCATGGATGGTGCATAGTGGAACACGCTGTGCGATAGGGTACACAGCGTCATGGCTAGCAGGCCTGCAACGGTGCATCAAGTTAGCAGTGGAATGGCGCATCATGGGATATGCACCACCGGACACGGTGACTGCACATGCGCGACAGAAGCGCCATCTAGAATGCTCCTGATACAGGAACATGCACCTACTGATACGCACATGTGCCGGAGATGCTCTGTACAGCCATCAGCGCATCCCACAGATGCTCCATGTAAAGTGAGATAAGCTGGGGGCAATTGTGCAATTAACAAAGAATGTGCCCAAAACAGCCTCATCCCACATGCATGGGCATCTCAGCTGATTAGCATCTCATTACCAGGGACTCAGGCCTCATTTGCATGCCCTGAGCCATAAATACTCCCAATTCAGCAGGCTCAGACCAGGTGACTGAGAGGAGTCAGTGCCCTGAGAGTAAGTACACAGCCATGGTTATAGGGCAACAACACAGACTGGAATGACTGACTGTGTGCATGCACACCAGGCAATGCTCCAGTACCCCAGATGTGGAACCATTACTACCAATATGTGGAACTCATGGCCATAACATGGAATACAGCAGCAGGGAAGTACAGACAGTGCACAGAGCACCAATGGACTGTTCCCTGTCATGTCCACAATGGCTGGTTGTGAACTGGGATGTACACATCCCAGCATGTACGACGCAGGTCTGCTGAGCAATGATACAGTCATCAGTGGGCATAGGCATTGCACTATGGAACAGGGAGGGCATGCGACATCAACATAGGAGACGTCCACTGTACACAGGGACACAGGGGAGGTACATGTAACTGGGTGGCACTGGCAATGTGTGGTGGATGCAGCAATGTGCAACAGATCGGTCCGAGACACACAGCGGCACCCATGCAGACACGATGGCAGCGTTGCCAAGCTGCACACTGCTGCCATGTGCACCGTGGCCATTGCCACATGTCCGTAGCCTCCCGCTCTGCGGCCGTCACATGGGTGTCTCCCAGTATGGAAGTGGTACCACGGTGGTGGCACACACGCTTTACAGTGAGCCCCCCCCGGTGGCGGTTGCACTGTTCCCCCAGCCGTGAACTGGGTGGCACACATGGCATGTGTAGCATCCCCTGTGAACCATGTAACATAGTGCACGGCCTCCTGTGCTAGGCTGGCCACCTGTGGACAAAGGCCCAGAACAGCAGCCTCATGGACCATGGGGGGGGCAACAGACTGAGGAAGATGGGAGCAGGAACATGTGTACCCACAGGCATGACTGACACCTGGATGCTTCCCCCCACAGTAGCCAGTATGTCAGAGGAAGCAGGTGCCACCAGCAGGCGGCGCCCCAACTTCGCAAAGGATGAGGAGAGGACAGTCATCGAAGCATGCCACCTACACCTGGACATCCTCAATGGCAGGGGAATCAGCTGGACGGTGCATGCGGAAGGCTGGAAGGAGGTGGCCAGGCAGGTGAATGCAGTGGTACCATACAACCGCACGGTACAAGAGTGCCGCAGGCACTGGAACAATGGCCGCAGGAGGGCCAAGGAGAGGCTGGCCAGCATCCAGGCATCCCTGCAGTGACAGGGGTGGACCCAGAATGGCGGAACAGCTCAGCCCCAACGAGACCCTCCTGGCTGCCAGTGTGTCCAGAACAGCCATGCATGGTGTCCCAGGTGGTGGATTCCAGATGGGTGGCAGCCCGACGCAGCATGGTGAGTAGCTGTGTGACCTGGCCAGGCTCTCCCACCCATGTGCCACAGTAGGCACGCCTGTCCCTGCCTGCAGAGCACTGTCACTGTACACACAGGCACAGCATCCCTGGGACGGTCATCCCTGGCAAGGCAAGTCCCGTGGTGCTGTAGGTGCTATGCCACAGTGCCAGAGGACACGTGACCACTGTGCACCCATGTGGCATGTGAGGCCGCTGCTATGCAATGTGCACCATGGGACAGTGGCAGGCTTGACCACAACATGGGCTGCATATTGTCATCGTGCCCTGGCCCTGCTGTGGACAGGCATGTGGGTGTAGACGTGTGTCTGTTAGTACATTGGGTTACACTGTAGCTTGTACCCTGTCCTCATCCTTGCCCTCTGTGTTGTGTGCTCTTGTCCTGCTCTCCTGCCTGTGCATCACCATACCTGGCAGCCCTGCATCCCTACCATGGCTGCTCCTGCCTGCCCCCCATCTGCTGTGTGGTGCACAGCGCTTGCATGCCACCCTGTGTCTGCCTCTGTACCCTTTCACACCCCTGCTGTCCCAGGGCCCATGCGCCTGCTTCACATTGCCCACGGCCCACCCCATGTGTCTCAGCCATGGTACCCCCCTGTGCTGTTGGCGCCCTGTCACATATACCTATCAGATGGCTACTTGGGATGTCCCCATGAACTTCATGCAGAGTGCCGACTGGTGCCATATGATTGCATTGTGTGCGCTCCCAGGGTGTGTGGTGCAGACATTGGTGATGTGCCCTGTGGCATCGCACACCACCTGGCAATTCATGGAATGGTACCCCTTCTGGTTGATGTATGTGATTGCCTCCTCACCAGGTAGTGCGCGGATCACCACATGGGTGTAGTCGATGGCCCCTATGACACCTGGCATATGTGCCACCCTGTAGAACCCCTGCATGGCTTCTGTCCGCTCTGCCTGCGTGCTGGTGAAATGGATGTACTGTATTCCAAAGCATGCGGTAGCAGTGCAGTGAGGAATTGTGTGAGGAGGTGGGACGTAGAGGCCTGTGATATGCCAGTGGTGTCCCCAGTAGGCCTCTGGAATGTTCCTGTGGCGAGCAGGCACATGACCGTTGTCACCTTGGTCTCCACCGAGATGGCGTGACCTCGTGCGGTGGGTGCCTGCATCTCATCATGACACAGCTCACAGAGCTGCCTCAGCATGGCCCTGTTGAGGTGGTAGCACCCTACTGTCTCCACTTCTGTTAGCTGCTTGAAGGACAGTTGGGCACGATACCGCCGTGGGGCTGGCCACCTATGGTGCCTTCCTGCGTCCTGCCTCCTCCTCCTTCTCCTCATTTGTGCACCAGCTATGGCGACTGCTGCCGGGTTCATTTGTGCTGTCTGCGTGGCCCTCTTGCTTGGTTTGCTGCCTGGCTTGCTTGCTGGCTGGCTGGCTGGCTGTGTCTCTCTCTCTCTCTCTGTCTTCCTCTTCCCCTCTGGCTCCGACTGTGTGCTGCTGCAGTCATTCCATTCACAACCTGCAGGTGTGCTGGACATAAGTCTCCTTCTTTTGTACTTATCTTTCTATGGTGCATCATGGCTTTGCTCTGGAGTTGCCCCATAGATGTGCCATGGTTCAGCACTGTGAATCGGGTTGTGCTGTGTATGCATGGGTACGCCCCGTATATGCGCCGCATGTCATTACATTATGCCTCTGGTGCATGTTGTTTGGCGCAGGGCATCTTGGTTGGGCTGGCGCATTCACCCTGTTTCTGAATCGGCTTCCAGCACATTTCTGGCTTGCGCCGGTGCATCTTGGTTGCACTGGGTGCATCTCTTTTGTGAATCCTGCCCCTAGTCTTTAAGAGGCGCAGCAAAATAGAGCATTCTGTCCTAGAGCAGGTCTCCTGGCAATAATTCTGCAAAGATGCCTGTGACGTTCAAAATACTTCTTAAGATCAACCCCTTGTATTATGGACTGTTATCCCTTCAGGAAACCCAATTAGCTTTCTGCAATCATTTCAACAATATAATTTTATACATTTGCAAACCAAGGGATTACAGTTTCACATACTGATTCACATTTAGTTTTTTAACTACAGAGATGCAAGGGAAGAAAGAAAGATACCAGGCAAAACATGTTGGTAGGGATATTCTTAGATCCCTGTTTGTGTGTGCAAAACAGGTGCACCTGGCACAGATTAGGGCCTGGAGCAATCTACTGGTATACTGGAACATGCCTGAAGCTCATAGCGTGCACTAATGTTCCAGTATACCATCCCATATGAGCCAGGCGCTATCCTGACTGGTCTCGCAAACCACAACTCCCTACTGGACACATGAGGAACATGGCTGATGGTGAACCTGGGGCTAACAGGAGCAAAAGGGCAGTTAGGGAATGCAAATGGCTCCTGTGATCCAATCTGCCACATTAGTGCATCCCTGTGGAAAAGACCCCATAGCACTAGCAAGGTGCTGTGGGGTCATTTGCATCTCATTAATGCCGCATTACAGGCCTGGAGCAAATGTTGTTTGTGTCCTCCCCCCTTCAGTGCCCATCGGGGCTGCCAGTATGTTGTCCCTGGCATCCAGTGGTTACCCCATATCCCCAATTGATCACCTGTCATGTAGAATGTACCTTGCTGGCACCCAGTGGCCCTCCCAGTTGCCCACCCAGTGTCAATAAACATAGTTGCTTGGTGTCTAGTGGCCCCCCGAATTGCGCGCTCATCATGTAGAATCTAGCTAACTGGTGTCAAGTGGTCTGCACCCTCGATGACCCACCCAGTATCAATAAATATAATTCCTTATGCCTAGTGGCCCCCATCCCTGACCACACAAAAGGCCCACCTCCCTGTCCCACCTATTCATGCCCCTCCACTACCTGCCCCCTCCCCAGCCCCCAGCTGCTGAAGTAGCCAGTAACATAGAAACATAGAAGTTGTTGGCAGTTGGGGACCGTAAGATCCATCAAGTCTGCCCTTGGTTTCCTATCCCCCCCCACTTAGCCTCCTGCTTGTCTATCCCACAGTGTCTGTCCCATGCCCGCTTGAATTCCCCCACTGTCTTGGCTCCCACCACCCCCTCCAGCAGACTATTCTGTGGTTACACAACGTGCTCTGTGAAGAAGAATTTCCTCGTATTTATTCTGAACTTTCCACCCTTAAGTCAAAGGTTGTGACCTCTAGTCCTGCTGTAGTCCTTTACCTGAAAGAAGTTCTGCACGTGCACCTTGTTGCTGCCTTTAAGGTATTTGAATGTTTCTATCATGTCCCCACGATTCCTGCGTTGTTCTAGGCAGTATAATTTGAGGTCATCCAGTCTTGCCTCATACAGTTTCTGATGCAAGCCCTGCACCATCTTTGTTGCTCTTCTCTGTACCGTCTCCAGCCTATCTATGTCTTTCCTGAGGTGTGGCCTCCAGAACTGGACACAGTACTCCAGGTGACGCCTGACCAGGGACTGATATAGGGGCATGATTACTTCATGCCTTCTGCTTGTGATGCCCCTCCCTATGCATCCCAGGATACCACTAGCCTTTAGTGCTACCTTTTCACATTCTCTTCTTACCTTGAGGTCATCTGATATGATCAACCCTAGGTCTCGCTCCTGCCTGGTGGCCACCAGCTGCTCCCTTCCCATTGAGTGCAGTTTCCCTGGGTTACGCTTTCCCAGGTGCATGACCTTGCATTTTTTGGCATTGAATTTCCATTGCCAGGGCTTGGACCACTTCTCCAGTTTTCGGAAATCAGCTTCCATGCTTTGCTGTCCCTCTGTTGTGTCTACCCTGTTGCCGATTTTGGTGTCATCTGCAAACAGGCACACCTTTCCCTTCAGTTCATCTGCAATGTCGCTGATGAATATGTTGAAGAGGATCGGCCCCAGAATTGAGTCCTTCGGGACCCCACTAGTCACCCTCCCCTCCACGGGCAGAGTCCCATTTACTAATACTCTCAGAGTTCTCCCATGTAACCAGTTTCTGACCCAGTTTGTAGTCTTGGGCTCAAGTTCCATGTTCTCCAGTTTTTTGACTAGTCTCCTGTGCGGAACAGAGTCAAAAGCTTTGCTGAACTCCAGGTAAACCACATCCACTGCCCCACCCTGATCCACTGTTTTGGTGACTCAATTGAAAAAATCAACCAGGTTTGTCTGGCAGGACCTTCGTGCCGTGAAACTGTGTTGATTTTTGTCGAGCTGAGCAGTGTGCTCCAAAAAAGCGATGATTCTTTCCTTCAGCAGGAACTCCATCACTTTTTCCAACGACTGACGTTAAACTAACCAGATGGTAGTTACCTGGCTGTTCCTTGCTTCCACTCTTGTGGAGTGGTACTACTGTTGCACTCTTCCAATCCTCTGTCACCTCCCCGCTCCTTAATGATTTGTTGAAGAGCACTGCTAAGGGGGCTGCCAGTTCCCTCCCTAGTTCTTTCAGTATTCTTGGGTGTATCCCATCTGGCCCCATAGCTTTATCTACCTTTAACTTGTTTATTTCCTCCAGGACCCTTTCCTCTGTGAAGGGACCCATGACTAATCCTTCAGTTGGACACTTCTTTATGCCTATTGTTGGTCCGTTACCATCTGCTTCCTGTGTGAAGACTGAGCAGAAGTACTCATTGAGTGCCTCTGCCTTCTCCTCGTCTTGCTCTGTGGTTTGTCCTTTTTTTTGTGATTCTAACAATGCCCCCTTTGATCTTCCTTTTTTACATGTATGTAACTAAAGAAGGTTTTGTTACCCTTTTTTACTTCCTGAGCTATCCTAACCTCTGTTTGAGCATTTGGAGATGGTGACCTGCACAACCCCTCTGCTTACCACCTCAGCTGTCTGTCATCTGTATTACAGGAAGCGAGTATGTGCCTACTGTAGAAACTGCTGTTTTCACAGTATTCAAGCTCTCGAGCTCTCACACCCTGTCATACAGATAGAGGCCGACTGAGGTGGTAAGCAAAGAGGCTGTGCCAGCCACTGTCTCGGGGGGGAGGGCACTTGTTACTTGGTAAAGTGTGGGGCCAGGGGAAGAGATGGTGGAGGGACCTGAGTGGGTGGACTGGAGGGTAAGGTTTGTCTGTTTGCAGATGACACCAAGATCTGCAACAGAGTAGATGATCCAGATAGGGTGGGCAGAATGAGAAGAGATCTGGATAAACTGGCAAAATGGTCAGAAGAGTGGCAACTGGGGTTTAACGCAAAGAAGTGCAAGATCATGCACATAGGGAAGAGAAACCCAAGCCACCTATAGGTTGGGAGGGAGTTGCTGGCAGTCAAGGAAGAAAGAGACTTGGGCATCATCACAGATGACCTGAAATCATCCAAGCATATCACTAAAGCAGTGGGTAAGGCTAGGGGGATGTTGGGGTGTATTAGTAGGGGTATCACAAGTTGTAAGAGGGAGGTAATAATCTCTCTTTACAGGACACTGGTTAGGCCCCATCTGGAGTACTGCATGCAGTACTGGAGGCCACACCTTCACAAGGACATTAACCAAATTGAGGCAGTCCAGAGAAGGGCAACCAAAATGGTGTAGGGACTGCATCAGAAAACATATGAGAACAGCTTAACTGAGCTCAATATGTATACCCTAGACTAGAGCAAAGGAGGGAGAGAGGTGATATGGTCGAAACATTCAAACACCTTAAGGACATTAACAAAGTGAAAGAGTCTAACATGTTGAGAAGTTTATTCTAGCAAAACCCAAAGGGTAGCCATTCACACCGTCTGCGTCCTGATTTGCCAGAATAAATTCCTCACTTGCCACACCTTGATTGGAGTCAAATTTTTGAGTATTCCTCTGATCGGTGAGTAGGTATGAAAACCACAGGATGCCACAAAGTTACTTCTTACCATACAAGTGGGCAGTGGGGGGGGGGGGTTAGCCGAGGCGCAAGGCCACAAGATCTGGTCTGAGGAGGCAGTAAATAGCATGTCACTATTGGTTATTTACCACATCAACAAACCTTTGAATATGCCAGTGCGTCTGTATGCAAGTGCATCAAGCATCTTTGCATAGTCACACTAGCATATGTTTGTGCCTCTCGCAGGCAGGCTAACGCCTCTCTGACCGTGCCTTCCAATGTGGCACATTTGGCTATTCCCCTGCATCTGGGGCATTATGTGGGTGTTAGCAAGGTACTAACCCATTTTGTGTGCAATAATAAGGTTTAAGTATCCCTAACCATGACTACAAGCAGTGGGTAGGGAGATGACAGCATTGAGAGCTGTGCCTTTGTATGTGGAAACACAACAGAAAGTAGTAAAGCTACAGGACAAGATATGTTTGTTTTCTGGCTCATACACCCTGAAGCATTAAGGCATGGATATCACCAAGTAACACTTGAGTATTTGACACATGAAAAAGGACTTCTATTACTAGCAGCAGAGTGAAAGGGTTTTCAAGAGAAGTGGATTATGCAAATTGCATAGCACTGCAGTTGTTTTGGCTTTGTGTGTGTCTTGCTAGTGAGGCTTGACACATTTCACGGAAGTGGGCCTGTTGTTTGCGTAGGATCATTGGCTTGCACCTTTAACTTCTTTTGTTACTGTACTGCCTGCTGCTTATCTGTTCCCATTCAAAACAGGGTGTAGCATAAAAATACCAGGCTACGAAAATGAAGGGATTAAACCTGGAGATTATGGCAAAGATAATTTCTGACATTTGAAATCAACCCCTTTAGAAGTGCTTTTGGACTGTAAGCTCCGGCCTGCAGATGAAAAAGCTGAAAGTCCATTGAGTTTTTCTTTTGCTCAAGCAGCCTAGACAGCAGGAGTATCTGTTTTACAGTACACAACAGGAACTGGCATTACAAATTATCCTCACATGCAAGGCACAGCCTTCTCACAGATCGGTGGATTAGGGGTTTTGTGGCAACAGCTATGAGGAGGGGTTGAGCATGCCGATACAGGGTTTTAAATAATTGATTAGCAGTTTTTTTCTTGGGACAATACTAACTGTACAGAAAGCATTTGTATAGGTTTTCTAGAAGTGTTATGTTTGTTAAACACATTGAGGCAAGTGCTATGCATTTTCACAATGTTTTAACACTTTTATGAGCAAAACGCTAATCAATTTTTAGAGTTAAATAAAACCCTGCGATATTGCCCAGCCTAGATAAGAGAAGGTTGATTTACATCAATACATAGATTGTATAGCACAGAAAAAGATTTCGGGCCCAATCCACAGAAGTGGCAGCGATACGCAAAATCAAGGATATTCTGGCCATGGCACTGCACCTCCGATGCATGTCCACACCAGATGGCATCCTCAGTCTCCGCCTGGCATGCTCCACCAGTGTGGAGCCCCATGTGGTAACGGGGTGGTGGGGAGTGAGGGGGGTGAGGTGGCACTGGTCTAGACCATGGCATTCAATCAGATGCCTGCATTGGTCAGCAAGTAGATCCCTGTCTGTGCATGGTGCAGGGACAGATGGGATAGGACAGTCCTACAAGAGCAAACTGGGTGTTTCTTTGGGAATTAATGCATGGTCATGACAATGTATACTCCAATTAATAGTTTTTGATTGTTCTCGTTCTTAAAGCCTATTTTATAATACTTTTTACTTTCCTTTCATCTTGAAACTGTGTTTCTCACAGTGGTGTAAACAGAGACATTGGGGGCTCACTGCAATACATCGAGCTGTGGCCACAAATTTAAGGCTTGGGTGAACATTGTATGGTTTGCTTTCACAAGGTTCACAAAATGTGGTGAAAAAAAATCTGCAAAATTCGTAAACATTCACAAAGTTGATGAACAAACTACCAAGTGTGATCCCTGTCCACTAGGATTCTTCAAGCACTGGCACGTTAGGAATTATTTATTTTTTGTTTACGTGTTTGTGCTTCTCCCTGGTTTTACCATACCGTTGTGACAGCGGCTACGGAGACATCCCTGACAGTGACAGCCACATTGCTAAGTGTCGGCAATGCAGTGTCAGGGATGCCTCCGTGTTTTCATTGGGGGTTGCACCCCCTGAACCCCCCCCCCGTTTGGGGGGCTCTGTCCTCCACACCTCCCATTCTCTAGGATTCTAACTCTGAGTCAGAGTTGGACCGGGGGCACCCAGCGAGGCTGTCCCGATCGCCGCACGGACCACCACAGCGACGGGTGGATTTTGCCCGATTTCTGGCACTGTGGTGGTCTTCGCGTTTGGGGATTCACTGCAGTGATGGTATATGCTTCTCCTTGCCTTGCTCCCCATCTAGTCTACCCTCCCACCCCGTAACCCACCTTCTCCCGGTACCTACCTTGACCTCCATCTCAGGCAGCGGGGTCTTTGGGGCTCTATCATAGAATGCCTCCAAGAATCCTTCTAGGAACCAGGATCTGGTGGAGGCTGATGCCGTGGTCAGTGGTGGTGGGTCTGCGGGGACAGGCCTTCATCTGACTGCGGTCAGGTGTTTTCATCTCTTTTGTCTTCCTTGTCCCCAGGTGGCTTGTGCAGTGCCAGTGGCATCTGCCTCGTGCACCTAGCATTCCCCTGCTAGGGGGGCAAGCTCCCTGGCCCACCAGCTGGAGCAACTTCGGCCCCAGAACGTGTTGCCTCCCAATCTCCAGCTGAGACACACTACCACTGGCTCTCTGAGCTGTGCAAGGAGCAGATGGTGACAGAGACAACTGTGGAAAAAATAAATTGTGGATTACCTAAATCACCGCCCAAAAAACGATATGCTGTGCATGAGGAAAAACTAAATATCATTGTGAGCAAGAGAGAACAAATGTCTGCACAGGATTACCTCAGGGGAATTGCCCACTACCTGGTCCTTTGAACCTTTTAACTGCTGATAACTGAGAATTGCTTTTAACTTGATTTTAACAGTGTGGAGTAATAAAGTTGCAAGTTTTAACATTGAATGCTGTAGAAACAGCCTCCACTTAATATTTTTTTAAATTTTTTTATTAATTTATCTGTAAATGTATAGGGGATACATGATGGGCAGGAGTGAGATATGAAAAATATTCTCACTCCTGCAGAGTGACTCTGTATTCTCACAGTGCCAAAGGCTATTTATACAAATGGGGGTGAGAGCATATAAAGTGCCATGTTTTGCTGTGTCTTTTTCCTGTATCTATCTGCCAGTTTTTTGTTTGAGTCTTTAGTAACTCATTTTTGGTAGGCAGTTGAGTTTTTTAGGAGTACTGGGCAGTTAAATGATTTGTTCAGATTTACACAGTATGCAAATGGAGGTTGTGAGTATCAAACCCAGGTCTAGTCTACTGGCTGTACCAAGCTTGTTCAGAGCTCATTTACTCCAAGCTCTAGGCTATACTGAAAGCACTGTTTGTTTGTGGTCTGAGAGAGTGGGAGTGTTTCTGAATGGGCTGGGATTGTTAGAAGCACTGTGGAACACAGGTGATTGTGTTTGGCTATGCTAATTGTGTTAGTTGCAGGTTGCAGTGAGAAAGAGAAACTACTTTGTAACTGAGTTTCATTTGAATTCAGGTTGCTTTTATGCTGAGATTAGCACAGAAATGGGCTAGGAGTGTTGGAAACTTTGGGACACAGGTAAGCGTTTTGCAATGCTAACTGAGTGATTTGTAGGCTTCAGTGAGACAGAAACTGATTTTTGAAGCACTTTCATTTAGAATGCTAGCTTGAGTGAGTGAGTGATTACATAAGCAGAGTGTGGAAAACTGAAGTCATCAGCATTGATCTCACCGCAGTGAGAATATCTCAATTTATTGCACTGGAATAGCTCTCACCCCCATTGTATAAAATATATATATATATATATATATATATATATACACACACACACACACATATATACATCCATATATATATATATATATATAGTACACAGTTCACTACCCTCATAGGTAGGCTTACAGAAGTAGTACCACATTTCAAGTAATGTATTACATCATTTTAACAGTAAGGAATGGATAAGCCCCTATGTAAGTAGTAATACCCGATAGGGTCGGCATTATTGGGATATAAAACGGACTGCCCAGGGCGTAATGAGGCCCAACGCTGCAGGCGGAGGACATTATAGCCACTGGAAGGTCCGTTATATCCTAATGACACCCACCCGGGAGGGTATTATTACACTTAGATAATGGGGTTAGTTTTTTTTTAATAATGTTTTTATTAAAAAAAGAGTGTTAAATATTATTAAAAATGAACAGAAATGTGGGTTTGTAAAATAGTTCCTTGCCACTAGACGGTGCTGTTGTTTTTTATAGGTAGGAAGGGAAGCAACTGTGAGTGTGGTCAGCAGACTGACTAAAATGGCACTGCCAAATCGGAAGAGGTGTGCAGCTACGAGGGAATACGTGCTGCAGTAAAGTAATTTTTTATTTAAGAGAATAAAAAAGAAACTGAGCATGGTGTTTCTACTGTTTGTTTTGTAGCCGAGTGTTGTCAAAATGAAGGTGACCTGGGAACGGAGTGGGTGGTGAAAGGACGTACTGTAAATGAGTGGAAGTGGAGTCAGCGGACTGCCTGAAATGCTGTTTGCGGGTGAGAAGCAGAGCAGAGCTGCGAGGCAGGAACGTGTGTTTGTAAAACATTGAATTATTTAGTTTTTGGTGCTGCGGTTTGTGTTGAAGGCGAGTGAGGCGAGTAGAATGAGCACAAACTGGGTTATGTCAGCGAGCCGCTTGCTTAGCGAGGAAAAAGAAATGGTGCTGCCGAGTTCCAGAATTGGAACTTGTTTTAGAGTGGGCCACTGTTAAGAAATAATGGCCCGGGTCTTAGGGTGTTTGAGCCAATCAGGAAGAGAGTTTTACTTTCCACATTATCTAAATGCTGATAATACACCGGATCAGAATCTCTTAAAATATAGTTACAAATCCCAATATTGCTTTTGTAAAGACCTTTGCTACTGTGAGCAGGGGATACCAATACATAGTTTTTTTAACTTTATTGTGCATCCTGTATATTGGACATAACATCCCTCATACGTCATCATTAGGTCTGTTTTCCAGCATTGTTTCCCCTCAGCCCATTGAAATTTTAAACCCTGTAACTCCAAAACAGTAATTCTGTATAATAGAACATAAGTACTCCAAGCAACTGTCAGTGATAGTATGACTATGCTGAAGAGGCCCTGGAACTAACAATCTGTGCATGGCTGTATAATCTAAAGCGCCAAAAAGACAGTCTTCAGGGTGAAGAAGAAAGGTCTTCTATCTAAAAGACCCAATCAATCGCAAAAGTCTCCATTTTAAGCAGCTGTGACCCGGTTTTTAAACCTCCCAGCCCCTTCATTGAGAACATTTCTTAATTTCATTTATTACACTTAAAAATCCCTTTAGCTAGGGTAACTGGCTAGCAGCGTCCAAAACTCTAATTTGAAATTAACTTTTTGCAACACATAACAAAGTCCCTTGAAGTTACTCACTGTCCCCAGAGTCATTATCGGAGTTATCATCCTTTGCCAGGAATTCTCTTTCAATGCGATCTACCAATTTGTTAACTTGCCCCGAATCAGAAAATTGGTAGGACTTTTCTCCGTAGGCGATTCTAAAACTCGACAGCATCAACATCACATGTGGTATCCCAAGTTGTCTCAAGTGTGTCCGGATGCCATCGAAACTCTTCCTGCACTGTCTAGTGCCGTAGCTAAGATCCTGGTAAATGTGAACTCTGGTCTCTTCCCAGTCCATGGGGCCCCATCTCTTTGCTTGGGCAATTACACCGTCCTTATCCTGAAATGACGCAAACACCACCAGAAACGTTCCTGGGGGAAGTTGATTGGTGACTGTGCAGTTTCTCCCACCATGAGGAGTAATTCTGTATGCTTTAATTATTGAAAGGTCTTCTTGTACCTGCACAGTTTCTCTGAAGAAGCTAATTAGAAAATTCTCATAATCTTCCCCCTCAACACCTTAAGGTAACCCCAAGAACCTCACCTGCGATGCTTTAATTACGTTTTCTAAATTTTCTAGGCAGCGGCTCAGCACCACGTTTCTTTTGTTAGGCCCATCAAGACAGTCATCGCTGTTGCCGCAGAGTTTTTCACCGATTTGGTTTCTTCCTCGAGCATGCTCACTTTAGCATCAGGGACTTTAAACTGAGCTGTGAAGTCCTCCATTCTCTGGTCCAGTTTTGGGATTGCTTTCAGTAGCACTGCGTTTGATGGTTGGGGAGACGAATCTTCACCTACCCCCACATTTGCGTCTTTATTGGTGCCTGGCTTCGATTCGTTTGCTCGGGCTCCATCTCCTCCAGCTGCCGCTTTGTTACTTCTACCCATATTATCACTTTCCCAGCTGCTATCAGCATCAGACTTAAATCGCCAGCTTCAGCAGAAGTTCTACTTTCAGATTACATAGACTACTTAGTTCCTTCCTAATTTTTATATTAGTTTAATTTGTAGTTTTAGGCTGATGTTCCGGAGCTCCGCGAGAACGTTGCTACAAGCTTGGTTGCTGGCCACGCCCCCTCCACCACTTGATCTTCATTGGCAGAATATTATATGATAAGCTACTGACATGTTTTAATTTTCAGACTGGTGGCCCTTCCCTCCATCCCTATCCCCACACCTTCTACACTGGTGGCAGGCTCTTGAACACTGTCTTTCACCAGCTGCACTTCGGTTCACTGAAGCTAGTATGTTTAAATTGCATTTAGTTGCATGCTTTTCACATTTTCGAGTCATGCATCTTGTTTAACTCACTTGTTGATGTCACCAGCAGCAAGCTGCAGTTTTAATTTGAAGGAGATACTGGCCGGATATTCAAAGGCACAACCCCGCATTGTGCCCCTGTGGGATATTGAGAAGGCTGCCTGTTGCAGCGCAAATCCCGATGTGTGCCAGGGTGCAATGTAGTCGTATGCAGTGCAGATGTAGGGGGCGTGCCCATGCATATGTGGCACATCCTGATATTCAGCCCGGGATGTGCGGCGCATATGCTGGTGCAGCCCTGCATTGTGCCACATAGGGAGGGCTCAAAGTTGAGCCCATGAAGAGTGGGAACAAATCCTGGCCACCCACAGGTGGGCTGCTGTATTGCATGGCGCAACACGGCAGCCGACAGCCGTGGGTGGCCACCCGTCCGCCCAGAACACCGTCACCAAGCACCCACATAACCCTGGTGGTCTAGTGGTACTCCTCTCCTGCCCTTGTCCCCAGTTGCTGATATCGGACGTTTAATGACATCCCTGGTAGTCTAGTTGCACTCCCCTGCCCATAGCCATGGTCGCGTAACTGTATAACACACAATGCCTGGTAGTCTAGTGGCCCCAGTCCCCGATTCCCTGATAAATGTAATAAAAGACCCACCCTGGTGATCTAGTGGTCCCCCCACCTAATTCCCTGATATATGTAGAAATGACTATCCCCTGGATGTCTAGTGGACCCCCGTTGCCATGATCGTGGTAATCCTCTGTAACTAAATGCCCTGGTGATCAGTGGCACTCCCACCTCTCAACCCCACGAGACCCTTGACCACCCTGCTCCCCGTCATTGGCGGGCGGTTGCAACCAGCTCACATACCACCCGGCCACCCGCTCAATGACAGGTACAGTATGGGCTGTAAGCCCATTGGTCCCCAGTGTGGTGGAATGAAGTCATTCACATATTTGGGACTGTCTAGTACAGTATGCCTGCAAGCCCATTGGTCCACACTGGGGACCAATGGGCTTACTATACTGTACCTGTCATTGGCTGGTTGCTGGGTGGTATGCAGGTGGGTTGCAGCCGCCCGCCAATGACGGGGAGCAGGTGGGCAAGGGTTCGGTGTGGGTGGAGTGGTGGGTGCCACTGATCACCAGGGCATTTAGTTACGGAGGATTACCGCGATCGCGGGCAATGGGCGGATGGGGGTTCCACAGACCACCAGAGATGGTAATTTTTACATGTATCAGGAATTGGGCAGGAGGGGGACCACTAGACCACCAGGGACGGTCATTGTTACATGTATCGGGGAATTGGGTGGAGGGGGGACCACTAGACCACCAGAGGATCATTTACATATATTAGGGAATCGGGGACTCGGGGGCACTAGACTACCAAAGATTGTGTGTTTTACAGTTACGTGATCATGGTTATGGGGTGAGGGATGCCCTAGGATCCCCACTGCACACGTCATGCTGTGCAGGGCGCCAGGTGCAAGTCGCCGGGCTGCCCTGCACAAGGCATGCAGATGGGGCCATAATGACATGCAAATGGTACCATTTGTGCCTAGCATATTTTATGGCCTCATTTGCATGTCCCCTGCTGAATATCGACGGTGATGTGCCTCGCACAACTGCACTTGCGCTGGCGCATCCCCGTGCTCCCTATCTGTGGCTTGGGCCGGCTCAGTGCCACTGCACCATGTGCAGTATGTGCACTGACCTTGCAATATTCAATGGTGCTGTGCCATGGCACATCACCATTTAATATCACCTGGCCCTGGCACCGGCGCATCCCAGTTGCGCTGCGCCGAGGCTTGCACCACTGCCTGGCACAGTCTGAATATTCGGGCCACTATATTTACATTTTCCGACTTGCATGGCACTGTTATGGGATTTCTGGTAGTTTGACTGCTACGTTATGGCAGGATGGAGTTTGATTGACTTTTGGTTTTTTTTCAGACCCTGCCAACATTAAGTCCGAATGCGAAAACTGGTGGCTCACAAGTGATTTTTGATCTTTTTGCAGATGAGTTAATTAAAGAGTAAATGTAATACATAAATGCAGTATGTCTCTGCTTGTCTGTATGTCTTGAAGAGTACCTCAGTTAGCCTATGTCGGGATTTTATGCAGTGCGAATGTGTGATGTTGGGCAAATGCTATGTCGGTATTGCGGTGTCGGGGCAATTCATTGTTGGGATATCATGTGACGGGATTTCGTACGGATCCCACCATGGGCAGTGTGTGCTCCTAGCCTGGACGTTCGAGCATCAGCTCCTGAAATTGCTCCTGAATTGGGGTCACTGACAGGGAAGTACAACATGACTCTGTTGGGCCATTGGATGGCATCCACAATAGGCATTATAAGGGACCCAGTGAGTGTCTTTTATGCAGGTAACTCTGGGTTTGTTGTGGCTGCAGTTAATTGGTTAATTGACATGCAGTGCCTCCATCCAAGGGGGCTCCTTTCATTGGGTGGGGGCTGGCCTAGAGGTACTACTCTTAGGAAATATACTGTAGGTACATTGGTGCGTGGCATTAGCTGGCTCCTGGGGGGAGGGGGGGTCTCCTTTATAAACTCTTGACTGCAGTTACTTTTATGGCTGGACAGTCTACACTTATGATGACTGGTTTGAAAATGTCCTTCAACAACTTTCTAAGCGAGTTTGCAAACAATATGTTTCCTGGGTGTTCCTATGGTGATGATGGAGATATAAATTAGATATAAACTGTACTCTAGAGCGAAGACTGATAATTCTGTGGATGATTGGACTACCTATAGGAGAGTCAGGTATAAAGCATTTTATTAGTTAGGCAGGTGAAGGCCAACTATTTCCCAGAACAACTTGAAACCTCGAAAAACAACCCTAGAAAATATTGGGGGTGTATAATTCTTGTTGGAGAGTTAACTCTGACACTTCTCTTCAGCAGCTTATATTAAAGGGGTTACCTCCAAATCCGAGCACAGTATAAGTCACATTTTAATACACGATTCTGCTATGGCCCCAACTGCTATATTAAAGACACATGGGGCCCGATTTTCAGAGGGACACATGGGGCCCGATTTTCAGAGGTTAGCACGAGGCTTGCATCAAGCCCTGTATCAACCCTGTTGTTTGGCGCAACTGCGTCAAACTTCTTTGACGTGACTACACCCAATTTGAGTACACTGGGCACAGCTGTGAGAGTTTCCACACTTTACGGCAGCTTGTGCCAAAGATTTGGTGCAAGCCCTGTAAGAAGGGCCCGCCAAATGGGGCAAGTTAGACCAGGGGGCAGCTGGTCTAACTTGTGGCATTTGGTGCACAGAACTGAAAATCCCGACTGGCGGTGAGAGAATGCCGCGAGCCCTCTGCACCATAGGTTTGGCACACCAGGGGCTTGTGGCATTTGCAGGGCATCTGAAAATCAGGCCCATGGTCTTTCTCCTGACTTCTTTTTCAGTGCCCGAAACAGATGCGCCCTCCCGTTTCCAGACATTTTTATTTTAAATAAATCATGCCCTAATGTTTACAAATGTTTGTAGTGTATCGGAATTCCTACTGGAAAGGACTTTGGACAACTTAAATAATTTTCTCTTGAAAGTTGGAACTGAAATTGTTTCTCACCCTCTTGCTTTGCTTTTCAATATGTAGCTCACCAGGGCAGCCCATCGGTGCATCGTTAGAGCTTCTGTTCATGATGTCAGTGACCCGAGGTGGCACACTGAGCCTGGGTCACCAGAGGGGCAGCTGGGGGAGGAGGAGGATCGTGCCTCCCAGAGAATGCTCTTCTCCTCCAGAGAGGGAGGATTGCTCTCGCTGCTATTATACTACCACCGTGCTGAACACAGGTGGAAGTACAGTGGTTGGGTGACATAGGGAGGAGGACGCTGCCTGACTCCTGTGAGTAGTCACACGAAACAGTATGCATGTGCACATTGCATGGAGTCCCAGATGGCAGCATCCCAGGAGAGTGGGGAAAAAAACTGAAATACAGCGCTGGCATCACATCTGGCCCCCCCATGCCTTGATTGGGACATCACACAGGGCCTAAAATGCATATGCCCTTGGTGGGGTCCCTACCGCTCTCTGATCCCACCTGGGGGGGGGGATGACCATGGCTACGTGGCAGCCAGGAACATCCACAGACAAGTGGCATTGGGGGGGGATCTGATGCCAGTGATGAAGAAGACGTAAATGGAATGGCAAAAAAAAAAAAAAGTCACTCACTTCTAAAATGTTTCTGTCCGCATGGAAAAATATCTTTTTATTCTTATTCACAAAGGCTGCTTCTGTTTTCTGTAGATAACTACTGCTGCATTTCTTTACTTTTAGTTATTTCCAAAATTTCAAAAAAAAAACAAACTAAAAAATGTGTACATGGCCAGGTCATGGGCTACCTTGACTCAGCGCCATATTCTTACTCTCTTTCAGTCTGACTTGCGGCCAAAGCACTCTACTCAGACTGCGTTGGCCAAATTCCACGATGCTGTAGCCTGTTCTTTGGATAATGAGTCTGTTGTAGGCAAGGCCCCTGGAATTCTACAATTCTGTGGCTGTGGAATTTTCTACAGAATTTGCATCGTGCTGCAGAATATATACAGTGGATTCCACTTACATGCAATCCTGATAAGTGCACATTCTTGATAAGCGCAAACTTCTTCCATTTCCCAATTTTTTTTTTTTTTGTACATAGAGAGTCATATTAATAATTTCAGTTTAATGCACACTGGTTAAGTGAAAATTTCGTTTAAGAGCACACTTTCACACTATCAGCATATCAGCAGTCCAGTAATAATTGTTCCTGATAAGTGTACAGTGAGGTGGTAACAGATGCAATGAGGGCTAACAGTTGTAACTGGTACTTGTACTTAACAGCCTGTCTCGGGTCTCATCAGGAGGAAGTTAGAAACTATGGAGTATGAGAAACTGTTTAACAAGTGAGAGAAAAAAGGCAGGGATCACCAATGTGGAATGCCCGCTGTTGCTCCTGGCTGTTCATGTTTTAGTATACAGGGCATATGGACCTGGCCTCGCGACTTCCTGTGGTCCCAATCAGCTCGTTAGGCATAGTACATGGTTTACAGCTGCCTGATGTGAGTGATCAGATGGGAAAGAATACAGATCAGCTGTCAGTGAAGTGAGAAGGTGAGAGGCATGGTGCTAGCTCAGAGACGCTACTGTATCTAAATTTTTAACATTAATGCAAAAATGTAAATCTAATGTGTACTTATTTTACCACTGGAAATTATTGAAATGCATTTTAAATTGGCTAACGTTTAAATGATATACCACATTAAAGACCACTCTGACTTAAACTAGTATTTGCATCTTTTTCTCTGCTGTCCCTTTATTTACAATACAATTTTGGATAAGTGCAAATTCTGCTTAAGTGCACATTTTGGCCTGACACACTAGGCATACACTTAAGCAGTAGCATCAGTGTAGTTAGGGTTGACAGGCAATTTAATGCTAAACCTCACATTTTGCACTTTAATAACTTTACAACCGTTCAACGGATTTACACAACCTTTTGCATGCTTTTTCACTATGGGCAGACCTCTTGAAGTGCCAAATTGTGTGTGAATCCCTTTTGTGGTTTTGCAGATACAGAGTGGTGAAAAATGCAAAATTTGAATGGTTTGAGGGATTTTCTTTTGACAGCCGTTTCTTGGAAACGGCTTTAGGGTGTGGTCTGAAATTTTCAGGGTTGAAAGCCTTTGCCTCACAGATATGCCTTTTTGAAGGTTTGGTGAAAAACTCTTAATCTGTTCAAAAGTTATTCAATTTTTTAATTTCTCATTATTTCCTATGGGAAAAAATAGATGTCCCAGGTGAAAAAACTTTTGTTTTCGTGGAGAGGCATCTTGTTTTTGTGACAGGGTCACATGGAGTCGCAGGGAGCGTGGCATATTTTTGCACAGTTCTGTTTTACCATGCTCCCATTTTCATTCAGAATATCTGACACTGGGATGCCCACTGCTGGTGTCAGATGCCCCCTTCCCCCAGTCCCTTGTATTTATTTGCCGACATTGGTGTTCCTAAACCCTGTTTAGGCAGTATAAGTTCCCCCATCCCCAGTAGTGTGGGCCACTGGGAAGCCCACTCCCAGTGTCCCCAGTGATGTTTCTCCCCCCCACCACTGTGGAACACTGGGGAGCCCACCCCCAGTGTCCCCAAACATTTGTTATCCCTGTAAAAAAGAAAACAGTCCCCCGATGTCTTTTTTTAAACCCTGTAAACAAGAAAACGTTCCCTCATCATCTTCCCCCAGCCACCTGTCCCATCCTGACCCTCCCACTGAGCACCCACCACCACTCACCCCACCCTTGCCCTATTCTTACCAACAGATGTCATCGGGTGTCATCTTCTGTGGCTGGGACACGTCTGAACTCTTTAAAGCCGAACCGCGAACTGAAGAATCAAGGTAAGAGCTGTATGATGGCTGTCAATGGCGTTTTCAACTTATGTTGTTATCTCGGCCATTTTAAGGTATCAGGGTTTTAAATAATTGATTAGCAGTTTTTTTCTTGGAACAATGCTAACTGTACAGAAAGTATTTATTTAGGTTTTCTAGAAGTGTTATGTTTGTTAAACACAATGAGGCAAGTGCTATGCATTTTCACAATGTTTTAGCACTTTTATGAGCAAAACGCTAATCAGTTTTTGGACTTAATTAAAACCCTGGGTATTTGTACACTAAATTTTCAACATGGGGTTTTTGGGACCCCTCCTCATGAACACTGTCACTGTTGTTTCATTAATCAGACCTGTAAGGTGATTTCCTGGATACTGCATGAAATCTCCTTTCAGGATCAAGTAATGAAATGACAGTGCCAGTGTTCATGAGGTGGGATCTCAAAAAGTACATGTTGAAAATCTGGAGCAAAAATGAAGAAAAAAAACCACCTGAGTTACGTGCAGTCATTGAAATTTTCCTATGCACGTGCATAACTTTGCCAATTTTTAATATTTTCACTCCAAATTTTCAACATGACCATTTTTTCACATCACCTCATGAACAGTACAGCTGTTATTTCTCACATGCTTCCTGTGTTTTCACACCTGTGGCACAGAATGGTGCAGTCATTGCATGAAATCACCTTTCAGGACCGAGTAGCGAAATGACAGTGCAAGTGTTCATGAGGTGGGTCCCCAAAAAGCCCATATTGAAAAGTTGGGGCAAAAATACCAAAAAATGCCTGAGTGATGCATGGCATTGACATTTTCCTATGCACGTGTGTAACCTTCCCAATTTTTCATATTTTCACTCCAAATTTTCAACAGAGCCATTTTTACACACCACCTCATAAACTGAGCAGCTGCCATTTCTCACATCCTGCCTGAAACAAGTTTCCATACGCGTGGTGCAGAATGGCATTTTGCCATGTATTAAGGAATTTTTACCTATGAGGTTGGGTGATAAGATGACTACGTTAAAAATGTGAGGTCAAAATGTGAAAAAATGACAAAGTTATCATGGCTACATACATACAGTATACACATCTTTAAAGGGATGTCGGCATTGCGTTCCCACAGACAGATAAGGATATGATTATGCTATCTGAAAAAGTAAGGAAATTAACTGCAAAAAACTTTGTTAATGCATCAGAACTGTTACTAAAGTGACAGAAGCAGGGAAATGGGGTGTTAGTGTTTCTAACCCTAATACACCACCCCCACCCTGCACACACTGACAGGCGTTTGGGGTTTGCCTTGGGGTCATCAACCATAATGCTCACCCCATTTCATAATTAAAGAGACTCACAAAGGTAACTGCCATCAGAAGACCCCAAGGAAGTTAATATGTCCCACAATTTTTAATCCATTAAAAAGTTCCGTCCCTCATAAAAATATACAAACCGGGTCCCAAGAACTTCCTGGTTGCTTGCTGCTGCCTCAGCTCCACCCCCACGCTCACTAGCATGCTGACGAGATGCCAGTGAGAGTGCGGGGGTGCGCTCCATTATCTGTAATGGGCGGCAGGTTTTCTATTGATTTTAAACACTATAGTGGCCACCTGGCAATGAAGTGTGGGCACCGTCAGTAACAAGGCCCTTGTTAGTTGAAGCAGTGCCCATATTTTATTGTCAGGTAGCCACTATAACATTAAAATCAATAAAAACTACCGCCCATTACATATAATACGCCTCTCACTGGCATCTCGCCAGAATGCTAGTGAGCGTGGGGGCGGAGCTGGTGCATCAGGAAAAAAACAAGAAGTCCTTGGGATCCAGTTTGTATATTTTTACGAGGGACAGAACTTTTTAATGGATTAAAAATTGTGGGACATATTAACTTCCTTGGGGTCTTCTGATGGCAAGGCACCGATGGGTGTGGTGCAGGGTAGTGTCTTGGTGAGTTTCTTTAAATTAGCTGAGATGGGTACAGTTTAGAAGAATGGGGTGAGCATTAGGACTGACAACCCCAAGGCACACCCTGATGCCTGTCAGTGTGTGCAGGGTGGAGGTGGGGTGATAGGGTTGGAAACCCTAACACCCCAGTTCCCTGCTTTTGTCGCTTAAGCAACAACCCTAACTGATGCATTAATGGAGTTTTTTGTGATTTGTTCTTGGTGAATTTTTATTCAAATTTACAGTTAGTATATAGAGCCTAAATTTACAGTTAGTATATAGAACATGGCTCCTTTCCCCATCTCATTTATCTTGAAGCCCCTCCTCTATGCTCAGCATATGATGTCATTGGTGACATCACATCCTATTTTAGCCAATGGCAGGACTGCATTCTGCCATAGAGATGAATAAATCATGCTGCAGAAATCAGAAAATGCTGCCACAGAAGACTAGGAGCCCTGCCGCAGAAATCAAGTGCTGCAGCGCACTAGTGTCCCTGCTTGTAAGTTCTATTTTTTATGGAGCTGTCAAAAGTTTTAGATTTGATAAATCTCAAGATCCTTATTTGTAGACCCTTTGGATGTGTTTTTTCTTCCAATACCATTTCACGGTTTTCTTATCTTCTAATCAATCCTAAGCTGTTTCCTGGCATGGAGTCATGTCTTCCTTCTCACTTGTCACTACGGGTGTTCCTCAAGGCTCTTGCCTTGGTCTTCTTTTATTTTCTGTTTTTATTAACCCTCTTCCTTCTTGTTCATCTACTTGTATTATTCATCTCTATGTAGATGACACTGTTGTATTTCAGAATCGATCATTCTTCATTTTCTACAATTACCCCTCATCCTCAACAAGATTCAAATGAGGTCCAACTATGATTTGCAAAAAATGGATTGATTTTGACCAAAAATCAATCTAAATCTATGCTTTTTGGTTCTCTTCATACTTTATCTCACTTATCATCTTCTCTTGTTATCTGGGGAGCAATTCTGATGGACCTCTGCGTCTCTTACTGCACTACCTTCATGGTATTATCTACAGAATTATTCAAGTACTGATAGTATCGAGTCTATCTCCTGTTTTAAATATCTTGATTTTATTTTTGACTCCTCCTCCTCATGCAAGCCCTTCAGTTTAATCCTCTGTTAAAAAAGCTCCCATAAACCTGGCTTGACTATAGGCCAAAAACTGCCTTTCCATGGCTGATAAAAAGCACACCGTCACTCAGGCTGTGCTTCCAATTTTAGATAATGGTGATGTCATTCATCTTAGACTGTCATATCAAATTTATGTTCTGTAATAGAATCATAAGGTTTAATTGCAATGGTCACACTCGTTACCGTGCTAAGCTAGCTCAACTGCATTACTTATCACTTAATTCAAGGAGAGAGCTTAACTGGCTCAAAGTTACGTTTAAAAAAGGTTAACAGCCTCAGTGCTCCCTATTTGTCTGATAAATTCTCAATAACCCTTCACAGATACTTCCAAGGAGATGTAACCAGTCAATCATTTTCCCTCCATAGGGTTAAATCTGATTATAACAGGGGTAAGGGAAACCAAGACCTGTGATTGGTCAGATGTGATCACATGACTATGTATTATTACAGCACAGGTCAGAAATACTTAACTTTCTGAACCTCATTACTCAGTTTTTAAAATGAAATCAGTGAAATCATTTTATAATCGTAATAAGACTCTCCAGGATGTGCATAATTGTGGGATAATGGCGCTTCTTGGGTGTGTAAGGCACTTGGCTTTCCCTTGTGCCTCACTTCCCAAGGCATGTCATTATCCCACAGTAATGAACACTGTCATGCCTTATTGCTTAATTATTATAAGACTGCCTTCTCCTGTGCTGCTTTGGTTTCCTGGAAATCTTTGCACGCCACTGTTAGAACTTGCACTACATTTTTGGGTTTTAGGCATCAGCTCATAAAAATGTGCAATTATTTTTAATGCGTACTATATTGTGCTATGTATTTTCAATATGCATGTAACACAGCCCCCCTACTGGCCGCCTCTGCCACCATGCCCACTGAAGAGGAGGAGGGCAGTAACCACAGGGTGGAACTCCCCTGTCTAGTGGTGTGACAGGGTAATGAACCAAACAGCTTCTGGGAAACAATCTCGAAGAGGACACTCTGGACACCAGTTTAAATTATATGAAATCTGATTTAATTTCATTAACAATGAAAAAGAAACAAACAGCTTGTATTCAGTTTAACAGAAACGTCTTGCATTTCAGCCTCTTGCTGTCTCCACTTGTAACTCACTGAAACAGAAACCTCCTTCTGCATGTTCACCCTTCTCCCTTTATTGGGCTCAGGTGCTTCTTGTTAACACTCCTGCTTCCCCTGAGAGATAGCCAACAGGTTGAACATCCAGTGCAGTGAGGCCTTAAAGGGCCAACTCTAAAACAAAAGGGGTTAGTACAAATCCCACTACAGCCCCTGTCAGAACCTGCATTGTCTGCGTTGCAGGGTTGTGAAGTAGTTCATGGGTGAAAGGAACATGACAGACAATACACTCCATAACATACCCTCCCCCTCAGAGTCGTGCACATCGCATGCTTGGTACCATCAGAGACCCAACCTCAGAGAGAAAAAAATCTGCATTACCATGCTGTGTAGCTGCCCAGTGGCACACATCAAACGAGAAAGGCTGCAGTGCTAAATACCATCTGGTGACTTGGGCATTGGTATCCTGCATAGCATGTAACCACTTGAGGAGGGCATGGTGAGTGACGAGGCTGAGCTTGGTACTAGCGTTGGGTGATCACCACCCACTATACTGCCAGACACTTTTTCAAGTGTAGCATAGTGCTACACCCATGGGAAAAGATTTTGAGAAAGATATAGGATGGGGTGAACCCCTTCCTCAAAGTCTTGTGATAACACTGCCCCCAGCCCCACCTCTGAAGCATCACTGTTCAAAATGAAGGGATGATCAGAGTCTGGACTTCGTATGACTGGCCCCTAGCACAACACATTTTTAATAGCCTGAAATGTCATCTGACACTCAGGTGACAAGTGGACCTTATTCAGGGCAGTTTTCTTGGTCAGGTCAGTCAGTAGGGTAGCAAAGGTTAAGAATTCTAGAATGAACTGGAGGTCATACCCTGGAAGTTCAGGAAAAGACCTAACCAGCTTCTTAGTAGTTGGGATGGGGCAGTCAGCTAGGGCTGACTTTGTCGATAACTAGGTGTACGTGACCATTCCCAACCATATAACTGAAGTACTGTATTTAATCTCCTGCTGTCTAGGGTTCATTTCACAGCACTGGCCATGAGGCCTGCCTTCCTGAGCGTTTGAAGTACCGTGGCCACATCCTGCAGGTGACTGTCCCAGTCAAGGCTAAATACGACAACATTATCCAGCTACGCTGCTGTATACAACCCGTGGGGATGAAGGACATAGTCCATCATTCTCTGGAATGTGGCCAGGGTTCCATACAATTCAAAGGGAAGCACGGTAAATTGATATAGGTCAAATGGGGCTGCAAAGGTTGTTTACTCATGGGATTTGGGAGTTAGCAGGATTTGCCAATACCTCTTGGTCAGGTTCAGGGTACTAATGTAATGCATCTACCCCATTTTGTCCAAATGTTTGTCTACCCTCAGCATAGGGTATGCATTGAACTTGGGCACAATATTAACTTTCCAGAAGTCTATACAAAACATGGTGGTCATGTCTGGTTTTGAGACTTGCACAGTAGGGCTAGACCATTCACTCTGGGATTTGTCAATGACTCCCATCTCCAACATAGACTGGTTTTCCTCTTGTACAGTCTCTTGGATTCTTTCTGGTTGTCTGTATGGTTGTTGGTGGATCTGGACACCTGGGTCTGTGTCGTGTTGGACCACATGGGTTTGTCCTGGTTTCTGGAAGAATACATCCATATAGTTCTCTACCAGTCTGTGGGCTTCTTGCTTTTGTGTCTGGTTGAACCATTCATCCACTGGAATGGCACTTGCTTCCTTTACAGGTGCTAAGTCCAGGGTTCCATGATCAATGTCTTCGTCCATCGCCAAACTTTGGGCCCCCTTTAGGATGTTCTGGGTCAGTGAGCAATAACACCCTGTCTTTCCACAGTTTCAACAAATCAACATGGTAAATTTATTTTCCTTTTTTTCTTTCTGGTTATAAGACTTCATAATCAGCTAGCCCCACCTTTCTGAGGACCTCATAGGTTCTCTGCCATTTAGTTAGGAGTTTACTATCAGAGCTAGGCAACAAATGAAGTACTCTGTCACTGGACTTAAACTCGCCTAGGTTAAGCCCCTTGGTCATAGTGTCCTGCCTGGGTTTACTGTACTTTTGTTAAATTTTCTTTGGCAAATCTGCCAACTGTGTCCAGGCTTCCTCTCATTTCTAATACATATTGGAGCATGTTAAGTGGACTCTGTGCCTGTTCTTCCCACATCTCTCTTACGAGATCCAAAATCCCTTGAGGTTCTCGCCCGTTCAACAGTTCAAAGGGTGAGAACCCAGTGGACGACTGTGGCACCTACCGGATGCCAAACATTAAGCAGCGTAACAATTCATCTCAGTTTTTTACCTCAGCTGACTTAAATTTAGACAGCATACCTTTTAATGATTTATTAAAACATTCCACCAAGCTGTCGGTCTGCGGGTGATGTGGATGTCCAGATGGACTTAATCTGCAGTAAAGCACGCACCTCCCTCATAAGTTTTGACATAAAGTTGGTGCCTTGATCAGTAAGGCTCTCCTTCAGCAGCCCAGTTCGGGAAAATACATGTATCAGTTCTTTTGCTACTGACCAAGTTGTAGTGGAATGTAGGGAAATAGCCTCAGAATAAGGGGTGGCATAAACCAATATAACCAATATATACTGATACCCAGATGTACTTTTTATCAAGGGTCCCACCATATCAACCCCAATGCTTTCAAATGGGGTGTCTGCTTCTGCCTTTCCTAATAAATAAATCTAATTTTAAGCACATAGGGATCAAAGGGGCCCTTTTTATGATCAGGATTGTGCATGCGAAAATGTTGGTATGATAGTGGATTTTCAGAGGTGTGTCACTGTCAGTCCAATGCAGGGCAGTCTTCAAGGGGCTTGACAGTGACAGACTACTCATCACCCACGCTGATCATGACACTCTTCTGGTCTTGCTGAGGGGGAACTGCATGAAGTTCAAAGAAAGGTGGCTCTTTCTTTTGATCAGCATAATGTTGCCAACAAGCACAGCTAGTCAGTGTCATGACCAGCCTGCTGTGGCCCCCCCAACATAAAAACAACCCCTCACAGGCCAGCCCAGTGGCACTGAGGGTTGAGGTGCTGGACGCCACACCTCATGCCACACCGGTGACCCAGGTTCGGGAACGAGCTTGGGCCCCCAGGGGTCGGCAAGGGAGAGAGAGAGGACTGAGCGTCCACAGGACTGCTCTCCTCTTTTGGGAGGGAGGGCTTGCCACCCTGCTTGTCGATCTCCCTCTGGCAGTGGCCGGAGGGAGAAGCTGGTCGGGAGGCACATTGTCGACATATGCATCTGTGGGGAAGGGGGTGGGGAGAAACTGGAGAAAAATAGGAACTGGCAGTCTCCATGATGGCTCTCCTGCACTTGACCTGGCTTCCCTGTCTATCTGGATTTTGCTCTGGGGATGGGGGAGGCTGGCACCCCTTCACCTCAGCCCAGGGGGCCCATGGGGGACATAGGGCAAGCTGGGTGGAGAACGGAGAGCTGGGGACTGAGTCCCCTCTGAGGGAGGGGCTAGAGCCGCCTACCAGGCTCCCTCGGAGTATAAACAAATAATAGAAAAAAAAACAATCCCTCCCACCCTCTGCCAAGTATCCCTCCCTCCTCCCACTCCTTCCCCCTTCCTTCTTAATTTTCTGACACTGGGGTGCCCAATCCGTGGTGCTAGCTGGTACCACCACCCCCTCGTTTTCACTGTGCAACACTGGGGAGCCCACCTCTGGTACTACTAAATATAAGATCAAGACAGGATGCCCAATCCCCTGCGTTGGTACCTGAAATAAAGAAAACCATCTCTCATAGTCTTTTTTTTTTTTTTTTATCTCATGTAATCCCACCTTCTGCCAAGTATCCCTTCCACCAACCCATTGCTTCCTCTTAATTTTCCAACACTGGGGTGCCCAATCCCCAGTGCCAGGTAGTACACCCACCCAGCCCATTTTCACTGTGCGACTCTAGGGAGCCCACCCCTACTGCTGCCAAACATAACACTGACACTGTTGTGTCCTATCCTCAGTGTTGACACCTGAAATACAGAAAACTGTCCTTCTCAGTCTTTTTTTTTTTAATTCCTGTAATTCCACCCTCTGCAAAGTATCCCTCCCACCTCCCCATCACTTCCCATGCCCGTAGAGGTAAAACCAATACTGGGGTACCCAATCCCTAGTTTCAGTACCTGAAATAAAGAAAACTGTCCCTCACAGTTTTTTCTTATATACCCTGTACAAAAAAAAAAAAAGTTCCATTGATGTATGTTGCCATCGCTGCCCCCTGCCACCATAGACTATGCATATTATGTAAATAAACTGCTTATTGTGTAGAACTATATCATTTCATATTAAATACACAGTAAATAAAACGAGGCATGTCATACTATGTCAAAGATAGCATTTACAATAACTACTTTGCTTAACCAAAATTAGATATGACTTTTTTGGAGGTTTGGATAAAATTTTCACATCAGTCTGTGAGTTATAAATAATTACATGATTTTTTTTTTTTTGCGGCAGTCAGCCACAACCGCACTCCCATACGACCATCTTACACAAAACCTCTCAGTCACACACCATGTTGAGAGACATATATTTGCATCATGAATCTGATGGTAATAAATTTATCTTGTGCCGTGTTAGTGACATTGTGGCAGTGTGTGTATGGTCAGAAGATGGGCTGGGGCTGGGAAGATAACCTTGACGAGACATAAATAAATATTTGCTCTCATATGAATAGGTCTGAGATTACTTTGCATGCTCAAACAATGACTCTTTTGTTTGGCACATACAAGACTGTATTGATATTTGCTGTCATCGGGTCACATCACTCCTGCCCCGCCCATCACTTAACAGTCGTCATGTTGTGCAACTCAATCAGCACTATTTTATGTTTGAGAATATAGGGAAAAATAAAGCCCAGTAATTATTAATTGTGCAATTAAAACAATACTATACCCCGAGTTCAATTCAGACAATGGTTTCACTGCATTACAAAGAACATTTCACAGACTGAGCATGCACATTCTGGCTGTCCAAATTTCTAATAACGGGACCTCGGAGAAATCAAGATGTCAAGTGTCAGTTTGATATTCCAGATCAAATACGATGGCTGTAGATTTAAAAAAATATTTACTTATGATTCTGTTATTATCTTCTATTTACTGTAGTTCCAAATAAAAGTGCTTTTTATATGCAGCATCTCGTTTTCTGTAGGATCCCATATTTTAACCTATTTGCAGTGAGGTGGAATGACTTCAGCAAAGTGACATAAAATGTTTAACTGATGATCCATATTTTTTGCCATCCATCGACAAGCCTTAACTTCAGACAGTTCAGCCCCTGCTCCTCTCCCCTCCCAGGCCGCTAGTCAAATATGCAAATTCCCTATTCTTTCTGCATGTGAGTTATTTGAGTGGTGGACCCTCAGCAGTAAATAGTCTAGTACTGTTTCGGTAAAGCTCTTTATCTTTTACACATGCACATGTGGCAGTGAGGCTGTTCCATTCTGACACTTGAGTAGACGTAATAGCGAGCAGACTTAGGAATTACACACTGGGTCCATCAGGGGGAGGGGGGCACATGCGGCATACCATTTTTATGTTCGTGCTTGTGCAAAGTGACCATGTTGGCATGATAGTGGATTGTGAGAGGGATGTCACTGTTGGTCAAATGCAGGGCAGTTTACAAGGGTCTCGACAGTGTCACACCAATCATCAGCCGGGCTGATCATGACACTCTTCTGGGCTAGCTGGGCGGAAACTGCATGAAGTTCAAGGAAAAGAGCCACCTGAATCATAGGATGGCTCTTTCCTTTGATCTGCGCAACAGCGCCCAGCAAGCAGAGCTGATCAGCGTCATGATCAACCTGCTGTTGTCCTCCCCACTAGCGTGTCGCCAAACATAACATCAGCAGTGTGGTGCCTCGTCCCCAGTGTGGTACGTAAAGCAAAGAAAACTGTCCCTCATAGTCTTTTCTTATTATTCCTGTAATCCCATCCTCTGCCAAGTATCCCTCCCAACTCCCCATTGCTTCCTCTTAATTTTTGACACCGGGGTGCCCAATCTCCGGTAATGGCTAGTCACTCCGTGAAATCACCTTTCAGGCGGGATTTGGAAATTTCCACGTACCAGGTTTATGAGATGGGGTAATATTAAGACTATGTTGAAAATTTGGGGTCAGAATATTAAAAAAACAATAATGTTGTGGAGGTACATTGACATTTTTCAACGCTCGCTCATAACTTTGGTCATTTTCAATATTTTGACCCCAAATTTTTAACACAGTCGTCTTTTTTTTCACACCACCTCATGAACGTGACAGGTGTTTTTCAAATCCTGGCCAAAATGTGTTTTTGTCCTTGTGGTGTGAAATGATGTTTCGGCCAGTATTTTATAAATGACACCTGTCATGTTCAGAAGGCGGGGTCATAAAAAGACTGTGTTATAAATTTGGGGTTAAAATGTGAAAAACAAAACCAACTAAGTTATGAAGAAACTTTGAATTGTTCCAGTGTTTACTTAGAACTTTATTTTTGCCAATTTTGGCCCCTATTGTTCAACATTTTCCTTTATGTTACCTCCACCCCCTCCGAACATGACAAGTGTCATTTTTCACATCCCTTCCAAAACACATTTTTGAAGTTGCACTGTAAATTCACCTTTCAGATGGGATTGAAAAAATTCCACCTGTCTTGATCATAAAGTCGCGTCATAAAAAGACTGTTGGAAATTTAGGGTTAAAATGTGGGAGCCCACTGAAAATTAGATACTGCGTATAGATATAGCAGATTTGAGGTAGACTACTTACCATTAGCTACACCTAGCCCCTTATATCATGAGAATTCCATGTTCAGCACCTTTGTGATCACAGCTACAGAGACTTGCCAAGGCAAATTGCATCTATCCCTTTTCCCTTGGGTTCAGATAACCGGCACCTGCCAGCTGCAATGAATCTTCCATGAACACAGTTTCCTTACTCACTGTTCAGGCCTCCGCCAGAAACAGGTTTCTTGTCGGGTTTCTTTGCTAGACACATGGGGAAGCTGGTGCGGGAACCATCAGGCAGTCCTCTGTGAGGGTGAGCCACCCTCAGGCTCCTGCTATCCCCAATCCCGTAGGGATCAGAGCTTCTGGAGGCCCGCACCACAGTGAACCAATATCACTCTGAACCCCGTAGTCTGCCACCGTCCTGGGCCCTCAGGCCCTCTCCGGCCAGTCACAGCTGGAGATGTGAACCCAGAAGTGTCCAGAGCCTTAAGGGCTCTGATTCTGGAACTTCTGCATCCTGAACACACACAGCTACTTCTTGGCAGGATCGGTGCCACTGGGAAAGAGTTAGGCTAATGGACACCAACTGTGCAGAGCAGAGAGGAAACATTCTGTCACCAGGCAGAAACATTTGCAATAAACAAAGAGGAAATACAGCCCTGGCATTTTAAAATGAGGGCTAGACCCTTAATCCTTTAAGGGCCAGTCTTTTTGCACAAAGGTGATACAGGCAGTTAGCTAGTAACTCCTATCTATACTAGCTGGGTTACATGTATAATTCATGTATTAGTTGAATTTTTTTCCTTTTTTTTTTTCATTCTTGTTGGCAGGACAGGTGGCTTCTCAGTCAAATCCTCATTTGCTGCAGCCATCCCTAACCTCTTCCATGGTTGGGGTCCAGATAATCCTGGACCAGAGTGGTAGATCGGGTTACAGCATGATGGGCAGGGCTTCATGAAGCCCCCCCTCCATGTTCCTCCGTTTTCTTCCCTGGGCCCACGGATGTGCAATAAGCATGATGTGTGAGCCGAACATGGGTTCCCTCTCTACACCGTGCGACTCGTATGTGCTGCCACCTGGATTCCTCCAGGTGGCAGTCAAGCTGGGAGCCACAGCCCCCCAAGAGAGGAGAGCAGTCCTATGGATGCTTAATCCTCCCTACCTCAACCAGCCCCCGAGGGACCCACATCCATTTTCCAAAGGGGTCACCAGTGTGGTAGGAGGTAAGGTGCCAGGGCATTAGCCCTCCGTGCCACTGGGCTAACTTAGTTGAATTGTTTTCTCATAGTTTTGCATTAAGGATGTTGTAGTCATGAGACTCTGGTTTCAGTAAGCTTGTCCAGAATTATGAACTTTAAACAATTAAATGACAGTGGTCGCTGACCATGTACAACCATGGTTTATGTATGATTATACAATGCACATAAAAATCCTGTAACCTTTTGGCCAGTTAAGGTATGTACCCATGGGTAAATCCTGCAATAACCCACGGCCAAGGAAAGGCATTTTTGAAAAGCAAACCAGAACATAGTTACCCACATTTTTAAATGTATTTTGCACATGGCTCCATTGTATAATTGCAGTAAGTCACAGTATGATGCAGGTAATTGGAAATTATCTACTCTTCATGTGGTTAAGTCACTCAGCTTCACCTTGCGACACACCCCATGAGGTGTGGATAAACCTCCCAATAATCCATGCACTGCCATGCGTTATTGCTTAAATCATAAGAGTGGGGGATCACTACAGTCTGTTTCATAGTGTGTCCAGGGCCTGGGCAAAAATGAACATGATTCCCATGCCTGAATTCTTTCATATAGCTGCTTGTGGTGCACATTTTTTGATGTAGAAAATTAACCCAAGTAAAAAAGTATTTCCTTACAAAGTGATATAAAATCAGTCATATCTATAATTGTTTGCTATGGGTAAGACAGTTGGGGGGGGTACCAAGGAATAACTGTACTGGCCAGATACTGCTGATGAATGCTGCTTCCCCCTCAACTGGAGGTTCAGGTGTAACAGTGGTGGCCCTAGTATCAGGGTGGGGGATGGTCATTTTAGCCACACACGAAAAAAGTTCCCTTTTTTTGTTAGTATAATTTATTTTCGCAGGATAGCCAAGCTGAAATTCAATATCTAATTTTCAGTGAGGTCCTCCTTTTTACCCATTTTACAGTTGAGTATACTGAAGCATGAGGTGCTTACACAACATGCTCAGGGTCACACAGTGAGTTAAGCAGCTGTGGTGGGATTTGAACTTGTATCTCCTGGTTCCCAAGCCAGTGCTTTTTTTTTTTTAACTTTCTATTTCTCCTCCTTTTCGCCCCAGGCCTCGCTTCTTAGGAAACTCTTAAGTGCCCCCATGACTGACCTACCTGAATCCCCGGGGGTTCCCCCATGGAGCCGTGGTTATACCCCCCAGGATGGATAAGGGTTGGGGCCCGGACACCCCGATATTTTCTTGTCTCATCGGGTTCCCCGGTGGTCAGGCAGGCAGTCGCAATTAGGGCTGGCACTGGAGCTCCATCTACCCATGCTCCGGCGGTGCTTTTTCCTGTTTCTCTCTGTGTGGTGTGTGCCCTGATGTCAAAACGTTACGCCGACGTCCACCACACAGCTTCCCATTGGTCTGTTCTACCAGCTTGCTGTACCTCGGGCCTCCACCCGGGGTCAGACAAGCCGCAGATCCTGTCTCTCCCTCCCCTCTGGAGAAGGTGAGTAGTCCCTAGGACGCTTGAGCCTTCTCCTTCAGCGACCCGAGTCTGCTCCCAAACCCAGGTTGCCAGCGCCGCAAGCGGAAATCCAACCGCTGCGCTGATGGGCCGGCTTCCCAAGCCAGTGCTTTAGCAACTAAATGACATTGCCATTGTATATGTATTTCAAAGTTTTTTTTTTTTTTTTCCAGGAAAGAGATACTAAGTTGGTAGCACCTCGTTTCCAGTTATATCCTGAGGGGAGAGAGAGAGACAGCAGACAGTACAATAAGTATAGTTAATTAACAAATGTGTAAAACGGAGAGAATACTGGTAGGGCAGCCATGCACAGCCTTGCACAACCAGGCTGTGCTGCTTCAGAGGGGTTCTGATAACATCAGCCCTTGACAGTGAAGCTTTAGAGGTCTGATGTAATCAGAAGCCCATGATGCATGTGGTTACCCAACCAGTATTTTTTATAGTGTATAGGTTTTTTTTTTTTTGTTTGTTTGTTTTTTTAAGAGTAAGAGGAGCCCTGAGTGAGTGGGAAAGTGAAAGTGGGAGCATTCTTGGGACTTGTGCTGAAATCAACTCAACAATTGTCATGTTTTAAAACCAGCAAAATAAAAAAAAAAACAAAAAAAAAAAACGTGAACACAGGACTTATCTGTGTTTGTTCTGTTGCAAGTTTGTGTTGGGTCGATCATCTTTTCTTGCACCCAGTGGCACACCAGCTTTGTTTAAAAAAAAAAAACAGAGTATGCACAGTGGTTCTCAGCACACGTGGTCTGTGAATTTCCAATCAGCTGATCTGTTGTCGTACCACAGAAGGGTACAGCCACGTTCCATGACCTTTAAACTGTAGTACAACAAAATTTCAGCAAGGATGGAAATCTATGCTGAACTAAGGCCCACTATACACTGTGGCCGGGATATTCAAAGGGGTTGCGCCCCGGCGCGATATTCAAAAGGGGATGTTGCGCTGTGCAAATCCTGATGCACTGGGGCGCATCAGTAATATATGCAGCGAAGGTGCGGGGGGCGTGCCCAGGCACATGCGGCACATCCTGATATTCAGCCCGGGATGTGTGGCACATATGCAGGCACAAGCCCGCCTTGCGCGGCACAGTGGGGCACAAAGATGTGCCCATAAAAAAGAGGAATAAGTTGGGGGACACCCTCAGGCCGGCCACTGTATTGCTGGGCGCAACATGGCAGCCACCTGCTGTGCGTGGCCACCCGACCTTTCGGGTCACAGGCCAGGTGTCACCCCCCCCACATGCCCAATTGTGGGCATTGTAATAAAATTCCTGTCCCTGGTGGTCCAGTGGACCTGCTCCCCAGCCCAATCGTGAGCATTGTAATAATACTCCTATCCTTGGTGGTCCAGTGGACCTGCTTCCCAGCCCGATTGCGGGCATTGTAATAATACTCCTACCCCGGTGGTTCAGTGGACCTGCTCCCCCGCCTGATCATGGGCATTGTAATAATATTCCTATTCCTGGTGGTCCAGTGGACCTGTTCCCCAGCCCGATCGTGAGCATAGTAACATTAATAGTATCCCTGGTGGTCCAGTGGACCGAATCCAGCCGGATCGTGGGCTTTGTGCAATAAAATGTATCCCTGGTGGTCCAGTGGACCCGCTCCCAAGCCCGATCATGGGCTTTGTAACTCTAACAATCCCTGGTGGTCCAGCGGTACCCCCCTCCCCACCTGCCCATTCAGTCCTACCACCCTGCTCCCCCCCAGTCAGTGGCAGGTGGCGGCTCCCACACCTGCAAGCCGCCCGCCGGCCGCCGACCGGCTGGCGAAAAATACGCTCATTGATCCATAGCGCACACGGGCGTGGTAGACTGTACTCGTACTACTACAGTCTCGATATGTGAGGTGGGAGCAGGTCCACTGACCACCAGGGATAAGAGTATTATTACAATGCCCGCGATCGGGCTGGGGAGCAGGTGCACTGAACCACCAGGAGGTATATATGTTTAAGAAGCCCGGATTGGGGCATTGGGGCACTTTGTCATTGGCGTTCAGGGGCGTTGACCCCAACGGCTGCAGTCGGAGCAGGGAGCAAGGCGCAAGTCGCCAGGGATCGGCGCGACATGAGCGCAAATGGGGCCATAATGACATGCAAATGGCCCCATTTGTGCCTTGTATGCATAATGGCCCCATTTGCATACTGACCACTGAATATCATGGTTCCTGCGCCTAGCGCAACTGCACTTGCGCTGGCGCATCCCCCTGCTCCTCACTTGCCACTTGCGTTGGTGCAGTGCCACTGCACCATGTGCAATGAGGGTGGTCACAGTGCCATATTCAGCGGTGCTGGGCCATGGCCAGCACCATTGAATATCACCCAGATCACGCCCTGGCGCATCCCAGTTGCGCTGTGCCCAGGCTTGCACCCCAGCCTGGCGCAGTCTGAAAATCCCGGCCTATATATACAATAGTGTATGGGAACCAATACACAGCAAGGCTATTCTTCCACCAAGTGGTTACCATGATGATGAGAACCTCAAGGGCGAAGAGTCTTCATTGGAAATCCAAACTAAACTATATTGCCTGGCATCGTCTCCGACCTGGAGGCCTCACAAAACTAAGAAAATACTTAACTCAATGGGACTGGTCCCCCATCTCCCAGACCCCTGCTATAGATGAAGCCCTTGATTATTTCACCTGTTCTTTTAATAAAGCATGTGACATCTATGCCCCACTAGCAAAAGTGCAATCCAAGAACCGTAATGCCCCCTGGGTCACACCTGCACTGCTCCAACAGCTAAAGCACAGAGACGATCTCCGGCATAAAGCAGTCTCATCCGGCATGCTGATGGACAGGCAAGTCTATAAGGCGGTTCGTAACAGATGCACTTGGGGCCATACAACAGGCCACATCGGGCTACAACAAAACAGCTCTTGCCTCCTCCTGGGGGAATGCTTGGTTGTTCTGGGACAATATCAAGGAACTCAATGGCAAATCCCGGCATCCCCCCCCCACTAACTGTCAACTATGTCCCTACCACTGACCCACTGGCCATCGTCAACTGCATCAACTCATCATTCTCTGACCTTAGTGCAGTACTCCCAAATAACATCTTTGACCTCACTCCTGCAACCCCGCCCCCTAACACCCAGCATCCCTCCTTCCATCTCAGGGTGATATCTACGAATGAGGCAAAGCCTTATCTCATTAAAGCACTCAGTGGCTCTTGCTATTGCAAAGATTCTTTTGATATGAGAATCCTACATCTGGTACTAGATACAGTCCTCTCCCCACTGACTGACCTCACTAATTGCTCCCTAAGTCTGGGGCAGTTCCTGGCAGCCTGGAAGACTGCCACAGTCACCCCAATACTGAAGAGGTTTGACAGCACCTCCCCCAATAACTACTGTCCCATATCCATTCTCCCACCACTCTCGAAAGCCCTCGAAAAAATTATAGCCACCCAACTCACTGAGTGCCTGCTTGCTCATAATCTACTTTGCAGGGAGCAGCATGGCTTCAGATCTGGGCACAGTACAACTATGGCTCTCACTGAGTTCTCTAATTTTATTCACTCTGCCCTGGATAGAAAACACCTTGCTGGAGCTGTCTTCATTGACCTGTCAAAGACCTTTGATACAGTCTCCCACCCCTTACTCTTAAGCACACTCTGCCACATAGGTCTATCCCAGGGACCCATCTCATGGTTTACCAGTTACCTCACAGGTAGATCACAATGTGTCAAAATAATCAACACCCTCTCAACCACTCTGCCAGTCAGCTCTGGGGTTCCCCAGGGCTTCATCCTCGGCCCTCTATTATTCAGCATCTACCTAAACACCTTGCCCAATTCCTGCTCCGGCAACCTACTACTCTATGCGGACGATGCGGTTCTTTTTGCCTCGCACCCAGATCCCTCCAACACGCATTTAACCAGATTGAAAACTGGTTCATAGACCAAAGACTTGTGGTCAATGTAAAAAAGACAAAATAAGGTAAGAATGCGCAGCTAACAGTCCTCTTCCACTCACTCCTTCCTCTAGAACAGGTCCATACATATAAATACCTGGACCTTACATTTGATTCAAGCCTCTCCTTCCATGCACACATTTAACACTCTATCATCAGCCATAAATGTCCGTATAGGCCTATTGTATCGGCAGAAGGATTGCCTACCTCTGGAAGCCCTTAATCTGGCTGTCACCTCCTCAGTCCTCTCCCTAGTTGATTATGGGCTCACTATCTACTCGGCCACTGACACACAGCCCTTAACAAAATCCACCTGGCCATAAACGGACTCCTGTCTGGGGCAGACAGGCATACCCATACTTGTACCCTAGATGCTCTGACAAATCTCCTCACCCTGGATGAAAGGCTATTTTATCACCTCCCCCTACTCCCTCAGGTCTCTGGGCCCTGCTACCCTTCAGGTTCCTGCTACACATACTCGAATGGAAGACAGGGACTTCGCCTCCTGGGCCCCTAGACTATGGAATTCCTTTCCTGCCCAGGTCCGCTCCTCTCCCTCCCATACGTACCTAAGGACCTCTCTGTGGGAGCACCTGAAGCTCTCCTCGGCAAGTGCAGTGGCGGCTCTACACCAGGGCCCGCCAGGGCATGTGCCCTGGTAAAAAACTGTTCCCCAGTTGGTGCCCCATATGTCGCAGAGCTTCCCCCATAGTAACAATATATCAGTGCCCTGGCTGCCATCTGTTGTGCCCCAGCTGTGCCCTGGTAACCATTTGTGGCTAGAGCCGCTACTGGGCATGTGACTGCCCTAAACCCCCCTGATCATCCTGGTCCCCTGCACAGCACTCATTGGCATCATCTCCCTCACTTTGACTTGGGTCCCACTGTGGTAGCATGTCTGACTGGGCTTTAGCCCTGTGTGAAATGGTGATACTGCCGGGGTCCTGTGCTGTTGATATCTGTCTGATAAGATACTTATACATAATAATTAAATTATTGCCTTAGTGTTCTCTGTATTTACTCTATATTGACCTTGCCATCATGTTATACTAAATAATCTCACTGTGACTGTCATGCTTCTCCTACGGTCAATGTACCTGGCTTGCTTGTGTAAAAATGTACTCTGTATGTACTGTAACTACTGTACTCTCCTGGGTCGCACCTGAAAATAGGCATATGTTTTGTCTAGTGTACTTACCTGGTCAACAAAAGCTAAATAAATAAATAAATCAAATATGTCTCCTCACAAAGAAAATACACCTAGAGCTTACCCCCTTGGGGGTTTCTGCCTCTCTCCTATCCTCCCACACCTTGGTGAACACCTGCACTGCCAACTGACAGGTGTGGTCCATCCTGAGGGTTAGAACCTCCTTAGCCCAAAGGTCATTCCCACACAGGGTCCCAGTCTGGTACAACGAACTCCCCTCCGACGTCTCCTCAATCTCCAAATTAGGTCCTTTCAAGTCAGCCCTCAAAGAGCACATTCTCACTTCATGGTGCTGCCAATGTACCAGCTAGTGCTGGGTCATCTATCTATCATCCTACGGGACCACCCCACTACTGAGCTCCTACCAATAGGACTACCAAACATCACCTATTAACAATGCCTCCTTTGGCTGTACTCAATCATGCTACTGTAAGTGCCGAGTTTCCAGCACCTGGACAAGCATTCCACTATAGGTGCCAGACCTCCAGCACCTAGACAAGCATGCCACTGTAGGTGCCAGACCTCCAGCACCTGGACAAGCATGTCACTGTAGTTGCCGGGTTTCCAGCACCTGTACTGGAATGCCACTGTAAATACATGGCATGCCACTGAAGGTGCCGCATTTCCAACACTAGATATGCTGCTGTAGGTGCCGCATTTCCAACACTAGGTGGTCATGCCACTGTAAGCACATGCCATGCTGCTGTAGGTGCCACATTTCCAACACTAGACAGTCATGCCACTGTAAGCACATGCCATGCTGCTGTAGGTACCGCATTTCCAGCACTGGACAGTCATGCCAATGTAAGCACATGACATGCTGCTGTAGGTACCGCATTTCCAACACTGGACAGTCATGCCACTGTAAGCACATGACATGCTGCTGTAGGTGTTGCATTTCCAACACTAGACAGCCATGCCACTGTAAGCACATGACATGCTGCTGTAGGTGTTGCATTTCCAACACTAGACAGCCATGCCACTGTAACTGCATGACATGCTGCTGTAGACACTGTACTTCTGGAACATAGAAACACACAAGAACTGCACTTCTGATGAAAAGCAATACAGAAAACTAGATGCCCTTGTTGCTTTATTTGGGGGGTTGGACCTCCTCTTGAAGGTTATTCATGATCCAACACAGTATGGTCCAATCTCCTGTTGGTCAACGCTAAAACATTAAGGCCATGTTGTTTGGGTCTAAATCTTACCTAGCTAAGACCTTCCACAGCAACAATGCCCTCCTCATTAACTCCCCTGATGGCTCTGCCCTAGAGAATGTCTCTTCCTTCAAGTACCTGAGCGTGCTACTCGACCCCTCTCTCTCCTTTAATGGCCACATTAATGATATAGTCCATAGGGCAAATCAGAAACTGGGAGCTGCTTATTGCCTAAAGCCTTACCTCACAAAGGAAGCTTATCTTGCCATTGTCACGGGAAATCTACTCCCTATTTTTGACTACTGCTCCACCATATACACTAGGACCTCTACCACACTTCTGTCTAGGCTCTTGGTAGCTTACAACAATGCCTGCCGCTTCGCCCTGTCAGCCCCCTGCTCCACTCACCACTGCGACCTCTACCGCTTCCTTGGCTGGCTCCCCTTGCAAGGGCGCTATGACTATACCCTACGCTGCCTTGTGGATAATGCCCTTAGAAGTGGCGATGCTTCTCCTCTCTCCACACTCTTCAACTTCAGAACCCCTACCAGGTACCTTCGCTCCTCTATGGTACCTTCCCTCCGGGTACCTAAATTTGTCCCTAACACCAGCGAGAAAGCCCTCTCAATTGCGACCCCCTCCATGTGGAATGGATTACCCACCCCTCTCCAGTCTTCTGAATCCCATCCTATTTTCAAGCACAATCTTAAATCCTGGCTCTTTGGCAAAAAGAACTGCAACTGCCGTTTATTTATTTATTTATTTATTTATTTATTTCAGATATCGGAATTGCAACACTTTGAGTCAGAGACTTGTTTACAAAGGCTCCACGTCAGCAAGATGCAGGAAATAATACATACAGGTAAACACAATATATGGCAATGGTACAGAGCAAACAAGGTGTAGCAAATTAAATTAAATTAAATTATAAGTAGTACACATGGGTGAGGATTGCACAGGTTATCTGCAGAGCGGGAGAAGGCATTATAGTGTGGCCTATACAAAGAGGTAGCTAAAGGGAGAAACAGATAGGGGTTAGGGGTAGGAATGAACATGAATACCAACAGTCATTTAGCAATACATTCATATACATAGCAATACATTCAGTACAATCCGAGAGGAGGGAAAACAATATATAGTGGAGGTATGTAATATACAAGGTAACTATACTGGGAGAAATAATAAATTATACGAGTTGTACAAGGCCACTATTACAAGGTGGTGGCTAACAGGAGGGAGAGGAGGCAGGGCTAGGGGAGAGCACGGTTGGGGCAGTTGCAGCAATGAGCATTGAGGAGGTAGTTTTTAAGAGCTGGTTTAAAAGGTTCAAGTCTTTGCTCAGTGGTGACAGGGATTGGAAGTGAGTTATACCAAGAGGGGGTGCACTAGTGGAAAGACCTCTGCGCTAGTGAGGTCCTGACCCTAGAGACTTGTAGGGTGGCCTGAGAGGAACTGTGGGTTGCAAGGGTGGGGGCAGAGTGGCAGATGATGGAGGAGAGGTCTGGAGGGGCCATACCTGAAACAATCTTTCTGGCCAAGAGGCAGGACTGGTAGGTAAGTCTCTCAGCAAAGCTGAGGATGTTTACTAAAGCGTACAGTGTACAGGTGCGGGTGAGGAGAGTTGAGCCAATTAGGAGACGACAGGCTTTATTGAGTGACATCTTGATTTTATGTAGAGCTGTGCTGTCAGCAGCACCGTGGATTGACAGACCATAGTCTACTTGTGACAGTACTGAGGATGTGATGGCCAGGTACAATGCATCGGGGGAAGGCAGTCCCTGTGGCAGTAAAGAAGACCTATACGGGAGTTGACAGCTGTGCAAAGGGTGCTTATGTGGTTTGGAAAGAGAGAGAGAGAAATGTGTCAAAAGTGACACAGATACTTAAAGGTAGCTGTTTGCTCTAGGGGGAGGAGGTTTTTGGCTGTGACATGGAGATGGAAGTTTTTGTGTTTGTTTTGGTTATGGGCGAAAAGCATTGACTTTGTCTTTTTTAGGTTCAGGACAAGTTTGTGGTCAGAGAACCAACTCTCTGCTTGGGTGAAGGAGAGTTGGAGCATGTTTTGGAGATGGGTAGGATCAGGGTGTGAGGCAAACAGAACAGCATCGTCGGCATAGAGAAGGAGGGGGTCCTCACAGGTGGATGGGAGAGTGTTTTGTTTAAAATAGACTAAACAGTAGGGATCCCAGGATAGAGCTTTGGGAAACCCCCGAGCAGACCAGGCATGCACTGTAGATGGTGCTGCCTATCTTGACACACTGGGTATGGGCGGAGAGATAACTGGAGAACCAGTCCAGGAACCCCTGTGAGAGACCAAAGGGATGCAGGAAGGAGAGGAGCATGGGGTGGAGCTTTTGACAGGTTAATGAAAACTGACCCAGCAATGTGCCCTTTATCTAGTGCACAGTGGAGAAAATTAGAAAACTCAGTGAGGGCTGAGGTGGTGCTGTAACCACGATGAAACCCATGCTGTTCATGGCAGAGGAGGTTATGGGCGGAGAGGTACTCTGTGAGCTGGTCTGTCATGATCTTTTCCAGGGCTTTGGATAGTGGTGGAAGGATAGAGATTGGACAAAAGTTTCCAGATTGGGTTTGGTCACCACTTTTGTGGATGGGGGTAATCACTGCATTTTTCCAGGCAAGGGGGAATTGGCTGAGGCAAAGAGAGCGATTTAGGAGGTTGGTTAAGGGGATGAGAACAGAGTCGAGGACTCTTTTGAGTAGTTTAGTATCCAGTGAGTCACTGCTGTGGCAAGAGCCTTTAAGGGTGCTAAGGAGATATGGTTTGGTCTTACATGGAGAGAGGGCCTTAAAGTGGAAGGGGGTGGGGAGCAGGTCTAAGTCGGGAGTGGGGTCAGGGTCAAAGAAGTTTGAGGGGAGTAGAGAGCTGAGATCTGTGAAAGCATTATTTAGGCAGTCAGCAATGTCCGTCTGGTCGGTGATCCAGGTTCCGTTGACATTAAGTTGTGCGGGGGGGGGGACACTGTTTTACCATTGAGTTCCTTGATATTGTCCCAGAAATTGTGAGACGAGCCCCAGGATGAGGCGAGTTTTGACTGGAAGTGTTCAGCCTTGACTTTGCAGATAGTCCAGGTACACTTATTTCTGGCTGCACGGTAGACTTGCCTGTCAGCGGTTTGGTGTGAGTCCAGTGCTCTGTACCAGAGGTTATCCCCGTTGCCCATCAGGCTAAGCAATGAGGGTGTGATCCAAGGGGAGTCACGATCATGGACAGCTGTTGTATTGAGGGGGCGAAAATATCACAGCCCTTGTTGAAGGATTTAACAAAGCAGGCTAGGGCAGAGTAAATATCTGGTGCAACCTCGATGGGTGACCAATTCCAGGAAAATAGGATCTCCTTTAATTGACCAAGCTTATCAGGTCAAAGGTGATGTCTGGTGACCAGTTTGGGGGGTGGTTTAGGTATTTTGCCGGACCAGGAGAAAATGATGGGAGAGTGGTCACTAAGCACATCAGGCAGCACAATAGTACTAGGGATCTTAAGGGGCTTGTTGGAGAGAATGATGTCTAGTAGGGTGGAGGTTTCTGAGGCAGGAATGCTTCTGGTGGGATGGTTGACGAGTTGGGTGAGATCTAGGGCAGCAGCGGTGTCCCTAGCCTGACCAGCAGTGCCAGCATTCCAGTTTATGTTAAGGTCTCCCAGAATGATGTGTTCCATTTTGGGCGGTAAGGTAGTGATATAGTCGAGGAGGGACTGAAAGACAGGAATCTGGTGCCTTGGGGGTATAGAGGCCACCATGAGAAATAAGGGGACCCTGGAGGGATCAGGAATAAGTTTGAGAGAGATAGCTTGGGAGCCGTGGGAGAGTTGGGGGTTGGGAGGGTATGGCCCAATTAGCAAGTTGCCTAAGTATATGGCGCAACTTCCACCACATTTGGTGCTATGATACTCCCTGAAGAGGGAGTAACCCGGGAGTACAGTTGCAGAGTCTGGGTGGCTCTGGTCAGCCAGGTTTCCACTACAGTCAGTATGGCAGGTTGGTGCTGGGCAATCCATCCCTGGAGTAGGGTGAATTTCTTTAGGAGGCTGCATATGTTCATAGATGCAGTACGTAGCAAGGGGGTAGCTGGGGTGGGGTTGGTGTTAACCGGTGTGGGTCCAGGATTCAGGTGAACATTGCCGGACAACATGAGAAGGACTGCTATCACTCTGATAAGAGCAAGTTATCGCATGTGGCGACAGGGGTGGGAGCTGTAGGCAGAGAGTGCAAGGGAGGAGGTAGTGATGGGGAGGGAGGCGGAGCACTGGGAAGGTGGGAAGCAGTGTGGTTACGAGGGATAGGGATGGGGCGGGGAAAGATGTGCTGGCAGGGGATGATCTGGAGGGGCAGGGTAAGAGTGGGGGTATACAGGTGGGACAGGGTAAGGCAGTAGTGTGGGTAGGGTGGGGGGAGGTCCACGTTGGTTGGGGCATGCTTGGCAAGGATGCATAGGAGTAGGATTATTTACCATGCTCGCTAGCTGTCTCGTGCTATAAACACTCCCATACAGAACTTCCCAGTACTCCTACTCTTCTATGACCAACCCCCCAGGTTGTTTCATACAGTGTACACTACCTCTTTCACTCTATGTATCCTGTTCTTGTATTTATTTACTCAATGAAGTCACAGTTATGTACTCCAGTGCAAATTTGTACATTGCTATAATATTTTGTATATTGTCTATTTATGCCTGCTGTGTAAATTTCGTATATTATCTTTCCTACTCCGGATTGCATAATCTTCCTTATTGTGATTGTACCCATGTGTTATGCCACTTGTGGCCCGGGTCATGCCTGAAAACAGTCCCCTGGATCCGTGCACTTACACGGTTACCAAAGACTAAATAAATCAATAAATATGATGGTTACAGTCAATCTCAACTGGTCCAAGGTGTACCCTCATTTGTGGGGGTTACATACTGCTCCGGCTGACTGTCCTGGAATGATCACTACTCAATTTAGCTTTAAATGCATTAAATAAAGGATTTTGTAGACCTGGCATGTTTCACTGGAAACCCGGCATTTAGAGAAGCACGCCTCTGTATATGCTTGCTTTCCAGCAGCTGGACTGGCATGCCACTATAGGTGCAGGGTTTCTGGTATGTGGACCGGCATGCCACGGAAAGTGCCCTGAATGCCGCTGTAGGTGCTGGGTTTCCAGCAACTTGATCTATGCCATGGTTGGTGCTGGGTTTCCAGCACCTGTACTGAGATGCCACTGCAAGTACATGACATGCCACTGTAGGGGCTGTGTTTTTGGAACCTGGAAACACACAAGAACAGCACTCCTGATGAAAAGCAATAAAGAAAAATAGATACCCTTGTTGCTTTATTGGGGGGGGGGGGCTGGACCTCCCCTTGAAGATTATTTATGATCTTACACAATGTAATGTTCATAGTCATTCTCAGCTGGTACATGATATAACCTTGTAAGTTGGACTTCTGATTTATAAAGGCCTACATGGACAGGGCCCAGACTACCTGAAAGAGCTTCTGGTCCCTTACTGCCCCAGGCGATTGCTCCGCTTGGCTGCCGAGGGTTTGCTTAAAATCTTCTGGGGCAGGGGCATTTATGCATGCCACCCCTACCCTCTGGAATGCTCTACCCCGACCGTGGAGGGATTTAAACAGGCCTTCAAAACTTATTTATGGAGGGAGGTTTATGGTAACTAACGTATACATTGATTTTACTTCTATTATTTATTTTAAATATTTATAATGATTTATTTTATGACTTACTCTGTTTTAATTGTTGTTAGGCACCTTGGCTTTGGAAAGGTGCCTTATAAATAAAGATTTATTATTATTATTATTATCATTATTATGTTGCTTGCACGCATGTGCAAGAAACATAGTGCCATCATCCGAGTTTTTGGAGGTGTGTCAGCCCATCTTCCAATGCAGTCGGTGTGTTTGCAGGCGCGGCTCCAGTTCCCCAATCACTGCTGCAGCTGTCTATGACAAGCTGAAAATGCAGTGGCATACAGTTGAAAGGGAGAGCTCCGCTTGAGTGAGCAGAGCTCCCCCCACACACACACGCATGCACGCACACTGCGAGCTCATGCGCCTTCCCCTTCCCCCCCCACACTGTACGGCCGACTGGGGTGCTCAATCCCCGCCGGTGCCACGCCACCCCCAAAGAGCCCAGGTGCCACGCTGGGAGCCCACCCCAGCGTGGCAAAATGATGTTATGGCCAACGGGGTGCCTAATCCTCGTTGGCTCCACTGTCCCCCCATGCTGTTGCTGACGGGTGCCCAACTCCCGCCAGCTCCACTGTCTCCCCCAGCATCCAGGTGCCATGCTGGGAGCCCACCCCAGCGTGGCAAAATGTGTTATAGCCGACGGGTGCCCAATCCCCCGTTGGCTCTAGCCCCCCCCGAACAGCCTTTCAGCTGCCATGCTGGGAGCCCACCCCAGCGTGGCAAACGTCCCTCGTCGTCTCTAAATAAAAAAAAAAAACACCTGTGAATAGAAAAACTGTCCCTCGGTCGCTTCTCCCTGGCCCCCTCCCACAACCCGCACCCACCCACTGCGCACCCTGCCTCCCCACACCCCCCTCACCCTATACTTACCTCCGGAGCTCGGCACGACGTTCTTCGGCAGACCGGGAACACGTCTGCACTCTTCAAAGCCGACCGCAAACTGAGGAAATGCCGGTAAGCTGTATAATGGAATAGATAGGGGTTTTTCAACTTTATTGCATATCTCAGGCATTTTTGGGAGTTTTTGCACCAAATTTTCCACATGGGGTTTTTGGGACCCCTTCTCATGAGTGCTGTCACTATCATGGCGTTACTCGGGCCCGAAGGGTGATTTCGCAGCCACTGCGCGAAATCACATTTCCGGAATGATTATTGAAATGACACTACAGGGTTCATAAGGTGGGCTCTCAAAAAGCCTATTTTGAAAATTTGGTGGAACAATTCCAAAAAATGACTGTTTTACGAGCGTACGTTGTGCAGTTCCTATGCACGCTCGTAAGTTTGCGAATTTTCAATATTTTTACTCCAGATTTTCAACATTGCCATTTTGCCACACCTCCTTATGAGCAGTGCAGCTGTCATTTTTCACATCTTGCCCAAAACATGTTTCCGCCCATGTAGTGCACAATGCGCAGTCGGTGTGCGAACTCAATGTATGGGACACATTAAGAAAATCATAGTGACACTGTTCATGAGCAGAGGTCTTAAAATAGCTATGTTGAAAATTTGGTGAAAAAATTCCTAAAAATGACTGTTTTACGAGCGTGCATTGCACAGTTCCTACGCACGCTCGTAAGTTTGCGAATTTTCAATATTTGCACTCCAATGACTTCCAAATTCCTAAACAGCACATAGAAGCAAGCAACATTCAGCATTGACAAATGCTTGTTATTGTGGTGGTTGCATACTGCTCAGTCTGACTGTCCTGGAACTATGACTACTCAATTTAGATTTAAATGCTTTAAAAAAGGATTTTCCAGCTGGCCTGATGGTGCTGGAAGTTGAGGCGCTGGACGCCACACCTTGCGCTACACCAGCGACCTGGGTTCAGGAACGAGCCTGGGTCATTGGAGGTCAGCAGGGGCGAGAGATGATCGAGTGTCCAGGAGACTGCTCTCCTCTTTCAGAGAGGGAGGGATCATCATCCCGCCTGTCGGTCACTCTCTGGTGGGGGCTGGGGAGCAGCACAGGATGGGAAGGCAGACAGCCAGCGGTCGCAGCATGCACGTGCCCTCACACGCACTTAGTCATGTGCTGGAGGCAGAGAGGTTACCAGAAAATGGAAAATGGTGGCAAGGAGCTCCATGAAGCCTGACCCCCATCTCGCTGGTTTGCTGCTACCTCCCCGGAGTTGGACTGTGCTCTGGGGAGGGGGTATGTTCCCTTCCCAGCCCTGCCATGGAGGACAAGCTGTGGGGGTTCTCAAGATTGGTTGGGGATGGAGTGGGTTGTGAGCGGGTGGCTTGGGTCGGAGTTCCACCCCTGGTGCACGAGAGGAAAAAGTGTTAATAAAAAAAAAAAACAACAGAAAAAGGATTTTCCAGACCTGGCATGCCAGTAAAGTGCCCAGCATACCACTCTAGGTGCTATATTTCTGGCACCTGGACTGGCATGCCACTGAAAATTTCTGCCATGTCGCTCTAGGTGCTGGATCTGTGGCACTTGGACCAGCATGCTGCTGAAAATTTCTGGCGTGCTGCTGTAAATGTCAGATTTCTGGCACCTGGACTGTCATGCCAGTAGCACATGCCTTTGTCAGATTGGACTCCAACCCCATCTCCCAGCTATTTCATTTGAAAAGAGTGAATGCTGCATCCCCGTGTCTTTCAAAGCTGTGTGTTTGTGTGTGTGTGTGTGTGTGTTGTAGCAGGTACGTACTGAGAAGCTGCAAGCCATGGACCCATACAGCCTTTCCCTTCTTCCGCTACTTTGCTGTTTGCCAAAAACAATAATAAAGACACTGTGGAGTTCTCCATGTTTTAAGTGGGGTGTGCTTGATGCAGGTTGTTGCAAATAAAGCAAGATGTTGTGGAACTGTGGAACAACCTTTCCATACAGAGCGTATTTTTTTTCCCCCCATCAAAGATTAGTATGCTGGGAAGGGGAGGTGAGGCCAGCAGCTGATCGAACTGAATCCATGATACTTGCCTGCAGCAATATTCAAATTGTTTTATACGTCAGTGGAGATTTGTTACCAATCAGCCAGTTTTTTTTGTTTTTTTTTAAGCTGATCCATTCTGATTATTTATTATTCCCGTTTGTTTTCTTAAAGCAGTACCTTCAGTAACACGGCATCATCTGTGACTGCAGTGAGGGAAATCACCACCCCCACCACCACACCACTTGCCATAAGTAACACTCCCAGCCCTGTTTATACATTAAAACAATTTTTTACAGTCTTTCCTCGCTCCAACCTTTTTCGCTCCTAGTAGCTCAGGATTCCAGCTGTCTCTGATGGTCCTCTCCTTCAGCACCCGCTGATTAACTGTCTGTCACTCGCTGGAAGAGCCACATACACACCAGTAAACAAAGGCAGTCCCTATGAATGGGCTGGTACTCTACACGAGCGAGAAACAGAGAGAGAGAGAGAGAGGGGGAGAGAAACCAGGCTTCATTTGCAGTTACACTAAACTGGGAATATATAGCTTGCAGCTTGCCTAACGTAACATTCACAAGGTAAGGCTTTCAGTTTTTTTTTTTTATATGATCAAAATATATGCTTCATATGTTCTTTCTGGTTTATTAATGCAGTGTACTGCTTTTATTCAGACCTCAGTGTTGAATAATAGTCACCTTTTGCAGTCCTATTGTCTGAGATGCTTCTCCCTCACACACACACACACACACACACGGGTTGCACTCTTCGGTGACTGCAGTTTTGGTACACAATCTGTAATTATAGCATGATTTACTGCCTGTAATTAGGAGACAACTTGCCAAATGATTCCCGAGTATTCTCTTAGGAATTTGGTTTGTTACATTCCTGACAAGTGAGCACGTTGATGTTTGCTGTTTTTTTTGTGTGTGTGTGTAATTTAGTGTCAGGATGAGTGAGTTCTGTGCAGGTGTGCCATGCCGTTGTCATTCACGGGTACCACCGTGGCCTTTGATTCTATGATCAAGAATGCGACAGTAATGTGTCGGCACCCTTGGGTGAACTTTTGACCCCCTTCCTCCAGTCATTGGCCACGCAGATATATTTTGCGATTTGGTAGGTTTGTCAGAAGTGGTGGAGTACTGAGATGTGAGTGGCAATGCTCTGCAATAGTCCAATTGACATGATATGACTAAGTATAGCAAAGCCCTGGATCAGTGGCATACGCAAAAGCACTGTGGATAAGTACTGTGTCTTTGTCTCCCAGTTCTTCTAGTAGTCCCAACTAAGACGGACACCTGTCAAACAGCAGGTCTTTTTAAACATCAAAATGGTGATTTCTTACTCTCCTTCCCCTGTGTTAAGGCTCTAATTGATATGTGATACAGTTCTGTGAACACAAAGCAGTAGGAGTCCTTGAAACTGTGCCCCCCCCACTGCTGTTCCACTTTCAGAGAGACTCTAAGGATCCAGCTTCTAAACATTTAATATGTATGATACTTCACTGGAAAGCACTGTTGTTAAGATACACCGCTTGGTGTACCCGGTGTAATGCACTTCCATAACCTAAGACCTGTCAGCACTCATTAACACTGATGAGTCCCAGCAGTTCCATCGTTAGTGGACTGGCCTTTCATCTCTTGGACATGCTTTTCAGCGGAACAAAGGTTGAAGTACTTGGGGAAGGGGGAGGGAAAAGAAAAATCGCTGCTTAATGATGATTGTAAAGGACCATGTGAAAAATATTCTGGTAGTCTCAGTCTGCTCCTGTGAGGTAGAGTGGGGGGTAGTAGGGGAATCATCTCAAGGTGGGCTGAGTTGGCATGAGTTTGTTCTTCAGCTGAGCCTACTGGTAGTCACTCTTTTATGGTGTTCATTACAGTATGGGTTGGCTGGGATAGACCATGAGATGTAACATCTCGTTCTCATGAGGGTCTCAGGGTGGGGGGTAGTCGTGCAGTTTTACAGGCTGCAGAAAGCACAGCACAGACAAATGACTCAGAATTACTGACATGAAATACAACATACAGAGGCATGTGAGAGCTGGATTCTGTGCTGTCTGTGTGTGTTAGGTGCCTATGAAATGGTGGCAGGGTTCATTTATTTTAAATATTTTGGTGTAGACCTCGATTCTGTTTTGAATTTCAAAACAAATTTTAAAGAGCTGCTGACACCTCAAAGAAAACTTTAAAAAACATGATATTTAGGTTCAACTCAATCTGCTTTCCATATATTTCCTATAGATTTCTCCTCCCCATTATTAGTTACTGAGGAAATTTGCATGAATACATGATCTTTGTCTCTTGCAGTTCATCTGCCTCTATAGCTTACTCCTTACTTGAAGTCATAATCCTGTGTTGTGACATCACAGTCTGTTGTCATATGAGTAACTGATGTCACAAGCAGTGCACTATGACCTCAGCTAGTGAGAAAATATTTTCAGGAGAAAAGATCCTATTTTCATGCAAATGACCTCAGTAATAAGTAATGAAGAGAAGAAATATAAGGTGTCATCTGCTCTTTAAAGGGACACTGTCAACCTGTTTTGCATCATATTATTTCTAGTTAAAAACCCCACATTTTATGTTTGCTTACCTTCTATAAAATTCATAGATGTTGCTGTTTGTTTTGTCTTTCTGCTTGTTTAGTAGAACTGAAATGTATGATAATGTGTATTTATAAACAATTTTGTTTTGTTTCAAACCCTGAATCCGTTCTTCTTGAATACTTCCTAAACATTAGAAGCCCCCCAAACAGTGTAGTCACTCATGATGCAGTGGCCGCCTGAACTGTCACTGCATCATGAGGGGCTGGACTGTGTCAGAGGTGTTCCAAAGTCTAGGAAAGATGCAGACGGAGCTGATCAAAAAATGTAAATAAATCTGTTTTGGTGTGGTAACACCAATATGGTGGGCAGTTTGTTTTTCTCTTTTTAAAAGAAAAAAGAATCAGAATCAAACTAATAGCTACATCAGCAGTCTTTACAGAATGTTAACAATAATTAAATGTGTTTGTTAAACAAGGGACACTTTGAGGCCTAAGAGGGTTGACACTGCCCCTTTAAGCAACTAATCCAAAAACTAGGGGCCCAATTTTAGAAAGAGTAGTGGATGCCGCAAGTCCCTGGTGCACTGAACATACAGTGCAGGGGGATTGCAGCATTTCTGCAGTGCCAATTACAATTTTCTTTCAGGCGCGTCAAATGCCTCAAGTTAGACCAGCTCCCCCGCGGCCTATTTTACTCCTACTTGCCTATGGTGATGTGATCTAGTTAAGTGCTTCTAGTGCAGAGCTACATTTGTTTGATATTATGACAGAATGTGCGACTTTAAGTTGGACATATAACACGAGCCATAGTTCTTGTACGATATTTTACTCTTTACTCTTAGTTGTTCGTAAATGTGCCATACTTCTGGTTCGATATTTTGTTTAGCAATGTGTGCTGCATTACTCTAAGTTGTTCGTATAACACGTGTCACAGTTTGTGTGTGATATTGTAACAAAATGTGTCGCTTTACTTTAAGTTGTTCATATAATGTCATAGTTCTTGTTTGATATTTTGTTTAACAAAATGTGTCACATTACTCTTCAGTTGTTCATATAACATATGCCATAGTTCTTGTTCGATATTTTACTCTTTAAGTTGTTCATATAACGTGTCATAGTTCTTGTTTGACAGTTCAACAAAATGTGTCACTTTACTCTAAATTGTTCCTATAACACGTGTCAGTTTTTGACTGTTTGCTGAACAAATGTGTTCCTTTACTCTAAGTTGCTCATACAACGTCATAGTGTAAAATATTGAACAAGAACTATAAGTTGTTCATATAATGTCATAGTTCTTGTTTCTATATTTTATTTAACAAAATGTGTCGCTTTACTCTAACTTGTTCATGTACCATGTATTGTAGTTATTGTTCAATATTTTAAGAAAATGTCACTATACTCCAAGTTGTTCCTATAACATGTCATAATTCTTGTTCACCATTTTATTTAACAAAATTAGTTGCTTTTACTCCAAGTTGTTCATATACCATGTATCGTAGTTCTTGTTCAATATTTCGTTTAAAAGGGAACTGTCAGCACTAAGAGCTCCACCCCCAAGTGTGGGACTGGTCTCAATTTACAGTTTGTGTGCAAAAACATTTTTTTTTACTTACTGTATACTGTAGTATAGTAGATTGTAGCAAACTAATGTTGCTTACTTTCAGGCTGACGTTTTCTATAACTACAAATCCCATAATCCCCTAGCTGACATCACAGCAGGGTTGCAACAGTGGGAGATTTAATAGTCTGCTATTCATGTTAGAGATTATTTATTTGAAAATTGGTAACTGGGAGAGGCACACGGAGCCAAGGCTTGTTTCCATGTGCGACCCGGGAGAGGGGAACAGTGGAAAAACAGCAGTACAAATACGTAGAAACAGAACAGTCAAGCAATATTTGACAATCAATTAGTAAAAAAAATAAAATAAACACAAAGTAATTGTGTGTACAAAGAATAAAGTGTGGTACAGCGCAATAAGAACACCTTACAATGCATATTCAGAAAAAGTAGCAGTACATGGTGAACACGAACAATATTGGCAAACTGGTGAATGATCTGTAGGGTGAGTTCTTGCCTGACCTTGTAATGGAGGGATCAAACTGAAGTAGTAAGGAAGTGAAACCTAAGCCCTGTTTACATGGTCCCATTTGCACTGGAGTAACCCAATCACAAATGTGACCATGTGGACACATACTAAGTCGTGGTAAGACACCCATTTAACCGGTCCCATGTTCCCTCTCAAGCTTGGAGCACCAACCAAAGTGAATGACTTCCAGTGGATTAAACTGCTGTGTGGAGTGTCTGTGTCATCACAACACGTCCACTCTCTTTTTGCAGTGGTGAGTGACAGTCCAGCCCCCTGACGCATGTCCCCTCACCAGTTCAGACTGTAGCGGTGCAGAGAAGGGCCATGTGGACAGGCAGTTTGCCACTTGCTGGTGCTCGGGATCACAGTGCTGCATGCAGAAAAGAGTAGCGCTGCTGCTGTGGAAACACGGCTCATAGCAGGAGCAGGGTCCCAGCCAGCTGCAAACTAAGATAGAGTAGGACTAGGCCAGAGAGGTGTCGGGAAGAGAGGAAATAGGAACAGATGGGGAGAGTTTGGAGTTTCAGCTGGTGCCTAATGGAGCCATGGGATGGGGAGAGGGAGGAGGGGAGTTGGTTCCAGAGTGAGGGAAGTCAATAGACGGCAGATTACCCTGCAGAGGAGTGGGGATCAGGAGTGGAAAAAGTGTAATTTTCCCTGGAAAGGAGGGAACGGGAAGCAGAGGGGAGTTGGGAGAGAAGCAAGGAGAGGTAAGAGGGGTGGAACCAAATCAATATTTGGCTATGAAGGTGGTACAATGAGCCTTGTGACGTGAGGGCAGGGGGACAATGGATAGGGATGAATACAGTGAATGATGGTGAGTGCGAGGGGGCAGGAGTTTGTAATAAAGCAGTGGAAGGTGTTGCAGAAGGTGTCCAGTATGGTGAGGGACGTGGAAAGGACAGTGCCATAGACCACATTTGTGTAGTTGAAGACAGGGAGCACCATTTTGGTAACAAGTTCCCTGTGGACATGAGCAGATAAACAATCTTTGCTGTGGTACAGTGCACCAAGCCTGGGGTGGAGTTTAGTGTAAATGGCATTGTTGTGGGCTGACAAGTCAGGCTTACTGTCTAACCACACTCCAAGGTACTTGAAGGACTGGATTACTTCAAGGGGCGTGCCAATCAGAGTAATGAAGATGGAGTTGGGGGGAGGAGGGGGGAGACAGTGAGTTTGGCCAGTTTCTGACTGGTACCAAAGGTCATGGACACCTTTTTTTATATTCTGTTTACTTTGCGTTTACTCTGAGTTGGTTGGATTGGAACTGGTGCAGAATTTGTTGAAGTCCTGCTGGAGCATGTCTTCCACAGCTGCATAATACATATCCTGATCTTTTGCTTGGTGGTCCCATTGTCATCCTGGGGCTAAGTACAGTCACAGAGGACTGTACTTAGCCTCAGGAGAACAGCAGGACCGGAAAACAAGTGTTCATAGCTTATAAAAGCTCTAACATGCAGTAGGCAGTGGTGGAGCTGGGTTTGGGAGCCCGAGGGGGGCCATTCAGTTAATCATGGGCTCCGCAGTGGGCACTAAACAGTGAATAAAGATGGTGGAGGGGCACCACAACTCACACTGGAGCAGCCAGGAGGGGAGACTGCTCCCCCCAGCCCCCCTTTAGCTCTGCCACTGGCAGTAGGCTGTTTAATCTCACAGTGCTGCAGTCCTGTTCTGATGTCACCTGCAGGGGATTCTGGGATTTGTAGTTACAGAAAATGTCAGCTTGGATGTAAGAACAATTAGTGTGATACAATATATTACATTACAGTAAACAGTAAGTACAAAAAGATATTTTTACGCACAAAATGCTAACTAGGACCAGCTGTCCACTTAGGTGCAGGGGTCTTTGTGATAACTGCTCCCCTTTAACAAAATGTGTCACTTTACCTTAAGTTGTTCATATAACATGTATCGTAGTGAGCTGCATAAAAATTTAGGATTCCTGTCACTTAACTCAAGACATACTATTATTTCTATACAAATGGGTAAAGGTAGAACCTTCTCCCAAGAGTGTTATTTGTCTTGGGAATGCTACATGACAGAATCCCAAATGAGTGGATAAAATAAGTTCAAAGACTTATAAGTAATTTCATTTGGATGTCTGTGTGATTCACGCTGTTGTCTTTTTTTTTTTTTTGCTACTCCTTCCCTCCACTCTTTCAGACTTCCCATACACACACCTCGCCGCTGTCGGAGTCTGCCCCTAGAGTACCTGATCACACTGCCCTGGATCCATGATGCCCGGTTAACCCACTGGTGGGGTGAGGAGGAACTCTCTCCCTAGAACCTCCCCAGCAACTGTTCTGCAGTGGACCCTGCACAACGGAGTCTGCCCCAACCACCCGCGAGTGTGTGCAGTGAGGTGTCGTCACCTAAGAGTAACAGGGGGTTGTTTCCTTTGTTCATCCCCCAACGTCAACGTGCAATGAGGGGCTAGGAGTGAGGAGACACGCTGAGACATGCCTCCTACTCCGTCCCTCTGCCGACATCTACCCATCCCCTTCCACTGCTATCTCCATGTACCGCACCTTCCACCCGAGCACCCCCAGGTGGCGGTGTTGCAGCGGGAGTTTGCAAGTGGCCCCCCCGGAGAAGGAGAGCAGCCGTTGGACACTCCATCCTTCTCCTCCCTGGCCGACCCCCGGTGATCCATGCTCATTCCTGAACACTGATTGCTGGCATGGTATGAGGTAAGGCTTCCAGCGCCTCAGCCCTCAGAGCCACTGGGCTGGCCATGCTGTTGTCTTGATGTATTTTTACACTGTTTGTGCCAGTTTCTGGCCCGTGCTGCGCCTGAGAAAGGTGGGTAGATCAGTGCAGCAACCCAGTTACCAAATGAATAAATAAATAAAAAAACTAGGAGTAATTGAGTGAAATAAACAAGGACAGTAGAGAATAGGGTCCTTGAAGTTCCAGACATTAAAAACTATAAAGGGGCTACACAGATGCATTATATTGGTAAATGGCTACCAAAACAAGAAGGTACATAGATACATAGACAGTGTTGGCAGATAAGGGCCTATGGCCCACCCAGTCTGCCCATTTGAGCATGTAAGTTCAGTTTGTTTTCCTAGAAGTCTGTTTCCCCTTACCCCTGACCTCTAGAATTCCTTTGCGTCTATCCCATGCATTCTTAAATCCTGTGATTGTTTCTGCCCCCACCACTTCCTCTGGCAGGGTGTTCCACTTGTCCACCACTCGTTCTGTGAAGAACGGTAGTCAGCAGTATATTTACATACCCAGCTGGGTAGACACTGAAAAAGGTATTCGCAGCAGTGTTAACATAGATACTGATCAGTGGTTATACTGGCAATGTTTAGGTGAGGAAACTCACACATCTAGGTTTCTAGGTAGTGAAATTGACATTTCTAGGTGGTGGAACTCTTCTGTAGTAGTCAATGGAGAAAGGTGACAGAGGTGGCGGAACTGTTATACAAGTTTGTTAACAGATGGTGGAACTGAGTTTGTGTGGGCTCCTGCCCAGTTTAACCCCCGATACTGATGTATTGCATTACAAGGTATTGGCACTTTCAATTTAAAATCAACTTTTTGGAAGCTATCCCAAATAAAACAGAAATCAAGCAACTAGGTCTGACAAACTCCAGTGACCCTGGGTCCTGCTCGAATCCTCATTTTCGTCTGGCTTGCTCCCAAGGGATCTATTTGTGGGCTTTTAAACAACCTCTTTAAATAACAAAGGAAGCACAAGGACAAAAGGATTTCACATCCTGCACTTGTACTTGAGTAAGTGTGCCCAGGCTATCAATGTAATGGGGCTGGGAGTGTATGCCTGCAGGGTCTTGCATAGCCAAAGCCTCTTGTCAATCCCTGCCTAGCTGTGACCCTGGATGACCTCCGTCATGAGTTGAACCAATGTTGTACCAACAGTCACACCATGTCCAACAGCTGTCTGGGGGTTGCCCTCGTAACTTTTCTTGTCCTACTTTGCCTTGACAGAATTACACTATCCTTATGGAATGAGGATGGCTCAAATAAATCTAGGACCGAGCACTATGATTTTACTTTCTCCAACCTTATTGTTTATAATACAAGGATACTACAAACTAATCTTCTTCTCTACCAAAAGGGCTGTTCCTACCATTCTCTCTATATGTTTAGGAAACTACGGAACAAGTTTGCATTATCAGTGTCAGTGGCTCAGTAGGTATCACACTCGCCTCTGAGGCCAGGAGATCAGAGAGCTGTGGGTTCAGTTCCCACATCTGGCACTTGGGTTAATATCCCAATACTGACACTGTAGTGCAGCATGAGAGGGGTGCTGCACTTCTGAGGTGCCGTCTTTCAGATGAGACGTTAAACCGAGGTCCCATCTGCCTGGATTGGTGGTAGTTCAGGTGGATGTTAAAGATCCCATGGCACTTATCGAAAAGCGTGAGGGAATTTCCCCGGTGTTCTGGCCAGATTTCCCTCATTCACTAAAAATACTACCAACAGCTTAATCTGGTGCAAGGTCAGTTGGCATTAATCTGTATCCCCCTCCCCCGGGTCGTGCCTGAAAATAGGCAGGATTTGTCTAGTGCACTTACCCGGTCAACAAAAACTAAATAAATAAAATAAATAAATAAATTATCCCATCCTTTTCTAAACGTGGGGCTGTGGTTCCTTGTCATCATTGCCATTCTGCTATCTGGGGGATATAGAGACAAATCCGGGGCCACTAGATGCTTATTTCTCAGCAGATGACATACATAGTATGTCCAAACATGGGCTGTTAATTGCACACTTGAATATAAGAAGTTTGATGTGTCACTTTGTGGAACTGGAGTCATGGGTCAAACTGTACAATCCTGATATCCTCTGTCTCACTGAGACCTGGCTAAAACCATCGGTTACTGACTCCCTCTGCTCCCTGCCAAATTACTCTATTATTCGAAGGGATAGGATATCGAACAAACGTGGCGGAATTGCTCTGTACTACAAAAATAATCTGACTGTCTCTCTTCTCGCTATCTTGGATGCTCAATCGGTATGTGAATACTTGCATGCTACCCTTGCATTGGGAGCCAAGAAACTACATGTTATCTATGCGTATAACCCCCCAGCGGGAGGGATTGCGGGTCTAGAGTACCTGTTGGAAAATACTTCTCAGAATTTTAATCATAATGAAGTTGTCATCTTAGGGGGCCTAAAGTTAAACTAGCTTGGGGCAGCTCTCAGTTCTCTTCAATCTCTGACTCATACTGTAGCTACAACCTGCATCAGATGGTGACAGTGCCGACTAGAAGTCTGTCTTCATCACCACTAGGCACACTTTTGGATTGGGTGCTGGTAAACCGGATCGAACACTTCTCAGTCACTGGTACTCTTGCTGATGCCTTAACTGACCACTCTCCTACTTTCTGCAAACTGTCCTTGGGGGCATCTCCATCTCCTCCACCACGTCTCATCACTCTCACAAACTTTGCTCACCTAGACCAAGAGGTGTTTCTGTATGACATCTCCAGAATTGATTGGTTGGAGATCTGTCTATCACACTGTTCTCAGGATGCTTTTAACCTCTTCATCACTAAATTCCTTACAGTTCAATGTAAATATGCCCCAAAGATCATCCGGAGAGTGAGGGGTAAACAAACAAGATGGCTAAACAAAGACTTGCTCAAACGTTTGTACCTTAGAGATAAACTCTGGAAGCGCTACAAAACATCAGGCCAGCAAACAGACTTCAACGCTTAACGTATGCTACGGAATTTATGTAAAAGACAAGTCAGAGCTGCTAAGAGCAAGTACTATAAAGACCTACTGATTAACTCAGCCAATGATCCCAGAACATTCTGGTCACATATCAAATCCTTCCTAGGATCCTCACAGTCAACTACCCCTGGTGATATGCTAATAAATGATGTGCATTGCAATGACGCACAAACCATAGCTAATTCTTTCAACCTGCATTTCTCTGATCTCTCCCAATATACCTCTTCCTTCAATCCCACTGCAGTGTCCTCCTACTCCTCATCAGGAACCTGTCTGGATAAGTTGGAAGTGTTGTCCCCTGTGCCTCCTTATACTCCTCCATTCTATTTTAAGGCTGTGTCTAGAAAGGAAGTCCTGAATCTCCTGAGGTCCATCTCTGATCATACCAGTTCTGGCTCAGACTTCCTTGAACCCCACCTCTTAAAACTTGCAGCTCCCCTTATTGCATTACTGCTGGCGGCCAAAATGTATACATTGTCACTTTCAGGTGGAGTGGTCCCTGACCTCTGGAAAGCTGCTTGGATCACACCTGTACTTAAAAAAAAAAAAAAAAAGGGGGATCCTAAGGTTGTCATGAACTACAGACCAACTGCCATACTCTCGGTACTGAGCAAAATCCTGGAGAAAATTATGTAACTTAGACAACTGACTATCTACCAAGTACAGCCTGCTCTCGGATACCCAACATGGCTTCAGGAAAGGACATAGCACATCGACTGCACTCCTTAAATTCACCACAGACACTCTTTCAAAAATGGATACTGGCAATCTGACCGGGGCTGCCTTTATTGACCTCACAAAGGCTTTTGACCTTGTTGATCACACTTTGCTTCTCTCCTCACTTCAACACCTGCATTTCTCCTCCTCTGTTGTTGACTGGTATGATAACTACCTGACAAATAGAACTCAATTGGTGAAATTTAATTCCTCTCTATCGAACAGTACCACCATTAACATTGGTGTACCCCAGGACTCCATCCTAGGGCCCCTCCTATTATCTCTTTATATAAATAACATTGGAGCAGCTCTAAAATCCTGCTCTGCTATTCTACATGCTGATGATCTTGTCATCTATACAAGTTCTACTAATATAGACACTGTCAACTCAACCCTTTCCTCTGACTTTAACAATATCCAACACTGGCTATATGACCACAAACTGTCTGGCAACACTAGCAAAACTAAAGCCATGCTGCTCCGATCGGCCCCAAAGCTCTTGGCTTGCACAACAGCACTGACGGTGCAGGACTTAAAATGTCAATTACTGTTATGTGTGACCTCTTTCAAGTAGCTGGGCATCCTGCTAGATCAGTCTCTTGATCTTAATCTTCATGTACATTCTGATTGCAGAGCTGTCAACTCCAAACTGGGTGTTGCATATAAGACTAGTTATATGCTCATGCCATCCGCTAAAATGGCCACTGTGAGGGGGATTCTGCTCTGCTTCCCACCCTAACCTATGGGGCTCCCTTATTTGGGGCTGCTCATAAAACTGACCTACTCAGGTGGGATATTACGTATAACAACATATGTCGCTATGCCTCTTCTGTTCCTCGGCTTAAACACCACTGTCAGCTTTATAATTATCTTGCTGGCTCTGTCTGTTAGCTAGTAGGAAATACTACCTTGGCTCTCTTATTGATTCGATAATTCGAAATCAAACCCCTAGGTGTCTTGCAGCTATGCTTGTTCCTCAGGACACACTCCATAGTCTATGATCAGCTGATAAATCCTTCCTGAATTTGCTGCGGTGCCGCACTAGGAAAGGAACTGTTGTATTTGAGCATGCGGCTCCACAGCTGTGGAATTCCCTTCTCCTTGACATTAGACTTTCTAGCTCCCACACATGCTTTACGAGAAAACTGTACTCAAATCTGCTGATTGCTGATACCTGTTCCTGCTTTCACCCTACCTAATGACTGATGTCTCTGGTCATACAATAGTATTTCCTCACCTCTATATAACCCTCTTACTGCCTCAGCCTGTCCCGGCTCCCTTTCCCTGCCCATATACAATCTTACACTGCAGGCATCTCCCTTACACTTACATACACTCATGTAATCTAATTTCATGGCTTTTTCCCCTCTTCCTCACTTACCGACCTTTTCCTTAATGACACCCCCTGCTCTCAATGGTTATTTCTTCCTTTTGTGATACCTTCTTTTGTTTTTGTGTACCTTGTTCTGTTTATATGATATGTCACCTGATAATTTATTGTCCAAGGCCCTCTCTATTCATTGCATAGGTAGGCACCTATGAACTTATGAATGGTCTACTCAGTATGTCTCTGATATATTGTATCTACTTTATCTCATTGTATGTAAAGCGCTTTACTTTGTATGTTCCGATATATTGTATCCTCTTTAAATCATTGTATGTAAAGCACTTATAATTTGCTATCCTGCTAAGTTTCTGCATGTCTCTACACTCCCGGGTCGTGCCTGAAAATAGTCATTTTATGGCTAGTGCACTTACCCAGTTAACAAAAGCTAAATAAATAAAATTGGCAGACTTCCTCCAGCTTTTAGATCTTGGCCGTTATGCTATACACACGAAACCCTCACAAACGACACGAGACAGGTGGAATGTATAGGCATAGTTTGGAACAACCACTCTGGAGGAACAGCAGTTTCAAAATAAACAACAACATCTTGAATAACATTCACTGGAAAGAAAAGGACATTTTCACAGTGGAGCAATTAACTGTGATGAAAAAGTCCATACATTTTAGAGGTCTGCAAAATAGATATGCTATGAGACCAGGTGACGCATACTATCTACTACCGACACAGCATTCTATCAGACAACACTGGGAGGGGGAAGGGATGACAAAGGAGAACAACCCCTGGTTGGGGGAATGTTCTGCAGATATGCCAGCAGAATGCTCAGTATCGCAACTGTATAGCAGCCTAATGAATCACAAATTTGGAAGAGTCGAGAATGCAGTAGAATAGTAAAGACTTTAGAGTTGGATACCTCATGGTGGAAACAGGATAACATTTGGTCTTTTGCAGGGAAAGCAACATTGCTACAGGACTTAAAAATCCAGCAATTCAAAACCACAAAAATTTTGTATTACACCCCCAAAAAGTTATTCCCGATGAAAAGTATTCCCTCACCTATGTGTTACAAGAATGAGAATGAAGATGGTACACTTATGCATGTGCTATGGGATTACTCAGAAATAAAGGATTTTTTGAATGAAGTCATAAGTAGGCTAAACATATTGTTAGGTGTGCAAGATCTGTTTACTCCAGAAGTTTGTACATTGGGGAAAGTAACAGAGAAGGAAGTTGCGGAAAGTAGAAGTCACAGAATATATCTAATTGCTAATATAGCAAAGAAACAAATTCTGAAATTATGGCTGGATAAAAGAAAGCCAGCTTACAATGAATGATTACAAGATACACTTGAAACACTAAAACTAGAAATAATTACGCATAGTCTCAGAAATGAAAATAAGGCACATCTCAAAAAGTTTGGAAAGCACGAAGTTTGGATTGTAATTCCTGAAGATTAGTTTAAATGTTTAGGATTGCTCAACTAATAATAATTAAATACCACTCACCTTAAACCTTAACAGCAAATACTCAGATTAACATAATTAAAATGGCTGTCATAGAGCCATACCCTGTCAATAATTTCTCAATGGTATAAAGTCTGTGGAATTAACAAGTGACCTAGGTATTATGTCTGTAAGTTAGAAATCAAGGATGTCTAACATGGGTCTAAGCAAAGACATAAGGGCCATTACAGAATGAAATTGCCTTTTTTTAGGAACACTATCAATAGTCATGAATCTGTGTATAATTAAAGTTTTGTCTCAAGTGTTAGAATATATTGTTAAATATTTAGGTTAACCAGATACAAGATACGTGGTGCTGATGTGTTTCTGTTCTGATGTGAATACAGAGTATGTATCGAAAGTATAAAGGCATGGGTATATCCACAGTAGCAAATGACTATTGTAAGAAATCTCAGTAGTTGTGGTTGTTATAGCAATGATACAAATTACATACCATTACTGATATATTCATAGCTAATGCTCACTCCTTTCCTGTGCTTAAACCTCTCCTCCGTGATTTCTCTTCCCACTCCTGCAGTTGTTGCTGATGTTGGTTTTTAAAACCCCTTTTTTCTGAAACTTTTAACATATTTTTTCAGCAATTCCCATTTTCATTGCATCATTAATTCCCTCTGCTCTTTATTTTGATACGTTGATTAATATTTATTTGCACTTTCATCAGTTCTGCAATTTCCTGTATGTCATTTATTGTTTGGCAGTTTTTTATCCTTGGGCGTTTTCGTCTTGTGTTTGATACATTTATTTCCATGTAATATATTTTTACTCTGTGTTTTGCATCTGTTCTTTCCTCCTTTTTTCCCCTTCCCCTAGGATGCATCAGAAAATGAGCTGTTATCAGATCAGTATCTCATTCCTGGTAAAATCTTCAAGATAAATAAATGATATTGTTGTACTGTGTTTCATGTATGATGACTGTTTAAAATAAATAAAACGTGATTTAAGAAAATGGGTAAAGGCAATGTGCTATCGACCCTCCTAACTCTTCCAGCACCATTGTTGGAATTACGGGAAGGGGCGGTTGCCAGGGCTCGTCCCCCATAGCTCTATGGCTCTATGTTGGCTGTGTTTGTGGTTAGTACCCCAGTTTGCACCAAGGGCACATCTAAACATTTTTATCAAGCAGGTTGCAGTTTTGTCAAGGGGTGGCATTTCCCCCGATAAATGGAAAATGTGCCACTTTAAAGGTCAGATTAGGTTAACCGGCTACTGCTTTCTGGCCTAAAGAGGTAGCGGGTGGTACTTACAGTAGCCACATAGCTGGATCCGTTAGTGAGGCACATCTTCACCTGAGCCCACTGGACGACGATGTCCAAGGGTAGAGAGAAACACTGGACACTGGCTCCAGCCAGGCAGACAATGGACCCCAATATGTACGGATCCCCTGCACAGTCAGGGACATCTCCTTATGCCACTCAATAATTTGGGGTATATCCTTCTCCACTCCTGCTGCAGCTGGGGGAGGGGGTGAAGCACGGCTCCATGGAGAGCAAGGTGTTGTCTGATTAGTTGTGTTGCAGTTCGGAATGGCCGTTGGCGATCCTGAAGGAAGGATTGGGCTGGAGTAATGGAGGAAGCATAAACCATAAGTAACAAAATAAGAATAAAAAGCAGTCCCAGGGGACTGTCAGCAGTTTTGAGAGACAGTTCTAAATACGCACAGTACACTCTCAGTATTGTATCATTGCACATGTAAATGGCTGAAGCAGAGTATTCAGAGTTCAGACCACAAATGATGTGTATCATATACTTTATAGGAGTAAAGAAATGAATTTCTAGATATACTCTACATGTGTAATATATATTGTGTTCTATAGAATGTAATTAGTGAATAAACCGGTGGTGCTCAGTTGGACAGAAACCAGTGAAGATGTCACTTTGTGTTGGATCTGTTTACAAGTCATCAAAAGAAAAATAAACATACCTGGCTTATTTTGAGCAGCAGGTCAGGATTTTGAATGGTTGCGTATGGTGTTTTTTTTTTCTTTCAAGTCAAATAAAATATCAGATTTGTTTGTTTCATTGAGGGGGGGTGTCTTCACACTTCTAGACTATTTGATGGTGGGCGACGGGACACTGAGCAGCTGCATGCAGGGTAGGAGTTTTAAAACATTTCGCCAAAACAACATATTTTGTTTATGCTATAGGTGGCCTGACTTGTGGGCGTTGTATTATTGAAGTGATATCAGAACCATATCTTAGCACCACAGTAGTGATATGTCATGGAAGGGCTAGAATTCTAGTGCCATGGCAATAACTATATTATGTGTATTGTGCCTAATATATATATATATATATAATATTGTTACTACATGTTATAGTATGATATTTATTTTTGCACTTGATACGTGATTTACTACTGTAACCGATGTGTGATTGCCAGGATGCTATCGCACATGAGCTGTGCTCAATCGCTTTATTCCATAACAAAAACTGAAATTAATTGAAATGGTACTGCCCCCATAGTTGGGGTTACAAATGAAGTTTTGTGCTAAGCCCCCATTTTGGACATTGATAATGCAGATGGAATAGCCTCAGATTTGGCAAACATGCTCTGGGTGGCAGGATCTCTGAGTCCTGACATTTTTCTAATGATTGGTTCAGTGGTTTAAAAGTTGGGGAATGGTGACAGGTGAAACCTTTCAGGTTCGCTGTAGTCTGGGTCAGGGATGATTCTTAAATAGGTAGTTTTACTGGAAGATGGTTAGTTTCTACATTATTAAGAAAAAAAAAAAAACATTTTCTCACATGCACAGAATGCTTTTTCATAAGTGTGTTTCATGTCAGCAGGAGTTTCTTCGTGACTCAAAACTGTTGACTTGAGCCATTTTCATTACAGTTAAAGGGCTTATGTCAACAACCCTGAGCCCCCTTCTGCCCGAACTGGCATGTTGTTTTTTAAATGGCCAGTGACTGGCCCCAAGCCCATCTGATGCTGATCCCTATCCTGCCTGACTCAAGTGTTTTAAATAGCATTGCCATGGCAGGTGGTCATTCCTGCACACCACTAGCTCCCTCCCACCTGACAACTGCTTTAAATATTGCTACTGGTAGTGAGTGTGCATTCTCGTCCCCAGTCTTCCTCTCCTGCCTGACCCAGCTGCTTTAAATAACATTGGCAGTGGTGCCCAGTCCTGTTGCCGATATCTCTCTCCTGCCTGGCCCACCTGTTTTATTGGCAGCTGGTGCCTAATCCCACTATCAGTATCCCCCCTTTTGCCTGACCCATTAAGAAAAAATCCTGCTACCCTCACCCACCTTCTAGCATGCATGACACTCTCTACCCCACTCATTGGTGCAAATGTCCAGTCCCATATAGTGACTACTCAGTTCCCCTTAATATAGATACATAGATACATAGACAGTGTCAGCAGATAAGGGCCTGTGGCCCACCCAGTCTGCCCATTTGAGCTTGTAAGTTCAGTTTAAGTTTTCCTAGAAGTCTGTTGCCCCTTACCCCTGACCTCCTGAATTCCTTTATGTCTATCCCATGCATTCTTAAATCCCATGATTGTTTCAGCCTCCAACACCAACATGCTTCTCTTCCTGCAATAAAAAAATGGTGACCCAGCCCAGTGGTGTTGAGGGTTGAGGTGCTGGATGCCACACCTCATGCTACACTGGAGACCAGGATTTAGGAATGAGCCCAGGTCTTCGGGGCTTGGCTGGGTGGGGGAGGAGTTGGATTGAGCCGCTGCTTGGCAACTCTCCTCTCCTGGGGAGGGTTAGGTGCCATTCCGACTAGTGGCCGGTGTCAGGAGGGGGAGGACACCATTAGGCGCGTGGCTGCAGCTGTGTCTCAGCACGGCTCCCTGCCTGGACTTCGTTCCTTCATGCCAGTGTCCTCTGGAGGTGGGATTAGGGACTATGCAGTTACCTATGTACCCATGTACAAACTCCCAACCCCACTGTGGTGCAGCGTGATCCCAAAAGGGGGATGGGCACTATGGATCAGCAGTACATCACCACTGAGCCCGGGCTGGTGCAAGTGGGTGAAAAATGTGCTAGAAAAAAAATGCTGGTTAAAAAATGAGTTCAGAGGGACTGCTTGATGGCTCAGTGGAGGGGTGGAGTGCTTCCGTGCCAGTGACTTGGGTTTGTAAGTGAGCCTGAGGTTACTGGGATCAGGCAGCCAGGCTGGAGGGAGACGTCTGGGCTCCGGCACAGTAGCAGCCCCCTGCAATGGGCTGGGGAGCTTGCTCCCTCACTGGGTTGGCATCAGCCCAGAGTGTGCTGCTGACACTGAGAATGCCAGAGGCTCCAACCGATGTCACAGGACGGTAGAAGGGGGTGACAGAGAAGGGTGAGAGAATGTCAAAAAGATATGTGCCTCAGCAGTCAAGCATGATGGTCCTGTCAGTCCTTGGGCCTTGCTCCATGTGGATCCCTGCCGGCCACAACGGAAGTGGAATGCCAGTCAGTGCTGAGGGTTGGCAAGGAGCAAAAGTGAGGAGAGGGCAGTGGTCAAAGGGCAAAAGCTTTATAAAAAAAAAAAAAAAGGTCTGAAATGGTCATAATGTGTGTGTGTGTGTGTGTGTGTGTGTGTGTGTGTGTGCCTTGACTCAGCTTATTTTTCAGTATTTGCAAATCAGACTCAAACTGTGTTTTTTTGGGGAGTTTGATTTATAAGGTGACAATTATATTGTTGTGAGGTACGGAGCTCCTACCTGAGACAGATCACTGACAGACTAGAGTCAGTACAGCCCGCTCCTGGGGAAGGACAGACTAGAGTCAGTATAGCCCGCTCCTGAGGAAGGACAGACAGACTAGAGTCAGTACAGCCCGCTCCTGAGGTAGGACAGACAGACAGACTAGAGTCAGTGCAACCCACTCCTGAGGAAAGACAGACAGACAAACTAGAGTCCGTACAGCCCACTCCTGAGGAAGGACAGACAGACAAACTAGAGTCAGTTACTATGCTTTATCCTTTTTGCATCCGGTGGCAACTCCCCATCAGTCACCTGCCTCCCCAGCCAGACCTGGAAATCCCCGTACCCAGTGCCCCCTGGATTACCACCCCAGGGCGGAGCCTCTGGAGCCCCCCCATCCAGTGAGACCCTGTCAGTGCTTGGTCTCAGATAAGATGGGGACCCTGATCCACTACAAGGCTAGGGCATCATAGGGCACACTGGAGGTATTTTTACTTGTGGGAGTGTGTCGAGCAGATGCCACAGCGCAACCTATGCCATACATCTGACATGTCCCCCTTAGAGCAGCTTTCATTGGTGCTCCGGTAATGGTGTGTCTCGTGATCACCCGGGAGTACCGAACTGGAGTCAATCTACCCCCTTACCCCCTCCAAGGTGGAGAGCGTGCAGTGGCCAAACAATCCACCCCCACCCCTGGCAGGCCATCGGGCGTCCCGAGTCACCCGCATCACAGCGGTAATTCTTTCTGCTATGCCAGCAGGCTGGCCTGGGGCAGATACTGTTAACAGGTTTAAACACAGTTGGGACAGGGCAAGAGGACTCATAGTCTAGAAGGGGGCAGCAAGGGTTTGAGTGGTGGGGTGGGGGGAGGGCTACAGCCCACCACGGCAGTAAGTCAGTGGGGGGAGGTAGTATAGCAAGGGCCAACTCGATGGACCTATGGTTTCCTTTGGCCACCAAATTCTATTCTCTGACCCCCTCTGATCCTCTGACAACCCTTCTTTCCTAATCCCCTGTTGGAAATCCTCTGCTGGGAAAATTGCAGTTTCTTCCCACCTGCCTGTCTCCTCTGGAATAGCCCCCCCCCCCCCTTCCCTCAATACAAGTGCACAGCATACATGCTACATGCTTGTTAAGCATGCGGACTGCATGCAGCACACATGCTGCACACTTGTATTTCTGTAAGGATCCTTTCCTCCTCCTTCTCCCGCTTTTGCTTGAAGTCCTTGCTCCCAGAATTCTCTTCTTACCCTTCTTTTTTTATCATTTAACAGTTTATCTCACCTGCAGTCACAGTCCTGCACTACATCCAGCCATGGCTCATTCCACCTCCGACCCCAAAGCTCCGCAAGCCCAGCTGGCAGACGCATCTCTACCTGCGAAGGGGGGCCCCCCCCATAGCCCCTGTGCCCGGCGAGGAACCATTACCGGCACATACCATTCCGGGCATCATCGGCCGGTGGAACTGCAGCTGTCAAGCTGCCGTGGATCTGTGCTGCCATTTTCCTCACTATTTTACTCTCTAATGGAAGCACGGCCATGCAAGAACGTCAGCGCACTGACATGCAGATGTCTGCCATGCTTCCCCCCCACTGGCACCCGCGCAACTGCAGTACCACTGGGCATCCTCAGTGACCAGCAGAGCGCGGTGTGTGTGCACGCCGTCTCCCCAGGACTAGGAGAGCTGTTGTTGAACGCTTAATCCTAGTCCTCCCCTGCCGACCCCCAATGACCCAGGCTTGTTCCTGAACCTGGGTCGCCGGCGTGGGGCGAGGTGTGGTGTTCAGCGCCTCAACCCCTCAGCGCCACCAGGCTGGCTTCTTCTTACTCGTGATTGCATGACCTGTACTTAACTTCTGAAGCACAATGGGACTGGTGACAAGCAAATCTTTTTTTTTTTTTTTATCTATTTTTTTCTCCCCTCACCCCTGCGATCTAATCTGGGATATACCCTGTTGTCAGATATTAGGATATATCCATTTCAGGCTCTGTGAGCTGGCATGTAGACAGCTGGGAATTTTCTCCCTGGTTTTCACCCCCTATATCCTCCCTCCTCCTCCTGACGTGAGCGGTGCCTTACTATGTCACACACACAGCAGTCCCCTCTGGGAAGATAAACTCCCCGGCCCAGCTGCAGAGGTCACTGTTGCACCAGAACCCACCACCAGCCCTCCCCAACTGACGTGTGCTGGCTTTCGACAGCTGCCTACAGCCTGGCCTGCCCCGGATGTGGTGTATGAAGTCCGCTCCCCTGACATCCTGCACCCTGGGCAGCTCTCAACTGGCAAATCTCTCCTTTCAAAAGTTCTTATACGTATTACTGTATATTGGATCCCCTTGTCAGCTGCCAGGGATTCTGGGATGTGCCCAAAGTGGAGCACATTGTCTAGTTTTGGGATGGGGAAGGCAAGATCAACCAGATAAGTATAATTTTTAAAAAGTACAAAGTAACATTTTTTTCCTCTGTTAAGCCCATGATGAGGCAACACCGCACTTAGATGTGGGGAGCGATATACTACAGTTCCCCATTAATATAAGTAGGATATCTTGACATGGAATATTCTTTTTAATCTTCCCAGTATACTGTTTCCTGTGTTTATTTAGACATAGTAATCATTTTCCTCCTTTTACGGTACTTTGCTGATGCTGCCTTTTTCTTGCCTGACAGCTCATTTTCTTTTTTGACTACTAATCAGTTTCAGAAGCAGGTGACATCTGTTGAGTGGAGTCCTGCAGCGAAAGTCTCACTCAACGCTTCTACTCAACTGATGTCACAGTTCCAGAACAGGTCAGTAATTAAAAAAAAATATATATATATATCAGGTGAGTAAAAAAGGTACTTTCACAAAATGGGGAAAACACAGCATGGTTACAAATTACAACTTGTTTAAGAAGCAGTTCAGAGGAGAGACTAAACAGATGATGCAGATGACGCATATGCCCAAATTACAGGGCCACTAATTTATGGTGAATGAAGTAATGAAATTTTCATTTTTAGGATCTGAAATTCCAGGAATTGCACGGTTAATTGCCACAGTAATTTCCGTGTTTTATTATAATTCTGCCTAGCATCTGTTATGTGAGCAAGTATACAGACTATAAAACAAGATGTACATAAGCAAATTAAATGTCATTATTACAGGAAATAATTTACAGCAGAATGCAAGGTAAACACACTGGGACCCATGGGAGTACTCGCCTCCCCTCCAGAGGTGAGGGGTGGCCATCCTGGGCTACATATTTGAGGACTGTGGCAACCAGGGGAAAGCCAAACACTCAATAGGACAGCTGCTCTTGTCACTGGAGAACTGAGCAAGGGCAGCAAGTGAATCTGGGATTCAGTGCCAAAAAGTGTAAAGTGAAGCACATGGGGACTGCGAACTCATGTACAGAATACTGGACGGGGCGAGGGTAGTAGTTTTTTTTTTTTGTATTCCTTGGTAACTGGGTAAGGCCCACTAGGCACAAGTGACTGTTTTCAGGTGCGAGCCGGGAGCATGGGCTTGGTAAGTGACTTGCTCAGAGTCACACAGTATGCAAGTGTAGGTTGTGGGAATCGAACCCAGGCCTGATGGATGTACCAAGCTCATTCATAGCTCATTACTCTAACCTCTAGGCTATATTGCCAGGTTGGCAACAACAGCTGAAGAAAGGGACTTTGGAGTCATTATTAGTGACTCACTCAAACTGTCCAGCCAATGCAACAAAACCTGTAGCAAGGCAAAAGGGTGCTGGGATACACTGGAAGGGGATTACAGTGCGATACCCCTGTACAGGTCACTGGTGAGGCCTTGCCTGGGGCACTGTGCCCAGTTCTGGAGTCTGCATCTGAAAGGACAGTAACAGGCTAGAGTCTGTACAGCAAAAGATCACCAAGGTGAACAGTGGCCAACAGGGCAGATTCTATGTGGAATGGCTAGAGGTCCTATACATGTACTTGCTGGAGGCCAGAAGTAAGAGTGGTACCATGATAAAGATATATAAGTTCTGAAGAGAGCTAATAGAGTGAACTGTGATTACCTATTTAACAGGAATAGTAGATAGATGGATAGATGGATACTGTCTGTAGCTAGATAGAGAGATGCTGTCTGTAGACAGATAGATATAGTGATGCTGTCTGTAGATAGATAGATAGATATATTGATGCTGTCTGTAGATAGATATATAGATACTGTCTGTAGATAGATAGATAGACAGGTAGATAGATATGGTCTGTAGATAGATACTGTCTGTAGATAGATAGATACTGTCTGTAGATAGATAGATAAATACTGTCTGTAGATAGATGTTGTCTGTAGATAGACAGATGGATACTGTCTATAGATAGATATACACTGTCTGTAGATAGATAGATATATACTGTCTGTAGAGGGAGAGATAGATAGACAGGTAGATAGATAGATAGATACTGTCTGTAGATAGATAGATACTGTCGATAGATAGATAGATCAATAGATAGATACTGTCTGTAGATAGATACTATAGATAGATACTGTCTATAGATAGATACTGTCTGTAGATGATAGATACTGTCTGTAGATCATAGATAGATACTGTCTGTAGATCGATACTGTCTGTAGATAGATCAATATTTATTTATTTAGCTTTTGTTTACCGGGTAAGTGCACTAGCCAGCAGGTGACTATTTTCAGGCACGACCCGGGAGAGTACAATACAGGATAACCAAGGAAGCAAACAACAATACAATTTGAGGCAATCATTACAGAGTACATTCATTCATACAGGGAGGCAGCTTCGGCTAGGCTAACATGGTGTAGGCTAGTCTAGGCAATAAACAATAGATCAGTACAAGAGAGGTTAACAGGGAGTGTTGGTACTGGTATAAGGACAAGGTCTAGACTCATTCCTCAGGGAAAAGGTATCCAAGGTGAGGAGAAAGGCGGGGGGGGGGAGGGAGTGTTGTAGAGAGGACTGGGATAGATACAGTCTATGGATAGATAGATAGATAGATACTGTCTGTAGATAGATAGTCTGTAGATCGATACTGTCTGTAGATAGATCAATAGATAGATAGATACTGTCTGTAGATAGATAGATACTATAGATAGATAGATACCAGATAGATAGATAGATAGACACTGTCTGTAGGTAGATAGATACTATAGATAGATACTGTCTATAGATAGATACTGTCTGTAGATAGATAGATACTGTCTGTAGATGATAAATACTGTATGTAGATACTGTATGTAGATGATAGATACTGTCTGTAGATAGATAGATACTGTCTGTAGATAGATCAATAGATAGATACTGTCTGTAGATAGATAGATAAATACTGTCTGTAGATAGATAGATAGATAGATAGATACAGTCTGTAGATAGATATATACTGTCTGTAGATAGATAGATCAATAGACAGATACTGTCTGTAGACAGATACTATAGATAGATACTGTCTATAGATAGATACTGTCTGTAGATAGATACTGTCTGTAGATGATATATAGATACTGTCTGTAGATAGATACTTTCTGTAGATAGATCAATAGATAGATGCTGTCTATAGATAGATACTATAGATAGATACAGTCTGTAGATAGATAGATACAGTCTGTAGATAGATACTGTCTGTAGATGATACTGTCTGTAGATAAATAGATACTGTCTGTAGATAGATACTGTCTATAGATAGATGGATACTATAGATAGATAGATAGATAGATACTGTCTGTAGATAGATAGATAGATAGATAGATAGATGATAGATAGATGAATAGATAGATAGATACTGTTTGTAGATAGATAGTTAGATAGATAGATAGATACTTTATTTCTATAGCGCTCCTTTCCGGAGGCTCGGAGCACTTCACAATCAATACAACAATTTTAAAAATATAAAATACACAATTAAAATCCGCACCATTATCCAATCAGACATAATAAATAAAACTATCAATCTAATCAATCCCAGTAAACTCAATTATCTAAAAATTAAAAGCCTGGTTAAATAAATACGTTTTTAAACCTTTTTTGAAGGTATCCACCGAGGGTGCCTCCCATAGCTGTTTAGGTAGTAGATTCCATAGGGTAGGTGCAACCACTGAGAATGCTCGATCACCTGAGTGGTGCAACCTCATCCTAGGAATGTCCAGGAGACAACGCTCGGTAGAACAGAGAGCCCGGGATGGGTGGTGAGGCACAAGGAGCTCTTGCAGGTATACTGGCCCCCCTTCATGTAGGGCTTTATAGGTCAGTAAATCAACCTTGAAGGCAATCCTCCACCTAACTGGCAGCCAGTGCGGTTCATGGAGGACTGGTGTGATATGATCATACCTACACACCCCCATTAATAATCTTACTGCTGCATTCTGCACCAGCTGCAGTCAGCGGAGGTTACCTCCAGCTAGTCCCAGGTACAGGGCACTGCAGTGATCTAGTCTGGATGTTACAAAAGCATGTACTAGTGAGGCTAGGTCCTCGGGGGTAAGAGGTTCCAAATCCAGGCAATGTTCTTCAGATGATAAAATCTACTCTTAACAATGGTCAGCACCTGAGCATCAAGTGTCAAGCTGCTGTCAAGGATCACACCCAGATTCTTCACCCATTCGGTTGGGGTCAGCGGCATCCCCCCCAGTACAAGACTAGGTGGTCTCCACAAACCCCCATTCCCCCACGATGACCCGGATCCACCACGAGCACCTCTGTCTTGTCTGGGTTGAGTCTTAGCCAGTTATGTAGTTATGTTATGTTAGTAGTGCAATCATGAGAAAAAGAGAGTGTGAATGGAGGCTGGTCAGTGGTAACTTCAGGAGGGATGTGAGGAAGCTGTACTTCATTGAGGTGGTGGAGCCATAGAATGGATTATTGGCAGAAGTTGGGGGGGAGGGTCAATAAGTGGGTTTAAGCCTTTGCCTTTCAGGTTGATGTTCAAACAATGAAACATTTGAAACATAGGGTTTGTGGGGTGGTATTGGGGGGAGATGAGTGATACAGCCATTCAGAGCAGTAGGTGAGTGAGGTGAGGTCATATTGTAATGGCTGATTCGATGGACCTTCTGTCTCCTTCTGACATCAAATTCTGTTTCTAAACATGGCTGGGGCAAGTTTAAAGGGTTGATGATTCAGGAGGAAGAAGAGGAGGAACAAGGATGGTAGGGTTTGGGGGTGAGAGGGAGAGTTTAGGGTACACAATCTCTTCTGGGACAGTAGGTCAGGACAATAGGTAGGAAACTCTGTATGGGCATAGTGGATGGACCCTTGGTTTTTATCTGCTGGCAACACCTGTGTTTTTATTTCTTTACTGTTTCTTTTTGTTTATGTCTTTCTTCCCTGTGTGACAGGCCCCCCCTTCTACTGGCCACCCCAGCCCTGATACTCTGGCATTGTCCAAGGCTTATCTGCCCATATCTGCCCTAGTGCTTCCCCCAGTGGGATCAGAGGGGTTCCCTAGTCCCATGGTTGAGCAGGATCTGGCTCGCTGTGCAGGGCCTGGATAGCCGAGTGTGGGGCCTGTGGCATCCTACTGGCTGGGAGTTTCCTGTGTTCTCTCTAGAAGGTGCAGACATGCAGTGCCATCATGACTCACGTCGCACACTCCTGCGTGATGATCATTGATGGCTGCCGTACCTCCGTACACATCTGGTGGCCTTAGATTGCATTCCTCCTAGCTTCTGGAGGCTGCATCTACGAAAGAACATAGACAGATTGGAGGCAGTTCAGAGAAGGGCAACAAAAATGGTGCATGGTCTGCACCAGGGGATTTATGAGGAAAGATTAGAGGCACTCAGTATGTACACCCTGGAGGAGAGGAGGGAGAGAGGAGGCATGATAGAGACCTTCAAGTACCTGAAGGGAATAAATAAGGTTCAGGAGGACAGCATCCTTAAGAAAAGGAGAAGCTCTAGAACTAGAGGGCATGACATGAGATTGGAAGGGGGTAGGCTAAGGGGCAACATGAGGAAGTACTACTTCATGGAAAGGGTGGTAGAGCCATGGAACAGCCTCCTGGCAGAGGTGGTGTGGGACAAGTCAGGGGGGAATTCAAAACTGCATGGGATAAACATAGGGGTACCTTGTCACAACAAATGGGGAGGTAACTGTCACAGATATAGTAGAATCTGCAGCATTTGTTTTCCATCAGGCAGGGAAATAGGGCAGAATGGATGGGCCTTTTGGTTGTTATGTGCCATCAAATTCTATGTTTCCATGTTTCCTCTGGTAGTGGCCAGGCATATGTCAGGCTCTGCATCCCACCAATCCTGGAGGAGAGAGAGCAGTCCCTTGGATGTTCGATCCTTCTCCCCCAGCTGACCCCTTCTGAACCCATGTCATCGGTGCTGCAAGTGGTAACACTACCACTGCGCTGGTGGCCTGGCCTTCTTTACTGTTTCACATTAACAGGCATTTGATCACAGCACTCTATCCTCACTACCATGTGCCATCACAAAATCTGACCCAACTGTGTGAGTATGGCCTAATCCTCAGACCTTATCGTAGCACAATACTGGTATGCCCCAGGTCCAAAGACCAGCCAGGAGACTCCAGGGCCCACTGCTTTGTCCCTAGGCACAGATCTCCCCAGTCCATCCCATCTAGGATTTCTACACTCGCAAGCGTCCCAGTCTAGAACTTTCCTCCCGTGCCCTGATTCCTTTACTCCCAGTGAGATCAGATAATGCCATACCTTCCCGCTTACTGAATGGCATAACCTGTTCTGGCTCAGGCTAAAAGCATACCTGCCATGGCTTGCCCCCTACACCACCTGGTATGAGTTTACAAAACAATTTAACTGGGCTGACACCAACTTGAAAAGGATCAGAAGCAAACAATTGTGCACATTTTTTTTAAGTTTATATAAGCATATAAAGGATACCAAACCTTGGAAAGGGCACAGGCATTGTTGGGAACATCAGCATACTTTTAAAACAGTTTTATCCACATGATAGAAAACCTCTAAGTATTCTTTACATATTTTCATTTGTTTCAGCTAGGTACTAATCAGACTGCATATCACAACGTCCTTTTTAGTATCTCGTATGAAGTGCCACAAAAAAGTCTAATAATTAAAGGAATCCCTTTCTGAGTGAACAAATTCAATATCTTCTGGCTTCCCATAGGATTGGCAGTACTGGCCTTTATCCAAAAAAGTGGTTACCTCCTCGGTCCTGATACGGAGAAGATTAGCTCTACGCCAGTCATATTAGTAACACACTGTCAAGGCTGCGCATGATTCAGTGGGGCAGGGGTCATTATTCAATGGTTCCTGGTGCACGGCACTCAGTGGACGTCGTGCATGCACAGAATATTTTACTGCACCCATGCACATGAGGAAAGCCCTCTTGCATACAGGTGAAGAGGTATTTTTTGGGAGGAGACTGGAAGTGCTACAAGGCTGCTGTGACAGGGCTATTTAATGTTTCCGAAATGCTCCCCTGGTCAAGTCACTCAGTGGTGCACAGGCACCTGACTCCCCCTCTCAAGTGACAGCTTTCAGTCCTCATCAGTCAAGTGGTCCCCTGCATCCATGCCCATCTGATGCATAGTTCTATTAATATTATTATTAATATTATTGTCCCTGGTAGCCTACTGGCCCCCCTCTCCATGCCCAGCCCATGTGTATTTCTATGAGTATCATTCACCCTGGTAGCCTAGTGGTCCCACTGCCACCATGCTCAGCTGTTGCATAGTTATGTTAGTATTACTGTCCCTGGTAGTCTAGTGGTCTGTCCTACCCCCCCGACCATCTGACGTGTAGTTCTATTACTATCCGTGTCCCTGGTAGTCGAGTAGTCCCCTGCCCTATGCCCATTCGATGCGTAATAGTTCCATTAGTATCATTGTCCCTGGCAGTCAAGTGGTCCTCCACCCCATGCCCATCTGATGCATAATTCTGTTAATATCTTTGTTTGGTCAAGGTTCTGCACAATGCTTCTGTGTATTCATGTGTGGTGGGATTGTGCAGCGTCGTGAATGGCCATATAATGCCAGGCTAATGGTCCCTTATCTCCTTGCATGCCATCTTCTATCTGGTCATTAGCATGTTGGCCACTGAATATGGTTTCCAGGAGCAAGGCGTTATCCTGTTTGGAATGTGCTTTTGCCCTGCGGTCCTGGGAGTTGTTTTCCAGCAGAAGGCTGTACTAAAGGCCATGCATGGTCACCCTACCATGTTCCCTACCTCCACGAGCCAAGGACAGTGTACAGGTACAGAGCCATACATCAGTGGAATGGTACTTGATACAGGGTCAACACAGTAAAACAGTTATAGAGCAACTCTAACCCCCACCCACTGCTCCTCCCCTACTCTCGGGACTGATGAGCAAGCTACACGTTTAGAGTCATGCCAAACAGGCCTGGTGTTTCATACACACTGTTGAGCTGTAATTACAATACTTTAGGGTGCGTACCTGCAAAGGTTTACATCCGTTCTATCCCATGCCTTACTTGGCACACAGTATTGTAGACACTTTACAAACCAGAGGAATTGTTACAAATTTGAAACTAATATACACATTGCATGCTGTAGTTATAAGTTGCCTCCTTTAAGGCTCTACTTAGAAGTAGTCAAAGCAAGTTGTATGTTTGAGACAGGTATACTGTTTTATAAAAGGTCTTCTTGTAGGTGAATAGACAAACCCCAAGCACAGCCTTGTAGGATGGTAGGCCTGTGACACACGAATAATGTTTGCACTGGGCTGGTGGTGCTAAGTGACACACGTAGAACCAAACAAAAAAACAGGTCGGGCACTAACGCTTCAAAAGCATTGGACACTTGGCTCCAAAGAATACTGCTTTGTTGTCTTTTTATTAAGATAGACAATCTAACATTTTAGAAAAGGAATACATCCACACAGTGCTCACTTACAGACAGAGCTGTCGATTGGCCTCGTGTCACCACTATGGTGGAAGAAATCAGTGTGCGAGCTGGAGGTCAGTTCTGCTAGTAGGGTTTAAAATGTGTTAGCCAGTTCAGTATTTTTAGTGGGCATCATTTTCCAGGGCTTACAAATCGCCTCACTTCCCACTTTACCCAGTTAGCCAGAAAGTATCAAAATGTAGTGGAAAAAACAACTGTTTTGCTAACCGTTGACCATCTAGCTAACTGATTTGTCCCACTCTAATCACGAGGGGAGGTGACGGGAAGGGGTTGGAGGAATTATGGTTACTATATACTAGTTTTACAGTGTTGCCCCTGGATGAGGTACTATACGATTGATGTATGGCCTTATACATGTAGACTGTCCTTTGGTCATGAGGGTAGGGAACGTGGTAAGATATGTGGGAGTTTAGACAAAAGAGCCCTAATAGCACATTTCCAGACTTTGTGGGCATTGTGTTTACAGCCCCAACAGTTTATTTCCAACCTCTGCTTGGTTTGTGCGGCAGCAACCCTAATGAGCATTAAAGTATTTTTTGCCATAAATTTTCTTACTTTTTGTAAAAAAGTTTATAAGCTGTTTCTTAACATCTTCTGCTCTGCCTGTTCAATGTGAATTAGCATTACTAAGCTTGTTTTAGCCCTACTGTTTTAAAAGCTCTATATCTTTTTGTCTGCATGTCTTAAAAAAAAAACAAAACAGCTTCCTTAGTATGCTGTGATGAGAGCTATAATGTAAAGACATTATTCCTACTGCTTTGATGTTAATTAGCATGTTAAAGTTTACTCAAACCTCTGCACTATTCTTTTTTTCTCTAGATTGCTAATCATACCAAGCTGCTATAAAGGGCACTTCAGCCTACATTGTAACATACCCGAAGAAGAGGCTTATCAGCCTCGAAAGCTTGCACCTTTATCTGTTTGTTAGCCTACTAAAGGTATTTTTTTTATCTAGCAAAAAGATTCTCTTTTTGTTTCTCTCTTGCTTACATTTAAGAAATCTGTGTAGTAACTTAATTTACTCATGGCCTTCAAACCCCTTCACAAAGCAGGAGGTGATACTCAACATAATTTTCACAGGAACCTTTCTCACGAGCGATTCTAGGAGATTACTTACTCATAGCTTTCTATTAAGTTTGTTTGACTATGGTCTAATTATTTACACCGCTACTTCTGATAAAGCTATAGAGAAACTTAGAGTCACCTACAATGCTGTTTTATGATTTCTTGCTGGCTCAGCCTATCGTACCCGTCACTGTAAGCTTTATAAATTGGCTAATACTCTTTCTCTTGATAGTAGGGTTCTGTTAAGAATGGGGATTTTCCTTTTCAAATTTACAATGGATCTGCTTCCGCTGTCTATGAATTCATTGTTTTCTCAAACTTTAAACACATGTGGAACAAGATTACAAACAAAAATTGCGTTTACCATACCACTGTTAAAAAAAAAAAAATAAAATAAAAAAAAAGCTCTAGGCCAAAGGTCCTTACTTTATAAAGTTCCTCTATTTTATAATTCTTTTCCTAATAACATTGCTAACGGTTCTACAGTACTAACATTTAAAAGAAAATTACGTAAACGTCATACCCTGTGTACATTTTCATCTGTGTAAAGGATGTAATTTTGTGTATCTCTCAACCTAACATTCTGTGTATTGTAAACTATACCTGCTCTGATTGTATCGATGCATGATAAGATACCTGTGCATGTGGACTACTATTATTTTCAACCAGGATATTTACTTTTGGAATCCCAGTGATGGAAGGATTGTGTTAATCTTAACCAGTGGTTTATGGGAGAGGGTGAGGGATGGTATTGGTTTAGTAGGGTGGGGAGTTTGGTTACTGCTGTTTCCCTTCAGTTTACAGGTGACTTGTACTGGTTGTACCGAAATGTTTTCCTGTTTACATTGTAATGTTGTTGGTGGAAAACTAATAAAGTATATTAAATTAAAAAAAAGAAAAGAAAATTACACAGTTGGCTGGATTCATTAGGTGACTGTACTTGTTATTCTACATAGTCAGTGTTATCTCTTCTGTCATGTATATTATTTTGTATTATTGTTCACTGTTTTATGTTAACTTGTCGCGTGTGAAAACAGACAATCATGCTGATCAAGCTTACAAGTAATAAACAAGATAGACTGTATAGGTCATTAGTTAGACCACACCTGGAGTACTGGTGCCCGTATCTGAAGAGGGACATTAAGTTACTGGAGGGGGTGCAGCGCAGGGCGACAAAGATGATCAAGGGGCTGGGGGACTTATCATACGAGAGGAGGTTGAAGGAGTTGAACATGTACTCACTGGAGGAGAGGAGAGACAGGGGTGACATGATTGAAACCTTTAAATACATGAAAGGAATAAACAAGACGGGTACAGAGGGGCTGTTCAAAGTAAGGGAGGGGAGGGCCACCAAGGGCTATGATATGAGACTGGAGCGAGGAAGGTTCAGGAGGGAGATGAGGAGACACTTTTTTACAGAGAGGGTGGTGGCTGGGTGGAATGCGTTACCTGCAGAAGTGGTATGCAGTAGAACAGTGGACTGCTTCAAACGTGGATGGGACAGGACAAGGGGGAGTGTTAATGAAGAGGAAGGGTGGAAGGGAGGGGCAGCTGCAGAATAAGGGGTGCTAGCTGCACATTCAAGCAGACTTGATAGACCTCTAGGCCTTTATCTGCTGGCAAATTTTGTATGTTCGTAAGATACAGTAATAGTCATCTTGAACCTCAGATTGGGATTGCTGTTTTCAAAATAATGAACACACTGCTCTAATTCAGCCATGTCCCCATCACAGGATCAAAATATCATTAATAAAGTGCCTCCACAAGTCAGTCTTCTGGTTACAGGATGCGTTACGGTCCACATCCATCACTATTTCTGCCTCCAGCTAACCCATGTACAAGATAACATAAATGGAGGCAAATGATGCCCCCCCCCAGTGCTGTGCCTTTTTATTTATTGATTGTAACATTTATTATGAAAGGTGAAATCCTTATTGTGTAGTGTGAGAGAAGAAATAAACCTCCAAAAGCAGGTGATTATAGCTTATTTAACTTAAAAATAACTGATTCATTATACTTGCCTAACTCCCATTTGTACTGTAACTGTTATACCTTGTATTTGCAAATATGTTGTATCTCCTTCGTACTACTTTCTCTGTTTTTACGACCCTTTGAAAATAGGCTCAGCCTAAAGGGTCTTGTGTGTAACAAATAAATAAATAAAAGCTATTTTTCATTTGTATCAATACTACGATCTTTGCTTAGGTAATCCAGTGCCTCTAACCCTTCTTCATATGGTAGGTTGGTGTTAAGGGAGTCGACATCTAAGGTCCCTTAATGTATGCCCATCTCCCTTCTGCCTCCATATTCTCCAATCTGCAGAGTGTATTATTGGTGCAGTATCCCTGATGCCAGTATGTGAGGTGAGGCTCTTCACTGAATGCCCTAAATAGAGAGACTTGGCGCACTCACAATGGGCCATGCTCTTCTTCAGATGTACCACCTTTCGCACATCGCGCCCAGTAACTCTAGAAGAAAGGTCTTTACGCAGACTAAACAACGTCCTTTGAATATGAGGCCCGATATAAGGAGGTTTCTGAATATCCTTGCTGTTTGTCTTTTTCAGATTTTGGAGGTCATGAAAAGGTCACTGGAGTTGTATATGAAAGATGCTGTCTAGATGGAGCCTCTTTGCGGAGTTCGCTTCCTAAAGCTAGCTTGTACTCTTCATCTGGTTTAGTAAAAATAATTGTCGGTCTGATAGTGACCCCTTCAACCCTAAATTAAATAGAAGTCAATGCAAAGTGAGTCACTAAAGTCACACTTAGGTGTGATGGGGTGAGTGACTTCAAAAGCAGCTATGAAAAATATTTAGGCCCCCATATTCGAAAGGCAAGTGTGGTACTTACCATGTTGGTTGCTTGCTGAGAACAGCATAATCGGATGGGGTGGGACCATATTCAGAGGCCCCTGGTGCACAGCGCTGGCTTGATAGCATGGATGTGCAGAATATACTGCTGTGCTCGTGTAAATATGGGATCACTGTTACATACAGGATGCAGTGGTATCCGGAGAGGTTTTAAAAGTGCTAAACAGCCTCCATCGCAGTGCAGTTTAATGCTTTCAAAACTCTGCTCATATCACTGTGCACAGTAATGTGTTAACCCCCCCCCGCCAAATGCTGGACTGATAGCAGGAGCTGTCAGTCTCTGCCAGTGCCTCCAACCCTGATCACTGATCTGATGATGTGTCAATTGTATGTCCAAGCTCATCCATAGCGCTAGTGGTACCTCACCCCCCGATCGCCCACCTGGTGTCTTAGAATGTATTCCCTGGTGTCCAGTGGCCTCCACACCCCTGATCATACACAGAACCCCCTTCCCCATCCTGCTGACTTAGATCCCTCCATCCCCTCTTCTGGTGGCCACATGTACCTCATCCAGAATCCCCCTCAGTCAGCGGACAGCTACCAGCACGGCTGTTCCGCTCACCATTTTGGTGAGCCACTGTCTAAGGGATAGCGAGCACATCTATTGTAGAAACAGCACACACTGCTGGTAAATCATTTTGCATGGCTGGGTCAGGGGCAGCAGCAACATGACTGCTAGGTCAGCCAGGAGTGGGGGCTCTGTTGGTGGGATTGAACATGCGCCGCTGACAATTCTACATAACATCTGAGTTGGGGGAGGATGGACACTGGTTGTGGGATTGGCCACCCACTGCTGATTATTCTATAGCTACAACACGGGGGGAGGGGACACCAAGTTTGGCATTATACTTGGTTATGTGATGAATAACAGTCACGTTACCAAGCGCAAGCGTGATGTAAGCTGTGTTGCAAGTCTTGCAGTGACTCACAGATTTTGTGACTTGCAACTAATGAAACTACAACCAATGACATTTTTCAAAAATGTGAAAAAGTAGGCATTCTGATAAACATAAAAGGACAGAAAACCCTACACAGTCATCTACAACAGTTTCAGACTTAACTGCACATGCGTTTTGTTGTTTTGGAAGAACAGCGATTTTTTCCCATTTTTTATAAGTTTATGGCTGCTAACTCTCACATGTCAGCAGCTGTTGGCTGACAAAATGGCCATACATCAGTTTCACAAAAATTAAGCTATCTTCAGCATGTTCAGTTTTTTTAGCCATAATTCTTGTGACAGGGACCGCTTTTGGTAGACATAAATACAATGAGGGAATTCTAAGCTGTTGGGGTCTGTCAGGGATACAGAACAAGGAATGAGTAGACTTGAAGCATCGGGCTATTAACTGTATCTGTCAAGGAAGAGAACATGAAAGGCAGGTGGTACCAATGTGACCGGACTGCGGGGGAAGGGGGGTTATAGAGAGCAAAGGTCTCTTTTGGGTAGTAATTGGTTACCCATTTCCTGTTTTGCTAATGTAACATTTCAATGTCGAAGTCTGAGCCTAACTAGGTCTGTGTTTCTGTATTTGCATTTACTGTTTAGCGAGCATGATGTCTGTTGCAAAATTATATTCTTACAGAATTTTCCTGAGGTTGGGGACTTGCATTTAGGCTGATTAAAGCTATATTTATTGAGTGTGGGCTCCTATTCAGATTGGCAACAAGCTATTTTTCCCAGAGCGTGTGCCCATTCAGGCCGGTGATGGCTACGTTTCCTGAGTTCAGGAGAAATTAGACATTTTTTTCTTAGGGGCAGACAATTCCTTCACTTTCTGAGCAAGAAAAAGGTATGTTAAATGCCCCCATTACCTTCCTGAAAACACAAAGGATTGATAAAAAGTCTTAAAACCAGAAAGTCACTCGGCCCTGGCAGATTTCCCAGGGGAGTACTATATGTAGCGTATCTCAGGCCTCGTTCGCACTGGGGCATTTGAAACGGTTCACAGCGCTTGAACCGTTTCAAATGCGTGCTTGCCCGGATCGCGTTCACACATAACCCGCTTGTAGATTGGAATTTTGGAAGCGTGCTCAAACCCTGATGAGACCTGGGCTTGAGCATGCTTCCAGAAATTTGTTTTAAAAGTAAAGCGATTTACCTAGAGTGTGAACATGCCAGCTCGTATCCTTTTAATGCACTTCAAGCAAGCGCGCAAAGCATCATGGTAAGCAGCTTTTCCATGCTGCTGAATTCGGTTCATAGTGGGCACGGATCTCTGCTGCAGTGTGAATGCTGTAAAATGCATTGCCTGATGCGGATCACAGGAAGGGGGTTGCAGTATGAACGCTACAGCATGGTAAGTGCTAATCCACTTTCAAAAACGTTTTGCGCAACCGTGCTGTAGTGCGAACGGGGCCTCAGATATACTGACTCCTCTAGTGTTACAGACTATTATGAACTGTACAGCTGAGCAAGAATTCTGCTGTCCCTGGACAGAAGCCATTATACCAAAGCTGGGGAAACCCCATGATAAATGTGGTTCATATAAATCAAAGTTCACTATTGAATGGGGATGCTACAATGTTCACTAACATTCTAAGAACTTGATTGAATGGTGTTGTTAAGTGGGTGAACTAACCACACCAATTTGGCTGTATATCAGGTATGGAGTTAAGGAACATGGGCATATATTCAAAGCCTCAGTGCCATGCAAATCAACAAGCGCCATGCAGATGGACATTTGCACCAAGAGTCTGGACGTAGAGCAGGGCTGACCCTCTGATTTTCAGCTTCCCAGATGGGCTAGAGGATAAGGAATCAGTCAAAGTGGTAGACAAGATATCGAAAGATTTATATGGTTCCTCTCTGGGATGGCCTAGAGGAGAAGGTGGGGATGTCTGGTGGTCAGGAGGTGCCAGGTCTCCAGAGATCTCGGAGAAATGGGCAGGATACATGGTTCACTGGATTCACTTGCAGCCCTCAGCTTCTGGAGCCCTATACAGGTTCTGCTCGTGGCTCCCCACTTGCTCCATGTCTTCCTTTACCCCCACCCTAGGCACTTCAGCAGCAGCAGCAGTGGGACTCTGAAACATTTGAACTTTTCTTTTTAAGCTGTTTAAATGTAATATGAATACTTTCTGACATAGCACAAATGGCTCAGATGTCAGTGCTGTGAAACAACCCGCTATATCAGGCCAAGGATGGTTGAGTGTGGCCACTGTGTCGTGGCAGATCGGAGGGTAAAATATTTCTCCTTAGTATACCCTGGAAAGAGAGGGGGGACATGACAGAGACCTATAAAGACCTCACGGGGTGAACAAATTACAGGAAGGGGGTATTTTACATAAGAGGTGGTGCCCCAGGATAAGATGTCATGCAGTGAAGCTGGGGTGGGGTAGTTTAGGAGGGATATGAGGAAGCACTTCTTCACTGAAAGAGTGGTGGTGGTGGGCTTCAAGTATGCATGAGATAAGCACAAAGAAATCTGTGTAGGAAAGTGGGGGGGGGAGTAGCCGGAGATTAGGTAGATTCTGTGGTGACGCTATAGGCAGGGACAAACTGGCCAGACGGGGGGGAGGGGGGCCAAGCAGTCCTTACCTGCCAATAAATTAAACGCCTACAGCCCATGCCTTGCCATGAATCAACTGAGGGATGCAAAGACATCCTGATCTCAATGTGCCCCTACAATGGTTACCCCCTGAAACCACTAGAATGAACAGTTTTTTCTTTTCCTGACTGCCCTCCCCGCATAGTCCTAACAATGGCTCATCACATCAGGTCTAAATTTAGATGTTTACAGCTGTTCGTTCACAGCTGAATAAACGATAGACAGCTTGTAATTAAGGCAACCTATTGCAAGATGGCAGTTTGTGTTTAAATGGCAAATTTAAATGCATGTTATATATTAGTAAACGAGATGTTAATTGCAAAACTCTTCACACAGAAGGGGTTGTGAATAAGCAGGAGGAGTATTGGGGTGGGCTTCCTAGCTATATAGGGTATCATGGACAAGAATACTTTCTGGCTGAATACTGTGAGTCTTTTTCTTTCCACTACATATTAGATCTCTAACTTGTGCGCACTCCTATGCATGGCTCAAAAGTTTCATCAGTTACCGGTGATGAAACTGCAGGGAGTGCAATAAATGTGAAGCAGAACGAAGCCTATGAGTGATGCAACTTTAATTTGTGGAATGTAGGGCCAAAGCAGCAGCCTCTCACAGAAATTCAAGTGCGCAGCACGTGTGCAGCATGCATGCCACGTGCTTAATAAGCATGTGGCATGCATGCTGCACACATGCTGTGCACCTGAATTTCTGTAAGGGGCAGGTACCACATGCATATCTCAGAGGCACAGATGGTGCATAGAAACTGAGTGGGAACAGCTTCTGTGCTGGCTTCAGTAACGAGGGGTGGAGTATGGATATTAATACACAAAAGGCTCAACTTCACAGCAGAAAAATATGGAAACAAGCAGAAGGCTGCATACTTACTGTGACAGGTAACATCAGTTCAACCATGAATGGCCTTAGTGAATGTGTATGGACTAAATGCAGACACGCATTGTTTTTACACTGACCTAAATGCACAGCTACTGTCGTACCCAGGGCTTACAATCCTAGGAGGAGGGGATATTAATGTAACCCCTAGGTGGCACTATCCCAAGGGCTACTACCCCTGCCTGCTTTGCTAATAACAGGTTAAGGGGCTTAGGTTCTGTAACGGGTGCCTCCACCCGAAGGTCAGGGTTGGTAGTGGTCAAACTAGCCTGGGCACAGCCCTTCTGGACACTGTAACCCCCTTGATCCCCACTAGTGGCCAAAACAGTACACAATAATCACTTTCACAACACCCCTGATACACTTTGCAAGTACCCACACTGGTTGCACTTACCGCCAGGGCTGGCTCCTCTGGTTTGACCCTGGGGAACCCCCTGTAAAACAAGGTTAAACAGAACAGATAGCAACAGTACAGTACTTTTAACACAAACTGGAACCACAGTCAGTTTAAATGCAGAAAAAGTAAGATCTGATTTATTCAGGGGATGTGAACAAGGAAGGGGCATAATCAGGATGATTGGCTTACAAGCTACATTAATCAAATAGTTATGCATGCAGTTCAGAACCCCCCACACAGTCACACACTCTGGGTACCCAGGTAGTAGGCAGATGGGCTAGCCAGGATCGTTGCCTGGGCTAGGCTGACGTCGCAGCTGGTTGGGACCCTGTGATGGAAAAACAACATGCACAACACACTGTTTGTCATCTGGAGCCTGATGGCTCAGTTCATGAATAAAGAGTAGACCAAGAAATAAACCAAGAAATCAGATGACACACTTAGATTATATTGTAGGTGCAGGGAGCTACCCTGATAGTTACTCACGGTACCCAAGACTGGACACAGGATGGACGAAATTTGAGACACCTGGTGGTTGGTCTGGACTGCCAGGAGAAGCAGGGCCCACACAGTTTCGCCGAGGCATCGTTCCCGTTCAAGCATGGAGCAGGGGGCTGATCCCCAGGCAGGTCTCTTATCGATGGCTTTTCTCTGTGCAGTAGGTTAGTCTGGCAGGGCCCTCGTGGCAAGACCCAGCCACATGGAGTTAACCGCGGATTCAGTCCGTTTGAGCTGGATACAGCTACCAGCAAACAGGACACAGTTCACACAATGGGGAAACAAATCACAACCCACTTCCACTACACAGCACATTTATATGCAAAGGATGTTACAGTACCAGGCAGTTCTTCGGTCCCAATCGCACTGTTCTCTACATAAGTTAGAAGTTCTGAAGTGAATGGGATTTCTGGCAGGCCGATCGCATTCAGCACAATCTTCGGTCCTCCTCAGGTTGAGCCTGGTCCCACTTCAGTAGCTTACTTTAATCACACACACTCGGATTCAGTCCGAAAATAATTCTTTCTCCCTCTCAGAGCAGTAGGCAGACATGCAGGCTAGGAATCCGGCCTTTCCACTGTTCTCCCTTGCGAAAACTATGCAGAAGGCTGCTCGAGACTCTACTGAGCTGTTGCTCCTACAGGTTTCAACTTAGATCTGGCTTGCCAGCAGACAGCTCGGGGGCTTTCCCTCAGATCCACTAGATTCAGTTGGCTGATTCTGCTGTCAGTCAAAGCAAGAGCTCCCCCTTCAGTTACACAAAGGTGCCAAAAGCCCAAAACTACAATTCCTACAGATTTTGACTCCAGACAGCTCCTGTAGTCTGGCTTCATTTTAGGTCCCACCAGTACTGATTGGTCCAATTCGCAGTCCCGGGCCAAATGGTGGGGATAAACAAGACAGTCCTTGCTGCAAAGAAGGCAGGTTAGCAAACTACTTTATCATTATCACTCTAAGTGATTTTCAGCAAATAGTTACATCTTTCAACAGAGCTCCCTCTCAGATTACTTATGACTGCAATCCAAGCAGCTCTTAAAGAGACAGTGCACAGAGGCTATACAGGCACTCTCTGGCAATCACATTTAAACTGCTAAAACGCAGGACACCAGCCTGGCAGTGAGCATTTAGGCCAGCTCAAGGGAGACTTATCCGGAACCCCCATTTGTAGGGGGGTTACATTAACCTAATACTGAATCTAGCCTTGGACAGTACCAGCCCAAGGAGAGCTTACTGCAAGCTTCCTGGATGCTGACTAGGCTACTAAATGACCACCAGCTTGAGGGTGCCTGCTTTCTGCTGCAACCAGCAGATAAAGACATCACCTTCAGGTGCACAGCTCACAAGTCTGTGGCAAGAATTAATTATGGGTTCATATCAAATAGTGCAGTCCCAGGGAATGGTAGACACATCTATTCTACCAATCACAGTCTCCAACCATGCCCCAGTAAATACGACTCTGGCACTGGAACCCAATACCCCCAGGATATGACCTGTCCCAAATTCAGGTCAGCGGCATTGCGAGGGATACCCTTGCTGCTCCACTCATGAGCCACCTGACCTACGGAGTTTAAAAGACTCCGCACTCCCCACTTACGTTGCTTCCTTTATGAGCTTGTTTCTTTTGTTTGCCATTCCCTGGGTGACAAAAAGGCTTCCTCATATTATCTCTTACTGTGCCACCTTAAGTGTTTGGTATGGCCTCTTGTTATACTGCCCTGAAATATTGCTAAACATTTCCCATAATGCACCTATTCCAGTGCTTTTATAATGACTTTAAACCTTTTCTTTTAGTAAACACCTGCTGTACAAGAGCAAACATTTGGCAAATCTTCACACTTAGTCTCCACCTCACTTCACTTGTAATGCAGCTTGCAACTAGATAAAACTCAGCCCCCCCCCCCCCCACTGTTAACCTAAGGGATTTCCTGCTTTCTTTGTAAAGAGAGGTCTGTGCTATCAGTGGAAGGGAATCCCTGGATTGTAACACCCATCGTCGCTGAACTTAATTGCTCCGGCAGCATAATCTTTGGCTTCGAATTTCTAATGGCAAAGGAATGACAGCACCAAGTTAAGCAGGAATGGCTGGGATTGCTGATGCAAAATCAGGGATGCTGCTCGAAATCGGAGACTGTGAACTGGTCCACGTATATCATGTACAAGTGTATTCTGTATCTCCCGGAGGGACCCCCTTATTGTTAGTGCTACAGTCCCACCGAGCCTCCCAGTGCAGTCCTTTCCCATTCTGTCTGTGTGGTGTTGTGAAGCACGGAAGAGCAGCATTTTGCCTTTTCATGCTGTCATGTAAACAGCCATCAACTGTGCCCATCATTATCGATCAGTTATGGAAAAGGATTCCTGTAAAACCGTCACTTGTAAGTAATAAGCCTAAATCACTATAGTCAGTGCATTATATAGACTGGCAACAAGGTAGCCAAAGCTGTAGCTCAATTTCTGTTTGGCCAGTTAGAAACAAAGCAAGTGGCCAGTGTGGCATTCTGAATAATAACAAGGGAATTAAAAAAAAAAAAAAAAAATCACAAAATATTTTTTTCTTTATAGAAAGGAAAATACTGTAGGTATTTATACAACACAAGAAGAAGTCATCTGTGAAATGTAATTGTGTTATCTTTTCTTGCTGACAAACCCAGCCTCCAAGATAACAGGTTATCTCTGCTGTTGGGTACATCAGAGTCAATATTCTGAAGGTTAGGAATACTGAACCAGTGAGGTACAGCAGCTTTCACAATGCTGATGGCATCACAGTAGCTTAGTGCAGCATGGAATTCAGTAGCCAAAATAAAAGAAAAATTTAAAATCTTCACAGAAACAGCAGATTTAAGTTATAAGTAGTAAACTGGTATTGTATACGTTGAATATGTAATGGTCTGACTGAAAATATGCAGTTCATTTTCATGTGTGAGGGGCCCAAGACCATAACTCATGAGTGGTGTTGGCTACTTGGAGCGCCACTTTGACCTGTAGATTTTTTTTTTTGCTCCCACCTTGACAACTGGCACCCTTCTCCTTCAGGCCCCCCACCTCACTACCACTTTTCTCATCAGACTCACCCCTTGACTACACTCTGCTGGGACACACTGCAGTCCAGACCTCTGGGAGCCTTTGGGGGCAGCCTGTCCCTGCAGAAGTCCACCTCTGGCCATTGTCATGGAGTAGACACCTGAGAGCTCCTTACCTCCTTCTCCACTGGCCAGTCTTTATCTGCTGGGGGATGTGCCGTGGCCTTGTGGAAGTGTTGCTGTGGCATCTGGAGGGGGCATGCCTATCAAGTGCATTGAGGCGTGGGGAGGGGCAGAGAGGCCTACATCTGGCGTACTGGTGTGGCATTTTCTCTGTTCGAGTCCTTGCCTACCCTCTTCCCCCTATGCTCATGTGCATGCATGGCTGGCCTGGGGGGATGACAGATGGCATCTAGTCACCCATGCTGTCACAGGCAACTCCACCAGCCACCACCATCAGGAGCCCATAGAGAGCAGTGCCGCAAACTCCTTTCCCCTGCGGCAAGAGCATCCAAAGAATGCTCATTCACCCTCCCTCCCTCCCAGCCTCTGCTCCCGATGCTCAGGGTGCCACCCTCCCTCCCAGTCTCTGCTCCCAGTGTCCAGGGTGCCACCCTCCCTCCCAGCCTCTGTTCCTGATGCCCAGGGTGCCACCCTACCTCCCAGCTTCCGCTCCTGATGTTTGGGGTGCCACCCTCCCTCCCAGCCTCTGCTCCCGACATCCAGGGTGCCAGGTGCAAACCCGGGTCACCAGAATGCTGGATCCATCCCCCATTGCTTGGCACCACAGAGCCGGTGACCTTTTAGATTTCTGATTAGCAATCAAAGTAACATATAAGAAAACTTGATGTAGAGCATTGTTTTTTTAAACATATTTTAGAAAATGAAAATAAAAAGTGTGTTTGGTTATTTTTCATCATGGGGAAAAAGTATAAATTGAAGATGAAGTGCACATTAAAAAATAAATATTATGATGAGTATAAAGTAAAAAAAAAAAAAAAAAAAAGCAGACTTTTATTTTTTCAATGGGAGGCAGACCTGCTGACAATTTTTAGAGTGGTAATTCATTTGTGTTTCTGCGTTGGTGTATTTTTACATCAACGTAAATCAGACCAGGGCTGACAGGGCAGCAGGTACCACCTGGTGCAGACTGCACAAAGAAAGGGTGGAAAGGTCTGCCTAGTGATGTAGTGGAGGCAAACTGCGTGGCCTTTTGGGAGACAAGGGGTTGTGTGCGAGCCCTTGGATGGTACACTGACCCTGGCGGGGGGGGGGGTCACAGAGTTGAGCCACTAAAGTCTGGGGGATCAGGGTGTAGGAGACCAAGTGTTCACGCACCCCCTACTGGCCAATTAAGTAGTCAAATTGGTGTTGGCTGCTCACTTGCCCTCCAAACTAGAGGAGAGGTGTAACTGCAGTGACCCACACTGCTTGGCAAGGGAAAGAGAGAAACATTAGGAAAATGGGGGTGGGGGAAGATAAAAGAAAAATTATAAAACTGGTAAGAGAAACCAAAATCTATGATTGGTCACACATGATCATATGACCATGGGTTATCCCAGCACAACAGGAGAGATCAGAAATACATGATGCTCTGAAATCAGTGGAAGCATTTAATAACTACAGTAAAACACTCCAGGGTGTGCATAATTGTGGGATAATGGCACTTCTTGGGTGCATAAGGCACTCAGTGTTGCCTTGTGCCACACTTCCTGAGGCATGTAGTTAGCCCACAGCCAACACACAGCCTGTTATTCCTTATTGTTTAAATGTAACCCCCCCCTTAACAAATCATTGCTCTGGTGACACAGATTTTCTCGTGACAACTACCAGTGAACTGTCTGTGACAATGAGGTGGAGTGGCATTCCCAAAGAATTCTCTTTCTCTCCTGTCCAGAATGGGTCGTCTCCATTTCTCATGAAACAGCTGCCTCCTAGTGACCCAGGGGGTTAAGAGTCATCCTGTGAGGAACCTCTTTAGTCTTTCCTTCATCTCACAATGGCAACAGTTGTGACATCCTATTGGTGTGAAAGGGCTATGGAACTGATACCAGGTCTGGCCCTCTGCTAGTCAGAATACGTGATGCTGATCTGATCTCTAACTGTGGCAGGGTATGACCCCTTTCTGGAGTGAAGCCATGTTTAAGGAGGGCAGTAGGTAGTTAGAAAATTGGGCAAAAAATAAATACAAATAAATTAAATGATTAAAAAAAAAAGTACCAGTGCCCAGTTTGCTGTATGATCAAAGCATGTCTCAAGTACAGTATATTCCATAGCAGTGCATCAACATAGAGAATTCTGCATGGGCAGCCATGCATAACCAGCCTGTGCTTCCACAGAGGGGTTCTGATTACCTCTGACCTCGAGAGCAAACCTTCAGACATCCAAGGTAATCAGAACCCCGAGGTGGCAGCGCAGGCTGGTTGGGCATGTGGTGGTTGGCCAGCCATCATTTTTTACAGTGTATAGTTGAATGACCGGGTTGTTCTTGGAGTTTAATACACTCCAAACAGTCATCTGGAATGTGGGGAGAAAAAAAAGAAAGAAAAAAACATTGTGGCCATCACAACAGTTCACTTTCATTTTCAACTACTTGATGTGTGTGCAGTGGTTCTTTCCATTTTAAAATTAAACTCATGCAGTCTCTAGAGGATTTCAGAATGCTGTTGTACCACAGAAGGGTACAATCACATTTCATGACCTTCTAACTGTGCTACAGCAGCATTTTGAATGGGATGGAGAGCCATACACAACAATGCTCTACTGTGCACTACAATGTATGTTGTGGTTGGATGATACTTTTTCTCTACCCTTACAGAAATACAATACAGCATACTGCGCACTTGTATTTCTGTAAGTGTAGTTTCCATTTTTTATCCAGCCTTTTCTCCTCTGCAATCACACTCCCAGTAAGGATGAGATGATACAGAATTTGTGCACTGGGCATGTGCTGAAATTCAGCACTTTCATCTTCAATTTGACCCACTCAGACGTTTTGGCACTCTGACTTTCAGCAATTAATCAACAAAAGGTATTTTAGCCCATCCAGATGGGATGGGGAAGACAGAAGGGATATAATGACTCCAGCATAATTTGTTCTGCAAACCTGAAGGGAAACCTGCATAGTTTTCTTGAAGTTAATCTTTTTCCTCCTCTTGTAACTTCTACAGCACATCTTTCTAACATTTTGATGCCTATTTGAATGCCTTGTTTTACCTAATATATCAGAATATTGCATTAATATTCTTCGCTTATATTCTCTTTCTAATTTTACAACAATTTTGTGTTACCAACAACTTTCCCTATAAGTTGAATTTGTTCATTTTATCTGTATGTCTTTGCATGTCCTATCCGCCATGTGTTTTAATTGAAAATTCAGTAAAATCTTTAATGGGAAAATAAAAGTCCATGATTTTCCCCAGAATTTGGATGACAGGTTTATTCCTCCATCCGCACAGCAGACCAGAAAAGAGCCACAAGGCCACATTACTGGCTAGGGATTTTGTTACATTTAACGAGTCACCATTTTTCAAGCAGTCAATTTGCTTAAAAACAAAACGTCTGGATCTGTAAACGTTCTGGCCTACTTTATGGCTGTTTATGAGAACGCATTCTTGCAACTCGACAGAATGCTGCACAGCGGGATTTTTTAATATAGCTTTATCCCCTCATTGCCATCTGCATAGTCCTCAAGCCTGGGTACAATCTATACCCTCCGTGGCAGCTCTCACAGTGGCAACCTCTGCTAACCCCACTGTCACTCCAGTAAGGGTCCCTGGTGCAGGACCACAAAGACCCAGTTGCGGCATGGGTTTTTACCCCCATTTGTCTCTTCCACTTCCTTCACATGGCATGAGAGTAGCCATCTGATGGCCTCACTCCCCGCAAGGGAGCCAGCTCCTTGGCCCTCTTCTTGGGGTCATTGTGGCAATGGAATCCACTGCAAAATTTCCCCAAGCTGAGGCACTCTGCTGTCTGCAACTGCCCTAGGTTGACATGCCTCCTGATGCGAGTGACCCGAGTCTGGTCTTGAACCTGTGTTGCCTGTCTGGCAGTGCAACATAATGCTGCAGGGGCTCTGGAGCGATGCCACTGATGTGGTTTTGACTTGATCCGGTTGGCCTTTTGAAAGTGCCGCAAAATGATTGCAGATCTTAACTCATTTTACCAAAAATGAGTCTGTACCAAAACCTCGTGGCCTTCCTACTTCGTGCTTCAGCTGAATTTAAATCCATTCTTCTGACATAAGACCTTTTTAGCTGGTGCCTGAAAAGTGTACCCCGATGGTGGAATTCTTTACCCAACTTTTTTTATGTACAGATGTTGATCTCTGCAGTCATTCCCCCATGAGAGTCACTACTGGCTGCCCACCCCAAACCACTGCACAACTTACTTATATTGCAGGACCTCAGAGCAACAGCGACTGCCATGTTGATGACAGTGATCAGTTTTGTCCCCCTTTTCTTCCTTCCATGCCTCTCTCCTCCCATGTGTCCACAGTACCCCCTGTGAAGTAGGACAAGGGTGCATGTACCCCAAGACCTCCTTGGCACAGAACATAGGTCTTGCTTGAAAGGAAAGATGGAGCAGGCCCCCGCCCCCCAATTAGGAAGCTGTGCCACTGGCAGCAACCTTGACCCATGGGCCACCAGACAGTGAGGAATCCAGGCTCACTCTTGAAGTTGGGTTGCTTGTATTGAAGTACAGTGCACTGCTGCTGGACCATACGGTCAACTAGACATTATCTGAATTTATAAAAGGGCAAGAAAAATTCTAGAGATTTCATTGACCAGGAGATGTCACCTGACCATGCAATAAATCTCTGTAAATGTACTTTCAAGTGCCAAATCTGATTTTCCTCCCACAAAAAAAAAAAAAAAAATACTTAGAGTCATTTAATATGTTTAATGAGCACCTCCAGGGTGTGCATCATAGGATTGTAATGCACTTCCAAGGGGAGTAAGCACACTGGTCCTTTGTCCTTGTGCCTTACTACACTCTTGGGGCATGCATTAAAATCCTATATTGCACACCCTGTTATGACTTAATACTTACATACTTTGTAAAAGTGTTGTGTTGTGTTGTAATTATTACATTTCTTATCTCATATATCGTAAAGCTCATATGGAAGTGATTTGTTTCTTTATTTGGGGTTGGGGGTGTGGATGTGTGGGGCTTCTTGCTGTGGATTACTGAACTGGGTAGGTGGAGAGTAGGGGCATTATCTACCACCCCCCCAAACCCATTTTCCTGCTGTTTCAACCCTTAAACCTGTCCAGCAAGGATGCAGCAGAACAGGCCTACATCAAGGATCCAGACACACATTGTCAGCCTCTTTGATTGCTCCCAGCAGCACTGACGCTTTAGTGGTTAAACTGGGAATGCTCAGGTGGAGGAACTCTCACCTCTGGATTTATGTTGGAGGCTCAGTAGATGCCATGCTCTGCTCTGGGGCTGGAAGATTTGGAGGTCGTGATTTAAAGCCCTATGTCAGGTACTTGGGGTAATACCCATAATTGACACTATAGTGCAGTGCAGTGGGGGTGCTGCACTTTTGGGGTGCCTTTCTTCAGATGAGACATTAAATTGAGGTCCCTTCTGCTGATCTGTGGTCCACTGTTCAGGCAGAAGAAAAGATCTCATGGCACTTATCAAAGAAGAGAAGGGAAAAGGCAGCTCACTGGTGCAGCGGTAGCACTACCACTCATGACACTGGCAACTCGAGTTCGTAGTGGACTTGGACAATCGGAGAGCTGGCTGGGGGGAGGAGGATCGAGTGTCCAGAGAGCCACTCTCCTCCTTTGGAGAGGGACGGATTGCAGAGCCCGGTGTAGGCCTGGCCCATAGCAGTAAGCTAGAGTAAAGGCACCTGTGACTGCCACAGAGTGAGTAGGGGAGTGGGCAGATGCCAACGCATGGCATGCAGGTCCATGGGTCATGCATCATTGCACACCATGCCCCTCGGGGGGGAGGAGGAAACAGGAAAAACCATCAGCAGCAGGATGTTGCTCTGACCCTCGCAGGCCCCCATACCTGACCAGCTGGGCTCGCTGGTCCAACTACTTGATCTGGTTCATGGGGGTACTGGCTGGTGGTATGTCCCAGTGGATGTTGAGGTGACAGGGTTGTGGGGTCCAGGTGGATGGGGCTGTCCAAGGTGGGGGGGGAGAAGAAGAGAAGAGACGTTTCCCCAGTGTTATGGTCAACATTCCTCTCCATCGTTGTTACAGGTCCAGGTAACCCCCACCCCACAGGATGCACCTGGAAGTGAGTGATCACAGCTCAGTGTGCCTTTCCTGGACAAAAGAAATTACAAATAAATAAGATCTGTAGGCATGGGGACTGTTATTTCTAGGTGACAGAACTGTCCTATAGTCCTATGGGCTCCAATGGAGAAAGATGACAGGTGCAGGAGCTCTCACACAATTTTGTAAAGGGTGAGGCAGCTGAGTTCTTGTGGGATTCTCTCCAGCCTAACCACCACATGACAGTATCACAGCAGAAGTCACTGGCTGTCCTGTCTTGGAAGAGGAGACACAGCAACCACTGGTCTGGTTAATCCTCCCCCAACCAAACACCAGAAGAGACTTCTCCAACCTGCAAAGCACGGTGCTCTCAGCATAGGTACGCAGGATAAAAGGAAAAGTAGTGAAGTGTCCGTGTACCCAGCATAAGCACAGAATCTTGACTTGAGCTTATGTCAGTCCGAAGTATTGGTGTTAGTTGGTGTGGGAGCCGTGCTATATGATGATCTAGTTTTATGCTTTTTGCAAGAATAATCTTTAAGCACAAGCTTGTGTCACTACTGTCTACTTATGCAGGTTACACATGTGCCCGGCTACTTTTTGTTTCATCTTCCCCCTGCCTACCTGTGCTATCAGGCCAAACCTGGCTGCAGGGATGTCTTGACAGGCAGTTCACAACCATCCAGGTGACAAAAGTAAGGAGCAGTTCAACCTGGCCACACAGGTAATGCCCTTCAGCAACCCATGATCCGGTAGAAATGCATTCCACTCACACAGTTTACCACTGTCTTGCCTTGCCTCTGATCATGGTGTTGTTAGGAAAATATTATGCAAAACTTGTGAGGAAAGAGCAGATGTTTTAGAGCAGACCATTAGAGGAAGAGAGAGTACCTTAAACAAAAGTATCGGATGGTCAGTTTGTTTACCTAGACATTCATAACAAAAAAGGAGGAAATAACGTACAATTCTGACTGGGGAATGGCTTTACCAGCTACACAGGGTGAAAATGTGTTCTGTTAGACATTTAGGGCCCCATCTGTAACAGTGCTGGAACAGTCTAACTTGTTCTGTTTTATTGGGGTTTTCTTTTAGTATTTTTTTAAGAGTCTTAGTACTTGTGAAAGGTGACTGAAGGAGCTCACGTGACCAACATAGAAACATAGAAACATAGATTTTGACAGCAGATAAGGACCAAAAACCCACTGCAGAACATGACAGATGCAGATCAAATAGAATCTGGGGCTGCAGCAGTGAGTAGGGAAATGGAGGACTAGGTGGGCCGTATGGTCCTTATCTGCCAACAGATTCTATGTTCTGTTTCTATGCTCATCAGTCAGACAGTTGCAGCACAGGTAGCTGCAGTGCATGATATCCCACCCTGTTAGCCAGTGCGCCTCAAACTGTTATGGAAGGGCCACCTCTGTTGGGTGTGTTGGTAGTGCAGATTCCATGCTCATCTGTCCTAAGCCTGTCATGTTGGACTGCCAGCAAGGGTACCAGTTTGTCCCTATTGTGGTGGTACCTTTTCTTATGATGACACCTGCCACTAAGAACTGGACTAAGGCCACCTTGATTCACTTGACATAGGTTTTTTTTTTTTTTCCAATTGTTTAACCATGAGTAGCACACTAAGCTGAAAGCTTGTTTACAGGTGCGACCTGGGAGCACAGGGAAGTTAAGTGGCTTGCTCAGGGTCACACAGTATGCAGGTGGGGGCTGTGGGATTCAAACCCAGGTCTCCAGATTTGCAGCTCAGGGCCTTAGACCACTGCACTATACTGCCTCCGAGTTCCCCAAATAGCCATTATATGTTGGCCACTATCAAGCTGGGCCACATTTTAACCTGTGACATAGAGGTGAAAAACTTTTTTTTTAATTATTATGCGTTTCTGTCCTGTGTGGTACTTGCTCCCTTCAACTCTACCCCGTTTCCAGCTAGTACTTGCCTCCCCTAGGACTTACCACCCTTATGTACCCTCACAGGTTATCTCCTGTGGTGGACCCAGGAGGAGAGGGGCTGTCCTCCTCCTCCCAGAGACCCAATCCAGAAGCGGCTTTGCCCGGGTGGTGGTGTGGGTCCAGAGTGGGGCTGGCTTCATCCTGCCGCATTGCACTTTTTCATCCTCTGGTTTTCTCTCCTTGATGTCTGGCAGCATGCAATGGCGCAGATGTGCATGCATGTAAAAGCATCCATGTGCCATGCACTGGTCGCCGGCCAACCCCTGTTCTGGCCACAGCCCCACCACCATGCCTCCACATGGTGGCCGTAGAGGAGCAGAACAGCACAATCCTGTCCCTGCTAGGGGAGAACTGTTAAGGCGGACGCTCGATCCTCTCCCTCTGGCTGACTCCCAGGAAACTATGGCTCATTCCCAAACCTGGATCAACTGCAGTTTGAGAGGTGTAATGTCCAGTGCCTCAACCCTCTGCACCACTGGACTGCTCAGGTGAAAGGTTCCTTAGCCTGCAACAATTCACTGAACTGTCCAGTCCCAATAATGGATCAGATTTTTTCAAAGCTGCAGTCCATGTCATGCCCGAACTCTAGTCTCCATGCCATTTTAATTTGTTTTAGATTATCCTTTTTGCTTATTATTTTGTTAATTTAATTTTTCTCGTGTTATTTTGCACTTTGTACCCCTCTGTCCGACCCCAGCACCCAACTCCCTTGGGACTGCCCAAGGTACCTCGGAGCCCCACACCCGCCTACTTGACATGCAACAACCCACAGCAGAGCCTTGGTTTACCCACCCTGGCAGGGTTGGGGGGATTTACCACTCAAGGCAGTTCAATGTCAGGAAATACCAGTGATTTATTTATTTATTAGATCATCGGTTTACAGACGTTTGAGTCAAAGACTCATTGACAAAGGCACCTCGTCAAGAGAGCAAAACCTCACAGCAAACAAAACAGTACAGTACATAACACTTAGATTAAAAAAGCAACCAGTGTTGCAGGCATTCACTGGTGGTACATGCTTGGTAATAGATAGATCACAGTAGTCATAATATAGGTACACGAGTATCATGTCAGGTAGCACCCAGAGATATTTATATTTGATTCTGCTGTGTAAGCATGAATGTGCACACAGACCATGCTGCCACATGATGTCAGACAGAGTGTCCCCTCCCCGAGGGTACGCTGACCCACAACTCCATCCGTGGTCACACAGGTGGCACTGCTATCATGGTATCATGCTTCATTCCTCCACAGAGAAGGGGGATTGTCCCCTGGAATGCACAATCCCCCACGCCAGCTGGCTCCCAGTGACCCAGGTTCATTCTCAAACTCAGGTTGTCAGCATCACAAGTGTTAGTCTTGCCAGTGTGCCAACAAGCCAACCCTTTTTACATAGTCTTTATTATCCTAATTATGTCCCAGCTGCTGCCATCCTGTCATCTAGTTGCTGTCACTGACCTCCCTGCCCGCAACACCACTCACCTCTCTGTGGGGCCTCCATGGGTTACTTCATGTGGGGTGTTCCTCAGGGTGGGGAGTCCAGCCCCAGGACTCGCTGTCTGGTAAGAGATGGGCTATAGAGTCAATTTTTCTCCTCATAGCCTCATTTATCGGTGTGTGTGTGTGTGTGCTTGAGTTCTTTCCACCCTTCCACTTCCCTACTGGTACCATGCACAACTACATCAGTATAGATGAAGACTCCACTCTTGCATGGTTTTGTCAAGCTACTTTTAATGGCAAATCACTTGCCATCTTCTGAACTAGAGGCCGACATTTTGTGGCCCGTATGCCACTTCATCTCAGTCATGCGGTAATCAGATCTTGACTATATCTCGGTGCACTTGGTGTCTATGATTATTTGCTTACCCTAAGTTTTGCTCCAACCTTAATGAGTTTTGTTTTAGAATGGCTCCATGTTTACTTGGTGATAATCAAATCTAATTGCCTGGCAAGCTGTTATCTGTAAAATGTGATAAACATTGAGTAAACACTGAAGGTGGCAAGTGATTTGACAATGAAATCGACTTGACAAAGCAATGCAAGAGTGGAACTAGGGGACTGTATATGACTCAGCTAAACTCCCATCTTGAGGTTCACAAGCTTCGCTCTCGGTTCACATGTCACCAGCACCTCTCGATGGCATTATAGCCTCATAATAAACAGCCCTTATCTATTATACTATACATTATTTGAATTTCGCTCGCGAGGTTCACATGTCACCAGCACCTCTCAGTGGCATTATAGCCTCATAATACACAGTCCTCTAATCTATTATTCTATTTATAAGTCACTTCTATGATTTTAGCCAATCAGTGCGTAGAGCTCTGAACCTCATTTCCTGTGTACAGTGATCTCCCATGCAGGAACGTTAGGTGTGGAGCATTTCACTTTACAGCCAGGGGTTGGGCAACTTCATTTAACTTTTGAAATAAAAAAACAAAACAAACTTATACATTATTCTAGCTAATTCAAGCGATTTATATAAATGGGACACTGTCAGCTTTTAATTGATAGTTTAGCCCCTGTGCAATCGATACCTGCATTATTACTAACCATCATATATACAGTCAAACCTCTCAACCTTTTGTCACTGAAATGAGGGACACTGAAGAACAATGAATGACACTGACCTCATAATGAGGGACACCTCCTCAAATGTGGAGATAAAAGGTGAGAACGCTATAGAAACCGCTGCCTGTAACGGTACAAGTGTTATTTTTGATTTAACATATTTAAAGCACATAACGAATATGTGCTTTAAAGTTTGAATTTACAGCAGCTTCTCTGTGTGAGCAGCACCTGTTCCATGAGGGATAAATGAAGGACAAAGCAATATTGAGGGGTAAAATGAGGGACATCCCTTGTAATTGGGGGCAGTTGAGAGCTATGTATATTGAGCCTGAGTGACATTTTAGCAAAGTTGTTAGAACATTTTGTATATTTACCTGACTTTACTCTGGCAGCCTGCTACTCCTTTGCGTGCAATTCCAACATGGTGCTGAAGCGCCTGTTAACCCGTGCATGAATGAGTTAGAATTGTTTAAAATCGTATGAGCCAAAGTGAATTCTTAACTGCAGGCAGTTTGCTGAGTGCCAGAAAGTAACTTCAGTTTAAAAACGAGCACTCCACCCTGTGTAATTAGCTGTTTTGAAGTGTAAAGCCGTGATTCTGGGCATGCACATTAGTCCCTAACAGGAGGCCCTGTTAACTTACACAAAGTTGTTACAGTACAAGCTTTTGGGGCCACACAGGTCCCTTTGTCAGATGTTATGCATTCCATTTTCTTGTAAGACATCCATTTTTTCGTATTGCATCTGCTGTTTTACATTAGGTGTTAAATAATTAAATGTGACACTTTCAAGATCACTGCTACCCCCAGGATTTTCTGCAGCATCCTCAGTTGTTTTGGAATGCACAGTGTTTAGTGTTACCGTTGGCATGTTTGTGCTGGACTGGCAGGCAACAGATGCTGGTCTCCAACCTCAAGGGACACTGGGGACCTTGGGGTTAACTCTGACCTGCAAACAACATCAGTTGAGGTTATGTGAGCAAGTTAAATGAAATGCAACCTATAAATGGCATTGAAAGTGATGTGGCAGGGAGCAACATGGCGGGGGTGGTAGTGTAGGGGTGCATTGTTATTGAAGCAATTTTGTTTAAAATAGAATAACACTTCAGTGGTATAAGCTATGACATGAGACACTGGGAGATTCATTCACAGTGTGTAAATTTAGGTGTTTTTGGTTGCAATTTGTGTTCTTTAAAACATATTTAAATTATTAATTTTCCAGCTAATCAACTGGAACCTTTCTGACTTTTTCTGTGGACATAGTTTTAAAACATGTCCACAGTGATCTGGTTGCCATAGCAACTTTTAAAACACTTTTTTTGAAAGCAACCTGCCTTCCCAGGTGACCTGGGTTCGCATCCAAAGCGCGGGATGTCTGGTCTGACTGGGGAGCTGAGGTTCTGGCATTTGTCTCAGATGCCTCCTGCCCCAGGAAGAGAGGGCATCTTCTTCCACAGCATGACTGCCCGCTGCTTGCCCAGGGCAGGGCATGTGATGTGGGAAGGAATAAGGGGCCCCTCTGGAGCAGCCTTAGGATGGAATGCACCCACTCACCTGGAAAGGAATGCAGAGGTGTCCCATGCCCAGAGTAGGACAGCAGGGCAGTTCAGAAGGTAGAGCGGGGCTTACACATCCTTCTTACTTCTCTGATAAGTGTTCTGCTTCATTCCTCCTCAGAGCCACACCATGGGGGGAGAGATGGGAGGGCATAAAGGGAAAAATACTCTAGCAGCCCATAGGCAACTGAAGCCTTCTTGCCCCCCATGCCACAGTAGGGCTCTACTGACTCCTCTCATGCCTCACTGGCTCCTCCTCCTGAACCTCGCCTATAAACCTAAATATCCACCCCCTGACTTGGGGAACCAGGGTTTCCACCTACAGGGGACAAGCTATGGGTTATGGTAGGGATTCTAGGAAGGATGTCAAGCAGAGGCTAGTGGCAGGTTGGACCACTGAAGGGGACTCAGCAGGAAAAAGGGCTTATGCAGCTACTAAGAAGAAATGGGGGCAACTACAGAAAGAAAAATAAAGCTGCCTTTCATGAATTTCAAGGAAAATCAACACAATTTCAGAACGAAGGAATTTGGTTTTATTGATCTTCTTTGGGGGTATCTCAGTGATCAGGCTACACCATAAGAAGTTCACTGTTAGTGAATGGGGAATCCACACAGAAAATTTTTAACAGTACAATTGGGGCTGCCCATGCTGTCGATGTCAACCGACGTCACCAACACTATACAGGTGTAGGTGGCCCTGCATCCTCCACAGTTCTTTCCCGCCGTCGACTTGCAAGCACAGTCTCCACGGAAGAGCCATCACAGTGTTCATGCCTTTTTTGGCCTACGCTCTTTATTTCTACGAACCCTTAAAAATCTCTTTCCAGAGATTTTTCTCCATTTTTCTTTTATGTTGAGAGTGAAACCATCTTCTTCTTTCTTCCATCGCTGCCACTGCGGAAAGAAGATTGCCTGCAACGACCAACACTCTGTGAGTGTCTGCTGTCTTGGGTCTGATCATAATGCCTCAGATTGTAAGCTCTACCAACAATTTAATCAAATCACCCTCAGGTGATGAAGAAAAGCTCTAAAAGCCTTCATGGAACAGCAGGTAGCCAGTGCTGAGCTAGGGTCCTCCGGGACACTGGCCACTCAGTCACCCTCTGGGTCTAAGAGCTCCAAGGCCTTCCAGGTCAAAAACAAGCCCTCGAAGTCACAGAAAAGATCGGGATTGCGACTGCTCCCCCTTGTGGCCAGCCTCCTTCCAGTCAGCCTCCCCATCTTCAGGGGGCTCTTCATCATCGGCGGCTGCCCCTGATGAAAAGACATGCTGTCCAGATCCTGGTTCACTCCAGACCCATATGAACAGCCACTCCGCCCAAATCCCAAGGCACTAGGCGGTTGATCTCCAGGTTATCGACCCCATCTCTGTCAATGACAGGCTCATCAGCAATGACTACCTCCACGAGGCCTGCCCCTTCCTCCCCGAAGGCTACAGGCCAGTTGAGTCAATCTTCCCGGTCTTCAGCCGCTATGTCATCAATCCCTCCTTTAGTGATGATGGTCTTGAATGAGGTTATCATCTGCTTCACTGATGTTATAGCCCAACAGTCTGTTGCCTTTAACAGGCCTTTGTTGCTGGTGCTATTGACGACACCTTCGTTGTTGACCCCTAACCGTCAGCCCCGGGACTCTGCCTGAGGGCCGTCGATGGCATGTCTGATGACAGACTCTGAGAAAGACATCGATGTTGAGGAGGCAGAGGAAGAGGACCAGTATTACACTTCTGATAAGTCCACAGCCTCTTCAGTCAGTGAAGAGTCAGCCAAGCATACACCCTGGTCCCCACCTGAGGATGCTACCTTTTTGAACATTATGAAGCAACTGTCCTCCACTATGGGGTACCAGAGAGAGGAGGAGGAGGATGCCACAAGAAAAGATCTGTTGAACTATTTGGAGATTCCAGAATCTCCCCCCAGAATTATCCTTCCTATGCTTCCAACACTTAAAAATGCTACCACAGCAGCATAGCACAGACCAGACATGGTGCCAGCTATGCCCCATAGAGCAGATAAGCTCTACATTGCCCCTCAAGGCTTTCCATTCTTTGCTGCCCAGGCTGAAACTGACTCAGTGGTCATTAAGGCAGCACATGACAGGTCTAATGTGCCCAAACATCTTAGTTCTCTGCCCCTGGACAAAGAGTCTTGGAGGTTTGCTCTCTAGGGCAAAAGGGTGTATGCTTCTTCTGCCTTAGGTTTGAGGATTGCCAACTACCTGTCACACATGGTTAAGTTTCAGAACACCAACTGAAGGAAGGACAAGGCTGAAGCTCAAACCCTTCCTGATGGTGCCCAGAAGCAGGAGTTACTCCAATGCTTCCAAACTGCTGAGGATGTTGTTAAGCATCTCCTAAGAGCCGTCTGTGACTTGTCTGACACTGTTGCCAGAGCAGCTGCCACTGGCATCTACCTCCATAGGTATTCATGGCTTTGTGTATCTGGGTTTGCTGCTGATGTACAAAACAAGGTGCTCAATGCCCCTTTTAATGGCAACAGACTTTTCGGTCCAGATGTCCAGGACCTCATTAATGATCGGCAGGCCTAGGGGGTGTCTCTCAAGTGTGTCCACTCCCTTTACCGCACTCCACAGTATGGTAGAGGACATTCTACTTTTTGTAGGCAAGTTAACAGACCAGGCTTGCTCTCTCATCCCCAGGGTAAATGCAGAGCTCAGTCCTCCTTGCCTGCTTCCTCCCATACCAGAGCGGCAGCCAAGCATCCCAGAACTGAGGGCGCAGCCTCCTCTGCTGGACTCATCTCAGCTTGACTCCTTGCCAGACCCCCCCCCCAAAGTCCGGGCCCAGGAGGTGGCAGTCAGAGGTCTGTTCTCCCTCGATTTGAATCAGTAGAGAACCATAACACCAGATGCCTGGATCCTGCAGATCATAGAGTGCTCATCCAGCAGCCTTCAGACATCCCCCACCTCCCTCAACTTAACCTCTGGCTCATCTGTCTGTTCTCCAGGAGAAGGTACAGTCTCTCTTGCACAAGCAGGCAATACAACTGGTGCCAAAGCGGCAGAGAAGCCAAGGATTTTATTCCAGGCTCTTCCTTTCTCCCAAAAAGACCAGAGATCTTGAGGTTAATTTTGGATCTGAAAGACCTCAGTCTCTACGTCCAGTACAAAAAGTTCTGAATGGTAACTTTACCAGGCTTCTTGCCCCTTCTCAAGACTGGGGATTGGCTCTGCTCACTGGACATGCAGGATGCCTACCTGCACATTGTGGTCTTCCCTCCTCACATGAGGTTTCTCCACTTCGTCTTTCAGGGAAAATATTACCAGTTCAAGGTATTGCCCTTTGGTTTATCTTCTGCACTGTATGTCTTTACCAAGCACTTAGCAACAGTCACAGCAGCCCTAGGGCTGCATGTCTTCACATGCCTGGATGACTGGCTCCTCAAGGCCCCATCCAGGGAACAGCTGTTGTCCACTGTGGGACGTACTCTTCAGCTCTTCCAGTCTCTGGGCATCACAGTCAGTCTGCCCAAATCTGTGCTAGTCCCATTCCAAAGGCTGCAGTACATTGGGGCAGTTCTGGACTCCGGGCAGGAGAAGGCCTTCCTACCCCAGAACAGGGCAGAATGCCTTATGACTCAGGCTCAGGATGTTGCTCAGAGTTGCTACATCCCTGCCAGACTATATCTCTGGCTCCTAGACCTCATGGCCATGACCATTCCTACTGTTCCACTAGCCAGGCTTCAAATGCACACTGTGCAGCAGTGTGGGACCAGCACACAGATGAGTTGGACCAACTAGTCCTGGTTTCATCCCCAGTATGCAAGGTACTCCAGTGGTGGATGGACCCCTCGAATCTTCTTCCCGGGGTCCCTTTCCAACTTTCCTCCCCGAATCAGATCCTAACCACGGATGCTTCAGGCCTGGACTGAGGAGCTCACTTGGGTCCCGTCTAAACACAGGGATCCTGGTCCCAGTGGGAGTCTGCCCTGTACATCCACATCCTGGAAAAGAGAGCAGTACGCTGCACAATGCAGGCTTTTCAGGAGCACCTAACCCCAGGCCAGCTGTTGGTGCAGTCATGCAATCTGAGTGCAATCTACTACATCAACAAACAGGGTGGGACTCACTCCTACTCCCTTTGCAGGGAAGCGACGCAAGTGTGGTACTGGGCTCAGGAGCACAGTCTGTCACTCTCAGTGGTCCATGTCCCAGACATTCTAAACACTCTGGTGGACAGTCTCAGCAGGACACAGTCCATCATGCACAAAAGACAGCTTCTCTCATCCATTGCAGAAGGTCTGTTTGACAGATGTCATTGTCCAGAGTTGGACCTTTTTGCATTCCCACACAATGCAAAACTGCCTAATTTCTGCTCGCTAGATCCAAGGTCTGGAGTTTTCTGGCAAGATGCGTTGTCCCTCTCTTGGAGCGGGAGATTTCTGTATGCATTCCCTCCATTTCCACTATTACAGAGGGTGCAACTGGAGGGGGCCAGCATGATCCTGGTAGCTCCATTCTGGCCTTGCCAGATATGGTTCGCTCTATTTCAGCAGCTGGCAGAGGAACCTCTGGTCCCTCTGCCCCTTTGCAGGAATCTGCTGACCCAGGATCAGGGGACCCTGGTCCATCCCAATCTAAGGTCCCTTCGTCTGAATGTGTAGCTCCTGAGGATAAAGCCATTGCCAGGTTCGAGGTCTCTAATAGGGTGGCTGATGTCCTATTGGCCACCCACAAGCCTTCCACCCATGCCACTTATGCCATGAACTGGAACCAGTTTGCCACCTGGGCAGAGAAACGCTCCCTAGACCCTTTCGCCTGTCCTGTAAAGCATGTCCTGGACTACCTGATTTCTTTGTCTGACTCAGGTCTCCAGTATTCCTTCCTCAAGGTTCATCTTTAGGTAGAGCCAGCCTGGTAATGCTGAGGGTTGAGGCACTAGATGCCACACCTTGCGTCACACTGGTGACCTGGGTTCGGGAGCGAGCTTGGGCCACTGGTAGTTGGCTGGGGTGGGGGAAGGGACTTGGACTGAGCTGCCCAACAGCAGCTCTCCTTTCCTGGGGAGAGTTGTATGCACTACACAGCTTTGGTGGCCCCTAGTGAATTGAGGGCTTGGCTGATGCAGTACATGCTACAGAGGAGTATGGTGGCACCAGCGGATGTCTTGCAGGTGGGTGTGGGAGCGTGTCTGCACTGCACTGGATGTCATTACATGTCTGCGCTACCGTGAACATAAGAAAAAAACCCCTTCCATTGGTAGGTGAAGGTGGGTCTAGAGGTTGCGGCCCCATGTCCTATGCCAGGCTCCAGGACACCCGCTCCAGTCCCTCCTCCTGTCAGCAGCCCTTCCAGAACTATAGATAGAGTGCCAGTAAGATGTATGGCGGTCCTTCCTCAGGGGACTCAGATCCGAGGGGTCAGGGTGGCTGCACATGGAGAGGGGGTGCTCCCTGCTGGAAGAGAGGTTGTCTGGGCTTCAGGTTGGATGGGTAGATGCTGGTATACTGCACGACCACACTGGAGAGAGAGACCAATGGTAAGAGAGCATAAAAGAAAGTTTAAAAAAAAAAAAAAAAAAAAAGGCCCACCTTTTGGCTATTTCTGCCTTCCATGAGCCCATGGGTGACCGCACTATTGTCAGCTGGATGTCTCCTGTACCTTCCTCTGGGGCATCCTACGTCTGAAACCTCCAATCCATTCCCCTGTCCCAGCTTGGGACTTTAATTTTTTTTTTTGAAAACTTGACCCTGTCTCCTTTTCAGCCAATTGCAACTTGTGATTTGCGTTTTCTTTCCTGGAAACCGCTCTTTTTAGTTGCAATTACTTCTGTTCAAAGAATTTCAGAGCTTCAGGCCCTCTGGCATGAGGAGCCTTATTTGATTTCTCACAAAAACAGGGTGTTGTTGCGCACAAATCCTAAGTTTTTCTCTAAGGTGGTTTCCGAGTTTACACTCAATCGGTCCATTCACCTTCCTGTTTATTATCCTGAGCCTGCCAATCCAGGGGAAGCACTGCTCCGTACTCTGTATGTGCACAGAACTTTGAAGTATTGCCTGCTCAGGACTAAGGAGTCCAGAAAGTCTAAGCAGCTGTTTGTTTCTTTCACCCCTGGTAGAGAGGGCGCTTTGGTTTCTAAGCAATGTTTATCCAGATAGTTGGCAAATTGCATTGTGTCCGCTACAATAAGTACAGGAAAGAATTGCCTGGTGCTGTCAAAGCTCACTCCACCAGAGGCATGTCTACCTTGGTGGCATGTTTCAAAGGGGTTTCAACCATTGATATTTGCACTGCTGCCACCTAGAGTACAGTCCACACCTTTACCAAGCCTTACAGTCTGGACATTGCTTCTAGGACCCATGCAGGATTTGGCAGGGCTGTGCTACAAGGACTCCTGTCTTAAGTTTTATGGAGATCCAGCACCCCCAGACTGCCTGTTTACTCTTGTCACTGCTTGGTACTTATTCCTGTGGTGTAACCTGATGACTGAGATACCCCAGAGAAGATAGAACAGTTACATAAGATCTTACCGTAACAGTAGATCTTCAAGAGGATCTCAGTCATCGGGCATATTTACCTCCCACCATCCCCCTTATTAGGGGCTCCTATTCAGGACCTGGCTGTCTGCTGTTTCCATCATTATACTTACAGCCAGGTCCTTCGCTCTCCTCGGGTCCCCAGGGCTCCAGCCTTGCTCCTTCATCTCTGGAGGGAAAGAATTGAGGAGGGCGCGAGGACACCTACACTAATATAGGGTTGGTGACGTTTGCTGACGTCGACAGTGTGGGCGGCCCCAATTGTACTGCTAAAAATCTTCCATGTAGATTCCCCATTCAGTGATGGTAAAGTTCCTACGGTGTAACCTGATGACTGAGATCCCCTCGAAGATCTAGTGTCATGGTAAGTTCTTACGTTACTGTTCTTTTCATACGCACTGTGGGCTGGGTATTCATAGGTGACCAGGTGTGCAGCTGTTTTTTTTTTTTTTTAACACAATTTTGCCACTTGAGACAAAAAATTAGACCACACAAATTGTAGTCTAACTTTTTTTATGCAGTTGCAGCAGTCAGCACATAGGGAATGACGTGTGCATCAAGAAAATGACACATGCATCATTTTTGTGCCATAAAGCAGCTCAACTGTCGTAAATGTGACATAAGGTTTAAAAATGTCCATTAGACATGTTGGCACGTTTCAGATAACACAGGCAAAGCCCAAAATGAGAGCTGCATGTGCTCTATAACTGTTGGAAAATCCAGCCCTGGATCCCAAAGTACATTACAGGCCATGAACAACTGCCAGAAGTATGCATAGACAAGACAAGTGAGGGTGCAGGAAGGTTAAGAAAAGGTCAGAGAGTTAGATCCCAAGAAAGTGAAAGAAACAGTGAGAGTGAACATGTTACAGATAAATGCTATTCTGGGGGTGAGTTACGTCACAATTGACATTTTAAAGGTTCGGTACATCATGATGCCATAGTTAACCAATCTGAGAGCAGGGGACCAAAAAATCATTAGCTATTAGAGGTGCAGAGTGGCAGCTGTGACAACTTTGTACCTCCCAGTGACTTGCAACTAGAGATGTGGTGCACATAAACATGTCTGTGCTTCAGCTGCAGCCGTTCAGGTGATTATGGTAGAAGAGTGTGCTCCATTACATTCATTAGACAGGCTGGCCAAGATGGGGGGCAAATCCGGTCCTCTACCGATATAGAAAGGTTGGGATAAGTGGTAGGGCCCAGGATGAATCCTCCCACCACCTGGGTAATCATCCTCCACACAGATGTTTTTTTGTTTTGATAAAATATACGATCAGTGGAGTTACATTCATCTTCCCTGATTGATAGTAGATCCCTGCGGTCAGTTCTGTGATGCCCCCCCCCCATAATTGATAGTAGATCCCTATGCTTAGTTCTGTGATGCCCCCTGTTATTGACAGCAGCTCCCTATGCTTAGTTCTGTGATGCCCCTCATTATTGACAGAAGCTCCTATGCTTAGTTATGTGATGCCCCCATTATTGACAGCAACTCCCTATGCTTAGTTCTGTGATGCTCCCCCACAATCAATAGCTGCACCCTATGGTTAGTTCAGGAACCCCCCCCCATAATTGACAGCAGCTCCCTATGTAGGATAGTTCAGCGGACACAGCCCTCCTGATTGGCAGGAGGTCTTTGATATAACATCTGGTACCCAGCTTCCATTGCTAAGCCTCCTCTCTGGTACCATGCATGTAATCCCCTAGCAACACTGTTTATGCCAAGTGCTGCAGTTTTAAAATTACTGCCGTGGAGGGTTTTTCTTAGAATTTTTTTTCTTATATCTCATTTCACACTGCCAGACATCTGTTGCAAATTTGGAAACTATATTAAAAATCACAGAATCCCTGACTCCCATGACAAAGGCACAGCGCCTTCATATTACAGTAACTTGACTGCAAAAACTGATAGAGCTATCCCCTACCACTTATGGTAGTGGTAGGGCCATGTCCCCTGTCCTCCCCCCCCCCCCGGTCTGGCACCTAGGTCCACTGAGGAACCCATTAGTATCTTTCTTGGGGATTATGGGGTAGGAGGAAGGTAGTGTGTGCCAAACAGTGCTGGGGTGGAGGGTGTACTCTCACTGGGTCAGGCAGGTGGAAAGGATGGTGGGTTTTACATGGACAGTAACAGTAGGTTGCAGGATGGGAGTTATTATTTTCTACTTTCTCATTAAAAAACTTTGCAGGGCCGGAGGCACAAGAGGTTGATGGGGTATGTAAGATGGGAACATTTAATAGTTGGGGTGGAAGAGGAGGGTGGACTTCATTGCAAATGTGGGTGCAGAGTGGTTAGATACTTTAAAAACATAAAAAAAAAAAAAAGAACTAGACATAATGGCAATTCACCAGCAAAGGGCCACTAAGTCTAGTCTAGTGAAGATGGGAACAAGTGCGCACAGTGGCTCTTTCTCCAGTGGAAGTGCCATTACATGCAGCCTTTGCCTGACAGAGTGCCACTATAAGTGACATGAAGGACAGTGAGTGGGGGTGAGCACAAGAATGGTGGTGACTATTCCTAATGGCTCAGTCAAAGGTAAATGAAGGACAGCACTCACCACTCATCTGATGGCAAAAAGGAACTGGAACTTGGAAATGGAACTGATGCCTCTCAATTCATTTATTCCACCAAATGTCCAAGACAGATGCACAGACAGCAATGTGAAAGCAGGACAGAACTTGTAGACCTAATGTTTCGCCTGAACCAGCCTGGGATTTTGGCAGAGTGCTCAAGGGGGGGTCACAGCCCTTTTTACCACATTGTATTTATTTAAAAAGTTTTACCAGGTTGGCCTGGTGGCACTGAGGGTTGAGGTACTGGACGCCACACCTCGCCCTACGCCAGCGACCTGGGTTCAGGAACGGACTTGGGGCTGGGGGGGATGGAGGATTGAGCATCCCAGTGGATGCTGTCCTCCTCCAGAGGTGGGTTACCAGGGGTGCCTCATGCACCCGACGTTCCTGGGTGCTGGTGGAAGCATGGGCTTACGGGGCAATGGCATCTCTCCAGAGTTGGGGAGGGAAGGAAGCTCTGGGCACTTGGCAGTGGCATGCATCAGCACGTTGTCTGCCTGGACACACATCCTTCGCACTGGCATCCTCTGAGGTTCAGGGGAGAAAATGGGGGAAAAAATCATATATACACCCTTGGCCCCTGAGCATAATGAAGCCAGGGTAGGGGCAGCTTTGAATAGCCCAGGCGAATGTAGTAGGAGGGGGTACGAGGCCTCCTCTGAAAGCCATGGGAGCTAGGCAAGTGCAAAAAAAAGAAGTTTTTTACCAGGAAAAACATACTAGGCTGATAACAGCATTTCCAGCTGCGTCCTTGGAGAGGGTTATGGAAGATGGTGTAAAATAAATTATTTATTAACAGATTTACAAAAATAATAAACTGCAGAAGCAATACAGTACATCAGAAGGAGCAAAGCTTAATGGAGAACTGTGCTGAACCTGTAAGTGATTTTCCCAATAAGGTGAGGGAGGGGAGCTTATTTACAAGGAAACTGGGTGCTAAAACTAGAGATCATAATCTAAGATTAGAGGGAGGAAGATTTAAGGGCAATGTGAGGGGGTGTTACTTCACGGAGAGGGTGGTGGAGCCCTGGAAAAAGCTATCTCAGGAGGTGGGTGGGTGGGGGTCCAAATGGTGGAGGGATTCAAGAGGGCATGGGATAAATGTAAGGGGTTTGACCATGGGGGGGTCCTTTGACAAGGATGAGTTGGGGGGGTATGGGGCAGGCTCGATGGGCCAGAGAGGTCCTTTTCTGCCATCAGATTTCTGTGATTCTTTTTTTTTTCATTGATTTTTATGCCTGCCGGCACCCCAAGCCCCTCAAGCAGGCTTGCCCTCGGCTCAGCGACCCATACCCTCACCCAGGGATCCCCCCAAGTGGGTCTGCTGAGGTGGAACAGAAGGTGGCTGGAGGGTCAGGCACCGAGCCCCGGCTGATACATGGAGGTCGGTGAAGTTTTCAGATGTTGATCCCCCATAGAGCTGGGAACGTGCAGTGATGCTGATGCCTACGGCAAGCATCTGTCCCAGCTCCATCCATGTTGCGGCGTGGCGGCGTGACCCTCAGTCTCCGCCAGAGGGCGAACTGACACTGGAACCAACTCCCTTCCCTGGAGAAGGAAAACAGTCCACCGGATGCCTGATCCTTCTCCTTCCCTGCCGACCCCCGGCAGCCCGTGCCTGTTCCCGAACACAGGTTGCCGGCATGGCGCAAGGTGTGGCATCCAGTGCCTTAACCCTTAGCACCACCGGTCTGGCCAAGATTTCTGTGATTCTATGATTCTATGCTTTTTCATATATTTGGTCCCTTTCTGTTACTGTTCCATCATTACTGGCCTTTTAGTAAACACAGTGGGTGTTTCTGATTTATGCTGTGCTGGTAAGTGCCATTTTTGAACTGCGTGATGTAGGTTATATCCCCTGTGGGCCACAGAGTTGTAGAGTGGAACATGAATGCATTGTGAAAACAAGGTAAGTTCTTTTATAAGGACATGAAGTACATTTTACAGCTCTAAAATGATGCTGCCCACTACAGCGTAAAGCAGAAACATCCAGTGAATTTATTAAAGGCTAGTACAGATGGAACAAAAACAAAATGTGAACCCAGTATTAGAAACGCAGCTTCTGCAGAAAACACAGGCTTGCAGATTCAAGTAAATTCTCCTTTAAACATTGCAAAGCACAGCAGTACAACAGGGTGCATGCGGTAGATAAAAACTTGAGCTTGGATAGGCAATGGGAAATAACCCTAATGAGACATAATGTGGAGTGGGAGGCGAGCAATATGGCCAGGGTAATATGTGTAGAGGGAGGGGGATGAGTAAGGTAAGGGGTCAAGGACAGTTGCAAGTGGGAGTAGAAAAGTCGTGAAGAAGAGACTTAAGGGAGAAGAGGCAGAGCAGATAGACTGGGAAAAACAGGACCAGGGTTTAACAAACTGATATGAGAAGGTAGCTTGACCTGCAGTAGAGTTCCCAGATGGAATAGAAAGTCCTTCCAAAAGTCATTTACAGATCTTCAGCCAAGAGGGTGGGGGCTGCTATGCTCATGGCTCATAACGCCATACACAGAGTATGGTGATGCCATAATTCTGTTTGCAGCCTCTCCCCCACCTGTTAGAACTATATCAGCCAGGCAGTTGGAGCTTCCAAAATTGCAGCTGGGAATCACTGTGTGGCGAGGAAGGGTTAGGGAGGGGGACAAAGTCTTCTGGACCGCTTTGCTGACAGATGCTGATTAAGGAGGGGATAGGGTTTAGCTGGACACCAGGGAGTGAGCAGTGTGTGGGAAGCAGGTGTGTGGGGGGGCACTGAATGACTAGTGGTGGGGCCGTAGGACCAAAAAAAAATCAAACTGGGATCTGCCCATACTGTGGTCATAAGGCAGCGGGGGTGAGTGTCCTTGCGCCCCTGGGAATTGCCTTTGGAATCCTTTAAACCACACTCTGAAGCTGGTTATTGTACTTGTAAAATGGCACATTTAAAATGAATAGATATGTGAATTTAAAAAAATAGGTAAACACAGTTGTATGAGTGCAATAGAACAGTATAGTTATGTGTTATATGGGACACCTTGAAAAAAATGTAATATATAGACACAATTCAGGATATTTTTCATATTTTATTCTGTAGTTCTCACCTTTATTTCATTATTATTGAAGACATTTGCATGAAAACAGGATCTTTGCCATATCTGCTCTGTCTCTGCCTACACCTGAAATCACATTTCTATTCTTGATATAGTCTGCTGCTGGGGAGATAATGATGTCATAAGCAGGGGATCATGATGTCAGATATAGATCAGCTGCCAGAGCAGATGTAGTCTAGGGACAGGGATCCTGTTTTCATGCAGTTATCTTAAGTAGTAAAGGTAAAGGGGAAACAATTACCGAAAATATATGAAATATAAACTGAAGTGTTTTTAAAAGCTTACATTTTGTAAAGCTTTCCCAGTACTGTCAGGGTCTCTTTAAATAGTCAGTTGCGGACCCTTTAAAAGGAGTGTGACTGGCTGTGGCGGCTCCTGCCGCCGGTCACAAGCTTGGACACAGCAGTGCTCTAGCTTTCTGCAGAGGGGCTGTACTGTGCTGCAGGAAGAGGGAGCGAGAGAAAGGCAGGCAGGTTGCTTTTGTATGTTGGTGTGCGAGTTCAGTTGTTTTGGAACACGTGGTTGGTAGTCAGGTATAGATTAGGGCTGCTGTTAGGGTATGCTAGCTTAAACTACGGTCAGGTGTGTGTTTTGGCAAATTACATTTCTAGATTCTTTCTTGCCATTTTATAAACATTTATAAACCCCAAGACCAACACTTCAGTGATATATATATGCCTTTGGAAGAACCCCCAGATAGTATTACATCCTTACTTTGCAGGGCTGGGTGTATTTTATTTGTTATAATATATGGCTGTTACTAGGGATATCATGATGTCAAATTTTGGGTATCACCATATTTGTGTACAAATTATCCTGATATGTGGATTATCATGATAGTTGGAGGCATTTCTAATTGAGGAAAAATAGTAAAAAATCTGATTGGGGAATGATGAGTATTTGGGAATCTCAGCCGTACCTGCACATGGTTTCTCATGGTATAGCATGCTGCACAATAATCAGGATATTGTTTTAAACCAACAACAAATTATCATCTGTGGGAATTATCGTGATATATTGCCATGTCATTTTATCGTGACATCCATACTCCTGTCCTGGAAGTGATGTAAACACTGAATGATCACATGCTTACGAATGTTCAGTGTTTACGTCACATGTTATATATTCTCTCTGCTGGTTTAAGACTTCAAAATCCTGTACATTGAACAATTATTATAGTATACTGCCTATTGAAAATGTCTACAGAGCCCCTCAGTGGTATTGCACCCTTATTATGTATTGTTGGGTGTGCCTTATGCCTCATGTTATCCTGAACTGTATTACGTCAGTACCTGCAATTTACAGCCATCATGACAAAGCTTCCCTCTGGGAAAATAAGCAGCGGCAGTTCTGAGCTTCTGCTAATGCTGTGCGCTGTAGCACTGATGAAAAGTTGAGAGGTCACCATCCCTGCAGTATATTGCTCGCTTTCATCAGAATTTAATGCTTTTTCCATTATGCATCTTCAGTTTATTGTGTATCTTGTGCAGGTGGATGTACACACACACACACACACACACCACAAAACACAAAAACAAGAAATAAAAATCATATCATTGTTTCTGTAATTGTGGGACAGTGTGGAGTAGTGGGTAGAGTGCAGGACTGTAAAGCTGGATATCCCAGGTTTTAAAATCCCTTTACAGACACTAAATCAGTGGGTGACCCAGAACAGAGGGATATGATCAAAACTGTGTGACACTGAGCAGGGGGTATGTGATTGAAACTAGGTGACCCTGAGAAGGGGCCTATGATTGAAACCTACAAGTTTCTAAGGGGAGTAGACAAGGTAGACAGTGAGGTTCTACTCATCAGGAATGTTAACACAGTGATTAGGGGTCACAGGTGGAGGTTTGTGTGTGTGATTTAGGAGGGATATTAGGAAGTACTTTTTCACTGAGAGGGTGGTAGAAAATGGAATGTATTGCTAAGGGAGGTGGTGGAGATGGGGGTCTGTTGTCAGTTTCAAGGAAATGTGGGACAAATTCAGGAGTTTGGTAGTGTCTAAGGGAGGTGTAGGGTGCAGGGATGGTGGAGAGGGTGGAGAGTGATGGGGGAATGGGAACATAAGGCAATCACCCAGTCAGCCAATAAAGTCTAGGTATCATTTCTGGGCCGACTGGATGGACCTTGGGTCTTTATCAGCCATCATTTTTCTGTGTTTCTATGAGCAAGTCACAACATCTTCCCGCTCCCACTTGGCGCCCTCCGCTGCACTCCTACTTGTGGTCACCCAGGTGACAGCACAGCAGCAAGGATGGCAGCCCATCACACAAGTCAGGAGATATGGGGCAATTTAAAATAGAATTAAAAAGCATGGGTCAAAATTTTCACCACTTTCATTTACCGCTGTTTTAAGAACGGCTTCCCGCTGCACAGCACCACATTGTTCTAAAGTTGGCAGTAATGTAGTGTCAACCTGGGTCAAACCAGGATATTCACGGACTCCTGCCAGCAACGGGTAAGCCCAATACCTTACTTAAATGAGCTTTCCATGGGCTTTGAAACCATGAAGGACACAGCTTGTAAATGCACCCCTTTATTACACATGTTAAGATTTGTACTCTAGTGAGGCTGTCTTCAAGGGAGTGTTTTACCGTTCTGATGTCACTAAGCTCAGAACCGATTTTCTAAGCATAGCAATCTACTATACTACCCCTTGCTGTTTTATTGCTCTTGGGAACTCCAGCGCAACGGGACATGTTCCAGGAGTACGGAAATAGATGTTCTGTAAAAATAAACATTTAAATATAAAATCCAAGACGAAGTTTGGACACACTGACAGCACGTCAAGCTGTTTCATTTGGAAGGTAGCTTGCTTACTGTAGGGAACATGTATAAAACACAAACCAAAAGAAGCACAGTACTGGGAATAGAACAATATTGCTTGTAAGTCTGCTGGCCTTCCGCAGTGGTGATGAATCCAGCATATTCAAAAGGCGAAGCTTCATTTTATTCGGAGGTACTTGTTTTTGCTTGAATTTTTGTCCCTCAAACTGATGCTGGCTCTCCTCAACCCCACAGCACCTCCTCCTGGCACCACCTACCTTTCCTTCTGCCAGCCTCCATGGGGACTTGACTTACCCCCCCCCCCGGGCAGGGTATGGGGGATGTATCCCCCCAAGCTTCCCAGCATCAGCTGGTGGAGAAAGTGGCGGTGACGGGACTGAAAAGACCAGGTTACGAAGATGGCAGAGGGGCATTTTCCTTGTTCCAGCAGTTGCATCCCTGTGATCTCTGGAAGAAGCTGGCTCATTAGGAGGTCCAGTGCACATTCACATGCATTGCATGTACAATGCGATTCCCCAGCTGACGCCTTCCGCTCACGCTTAGTGTCCTCAGCTGCGCTGCTACCTGTGGTCAGTCAGGTGACAGTAGAGCAGCGAGGATGGTGACCCTCCCTCCCCAGAAGAGGAAAGCATCCTCAGGCACACTCAGTGCCCCTCCCCACAGTTGGCCCCCAGCGTTCCAGGCCTGTTCCTGAACCCAGGTCCCCAGTATCATGAGCAGTAGCCTTACTGCTCAGCCAGTGGGCTGGCCTCAGTGGAGAGGCACATTGAAATAAAACTCCCCAGCTGATAAAATACTGTCCAGCTCATCAGTGCAGCAGTACAGCTACCACTCACGATGGCGGTGACCTGGGTTTGCGATCGAACCCGAGGCGCTCGTGGATGGCAGAGGAGAGAAGAATCGAGCATTCCATTGTATGCTCTCCTTCTCTGGGGAGGAAGAGATGCCATCTTCACTGCAAAACCACCACCTGGGGGAACACAGGTGGCAATGCAGCAGTGCACCATGAGGAAGTGAGAGGACACCAGTTGGAAATTTGTGCTGTGCATTGCATGCGCATTCACGTTGATCCCCGCTGCAGGGGTCAGGAGGAAAAAAAAAAGGAAAAAGTGCCCCCGTTGCCAGCCTTTCCTCCTTGCAGTGCTTTGATGACTTGCACTTGGAAGTATATCCTCTCCACACCATCCCTGCCTGATATATACCACGGCTCCATGGAGGATGGCGCATGAGGTAGGTAGGGGCTGGTAGGGTAGTGCCTGGGGGCTTTGGAGGAGTCTGGCACTGGAGACAGGAAGAAAGCCATAAACAACCAGTTTAAAAAAGTGACAAAAATATCTTTTAGAAATTCATGGTTCTCCAAAACCTACTCCCCCACCTCCTCCCATTTTCCCCTTGTGCTCTCCCTGACAATCAAAGCTTCCAGGACTACTTCCTTCTGCTTGTGAGATGGGAGGGTAGATGGGTGGATATCTTCACAGCTGGTGGGGTGGAAATGTCAGGCAGCCCGCACCCTCTCTCCCTGTCAGCCAAGTGCCCCTCCTCCACAGTTCACTTGGCCCCCAGCAGGTCTGCACATAGGAGTCTGTGTCTCATGCATGAATTCTGGTCTCCCATGTGGCTGCAGGATACACTGACACTGTGCCACTAAGTTAGTCCCCCCCCCCCATTTATATAATTATTTTTATACTCTGTAATTTTTATTAGATTTTCACAATAACAAAATCATAAACAACATTTAAGAAATCATAATACCATTTCTACTGCATGATAAATCTTGAATAACATGTTCCACTACCATACTAAGCTTCATGCTACAACAGTGGCAAATATAGTTTAAAAAGTGAGAGTTTTCCAGTAGTTAGGTGACTCAGTCTCTCATTTTCAGTCAGTCTGTCCATGTATTGGAACCGTTCAGCTATTGCTGGCACTGATCCGTCTCTCTATTTGGGTAATATCAATGTTTTTAACCCTGGCATTTGCTGACATAATCCAAATGAAATGGAATGTCAGTATGTGATGTACCCTAGTGCAGTTGACTAATAATATTAAAGCGGGATAGCTTGCAATTTCAGTTTTAAGTTTAGTTTTACAAAATAAAAGCAGCTCTTTCCAAATGGGAACACTACTGAGGCAAAACCATAAAAGGCGGGATATGTTTGCATCCTTATCCCCACATAATTGTCTCCTTAAATCAAGATCTCTCTGCTTTGAATGGGTGGCTGTTGGACCATTCTTTGTTGTTAAATCCTAAAAGAACTGCATGTATTCTATTTGGTTCTTTACCTAAATTACGTAATGCAGAATCTTTAGTAATTAGTGACTTAGCAGGTAATATACAACTGGTAATGGAAACTAAATACTTAGGAATAACACTTGATCCATGTTTGACTTACTCAGTACATATTAGAAAAGTAGTAGACTGTAAATCACAAAATTGGTGCCTTATATCGAAATAAGGATTGTTTAAATAGGGAGGCTAGAGAGATGATATCTAAGAGTGTATTACTGTCAACTTTATATTATAACTCTTTTTTGTTTACGAAGCTGGCACAGAGAGACTTGAATTTAATTAATAGATCCTTTAAGTCTATCTGTATATTTATCTTAGTTAAACCATTTAGAACACATCATTGTGTTCTTTACCATGATCTCTGTTGGCTTCCCCCTAATTTGATGTATTTTTATAATTTGGGTTGCTTGACCAGTAATATACTGGCCTAGGGTTGTAAATGTCCATTGTATAGTTTAATAAATATAAGAGACGATGTTAGGTTATTACGTTCATCAAATATGCAACAGTTATTTATTCCTTGATCTGTTACCTGTATGGGTGACAGAGCTTTTTCTTCGCAATATCCGATCTTTTGGAATACACTGCCTTTTGATTGGACCACTACTCATAGTCATGAACATTTAAAAAAAGCTTTGTTCCATTATCTGCAACTTTCTGCTGTGTGTAACTGCTTTTAGGTACCATTTTTGTACTATTTTACTATACTGTATTATTGTTATTAATATATTTGTTGATGTTTGTAATTGTATGACATCTAAGCTTCTTTGTGTATGAAGCTCCAGGTTGATCCTGAAAAGGGGCCTTGGCCCAGTGATCTTACCCGGTAAATAAAGTGAATTGAAATTGAATTGAATTGAATTGAATTGAATTGAATCTCCAGCATTTAATGTTATTTCTTTTTATATTTTCATGTTACAATTTTTGGTGGGGAAAGGCACGCTTAGTTGAAGCTCATTTCCAAGCATCCTGGGAGCACAGGGTGATTAAGTGACTTGCTCAGGGTCACATGGTATGCAAGTGGAGGATGTGGTAATCAAACCCGGATTTGCTACGTAGAAACATAAAAACATAGACTTTGTCGGCAGGTGATGACCGCTTGGCCCACCCAGTATGCCCATTTTCCTACCTGTTGCTTAAGCTGCATATGGCAGCCTGTTGGATATAAGAAGCTCATTCTCAGCTCATTGTGTTAAACTCTAGGCTATACTGACAGCCCCTTGAACATATCTCCGGGACTCTGTTCCGCAAAGTGCGGTCTTTTTTCTGCATATACTGCATTACAAAAAGGGTTGGTGAAATATAGCTTCCTGGTAGGCTGCAAACATTCTATTAGGCCGATGGGCATCTTAGGTAAACATATATGTAGAATCTAATCAAATCCTAAACAGAGTGTAACTCCATTTTAAATACACATTTGTATCACAGGACATTGTTGTAAATGGGGATTGCACCCCAACAATTGTTTTCCTGTATAAAAATAAATTTTTTATCAAATCAAATTTTCATAATAGCAATAATGCATTCTCAGGGGTTATGTTACTGTTTAGTTTAGGATAGGTATACGGCATCCTGTCTGAGTGCTTTATCTGTTGCAAATGCTTATGAATGTCTGTCTCTTCAAGTCACCATCTTGCACACTTCAACATTATGTATCATAGGGTGCTATAGACCTCCTTCTGCTGATCTACAGTTGTTACCTCATCTGAGTAATATCATCGAACAACAATCCTCAGAAATAATTATTCTTGGGGATCTTAATTTAGACTGGATATCTAAAACTGCTGCTCCTCTTGTAGCTTTCTGTGACACCCATGGATTATCGCAACTCATTGTCGAACCAACACGAGTAAATAAAAAGAACGTGGATGACAGCTCCCTGCTAGATGTTATCCTAGTGAATAAATCACATCTCTTCTCCTTTGCCGGCACCTTCTTCAATGATATCAGTGATCATTCATTTATTGCTTGCATAAGATCAAGCAACAAACCTACTACTTCACTGAAGTTTGCTGCCAAGAGATCTAGACAGAACGTTGATCTCACTGCCTACATAAACAAACTGAAACACTCCTTGTATTGGCAAGAGTTCTATTTGGCAAAAAACACGCAATCGGCATTCAACATATTCAGCAAAATTATCCTAGACACTCTAAATAAATATGCCCCTATAGTTAAGGTGCGAATAGCAAAAAATGCATGTAGATGGTTCACACCATTATTAAAATCTGCATTGACTAAAAGAGTTAACCTATGGAAAAAAGCACTCAAAACCCAGTCTGCTGAGGACTGGTGCAAGTTCAAAAGGGCAAGAAACTGATGTACTAGAATGGTTAGAGATACAAAAGCTGCATACTATCATTCTGAATTTCTCTCTGCCTCCAAAAATCCTACAAAATTTTGGAAATCCGTCAAGGACTTGTCTGGTCACACATCCGGTGGCTCACTACCTGATGAAATCTCCTTAAACAATAACACCATTAGTGACAGACTGGAAGTTCTGGATGCCTTCAATAATCACTTTGTGACTGCAGGCTTAGCCTTCGACAATTCCCCTGTGAATTTGATATGCTCTCAGGTGGATAATCAAGGTGCAGATCCTAGCATCACTGATTCAGTCTTCTCCTTGCGTCCTACTACTCTGATAGAAGTTGAAGACCTATTGCTAAAACTGGATGTAAAAAAAAGTGCTGGTGCGGATACCCTCGATTCATACTACTTGAAGGTGGCCATTCATGTGTTAGCCATGCCCATAACCCATTTCTTTAATTTATCATTAACTCAAGGATCCATTCCTTCAATATGGAAAACAACGCACATCATACCCCTGTTCAAGTCCGGGGAATCCCTGTGATCTAAATAATTACAGACCAATTTCGATTCTCCCGGTCTTGTCAAAATTACTGGAAAAAGTCGTAAGTAACCAGCTGAGGCAGTATCTAGAAGCTAATAACCTGCTTAATCCAGTCCAGTCAGGGTTTAGAGCTAAACATAGCACCATCACAGCACTTGCCAAAGTGACTAATGACTGGCAAAGAGAGCTAGACAACAGGAATTACACCTGTGCCATATTCTTGGACCTGATCAAGGCCTTCAACACTGTCGACCATTCTCTGCTACTCTCTTCCCTGACCTCACTAGGTGCTGACTCATTATCTTAACAGTGGTTCAACAACTACCTCTCTGATTGTTTCCAGCAGGTGAAAGTGGAAGGAGATCTCTCAACTCTCAAACCTCTCCTAAGAGGTGTTCCCCCAGGGTTCTATCTTAGGACCGATCTTATTTGCAATATACATCAACAATATTTATGAAAGCATAACTAAGGCCAACATTCATCTATTTGCAGATGACACAGTTCTTTACGTAAGCCACCCGTCATTACAATCTGCATGTAATGACCTTCAATTTGAGTTCAACCTGCTGCAACACCAACTCCTAAACAAAAAACTATTACTTAATGCCAAGAAAACAAAAGCAATGCTCTTTTCTCCCTCTGCCCAAATGGTAAATTCAGCCCTATCAGATCCTGTGCCTCAGATTACTACAATTCTTGGTGAGAAGTTGGAATTTGTCCCTAAATTCAAATACCTGGGAGTATGGCTGGACCATAGGCTCTCCTTTATAGAGCACATTGAAAAATTACTCAAAAAATTACGACAGAGACTTGGCCTGTTCTTTAGGATAGCCCGCTTCTTAACTAGAGATGCCAAACTACAGCTGGTACAATCAACCTTTCTATCCTTGATAGATTATGCTGACATCCTCTACAGTCACTGTCCCATTTCCTACCTCACCAAACTTGACACATTATATCATAGAGCTTTGAGGTTCATCACAGGCCTGCCTTATTCCACTCACCACTGCTCCCTATATCAATCAGTGAGGTGGAGTTCTTTTCAATTCAGGCATGATAAGAATGCAGTCTTATGGACCCTGAGAGCCATCTCCAAAAAACTGCCCCAATAAATTACAGACTGTCTTCCTATAAAACCAATAGGCAATTATGCCCTGAGAAGTGGCAAATCTCTCCTACTGATGGTTCCCAAAGTTAACTCTCGCTTTGGCAGGGCTGCTATAAGCTTTACACTGTCCTCCTTGTGGAACAAATTGCAAAAAAAAAACTGAAACTGAGGTCACCCATCGGCATCTCATCTTTCAAGCTCTTATATTCATGTCTCAGAAATTATCAGTGCAATTGTTTCCCATGACCATGAATTGTCATCATGCTAACCTGTGCCATTTAACCATGAACGAATGACTTCTAGTGCTTGTCTCCTCCTGGGCCCTGGTCTGTCATCATGCTTTCATGTAACACCTTGATGCCTCTGTCCTCCCTTTGATACTGGTCTATCTTCCCACTTTCTCCAGCCTTCTTTTCACAACTTTATACTGCACTCATCCACAACCTACACACAATCATACTATAAAAGTCCTAACTCCCCTTTCCCTCTCACCTTAGGCCCCCACCACCGCATCAGTTCTACCGACCTATCCTTGGGACTTCACTTCTCACAATGTTTATCCTTCGCTTACATATTACATACCCCTCCTGGTACCCCATCTGCCATTTGTTGGTGGTTCTCCAAGCCATTTTCATGGCTAGTACTAGTGACTGCCCCTGGTAAATGAACTAACTGGTACTTCTATACAGAGAACATGGTTTATATACAGTTGCATGGTTCAATGGTGGATCTGCCCCCTTGTATTTGAATCCTCCTCTGTTATGGCTTGCCTTGTCTTCCTTTTATCATTTGACTCCCCTATTACTGCACCATTGTGTTTGTGTTTATATTCTTATTTACATGTATTTATATGTTTTTATGATGGATGTTACCCGGCCCTGTTCTAACCAGGTCCATCTTGTAAAAGAGGTCTGCTCAATGATTTTCACCTGGATAAATAAAGATTTTGATTGATTGATTTGATTAATCACCCTCTAGGGGCATGTTGCACTCAGCTATGCCTTGTGCCACATTACACCCTGAGAGGGTAATTAACAGAACATTAACATATCCCAGGTTTTGCCTTGTTGCTTTAATCTTCATCACAACTGTTACCTGTACCCCTTATGGGCAACACTGTCAGGCGACAGTTTTGCCTTGTAGTTATGCTGCTGAGCTGTGCACCTGGAGACCCAGGTCTGAATCCTACCATTGCCACTTACTCACTGTGTGATGGGGAAAAAGTCCTTTAAACCTCTCTGTACTCCTTCTCTAATTGATCCCTATGGGGTAAATGTCTGAAAGCCCATTGTCTCCCCTCTCTATGAACTCTATTCCTAACTCCCTGTATCTTTGTTCTTCTGCATTTACTGTAATTGCATTTATTTTAACTCCATATGTATTTTTGTTCTGCCTACATTGTATTTGCATTGTAACTGTATTTGCATTTCACTGTCAGTGTAGTATAATTTGTATTGCTTTGCTTCTGCCCTAGTAATTTGACTGGCCCTCCAGGTACTGCTTGTTAAATGACTTCTTTTGTACTCTCAGGCCGTGCCTGTAAATGGGCATTCAGTGCTTCCTTGGTAAACAAAAAACAAAATAGATAATCTTCCTGTGTACCTAAAGGGACACTGTCAACCCCCTTAGGTCTCAAAGTGTTCCTAGTTTAAAAAACACATTTTATGATTGCCAACATTCTGTAAATATTGCTGAAGTAGCTGGTAGTTTGATTCTGACTCTTTTATTTTCTTTGAAAAAGTGAAAAACAGACTGCCTACCATACTGGCGTTACCACACCAACACAGGTTTGTTTACATTCTTTGATCTGCTCCCAACTACATCTTTCCTGGACTTGAGAACACCCACAACACAGTCTAGCTGCTCATGATGTAGTGGGATGTTAAGAGACTACTGCCTCATGAGTGACTGCTCTGTTTGGGCATGTTTCTAATGCTCAGGAAGTATGCAATAAGAACAGATCCAGGATTGTAAACAAAAGAAGATTTTTTTATAAATATATATTAGCATGCATTTTAGTTCTACTAAACAAGGAGACAGATAAAAGAAACAGCAACATCAATTAATTTTAGAGAAGGTAAGCAATCATAAAATGTAGGTTTTAAACAAGAAATAATATGATGAAAAACAGGCTGACAGTGTCCCTTAATGGCAGCCTTATACCCCCCCCAATCTGTAAAATGTATGGGGATACAGAGTGCATGAAAGACGCTATGTAAAATCAAATTCTTTTTCTTTCATTTTGTTTCTTCTGTTCTATTCAAGGTACACAACAGTCTCATTGCTTTTGAAATTAAGAGGTCATAAATCTATTTTAGGATGAATTTAAATTTTGAAATAGTAATTTAAGGTTGGAAAGGACTCTACGTCCAACAGGGCCCTTCCCCTTCATAAACAGGGACCAATACTATGCTGTGCAGGGATGTACTAATTTATAGAGATTCACAGTAACATAGTAATTTAAGGTAGGATGGGATGCTAAGTCCAGCGGATCCAGCCCTCCCCCATTTCATAAGCAGGAATGAATAAGTATGCTGTGCAGACATCTATTAGTTTATCAAGATTCCCTATCCACTCTACTACCTAGGGTACCTGTGATTCCCATGGTAAGTGGAACTTTGCCAAGGCTTAGCTTGAAGGTCTGTACTGTCTTTATACCCAGTGTCTCCATTTGTAGGGTGTTTCAACCTGTGGGGTAAGAAGGGTCACCTAATGTTACCCCTGTGTGCAATGGCTTGGCGTGGCCCCAGGGACTAAGACCCCTTGCACAGCTTTCTGGTATGGAGAAAACTCCTTGCACTGGTGAAAATGCTATTTTCAGTATTTTTGTGGTATAGGTGACAGTTTCCATATTTTGTGCAGGTTCATTAAAATGCTACACGTGGTATAATACCAGGCACAGCGTTTGTGCACAGCTGCATGACAACAAAGTGTAAGCTGCTACAAAATGTGGAAATGGTCGCAAAAAGGCAATCTTTTCAGAAAATTACGCATATGCAGAAAAATTGTGGTTGCACAAGAGTACCTTCCCCAGTGTGACTTTTTTTGGTGCATGTTCACAATTTTTCTGTCCTTGAAACTTTTGGCCCCTGAGCTTTGGGGCATGTCCCCATGTCTTGCTGGAGCACACAGGATCAAACATCTTGATCTATTCGAGCGTGTCCATACCCTTAAATTTGCATTTAAACCCCCATTGCAGCCTGAAAACGATGGCTGACACTGTCCCTTTAATGAGAATCCTCAGCACGCTGTGATTTCCTGCTCATCCCCATTTGTATGTCGATCTTGACTTCCCTGCCCAGCGCAACATCTTTCTGCTGAAATATTTATAGGGCAGCAGGCTTCAGTACTACCAGAAAAGATGGTCTCTCGTCTTTGCAAAGTGCTGATGCTCTTTGATATGTTTTTGTATCAAGGAAAAAGAAGACATGGTGCATTCTCAAAACTAAAGAATTCAACAAATGTCTAGGATTCATCTTCATAAAAAAGCCTGTTTTTTTATATCCACATTTTTTCATCTTTGTCAGGTTAGTAAATTTATTATTTCCACGAGCACTGACTGCTTTAGGGCAGAGAAACCTTTTAGAACTAACTCTATCCCCAAAGGGTTCTAAACAGCTTTTACTTCTTCACCTCTTTTTGAACCTGTTAATTTCCATGTGTTGTCCCCCCTCCATCATGACCCCCCCCACCAATAGTTACCAATCATTATTTTAAAATGAGTTTTGAGAAAACGAGACATCTGAGAAACATGGTTTGTCTAAACACATCACTTGACCATGCACATATTCCCCAGGAAACAACCAGTTCATAAGTAATCCACCTAGCAACAGCCTAACTAAATGACAATAGCACATTTTTTATTCAAATAAAACTCCCCCTCCCCCCCCACTTTTTTTAAACACAGTATTCCACCACAGGGCATAGGTTTCTTCAAAATCGGTGCACTTCCTGGGTACATTCAAATACACTTGGCCTTCATTAACAAATCACATATCTATCTAGTAACAGTCTAACTACAGGAAAATAAAACCTTTTTCAATTAAAAAAAAACCCTTTTCCCATTTTTTTTTCCAGTTGTTTAACCAGGTGAGACCCACTAAGCTGAAAGCTTGTTTACAGGTGCAACCTGGGAGCACAGGGAAGCTAAGTGACTTGCTCAGGGTCACACAGTTTGCAAGTGCTTTCATAAGCACAATGACCCCCTCCAGGGCATAGGGTTCTTGAGAATGAATGCACTTCCAAAGTGGGTTGAAAGGTATGTGGCCATTAGTCTTGCACCTTTTAGTTCACCTGTGGCATGTATTAATTTTCCAGAAACTTACATCTTATTGCCGATTATCACTTATGAATAGAATATCCTAATTTTCCTCGACTCTCCACAGTGCCTGTCTGTATTACGAGGAGAGCTACAACAGCTCTGGCCATCATGCCCATACCTACTTTATAAGTCCTTGTCCTGTGCTGCTGCCGTGAGCTTTCTTGTACAGTTATTAACTTCTGCTTGTGCACAGAGATGTCATGATACTGAGTTTTGAATCTCACAATATTTCTGTAACAAAATAATATGTTATTATCACAGTCGAGGCCGCCGATTTACGATGATTAAAATAATGAAATTCCATTTTCAAGACTTGACATTGCAGGAATTGCACCGGTGATTGTTATTCTAATTTCCAGATTTTACTGGGATGCTACTGTCATTCTTTTAGCATGTGTATAAATAATCAGAATACAAGAAGGCTTAATTTAATATACAGAGCATTAAATGAAGCAAACTGAAAATAGTACAGGAAGCAATAATATAGTACAGGAAGCAATATTAATAAGACTACAAGCTCTGTAGATTTACTGATCTGGTTAAAAAAAAAAAAAGCCAAATTCCGTGAAATTATTAATTTTTATCGGTGTGCAGGCAGTCCAAATTCTGGAATTTTTCCAGGTTTTCCAGTAAAAACTGAGAGCCAGTGGTCTTGATTGCAGTGATTTGCAGCATTTCTATATATCGCAAAAATAGTAAAAATCTGAATGGGGAAAAATGGAAATTGGGAATCTGGGTCACATCAGCAGTAGGAGAATGCTGCCAGACCAACAGAGATAAGAAAGCTAGGCATTTTAATAATGGTGTATCATGGTATATAGTGCTGAACAATAATTGCAATATTGTTTTTTACTACAGTAAATTATTGTCAGTGGGAATTAGGATCATATATCATCATATTGTGTCACCATGACATTTCTGTTTGGGTATCCCTTCGGAACTAGTGCTTGTGTGTCAAACTGTACTGCCCCTATTAGCTAAGCACTTTTTCCCGGTTAATAGATCTGACATTTGTGTGTTTATTGGTTTAAAAGTTGGTGACTGGGAAAGTCACGCTGAGCCGAGGCTCGTTTCCAGGTGCATGAGCTACTTTATATTAGTAGTCCTGGTTAAGAGGGCATCAAGACTGATGAGTTGATAATCACCTACCTGGTTAATTGAATGGATGCAAATGCCTACATGAATACCGTGTGTAACGAAATGTGAACAATCAATACAAAAAAGTTTAATCCCAAAACAAAACCAAAAAAAAAATGTACCTTGCCACTCCAAGGAACCCTAATGAAAATGAGATACTGTATCTCATGGGGCCATCTTGTCATCTGTAATGCAAATGTTTAACCAACAACATAGCATATTGATCATATGCTCATTCTTATTTGCCTACCACTTGAGCAGAACTGCTTTGTGAGTGGAGGTTCTTTTGAGGTCTACTTTTCTTTTTGTACCGGAGATTATTACTAGGCCCTCCCTTCACTTGCAGGACCATAAAAATATGCAATTTTCCTTTCATGTATGTATTTAAAACGTGTGCATTATGGTACTAGAGTGATAACTGGAAAACATTGTTCATAAAAGTAAAAAAAAGAAAGTATGGAAGCACTGTAACAGAACACGTGTGTGTGTGTGTTTGTGTGTGTGTGTGTCCAACATGGAACAGAAGCTGTTCAAAGCTTAATCCAAAGTGAGACTTTAGCTTTTTTCACTCTTACAGCTGTTTCCCTATGTACACTTTTCCATTTTCCATTGTTTTGCTGTAGAATGGCTTGTGTATAGACTTATATACAAAGCTAGAATGCAAGACTTTAAACTTCTTTATTTTAATTTGAATAGCACTGTGCAGTACACCAGTAAATGAAAGATAAACAAGTCACTACACTCAGTGAGTCTCTAATCAAGACTAACCAGTCCCCACATTCACAGCATGAGCAAACTAGCATACAATGGGTTCTGTGCTTGCACTGTTGTGCATGTGGCACAAATGGAGATGTATTGGAGACTGAGCTCTAAAGCCTTGGGTAGTGCTAACAGGTTTACAACATACCCCCTGTGAGCAATACGCAAAGCAAAAGTCCTAAACCTTGAATGAGTGCAAACCACAGGAGTGACCACAGTGCTAAGTGCTTCCCTACACTGAGCAGGCTGAGCATTTTGGAAGGTAAAAACCCCTAGGCACTGACGCACGAACTGCATTATCTACACATAGAATGCTAATGACCCTACTCAGCATGCAAGGCCCTAACACCCCCTTACTCACCAATCTTCATGTCATTATCACAGTACACTGCTCCACAATGCATTGGATGAGGGGAAAACTGGTTGGGTCCATCTTCACTGACCTAACAAAGGCATTTGACACAGTCTGCCGCCCACTCCTCTTGTCTCAACTGCATTCACTTGGTGTTTCCCCAAATGCCGCTCTATGGTTCCAGGACTACCTAACCTCCCGGTCTCAAATGGTCAAGATAGGTCACTCCGTATCTGCATCCAAGGAAGTCTCACTAGGGGTGCCTCAAGGGTCCATCCTGGGTCCACTGCTCTTCAGCATGTTCCTGAATGACCTACCCGATGGTTGTACTAGCAAAGTAATTCTATACACCGATGATGCTGTCCAACTTATCTGTCACTCTCGCATAGAGCACCTACAGGCCGAGCTACAATCATCCTTCCAGCAGCTGGAGGCCTAGTTCTACTCCCAAAGGTTGCTGCTTAACTACAAAAAAACCAAGACAATGCTCCTTTCTAGCCCCCAATTAAAAAAGAGAAACCCAGAACTAACAATCACAAATCACCAGACTGCTCCACTGGAACAGGTTCACTCCTTCAGGTACCTGGGTGTCATTGTGGATGATACCTTCTCGCATGTTCAGCACATTGACATGGTGGTGAAAGCTGTGAACACTAAATTAGGGATCCTGTTTAGGCACAAGAAAAGCCTAACTGCTGAAGTCCTCCAGCTCTCTGTCTCCAGCTCTGTACTCTCCCTGGTTGACTATGGGCAGTTGGTTTATGGCGCTGCCACTGATACGGCCCTCAAAAGGGCTGCCACTGCCCTTAACAAGACTTGCAGACTATTGCTAAATGCTGACCGCTTCACGCACACTTGTACCCTGTATGGTTTGGCTCACATACTACCGCTTCAATCCAGAATCAGATACCAAACTTCCCTGCTAGGGAGAAAGGCCATGCTCTCTCTAACCCCTACCTGCATTGCAGACCTGGTAAAGGAAGCAAGCTCCAAATACAACACACAAAGAACAGTGACAACACAGCTTGATGTCCCATTTCGTAAAACTTCCCTAGGACAAAGATCCTTCATGTACTGAGCTCCACCATGGCTAAATGAGATCCCTGCTGCAGCTCTTAATACAACAAATGTTCAGCCCTTTAAAAGGGAACTGAAGTGATACCTGCTGAACTCAAATGCCTGTGACTACCTTATCTGAATCCATATCTTTAACCTGGATACCCCTTCTTAAACACCTCTGGCTCCCTTACCTGAGTCCATATCCTCAACCTGGATCCCCCCCCCCCTTGTCTGTCTGAGCTTTCCTCCTGTTTTACATATCCTGGACCCCCACCTGCCATTCCTTGCCACCTCTCCTCTAGCTCCTTCCAACTCCCTCCCCTCCGTACTCCCCCAACACCTCCCCTTTCCACCCACTCTTCCCCCTAAATATTCTTCTTCTCCCAATCCCTCTCTCTCTCTCTCTCTCCTCCTCTGTCTAATCTACCCCTCATTTGCACTCTCCCCCTTTTCTTTCTCCTACCCTTTCCGATACTCTACCTTGACAGGCCCCCACGGGGCAGCTATGGTGTACGCTGCTAATTTGGAAACCTCATTCGTACTCTCCCCCCTTTCTTTCTCCTATCCTTTCTGATACTCTACCTTGACAGGCCCTCCTGAGGGCAGCTATGCCGTACATTGCTAATTGACAATCTTCTCCTGCTGTTTAATTTCAGTTACCTACGTTACTCAAATGTGTTATGTGTCTATTTTCTGTATTACATAGCAATCTTCTGTTGTGTGTTAACTGTCAAGTTTTTGTCATGTCTCTACTGTTTTACATCCTGACATAGAACCTTTGTAAAAGAGTGTATACTCAAAGGTTGTATCCAAATTACCAAATAAATAAATACAATGGCCGGAGGCTGAGGGCATTCCTCTCCCTCCCACTCCCCTTTCCTATGACACAATTCTGTGGTATCTAATGACACTCTGCCTCCATGTCACAATCCCCTGGTGTGTGGTGGCACCCCTTCCTTCTCCAAATCTCCCATAGCACACGTTAGGTGTCTTGTTGCCCCCACTCCTCCCATTCTTTACAGCACAATCCTTCATTGACTGGTAATACCCCCTGTCTGCCCCTGTCTCCATGGCAGAATCCCTGCTAGCGAGTGACCCCACTCCCATTCACCAAGGCACAGTCCCCTGATGTCTGGTGGCACCCTCTCCCTAGCTCCATCTTCATGGTACACTCCCCTGGTGTCTGATAACACCTCTTCCCTGTCCCTGTCCCCATGACACAGTCCCCTGCTGTTTGGTGGCACTCCTCTCCTTCTCCCCATAGCATGGTCTGTTACCATCTGGTGGCACCCCCTCCCTATCCCTGTCCTCATGACATAATCTGTTGTTGTCTGATGGCACGTCCTCCCTCTCCCCATCCCATGGCATAATCTCCTGGTGCCCAATGTCCCCCTCCATATCCCCATCCCCATTTCACAATCCTCAATGTCTGGTATCACTCCCTCCCTCTCCCCATCTTCCATGGCACAATCCCTTGTTATCTGGTGCCACCCCCTTTCTCCTATTCCCCATGACACAGTTCCATGGTCTGGTGGCACTCCCCCAGATCTCCCCAACCCCCCAATCATACAACAGCAGCTGGCATAAACCATCTTACCTCCTCAGATGGCCATCTTCTGATTCACACATCCACTATGTTGATATTCCAGCAGGAATTATATATTGCTATAGAAGGTACAAGCTATGATGTATCAGCTGGCCTTGGACATTTGCTGAATTTACTCTCAGTAGACTCAGACCAACCTGGTTCATGGTAGGAAAGGTATTCATAAACCCCTCAGAACGAGAGATTATCCTTCTGCCAACACATCTGTCTTCCCTAGGGAGACACCCGATGGTGGTGCTTATCTGTTCAATCATTTTGCATGAAAGCTGGCTTGCACCTTCTTCCTTTCATCCATTGGCTCACCGTGGTGTAGTCCCAAGATTAATTTTGAGAAGAAAGTAATTTCGTTGCAAGATTGGTGGTCTTGCACCCTTGAGGAACTGTGTCAGAATGGCAACTTCAAACCTTCGCAGATTTGCAGACCATGTACAAGTTGGCATCTACTGAATTTTGGAAATACTTGCAGATCCGCCATTCAGACACAGCCTCTCTAAGCAGGGTGGGGGCAAACTACAATTCCTAGTGGAAGGTGGGGATTCCTATAAAGGTCACAGGAAGGGCAACATTAGGCTTCATTGATGTATAAATATTTGAGGGATGCCCAGCAACAGGGTCAGTCAAGCTCATATGAAAGCATGTGGGAAAGGCATGGCAATAGATTTCACACAGTAATGATAGAAACAGGTGCTGGTATGGGTTTATGAATCCTCTATTGAGCATTGATCATGACTCACTTATTTCAGGATAACTGCTGAATATACTGAACCCCTTCTCACATGCATACAGTGGGCCTGTAGAAGGTCAGTATATGCTTAAAATTTAAGAGAGAAATATGGTAGGTACCCTTCTTCACCTACTGTGGCAATGTGAGGTGTCCCAACACTCTTTTGGAAATAGAGGGTGAAATTTCAAACATATGGTAAATGCTAGTGAACATCACACTGGGGTTGGGCATATTGGGGCAGAGGGATGATGTTCTTCCACTCAGGGAAAAGGCCACTATTATAAAATTTGTATTGTCCACTTAGGAATTTGATAAACCACCTACAATACTCTAGTGGCAATCAAACATGTCTACCCTTGCTAGCCTAAAAAGAATCACATATGACAATAGATGGAATCTAAAAACAAGCACGGCATCTGGGACACCTTTTTAGAGGTGCGGGGATGTCCTGGTGTTAGCTGTTCATCTTTGTCCCCAAGATTTTGGGAAATGGGAAGAGTTACCACCAAGGGCCCCCACATTCAAGTGTGGGGCTGATCCCAATGTGCACTTTGTGGGCAAAAACATTCTCATTTACTTACTGTTTACTGTAGTATAGCAGACTATATCAGACCAATTGTGCTTAGTTGTAGGCTGACATCTTCAAGTACTACAATTCCCAGAATCCCCTGCAGTTGACATCAGAGCAGTAGGCAGCAGTCAGAAGATTCAATAACCTACAGTTCATGTTAGAATTTATATCCGCTCTTATCTTTTGTTTGCTGGTCTTGCTGCCCTTCGTGAGCTAAGTACAGTCACAAAGGACTGCACTTAGCCCTTGGAAAAAAGCAGACCCAGAAAACATCTGATCGGAGATTATAAAAGCTCTAACATGCACTGCAGACTGTTGACTCTCCCACTGCTGGTTACTGCTCTGATGTCAGCTGCAGGGGATTCTGGAATTTGTAGTAAAAGAAGATGTCAGCCTAGAACTAAGCAAAATTAGTCTGATACAATCTACTATACTACAGTAAACAGTAAGTAAACCAAAATGGTTCTGCCCAAAAAGTGCACATTGAGACCATCCCCACAGTTGAGTATGGGATCCTTTGTGCAGACTGTTCCCCTTTAATGTATTGCCTAGGATAACGCTTCTAAAATCATTAATGTGCCAACCATTAATTATGTATTGTCATGTACCATTGCTCATTCACAGTATTTTGGAATTGCCACAAATGGTACGATTTTGGAATCAGATGAATATCATTTCCTAATAACATATCATTACCCAAAGGCAGTTTAAATTTGGGTCCTTGCAATTGCAATGTAGTTACATGCAATAAACATGTAACTATAGTATAATTACCCCTGTTGCATGCAGTGAATGATTAGATTCCTCACAGTTACATTGAAACTAACACTTAAAATAAAGTGTGACCTGGATCTGCATACTTGCATAACTGACTATTTTGCAGACATAAAAAAATCGTATTTAACTGAGGAAATTAAACGTACCATTGCTTTAGTCTCAGCTACAGCCAAAAATGCTATTCTGAAATTATGGCTAGAGGCTAAAGTTCCAACTGTAGCAGCATGGAAACATGAGTTGAAAGGGAATAGCAAAGGTTTTGAAACTAAATAGAATACTTTATACAATTATATGACAAGGAAAGTTAACAGCACAAATTAACTTCAAGCACGTCTTTCTCCATTTAAATTTATTTTCGGTAATATCCTTTTCCAGTGTTCTGTTCACGCTTCTCTTTTCTTAAAGATATTGTACTTTTTTATAACTTTCTCAATATTCACATACTATCATCGGGTGGTCTATCTCATGTATCTTTTCCCTGTTTTCATTTCTGCACACTGAAAGACTATTTATTTTGCCTTTTCTCTTTCTCTGCTTTACTAGCCTATGGAATCTTTTCAGTTCCAAAAATATAAATTTCATATATGTTTTAGTCCAAAATATTTAGGAAGGGTACATACAGGATAGTGTATGGGAAACCATACACAAAAGGCTATTCTTCCCCTGAGTGGATACCATGACGACTGATGACCTTGAGATCGAAGCTTGAGAGATCCCTCAGTCGGCATGGTATCCACAAGGGAGAAGAGTAGCCAAGTTGTGTGCATTTCCCATACACTGTTCTATATAGTGTATGGTGGGTTGCAATGTCTACAGCTGTCATGTAAAATACAAAAAAAATAAGCACTCACTTTTTTAAGTTTCAAGACCGTTCTGCTGACCGTGCTTGAACAACAGCTGTGCACTGGCCAGTGCATGTGCACAACTCTCCGACAGCCACTGATGAATCACAAACACTGATGGAGTTGCTTGGATTATGATGTCCTTACTAATGCAGAATGAAAAGTCGTTCTGCATTGGTGAGAATGTCACTAATATAGCAGAATGACTTTCTGCTGTGTGGCTTTCCAGATACTATTGCATTCCACCATACATTATATATATATATATATATATATATATATATATATATATATTCTTTTTTTTAATTATTCTTTATCTCTCCTCCTTGCCTGCCACTTCTGACCCTTCAGGGGAGACAAGTGGACATCCCACTACCTAGAACCCTACCCAGACAGACTCTCAAGCCCCATGGAGCCACGGTTTATTACCCGGGCAGGAATGAGGTGGGGACCGTAACGCCCTGATACTTACATTTCGTCAGTCGAGAGCTGCTGGGTGGGTTCTGGCACATCTTGGGCATGGTCTCAGTCTCACCATCTTCCTGACTGTGGCAGGAATTTTTTCCACACTTTTTCTCCCTCTCTGAGCAGCGAGTGGCTCCCTGACGTCAAGGTGCTAACGCCTACGTCCTTGCTGCTCATTGGCCACCCCTCTTCTCCTGAGTTGGAGCTTGCATTTCCTTGAGCCGCCGCTCAGGGTCATGCAAGTGTTGGGCATTGGCCAAGTCCCTCCCCAGAGACGGCGAACTGTCATTGGACGCTGAAGCCTGTCTCCCCCCGGCCGACCCACCGACAACCTGAGTCCGCTCTCGAACCCAGGTCGCTGGCGTGGATACACTATATATTTATATTTAAAGTGTACGATGATTATCATCAGAATTTCCATAATGTTTGTATTTGTGCAAAGAAAATGTATATATGTTATACTGACATGGTAATGCCAGTACAGTTAGGGTTGAATACAGTGTTCAGTGTTAAATTCCTAACTTTGCATCTTAATAACTTTGCCAGTGTTTAATGAAATTACTCCAGATTTGGCATGCGTTGTCTGGAAGGCATGTTCTGAAGATGTGGGAAGGTTAATGGTGGTAGCTTATGAGGTTTCTGAGACTGGGGTGTATCATTTTTACAGAAAAGTTAAAACTTTTTTATTATACTCATTACACATGTTTTGCTCTCGCCTACAGCCTAGAGGGTACAGATTTTTTTTTCTAAAACTTTCAGGGTAGAAGGGGCCTGTACAAAGGTAGTGCCTTTTGAAAGTTTCATGAAAACATATTAATCAGTTCCAGAGTTTTATTGATTCTAAGTTTTATTTTTGAGCATTCTCAGTAGGGTTTTAAGATAACCGTCTGATGAAGAAGATAAATTTACTTTTTGCTAGTGTTTGCCTTTTGCAGAATTGGTGTTTTTTGGGTCATGAGAAAACCTTTCGAATCACGATGGCTGTCATCTTGTTTTTTTTTTTTTGTTTTACACCAAAAACATGAAAAATACATAAAAATGCTGTATTTCAAAGTTCACTCATAACTTTGCTACATTGTGGTATTTTGCTACCAGACTTTCAACGTGGCCTTTTTGGGACCCACCTTATGAACAAGGCAGGTGAAAATGTTCAGATCTGGCCTGAAAGAAGATCTCACAGTCTTTCCATGGAATCACCTTTTCAGCAGGATTTCAGCATTTTCACCTACCAGGTTCATGACAGGGGGTCATAAGAAGACTATGTTCAAAATCTGGGGATCAAAATATTAAAAAACAACAAAGTTATGCATGCACATTGACGTTTTTCCATGTTTGCTCATAACTTCAGCAATTTTCAGTATTTTAACTCCAAACTTTCAACATAGCCATTTTTTTCACACCACCTCATGAACACGACAGGTGTCATTTTTCAGATCCTTACCAAAACCTGTATTCACACTTGGCGTGTGAAATGGGATGTTGGCCAGTATTCTAGAAATGCCAGATGTCATGTTCATAAAGGGGAGTCATAAAATGACTATGTTGAAAATTTGGGGTTAAAATAAACATAGAAACATAGAATTTGATGGCAGATAAGGACCGATTGGCCCACCCAGTCTGCCCATTTCCCTACCTGATGGATAGGCTGCAGATTCTAGTTAATCAACAGCTTACTTCCTCCTACCCCCCACTAGAATTGCCTTATGTCTGGCCCATGCATTCTTGAATTATCCCACTGTGCCTGACTCCACAACCTCCTCAGGAAGGCTGTTCCATGCATCCACAACCCTCTCTGTGAAAAAATACTTTCTAACATTACCTATGAGCCGTCCCCCCTCGATCTTCAAATTGTGCCCCTTGTTCTTGCACATCTCTTTTTCTGAAAGACACTACCCTCTTGTACTTTGTTACTTCCCTTGAGATACTTGAAAGTTTCTATCATGTCCCCCCCTCTCCCTCCTTTCCTCAAGGGTATACATATTAAGCTGCTTTAGTCTCTCCTCGTATGCCTTCTGGTGCAGATCCTGCACCATTTTGGTTGCCCTCCTCTGAACAGCCTCCACTCTGTTTATGTCATTGCGGTGATGGGGTCTCCAGAATTGCACGTAGTACTCTAGATGGGGTCTCACCAACTGTCTGTACAGAGGGATAACAACTTATTGCTTTCTACTGTTGATGCCTCTCCCTATGCATCCCAGTATCCCCCCAGCCCTCCTTACTGCCTTCTCACATTGCTTGCCCACCTTTAGGTCATCTGATATAATTACTCCTAGGTCTTTTTTGATTTTTGCTGTTGCTATTACCTCACCCCCCCAATTATGTACTCTTCCCCTGGGTTTTTGTTTCCCAGATGCATTACCTTGTACTTCTTTGCATTGAATCTGAGCTGCCATGTATTTGACCATTCCTCCAACCTTGCCAAGTCCCTTTTTGTCCTTTCCACCCCACCTTGTGTATCAACCCTGTTGCAGATCTTTGTGTCATCTGCAAAGAGATGTACTTTTCCTTCCAGGTGCTCTCCAATGTGCCTATAAAGACATTAAAGAGAACCGGTCCCAGTACCAAACCCTGTGGTACCCCTCTAGTTACCCTCCTTTCTTCACTGTGGACTCCATTTACTATTACCCTTTGTGTCCTGTTGTCCAACCAGTTTTTATCCAGGCTACCACCTTGGGACCCACTCCAAGGCTGGCTAACTTGTATATTAATCTTTTGTGTGAGACTGTGTCAAATGCCTTGCTAAAATCTAGGTAGGCCATATCCACAGCCCCTCCCTGGTCTACTACTTTGGTCACCCAGTCAAAGAAATCTATTAGGTTCATTTGACATGACCTTCCTGCTGTGAAACCATGCTGCCTTGGGTCCTGTGCCTCATTGGCCTCTAGGCACTCAACAATTCTTTCCTTCAGAAGTGATTCCATCATTTTCCCTACCACTGAGGTCAAATTAACTGGTCTGTAGTTTCATGCCTCTGCCCTGCTCCCACTTTTGTGAAGTGGAATCACATATGCCCTCCTCCAGTCCTCAGGTACCATCCCATCCTCCCATGATTTGTTAAAGAGAGTAGTCAGTGACGTTACTAGTTCTACCCTTAGTTCTTTTAGAATTCTGGGATGAATCCCATCAGGCCCCATTGCTTTGTCCACCCTCAGTTTCAAGAGTTCTTTCAAAACCCTTTCTTCTGTGAATGGACTGGTATCAACCCCCCCCTATTCAGAGTGTTTTTCTTGTTTGGTTTAGGTACCTCCCCCTCCTCTTCCGTTGTGAATACTGAGCAGAAATATTCATGCAGTATCCCTGCTTTTTCACTGTCACCCTCTGCCCACATTACTTCCCCTTTATTAAGTCTCTGTATCCCTCCCTTGGTCTTTCTTCACTCCCTAATGTACCTATAAAAGGTTTTATCCCCCTTCTTAACAGAGTTGGCTATCTTTTCCTCAATTTGTGCCTTTGCTATTCTGACTGCCTTGCCTGCCTCCTTCGGCTTTAACTGATAAAGTTGTCTGTCCTGCTCCTTCTGTGTTTCCTTATATTTTCCTGAGTGCTGTCCTTTTCTCCTTAACCTTCCCTTCCACTTCTTTTGAGAACCATAGTGTTTTTTTCCTTTGTTTTGTTTTGTTGATTTGCTTCACACAAAGGCTTGTTGCCTCTGTGATGGCTGTTTTGATTATTCCCCATTGTTCCTCCACCCCTCCTTCTTGCCCATTTGCTAGTGCTTTTCTGAGGCACTCTCCTATTTTCCCAAAGTCAGTCCTCCTAAAGTACAATACTCCTGTTTTTGTATGGCTTGACTCTATGGCTGTGTTTATTGTGAACCACACTGTTTGGTGGTCACTTGTTCCCAGATGGCTACCCACGTCTAAATCTCAGATCCTTTCTCCTTCTCCATTTAAGATTACCAGGTCTAAGACTGCTCCCTCCCGAGTGGGTTCCAAAACTAGCTGTCTGAGGCATGCCCCCTGTAGGGCATCAAGAATGACTCTGCTCTTGGATGTGCCTGCAGCAAAGGTACTCCAGTTAAAATCTGGCATATTCAGGCCTCCCATCAACAATATTTCCCCTTTTTCTGCCATTTTAAGGATGCCTTCTATCATTACCTTGCCCATCTTCTCCCCCTGAGATGGGGGTCTGTACACAACCCCCATGTGGATTGTGGTGCCACTTCCTATCCCCAGGGTGACCCATAGTGACTCACCAACTTCCTGTTTACTCTTTAGTCCTGTTGCTTTTATTCTTTCTCTTATATAGAGAGCTACTCCTCCTCCTCCTTTACCCACCCTGTCCCTCCTATAGATTGTGTATTCTGGTATGTTGACATCCCAGTTGTGGTTCTCTGTGTACCATTTTTCAGTGAGTGCCACAATATCCAGGCATCCCTCTTCCATCAAGGCCACTAGTTCAGGGAGCTTGTTGCACAGACTGTGGGCACTGGTACTCATCGCCTTCCATTTTTTGATGGCCTTACCCCTTTTGGCCCCATCCCTGTCCTTACTGCCTTTTTCTGCATTTAGCCCTGTCCTGCTCCCTACTGACTTCTCTTCCTTGGTGTTTAACTCTCTAACTACTGTGTTTTATGGGGGGAGGCTGGGATTTCCCTGCTTCTTTTCAGTGCCTCCCCCCTTGGCTAGTTTAAATGCTTGCCAAAGAAGCATTTAAACCTATCACCTAGGATCCTGGTCCCCCGGACAGATGCAGACCATCGCGCCAGTATAGGTCTGTATCCCTCCAGGTGGCTTCCCAGTCCCCAGTGAAGCCAAAACCCTGAGCTCCACACCAGTTTTTCAACCATTCATTGAATCCCATGGTGCAGAATACCCTAGCATCATCCTTGCCATAGACAGGCAGCACCTCCAAGAAGGTTACCATACATACTACTTGTCTAAGGCCCCTCCCCTACTCTACAAACTCCTCTTGTACTGCTCTGATCGCATTCACGGCCAGGTCATTTTTCCCTAGGTGGACAATGACATCCAGCTCCCTGCCTCGTGCTGCTGCTCCCACAATCCTGAGGATTTGCTTCCTGTCCCTCCATGGCGTGGCACCTGACAGGCACCTTACCTCTCTAGCCCTTTGTCCCCCACTTCTACCCCCTAATGATTGAGTCCCCCACCTGGAGTTGTTTCCTTCCCCTGTGGGGTCTCATGCCACCCTCCTGTGGGTCTCCTTTGTGGAGGTTCCTCCTTGGTCTCCACTGCAGGTGCCTCCATAGAGGAACCACTCTTCACCAGAACAGCATATGAATTGAGGAGAGGTATAACTGGAGGGATGCACCTCTGTTTCACCATCCTCTCCTTCCCTGAGCCCACCTTGGTCCAACCGCTCCTCTTTCTTGGCAACCTCTGAGGTAGCGGTGGTGGCCCTGGTGGTCCCAGGGTGGGGGAAGAGGTTTCATGAATCCTAGCCAGGTCAGCCTGGAGACAGGCAACCTCCTCTCTCAGACCAGAGAGGTGCCTGCAAACAGGGCAGCATCACAACCTCCAGAATGTCTCCTGGAACACTACTGCCCCATAGCCATTGCACTACACTACTCCCATCTTGACTTATTTTGTGTTCCCTCTCCTGCTGCTTTGTATGCTTACTGTCTCCTCCCTCTATGTATTTTTATACCTACTTTCCTACTGCCTATGTGCCCTTACAACTCTCACCCTTCCTGTTCTGGGACAAGAACTTCCTGCAGTCTTCCGTTGTCTCCTCCTTCCGTGCTTGGATTCAGACCTCCAGCAGCCGGGGGAGAAAGAGCTATTTTTTTAGGTTCCTTCAAGGTTGATGAAAATAATGTTTCTCAGTGATCTTTCCCTTCCTACTGCCAAACAGGAAGTTCCTGTTGTCAGTCAAATCCAGTGGTTATAAAAGTAGAACTGGCTTAGGGTGGGAGGGTGGAGGGGAGGGAAGGAGTGCAATTAATAAAAAAAAGTGTAGTTCTAGACTGCTACTTGCTCTGAAAGCAAATTCTTCTCTGTCAAAAACTACAGCAGGTAGCTGTAATTGGAGACACCTGCTTTTGTACTCCTAAGCTCCTAAGCCACACCCCAATTAGCTTCACCTCTGACTCAGTAAAAGCTGATACAGCCCCTTCCTCAAACAGAGAAACACACAGTGATTTTCTTCTTTTTTTACTTAAATGAGACCCCCCTGCTTCTAGTAAAGTATCTGTTTGCTTAATCCAAACAATTAGTAAGAAAACGGTAGTACTAGACTGCTACTTGCTCTGAAAGCAAATTCTCCTCTGTCAAAAACTACAGCAGGATGCTGTAATTGGAGATACCTGCTTTTGTACTCCTAAGCTCCTAAACCACACCCCCAGTTAGCTTCACCTCTGACTCAGTAAATTAAACTGATACAGACCCCTTCCTCAAACAGAGAAACACACAGTGATTTTCTTCTCTTCTCTTCTCTTTTTTTTTTTTTTTTTTTTGCAGGGTTAGCCTTTGGCCCAGTGGGTAGTGCTTTGTGATTCCTTGTTGGTGAACTGAATTCAGGAGCAAACTTGGTGAGCCATCTGGATGGGCTCAGGCTGGGGGGATGGTGCTGCCATGTGGCACTGTTCCCCAGCCTGGGAAGGGAAGGTGCAAGGTTGCCTGCATGTGCCCAAGTACCATATACTGAAGAGAATGCTTCACCTCAGCACCCATGGCTGCCAGAGGGCCTTGCACTTTGTCTGACAGAGGTACTGTTTGCCCTGCACATCTGTATCTGTAGCTACGTGGAAGAGCAGGGCCCAGAGGACCCTGCATTTCTGTTGGCCATCAGAAAACTGCACAAATTCTTGACATCTGTCACTGTACAGAAGTGCTTGGCCCTCCTCAACAGAGGTGGACTCTTCCCATGGCGCAGGGCTCAGAGGGCTCTACACGTCTGCATCTATTCACGTAGGCCCCAAAAGAACCAGCGTGAATGAGGATATGATTCCACTATCTCAAAAAGAAAGGAAAGTCATTGCAAAAACTCTGTTAATGCACCAATTAAGGTTCAACTTAACACCACAAAAGTAGGGAAATGTGGCTGTATGGTTTCCAATCTTAACTCCCCCCTAAAGCAGCAAAAGGACAAAACGCCACACGAGCAACCATAGACAGCCCTCATCAGATAAGACAAATAACAAACAACTGTTCTAGATGACACAAATGCAGTAGCACTGTGGGGCAAATGTGCTTCTGCAGCCACAACTGTTTGTGTATGTCTTACAGTGTGCATGAATACCTGTGGCTACAGAGGTGCTGGACTCATGGGCACTCATCTGCAGTCAAAAGAACTCTTGTAACTTGGGTATTGTGGATTTATACTTGTGGCTGCAGGAGCCTGTGCCTCTGCACACACAAGTAGTGTTGTGAATTGAGTATTGTGGATTTCTATCTGCAGTCAGAAGTGAGTGTGTATGTCATGTGGTGTATGTAACAAAGATGCAAATCCATGGAGGTAGCACCTCAGTGCTGTTGCATTTGTGTCATCTGGAAACAGCTGTATGTTTGTCTTACTGGACGGTGGCCGTCTGTGGTTGCATGTGTGGTCTTGTACGTCTGTTGCTTTTGGGGGGGAGTTAGGGTTTGAAACCCTAACACCACATTTCCCTACTTTTGTAGTGGTAAGTTGCACCCTAACTGGTGCCTTAATGCAGTTTTTTGCAATTAAAACATATATACACACACATATACATATACAGTATAAATACATGGTGTGTGTGTGTGTGTGTGTGTGTGTGTGTGTGTGTGTATATATATGTGTGTGTATGTATATATATGTATGTGTGTGTGTTTATATACAGTATATATATATATATATACAGTGTATATATATATATAATCCGGAGGATAAAAATGTATTCTCTTGTACCTTTCCTTAACTCATCTGACCTGCTCCTTTAGATGTTACAATGGATAGTGTAATAAACTGTAACTTGCTATTGTCACGTAGGTTATGATTTGTCATGATATTTTATATAGTACATGGTTAACTTATTTTGACAGTAGTTTCAAAACCTCGTTCTTCATACAAAATCATAAACTACTGTACTGAAGGTAGGGAAATTGAGCAACCTGAGTGGGCCAGGCTATCCTTATCTGCCAACAAATTCTATGTTTCTATGTAAAGTAAAAGATTTTTCAAAGCAATGTGTTGAATCAGTGCAGTAATTATAGTATAAGAACACACAGCTGTGAATTAAAAACTGCAACCAAATGTCTTTCCTCACAGCATCTGCTTGCTTTTTGCTTTTATCTCAGTAACAATAGCAGTATACATCCAGTGACAGCTCCACACCAGAGTACACCAAGGCACGTGCCCTGGTAAAAATAGGATGTGCCCTAATTGGTGCCCCATGTGGTGCAGAGTGTCCCTATGGCAACAATATATCAGTGCCCTTCTTGCCAGCTGTTGTGCCCTGCTAACCAATAGAGGCTCTAGCCATACATCTCCCATTTTTTCAATTTGCTCACTCACAAAAAAAACTTGATTTGGGTGGTGCGGAGCTAGCAGTTATCAAGGCAGGTCATGTTTCTCCTGGGCTCCTGCCGACAGTTCTACAGTGTACTGAAATCAAAGTTCAAACTTAGCTATTTTTGCAAGAAAACTTGTTCTCCAACCATCAGAAGGGAAAAGGCTGTATTTTTGGGAAAATCACTGAACTCAGAACAATGGAAAATCCCCCCCAAAAGTAGAGGAGAGAGCGGTGACAAAATGGACAACAGGCCACCAATGCTGCAGGATTGAAAACTGCTTTAACAACAAATGGGTCAGAAATTACACTAAAGGATGTTTTGCAGGCAACTAAAGCTTTGGGTCTGAGTTTAGCCTCCCTTGATCAAAAAGCATGGACTTTCAGACTTGCAGAGCAACATGTGAGAAGCAGTCAGCAGCAGCCGCCGTAGAAGCCAAGGAGGTGTCTAGAGCAGTGATGAGGGCAGACCCTGCTACAACCAGAGTTATAAAAGAGAATTGGGTGCTCAGATACAGACTTGAAACACTAGAACATTTTACCATATTTTCCAGCTTTCGATTACTGGAGACAATGGAGGGGAATAACCCCACTGAATTCATAGCAACCTGGCTAAAGGATACTTTGCAACTAAACTGAGTTCCTGTAGTCTGCTGAATGTACCGAATCACCTCTCACAAACAACCGGACACCTAGTCTTCACAGACTTTATTGATTGTGCTGGTAGGGATGCAGGACAGAGACAGGGTCCTGGATACAGGTTGTCATATGGGACCAGTGAGCCTTGAGGATAGTACAAAGCTTTCAATATATCTGGATCTGAACTATGCCACTTGCAGTAACAGGAAACCTTTGCAAGCTCTAAGAGCCACATTAAGGGAGACCATACTTAAGGAATGGTTGGCAGAATATTTAGAGGAGCATGGTCTCCAGGATGCGAGGCAGAATGGGTTCATGGGTTGGGGGGGTGATTGTGTCAAACAAATCTGATTGACTTCTTTGACTGGGTCACTAAGACAGTAGACAGGGGGCAAGTGGTAGACATCCTCTATCTGGATTTCAACAAGGCCTTTGACTCTGTGCCCAAAAAAGGTTGATTAGGAAATTAGTGGATCTCAGGGTTGGGGAGAAGATAACTAGATGGATGAAAAACTGGCTGAGAGACATAACCCAGAGGGTGGTTGTAGGGGAGAAGTTATCTGGCACCACAGAGGTCACAAGTCAGATCCTGCAGGGCTTGGTGATGGGGCCGGTGTTATTCAATGTCACCATCAATGACATTGGTGATAGTATTAAGGGAAAATGTGCCTATTCATGGATGACACCAAGCTCTGTGGGAGAGTGGACACAGCTGAAGGGATGCAGGACCTACAGGATGATCTGGAAAAGCTGGGGAGGTGGTCCGTGATCTGGTAGTTTGGCTTCAATGCCAAGAAATGCAAAATGATGCACACTGGAGTCAAAAATCCCAGGAAGGAGTACTACCTGGGTGGAGTCCAGGTATCTGCATTAGAGGAGGAGAAGGACCTGGGAATGATAATCACTAGTAACCTGAAGCACTCCACACAGTGCAAGAAAGCAGCAGTAAGGGAAAACAAGATGCTAGGATGCATAGCTGGGGGATCAGTAGTAGGAGAGAGGAGGTTATACTGCCCTTGTACACATCACTGGTGAGGCCTGTTATCCATGGTCCAGCACCCCTTATTGTTACCCCCATCTCGCAGACAGCAACATATATGTAGGTACATGTACTAACCTTAGAGCAGAGACACTTATCATATAAGCATAAGTGTCAGGATCTGTGTTCTACTGTATTTTAATAATGCACATTATGCTGCATTATGTTTTACCAATGTATCTTAGTCCTGGGAGATGCTTTCCACTCTGTTTTTGCTGTATTATGATAAGTAAGGCAACAGTGCCACCTTTAGTGCTTGTGCATCACTGTAATTGCAACTGATTTTGAATTTATAGAGATCTCATTGTTTGTGCTATCTATGCAAGCTAAGCAACTTCTCATGTTAGTTAGGATAGTTTCTCAGGCTACCTGTTACTGGCCAGTTATATACTTTTTATGTATCTTCTTTTAGTAGTTGCTATGGTAATTATCAGGGTATAAGACCCTGTGTAGCACATAGCTTCTCTGAGACGAGAGACTGCATTTTACCTAGGTAAGGAACATTGGCTAAGTTCTCCCAGTGTTATCACTGCTGGTTATAAGTCTGTATTACTGACTTGTAATAAATGTCATTCATTACATGTGCACCACTTGTCTGTTGTCTATTCCTTTGTGCCATTCCACCAAGAACCTGAGAAAGGTAATTTTATTACCACTTACATTTTGTTGACTGTGTGCAGGTTGGAAGGTACAAAAGAAGATTCCATTCAATTTATTTGAATGTTGAGTAGTGTAGTGCATTTTTTGCCTACTTGGACCAACTTGTGCTTACAGTGGTAGCGGCTGTGGTGGACCCACACCGTCTTGGTCTCGGGCGTGGCAGACCCACACTGGATCCTCTTTACACTCCCTCTGTAAGTGACTGTGTACCACGTTGTCATCACTGTTCACCCACCAGGGACCGGAAAGCAATTGGTGATGGCGCCAAGGATTTTGTCCCATTTTCCAGCTGCTTGTTTGTTTGTATACCCCTTCTTTGTTATGTTTGACTTGTGCACAGAACTGAGACTGAATGTCTCAAACTACCTCACATCCCATGGCGGCTAGACAGATTTCACACTGGATGCAAAATCTGCAGAAAAAACATTGCTGCTAATATCTGACCAATACTTCGAGTCCAAACAAACAGCCAAGAAATGCAACCTTAAAGGTCTTTTGGTTGTGGTTCTGCATACCGCTGTTGAGAGTCTCACAGCGAAGTTTGCCTCCTTTGAACTGCAAAATTCCACTTTAAAAAAAGAGATGGGCTTGCAGGCATCGGAGTTACAGAAAAAGGAACAGAAACTAGCGGAGGAGGCAGTCACTCCATGATTCCAATAACAGCCTGTTGCACTGTACTGCTCAAGACACTTGAGTGAGAAATTTGTATGTTGAGAGATGATTGTGAAAGGTTGAAATGTGACAAGTAACAGCGTATTTGAATGACATTTTGAGCAATATGAATGAAAGTTTGAGAGAGGAGAGTGTTGAGATGAAATAGGAGTATCAGAGAGCGAGTCATGCGTTGGAGAAAGAACTTAGGGAAACTGTCGAATTGGGCACTGCGTATAGAGAGTTGCAGCATGAGGTTGAGAAAGGTATTGAGCAGGGCATTGCAAGACTTTGTCACAAGAAGTGTAGAGAGAAGATGTTGAAGCTGCACCATCAACAGGAGGTTCTTGCCGGCCGTGTTAAGGCCATGAATGGGTTTCAGTATATGCCCATTGAGACTGCGTCATCCAGCGATGACAGCTCTGATGTTGATGATGAGTCATGCCACGTTACACGCAAGTCCAGCCCCCGAGGTGGTGTAACTTCTGCCAGCCATCCATCCACATGATGGTGTCTACGTTGGCTCACACTCTGCATCACAACGTCTACACAAACATGGCGGATGCCACATACAATGCCAAGATGGTGGCCCCATGACACAGGTGGAGGGCCTGTATTCCATAGTGCACCTCCACTCGCTCCTCTCACCAGGGGAGACACAGTGGAGGTGCGCGGTCTAATTCAGGAAGCTAGCAATAACATCACTGTACCGGAGGACCAAAGGAGAGCCCTCTGGGACAAAATTGACAAAAAGTTCAAAGAAACTGTCATCCAGGATCATGCGTACAAGGCAGTCACTGATGTGGCAGCAGAAGCTGCTCTTCACAGCCATGGAACATATTGAGTTGAATGCGACCATGCAGCCAATCCCCTACAAGTCACTCACTCTGTCCAGCAAATTGCACAAAGTATCGGACAGATGGGCCCAACTGACAATCTCAGTTGCCATTTAGAGAAGGTGTGCTTCCTCTGCGAGAAGCTTTCCCTCCAACCCGAGTACCAGGTTCAAGTCTTGCGACAGATGATTGAACCTACCCTCTGGGCCAAACTCCCAGAGACAGTACACAACTCAGACACTCTGGTCTATGATGACATTGCCACAGCCCTCATAGCTGCCAACTCCCCGGGTGTCGTAAGAGCTCACTTGGCCTACAAGGTTAAGCAGAATGTGAAAGAAAGCCCCGTGGACTACCATCAACTGTTGTGGCTGGCATACTACACTGACAAAGGCCTAGCAGGTGAACTTGCAGACCGAGACCAAATTGAGTACAAAGACTTGTACATCCGGAACATGACTCCGACCTTGTGGGAAAAGGTTGATCTCAATGTTTACCTGAGTACTGACTTCTTTGTGAATATTCTCACGAAAACGGAGTGTGCCTACCAGTTTTACCTCCGTAACCTTACTTCCGGCAAAACCAACAAGGTTTCCGCAGCACAAGTGGCTGCAGTAAAGCCCACCTTCGATATACCTACCCACTATACCGTGGAGGGTAACAACCAGAAAACTGACACCTCTTCTGACGACAAGCAGTCGCACAAGGAGGAGGGGACCGGAATTATAAAAATAACAGGAACAGAGACAGAAGCAATTGGAAAATCCAAATGTTCAACAGAATGGCTAGAACCGTAATGGTCCTAGCTATCGAAGTCTCAAAGATGAAAACAAGACCCTCTATAAATTACTGGAGGAGATCCATTCTGAAAGAGTAGCTAAGCCTACACGAACTGTAGCAGCCCTTGCTCCGACCGCTGGACAACCTTGCGGTCAGGGGAATCCTTTCCTGGTCTCAGATGCTGAACAAATGAACAGCTGAGAAAAGAATCCTATTGTGGCACTGGTTACTGGCCAGGCTGATGTGATGACCAAGGAGGAACCATCCGTGCAGGCTGCTGTCATGCTTGTGACATCACAGTTACATTTGTATCCTGTGCAAGACATACAGGAGGCCTTGAAAGATTCCGCAGGCCTCAGATTCCAGGAATAGGATGACTATGCGGATTCTGAAAATACTAATTGACAATTACAGGCTGCAGTCTGGATTGTGAGTGACTTGATTGTTGACATAAATGGATGGCCTTATGTAAAGTCCATGGTCGGGGGCCGCCAACTTATCATGCTTCTGGATACCAGAGCAGCCATGTCAGTCCTCCATGATGAGGACCCAGTCTTATCTGACTGGTCTACCAGCTGGAAGACCAGTGACCAGGGTGTAGATGGCACCCAGCTACACACCTACTCATCTGTTCTTCTACCTGTGGTGGTCGGCCACCTCAGGACTGATTTTGCTTTTGACCTCATGGTATTATGTCATCACCCCAGCATATTGGGAATGACTTCCTAGCACTACATGGCTGTGTAGTAGACCTAGCCAACAGGCTACTCTGTTAGATCAAAGAACAGTGTCATGCTGTCACCACTCCAGACTTGCACATGGTAGCAGCCATCTCCCATAACAACAAGGAGTATGATGTCATGGCTTTGTTCAAAAGTCCTGACCTGTTTTCTGAACTTGCACCCTTGCTGCAAAAACACCTTGACGTGTTTGCTGCCAACAAGCACAATTGTGGTAGGATGCACACTAATATTGAAATCACAGGGCCTGACCCTGTGAGGCAGAAGTAGTACCCATTCCCTGCTGAAGCCTTGCTATCACTGAGGGAGACCATCCAATCACTGCTCCAACAAGGAGTGATTAGGACCTGTGTTTCCACTGTCAGTTCACCTATTTAACCTGTGAAAAAGCCAAATGGAACTTGGAGACTCACAACTGATTACAGGAAACTTAATCCAGTTACCCCTAGTTGTGCCTCAACAGTAGCATCAGCACCTGATGTGCTCAAGCTGTTGACACCTGACAAAGAGCGGTTCACAGCTCTTGATATCTCTAATGGGCTCTGGTCACTCCCATCAGCATAAGAAAGCCAATACAAATTTGCTTTCACCTTTGATGGGTGCCAGTACACCTGGACCTGTCTTCCCCAGGGCTTTCACAACAGCCCTTCCCTCTTCCATCTCCACATGATGGATGCCCTGCAGAGGTTCTCCACACCCCAGTGTCACCTGCAGTATGTGGATGACTTGCTTCTAGCAACCACATTGAAATAAGATCATTTGGCCCTTCTAGATGAACTTCTGTCTCTCCTCAAGAGAGCAGGCCTCAAGTGCAACCCCTCTAAGGCACAATTGTGTGAAGAGGTCATCTTCCTTGGCCTGCGTATCACAGACCAAGGCAGAAGCCCAGCTGTCAAGAAGATCCAGAGCTTGCAAGATCTGCCACTTCCTACTAGCGTGACAACACTCAGACATTTTTTAGGAATGATAAATAACTCCAGGGATTTTATCCATGACTTTGCCTTGAAGGCTGCTCCCTTGTATGAACTTCAGAAAAAGGACGTCCCATGGACATGGGACCCCACTCATACTGAAGCTATAACACAGCTCAAGCAGGTCTTAGCCCCTGAACTGATCAATCCTAACCCAAATCTCCCATTCCATTTGGAAACTGCCACTTTCGATGTGGCCATGTCTGCAGTGCTGGCACAAAAGTACAATGGGTACTTCAGGCCCATTGTCTATGCCTCTCAGATGCTGTCCTCAGTAGAGAGAAAGTATAGTCTCTGTGAAGGAACACTCTTGACAACCTATTGGGCTGTCAAACATTTCATGTACATCATTGGATGTGCACATATTGTCTTGCATACCTGTCACACCCCAACCAACTTCTTGCTTTCAGACATAGTAAAAGATGGTTCAGTTTCCAACACCAGACTCACCCACTGGTCTTTGCTTTTGCAGGACAGGGACATCAAAGTACTACCGCAAAAATGCCATCCATCTTGGCCCATGGCCTACTCTACACAGGTAAGCCCCATGACTGTGCACTCCAACCTCCTGACTTACCTGAGCCGGAACCATTCTTACCAGCTACAACAGATGTTTTAAAAGATACCAGCATGTATCACATCTTTACAGATGGCTTCACCTCCTTTGTGGATGGAGAGCAAGTAGCAGGATTTGGGGTGCTCATATTAGATCAAGATGGCGATTTCAGGCCATTTCCAGGAAGTGCACTGTTATCTCCTCATGGTATGCCGAATTGGCAGCTGTAGCCTGTGCTTTGGAGGTCATGCCCCATGGTGACAAGGATGCCATCATTTTTGCAGACTCCAATTGGGTCTGTTCATCCCTTACTGAGTTTCTACCATTCTGGGAGAAAAATAATTTTACATCCTCTGATGGCACACCTGTTAAATACAGGGATCTCTTTGTGTATATACACACTCTGGTGCAACAGTTCACTCATAAACTGTACATCCACAAGGTAAAGGCTCACTGTAAGTCTGACCCTTGCCATGAATTCAGTGATCAAGCAGACTCACTTGCCAAAGCAGGCACTCGGGGACACATGGACAATGACTCACCCAATAGCTGTGGCAGCTATTTTCTTAGCCACTAACACCAGGCAGAAACCAGTACCGAGACCTCCACTGGATCTTTCTGCTGCACAGAAATCTGACCCAGAGCAAAAAGATGTGTTCAAATTCTTGGACAAGGGAATTGAACAGGAACTACTGGCTGGTAGTCCATACAAGAGACACTCGGACAACATGCATTTTTCTAGTGATCAGAAGCTCATCTGGTATCAGAAAAAAGATACAGGTGACAAACTCTGGGTTGCACCACAATTTTTGCTAACTGAATTCATCCGTATGGTTCATGATACCCCCACTTGTGGACACCAAGGGGCAGACAACATCCTCCAGAGACTCAAAACCATCGTCTGGTGGCCTGGTATAACCAAAGATGTTGAGCACTATGTGGACAACTGCATAGTGTGTGCCCAGAATAATCCAGTTTCAGTGAAAAGAAATGCAAAATTGTTGCCACAAAGGCAGACTGGATCATGGAATGTGATACAGATCAATTTCATTGGCCCCTTGACCAACTCCAGCAAGAACAACAAGTATGCACTTGTTGTCACAGATTTGTTTTCTAAGTGGGTGGAAGCATTTCCCACTAAGAATAACACAGCAAAGACAACTGCCAAGATCCTGGTGGTTCAGTTGTTCTCCAGGTGGGGCCTACCCCTAAAAGTAGACTCAGACCAGGAAACCAGTTTTACAGCTGAGCTGATGAAGCAGACACTCCAAATGCTTGGAGTAGTAGACCAAAAATCTCATATTCCTTATCATCCTCAATCTTCAGCCCAGGAAGAAAGAGCAAACAGAAGAATCAGACAGATGTTATGCAAATACATTAATGACAATCCCAAGGATTGGGATTTCCTCTTACCACTATTATTGATGGCAATCAGGGGCACTCCTGCAGCAACTACCCAGTGAACACCCTATGAGGTTATGACTGGTAGAGCCATGAGATTACCTGAGCACCTATTGATTGATCTCCACACCCCTACTGAGGATAGAGTATCTGTGGATAAGTATGTTAAAAAGCTTCATGAAGATATCACGAAGACACACCTGTTCACTGCCAATCAAATGGCTAAAGCTCAACAAGCTACAGCAGGCCACATCTAGAGTATGGAGTTCAGTACTGGTGGCCACACCTCAAAAAGGACATTAACCTGCTGGAGAAGGTCCAGAAGAAGACTACAAAGTTGACAGTGGGTCATCAGGATAAGGCATATAAGGAGAGGTTGAGGGCACTGAACATGTACTCCCTGAAGGACAGGAGAGAGAAGAGGGACATGATTGAGACCTTCAGGTACTTGAAAGGGACAAATAAGGTGGATAAGGAGGGTTTCTAAACTAAGTGTCAACCATAACACAAGAGGACACAGTCTTAAACTGGAGGGTGAGGGAGCTTTAGGAGGGAGGTCAGGAAGTACTTCTTCATAGAGAGGGTGTTGGACACTTGGAATGCGCTGCCAGAAGAGGTGGTCTTGTTTAAGATAGTGAACAGCTTCAAGAGAGGCTGTTATAGGCATGGGGGAAGGTAAGGATCATGGGTAAGGAGGATGGAAAGGTTGGGAGGAGTGGGGAGAGTGGGGAGTGGGGAGGGCAGGGTCAGTAGCTCAAGCTGTGGACCCTGCAATATAAGTAGACTAGATAGACCAGATGGCCTTCCTCTGCTGGATTATTTGTATGTTCATATTAAAGACCCTAGGTGTAACGCACACTCTGCAGTACCTGGCCACACTTAAGATTGTGCACTCTGGCAAAGTATATATCTTTAGTGGCCCCCAGGAGGCTGGGAGACTGGATTCAAAAATTTCAAAGGACTTCAGGACCACTGGATAAGATGGTGAACATGATTCAGACTGTGAGCCATGATTTAAAAAACAGAACAGTGAGTACAGTCTCCTATGCTGGAGGTGGGGGGTGGATTAGGGACTAGGTCTGGTGGCATTGCCTATCTTGTTAGGCTGTAGGCTTGTAACTTGCAGGTGGTTTTTACATTAGTGCAAGTTTACAATACTGTTCAAACTGCATTTAGGTAAAGTGGCAGCAAATTCACCTAGCCACTACAAGATGCACCGACTGCATGGCTTCAGCCCGCGCGGCCGTTTTCCCTGTGAGTTGGACACACTTTGATTCCTGTAGTTGAATCCTGTGAATATGTGAGCCTGCAAGGCTTCCAGAAATGGACTGTTGTGTCTCTTTCTTCAAACTGTAGCCTGTTGAATGACATTCAATGTGATGAAGTGCCAGTAACTAAAATGCAGTACCATTCCACTGATCAACTTAGAGGTCAGCAGACATTCAGCTAAAGTTTTAAGTCTGATTATAACTTTGGTATGTTCTTTGTTCCTGATACTGTTTATTGTTGCCAATTTGTCATGCACTGTTAGATCTTCTCTGCACTTTATTATCTGCACATGCAATTTTGTTTTATATGTATTCTAATTTCTATAACATATTGTAACTTATGTTTGATCAGATGTCTTGATCCTTTGTATTGTCCACTACGTTTTTTCACCTTCCCTTCCCCCGGGTCGTACCTGGGAATGAGCCTTGGCTCAGTGTGCCTCTCCCAGTCACCAAACTTCAAATCAATCAATCAATCAGTCAGTCAATAAAACAGCTTTCTTCATTGTAGAACTGTTGTGCTTGGAAATGAAGAGAAATGCCAACTATGTAGTACAAGCGGTGTAAAAAAGCCATTAGGGCTGCCAAAAGTAACTTCTGTAAATCGGCACTACTTAGCTCTGTCAGAGATCCTAGGAGGTTCTGAAGGAACATTAAATCCCTCGTCAGTGGGCCCTCTCACTCGGGTGTCGTGGACATGATTATTGATGGAGTCTCGGCAACAATCCCCACACTATAGCCCACCACCCCAATCTCCACTCTCCCGACCTTTCGGCCTCACCTCCGCTTCACCACCGATGGGGTTGCTCGCTTAATATCCCTCCGATGCAGAGTGAACATCCTCCTCACAGAGTATTTAATCTTCAGGCCGTGTCTGTCCTTGATGTTCGAACCGCCTGGCCCTCTCCCAGCACTCCAGTGCAGGGCCTGACAACCTTGAGCCCAGGCTTCTCAAGCTGGGAGCAGCTTACATTGCCCTCTGATTGCCCATATCTTTAACCTATCCTTAGCTCAGGGATAATCCCTGACATCTGGAAGGAGGCAAGGATAGTCCCTGTTCTGAAGCAGGGAAATCCCAAACTCCTGACAACTATCGCCCTATTGCTATTCTCCCCATCCCTGGTAAACTCTTGGAAAAGGTTGTGGCAGAGCAACTCGGAGTACGTGGATACCCATGAGCTGCTTTCTGGGGCCCAACATGGTTTCGGAAGGGTCATAGTACCACTACTGCCCTGATTACTGTAACCTCTAGTATTAGATCTGCCATGGATCAGGGCAAACTGTCAGGTGCTATATTTATTGACTTGTCAAAAGCTTTTGACCTTGTCAACCATGACCTACTGGGGAGCAGCTTAGGGCCCTCAGGTTCTCTCTCCGCATGCCATGAGTTGGATGATGGGCTACCTAACTGGTAGAAAGCAGCGACCTGCTTTAACAAGGTCCTCTCGGAGCCCTAGGGCTGTGACCATGGAGTTCCCAGGGATCGGTACTTGGACCTCTCCTATTCTCACTTTTTATTAATCAACTCCCACTGGTGACCTCTCTGCCAAGTCACGCTTTATGCAGATGACCTTGTGCTAGTGGCCCATGCTCGTAATGCTGCTGACCTTAACCAGTGCCTATCTGAAGACTTCAGCAGAGTCTCAGCCTGGATTACCAACCATAGACTGGTATTGAATCCTAACAAAAACTCAGGCCATGCTCTTTGTCGCCAAGTTAAAACCCCATCAGCTATGCTCAAAATAGCTTGTGGTGGAGGCCCCCTGTTGCCAACAGCGAGCTCAATTAAATATCTTGGGGTCACCCTCAACCCACAACTTGACATGGGAAGCCATATCCAAAACATCTGCAGAGCCACCAGGTGTAAGCTTGGCCTTGCCTGCAGGGCCAAATACAACTTGACTCCGGGAGCGAGGCTGGCACTTGTGAGGGGAGTGCTTCTCCCCTCCCTTAGTTATGGATACCACCTATTTGCCAGGTCACCTCAAATCCATCTTAATCGGTGGAACACGGCATATAATGATATCTGTCGGTTTGCACTTGCTGCTCCCAAACTCACCCACTGATGTGAGCTCTATGACAAACTCAACTGGCTCCCCATGGAATTCCTGATCCTTGGTGTGGAAACTTCACCAGGAAAGTGCTTGCCACGGCATACCGTCAGGCTGGCGCATCTCCTCTCAAAACTGGATGCCATCCCCTACCAGCTCAGGTCACAGACCGCCGAAGTTGCTTAAAGTTCCCTACTCGGACCCTTATGGGGATCATGACTTTGCCGCGAGTGCCTAGGCTCTGAACTCCATTCGACTCTGTTCGCTCTGCCCCTTCCCATGGGACCTTCGTTCCTCCCTGTGGTCCCACCTAAAACAAACGACAAGATGTGACTGCTCCTAGTCTCTGTAATGTAATACTCTGCAGTCCACTATTGTCCACTCTGAGTCCGTGATGGTCTATGAAATATGTATTCAGTGATTCTAATGTCTATCTATGTCCTGTAACAATTTGTACTATGTGTGCAGTATCTCTGCCCTTATACAAGCGTTGTTATAGCTGTTTTTTACTGTATCATGCTGTTTCTCCAATGTTGCCATGTATGTATACTGTATGTTTTGTGCTCTCCCGGGTCATTCCTGAAAATAGGCATACTACTTGTCTAGTGTACTTACCCGGTAAACAAAAGCTAAATAAATATATACCCAGTCTGTGTAGATGACATCAGGTCTACAGCAGCTGTGGAATATTTGTGGTGCTAACTAGTTTGAAAATGTTAGACCAATATGACAAGTTTTGCCTTATGTGTCAAATAAAGTTATATGTGTAAAACGTAATTCAAAGCCCTTAGATAAAGGAAAGCGCTAAACAGTGTATTCACGTATCCGACTGTAATTCTGATCATCTGCTCATATTATTGATTTATCAGTTGTAGTAAATGTTTGAAAGAGACATAGTAACATATGTAACATAGTATTTGATGGCAGATAAGGACTGCCAGGCCCACCCAGTCTGCTTGTATTCCCTGCCTGCATCAGTGGTCGCTGACCCTACTTGTTCATTGGCTTTAGCCTTTCCTGCCCACCTCTAGGGTTCCCTTATGTATATGCCATGCATGTTTGAATCACCCCACTGTGCTAGCTCCCACTACTTCCTGGGGTGGGTTATTCCATGCATCTACCACCCTTTCTGTGAAGAACAACTTCCTCACATTCCCCTTTATCCTGCCTCCCTCCAATCTCATATCATGCCCCCTCGTTTTTGAAAACCTACCATACTGAAAGATGTCGCCCACTTGCACTTTGTTTATGCTTGTAAGATACTTGAAGGTTTCTATCATATCTCCCTGTTCCCGCCTCTCTTTCAGTGTATACATATTGAGGTCTTTAAGGCCTTGTTCACATTAGGGATCGATTTAAAAACGTTTTGAAAAATGTTTTATAAATCGGTCCCTAGCATGGTTGTCGGAGCATCCGCATTGCATTCCAAAATGCTCTGACAACTGTGCCTGCCTGAATGGGTTTCCATGCATGACTGTGGTACCGACTCGGTGCCACAGTGCATGATGGGGTACCCATAATTGGGCACCATGACTGATTTAAAAGAAAATTACATTGCCAGAACCAGGGGATCTTTGCTGACTTGGCAATAGTTGTAATGTATGTATTTTTTTTTAATCCTGTAGTTTACAATCATTGTTTCACCTCAGGGCAGGTTGCTTTAACCCATTTTATAGCACAGTTTGTGTACACACTGCTGTTGACATGGAGTAAGGCAAATGTGTTTATCTAAAACCATGCTAAAGACTAACTCTCTAGCAGGGTTTTAGCATGGTTTTAGAACACGGTTGTAACTGTGTTCCGGGAACTTAAAATGGTATTTAAGGCAGTTAAACCATTTTAAGCTCCCAGGTGTGTACAGGGCCTTAATTTCTCCTCATATGTCTCCTGGTGCAAGCCCTGAGAATGTCTTATAAAAGTAATAAAAATAAAATTAAACTAAAAACTTGATTCTATGAGGTTTTATTCATAGAACAAGGCAACCATAGTATTATGTGACATAACGAACCCCAACATGTTAAGAAAAGGCTTCCTCTTTACACCTCATAGGTTCTGTGAGATCAAGGCTCTCAAGTTTCATTCTCAAGCTCACATGATCTCATATAACCCAGTCAGTGTTAAGAATCAGCCTGCTCTTAATACTTGGAGGCTAATTTTTCTATATGAAGTCATATGTATTGTACGTACAGTTTGTATATTAGCCTATATAATCTTACCTCAGTTTGTATTATGTTAGGTAATAGTTCCATATTTTATGTTTGTTTTCATAAAAATACAAATAAAAAAAAAAGAAACTGGTAGTATAAGCACTGAGGAGGTGGAGGACCATCCAGTGGTCCAGTGGTCGTGCAATGGGCTACCAGGTTGGTAACTCAAGTTCAGGGGGTGAAATCAGGTGGCTGGCTACAGCATATCTCAGGCTGGGGTTGTGCTGCCACTGTCAGTATGTCTCAGCTGGGGTGGGTTGGCACTGGGTTCTAGCACACCAGCAACAGCCAGCGTTGAACCAGGAAGCATGCTGCCCCGCTGCAGGATCAGCTGCTTGAGTGTGCAAGCCATTTCATTGGCTGTGATTAATGCCAGGGGGGAGAGTGGTGTGAGAGAAAACCTAAGGGGAAAAATTGTGACCATCACAGATAAAGGCACCAGTACTCTCTGGCTTCCTGAACTACCCGATCCCACATCTGATTGTGCTTCTTTTGTGGGGATGTCCCTAGGCGGCCCCAATATGGGAGGATGGTAAGCCATAGAGGAATTAGGGACGTGGCTGCAAGGGTGCAGTAAGTGTCTGATACACAGGTATGTTGCCAGGGGTGAAATACGGCTATTATGTATTAATATGTGTCCCGGCCACTTGTTGCAGGATAAGAGTGGCTTATGCATGTTCGTCATGTGAAAACAGAAAAGTGAAGCTCAAACAGTCAGCAGCAAAGCCCCACCTCTGCTATGGATTTGTTACAGCAAAAGTACTCAAATTACAGTGCCCTACATAGACAGCAATGAAGACTCAACCCAGACAGGGATTAGGCTGCTATTTGTAAAAACACTAATTTACCCTGCTGTTTTAGCATGCTACAAAATGGTCTTACCTTACTGGCTGCTCAGCTTTTCCATCCTGCCCGGGACCTGAACCTTCACATGAGGCTGCACCATGAAGTTATCTGAGCAGAGTTCCTTGTGGAACTGCAGACTTTCTGGTGAATGACCCTGCAGATGCCATTCATCTTCTCTTGGTCCTCGCTGAAGATCACTAACTCGTGGGGTGGCTTGACTCTGACTCCTTTTTTGAATCTATTCCAGTTTCCTCCTTACTGTCCACTGCTGAGTTCATTTGCTGCTAGCTTCCTTCCTTGTCTCCATAACCTGGAGGCAGCTTTCTACAATCTGGAGGTGACTTCCTACACCCTGGCAGCAGCCCCCTCCACACCACGGAGGCAGAATGCCCCCACCCTGAAGGCAGCTTCCCACACCCTGGTGACAGCTTTACACACTCTGAAGTAGCCCTCCACATGCTGGAAGCAGCCCCCACATCCTGGAGGCAGCCCCTACATCCTGGAGGCAGCCCCTACATCCTGGAGGCAGGTTGGCATTATTGGGATATCATGATGTTCCCTTGCTCAGTGATTCACAGTATGATCAATCTGAATTTTTCATACTGCCATTATCTTTTTCCACTGTAACTATCATGGTTACTGTGCCAACCCACATTTGCAGTGTAGGTAGGAACCTCTGCTGTAAGTCAGTGCACTGTAATTATTTTTTTGCCAGCCAACAAAACAAAAAAATAATTGAAGCAGCAGTGTCAGTTCATCAGGAATAAATTTCATTCCACCTTTTGTGCCAGCAATGTATTCCCCACATCCTTAGATTCTGCATTACTTTATTTTTCTAATTCATTTAATTATTGTAAGGAGCCCCTGATGTCTTAAAGGAAACTGTGGAAAAACATAATATTTAGGCATGCCTGCATCTGTTTCATTTATCAATTGTATGTGACATCTTCTTTTTCTTCACAGCTATGTAAATAGGCCCAACCACTTGCACAGCGGTAGGGCTAATGCTCCTGATCCCGAAGACCTGAGTTTGGGAACAAGCCTGAGTTATCAGGGCCGGCCAGTATGGAAGGAGGACTGAGCATCCCAAAGAATGTTCTCCTCCTCTGGGAAGGGAGGGCTGCTGTCCTCGCAGTGACACTGCCACCTGAGTGACCAGGACCCACGCTGTGCATGCAATGCATGTGTACCTGCATTGGTCCCCCTTGGACAACGGTGGCTTCCAGGGCTCAGTAAGCATGCAAGCCAGAACAAGGGAAAGGCAATCCCAGTGCTGACTTCCTGGAACTCCAATATGTAGGGCTGATCCCTGCTGCCTCATCCAATGCCTGGTGTTGGGCACGCTTGGGGATATAGCCCCCATCCTGTACTCTACCTGGGGGGGAGGGTAAACCGAGGCTTCATGGGGGTTGGTTGGAAGTTGGGTAGGTAGGGGCCTGAGGGAGGTGCTGGAGAGTGTTCTGATGGGTGCTGGTGAAGGTGTGAGTGGGCAGAAATTGTGAATTAAAAAAAAGAACTATTCAAATAAACTTAAAATAGAATCGCTGCATGCAATAGGGTCTTCCTTTCAGAGATGCATAAAATTAACTTATACTTGTTTCTTAGGATTTGGATCTGTGTGTTGAAATGCTGCATGTAAAAGGTTCAACTACATCAGTTCTGCTGTAAAGGCAAGGGTTCTGGACTTCAAGAGGGCAGATTTTAAAAAGATGGGTGAATGCTTCAAGGATGATCAGGTGGTGGTGGTGGTGGAGCGATCTGGGTGGTGTGGAAGAACAATGGGCAAACCTAAAAAGGGCCATAGTCAAGGCAGTAAAGCTCTGTGTCAAGCAAGTGAGCAAAAGCAAGACGAAAAAGAGACCGGTATGGTTCTTACAAGAGGTGGCGGAAAAAGGTAAAAGCTAAGAGGATAGCACTGACAAGGTACAAGGAGACACAGAGGGAGGAGAATAGTAGGGCATATCAGGGGAAACAAAAGAAACAGGGAGAGCAGTAAGAAGCATGAAGGCATAAACTGAAGAGAGAATAGCCTAGGTGGTGACAAAGGGGGGCAAGATATTTTTTAGGTATGTAAGTGAAAAGTGGAAGACCAGGGTGGGATTGTAAGGTTAAAAAGGGAAGAAGGAGATGGTGCAGAGCGGGGACCAGGAAAAAGCAGACATCCTGAACAAATATTTTTGTTCAGTATTCACAGAGAAAACAGATGGGGAGGGACCACAAAAAATTTAACTGGAACATTGAAGGGAGGGAGGTGGACAATAGTCCATTTTCAGAGGAAAGAGTCCTGAAGGGACTCACAAATCTGAGAGTGGACAAAGCAGTGGGGCCAGATGGGTGCATCCAAGGGTATTGAGGGAGCTCAGGGATGTACTGGCTGTACCTCAGATGGTCCTGTTTAACAGCTTATTGGAAACAGGAGTGGTCCCGGAGGACTGGAGGAGGGCACATGTAGTTCCACTTCACAAAAGTGGTAGCAGGGAAGAGGCTGGAAATTATAAGCCAGTCAGCCTGACTTTGGTGGTGGGAAAGTTAATGAAATCTCTGCTGAAGGAAAAGATTGTACAATATCTTGAATCCAGTGGGTTACAGGACCCGAGGCAGCATGATTCATGGGGGCAGGGGGTCATGTCAAACAAATCTGATAGATTTCTTTAACTGGGTGACCAAGAAAGTAGATCAGGGTGAAATGGTGGACGTAGCCTACTTAGATTTCAGTAAGATGTTTGACACCGTTCTGTATGGGAAGTTAGTAAGAAAGCTGGATTATTTAGGAATGTATCTAAAGGTGGTAAACTGGGTGAGAAACTGGTTAGGGGATAGGCAGCAGAGGGTGTTGGTAAATGGAGTTCTCTCCCAGGATGGAAGGGTGACCAAAGGAGTGCTTCAGGGATCAGTGCCGAGACCAGTCCTCATTAATGTCTTCATAAGTGACATTGCAGAGGAGCTGGAAGAGAAGCTCTGCCTCTTTGTGGGTGCTGCCAAACTTTGCAATAGGGTGGACACTCAAGGGGGGGGTGGACAGGATGAGCAGTAACCTGAGAAGACTCGAGGAGTGGTCAAGGGTATGGGAGCTGGGTTTCAATATGAAAACATGCTAAATAATACGCTTGAGGCACAGAAACCCATGGTCGGAGTATAAAAAGGGTGGGGTGGCAGGAAAGACACCTGGGGGTAATCACATCTGATGACCTAAATGTGGCTAGGCAGTGCAACAGGGCAGTTAGGAGGACTACTAGGATGCTAGGGTACATAGGGAATGGCATCACCAGCAGAAAGTTGGAGATGGTGTTTCCTCTTTGTAGATTGCTGGTGATACCCCACCTAGGGTACTGTGTCCAGTTCTGGAGACCACATCACTGGAAATACATAGAGTGGAGGTGATCCAGAGGAGGGCAACTAAAATGGTGCAGGGACTGCATCAGAAGCCCTATGACGAGAGACTAAAGGACCTAGATATGTAAAACCTGGAAGAGAGGAAATAAAGGGGGGATAAGATAGAGACCTTTTAATACCTCATGGGGTAAATAACTTACAGGAGGGAAGTAGTTTTCAGAAGAAAGGTGCTCAAGAACAAGGGATCATGCTATGAAGCTAGAGGGGGAGATTCACAAGAGATGTGAAGAAGTAATTCTTCACTGAAAGAGTGGTAGATACCTGGAGCAGCCTTCCAGTTGTGGTGGTGGTGGTTGTGGGGGCAAAAACAGTGGTGCAATTGAAGAATGTATGGGATAGACATAAGGGAATTTTAGGGGAAAGGAAAGTGGGGACGGAAAATGGGCTGGAGTGGAGATAAGCAGGATCTGTGATGATACTGTTAGTAGGGGAAAATGGGAAAACTAGATGGACCAAGCGGTCATTATCTGTTGGCAAATTCTATGGTTTCTACGTTGCTAGGTGACTGACAAGGGTTAGTGGGAGAAGGCTACCCCAGAAAAATGACTTGCATTGGCTAGACAAATGGTGACGTAGCTGCTGCCACTGCTATAATTGAGACAGCAGTGCATGACCATTCATTTATCATGTTTATGCTTTTGCGGGGACTTTAATCTTTGAAATTATGTTTACAGCAGCTTTGGACAGAAATCATAAAAATGATTAATGCCTGTGCATTGCTGTCTCAGGTGCAGTAGTGATGGCATTTAATTCACAATTTCAGCTGTATTACCCAGAATTCACTGCACCCGCTTGATTGCGCTTCGCAGGAGGCCGCCTCTGCTTCCACAATTGCCAAAACTCTGGAGAGCTAAATTACAACACAAGAGTAGTCTGCAGAATTATTCTACTGCAATATTTGGAGACCTGGCTGGCTAGGATAAGTCATTTTCTGAAGGGGCAGCCTACTCCCTTTAACCTTTTTCAGTCACCTTTAAAGGAAACGTGTGCCCAAAAGTCTGACTTATTGATTTGTGAACTCACCGTCTTGGCAGCATATAAAATCTCTTTTTTATAGTTTTAATCCTTTGTGGTGCGGCCCTCCATTTTCTTACCCTCTGACCCCCAGAGTGTTGCACTGGGCGAGCATGACAACATGCACGCCTCACCACAACCTACTGAGTGAATGCTGGAAACTGTGAGGTACCAGCTGAAGAGCAGTCAGGATAAGCAATTGAAAGCTGCTGGTGTAGTTCTAAATTTCCATCCATTCTTTATGTCTGCAGTCGACAAAACTGTCGTGGACATGCAACTAATTTGTTTATTTTTAATTTGAAGTGTGTTTTTAAGTAAACTCGGACATGATGTAGAGGTGAATGCTAAATACACTTACAAGTAGCGGGTTACACCTTATAGCCACCGGGAAGAGCGCAACTGAGCATATGCAGACCCTGGTGAGGCATGCATGTCAGCACAACTGACACTGGAGATTGCTATGCGACTGAAGCTCCGTGAAAATGGTGGATAGCACTGTGGAAATTGTAACTGTTTTAAAAGTTATTGTAAGTACTGTACAGCGTGGAAAAAAGTATTTGGCATTGCGATATGCTACATCGGTCGGCAGAGGATCTCTGGCAGCAAGGAGAATGGCTGAGGTATGCATGCCCTTTAAGTACTTCTGTAATAGCCCTCAGAGTTCTTTAGGGGAGTCTAAATGTCTATCTGCAATGAGATAGTGAACTAGCCAGCACTGGTCAAATATTATTGTACAGCTTAATTGTTTTGGGCTGCATGTCGTTGACCTAAAATGTCAAATATATTTAAGGTCTGCAGCCTTTGGGAAGCCCAGAAATGAGAGGGTTAGCAGATTCTTAGGAGATACCAAGTACCTCTTGTGTACCAGGAGTGTTGCCCAGTGGCATGGCATAATCCAGAGACACTGTTTTAGGTGGTGCTGTGTGTTCTGTGCTCCAGCATGCAACAGAGGGCTTTTCCTCAATTTTGATGTGTGGTCTTCCTTGGGGAAGTAAAACAGTGTGCTGTAAGAATCCAGACCAGTTAAGTTTAATTTTTTTGTTCAGTCTAAAATTCTGTCATTAAAAAAATTTTTTAATTTCTGTAGTGTGTACTGCATTTTTCCACGTGTTGCTTGCTTGTATGTGTTATACATTGTGTAGATACTAAACACTTAATATTTAATCCATCTGTGACCGTGCGGTGGGTGCTTTTGGAAGGCAGAGGTAATTTATTTTACTGCCAACTCTGTGTTTCATCTTCTAGAGCACGTACTGAATTACAATCAGATTGTGTTTGCTTCAGTGGCATGTGCAGAAGTATCTGAAGTAAATAGAGTTTGCTATTTTCAGAGGCCTGGTACTGGGTGAGTAAAGGCATAAAGTAGGATGAGAAGGTAACAGCACATTACTGAATTTGCAACAAGCTGGTGGCAGTATTGGTAATATGTGTTAAGCCCGACAAGTGTTTTGACTCATTTATTTATTTATTGGTTTCTTTTCTTTAAAAAAAAAATATATATATCTGAGGATCAGTGGCAGGATTTTTAGTGCAGTAAATTAATGAAAAGGGAACTAGGAGAGCTTCAGTAGCAGACAAGTAGTGGAATTGCAGTATAATGTGGGGAGTGGTGCAATGCAGTGGCTGTGGGCAGCCATATTCAGGCAGACCTTCTGACACTGAGGTGCTGCCTATCTGCATGCATCTCTCTCTGGACTGCGGGATGAGGTAGCAGACTCAGAGCGGAAGTAAACTGGGTCAGAGTACCATCACCCTATCCAGGGACCACCCAGTCCAATGCAACTGCCTCAAAGGATGCCGAGAACGAGGAGCACTTGGATGACAGTGGGCTCAGGGAGGTTAGAGCAGTCAGGCAGAGGCACATCCCAGATCCTATTCCACTCAAGAACTCATATGCCACACTGGCAAATGAGGACAACCAAATAGAGGTACCCAAAGAAGTGGAAGGAAAGGATGTGGAGGTTAGCCAAGGAGGTGACCTCAGTGGGGAAAGCAGGGGACCCCAGAGGAGGAGGAAGTGAATCCTGGTGGGGGACTCCATCACAAGAGGGATCCAGCTAGGAACACAGGAGGGGGAGGACAGGGAGGTGAGGTGCCTACCAGGTGCCACAGCATGGAGAGATGGAAGGAAGATCCTGGGGCTCACTGGGAAGGCAAGACGGGAGGGTGAGCTGGATGTCATTATCCACCTAGGTACTAATGACCTGGCAAATGGGGAGCCAAAGGAAGTTCAGGAAGAGTTTAGGAAACTGGGGAGGGTCTCAAGCAAGTAGCTACTTCTGTCACTTTCTCAGAAGTACTACCTGTGAGAGAGCAAGGGAGAGCATAGGAGTGCATGCACTAGGAACTTTAACTCATGGTTGAAGAACTGGTGCTGTGAGGAAGGGTTGGATTCATTGGTGACTGGGGACCCATCTGGAGGGATGGAGGTTTGTTCAAGCCTGACGCCTGCATCCATCCTGGAGGGAATCCAAGCACTCAATGATAAGTTTAAATGCTACATTGACAAGCATTTAAACTAGCAAAGGGGGTGGCAGGCCAGCAAGGAGGGTACCTACTTGCTCACCCCCCACAGCTAGCAGTGGAACCAGTGAACCAGAGGAGTGGCTACCTCTGCAAAGCAGTGTGCAGAAGATGGAGATTAGTGCCTAAGAGGTGATAAGCAGAAAAGGGGCAAAATTCAGCAGAAGGGCAGACAGCAAGGAGAACCAGGGATAGATGACAACCAAGGAAGGGGCTGGAGTAGAAAAGTGAAACAGTCTAGGGAGGTCAAATCATGGAAAGCCATTTGTGTAAATGCCAGGAGCCTTAGCAACAAGATGGAAAATCTGGAGGCTGTCATGGCACAGTCAGACCTGGACATTGTGGCCATCACTGAAACCTGGTGTAATGATAACCATGACTGGGAGATGGCCATACCTGGCTACAACATATTCAGAAGAGACAGAGCAGGCAGGAAGGGAGGAGGAGTGGCACTGTATGTGAAAAATGACATAAGGGCCATAGAGATCCAGGAGGAACAAAATGGAGTAGAGATACTGTGGGTTAAGCTGGAAAGGAAAATGGGGACAGCCATCCGCACAGGTGTGGTCCATAGACCACCAGCCCAGGAGGAAGAAACAGATAGGGAGCTGATGCTAGCCATCCAAAGGATGGCAGACAAGGGTGAGGTAGTACTGTTGGAGACTTCAATATTCCAGACTTGGACTGGAGCGTCCCAGCAGCAGCATCAACTAGGAGCAGATTTATCCTGGACTCCCTTCAGGGTGCCTTCCTCAAGCAACTGGTCATGGAACCAACTCGGCAGAAGGCAGTACTGGACCTTGTGCTCACAAACAGGGACAGTGTGATGGGGGTAACAGTGGGGAGCACCTGGGAAACAGTGACCACCAGTCATTGTGGTTTGAAATCACAGAAAGAGCAGAACCAAACCACACAAAAACACGATCCTGGATTTTAGGGGGCAGACTTTGGGAAAATGGGAGATACTTGAAAGAGGCATTAAGAATGGGACAGGAATCAGGGGTTGAGAAACAGTGGGCAGTATTTAAATGGGGATTACAAGAACAACAGAATTATGCATTAAGCAGGTTAGCAAGAGGAAAGGAAGAGGAGACCATTATGGTTTTCCAAAGAGGTAGCAAAGAAAGTGAAAGCCAAAAGATTGCATTCAGGCAATACAAAAAGATGCAGGCAGAAGGGGATGGGAGAAGTACCAGAAGAAGCAAAGGAGGCAGGGAGGTCAGTAAGGGAAGCCAAGCTCAGACAGAAGAACACATTGCAAAATCAGTGGGTAGAGGGACAAAACCTTTACAGGTACATAAGTGAAAAAGAAAGACAAAGTAAGGGATAGTGAGACTGAAGGGGAGGATGGGGGCTCGTGGAGGATGACAACAGTAAAGCTGACATATTGAACAGGTATTTCTGCTCAGTCTTTACTGAAGAGGAGGAGGGTAATGGGTCTGAAAGGAGTACAAGGAGGTGAGAATGGTGCAGAAATGGACACAAGTCCCTTTACGAGAAAGGGTCCTGAAGGAACTGGAAGTAATAAAAGTTGATAAAGCAATAGGGCCAGATTTGGTACCCCAGAGGTCCTTAAAGAACTAAGAGAGGTGGTGGCTGAACCTCTGGCTATCCTGTTTAGCCGATCACTGGAAACAGGGAGGTACCCAAAGACTGAGGACAGCAGATGTAGTCCCCTTATACAAAAGTGGGAACAAGAGGAAGCAGGAACTACAGACCAGTCAGCCTCACCTCGGTAGTGGGGAAGATCATGGAAGCACTACTGAAGGAGAGATTGGTGGAACATCTGGTTGTCAATGGACTACAGGACCCAAGGCAGCATGGTTTCACCAGGGGGAGGTCATGTCAGACCAACCTCATTGAATTTTTTGACTGGGTGACTAGGGAGGTGGATCAGGGGAGGGCAGTAGACATGGCCTATCTGGACTTCAGCAAGGCCTTTGACACTGTGCCACATAGAAGACTATTACACAAACTGGGGAATATGGGTGTGGGCAGGACAGTAGTGTGGTGGGTAGGTAACTGGCTGGGTGGCAGGACACAGAGGGTGGTGGTAAATGGCTGTCACTCCACAGAGGGAAGAGTGACCAGTGGGTACCACAGGGATCAGTGCTAGGACCAGTCCTATTCAACATCTTCATCAGTGACATCATGCAGGACCTAGAAGGCAGAATTTCATTGTTCGCTGATGACACACAAAGCTCTGTAACAGAGTAGACACACCAGAGGGTGTAGACAGAATGAGAAGTGACCTGCAGAAACTTGAAGAATGGTCAGGGTTTGGCAGTTGAAATTCAGACAAAGAAGTGCAAGATAATGCATATGGGGCACAAAACCCTGGCACAATATATCCGTTGGGGGTGAGGATATAGCATGCACCAAGCAGGAAAGGGATCTTAGGGTTCTCTGCTGATGACCTCAAGGAAGGGAAACAGTGTGACAAGGCAGCAGGTAAAAGCAAATAGGATGCTGGAATGTATAGGCAGAGGCATCACCAGCAGGAAAGGAGGTCATAATTCCGCTATACAAGACACTAGTGAGGCCCCACCTGGAGTACAGTGTACAGTTCTGGAGACCATACCTACGTAAGGCCATAGACAGGGTAGAGAAGGTTCAGAGGAGGACAACAAAGATGGTGCATGGATTGCATCACAAGTCCTATGAAGACAGGTTGAAGGAACTGAACATGTACTCCCTGGAGGAGAGGAGGGAGAGAGGGGATATGATAGAGACATACAAGTATCTTACAGGGAGGAACAGGGTGCAGGAAAACACTATTTTTAAGTGAAAAATATGTTCCAGGACTAGAGGGCATGGGATGAAGTTGGAGGAGGACGATTCAGAGGAAACATGAGAAAGAATTTCTCTCACAGAACGGGTGGTGGACAAGGGAACACCCTGCCAGAGGAAGTGGTGGTGGCTGAAACAATCACGGGATTTAAGAATGCATGGGATAGACATAAAGGAATTCTGGAGGTCGGGGGTAAGGGGCAACAGACTTCTAGGAAAACAAACTGAACTTACAAGCTCAAATGGTCAGACTGGGTGGGCCATAGGCCCTTATCTGCTGACACTGTCTATGTATCTATGTAGTTGTTAGTTGATGGCTCAGAGACACTGCTGCTTCAATTTAATTTGGCTGTAATTTGATGTGGCCGATTGTCTATATCTGACATCATAATCCAGTCTTGTGACATCACAGCCTCCTGCTGAGGAAAGGATTACGATTACACATTTGGAAATTTTAAAGAAATTTTTTGTGTTTATCCTTTCCTACACAGAAACATATACAGTATTGACTCAACTTCTGTTCCCTATCCTTGAATATGGAGATGTAATTTATAACATTATCTGTCTATGTAACTGTATGTCTGCCTGCCTGTCTGTCTGTGTGTCTGTCTCCCTGCCTGCCTACCAACCTACCTACCTATTTCTCTGTCTGTCTGTCTATGTATCTCTTTCTCTTTCTCTCTCTCTCTCTCTCTCTCTCTCTCTCCTCCCCCACCCCTCTATCTAGCTATCTGTCTGTCTGTCTATGGACAGTATCTATATGTCTGTCTGGCTGGCTATAAACAGTATCTATCTATCTATCTATCTATCTATCTATCTATCTATCTATCTATATCTCTGTCTGTCTCTCTATCTGTCTGTCTGGCTATCTATGTAGGCTCATTCTACACTGCCACCCTTGCGCATACCACACTGCAATATGTATTCCTTTATTTGTTTTTTATGACCAAGTACATGTACCAGACACAAAACTGTCTATTTCAAGGCACAGCCTGGAACGTTACAGTATGGTAAGAGGAGTGAATGAGTTGCGGTATAAATAGCAGAAAGAACGAACATGTTGAGAAGTGGCAAAACAATTGCAAAGTTACAAAAAACAAATACATAAGAACAACAGTTACATACAGGTTTAAATAAGTACAAGGAAGGCTACAATAAAATACTGGGCATACCCACAATACGTAGCCTTAGAGCCAGAGAACAATCTGAACATGACAAAAAGATCAAGCCATAGTAGACAGGGGCATCATGGATTCTAAGTGAAAGTGAGGTCCAAAGCTCATGTACAAAAAAAGGAAACAACAAACTGAACTGACTACCTCTTGGCAACTGTAGGAAACTCCATTTTGCTTTCCTGGGGCCTGATTTTCAAAGGGCCTGACATGACCCTGGTACTAAGTCACTGTGCACAACTTGATGGTGAGGATATAAAATCCTCACATCAGCAGGAATGCTATTGTCAGCATTTTGTTTGCACAGGTAGTAATTTCATGGCAGGCGCAGGTGCTGAGGAATGCTACACCTAGTAATACTGGGTGCAAGCTGCTGTACATTGCAGAAAACGGTCACAGTACAGCTCTTCATACGACAACAGTGCACATGTGGAAGAAGTTGTAGTTGCACAAGGGAATTCCCTCTTTGCACAACTTTTTTTGCTGCCTGTGTGCATTTTTCAGCTCCTTTGAAAATGTGGCCCCTGCCGTTTCAACAGTATTTTAACTCTCACCCTCTTTGCCTGAGTCCTAACCTACAGTCGCCTCATCCTCACCATGGGTAAATCAGCCTTCAGATTTAACTCTTCAAACAACTTTTTTATCCTAAACTTTAGTGCAATGCACAGTCACACCACCTCCTTCCTGGGCTCCTCAATCTGAGACAGTCTCCCAGATAACATAAAGACTTCCTGCTGGAGCCTGCCTCTTTTTGTCAGCTATATAACTGCCTACTTCGAGAATAATCTGTTCTTGTTTCTGACTGGTATGTTATCCATTCACTCTATTATTAAACTACTTGTTGTAATACAGCTGCTATTGTTCTCAATCTGCTTTTGAGTGGTATCCTTACGCCTACTTGTAAACTGCTGTATTCTTATCCAAGATTACAGTGTAACGTCTTTCCGCTCTTGTTTGTGCATCTGCACCTAGGATATCAATAGAAAGGAGTTGTTTCTTTTGCTCAGTGAATTTTCACAAAGAAATACTTCAGTAATTTTCAAAATTGCAGCACAAAAATGCCCAAGACACACCTTGCAAACACACACACACACACACAGAAATAAGTCAATTAAAAAGTCCAGCTCCCATTTGTGTGCTGTGTTCACACAAGTGAAGAGAACTTTGGCAGATTTGGGTTTCTACAAGCAACTTCCTTTAAAAGAGTGTGCTGTCCGGATGTCACAATACGAATTTTGGACTGTATTCTATCCATTACCTGTTATATCGTGGTTATTGTTAAGACAGCAGTATTATGGGAGTAGTAGGTTTTGTGCAGACAAAAATGCTTCATAAACTCTTGTGTCGTGGCAGATGGGGGACGTGACTTGACAGGGACAGTCATCTCTATAAAAAGAAAAAAGTGGTTGCAAGGTCTAAAAATGGTGGTATGCAGTTGAGCACAATTATCATAGTATCTGAAATTGTCCACGATATTAAATTCTGCGGTATACGGTGATACTGGTATACTCTGACATCCCCAATTTTCCAGCCTTATGCTGCAGTTCAGTGTTCACCAAAGGGCCCATTGGAGGGGGCTCATTTGGGAGGTCTGTGGGATTTTAAGTAGCCATGATGCAGCTTGCTGTCATCACACCTACCCTGGTACCGGATTACCGGGGGAAGATCAATCCAGTTATGTCCCATGGGCCAGATGAGATGCACTCCAGGATTATTGTGGAACTATGGGAGCAATTGTCATGGCTGCTTGCAGTAGGCTTTCAAGAGTCTGTCCAGACAGGTGTAGTACCAGAGGACTGGAAATTGGCCAGTGTTGTCTCCATCTTTATGAAGGGTCCAAGGCTTGACCTGGGCAACTACAGGTCAGTCAGTCTGTCATCACTGCTGGGAAAGGTCTTGGAATCCATTATCAAGGTCAAAATAATAGAGCACTTGGTAGAAGCCAAAGTTCTCACCCCCATCAGCAGAGTTTTATAAGGGTCAGGTTGTACCAAAGCAATCTAAGCACCTTCTTTGAAGGGGGTGACTATTCAGTAGATGGGGCAGAGTCATAAATGTAGTCTGTCTGGACTTTAGCATGACCATTTCCTGGTTAAAAACACACTAGGGCAGTATGCACAAGGCATACACAAGGCAGGCGGACTGCTAATTGACTTTTGGGGCAGAAAGCAGAGGATTGTGGGGGATGGGTACTACTCCAAGTGAAGAGGGGTACTCGGTGGTATCCCTGAGATGTTGGTGCTGAGCCCTCTACTTTTCAACGATCTGGAGTAATGTTGCTCAGATAGTATCCTACCAGGTTGGATATCATTGGATACCATAATTTTGTTTGGATATTGGATATCCTTGGATGGCATAGACATCCGACCAAGGATCCAACCTCCTAGGATCAACAGCATATATCCAAGGTATCTGTGGATCTGACCTGGATCTGATGGACCTGACCATCAGATCAAGGTACCTGACTATCACACCCAACTTCTATATAATGCAGTTTTTGCATAACTTGTTGCAGTATTGCATACTGTCTTTGCTCTGTGTCGGAAGTGACAAAGTACATTTTGGGCAGCAAATCTAGTACACTGACATTTGTATGATTTCAGCTATTGATCTAATGAGTCTCTTTGTAGAACTTATTGCTGCATTGCTGTTTGTAATACCTCATTGTTGTTAATCCGCTCAATTTTTGTTGTTGTTATGCATCTGTGTTCTGATGTGGAACCTTTGTAAAAGAACCACTGGTTCAAAGGTATTTGCAATTCTAGTTATCAGTAAATAAACTATCTGACGATGGATCCAGAATCTGACTTTGGTTAGATCCTAGGTCAGATACCAGCAGTATCTAACAGAGGGTAGTCGGATCCATAAAAATCAACTAATCTGGTCTGCCAGCAAGCTGTTCAAGTTCACTGTTGAATGTGAGCTGACCAGGGTGATGGACTTCCTTGAGGATGGAGACAGACTTGGGAGATTGTTTGGACTCCTGGACTGTTCTAAAATTGTGCTAAAACATTGCTAGAACGGTAGTCTCAAGCATGGTTTTAGACAAACACAGTTGCCTTAATCTGTGTTAACAGCAGCGTGAATGTGATATGTGCTGTAACACAGGTTAAGGCAATGGTGTTTAAGCAAACCTTGATTTTGGCTTGCGCAAAACATAACTTACATGGTTGTGTTCTCAATACACTTTCGATTCTGCCTATGTAATTTCCCCAGATCCATTAGGGCACCCAGTTGCGAGTATCTCATCATGTATTGTGGCAGCTGCTGTGCTCAGCACTGGTCCCTCAATCATGCCTGGGAAGTCAATCAGGCAAGCGTGGTTGTTGAAGCTCAGTGTGGACGCTCTGACAACCGTGCTAGGGACTGGAAAACGTTTTTTAAAACATTTTTAAACTTAGTGCCTAGTGTGTACAGGGCCTTCAATTTAATCAAGCTGATTATTACGAGGTGCTACACTTGAAGAGAAGAAAGCTGAGGTTGGATTGACGCACTGTGTGAGGCTCCTCCTTCTGCAGTTGAGGAAAAGAAACTGGTGACCATAATAGACAAAGGGCTAAAGCATGGCAAACATAGCACAGCCAGTGTCAGGTACTATGGGGTGCATTAAACGTGGGGTGCACTGCAGAGGAAGTGATACTGCTACTTTACCATGGTCAGGTGGCTTGACTCTGACCCCACTTATAGTACTGTGTGCAGTTCTGGCCTCCTGGGTACAAAAAAGGACATTGAGGCAGTCAAAGTGGTGCAATGCAGGGCCGCAAAAATTATTGGTGGTATGCAGGACAAGAGCTACGAGGAAAGACTAGTATCCCCTAAAGGAGAGCTGTGCCAAATCTATAAGTAATTTTTCAGTAGAAGCTGTTTTTTAAATACTGGTTCAAATTTTGTTACTGTTCTACCTATACAAGCTTTTTAGTTATCCTAGTGGGTGTTCCCACTTTGCATGTTACTGGTAAGAACCATTTTAGAACTGTATGATGTAGTTATGTCCCTGTCCTGTTCTTCTGTTGTTGGCACAGTTGTTCTACTGTAGAATTCTGTGGCTGACAGGGACATAAACTATATCATACAGTTCTAAAATGGTACTTAATAATACCAACAGATTGCAAAGCAGAAACACCAAGAGGCCCTTACAGATGGAATAGTAACATAATTTGAACCAGTACTTAAGAAACAGCTTCTAATGTTAAAAAAAAAAATGACCTACAGGTTCAGAGCAGTTCTTCTTTAACATAGTCACCTTTTGGGGAAAAAGGAGCTAGACAGAGGACAAGCTCTCAGCTGACGACACACTCAAGGATTCGACAAGACCTAACAGAGGAAGATGTTTGACCTGGTGTCCTCCAGCAGAATGTGGGACTGTGCCCTGAAGCCCATAGGTGGCAAATTATGGGGTAATCTTTGGAGGCACGTCTTCTGTCCCAGAGGGTGGGGAAGCTGTGGAACAGTCTACCAGCAGAGACAATGGATATGAAGACAGAGTAGGTCTACAAGGTTAACATGGACAAACTTCTGCTTACCAAGGGAGTTACCAGCTACCCTGGTTAGCAGAGTGGGTGGTCAGTTCCTATTGTATAAATGAGAACATGTGCACAGTATACATAATTTATCCTTACGTATGAAGCCAGGGTGTGGGGGCGGCAGGGGCAGATCTGATGGCTGTCTGATCTGGAGTCCCCTCTGACCTCAAATTAATATTACTATGTTACCTTTAGCTCTGATGAGGAAGGATTTCTCAGCTTAATTACAAATCTGCTCCCCATTGGCCTTGGGGATTGAGATGCAGCACAGTTGGACACTCTGAGTGATGAAGGGACATTGATGGCCAGAGAGATGTCGTTGGCTTAGCTTTTAACATCTCTAACGAAGGTCAGAAATATTGCAGGAGAAGAAGAGTGGAGTGGTTCAACTGGATGGTGCTACTGTGCCTTCCCTTACCCTGATGGGATGTCTGGCTGTCTAAGCCTTACCTCCTCCTCAGTGAACTCCAGTCTTGGGTGACCGCAGGGGAGAACGACTGCTAACCTTACCAAAGAGGCATTATTCCCCAGGGTTTTGAGTGGTGGTGGGATGTCTAGGACAGTGACTGATGCTCTTTCCAGTCATTGTCAGATTAATGATTGTAGTGTCCAGGGGAGGGCCAACCACATGCCTAGGGGAGCAGTAGCACAAATTGCAAGTTAGTAAAAAAAAAAGACCCAGAAATATCTTGCTTGGACAGATAACAGATATTGGATACCTAGATTGCCAAGGGCTGGCTGATTTCCTTGCCTCTGTTTGTGCATTTCACAAAAGTCTGACTTTAGCATAGGAGGGGGCATGACACTGGAACTGTCGAGCAGTGTGGGCATTGTTGGTCACCGGGTAATTATCAGTTGATGATGGGGTAACACATTGGGATTGGCCTGTATTGGGGTTACAGTTTGTGATGACAGGCTCGTGGTACTGGACAGTCATGTGTCTTGGGATTTGTGGTATCAGACTGGTGTGGCATACATGCTTTGGGCCACTTGGTCAGCCTTGAAATGCCGTGTTTGTTTGGTTTACTATATTTACTGACTTTTACAATTGAAAGGCAAGAGGCTTTTGTAATAGTACATTAATGAGTAGTATTGCAAACAAACAAAAGTAGAAACTTAAGTGTGCACAATTTACCACAGAGGCAGAAAATTGCTAGCTCTTAGTTACAGTCTCATGAACTGATAAGTCTCTACCATGTCAAGGTGGCTGGCCAGCCCCACACGTGGGTGGTCCTCTGTGGGGCCAACCACCTTGATGTGGTACAGAGGTTTATCAGTCCATAAGATTGTAACCAGGGAGCCGGCCAGATGATACCGAGGGCCGAAGCGTTGGATGCTACACCTCGCTCCATGTTGGCAGTTCGAGTTCGGAATTGGACGCAGGTTGTGGGGGTCAGTCGAGGGGGAGGAGGGGAGAGGCTCAAGTGCCTGAGGGTCTGCTTTCCTTTCTTGGGGAAGGAGGGTTTACTTGCCCAGCCTCAGACTGCTACCAGGTGGAGGCCTAGTGGTAGTACAGGCTAGGGTGGCAAGGAAGGGAGGGTCTGTGGTCTGGTGATGTGTGCATGGCTCCACATGCACACTTCACATTGGCTGCTGTGGGGAATGGGGAGAAAAGCAGACAAAGAGAGCTGCGCATCCATCCGCAGACCCATGATGTCAACCGGGATCACCTCGGTCCAAACTGGACATGAGTCTCAGGCAGGGTTGGGGGAATGGCCCTTTCTCCTCTGAACCCACCACAGTGGTGGGGGTCCATGGGGATACCCCACCAAAGGTAGGTCCAAGGGGGAGGCAAGCACCAGTCTGTCTGGACAGGGAGAGGGCTGATAAGCTGCCCCAGTTATCCCAAAAGAGAAAAATATATGAAACAAAAAAAAAGATTGTGACCAAGAGTCAGTCATTTTCTGCTTAAATGAATAGTGGTAAGTTTTTAGAGACCGTGTAAATATAGTTTTTAAATTGTTCTTGCTCCTTGAATTGTTTATATGTGAGGTTACAGCTTGTACAGATTTTTTTTTCTTTTTTAATATGTTGTAATGCTATCATGTCTTAATATCAAATAGTGAATACTAAGCAAACTGATTGATGACAGATTCCAAATATCCAGACCCTCAAGGACTGTCTGAGTCAGTTGCCTTTGTGCATTTCACAAGAGTCAAACTTTGGAGCACAGACAGACATGGAACTGGTGCTGTTGAGTAGCCCTGGTACTGTGAGTCACCAGGTAGAAACCCTAGCTGACAGGGTGAAGAAGCAAGATGGCAAGCTGCAGTTATAAATAGGAGATTATTCCTAATGTAGTAGTGCAAAACTGAGGATGAGATCAAAATCAGTTTCCCCTTGTTCTGAAAAACCTTGAATGATGAAACAGGTGAGTCAGGCTGTGCTGACTCAGCAGCCTTGACTCTTTGACTCTGAATTACCATCATAAGCTGCGGAGGGCTGTGGATAGATATGCATTGTCGTGTGAAGGCTAAGTACAGCACAGTGAAAGGCCTTTAAGTGAACATAGGGAGGTGCAGAGTCCCTAGCAGCAATTATAAATAAATATAATAAAAACACATCGCGGGGAGGATACCTGTGCCACCTGGCACTCACAGCGGGATACACAGCACACATCATTGCAGGCAGGTAATATACAGGTATCCATACCACGGTATCATAGGCCATCACACCCTTCACACAGCACCCCCAGACATTAGTCCCCCTCAGTGTGTGAAATAGTTCTGCACAGCCCAGACCCTGCATGCTCGCCCAGCATGGTACCCTGTGCCATATCCCCAGCATGTCCTCCGCCACTGCCAGGAATTTCATCTCCATCACCAGCATAATCATTGGGAGGTGGTTCCATACCTCAGGTACAGGTAGATGTTTCTGAACAGCTATGTTGTCTAGCATGCTGTGGACTGTAAACACCTTGCACACCTTGCCGGATGTGCAGGGTGTCACAGACTCACTCTGCAGGTCAGGCCCTCTGCTCCCACAGTGCCAAACTCGAAAGTGCAGTAGTGTGGACAGGTAACAGACTGGGTAACCCTCCTGTCTGTTTTGGGTCCAAATCACCTAATAGTCTTGAGTCCTGGGGGTCCAATGTGAACCTTAGCCTAGCATACCCAATTTACAGGCTCAGATGTGTACCCTCTTCAGGAATGCAGTACAATCCTTTGCCCAGGGCACCCAGCCAGGTTTTCAAAATATACACTTGCAACTCTATGTGAGACCTAGGTATATTCTTACCTTTAAGTAAGCTTAGTAACACTATTCAAGCCCTTATCAGCTGTCAGCCTTAAATACAGGTTCAGCAATCACATGTAAAATAACAGAAGAGAACACAGGAGTGTTTTAAAGAAAATGTTGTTTACTAAAAATTCTAAAACAGGAAAAATCAAACACAGAATGACTATATCGTGAACTTACAGTCACATAAAAAAATGGGAAGTTACAAAACACAAACTCCTACCGCAAATGTAAGTTCTTTACTATCTAGTTGTTTCCATAAGTGCTTTAAAGTCCAGAGAACTGTGTGTATCTTGAGTCCAAAATAATATATCACTGTTTCCTTCTGATAGCTGTTCATTTGAAACTCCATTACCCCACCCGTTTTATGAGGTCACCGTTAGATCCTTCCTTAGTTTTAATTCTTAATATAATTATCTACAAGGATGTCTTTTATTAATGTGAACATCAGCAACTAGTCATTTCCCAAATATGACAGTCTTTGATTAAACATCTCTCTTTGAACTCTCTGCTGGTTCCTGTTTCCCAAGGAAGGTCTAAGGTTTATGACTTATAACACAGTCCTGCTATCAAATTGGCCTTTCCTGCAAGAACCATAAAAGCTTATGAGGCCTATATCCTGTCAGATGGCCAGGAACTGTAATTAAAGACAGAACAGAAAACTTTTGTTTAGGTTTCTCTTTACTAGTCAATTTAACACATTTTGCAGCTTCTACACTGACACCTGAGGTCAAAGGTCACTTGTCACTGCTGACTGGAGTGTCAAACCATTTATTTATAATACAAATACTATACAATAATAAAATTAGAGAATTTATCACGTCACACAGGGTTCCCCATCCTGTCCAGAGATCTGAAGTACATCTTCAGCAGGCCAGACTCCCTGTCAATTATGCCTGTCTTCCGGCAATGTGTCTCATTGTACCACTGCTCTGCCTCGGTCTACGGCTGTGGGAATGGAGTCATCAGGAATGTGCATAACGGGGGCACACTGTCACCTGTGAAGGGGGAGGACAGTTATATCAGGGATAGTAGTCACACTGCAGTACAGGATAAGGTCATCCACATACAGCAGGGAGTTACAATGGGTGGCAATATTTTTAAAACCGCTTTTATATCTAATTTCATAATTAATGACTCATGTCACTGAAGATGGCCACTACTCTCAATTTTTAAAAATCTCTTCCACTGAGCTTACCCATTGAAGGTACATTCTAGATTACATAGAAACGTAAGACTCTGATGGCAGATAAGGGCCCACCTAGTCTGCCCATCTTCCCTACCTGTTTCATATGAGCAGATCCTAAATGAGCTACAGCTTACCCTCTCTTTCCTTTCATTAGAGTTCCTCTATGTCTGTCCCATGCATGCTTGAATTCCCCTATTGTTTTGGCCCCCACTACCTCTGCAGGAAGGCTGTTCCATGGATCCACCACCCTTTCTGTGAAACAATACTTTCTTACATTACCCCTAAGTCTACCCCCACCCCGCTTTCATATCATGGACCCTTGTTCTTGTACATCTTTTTTTTCTGAAAGATGTTACCCTCTTATCCCTTATTGATAGAAATTCATACTGTATATGTACTAGGATGGTGCTACCACATGTTTCTGATGGCAAACAGCACAATACTGTAAAAGGATATTTTAATTTTCTAATTGCAGGCATGGCACAGTGGTAATTTGTAAAACTTCAAAATCCCGTCTCTTTATTTATTTTTTATTTATTGAGAATATCGGAACTACATACCTTTGAGTCAGAGTCTCATTTACAAAGGCTCCATGTCAAAAGTTAACAAGGTGACGGGGGGCACTGTGGAGCCCGAACAAGATGGAGGCTTCAGCTTAGAGGAGGAAACCAGAGACACGAAAATTAGCAGATTTAATCGAATTACGCATAAAAGGTGGTCTGAAAGGGCTTAAAAGTGTGTCGGAACCCTTAGGGAATATAAATGGGGAACCCCAGCAAAGATCACTCATTGACAGATGGAGCAAGAAGTAAAGGAACATCGGGAGGGCCTAGCATGAGACCGACATCATGCAATCCAGCACCTGAGGATTCAGGAGAAGAGACGCTGCAGTCGCTAGGGGCCAAAATATCCCGACTTATACAATCAGTTGCAGGGCTATCAGAAAAATTTGACACCCTAACTAATCAGGTGGTCTGTTTAGAGACAACTATTGACTCAATTAAAATAGCAACTGCCGACTCAACTAAGAGGTCGGATGCTGCAATGGGTATGGCGGCAAACCTGCAGAAGGAAAACACCCATCTTAGGTCGCACATAGAAATGCTGGAAAACCAAGCCCGGGCATCTAATGTACGGCTAGTGGGGATGCCAGAGAACTCTGAAGGCGACCATTTGCCCTTATTCCTCTCAGAATGGTTCCAGCAACAGTTGGGCAAAGCAGGAAGGCTTAAACCGATCCACATACAAAAAGCCTACCGGGTGACGCCTCGTGGTCGAAGAGACAATGAGGAGGCTCCTCGCACTATTACAGTCGTTCTGGATGGGGTCGGTACCAGGGATTACCTTCTGCCCTAGCAAGGAAAAGGCAAGTTGCTTCAAAGATGGTCAAGAGGTCCGCCTCTACCCAGATTTGAGTTTTGCCAGCGTCAGAAGAAGAGGAGTTTGATGGAGTTAAAGCGATTTGGAGGGAGGCAGGGATCCCACACGGCGTTCTGTTCCCAGCGAGGCTTGGATTGTCCACAGAGGGAAAATCTACATCTTTAACGATCCAACAGATGCTCTTAAATGGACCCAGAAAATGTTCCAGCTACTAGACAAAGGGAAGAAGAAGAGGATTCAGATTCTGAAGAAAACGACACCTGAGCAAGGGGTCTGATTAATGACAGGGCCTAGATTTTTAGGCCTGCACGGTAAGGGAGCGGAGGGTATTTGGTCTGATCCCAGGTAGGTGAGCATTGTCTACCGACTTAAAAGTTTAGTTTATGTCGGTTTCGGGACGGCTACCCACTTGCTCCCTTAAGCAGACTTTCGAGTTAAGACTAATTAAGCCTTCTGGACACAAAACAATTACTTTTATCTTAAAGTGTCTGCATTTTCCTTTTTCATTTTGAAAGTTTAAACGAAATTTAAAAAGATGTTTCCTCCCCAATGCTGTTTTGAGGAATAGTTACTTAGTTGTAGCTTAAACAACGGTTAGCATGTTAACCTTCTCTTCCTTTAGAGGAAGGGTGTCTATTATTTGAAAATGCATAGTGACTTGGACTTGGTTTATTTACATGCTGTTCATGGACTCTAGTACACAGCACATTATTGAAACTTTTGTATAACTATAATCTTACCCTCCAAAGATGTACCTAAAATAGTAAGGATAATCAGGCAAAGGTATTAAGAGGAGTGGCGACCTCATATGATATGTAATTTGTACATCCTTTACTCTGAAGTAATGACTATATATGTTTATAATATAACACAATAAACATAAAGTTTAAAAAAAAAAAAGTTAACAAGGTGATGATCTCTTGGCTCAGGAATGAAAGAAAATGAAATGAAAAACGGGTTTCTTGATATTTGTGCCAGAAGAACATTACTGCTGTAAAAGCTGCATGGTGACTAGCAAATACTGCCACTTTAATGCACACCACAAGTTAGTTCGGGAAGCTTGAAGCCAACAGCTGAGTGACTTTCAGCGCACCTGGGAAGTGCATTAGTTCTCAAGAAACCCACACCCTGGCGTAGGTGACTGTATTTCTAAAATGGAGAAAATATTTTTTATGCTGAAAAGTGTTTTATTTTCATGTAGTCATGTTGTTGTTCAGTGGAATATGTGAATTTAGTAACAAGGGCTGAGTGCCTTGGATGGAACCAGGGAACTGCATTTACTTAAATGAATGGAAAAAACAGAGGAATGAATGGGAAAACACCACGCTCCTAAAAGTGCTCCTGTTCAAAAGTACTCAGGAAAAAAACAAAAGAAATGACAGTGCACCCACCAGATACAGGTCTAAACTATTTATTGGTGCACAAGTTGAGAAATAGACGTGTGTAAAATCTCAAGTTAAACACACCACCTCATGTTTTAGTTTATATAATTTCTGGGGATCGTTTTTTTCACCACAGCAACTATATTAAATAAAAAGACATCCTCCCTGTGCGGTCCAGTCAGGTTTCGGCGCATTCATGCGGTTGGAAAGCAGCTGCTGAAGGGAAAGCTTTCCCTTACTTTTTTGATATATTTTTTTAAACTTGTTAATTTTATAAGCTGAAATGCCCCTTTACTTTTTTTTTTCTGTTTAAATAAACTTATCAACGAGGGCAGCGTCTGGCGTGAAGGACTAGTGCTAAACAGAGGAGGAGGAGCTGCTGCTGGGGCATGCACACAAGGGAAACTGGCAGTGTAGGGTATAACAGGCAGACTGGATGAACCAATGGTCTTTTTCTGTTATCAGCTTCTATGTTTCTATGTTATTAATTATTATTCAATGGTGTGTGAAAATCCTGTAACTTCATTGGTCAAAACATGTCACATGACCGTGGGTAAATCCTGCATAAACCATGGCTGAGGAATGGCATTTATAAAAAACATATTTAAACACATTTTAAATTTATTTTACACATGGGTCCATTGTATAATCACAATAAGGCACTCCAGGGTGTTAGTTATTGTGTGATTTACCCACTTCTTGTGTAATTAAGTCACTCGGCTGCTCCTCGTGACACACCACACAAAGCGTGGGTAAATCCCCAATAACTCACTCCCTGTTGTGCCTTATTGCTTAAATATACCTTTAGGCCAAAATGGCCGCACAGCCACATGGATGTTACTCTCCTTTCTCTGGAGGGGGCATGTTGCACTGCTAGATACAGTGTAGAAGCACGTTTCACTGTTTAGAAGTGTTCAATCTACCATAAGATTTTGCGCTACTGTTTGATAGTTAATTAATGCATCTTTTTCACAAGGAGCTCCTACTTGAATATAGCCTTTGTTGGACTTTCGACTCTCACGGCCCTTGCGGCCATTCTGCTTATCTCTGGGCATTATTTACAAATGTTGTCCATGGGCTTGATGGTGCCTATACTGCTTTACAGAAATACAAGTGCTGCACAATTGTATTTCTGTACGGGCTATATGCTGTTGCTTCACTTTGCTCTGAAAATGTTTTAAACAAACTGTGCCCTTCAGGTGTCACTCAGTTGTGTAAGGCTGAAATCCTAAAGTAACTGGACCTAATAAATGTTATATATTATGCTTTGAATGTATTTTGATTGGCTTTTTCATAAAAGCAATAAAATGTAAGTTTACGTTTGTTTTAAATGAGTCACCAGTTGTTCAGAGCTATTCAACACAAAATTGCACTCTATTGTTTTACTTTAAAGGGGTCAAAAGCATGCGGGGGAGGGGGATGTTAATGATCACGCTTCTGCTGATCTGAGTGAGTCAGTGTGTTGTAGAGTGGAGGGTAAGTGATCCTGAGAGGAGGAAGGGAACTGAGGTCTCTGTGCCATAAATCAAGCAAACCATTATTGTTACATTTAAACAGCAGTTAAAAAAAAAAAGTCTTTTAAGTGTGACAACAGAAAATGTTTTCAGTGTTTTTCATCCATGCAATCTGCTGCTGACATAAAGTGCCTGAGACTGACAGGGATTAATGCAGGCAGTTACTTCGACTGCATCAAGGTTCAATAATGTATCATGTGAGTAATAAGACATGGAGGAGTGGGCAACGTGCGGCTATATCTGCACGCCCAAGGGCATAATGAGGCTCGATGCCACAGCTGGAGGCGTTATAGTCCCAGTGGGTGTAGCCCAACACTGCCCACCCTGCAGTGTCTCATTGTGCTTAGAAAATAGGGTGAAAGACAGCTTCATTTTTTAAATATTAAAAAAAAAAGATTTACTTCTTGGATCATCGAAAATAGTTCCTCTTCAGTCACTGGGGAGCTGAGCGTGACTTGGCAGCTGTGAGCACGAGCATACCTTCACTTTTACATTCGCACATTGCCTCATTTTCCATTAGCTCACTCACTCTCGATGTGGATGTGCGTTTCTCTGCCTCTCTTAACTCTCGGTGGAGGTGGGGTATTTAGCAGAGAGTTTTATTTGGCAACAACTGAGTGCGGGTGTGACTGATATGGTTACTGGGAGCACAGCAACAATTGCAATGGAGGAAAAACAGTGGTTATTGTAAACATAAGTATGTGATGGGGTTCTCAGATGTATTGTCTTGCTCCCACCACCACAAACTCTGTTACTGTCAGAAAAATCACGCATACTGTGTGTAATTTTACCTTATCTTGGCGCACATTTGTACCCTCCCCAGAGAGCACCTTGCTGTACTGTTGGTATTCTGTTAGTACTATATTATAATGTACCCAAATGTTATGTACTATACGGAACTGTCCTGTAGTGTATTTTATCTGATCTTGTGCCTACATTTGTACATCTCCCCCAGGTCACGCCTGGAAATGACCCTTGGCTTAGTGTGCCTTTTCAGGTTACCAACATTTTAAATAAATAAAAAGTACCCTGTTCCAGACCACAGCTCCACTCTGTCCTTTCTGGTGGCAGTATTGTTTGAATTGTAGGATACCCATTTATTAGGCAAAAGTTTGGAATTTCACTGACAGTTTGAGAAAGTGACGGGCTCCCCAAATGCAAAACTCTCACTGCATTCTCCTGACAAGATTGTGTGAGACACAGAACCACACCATCATGCGCAGTTTAACTGAAAGGAATGATTGCAAAACAAACAACATGAGGCATGTTACATGAAGTAAAGGGCACTGATTAATAGTTTCTGCTTAGTTAGGTATGTATTGTCAGCAGCTACTTACAGTTTACGTGACAGTAGCTGTAAAAATCACTTCAGGGGAAGAAGCAGGTTGTTAATGTGAAAATTATGTACCCGCTCTCCTGAAAGACAAAGCAACTGATTTCCCAAACTCAGCAATTATGCAAGCTCACACTAAGTGTACAGTGCGGCTGTACAGTAAAACCCAGGGGACGGCATAAAAGCTGCGTGCCATTTGCAGTAACTAATAAATAGAGAACACACCACAAAGACCAGTGGTTCATGAAATCAGATGAAATGAAATCCCAAATGGGAAGCATTTGCTACTCACTCAAGCACATGGGGATGACTTCTAGGTAGGGGAGAACATGGTTCTGAGTGGTTCTTGATTTAAACCTCTTTTCAGATGCAGTAATTTGCATTTTAGTTATTTACTAATTATGTGATCATTGCTAGTTTTCCTTAAAAAGCAACATTCAAGTTATTTTTCTTGTCGGTGGCCCTTTTTAGCCTCTCTGTTCAAGTTCTAGAACTGTTGAGGTTCTGGTGAATTCTTTTTAGTTGGTTTTAGCCCATCCCTATCTCCCTTATAGTGCATTCTGGTGTACATTGCTCCATCAGTATGACAGTGGTAATCCTTGTACGTCAGATACATAGTAACACAGTACTGTTGTGATGGAAGGGACTTACGGTCTGTTTTTACTCCCCCTTGTGCTGCATGGCAGTGATTATACTAAGTTCAGTATGGACACATCTCCAAGCTAATTAGCTGGAAAGCTGCCTCTGCTCATGCCTTGCAACCTGCAATGTAACCCTCTGTCTCATGAATCTGTCTAGTCCTCGTCGCAAAGCCTGAACAGTGACAGCTTTCACTGCCTCACTGGGTAGGCTATTCCACATACAGTGGATTTTATAGTAGTGTCAGTGGCTCAGCAGGTTTCACTCTTGCCTCCGATGCTGGAAGATCAGAAGGCTGTGGGTTCCAGCCCCACACCAGGAACTTGGGCAAAATCCCAATACTGACACTGTAGTGCAGAATTTGGAGGACGCTGTACTCTTGAGGTGCTGTCTCTCAGATGAGACCTTAAACCAAGGTCCTGTCTACCTATTCTTGTGGTTTTTCAGGTGAACATTAAAGATCCCATGGCACTTCTCTAAAAAAGTACACCATCATTTTCTGGAAAGAAAAAGATATGGGGCAATGTGAAACAGAGTTTCTTCACGGAGAGGGTGGTGGAGCCCTGGAACAGACTACCAGACAGAATTGTGGGGGCTACATCGGTGGAAGAATTCAAGAGGGCATGGGACAAGCATATGGGGCTGAGTTTCGGGGGTGGGGCGGGGCTGGCAGTGAGGGGAAGGTGTAGGGGGAAAAAAGGGCAGACTAGATGGGCCAGTATGGTCCTTTTCTGCCACCAAGCTTCTATGGTTCTATATGATATGATAAGTAGTAGGGGTATTTTATTTAAAACAAAACATAATACAGAGAGAAACATACTGAATTCAGAAATAAGCAAGATGCAATACAAATACAGTAGAAGTAAAAAAAATACAAAGGACATTAAATGTGCAAAAACTCCAAACAAAATACAATAAAGAAAAAGTAGTTATACTGAACTGAAATGGAAAAGAATAGCCTACAGAAAATAACAGCACAGCAGGATTAGACGTATATCTTAAAAACAGGCTGTCACATACTGGTTGGAGAGATTCAATTTGGTAGTGATGTTCTGTACCAGAACTACAAAAAAAAATGCAGCGTTTCCATAAATCCCTGACCTGGGCTCTAAGAAAAGCCATTTCATCCTGCTCCCTTACCTTTTGCAGGGAAATAACATTATTCAATATCTCTTGATGTATCAGTGTCTTCTATTGCATGACCCAAGTACAACTCGCCTGCCAAACATAATATTTCAGAACTGCGAATATAACCTGCAGCGTGCATGGATCATACTTAGTCCAGCGGTCTGAAAAAAGACCCAGAACCAGTTCCTGATGTGTGAGTGTGTTATATAAGGGTCCCTCCCAGTTCCTAGCAATCTTTCCCCAAAAATCAGAGGTACATGTGCACTCAAAGAAAATATGTTCTTGGGTTTCCGACACTTTGTTACAAGAGGTCCTAGAACAGACTGTTTCCAGATGTTTTTGCTTGTGAGTATTCTTTTTTTTTATCATTTAACACTTTTTCCCACCTTTGCAGCCACAGTCCTGCTCCACATCCAGCCACCGCTCCACTCTGCCGCCGACCCCGAAGCTCACATGCCCAGCTAGCACATGCAACTACACCTGTGAAAGGGGCCCCCCCATAGCCCCTGCACCCGGCAAGGAAACCAGTACCGGCACATGCCTCTAGGCGTCGTTGGCCGGCAGAGCTGCGGCCATCAAGCTGCCATGGACCTGTGCTGCCATTTTTCCCGTTTCTCCCCATTTGAAATTCAGGGATGTGCAATGACGTTTGTGCACATATGTGCAGACATCTGCCGTGGTCCCCCCTCAGTTACACTGTTGCTTACGGTACCTCTAGGCATCCCCAGGGGTCGTCGCAGTGCGGTGTAGAGTCCCCAGCCCACCCCAGGACTGGGAGAGCTGTCTCCCGATGCTCGAGCCCAGTCCTCCCCTGCTGACCCCCGATGACCTGAGTTTGTTCCCGAACACGGGTCGCCGGCGTAGCGCGAGGTGCGGCATCCAGCGCCTCAACCCTAAGCAACACCGGGCTGGTGCACTTGTAAGTATTCTTTATGCACAACCTTCTATGACTGCTATACCAAAACATGTCCCATGTAAATTTGGGATTCCTATAATTAGAGAACTGTGACAGGAGAACTTCCGTAGTATTTGAAGTTTGACATACACTTTGGGCTGCATTTTCAACCTGCACAACTCTGAGAATACCTGATTCTGAATCACTGGGTGCCCCCTCTCACCACCTGAAGGTTGAGCCTTGATTGCAAGGACTTCAGTTCCTGGGTGGTGCTGGGACGGTGAACTTCTGTAAGCCTCATTTGCCACTTCTGCCAGCTGAGCAGTGATGTGGTGCTAGGCTCTTCCCTCGTCCCTCCTCCCTCAGTGTTATCAAGGGATTCCTGGTTAGTTTCTTTTCCTCCTTTTTAACAGGAACAGAACTATCCTCCCTGAGGCTTCCAGATGTAATCCTATCAGTGCCAACTTCCAGCATGCACCACTGTGGTCCCGCATGGAAAGGGTTAATTAAAAGGGACAGCATGATACACCCCGAATTATTATTATAAATTTACTCTTAGTTTTTTTTTTATATTCTCTTTTTTACGCCCCCTTTCTCACCATGGTGCATCCTCACCTTCAGGAGTCTCCTATGGCCTTCTACGTCCCTGCTCGTCTGCCAGCTTCAGGTGCAGTCATCCCCCATGCTGCCTTGGTTTGACCATCAGGCAGGTATGAGGCAGAGGCTCCTCCTTCCTCCACCCCGAGCATCTGTGTTTCATCGGGGATCCATCGCCTGAGCTGACAGGGGCCCTGGGATCGGGGCCTGAAGCTCCGTCTACAGGGAGCACCATGGGGTATTTTTCCTGCTGTTTTTCACCAAGCCCTCAGGACATCCGCATGCAAGGAGAGCCAAGGAGCAATGCATGTCACAACGTGCTGACACTCTGGCTCCCGGCAGATGTCCTCCCTCCCTGCTACATGCTGTCTATGCTGCATCTCCACCCGTGATCACCCAGGTGGCGGTATCACAGCAGGACCCGCATCCCACCCCACCTGGAGGAGGAGAGCAGCCTCTTGGTGCTCAATTCTCCTCCCCCCGGCTGGCCCTTCAACTGCCCGAGTCCGTTCCCGAATCTGGGTCGCTGGCGCTGTGAGCGGTAACTCTACCACTGCGCTGGTGGGCTGGCTATAAGTTTACTTTTAGTGACCCAGTGGATGGATTGCTGGGGTAAGTGGAACTGAGGCCTTCAGTGAAACGTAGAGAAATAAATAAATTGTGATCTGGAAACATCCATTTTGTATGCAGGAAGGGGACTGCACTGATGACACAGCGCCACCACCCCTAACAGTCTGCAGTGAGGCACATGAGAACAAAAATCCTGCCCTGAAAAACATCTAATCCAGCATCTCTAGCCTTTGTTGTCATATGCTTCACTGTACGCAGGGCTGGTGAGAGTGTGACCTTTAGCAAGCTACGTGACCTCCTTGCACTTCACCCCTCCCTGCTGTGAAACTGGGTAGAAGGAGAGTTAAAGGGAAAGGGGAACTTGTTTAACCAGGAAAGGCACACTAAGCTGGAGCTTGTTTGCAGGTGTGACCTGGGAGCACAAGGAAGTTAAGTGACTTGCTCAGGGTCACACAGTATGCAAGTCAGGGCTGTGGGATTCAAACCCAAATCTCCAGGTTTGCAGCTCAGAGCCCTAAACCACTGCACCATACTGAGATGTCATTGTAAATGTGATGCTGGGGACAGCACCATAATGGCGTGATGCACTGTGCCACCTGGCAGACCAGGGTTTATGCGACATGATCATGATCCCACTCGGAAGTCAGATGTGGGTTGGGAACTTTATAGAGGTTAAGCACTCAGCACCTGGGTAGAGAAGACACGGGCTGCAAGCCCACTGGTGGCCAATCGAGGAACAGCATTAGCTGTGAAAGTGGCTGGTCCATTGGTGCAGTGGTAGGGCTACAGCTCGTGGCGTCGGTGACCCATGTTTGGGAACAAGCTCGAGCTGTCAGGCATCGGCCGTAGGGCAGAAGATCAAGCATGCCAGAGGACACTCTCTTCCTCCGGTGAGGGAGCATAGCTGCCGCTGCTACAACATGGACACCTGGGTGACCACAGGTGGCAATGCAGTGGTGGGTGGTGCTGTGGGGAGGGGGGATGCTGGCCATGCTCTGCTCAAGCCCACTTTGCAGGCATGAGCATGGAGTCCTTAACATGCCGGGGTCCCAGTTGTGGGGAACCAGAAAACTGAAACACTCTGGCTTGTGCAGGATGATCCTGCACCCACGTTCTGGCCTCTGCTCCTGTCTGGGAATATCACTGTATCATGGTTTTATAGTATACCATGGTATCAGAAGTTATGCTATAGATACTGTGGGCAATTTCCAATTTTGCAATAGCTGTGGTTCACGGTATACTGCAGTATTCAGACATTTCAATTAATTTTTTTTTGTATTTTCAGGGATAACTGTCCCTTCCACGCCAACTCTCCCTGATGCGAGAGTTTGAGCAGACTTCTTTTTTTGTACAAAAACTACTTTTTCTGTAATATCGAGGTATTATGTTAACCGCAGTATTACACGTGGTAATTTATCATACCATCTAGTTCCTACCATGATATCCCTACTGCTATCTCTCTGTACCACAGGAACTCCTGCCTCTGCACGCAGGAGTAGGTGGGAGGTTAGATCTGGCATGGCTGGACTCCACCACCGGGGGTGCAAACAAGTGGGCTTGGAAATGCAGAGGAGATAAGTGACAGGTATGCAGGGGGGTGGCGTTTGCCCCAACTTGAGGGAAGGGGCCAAGACAGTGAAACAGCAGAAACAATTAATAATAATAATAAAAAAGGCCGGCCTGGTGGCGCTGAGGGCTGAGGTGCTGGATGCCTTACCTTGTGCTATGCCGGCGACCCATGTTCGGGAATGAGCACTGGCTGCCAGGGGTTGGCAGGGAAGGGGAAGAATTGAGCATCCAAGGGACTGTTCTCCTTCTCCAGGGAGGGGGTTGCTGGTGGTCGGCATACAACTGGCCCCTAGCAGAGGCTGAGAGCAGCATGACAGTGCTGTAGATGTGGGTGGAGATGGGGCATATGCCTGGAGGAGCACATGTGGGTGTGTGTGCGCTCCTGTCACTGGAGTCATTGCACACTCCATCTCTGAAGGGAGAAAATGGAGAAGAAACAGGTTGCTGCAGCGCATGACAGAGGGCACCTTGCAGGTCCCGCTCCCGGCTAGTTAATGGCGTTGGCCACACTGGATCTGGTCTTCGATGGGTGTTGGGGAACCCCGCTGGCCCTGCTGGGGGCAAGCCCGGGGTAAGTGATCAGCACTGGCTGGCGGACACCGGGGGGATGGGGCTGGGGGCTCCCTCCAGAGGTAGGGGCCACAGCAACAGGAGCACAAAATAATATAAAAAAAAAAAAATTAGGAAAGTAACTGCTCCCTACCTTCCTTTTCTTTATTTCAGTTAATCTTTTTTCTCCCCGTTGACCTGGGCAGTCACTCTTCCAGTCCCATCACCCCAACTTTCCTCCGGGATGCACTCTTGGATGGAGGCAGTGTGATCTGGGTGCTAGAAACATAGAATTTGATGGCAGATAAGCACCGCTTGGCCCACCTAGTCTGCCCATTTCCCTACCGAACAGATAAGCTGCAGATCCTAGTTAACCAAAAGCCTATTCCCTCCTACCCCCCACTAGAATTGCCTTATGCCTGTTCCATGCATGCTTAAATTTCCCCCACTGTTTTTGACTCCACGACCTCCTCAGGAAGGAAGGGTATGATGCCTGTGGGGATCAGGAGTTAGCTAGCAGCCCAGATCCTTTTTCCAGTTTTCCTTCCCCAGGAGAAGTGGGCACGCAGTGGCATCCAAGACAGCCCCATATCAGCAGCTGCCTATCCTCCCCTTCTGCAACAGACGGTCATTGGTTACTTTACTTATTTATTCATTGAAATGTTTCACCAGGAAAAGCACACTGCGCAATAATTTGCTTGTCTCCCAGTGTGTCCTGGGTGAGACAGTAACAGGGAAGAACCATATACCGATAACCATTGTACTGCACAATAGACAGATAAGCATCATACAGTATACAGGTAAAAGCAAGGGCAGCGTAACAGTGCTGTGGTTAGGAAGATATGCACATAATAAGTGCATCATCAGTTGATAATGGACTAAAAATACCAGTAAAAAGTCTGCTACGTACAGGAGCTGGTCTGGAGCTAACCCATGCAATGGGCAATGGAAGAGTGGGGTAGTGGGTGGAGGGGGGAGGTAGGGGTGGAGACAGGTGAGGGGGAGAGTCTTCACCCCCCTCAGTCAATGCTAGGGGCCAGACTGTCACGGGGCACCATGACCCCCCCCGGGGGAGGAGTGTAGTCCTCTGGACGCTCTCCTTCTTTGTTCGACCCCTGTGACCCAGATCTGCTGCTGAATCTGGGTCACTGGCATGGTGCAGGTGAGGCATCCAGTGCCTTTACAATCCACGTCACTGGACTGCCACCTCACCTTCCTTCTCAAAGGAAAGGTGCAGCCACAGCAGCCCTAATTGTTTGGGGGGGGTATAATGGGGAAGTGGGTGGAAAATACAAAACACATTGAAAATAAAAGAATAAAATTAGATTTGATTTCATGTAGAGCCTTTTATATACATATCTCAAAGCAAAAAGTAGGTCACAGGTAGTGGACGGACTGTGCCTGACAGCATGGCACTGCAGTGACCGTATGCCAACATGGCAGGCTTAGTGCACTCAACAGAACCTCCGTACATTCTTGGAACACTAAAATGGAGCATTTCTTTTAGCATGAGAGAACAACAGTCAAGACACTGAGGTAATCCCCTACTCTTTTCAGAAAGTGAGATGTTTAATAGCCATCCATGATAGGAAGAAGGGTATTTTGTTTCACCCGAAGGCTGCACCTCAAAAATGGTCGTACTGCCCCACCCTTGGCAGTTCCCTACAGTGATAGCTTTCTTTTTCTAAGAAACAGTTTCAGTGTGCCATATAGCACATGCTCCTCTAATCTCTTTTCCTCTTTGTGCTACTCTGTCTAGGTATAAATGGGCAGAGTGCCAGCAATTTGGAACTGCCTGCCTTCCAAATCTTTTCCGACGTAATTAAGTTATTACTGTTCTGTTTCTGTTTTTTTTTTCCCACAAGTTGCTTGGAAGACACCAGTGCATAATCATTTTAGTGACACAAGATTTGAGTTAATGCCTACAAGCACAAGTTTTAAACAATCTGAACTAGTTCTAGGCACCATCATGTCATGGGGATGATGGGACCCTCTATCCTGTGGGCTTGCACCCACCATCCACAGCTACCCAAATACCAGCAAAAGTACAGAGACCATGTAAAGTAATGGTACAGTCCTTACTTTAGGGCTCCATAGGTCCCCATAGCTCCTAAGACTAATAAGGCATAATGTAATTTATTTATTTATTTTATAACTGGTGACTGGGAATGGTAGACTGAGCTGAGGCTTGTTTCCAGGTGCGATCTGTGGGAAAGGAATAGGGGATACAAAATACATAGCACAGACACAATTCACAGTTACAATACAGAGCAATCAGAGAACACAAATTAATTGCAGGAATAAGTTCAAAATGAACAATCAGGGTAAAAGCAACAAAGTAGGGCATTTCAGCCACCCCTACACTGGGATAGGAGGCAAATACAAGGGGAACAGTCAAGTAGCAGGAAAACAAGTGCTGTATCTTGGTGGGCCCCAAATCAGAACTTGTTTTTGCTCTCTTTCTCTTTACTCACTTTATCCCGGCTCGCTGTCCTGTGTGACTGATGGTCTATCACTGATGCACAGCAAAACTCTGACAGTGTGCTTCAGCCAATCAGAGGATGTCATCCATGGGATGAGTAAGCCAACCAAACCTGTGGAACTTAGAACATGGGAAGTGGCCTTTCTGAAAGGCAAAAGCACTCTTTCTCCTTCATTGACATACAGTGGTAACATGTACCATAGTAGCATAGTAATTTATGGTTAAAAGGGGATCTAGATCCATCATGTCTGTCCCCCCTTCATAAGCAGGGATTGACAGGTATGCTGTGCAAACAGTTATTTAATTATAGGGATTTCATCACATCTGCCATATTACCCAGGGCACACTCCGGTTCCATAATTAAGCAGAAATGTGTCCAGGCTTACCATGAAAGTCTGTAATTTCTCCATGTCCACTGTCTCCACAAGTAGGCTGTTCCATGCTTTCACCTCTTTCTGGTAGAAGGAGTGCTTTCTAACGTGACCCCTAAATGTACCACCTTTTAGCCTCAAGTCATATCCTGGTATTCTGCTGCAGCATACAAATCAAACACCTCACTCTGTTTGACCTTGTGAATACCCTTCAGCATGTTTATTTAAAGTATTTTGTTGACAACTGGTAACCCAGAAAAGTACAATGTGCTGAGGCTTGTTCCTGGTGTGACCCAGAGGAAGGGGGAAGTAGGGTAACATAGTGCAACAACACATGATCAGTGGCTGAGTATAAACTAATGTGCATATCAGTGTAATAACAAGATAAAAGTGCAGTGACAGTGTTAAAAGTCACAAGGTGGAACAATCAGCGTCATAAAACTGGCAATTTAAAGTCACTGCAATTCAGGAGAATGATGCCGGAAACATAACTCTTACTGGGGAATAAAGCCCAGGCCAGGGACTAGCAGTACCACTGGACAAAAAGCAGAGACAAGGGTATAACAGAAACAGCAGGGGGGTGGGGGTTAGCAGGTTTGGGACAGGTCAGGAGGAGGTTTGGCAGGGGTTGGATGGGGCAGAGAGAAGATTTAGTAGTTGTTTAAAGGAGAGAGGCAAGGGTGAGAAATGCAGAGAGGAAGGAAGAGTTCTAGAGGGAGAGGATGAGATGGAAGAAAGCAGACTGTCTAGCAATGGAGTATGGGTGTGGAAGGGAGAAGGTGCATGAGTCTCTGGAGCAAAGAGAATAGGAGGCAGGGGGAATGAGAGAAGAGGGAGGAGCGGTGAGGACGGGGGAGATCCAAACCAGTATTTGGAGATAATGGAGGTGCAGTGAGATTGGCAACATGAAGGGAGAGGAGGGATAGAGAGGGAGGGAGGAAGGATTAAAAGAAGTAGTGCTAGGTGTGAAGGGGGAAGTTAATAGCGAAGTGGCAGAAAGAATTGCAGAGGGTATCCAGTCTGGCAAGGGACAAGAGAGAGGGCAGTGCCATAGACCACATTCTCATAGTCAAAAACTGGGAGAACCACTTTGGAGACGAGCTCCTGAAGGACCTGGGGAGATAGGCAGTCCTTATTGAAGTATGGAGCACCACATTTAGGATGGAGCTTGGAGTGGATGGCGTCAATGTGGGCAGAGAAGTCCGGCCTGCTATCCAGCCACACACCAAAGTACTTGAAGGAGGAGAGCACTTTAAGGGGGTGCCATCCAGGGTGGTGAAAACAAGGGGGAGAAGAGACTGGTCCATTTCTTGCTGATACCAAACATCATGGACACTTGTTTTTTTAATATTGCCCGGAGTTGGTTGGATCAAAATCAGCATAGGACATTGTGAAAGTCTTGCTGGAGCGAAACTTCAATGGCCGAGGCTGGAGGTGTAAATGACTGTGTTGTCCGCATACATATGGATATGCAAGTTGGCAGCCGCTGATATGGGGGCTGTCATGGAAAGGAGGTCATTTAGGAAGATGGGAAAAGTTAAGTGGAAGATGGATCATGTCCTTATACCTTTAGTCCTCCATACTTCTGATCATTATGGTGGTCCTGCATTGCATTCTCTAGACACTGGGCAGCCTCAATGTCCATTTTGTATTGGGGGGTTGCCCAGAACTACACCCAGTACTCTAGGTGGGGCCTGATCAGGGCCTTGTAAAGTGGCATGATTACACCCCCTTCTCTAGCAGTTGTCTTCTTTTGATGCATTCCATCATACTTTCAGCCCTTTTGACAGCTGCTGCGCATGGTTTTTCATGCTTTGGACCCTTGTCAACTATGACAGTCAATCAATGAATTAATCAATCAATCAACTTTATCTCCTATAGCACCCCTTATCATTTTGACCCAGGGCACTTTACATGCGAGCAAGATCATCGAAAAACAGTTAAATATATTACCTAAAATACATAACATGCAATAAACAGAAATACAATTTAAATATTTCATAACTAGATCTGACTATATGGAAATGCTTGCTTAAATAGAAATGTCTTCAGCTTCCGTTTGAACATCTCTAAGGTAGAACTCTCTCTCAGAGGATGAGGGAGGGAGTTCCACAGGGTTGGTGCTATAAAAGAAAAAGCACGGGCACCCAATGTTTGTAAGCACACCCCGGGAACCTCCAGAAATGCCTCATCTGCTGAATGGAGGGAATGGGCAGGGTGGTAGGGGCACAGGAGAGCTTGCAGGTAACTGGGCCCCTGACCATGCAGGGCCTTGTAGGTTAGCTAACTGATTCTGAAGGTGCTAATGCTCCTCCACTGCAACTAGAGTACTGTCATTTGGTGTGTTGGTCATACCTCTGTTTTTCCTCTCCATGTGTAGCCCCTTTCCTTTGGCTACATTGAATCTAAGGCTCCAGGGGCTCGATTTTAAAAGGGTGATGCAGGACTTACATCAAGCCCTGGGTCACACCTGTTTTTTGGTGCAACTATGCCAAACTCCTTCGACACAGCTGCACCCAATTTTAGTACATCAGGAGCAGTTGCAACAGTTTCCTCATTTTACGCAGCTCACCCGGAAGTATTGGCACAAGCCCTGTAAAAAGGGTCTCCCATATGACACAAGTTAGACCAGGGGAAAGCTGGTCTAACTTGTGGCATATGGCGCTCAGGGCTGAAAATCCCAATCGCCGTCCGGGAGAATGCCACTAGCCTTGGGTGCCAAACATTTGGTGCACCAGGGGCTTGTGGCATTCTCAGGGCTTTGAAAATCTAGCCCCAGGAGTCTCCCAGCTTGTTTGGATTCCTGAGAAGTTTTTCCCCATCCTCAAGAAAGTCCACCACCCCTGCCAGCTTAGGGCCATCAGAAAACTTAAGCAGCCTGTTGTAGATTTCTGCTTCTACACTGTTGATGCAAGCACTGAGGGATGCTGCTGAGTGTTCCCTGAGGGATGCTGCTGAGTGTTCCCTGAGGAATGCTGCTGAGTGTCCCCCGAGGGATGCTGCTGAGTGTCCCCCGAGGGATGCTGCTGAGTGTCCCCCGAGGGATGCTGCTGAGTGTCCCCCGAGGGATGCTGCTGAGTACCCCGAGGGATGCTGCTGAGTACCCCTGAGGGATGCTGCTGAGTACCTCCTGAGGGATGCTGCTGAGTACCCCCTGAAGGATGCTGCTGAGTACCTCCTGAGGGATGCTGCTGAGTACCTCCTGAGGGATGCTGCTGAGTGCCCCTGAGGGATGCTGCTGAGTACCTCCTGAGGATGCTACTGAGCACCCCCTGAGGGATGCTGCTGAGTACCCCTCTTCCCTCGGAGTAGTGCCCATCAACTGCAGCCCTCTGCTTCCTAACTGCAAGCCTGTTATCAATCCACCTTGTGTATGCCTCATGTTTGCCATACTGGGGTACTTTGACCAGAAGCTTATCATGTGTAACAGCGTCAAAGGCCGTTATGGAGTCCAAATAGATGATGTCTACACAGCTCTGCCTCTGTCCATCTCTCTGGTCACCACTTCAGAGAAGGCAATCAGGTTGATTTGGCATGATCTGGCCATCATAAAACCATACTGAGAGGGGGGTGAGAACCTTGGCCTTTGAGCAAGTCATCCACTAATCTGTCCTTGATAATGGATTCCAGGACTTTGCCCAACACTGATGTCAGGCTGACCAGTCTGTAGTTTTCAGGGTCCAACCTTGCATCCTTCTTGAAGATGGGATGCATACTGGCCACTTTCCAGTCATCTCGGAGCATACCTGTACAGACACATACGAGGTTACTGCAAGCAACCCCTCCAGTTGTTTCCTTAGCTCCACTATGCTCCTGGGCTGTATCCTGTTCACTTAGGATTCACCCAGCTTGATCATTGCTAGGTAGTTAGCTACCAGGGTGGGCATGATGTCCACAGGTTGCATCATGGTTACCATTACCCTTGATGCAGCAGGTCCTTTTCGGTGTGCTTCCTCCCATTGAGGGCCCTTTGTTGACTGTCCAGATGAAGTATTCTTTCAGTATCTCACCTTCCACCCCTGGTGCTCTCTTAAAGGTTGCTCCCCTTCCATTGTTTTGAGTGTCCCAATCTCAGTCTCTACCTTCCCCTTTCTATTTATGTACTGGAAGAAGACTTGTGTTATCTGCAACTCTTGCTGCTTTCTTAGTATTCAGCCCCTCCTAGTTTTCAGCCCTTCCTTGGCTTTCCCAGTTGTAGTCTTACACTCCCTCCATGCTGCTTTGTAGTCCGTCTTGCCTGAAATCAACCTATCTCTTGAGCAGTTCTAAGACCCTCTAGTTTGCTCAAGCAACTCCCTTAGGTCCCTCCTGAGCCAGTGGGATCATGTCTTAGCCCTTTTCCCTTATACTTATGGAGGTGCAAACCTCCTCGGCATCTTCAAACACCTTCTTCAACAAACCCCACATGTGGTCTGCATTGCCAGTCACATGTGACATCTCCAGACCCTTGGCCACCAGATCCCTCATCTTGGCAAAGTCCATTGTTCTGAAGTTCTGAGTCCTGGTGGCTGAGCCCTGACTAGTCATTCCTGTTACCAGGGAAAAGGTTACCCAAGTGTGGTGACTGCCTCCTGCCCCAATTCTTTGATGTTCACATTCACACTGGAAATATCCCTACTCCCACTATTTTACAGGTTTCTCCTTTTTTTTTTTTTTCAACAAATTTTCATCTTTTTCTGGCATCTGGTGGCTGGCTTAAAAACTAATTTTCTGGCCTGGTGGTGCTGAGGGTTGAGGTGCTGGACGCCACACCTCACACTATGCCGGTGACCTGGGTTTGGGAACAACCTTGGGTCGCTGGGATGCCGGCACGGGGTTGGCAGGGTGGGAGCAGGATTGAGCGTTGGCTCTCCTCTTCTGGTAAGGGGTGCAGTCACCCACCCATAGTCCCGCCATCACCGAATGGAGGTTCGGTGCTGGTGCAGGTAGTCAATGGCACGCTGGAAGGGAGGGGCATCCCAAATTATGTGCACGCATGTGCCTCCACATGCACGTGCTACGTCGGGGATGTGTGGGTGTAGGGGTTGGGAGAAAACCCTCAAAACCCCATAAATTGCATATTAAAAAAAAATATATATATATGTATGTATGGCCTCCGAGAGATGTCTCTTATGGTATAAGAGACTCTGAGCATGAGGTTTGGGCAAGAGGATCGTGAAGCACAGCTGAGCAGCTCTGTTTGCCCAAATCTCATGTAAGGAGTCTCTTACTTCATAAAAGACATCCCTCAGAGGACCTATTAACTTATCATAACTCACTCGAGTTTAGTTTGAATGATTTATAATGTGTAGTCTTTTATTTTTATTTTCATTGTGCCGTCTTCCAACCTGGCATTGAAGTGGAGCGCCTCCTAGCATTTCTGCACATGAGCATACTGTACATTGATAACAGGTACAGTAGCTCTGCATGCTGATTGGCAGAAGTCATGTCAGTGATGTATAGTCACAATAAAGCCCCATATACTCAGTGGGTTCTGGTAGTCTCACAATGCATCATTACTAATGTCAGAGCTCACATGCCACACCACATGCTTCAAAAAAGCCAGGACTACCAATGTACTTATAAAGTGCTCTTTTCTATTGCATATGAAGTGTGATAATACTTACAAGCAGTAGCAAAACCACAGAGAGCCAATGTTTCATGCACAGCATTTTATCAAAGCCTTGATAAAGAGCTGTACATGGATTGCTGGGTCTCTGGTTTTGCTACTGCTTGGAAGTATCACACACTATTAGCTGTATGGCTTTTTTGAAGTGGTCGGTGTGGTGTGTGAGCTCTGACCTCAGTGCTGGTTAATTGTGTTTCTGGTCTGTAGCCCCATCGTACTGCTGGGCATTTCATTTTGCCAGCCATATTTCCTGTTTGATCTCTGTGTACCTCCTGATATTTACTGGCTCTGCTGGTGTTTATTCATTCTTTTGTTGAATGATGTAGCTACTTTACCCGATTTATGTGAATGTTATATAAACCTTCATATGCTCAACAACTGATTGTATTTGGTCCTGTCTACCTGTTCTGTATTCTACACACTGTTTGTTTTGCCTGACTCGCTAATTTCCTGTTTTGCTCCTTGTACCTACCCTGCTGTTTTTTCACTGTATGCTACAAATGTTTTGTGCCAGTTTCTGGCACAGGCCATGCTTGAAAAAGGTCTTTGGATCAGTGCACCAACCCGGTTACCAAATGAATGAATAAATAAATAAACACATTTTCTGCTACTGTGTAATGACTAGTTGAGGTTGCTAAGCACACTGAGCTGTGGCTCAGATCTTCAAGAGGTGTCTCTGTGGTTTAGCATATACATTCATAAATATAATATTTCAGCTATTACAAGGTGTTAGAGAAAACAATTAGCTCCTGACACCATTGAGAAAACATATAAGATTTAGAGACAGATGTGTTTATATTTCATATAGACTCTGTAAGTCTTCCCCCTTTTACTTGATTGCTGAGGACAGTTGCATGAAAACAGGATCCCTGTCCCCTCGACTTTATCTGCTCCGACTGCCTGTCTATTCCTGATGTCACCAATCTCCTTTATGACATAACAGTTATCTGTACAGCAACAGATTATGTCATAAATAGAACTGTAATGTCAGTTGTAGACCAGCATTCAAAATCCCTTATGCAGAGATCCTATTTTCAGCAAATGTACCAAGTAATAAATTAAATGGTGTGGGAATTACAGAAAAAATATGAAGTTTAATTGTTGTCTAAGAATTACATATTTTGAAATTTGTCCCAACAGTGTCAGGGGCTCTTTAATTGTCTGTTCTCCTTCCTATGAATTATGACTAATTTTGGGTTGCCCATCCTAAAATGACTTTATTAAAAGCATTTGACCGTTTGCCTTTGACATCACAGTGCCTTTGTTTATGACATCATAGTACTAACTGTGATAACAGAATGATGACACAGCGGTTCTGAGGTCAGTTGGGGACAGTCAGATACTTTCTGAAAGATGCTAAAATAAGTACTGCGTTATCTGAAATATTTAATAGGTCAATAACAGGATACAGTGCCAGCCTGCCAGTGCAGCGGTAGTGTTACCGCCTGTGATTCTGACAACCCAGGCTCGGGAACAAGCCTGGAGAATTTGAGGGTTGGCTGGGGGAGGTAGGATGCACTTTCCATGGACTGTGTTCCTCCTCCTCCTCCTCCTCTGGGGGAGGGCAGGGGTGCACTGCGCCTGAGTGACACCCAACGGAGGCTGGGTATACACCAATCCAAGTCCATGAAGATAGGGGAGGAGATGACAGTGACTGTCTGCGGGTGTACACTCATGCACTGATGTCACTTCATGTCCATGTCCCCAGGGGGCAACCATACAAGAAATCCCTCAGGAGCAGTGCTGAATGACACTCCATGACTCCTCTCCCGAATGACGCCCTCAGGATAAGTCTTAGCTGGAGGATCACAATTAGATATCAGTCTCTCCCTTGGGAGCTCCAGCGTGGGGGTAAACTGCATGATTCCTAATATATGTGGTTTGGGGGATGCTGGGGTAGAGTGAAGAGGGGTGGAGACAAGGGTACATCCCTGCCTGAGGATGGGTGAGAAACAGAGCTGAAAAAAAGGATAAAGTATAATGAACTGGAAAACACAGGGCTGGCCGCACTAGTGCAGAGGCATGGATTTACCAGGGACCCTCCTTTAGTAATGAGCATAGGATGTTCGGGGCCTAGTGGTAGGAGGAGGATAGAATATCTCACAGGAAGCTTTCCTTCTCTGGAGAGGTAGGGAGCCAGCATCCACTACACTGCCACAACATGAGTGACCGCAAGTGGCAGTGCAGTCAGAGCTGTTGCAAGGAAGGGGGAATGCTGCCTGGCTCTGTATTGGTGTTTCACTGAGCAGCTGACTGATGTCCCAAAGGAAAGGGAGACAGACAATAGGTAAATCCCTCTGCATCACAGTATGAAGTTGTCACTCTTGGGCCACACGAGGCTGACTGCCCACCCCACCACCCCGAGCTTGGTTGTCCTGCAGAGGTAAGTTGGTGTCTCTACAGACCCAACCATGGATGGGCAAGTCCATGGTAGGAGGTGGTGGGGCATTCCTAAAGAGCATCTCTGTGCTAAAATAAAAAGCTTGAAACTATTAGAATATGTGTGAAAGTGCTGTGCAGGCAACCTGCATTCCAGAGTGAATGCAGGTCACCAAACTGGGAGGCAGGCTAATCTGAGTAGCATCTTAGACATAGGATGTTTGGTGGGGGTGAGTGGTTCGGCATCACAGCAGCCTCTGTGGGTGGACCAGGGAGCTTGCTGTCACTGCAGAGGTGCTGTGTGCAGGTGAGGCCAACAGAGGCACTGCTCATGCCATGGGGTGGAGGGTGGGACTCTAGGTTGGGAAGGAAAGCGGGGAAGAAAAAACTCGCATGCACCAAGCCATCTAAATGCTGGCCACTGTCACCCTCGGGACCTGCTCTGTGTGGATTCCTGTTGGCCATAATGTTTTTTGGGGGTGGGGAGCAGCAGACATGGCTGAAGGGTCGCCTGCAGTGTAAAATGTGACAGGGCAGGAGTTGGCAGCGGCTTGGGGCCAAACAGCTATATATAGAAAAGAAATTCATGGAAAAGAGTAATATATATATCCTGTCCTAAAAGCAAGATGGTTGCCCTGCATTTCCTGTGGTCTGGTCTCTGTACTTACATTCAGCTAATCAGGCAGGGGTGTACTGGTGCTCTGAGCAAGGGATACTGTAGTGAATTATGCAGGCTCACTCGAGCTCCTGAAAATGGATTTTACAGCATGAACATTACATGTGAAGAAGCAAAAGGACCTGCATTAAGGTCACTTACAGAAATTGTTAAACTTATTAACTGTTGATTTTTTATGGTGTTGACTGCATTTGCTCTTTATTGGCATTCATTAAGTACATGCTTTTAAGGGTTTCCTCTCCACGAGATGTAGCGGTCGAGGAAATTATCATCTTGCCTTAAGTGAAGTTTATATTATGAGTATGCACTTTCTCAGGAATTATTTTGCCATGTAAACTGATAGTTTAAAAAAGTCTATATACTGTGTGTATATATATATATATATATATATATATATATATATATATTATGCAAAACTCATGAGAAGGATACAGATATTAATACATTATTTTATTACACTGTAGGGAAGTCGCTCAGGCTCGACGATGTTTTCGACCTCAATCCTTTCCATCAGTTGGGCTCAATTTAAACACATATTATTGTGTGGCTCATGTGTCAGATCTTGTGGCCTTATTACTAATTATTATAGAAGAAGGATAACAACATTTTAAATTGATGTTGTTATCCCTTCTTCACTGTTTTGCTACAATGATTAGTAATAAGATTTTTTATTAGGTCTGTTATGTGAGCCACCTGTGGCTATGTATGTGTTTAAGTGGAGTGTTTATGGATTTTTTTAGTCTTTGAGAAAGGATTGTAGCAGTCCGAAACATGTCAGGCTGGACGTTTTTATGTTGTCATGGTGTAATAAAATAATTTAATATATGCGTTCCTCTCATGAGTTTTGACTGTGCCAGAACCTTTTTGTTGCTTTTGTAGCTTTGTTGGTTCTTTGAGCACCACGTCCCAGTGCACACTCTTTTGGGAACATATATATATATATATATATCTATAGGAAAGACAAAGAACCTCTGTGCGCAAACACTGAGGCAAGGGTTACCCCAAAGGGCATTTGGCTGGGAAGCCAAGTTTCAAGAAATAAAAATCACATTACACACAATGCAAAGCATCATGGGCTGATATGCAAATCACAACAGTGTCATCTGTTAGCACCCTTTGCAAACTGTGTGAGAGGCCTTCGGCACCGTGCAATTCTGCTTAAAGTTGAACCAGCATAACATTCTGTGGTGATTTGCCTATGCAGCCCATGATGCTTTGCATTGTGTGGGCATGTGTGATATATATAATATATATATATATATATATATATATATACCTATCTTCATTGCAAAAACATTGTTAATATATCAATTAGGGTTAGAGTGACAGTTGTGGGGAAATGAGACATGTTGGAGTTTCAACCCCCCCAGTGCTCACCCCCTTCCTCCATACACAACAGGCTGAGTCGGTAAGCCATGCATTACATTCACCCTTCCCCATTCCTTGGGTAAACAGGCTGACATGGTACAGCACAGGAGAATGGGGTGAGAGTTAGACCTACTGACCCCATGGCACACCCCAATGCCTGTTGTGTGGAGGATGAGGGGTGGGGTGCTAGGGTGGGGGTTTAGGGACTCAACCCTAATGTTTCATTTCCTCACATGGGTCACTTTAACCCTAACTGATGCATTAACAACATTTCTTTGCAATGAATTTCCTTACTTTTTGAAAAAGTGTAATGTACAGTAACTGGTAACTGGTATGTGTTGTTGGGAGTGCGTCAAGCTGCCCATTTTTGCATAACAGTATGCATCTGTGAGAGCACAGGCCCTCTGGGACCTGCATTCCCACTTACACATAACTACGGAGCCATGCAGCAGCCCTATAGAGCTGAAAAGGAACCCTTGTAACACTAATTGCCAATATCTCAGCAACCGTAGCAGCTATGAAAAAAAATTCCACCATAGTTGTAATCATTACTTCAAAACCTCCACCCATGCTTAGTTGCTGCCGGAAGTGAAAAATCCATATCTCGCATCGTTTCCGAGATACTTTGACTGAAAAGCTCTGTGAGCGCCGCAGTATTATCCTATGGGAAAAATCTCAACTTCATAATGGCATATCTATGGAACCGATGAAAATGTTTGCACCTAAACAGCATAATTCACATCTCTGGGACATCCCCTTTATACCCTGCAAATTTCAAGCCAAAACATCAAAACGTTTATTTGCAATGCACTAAAAAAGTTTTAAAATTCCTAGTTCATGAGGTGGCAAAATCCCTTTTCGCGAAGTTAGTCCCCGTTCGTGAGCTGTCAAAATCGCCATTCTCAAGAATTCCTTGTTCATCAGATTTTGGTCTTCTGGTCTGGAAATCACGATCAAGGATTTTGTCAGCTCGCAAAAGGGGATTGGCTCATGAAAGGGGATTTTGACAGCTTGTGAATGTGGATTTTGTCATCTTGTGAAAGAGGATTTAAAAAACAATCCCCTTTCGTGAGCTGATCCCCTTTCGTGAGGTGACGAAATCTCTGTTCATGAGCCAATCCTTGTTTGCGAGAAGGGCCATCTGGTCTAGAAATCACGATCAAGGATTTTGTCAGCTTGCAGAAGGGGATTGGCTCATGAAAGGGGATTTTAACAGCTCGCGAAGGGGATTTTGATGGCTCATGAAAGAGTATTCAAAAAGCAATCCCCTTTTGCGAGCAGTCAATATCCCCTTTCGCGAGCTGATCCCCTTTTGTGAGCTGACAAAATTCCCATTCGTGAGCCAGTCCTTGTTCGTGAGATAGGGCCATCTGGTTTGGAAATCGTGATCAAGGATTTTGTCAGCTCCTGAAAGGGGATCGCCTCGCAAACAGGGATTTTGTCACCTTGCGGACGAGGATTGGAAGCAGTGGTCAACAAAGAATATATATATTTTTTTTATTTGTTTATTTTGAAAAGACATTATTACATTTCCATATGCATTATGTCACAAAGTTGTCCATTTTCAAGCAGTACAGTTTCATTTTCAGTTGATACATTTCTTAGTTTTCTCTTACTTTCCTGTACATTTCCTTTCCTGTTTGATATGTTCTGTTATTATTTGCACAACAATTCTAAACTATAAACCTTTCTAACTATCTTACACTATGCAGAGTTTGTGGTGGTGAAATTTTCTTCTTCCCTATCTGTCCTGTTGTTCTCTAGTTTCGTAGGGGGACCTAGGTGAGTCATTTAGGATTTATTTCCTGTTCTTTGTTCTTATTTCCTCTGGTTCCTATATTACTCTTTTCAAATGGCTCTGTCTACCCTCTGCACCACCTTCCTTTCCTATTCCCCCTGTGCCCTCATAGGTGGGTTTACTTTTTCCCTTTTAATCCATCTCTATCATCCATCTCGTCAAGCGTTTCACAAATTTTTGTGGTCTATCCTGTATCTGATAAGATAGCCTTTCCATCTCTTGGCCCTCATCTACTACCTTCTTCCATTCTTTGAGGGTGGGGCATCAAGGTTTAACTATCTTTTAGTAATGGTTTTCCCTGCTGCCGCTATGCAAATCCTTCACAGATACTTACTGTTGGGGTCTCTAACTTCTATGGATGGCAGGCCCCAAATGTAGTGTTGTATATGTAACTCTCTCTCTCTGTATTTGAAAAATCTCTTTCAGCCAGTCTTTTATTTCTCTAAGGACCTCCTGTATTTTGGGACAAAGGTAGAAGATGTGTTCATGTACAGCTCTCATTTCCCCACATTTTCTCCAGCGTGTGCTCCCCCCCCCGTTTTCATGTAAGGTGTGATGAAATATCTGGTGTTTATTTTCCACTGAGTGATGAAGAGACCCTGAAACCTCCCTCCCATATCTTTATCCAATCTAATTCTGAAAGGTATGTCCCCGTCCCCTCTTCCCATTTTCTTACTACGTGTGTGGTTTTGGATCCCTTGTGGGCTATGAGAAATTGATGTATCATAGTGATTGCTCCCCTAGAATCCTGTTTTAGTACTTGTTCGAGTGTCACTCCTCTGTCTAGTGTTTTGTGCTGGGTTCTCGCGTTATTCAATTGTGTAAGTTGCATGTATCCTGCCATCTGAGTTTATCTGACATCTTCCATCCATACTGTGTTCTACATTCCTCGAAAGATAAAACATCCTCTCCCCTCATAATATTTGCAGGACACCTACATCCTTTGTGTTTTTGTTGTTCGTACCAATTGTCTAGTTGCCCTGGTTTGTAATCTTTATTTTGTGTCCACCAGACGTATCGCCACCTGCTTCTTTTGACCCCATCATACTGTTGCCATTTCTGTATTGCTACCCCTAATACTTTCATTATTATATGTCCATCTTGATGAGTGAGGGGGTTATTCGCACCTTCTGGCTCTCCAGTATGACTCTCTTGATTGAACTTGTGTACATGGTTTTCACCATGACCGGTGGAGTCTGACAGGTTCTCTGAATTTTCCACTGACTGATTTTGACATTTTAGCAAATTATCTGCCAATTAGGCCAGGTCAGGATAAACTTTGTTTGGAGTGGAAACACAGAGAATGGGCAGTGTCTCTTCTGAGTTTTGACCTAGGGCACCGGCCACAATTATTGCACTTGACACTTGACTGACCAAGACTGTTTGGTCTCGATCTATAAAGGCTGTATATTCATTGTAGTCTAAGTTTACCTTGTGACCATGATTAACTGCTAGGGGACAATGAAACTTCCCTAATTCTTCAAATATTTTGACGTGCAATTTAAACTCATCTGTTGACTGATGCCTGGGGCAGTCATATATTCTACATCTGTATTTATATTGAGGGTTTAGGAGACACCATCTCAGATATTTGTATAATGGTTATGGGCATATAGGATCTGTACAATTTAGCATGTGAAAATAACCCGGGACTGTCACTTTAAGAGTACCAGCATGGCCCAGGAAACAAAAATCTAGTCCTGTTTTGCTTTTAAGGTTATCTGGTTCTAAACTTAATGCTCTAAGTCTTATTATATTATGTTGAGAATAAAAACCAAAGTCAAGATTCATGATTAAAAATGTTTACTTTTGATGAAAATGTTTTTTAAAGTCTTAAAGGCATTTTTTTGCAGTAAAATAGATAACCAATCACACTTTTGAAAATTGCAGTAACTGTTTTAAATTGTCTACAAGGACAGTGTCTATAAGGCAGACTTTTGGCATTAACACATAGGCAAATACAGTTTTTAAATCTCAAAAATCTTAAAATGCACTCACAATTATTCTAAACAGCAGTTGCAAAGCAGAAAATAAAATTCCCAGTGCAGACTAAAGTAGTCATGGAAAGAAATAAAAACAAATGCTTGATTTGCCAGTCGTAGGTCCTATGCCTAAGATTAAGGTAACCCAAACTCACCAGACCAACACAAACGGATGTCCTTGTGAGGCCCTAGGAGCTGCAGTGACTGGTGGTCTTTCCTCTGAGACTCCTACCTTGCCTGAAGCTGGTAACAGTTTAAATACTTTTTGATGTATCAATAAATGGGAGGTTGAATCCCAATGAACAGCAAATGGGAGATTTGTAATATAGAAAACTAAATTATTTTGATTGCTGTAATGTCCAAAATGCTTTTGATGTTTTTTAGTTGATTAGGCGCTGAAGGGTGTATGTGACCTGAAGGCATCTACTTAATATAAGGAGGTTGTTTGCACTTGTGAATTTGACTTGACACCACAATATCTTGTTGTACGAAATGGCAGGGGAAAAACTCTCAATGCTATAGAATACACCATTTGATAAATCACACTTTAGATGGATATTTGAACAGCTGACTCCTTTTTGTGGTTAATTGTTTACCAGACAAAACAAAGTTGTGGTCAGACATTAGTTTTGGTGGGACAGAGTTGACTGCTTTGATCACTCATGCGGGCTGGGCAAACCACAAATGCAATGAGGTTGACCGATCATTGATCTCTTTCGGCTTAAGCTGATTGGGTAAAAACATACTGTCTATGTGTATTGGTGGAAAGTCCCTCATTGGTGCTTTGAGAGGGCCATGATCCAGGACTCATGAAGACACAGCCTGTCTCGAAATTTACAAGTCTATCTTCAGTAGCTTACTTAGAAATATATAACAAGTAGAAATTAAGCACATAAGTTTTAAACTTTGCAGAATACAGTCGACCAGATTCTAAACTGTTAAGCTGTTAACTGGACACATTAAAACCCATTAGTAATTATTGTCAAGCAATACAAATTTGTACACACAGAAATGCACTTTTTGTTGATAAGCAGGGAATGGAGTGCATATGCTTAAGCCTGAATGCTTAACTGTATTGTTAGGTTCTGCTGAGCAGAAGATCATCATGAATCCATCTAGTTATTAGCTCCTCAACCTCTGGATCCAGTTCCTCCCCTACTGGGGGCAATGGGACAGGTCAAGCCTGTGGAGGATGTAATCCAAACCACAGAGTAGGGGGAGCCCATGAGGGGGCAAGCAGTTCCTGCCGAGGGGCATAAAAGTTGAAAGACATGCATGAATTTTGGTGGAACAGGTAAATGAGATGAGTCAGGTAATGGCCTTCCTGATGAAGGGGCAGAGGGAAGCAAACCCAGTGATGGGTAAATTTGTAGTGCTGTCCCTAGGGCAGAAGGCATTGGTAACTGGGCAGACCTAGTTTGGCCCAGAAATGGGTGAGCCTGGGACAGCTGGTCCAGCGATGGGATATCGCTGGTTGAAGAGATGGCCCAATCTGATGGGGCAGATGGACCTGGAGGGGCAGATCCTGTGGTGGAACGGACCTGTTTGGTGGATTTGGTAGTGGGGGCAGACCTGCTAAGGCCTGTGGAATCGGATTACATGCAGAGCAGTCTTTCCCCATCCCTCCATCAGATTTGTGCTGAATATCCTTTGTTCCAGCCTTTTACCTCTTCTCCCTTCCCTGCGATTTCCTCAAGCTTTCTCCACTGAGCGTATAATCTCTGACTTCTCCATTGTAGGGATCCATTTTAGTTGCATAGCTAGCCAGTATTTCTGGCTGTCTGGTAGCCCCAACCCTCCCCATTTTTTCTTTGTTGTAAATACTGTACTTCTCACCCTAGGTTTTTTGCCTGCCCATATAAATTTGTATATCATCTGCTGTATTTTTTGTTGTTTTCTCGCTTTCATTTCAATAGGGACACATTGGAAGATATATAATAATCTTTGTAACATATTCATTTTTACTGTCTCTATCCTATCGTACATTGGTATTGGTAGTGCACCCCACCTTTTAATATCCTCCTTTAGTTGTTTTATCAGGGGATCCAAATTGTCTGCATGTAGGCTGCTTGTACGGTTTCAAAGTATTATTCCCAAATATTTCAGTTTCACTAAGGACCATTTCATTGGGTATTTGTTCCTCAGCTGTGTTGAGGCGTCATATTGAAACCTCAGCAGCTCTGTTTTATTTGCATTCAGAGTGTATCCTGATATCCTTGTGAATTTTGTTACCATGTTCATTACTCTGGGTAAGGAGACTTCTGGGTTTGTTATTTGCAGCAGTATATCGTCTGCGTATAATGCTTCATGTTCTGTTTTCCCTACCTGCACACCCCTAACCGTATCAGTCAAAGACTATATTTTTGGGTATGATAATTGCAACTCCCTTCCTCCTGCCTGATTTATAGGAGGAAGAGTACACTTCCCCATACCCAAAGTGCTTCAATTTTTGATGTTCCTTTTCTGTAAAGTGTGTCTCCTGTAAGAAGATAACTTCGCTTTCAGTTGTCTCACTACTGTCATGATTTTCTTTTGTTTAATAGGGTTTGACAGGCCATTCACATTGTATGTTACTATTCTAGTATCTGTGTTACTACTTATTGAACCTTTAGGGATCTTCTGACTGTCCTATTCTCTTGGGTGGTCCTCTATATCCTGTTTCTCCTCCTCCCGGTGTCCCGTCTTCTCTATTCCCTACTGACTCTGCAAGACTATAACAACTATTTTCTACAACATTTCTAACTTTGCCATAGTGGCAAACTTCTGCACGAACAAGTGCCACCCAACACTGTATACTTCCAAGGTTGGGGAATGTACCAGTACTTTCCCTGTCTCTAGACATGTCTTCCCCTCGCTCCTCCCTTACATCTAGAGTGGCAGTGGTGCCATTTCTCCTATGCTCAGGAGCCACTGTTATGGTCATTGAGTCTATCTTTACCCATGACCAGGTGTGAGTTGTATTGTGGGTCACGATCAGGTCAGCACCTCAGTACCCCCTCCACTGGGTACCAGATATCCATTTCATGGTATGTCACCTCAAGCTCATTCAGATGCATAATACAGCCCACCTCGATTCACATGCTTCTCTGTTTACCTTCACATTATCTTTTATAGGGCCGTCTTTGTTCCCCCCTTAATTGGAGCTGCAGTTGTCCTCTGTTAACTTTTCTCCCCCCTCCTTTTTTCAGTTCAGTTCTACCCCTTCCCCCCTTCCCTGTTACCTTCGCATAAGTGATGATAAGGCTACTGCACCTCTGCATTGGGTGGCTTTATTCGTTCCACATCTCCCCAGCTTTGCTTGTCCATGCATCTGTGTACTGGTTCGATCTTCGAGGAATCGTTGGTCTTCCCTCTTAGTTCTTGGACTCCTGTAATGAGAAGAAAACACAAAAAAATTGAGGCCGTCTAGTTATTTTCAATGCGGTCCCTTCCCCTCTGTTTCCCATCCCTCTCCCTTCATCAGCGAGCTCCTTCCCCCCTCCCAACATGCAGTCTTGGGTGCTGCCTCTTAACCCCATCGTGTCAGTACTATTTCAGAGGAGTACATTCTGTTGTTTATGCCTCCTATCTGAATGACATTTCCTTTTACTTTTTTCCTTCTGTATTTTTGTGACTGCACCTCCATTCATCTCCCTCCAATGGTCTCCTTAGTATTTCCCATCATTCCCCTTTATTTATAGTTGTCCCCCTTTCTTTTTATAACCTCCCCCTTTTCTGAGCTAATCCAGTTTCCAATCGGTCTTTTCCAGGGTATTCCTTAATCCCAGCCTGGTGTCTTAAAAGGTTGCCATTTCTCCATTTGCATTTGTTTGAGTCCCCCAACCCCTCCACCCCCTCCAGTGTATGTCACCCTCCTTCGACTATCCTTTAGTTTTGTGTTAATAACCTCTAGACCCCTCTCTCTCTTCCTTGACATTTGCCCCCATTATGTACAATATATATCCTTTATTTCCTCCCCTTTGTCTAAATAGGCCCTCAGGGCCAGGCGATTGGAGTCCAGTTATTATTACGCTGTATTGATACCTTGCCCATTGTTTATCTGACCCCTGTAGTGCCTTACCCCTTTCTCTTTTCACATTGAATTCTGATTTTCAAGTCTTTTCTATTCCCAAGATTTCAAATTTATGCTCTCCCCCTATTTTAAGCACTCCTCCCCCCTTCCCCCCACCTACTAATCCCAATACTTTCAAAGGATAAGCATTCATCTGCCTTTTTTCCAGTTCAGTGTTTCATTCAGGAATCACATCGCCTCCATGCACTAAAAGTTCAATCCAATCTCTCCTTCAAGTGGTTCTGGGCACGGTGTTCTTATCCCCTCTGGGGCTCCCAGTGTAAGTGCATAGCAGGGTCCTGATTTCCGCCATGGTGCATCCAGCTGTTCCTCTTCCGTTCACCGGGAAGTTTCCCCTCGCTGCGCCACCTGGTTTTTGTGTTCCCCCTCTGTACTCTGTATCACCTCGTGGTCTGGGCCTGTGCTGTAAGGGAGCGCCATGCTCTTTCAGGGCTCTAGTAGCTTCCTCTGGGGATTGGCATATATACCTTAATGCCCTCCTTCCAGTGCACTTTCCATTTTGCAGGATAGGGTGTCTGACAGTGTATTCCCTGTGCCTTTAGTGCTTTTGCTAGGTCCAGACAGCACATTCTCTATCTTTGGATTTCCAGGGGTAGTCCTGGTCAAAGAATAAACATGCCCCCTTGTATGTAACCATGCCCTTCTGTCATGCTCTTTTCAAAATATTGTCTTTAATCCTGTAACTTTTGAATTTTAGAAGTATTATTTATTTATTTTTGTATTTAGTTTTTGTTGACCGGGTAAGTGCACTAGTCAGTTTCTGCCTATTTTCAGGCATGACCAGGGGAGGGGGATACAGATGAATGCCAACTGACCTTGAACCAGATTAAGCGGTTGGTGGTATTTTTAGTGAATTATTGCTCTAGGTCTGGTGTTAGGGTAGGGTCAACTGATTTGGGAAACAGTGTCCTGTGTTCCCACTCAGTCCAGGGTTCGTAGTCTGCGGGGAGCTCCAAGACCTTAATCAGTAACTGTTGTATAAATGTACACATATCTAAATTTTCACTGTCCTCCTGGGCTGGCAGTATAGCCTAGAGGTCAGAGTAATGAGCTTGGTACATCCAGCAAACCAGACCTGGGTTTGATTCTCACAACCTCCACTTGCATACTGTGTGACTCTGAGCAAGTCACTTAACCGCACAGTGCTCCCAGGTCACCCCTGAAAACAGGCAGTTGTGCCTAGTGGGCCTTACTCGGTTACCAAAGACTAAAATAAAAAAAAAATTAAAAAATTCCTGCAATATGGAGATTATCCCTTTTGGACCAGGCTTCGAGGTCTAGCCATTTCTCCAGCAGTGCTTCTGTGTAGCCCAGCAAGGCCACCACTGCAGTTCCCAGTTGTTTAGTTTCAGCATGCACTTTCTCCACCTGTGTCTTCGATGCCACTAACCTTTTTTCAAAACCGTAAATTTTTTCTGTGAGCTTAGAGAACTCTGATTTCGATTCTGCTCTGCACTTTTGTATTTCAGCCAGTATTGTGTCAAATCATTGCCAGGTTAATCATTCTTCCTCCTGGTCTGTGTCATATTCCTGGCCTTGCTCACTGGCTGGTGATGTGCTCCTGCTGCGATCATTTTCTAAGACCCGCTATCTCGAGCCATCCTCTGCTGAATTGGATGGTTTGGTGCTTGATCTGGTGTTCTTGTATTTGCGGTTCTCCTTTGCTGCCATTTTTAACTCGATTTGTCGATTTTCTGTTTGTAAGGAGATTTTTAATGTCCCTGTGGGAGGGGAGCTTATCTGTTAAGGTGTCTTCCTGTCTGTGACATCATCAGAAGTCCGAACAAAGAATTTTTAAATTTAAAATGGCTGTTTTTTGACTAAAACAAAGCAAGCCAAAGCCATGGGTTTGTAGAGTGTGGTACCCAGAACAAAACCCATGCTTAATTTACAAGAGGACACATCCGTGGGGCAAGCTACAACATTTTGTTTGTGGTAAAAAATGAAAACAAGATAGCGGCTCATGAAAGGAGAATTTTTCCTCACGAATGGGGATTTTATAAATCCTCATTTGCAAGGTGACAAATTCCTTGATCGTGAGCCCAGTCCCCTTTTGCAAAACATACATATAAATCTAAGACTGAACTGAGCATGCTCAGAACCCGAAAATTCAAAATTAAACATATGAACGGATTAATATTTTTTCACCAAACCAATGCTGAATTGTTCTTTGGGCAAACCTCTTTCTACCCTGAAAATGTCAGACCAAAATTCCAAATAGTGTGGCTACAGCATGATGGGCAAAAATCAGCAAAACTGGAGGAAAAAGGCGAAAACACCTTTTGTGGCACTTGGCTGCATGAAAACTGCAAATCCAATCAAAATGCAACTCAGCAAATCAAGAGATCTGCCATATGAGACTGTGCATTCTGAATTTTGTGCAAATGTATTGAACGGCTGTAAAGTTATTAACGGCAAGATTTGGGGTTTAACATTAAACTGCCTACTCAACCCTAGCTATAGTGGCGTGATGCATGCTACTATAATATGATATATATATATATATATATATATATATATATATATATATATATATATAAATGGATAAAAGGAGTGGTCCAAATCCAAACTTCTGATTGTATAAAATATATCACATGACTGTGCGTATATCAGAGTGCGATCGCACACCTCAGAGTGGTTTATCTATTACATATATATTCATTGCAAAAAACTCTGTTACTGCATTGGTTAAGGTTCTTACTAAAGTGACAAAAGCAGGGAAATGCGGTGTTAGACTTTCCAACCCTAATACCCCACTCCCCACCCTGCAGACACTGACAGGCATCAGAGGTGTGCCTTGGGGTCCTGGGCCCTAACAATCACCCCATTCTTCTATACTGTGCCCATCTCAGCTCATTTACTTATGGATTGGGGTGAGCGTTAGGGTTGATGACACCGAGGCAAACCTGCAACGCTTGTCAGTGTTTGCAGGGTGGGGTGTTAAGGGCTGGAAACCCTAACACCACATTTCCCTGCTTTTGTCACTTCACTAAGAACCCTAACTGATGCATTAACAAAGTTTCCCAGGTCTCCGGGTACTACTACTTTTTTAAAGGAGCCCCCCGATTTTCTCCCCATCCTCAAGTCCCCAACCCCTGGAGTTGGTTATTTTTAGTCCAGTTGGTGTGGATGGCGAAGCCCCCATGTCGAGGGGGTGCGGTGGGCAAAGCCCCCGAACTACAAAGAAATCCCATTGTTTTCAATGGGTGTGCGCTTTTTGTAGGGTCTGTATTTTCCCGACCTTATTTTGGAGCACAACATTTTTCTTATGGCAATGATTGTCGCTATTGTCATTGTCAGTAACATTATGACTTCATGCCTGCCTGCCTACTTTGACCTTGTGCTATTACCCAGGATGCCAGACCATGAATTTGGCTGTGGTCTCGGGGGCTTCTTCTACTTGCTCCTGCCATGGGGAAAGCCAGGTAAGTCTTGAGGAGGTGGTCCATAGCTGGGGGTGGCGGGGACAAGGCTAATGCAGCCACCAGCAGCAAAAACTATTACAGTACATGGAAAACAGCAACTATATTTATCTGCAGTGTTTTCTAAGCATCAGACTGCACCCGACTGACCTCGCAATGACTGCCTCTGACATCAGTCTGTTGTCATGGTGACTCCTATAATTTCATGAAGAAAGGTACCATGAGGTCAGTTGGGGACAGGTACTGGCTTTTCTTACACAGACCTTTTAGGCAGACTATCAATCTGTGTTATTAACTCTGGTAAGGAAAACTGAAACGGGGGAGAAAAATGTATTCACTTGTAACCTGTAATAGCTGAAACACCATGTTCCTGAAGGTACATGCTGGAGTGCAGAGTTGCTCCTTGAACATAATTGCTGCAAGTATTAGCCTTTTAGACTTTTTCTTTGAGTAAATACCTGTTCCATAACCTTACCTTCTTTGATGTTATCTGATGACAGAGCCAACAGGAATGAAGCTCGAGTGATTGGAAACAATATTATACTGTTATAACAGCAGTATTTGCTAGGCAGTAAAAAATGTAACCATGTAGTTTCTGGGTAAAAATGTGTTTCTGACATCCTTAGATTTGTAATCAGTTCATTTTTAGTTTTCTCAGGTATTATTAAAACAGCTTTTACAGCTTCGTTTGTAATTAATAACTCACATCCTTAAAGATGGCTCCCACTCAATTTTTGAAAATCTCGTCCACTGAGGATACCCTTTGAAGGTACATGCTAGAGTCATACTGTAGATGTATTCGGATGGTGCTACCACATGTTTCTGATGGTAAACAGCGCAGCACAGTAGGGAGATGTATAATTTGTTTTCTGGCGGGCATGGCACGGGAGTGGGAACATTTAAAAACCTGAAAATCCTATATCTTGGTTCGGAAATAAAAGAAAACTAAAAGAAAATGGGATATCTTGCAATTTTTTGCAAGACAAACATTATTACTGACAAAAAATGTATGATCCCTAATGAACACTGCTATTTTTAAAGAGCATGACTCAATATTCAAAAGTTTGCATGGGTACAAATGGTGTCTGCCTGTACATACCGGGTTTTGCATCAGAGTGCATTATTCAAAAGGGGCAGTTGTTTGGACACACATGGTTAGTGCCCCCACAAAAAATAATGTATGTGGGTGGGCAAAAGGAGGGGTGGGGACAGGAATACCCACACAACCCCATATTCAGCACATTTGTGCTACGCAGAAGGGGTTAGCACGGTCCTTTTGCACAGCGCAAATAGCACTGGACCAAACCCCGTCTTACTCCAGGTAACCCTAGTGGCTACTGGAGTTACTGCAGCCAGCTACCAAGGCGTCTGCCCTGCCCCTGGTGTCCAGTGGTCCCACCCCATCTAATCAACAGCCCGCTAACACAGTATAGTGTCCCTGCTTCCCAATGGTCCCCCCCTCGATCATTGTCCCCATACTCACGTTAGTAATCACTAGTGCTTTGTGGTTCCCCCACCCACTGATTGCCATCTCCATACCAGGTAAGTTATCCCTGGTACCTAGTGGTCCCTCGTGATCACCAGTCTCTAAACAAATACAGTCCCCCTGGTGCCCGGTGTCCCGCCCCTGCGGTCCTGGCCCATTAAAGGTAAGAGATGTCTTTGGCATCCAATGATCCCTCCTGTTCCTGATCCCCAGCCCCGTTAGGTACACACATTCCATGGCATCCAGTAGTTTCCCCCAGTCACCGATCCATGGCCCAGTAACATACACAACAGCCTGTCCGGTACTTAAGCTGTTAGTCTTCTTTATGGTGCAGGGCACCCCCCCCAAACTATTGGCTAGTGTGTCCTGGTACCCTCCAATCACTGGTACTACCACCACTGTCATTCGGGGAATGGGAGGGACCACTGAATGACAGGGACATCATTTACCCTTAATGGGCCAGGGCCAGGGGGGGGTTTGGACACTAGGCACCAGGGAGACTGTATTTGTTTAGCAACCAGTGATTGGAGGGGGTGACCACTAGGCACCAGGGACAACTTACTTGGCATGGGGATGGCGATCGGAGGGAGGGGGGACCACTAGGCACCAGAAATGATATAAGTGGCATTGGCATGGGAACAGTGATCAGAGGTAGGGGGCTCCACTAGGCACCAGAGATGATGATCAGGGGCACCACTAGGCAAGAGGAAATTCCATTCCTCTATGGGACGAAGTGCTTGGGGTGGGGGCAGTTCCGCACAAAACCTGCCATTCTTCCCATGCAAATGAGCCCATAACGGGCATGCAAATAGCCCCTTAGTGCCTTGCATGCCCAGTAGGCTCATTTGCATTGCTTCCTTTGAAGATCATGCCTAGTATTCTGGTGCTATCGGGCCTGGGTGCGCTATTCCCTCTACAGCAGGGATCCATGTCGGGGCAGCGCTACTTCACTTAGCACTGCACCGCCTTACCCCTATGTTTGGTCAGCTAGCACCAGCGCATTCTTCAACTGAATATAGCATCTTCAGATTCTCTGCAAGGGCAAAGCATAGGCCAAAACTTTGCATTCCACTTTGCCCATTTTTGAATATCGAGCCCCAGGTGTTTACTTCTAATAAATAGACAAGTGACTATTTTATTTATTATATTTTGATGTGTCAGTAATTACTTTCTACTTTTACAATAAAATATTTTGACTGTGCAGCTCGATCCTGCTCCAACCCTTCCCCCAGTGCACACGCCTGACTCGAATGGTCAAACTGGTGATTCGTAAGACAGACTGGAAGGATCATGTCTAAAGTTAGAACAACCCAAACCCCAACTACGCTCAAACCCCAGTGTTATGGTTACCATTGCCATGGGAAGAGCAGTGGGCACTGTCCGATTGGTATCCCTTCTCTGCGCTCTTGTCGCAACATACAGATCAAGATCATATTTGGGTGGCAGTGCAACAAAAGCGGCATTGTCATCAGTGGGGGGATGTTGCACAGCCACCCCCTATTTGACAGTTCGAGCTAGAAGTGCGGGAGCCATAGTATCAAGAAACTGTTGCCAGTGGTCATCAGGGACCCTTCTTCAACTGTTACAGCAGCTTGTTGGAATTACTCTTGCACACACAATCTGCTGTAACTGAAATCAGTTGCAGTCGGAAATCCTCCTTATTGTCACTACCAATAACAGAAATGGCATCAGTAAATGCTCAGAAACTGAGTAAAAAGGAAATAAAAATTGCCATTTCGATCTAACAGTCTCACATCTGAGTCTGTTCATTTATTTTTTATTAGTGGCATTTCTTGTTATTTCAGCACTGCTGATAAACTGCATAGTGATGTTCCGTTATCAGTGTTCACTCCCTCTGACAAACCTCACGTGCAAGATTGCACCTGCTCGTCCCCTGTTGTTTCGGAGTGTAACTGCAGATATAGACAGCACCATCCAGAACCCTGAGTTCATGAGAAGGATCAGAATGTTGAGACTCGACTGCCCAGCCAAAGACAGGCAAAATCACAATATAAAAGAAAAAGGGAGAGTGACTACATGTTTATTAATCAAAATCAATAGTATGTATCTAGTACCGATGCTCTAAACCCCTTCCTGTCCCCTTTAAGTACCATTTTGGAGCTGTATGACATACTTTATGTCCCTTTCAGCCACAGAGTTCAATAATAGAACATGAATGCATTGTGCTGACAATGAAAGCGCTGAGCAAAGGACATAAACTACATCGTACAGTTCTAAAATAGTACTCAGCACTTATGTGTGAATCAGAAACACCCACTAGGATAACTAACAGCCTGTAGAGATTTGACAGTAACAGAATTTAAACCAGTATTTAAAAATTGGCTTTTACAGGGAAAAGTGATACACTGACTCAATGTAATTCTCTTTTAATTGCAATCTCTTTTGATTTGCTGCTGTTACTGATGTTAGTAGCTGAGATACCTTTTTATCTTGTCATTTTACCCCCACTCCAGTTGTGTATGTATTTTTCATTCTTTTTCAAAAGAAATAGATACTCTTTTTAGCAACAACCTTTGCCTTTTAATATGTTTGCGCTGTTGTGGTACATCTGTATGATTTCACAATTTTTTAAACCGTGATTGGCTTCTCTTTTCCTCTTCTCTAGTGAAATCTGCTTATGAACAAAATGTCACCTGCTAAATTATGGAAAAAAAATTACAGGTTTTCAAAAATCACATATTTCTATTAGATATATAATATTTTGGTGACAGAATGTGTTATTTCACTACAAAAATCTGAGAATAGGGTTGCAGTTTCCTACTGAAATACACTGCCAGCCTTGCCAATAGAACATTTCTGACATCATAATACAAGATTTCCATTGCATTTTTTTTTCACTACTAGCTGGCAAACTACAAATAAAAGTAAGAAAATGTAATTAAAATACTAACAAAAAGAAACAAAAATGATTACAGAGGCATTTAAATACCCCAAACCTTCATTTTTTAAAGATATACATCCTTACTAAGCATTCGTTCTTCAAATGCCCTCTTGCTTTTCTTCCTGTGCCACCCGTTTATTTGTTTAAATTTTGGCAACCGGGTAGGCCCACTGGGACCAAAACAGTCCCTTTTTTCAGGGGCAACCTGGAATTAATTACATACATCTATAAATATAAGAGAATACATACGTGTTATTTCACAATTAATAGTCAATATATTCTGATGTACTTTTTCTGCCGTAAAGACTTTGACTGATATTTTCATTTTTTATACCTAATGCAGTATCAGTGAAAGTCCTGGAGGATACAGTAATATAAAGGAAAACATCTAACAGTTACTTTCTGTACTTTTATTCTTATGTTTTTGCAACAGACCTGTACAGACATTAGTGGCGCAGCATTATATAGGTGGGATACAGACAAAGAACACTGCACAGCATTATAGAAATGCAGAAATCCACATCCACATATAACCTCACCAGAAGGGGAAACAGAATTACATTTACCAGTTATTATAAAAGATAGGCCCTAGTGCCATCAAGGGAAGACTCTAATAGCTATTTTAGCAAATTATGAATACCAGCCATCCAAAATATGGGTTCATGCAGAGATGAGATACTTGAATTATGTAACCCTTTACATATACAGCCAACTTAATAACTAGATGTCTTGATGATAAAGTGCAGGTTTCATACTTGTTTGTGTATTGTCATATAGAATTTTTTTTTCTTCAACTCTTTGCACTCTGCTATGACCGTGCAATGATATCCTGGCATGGTCACGCAGTGACATCCTGGAGTGGCCGTGCAATGATGTCCTGGCGTAGCTGTGCAATGACATCCTGGCATGGCCTCGCAATGACGTCCTGGTGTGACCATGCAATGATGTCCTGGCATGGTCGTGCAGTGATGTCCTGGCATGACCATACAGTGATGTCCTGGCATGGTCGTGCAGTGACATCCTGGCATAGCCATGCAATGATATCCTGGCATGGCCTCGCAATGATGTCCTAGCATGACCATGCAATGATGTCCTGGCATGGCCATGCATGCTCCACACATGGCATGCCGTTGTCTGCTGTCACCTCCCTCCTGAATCTCATGGGCCCTGGCCATTGAACTCCCAATCTCTTCTAAGACCTGCCCACCTCATCTCCACCTCACTTGGCCCCTTGATTGTCTCCACCTATACCCCCCTTTTTTCTACTAATCCACTACCTTTCTTACCCTCAGACTCCTAACACATATGTTCCCAGCCCATTTACCGTAGCACCCCTCCTAGAACAGCTGCAGTCCTGTACCCCTCCCATCCATATCTGCCCCTTAAGTTTGCATATGTGCTGACCAATAATATGCCGTGCTGTTTGAAAATGTTTTAATATGCTGGCTGTTTCGGAATGTTTTAATTCCCCTTTTCATGCTATTTTCTCTAACCTTGTTAAGCCTATATCTGAAATACTTGTTATTGCTCTGTGTATTTTTTTTCTATTTCTGTATAATTATGTCTATTTATTATCTGTACATAAAAGTGTTATTCTTGACCTTGTGTAACGCAGGTCCACCTTGTAAATGAGGCTGCTCAATGGTGTTCACCTGGATAAATATAGACTTGATTGATTGATTGATTGAAGAGTCAGCAGGATACCGGGCACTTCAGCACCCCCCCCCCAAGGAGGAGAGCAGTCTAGTAGACCCTCACCCTGCCCCCAACCAGCCATCTGATGATCCAGGCTCGTTCCCAAACCCAGGTCCTCAGCCTCACAAAGCAGTAGCAGTACTGCTGCACTGGCCAGCACAATTTTTTTTTTTTAAATAAATATTCTAGATTTGAGGTGCTTTCAGATCTACGTTGGGTTCTCCTCTCCACAGCAGCAACTGATCTTTTTTTTAATAAGCTTCTTTTCCTGCCACCTAGCCACCCTACTTCTTCTCTGAACACCCACCCCATCACCCACCATCTCAGGGACTTACCTTGGGGAAGGTTCCTCATGATCTACCCCCAGCGGCAGGGTGCGAGGCAGGAAATCTGTCCTCCCCCCACCAGAAGCACAGTCAGAAAATCCCCAGGGCCATGTAGCTGGTGCAAGGGCTGTGACAGCTGGAGAATCATCCTGTGATGAGTGCATGTAGTTCTGTTTTTCTGACTCCAACCTCCTCCCTAATGTCAGGTCTAGCCCTGAGGTGGCCTTGTGTGCTACAGCATGCCCCTACGGGAGAGACACACTCCCAGGCCCACTGCATGGGTTGCTAGAGGAGCAGGATCCAATGCCATCCTCCCTGGCTGGAGGTGCTGCCACACAAGAACGCCTACCCAGCTCTTAGGGTCTCCTAACTGGCTTCCTGGGCTCACTTTCAAACCCGGGTTGCTGACGTGGGAGCATTCAGTGCCACTCACTGGGCCATTGGGCAGCCCTTCTACTGCTCTTTCTTGTCATAATTTCAAGAGATTCCGTGGCATTTGTTGCCCAGTTTCATGCTGTTCATCTGTATGTCCAGAACAGGGTGACAGATATTAGAGAGCAGCTGACACCTTCAGGGAAACTTTAACAAAACATAATATTTAAACACAGTTCAGCTTGTATTTCACATTAGCTCTGTATTTCTCCTCCCTATTATTTATTATTGAGGTAATTTGCATGGAAACAGGATCTTTGTTTCTGAAAAGTTCAGGTATTCCGGTTGCTGTCTCCCTTCCTAAGGTCATAATGCGCTGCTTGTTACATCACTGTTACTTAAAGTACCAACAGTCCCTATTTCCCCAGGACAGTATCTATTTTAGGCAGCATGTCCCAGAGTCCCCACAAATTTTGAAAAATGTCACTTTTGTCCTGGTTTTTGCTCACTTGTCCCAGTTTTGTCCCTTTTTTTTTTTTTTTGCTGACTGCTAATCCGTGAGTGACAGTTAATTCAGCACTACTGTGGCGCTGCTGGACAGCAGTTTGCAGCTTCAATCCCTGTGCCTGTGTTGCACTGCAAGCATGTCAGTTGGAGCACAGTAAAGCATGGTCCTTCCTGTTAGATTAGAATGGGTAGTAGTGCAAACAAACACATGTAGATGTCTGCCTGCCAGCAGCTTAGAGGGACTCCAGACAGAGAAGAGACCAGCAGCAGGGAGCTAAGGTATCTGAACCTGATCAGCTACAGGGAAGTGTGTGAAAACAATTTGGTGTGGTGGTGGGAGTCACTGAAATGAAGTTTGCTCAGCAAATGAGGTTGGATGGGACTGTCAGGAGGAGCAATACATGCAGCTCGAATGTCTGATCACAATTTAATGCAGGTTTGCTTATAATGAACTTTCTGTAGATCATAGTTTGGAACTTGCTGCAGCAGAATGATGTATTGTTTTATTCTGAATGTTTGCTACTGGTGTTACTGTGGGGAGGCATGGCCAGAGCAAGCAGCAAAATTTAACTGATTGTGCTCAGCGTTGACTGTGGCGGTATCCATGGGAGTGACACGTTGGGGGGGTCATGATCAGGATGAACTGTCCCAGTTTTAGACCTCAGAAAGCTGGTAGCTTTACTGTTACTCCCATGGCAAAAGACTGTGATGTCACAACAGTGGATTATGACTTGAAGTGGGGAGTAAGCTGTAGAGGCAGATGAACTCTAAGGGATAAAGAGCATGTATTATGCAAACTTCCTCATTAATAAATAAAGGGGAGGAGAAACCTATTGACTATATATGGAATGCATGTGAGCCCTGAAGGCCTAGTGGTGGTACTTGACCCATTGGAGTTTCCAGCGGCTAGCGGGAATCCAGAGGCTGTGGAACTGGCCTATAATAAGGTCATGACCACGGCCCTTGATTCTGTTGCTCCTGTCTGCGTTCACTCTCTCTCTTCACCCTCGGTCCCCCTGGTTTGATGGGACTCTGATGGACTTGAGACTGAGCACTGTTGGTGGAAATCCGCCCTGGAGGTTGACCACCTTAGATTGTTAGAACATTACCAAGTCTACCAATCAACAATTGCCCTTAAGAAGGCAGAGTTCCTGTCAGGGGAGATTGCTGCCGTTCGGAACCGACTGGCTCAGCTCTTTTGAACAGTGGACAGGCTATGCAACCCAGCCTGTCTACAGTCCCGAAGAACCTTTTCACAGTTGGAATGCGATGAACTTGCTCGGTTCTTTGCGGATAAGGTGGCCGACATCAGGGCGGAGATCTGATCTTCGTGCTCTATGGGGGATGCTGTTGGTCAGTGCTTGGTCACTGTCCCTCACTTTTTCTGGAGTACCTTTGACTGGCTGGAGTTCATGGATGTCATATGGATTGTCCAGGGTATGCACCCTACATGCTGTAGTTTAAATCCGGGCTCAACTTCCCTGATTATGTGTTGTCGTGATATCATCGGCCTGATCCTGGCACAGATAGTCTGGTGCTCCCTTGACTTCGGTGAGTTTCCTAGCTCCCTGAAGGAGGTGGTGGTGACACCCCTCCTGAAGAAAGCGTCATTGGATCCATACTCTCTTGCTAACTACAGACCGATCACAAACCTTCCCTTTGTGGGGAAGGTTATTGAGAAAGTAGTGGCTGTACCGCTGGAGAACCACTTAACCATCCATAACATCTATGAACCTCTCCAATCCAGTTTTCAAAAGAGGCACAGTACTCAGACTGTTCTGGTTCAGGTGCTCAATGATCTCCTGATGGCAAGAGATCAGAGAAGCCATTCTATTCTGGTGCTGCTTGATCTCTCCTCAGCCTTTGACACCGTGGACCATGGGGTATTGCTTGAGCTCCTGAGGTTCATCTGTGGCCTGACTGGTACAGTCGTCAGATGGTTTAATTCTTTCCTCACTGGCAGAACTCAGAGGGTGATGTCAGGAATCTATTCTTCTGATCTTCTCTCTCTGTCATGTGGGGGTTCCTCAGGGCTTGGTTTTGTCCCCCGTGTTGTTTGTGGTGTATATGCTGCCCCTCAGAGACATTGTAAGATTGTATGGGCTGAGGTTTCACTGCTATGCTGATGATACCCAGCTCTACCAGTCTTTCGCACCTGACCAGGACAGTGCACTTTCGGTGTTCAATAACTGCCTCACTGAAATCCAGGATTAGATGAATTCTAGCTGGCTAAAGTTGAACTCGGGAAAGACTAAGGTGATGGTTGTGGATCCAGGTCACCAGATAGGGGGTCGGGGCTGGTCAGCCCACGTGCTTTTTCTGGGGGACTCCCAACTCCATTCCTCTGATTGGGTGTGAGACCTAGGGGTGATGCCTGATGACAGGCTGACTCTGTGGGCTCAGGTATCGACAGTCATCAAGTCATCCTTTTACCATCTAAGGAACATCACTAGGATCAAGCACCTTGTTCTGTCCAGTGAAATCCCCACGTTGATCCACGCCTTCATGACCTTGCGCCTTGACTACTGCAAGTCCCTTTACTTAGGGATACCGGGGATTGATATCTGCTGCTTGCAGCTAGTGCAGAATGTTGTAGTCTGACTGTTGATGGGGATCTCCCGGTCATGTCATATTACTCTGGTGCTGCGCGAACTGCACTGTCTGCCGATTCAGTGGTGGATCACCTTAAAAGTCGGATTACTGACATATAAAGCCCTACATGGACTTGGCCTGGACTACCTAAAAGAGCTTCTGTCCCCCTACTGCCCTGAGCGATGGTTCTGCTCAGCTGATGAGGGGTTGCTAGAAATCCTAAGGGTATCTTTAAAATCTTCAGGGGCCCAGCCCTTTGGAATTCTCTACTCCATCAGTTTCGGGAGTGTGCGACCCTAGGGGGCTTTAAATAGGAACCAAAAACTTTTTTATGGGGCCAAGCTTTTATTGTTTAATTATATATAATAACTGATTTTACTGATTATTTTTTAACTTTCTGCTTTATGTTACTGTTCTAGCCATTTTTTGTAAAGCGCTTTGGTAACTTGAAAGGCACTTAATTAAATAAAGAATATTAATATATTATTGTTATTATTATTATGTTTTTCACAGTTTTCTTTGAGGTGTCAGCAGCTGTTTAAAGAATCTTCAGGAAGTACAACAAAAGAGAGCAGTAGCTGCTGAGGGGAAAAGAATTCAAGATAGTTACAATGAAGACAATAAAAAGTGATTATTTAAAAAAGCCGTATTATATCACAGTATGGGGGAGACATGAAAAGGAAAACAAGCAGACATCTAAAAGCATACACACTGTTCCATAACACCCTTAAATGACATCGACTAGCAGCGCAGTTGCAAATTTCTCGGCCTTCTTGTGATGCATTCTGCCAGAGCTGGTCTGACTCCAGCGGTATGAACAGTGCTTAGGCCACCCCAGAATCAATTTGCCTCCCATAAGGAAGAGGAAACCTAACTTCATTTTTTATATACTATGTAAAATATTGACTTTCTAGCAGCTAAATGGAAGAATTGCCATCATGGGTCCAATGGGACTCCTTCACCTTGTGCCAGTCGATCCTTTCAACCCATTTTCATCCTATTAATGGATTTAAAAAGCCTGCTGGAGGCAGAGTCTAGAGCTGCTAACAAGGGCAGACTATGAAAACATGTCGACTGATTGGACACGTCGCTTGCATCTAGTTGGGAGCCATTAAATTCAAAGCCATGCGTGTGTTTCATTTTTATCCGTAGACCAGCTTCGAAAGAGAGATTCCATTTTTTCTCCCTTGGGCTCTGAAAAATTATAATAAATAATAATAAAAAAAATATTCTGCCCAGCTGTGTCTTGAGGCTGGTGCATTATAAATGTCTGCTGAGGGATTTCCCACCCTCCTTGCTATAAAGATGACAATTATGACATATAACTATGTGTGGGCCAGTCATAAATTAAATGCCAGGAAAACTCTGAGCCTGTAGCCCTCCCACAGCTGTAACAAAGGTGGAAGCCGTGATACATGTGCTGTACATTATGGGAAATTCTAAAGCCTGTGTGGTGATGATCTTAGAATAGAGAAGGTTAGGAGCAGTTCTAAGGAAACCTAACCCCTTATAACCTGTTCAGATCTAACATTAAAGTGTTTTCCCTAATGTGCAGGCAAACTTATAAAGCAGTGCAGTTAAAAATGTTTTTCCAAATAACCCATTTTCCAGTTACAGTTTATTAAAAATCTTAGCATGCCTGGTAAATCTGCTTTGCTTGATGCATCCTATTCTGTGCATGACATATTTTGTACATTTTTCGATCCTTTCGTAAAACCTAAGCTTTGTCATACCCACAATATACTTTCTAAGTCAAATGGAGATCTTTTTTTCTATAGAACAAAATTCATTTTAAACATTACAAAAATGTGAAAATATAATAATTGAAAGCTAGTCTCAATAGCAATTTTATTAGTCCAATAAACAGTATCACCTGCAACATATTTGTTGTTTTTCTTCTTGAAAAAAAATGAAACTCTATGCCGGACCATCAGGGCAGCAGAATGGCAACCACATCACGTCACGTCGGCATCCAGGCTTTAGGTTGAGCCTGGGTCATCAGGGACTAGCTGGGGAATTGAATGTCCCAGAGAATGCGCCTCCGGGAAGGGCTGCAGTCACCACTGTTGCACTGCCATCTGGGGAGCACAGTGATAGCGCAGCTGGGGAGTGATGGAATGGAGGAGACACCCTGTCCCCTGCACAGAGGGCACTGATGTTTGTGTGCGTGCATGCACAGGAGCCCTCATCTTCGCCAGCAACATCACTACGGGGAGGAGCAAAACAAGGAAGCACACACTGGACTGCTGCAGCATGACACAGGCCACTGTGGGCCCCACCACTCCTGACTGTCCTCTGGTCCCCACACTCGGTGGGCCCAGCACAGACTGAATCTGACCTGGTTCTTTGGAGGGAGTTCACCACACAAAGCAAATGCTCTCCTTGGAGGAAATGCCCATAGCTGACCCCCTAAGACCAAATAAGAGACAGGGATGCAGGTGACTGGGACTGGGAAGGGGGCTGGCTGAAGTGGGCAGCCTCGGTGACTGTAGAAAAAGGAATGCGTTAACAAAATTCCTAAACTCTGGTAGAAATGGAAACTTTTGCTGGCAAATGAAAGTGGACAATGTCTGGAATTTGCTTGCATTGAGTCTGCCCCTCATTGTATGTTTTTTTTTTTAATTTGTTTAGTACCCAGAGAATGCCCATTGGACCAAAAGGCCTGTTTACAGGGGTCACTGGAGAGCACTGGGCAGTTAAATGACAGTAGAGCACTGGGTCAGATCAGTGACTTGCTCAGAGTCACACAGTACACAAGTAGAGGCTGTGGGAATCATACTCTGGTCTACTGGATGTAGCAAGCATGTTCACAGCTTGTTACTCTAACCTCTCGGCTATACTCCCAGTCCCAGTGTCAGCAGAGCCCAGCCAGTACAAATTATTGCACTGAGGCTGCCCCTCAGTGTACATTCCAAAAACAAACAAACAAACAAACAAAACACCCACATTTGCTTCCTACATTGATGCCAACAATCATAAATTGGCCATCTGCAACAAAGGAAAGAAGTAGGGGCCCTCAAGCTTAGGATATTGCTAATTATTAGTTTATTAAATAAAAAAATTACAGTACAAAACATGCAGAGCCCAGTAGATAACTGGCACAGATTGCTTAATTGTTTTTGCCCCGTGAGTGGGCTTCTTCGGGGTTTGAGGTTTGCAAAAAAGATGGGGCCTTAATAGGTCCGACTTAAAGAGCTAGTGTACTGCCTAAAATTATTATTATCTTTGAGAACTGTTACTTGTTATATCTAAAGTACTTTTTTTCTTCTGTCCCTTTGGCTAATTAAAAGATTTTCTACCTGACAATACCTGGTGTGATGTGTGGAACGGCACTCTACATGGAGGCTGGCATAGCTAGTCCTGTACATCATACATCATCAGACCTATTACATCACTGTGACCTCACAGCTAACCAAGAATAACCAGTCAGCTGCTGCCAGACTGGTCACTTGTGATGTCCCAGTGAGTGAGTTCATGATGATGAGGTGTGAGGAGGAATAGAACTATATATGTCAGCTCCCAGGTGACGTTCTGCCCTTCACATCAAATCTGATGCTATCAGGTAGAAAATCTTCTACTGAGCAAATGGAAACAGAAATATACTTTAGAAATAAAAAGTAACAACTGATTATTTAAAAAAATATACAATTTTCTGTCTGTTATGTTTGGTGCTACTAGACCTTTAAATCCTATATTAGCGGCCGGCCCGTTGGTGCAGTGGTTAGCAATACCGCTCATGATGTCGGAGACCTGGGTTCTGGAATAAGCCTGGGTTGTTGGGGGCTGGTCGGTAGGAGGGGGACTGAGCATCCCAGCAGACACTTTTCTCTGGAGAGGGAGGCTTGCTGTCCTCATTGCAATCCTGCCACCTGGGTGACCCCAGGTGGCAGTGGAGTCGTGGGCACTGTGGGAGGAGCAGATGCAGGCTGGAGACTGGTGCAGCAGCACGCTCAGGATGCATGCATGGCCTTTGTCTCCCCAGCATGCTTACGTCTGTCGGGATTCTGAGAAAACGGAAACAAACAACCCTGCTTCCTGAAGAAGAAGGAGCTGCGGTGCACTACACCAGGACCTGCCTGGCTCAGTTTGTCTCCTGAAGAAAACAGTGCAGTTCGAGGGTATATATCCCTGCCACCTCATCCCCACCCGGGGGCAAGCTGAGGCACCGTGGAGGATGGCGACTGATGCAAGTAGATCTGATGTGGGTCTGTGCACCATGGGGACTCTGAAGGGAGTTCAGATGGCAGAGTAAGGGTGCATAACGTGAGACTATAAAAACACATATCCTACATTAAGGGAAGGATAATAAGCTATTCCTAGTTTATTAAAAAAAGAACAAAAACGAACTACAGTTAAAACAAGATGGGTGTATCTCACTATTAAAACAGCAGTGCTTATTAGCAGTGAAAATGTTTGACCTTTACATTTTAATTTTGTTACAGTTTTCCATTTTACCTCCTGTCTTGAATGATACCCTTTCCTCATGTTTAATCTGCTCTATGTGTGTGTGCAAAATGTGCATTTTAAACATACGTGCGTAAGTGCATCAATAACTATAGTCCTAACACTAACAAGCATTTGTCAATGCCGAACGTTCGCTTGCAGATATTTGCAGTGGTGTTTGGCATGTATGGTGCTTTACCCTAATGCCCTGTGCGATTGCTGGTATTTGCACAATACATTTTCAGCATGACCTTTTTGTTACCCCCATTGTGCGCTACATAGGTGGAAACACGTTTTGGGCAGGATGTGAAAAATGACAGCTGTACTGCTCATAAGGAAGTGTGGTAAAATGGCAATGTTGAAAATCTGGAGTGGAAATACTGAAAATTAGCAAACCTACGAGTGTGCGTGGGAGCTGTGCAACGCACGCTCGTAAAACAGCCATTGTTAGGAATTTTTCAGCAAATTTTCAACATTGGCATTTTAAACCTCTCAATGAACAGTGTCACTGTGATTTCTTAATGTGTCCCATACATTGATTTGCACACCGACTAGCCATTGTTTAGCTACATGGTGAGGAAACCGCGTTTTTGGGTGAGATTTGAAAAATGACAGCTGTACTGCTCATAAGAAAGTGTGGTAAAATGGCAATGTTGAAAATCTGGAGTGGAAATATTGAAATTCAAAACCTACGAAGGCATGATGAACTGCAACACATGCTCGTAAAACAGTCATTTTAGGAATTTTTCACCACATTTTCAACATAGCCATTTTAAGACCTCTGCTAATGAACAGTGTCACCATGATTTTCTTAATGCATCCCATACATTGATTTCCTGTGCTGACTGCGCCATTATGTACTACATGGGCGGAAACACATTTTGGGCAGGATGTGAAAATGACAGCTGTACTGCTCATAAGAAGGTGTGGTAAAATGGCAATGTTGAAAATCTGGAGTGAAAATATTGAAAATTGCCAACTTACGAGCCCGCGAGGAACCGCGCAACGCACGCTAGAACAGTCATTTTTGATTTTTATAATTAATAGTTTTGGACTCTTTCCATGACGATGTCACTGTCATGATGTTTCAGGCCCGAAGGGTGATTTCACTTAGTGACCGCGCAGTGACTGCAAAATCACCCTTCGGCCCGACTAACGCCATGACAGTGAATCATTCATGAGAAGGGTCCCAAAACCCCATGTTGAAAATTTGTGCAAAAATTCCAAAATGCCTGAGATATGCTAAAGTTGAAAACCCCTATCTAGCCCATTATACAGCTTACCGCATTTCCTCAGTTTGCGTCGGCTTTGAAGAGTGCAGACGTGTTCCCGGTCCACTGAAGATCATCGCGCCAAGCTCGGAGGTAAGTATGGGGTGGGGGTGTGGGAGGCTAAGAGCGCAGTGGGTGGGTGCGGGTTGTGGGAGGGGGGACTGGGAGAAGCGCCGTGGGACCGTTTTTAGTTTACAGGTTTAAAAAAAAAAAAAGACTACGTGGGACATTTTCCACGCTGGGGTGGGCTCCCAGGTGGCAGAAAGATGGCTGGGGGGGGCGATGGAGCCGGACGGGGATTGGGCACCTCTTACGGCAAACAACGCCAGGACGTTTGCCTCGGCTGGGTGGCTCCCAGCGAATCAGCAAAGAATTGGAAGCGGCATGACGGGGGCGGCGTGATGACGGTGCTCTTATGACAGCGGTGGTTTTCTTTGAAGTGAAGACCACCGCTGTCATACACAACTCAACACCCATTGGTGCAGGACCGCCCGCAGCTTGCTCAGCGGACAGCCGGATTAAGGAGGAGGCACACCTCCAAGGTGTGCTACTCTCCCAAAAGCGTTCTCTTGCGCATGCACGCAAGCGAACGTGAAAATGCCAATATTGCACGGAATATACATTCATCCATATACAAGAGGTATGTTCAGTTTGCTTTTTGAGGTCATTTTCATTTAATAAATGAGCAATTGTCAATCTCCCAGGCTAGAGTGTGCCTGCCTCTGATTTTTTGCTTCAGTGTACGTTATTTAATGCCAGCAGTGTCCAGTGTATGAATTTTACTGCACTGAGTCCATCCCAAGGTGCGCATTGCTTACTGTCAGCAGTGCCCAGGGTGTACATTTTATTGCATTGAGTCCGCCCCTTCATGTACGTTGTTTAACATCAGCATTGCCCAACCAGTACACTTTGTCCATTGAGTCCGCCCCTCAGTATATGTTGTTCATCAGCGGCGCCCAGTCAATGAACTTTATTGCACTGAGCCACCCCTCAGTGTACATTATTTTATACCAGCAGTGCCCAGTCAGTGAACTTTATTGCACTGAGCCACCCCTCAGTGTACATTATTTTATACCAGCAGCACCCAGTCAATGAACTTTATTGCACTGAGCCACCCCTCAGTGTACATTATTTTATATCAGCAGTGCCCAGTCAATGAACTTTATTGCACTGAGCCACCCCTCAGTGTACATTATTTTATACCAGCAGCGCCCAGTGCATGCCTTTTACTGGACTGAGTCTGCCTCTCAGTGTATGTTGTTTAAGAACCGCAGTGCCCAGTGTGTGAATTTTGATTGTATTAAAGATCACCTTTCCTGTTAGCATGTACAAAAGGCACCAAGGACCTTACCTGCCTCTGAGTCCAGGGATACTGTAAAAAATGTTTCTTGAAGGTTTTTTGGAAGGAAGAGGTTCTATTTAGGTTCTGTGTGCCAAGAGCCTGTTCCTTCTCCTCCATTTTAGAGGCCCTGCCACCCTCCCCCGTGCTCTAACATTTAGTGATGTACTAGTGAGAGCATGGGGTGCATTCCATAGACTTCTATGGGGCTGGCTTTTAAGCTGCTTTTTTAATACTTTAGAGGGTCAATTTGAACAAATCAAGACCAGTGCTCAACTAACCTGGTCCTTGTTGTTTAACGTCAGCAGTGCCCAGCATGTGAATTCTATTGTAGGAAGTCTGCCTCTCAGTGTACCTTGTTTAATGTCAGCAGTGCCAAGCATGTGCATTGTATTGTAGTGAGTCTGTCCTTCAGCGTACCACATTTAAAACCAGCAGTGCCCAGGTCATCAGTTTTACTGCTTTGAGTCTACCCTTAAGTGTACATTAACATCAGCAGTGCCCAGTGCACGACTTTTATTGTATTGAGTCTTAAACTAATATTTAATTTCTTAAGTAGATGTTTAGCAGTAAAAAAGAACATTGCAGGAAATGCTAGCATTTTTAAACAGTGCTGAACTTGTTAATCTGGAAACGGAACATATACATTCTAGCGGTTTACCTCACTGAACACAATTATTTTAACTCACCATTAGCAGTTAAGAATGCCTGTAAATAAACCTGTGAACACATGGAGCAGATAAAATCTTATTCAATGAGTGAGTCAAGGCTGAAACAAATGCTTCATGCAGTGGGAGAGATTGTCTAAGCATACAACCCAGTCCCTATCATGGACATTAGGGACTGGTGCTACCCTCCAATACCTATGTTCCTGCCAGTCTGAAAACTACCATGCCACGGAAGAGTCAGCAAGCCATATTAAAACTTTAGGAGCTCTCCTCCCGTCACATGCCTGTTCTCATCAGTGTTACTCTATAGGCCCTACATATCAGGCCAGAAACCCCCAAACTGAGTAATTTTTGAAAAGAAACATACATACTGCACTAGGTCATCCTCTTCAACCTCCTCTAGGACCCCAAGCAGATGAATATTCATGCCCTGAGCACCATTCTCCAAGTACTCCAGACGCTGTCTCAAGAGTTTATTCTCCACCACAGGTCCAGAAACTGTAACCATAGATTTAATAGCTGACTTGGTGGTTGTTCTTGCTTCTCTTGCCATCAAGTCCGTCTTTGTTTCTAAAGTGGTGAACCTTGAATTAATGCGCTCGACTTTTTGTTATGGTCTGTGATGGCCTGTAGTAAAGCACTGTTTGATGGCTCCAGAGGGCTGGCTGCAAGGTGGCTTGGTCCTTCCTGTTCCATGACTTCTTGTGGTTCCCTGCCTTCTTCTTCCCAATCTCCTGTAGTTGTAGCTGTTGTGGCTTCCCCATGCTCAACAGGTACAAGACTTTGTCTGGTGAGTCTAGAAGTATGTAGCTCAGTGTTGATCATAAAATAGCAGCAACATTCAAAGTTTATTTTGACTTTTTTTAACGGTTTATTAAATCATCTGTTGGGAGTTGTGCTGAGGCGCACCTGATGCAGCTGGCTGCTAGCTCTGCCCACCTCCTCCAAAATTCCATTGAAATTACCAGCAAAATCTGCTGTATTTAAGAAAAAATATTTTTGTGAATTCTAATGTCTAAATTTCTGCCCACTCCTAGAGTAACAATTTTTTCTTTAATTTTTTTTAATTTAGTTTTGTTGACCGGGAAAGGAGCCTGGTCAACAAAACAATTACAGTTTTATTATAATAACAATATTATGTAAAGAAATAGTGCAACATTTCTAAACTGTGCATGTGGAAGCAATGAAAATTTTGTATAGTATGCCGCTAGTGAAAACAAAATTTCACAGGATGGACTCTGCGGGAATTACATTAGGAGAAACTTCCAATCTGTAAGCAATGCAACATTATAATTCCATCTATTTATGCAGGTGGAGGAAAAATTTACACAGCCTTACTATCTGCATAATGGTACTCACTTCTTGAGGGGAAGGGTTTGGGGGCAGTTTAAGGGCCACACAGCACACAAGCACCCCATTAACCCTTCACAGCATGGCAGTGACTTTGGCTGTTGAGGCAGGTGCTCGCCCACACTCATGGTCCGAGGAAAGGTGTAGCCACCCTGTCCCTCCTCAAGGGAAGAGTGGGGAAGAGAATGAGGGATACAACAGAGAGAACATTAGCCTAGGGGAAAACTGTTTTTTTCCCCCCAGATTTGTACTTTATCCCCATCGCCAGTGCCCACCCATCCCGGAACCCTTGGCCACCTCCCACCAGCCCCCACCTATCTTGCTTGCCATCCTCCATGCAGCTTCAGTGTGCCTGTGGGTTGGGTGCAGGGTGGAGGTGATATACCCTGAAATGTGCACGATGTCAGGAGGCAAAGGCAGCCTCGATATACTGGGGTCTCCTGTTAAGACAGAACCGGGAGTGTTTCTTTTTCACATTTTCACCCCTGATCCCCTGGAGGGTGGAGGGGATATACCCTCAGATGCACACAATGTCAGGAGGCAAAGTCAAGCGGGGGGGGGGGAGGAAGGGTGACCTGGATATACCAGGATCTCCTGGTAAGCCAGAACCAGGGGTGTTTCTTTTTCACATTTTCAGCCCTGATCCCCTGGAGGGTGGAGGTGGTACACCCTCAAATGTGCATGATGTCAGGGGGCAAAGTCAAGCAGTGTGGGCTGGCCCAGATATACTGGGGTCTACTGGTAAGCCAGAGCCAGTGTCATTTTGTTTTTCACATTTTCACCCCCTCATCTCCTGGAGGATGCTAGTATGTGAGTTGGATCAATGCACATGTAAAACATTAATGGTGCGGGTCTCTGGTTGTTGTCCTCCCCTCCCTCTCAGCGCCTTCCTGCATTGCCACCTGTGGATACCCAGGTAGCAGTACCACAGTGAAATCGGCACGTTCCCTCCCCAAAAGAGGAAAGTGTCTGCTGGGATGCTTAATCCTCTCCCCTGCCAGCCCCTGATGCCCCATGTTCTTTCTCGAACCCGGGTCTCCCACATCTTAAACAGTAGCCCTACTACTGTATTGACAGACTGATGAAAAACAGAAGTTTTAAAGCAGCAGTGCAACAAAAACTATCTTTCCAAAAGCTAGTTTCAGGTGTAACCCTTAGGTGGCACTATCCCAAGGGCTACTACCCCTGCCTGCTTGGCTAGTAGCAGGTTAAGGAGCCTGGGTACTGAAACGGGTGCCTCCACCCAGAGGTCAGGGTTGTTAGTGGTCAAGCTAACCTGGGCACAGCCCTCTGGGACAATGTAACCCCCCTCTTTCCCTTCTAGTGGCCTGAACAATATACAATAATCACTTTCACAATGACCCTTATTCACCAGACAATTACCCACACTGTTTGCACTTACTACCAAGGCTGGTTCCTCTAGCTCGACCCTGGGGGGCCCCCTGTAAAACAAAGTTATGCACAGCAAATAGCAACAGTACAGTCAGTACTCTTGTCATAAACTGGAACCACAGTCAGGTTACATGCAAAAAGAGTTAGATCTGATTTATTCAGGGGACTTGAACAAGGGAGGGCGTAATCAGGTTGATTTGCTTAAAGACTATATCAATCAGACAGTTATGCATGCACTTCAGAGTCCCTACACAGTCACACACTCTGGGTACCCAGGTAGGAAGATGGTGGGCTAGCCAGGAACGTTGCCCGGGGTAAGCCAGCTCGCAGCTGGTTGGGGCCCTGTGATGGAAAGAAAGCAACATGCACAACACACACTATTTGTAATCCGGGCGGAGGGCTCAGTTCATGACAGAAAAGACAAAAAGCAATCAGATGACAACATGTTAGATTTAGCTATTGTTGCAGGGAGCTACCCTGATGTTTACTGTGATACCCAATACAGGACACAGGCAGGACGTAAATTGGGACACAGGCAGGACAAAATTGAGACAGCAGGTTGTTGAACTGGAGTGCCAGGAGAAGCAGGGCCCACACAAATCACAGAGGCGTCGATCCTGTTCAAAGCATGAGCAGGGGGCTGATCGTCGGGCAGGTCTCTTGTCGATGGCTTTCTATGTGCAGCAGGTAGTCTGGCTGGGCCAGTGTGGCAAAGCCCAGGCCCAATGGAGATGAATACGTATTCAGTCCGTGGCAGCTGGATGCAGCCTCCAGCAAGCAGAACACAGTTCAGCACACAGTGGGGAACCCAGTCATGACCCACTAATAGCACACAGCACATTTACATTTAAGAAATTCTACTGTACCAGGCAGATTGCTATCCGGTCACAGTTACAGAGTCTCTGCACAAACTGGTAGTTCAAAGGTGGCTGGAAATCCTGACAGGCTGATCACATTCAGCAAATCTTCGGTGTTCTTCGGGTTAAAGCCTGATCACAGTTCTGTGGCTTAAATCGTCCACACAATGCAGATTCAGTCCGAATAAACTTCAGTTTCCCTTTCAGGGACAGCAGGCAGACAGGCAGGCCAAAACTCAGCCCTTTCACAGTTCTCCCACGCAAATCTATGCAGGATTACTGCTTGACTATCTCAAGCTGTTACTCCTTCACTTCCCAACTCAGATCCGACCTGAAACTGCAAGCAGTCTGGGACTTTCCCCAGGATCCAAAAGGTTTGGTTGGCCGAGTCCTCTGTCAATCACAACAAGGGCTCCCCCTCCAGGTTCATTTAGGCGCCAAAAGCCCCAAACTACAATTTCTACAGAATTTTGCTCCTACAAAGCCACTGGGGACAGGCTCCATTTTAGAGTCCCTAAAGGTACTGATTGGCCCATTTCAGCAGTCCAGGACCAAGATGGTGGAGATAAACAGAAATGTCCATGCTGCAAAGAAGGCAGGTTAGACAAACTGCAATATTATTACTATTCTAATAAATGATCAGCAAACAAGTACATCTTCTAACAGAGCTCCCTCTCAGATTAATTATGACTGCAATCCAGGCAGCTCTTAAAGAGACAGTACACAGAGGCTATATAGGCACTTTGGCAATACATTTAAACTGCTAAACGCAGGACGCCAGCCTGGCAGTGAGCATTTAGGCAAGCTCAAGGAAGACTTCTGGGAACCCCCATTTGTAGGGGGGTTATACTGCTGCAGTTAATAAAAATATTAGCATGCCTGTCAAATCTACTTTTCTAGATTCCTCCTATGCTACGCACCATGAGTTTTTTATCTCAGTCCTAACTCTTGCCAGATCTACGGTATTTGTAAGCCAAATCTGGTGGCCATAATTTTTTTTTCCTTGAGCAAAAACTAAACTTAAACATTTCAAAAATACTCAGATTTTTGTGGAACTCTGAAATTTTTCACATAATAAAACTGGAAGATGCCTGGAATCTTCTATAGTGAAAAAAAGATAGGTGTGGTGGTGTCAGTGGGACAACTCCCCCAAGTTTGTACTGTTTGAACAACCTGAACAAAATCCTTCTATTTTTAAGTCTACTGAAGTAGCACCTCTGTGTCTATACTGTATTAGTTTAGGGGTGGATCAGGTGACCAGATTATCCTATAAAAAGGACCCTTTCCAAGGTCTAGTAGAGCAGTTTGGCCGAGGAGGCTGTGCTGGGAGGATCTCTGGCTAACACAGAGCTTAGTGAACAAGTGAGATACTGAATTGATTCCACTCTGTGAATGCTATTTTACTTTCATTTTCTTTTCTTATTTTCATAGTAAAGTTTTATTTTCCATTCTATATTTCGCTAATAAATGGACTCACTAGTTGGTGTGCTCCAACTTTAACATCTGTGTCTGTTTTATCTATCCCACACCTCATCACAATAGGGTGAAGTTTTGCCCAATTTCATTGCACTGCTGCTTTAAACTTAGAGTAACTACGCATTTCTACCTGCTGAAAGAGACTAGTGAGGGAGTGGAGGAGAGATACATTGACTGGTAAAGATCAGCTGCTTGCTGGGCCAAATTAAGGGCAATCATAATTTTTCAGAGAATTTTTCCCTGAGCACTAAAGGTCATGCACAACAGAGACACTCTACATGTTGTCTTCTCTTTGTTTCATTTTCAGGCTGGACTGCTTGCAACCCACTACAGAGTGCATCTCCCCCTAGTGGTTAAAATGGCAATGTTTAGAATATAGGGGTTCGCAGCTCCAAATTTATTGTGGAATGGGGAGGAGGGAGGCAGACCGGACTGTCATTTCTGGCAGATAGAACTTTCCTATATTATTCAATGGGAAAACGTGACAGAGAATCAGTAAGTCTCATACCAAAGAGGGAGCTTTGAGTTCCTGTCGATTCTTGTCCACTCTCCAACACTTACTAGCCCCATTCTACTCATGTACTTTCCTTGAAAGCCTGCCTCTCATTTAAACTTGGAAACCTCTCCCCCCCCAAAAAAACTCTCTAACAAACCAGTCAAATAGCATATGGCTCCAGTTAAGAGCCTCTTCTACTTAAGGCTGACATGTTTGGCTTATGTAATGCTGCTGTATTGATTAAACATCAACAACCTTTGGCTGCTGCCAAGTTACTTTGTTATTAGTACAGTGGTGCTGTACAGGTTGCCATTCTCCCATCCATCCAACCAGAAGAGCTTTTGGAAGTGACACCCAGGTTCCCATTGTTCAGGCTCCAGAACAAAACTGGTATAAAACTGCAATGAGACCAAATCCAAACAGAATGAACCACGCCCTGGTGCTTACCCAGCTGGTGAAGCTGAAAGGGCTGGCTAGCCCAAAATGCAGTTCACAGGAAAGTCAGAAGACCAGCTGCGCTCGAGAGGAATGTATGTGTCAAATCAAACATGCAGAAAAACTTAGCTGCTTAAATCATTTATTGCCTGTGTAGCATTGCAGCCAGTATAAGTGCCTTGGAAACATACAAACAACCATACGTACAGGGCCCCATGATGAAACCTTATGGTGAAGTGCTGGGGTATTGTCCTCCATTGTTGGCTGTTTGTATGTTTTCATAGCACTTATACTGGCTGTGAACAAATCCACCCTGTAGTGACTGCAAATCCAATGGTAGCATGGTGCAAGGAAAGGGCCGGCCAGCCCTCAAGCAAATGTCTGAATCCCATTATGTTCTTGCTTGCCAGACTAAACAGATACAAGTACTGCTGCTATTTTGAATAATCACTGCTTTCAATGCATTACAGACACAGAAAGTACTATTATGGGCTACAGAGGCCCGCTGCTTGTCCCAGCACTTTGGGTGTCTAAACCCTTCCTCTGGGGGCATCACATACTGGCTGTGACATTACAAGAGACAATAAATAATGTAAGTTTTTGTGCATGTTTGATTTGATGCATACACTCCTCTCAAGTGCAGCTGGTCTTCCGACTTTCCTATAAAACTGCAGTGACTGGTAGATTATGGGATCTTAAATGAAATGTTCAAGGCAGAGGTGGTGCCCTCTCTCTTCCTACACACACACATATATAGGACTTCCACAGTTTTGCAGTTGCAAAGTAATACTTCAAATATACAAAAATTAAAACGGGTGCTGCTGCTTCAGTTTGCCAGACAAAACTTTCACAAGAACACATACACTAACACAGCCATGCACAATAATGCACCTTGAGAACTGATGTGTATCTGCCAAACAACAGCTATTGAGAAAGAAAGAACAAAAGATTTTGCCACTGAGTTGAGACGTGTCATCATCGGTTGCAGTCATTCAGTGAGTGCTACTGCCTGTACAAATGTCTGTATGGACCCCACTACATTGTTGAAAACCAGTTTGCTCTTTATGGAGCTCAATTAAGTTGTCAGCATGGCTCAGTAAAAGCAAATATGTCTCAGGGCAAGAAGGTTGTGGGTTCTAGTTCCACACAGGGATTGGGCTTACACCCAAGTGCTGTACTGTTAGAGTGTGCCGTCTGTCAGATGAGATGTGAAACCAACATCCTGTCTGCCTTTTGAATTATAATTACTGGTGCACCCCTTTATCACACGGTAACAGCTCTCTGTCAAATGCCGTGATGGCCTGAAAACCGGTTATTACAGCATTCTCACAACTTTGTTTAGGGGCAGTGTCCCTGAACATGATGCAGTGGCTTGAGACAGCTCGAGCATGTACTCACACTTCGGACTGCTACCTCAGTCCCTGTCGGACACGGTCCTGCACGCCCTCTAAGAATGAGTCTGAGTGAAACCTTTTTAAAAAAAAAAACACAATAAAATGGAAAGCAGATTCAACATACCAGCAGAAAACGAGAGGGAAATGTTCATAACGGAGCAACAAAACCAAAGCACCGCACATAAATCAGGTAGCGACCTGAAGTTAGTACTGTCCTTCCTGTCACAGAAAAACTGAAGCAGACCACTGACAGACATTTCTAAAGCTCACATTATAAGAAGTTCAACTTAAAATGTAATTTCGTTCTTTGCCATATTAATAACATTGAGTTTCATACATTTGACTATTATTTAAAAAAATAAAAAAAGCATGTAATAAACTGGAAGCATTTTTTTTTTACTCTCCCTTAAAGTACTAGTGCATAGAAAGTCCCTGCACCAGTAATTATATTAAAAAAGGATAGCCAAGTTTCTGTGTTTGGATTTTTTTACACACCCTTGGTGTGTGATGACCTCATAAACCTCTCGAGCTTCACTCTTGAGGTTTATGGGTCATCACATGCCACAGGTGTAAAAGAAAAAAAAACATAACACCCATTATTCTCTATGTAAAACCTATTTCTATTTTAATTCACTATTTTAATCTAAGGTGTAGGATTCCAAATCCAATTGTGATTTTTAGGTTCTTTTAAGAACTGGATACAAACTGGATTAAGAACTGGATGCAAACTGGATTAAGAACTGGATACAAACTGGATTAAGAATATGAAATTCCTAAAATCCTGAACAGTGCAGTCAGGTAGGAATCAACCAATTCTGACTAGCCCTTCTTTCAACTTCAGAATTCTATATTAGAACATGAAGGCATTGTGCCAGCGATATAAAGGACATCGAGTGCGTCATATTTCTTCCCAGAAAGATTTTTATTGGTTTGTCTTTTCAGATACAGCCAGTCTAGATAACCACAAATACAAGCAAATGTACAGGAAACACACACCGCCAGCTGGTCTTTTGGCATCGGGGGTTGGAGGTGTGGACTGGTCCTCGCTGGGACCCCCTCTTTCCCCACTTGGGACACGGACCTGAGCTGCACTCTTCCATGGGGCTCCTACTACATGGAGTTGGACCACAGAGCTTGCCAAGGAGCTGGAGCAGGTGGCTGCTGATGGGATTGAGGCATCAGAGATCCAGTTTCATGCTGCTGTGGACTTCAGTGATGTGTCATCACGAGTCATGGCTACATCTGTGGCTCTTCGGCGAATGGCTTGGCTCAGATGTACTAGCCTTTCACAAGACGCCCAGGCTAAGGCCATGGATTTCCCTGTGGTGGGTAATTCTTTGTTTGGGGAGCAGACAGAGAATTACATGAAGAAGATAGATGAATACAGGACCACCTACAGGAGTGCACAGGCCAAGGAAAGACAGGCAACTCCTCAAAGGCAGCAAGCTAGGGGCAGGGGCAGGCCTTTTCATAGGCTTTTCTACCAAGCACAGACCTCCTCTCCCTTTTCTCAGAGGGAGTTCTTCAGAGGGAGAGGCAGAAGAGGGATGAGCAGGGCTGCATCCACCTCTCAGCCTAAGGCTCCTGCCAAGCAGACACCCTGATGTGTCAGCCCGGGTTGACTCCCCCATTCCTGTAGGAGGCAGACTGGCTTACTACTTCCAGGAGTGGAAGTATGTTACCTCAGACAAGTGGGTCCTGGAGGTAGTAAGCCAGGGACTGACTCTCAGCTTCAAAAATTTCCAAAGCTGAGAGCCAGATCTTTCCACCTTCAAACATCTCTGAAACCATTGCCCTAGAGGCAGAGGTTTCATTTCTACTGTCCTTAAGGGCCATAAAGAAAGTTCCTGCAATACACAGGGGCAAAGGTTTGTACTCCAGGTACTTCCTTACCCTGAAAAAAACAGGGGAGTGGCGGTCCATCCTAGACTTAAGATACCTGAACAAACACCTTTTAAAACCAAAGTTCAAAATGGTGACTCTGGGAATAATCCTTCCCTCTTTAAGGCCAGGGGACTGGTTAGCCTCCCTGGACCTAAAGGATGCCTATTTTCACATTCCCATCAGGTGCTCCCACAGAAAGTACCTCAGGTTCAAACTGCCTTCAGGCCATTACCAGTTCAAAGCAATGCCCTTGGGCCTAACATCAGCTCCAAGGGTGTTCACAAAATGCCTAGCAGTAGTAGTGGCATTCCTAAGGCTACCCACAAGCATCCCTCCTCACTGCCTCAGCTCCTCCTCCTCTCTACCCCCATTACTAGGATGAATCTGTCTCCTTTTCTTTTCATCCCCCCCTTTCCTCCTTCCTTGCTTTTCCATCTACCACATACCCAGCACCAATGCCCTCCCCATTTCTCCCTCTCTCTGTCTCCCATACCACCCCTCACCACCACTCTTCTCTTCTCTTTCCCACTAACCCACTCCTAACAAAGCTTCACTGAGCCACCTATGACTTGTACTGTATAATTAACTTCGCAACAGAATTCCTTGACAATGCCTTTGGCTGCTATTATTGTAACCTTATTTGTCTTTTTTTTTTGTAAGTTCCATTGTAATGATCATGTTATGTTTTGTACCTTATTGTCCTTATGCCTTGACGTGGAACCTTTGTAAAATGCCCTCGGCTCAAAGGTGTCACCCGAAATATAAATAAATAAATACAAAAAATAAGGAGAAAACATATCTCCATATTGCTGTACCTGGATGACTGGCTCATAGTGGGCCAGTCTCCAGGTCAAGGCAGATCTGCAAGTGACCCAGCAGGTGCTCATTTCTCTAGGGTTTCTTCTCAATCTTCCCAAGTCAATTTGAGCCAGTACAGCTTCTGACCTTCATAGGGGTAGAGCTGGATACTGTCAAAGCAAGAGCTTTTCTTCTAGTGGTAAGGGTAAGGGCCATCATAGAACTGGTTTCCTCCTTCCACCTTCTGGTTTCTCGACCAGCAAGGCACTTCCTTCAGCTTCTGGGCCACATGGCAGCTTCCACTGCAGTGGTCCAAGGGGCCACATTTCAGATGAGGGACATTCAGTTTTACCTGAGGGCCTTTTGGTCTCAGAAAAAAGACCCTCTAACCAAGATTATTCCAATGACTCAGACTCTAATCCAGGCTCTTCAATGGTGGCAGGATCAGGACAATCTCAGGCAAAGAGTCCCATTCATCACTAAGTCTCACTCTGTGGTTCTAACCACAGATGCTTCTCTCCTGGGATGGGTAGCTCACCTGGTGACTCTCACAGCCCAGGGAGTATGGTCCACTCAGGAGTCTCTTCTCCACATCAATCTCCTGGAGCTCAGGGCAGTTTTTCTGGCCCTGCAAGCCTTCTCGGAATCAGTACAGAACAAGGTGGTTTAGGTCAGGACAGACAACACCACCACCATGTGGTATATCAACAAGCAAGGAGGCACTCGGTCTACGGCCTTGTGCACGGAAGCCATGAAATTATGGTCCCTGGCTTATTCTCTACAGACCTTTCTGGTAGCAGTCTACCTTCCAGGAAAGGACAATGTGCTAGCAGATGCATTGAGCAGGATATCTCAGGGCCATCACAGATGGTCCCTGGATCCCCTAGTGTTAAAAGTGATTTTTTTCAAGGTGCGGCACTCCAGAGATAGATCTCTTTGCAGCCCTGGACAATCACCAACTTCGTCTCTTCTGTTGCAGACCCACAGTCTTGGGCTTAGTCCCTCTGGATGCTCTGGTTCTGGACTGGGAAGGGAAATTTCTGTATGCCTTCCCTCCTTTCCCTCTACTATTCAAGGTTCTGGTCAAGATAAGATCGCAGTCTTGCAAAGTGATCCTGATTGCCCCAGATTGGGCCAGGCAGTCTTGGTATCCCCTGTTGCTGTCCCTAGCTGTCCATCTTCCCCTATTTTTTCCCTGGAATCACAATCTGTTAACCTCCTCTCAGAGGAGGATCTGGTACCCCAACCCTCAGTCTCTCAATCTCAAGGCATGGCTCTTGAAGAGTTAGAGTATGCAAATTTACATCTGGCTCAAGGGGTTCTGGACATTCTCAAAACCTCTCGAAAACCTGCCACCAGAAAAACTTACAACTCCAAATGGAAAAGATTCAACATTTGGTGTTCTAAGAAGCATATATCCCCGGATACTGCTGACTTGTTTACAGTTCTGGATTACATGGTTCATCTTAATGGCATAGGCTTCAGACCAGCTACCCTCAAGGTACACTAGTCAGCTGTTTCTGCTTTTCTGTCAGTGGGGGAAGCCCTCCTCACTGGCATCTAATCCTGTTTTCTGTAAATTTGTCAAGGGATTGCTTCATACCATCCCCTCCTTTAGGGATCCTTCTCCTGTTTGAGACCTTAATGTTTGCATTGCTCAGCTTATGCAACCCCTTTTGAGCCTTTGTCTTCAGCAAAGCTTAAGTACTTGACTTGGAATACTGTGTTCCTGGTAGCTATTACCTCTGCCAGACGTATCAGTGAATTGCAAGCTCTGTCAGTGGAGCCTGATTTTATCTCATTCCATAAGGTGGTCCTTAGAACTAATAGGAGGTTCTTACCCAAGGTGGTTTCAGATTTTCATTTGAACCAATCCATGTCTCTCTCTGCGTTCTTCACTGATCATTCTTCTTCAGGAGAGAGAAGATTACACAGTTTAGATGTAAGAAGGGCCCTTAGCTACTACATTGAATGTACTAAGGCACACAGGTTTGACTCCCTCCAGTTGTTCCTCACTTATGGTGAAGTGGGGAAGGGCAAACCTGCCACTAAGAGGACTATTGGCGGATTGTCTCTTGTATACAGTTCTGCTATGAGAAGCTAGGTAAAATACCACCCTCAGGCCCGAGGGCTCATTCGACTAGTGGTACAGCTGCTTCCCTGGCTGCTGTCAGGGATATTCCCTTACTAGAGATATGCAAAGCAGCCACCTGGAAAATAGTCCATACATTCACCAAACATTACTCTCTGGATATCCAGGCTAGGAGTGATGCCGGTTTGGTACAGCAGTACTGCAGAGCCTATTCCCAAAATAGGTTCGATTCCTCCTCCATGGAGGTACTGCTTGTAGTTTGCAATAAGTCAGAATACAGCAAGACTTCATGTTGTTTGAAGAAAAATTACTCACCTTAGTAACTGTGTTTCTTCTAATGAGTCTTGCTGTATTCTGATCTCCCTCCTGCCTCTCAGAACCTGGTTTTGGGAAGTGGGCTGGCAGGTGCAGTGTTGCACCCAGGGGTGCATTTGAGCCTCCCTCTTTTTAGAGAGGGGGAGTGGGTTATGTTTTTATTTTAATAGTCATAAGTTGTTCACTACCTGGTTTTTGATTTTCGATTTCTCGACTTGAGTCTTTTGGGGATCCAAAATATTTGGTTGCCATTTGGCTAGTAAAACTTTACAATTTCCACATAGTGGGTTTAGTTAGTATTAGCTTGTAAGAATCTGATGGTTACACTTCAAAGTGCAGCAGACAGAGGTTTGAACTGAGCTCGAGCTCAACGTTCGATGCCTTGCTTAGAATTTAACTCTTTCCTCTCTGGAGCAGTTCAAGTGCTCGGGCTAACTGCAATAAGTCAGAATACAGCAAGACTCTATTAGAAGAAACACAATTACTAAGGTGAGTAATTTTTCTTTTCTCCCTCACCCATCTGGGAGAAATGGCATCAGCATGTCTTTGTTTACTCGCCTGTGAGCACTGGACGGTGTAGATGCTACTTATAGGAAAGATTGGAAGTCATTAAAATTGACTTTGATTTAGAGGTGGTTCCACTGCTGCAGAAATGTGTTACTTTACCTCCCACTGGGGCAGTTTTGTCCCATTTCAGAACCCTGCACAGACATGTGGTGCAGTTGCCATGAGAGCTCTGTCAGCACCATTGTTGGGTTGACTATGATATTGTGGGTCAGTACGAGCCTCTACTATGCCTTCTTTGGAAGGGTGTAGGCCACTTCTTTATGTACAGCAGCCAAAAAACCTCACATCTGCTCCCCATCATCAACTAGAAGAATTCACTTCCACAACGATATAATTAGTAAAATAAGATGTTTACGCCAATAGAAATGTGAAATGAATGCAAAAAATATAAAAAGTAGTAGAACAGACCCCCAAATGGTCACAGAAACTCCTGTTGTTGTTTCACATGCCCACGGGTTCTTGATCAATGGTAGGTTCTTAGCATACAGTCTATCCCTGTATAGTCCCTTAGAAATGATGTCCTCATACCTCTCAACCTTTCATCACCCAGATGTGTGACAAGATGTGTGACAGCTGGACAAAATGTGTGACACATCCTCAAACATGACACTGCAAGCTCAGAACACTATGGAAATGAATGTACCAATGTTTATATGCTTGCTGATAATGTAGCATCTTATATAATTATAAATTCCTGCTTAAAAGTCTCAGTGGTCAATGCTTGATGTTGCCTTCTCAGTGTGGGACAGAGGGTTTCTAAGAGATAAAATGAGTGACGTACCTTATAATGTGTAACAGTTGAGAAGTATGGATGTCATAAGAATGTTACACAGTTGGCAATATTTAGACCGTAACTGCCTACATTTTAAGCTACATTTAAAAATACAGAAGCCCATGTAATAAGTTATAAAAACAAAAGCAGCCTGTGAACAGATATATTAAATCTGAAATTTGTCAGCCAATTTATTTAGACTGTCATTACAGTTTAATAGGCAGAGAGTCCATTAGAATTTTTCAAGTCAGTGTTCTTCACAAGGCTGCACATGTAAGTTGTGACATATATTCTTCTAAACAACAAAGCCAAAAGTGTGTGTGTGTGTGTGGGAGTGTGACACTATTTTTAAAAAGGAGAGAAAAGAGAAATAAGTATATACAATAACATATAACATATACATTCCGATAATTTACAAACAGCTGCATTGGCGGAATCATTCAAGTACATGGAACAAAGATGTTATTCTAAGACCATTGGAAATATGCTCTACAAACACTGCTTCAGGTTGAAGCGCCATTATGACCTGGTGTTTAAAGCACCCAAAATGCAAATCATTTTGCTTCCTTTGTAGTAATAATTTATCTAAATCACCACCCCTGCCTCCTAAACATACCTTTTCAATACCCATATTTGGCTAGGTATGTTCACTAGATGGACCCACAAACTTCATGTGTGCTGCTGAAATATTTGCAAGCTCCTCATTAGCCATCTCTCTCTGACATGTTCCTCAGTTTGATGTTTAAATGGCCTGATTGCTTTGCCTATGTAAAAGACACTGCTTGTACATGTGGCCATATGTATAACACCCTGTGTGTCATGTAAGAACAAATCCTTTATCATGAAAGTTTCCCCTTTTGCAGGGTGTAATACAGATTTACCTTTTCTTTTTTCCATATTGGTTTTTCTGGCGGCTTGGCAGACTGGATGGCTGTATAAGCCCATCCCATAGCACCGTGGCTGTCCTGAGTCTCTGTCTCCTTTCCTCTGAGACCGGGCAGGCAGCTGGTGCCTGCTGGGAAGGCTTCATTAAACCCATCCTCACTGATTTTCCTCTGGTTTCTTCCTCGGGCTGGCAGCATGTGCATTTGTGCAATGAGTGCGCAAGTGCACTCTACTTCCAAGGAAGTGCTCCAGCACTCTGTATGCTGGCCTAACCTTCAGGACCACCCACAGAGGTGGCTGAGAGCCAGTGCTGTAAGAGCTAAATTGGGCCCAGCAAGGCCTCAGTGGCTCCATGTCAATTTGGCAAAGATATTTTGGTGGTGCGATTACAGTGATGGCAAAATCAATGACTGACAATCGCGATGGAATATATGGTGAATGAGCGTTATGGCAACAATTGCTTTCTGTGGGGTCTTCACCCTCTGCATCCCCAGTTGTGGGGGCATTGTCCCCACTCTCCTCTGCCCATGTCCAACTCCAAAATCTAGCACCTCGGGAGCAGGGAAAACAACTGTCACTGTAACGTCATTACGCATACATTCCTGGTTGCCGTATTGCCAGTCGCTGATTTGTTGTTGCTGAAATATCTTCACTGAATTGACATGCTACTGCTCCGGCTAAAGCAACCACCTATAGGATGAAATAATTAGAGCTCCCTCACGAGTCAATATAGTGTGGGTTTAGGTACCCTAAAGTATTGGGGTACATTAAATACAACCCCACAAGAGCATATTAATGCAGTTGGGTGGGGCAAACAACTAAATAACTGTTGAATATGTGCAGCCTGCCTCACTGAAGTGTGCTTAGAGTGACAGCACACCTTGTGAAAAACTGCCCATTTTAACTAAAGCTTGTGCGAGTTGTCCTGTTTGCCAAATGAACTACCTGAACTTGTGTGGTGCCCCATTTACCCTAACAAACTTCTAGAACTTGTATGGTGCCCTATTTGCCCTGAAGTTTATTTATTTATTTATTCATTCTCAGATTACAATACCTTTGAGCACATAACAGCTCTTTTACAAAGGTTCCACGTCAGTGGAAGGGTGACAGACATACAGCGGATGGTATTACATAACATTTTGAGAAGAAAGTATTTAAAATGACAATATGACATTAACATTGTAACTAAAATTAAAACTATGAATCGGTAGGAAATCAAAAATAACCTAATAAAAGGAGGCAGCCCAAGGTGCTTTGTCAAATAAGTAGAGGTAGATTTGGGTGAACAAAAGTTCAGGTAAGTGAAGATAAACAGTGGAAAGAAGGTGGAGGGTGAGAGGGGTGAGGTGAAAGAAGGATTGGGGAAGGAGGCAGGAAATAGGGCAGAGCAGTTAGGGTGAAAGCGGTCATTCGCAGAGAAAGGGGAAGAAGTAGGTACACAAGGATGTGTCAATACTGCTGAGGTAGTAAAGGAGGTAAGGGGAAGTAACTGCCTTAAATCTGTGGTACCTATGAAGTGACTGACTAGCCTTTTCTCCTACTCTGCAATTTAATATTTTCCCGGGTACCCTTCTAAAAGACTGCCTTGAATCTCTGTGTACCCTGCACTGAACCACTGTATTACTTGACAGTCCTGTCTCAGTTATAAAGTTATCTGGTACAGTGTCATCATCCAGAGACCTATATCCAGAGTCATCATCTGAAGATCAGTGCCCTGGACCAGCACCTGGGATTCTGCTTTCTCTTCTGCCATGTCTGCTTCTTGTCCTGGCAGCCCAAGGGAGGGTTCATGCCAAAAAATCTTCTACAAGGTCCACATCTGCTTCTTCTTGTCGTAGCAGCCCAAGGGAGGGATTGTGCTGAGGAATCTTCTACAAGTTCCACGTCCACTTCTTCTGGTCTCAGTAGCCGAAGGGAGGATTTGTGTTGAAGAATCTTCTACAAGGTCCACATCTGCTCCTTCTTGTCCTGGCAACCCAAGGGAGGGTTTGTGCCAAAGAATTTTCTATCAGTTGCAATTTTGTTTCTCTTGTCCCAGCAGCACAAGAGAGGGAGCTTTGCCGATAAACCTATGGCCTGTTTACAAAGCCTTTCCTAAATCTGGGCGACTTAGCATTGCCCTTTTTTGGTATAGGTGTCCTATTCAGGTCTCAGTTCTCTGCACAATTCCTCTCAATGCTCTGATATAGACTTCAAAGTGACTTGATTACCTGTCCTGAATTAATGCATTGAAAATAACAAGAGTATACATGTAAAAGCATAAGATAGCACTGGTCGACCAGGTAGTAATGGTACTAATAGGTAATTGCAGTTGGATTAAAGTAACAGTACTTAACTGAGTAAAGGTGCACTTTTTAGCTTTATTTATTGGTTATTTATTTGTGTATTTATGGCATAGATATTATTGCCTCACATATCATTATTGGTGCTGATGAATACCTGCCTCTGTGACTGTTGCCATCCCTCCTTCTGAAAAAAGTCCTTGCTTCATTGGAGCTCTGAGTACAAGTCCTGCCTCTCCTTGTCAGGTGCCTCCATCCACCCATCTAGGAACCTACAGTGTCCCCTCACCGCAGCACCTACTTGAGGTAGCACTTGCACCTGTGAGGAAGACTTTGTTCCCTCTTCATGACCTGACTCACCTGGGCATAACGCTTGACCAAAGGGCATGACTCCCTGGAGCAGGTTGACTCTTAGAAGATGGGAAACCTACCAGTAACTCTTGATCTTCTTGGGTATCTCCTGTGTAGAGCCGCTCTTGACCCTCCCTCCGTCCTCCACCTGTCTACGGTCCCTGACTTGTACTTGTCAGGTGTTCAGATCAATCATGGTTTCTGCTGGTTAGTGGATGCTTAGGGGGTCCCCTGCTGACTTCAGTATCCTTTCAGTAGGATTAAGGGGCTTTTGCCTGGGATGCTCACATTCATGGTTTTGTGAGTTTCTAGGTGCCTACCATTTATCCTCAGGGGACACATGTTTTGGTCTTTGGTATGACAGACATTTCGGTGTGGTCTCCGAAACTAAAATGTATAACAAGCATCCATAGTTTTGATACCGCTTGTATACATATACCTGTACAAAAAGAAGGTAGAAGAAGAATACATATACTGTTTTCCTTTTTTGGTAGGCCTCCTGTTTTGTGACAGCCTGTCTAAAGTTGGAGTCTGAGATACAACTTCAAAGGGGAAAGCAGGTCAGCCTTTTGGCATTCTAGTGTTGTTTTTTTCTCATGCCTACGGGTGTGTGGCAGTGCTACTTTTCTTGGTTTTTCAGTTTTTATCCCTCTCCTCAGGAAACTATTGGTACTCTGGTCCTGTCACTTTCTTTTCCTTTTTTCCCCTGTGTCCTTATTATTCTCGTCTTCCCATCAGGTTAGGACACACAAGGCTGGATGATGCAGGGTTTGCATCAAACCCTGCATTAAACATTAGATTGCTGCAGCTGCACCAAGGCCCAGTGCCTCAGTTGCATCAGATTTTATAATCTCTGGCACAGTTGGACAGTCTGCTTTACAGCAGCTAGCGGCAAAGTTCAGCCCGACCTGCATGTTAGGGGGCCCCAGATGTGATGCATGCTAGATCAAAGCTAGTTATCCTTGTGAGCGTCTATTTGATGCATGGGATTGAAAATCTGACCAGACTGACACAAGCCTGGTGCGCTATATATTTAATGCCCCCGGGGCTTGTGTCAATTCTGAGTCTTTGAAAATCTGGCTCATGTTGCCTTTTATTTTCCTTTGCTACCTCTTTCGGTTCTTGCTGCTCAGCTTCTCTGGGTAACTCAGAAAAGTAGTGAAGTGCACAGCGCAGACAGTGCTATTTATATGCTGACACACGCATGGAGCCATGCTTTGGTACCTTAGATGGTGAAGCCGACCCAAATGTTCCAGGTTCTTGCAGGGTCCTAGTGTCTCCCATGCTAGGGACCAAAAGTTTGACTCTGTGGAGGATATGCTTCAGAAGTTCAACAGTTTCATGTAAGCAACTTTCCTTTCTTGTCTAAAGACCGAGGAGACCATAAACAAAAAGAGGTACTGTATGTAGAGAAGAGAAGCGGGGTAAGCAAATACTGAACTGGGAATGCAGCAGTATTTGCCACTGACTTAAAACATTTTTAGTATGTAGCTCAATAGTCGTAACTGTTCCATTTTGGACTAAGTAATCATTTTGTACCTGAAAGTTCCTAGATTATTAAAACTATGTTATATTATATACTCCCCAAAACAAAGGGTATTTGGGTTTTGGTTACCTGTCAGTACTCCTGGTACCTACTTCCTCTACCCGCCATCTCCGTTCTTCCAGTGGTGGCTTCCTGACTGTTCCTAGAGCGAGGTTAAAATCAGCAGGTGACCGAGCTTTTAGTGTTGCCGCTCCCGCTCTTTGGAACTCATTACCAACTGTAGTCAGGGAGGCCCCCACCGTAGTCATTTTTAAAGTCCGCCTGAAGACACTCCTATTTCTGCAAGCATTTGGTGTTTAATGTTGATTATTTATAGGATGTTTTATTTTAATTTTAAATGCCTATGCTGTATGTAATGTTATAAAAATTTGTACGGCGCCCAGAGCCTCCGGGATTGGGCGTCTTTTAAATAAATTTGCCTTTGCCTTTGCCTTTTGCCTTTTGTGACTAGCTGCTGTTGGGGGGGCGGGGGCTGCTGCTAAAAGGTTGATAGCACAGAGTCTCTCTAATCTTCAGAAGCGTGGTGAATGACTCCTGTAGTTTTGAGACTATAACCCAATGATCTGTGTTCTAGTTAATAAGAAAATGTAAACACAGTGGCTGTCTTACATACTGATAATGTCAGCAGCAACACCGCTTCGAGACAGTTCATCGGGGAGGAACGCTGGTGCTTGTGGCGTGGCAGTCATTAAAAGGACCTGCTGTAGCGTTTTCACTGCTATTTCGAACAGGGACCCTGGTGTGAGTTATTATTACAGTTGCGGAGAGAGCAGGTTCTTCAGACAATTTACAGCCACAGACAAGCCAAGGTTATGACAAAGTGTCGGGTGCTGGCTGGCTTTCTGCTCTCCCCAAACTGAGGGAGCACGCTGGCTTCAAGAGATACTGTGGCCTCAGCTGGTTCACTGCTAATACCTGACAAGCACAAAAGGCCACTCCGGGCAGAGCTTCTGATAAGCTGCTGGTTTACAGTACACTACAACAGCAGCAAGGGACAATAAGCGTGCAGAGATGTTAAGCTATTGTTTGTGTACAGGTTACTTCCTGTTCTAAATTTGTCGTAAGGTATTCACAATCAGCCACTGAGACAGGCACTAGAGCTGTACTTCTCAAGCCCTAAATCCTAGTGGTCTCATAGTAGGGCTACCAAAGCTTATTGGTGTGCTTGTTCTATTTTTTTTTCATCTCAAACCCCCTCTCTTTTCACATAGTATGCAGTGAACCAAATTCCTGGTGTCTTGTCACTTGAAATTGCCCCCCCCCCATCTTTATTGCAGGCAAGAAATTGTCAGTTCCATCATTTTTTTAACTGGGGATCCAGAGAGGTACGGGTTGTCATATAGAACAGAGGTAAGAAAAGCAAGCTGTGAACAAGCTTGGTCCACCCAGCAGACCTGGGTTTGATTCCCACAACCTGTTCACCCCTGGAGCACCCAAAGGTTTTATGTGACAATAATGGAAGCAAGACGGGAGTGGGTCCCTGTTCACCTGGAAACCCTCCGCTCCCAGTTATATCTGTGAACAAAATCTTAGTACTTTACATCTTTCTGCACTAATACAGCCAACAGGCACACTGCAGTGCTGCATACAGTAGGGGATAAGTCGTGTAAATCATATTAAAACATTAAAATGAGCAAGTAATTCAGGCATCTGGCACTGGCATTTTGGCTGAGAGTATATTGTCGTGAGTACACATTTTTTTGTAATTTTTGACCAGGGAAAAGGGCCCATTAAGCTGTGACACCTCATTTCCAGGTGAATGCATTGGGGAAAGGGGGCAGATATACAGATCAGTTTTATTGACAGGGAATGCTGGCCATGACACCAGGGAAACTGCTCTGTTGGAAGGCCATAACATGGATCCAGTAATTCTGCTTTCAGAGGCTTGCTGTCAGGTATAGGGATGGAGCAAGTCTGAGTTATGATAAGGGTTTTTGTTATACGGATATGGTCTGTTTTACAAACTATTTGATTTTGCTTTTGCCTCCTGGCATTTCTTTTATTAAGGTTAGTAAAAGGTGATGAGGTTTCACTTTTATCTCTTTTTTTCATAAATTCAGTATGGCAGTTGGCTTATTTCTGTAATGACTTCTATCTTTGTTGTAGTTACGTCTGATTTTTCTTGCAATAAAATGCCCCTACTCTTATTTGTTAAGTGCTATGGGATCTTTAACCTGACTAGTGACTAGAGATGGCAGAAGGGACTCCAGGTTCACATCTCATCCAAGGATGGCACCTTAACAGTTCCGTAGTGCCCCCCCCCATACTGCACTACAGTGTCAGTTACGAGTATTACTGCAATTGCCTGGTGTGGGGCTAGAACCCATGACATTCTTCACAATGATATGTGTACTTTGGGCATTATAATACAAAGGTCTCATCACTTTAAACAAAGTGGTTAGAACTTAGGGTGGAACCCACAGTAATGTAATGGAGACATATATGGGAAAATATAAATATGCCATTATCATGATGAAAACCAAAGATTACTGTGCAGTCATGTCACATGATGGGGTCATCTTCCAAAGAGAGCGGAAGGGAGGAAGGATGAGATGGAATACTCGGCACTTTTCTGTCGCGTGAATCCTAAGTTCTGATTAGTGCACCAGCAGTTTTCATTTGTCACTTTACTGCTCTGAACAGTAGCAAACGTGAGTCCCCTGGGGGTGCACGTTGGCCCAGTAGGAGCCTGTTGTACTCTGATACAGGCTCACATGTCCCAGAGTGGACCTGGGTTGCCTGTGAAAGGCCAGCCATCATCAAGGAATGCTGCTGAATGCAGTGCTTCCCCAAACGAAGCTGGGCAGTGCCGCTTTCTGCTGCCTTTATATCCCTTCCTTATAGTGGGTCAAGGATGTCGTCGTCCTTCCCCAGGGGAAGCTGTGGTCCTGCAGGTCCAGCAAAGGGTGCAGTTTGGTACTAAGGGTGGAGCGTGGACCTGGGATCTGAAGGGGGAAAACTACAACTGGAACTGTCAAAATGACAGTCCTCCTCAGTGCTCTTGGGTGTTCTACTATATGAATGGGGTTGTGCGAGCATTGTTTGGAGGGAGGTTGCCAGTGTGCCTAAGGAAATCCTCATACCAGTGTAGCTAAGGAAAGTCTTGTACCAGTGTACCTAAGGAAAAGTCTTGTACCAGTGTACCTAAGGAAAGTCTTGTACCAGTGTACCTAAGGAAAGTCTTGTGCCAGTGTACCTAATGAAAGCCTCATACCAGTGTACCTAAGGAAAGTTTTGTGTCAGTGTACCTGAGGAAAGCCTTGTACCAGTGTGCCTCAGGAAAGCCTTGTACCAGTGTACCTAAGGAAAGCCTCGTATCAGTGTACCTAAGGAAAGCCTCATATCGGTGTAGCTAAGGAAAGTCTTGTACCAGTGTACCTAAGGAAAGTCTTGTGCCAGTGTACCTGAGGAAAGCCTCGTGCCAGTGTACCTGAGGAAAGCCTTGTACCAGTGTGCCTAAGGAAAGCCTTGTACCAGTGTACCTAAGGAAAGCCTTGTACCAGTGTATGTAAGAAAAGCCTTGTATCAGTGTACCTAAGGAAAGCCTTGTGCCAGTGTACCTAAGGAAAACCTCGTAACAACGTACCTGAGGAAAGCCTCATACCAGTGTATCTAAGGAAAGCCTTGTGCCAGTGTTCCTAAGGAAAGCCTTGTACCAGTGTACATAAGGAAAGTCTTGTGCCAGTGTACCCAAGGAAAGCCTTGTGCCAGTGTTCCCAAGGGAAAGCCTTGTGCAGTGTTCCAAGGAAAGCCTCTACCAGTGTACCCAAGGAAAGCCCCCGTACCAGTGTACCCAAGGAAAGCCTCATACCAGTGTACCTAAGGAAAGCCTCGTGCCAGTGTACCTAATGAAAGCCTTGTACCAGTGTACCTAATGAAAGCCTCATACCAGTGTACCCAAGGAAAACCTCGTACTAGTGTACCTAAGGAAAGCCTTGCAGCAATGTACCTAAGTAAAGCCTGTGCCAGTGTACCTAAGCAAAGCCTCATACCAGTGTACCTAAGGAAAGCCTCATGCCAGTGTACTTAAGGAAAGCCTTGTGCCAGTATACCTAAGAAAAGCCTTCGCCAGTGGATAAACACTTTGATTTAAAAAAAAGACACTCCCCAGCGTTCTCTTTAGAATATGACTTTATCATGAATATAAATCATCATGAAAAGTAATCAGATGAGTGGTATGAGATTAGCCCTGGTATTGTGAAAGCAGTACTGCTGCAGTGGCTACAGTCTTTGACCAAGAGCCAGTTTCCAAAGGAAAATGGAATTGGTGGACAGCATAATCCATTCCTGTGTGACACTGATTCGCGAATGCCTACAACAGCCACCCAGTGTGTCTTTGTTTTCTGCGCCAGTGTGATTCATTTGCAGATGGCAAGCTCCCGTAAGCTTTTGTATCCTATTCACTGACAGGGAACAGCTTTTATCTGGGGCTTTTGTGCATCAGCAGCACTTATATTCAATTTTGTTTTTAAACATCATATTTCATTTGTCCAGGAGGCTGAATTCAACATCTGTCCTGAAAGTTCCAAAGGGGGAGCTTAAGGGCCTTGTGTTGTAGTGGTTAGAACACTGAACTGTGAATCCAGGCATCTTGGGTTCTAATCCCACCACAGCCACTGGCTCACTGAATGATCATGTGCAAGTCACTTGACCTCCCTGTGCTTCAGTGAGTCACAGTTATAAAACTGGGTAGAAGCAGCCCCCCCACACCAATCAAAATAACATTTTGCATCTGAGACAGACAGGCCATTGTGAGGTAAATATATTATTCAAATAAACAAGAACTTGTATATGGACTCTAGTTAAGCAATAGACTATGACCGTGACAATGCATGTATTACTGTGGGATAACTGCTTATTATGTTGGTTTGAGCATGCACAAGCAACATCTTGTGGCAGCAGCGCATTTCAGAGGTGTGTCAGTGTTGTCACCAATGCAGGGAATGCTTTGGTGGGCGCGTCCCTCAGCCACCAATCAGTGAGCATCCTGCTGATGACAGCAGTTTCAAAGAGAGCCACAGAGTTGAAAGAAATCTGCCGCACCAATGAGGTGCAGTTTCCTCACTGGAGCATCAGATGACAAGACTCCGTTATGTGCCTTTCCTGGGGAAACATTTCAATAAATATGGCTGCTCCTGCCATCTGCCACACACTCCCCAGAAAGCCAACTTTGGGGGTGCCCAATCCCCATGTCGGCATGTCCCCCCAGTTCAATTAATTTGCCGATGGGGGTGCCCTGTCCCCATTGGCATCATGTATCCCCCCCATGCTTAATTTGTTTGCTGACGGGGGTGCCCAGCCCCATCAGCATCATGTCCCCAACTTTGTTTTCCGACAAGGGTGCCCAATCCCCGTTGGCATCAGTTCCCCCTGGCCCAGACTCATGTGACACACTGGGAGCCCACCCCAGTGTGCCCAAAAGTATTTTTAAACCTGTAAATACAGAATATCTTCCCCCGATGTCTGTTTTTCTTTTGTCCCTGTAAAAAGAAAATGGTCCCTCGTCGTCCTGCTGCCCCACTCCCAACCGACACCCACCCTCTAAGCACCACACCCCTCACCCCATACTTACCTCCAGAGGTCCGGTGCTGCGATCTTTGCTGGAGCAGCACACATATGAACTCTTGAGAAGCCGACCGCAAACTGAAGAAAATCACAGTAAGCTGTATAATGGCATCAATTTTGGGGGGGGGGGTGTCAACGTAGGTGGATATCTCAGCCATTTTTTTGAATTTCAGCTCCAGATTTTCAACATGGGGTTCTTGGGACTCCACCTCATGAACATGTGACTGTCATTTAGTTACTCGGTCCCGAAAGGTGATTTCTGGTTGCTGCATGGAGTCACCTTTCGTGACTGAGTAACAAAACAACAATGCCACTGTTCATGAGGTAGGGTCTCAAAAAACCCATGTTGCAAATTTGGTGAAAAAATTCCCCAAAATGACTGCGTTACAAGTGTGGATTACAGTTTGCATTGCGCTCATAACTTTGTCAATTTGTAATATTCTCACTCCAGATTTTCAACATTGGCATTTTTTTTGCACCTGCTTATGAACAGTACAGCTGTTGTTTTTTACATCCTGCCCAAAATGTGTTTTCACACCTGTGGCGCACAATGGTGTGGTTGCTGTGGGAAATCAACTTTCAGGGCAGATTAACAAAATTGCAGTGCCACTGTTCATGGGATCTTGTTCCATGGATCTAGAAATCCAGAGGTTTAAAGTTAGGGGGCACGTCTTCTCCATGGTTATGGTGACCGTATGGAATGGTCTACTAGAGGAGACAGTGGACATGAACACAGTGCAGATCTTCAATGCTTCAAGGTACGTCTGGGCACATTTCTGCTTACAAAGGGAATCCCAGGGTACCCTGGGTAGTAGAGTGGGTAGGGAATCTCAGTAAACTAATACATATTTGTACAGCATACTGTTGGTCTCTACTGAAGTGGGGTGAGGGAACTGCTGGACCTAGAGTCTCTTCGAACCTTTAAATTATTATGCTACTGTGAATCCTGTAAATGAATACACATCTGCACAGCATACTGTGGGTCACCTCTTATGGACTGGGGTTGGGACTGCCAGACCTAGAGTACCTCCTACCCTAAATCACCATGGTACTGTGAATACCTATAAATTAATACATGATTGCACAGCATACTGCTGGTCCCTGCTCATGAAGCGGGGGAGGGTGCGAGGGACCTGCTTGGGGGGTTGCTGTACCTAGAGCCCCTTCTGACCTTAAAGAGCAGCTGACAATTCTGGATAACATAATATTTAGACACAATTCAGCTTGTATTTCACATACATGTGTATATATAGTTTACAGATTTCTCCACTCCCATTACTTATTACAGAAGAAATTTCCACAAAAAAACAAGTTTCTATCCCTCCGAGTTTATCTGCTTCTGGAGCTTTTTCCCTACTTGAAATTATAATGCTTTGTTGTGACATCATAGTCTGTTGCCATGGGAATAACTATGATGTCACAAGCAGAGTATTATGACATCAGGTTGGGAAGATACAATAGGAGCTGATGATCCCTCAAGGAGCAACTCTCCTGTTTTCATGCATATGACCTCAGTAATAAATAATGCGGATAAGAAATACAGAGCTAATGAGAAATATAAGCTGCTTTGTGTCTAAATATGATATTTTTCAAAGTTCTTCTTGAGGCGTCGGTGGCTCTTTAAATTGCTAAGTTACAGTGAATCCCTATAAATTAGTACATGTCTGCCCAGCATACGGTTGGTCCCTGCTTATGAAACAGGGGTGGGGCCTGCTAAATCTAGAGTCCTTTCCTACCTTAAATTACTGTGTTACTGTGAAGACCTATAAATTAGTACATGATTACAGAGCACGCTGTTGGTCTCTGCTTATGAAGGTGGAGGGGGGGACCTGCTGGATCTAGAGCCCCTTCAGACCTTATATCACTATGTTACTGTGAATGCCTATAAATTAGTACATGATTACATAGCATGCTTATTCATCCCTGTTTATGAAGTGTGTGCGTGTGTGTGTGTGTGTGTGTGTGTGTGTGTGTGGAGGGGTGCAGATTAACCTAGAGCTTGTTTTGACCTTAAATTATTTAATATTTGTTTATTGAAATTGGTTTACAAGGTAAACATAGAGAAATACAGTAAGAAGCTGGTTTACAGATGCAACTTGGAGGAGGGGGTGGGGAGGGAAGGCTGGGACATCATACATACAAGAGAAACATGCAATATATACTACTTTATGAAATGGGTAGAAAGAATGCTGGCTCCTGATTGGCCAAGAGATACTTTCAGCTGGGCTGTTATCCCAGCACAACGGCCAAACTGAAAGTAGCTCAACAAAATATGTTTAAAAATACATCCAGCTTACTAAAAGGGAATAAGGCACTCCAGGTAGTGCATTATGTTGGGCTAACATAGCGGCCCTTCTCGGGTGATAGAAGCACTCGACTTTGCCTCATACTTCAACCCACCTGAAGTGGAACATTATCCCACCATAATGCACCCCCTGTCATGCCAATGTATTACATCATTACAGAGTATACAGGAGAGGGTAGACCTTCAGCATGGCGGTAGCACTGCTGTTTGTGATGCCGGCAACCCAAGTTCAGGAATGAGATCAGGTCATCGGGAGCTGGCTGGGGGGAGGAAGATTGAGCATCCCAGAGGATGCCCTCCTGCACCAGGCAGGCTGGGTTCCATTCTGCCACCTGGGTGACCACAGATGGTAGCGCGGCTGGAGAAGGATGAAGAAGGGGGATGTCGCAGATGTCAGCATGCAGATGCATGCACAGCGTGCATGGGCTTACCTTGACATTGTCGCATGTGATGTCTCAGGGGTGGGAAGAAGGCAAAAGGCACAGCCCCAGCACCTCCACAGTGATGGCTCTGGTAAATCTGGGTCCCCACCTCCCCAGTCTGGCACCACCTGATTTGACTAGATGTCTGGGGATGCATTTCCCTACCCTGACCCATTCTGGGGGAAAACCAAGGCTCCATCTGGTAGGTGGCCGTGGGTGGGGGAGACAAGGGGATCAGGAGGTGCCAAGAGATCCAGAGGAGAAGGAGAGTCTGGAGAAGGGAGAATAAACAGTAGATTAAGAAACAAAATGGTCAGATACGATCACAAAAGGCGTAATAAAATCCGAGGACTGTTTAGCAGAAGTTACACTGTTGGGCAGACTGCTACCTAAGGCAAGGTTGTTACATACCTGATGGATTCTATGATGAAAGGCAAGCTGACCAGAATTCTGTTTTCACCTAGGAATGAGGAACCTGTTTCCAGTGTGGGAGTGAAGGTTGTGACTATCTTATTTCCATTCTCTGGTAAAAAAAAAAAAAAAAAATTATTTCTCATATTACATCTAATTCTATTCCATCATCAGTCACCAGACTGGACCTTCTGCTAGCTCTGGAGCAGGAAGCTAGCTTAGCAGCCATGTGGAGAGGAATAAATATTAGGAATCAAATATGGGGGGGGGGCAATAAAAAAGAACTTTAAAAAAAATGTAAATTGAGTAATTTGCAGTGTTTCAAACATTATTTGGTTACAGTATATGTTGGGTATTTCTTTAGTATGAACTGTATGGCTTAACGGTATCCAGTGATGACAGTGAATGTAAATGAGCGACTGTCAAACAGTTACCCTTTTGTGCTACCCTGTAAGGGTAGAGATGGAATACGAAAGTGACAGTAGGGGTCAGTGAGGGAAGGTGACTGGAAGAGGAGGAATAAGGAAGAGAAGGGGAGTGATAGGAAAGAGGGTTTGTGTGGGGAAGTGTGCCATGCTGCCAGTGAGCTAGCTGTGTGGTGTAGTGGTGAGGGTGGCTAGCTTTGGTGTAGGTACTGGGTTCAGGGCTGGGGATTGGGAAAATGTACTGCTGCCATTTTATTTTTGTCAGACTGTCTCCCCTTCCCTGACATGCCTTGGCATTGGTTATATTTAATACTATTTTATGTTGCGGATGTCTTGTCGCCCACAAGTGTACATCGCATTTGCTTTTCGGTGATGTACACTCACTGTAACAGTGTACACTCACAGTAACAGCAATCGCTGTTATGACATAGAACCGGCTCAACACGAAGTTATTTTTATAATTCATTTTTATCTGCCTGTTCTCCACAGTGCTGCCTCCATCCAGCAAATTACAGCACTCCCAGCTGTTATCTCACCTAATTTGTTCTAACTGGCCCCAACCTCACCATCTCCACCATACCCATTTCTCTGAATAGAAGTCCAGGGGCCCAATTGTCATAGGTGGGGATATTTGTGCAATTGCAGGACAAACTGTCATGCAAGGGTGGTTACCCTTGCGCATCCACAGTTCTGTACTGCATGTGCCTGATTTTTCTCTCAGCTGCCATTTAATGGCCATTTCCCTGGTTTATGGCAGCCTGCAGTACATTAATCATACAGCTATACCCAAACACCGTACTTAGCATTGTTGGGCGTAACATTGTTCTGCATCTGCACTTGCATGGAAGTGCCACCCTGCCTGGCTGTACTTGCATGCACACCAGTATCGTAAGGATTCCCGGTACTGATGAGTTGCACACAGGGACTTAGTCCTAGGGCCATGCCAGGTCCTTTGAATATCAGGACCTTGGTCACTATAGTGACCTAAATGGTTGCCATACAGAGCACTGGTGAAGCGGGTCCTCCAACAGTGAGAATGGAAGTTCTGTGCACCTGACACTTTCATCTCAGCTTGCCCCACACAAGGTTAGCATACCCATGATGCTTTGCAGTGGTTAGAGACTTTTATGGTATGGAAACACAAGAAACCGAAAATCTGGATATTTGTTCTCTGCTTGCTTTGGTTACAGATCCTACACACAGCTTTTCTTATACACTGCCTCTCCTGCATGCTCCCTCACCAGGGCTAGAGTCACAAAGTTTGCCCCATCACAAACCCAGTTTGTACTGTGCAGACTGGGTTTGCTAATATGGCATTCACAAAAGCCCAGTTGCATCTGCAAATTGGGGTTTCAATAAGGAGAAAGTTTTTTTTTTTTTGGGGGACACTAATGCAAATGAGGGAGAGGGGATCTGCATTGCCCTGCAGTCCCATTCACAAGCCATTTTCTCCACACAAGGGCCTATTGCGGGTCCTTGCATGGAGAAAACACCGCTGAGCCAGACCTAGTGGTAAGTCCACGCAGCCCTTGTGGCTAGGATGGTTCTGCAGTACTCCTCCCCATTCCCCAGTTCCCATCCTGTTATGTGGAAAATCATGTCCTTTGTAGTCTAGTGGTCCCTACTCCCTCCCTGTTTTCCGATCGCCGACCCAAAGTAATACTAAAAATATCCCAGGCAGTCTAGTGGTCCTTCTCCTCCTCTGATCCCAGAGTGCCATGCCCCTAGAATGTGAAAAAGATCCCCTGGTAGTCCAGTGGTTTTCCCCCACCCCCTTAGCAGATCACCATTCTGGTGAGAAGAACAAAATTCCTCTGGTGGTCTAGCGGTCCCTCCACCCATCTCCGATCTGCCCATATAGGGTACCGTATAGTTTTCCCTGGTGCCTAGTGAACCCCACACCCTGTGAGGGATTGTCCCACCCCCCCAACCTAGCCCTCAACCAGCACAGCCCTCCTCTCCCTCCCACGGTTGGCTGCCGACTGAGCTCTTAATGAGCGTGCTATAGTACCTATGCTGTCCATCTGTAAATAGCATTTTTTACCCCCTGAGCAATCGCAGAGAGCAATGCAAACTTTAGCGATGCCCTTTGTGATTATTTGTGAATCTAGCCCCAGGTACTTAAAGAGCCAGTGTACTGCCTAAAATCTATTTTAGTGTTCAAAAGCAGTCAAGTATTAGCTTTTATATCTGGGGTTCTTCTTATTTTCCCTTTGTTCAATTAGAAGATTTTTTACCTGATGTTAATTGGTGCGACGCGTGGAACAGCACTCTGCCTGGCAGCTGACATATCTAGTTCTATTCCCTCCAACTATGTCATCAGCATTGTGACCTCACAGACTGTGACATCATAGCTACTCAGGAAGAGTCGCACGGTAGCTGCATGGCTGTCACTTGTGATGTCACAGTGCTGATGATGTGCTGGGGAAAATAGAGTGAGATATGTCAGCTGCCAGGCAGAGCGCTATTCCACACATCCAGCATAATGCTGTCGTATATAAAACTTTCTGACGAGAAAACGGAAAAACAAAACTACTTCAGAGAAGTAAAAAGCTACAACTTACTACATCTTAAAATGTGTACCTTTTTCCTGTCTGCTATTTCTGGTTCCACTAACTCCTTAATGCCTGATTTCAAGACTGGTTACACTTAGGCAGTAACGGAAGGGCCATGTTTGGCAGCCATCTGGATGTATGGTAGAGAAGCTATCCAATCTATGAGAGACTGATAGGGAATGATTGATTTATTAATAAAGTGACCTTTCCTAATAGGCTCTCCATGGCAGGAAGGAGCAGCTTAACATTTTGGTCTTTGTGGCAGCATGGGACACAAATTATTTTTGGCAGGGAAGGGACCAGGGTCAGGCTGTCCCAGGCAGTGATGTATGCACTGTCAGAGGAGGTCACTGAAAAGACAGATCAGCTGATCGCAAAGTGCTAAGAACCTGAAAGAGGCCCGAGCTAACGGATCAGCATGACCCTTTCAAGAGCAAAAGGGTGGAAAAACGTCTCTTCTTTCCAAATCATGAGGCAGGGGCATACCTCTCAACTGTCACACATCACGAGGTACATCACTCATTTCATCTCTCCGAAACCCTCTCTCCCACATTGAGAAGGTGACATTCCACACTGGCCACTGACACTTTTAAGCAGAAATGTATAATAGCATAAGATGCTAGGTTATCAGCAAACATTATAAACATTAGGGCACTTACTGTATTTCCATGGTGTTCTGAGCTTGCAATGTCATGTCTGTTGATGTGTCACACATTTTGTCCCACAGTCAAACATCTTGCCACACGCTTGGGTGATGAAAGGTGGAGAGGTATGGGCAGGGGGCATAGGTGGGACCATTAAGCAAGAACAAAAAGAATGGAAGAGGAAACTGCACTACTGCTGTCACCACCACTAAAATCAAGAGGAAGGGTAAAACTGAAAGACTGAGGTATATTTATTATTTTTACAGTAATCATTCCAGAAGCTGGTCCTAGAGGACTGAGCAAGTTTGGGTGCTATATAGGAATGGGTGAACCAGTGCAGATAAATACAGAACCTTTTGGAATCTGGGCCATTTCCTGAAAAAAACAAAACAAAAAAAAAACATCATCAGAACCTTCTGTTAAGTTCTCATAAGGTCATGATTAAAAAAAATAATGATTCCAGAGCTGACTTGTTAGCACAGTTGTTGGGGAGCTTCTTTTCATGCTAGGGACCTGAGTTTGCAATCCCAAGGCTGTGTTGCTGCTGTGGTCCTACAGGAGGTCTTGGAAGCATCCACCTGAGTGCTTAGTGCATCCGGGGTGTAGTGGGGGAGAGGCTGGGTTGCCCACTCTGTGCCTGCCCCATATGTGTCCCTTGGGGAGTAAACCATGTGCAGCACTATACTGAAGGGAGAGGGCACTGGCTGGCTCCACTTCAACATGTCAATGCTTACATGCATTTGGAGCCCTTGCCGTCAGTGTCCCAGGAGGGTGGGGGTGGGGGTGGGGAAAAGCACATAGAAAACATGCCATCCATAGAATGATGACTCTGTATCTTGGGCTAGGGGTGCCCACAAAGGCTTCACCACAGAGGGTAAGCCTGGAGAATGATGATCAGAATAAGCTGGTGCTAGGCTGGGTTGTCACCGATGGCGATTGGACAGAACAAGGACAGTCGAAATGTGGAGAAGGAGAAAAGCCCATATTGGAAAACAGTGTTTTTGGAACTCAAGATCCACCTCCCAGCAGGTATTTATCCATAGCGAAGGTTAAGGTAGTGAAAAGACCCCAAATGAAGCATAGGAAATGCCTGCAGAAGAAGGCCTTGTGGCCTGTTGTGTCTGCTCAATGGGTGGTTGCTTGCCTTTTATAGGTCCAAATCCCCTCCACCCCCTTGATCATCCCCTGGTATTTGTCCCACCCCCTCTTGAAGCCCCCATATATTTTACACTTACTGCTTCTTGTGGCAGTTTGATTCATCTCTCCTCCACCCTCTCTGTGAAGTAATACTTCCTTGCTTCCCTCCTGAACCTACCACATACCAGCTTCCTACTGTTTCCCCGTGTGCATGTAATCTCACTGGGTTTGAACAATTTGCTGGGGTCCACCTTGTTGATACTGTTCAAGTATTTGAAGGTTTCAATCATATTCCCTCTCTCCGTCCTGGTGTCTAGCGAGTATATGTTCAGACTTTCCAGCCTCTGCTTGTATCTGTTTCCCTCCTGACCATGTATCATTCTTGTGTCCCTCCTCTGGATAGCCTTTTTTGTATTCATGTCCTTCCTCAGATGCAGATTCCAGAACTGCATGCAATATTCCAGGTGTGGCTGTGCCAGGGGCAGTATGTCCTCACTGTGCCTGCTTCTGATCCCCCTGCTTATAGTGGATAACATACGGGAAGCTATACACAACAAGCCTGTGTCTGCATCAAGACATATCTGTAGCAACCAGGAACCTTGAAAGCAAAGCTCAAGAGGTTCCCTGGCTATAACAGAAAACTTGAGATGAAGACACAGGCTTATTGTGTATGGCTGTCCATACGTTATCTTTTATAGTGTATGAGAATCAATGCCCATTTCAGACAGTAATGGGGGAGGAACTTGAGGGTTGGTGGCGGGCTCAAATTACTGATTCAGATTGAGGCTAGTGACTGCAGCTGCAGCTGTTTCTATAAGTTCAAGTTTAAAAGAAAAAATAGCTTACAGCTAGAGGAATGCAGCTGTGTGGTGGCATTCTGAGTTGTGCTGCAGTAGTGACATCACTACTGCAGCACGACAACATACTAATGTCACTACTGCAGTTCAACAACCCTATTCTGGGCATAGATTTCCATGCAAAATAACATTCCGCCATACACTATGTACATATTTATATAGGGGGTGTGTGTGTGTGTTTAGAGGAAGGACCCAATGTGCCAGGTCTGTATTCAAGCAATGAAAACTGAGCAGATGGTCATTCCTGCAGATTAATGACTGGTGGGATACCTTGGGCCACCTCCGAGCAGCCAGTTGTTAAACCCAGGAAATGACTGGCTGTGAAGCTGTTATTGTGATTATAAGTCTAATCACAATGCAGCCTTGGTTTCATAGTTGTTTGTTTTTTTGTATGGAGCTGTTTCTCTCTGGGGTGCTGGCAGGGCTTCCAGCCTCTGCTCAGCTCCTGACTGGCCACCATCTCCTTCCAGGGGTTCATCTGCCTTTGAAGTCCCCCATGATTTTGCCACCACAGTGGGGCCAGGAAAGAGAGGACTGTCCTCCTCATCGGAGTCTTGATCGAGTTTGAGTGGCAGGGTTCAGGAGTGATGGCTCGGGCCAGAGTGGGTGAGTGGGACTTTCTGGTGCACCACCCCTGATTTCCCCTTTTTCCTCCCCTGCCCTGGCAGCAAGCATGATGCAGTCATACATGTGTGCGGAGTCGCACATGTGGTATGCACCAACCGCCAGCCAAGCCCCATGCTGTGGTGCTCCCACTGGTCTAACACCATGCCTCCACATGGTAGCAGTGTATGAGAGGTGCCGCAAATCCAGCCTTCCAAGGAGAGGAGAGCAGTCTGCGGACATTCAGTCCTCTCCCACTCTGGCTGACCCCCAACAGCCCGAATCTGTCAATCATCCCGGGTTGCTGCCGTGGTAGCAGGTGAGGCGCCTCAGCCCTCTGTGCCACTGGGCTGGTCTGCAGTTCTGTTTGTCCTTACTTTTGCTCAGTGTTGTGGAATGAGTGGTACATCACGTGGATGTCTGATGATGCTCTGTTGGATGCTGTACAATCTGTGCTTGTCAGCTTGAATGGCCACTTCTTAGAGATTACTAACCAGTGCAGTAGCCAATCAGAAGCTGACTTAGGGGTTAGGGTCATGAATATATAATTAACCTTATAATAAATGGTAATGTTCACAGTGGCGCATGGCGTATCCTTCTAGGGAACTAATTGGCTGTACAGCATTAAGTACATTGAGCACAAGACTTGCATTGTTTTTGTACTAGTTCCTTTCACTCACCAGTGATAGCTTATGGTTAAAATGAAGTTTAAAATACATTTTATACTTTAAATCTTCAAAAACCAAAAAGGTTCTGGTACAACTTGAATATGGATCAGAGCCTTTCAAGTTGTAGTAGAAACTTTCAAGATCTCCAACTCTTTTGTGGTTCTCCCATTCCTAGCTGCATAATTCTATAAACTGGTACCTCAAACGGTGAAGGATACCTGTGGAAAAAATGCCCGATGTTCACCGCCATATGCACTGATAAAATGATACAAATCACGAAACATCGGGAGCATGTTAAGTGTGGCAGCTTTTTCACTTTAACAAAACTTATCTATGTACAATATAATGCAGGGGTGGAGCTCTGTCTTTCTTACCTCATTGTTCTAATAGATGGTACAAGTGACTCCTCCAGCCCTGAATGAGTCATTCTGATTTACAGGACAGGGCATCCAGGGACCAACCCCTCTTTCTTCCTATGAACTGCAAATAGTGAAATGAAGGGTATCCCTTGTAACATGGGCATGTTGAGAGTATGAATTCCAATATGCACTGTAGGGTATGACCTTCGTGTAGGACAGAAAGATTGTAAGTAGCAAAATGAGGGCTGTATCATAATGTATGCCTGTTGGGAGGTATGAGACAGCATCTTCTTAATGTTTAATATGTCTGTGATGGGATAGTAGAGAGGGCAAGAAACGTCTGTTTGCAGATAATGCTAAAGCTTTGCAGGAGGGTTGACAATGTAGAAGGAGTTAATATCATGAGACAGGGTGTGAGTAAAATGGAAAAATAATAGTCTAGTGTTGGGCAGCAAAATTCATCGCATCACAATGCATACGGGAAGGCAAACAGAATTAACGTATGACACAAAAAACTTATCTAAAGATCTGCACTGGGCAGGACATACTTTGATGGTATGTGATATATTAGGTGTACCTGTGACCTTTCACTTATCCTCTGTGTATTCTTGTGACTTTGTACTTCATGTGACTTTCTGCTTGTTCTCCCCATTTTCCCTTCCCCCAGAATGCATCTGAAACAGCAATTCTGCTCAGAATGCCTTCCTGGTGAAACACTTAAATAAATAAATAATTCACAGTTCCTTTGTGTAATTTAGAAGTAGAAAAGTCCTCCTTTTACTACTTAGGACCAGCCATATGGAACACAATCCTAGTCACATTAAGACCTATCAGTGGAAATTATCAGCTTGAGCAAGATAAGACCATGGATGCACTTTAAAGCTAATGTGCCTCTGCTCTGCTGCTGTGAGTTAAAGGTCACTTAACTGAAGTACCTGTATAAATTAGGAGTAACTACTGTGATCTACCTATTACCAAGTGTGTACCACCAGTGAATGCCTGTAACACTGGGTGCTTTTTTAATCTAAGCGTTATGTACTGTACTGTTTTGTTTGCTGTGATGTATTGCTCTCTTGACGAGGTGCCTTTGTAAATGAGTCTATGACTCAAATGTTTGTAAACCGATGATCTAATAAATAAATAAATAAAAGTAACTGAAGGGGAGTATAAATGTGTAGCTTTTTGATTCCTAGACTAGCCTTTTAGAATTAATGTATACTGTTGTCAAATGTTTTATTGTGATCTGACTGCCTAATATGTATGTATGTGTGTGTATGTATATTTTTTTTTTGGAAATGATTTAAAATTATTTGTTATCGGTTTAATGTAAGTAATCTGGGACCTCACTGTAAATGAGTTGCAGCTGAATTGAGTTTCATCCCTGTTCATACTGTGATATGAATAACATTTTACTATACCATACGATTGCCAAAAAGTGCAAGGTGATGCACATACGTAACAGTAACCCTGGAGCAGTGTTCTGTATCGGTGGTATCCCAGTTTCACATGTGGAAGAGAAGACAGACTTGGGTGTAATTAGAAAAAATAATCCAAAAGTTACTCCCCAGTGTATTAATACAGATGGGAAAGCCAACAGAATGTGGGGGTGCATAGGGAGAAGGCCTGCTACCAGGAGGAGAGAGGTAATGCTACTACTGTATATATCCCTGATCAGACAACATGCAGAGTACTACATGCAGTTTTGGTGCCTGTATCTAAGTAAAGATCAGGATAGATTAGAGACAGCGCAGCAGGAGGCCACAAAGATGATACATGGACAGTAGAGTAAAATGCATGATGAAAGACTAAAACATCTTAACGTGCTCACTGGAGAGTAGAAGGAAGTAACAGGCCACAATGAGGTGTGCATTAAAGGATTTGTAGTAAATTACTTTTCTGCAAGATGCAGCTATGCTTTAGAAACTGTGTGTGTCCTGCAGCATGGCAGCTTTCCCTGCTGCCACTTGCTCGCTCAGTCTCTTGCTCACAGACTGTCTCTTGGCTGCCATAGAAACCACACACTGTGCTAACCTCCACCCCCTGCCTCAGACTTAGCTTAAATTAAAAAAAAAACTAAAAACTACCCACATCTCCGGAACTGCAGAGTTCAATGTGCTTTTGTAGATGTTGGTTTCACAGCACGCGCACTGACTCCCTGGCAGCTGGTGCTGCGCCAGTCCGCGTGCTCTCTCACTCCTTGCTGCGCTGGTCCAATATAAAATAAAAATCATAGAAGTGGATAGAAACAACTTACAATGGATAGAAACAACATACAAATAACACACAATGAAACAGAAGTGTGTGTGTGTGCATAAACCATGACAACCACCAAAAAACTACAACTACAGAGACCACAGTAGGACAAGATCCATAAGTTAAAAAAAAAAATAAAACTGATATGGGAGGATGAACTATTTTATTTAAAATAAACAAAAAGATTTACATTTGTTTTGTTTCTCAATCCTATTAATTTTAATCTTGACATGCATGTACAATTCATGTGTCCATTTCATAAGCACAATAAGACACTCCGGGGGGGGGGGTGCTAGACACTTCCAGTGCACTGCCAGAGGCTGAAGGCTCTCACACTGCGACCTTATGCCTCACTACACCCCTGGTCATGTGCTAGAAGTGTCTAGTGCACACCCTGTCATGTCTCATTGCTTACACAATGCATGCCCCAGGGGTGTATTAAGGCATGAGGCCAAAGGCTGAGTGTCCTTATTGCCTGTGGGAAATGCATCACTAATCCATTAGTGCACACCCTGGAGTGGCTTGTGCTTATAAAATGGCTTGTTGTAGGTAATGAACTTTTCAGCCTTTGTAATGAGATCTGGTTTCTGACCGTGCATTGTTAGTATTTTAATGCACAGTCATGTGACGGCTCTCGTCCAATTAGGTTTCTGGATTTACTCCTTTCCATTTTATAAGGAAGAGAAGGCATGATAGAAACTTACAAGTTCATGAAAGGCTTGATACAGTGGACATGGCAAGTTTTGTTTATATGAGAAACAGTATGTTTAGTGAGGATATGCGCATAAAGGAGGTTCAAATAGACTTAAGAAAACACCACTTATAGAAAGGGTAATTGGTGAGTGGAAAATGCTTCTAGGTAAAATGGTGGAAGCAAAGACAATAGCAGGGTTCAAAAGAAGTTGGCACACACTTAATGTTATTAGACAGGATAAGGTGGGAGGAGGGGAAGGGGATTCAGGGTGTGTGTAATAGATGTTAGAGAGATTCCATGTGGGGAATCTTGGGACAGGCTGTATGGACTGTTCATTCTTCTGTCCTTCTCATTTTTCTCTGTTTCTAATGCTGGATAAACAGACTGTGAGTAGTGAAAGGAAGGGTGTCTTAGGGTGACTGGAATCTGCCGAATGGAATCAGATTTGTTGCTTTGTGATCTGATTTTTGGATTTAGGATATCTGGATCTGCAGTCCGAAAATCCTAAATCCTAAACGGAATCCTAAACATGTTTTTACATAGGCATTTAGGATTTCAAATTTGAATCTTAAATCCAGTTTTTAGTATGGAGTTCAGTACTGGTGCCCACACTTCAAAAAGGACATTAACCTGCTGGAGAAGGTCCGGAGGAGGACTACAAAGATGACAGTGGGTCAGTAGGGTAAGGAATATGAAGAAAGGTTGAGGGCACTGAACATGTACTCCCTGGAAGACAGGAGAGAGAGAGAGAGAGAGAGGACACATGATTAAGACCTTCAGGTACTTGAAAGGGATAAATAAGGTTAATAAGGAGAGCCTCTTTAAGTTGAGTGGCAACCATAACACGAGGGGACACAGTCTTAAACTGGAGGGTGGGAGGTTTAGGTGGGAGGTCAGGAAGCACTTCTTCATGGAGAGGGTGGTGGACACTTGGAATGTGCTGCCGGAAGAGGTGGTCTTGTTGAAGATGGTGGGCAGCTTCAAGGAAAGCTGGGTTAGGCATGGGGGAATGTAGGGAGGGTGGGAGGAGTGGCGAGGAAGGGCAGGGACAGTAGCACAAGCTGTGGACCCTGCAATACAAACAGACTAGATAGACCAAATGGCCTTCCTCTGTTGGCTTCTTTGTATGTTTGTATAGCAGACTAGTAAGCAAGCTGGGTAGCTTAGGAAAGGGTCCAAAGGTGGTAAATTGGGTAAGAAATTGGTTAGGGGATAGGCAACAGAAGGTAGTGATAAACGGAGTTCACTCTGAGGAAGGGAGGGTGAAAAGCGGGCTGCCTCAGGGATCAGTGCTGGGACCAGTCTTCTTTAATGTCTTTATAAGTGATTGCAGAGGAGCTGGAAGGGAAAGTCTGCCTCTCTGCAGATGACACCAACATCTGCAATACGGTGGACACTCTAGGAGGGTGGACAGGATGAGCAGAGGCCTGAGTAAACTCGAGGCAGTGGTCAAGGGTATGGCAGCTGGGTTTCAGTGCGAAAAGAGCAAAATAATGCACTTGGGGCACAGAAACCCAGAGGCAGAGTACAAAATAGGTGGAGTAGTATTGATGACTACCAAGCAGGAAAGAGACCTGGGTGTAGTCATATCAGATGACCTAACGGTGGCCAAGCAGTCCAACAAGGCTTTCAGGAGGAATAGTGGGATGCTGGGGTGCATTGGGAAGGGTACTGCCAGCAGAAAGAGAGAAGTGATATTTCCTCTGTGTAGGTCACTGGTAAGAACCCCCTTAGAGTACTCCATCCAGTTCTGGAGAACACATCACCGGAAGGATATAGATATAGGATACAGAGTGGAGGTGGTCCAGAGAAGGGCAGCTAAAATGGTGCAGGGTCTGCATCAATAACCCTACGAGGAGAAACTAAAGGACATAAATACATGCACCCTGGAAGAAAGGAGAGAGAGGGGGATATGATTGAGACCTTTTAACACCTCATGGGTGTAAATAAGATACAAAAGAGAAGTATTTTTTAGAAATAAAAGATGCTCAAGAACAAGGGGAAATGCTGTGGAGCTGGGGGTGGTGGAGTAGATTCAGGAGCAATGTAAGGAAGTACTTTTTCACAGAAAGAGTGGTGGATTCCTGGAACAGCCTATTAGTGATGTTGGTGGGGACAAAAACAGTGTGGGGGGGGGTGTGTCAAAAATGCCTGGGATAAGCACAAGGGAAGGTGGAGGGAGAAAGAGCCATAGATCAAGTACAGTCTGCAGTAATACTGTAGGTAGGGAAACATGGGCAGACTGAGTGGGCCAAGTGGTTCTTATCTGCTGACAAATTCTGTGTTTCTGTGTAATGCCAGGTTCTGTATCACCCCAGCCAGAGCAGGAGAGCAGTCCACCAGATATTCAGTCCTTCTCCCCCCTGACCGACCCTTTGCAACCCAAGCTCACTCCTGAAATCAGGTCATCAGTGCCGTAAGTGGTAGTGCTATGATTGTGTCAGTGAGCTGGCACTTTAAATAGTTTTTTTCCCTGCTCTCCCCAGTGGCCTCCCTTCTGGCTAGCCTCAGTCCCAGTCCCATCACCCTGGCATTCCCCAGGGCTTTCGGAGGTTCCTCCCTTAATCCCCTAGAGCTTTACTCTCTGGCAGGGGTGACAGAGCCTCCCCCTTACCTTCTGTCATGGACAGGATCTGGTGGGGGAGGGTCTGTACCTGAGTATCCAGGTTCAGGGTCTGCAGACCGCGCAGCTTCATCTTACTGATAGGGAGTGTTTTCCTGTTGTGTTATTGAGTCCCCTGGGATGTCAGCATCAAAGGGTGCACTAAGCACATCCCACATGAGCGTGTGGCATGTGTCATCTGTCAGTGTCCCCACTAGCTACCCTAGCTGCACTGCAAACTGTAGTCACCCAGGCAGCAGTGTCTGTTGGGATGCTCAATCCACCTTGCCATCGCTAACCCTCTGACAGCCTGAGCTTACTCCTTAACTCGGGTTGTGAGTATCATAAGTGGTAGTGCTACTGGTGTGTCAGCGAGCTGGCACTTTTACACTATTTTACAATATATTTCCACAGGATAGCCCAGCTGACATACAGTATCTTGTTTGTGGTTGGCTCTCACTTTGACCCATTTTGAACCTGTTTACCCAGGATGACACAGCGGAGCTGCAGTATCTCATTTTCAGTGGGGTCCCCCTTTACCAAATTTTTACAATGTATTTACTTAGAGTAGCCCAGGTGAGAGGCAATTTCTCATCTTTAGTGAGATCTGGCTTTTAAAATGTATTTATCCAGGATAATTAGAGCAGCATATATGCACATCTTTCAGTGGGGTTTTGTTGTACTGAGGTCTGGCATTTACTCATTTTGACTATATATTTACCCAGGAAAAAACAGATGAGTTGTAAGGTATCATTTTCAGTAGTGTCCTGCTTTTACCCATTTTTAGACTGCATTTACCTAGGAGAGCAAACTGGAAATGCAACATCTCTTTTTCAGTCAGGGCCCTGCTTTTATCCATTTTTACAATGTATTTAGCCAGAAGAGCCTGGCTGAGAGGCAATATCTCATTTTCAGTGGGGTCCATCTTTTAAACTGTAGTTGAGTCAGGACAGAACAGCTTAACTGTATAGTTGCAATGCGATATTGCTGTACTGTCGTCCTGTTTTTACACATTTTACTATATATTGACCCAGGATAAAGCATGAGATATATCTCGTTTTCAGTGGGGGTCCTGCTTTTAAGCATTTGTACAGTGTAGTTGACCAGGACAGAGCAGCTGAGATGCAATATCTAATGTTTTAATGGGGTCCTGTTTTGACACATTGCATGAACCTCTTTCGGTTCTATTTAGAACACCTAAAAAATCTAAAAAGTTCTGTTTTTGCACCCAGTGTTTTGCACAAGTTTGCAAACAAATAACATACAAACGTACAAAAGTTGCCAGCAGAAATTAGGCCTCTAGGTCTATCTAGTCTGCTCGAGTGTGCAGCTAACCCCTACTTTGCAGCTGCTCGTCCCCCCTCCTCCACCTTCCCAAAAAATCCCTTCTCTCCCTGTCCCAAACCCTCTTGAAACTACCCACCATCCTACAGGATACCACCTCCTCCAGCAAAGTGTTCCAAACTGCCACTACTCTCTCTGTGAAAAAGTGCCTCCTCACTTCCGTCTTATACCTACCTCCTTCCAGTCTAAGTCTATGCCCTCTTGTATCCCCCCTTCCAGAGCTTGAATATCTCCACAGTACCAAACTTATTTATTCCCTTTAAGTACTTAAAGGTCGCAATCATATCCCCCGATCCCTGCTCTCCTCCAGGGCATACATGTTAAGTTCCCTTAATTTCTCCTCATAGGGCCTATTCTGTAATTCCTGAATCAACTTTGTCAGCCTTCACTGTACCCTCTCCACCAATCTCACATCTCTCTTCAGATAAGGGTGCCAGAACTGCACACAGTATTCCACGTCTTGGTCTGACTAGTGACTTGTAGAGTGGCAGAATGACATCCCTGCTGCTGGAAGAGATGCTCTGCTATACAACGCAGCATCCTTTTGGCCTCGCTCAGCCTCCTGGACTGCTCTGAATTGTTCATATTTTGCTGGTCACCACCCCTGGATCCTTTTCCTCTTCAGTGCTAATGACATTTTAATGAATAATTTGCATTTCAGACACATGAACTATTATTTAAGTAGAGGGTTTTTTTTGTTATAAATTTTAGAACTGATCAAGTCCTGGGAGGTTTCTGCTTGTCCCTGACTGGCACTGTCATTATAGAATGCCCATGAATAAAACTTCAGAAAGGTGGAGAGGGGGCACAGAAATGCTGCAGTGACAAGTAATACTAAATTATTAATGTAACTGACCAATGCACATCCTTCTCCAGTGAGAGAGATGTATTGTTGAAATGATTTACTGGCAAAAAAACCAAAACAGAAGTGTGTACAGTATATGTGTGAGGGTTGAGGGGCGCGACTATTTCTCATTAGGAATTAGGTACCCTGATCCTTATTGACAGGTGATGACTTTTGTCCATGTTTGAAGACAAGTGCTGATCTCAAGAGCTGCACTCCGCTTGTACGGTGTAAGCGCCTTTGATAGTTATGAAGATTAGTTGCCTGGCTGCTGCCTTGCAGGAATATATCCCTTTCTTCACTGTCAGATTAGCAGAAAATTCTTACAGGCCTATTCATCTTTCTCCTAGCTTTGCTGTGTAGATAATTTGCATCTCTGCCCAAAGGCCTAGGCCAGTTCATTGTGAGCAGTAGCCCTAGCTGGCTGCAGTGCATCTCGCTCAACCTTGGCAGGGTCGGACTGCAGCACAGGTGACCCACCTGAAAAATGAATGGGGGGACTGGAATGGGAGGCCCAGTGGTTACACACTCCTGTCAGTATTCCACTGAAATACTGTGTACAATTAGGATCTTAAGCATATGGAAATTCATATGTTTAATAATCCTGTTGTATCAAAGTTATGTCTGAACTGTGGTTCAACGACTTTCTCCCAGCACAATCGTTTCCTGCCTCCGCTAGCGCTCAGCATTCAGTTTACAGTCAGTCATTGTCCGCTTACAAATGGCAGACATGGCCACTGTGATTTTTCAAACGTGAAAGTAATTTATTTTCAAAAACTGAAGTAATTGTTCTTCAGAGCATTGTTAGAGGAAACAAGCACGATTGAAAAACCTATGGGCTACATTCAGGAATGAAAACTGCCAGAATTTCCAGCGGTATTCACCCCACCTCTGGTGGTATAGCCCCGACTGATGCAGGATCAGGTTACCTGGCAATGGTAACTGGCTGTGCGCTGCCTTCTAGGATGGCACCTGTGGTTGCAGGGAGTGCAGTATCTAAGACCGATGGGCTCATTTGCGTGTGCTGTGTATGGGAGTGCAACTTGCAGGGCTGGGTCTGCCGGTGAACATGTGGGCAGTACATAGGCAGGGAATGATCCCTTCTTGACTTCTGACAGCATCTAAAACACTTGGAACCTACCCTTCAGTCTCCACAAGTCATGTGCAGTGTGCTTTTAAATTGCCAAGTCTGTGGTATGGGGCTGTACACCACAGGCATCAGCTATAAATGAAGACTTTGCATAGCTGTCCTGCTAGGGCCTCCAGTCCATCCTACAGCAAGAGTCTCCACGACATCCCATGCCCCTGATTCTCGTACCCTACGCCTGCATATCAGCATTGCAGGACAAGCAAGGCAGGAGATAGCTTATGAATATTCATGGGCTGGTCACTGCCCAATCTATGGTCTGCCTAGTGGAGCACATCACTGTTGGGCACCATGTACCTGTCTCCGACGGGAATGTGGCAGTACTAGGTTCCACACATGTACAAAATGGTGCTAAGTCGGGGGAATCCTGAATCCAGTACAATGTATGGGTAACCAAACATCTCAGCTGTGTGTGCATCTCAGCGCTATTGTGGCATTATAAGTACTCTTGAGCTTCTCTCTCGAGGTCACTATGATGTTATAACAGCCCCTCAATATGAACACAGCCTTGCCGTCTATGATTGCTCATACGCTATTCTCTGTGTTGTGCACTGCTCTGTTTTTTGCATCTTATATTTATTTGTGGTGGTCAATAACCTCCATTTAATAAGAAAATAGACTGCATGTGCAAGTATTCACAGAGTTCGAAAGATGTGGAAGAGTCAAACTGAGGAGGGGAAGGGAATCATCTCGAAATTTCCAGGTATTCAGGAAGGGCTTGAGTCCATCACTGGACACTGGACCTCAAAATGCGAACACAGCATCAAGCATGGAGATGCAACCTCAGTACAGTATGGAAACTAGTGTCCTTATTTGTGTAAAGCCTAATTAGGATTTAATATCATGGATCATTTATGAATTTCTGCTTTGAAGCCTGAGTTTACAGTGTGTGACAGCACTTTCTCCTTGTGGGGCAGCATCTTTTCCTCGAGGGATGGAGCAGTTCCGAGGGGTAAAATGAGGAATGTGCTTCTTATTATTGGGCAGTTGAGAGCTATACTATAGTGAGTACAGGCAGACCGGAGTTATTATTGGCTGAACAACTTCTAAAAGGGAACCCTACCAGCACCCTGAAATGCAAATGAGCAATTAACATCATTTACAGTATAATTCATAAAAGTGGGCAAATCTTTTTTCCAGTTGTAATTAGAGATAAATAAGGTTCTGAACAGCTTCTTGTTTTTGAACCTATAGTTCAGAACTAGTAATGTGCATACCTTTGCATTTTAATCATATGCTAATTGCCTGCTGTTTGCACATTTGCATTTCAAATCACAGGAACTGTATTTAAGGGGAAGTTCTTTTTGGTTTCCCATGGAAGTTTTTTTTTTTTTAAGTTCTCTGCCTGCTGCTGATTAATAAGCAAATGTATATGAAGTATTAAGTCTGACAAGAAGTTAGAAAACAAAACAAAAAATTGTTAGAAACCTTTTTTTGCTCTTAATGGACTTCCCCAGGGCTAGCTTTAGGGTTTTGGGGGTCCCCAGCTGAATTAATGAAGTCATGGGGCCCCTTACTTGGCTCACCTTTACCCCTTGTGTTTGGGCGTAGCCCATATGTGCACCATTTAATTTTATTTTCAGTACAACCAGTAGCAAGTTAAAACATTGTTTTCTATTATTTATTTTTCCTCCTGGGAGCCTGGCAGGCGGCTCCGTTCCCTCTCTCGGAGGGGACTCAGTCTCCAGCTCCACCTTCTCCCACTGACTGACCGGTGATCCCCACAGCTTACCCCACCTGTGACAGGGTCAAGGCGAAGGGTGCTGGCTTACCTTCCCTGGAGACCAAGATCCAGATTCCGGGCATCGGGACAGGTGCTGGGGGCCATCCTGGAGCCTGCTAGCTCAATTTCCTGCGTAGTTTTCTCCCTCCCGCTGACGTCGTGCATTTCGACAACATGCTTTGACCCATATCTCTCCAGCCATCGCTAGAAGGCGATCAGCAGCGGAAGGCAATCCTTCCCCTTCCTGAGAGAGGAGAGCAGTCCTTCAGATGCTTGATCCTCTCTCTCCCTGCTGACCCTCAGTGGCCTGAACCCATTCCCGAACCCGGGTCACCAGTGTGGCATGAAGTGTAGCGTCAGCGTCTCAACCTCAGTGCACACCAGGCTGTATGTTACATTTTTAGGGGAGATAATATTGTTACTCCTTGGGGCTGTTCTTCCCATCCCATTCATTGTTGGCCATCTGCCTGCTATTGGCTGGGTCATAGCTTGGTAACACATGTCATGACATCATGAAGCCATATCAGAAGGAGCTGCACAGCTCTTTATTGACTTTTTAAAAATGATATTGAGATAAAAAATTGTAAAAATGAATAAGGTAAACGATTCTGGATGGGGGTCCCAGCAACTGCCGGGTTTGCTGGTACTTAAAACTGGCTGTGCTCCCACACCTCATCTTTGGCCCTGCTAATCTCCTGCACCCTCCTGGATACCCAGTATTGAGCTAGCCTCCCCTTGGCCCATCTTTCTTGCTCCATTTCTGTCTCTCTATGTGGGCCTCCTCCCCTCTGTAGGCTTACCAGAGTGGAGGAGAGAAATAAGCATGTGTGCCCAGGGCAGTCTGGAACATCGAGGGAGCCATGGTTAGAATAGGCCCAATGTGGTGTAGGCAAGCAAGGTAGTCATCAACCAATGGAAGACTGGCATGTCCACAGTTTCAACCCTGCCCTTGTAACAGAGAGGACAGATGCCAATGCACTCCCTGAGTGTAGGATGTCCCTCTGTATCACATCTCCCCTCCCTGTGGCTGAGCTGCCTTTAATGCTACCTGATGCCTAGCGCTAGGGGGAAAGAATGAGGTTGTACACCTGGCATCCAGTCAGAGGCCCAGGTCCGACAGACAGTGGATCCACAGCCCACGAACAGGGCGATGTATTGTGGGATACTGCACTCTTCCAGGATTGCTATATATCCACTTAGAAAAAACAGAAATACTTATTCAAAAAAATCCTCACCCAACCACAGGGCTCTATAGTACATGCCATATTGGAATGCTAGGGGAAATAGGTGGCGGTGACTGGGTGTTCTGGCTCCAGAACATTTTGGGTTGACTAGCTTAGGGAATGTAGAAATCTTATGTCTGAGGTACACCATTTGTAGTCACTTTACCTTCTCAGCCTGTTTCACAACATGCATCTTGTACTGAAGATAGCAGTAGAGTGCTGCTATCCCCCAACCCCCCCATTGTGGACCCCAGGCTGATCATCTGCACAGAGATGCAGATTGGGTTGGACCAAATTCAGTAGGTGGTAATCAGCTGTTTCGGGATGTGTAGAGCCTCCACAGCTGTGCAGTGAGACCTCTGGGCATCATGGCCCTCTCAATGCACCCACATGAGTGCAGAGCATTTTATAGATTGGGCCCTGAGGGTTTATCTGCCTGACCTAGTCCTATCCATACTGAGGTCATGGGGACATCACAGTAATTTTTACAGTAACAGATTACAGTGTCGCAGGCTGGAGATTATGACCTTTTAGTCAATAAAAGATCCTACTTATGAATAGCTATAGTATTATAGAAGGAAATGACTTGAATTGGTTTCCTGGAATGCTCTGTTTCATGTATTATAGAATGGAATGACTTGAATTGGTTTCCCACAAATGCTGTGGTCTTGTATCATAAAGCGGAATGATTTGAACTGGTTTTCCTGGAATGCTGTGTTACTGTATTATAGAATGGAATGACTTCAGTTGGTTTCACTGGAATGCTGTGCTATTTTATGATGGAAGGGAATGACTTGAATTTGTTTCCTGGAATGCTATTTATTGTACAGTATTATAGAATGGAATTAACTGAATTGGTGTCCCTGGAATGCTATGTTATCATATTATAGAATGGAATGACTTGAACGGTTTCCCAGAATTCTGTGATATTGTATTATTGAATGAAATGACTTGAATTTGTTTCCATGGAATGCTATTTATTGTATTATAGAATGAAATGACTTGAACTGGTATCCCGGAATGCTATGTAATCATATTATAGAATGGAGTGACTTGAATTGGTTTCTTCAGAATTCTGTTATTGTATTGTAGATGTGAAGCATCCCGACCAGTCATAGCACTTCCTTCAGTTCTTGGCGTGAGGTACTGTTATTGCTGTAGAGTACCTCCATGGCTGAGCACTGCGCTGGCTTGATGACTATTTCAGCCACTAACTTTGTTAAATAAAATAGTTTTTTAAATTTAATAAAGTTAGCGATCTATAATAATTTTATGGGTCCAGTCGGAGGGCCTCTTATGACTATAAGAGTGTTGCCTCTTGTGTCCTTAGGACACAGAACTGCTCATCTTCTGTTCTCAGTCCTCTGTTCCTAAGAACCCGTGAGGTGACACTCTTATAGCCGTAAGAGGCCCTCTGACCGGACCCATAAACTTATATTATAGAACAGAATGACCTGAATTGATTTCCCTGGAATGCAATGTTATTGTATTATAGAATGGAATGACTCAAATTGGTTTCCCTGGAATGATATGTTATTGTATTATAGAATGGAATGACTTGAATTGGTTTCCCCGGAATACTATGTTGCTGTATTATAGAGCGGAATGACTTGAATTGGTATCCCCAGAATGCTGTTTTATTGTATTATAGACAGGGCCCCTAGTGTTCTGCAGTACTTTGTCCTGATCTCTGTGGCTGGGCTCCTAGGCTTGTGCAGTAGCATTTTCTGATTTCTGCAGCATGACTGATTTACTTCTGTTGCAGAATGTAGTCCTACCATTGGCTAAAATATGATGAGATGTCATCGAAGACGACACATGTCAAGCATAGAGGAGGGGTGTCAGGGTAAATGAGATGGGGAAGAGAGCCAGGCACTAGGGAAAAGCTGGATTTGAATGAACATTCACCAAAAACAATAACTTCTGTGGCATTATATATACTTTGTGGCATTATACTGTATATACTCTGTGGCATGATACAAGTTCTGCAGAAAATTCTGCAACTGCGGAATTGCAGAATTACAGGGGCCTGGATTTTAGAATGGAATTACTTGAATTGGTTTCTCTAGAATGATATGTTATTGTATTGTAGAATGGAATGACTTGAACTGGTTTTCATGGGATGCCATGCTATTGCGTTATAGAACAGAAAGACTTGATTTGTTTTCCCCAGAATACTGTGTTATTGTATTATAGAATGGAATGGCTTGAATTGGCTTCCCAGGATTGTATTATACTGTAGAATGGAATGACTTGAAGTTGTTTCCCCGTAATGCTACATAGTTGTATTATGGAATGGACTATCTTGAATTGGTTTCCCCAGACAGCAATGTTATTGTATTATAGAAGGAAATTGTATGAAGTTGTTTCCCTGGAATGCCATTTTAGTATATAGAATGGAAAGATTTGAATTGATTTACATGGAATGCAGTGTTATTGTATTATATTATATTATATTATATTATATCGTATTATTGTATTATACCCCTTCTCCTCATATTCAGTTCTTGCCTCTCCCCCCTCTCTTCTCCATCTGCCCTTCTGGGTCATCAGTGTGCACAACCTAACCCCATCCTTTTTACTCCAACAGCACTTGCGTACTGCCTCGAGCCTGCTCCTGGTACACTCATGCACTATAAATGGTTCTATCGCATTATTACTGTTTTGTATGTTTATACTGTATGCTCTTTTGTATGATTTTGGACATGTATTGTAATTTATACAATGTTCCACTACTGTTTATTGTACAATACCTTGTGTTCCAACTGTTGCACAATCTTACAATGTTGTATTGTTTGTACTACCCACATACTATTGTAACTGATCATCCTTCACAACCCTATGTAACTCCTCCCCCCAGGTCACACTGTGAAATGAGCAACTTGTTGTTCAGTGTGCGTGTCTCATAGAATGGAATGACTTGAACTGGTTTCACCGAAATGCTATGCTATTATATTTACTGGTGATCCCCTTTATCACACTGTTTACAAGGGTCTCCAAAATGCTGTAATAACCTGAAAATGAGTTATTACAGCATTCACAAACCTTTCTTTCACCTCCAGTATCCTTTGTGTGTCACTCAGTTGTACTGCGCCACTTCATTGGCTCATGCTCTGTGTGTGGGTGGGCTGAACAGTGTTAAAGAAATGGCAGCTTGGTCTTCCGTGTACTGATGAGCTGCGATTGTTTACTACCTCCCAATCTTTACTAGATTTTTATCCTTTATCTAGTTGATCCTGCCTTTTAAATACAAAAGAAATATCTGGTCGATCCACTGTGTCTCGGTTCAGGAGATGCCGATTCTGAGTGCGATCCAGGATGGACCCTAGGACAGGCCGCAGCTGACAGTTTCAACAAGAAAAAAAAGTCCATTTGAGAGAGCGAGAGAGGGTGACAGTGTGTGTGTGTGTGTGTGTGTGAGAGCAAGTGAGAAAGAGTGTGTGTGTGTCTGTGTGTGAGATCAAGTAAGAGAGAGATTGTGTGTGTGTGAGCCAGTGAAATAGAGAGAGAGAGAGCATGTGTTTGTAGGCAAGGGAGAGAATGCCAGCACAAAAGAGACTGACCAAGGGGACTTACTCCTTGCATCAGTAATTATAAAAAAATAATAGATATGCATCTGCACTCTTATGGATTTTTTTACACACCCTCAGTGTGTGATGACCTCATAAACCTATTGAGCTTCGCTGTCAAAGTTTTTGAGTCATCTCACTCCTAGGGTGCATAAAAAATCCACATCACACAGTTATATGTCTATTATTCTCTTTGTATTATAGAACAGAATGACTTGAATTTGTTTCTCCAGAATGCTATTTTAGTATTATAGAATGGAAAGACTTTAATTGGCTTCTCTGGAATGCTATGTAAGTGTATTACAGAACAGAATGACTTGAACTAGTTTTCCTGGAATGCAATGTCATAGTATTATATAATTGAATATCTTGAATTTGTTTCCTCAGAATGCAGTGTTATTGTATTATAGAAGGAATGACTTGAATTTGTTTCTCCAGAATGCTGTTTTAGTATTATAGAATGGAAAGACTTAAGTTGGTTCCTGCAAAATGCGATGTTATTGTATTATAGAATAGAATGACTTGAATTATTTGTTAATACGTCCCTTGGAACCACTCGTTGCTGAAAGCAGGTGGTTTCCGCAACTTCAGCTGGGTGAGAACAGCAGCGAAGCTGAGCTGTCTAGGCTCAAGCTGAAGGCACGTGAAACCACTGCTTTTAGCAACAAGATAATTGAGGATGTATATATTATTGATCAAGAGTGATCAATAATATATTTAAAAAAATGAACTTGTCAGAATGTGTTGGTTTCCATGGCATCTGCACGTGAGACGCTCTTCACGGAATAAGAGTGCTTCACATGTAGAGGAAAGGAGTGCTCCGATTGGTCAGGAGTGCTCCCACGATCTATAATGGTTTATAGAATGGAATGACTTGAATTGGTTTCCCTGGAATGCTGCGTTATTGTATTATAAAATGGAATGTCCTGAATTGGTTTCCTTGGAATGCTGTTATGTTATCATAGTATGTAATGACTTGATTTGGTTTCCTCAGAATGCTGTTTTATAGTATCTCATACAGCAGAATGCCTTGAATCGGTTTCCCTGAAATGCTACGTTATTGTATTATAGAATGGATTGACTTGAATTGGTTTCCTTGGAAAGCTATGCTATGTTTTTATAGAATGGAATGAATTGAATTGATTTTCTGGAATGCTATGTTATAGTATTACAAAAGGAATTATTGAATTTATTTCCTTGGGATGCTATTTTAGTCTTACAGAACAGAAATACTTCAGTTGGTTTCCTGGAGTGCTATGTTATTGTATTATAGAATGGAATAACTTGAATTTGTTTCCCCGGAATGCTATGTTATTGTATCATAGAACGGAATGACTTGAACTGGTTTCCACAGAATGCAATGTTATTGTATTATGGAAGGGAATGGCATAAATGTGTTTCCATGGAATGCTATGTTATTGCATCATAGCATGGAATGACTTGAATTGGTTTCACCGGAATGCTATATTATTGTATTATACAACAGAATGACCTGAATTGGTTTCCACAGAATGTTGTGTTATTGTATCATAGAATGAAATGACTTGAATTAGTTTCCCAGGAATGCTACTGTATGTTATTATATTTTAGAATGGAGTGACATGACTTGGTTTCCCAGAATGCTATATTATTGTATTACAGGATGGAATTACTTGAATTGGTTTCCCCAGAATGCTATATTATTGTATTGTAGAATGGAATGACTTGAATTGGTTACCGTGAAATGTTATGTATTTTTTTTAACTTTATGTGTATTGTTTTGTATAAAAACAACGCACAGTTTGAAACAAGATCAGGACATTACATTTCAGATTACAATCAATGGATCGCCCTCCTCTCTTATTATACACAACACTCCCGCCCTGTTCTTTTTGATACATCCAAAGGGGAAATCCAAATATATTTGTCAGTTCAGAGAGGAAAAATTCCACTTAAGCTGATATAAAGCCCATGAGCTGCATGGTAAATAAAACACCTCCCATATAACATAATGTCTTCCTCTTAATTAGGTCACCTAATCAATAGGTGCAACCTTAATACACCATGCTATTTCCTGGTTATGCACCTTAGGTACTTTCCAGTATTATATGCTGCTAAACCAACTTTGTAATTACTTCTTAGTAAATTCTGTATCAACTACAATAATATCAAATCGTCAGAAATGATAACTTCTTCCCCTAAAGTAAATGTAGCTCCACTAAACGGTTATATACATTGAAATATCTATGGTAACTTCCCAGAAGCTATAACGAAACAATCAGGATTACCTCTGACATCTTAATTAGAAAGAAAAAGAAACTAGAGTCCGATATTCATAACACAGAAAGGTATAATATAAACTCTGTCCAATTTTAAACGGGTGAAAATGTGGACTCAACAGTGATTGAGCAGAGTAACCACAGTTCGAATGGTTCTGTATTTTGGATTTGAATATGTCCATACCCTTCAACTATCATCTTCCTCTCCTTCTGATAAATCCACCTCTGGCCTACACCTGCTGTGGTCATGCTGTATTTGTTTCTGACTCCATTTTAGGGCCTCATTTGGGTCAGAAAAAATAAAGATTTTGCCATCATATAAAATTCTCAGCCATGCAGGAAATATCATTCCGTGAGGTATTTTAGCCTCTCGCAACACGGCACACACACCAGCAATGTTCTTTCTTTTTTGGTGCATTGCATAGCTAATGTCTGAGAAAATCTGTACAGTTTGACCCTCACAGAGAAGGGGCCCCCCTCTATATAGACATCGCCAGCAGATAATCCCGAGTGCCGATGCCATCAGTGTCCAAGACCACGGTACGAGGTGCCTCTGGGTTCATTGGATGCCCTCTCAGAGCAATACAGTAAGCCTTTTGGGCATTTTGAATTTTAGGAGCCACTTCTTCCCCTAATTGTTGTGCGAGCCATTCCTGAAGCAAGCAATAATACCTGACAGGATGGGCAGTATTGGGCAATACCGGACCCGACTAGGGCGTAATGAGGCCCGCTGCAGGCAGAGGGCCTTATAGTCCAGGAAGGTCCGCTGTCCATATCGCCACCCTGAGGGTATTATTGTGCTTAGAAAATGGACAACTATATTAACAATGATTTTTTTAATTATTTTATTTTTAATTGGTTAAACACTATGCTGCTTGCTTAGTTTGAAATTAAATAGTTCCTCCGCCTGCATTGGATTTTGGTTGTTATGGTCACACACACACACACAGTAAAATTGATTTTGCTTTACATTTTGTTCTTTTTATATGTATGGGTGACTGCGAATAAAAGAAAAAAAGCCTGCTTTACATCATTAATGTGAAGGTGGCGGGCGGGCGGCCTTGCTGTGCAGCGAGTGAATGAACTGGAAGTCTGAAGAAAAGCAGAGGTGGCAGGCAGGCAAGCGTCCACGGTTTTGGAGCAGGTTAACTTATTTTTTTTAAATTGGGAGATGAACGGAGGAGGTGGGCAGGTGGCCATGTTGTGGAAAGAGAAGTACAGATGGTAGATCAGTACAATATTTGTGGCCATGTGCTTTCGGCAATGCGGGCACCGTCACAGTAGCGCTTACCAAGTGACTTGCTAACACTATTCTTCAAACTGAAAAACAAGTTTTTTTCACTTACAATTGCACTTAGTACCCGGCATACTGAAGGTGTCTTCTGTTTGTTATGTTTTCCTTTTTTTTGCCTGCTAAAGTTAGAGCTGTGGTGGGAAGACCTTGGGGACACCAAAAGTGAAGCGGTAGTGGGACATCAGGAGCTTGTTGGTGATTATCTGAAACCATTCTACTGCCCGTGGTACAGATCTGAAGCACCGTTATTTTAGGGAGTGCTGTGGAGGTGGGAGGAGCAAGATTATTGTTGGCTCTGTCAGAGTAATGGTGTAGAGATTTACATGATATGGCACAAGAGTGTATTTTATAGAAAAAGAAGAAAATAGCTAATGCAGTGAGAGATTCTGTGTGGTTTTCTTAGGCAACAGGCTCTGAACGATGGGGAGCTCTATCTCTCGCTAAGTGAGAAACAAAAAATGGTGGTGATTTCATTTTCTAATTAGGTGGTTGCAGCCAATTAGGAATCAAGGATGGGCAGTAGGATATTTCAGTGGGTGAAAGGGTGCAGTAGGCTGGCACTTTTTATTTCCTGGGCTCTATTGAACGTTAATGTACCCCCTGGCAAGGGTACTAGCCAATCAGATGCCAGGAAATAAAAGCCCATTTTCTAAGGAAAAGTAGTAGATGGTCTCCTCAGCACCTTCAGGAATTCGATTAAATGAATGTTGGCTGCTGGTTCAAGATTCTCCAGCATTTCAAGCCTGGACTTAAAGTGGTTTGTTTCTCCTACCATCGGCGAGATGGCTCCCATTGCTGTATCGGCTCTCTGGTTGATTCCACTACCATTGTCTGGACCGTGTCCAAACTGGTTTCTAGAGCCACCCCTCGATTTGTTAAACTGTCAAACCTCTTTGCTAGCCCTGCCACAGTATAAATGTCTGTCAGTTTTCACTCTGAGTGTTTGCAGGGTTTCTTCACCAGGTTCTGATATTACTTCTTCTCCACGGCCCTGAGCTGAGCACATGGTGGGAGCCACAGAAGTTGTTTTGCTTTTTGCTCCCGAACCATGCATTTGATCCTTACTAGGATTTTCTATCTTATTGTAGGCAAGTTCCAATATTAACAAATCTGATTTTTATTTCAATTGGTTTCATATAGCTAACTTTCCAAAGTTTGTAATCTCCAGAGTTATGTTGAGCTCTAAAGTTTAGCAGCCATTTTGCTCAGGCTCCACAGCGCCCCTTCCCGAATGTTCTGTTATTGTATTATAGAATGGAGTGACTTGAATTGGTTTATAGAACGGAATGACATGAATTGGTTTTCCCAGAATGCTATGTTATTGTATTATAAAATGGAATGACCTGAACTGGTTTCCACAGAATGCTATGCCATGTTATTAGAGAATGCAATTACTTGATTTGGTTTCCTCAGAATGCTGTTCTATTGTATCTCATAGAACAGAATGATTTGAATTGTTTTCCCCAAAATGCTATGTTATTGTGTTATCGAATGGAGTGATTTGATAGCTGGCCCACTGGCTCAGGGGCAGGGTGCTGACCTATGATGCCAGCGACCCAGGTTTGGGAACAGACCCCGGGATGTTGGAGGGCCTGCTGGGGGAGAAGGATTGAGCATCCAATGACTGCTCTCCTTCTCAAAGGGGGAGGGTGGTAGAATGTTTGGCACTATACGGACACCTAGCAGAGGCTGGGTGTACTGCATGCACCAACGCCAATACATTCGGGGGCAGGGGACGCTGGCCATCATTGCATGTCCCCACCACCATACATCGGAGAAAACACTATTGCCTGCCACCTTGATGAAGCCCACCCTTCTGATTAGCTCCCAGGCTGGTCCCCTGACCTGTTCCGCTGATTGCAGCACTTAGGACCGGTGCTGCAACCCCACCCTGGGGGGTAAGCTGGAGGTATCAGGGAGTCATGGCCAATGTGGGAGTGGGAGCAGAGGGGTCTGTGACTGGGCTGAGGTACCGGCAATAGGCAGCACAATAAAGCATAATAAAAAAAAGAATGGAGTGATTTGAATTGGTTTCCCCAGAATGCTATTTTATTGTATTATAAAATAGAATGACTTGAATTGTTTTCCCTGAAATGCTATGTTATTGTATTATAGAATGGAGTTACTTGAATTGGTTTCTCCGGTATACTATGTTATTTTATTATAGAATGAAATGCCTTTAATTGGTTACCTTGGAATGCTATGCTATGTTATTATAGTATGGAATGACTTGAATTGGTTTTCCCGGAGTGCTTTGTTATAGTATAACAGAAGGGAATGACTTGAATTTTTTTCCTTGGAATGCTGTTTTAGTCTTACAGAACAGAAAGACTTCACTTGGTTTCCAGGAGTGCTATGTTATTGTAATTTGTTTCCCCAGAATGCTATATTATTGTATCATAGAGTGGAATTACTTGAACTGGTTTCCCCGGAAAGCTATATTATTGTAGTGTAGAATGGAATGACTTGAATTGGTTTAGCTGGAATGCTATGTTATGGTATCATAGAATGGAATGGCTTAAATTGTTTTCCCTAGAATGTTATGTCATCGTATTATAGAATGGAATGACGTCAATTGTTTTCCCTAGAATGTTATGTTATTGTATTTTTTTTATGCCAAATATCATATTTTTTTCAAGCAGCTTGAGTCTTTCTTAATGATATTTTATTGTTGGTCTGTGTTGTTTCATGGCGCTTTTTTAGGTAATGTTGTTTTTTTACCTGTTTGTTGCAAAGGCTGGCCCGGTATGGGGGACAGCATAGAAAACATGAATTCACAGGTAGAAAAAGAGCCGTCTGTTCATCAAGAGTGCCCAGTCCCTACCTTACTCGCAACCAGTCCAACACTGGTAGGGCCTACAAAATATTTCCACCTTGTAACTCTGCTTTCTTGATGAAATGACCTCCACTCAACCCTTTTCCCCTCTCCTTTATTTTCATCATACCCCTGTGTCCATCCCACCCTCTCTTGAAACTTGTAACCGTCTCAACACTGAAATTACTTGCTGCATTGGCCAGGAAATGAACACAGATCAACTGCTTGGAGGGCAACTGTGCTAACCACTATACTGCTAATGTTAATCAAAAATTATAATGACCCAGCCAGCACAGTGGTAGTTGCACTGCTTGTGGTGCAGATGACCCAGGTTTGGTAATGAACTTGGGGAGTTGAAGGGTCAGCTGGGGGGATGAGGTTTGCGCATTCATAGGACTTCTGTCCTCCACTGGGGTGGGGGGGGGTGCAGAGCTTGGTACTTGATGGGACCCTAGCAGTGGCTGGGTGGTAGCATCCTGAGACCCCAAGTGTGTGAGCAGCAAAAGGGCAGATGCCCAGTGTGTGTTGCTACACATCGGCATCATTGCACTTCCTCCTCCTCCTCCTCCTCCATGACTGGTGGGAGAACAGGGAAGAAGAAATGTGCTGGCAGCAGGATGACTCTGGCCACCCACAGGCCCCAAATCCACACCCAATGACCCAGGCAATGCTGCCTTCATGCAACTGTAAGACCTAGGAGAAGTCAAGATGACAGGGCTGGAGTGGCTGGCATGAAGGGGACCACTAGTGCACATGGTAAAAAATATTTATTAAGAACATTATAATGACCCCAAGCACATCATGATGCCCCCTGGAGACTGGAGTTTGTGACTCTCAGAATGCCATACCAATGTCAGTTGTGGGCAGGAAGAACTGAGGAAGTGAGGCCCTCATCTTCCAGGGAGTGTGCAGGTGCTACTCAGCATTAACAAAACTCAGTCTGGCCAGTCACAGAGAGTTATTGGTGCTGGCTGTGAAAATCCTGTTGGTTAGAGTAAGGGTGCAGACATGGCAAGCCTGATCATCAGGATTGGGGGTGGGGGTGGGCGAGAAAATGTGAACAAGCTTTGGAAAAAGAGAAATAGAAGTAGTCTGTGTATTATATTTGGAAAAATACATCTGCATAGGGCCAGTGCTGCTGCTTGTGATGCCGGCATGCAAGCTCAGAAGTCATTCTGGGGTGCTGGAGTTCTGGAATGGAGGAGGATTGAGTTCACTGAAAAATTGTCTCCTCTTCCAGGGAGGGAGGGAGACTGTCTATCTCCTGCTACATTACCTCTGCTTGGGGACCCATAGGGGACAGCACAGCTCTTAGGCTGCCTAGTGGGTGGGAGGATGTCGACCTGATTCTGCAAGCTAGCATGTGTGTATCTGCGTGTCTTGGAGTCCCTCGAGTCAATGTCCTTGCTGGAGGGTTGCAGGAAAACAAAGGGGAGAAAAAGCAGGTTGATGGGACCAAGAAAGAGCTATTGAACCCTGCCCCTGCCAGTACCACATGGCTGGTGACATTGCTCCACTGTGGGCCACCACACCACTAACCCTACCATGAGGGGTGGTCAGCCATGGTGGCACCATGGCAGAAATGGGGACAAGGTTGGGAGGTCTGTGCAAGGAGGCTGGATGGGGCTGCCTGGCTGGCTGGTGAAGAAGATAACAAGCAAAACAAAATACATCTGCATGAATGTAACTATTTTATGTAACTGTGACACTCTGCTGCTGTTATTTGTTCACTGGACCCTCTAGTAAACATGGGCATCCACCTAAAGGAGCCTATCTCAGTTTGTCAAATTTAGTGTTCATTATGACAGACATCTTGGTGAATGTGCAGTGTCAGGGTCTCAGTCTGCAGGGCTCCTGTTCACATTTTGTGCCACTTTGGTGCTGGTAGAGAAATAATGAATAGTCACTCACCTTCTATACCTCTTTTGGCCACCTTTGATGACATTTTTCCTGAACAAATTGCTGTAACCACAGAAAACTGGCATATAGTGTGGCTGTTTAGGAAAACTGCCTGTCCGTTTGGTGGGAGTAATTATAAAGCATTTGGTGGCATTCGGTGGCTGCACAGCAGTCACTTTCAAAATTCCACCCTTGGTGTTTTGCATTTTCTAACGCCTGTTGTGCATGTGAACAGAGTTGTTCCCATAGAAACACAGAAAAAAAGAGTGAAACTTCAAGAAACAATGTCTCAGTGAAAAGCACATCCTTTGGTTGAGATTCAATATAATTCTGTTCAAGGACACATTTTGCCATTATTTTTTAAGCCCATGTGCAATAGGAAAAGTGATGAAAGAAATGCAGATCTTAAAGGGATACTGTCAGCTTTTTCACAGTTCTATAGCCTGTGCTTTCTTTTTTGTCTTTCAATTAAATTCAATTGAAATGCAAGATATCGAGTCAAAACAGAAATATACAAGGAACATACTTATTCAGTTTTCATATCAAATTAAATAAGATTTACCTTGTTAGTACTGAGTCAGAACAGATAGGGAACAACTGGCAGACTGTGGCGGCCAAGCAGTCCTTTTCTGCTGACAAATTCTGTGTTTCTACATTTCTAGTATTTTAACAGTCATATAACTTAATCAAGTTCTAATAATATAAATATATTGTACTTCTTATAATTAGCTATCGATTTGAGTTGAAATTGATAATATGTTCATATACATATTATATTACTGTTTTTCCTGACACTCTATTATTATTGCACTAAAAGGTAAAAATAATGTAGCTAGGAAAAAAAAGAGTTTAGAAGGGTAAAGTTTATATGTTTGAACTGAGTATTAGATAGAAAGATAGACTAGGGAGTTGAGAGAGAATAAAAGGACAAGTTGTCGTGCTACAAATAGATGTATAATAAGGGTTCCGGATTTTCTTATGGTTCTCGCTTATTGAGTAAGGGCATTTCTTCTGGTCCCTTAGCTAGGGGTGAAAGGGTGATTAAGATATGGGCTTGCAAAGAAACAGATCCAATTGATAAAGTTCAGTTGGGGGTTGCAGTTTGAAGAATCTGGGTTTTGATTCTGAGTTATTTCTGGGTTTCCATTCCTGCTAATGAGGACTCTATAGAGCCGCGTTTGGTTTCGAATACTTTATTATTTTCTCTCTGGCAGTGTACCAATCTCCCAGTTTTAAGTATTTCAAGCAGTTCCCAATTCCATTAATGTAATGTAGGGCCAGTGCTTTCAAACAAGACTCTTAGTGTAACTTTTTTAACTGTTGTCTTCACTAGAGAGAAGGACGGACCAGTGCCACAAGGGAGTTGGAGGGGATGGGGTGGAATAAGGGAAGGAGGGAGTCATGGATGACGTAATACAAGTGGACAGTGTGCATAAGGGCCTATGGGCTCTGAAGATGGATAAATCCCCAGGACCATACAGTGTACATCCAAGGGTCCTAAGGGAATTGGCAGAGGAACTAGCGGACCCCCTGGCAGACCTTTTTAACACCTCTCTGGAGTCTGGGAGTGTGTCCCACAGCTGGAGGACTGCACACATGGTGCCTCTCCATAAAAGTGGGTCAAGGGATGAACCAGGGAACTACAAAACAATCAGTCTGACTTTAATAGTGGAGAAGCTGAGGGAGACTACCCTGAAAAAAAGACTGGTGAACTTTCTGATGGAAAATGGTCTACAGGATGACAGACAGTATGGGTTTATGTTGAGGAGTTCCTGCCAGACTAACCTAATTGAATTTTTTAACTGGGTGACCAGTGCAGTAGACAAAGGCCTATTAGTTGATGTCCTGTATCTGGACCTCGTCAAGGCCTTTGACTCTGTGCCTCATAAGAGACTGTTCATGAAGTTGGAAGACCGGGAGGTAGGGGCCAAGCTTGCTAGATGGGTCAAAAGCTGGTTGCAGGACAGAAGACAAATGGTGGTGGTTGGAGGGGGAATTCTCGGAAGCTAGGCCAGTGACCAGTGGGGTCCCACAGTGCTCAGAGCTCGGTCTAGTGTTGTTCAATGCTTTTATCAGTGACATAATGGATGGGATCAAAGGTAAAATCTGCCTGTTTGTGGACAACACAAAGCTCTGTGGGAGGGTGACGTTGGAAGAGGGGAGACAGGAACTCAGGGAAGGCCTGGCTAGGTTAGAGACATGATCTGGCATTTGGCAACTGGGGTTCAATGCTAAAAAGTATAAATTTTTGCACTTGAGGGTGAAGAACCCAGAGATCAAATACTGGTTAGGTGGTGTGCAGTTAACAAAGTCAAAGGAAGAAAAGGACCTGGAGGTAATCATTGCGAGTGACCTGAAGCACTCTGCACAGTGCAGGAGAGCAGCAGCAAAAGCAAATTGAATGGTGTGTTGTATAGTCAAGGGGATTACCAGCAGGAAGGTGGAGGTCATACTGCCGATGTACAGGTCATTAGTGAGACCGCACCTTGAGTACAGTATGCAGTATTGGTGCCCTTACCTTAAGAAAGATGTCGACTTGCTGGAGATAGTCCAGAGAAGGGCAACCAAGGTGATCCGAAGAGGCTCAAGGGGCACAGCATGTACTTTCTGAGGATAGAAGGAAGAGGGGGAACCTGATTGAGATCTTTAAGTACCTTAAAGGTATTAACAGTGTGAGCACTGGGGGCCTCTTCAGCCTAAGTGGGAACAAGTCCACTAGGGGCATAGTTTAAAACTAGTAGGGGGAAGATTCAGGAGAGAGATGAAGAGGCACTTTTCACTGAGACAGTAGTGGTCAAGTTGAACGAGTTGCCGGAGGAGGTGCTCTCTCTGAAAACAGTGGACAGCTCCAAGAGAGGCTGGGACAGAGTGAAGGGGAAAAGGGTTCTCAAAGGGGGGTCACAGGTGAATTGGGGAGGGGGTCAGGTCCCCTCTGTAAACACAGGGAGGGAGGGACCTGCACACTTGAGCAGACTAGATAAACTACAAAGCCTTTGTCTACTGGCATATTCATATGTTCGTATGTATGTATGTAGAAATTTGATTTGAATGAATTTAGTATTGACTGAGTAGAAATATTTGATTGAGTTTAGCCAGATATTTCTCCAGTTCCAGTTATTTTTTCTTTAGTTGCTGTGACCACCATCTGCTGTTTTCTGTTGCTTTCCTTGAACTTTGTTGACTAAAAGATCATGGAAGCTTGATATTTAAGGTTTTAATTGGTTGATTCTGAGGAAGACTCCGTGTCATCTGATGAGTCTTGGCTGTTTTATGGAGCTATATTTATTTGCAACGCTACTTTTAGCAGTTCGTAAATCTGATGATCTGCTTCACTTACTTTATATGTGTTTTTGATATCCTCAAAGTATAAGAGAGAACTACTTTGTTGAGTGCCAGCTATAGTCCAATTTTCTTTAATTAGGTGGTGTTCTCTGTATTTAAAATTGGAATATGTATGTACTTTGTGGCATTTAATAATGCCATCAGGACAACAGAAAGCTCAGGTTGTAAAAGTGTTAAAAAGCTGACAGTGTCCTTTTAAAAGGACATTTTTTTTAACATGAGAAAAAGACTTATCTTTGCTAATGTGATGAAATTCTAGTACCTGGCACCCAATATCTAACAGTTTTATAAAGTCTGTAAATGAAATCTGCTCTTCTGGCTGGGTTAAAAAAAGTTCACTAGCTCCCCTAGACATTTTTTCCATTCTTTGTTTCCTTCTTGTCATTCGCTGACCCTGGAACACCAGCATAGAATCATGGCAGTAAAGAGTCCAAGGTGATACCCGAGGTAGAAAGGAGGAAGGCCAACGGGTTCCCACAGATAGCTCACTGTCCCACTTTGGGCTGTATGGTACAAATGAGGGGTCTTTACTCATACCATGCAGGAGTCATTTATTCCAGCAGCAGGAGGAGGAAATCTCTGAATGGTTGTTGAGTGATCCCCCTCCCCCGAAACAAAACATGGGTTTAATCACACGTGGAGTACTTTCAGTTGTGGGCATACCAGTACAGAAAGAACATGGAAGGACTTGAGAGGGTTCAGCAAAGTGTCACCAAGCTGATCGGTGGTTTTAAGAGGGAAAGGCTAGGAGGAGAGACTAAACACCCTCAGATTATTTAAACTTGAAAAGATATGGCTGATGGGGGAAATAACGATGGTTTTCTGAATACTAAAGGGGATAGACAGGACAGAGTATAAATAGATAGATATTTTGAGCTGGTGAATGCAAGTAGAACTAGACACTGCCCTCAAACTGAAGGGAAGAGGCAGAATATGAAAAAATATTTAAAAAACATTACTTCAAAAATAGAGGGGTTAACACGTGGAATAGTATAAACAGTAAGACTCTGCAAGCTAGCACTCTTCAGCACATCATATAGCATTGTATGAAATAGCAAGGATAAATCTAGCAAACTCATTGGTAACAGCCGTCACATGGTCATGCATTAAAATACTAACCATGCATGGTCAGATACCATATCAAATTACGAAGGTTGGAAAGCCTCGTTACCTTCCACGAGCCATTTTATAAGGTGCAGTAAGTCACTCCAGGGTGTGCATTAGAGGATTAACAATGCACTTCTCACAGGTGTAGGGGTATTCGGCCTTTGGCCCAGTGCCTTACTACACCCTTGATGCACACTCCACTGTGGCTTTATTGCTTAGATTTTATACTTCAAATTCTCACTCTTCCATGGTAGAAATGTCAAATTTAGGAGGCACAGAGGACATTTTTTTTTCCAAAAATCAGAGATGCCCCGGAAAAATCAGGGACAGATGAGAAGTAAGAGGACATGTTTTGACACAAAATCAAGGATGTCCATCAAAAATGAGGGAAAGCTGAGAGGTGTGCATCTGCACCTGTGCAAAGAATAGTAAGCAGTGGCAGTTCATTGTTACTGCATTACAGTTATGATTTGTTCAATATGTGCCGCTTTTTGGATTCGGGGGATTGGGTACGTTCATAAAAGACCTAAAGAACATTGGAAATGCTAAATAAATAAGACCACGGGACCATTGTTATCCAGCCTTACCATCCAGACAACTACAACGTGTAAGATTATTTAAACCTGGAAACCCTCCCATCTCAGTTAATTAATTACTACACTCAGTAATGTTATTCTTGGTGAGAACACAAATTAGATGTGAGAAAAAAAACAAACGCCCTAGCTGCAACACTTGTTTGTTTCTCACTTGTAAATTCTATCTCAAATACGTGCACATTGCACTCCTTGAAAATTAAAAAAAAGTGTATTCTCCATGGAGAACTGATGTAACCTGACTTTAAAACAGTTAACACGTCTCATGTGCACTGCTTAATTTGCTTGCACATTCTATAAGTTTACCGGTCTCTGAGTTAAAAATGCGTCCTCACAATGGGCTGGATTCAGGATTTTCTCTACTACTGCTGCCCATACTGCAGATCCAGCTGCTGCAACCTTACCATGGGATGCAAGGATCTGGATGCCAGTGGTAGCAGGCAATGGTCGTCAACTCTATCTGTATTTCGGGCAGGCAGCTACTCATGAATATGCAAAGGCATATTTGGAGAATTATATTACTTCCTGTACTGCCCGCTAGTGTAGTGTAGCCTGTGCGCTGGAGCTATGGGGGGGCACTTTGGTACAGCAGACAAATCCCCCAACAGCAATGGTGGCAACAAGAGCAATCAGACAGTAGGTTAGCCACCCTCCAGACCAGCTGATGCATGTGGATTCTGGGCCAGTGCCCCTTGCATCACTGTGTCCGGGGGCCCTGCCATCCATTCTAGTGCTGTGTGGGCAGTTCCTGGGGTGACACTGGGTCAGCAGACATCTAAGTCATAAAACTTTCTGATTACATGACCGCAAGCATGTCCACTGGTCAGCACATCCTGTATGCTGTGCGGCTGTGCAGCAAGCAAATGAGCATGGCTGCTACCCTAGCTAATATTGTGGAAGGTAGCACGCAGCCCACAACCATTGTTGGGGGCCACCATTTTGCACTGGACTGTGCCTAGCTGCTGGCAGAGGAATGGATACTGCTGGATTTATCAGCAGTATCCATTCCTGAATACAGCCATTACCCCTAACTCTGTTCCTCCTAAAGCTTAGAGCATATCCTGTAGTTCTAGTGCCCTGAACTGATTTTCTTTATGCACCTTATCCAGTCTTTTTAAAAACTGAAATCATATTTCCCGTTAGCAAGCCTTTTCCCCAAAGAAAGTATACCTACTGTAACATACCATGTGTGCTGTGACTGGGTACTATACCTACTGTAAAACACCATGTGAGTTGTGTGCTGTGATTGTGTACTATACCTACTGTAACATACCATGTGAGTTGTGTGCTGTGATTGTGTACTATGCCTACTGTAAAATACCATGTGAGTTGTGTGCTGTGATTGCGTACTATGCCTACTGTAAAATACCATGTGAGTTGTGTGCTGTGATTGCGTACTATACCTACTGTAACATACCATGTGAATTGTGTGCTGTGATTGCGTACTATACCTACTGAAACATACCATGTGAGTTGTGTGCTGTGATTGCGTACTCTACCTACTGTAACATACCATGTGAGTTGTGTGCTTTGGTTGTGTACTATACCTACTGTAACATACCATGTGAGTTGTGTGCTTTGATTGCATACTCTACCTACTGGAACATACCATGTGAATTGTGTGCTGTGATTGCGTACTATACCTACTGTAACATACCACGTGAGTTGTGTGCTGTGATTGTGTACTATACCTACTGTAACATACCATGTGAGTTGTGTCTTGTGATTCTGTATTATACCTACTGTAACACACCATGTGAGTTGTGTGCTGATTGCATACTATACCTACTGTAACATACCATGTGAGTTGTGTGCTGTGATTGTGTACTATACCTACTGTAACATACCATGTGAGTTGTGTGCTGTGATTGTGTACTATGCCTACTCTAACATACCATGTGAGTTGTGTAACATACCATGTGAGTTGTGTGCTTTGATTGCGTACTCTACCTACTGTAACATACCATGTGAGTTGTGTGCTTTGGTTGTGTACTATACCTACTGTAACATACCATGTGAGTTGTGTGCTGTGATTGCGTACTATACCTACTGTAACATACCATGTGAGTTGTGAGCTTTGATTGCGTACTCTACCTACTGTAACATACCATGTGAGTTGTGTGCTGTGATTGTGTACTATACCTACTGTAACATACCATGTGAGTTGTGTGCTGTGATTGTGTACTATACCTACTGTAACACACCATGTGAGTTGTGTGCTGTGATTGCGTGCTATACCTACTGTAACATACCATGTGAGCTGTTGCTGTGATTGTGTACTATACCTACTGAAACATACCATGTGAGTTGTGTGCTGTGATTGCGTACTATGCCTACTCTAACATACCATGTGAGTTGTGTAACATACCATGTGAGTTGTGTGCTTTGATTGCGTACTCTACCTACTGTAACATACCATGTGAATTGTGTGCTGTGATTGCGTACTATATCTACTGTAACATACCATGAGTTGTTGGATTGGTGGCATACTATACCTACTGTAACATATCATGTGAGTTGTGTGCTGTGATTATGGCATTAGCATTACCTGTAACATACCATGTGCTGTGTGCTGTGATTAAGCATCATTACCTACTGTAACATACCACGTGAGTTGTGTGCTGCTGATTATTGCATCTATATCTGCTGTAACATACCACGCGAGTTGTGTGCTGTGATTATGTACTATATCTACTGTAACATACCACGTGAGTAGTGTGCTGTGATTGCGTACTCTACCTACTGTCAACATACCATGTGAGTAGTGTGCTGTGATTGCGTGCTATACCTACTGTAACATACCATGTATGAGTTGGCGCGCAGCGATTTTGGCGTACTATACCTACTGTAACATACCATGTGAGTTGTGTGCTGTGATTGCGTACTATACCTATTGTAACATTCCATGTGAGTTGTGTTCGGTGATTGCGTACTATATCTGCTGTAGCATACCATGTGAGTTGTGTGCTTTGATTATAATAATAATAATAATAATAATTTTATTTATATAGTGCCTTTCACAATATCAAGGCACTGAACAAGACCATAAAAACATCCACAAATAGTACAAACACAAACCATAAAAATTATAAAATATATTCTAAAAGCATATTAATTACAATAAAATTACACACTAAACATGCATTTAACTTTCAAGAAGGCATTCTCCAAAGATAGGTCTTTAATTCCTTTTAAATGTCTCCGTGGAGGAGCATTCCAGAATCGCAGGTAAAGAATTCAAAGAGTGCGGTATAAGAAAAGCTCTACCGTGAAGATTTCAACTCACTCTGAATCTCTAGCACCCCATGTCAGTCGAGTGGGTGATCGGTTGGGCAATAAGACACCAGGTCTTTTAGATAGGTTGACCCTGATCGTGAAGGGCTTTGAAAGTCAATAAAATGACTTTAAAGGTGATCTGCCATATTAGAACCAGTGCAGCTCCGCGCAATTACCAGGTAATATGACAGGACCTACTTGTCCCCTACAGTCAAAACCGGGCTGCAGCGTTCTGCTGCACTAGCCATAGGCAGCCAGTTCAACCCCAGAAAGCCCAAAGTAAAGGACATTGCGGTAATCGAGCGAGGACACAAGCGTGGACAGAGTTGGCAGAGTCAGGCGGAACAAAGGTGCTAACCGGGCAATATTCCTAAGATGGTAAAGGAAGTCTGACTGCACGGCGACACCTGAGATTGAAAAGTCAGCCTATCGTCAGAATCACTGAGTTTACCTTTTCCGTTCAGAGGCCAAAGCGGCACACCACTGAGAAAAATTCCAGGTGGTGCACCAGCACATGACCTCTTAATCTGACCACCGGGTCCACAATCAAACCTCGGTTTTCTCCGAGTTTAACTTTAGCTGTCTAAATCCATCCAGTCTTGGATCTCCCCAGACAGTTATTAAATACGCGAGAGTTCCATCCTGGTCGGTAAGATAGGTAAGCTGAGTATCATCTGCATAGCATGAAATCTCAGCCCATACCATCTTCTTATAATGGCTTTTGAGGGGAGCATTTACACTGCAAATAACATGGGTGACAGCATGGAACCCTTGAGCACTCCACACAACAAAGAGACTGGGCCAGAGAAAAAAATCTCATACAACTCTTTTTGATCTTCAGTGAGAATGACTCGAACCATTTAAGAACAGTTCCAGTCATTCCACAAATTTGCCCCAGGTGCTAGCACCACCATGTGATCCACAGTGTCAAAGCTGAGAGAGATTGAGGAGATCCAGATAAACGTCTCTTTAGATCTCGCCCTCAGAAGATCATTTAGCACCGAACCAGTTTCGGTTTTGTGTCTTTTACGAAACCAGACTGGAAGGATTCGTAGATATTATGGCTGGCTAAATGGTCATCAATTGGGCAGCTATGATCTTTCTATAACCTTCAATAAAGGAAGGTTAGAGATAGGTCTTAGCTGAAAAACAATCTGGGTCAAGGCTTTCTTTAAGAGGTGTCTACCGCCTCTTTCAGGGAGCTGAAACTCACCCGACTCCAAGGAGCTCCAGACTATTTGCACCAGACTGGACCTATGATGTCTACACAACCCAGAATTAGGGCAGTAGGTCCAGGATCCAAGCTGCAGCTTGTGGGGCTTACACTGTAGATGATCCTCATAATATCCACGGACCCGGGTCGACAAAAGGGTCCCAGGAGAAGTGAGGTCTTGCTCTTGCGCTCCCTACGACACCCTTAGGGGTTGCTGGATCGTCCGCCCTGATGTCAGCCACCTTATTTGCCGTGTCGAGCAAGCTCATTGCACTCACTTTGTGAAAGATCTCCTAACTTGCAGACAGGTTGGTTGTACAGTCTCTCTGATTCGGAACAGCTGAGCCGGTCAATTCTGAGCAACTGCAATCTCCCTGGACAAATTCTGCCTTCTTATGGGTGATTGCAGATTATGCTATTATGATGTTCAATCAATCTAGGTCGTTATCAAGGGCGACTCGCATCAGCAGCGCCTCACCTTCGCCCTTGTCTCCACATTTCCTCAGAGTCCCATCAAACCAAGGGGCCCTGGGAGACGGGAAGAGGGCGCCATGAACAGGACAATAGAATCCAGAGCAACACTTAATGGCCTCATTATATAAGCCCTTATGAGTGCTTCTTGACTACTGCCCACCAATGCTAGGATGACAGGCCAAGTACCTTCCATCAGTCCTTGTGGATTAACATTCCTTAATCGGTAGGTACCTGACCATCTCCAAAGGGGCTGCTTCTGTGGGGGCGTAAATTGGTCCTCACGATGTGATGGTCAGACCAAATGACTGGTTCCACCCCCATATCAATGCATCAATCCCAGGAGAAGACTAAGTCAAGAGAGTGTCAGATTATGTGTGGCAGTTGAAACTACCTGTGTGGGGTCTAAAGACATTAATTGGAGGAAGTGTTTGCAAATTGTGAGAGTTCATTGTCGGTCTAGGCGTTAAAGTCGCCCAGCACCATCAATCTGGGTGCCTCAAGCGACATGTCGACGAGGGAATCTGCTGCTTCCCTGTAAGAAAGCATTCCCACATCTCCAGATTGGGCCGGTAGATGAGAGCGATTAAGGCCTACAACTACAACTGTGCACTCAAAGGACTCAGCCTCACCCACTACCACATTCGAGGCCCATCAGTCTTGAAACAGATTGCAACCCCTCGGCCCTGCGGTCCCTCCGGGTGGTGTAGCGCGTACCAGCTGGAGTCATGGCTCCACTATAGGGCCAGAATTTCATCCAGCCAGGTCTCGGTGATGTAAGCGATCAGCCGTATCTATAAGGTCGGCAATAATAGCAGTTTATTCCACAGATCTGGCATTGCATAACACCCTTGAATTTGGACAAACCTCGAATGTTGGTCGGGCCCATCTGTCTACTGTAATAGTAGTGCCCTTGGGTATGGAAACCAAACAGGGCGAACCCGGCTCTGGATTCCATTTCACCCCAGGGCACCTCCTGGACAATAACCCCAATACGGTGACTCCACTCCATCCCCCCACCCCTGTTCCACGCACCCCGTCCCCCTCACCCCTCCGACGGGCAGTCCCCTGATGCCCTCCTGGCGGCTGATAGATCTCTAACTGCAAGGGAGGGGTACTGAGGGGTGGAGGGCACGGAAGAGAGGAGGGGGGAGTAATGCACCACCGTGAGGGAAGAAGGACAGCATGATGCTTGCTACCCAAATTAAACACTAAAATAAAAATAAACCCCACCAAAATATTCCAAAGCAGAAACTCTAACTACCTAAAACTAACAATTAAATCAATAAATTACAAAACAAAAACAGACCCTTCCAACCCCAGTCCTCTCACCACCAGGGGGCAAGAGTACAAAGGCACTCTCACTGCATAGTAAAAACAAACAAATATTTAAATTCCCCCCCAGTTCTCTCACAACAGGTGAGAAAAATACACAAATAACAAAAATAAAAAACAAAGTTTTGGACCCAGAGTCCTCTCACCACCCTGAAGACCAGGACAGAATTGACAGAGAATGTAAACAGCAGCTTCTCAAAAATCCCAGACAGTCCAGGACCATAAAAGGCAAACACACAAGTCCAGAGGGAGAAATTAGTCCAAGGGAGATCCAAGAAGTTCAAGGCACTCCAACAGGTTTAAATCCAAGGAGGAATGAGCAAACTCCCTCAATTTACTCCCACAGCGAACCCCCGGGCAATATATTGCCACCACACTAAAGAGCCACACAAAGAACCACTACCGTAGCCCTTCCATGGTCCAAGATGGAGGGACGCCCCACTCAGCTCCCTGACTGGGAAATGCCCCAACGCCTAAGTGGGTAGCAATGCCCAGGAGAGTGCCGGCTAGAGCAAACAAAGGCTGGTAAACCTCCTAAAATTATAAAGCTCAAAGGGCTCACAGTCTCTTGACAAAATCCCAATCCAAGATCTTAGGTCTCCTCTTCAACAAATCCAAAAGCTCCTCCAAACGCCTTAGATATTAATTTCTCACAATCCCCTCAGCCAAAACGCTTCTTCATAAAAGCAGCATACTCCATGCTATCCAAAAGGGGAGAAAATGCCACCCAAGTTCCAAAAAGTCACCAAAAACGTTACTCCCACGTCCAGCAATTCACCAAGAATCTCACAAAGCTGCTGGCCCACGAAATGCAGTCATCACCACAAAATCACATCGGGCTCTCGACCAAGTCCACTGAACAACGAACTGCGAAGAAGTCAGCTGGCGTCTCCCACAAAATGGCACCGGTCGCCGCCACAAGAAGCAGACCGCCAAACCGTCAATACCGGAACGCAAGCCGGAACGCTGGAACACCAAAATGCACACAGGGATCAAATCCACTCCAAAACCCAAACGCAAAATAAAAAAGAAAACAAAAGTAAAAAATAACCATTAAATAATAAAAACGACTAATTCGAAAATAATAAAATGACTGAATTTAGGGAAGCAGCAACGACGCGCCCAGCCTGCCGGCCATCTTTTCATCAGTCAGCTATATAAGACTCAGACTAAGAATAATGTACTATACCTACTGTAACATACCATGTGAGTTGTGTAACATACCATGTGAGTTGTGTGCTTTGATTGTGTACTATACCTACTGTAACATACCATGTGAGTTGTGTAACATACCATGAGAGTTGTGTGCTTTGATTGCGTACTGTACCTACTGTAACATACCATGTGAGTTGTGTGCTGTGATTGCATACTATACCTACAGTAACCTGCCATGTGAGTTGTGTGCTGTGATTGCGTACTATACCTACTGTAACATTCCATGTGAGTTGTGTCCTGTGATTGCGTACTATACGTACTGTAACATACCATGTGAGTTGTGTGCTGTGATTGCGTACTATACCTACTGTAATATTCCATGTGAGTTTTGTGCTGTGATTGCGTACTATACCTACTGTAACATACCATGCGAGTTGTGTGCTGTGATTGTGTACTATACGTACTGTAACCTGCCATGTGAGTTGCATGCTGTGATTGCGTACTATACCTACTGTAACCTGCCATGTGAGTTGTGTGCTGTGATTGTGTACTATACCTACTGTAACCTGCCATGCGAGTTGTGTGCTGTGATTGTGTACTATATCTACTGTAACATTCCATGTGAGTTGTGTGTGGTGATTGCGTACTATACCTACTGTAACATATCATATGAGTTGTGTGCTGTGATTGTGTACTATACCTACTGTAACATATCATGTGAGTTGTGGACTGTGATTGTGTACTATACCTACTGTAACATACCTTGTAAGTTGTATGCTGTGATTGTGTACTATACCTACTGTAACACACCATGTGAGTTGTGTGCTGTGATTGCGTACTATACCTACTGTAACACACAATGTGAGTTGTGTGCTGTGATTGCGTACTATACCTACTGTAACATTCCATGTGAGTTGTGTGTGGTGATTGCGTACTATAAATAATGTAACACACCATGTGAGTTGTGTGCTGTGATTGTGTACTATACCTACTGTAACACACCATGTGAGTTGTGTGCTGTGATTGTGTACTATACCTACAGTAACATTCCATGTGAGTTGTGTGTGGTGATTGCATACAATACCTAATGTAACACACCATGTGAGTTGTGTGCTGTGCTTGCGTACTATACCTACTGTAACACACCATGTGAGTTGTGGGCTGTGATTGTGTACTATACCTACTGTAACATACCATGTAAGTTGTGTGCTGTGATTGTGTACTATACCTACTGTAACATACCATGTGAGTTGTGTATGGTGATTGCGTACTATACCTACTGTAACATACTATGCGAGCTATGTGCTGTGATTGCGTACTATACCTACTGTAACACACCATGTGAGTTGTGTGCTGTGATTGTGTACTATACCTACTATAGCACACCATGTGAGTTGTGTGCTGTGATTGCGTACTATACCTACTGTAACACACCATGTGAGTTGTGTGCTGTGATTGCGTACTATACCTACTGTAACACACCATGTGAGTTGTGTGCTGTGATTGTGTACTATACCTACTGTAACATACCATGTGAGTTGTGTGCTGTGATTGCGTACTATACCTACTGTAACACACCATGTGAGTTGTGTGCTGTGATTGCGTACTATACCTACTGTAACACACCATGTGAGTTGTGTGCTGTGATTGTGTACTATACCTACTGTAAAATACCATGTGAGTTGTGTGCTGTGATTGCGTACTATACCTACTGTAACACACCATGTGAGTCGTGGGCTGTCATTGTGTACTATATCTACTGTAACATACCATGTGAGTTGTTGGCTGTGATTGCGTATTATACCTACTGTAACACACCATGTGAGTTGTGTGCTGTGATTGTGTACTATACCTGCAGTAACACACCATGTGAGTTGTGTGCTGTGATTGTGTACTATACCTACTGTAACATACCATGTGAGTGGTGTGCTGTGATTGCGTACTATACCTACTGTAACATACCATGTGAGTTGTGTGCTGATTGCGTACTATACCTACTGTAACACACCATGTGATTTGTGTGTGGTGATTGCGTACTATACCTAATGTAACACACCATGTGAGTTGTGTGCTGTGATTGCGTACTATAACTACTGTAACACACCATGTGAGTTGTTGGCTGTGATTGTGTACTATACCTACTGTAACACACCATGTGAGTTGTGTGCTGTGATTGTGTACTATACCTACTGTAACATACCATGTGAGTTGTGGGCTGTGATTGCATACTATACCTACTGTAACACACCATGTGAGTTGTGTGCGGTGATTGCATGCTATATCTACTGTAACACACCATGTGAGTTGTGTGCTGTGATTGCGTACTATATCTACTGTAACATACCATGTGAGTAGTGTGCTGTGATTGCATACTATACCTACTGTAACCTGCCATATGCGTTGTGTGCTGTGATTGCGTACTATACCTACTGTAACATACCATATGAGTTGTGTGCTGTGATTGCGTACTATACCTACTGTAACATACCATGTGAGTTGTGTGCGGTGATTGCGTACTATACCTACTGTAACATACCATGTGAGTTGTGTGCTGTGATTGCGTACTATACCTACTGTAACATACCATGTGAGTTGTGTGCTGTGATTGCGTACTATACCTACTATAACATTCCATGTGAGTTGTGTGCTGTGATTGTGTACTATACCTACTGTAACATTCCATGTGAGTAGTGTGCTGTGATTGCGTACTTTACCTACTGTAACCTGCCTTGTGAGTTGTGTGCTGTGATTGCGTACTATACCTACTGTAACATACCATGTGAGTTGTGTGCTGTGATTGTGTACTATACCTACTGTAACATTCTATGTGAGTAGTGTGCTGTGATTGCGTACTATACCTACTGTAATATACCATGTGAGTTGTGTGCTGTGATTGTGTACTATACCTACTGTAACATTCTATGTGAGTAGTGTGCTGTGATTACATACTATACATACTGTAACCTGCCATATGAGTTGTGTGCTGTGATTGCGTACTATACCTACTGTAAAATACCATGTGAGTTGTGTGCTGTGATTGCGTACTATACCTACTGTAACATACCACATGAGTTGTATGCTGTGATTGCGTACTATACCTACTGTAACATTCCATGTGAGTTGTGTGCTGTGATTGCCTACTGTTGCATTTGAAAATCAAGAAAATCATGTGAAAAAGCCTCTAACTAGCCCCCTCAATCTGAAACACGCTCCAGTTTGTTGAAGTGAAGTGGGAGTTTATCACGAATCAGGCAGTAACCTGACTGACTCTCTGTCACTTGTGAAAACTCCTAATTGGCAGGCACTGCAAGAAACCATCGGCATGTTGTTTTATTCAGAAGACAAATAAGTGAAACATAAGAATTAATGTAGGACCTCTTGAATATGGGGCTTGGGGGACAGGACCTATGAGGAGAGGCTCGAAGAGCTAAATATGTACACATTGGAAGAGAGAAGGGACCTCGGGGACATGATAGAGGTCTTTAGGTACATGAAGAGGGTAAATAGGGGAGGAACAGTTGGGGTGCTTCGAAGGAAGGAGGAAGGGGCCACTAGAGGGCATGGCTGGAAGCTGGAGGGGGGAAGATTCAGGGGAGAAAGGAGGAGGTGCTACTTCACTGAGAGGGTGGTGGAGCCATGGAATGCACTGCCTAGGGGCTGGTGGAGGCAGAGACAATGGAGGGGTTCAAGAGGGGTGGGACAGGTACAGGGGAAGGGTTCTGGAAGCAAAATCCAATGCAGCAAGAATATCCGGAACTGGGAAGGGAGAAGCCAGAGAAGGCGAGGGGGACAGCAAGGTCAGCACCCAGGTTGGGGACTGACCAAACGAGCAGACACAAAAGACCGTTAGGCCTATTCTGCTGGCATTTTAGTATGTTAGTATGTAATATTGTGTGGTCCACTCCCCCCCCAATAAAAAAAAAAATGTCTCTTGGTAGAAACAAAAGAGCACATCTAGACCTGAAAGCCAAGTTACTCCTTCACAAAACGAGTAGATGGTAGTCTTGGACATAGAAGTTCTTTCAAATGAAAAGAAAGTAATATCTTTTTAATAAATCCTCATCTTCTGTATTACGGTCATAGATATTAGTGACACAACAGAAAAAGTAAGTTATTTTGTAACTGAAAAAGCCCAGACTCACCTTGGAGGGAGGACAAGCAGAAAAGTCCTTCAGAATTTCTTGGCATAGTTGCACCCACAGACCGAGAGTCATTAGGGGAGGTTACACACTGCAGATCAGAAGTCAGGACCAGCTGTTCAATCCCCAGTCTGCCTTGAATAGTAGCTGTCATCACACAGGCAGCTGACGTAAACCCTCATTGATGATGAGTCCCTCACGTCTCCCCCATTGCATCTCAATGACGTAAGAGCTCCATGGATGCATTACGAAAGGGCTTCAGAGTTTTTCAGGTCACTGGCCAGTCTGACAGCACTTCCAGGAGAAACAGCTCAAGTTAGAGTAGGACAAGTCCAGCGTGACTGTGACTAATGGAAGTGAAGCACTATATTGTAGACAGGAGGCATTATTAATGTAACCATTAGGGGTTGATAACAAAAGAACACATACCATTTAGAAATCACTTATGCCGGTTTGGAATAGAACATTTTAGGGAAACCGAATGTGATTGTAGATTTGGGTCTTTCCTTATATTTGACCTTGATTGGCAGATTACATTGGGAAATGCAGAACTAAAGCAAGGATCCTTTTGAATTCCGTCCTAAACCCCCTGAACCCTAAGAGCCGCTTTAGTGGCTCACCTTGCATGCACTTCTGTTTAAGTCGGGGTGAAGGGGAGTTATGGCCTTTTTCAGAAAGGTTGGTAAATGGTTCTGCTGTTTCTTTAGCAATAACTGTACAAATTACTCTAAAATGAGGAAGCATTAACACGATCAGTTTCTACCTCACAGGTCTAAAATGTCTCAGCTGAATTAAATCTCCCCTAGGGGATGGCACCATCATCTGGTTTCATTTTTCTTCCTGATTAACTCACTATATTGTGTAAACGTCTATCAGTGAAAGGGTCACCGGTCCACATTTGTAGAAATGACTGAGAAAGGGCTCTGTTGTCTGGTTCACTTCAGCCACTGAACCAAAGAAGTAACTTGCAGTGCTAGTAGCTCAGTGTCACTCAGTGGGAAGCACCTTCACCTCTGGGCCCAGGTGCTCATGGGTTCAAGTCTCACCCCAGAACATTGGCTCAAACCCAGTGCTGACTCTGCAGTGTAGTAGTTGGGGGGTGCCACCCAGTTGGAGGGGCCATCCTTCAGAAGAGATATTGAGACCATAGTCCCCGGTTCAAGTGGATGTAAAAGATCCTGGAACACTGTTAAAAAATAGTAGGGGAATGTTTTTAATCAAAAATCAGTTAACACAACATAGCATGCAATGATCCAAAGACATATACCGTCACCAAGATCTCATTTTTAAGCAGATTATATACATTTCTATCTCTTTTCCTTGTACTTCACTATTATCATCATTATGGGACAACGTTCAGGTGGGACACACATTGCTCCACAACCTTTTTAAAACTGTTTGTCTCAGAGGTAGCCAGTGCCACAGTGGTAGCAATACTGCTTGCTATGCTGATGACCTGGGGTTGGGAACTGACTTAGTTCACTCAGGGGCCAACTGAGGAGGGGGAGCATTAGGATTGATGGTCCTGAGGACAGCTTTCCTCCCTCGGGGAAGGTTGGGGGGGGAGTTCTGCATCCTGCCTGACAGCAGCAGAGGCTGGATGTCAGCACAGTTAGGACACATAGCCTTAGGGGGTCATAGTTGCGTAAATGCCTCTGTTCATGTGTTCTTGCCCCACTGCATGCTTTGCTATCCTCATGGGGAATCAAAACTACTAAGGTGGAAAATTTTCAACCACAGCAGGATGTTGCCTCATGCCACCCCACTGGGCCCACACTGCTGACTTAGTCTTCAGCATCTGGATTGTGTTCCGTGGGGAGCAGCCACCCCTTAGACCCCGCCAAGGGAGGGTGGGGGTAATCTGTGGGGGATGTACCAAGGTAAGTCCTAGAGAAGGCTGTGATGGGGGGACCTGGGGCAGAAGGTGGCAGCTCTGCATTAAGGGGGGCTCATGATTACCTGATGAAAAATACAAAAGGAAAACAAAACTGTTTGCCTCCATATTTTTCTTTTCTGAAAAATACAACTTTCTCAAATCTCCCACAGACTGTTTTACCCCTACCCCTGGAGTGGTATGTATTTGTTTTATTAATACTGGACAACTTACCTGTCCAATAAAGTTTTATTTATTATTTATCTGAAATTGTTTTACCAGGTAGGCAATACAGAAAACAACAATTTAATTTACAGATGCAACCTGGGGAGTTTTTTGGGTGCACAGACAACCAGAAGTTGACTCACTGATCTGCTCAATACCTCCCTGGACACAGTATGTGTACCACAGAACTGGAGGATGGCCCATGTGGTGCCATCCACAAAGGTGACCCAAAGGATGAACTGGGAAACTACAGGCCAGTGAGCCTCAAATCAATCGTGGGGAAGCTCATGGAGACAATCCTGAAAGAGAGGCTGGTGACCTTTTTTTGAGGACAATGAACTCCAGGATGGGCATCAGCATGGGTTTGTCTTGGGCAGATCCTGCCAGACCAACCTCATTGAGTACTACGATTGGGTGACAAGGGAACTAGACAAGGGTCATGCAGTGGATGTCCTGTATTTGGATTTCAGCAAGGTCTTTGACTCAGTACTGCATGGGAGGCTGGGGGAAAAGCTGGAAGCTGTGGGGGTGGGAGTGAAGATGGTGAAATGGATAATGAATTGGTTAAGGGGTAGGCAGCAGAGGGTGGTAGTGGGAGGGGAACTCTCAGCACCAAGGGCAGTGATGAATGGGGTGCTACAGGGATCGGTGCTGGGGCTGGTGTCATTCCGGTTAATATAGCTGATATCTCACATGGGATCTGAAGTAAGATCAGTCTCTCTGCAGATGACACCAAAATGGGGGCAGTGATTGATGACATTGAGTGATGGAAGGGGCTACAGGATGACCTAACTAAACTGCAGGAATGGTCAGAAACATGGCAGCTGGGGTTCAGTGCCAAAAAGTGCAAGGTAATGCACTTCGGAGCAAAGAACCAGAGGAGGGACCATCAGCTGGGAGGGGTACAGTTGGGTAGCACCACGAAGGAAAAGGACCTAGGGGTACTTATAACAGGGAGCATGAACATCTCTGCTCAGTGTAGGATGGTGGCAGCTAAGGCCAACAAGATGCTGGGGTGCATAGTGGGGGGGAATCTCCCCCAGAGGTAGGGAGGTTGTCCTCCCTCTGTACAGGTCATTGGTCAGGCCGCATGTGGAGTACTGCATGCAGTTCTGGTGCCTGTACCTGAGGAAGGATGTCAGATTGTTGGAGGGGGTACAGCGTAGAATGACAAAGATGATCCAGGGATTGGAGGGCAAGCCCTACGAAGAAAGGCTGAGTGAGCTACATGTGTATTCCTTGGAGGAGAGGAGGGATAGGGGGGACATGATTGAGACCTTTAAGTACCTGAAAGGGATAAACAAGACTCAAACAGAGGGGATCTTCCAATTAAGAAGAGGAAGGGACATGAGAGGGCACAGTCTCAGACTGGGGGGGGGATTTAGGAGGGAGGTGAGGAGACAGTTCTTCACGGAAAGGGTGGTGGGCAAGTGGAACACTCTACCACTGGAGGTGGTGGCCTGTAAGATGGTGGGCAGTTTCAAGGGTGGATGGAACAGGGTGAGGGTGAGGATAAATCTGAGGAGGGAGGAGTAGGAGGGGCAGCTGCGAGGTGAGGCGCTAGCTGCATAATCAAGCAGACTCGACAAACTGTGAGGCCTATTTCTGCTGGCATTTTCATATATTTGTATGTCCATAAATGCATCTCTAAGGCATTTTCTTGATTTTAGGAAAAAATTGTTATATAGGTTTTTATTCCCCATGTTCTGCTTGTTGCCCTCTTCAGGCCAACTAGTGCCTCCTCCAGCCCTGGCACCACTGCTCAGCTTCCATGTGTGGCCCAAGAGTGCCATCATCCTTCGTTCAGATGGCCAAGTGTGTTTTCCCACTGGTTTTCTCAGTTACACCCCCTCCACACTACATCGCACTATATCCCCAGCAGACGTTCATCAACAAACACCTCTCCCTGTGAAAGGAGTGGAACCTCCTTTCTGAACCTCATAGGTTGCTGTGTCAGTGAAATATGGTGCATCTCTCCTCCAGTTGAGCAAGTGCTCCTGGAAGTACTTCAAAATCCTGCCACCCAGTCACCATGACCTGTGCGCCTTCCAAAACCCAGGTTGCCAGTGCTCAGAGTATGATACGCTACAACTCAGCCATTAAGTGGCACCATATTTTCCTAATGTTTGTGGAGAAAAAACATGTCCGATGCCAGCCTGGTGGCACTGAGGGTTGAGGTACTGGACACCACACCTTGCGCGACGCCGGCAACCTGAGTTCGGGAATGGACTCGGGTTGCTCAGTGGTCGGCAGGACGAGGAAGGATTGAGCCTCTGTAGACAGCTCTTCTTCCTCGGGGAAGGGGGAATCACGTGGCATGCTGTAGACTGGCACCCAGTGGTGGGTGGCTGTCAGCACAGGCATGTCACCAGGAATGGGGAAGGGCCCACATTCAGGACGTTAGGCTGCCTCCGCCGAGGTGGAGACAGCCGGCCCGCCCATTGCACGATCATGGGCCTGGGGAAAGAGCAGCACAAAACTGGAAGCTGACAGAGTCCATGATGACCAGACTACTGGGTCAGAGAACATGTCCCTCCGAGGGAGGGACCAGAGCTCCCTTTTGGCATCCCCCCCAAAAAAAACAAAAAAACATGTCCAATACACTCATGTATAGTCATTAAAAGATAGTTCCTACATTGTTTGAGAAATATGAGTCCAGAATTGTTGCACAAAAGGACATTTCATGTAAAATACTCTAAAATATTTTGCCCTGATGTCTGGCCAATATTTCCACTCATTAAAAAAAAGGTTCTAATTTAGCTGTCCTTCACAGTATGAGGATGTTGTGGAGTGCCTAAAGTCTACCCCTGTCGCTGTATACAGTTCTTGCATTGACAGTATATCTAACTAATTGCAACCCCAAAGAACATCACAGTATAGTGTCTTTAAATGAGCCCTATGCCAGCATCTCCATAACCTATGTGTATGTTCCAATAACTAGCTGAGTTGGCACACATGCAACACAGTCTGCTCGCCTGCCCTCAACCACTTTTTACCCTTTCTCACCACTGTTACTGTGTCTGGTCATGGCTCTTTGCTTATCAACTTGGCTATCTTCTCCAGATCCATTCCTAATGTAACTACTGTCTGGATTAGCTTGTAAATGCGCAGATGTTCTTTTTGTTTAGCTTTTTTTTTCAGTTTGTCAGTACATTTTTATGTTTTACTTGCTAGAACTTGTACCCACCTGCCAGATAGCTGCTCTGTTGCTGTAACCAGTCCCGCCAGGGCCCACTTGAAAAATTGTTACCACACTTTTTTGTTTGCTCCTTCCCATGTTCCCTCAGTGCTCCTCTCCTTTGGGCCCCACACATGCTTCCCCTATCTGCCCGAATCAACCCTCGCTACCGGCCCTTAACTCTAGGCTCCCCGATTTCACTGATATCTCCTTAGTTTCAGCTTATTACTGGTTGGGGGGGGGGCTCCCTGCTGTCCCCTAGGAGGAAGCACCTCAGATGTCAGGGATTTAGTTGGGGGGAGGACAAGGACAGTTCGTTAGGTGGTCAGGTGGCATGGGGGGCACACTGAGGACCACCATCCGTGTACCAGAGGTGTTTTTATCCCATTTTATTTCTTTCTTCTGTCCCCCCCACATCATGGTTGCACATCACAGTGTACTGGAGAGACACACAGCACCATGTGGTCACCCACGCTGTCAAGTGCATCTTTGATGGCCTACACCCAGGAGCCACTCAAGGAGCAGTGTGAGCTATTCCCTCCCCTTGGGAGGGGAGTGTCCACATGGGCACTCTCTACCCTCCCCAACGGTCTTCACTCCACTCATCCCAGGTGCAAGGCATTACCCTAAGTCACCAGTGTGCCAAACGGGTGCCTCACCACTCAGCACCGCATAGCCATCCAGGTGCCACACCTTAATGTGACTATTGGGGGTCGGTGAAATGACAAACAATAAATAAATAAACAAATACATACAGAGCTTTGTAAGAGAATTTATTTTTTAACTTTTTACTTAATTATAATTTATAAAAGTATAACACATACCTTTCATGTGGGAGAGCAATTCCTACACATCATGACATGTACAGTTAAATAAAATTACTTTATGCCCTCCACTGCATAGAGCTTGAGGCCTTCCTGAACTTCATATGGTTCAGAATTGTCCACATGTATTTTCACAATAAACCTTTTGTTGACAATGGATTCAGACTCCATCTGTCACAACAATTACTATTATAACGATACAGACGTCAAGCGCCTGAGGGGTCCATGATATAGAATTCCATTCCGCATAAATCCAGTCACTACACTGATCACTCTGAAAATTGAATAACATTTCACTTAGTTTTTAATAATAGCAGGCCAATCTGAAAATGGAATATACATTGAAATCTCTAAAAATAGCTAACCAGCGTGGACAAAGATTTACTGTGAGACATGTTATCTTGACATTTACTTTCAGGTTGGCACTGGCCCCACCTGTTTGTTGCTAATACCAGATGTGGAGGGCTGGGAAACTTATCAGTCAAGAGTTCAGCACATATTCAAGGCTTTTTCACTGTACTGGCTCCATAGTCGGTGTATCCTGACGGCCATTTTAGGGAACAAATAGTACCTGGGAACCATCCACCTCAATATCCCTGGCTTTTCTTGCAGCTCTCCTCCTCGTGGCTGTTTACTAATCAACTTGGCTATCTCCTCCACGTCCATTCCTATCATAACTACTGTCTAGATTAGCTTGTAAATGTGCAAATGTTCTTTTTGTCTAGTTTCTTTATTCAGTTTGTCAGTACATTTTTATGTTTTGCTTGCCAGAACTTGTACCCACCTGCCAGATATCTGCTCTGTTGTTGTAACCAGTCCCACCAGGGCCCACGTGAAGAATTGGTACCACACCTTTTTGTTTTGCTCCTTCCCATGTCTCTCCTCAGTGCCCCTCATCTTCGGGCCCCACATGTGCCCTTGCTACCTGTCGGGCTCAGTCATGTTCCTCTGCATCAGCGTAACCAGTCAGGCCAACAGGGTTGGAAAGGATCCCTCTTGTGCTTTGCCTTGGGGTTGTTTTGTAAAGGCTGGTCAATCACCAGGGATGAATCTTCCCCCTCCAGCTTTAGTATCTCCATGAGCCAGAACAGAACTGTGTCTCTCAGTGCAGCACCTTCATCCATCAGGGAGCCCGTTAATCTGGATGTTGTGTTCACGAGGTTGATTTTGAGTATGCTATGGCTGTAGCACAAAAGCACTTTTTCTTTGACCATACCAGCCACAGCAGCAAGTGTTTTGTCTGCCATTGAAGCAGAATCTGCTGCCATGGAGCTGTTAAGATCTGCTTTCTTTTCTACCAAACAGAGTTGTGAAAAAAGCCTTATTTGTGGCTTATATGCTGCATTGCAGACTGTAAGGTATGCAGAGTTACCTCTCCCTCTACCACACTCCAGGTCTCTCCTCTTTTACCTGTATCTTTGGCCCATGCTTTCTGTTTGAAAACATTTTGAGAGGTCACTGCAGCATTCTGAGGCTTTCCCAAGTCCAAAACATTACAAAATTGGGTCCAGCGATCCTTTGTGTACTAAGGTATTGATTCCTTCAGTGCAGGAGCTGAGGTTCAGGGTTAAATATACTTTTTATCACATTTAAACTGTCATATGGTAGGAGCCAAGTGATCCACTTTTGGCCGCCCGTATTACTAGGCTGCACCCCATGACAGAATCTTTTTTGAGAAAGTGAGCTGTAGAAACCTACATTCTAACCTCAAGGATCCCTCACTTATGTTTAACAAACTGCTGTCATTGTCAAGGAATTAGCAGCTCCGGAGATTGGAACATTATGCTAATGATGGACTGTTAAAATGAAGTTCAAACTCTGCTGTGTGGTTAAGTTCATCCCTGCTATCCAACATCAAATTTATTTCTATGCTGAAGAGCCAGTGGCCCCGAAGTCATCACCTCACTTCTTGTCCATTTATGGTTTCTTATTTTAGCTTTAACAAGTGTTAAAAAGTTCTCCAACCTCCACTTGCATATTGTGTTACTCTGACCAAGTCACTTAACTTCCCCAGTCCTCCCAGGTTGCCCCTGAAAACAGGCACTTGTACCTAGTGGGCCTTAGCCGGTTACCAAAGACTAACTAAAAAAAAAAAAGTTTTTCTTTCCATATATATTTTATTCTATGGCTGGGACATACTGGGGCTCCTTTCAGCCCTGCCCCGCTCACCCCATCATCCACTACCTCCCAGGATTTACCAGGCATTCAGATAGCTCCGTGTATTTTCCCCAGTGGTGGTGGTGTCAGGAGGGGGAGGGCCATCTCCCCCCACCCGAAGCACTCATCCAGTTCAGCCTCCTAGAGTCCTGGTTGTGAGGCAGATGAGTGATTGGCAGGCAGAGTGTCATGTCAACATAGCTTTCTTATGACCCCACCTCATGAACCCAGTAGATAAAAATGTTCAAATCCCCACCAGAACATCATTTCATGCCACAGGTGTGAAAACACATTTTGGGCAGGATTTGAAAAAAATGACAGCTTTCATGTTCATAAGGTGGTGTGAATAAATGGCTATGTTGAAAATCTGGTGTCAAAATATTGAAAATTACCACAGTTATGAGTGAGCATAGAAATATTTCAACAAATGCTTATAACTTTGTTGTTTGTTAATGTTTTTACCTCACATTTTAAACACAGTGTTCTTATGACCCTTGCTCATGAACAAGGGTGGTGAAAATGTCCAAATCCTGCCCAAAAGGGGATTTCACGCAACAACCATGAAATTACCTTCCAGAAGGAGTTGAATAACTTCACTGCTCTTGTTCATGAGATGGGGTACCAAAATGGCCATGTTGAAAATTTGTTGTAAAAATATTAAAAATGACAAAGTTATGAATAAAAGTTCAAACTCAATTGAAATACATTAAACCAGACTTACCTTATTTTCTGATATTACAGTCACTGGTTTCAGCAGCAAGACATGTCTTTGACAGGAGAGTGGATCTACATCATGGGACATGTTCAGGTGAGTGAGGGTATTGGAGGTGGGGTAGTAAGTGCTGAGTGGGTGGTTGGCATGGGGTGGGTCTGAGTCTGGGGGGTCAGATCACAAAAGGATTGTTTTCTTTTTTTCAGGTTATTAAAAAAAAAGAACAATGAGGGATCATTTATTTTTGTTTCAGGGGACCCAAGCCAACTCTGGGGATTCTGCACCCCAGTATTGGGATGGATCTTCAGTAGCACTGGGGCTGGGCACCCCGGTGCCACCAATCATGCCTTGGGTAAGGTGAGCTAGAGACCTGTAGGGGAGGGAGCAAGAGAAGCGGTACTGGGGGTGGGCACCCCAGTCCACTTAGAATCTAATTGCATTATTATTTTATAACATTAGAAAACTAATTGGTAAGGAGGGATAGGCAACCTGGAGGGAAGGGGGGAGAAAGAAGTGGTACCAGGAGTGGGCACCCTGGGCCAATAATGATATATTAATTATTTAGTTAGATACAATAGATGGACAGACAGACAGCTAGAGAGAGAGAGAGAGAGAGAGAGAGATATCAGGGAATTAACAGCTCATTGCTCCAATTGTAGCCAGCATCACGACTCCAGCTGCAGCTTCACAATTTAGTAAAGTCCTACTGTTCTCATGAAAGAACAATACAATGTTATTTTGTATTGTTCCTTCTTGACAACAGCAGGACTTGCTTTAATTATGAAGCCGTAGCTGGAGTTGTGCTGCCTGCTTCAGTTGAAGCAATGAGCCGGTGGGCTTAGCGAGGGCTCATATGAAAATTTCTGAGATCATATGAAGGGGAAAGAACCATATGTTTTTGATAGGGTCTCACAAAAGTCTTTTGTGAGATCTCATGAAAGAACAATGGTTAATTTGTATGATCTCACATAGGAAAAGAACAATAGTTATTTCATATGATCTCACAAAAGAACTATAGAAACAACCCTAAGTCTCAGCCTCTTCTTTCATGGGCCGATATTCCTCTTTCATGAGCTGAAATTCCTCTTTCATGAGCTGGGAGGCTTCTTTTGTGAGACACAGGAAAAGAGGCCTCACTAAACCTTCCACTTAGGATTTTAGGAATGTCACAAACTCATATTTTGGGGCGTTTTTTAAAAAAAAAAAAACTCTACAACTGAGCTAAACAGGTTCCTGTTTAGCTAGATTCATGTGTTTGTTTTTTTCTAGGGCATCGCTTTTTATGGGTTTTCAATAAAAAAAAAAGAAAGCAAGGTGGCTGCCATGTGACTGAAGATGTTTTCTCACAAAATAATTTCTGCTCACAAAAGAGGAATCTTCTTTTGTGAAAAAAAAGTCCAAATTTTTTTTCGTATCAGATATATAAATGAAAGAACCTATTGAGCATACTCAGAACTGAAATTTCAAATCCTGATAACTCGGGAATGGATTAAATATTTTTTCACCAAATAAAACAAGGGTACCTTTCTAGGGTACACCTCTCCTACTCTGAACATTTCAGAGCATAACTCCACACCATCTGGGCTGTAGATGAGAGCAACAAAACAGCTAAACTCCGTAATTTGCCCACTGTTTGAACTACTTGGACCTCATAATTTGGATATCCAATGTCACGAAAGTTGACAAATCAAGAGACTTGCCCTACAGACCGGGTTTGCAAAATGTCATGCAATTCCGTTGAATTGTGGTGAAGCTATTAAGGTTCAAAGTTAGGGGTTTTACATTAAACTTCCTATTCAACCCTAACTATTGGAATGCTACTGCACCCCTGATATATGTATATATACTTGGTATGTATGTGTGTGTGTGTATACACACACATATATAATATAATATATATATATATATATATATATATATTGCTGTGAGGATACAAAATGGCACATATTTCCAATATCCTCAGTGTGTCCAGATCTACAGTGAGAATATTGCATTTATCCTCACTGTAGGTCATTTTTCCACACAGTAGGTCCAACAGAGGCACTATCTGCACTTAAGCAGCATCATACACAAAGTGCACTTAAGCCCAGCAGCTCCAGCCTCTGAGTTCATCCACCAGCCGGCTCCAGCTCTGAACCTCCTCAGTGTGAAACTGGCATTCACACATAGAGGTTTTCTTCTCAGAAAAACAAACAAACAAAAGTTCTCCAAAGCAAACCCCTCTCACCCTCCCCAAAACACTGTACCAAAACCTCCCTATTGCGGCAGCCCCGACTTCTCCTGCCTACCTCCGCTGACACAGTCCTCCGCAAGCCGGTAACCATATTCTTTTCAGACTGAATAAGCCACCAATAGAAAAAAGCAGGAACAACCAGATATAGCATACCTCAAAATACATCAACTTTGAAAAAAAAGGAAACAAAACTATTACAAGGCTCCCACGCTCACTGGGAGAACCCTCCGCTATGTTCAAAAGAACTATACAGCCCATCCACAAAATTCAGAACCAGTCAAATGCCATGTTCAGCAATGGATGCATATTGGGACGTTAGCTACCATGCTAGTGTCCCTACATACCACTACCAGCACCGGTCATACAAACAAAACAGTGGAAATACAAATTAATAAATATAAAAGAAAAACAACTAAATGCAAATCAAGGCATTACAGAACTGAAATATGCCATGACCCCACTGGAAATATAATTGGATCCGCAGTGCTCTATACCTAGGGTTACCGTGGGTGGACCTCCGTCGCCTGCAGTGGGTGCAGAACACTGCAGCCAGATTGTTGACAGGGTTGTCGAGAACTAGCCATGTCACACCTGTGCTGCACAAATTGCACTGGCTGCCGGTCTGATGGAGGATCACCTTCAAGGTCACGTTGCTGACCTATAAGACCCTACATGGACAGGGACCGGGTTACTTGCAAGACCTCCTTCAGCCCTACTGCCCCCTCCACCCTCTCCGCTCCGCCAGCAAGGGATTGCTAGAGGTTCCCAGGGTCCATTTGCAGACATCAGGTGCTAGGGCTTTTTCTTTTGTAGCCCCAACCTGTGGAGCTCTCTACCTCGTCGGATTAGAGAGTGCCTGTCAGCTGAGACCTTTAAATCCTTATTAAAAATTTATTTATTTGAAAAGGCTTTTGGGGATAATATTTAGTTTTGTGATTGCTGCCCATTATTTTATATTTTTATAAGATTTAATGTTTTATATTGTATATGCGCTTTGGTCTGTGGAAAGCGCTTTAAAAATAAATTTGACTTTGACTATTGATATTTCCTCTTATGCAGTTTGACCTTGTGCTGTCACTCATGATGTCATAAGGTCATACTGCACTCTGGGAGATATCAATGATATTTCCAGTGGGGCCATGGTATATCCCATATATATATATATATATATATATATATATATTCAATTGAGTGAGATGTATGCATTTATTTTAGTCTTTGGTAACCGGGTAAGGCCCACTAGACACAAGTGCCTGTTTTCAGGGGTGACCTGGGAGCACTGGAGAGGTTAAGTGACTTGCTCACAGTCACACAGTATGCAAGTGGAGGTTGTGAGAATCAAACCCAGGTCTTCTGGATGTACCAAGCTCATTCATAACTCGTTACTCCAACCTCTAGGCTATACTGCAAATACCTGTCATATACATATATATATATATATATATATATATATATAAAATGGGTTAGGAAAATGCACATCAATAAGTGGCCAAAGATCATCAGGTGACCCTGCGTATATCAGAACGTGATCGCACACCTACACTTTAACCCCCCTCCAAAACAATTTTGACATTTTATAAGATAGATAAACCACTTTGAAGTGTGCGGTTGTGCTCTGATATATGCACGCCTTGTGTGGCTGACGCACTTGGCCTGGGGCCTCGTGCATAACAATGCACACCAAGGCATGCATGTATCAGAGCACAACCGCACATCTCAGAGTGGTTTATCTATTACATATACATATATATATAGATATATGTTTATTTCTATGAAATACCTGTAATTAGGTATATTAGGGAACATAATTAAGATACTTGGTCAAATATCTTGTTAGAGGCAAAGTGGTCACATAAAACTAGAAATGGCAGTAAGAAGCTAACAGTGCCCCTTTAAGTTACCTTAGCAGTAACATTTTTTTTAATTCCTTGGTAACCAGGCAAAGCTCCATAGGCACAAGTCCTGTTTTCAGGGGCAACCCAGGAACACTGGAGAGGTTAAGGGAGTTGCTCAGGATCATACAGTATGCAAGTTGAGGTTGTGGCTCAAATACAGTTCTACTGGATGTATGGAGCTCATTCACAGCTCCTTATTCCAACCTCTAGGCTCTACTACCAGCCCCAATTTCCCCAGTATTTTTGACCCTCCCCTATTTCTCTGTCTAGGAAGTAGCAGCCCCATAAACGTAAAGAAACAAAGTGCAGTGCTCCATGACTGATATGACATTTTTCCTGTAACTCCACTGTAATTTCCTGTGTTTTCCTGTAGACTGCATTATTTACTACAGAAGCCAAATGGCTCTGTTTCCTTTATAACCAGTGGAAGTCTATGGGAACAATTTTCCTGCAAATGGTTCCATTTCCTTGTAAAATGCAAGAATCCCCATAGATCAGGGAGTCCTGAAAGTGTAATGTTCTGCTCTATGAAGATCTATAATCTGCTTATTCATGTACTACCCCCAAAGGATTACGTTTCTTAAAGTAAACAGGAAAATCCCTTAAGAAATGCACCAGACAACAGTAGTGTCCAAATCATTCATAAATCCTCCGTGAATGCATTCAAAGCAGAAGCATGTTCTTCAAGTGTAGGGTCTCCCCACTGCAGTCCCAGCATGCACCTGCAGATGCTGTCATCAACATAACTTTACATGCTGCATTGGTCTTTCGAGACGCAATTAAAAACGTAAAAGATAAGTTGAATTGGTACAGTTGAGAAAGCCCCACAGACAGGTTTCAGCAGAGAGTAGAGAAGGGTTAAGTACAGTGAACATAAAGCTGAGATTTATTCTAGGAGGGGAGTTGGGTACTAGAGGTGGAAAATAAGAGTGGTCACTGGTACATTCTGGTGGCAGTGCTTTCTGGCTACCAGGCTTTTTGTGTTTGAGGACTACTGGGCTGGGTAAGTGAAGTTACAGCATAGCACTGTGATAACAGAAAGGGCTTAGGGTCCATCTTGATAGTTCCACCTGCCGCATGGCGGTCACCATGCACAATTTGAGTATGGACACACCGCTAACTTGACAGTCAGAATGTTACACTTAGTAACCCTAGATGCCATCCTACTTCAGAAATCTGCGTAGTCCTGCTTTCATAGTCTGAACAGTGCTAGTTTACACAGCCTCACTATGTAGACTTTTCCACATCACCCACCTGTGTGAAATAATGCTTTTTATTGTTTCCCCTTATTCTTCCCCAGTTCGTTAATTTGCAAAAGGTTCATTTCAATGATCTGTGAGATGCAGGTAGGTGGGTGGAAAAAAACTGAGAAGGATTTGAGACTTGTGATTCAGGGGAGCCAACAGAGTCGGACAGCAAGTAATACCAAGCAACATTTTAGGTAGTGAACTTTACTCTTTGGGACCTTTGCTTGGGACTTGAGTGCACAATTTATTGAGGGGTTTCATTTTTCTCCGTGTATTTTAAATTTGTTGTGGTTACTTGGGAGGACTTGAGAACACTCGGGGGGCTGACAGCGATCACACAGCGCAGATAATGTGACATGGGCTGTTACTGTTAGTTTTAATGGTGGCCCTGTATACCCCTTGTCCCATCATCACTGCCATAGTTCTTGTTGTTGGGCCTAGTCTGTGTGTTGGAGAGTACAGCGTGCACATTTAGTTCTGCTTCAGTTCTTTACAAACCATTTTTTATTTTATTTTATTTAGTTTTTGTTGGCTGGGTAAGTGCACTAGACAAATCCTGCCTATTTTCAGGCACGACCCGGGGGAGGGGGATACAGATGAATGCCAAATGACCTTGAACCAGATTAAGCTGTTGGTGGTATTTTTAGTGAATGAGGGAAATTTGGCCAGGACACCGGGGAAATTCCCCTACTCTTTTCGATAAGTGCCATGGGATCTTTAACATCCAGCTGAACTACCACCAATCCAGGCAGATAGGACCTCGGTTTAACGTCTCATCCAAAAGACGGCACCTCAGAAGTGCAGCACCCCTCTCATGCTGCACTACAGTGTCAGTACTGGGATATTAAGCTAGGTGCCAGATGTGGGAACTGAACCCACAGCCCTCTGATCTCCCGTCCTCAGAGGCGAATGTGCTACCTACTGAGCCACTGACACTGGCATTATTGCTGTTTATAACGTTACCTGCTATATAACCATTTTGAGCTTGTGCTTGTTTGTATTTTTAATAGAGTTGGGTTCAGATTATGTTACGTGAGTCTCATGCCTGGGGCTAAACAGCCATATACTGCAGATCTGTTAACAAACATTTTGATGGTTCAGCACTGTATTTACCATCCCTAGATATTCTCTCTACTGTGGTTGTACCTTCACTGTTTGAAATGGCTGGCAATTTGTGGACTTTTAACTGGACTATAATATTAGATTACCCCCTTCCTTATGTTCTAGATTAAATGTCGAAGTTTGAATATCAGCTTTTCATGGATATAGGCAACAGTGGCTGTATACCTGACTGTATTTAAAACCTTTTATGAGGGTGCATGGTATTACTGTTTTCTTGGAAACAATAAAATATAACAAAATAATTGTGAAGGGTAATGTCACCACAGTAACCTAGTAGTGGCGGGCGACGTTGTCATGCAGGTAACCTTAGTACCGAGTCTGGAAACTCTGCTTTCTGGTGACCCGTGGTCAGAGGGTGCTGCAGATGGCAGTGCTTTCTGAGCTGGGGAGGGAGGCACTGCCTTCTGGCACTGCAGCGGCCTCTGTGTTGGGCCACAGAGCTGTGGCTGTACCAAGGGGATGTTGTAAACCTAGATGATGCATCCTCAGTGCCAGAGGACTGTCGAAGAGCAGGTAGAAAGGAGGGGTAGAAAATGTTGCCCCCATCTCACTAATCCCCTCCCTCTGATGCACTTGGGACCCAGACTGTATGATCATTGATGTGTAGGGGCTGGTAATATTGCTGGGGGGCAAAGGTCAAGTTGTTGGTGAAAATTGAAAAGCATGGTTAAAAAAATGATGTAAGGTAATCTCCACCGTGACTCTACTGTCATAAACAGAAATCTCTAGGGTTAAATTAGAATTAGATGTAGAAACGAGCTTTGCTGAAGAAGTCAGACAGCATGAAAGTATGATAGCAGTGCGAATTTTATTTTGCAATTATAGATTTAAAGCGCATCAACATGTTGCTTAAATTGGATCACATTTTGAGGGCAAAGGCATCGTGGATGTCTCGGTGCTGTCTGAAGTCTAATCAGTCATGGATATTACATTTGGAATGGGGCTATAAAAATGACAGCCCCATTTTCAACCTTTACCCAGAGAAACCCAAGCACTACTGCAAATTCATTTAAAACAAAAATAAATGCCGTAATCTTCGTAGCGTACTGAGAGATGGCCATTATAAAGAAGATGCATCTCGAGTGACAGTGTGGCAGTGGTAGAAGTGGAGGGAAGGGAGCAACAAGTTCTGGACACCCCTTCTGGTTCTGTTTAGAGCCATTCTAAGTATAACTCCAAAAGATTTTAAGAGGTTCTTATTGTCACATCTTTTTTACTTACATGTGCATAATAATGATAGGCTAATTACATTCTAATTATTCATCATATGAATCTCTAGAACCATTTTTATTGAAACGTGTTTTTGATCTACATTTTAAAACTGCTAGGTTCTTGGTGATTCTTTTTTTGGACTGGTTCTGCCTGTCTTTAGTCCTACTTAGAATGTGACCTAATTAGAACCCAAAAACATTCTAAGAAATTCCTGGTTTTTGTACACAATGATTTGCATATTCTTCACATGTATGATATACTGATTGGATGCTAATTACTCATTTGCATTTTATGACAATTAAACCATTTTGTAAGGGAAGGTTCTTTTTGTTTCAAAATTTTAGAACAAACCTGGTTCTCCTTTTTTTTTTGTTGCTCTGTTCGCTGGTGCTGGTGGCGGATATACTGGGCTGTCTGGCCCTCCTGGCTGGGGAATCTCATTGGACTTCGACCTTGGGGGATTTACCCATTGGTGTTTCCCTTGCCCCCCCCGAGGATGCTGGGACAAAGGACATATGTCCAGGCTGGCTATGTGCTGATGCACATCTCAGTCAAGCGCCTAATTGTGTTCTCTCCCTCCCTACACCGCTGACCTTGCACTGCCGCCCACGCATCCATACGTGACAATGTTGGAGCGATGTGAGGAACCTCTTTCCCTCAGAGGAGGAGGAGGAGATCACCCTTGGGATGCTCAGTCTTGCTCTCCCCAACCAGTTCCCAATGATCCAGGCGAGTTCCCGAACCTGGATCACCAGCGTTACAAGCAGTAGCACTAGTGCTGCGCAGACAGGCCGACTGGTTCTCATTTTTTAATGGGTCTGTTCATTCCTATACTTTAACCTAGGTCTCCTACACTGCATGACTCAGGGACACTGGGTCATTTGGTCAGCCCTGATATGTAAATAATAACACATGACAGTGTGTGTGGTCATTGTGGAGTGTTCCATATTCTCTGGGTAGTTACCGAGTGTTTTAAAACACCCAGAGATGGGTGTATAATCAGTTGTCAACCCTGGATTATGTTACTGTGCTTGTAAAAAGGATCTATTAAAAAAAAAAAAAAGTTAAAGACCATTTTTAATTTACAAATAAGAGAAATGTCGCATGTCAAACATTTTTCTTTAAAAAAAGTTTCCATTGCTGGCCCGGAGGTGCTGAGGGCTGAGGCGCTGGACACCTTACCTTGTATCACACCAGCGACCCATGTTCAAGAATGAGCATGGATTGCCGGGGGTCGGCCAGGGAGGAAAAGGATAGAGTGCCCGACGGCTGCTCTTCTTCTCCAGGGGGGTCTCCTGCAAGCTCCTGTTGCAATACTCGCCACCTGGGGGTGCTTGGGTGGTAGGTGCGGTACTGGGAGGCAGCAGTATCAGGATGGGGCAGATGTCGGCAGAGGGGCAGAGCAGGAGGTGCATCTCCACGTGTCTTCTCACTCATAGGCCCTCACTGCACGTCGACGCCGGGGGTTGAACAAGGAAACACCCCCTGTCTCTCCTAGGTGACGATGCCTCGCTGCACATCCTTGGTTCGTCGGGGCAGACTCCATTGTGCAAGGTCCCCTCCAGCACAGTTGTTGGGGAGGTTAATGAGGGTTCCCTGCTCACTCACACCAAGGGTCAAACCAGGCATCAAGGGTTAAGAAAAGTGGATCCTTGCACTCTAGGGGCAGACTCCGGCAATGAGGGTTGTGTATGGGGAATCCGAGAGTCCGAGAGAGTGGAGAGAAGGGGTAGCATGGCACAAAAATGCAGAAAGTAAAAAAAAAAAAAAAAGGTTTCCATTAAATTGTACAGGTTTATGTTGGGTCACTGGAGCACAAGGTCTATTTATATATGACTTATGGTATAGTTACTGTAGGGATGTAAGTCATGTGATAAGGTTTATGTCGCTGGTGTTAAATGCAACTCTGCAACTGTAGAAAATATAGAAAATTTCAAAACACTTATTACCCAATTAGAGTACAGGATTTTTCCTAGCCATTTTACAACAGTGATTTTAGCTCCATGTGAAGTAGATTCACTACAGATCTCTCTGCTAGTGATTGGTCACAAAATATCCCAGTTAGTTTATTTTATTAGATGCATACAGACATACATACATACAAACAGATAGTTTTATGGAGGAAAAAAGATCATTTACCCAGAGTTCCTCCCTCCTATCAGGTTAGTGTGAATACCCTGTCCCCCCTTTTTCTTTAAAGTACTTGTCAAGTCTGATTTTGCCAAGAAATGGCACCAGGCAGAGGCTTGCCAAGCTCACTTTTATTCCCTCCTTCCATGCTCCTGATGGCACAGTGATTGAGGGATCTCATGCAGATATGACTGAGGTTTGGAATAGCTTGTGGCGTCCACTGGAGAATCTGCAACTCTGACTGGCAGCTTGAGCTGTCAATTAAAGCAGTCTTGGAGGTCTGTCACTTGGCAGATGATTGTTGGCTATAAAGGCACTTGAATTAATTATGTCTGTCTCGATTCCAGGAACCCATGTTGCTCCCTCCTCCGTCAACTTCACTTAATTAGTTGACCAGTTACCAGTGGCGGAGGAATAGCCAGTGCAGCCGGTGCAGTGGCACAGGGGCCCAACACACATAGGGGCCCATAGTAAAAATCAAGGATTTCATTTATTTAATTTGTTCAGCAATCGTGGATCGCGTATTTGCGTTCGCGTTGTCCTTTTTGACACTAGTGTGACTGACTGCAACCTGCCGTGCTTGCTGCCACCACCCCCTGACTGCAGATGGCAGCACTGACCACAGAGTTGTGAGAGTTAACGGGAGCCTAGGGATGTGATGTGTTGCCGTCATGCACTGTGCACACAGGCAGCAGCAGCGCCCCCCGCCGCCGTCTCCCGGCCTCCCCGGTAACAAACAATAGCAAGTAAAGCTAAAGACAGTTAAAGTATGTAAAAAAAAAGAAAGGTGGCCCGACTGACCAAGGCAGCGATTATGAATTGATGCTGTTGGTGTGTGGAGGGCAAGTTGGACTGGAGCCTGGGACTGGGAGCTGACTGGAGCCAGAAGCGAGGAGAAGGATCAGGTCAGATGCTAACCGCTAGCTAACTTCACATTGCTTGCAAGCATTGCAGCAGCAGGTGCCGCAAGTTTAAATTGCCCACCCGTATTACTTGTTGTTGGTTGTTCTTTTCCTTTTTCTGCCCTGCTGCCTTGCCCAATAATGCCCTTAGTGGCTGTTGTGTTGTGTTTTAATGTGTCTTAGATTAATCCAGTCTTTCTCCAGAGACTGAGTGAGTGTGTGAGTCACTTCTTCTAAGTTCTGGCCGCCTGGCTGTGAGATGACCTGGTCCCTCTCGACTCCCCCCAGCAGCTGAGCACTTACAACTTGTGACTTGTCTTTCGCAGGCTAGCTACAGCATTAGTTGAGTTGGGATTGGGAGGACCCTCACCCTACGTGATTTTTTATTTATTTATTTATGTTCTGCAGTTCCGCTGCCTGGCTGGAGGGGATGGGATCGATTCATGTTTATGTTATATTCTGTTGCAATACAATCGTGTTCCCTAGATCTCGAAGCTTGGCCATATTAAATATGTCAAAAGTGTAATCCTGGCATGCTTTGAGGTACAACCTTCGACTCGCATCCACTCAAAGTAAAAGAAACCATTTACCAGTCAGCAAATCTAATTTTCCCCTTCAACTACGCTGCGCATACTGCTAATTCAGAACTGGTAAAATGCAGCTCTTACGAGCACTTTGTGCAAAGACAGAATACAGCAGCAGGATTCTTCTCGGTCCCCACATTACCGCTTCTTCATGCCAGTTTAACTCTTTTCTCCCCCGCCCTTCATTTCAGACCTCTCTGCAGAGGGTCAGTGGGTGCAAGCCTTACTGGTTGAGGTTTTTAGCTTGCTGCCAAGTTGGGGATTTACGTCCCCAGTTTTACAGCATCCCCTTCATCCCTGCCTGAACTCTCTCCAATAAGTGTCCTCCATATGCATGCACACACATACAGCAGTTGAAAATCCTCATTTGGCCCTGTCGTACAGTTGGAATAAAGTTACCCCCTTCCCCTTTCCCGTCTGCCCGGTTTTTTATTTTCAAAAGAAAGCGAGGATTGTCCGCTCACTCCCCCTACCTGTCCCTGGGGTCGATCCAGCTGGTCTGCTTGGTGTTGTGGTCGATGTAACTTTGATATGTGAAGGAGGTGGGTGAAGGATGCGTAACCATAAACAGGTAAAAAAAAAAAAAAATCGGGGAGGGGGTTGAGGTGCCGGACTGGAGGTGGGGGCCCAAAATTACAACCTGCACCGGGGCCCATTTTTCTCTTCCTCCGCCACTGCCAGTTACCCTCTGACCTTGTCACCATCCCATCATAGGTCACAGGTGACAAAAAAATATATGCTAAATTAAAGTCCAAAGGCAGTTTTCCACAAAAGTCATTATTCACACAAACCTTGTGGTGTAAACATGATTCCACACCCCAAACCAGTCCTGCAGACGTGCAACCTCATATCCAGAGTTGGTGTAAGGATCGGGTGACTCTTGGTACAGTTAGTAACACAGATGCCTTGACTCTGTTGGTGGTGGCTGGTGCCTTTTATATGCAAGTGCAAGGGGCCTTAAAGGTATTGTAGCCCCATGAGGGTTATGTCCCTAATCATGCACTGTACCTCATTTGATTGTTTTTGCTGGGACCCAGTCTCTTCTGTAGTTGCATCTCCCTGCAGGTCACACCTGGAACAAGTCTCGGCTTACCTTGCCTTTCCCAGCCCTCCCGTTACAGAAATACAAGTGCACAGCATGAATGCCACTGTGTTCCTGCATTTCTGTAAGGGACAAGTTGTAAATAATAATAATTTGCAGACTCTATCCTGGTATGACGTCCTGCAACCTTTGCCCATATAATGTACCCACAGTTTGCCCCCCACCAGAGGGTTCAGCTGATTGTATTTTAATGCTTCTGCTGTTTTGGCCACTCTGGTGCATAATGTAATAGCGGGCACATTTTTATTAGCCTACAGAAGAAAATGGTGCCACTAGCTAGGAATAAAATTAAGTGTAGCCCCTGTAATTGGGAAATAATATTAAAGAGTCTCATTTTCTTCTTCTTGGTGTAAGGGACAAAACCCATCACTAAACTCTTAATAGGCATAGGTTAACTACGTTGTTTTCAATTACAAATTAATTAAGATTTACGAAGCGCACCCCATCTCCCCCATCAACCGCTGCAACAAATTCCACACTTTAATTACATCTATTTTCCCTGCGGTGTATTAGTTTAATTATCAACAGCCTATCTTCTGCACCTTTCCTTTCACTGAATGAATGATGGGCACTCCACTTCATTTCAGAAGCCTTTCCAGAAAAACTGGGATTCCTCATTTAGCTTGGAAGCTGTAAATATTTAATTGACCTGACTGTAAGTGTTTCAACTGTCGTGACTTTGACCAGCAACAGTTCACATTTACAGTATGTTTTAAAAGTGCTTAAAATGTTCTATTTATCCTAAGTGGGTTTGCTCTGTAAAAAAAAATCTCTCATTTCTCCTCTTATGACAGTTAGAGTCTAGGATGAGTCAGGTCCAACCACGTAAGCCGATAGCTCAGGGGGTCAGAGCCCTGGGACAGTATTCTGGGAGCCTGGGTTCAATTCCCCATAGGTCACATTATTTCTTTCTTTCTCACTTTCCCCTCATATGTTTATCTTGCCCTGTCACAACATTCAGTGGAGTTAGCAGGTCTTGATTTATATGTGCATTTGGGGGTGTGAGAGACATTTGAAATCCATAGAGAGAGTATTTATGTATGTTAATTTCAGAGGTTATCCAAATCTTGGGGGTCTCCCCCCTTGTTCCTCCGTGATTTACCTGTATGGCAGAACTTTAATTCACAAGATGCAAGAGTGCAGTGCACAGTGGGCTAATAGAAGCCAAAGGTTTCATTGAATTACTTTTTTTTGAAAACAGATAAAAATAAATATTTAGGTAATGGCATTTCATGACAGAGAGTGACAAGGCACAGTTCAACTGGGATGTAAGGAGAATCTCATGCACCTTAAGATCCTGAAGAAGGAGTGAGTACACTACGAAATAGCTATCTAGGACAGTGTTATTGGAGAACTAGTCTAAATAAAAAACTTACGTTTACCAGTGAGTGGGTCAGTTTCTCAGTGTTTGTGTCTGGAAGAACTTTATCCTCACTAGTGAGAAGTAAAGGTCTTATGTTTTTGCTGCCCCACCAAAGGGTTATTTATTTATTTATTTAGCTTTTGTTGACCGGGTAAGTGCACTAGACAAATCCTGCCTATTTTCAGGCATGACCCGTAATTATTTATTGATTTTTTTAAATTCTTTGGTAGCCAAGTAAGGTCCATTAGGCACAAATGTCTGTTTTCAGGTGTGACCCAGGAGCACTGGGGAGGTTAAGCGACTTTCTCAGAGTCACACAGTATACAGGTGGTGGCTGTGGGAATCAAACCCAGGTCTGCTGGATGTACCAAGCTCATTTACAGCTCGTTACCCTAGCCACTAGACTACACTGGCAGCCCAAAGATTTATTGATTGATTTATTGTTTTGCACCCCAGGATAGCCATCTTTAAGTGTAACACCTATTTTTCAAGTGGGTCCTGCAGACAGGATATAGCAGCAGAGCAATTACAGTATTAGGCGGATTCACACTACCTGCCCAGTTCTCCTTGGCATTGCAGTGCAGCCTACTCTGTTTGATCTGCTGCGATGCTGCTCCCATTCACACTGCAGCCTCCTGCTTCACTGTAGCTGTGTTTCCGGTGTTTTGGGTGAACTTCCTTTGGGTAGGGCAGCTGTTGTCATTTAAGGGGCACTGCCATATTCTGTATGGGTATTTATGTTATTCTGTTTTTTTTTAATGTGATTTTTCTTTTCTCATATGTTACAGCTCACTGCTGCAGTGACAGTTTGAAAGGGTGTGCAGTCACTATCTGCACAAGCCAAGAGATGGGAAGACAAATGCGTGATTAGATTGCATTCACAGAGTCTTTAGTTTTTAAATATGAAGTGCCACCATAATGTCTATCCCTCTTACAACAGTTACAGAATCTGTACGGGTCTGGCAATAACTATTTAAAAGTGAAAAATGAATCACTGAACGAATGACATATCCAATGTTCATCTAGGGAATTCCTTTTGCACCACTGTGTGCAGTGCAGGCTGTTCAGACAGCAGCACGCAACGGACAAACCTCTGCGTGTTCCCAAGCAAAGAGGGATCTTGGTGAAATGCAATGCATGCAGACTGTGCGATGCAGGTCACTTTCACATTACTAAAGCAGCAACATTGTAACCACTCAACACCTCTCACAATGGTGCAGAAAAGACTGTGCAAACAGCCCTAATGTTTAGTTACTTACAACAGCGTTGAAAGGCAAACAAGTTGTACAGAAACAAAGTATAACATGGATATAGAATAACGCTCGGGTATCTGTGTGTTCTGAGGTTTTTTTACACACTGAGGGTGTATAAAAGGAAACAACCTCATAGACACAGAGATGACCTAAGCATAATTGTTTATAATAACTGGTCCCCGTGACAGGGTTGGGTAAGGCCCTGTCCCATTTGTTAAGCAGATTGAGAGAGTTAAAAGCAAGGATCCACTTTTCTCCTCTCCTGTTCTGCCACTTGTCTATCTCCTGCCTGTCTGATTGCACAATGAATTTTCCTTGTGGCACCTAGGCATTGGCCACTCTGGTGGTCTCACAAGTCCCCCCATTATCTCCCTTCACTTGCTGTATCTACTTCTTTCTTTCTCCTCTTGCTTCTCTGTGGTTAAAAATATATGTGAATCTGTGTGTGAAACTGTGACCTCTTGGTTTGCAAATGTATATATTTATATTGTTGAAATGATTACAGGCAGCTACATGGGTTTGTTAGAGAAGTGAGCAGTTTGGAACACGGGGTTGACCTTGACCAACGGTTTGATCTTTATAAGCTTATTGACAGAGTTGTCAGCAGGAAGCAAGCTCTTGGCAGAATGTATTGATTGGTAGCACCTGTTAAGAAGTTTAGATGTACTTTTCAGGCTGGTCACAGGAAGGGCAATGACAAAGTTTTGTTACACTGTGTGAAAACAGGAGATATAGCTTAATGAGAAAAGGATACAGAATTGAATTGCTAGGGTATACATCTTATATAAAGAGAGCAGTGTTTTATTTGGTTAGCGAGAGAGACTTGAGATTTAAATTGAAAGAGACTCTCAGATGAAGGACTTTTTTTTTGTTTATACTGCCTTTGTGAAGAGCAATCCTATACAACTTTATTTTATTTTATTGTTAATATTAATAAAACACTACTTGTGAATTTTACAACTTCTCCTGTTTTACCTATGCTTCTTGACCTGTGCCTTAATGACTGTCCTCTGGTCAAACTACTTCAACAGGAAGAGCAGCATGGAGCGAGACTCATGGTTTCACTTTCCCATTGAACACATCAGGTCTGACAGTGCCGACTGTAGCTTTCACTGTCAATTCACAGCTGTTTCTCAAGATCTGGAGTTAATGCTTCTGGAGAAACGCTTGTAACAACTGGGTGTGACATCACGCCCAGTTATTATGGGGTTTCACGTTAACTGAAATCAGGTTGATAAAGCACCTCACCAGTTATTACAATAGGATACACATAGTTTCAGTAGTGTGATAAAGAAAATAGTCGCGATGCAGGTTCTTCTGCTGTTCAATTTTAGTGACATTATTTATGATTATGCCAGTCAGGCCAACTTGCAGAAGTTGGAGGTTTTGTATAGTAGGCTGGCAAGGCTAATTTTTCAGTGTCCAAGAGATACCCATCATTGTTGGATGTATGCTAAATTGGGTTGGCTATCTTTAGCTGATAGGAGGTAATTACATAAGGTGGGTTTTGCTTATAAGAGTGTCCAGGGTGGTATACCTGACTACCTTCTAGAAAAATTAAAATTTAGGGAGTTGAACCAATTTTTTTTTAATTATATCAGCTTTATTGAGTTTCCAGGTTATTCACATCATGACACCTACATTACAAAACTAAACTGCACATATTTTGCCATACATACATACATACACATATCCCCCCCCACCATCCCTCCCTTTTCCTTTTCCATCCACCCCACCATTTGGTATCAAATGCTACTATTATGAAAAGGAGCACAGGGACTATCCAGTCCCTGCAGTAGGAGTAGTTTACATAGTATAAAGGATGTGCAGTTTTTCCCAAGTCCTCTTACACCAGTGATTATGTAAGCTGGCAATCATATGTTCGGTTCTTAAATTGTTCAACAGTTCTTGCAGCCACTTCATGTATGAAATAGCCTCTGCATCTTGCCAATGACACAACACTAATTTTTTAAGTGATAAGGTTATCATAGCCATATAATATCTATGTTGAGTTACATCCACCCCGGCATAATCGCCTACCAAACATATTTCTGGTATAAAAAGACCCTCTGTGCCCAGCAGGGGGTCAGCCTTTTGTCTAATTGTTGACCATAATGAAGCTATATAGGGACATTCCCAAAATATATGAAATAGAGTGCCCTCTGCCTGCTGGCATCTTATGCATTGTGGAGATGGAACTCTACCCATTTTATAAAGCTTAACTGGGGTCGAATATGTATTATTGCATTTTTGGAACTGCATGATCCTCAACCGGTCTTATGTGTGTAGGTGTAGCAATTCTTCCATATCATACTATAGTTTAGTTCTCATTGAGGAAATTGAGAGGACCAGTAACCAGAGGCTCCATCTATGGAGGGGAAAGAATTATCATAAAGACTGGCATATATTTTGGACACTGCATGTGGCAATGCAGCTAAAGTAGTGAGTGACTGCATCACATCTCCAGCACCTTCCTCTCCCAGCATAGCTCACCTTTGGTTAACAACATGTGACGGATTGGGAAAATGTAAAAAATGTGGGCCCTTTCTGTGTTATAGAGTCTCATAATGTCTCCAGAAGTGTGACAAACCCTTCCTGTAAAAAAGTCTTTAGGACTTGTACCCGCTAGCTGTGGAATCCAATGTACTTGTAGTGTCTTACCCTTTCTTAAAGCTAGGATTCTCCATGAGTGGTTGTTTGGGGTCCTTATCATGTTTGTATTTCAAAAAGGAGCAGAGCTGGATGTGAATCCTTACCGATACTGAGACTGGAGAATTATTCAACCCAGTGGGCAGGTCTTTTGGCTTAATGTGCATGAGGGCATTTGGGAACACTCATGTCGAGTTAATTAGTTCCTTCTCTATTGTGAGCCACATGGGCACATATGGGAGTGCATTCAAGTCCTCCAGCCCTGCAAGTCAGCATAGGTATTTACTTACCTGACTAGTCCAATAATACAACCCAAAGTGCGGCAGTCCAAGCCCTCCCCCCCACTGTGTCTTGTGAGCTGCCTTCTTATGATACGCACTTCTCGGAGGTTTGCTCAAGTATACAAAATCCGTAATGATAGCATGTACTTTTTTAAAGCATTTAATGGGCAACCATAAGTTTAGTGAATTAACTGGGTAAATATTTATTGGTAATATGTTCATTTTAACCAAACTAATATGACCCCATAGGGATAGAGGTAGGGCTTTCCATCAGGTCAGATCTTGATGGACCACCTATAGTAGGGAATCTGAACTGAGCTGCCTCATTCTAAGGTTGTTCTAGCCAGCTTAATGCCCAAATACTTGAGACTTTTTGGGAACCAGCTTCCAATATCTCACTTTTAAGGGTTCTAGCATTTAGAGGGAAAACTTGGGTTTTGTCCAAGTTGATTTTGTAGTTAGAGAGCAGGCTATATTCTCTGATAGTCTCTAATTTGGCCGAGATAGAGGTCTGTGGTTGAGAGAGGTGTAACAGGATATCATCTGCATATGCGGATAGTTTCACTTTCTGGGACCACAGCTTTATACCTTGTATCCCTGGGTTCTTTTTGAGTTTAATAAGCAGGGGCTCTAGGTAAATATTAAACAAGAGTGGTGATAATGGGTAGCCTTGCCTTGTGCCAGAATATAATGGAATGGTAGAAGAAAAACTCTGTTACAATATATTTGGGCACACGGGTTTACACATAGGGCACGTATCCATTGGATAAACTGAAGGGGAAATCTGAACCTATGCAGTGATCAAAATAAGAACTGCCAGTCAATCCAATCAAAGGCTTTCTCTGCATCCAAGGACATCAGTACAGCCAAAAAATCGGAGTCCCTGGACACGGAGAAAATGTGGGCCAATTTGCATAGATGGTCTGAGGAGGACCTCCCTGCCGTAAAGCCAACCTGTTCTTGCCCAATTAAGGAGGGGAGCACTCTACTCGGTCTGTTCGCCAGTAGTTTGACTAAAATTTTAATGTCGTAGTTCAGCAGTGAAATCGGTCTATAACTAGTCACTCGGTCTTCTTCTTTCCCAGGTTTGTGTATCACTACTACTAGAACTTCCAGAAAGCAATGGTCTATAGGGTCAGCTGAGAGCATGCATTGGAACAACTTGTGTAACCAAGGCGTTAATTGTTCACTAAATACCTTATAAAAATTAGGAGAAAACCCATCTGGGCCTGGCGCTTTGTCTAGTGGCAATGTTTTTATAACCATCTGAATATCGACTTCTGTGAAGGGGTTGCCAAACTTTCTTTTTGGTTTCCTTTCAAGGTTGGCAGTGGTATAGTATCAAGGTAATCATCTACCACTTGGGTATCTGGCAAGTCCAGTATTGCTCAAATTCAGTTACAATTTCCTTCGGAGTGACTTTAAAAGACTCATCTGTCGATGAACGGATGTTTTTTATAATTCTGGAAGCCTCTTGATGTTTAAGCCTTAGGGCCAAAAGGCAGCCTGCCTTTTCACCCTGATCTATACAGTTTGCCAGGGTTTTCAATATACCAAATTCAGCTTTTTCATGCAAGAGCTCGCTGTATTGATCCCAAAGCTTAATGAGTTTTTGCCTGTCCTCTTCTCTAGTGTTTAGTGAGAGGTGTGTTTACAACTCTCGTATTTGGAATAAGAGTTCCAAGGCTCTTTTCTCATGCTTGCATTTCCTGGTGGATGCCATGTGTATAAACTCTCCCCTAACATAGCACTTCAGAGCCCCCATTCTATATCAATTTTACCTGTGGAGTTTAGGTTGTTTGAAATGAAATGAGCTATTGAGTTAGATACCTACCTGATTACCCATTCCTCTTTTAGCAATTGATTATTTATTTTCCAGATGGTTTCTTTCTGCTGATTAGGGGAGAAGGACATTTGACATCATACTGAGGAGTGGTCTGAGATCACGCCTGGTTCTATTCAACACCCCAGTATGCCTGTCAATAGTATTTGGCTGACCAAGAAGTAATCTATTCTGGATGAGGTTCTGTGCACCATGGAACAGAATGTATATTCTCTGGAGTTGAGGTTCAGCGTTCGCCATGGATCACACAAACCAAAGTGATTGGATAAGTCCCATACGGATCTCTGAGCTGGGGAGAGGCCTTGTGTCTCCCTGTTTGATTTGTCTAGGCCTGGAGTAAATGGGAGGTTCCAATCCCCCCCCCAGAAAACTAGGGAACGATATGAAGGGGGCCAAGACAGAGACCAAAACCATGAAAAAAGAAGGAGTGTCTACATTGGGACCATAGATACAACCCAGGACTACTTCTGTCTGCTCCAACATACTTCTGAGAAATATGTATCAAACATTGGGGTAACGAATACACTGGGTGCAGACAAAGGGCATTTTCTGTGAAAGTAAAATGGCTATTCCTCTACTTGGTGTGCAGTTCCCTGCTGTGTACACCTGGCCAATATATTGCCTGTGAAACAGGTTTGCCTCAGCTTCTAATAAGTGCATTTCTTGCAAACATGAGATATCCCCTTTGAGGTGCTGGAGGTGTTTAATAATTTGATACCTTTTAGTTTTATTATGGGCCCCCTCGGACATTCCACAAAATGATTTTCATGTATTTAGCCATCTCATCTGACTAGATGTGCTCACCAGATAGAAAACTGACACCAGTAGTTCTTGCAGTCCTGTGTCGTTTGATGTACCTGATGCCAAACCCTCCCTAACCCCTAACCCTAGAACAACCCTATAACAACCCCACTGTCTCCTCCCACTAATGCCCCACAAACACTGAAATGAAACCATGAAATGAATCGTGATCCCCTGCCCCCAAACCATTAGGTAAACATGGATTTAATATGTATATCAAATGAAAACAATGAAGTCCCCTCCCCACTCCCACCAAATCAAATTTTTCTTGGCCCATGATGTACATTCTCACCCGCCAGTGCTCATCACCCTCCTGCCTTCCCCCCAAAAGCATTTAGTATCTATAACTCAAGGGGAGCCCCCCCCCTTGTTTTTGTTAAACTAAAAAGTACATAGAACCCCTCTAAGGGTGAGCATCTCCTTCCCTTTTCCAAATCTAAATCTTAATGTTTCTAGTCCCCACTGTCTGTCACATGGTCTAGGTCTAGCCCACTGAATGTCTGCTCCACGGGGCGGCAATCTTATAACTTCCAATCTACTGCTAACATTTAAACATCAACAAATGCCATTCCATACAGTAGACCTTTGCTATTTAAGAATAGTGCCTCGTAATCCTAAATAATAGTGAGAGAATCCGTTTGACCTGTGAAGCACTTCTCTATACCCTTATAATCACTCCTCACTTCAGTGATTTTCTGTCATGAAGTCTGCTAATGCCAAAATAATAATAAGTTCCAAGAGAAAGCAAAAGTCTCCAGATAGTTGTGGCTCAGTCTGATATAGGCGCAAAGCTCTTGATACCTCTCAAGCTTTCCAGCGTAAAGAAACAGTCCCCTAGTCGTCTTCAGCAATGGTGCAGCCATATGCTGTTCTGGCCCAGAGTTATGCAAACCAGCCGCAAACATCGAGGGCATTTCCCTTGGCCTAGAAAAATCAATACTTGGGCCCTTGTTGGTCTAAATTTAATCCCAGCCCCCCGGTGATAAATTCAAAGAAAACACTCACTGTTTCATATTCAGTCCATTCACTGTGTGCACTACTGCTGTTCATAGAAATCAAGATGACCATCTCTCCACGCAGGTGCTATTAATGAGTGAACTGATGCAGTCCCAAATGAGACAAGAAAAATGGGGGTTGGGGGGTGAGCATCAAGTTTCATTGTATGGTGTTGACAATCAAAATGCTTGTAGCAGGTCACCGCTCCAAAATTCAGGACCAAAAAAAAAAAAATAACATTACCCTGGCCCTTGTTTGAATGATTCCCCGTGATGTCAGGCTACACAATTTTCAACGGTTTTTAAACAGGTTGGGCAGGGCTTCCATTTATGCTGTTTCCGCTAATTTCAGGTTCTCAAAACTGGTCTAGTTTCTGGTTAGGAGCACTTGGAACCTTGCTGGTTATCCCGTTCTAAACTTAATACCGGCAGCAATCAATTTGGTAACAATGAGGTGAAATGAGGAGCTCCGTTTCCTTACCGAAGCAGGTAAATTTTGTGCCACCCACAGATTCCCATTTGACTTCTTGCAACTCCTTGATTTTATTTAGGCAATGTTGCCCTCCCAGGTAGTTCAGAAAATGAAAGATTAATGGGCGAGGTGGTGCTCCAGCAGGAGGCTTGGGGCACAGAGCTTGGTGGAATCTCTCTATAGCATACATAGGCCTGAATGGTGATGGTCTTGCTAGCTTAAGTATCAGCTTTTGGGTGAATAGGATGGGATCAGGGCCCTCTTCTTTCTCAGGCAGACCTATTATCACTGCATTGTTTCTCCGGCTCTGACCCTCCAAGTCTTCTACTTTGGCTTCAAGGTGGGTCATCCTTTGTTTGGTTGCTACTAATTCAGGATCCACTCATTCAGGAGAGACAGGGAGGGCAGAAGGGGGGGGGAGTATCTCTCTGTGTAAGGGAAGGGATAAAAGCAACTGAACAAAAGAGTAAACAGGGAGGAGAGGAGGCACTGTGGGTCACCTTAGAGACTGGAAATGGCACCACAATCCGCACAGGGGTTGTATACAGACCCCCATGTCGGAGGAGGGAATGGACAAGGATATGATAGAAGGCATACTTAGGATGACAGAGAAAGGCAAGATACTGTTGATGGGGGACCTTAATATGCCAGATGTTAACTGGAGCACCTTTGCTGCAGCCACATCCAAAAGCAGGGCCATTCTTGATGCCCTTCAGGTGGCATGCCTCAGACAGCTAGTTTTGGAACCTACTCATGCGGGAGCAATCTTAGACCTCATACTCTCAAATGGAGACAATGAGAGGATCTCAGATCTAGAAGTGGGTAGCCATTTGGGAACAAGTGACCACCAAACAGTGTGGTTCACGATAAACTCAGCTACAGAGTCAAGCCATACAAAAGTAAGGGTTCTGGACTTCTGGAGGGCTGACTTTGGCAAGATGGGAGAGTGCCTCAGAAACGCACTAGCAAACAGGCAAGAAGGAGGGGGTGGAGCAACAATGGGGAAATATCAAAACTGCCATCACAGAGGCAACAAACCTCTGTATGAAGCAAATAAATAAATCAAAATGAAAGAAAAAGCCACTAAGGTTCTCAAAAGAGGTGGCGTTGAAGGTTAGGGATAAAAAGATAGCATTTAGGAAGTATAAGGAAACACAGAAGGAGTAGGACAGAGAACTGTACCAGTTAAGGCAGAAGGAAGCAGGGAGGGTAGTCAGAATAGCAAAGGCACAAACTGAGGAAAAGATAGCCAACTCAGTTAAGAAGGGGGATAAAACCTTTTACAGGTATATCAGGGAGCGTAGAAACACAAAGGGAGGGATAGTGAGGCTGACTAGAATGGATGGTGGGAGGGCAGAGAGTGACAGTGAAAAAGCAGGGCTACTGAATGAATACTTCTGTTCAGTATTCACAAAAGAGGAAGTGGGGGAGGTGCCTAATCCAATTAACAGAAGCACTCTGGAGAGGGGGGGTCGATCCCAATCCTTTCACAGAAGAAAGGGTTTTGAAAGAACTCCTAAAACTGATGGTGGACAAAGCAATGGGGCCAGATGGAATTCACCCCAGAATTCTAAAAGAATTAAGCAGAGAACTAGTGACACCACTGACTACCCTTTTTAACAAATCGTGGGAGGATGGTGTGGTACCTGAGGACTGGAAGAAGGCTGATGTGATTCCCCTTCACAAAAGAGGGACCAAGACAGAGGCAGGAAACTACAGACCTGCCAGTTTGACCTCTGTGGTACGGAAAGTGATGGAATCACTTCTGAAGGAAAGAATTGTTGAGTACCTAGAGGCCAGAGGGGCACAGGACCCAAGGCAGCATAGGTTCACAGTGGGAAGGTCATGTCAGACAAATCTAATTGATTTCTTTGACTGGGTGACCAAAGTAGTAGACCAAGAAGGGGCTGTGGACATGGCCTACCTAGACTTTAGCAAGGCATTTGACACAGTCCCACACAAAAGATTAGTAGTCAAATTAATCAACCTGGGAGTGGGTCCCAGGGTGGTAGCCTGGGTAAAACATTGACTGAACAACAGGACACAGAAGGTAATTGTAAATGAGTCCACTATGAAGAAAGAGGGGTTACTAGTGGGGTACTGCAGGGTTCAGTACTGGGTCCAGTCCTTTTTAATGTCTTTATAAGTGACATTGTAGCGGGACTGGAAGGAAAAGTATGCTTCTTTGCAGATGACACAAAGATCCGCAACAGGGTTGATACACCAGGAGGTGTGGAAAGGATGTGAAGGGACTTGGCAAGGTTGGAGGAATGGTCAGAAGTATGGCAGCTTGAATTCAATGCAAAGAAGTGCAAAGTAATGCACCTGGGAAACAAAAACACAGGGAAAGGTTACACAATGGTGGGGGGGCAGTAACAACAACAATAATGGAAAAGAACCTGGGGGTAATCATATCAGATGACCTTAAGGTTTGCAAGCAGTGTGAGAAGGCGGTAGGGAAGGCTGGGGGGATGCTGGGATGTATAGGCAGAGGCATCACCAGCAGAAAACAGGAAGTTGTTATCCCCCTGTACAGACAGTTGGTGAGACCCCATCTGGAGTACTATGTCCAGTTCTGGAGACCCCATCTCCGCAAGGACATAGACAGGATGGAGGCAGTTCAGAGGAGGGCAACTAAAATGGTGCAGGGTCTGCAAGAGAAGCCATACGAGAAGAGACTAAATGAGCTTAATATGTATACCTTTGAGGAAAGGAGGGAGAGGAGGGACATGATAGAAATGTTTAAGTACCTCAGTGGAATCAACAAAGTCCAAGAGGGTAGCATCTTTCAGAAAAACAGATGTGCAAGAACAAGGGGACACAATTTGAAGATGGGGGGGACGGCTCAGGGGCAATGTGAGGAAGTATTTTTTCACAGAGAGGGTGGTGGACACATGGAACAGCCTTCCTGAGGAGGTGGTGGGGTCTAAAACTGTGGGAGAATTTAAGAATGCATGGGACAGACAGAAGGCAATTTTTGTGGGGGGTAGGAAGAAATAGGCTGTTGGTTAAATAGGATCTGCAGCTTATCTTCTAGGTTGGGAAATGGGCAGACTAGGTGGGCCAAGCGGTCCTTATCTGCCGTCAAAGTCTATGTTTCTATTCAACTTTCCTTTCCAGAGATCTTATTCGGACCTCACTGTCCCCGGTTCATTTGGATAAGTCTTCCAGAGCAACCGCCATAGATTTGAATTTTGGAGGTAAGTGATTTCAGCTCATCCCTGAAAGGATGGAACTCTGCTAAAAATGGTCTACAGTTAGTAGGTTCTGCTCCGCCGGAGCATTTGCTGACCAAGTGCTGGTAGAGGTCTGAGGCCTGTTTTTCTTTGCTGGCGTTTTTGGGTATTGGTGGCGGCGTGTGTTTGGGCAACGCCATTCGCATCTCCACGTCCATATTTCAATATCCGATCTTAGAATGTGTGACCCAGTAGAACAGGTAGTCCCTTGTTCAGTCAGGTACCAAAAAGATGAATAATAAACTGGGAAATTTGTAATTTAATTCAGAGTTAGTGGGAGCATTCTGCTAGAGCTGCTACTCATAAGACTGCATCATGTGATTCCCCACGTTGAACCCAAGTCTTAGGAAAGCAGTTTATAAGGAACTAGTCCCTAAATCAGCAGGTAATAAATCTAAGCATTTTTTTTCAGCTACATGATTCCTCAGTTGAGGTACAATCTTCCCCCTACGTTTCAACTGGTAAATGTAAAATCTCTGTCATTAAAAATACTCAAACAATGGTTTGTTGATACTGCAACTACACAAATTAAGCCCTGCTGTTTAGCTTGACTATACGTATCTAGCATATATAATGTCTTAACTGAATTGTTGCTCCCTTATGCTGTGCAATGTATTTATATGTGCTCTGTGTTTTTTTTTTGTATTTTTGGGTCTTTGTATGTTTTGTAATTTTGTAACCTTGTTTTATGTTGTGCCATGGGTCACCATTTTAAATGAGTTTATTCTCAATGGTCCAACCCTTCAATGAAATGAAATGAAATAGATATAATGAAGAGCTGACGGAAGGTAATAAACAAAGGGATCAGTATATAGAGAGGGTGATCAGTAGATTATCCGGTTGCTGAGTAAATGTGACCATAGCACATCGATAAGGAGGGTAGAGGTGACAGGAAGTGTTGCCCCTGGATGCATAAGTCCCCTATGGATGTAGGGGAAACAGGTCATGAGAGGAGAGGAGGAGTTTCTCTACGGCAAACATAACAGGACAAAAGAGATGAGAGTAACTCAACTCCTAAAGACAGGATTAATAACATATTTTTTAAATTATATTTCTATCCAGCCACCAATTTGTTGGACACACCGACATTTTGTGACCCTGCGTCACTACTTCAGAGGGCTACTGTGATCTTCAACATGTGCACATTATAACATATTCTCCGTGTTTAACAAGTAATAGTCCTTAATTCTGTATGGGTCTTTCCAAGATGGCTCGCTATCCCTTATATTATAAATAAGTATCTACCTCCTCTGAGTGCATCTTTAAAAAGCACAAAGCAGTGCCTGCTGCCAGCTGTCTCCAAGACAAATGGAGATGAGGGTAGGGGGAGATGAAATGGGAGGGACCGATATGAGAATTAAGTGGGATAATGTTCACATGGCTAAGGAGATGCTAGACTAGATCTCTTCTAAAGCCTCTTATATTATTAATCTTTGAGGTTAGATGACAGAACGTTCCAGGTAAAAGACCGATCTACGCTAACAGCTTTATTGCCAGCTGATTTGCTCGCCCTAGGAAAGTATAGAAGGTGTTTAGTTGTGGAGCTATGGTGATCTCTTGAGGACATTGCATAGGTAATTAGGATATAGACTTCGCACATATTTATACGCCAAGAAATCTCTTTGAATTCTCTTCAACTAGCAGGGTAGACTGAGGTGAAGGAGCCAGGAATGTTGTACTTGATACAGTGATGTGAATATCTATCACAACCAAGAGCAAATTGTTGAAAACTATAGCCACCTTCTGAAGCATGGCATAATTTACTGTTCTGTAGATCTGACACCCTTACTTGAGGGGGCAGGGAGTAGGGTCTGTTTAATAGTAGTTTTCTGGTACTTAAACTTAGGCAACTGTGATAAAAAAAAAAAGTCTGTGTTTCTGGTTTGAACTTCAAGCCACAAATCTAAGTATTGGAAACAATGAATATTCTGCAGAGGAGGTCCTGACTGAGGTGTTACTTGAAGACAGCTGGAGGTCATTGGGGATTCAGTTTGCAAGACAGGCACTATATATAACCAAATTCCGTTTTCTGCTGTCAGTGATATGATAATGCACAGTTATGTGATAATGTTCCCACCAGAAGCAGAGTAGGATTTTTCATACTCATAGAATAGAATTATTAAAAATGGAAAAGTGACCCATCAAGGGTCCAGATAGAGGACATAGGTTATGCAGTATTAGCATGAATATCTGCTGGTGGAGTCTCACGGTTCAGCATCGGTGTCAGCTGTGAAGGCTATAACTAGAATGCCCTCTTGGACAGAGGACATGGTATAGCTGCAGTGACCCAAGAACTGGGATGGTAGATGGGGTTCAGCACAGGGGAAAAGAAGTGCCCCTCCAACCAAAAAACACATTTATGGAGCTGTTGTTTGTAGACCCGATTAGTTATCATTGCACATAGGGTTTCTAGATCACCTTTACATTCAAAAAATAGCAACGCATGTTCTTTCTCTACACAGCTGTTCATTGTGCTCTTCTGATCCAGAAGACGCATGCATTCAGCTTGTTTTCTGCCTTAATTACATTTGGAAATAAAAAATTAACAAGAACCCACTAGCTATTTGGTGAGAATGAGATAAAACAAATAAACTGTGAGATGGCATAAGAGTCGTGAAGCTTCAGGGCTAAAGCTGTGATTATAATTAGGAATGCAGAAAAATGAAAGAAGAGGGATGAAAAGATGGGACTTTATTTCATTTCATATTTAGATTACTATGGTTATCCTTCAGGCTTTATGACCCCAACATGCTAGTTCATAGCTTGAATGCAGTCCAGCTGTAATGTATAAAATATATTGCTGGCAGAGACCAGCATTCAGGACCCATGTTAGGGTGTTTCTGTTGATGATTCTTTTTTTTTTCCATTTTTTGTTCTCCCTAAAACATACCCATCTGATCAGTAGTCAATGGACGCACATAAAGGAGAACTGCACAGAACCTAGAAATCATTTTGCCTAGTATATGGTTTTCAAATACTGATTCCAGTTCTCTTATATTGTTTATGGACACAAGCAACTGTAGTACCTATATTTAAATCAGGTGATGGAACACCGCTCAAGAACTGTAGGCCAATTTCTTTATTAACATCACTCAAGAATTATAGGTCAATGTCTTTATTATCCCCACTATCCCAACTGAGCTAGTACTCTTCGTGTATGAGACAATATATATATTTTTTAAAACAGCCTGAAATCTGTCTCTGTGGCTCTGCAGTGTGTCTGTGAAACACTGGGTACTGTTTCTCACAGACACACTGTAGCGTTGCTGGATGTCTCTGATTGGCTGCTGCATGTTGAAGTGGGAGGGCAGACTGAACTTGATGCTTATTTGGCTAAGTGCAACACACATCAGTCAATCAGAATGCAGAGCTGCTGTCCAATTATTTCTCTTAACCAATCAGAATGTAGAGCCACTGTTCCATTATTCAGTCTGCTATCTAATTATTACAGAATAACGGGACAGTAACTCTGCATTCTGATTGGCTAAGAGGGATCTTTTCCAGTATAATAAAAGTTCATGCACAAGGCCGGAGTGGTGCTGAAGTAGGGCTACTGTTCGGCACACAGGTGACCTGGGTTTGGGAATGAGCCTACATCACTGGGGACCAGCTGAGAGATGAAGCTTGGGCATAACAGAGGAGGCTGTCCTCCTCCGGAGAAGGAAGGAAGGCAGCCTGCTACACTGTGATACTTCCACCTGGGCAACAACAGGAGGCAGCACAGTCGGGAGAGTTTTTTTGGGGAGGGAGGACACCAAGTGGTACTGCGTTATACACACTTGCATGTGCACCCTCAGCACAGGTGTCCCGTGGGGGTGTGACATTAAAACACAGAACAACCCACCTGGGCGTGTTGAAATCTAAGAAAAAATATAGGAAATGTTGGGGGGCCCTTTGAAGTAAACACTCTTCACTCAAGTTATTGTTCTTCAATCTTTCTTTTTATTTCTCTTCCCCCTACATTTCGCTCGACTTGGAGCTTGTTCACGGGGTTTATTCTTTGTTACACATCTGTAAATACATTTATTTTATGTCATTGATCAGCATTTTTTTAATATGATATTGTTACATTTTTAATTCTTTGGTGTATACACATACCATTCAATAAAGATTATTGCTTGTGCACCCTTGTATATATTTCTTAATTTTTCACAGGGTTAATTTATTTGTACTTGTTTAGATCCTAAGTTGCATCCTAATAAGACATACACAGTATGTTAGTGAACACAAGCGCTACTAACAACTTGGAACAAGGTTTATTTACTGCCTGTAGGCTTATTCCCATATTTCTTGGTTTTGCAGCATACCTTATATATATATATACTTAAAACTTCTTGTCTTTCTTGTAAAGAATAATTTTGGGCCTGTAATGACATAAACATAATTTTTTGTAAAGCTTTGCTGTTATTATGTTGTTTAATATTGTAATGTGGCCACATTGTGGCTTCTATTTACTTACTGTATTTTGTTAACAGCATACCTTAAAGGAGACTGTGAGCTTCTTAGAGTGGAATTAATGTTCTTTGTAGTCTGTCAAAACATAATCATAGTATTCCCCTATTGGTCTCATAGCCATCATTTTACTTTTATAATTAAAGGTTCTAATACCAACTTCTAAATATTCTTTAATATTTTAACTGCTTACCCTCACTCCTTCTGGCTCAAGTTTCTCCTTTTTGGTTAAATTCCTCTGCATGTAAGCACTGAAGCCCAACAAATTTTAATGGTAGCTACTTCCTGATAACCTCTCACCCATCTTGTATCCTCTCCTTCATCACCATCAACAAGGGATGATACAATACCGGAAATTTTTGTGCCCCTCGGGGCCGACGCCTCCATCTCTGACACCTCTTCTGCCTATGGAAGATGATTCTGATGAACAGTTTGGTCGATGGACAGCTCTCAGTGGCTCCTCTGCACACTATCAGCACTGCTTGTGGTGCCATGTGTGGTACCAGGTATATCTTTGAGTACAGCCCCCTTAGGGGTCGGCACCGCTGTTGATGCTGCCGGTGATCCTGGCACTGCTGTCTTTGGTGCCAATGCGATTTCCCTTTTAGTTGTCCCTGTTGGTGCCAAGGCAGGTCTGATTGCTGTACTGGGGGGGGGGGGTGCCCCTCAAATCCAACTTTGTCTCCTGTGCAGGAGTCACTAGCTTTAACCCCTTCTACCCAGACAGTGCAAACATGCCAGGAGGATCTCGCTTTCCCATCACTGGCAGTGGCTGTAGGTGAAGCTAAGCTGATACACATGGAGTACTTTTATTTTGGTAAATATGATTTTTATTAAGGTTTTCCATGTCTGCATTATCCTTCAACATACACAATAAAGGTAAAATATTGGTACAATAGGTGTGGTCTTGAGTTATTACAGTTTCACTGTTCTGGAGTACCATGTTTAATGTCTGTCAGTGTTTCCTCCACCTCCTATGGTACAGTGCTGGGGGGGGGCGGGATTCATGAGTTACCTGTACTCATACATACTGCATGTTCATTCAGTGTAGAGTTCTTTAATTAAGCATTGTGACTCTTTATTGCGGTGCAGGAGGGACTAGTCAAACGCCCAGGCTCCCCACTCCTGGTGGGGGAGGGGAGAGAAGCAGGAGTTGGCCTAATCTACTGTGTTATGTTATTTAGTCAGTCTGAGTAGTACTTGGGTCAAATGAGTGTGCTGGCTAATTTCGGTAAGGGTTGGGGGTGTCAACAACACAACTGTAGACCCTCATGGGATAACTTCCTTATCCTGGCTCATCATGTGCAGAACTCAACCCATCCAGCAGGAGGAGGAGGAGCAAAACCTAGCCTTGTTTTTCCGAGAATGTGTGATTTTTTTTTCCATTTTGTAGATCTGGTTGACTATTATGCACCAGGATGGAATTCCCAGGGGTTGGGGTGTAACCAGCCTCTGGTAATTGTTTTTTATGCTGCTGTGAGCAGTATGCCCAGGAGATATCTCAAATTCGGGTCACAAAAGCCTCACGGGAGTTAATAAAGCAAGAGTAGTTCTGTAGAAAGGGTAATCGTACTGCCTAATAACTCCTCCAGCTCCTCCTGCAGTCTCAGAAAGAAGGGATGCAGTACCGGTCAGGACTATATGATGGGGGTGTGGTGAGCATGGGCTTCTCTGCAGTGCCTTCAGCAGGAGGGATCTTCCATTGTCAGATAGTGCACACTGATAACCAGTGTGCGGACGTATCTCATCAGATGCCTCCATGGGTATTTCCTCCCTCTGGTGTGAACTTGTGATTTTAGAGGATCTGCGACACACCCTGTTCCACACCTCAGTTGTTATTGGAGACCCCAGTTTCTCCTGCCATTTCAAGAGTATGACCTGTGTAGTATCCCTGATTGATTCAACTAGGGTCTTATAAGGGTGTGAAATCATATGATCAGCCACCCCTAATCGAAAGAGGTCTATTAGGGAGCGTATAATTGCAGGGTGAGCCTCCGGGTTGTGAGCCCCTTGTGGGGAAGAGAAGTAGTGTCTTACTTGTAGAAGTCTACTTGTCAGAGGCCAGACTCCATCTGGACCGCAGTAAAAGATGTCGGTATGGTTCCCAACGTAAGTTGGTGAAGATACTGTAGAGAGTGGCATTCCCAGTTCTGAAATGCCAAGTTGGTTCGAGCTGGGACAAAGCACTCCAAGACTGGTATTGGGCATAAGGGTGAGGGAAAGGGGATTAAATGTAATGGTTGCAGACACCCTCACTCTATGTATCTCTGGTGCCACCAACCCAGCCTGCCCTAGACTTACAGAGGCAGTTTGGAGCAAACCAGCTTATATTCTGGCAGTTCTCCAGCTTCTGGGTAAAAAGTGTGTTACACTCCAGGCCAAACCAGTATATGAAACTCGGCCCATAGCACACACTGGTATTGTCCTAGCTGATAATAATAAGCCAATTGCTCTGACAGAGTGTGCTGTACAGCCTCCTAACAAGGAGTCTTGTAAGACTGATATGAGAGCAGAGGTCCATGTGGAGGTAAGGGCATGTGTGTGTGTGTGTGTGTGTGTGTGTGTGTGTGGCTGAGCTGGACAGTGGGCATCCAGTCCTCTGCTCCATGTGAAGTAGGGAATAGCTGGGTATGCCACTCTGCCTTGACAACTGTATTTCCATAGAGAAAACTTAAAAATGTAATGTTTTTTAATTTATGAAATAATATTATTAATAAAAAAATCATCTACTCTCCACTCATTGCTGTATTGGAGGGCTAAGGGCAGCAGATGTTTGGCCATTTGGGCCTCAAGACAGTCCAGGCGGCTCACCCAGGGAGGAGCAAAGTCCTACTGGGTCCCCATGAAGTAGTCATCACGCTCTCCCAGCCACTTTTGCAGAGTGCATCTCGCACACTTGTAATTGCCCTGGAGTGCCGCCACCCCTCTCATGGATCCTGACCATCTGTATAAAGCAAGTGCAGCTCGGGGACTCCAAACTGGCGGAGAGGGGTCCCATGCATTCCAGCCCTCCCTGTGCACCCATGTAAGGGTGTGCAGGGGTTTGTAGATAGGGTCTTTACTAACTTTGCTCATCTGATTGCAAGACCCCAAATAAACTTGGATTTCAAGTCCCATTTTTCATTGGACATTTGGGCTGCTGAGTGACACCTCATGCCCTGCTCTCCTGCAGAGCAACTACATTACCAAGCGAATGGCGCCTGAGGTTAGAAGTCATTCCCAAACCAGGGTCTCCCACCATGCAGCTCACCAAGCCAACAGCTTTTCTTGTATTTTACAGAAATGGGCAGGACCAGTTCTTCAAACCAAAAAGAATTTCCTGTTGCAAAAAACACCTTGAGTGGTTCTAAATGCAGATTGGTAAGATGGGCCAGCATAGTCTAGTAGCTAGAGCACGGGCTTCGAAAACAGAAGACCCAGGTCAAATCCCACCAGAGACCCTTACTCTTGGTGTGACCACAAGCAAGTCAGATACCTCTGAGATTTTTAGTCCACCCAACTGTAAAAATGGGTGGAAGCAGGATACCACTGAAAATGAGATGCTGCATCTCAACTGGGCTATACTGGGTGAACACATTATACAACCAATAATAAAATTAACATGTGGTTAGCATATAATTGATATGCAAATACAAACAATTGTCTAGGTATGGAAGGAACTTAGAACTAGATCTCACTAATTAAAACCAAAAAAAGAGGTTTGCTATTTCTAATCTGATGCTATGGGCTATTTTTAATTTTTTTTATTTATTGAACAGATCGGAATTACAAACCTTTGAGTCAGAGACTCCTTTGAAAAGGCTCCACATCCAGTTATTTATTTATTTGAAGTCTGGTAACTGGCTAGACCCACTGAGACCGTGCAGTCCCTTTTTCAGTGACGACTCAGGGGACACATTCAGCAAAATACAACTGATACAAACACTGGGTATAACTAAGTACAAAGATTAAAACAGGAGTGACATTGCAGTACATAGACATAATTCAACTTATTGAACTAGAAAACAACCCTAGTAAGTGCCTTTGAGGATAACATTGATGTAGCATAATTTAAAGAATGAAACCTGGAAGGACACATTTACAGGTCAAGACACAAGCTATTTACAGACATAAACAATCAGAGATAGCTACAGGAAATAATATAGTGTTAGCAAATAGCAAAGTGAACAAGGATTAGTGACAGCATGAGCAATGAGGGGGTTTAAGGAGAAGAGTGGACAGTTCTTGTTTGAAAAGTGACAGGGTAGGACAGGAGAACACGGCAGATGGGAGGGCATTCCAGGCCATTGTGGCAGAGTAGGCAAATGAACGCCTACCCGCGAGATTGTGCAGTTTCAGGGTTGCTAATAAGTGAAGTAGATCTAAGTGGACGATCATTAATTTTCCGGTGTATGATACCCCTTAGGCAGGGGGGATTAAATAGATTCACTAGTTTAAAAACAAAGTATTGTGTGAAGTACTGTAACCTGGAGTCATAGTCTGGCCAGTTTAGAGAAGTCAGGCTGTCACAATGGTGCCTTCTAGGGTCAGCCCCTAATGCAAAACGCCCAATCCTAAAATACGTGTGTTGCAATCAGGCCAGGGAAGAGGACTGAGCAGACAGTAAGAGAGGAGCACCATAGAACATTACGAGGAGGAGGAGGGATGTGAAAGCAATTTTTTGGCAAGCAGAGGAAGATAGAAGGGGCGTAGTCTGTACAGGAGATCTAACTTCTGATTTAGGGTTTTAGTTAGATTGTTAACATGAGACTCTAATGAAAAGGAGGTGTCATGATGTGTTCCCAGATATTTAAAAGTATTAACTACCTCAATGGTGTCGCCTGACCGCGTGCAGATTTGAAGAGAATGTTGAGAGGCAGAGTAAGATAGTTTAGGTGAGAGATCGTGGAATATCATAGCTTTAGTTTTTTTTGTATTTAAAATTAGGTGGTTAGCCGAGAACCAGTTTTTGAGCATGTTGAAAAGTTAAGGCATAGTACAGAACAGATGGTACATTTGAGAATACAGACAGAATATAGGATAATTCTGAGGGTAGCCAAAGTACCCTGCATCAAATAAGTACATTAATTTAGTAAAACAATGATTATACAATGCAATATTATACAATATTCTGGTAAAGACAATCAAGGTGATACACATAGGATACAGGATGAAGTACGATGGGCTTATCCATGCCATGATTACATAGCACATCCCGATATTTCCAAAAGCCTTCACTTTTGTTAGAGTTTTTAACTGGCACTACTCCCACCATTGCCTGGTGCCTCTGATGAGCTCAATGCAAAACAAAGCATTCAGGGAAAAGAGACAGCAGCCGGTAATACAGTGAAATCTGCATAATGTCCGTACATCGGTTTGCAAAACTCATAGGTTACATCTGTGTGGGACAAAGCTGCACAACAGGCCATTGTTTGTCCACAAGGATGAATTTACTCAAGTTGTTTCTGCACCTGTCTAGCACTTCTGCTCCAAGTGAAGGTACATAACTTGCCAAAAAGCTCTTTTGTTCTAGCCAGGGTGCATTTGTTTATTTGTAATTTTTGTTCAGGAAAGACACGCTGAGCTGTGACAGTTTATTTTCAGGTCCATAGGAGGCTGGGGAAGAGGATTACATGGACCTGTTTTACTGGCAGAAAGAATATTGCCCAGGACACTGGGGCAAAACTAAATAAAATAAAAAAATCTCTCTCTTATGGTAAGTGCCTTGGGATTCCAGCTTCCACCTTGACAGCTACTAGAGATCAACAGATGGGACTTCTGTTTATTGTTGCATTTGAAGGATAGTGCCTCATTGATGCCCCTTCCCCCTATTACTGCACTATCTGTAAGTACTGATGTGGAACTAGAACCCACAGGCTTCCAGTCTTTTGTCTTCAGAGGTAAGCATGCAACCAACTACATTCTCTGAAAATAGGCATTTGCCTAAAGGATATTCTGTGAAATAAATATAGAATAATAATACATGGGTGGTTGTGTGTAAGCAGAATTTTAGACACACCCGAGGTGTGGAATGCTACATAAACCCCTGAGGGCAAAGCCCAAGGTATTTATAAAAGCATCCCACACCGAGGATGCATCTAAAATTCTGGTTTTACAGACACCCACCCATGTCTTATTTTATTTAATTAATGGCCAGCGTTTTATCTAATTAATGGCCAACCTTTTTTATGTGCATGAGAGTCAGACAGACAGACTGACACACACACACACACACAGTCGCCTTCTCTCTCTTTTTAGTAGAGACATTCACTTAGTTCTCTATTTGTTTATTATTATTATTGTTGTGGGAATGTCAATGTTGCGCTGAATGCTGGCTTTGTGTGTAGTAGTCTCTGTCTCTCTCACACACCACTGCTGCATTTTTAGTAGGGGCTCCTACCGCCTCCCACTACACCAGTGGTTCAGGAAAGTGGGGGCAGGGGGGGAGGGAGCTGGTTCCAAAGGTAGGATCAACCAGATATGTGTGAAAAAAATGTCTTTAGAGTTTGTAGCTTTTTGTGGTGTGAGGGAGTCCATGAGTGCCACGGAGTGCTCTCTATCGAAGGAATTGAGCTGCCATGTTTGTGTGAGATGGTCGGCCCTTTACAGAAAGTTAAATGACCAATGAGGTTTCTCTGGGTGAGTTTGATCGATGGGCACTGATTACAACCTCCTGGTTGTAACCAAAAATATCAACCGGGAGGTTGTAATCGAAAAATAAAAGTACTGTTATCCATTAATAAAAATACTGCCTATTAATGAAATAAATAATAATTGCCCCCCATTCATTAAGAATGAGCAGATTCTCAACACTGAGTTAGATTGCTGACATCAGGGGCATGACAGCGAAGCTCGAGTGACTCTCTGACGTCAATGATCTAACGAGGTATTGAGAATCAGCGAGTTCTCAACAGAAGGGGGTTATGCTATTATCTGTCAACACTTCTTGTTATAATTCATATTGAGAGGTTAGTGTCTTTTTATTTATTATCCATAACTGGGCTCAGTATAAAAACAGTTCTACTGATGTTGGCGAAACAGTAATGAGTGAGTGCAGTTTAAATGGACGATTCATGGCACAAGATGCATTCAGCTATCTGTGACAGCTCTGCTCGCACTTCTGTGTTGCCAAATGGCTGATTGCTAATATAATTGGCAGATGGAGCAAACCTTGTTCTTCATATTCTGAAATGTTAAGAACAACAAGTTCTACACTCCAAAATGTGAAGAACTAGGTTTGAAAAACAGCAAGAAAACAGGTTTACAGTGTACTATAAGCTAAACTCAGGAAGTCCCTTCCCCGCTGTGACTGCCATACCAATAATAATTAAGCAATAAGGTATGTCTGAGGGTTATGTTAATGATATCTTAAGTACACCCTGGGGGTGTACTGTGGCATGAGGTGACATGCCGCCCGAGTGTAATTAACTGGCCACTAACATAGCCCTCAGACATATCTTATTGCTATTATAAAAAGTAAAAACCAAAAAACAGAAAAACAACTGTATACATATACCTTTTCTTATTCGGTTTTATTTTTATCCTCAAGTTTAAAACAACACAAAATAGTCCTTCTGCCTTGACTGCTAGAATGATGGAATGTCTCTGATGAGATTGGAATCTGTGTCACTGTCACTTTCTTTCTCAGTGACTCGATGTTACCTAGCCAAGAGCCCAGCACCAGGATCGTGACCCCATGTATGTGATTGGAAAAAACATTCTCATTATAGCCAGTTTTACATTGTATGGGGAGCCCAGTCTCAGTCACACAGTAATTTTTTTCATGTATACAAAATGCATACATGAGAATGAGGTATTTATTTTATTTTTTATTTTATTTATTGAATCTTGGAATTAAGACCTTTGAGCCAGGGACTTTTTTACAAAGGCTCCACGTCAACAAGGAATTATACAAAGGAGGGAGTAATGGGCATGAATACATTGGGTACAGATAAGCAGGCTGAGTGAGGTACAATAAACCCGGGAGTCATTTGAAGATTAACCTAGTACATACAATACATAATAATACTTATATTAAGTGCTAGGGTTAAAAAAGTAACCAGAAGTTGGTGGAGGGCAGGTGTACAGGCAGAGAACGCCAGTTAGAAGCAAACTAGAATAGTGATGAGTTATGAGGCATAACAAGCCAATAGGTGGAGGAAGAAAAGAAGAAAGAGCAGTCAAGGAGGTTGACTTTAGACAGGGGATAATAGTGGTGATTTTCCAGGGTATAGTGTGGGAAACATTGCAGATGACTGTAGACTCAGTGGTGACACAGAACAGCAGCCCAAGAGGGCGTATGTGCAAGACAGTTGAAAAGCTGTATATGGCAACACAAAAAGCTGATCTTGTCGCAACTCCCCGAGTTCATTCAAGTATATTTAGTGAAACTGCCTGTGATCAGCAGCGCCTGCTGACTTCTCTTGCCATGGGTTTGTATTGTTCATATGTTTGTATTTGTGAGGGGCCTACAGAAAAAGAAGTAGTCGATTTAAGTGCCTAAAATGAAAGGGCATGAAACATACTATATAAATCATAGATAACCCCACTAATCAATGTGATCACTTCTTGACATAATACAATTGCTCTGTGCTCTACAGAGCTTGGGCAGTAACCAGTGCAAACCTTTTTTCTGCTGTTGTGCTTAGGCAGGTGACAGTTGTACGGTTGCTGAAATTAAATGGTGGCAGTAGGGAACTGTTTAAAATTTTGCAGTGGATTTCTTTGGAAAATGGGGACTAGTCTCAGTTAATCTAGTCACATGTGAAGTGGCTCTACATGGCTACTAATAAGAGATTAACGTAGGGCTACTAGAATGCCAGTAGCCAATCACAACCCTCAATTTTTAATGCCCTTTTTATAGTTAGGTTGTTGCATGCAGTTTAGGCGAGAATGTGTTCCAGTCGGCAGAGTTGCATTTCTTTTCAAAAGACAGATGTTTGTGAAGCTGTGCAGAAAGATAGCTGTTGATGAATCTGGCTACTACTTCAGCCATTTAGGTCAAGAAAAATTGATTGTCTTGTAGCTTTGGAGAAGATGAGCCATCATTCAAAGTTCCAGTGCAAGCTGCACTACTGACCGTTTTCTGCGCAAGTGTAAAAATAAGGAAATATTTTAAAACAATATTATGACAGTAGAGATTGGCATTAGGAAATAACTAACACAGTTCTCCCTAATTTAAAGTTCAGATGTAGACACATTCCATGAAAACCACGGAAAACCTAAGCTTTCATGTTGCAATTAGTTTTTAACCTAATTATAACTGTTCCTTTTTTCTAATTTTATTTTTCTTGGTTTATAAGTTTCTCATAAATGTAATACATGGCGTATGTAAGAGTTCAACATATGTATTGACAGTACATACTTATATTAGAATACGTAGTTATTATGCCCAGTTTTACACTTCAGCTGGGGGTTTAGCAGCACTAGGTATAGTATAAATCCAAATCCCAGAATAGGGCTTGGTACTCATACCAGCAATACACCATAAAAGCGCTTGACCTATAACACACTGGATATCAAAACACAGAGTATTATACGGATACTGCTATATGTGTTATACTGCTCAAGACAGGAGACAGTATAATGCAGTGGGTTAAGGCTCTGAGCTGCAGATTTGGAGACCTGGGTTTGAATCCCATAGCCACCTAGGTGCATACTGTGTGATCCTGAGCAAGTCACTTAACTTCCTTGTGCTCCCAGCTTGTGCTTAATGTGCTACTCTTGGTTAAACAATGTTCCCTTTCCCTATATCCTAATGCCTTCTTGGTCCTACATATTATAAAGTTACAAACAATTCAGTATTCATGCTCATGATCAAATCCATCCCAACCCAGAATCTGTATATAAACTATAGAATTATGTAGCACTACATTATAAATTAAACAAGTTATCTGGGGCCAAGAAAACAAAGCCCTCCATGTATAGTTCTTAGCAGCAGGGTCACCTGATGAACTTTTTGACCAACACAGCTTCATCACCTAAAATAAAAGTTTACTTACAAACAGGTTGCAAAAATTCTTAATGTCGATAACTCTGAGTATTCAATAAAGGAATAATGCCTGACAGGGTGGGTGTTATGCTGGGATAACATCCCACCTCGGGTAGTTTAGCCTGAGGCCACTGGCCGAGGGTGTCCAACACCCGAGAAGGGATGTTATCCCAGCATAACACTCACCCTGGAGGGCATTATTCCTATTATACAATGGCTTGTTGTTATATACAGAATTAAAAAAGAATTAAAGAATAATTTGTTAGTCTAGAAAAATATTTTTGTTTCTTAAGAGAAAATGGCGAAGGATAACCCTGCAAGCAGCAACAAACAATCAGCAGGGATGTTATGCCAGGATAACATCCCTGCTGTGATGGCCAACTGACCAATCAGGAGCCAGGAATCTTTCTTGCCATTGTATAATAACTATTAACACTTGTCACCGTACAGATAATCATCCATGTTAGCAGTAGTATTCCAGAAGTAAGTTAATATCAGCTGACACACAGTTCTTCTGGAAATGGCAGTGAACGATCCTATTGTCTGCTGAGCATCGCGAAGACAGAGCTCTACAGATGGGTGCCACAAGGCAGGGGCCAGTCTGAGTTTGCACTGAAAGTTAAGGAAGGCCCAGGGAACATAGAAGAGTCAGTTCAACATACTACATACATACTAAAATTATACCTGGACCTTAAATGACATGTAAAGTTGTATTATAATGCCTGCCACACCTTATTCAAGTCCCCACCCCATCCCGTGGTTCCAGTTAGGTACTTATATATTGCATAGAAAGCCAATAATTTTTTTTTTAGTTATTGTGTTTATACTCCTGTGGCCGAATTGGTCACGTTTGGGAGGGCACCCCAGTCCCGTCCACTGACGTTCACCAGAACTCACTGCCAGTATTTCATCCCCCAGGTCTTCCTCACCCAGTGGGGTTGGTGAGGGGAGACCCTCGACCCCCGCCGCACAATGGATCCAGTTCAGGCTGGCGCACCCTGCTGGTCGGGGCAGTGTCTGTGAGTGACCGCCATCATCCAACCACCAGCATATTTTCTCTTTATCCTGCAGAGGGGGGCATGCAATGATGCCACTGGTGGTGCCATGTACACTCCTGTATGTGGCATGCCCCGCCGTCTTACAGCATTGGTGTACCAGCTCCTAGCTTCTGCTAGGGGCCAGGCTAACACTGATCACTGTTGCCCTCCCTCCCTGGAGGAGGAGAGCTGTCCTGGGGAGGCTCAATCCTCCTGCTCCCCAGTCGACCCCTAGTGACCCACTCACACTGCAGACATGGGTCACCAACATGGCAGGAGGTAAGGCACGGATACCTGAGCCCTTCATGCCACTAGGCCAGTGAAATCCAAGATTTAGTCTGATTCCTCACCCTCTGTTGCTTGGTTCTGGGCACCAAAATCAGTTTTAGTTCTATTCATTAATGCTCCTGCATCCTTGAGGTCACTGAAGAAGTACTGTTTTCTGACATGCAGCTCCTTAAGTTTCACTGGATGCTACCAATTGTGAGACACCCCATATGAGCAGAGCAGGAATCTAGTGCCATTGAAAGCTTTGTGCCTGTCATGTGTAGTGAAGCTGAGGTCAGGAAACGGAGATAGTTTATCCCTAAAATCTATAGTTAACAGCCCCCATTCATCGAGCTGCGTCCAGCACAGGGTCCCTCTCATGTAGTCCCTGCAGAGTTATTAAAAAAGTCTGAGGGGAAGTCTCATCAGCCTGCTTCTTTCTGGTGTTGATGCAGATGGCACAATATGCTATGGGGACCAGCTCCAGGTGTAACAACACATCCAGCCAAAACCTGATGAAAGCCGCCAAACTGTCCTCCTTAGCCGTTTCTTGCAGTACAAAGACATGGAGATTGGCCACTTTCGCAAGATTTTCCATGGCCTCCATTCTGTATTGCACTGTCTTGTTATAGTTTACAAGACCTGTGGTGGTTGCTACTCTCAGCACTGATTCCACTGCTTCCGTCACCTCCATCAACGCTGTTGAGGCTCGTGTTTTGCAAACAAGCGGTCGGGAGTTAATATTTAGCAGCTTTCTTGCCCAGCATCAGTCCTCTTTCATCCAACGCCTGGATTACCTTCAGTAAGTCTCGATTTGTGGGTTCTTCGAGGCCTTTCTCCGCTGATGTCGTCAGCTTTCCTGCACCACAAGGTCCCACTGCCTGGGCTCTTTTTTCAGTAGCTTTTTTTGGGTTCCTTATGTCTCTTGAAGTCTTCCAAATTATGATCAATTGTAAAAGCTGAAAATGCTTGTTGTTTTAAAGTGACTTGAGCTCAAAAAAGTTCAAAAAATGAAGTTAGACGAATTAGCACTTGATTCCTGACACTGAGAGTTAGGGCAGAACATACCTCATCACCGTGGCTGCTGGCCACACACCCACACCAACTGTTCTGTTTTTTAAACATGTACTAACCTCATTTCTTTACACATCTGAGCATAGCTGCTTTTCTTTTTTATTAGAGTGCATACATTATGGTGCTCTTATAAATATTATAAAAAGGCAAATACCTTTTTATTTGTTTTTCTTTGTCACTCAAGAAAAACTAAAACTATGGAAGCTACAGTAGAGCAGAAGACCTAAAGTAAGCAGGAACTTAAGTCTAGTCCCAATAGGTGGAAGGACTACTTTAGGTTAAAAACACATGCTCATTTCAACTTTTACATGTAAAAAATGTGTGCTATAATAAAAAAAACTATTTTAAAATAAAGAGCAATTTTATAAAGCAGTAAGACACTTCAGAGATGTGCACTGTGCCGAGATTTGGGCTTGGGTGGTGGTTCCATGCATTAATAGCCGGCAGGGCTGTGTGAATACCTTTTTCTGAATGCTTGGCCAAAATTTCGGTAATCGAGCATCAGGTATTTGGTATTTGGCTGAATATTCAGTATTTGGCTTAAAAAAAGTCAAGAAACATCCCCACACTCTTCCCTAGCCTAGGTAAGTTTAATATAGAAGACTCCCATGCCCCCAACCCTCAGCACCCACATCCCCCCTTCTCCCCCTTCCAGCAGCACCCACATTCTGTTAAAATGTAAGTCAATGTCATGGGCAGCTGGCATAACCTGTCCTTCCCCACAGCTGGCCATCGACTTTCTTTACTGCTTCACCAGTTCCTGGAAGGCAAACAGAGGATTCGCATAGCAGCCGTTGCCATACCTGTAAAAGGTGCCTTCAGTGTCATCTCACCTGATCATCAAAATAAAAACAAAATAATAACAAAAACAAAACAAACGATTCCACGTGTTAGGCACATCTGCATATGAGCAGCACATTCTCGTATTGTCTCTGTCTCATTTTAGAATGTAATTCCCAATAAACAGTTTGTTTTCCAGGCTGGCATCTCCTGTTTTTGAAATGTCTGAACAAAAAATAGAGAATACTGGATGGGCAACTATGCACAACCAGTGTGTTCTGCCACAGAGGGGTTTCTGATTCCTTCTGACCTCGAGAGCGAAATCAGAACCCCGAGGTAACAGAACACACAGGTTGTGCATAAAGTTGCTATTCCTGTATTTTTTATAATGTATAGTAGTATTATGTGGCATGTGTGCATTGTGTTTTTTTTTTTCTCTTTTTCATAATCTGTCCCAAAGTGTCCATCAGATGCTTGCTTTGTTGCTCCCACCATCCTCTGCTCCTCCTCCAGTGGGTCCCCTCTTTCCTTATGTGATCTGTGGGCTTTTTCCCATGGTCTAAGGGGACTTCATCTCTACGGCATCCTACCCCTCCTCAAAAGGTTTCTGTGTCTTCATGGTACCTTGAAAGTGCAAAAGTCGCTCTAGCAAAGACATAGTGAGTGAATGGCAAAACCAACATTGCATAAACTTTTGAACCTATCTACCATGCATCTACTGTACTCAAACTCTAACCTACTTCACTACAAACATACTTTGTACCCAACATCCTAACCAATCATCCTACTATTACTATTAAATTGCCTAAGTATTTTGACATACATTACCCAATATATCAGTGACTTATGGAAAACAGACTGATTTTTTTGGCCAATCGGATTGTGCGTTTTCAGTCTGTAGGTCTTAATATGTGTAGTTGATGATGCAGTGCAGTGACTGTGGAAACAAATTATCCATTCTGCCAAGTATTCATTTCAGAAACAACGGTAGACTTTGATTATCATTTTAATTGATGTGGTGTGAATGTTACCTCGAAGCGTCAGTATAATTAAAAAAAACTAAACAGATCAGCTTTAAATATTTCTGCAGCTACAGTAAACTGTGAGGCATTCTTGAGTTGCTTTGTAAACTGTTACTGTTTAAAAGACTAGTGATGCACCCTCAGGTAAAGTAAGCAGAAAATAATTGTTTTTTTTCATATGCTGTAGCTTTGTCTTGTATCAAGGTGGTGCCTTTCTCCGTCAGCCCAACCTTACCCTGCTCTCCCACGACCAAGACTTGCCCCTGCAGGTTTTTTTTCCCCAATTGTTTAACCAGGTGAGACACACTAAGCTGAAAGCTTGTTTACAGGTGCAACCTGGGAGCACAGGGAAGTTAAGTGACTTGCTCAGGGTCACACAGTATGATGTCCTCCACAGTTTATCCCCCATAGTGGGGCTCTCCAGCAAAACCAGGAAGAGACTACATCCAGTTAGGGGGCAGGTTCTGGTAGTGAGTGGCATCCATCCAGTCTCTAGCCTTTCCCCTGCCTAAGAACTGCCAGGTGGCCGTTGTCATTGTGCAAGCACTTACAGTGCCAGCTGGAATGCTCCCGTCACATACACCAAAAACACAGTGCTACCAAGTAAGCATTAAGCCACAACAAAGGAGTGTTCTACCTTGGAATTAATGCATGTTTTTTTGGGGAGAGGTTGTGGCACAAGCCCACGCCAAGGCTCACAACCAATTCAACCATGCATTAATCCATAACTCAACACCTTTGAGTGGCGTTTGATGCACTTGTAACATGGCAAGTGCTGTGGAACATGTGTACTATTGTTACAAATAAATCAAATACTGTTAATGCAAACAATAAGCACAAACAGCGATTGAAAAAGTTAAAAATCTTTACTGGATTTTAACACACCACGTAATCATGTGGGCAACATTTATTAAAACAGTTATGGTGCAAAAACAAAGGCACACATATTTAACAGTTCAATACTATAGTAACAGGTATTACTTGTTGTTTTTACATTTGATGCGGTACATTTGTTTGTAGAGCCAATGTAACGGACCTGACATTTATTTCAACACTCGCTTCCTTTGTGCCGCCTTGCATTCTGGTCCTTCAAAAAAAAATCTGCAAAGCAGTTTATAAAAAGTATAATGTTTTGTGTGAGAACTTGGCTGATCTCAAGTCCCCCTCCCCGCTCCTTCCCCATGTTTGGAGTATTGCTGCTATTAAATTTGAAATTTGCCATGTCAGAAATCTCCCTGCATGTACTAGGGGCTCAGTTGATACTGCATTTCCATTTCAGCCACAGATGTCAGTGGAATAGTGCTGTAAGCTACTTAGCTCAGTTTTAACTGCATCGAATACGAGGGAGACTGCCAGAGCTTGTAAAATCTTGACAGCTACTAGGACGAAAGAAACAAAATAGTAAAAAGGACACAGTGGGCATTCACAAGTGCGATAGATGTACATCAGATAACATACCTGCGTAGCGTGTTCTGGTTTTCAGCAGTGCAGTGGTTCTATTTGGGGCTCACCCTAACCACTGTAATTTTGTTCTCGGTCACTGCGGTATGCGTGTTTGTTTAGATTGCTCTGCTGCTGAACATTACAGCTTTTGCGGTGATTGCGATGATCCCCTGGGTGGGAGAGACTTAATACCTTAACCAAAAATGCCTAATGTTAAATAACTCGGCTGCTGGTGATTTCTATGTGGTTAAAATGCCGTCTCCAACTTGATTCACGTGTGGGTTTCTGATTCTTTTTTAGTGGTTGTTCACAGTACTACAAGACTAACTGTGCATTACTTGGGAATTAATGCATGGCTGGCTACTGTTAATTGACCAATAGAAATGCTCCATTTCAGCAGTTTCATTTTTGCCATGTTACAAATGAAGATAACAGTTGTAGAAAATGTTGCCATTTTATTTGTTACTAGTAACATTTTCTATCACTCTTAGCTCCCTAAGGAAGGGGCAGGGTGCCTCAAAGTGCAGAAGTGATTGGCTGTTTTGCAAAATGTATCTCTCAATAAATGTCAGCACTTTATTTTTTGTTGGTAGTGCTGTGTGTTTTCTGTGTTGTATCATTTAGGCTGGTTATACAGCAGCTCCAGAAGGTTCACGGTCAGTTTCTTTTGGGAATACTTTGTACTGGTGGGTTGTGGTTATCATCACCCCGCCTGCTGTATACCACTCAGTATAAACAGTGCCTCTGTAGAGGATGTTGGGGTGTATGTATCCAAAGCTCCTCCTTGGCCCACCACAGAACTTGTTGTGCCCTCATGCCACTCCCACCCCCATTCCAAAACACACTGCCAGCAGCAGCATGTCCACCTCTGGGCCACTAGACAAGCAGAAACCAGGGTTCACTCCTGATCGCAGGTTGCTACCATGGTAACTCAATGGATTACAACCAGTGTTAGCTATTGTAATATTGCAGCATTGGTAGATGACTAATATGGACCAGTGTAAAACAAGCAAAGCGTAGCATAGGGGTACAATAGGCTAGTTACACTATTTAGGGTTCATTTGCATGGCTGTAATGTGTTTTTGTTTTGTATCAATTTGTTTTAGTTGGGGGACTCTTTCCCCACTGCCCCCTGTGCCCTTTGAATTTAACAAGGGGGGTGGAGCAAAACCCCCCAGCTCAAATAAATTGATAAAAAACCCTATATGACCATACCGACTAACCCTAAGCAGCATAACTGGAGTAATGTACTGTATACGCTAGTTACACTGTTCCATAGTCCTCTACTGTCACCAATATTATGGTAATTACTAGTAATAGTACTAGATGACTTTCAAGAAAAAGCAATGAGTAACTGTAACAATAGTCATTTTCCCCTAAAAGTAACTAGTTACTGTAATATGAAATCTTTTAAGACTCAGTCTTCTCCTTCGAGCACTAGTCTTTGACCTTAGAACCACAGGCACTAGGACTTCACTGGAACCGTTTTTTTTTGGGACAGGGATGTCGGTGCATGATTTTGGCATATGATACCATGCACATGCTGTCAGCATGCAAACTGCACCAGCCCCCAACCACCTCGGTCCCTTTTTTCCTACTGTCATGCAATTTCAATATCATAAGGGTCCAGAACTTCATGTTGTTCTAAATAGCTTTTCTATCTAGACAGTTGCAGTTTTTTCCTTCTTGTATTTAGTAGTTTGGCATAATTGTTTGCTAATTTAAATAAATTTTTCTGCGTCAGGTGACCACTGGATTCCATTACTGTGACCACTGTGTTGCAATTTTTCCTTCCACTCTGTTTTGTCATTATTTTTGACAGCATTTTGATTCTGTTAAACTCCTCAGAACAGACCTTCACTATATCCCAAAACTCAAGTCGTGTGTGTTTTCAGCCTATCTTGATGTCTGACATTGCTTTGGCTGTCAGGCAGTGGCTGGAGTGCGGGATAGAACAGGGTTTAGGATTGGGGCATTTTAGAGACATCCGTGAGTAAAGAGGAGGACTCAGTCAAAGTCTTGTTGAGGCCCACTGAGTACAGAGACCCTTTTTCCATCTGTCTCCAAGTCCATTCCATAACATGACTTTAATGGTGAGCATAGTACTGACACTGGTGCTGATACCACCTCAGTGGCAAGACGGTACAGATGTCGAAGGCCTTAAACATTTGTCATTTATTGGTGCCAATGCTGGCTCTGTGTGTGGTGCCACTGTCAGTGCTGAGCAAGCTCTAGTGTCCAAGCTGGCATATATTCAGCCCCCCCATGAATGGATGGAAGCCTCAAAGTACCGGTGCATGTAATTTTTGTGGGACTGCCACATTCTTTTTTTTTAATGTGGTTAGTTTTTATTTCTTAAGAAAATAAACCAGCTGCATTATTCTACTTTGGGTACTAGAGCTTGAGTGTCTTCTTTTTGTCTTTCTGACTTGGGGAGGGTGGCTGGACTGGGCAGGACTTTCCAGACTTGGGAGGGGATTGCATGGGAACCAGCATCATAGCCACTCCTGTGGAAGCTCAGGGGGCTTGCACCCCCCAGAACTAGCTGTGGTGTCTAAGGCCAACACAATACGCTGGCAGCTTCAGTGTTTGAGTGGAGGGTGGTGAAGGGAACTGCAAAAAAATGGGAGAAAACCACCTGATGCCAGCAGAATTGTGGGCTGTGTACACCTGGGCCCCACACTGTGGATCCCTATACCCACAGAAACTGTGCCGGTGGTGGACCAGTGGTTGGTGGGGCTGAGAGGTCACCCAAAGCCAGAGGATGGTAGATGACACTTAAGTCAGGGAGAAAAGTCCTTTGTGGGGGGAAGAAGCCATACACCTCACTCATTCATATCTGGCTCAGGTTGCTAGCGGACAAAAGCCATTAGCATCTGCTGTCCATTTGGTGGCTTATGTGAAACGAGTTTCAGTGGTTCTCAGTCCAGTTCCTCGTGGACAAGGGCCATATTATCAAACCAACAACACACCTGGCACAAATAGCCCCTGGTCACTCCCAGCTGAGAAAACCTCCAGCTTAGAAGTCCTCAGGACAAGTGTTTGCAGCCCCCTTAGAACTCCCTGTATTTGTTTTGGTCCACAAGGCCCCTCTCTCCAACCACGATCTTGCTGCATAACAACGCTCATGGTCTTTATTAGCTGTTAACTCACCTTATTGGCTTGCTCTGATTACTGTTTGGCTGTACTAACCACAACAACTTTTTTCCTGAGTATATTAGAGGGTGTATGTTACTATTCCTTTTTATATATGTAATTTTAATTTTTGAATTTTTCATTTACACTAAAATGGGGGCTGGCCCGTCAGCACAGTGGTAGTGCTGCCATTCATGATGCCCGAGACCCAGGTGTGGAAGCTAGCCTGAGTCTTTCGGGGGGTGGCTGGGGGAGGAGGACTGAGCATCCTAGAGAATGCTCTCCTCCTTTGGGGGGGAGGGTTTGGTGGTTGGTGTGCTCTGCTGCAGTACTGCCACCTGGGTGACCTTAGGTGGCTGTGCAAGCAGAGCCATGATGACTGGGCGGACACCTCCCGACTGAAGATGTTGGCATGCTTCTGTGCAGTATCCACTTCAGTCAGAAGGGAGAAAATAGGAAAATGGCATCCTTGATTGCAGGATGACACCCCCTCTCTCATTGCAGGGCCCTCAGGGCTCACTGGGCTGCCAGCCAGACATCTGAGCTAAACTCCTCTCGGGTCTGGGGAACACTGGAGGCTCCACCATGGGTGCAAACCATGGGGCACTGTCGGGTTGGAGGTAAGTCCCAGGGGCAGCATGCGATGGGGCTAGGGGAGAGAGTGGCAGGTAACACACAGTAAATAAAAAAAAAGCATTATTGTACATTAACAAACTTGTTCTGTAAGTATGAGAAATTATGTAGTCAAAAACATTTACTGGATGGAGAAAGAAATACTTATTAAAATAAAAAAGGAAATAATTCAGTCACTATTCCACATTCCTGTAACATAGAGAAAATGAAAAGTACGGTGCAGCAGAGACCTTAAATGAAACGGGGCGATCCAAATGCTAGATTAGAAAAATAACACTACTATACTGCTCTGGCTTGGTCATTTGGTACATAAAATTGGTCTACACATTGCCAAGTCAGTCATTAATAGAATGCCTTAGCAGAATGTCATAATTTGGTTATGACACTGTCTAGAAGTAAGGCAAAAAGTTTACCGGCTCACGGAAGAGTACTTTCCTTTAAGCCGATCAAGCTGATCCAACTTTAGAAATACTTCAGAGATATAACTACACATCTTAACGCAGTAAGTATTTACGCAAAACATTTTTGTATATGCTTAACCCACACTCCAGTGCTGAGCCGCTCTCAGCTCCAAACTGAAGCCATAGCACAATGATTCTTCAGTCAAGATTTTTTTCCATTTATTATAAACCCCAAAGTTTCACCCAGTCTGGCGTCCTCATGGGACCCTAGAAACAATTCAAAACACATTTCCAGTGAGCTTACTTTGTGTACGTTCCTGTACAAGTTATTGTTTTTGCTAGACACTGCCCGAGACATTTTTATATATTAATTTTATTTTAGTGAACCTTATTCTGGTTATAGCAGCCAAGAGTCTTTTCTCTTATCTGCCTCCAAAGTAATGAACACATTGTTCATTTTTTAGTATAAGTCCTAATATAAAATACTACACCACTGATGTACCATGTTAAATTCCACTTCATGTGAACTACTGATGGTATTTTAAGAATTTATTTACTATATATATACATATATATAATTTAAAAAGTAATTTTTACAATTTTTTTTATTAAGTTCTTTGTTACAGTATTGTTTGAAAAAGAAATTACTGATGAAAAGCACCAGAGAGTTGTGTGATAATAAAGTCTATGTAGGTTAAAAGCTCTGTAGAAATATTTGTTTGCAGATTTGAATACCGTTGTCACTCACTTTGGGTTCTGTTCGGAATGTAAGGTGGCGCAGCAGGGTTGCAGTATTTTGCATTAAGAGCTCTAAGCAGCGCAATACTGGAGTGTGGGAACAGTATCGCACCCGTCAGAGCATGCTCCACAGCTTAACATTACAAGAAACTGTGATTACCCATGGGGTTCTTGATTCTTTGGACACAATTTATATATGGGTAATAAATGTAGTAATTTATACAACAGTAGGGTATCTATTTTCATCAGTAGCACTTGTCTGTTCTATGGCCTTTAATTTTATACCATTAGTTCAGAGAAAGCAAAGTTCTTTCTGTTTATGGAGCTAGTCAAAGTTTTGAATGCAAGCAAGAGTGTCCTTGCTAATAAATGGATTTCCAATAACTTGATCAAGTAAAGAGAAAGATAATTACTAATGTCTTATAGAGTCAACTTGTAAAGAAAAAATCAGCTTATCCAATCTATTTGTAGTCCTGCCAATAGAGGTGGGTGAGTCAGAGCAGGCTGGAGCCTGACTGGAGTTTAGTGCCTGGCCCGGCTAGGCTCAACCTCTCTAAGCAGTTGAGAGCCAAAGTCAAGCCAAGTCAGCTATGGTGAACATAAGCATTTTCCCGGCCTTAGTAGTTAGTGTAGTGTCTGAAACGTTTAACTTTTGTGTGAAGAACAGCCTGCAGTAGCCAGGGTTCGGCTTATGCTTTGTCTTGTAGAGTCAAGCCAGACCTCTGGTTCAGCTCTGGCTTGGCTCTAGGTAAAAGATTCCTGGTTTGCCCACCTCTACCTGCTGAAGGTCATGCCAAATTCATCTATCATCTCTCTTATTTCTGTTTATTTTTTATTTATTTGAAAATTGGTGACCGTGAGGGGCACACTGAACTAAGGCTCATTTCCTGGTATCACCCAAGAGAAAGGGAAGGGGAAGGTGCAGGTACAAAGAAATACAAACCAGGCTGATAATGATCATTACAAAAACAATGGCATAAAGTGCAGTACAGACAGTAACGCCAAAAATTGCAACAAGCTGTCTAGTAAAGAACATGCTGAATCAAAACAAGTGTGCGAATAAGGTAAACTCAAAAGTGAGGTGGAACCCAGTCGATGGGACATTGAACCAGTACTTATAGGAGGGGACAGAAGGTAAGGAAGGATTTAGGAAGAGGACAAGCGGGAACAAGGGAGAGGAGAGAGAAATTTTAGTTGGCGTCTAAGGGAGGGAAATGGACAGAGGATGTTAGTTGATTTGAGAGCGAGAGGAGATGATATAAGAAAGTAGATGTTCCAGCTGAGGACTGTGGGTGGAAAAGGGAGAAAATGTGCAGATCCCTGGAGCAGAAGGAGTAGGAGGGGATCGGGGAGATGAGATGGTATAAGTAGGAGGGTAGGGACACAAGCTAGTATTTAGAGATGATGGAGGCACAGTGGAGCTGGTGACATGGGGGGAAAGGGAGGATGAATAGGGAGGAATAAAGGGAGCAGAGGTGTGTGTGAGGGGGATAGTTAGTAGCAAAGCAGCAGAAGGAGTTGCAGAGGATGTTCAGTATGGACAAGGAAGTAGACAAGGTGGTGCCATAGACCACACCCACATAGTCAAAGACTGGGAGAACCATTCTGTTGACTAACTCCCAGTGGAGCAGAGGAGAGAGGCATTCCTTATTGCAGAACAGGGCACCAAGTTTGGAACAGAGTTTGGCGTGGATGGCATTGATGTGAGCTGAGAAATGAAGTCTGCTATCTAACCACAACCCAAGGTACTTGAAGATTGGGACAGCCTTTTGTGGGGAGCCTTCTAATGTGGAGAAAACAGGGAGGGAGGGAGGTAAGCCTGGCCAATTTCTGGCAGTTCCAAAGACCATATACAGATTATTTTTGTATTGACCCTTAGCTGGTTGGCATGGAACCAGTGCAGAACATTGTGAAAGTCATGCTGGAATGGGACTTACACAAAAGCAGTTGAGTGACCTGACATGTAGAAGACTGTGTCTTCTGCATACATGTGAATATGCGAGTTGGGATTAGCAGAGAGGAAGTCATTGAGGAAGACTAAGAATAGTACTGTTCTCAGGATGGAGCCCTGTGGGAACTCAGCCTGGATAGGAAGTGGTGGGGAGAGTGCACCTCCTACCTGTACCAACTGCTGATGGCCCACGAGATAGGATTGGAACCAGTTGACAGTGGGGGCTGAGAGGCTGGCAGTGCTCGACTTATCCAGGAGGAGAGAGTGGGACACTAAATCAAAAGCTTTCTCATGGCTGATGAAAGTGACGGCAGTGACATGCTTCCGATCCATCCCTGAAAGGAGGGAATCAGTGACTCTAAGTAAAAAAGTGATGATGGAGTGATCTGTCCTAAACCCAGACTGGAAGGAGGGGACAAGGAAGTTGGAGAAGTGAAGGAATTCTGTAGACCAGTTTCTCTTGCAACTTTGCAAGAAAAGGGAAGAGGGAGATAGGGCAGAAGTTGCTAGCAGTAGATAGTTCATCACCTTTGTGGAGGGAGAGAGCCTTGGCAAACTTCCAAGACTGAGGGACAATGCAAAGGATGAAGTAGAGGTTTAGGAGGGAAGTGAGGGAGGAGGCGATGGCTGGAACTGACTGATGGAGAAGTTTAGGGTCCAAACCACTGGGGCTAGATTTGGAAGAGTTGAGTGAGTTTTATTTTATCAATTTCACAAGATTCACCAGGAAAAACATGCAGAGCTAGAACAGCTCATTTCCCGATGTTTTCTGCAGGGAGGGATGAGGAGAGTGCAGCAATAAGTTACATTAATTAGGTTACCAAAAGAAAATCATGCTATTTAGTTATGAGGCAGTAAAGTGATCAAGTTTCGCAACAGATACTACAGCATTCAAAGAGCAACAATTCCGTACAGTGCAGATGGCAGCAAAATGCAAGGCGAATAAGGTGTACAACAGGGTAGAGTGATTGAGATCTGGGGGACTGTAGGAAACTGGAATTAAGGCAGGAGCAGGAGAAATCAGGAGGGAGGAATTTGGGGGAAGACATATGAAGCCTAAACCCAGGATCACAGGCAATTGCAGGAGTGAGTAGTGAATTCAAGGAGGAGAGATTTTTAATGCATGGGAAGAAGACACAGTGTGAATAGTGAGGAGGGGGCTCCAAAGTTTGGGGAAGCAGAAGAAGAAGAAAGCAGCTTGGCCAGCAGAGGTCTTTGTTGGGGGGGTGGGGTGAGAGAGTGAGGGCTAAAGTTGCAAAGAGTGTAAGAGGTAGAAGGAGGTGAAGAGAGTAGGGAGGTAAGGTAGGAGGGCAGGGAGAATTTCAAGATGAAGGTGGCACAGTGGGTGAGGAGTTTCTGATCTAGTTTCAATAGTTGGCTTATCTGTTTCTTGAGGAGTTTTGAACAGTTGCTCTGGTACATTTTTAACAGGCAGATTTTCCATTTCTGTTGATTTTGAAGTAAGTCGTACATACAAGACATGCAGGAGTCGTTCATAAGATAGTGAACTGGATCACCAATTGGCTGCAAGATAGGATGCAGAGAATGCTTGTCAATGGATCATTATCAAGGGAAGGCAAAGTGACAACTGGCGTTCCACAGGGATCTGTGCTGGCATCTATCCTCTTTAACATATTTATCTGGGATATTGCAAATGACCTGAAGGGGAAGGTTTGCCTGTTTGCAGATGACACAAAACTCTTCAACAGAGTAGACACACAGGATGGAGTGAAAGGTATGGAAGCAGACCTGAAAAAACTCAAGGAATGGTCCAGGGATTGGCAGTTGACGTTTAATGACAAGAAATGCAAAGTTATGCACATAGGAAAAAGAAACCCAGGGATAAAGGGCACACTGGGAGGGCATCAGTTAGAGGAGACAAAGACAGAAAGAGACCTTGGAATAGTCATAGCAGATGACTTAAAGGTTGGAAAACAGTGTGAAAAGGCAGCACAGAGGGCGAGTGGCATCCTTTGCTGCATTGGTAGGGGAATTGCAAGTAGAAAGAGCGAGATTATCATTCCTCTCCACAGGTCCTTGCGAGGCCACATTTAGAGTACTGCAGTCAGTTTTGGAGGCCACACCGCAAAAAAGACATAGACCGCCTGGAGACGGTACAGAGAAGGGCTACAAAGATGGTACATGTACCGCATCGTGAGCCATATGAGGCAAGACTCCGGGAACTAAATCTGTACACCCTTGAGCAGAGAAGAAACTGAGGGGTCATGATTGAAACTTTTAAGTATGTTAAGGAAATCAACACAATACAAGCAGGAAACCTCTTCCAGAAAAACAGGGATGCGCATGCAAGGGGGCACAACTTGCGTCTGATGGGAGGCAGGTTCAAAAGCAAACTCAGGAAGTACTTCTTTACAGAAAGGGTCATAGACCCATGGAACAGCCTACCTCAGGAGGTGGTGGAATCCAAGACAGTACATGAGTTCAAACTCGCATGGGACAGACATTGTGGACACATCAGGGTGCAGTCTAAATAGGGCTTTTAAGTACATTAAGGAAATCAACACAACACAAGCAGGAAACCTCTTCCAGCAAAACAGGGATGCGCATACAAGGGGGCACAACTTGCATCTGATGGGAGGCAGGTTCAAAAGCAACCTCAGGAAGTACTTCTTTACAGAAAGGGACATAGACCTATGGAACAGCCTACCTCAGGAGGTGGTGGGATTCAAGACAGTACACGAGTTCAAACTCACATGGGACAGACATTGTGGACACATCAGGGTGCAGTCTAAATAGGGAGGGGGCAGAAACACGGGCAGACTAGATGGATCATGCAGTTCCCATCTGCCGGCACGATTCCTATGTTCCTATTTCAATTTGCATAATTTCAGACAGATAAATGAATGAATGAAAAAAAGCTCCCGGGATACTTTGGACTGTGACCATTTAGGGGTTTAAATATTACTGGAATAACCCTGGGTTCGAGCACAATGTCAGGGAGCAGGGTACCCGACGTTACATTGCACCCACCCATGCTGTACCTGTCATGGGTATAAACAGATGACAATGTGGCTCCTTCCTTGAGGACAAAAAATATACAACAAAATATTTAAAAAGAAAAGTATTTTATAAAAAGATGCTGCTGTACTGGGGCTGACTCTGATACTGTTATAAATCCAAGGGCAGTCATCCCTCCTGTAATAACATTCTGCCAATGTGTGGCTGCAAAGTGAGTCCTGTGTAAAGCTAGGTTAACCCTTCAGAATTTATTCTGAGGCATTTTGAGGGGGAGGTAGGATGAATGTAAACCATTTTAAACCCTCTTTGCCATTTTGGTTTAGAAGAGCAGCATCATATGCACTACATCCAGGTTTTAGGGAGTCTACTGTTATCAAATAGGTGTTTACATTCACCATTTACATTTGGGTCCTCCATTAAAATGGGCACTTGCTGCTGAAGGACCTTTCTGTACATAAATGAATGAATGAATGATTCAATCAATCAGTCAATCAGTTAGTCAATCAATCAATGCAAAGAGGGAGGATCTCTAGGGAAGTCGTGTTCTCTCATGTTCTAACATAAAAGTGTTAAGGCATCTACTGAAATGGATCGATCCAGTGCACTCTACTCCTGGTTGAAACTGAACCCTCTGTGTTTTCCATGGAAAATCTGTTCTGTTTCCGGAGAGGGGGGGGATGGGCAATACCATGGTTGAGCAGATTCATCAATATCTCTGCATGAGTTACACTACATGGGCTGAATATAAACTCAACAGCATGTTTGACAGTTGAGAGTCTAAGCGATCATAGTTAGATACAATCTGGGAGGCTTCACATGTTTACTGGGTTGGAAGGACAAAAGAAGACTAATGATAGCCGGTTGGAATTGTCCACCCACACAAGTGGGTCAATTTAAACCTGGGTTCTGCCTGATAGCAACAGTTTATCTAGTCCCATTTTAAAACCCTGCAAGGTATTCTTGTCAATTAATTCTTGAGGCAGCACGTGGTTTGGATAACTGGTCTCTTTTGAAGAAATGACAGAAATGCAGACATACACTTTGAATGTGGAAGTGTTATTTTATTTGTAAAGTGGGAGTATTTTCTTAAAGGGTAACAGTTAGCACTAAGAGCTCCATACCCAACAGTGGGGCTGGACCCAATGTGCACTTTGTGTATAAAAAATATTTTTGGTTTTTACTTACTGTTTACTGCAGTATAGTAGAGTGTATCTGACTGATCCTGCTGGCTTCCAAGCTGACATTTGTTGTATCCAGAAATCTTTGAATCCTCTGCAGCTGAAATCAGATCAGGACTACAGATGTGGAGATTCAATAGCCTGCAGTGCTTGTTAGAGACTTTATAAGCTCAGCTGAGATGTGTGCTGGCCCTGCTGTTCTCCTGGGCCTAAGTACAATCCCGTGTAACCAGAATGCTACTCTGTGGCCAGCTGGGTGCTGAATTTGTTGTGGAGGTTGGACTCAGTTCCTGAGGTAAGAGGAAGTGGGCCACCTGACATCCCCCTTCCCCATCAGCTGACAAAGTAGCAGCATTGGCATTAGCTGGGAAAACAGATGCTTGCCTACTCTCCTAGCCTGAGGAAGAGTGCAGCCCAAGGATATAAGAAATCAAGACGGAGAAAGGCAAAAAGCTCATCATGCCCACCACTTGCTTTGCAGCAGTAATATTCTTGCATGTTGTTGTGCCGCAGGTACTCATCTAGACTATGTCTAAAGAAATGTATTGACTTATACATAACCACAAAATCAGGCAACGCATTCTAAGCATCCACTGCCCTCCGAGTGAAGAAGTGCCTCCTTTTTATTAGGGCTGACTAGAGAAGCAGTGAATGATGTGATTCAGGTAGAAGAAAAAGTGAGCAGGTAAAAGCAGAATGGATACATGTTACTTTGGCATCCGCAGTGGAATTGGATCACCTCATTAGTATGCATCAGATGCTCTGCCTTTTCTGTTCTTTCCTTGTTCTCTGTTGCCAGTGGCTCATCCATTCCTCTCCCTGTCCTGAGTGAGCATGCGCTGGCATCCATTCCCTCTCCTTGCTCCCAGTCCCACATTTCATGCATCTAGCTTCAGTGGAAAAATGCACCCCTACAAGTTTCACATTATGGCCTCCTATCACCCTGTTACGGCTTCTTCTTATCAGATGCAGAGTTCCTCACAGTGAGTCATCTCTAATAGCTACTAATATGTGGTCAGGCTCTTTTCCCCATTGAAAAAAACGTAATTTTTTCCCCCATATATGATGGCTGCTAAGTAGGGTATTATGACCCTAACTAGCTGCCTATTAGGATTTATGACCTCAACTAGCTGCCAATTAGAGTATAATGACTTAATTCACTGCCAATTAGGGTATTATGACTTCAAGTACCTAATTACACAGAATTAAAGTATCATGAACACCTGAAGAACACATTATTTTAACACCCGAAACACACTCACCAAGCAATGCTGTTCCTCAGAACTAAAACTAACGCTAACCCAGGGTGGGGGCTGACCAAACGAGCCAAGAGAAAGACCATTGGGCCTATTCCGCTGGCATTTTAGTATATTAGTATGTATACTTAAAGCTGTGTGGGGTATTTAACTCTATCGGGGATGGAAGATGGGGGTTTGGAGACTCTATGTGAACTAGAACTTGACAGGAAAGATATTATTTTCCCCTCTACTATCATCATCAATATGATATCCATGAATATAAATAATATGCCTGGGCCTACAACAGCTAGACACATTTTATTTGAAATTTTACAGATCTGGAGATTCCTGAATGTATTTGTGTCTGCTCACTATACTACCTCTGAATGTGCCTATGTATTGCACTTGGTATTATAATAAGCTACTAAAACCAATAAAATATAATTAAAAAAATAATAATTAACACTAACACATACCACTACATTATGAAAACACATAGGACTCAGCACAAAGTGTCCAGCTTTATGTATTATATGAAATAAGTGATGGCAAAGTGTGGTATATGAAGAAATAACACCATCTCGGGGTTGAACAAGCTCATAAAGGCCAGTCATCCCTTGAGCTCATGATGTCATGGCTTGTTCAACTCTTTGATCATATTATTTCCTCATATACCACACCTTGCCATCGTTTATGCTTCATGTAAACTAAAATCATGTCACCTCTACTCTGCTGGTACTCCAGAGAAAACAGGTCCAGACCAGAAAGGCATTCCTCATAGGTCTTATCTTGTAAACCACTAATCATCCTGCTTGCCCTCCTCTGTAATCTCTCCACTCAGGTGATTTCACCTGTCTGATCTGGTGCCCATAATTGCATGGTATGCCATTAGGTGGGTGATGCAGTTATGTCGTTGTGAGATGAGCGCCAGCATCAGAGCACCTGTCATGTTTCCAACTGGGATATTAGAGCGCATTGTGCCGTGGTCATATACCATGGGTGTATGCCTTTTGGAAGCATCCTGTTTCACAGGTGCTGGTTATTGTCTGTGCTGTTTGGAAGTTGTGTGTCACAGGTGCTGGGATTTATCACAGTGCTTCCAAACTACACACAATACTACTTTTCCTTTTCCAATGTTGTGCAACTTAGAGTTTGTTATATTAAGTATCAGGGGTGCGGGGGACATCGGTGTTAGAAATAATCCGTGTTCACTGTCTGTCATTGTGGTACTGTATACTGGTTCCTATATTTTATAGCCTGTTACTTGTTTGACGTGCTCCTGTGTTTCAGTCATATATGGGTTGCTATATTGTACTAGCACTACATTGTGTGTCAGTTATTTGCTGGTGCTCTAATTGCCGTCATTGTGTTTGCTGTTGCAACGTCATTGGTGAACCTAATTGCTCCACTTATGCCAAATGTGGGCACACCAGTGACCAGTACAATGGCAGCAAGATCTCCCTTGATTGATTTTTAAAATGTCTTTTGATGCTTCCCTCTGTACTGTTGCACTTCTTTATTTATTATTTATTTATTTTATTTAGTTTTTGTTGACCGGGTAAGTGCATTAGACAATTCCTGTCTATTTTCAGGCACGACCCGGGGGAGGGGGATACAGATGAATGCCAGCTGACCTTGAATCAGATTAAGCAGTTGGTGATATTTTTAGTGAATGAGGGAAATTTGGCCAGGACATCGGGGAAATTCCCCTACTGCTTGCTGGCGGTGGGGGGAGCTCTTACCGTTTGGTCTGTGTGTGGTCAGTGTGCTTCATGACGACGATGGAGAAGGAGGCTGTTTTGTGCTCTCCGGAGCACAATGTGAATTCGGTTGCTGGTTTTGATTTGGTGGTCTCCCAGGTTGAAGAGAATGCTTCATTACAACGGGCTGAGAGTCGGCCTGTCCTGGAGTGTGCTGGTGTATTGCCAGTATCGGAGAGTGTATCCATTGATTTTTCTGCCTCAGAGCCTACGGAACCTTTGCAGGTGCAACCTGGTACTTGTTTCAGATCGGACGGAGAAACGAGGGACGAACGGGAAGAACTTCCGGGTTCCGGACAGCGTGACACGCAAGATGGACGGGCGGTTGAGTTTACCCCTGGAGAAAGTGCTTCACAATTATTATGGAGACAGTTCGGTCTTTCTGAACATTTACAAACTTTTCCAACAATGGACTGGTCAGTGGAGGATGCGTTTTGTGACTCTGGATGGAAGCGGACAGCTACGGGACAATGGATCCCTGATCCCGACTGGAAGGTGGCCTCTAAGGTGAAAAAATCTTCGATTAAGCATGCCAACGATTCTTCAAACCTGAACTCAGGTACTGACTTTAGTGGGGGTTCAGAGACACATGTACATGCTCCGCAGCGTTTAGAAGAACGTTCGAACGTTCTATGGCCTCTTCTAGGCCTGGTATGTCCTCTGGGGGGGAAGATTTCTTCATTTTCTCAGAAGGAGGGTCGTAGTAAAGTGACTGTAGCAGATAGGGCTAGCTGCAATAATGCTAGGATGCCTATGTCTGACCTCTTTAAGAATAAGTTGGAACAAGCCCCGAGGCATAATGCTGTCAGATTACGTTATAAAGGAGGGTTAGAAGAGCATCCAGACAGATATTATGTTTTCAATACTTTATTAAAGGGAACTATGAATTTTTTCCTGCTGATATTTTTGCTTTAATCCATATTTCAGGTGAGGATTCCTTCGATGTCAGTTTTAAAACATTGCATTGTTTGGAGAAGTTTTGGGACAAATATTCTGGTTTAAAATCTACTCCACTTTGGACCCTTTTTTTTGCGATTCCTCTCACAAAACCTCAAATTAGATATATCACCATTATGTTTCGTAACGAAGGGGTTAATATTAGTGACATTCATCACTGGTTACAAAATAGGTGTGATATTTTGGGGTCCCCTGAAGCAATTTTAGATTTGTCTGGCATTTGGACAGGTAGCTGGCGGTTTAAAGTGAAACTGTTTCAGGATAATAGTGATATTGTACATCTCCCTAATAGTTTTTTCCTAGGCAAAGATAGAGGTGTTTTGTTTTATGGGGTTCAACCTCGGGCCTGTTATAAGTGTGGGGCTAAAACTCATATTAGTAGTTCCTGTGCTCTATTAAAATGTGCTCTGTGTGGAGGATTTGGGCATACGATGGAATGCTGTGAGAATATCTTTCAGTGCAATTTATGTGATGACAAAGGACATGCTTTCCATCAATGTCCTTGGGCCAAACATAATAGGACGGGTGGTTTGGATCAGGATGAACTAGTGAACAAAGCTCAGGAAAAGAAAAGGGATAAGTCTGCCTCTGTCCATGCTTCCACTTCAGAGTTGGGAGGGTTTCAGGCAGGCAAGGGAGATCTGAATCCTATTAGTACAGAAGTTTTGTTTTCAGTTGCTAACTCTGAGTGTTCTGCTCCTCCTGATAAGGCCTCCCCTGTTCCTGTTGACCAGTCTCAGGCACAGTTACCTACCCTACCCTCTATGCCTCCTCCCTTTGAAACAGTTAAAAGTAGGAGGTTTACTAGGGCTTCGGTTAAACAATTAGTTAACCCTGTCCTTGTAGGTAATTCTTTTACCCCATTAATGAGTGAAGGGGGAGATTCAGATTTGGAATCTGATACCTCCCATCACTCTGAACTTCTTTCCGAAGATGAGGGTAGTAAGTCTCTTGAATTGACTAAAGAAAGAAAAGGGAAGAAGGGAAAAAAAAGGAAAGCCAGTTTTAGTCAAAAAGGTGGGCCTTGATTTTTTTATTTTTGACTATTATGGCAATGTTAAAGGTAGCTTCCTACAATGTCTGTAGTCTTAAAAATTTCAAGAAACGGCTTTCCCTTTTTTCTTTTCTTGGAACATTGCAGGCTGATATTATTTTTCTTCAAGAGACTAGATTATCCTCTCTTGTTGAAATTGAACAGGCAAAATGCAGATGGATTTGGGGGCCTTCTTTTTGGACGTTTGGCCCAGATATGGCGGATGGGATAGCAATTTTGTTTAAGTCTACCTTTTTTAAAATCTCTAGACTGGTAGATATTTGCCCTGTAGGGCTTTACTTTTAGATTGTAGTTTTCGGGATTTTGATTATCGTATTATTAACATTTATGCACCACAAGTAAAGACTGCTCGTATAGAATTATATGAACTTATTAAACCATTTCTCTACACTAGGAAGCATATTATTTGGGGGGGTGACTTTAATTGTGAAGTTGATGTTAAATTTATTAGTGGAGTTCAGAAGAAAATGTATTGTGATTCCTTAGCATTAAAGCAGATTGTTAAGGATGCAGGCCTTTCAGATGCCTATAGGGACTTACATAGTACTGGAGGTTTTACTTATCATAGACATGTCTATTCGACCCGTATTGATTTAATTTTTGTTTCTAAACACTTAAAGCCTTACTGGAGTATTGTGCAACCGATGGAATTTTCTGATCATCAGATTTTATTTTGTCATTTTAGCTTGGCAGGGATTCCTACTAGGATATTTCCAACTTGTTCTAGATGGAGACTGAATTTGTCTCTTTGAGTCTTTTGATTGTATGAATGGTTTAGATATTATTTTTGCAGCGCAGAATTCTACGATTTGTCTTTATGACAATCTATATGACTGGTGGAAAGATACCAAATTTGAGATTAAATCTTTCATGCTGAAGAGTGGGAAACAAAGAGCTAATTCTCAGTATTTGAAATATTTACAACACAGGAATTAGTTATATAAGTTAATGTCTTTCCCTCCTAAGGATAGGATATTTTTTCAGAGACAAATCTCTGAAATTAAGAAGCAGATGACTCTTTATCAATATGATAGGGCAAAATCTTTGGATCTAGAGTTCAGATATGGTTTGCGTCCACAGCCCGCTGCTGACCCTTATAAGGCCTGTAAACAACATTTAGATAAAACTCTTATGACTAGCTTAGTGGCAGAAAGTGGTGTACTTGTGTCTACTGATTTGGAGATGTTGTCGGTTGTGCAAAGTTTTGTCTCTGATCTTTTTAGTGTGATTCTGGACCCACTAAAGTTTTACCAGCTGAATTTCTGGCTACCCTTCCTTTATTGGAGGATGTTTCTAAAAAGAAGTTATTAATGTCTATTTCAGCTCAGGAAGTGGAAGATGTGATAAAATCTTTAAAGAGTAAAACGTCCCCTGGCTTAGATGGCATCCCTAATGAATTTTATAAAAAGTTTCTTCCCTATATGTGTTTTTTTTGCCATTAGTTTTCAATTTTATGTTAACATCAAATCGGGGTTTTAAGGATTTTAGTACTTTGTTGAAATTTATTTATAAAAAAGATGATCCAACTTTGTTGACAAATTGGAGACCAATTAGCTTGCTAAATAGTGACTATAAAATATTTTCTAAAATCCCTCTGTTTTAGATCCAGTAATTAGATATATTCATGGGAATCTTGATATTGTAGGACTTGCCCCAGATCAGTCTTTGTCACCAGAGAAGATAGTGGCATATGCTGATGATGTCATTTTATTAATGGAAAATGAAGCGTCCCTTAAGATTGCTTTACAAAGCTTTCACACATGGGGTCAATGTTCTGGGTCACAGATTAATCTGACCAAGAGCTTTCTTTTTTCTTTAGATTCTGACTTTGTTGCCCAGTCAGAAATAATGGGTATTCCCTGGTCTCTACCCTCATAAAATTTTGGGTATATGGTTTGGACATGAGGATATGGTCAGCTTTAATTGGGAGCAACAGTTAAAGATTGGGGAGGGTAAAGTTAATATTTGGAAACGCTGGAAATTTGGTAAGAGAAAGCGCATTTTTATTATTAAAAAAATTCTGTTGCCTGTGTTTTTGTATCTTAGTTATCTTTATCCTCCTCCATTTAAGTTAGAAATTAGGTTGTATAATGTATTTTTTCAAATGCTTTGGGGTAACAGGTTGAATCCTGTGTGTAGGGAAATAACTTATTTACCTATTAAAAGGGGGTGGCTTAGCTATGATTAATCCAATTGTTTTCTATCACGCTATATTTTTGTTTAATTCCTTTAGTTATTTATGGGGGTCAATGACTTTACCATGGCAAGCGTGGTCACAATTTGTTTGGGCTCGTTTTTTTCTTAAATGGGAAAATTTACCTCCAAAATTTTAGCTCAGGATCACTTGCCAGCCTATGGGATTCCGGCTCTGAGAAAATGTCACCAGTGAAACTTCTGTTCCAGACTTTAATTTCGTGCTAGAAAGTCCTTTTATTCATTTATAGTTTATGACCTACAGGGTATTGTGTTACTTTTCCTGAATGTGTTCCGACTAAAATGTCTTATGCTCTTCATAAATTAATGGACTTTAGACTTCCTGTTTTTACATGGGACATAGTATGGATGTCAGTTCAAGGAAGGTTAGGGGTTCGTGGTAATTTGAAATACAAACCATTACAAGATAGATATTGTCCAAGGCTTTTATGTTTAAATGAGGAGGAAAGTTTACATCATTTTTTTCTTACCTGTTCTTTTAATAAGACTTTTTGGAATGATGCAGCCACTTTTTGGCATATGCCTTTACTTTCTCAACTTACGTATAGTACTTTGATTTTAGGGGACTATTCTGGGGCTTGGGGTATTTACCACAGTAGCACTTTGAATGTTTTTTTTTTGCACTTATTCAATATTATCTTTGGCAAGCACGTTGTCAGTTTATTTTTCAACAACAACATGTTTGAATTCTACTATTATCTCAGGTAGAAGAAGGATTATTGCATGTTAAATGTTCAGATAAATTAAGATTTTCACAGCTTCATTACTGTTCCCTTTGGAATCATTTCTTTTTGTGAATCATTTTATGGAATTGTTTTGTTCTAAATCAATTACGACTGTTTTTTCTTATTGTTTGTGATTTGATTTTCTTGTTGTGATGTTATAGTTTTGCTTCAATAAACTTCCCCTACTCTTGCCAGTAGGGGGACAGGCTGTCTGCATGATGGACACTCAGAGTGGGACACTGGAGGGAGAGGACATCTGCACAGTGGAAGCACTTGCCTCATCTTCCACTGTTGTTGTACTAGAGGCTAATCAAGTAAATAGTGCTGAAGCCAACTCAGATGAGGAGTTCCATGAAGCTCCTATTTCCAAGGAGGAAATGGAGGAAGTTATCGAGAAATCTTCTAAGGAGTCAACCTTGGAAAAAGTTGAAGTATGTACAGAACTAGGAGTTTCCACAGGACAACGAGGGATTTATCTACCAGGAGCCGCTGAGCCGGCGAAGAATTTACAGAATTTACAGAGTGAGGAGGCACTCCCTGTCATTAACAGAGCTAATTCTGTCAGCTCGCCAGCTGAAGAGAGGACTACATCAGGCCCGGCGGGGCGTGGTGAGTCAGCACACTCCTCTGTCAAACTAATTCCGACTGAAATTGACATTGTCAAAAACCAGGCTGGCAGTAGTTTCATTAGAGCTAACGAGTGCCAGAAGCCTGAGAGTTTACAAGGAAAAGCAAGTGTTTGTTCTGAATCTGTTGATATAGAGTTTTTTTTGACTTCTAAAACTGTTGACTTTATGCCAAAATCAGATATTCTGCTGAGTAAATTGGCAGGTTTTGTGCTTAAAACACCAGCCTGTGAAAGGGCTGTTTGGTCTCCCGTGATTGTGTATCAATCGAAAGCAGAATCTCAAATGGGCGTCACAGAGTTTATTTTCGCCAATGTTCAACCTAAACAGCAGAAAACAAATGGTTCTGTTCCTACAAATGAAATCCTTCCTATTCAAATGATGGGATCAGAAAACATTGCTCCTAATCAGTTGGAAGGGCTCTGGTCACCAGGGAAAGCTCTAGTAGGGGCTGGATGGAAGCAGGCACCCTCAGACATTTGGTTGCCCGACCCTGTGTGGGACTCTGACTTGAGTCTTTCACAAAATTCCCCTGTTTGGAAACCAGGTTTAAATGTCATGCTTGGTACAGAAGTCTCGTCAAAGGGGAAACAGATTTGTGTATCTAGGCCTAGCTCCTCTACTCTGCCCTCAGAAGCACAGGTTTTGCAAGATGCTGCCCTTACAGGAGTTTCTGGCCCTCACCCCCAGGCTGTCTCACCACAGTTAGATGATGCTAATCCACCTAAGCAAAAGCCCTTAATGTCTGAACTGTTTTCTAATGCAAAAAGAGAAGCTGCTCCACAGAGGAATGCAGTACACATATGTTATAAAGGGGGTTTGGAGGTTAGGCCCGACAGATACATCGCTGGCAAAACTCTACTTAAAGACTCTCTTCATTTTTCACCGAAGGACGTATTTGCTTTTATAACTATATCTGGTGAAGACAATTTTGATGTCAGTTTTAGGACATCACATGCTTTGGACCTTTTTTGGGAAAGGTATGGGCAGGTAAAGTTCTCTCCCATATGGACCCCCTTTCTGGTTATCCACCTTACTAAACCTTTGATAAAGTTTGTAACTGTAATGTTTCAGAATGAGGGGGTCCATGTGGAAGACATAACTTTCTGGTTATCACAGAAATGTGAAGTTTTAAGCTCTCCAGAACCTATCCTGGACTCTGAACAATTCTGGACGGGGGGTTGGAAATACAAAATTAAGCTATGGCAATCAGACACTGGAATTGAACATATACCTAATTCTTTCTTGTTGGACATGGATAGGGGGTCTGCTTTTATGAGGGTCAACCTAGAGCTTGTTATAAGTGTGGCTGTAGGACTCACCTGTCGAGTGTATGTGATCAGGCCAGGTGTGACAATTGTGGGGAAACTGGTCATGTTACTATGAAATGTGCAAATCATACCAAATGTGATTTATGCGAGGAATATGGCCATGTCTTTAGGGAATGTCCTTGGGCTGCAAAGAATAAGGCAACCTGTATCAGCCCTGATCTTTTGATACAGCAAGCCCAGGATGTGGAGGACCCTCCACCCCCTCCTCCCCTTCTCCCTTAAGGTTGAAAAACTTATTTTTCAGGCAGCTTCCTCTTCTAGGCCTTCTTCCCCAGGTTCTCTGGTGGAGGCTTCAGTATCAGTTTCTAGACCTAATGAGGAAGTCAAACTTGTTAAAGCTCCTACTGAAAATCTAGATTTTGTTCCAGTTTGTTATGTAGATCCAGAGGCCCCTGGGAATGATTTAAAGGCTACTACCCCTTCATTTCCATTACCTCACTCGAAATCTTCTAGGAACATGCAACCAACCCCCCTCTACTCCTGTGGAATCAAGCGACTTCTATGCAGCCTTGTTTACCCCATGAGGGGAGACAGAAATGGAGCTTGGAGATTCAGATTCTCAAAAATCTTCCTTGTCCACTGTCTCTGTCTGTGGATAATTATAAAGAGAGAGAAAAAAAGAAAAAATGGAAAAAATAAGGGATTACAGCACCTATAGAAATACTAAATGCTGACTTCTTGGGGTTCATTAAATGCACAAAGTTTATTGAACACTAGCAAAAGGCAAGCTCTTTTTTCATTATATTCATGACAATAACATTTCAGTTAGTTTCTTGCAGGAAACTTGGATGTATTCTATAGAGCAATTATCTATTTTTAAGAAGGAATGGCCCTGGGGCCCTTCCCATTGGTCATTTGGAACAGATTGCACAGATGGTATAGGAATTTTATTCAACTCGTTTGATTTCTCTCTTCATAATTTAATTGATCTTATTCCCGGCAGGGTTTTTATTTTGGATGGAAAATGGCAAGATATTTGTTTTAGGTTCATTAATATCTATAATCCACAGACTAAAGCAGATAGAGTAACTTTTATGAAGGCAGTACAGCCTTATTTGGCTACTTCATTTAGGGTATTATGGGAAGGGGATTTTAATTGTAGTCTTATTAAAGTACCTCAGCAGAATGAAAAAAATTACTGTGATTCTCACACCTTAGAATCTATAATTATCACAGCTGGCTTGATTAACTGTTTTTCCTACCTTTCTCATGGACCTAGGTTTTCATTTATGAAAGGTAAAACACATTCTTTAATAGACCACATGTTTGTTTCCCAGTCAGTATGGGTTACTTCCTTTCAAATGAGGCCTATGGAATTCTTGGACCATTTACTATTGTTATGTTCCTTTCCAGCGGTAGGCCCGGCCTGCAGTAGACAAGTACGGTGGAAATTGAACACCTCAATTTTAAATTCCCCCCAAGTTATAACCAGTATAAAGTTCATACTACGTGCTTGTTTACCAGTGTTTTTTTTATACAAAGATATAGGAGCATGGTGGGAGGAGACTAAAGTAGATCTTCGTAAATGGTTTAAAAAACAAGGAGCTGTAACAAAAAATAAACATTTTTTTAAATACTTATCTTTAAGACAGCAGCTACAGAGGCTTATTACTATCTCATATGCTTCTAGACAGGATTATTCAGAATGAATTACTGCATTTGAAGCTAATATGAAATCATATCAGTATGATAGGGCAAAAACGTTACAAGCAATTCTTTGCAGTGATATAAAAACATCCCACATAGGAGACCCATTTGAGGCTTGTAAAACCTTAAAGGAATCCTCAAATATAGATTTTTTGCTAAGCTCAGATGGGTTCAGTGCAGTGACATCAGATCAAATAAGGGACGTGATTGGACACCATTATCAGTCACTTGAACCTAGCTCACCCATTTTAGAGGAACCAATAAATAATTATTTAAACTCTATTGGTTTACCCTCAGCATCTGTGGAGGCTTTGAAAATGTCAGAGCCTATTACCAGTACAGAGATAAATGAGGCTATTCAAAGGCTAAAACCTAATATTTCGCCAGAGATGGATGGACTTCCTAATGAATTGTATAAATGTTTTCAGAAAGAATTTAGTGAGTGTCTAAAACTCCTATTTCAATCCTTTATGGCTACTAATTCAATGTGTCCTGCCTTTATGGATAGATTATTGATACACTTGTTTAAATCAGATGATAGGAGCAATATAAAGAACTGGCAACCCATAACTCTTTTAAACTCTGATTATAAAATGTTCTCCAATATTTTAAATAATAGGTTAAAACAGTATGCCAAGCTGGTTATACCTCCATACCAATTGTGGAATACCTGATAGAAGAATACAATCAGCTCTAATGATTATAAAGGATGTTATTGAATATTTATTACTGGCTGATAAATCTGGGTGCATCATTATGGCGGATTTTGAGAAAGCCTTTGATACAGTTCACTTACCTTACCTTTTTTAGTTTTAGAAATCTATGGGATTCCTACACAAATGATTAATCTTATTAAATTACTCTATTGGTCTACTGCAGTCTTTCCTTTTTTAAAAGGACACACAACTAAGAGTTTTCAGTTAAAAACTGGGGTTCGACAAGGTTGCCCCCCTGAGTCCCCTTTTATATATTTTTTCATTAGATCCCTTTTGCAGTGTTTAGTAAATTCACCAAGGTGGACGGGAATCATTGGGGAGGGGCCTTATTGTCAGATACATTTGCAAGCCTATGCTGATGATTTAAACTTATATTTTTCAGACCAGGCACAAATACATGACTTTCTAGAGATTTTTAAACTATTCTCTGTAGTTTCCAATGCCAAACTGAATCTGCAGAAGACGAGATGGTTATTTATTGGGGCTGCAGGTCCAGCAGAGGTTGTACAGGATGATATTTGTATTTCACGAAACCCACTGAAAATGCTAGGAATTCTTTTTAGACCTCAAAATCTACCAGTAGAGAATTGGGATCTAGTAATAGAGAAAGTGGAAAAGAAAGTGAATAGATGGTGGCAGTGGAAATTCTCTAAGCTTAAACGTATACATATTATAAAACAATTCTTCATACCCTGTTTGTAGTACATTGCTGATTTTTCCTCTACCACCTCAGCGGGAAACTAAAATATATAGTATTTTTTTCCAGATGTTATGGGTGAATCATCTGAACCCAGTTAAAAGGCACTATACCTATTTGGATACAAAATCTGGGGGATTTGGGATGATAGACCCAATTGTATTTCTGCATACCCTTTTTTTATGAACACTATCAAATGTGGTTTAAGCCAAGCAGAGAGCATTGAAAACGGGTGGGTTGACGGGGCCCTAAGTAAATATATTAAAGTTTGTCACAACATAGGTCCCAAAATGATCCTCATATACATATTCCCTCATATTTTAAATTTGCAGTGCAAAAATTATATAGATGGCAAATTACCAAAGTGATGATACTGAATAATACTACACAGACCACGTATAAATTGCTCATGGGAAATATACATCCACAGGTTCCTTGTTTTAAGAATTGCCCGTCAGCTCTAAACCCCTTGGTGATAGCACAACTTAATAATAAGAGGTTGACTCCTTGCCAGTGGGAAACACAATGGCTTATAATGTATGGACACCTTAATGTCCGGGGGAATGCAAAATACAAAGCTAGGGAAGAAAGGAATTGTCCTTACTTAGACTGCATAAATACTGAAGAAACTATGGAACATTTTTTCTTACAGTCCTCCTATGCAAAAGGCGTGCGGGCATATTTGGCAAAACTATGGAATTTTAAATGGTTTTCTACTGTTTCGTATGAAATGCTAGTGTTAGGGATTTATCCTCCTAACTTTGCCCAATATCATGCCAGTACTTTATATTTATTGTTCAGTTGTGTGAGGTATTATTTATGGCAGGCAAGATGCAAATGAGTACTTTATCAAAGGAAAATGTCTTATGGCTGTTTTAGCAACTTAGTATCTAATGAACTTTCCAATGTTTATTTACGAGAATCACAAATGTTTAACTCAAATAAAATTAAGAAATGGTGGAGGGGTTTCACACATTTTATAAAATTTAAGTGATTTCTTGCATAAAAAAAAAACTGGGAATAAAGGGAAAATGAGTTTACTTCTTTGTTAAAGTGATACAAATAATCTTGTATATTCTGTTATAATGTGTTGTACTCTATGTTTATTATTTCAATAAAATTCCCCTACTCTTTTCGATAATAGCCCTGGGATCTTTAACATCCACCTGAACTACCACCAGTCCAGGCAGATGGGACCTCGGTTTAAAGTCTCATCCGAAAGACGGCACCTCAGAAGTGCAGCACCCTTTTCATGCTGCACTACAGTGTCAGTACTAGGATATTAACCCAAGTGCCAGATGTGGGAATTGAACCCACAGCCCTCTGATCTTTCAGCCTCAGAGGCAAGTGTGTTACCTACTGAGCCACTGACACTCACTTTACACTTTACACACTTTACAATCTGCCCATGCTGAGCCTTAGAGCCCAGAGCATTATCAGTACTAATCTCAAGGTCTCTATCATTCTCCACTGATTTAATGTGTGTCCCATTAAGACAGTATGTCCATTTTAAAATCTTTTTTGCCCAGATGCATCATGGCAAACTTACTGGGGTTAAAGATCTCATTCTGATGTTATTATCTCAGTCCGCTAATGTGTCAATATCTTTCTGCAAGACATTGTGATGTTCATCTAGTTCCAGAATGCAAAGGTGACCCTGATTGTAAGGACAGAGAAAAGGGGGTTATTATAGTACAATACACATCAAAACATATTATTGTTTTAAAAGACCATATTTAGAATATCTTCTTTAATCTCTTCCCAACTGTGTACAATTTACAGTAATCAAACAACAAGAAAAACATACTCCCACATGGGGGATTCATAGACAGTAAACAGATTAATGAAAAGCCATTGAATCCTTTTAGAATCTGGTACAAGGCTCTCTGCTAACTTCTCTGGCTAGAAATTGAGCAAAGTAGCTCTGTATGCCCCTCTGACACTTTCATGGTACTTGCATATCTGAGAATGCAACACGTTTTTTATATTAACAGTATATATATTGCAGCTGTCAGTGGCTGCACAAAGAATAAGCAGTAAGAAGCTATAGTGCCTGATTGTATAAAGTCTGTTTCAAGATACATTGCTTTTTTGTGCGGCTTCTTATTAAAGCTGCAGTATTTGTTAGTTGGCTGAAAATTTCTACATACAGTACAACCTCAATTATCTGAACTCACTGGGGGACATCAAATAGGTTCGGATAATCTAGAGGTTTGGATAATGGGGGAGTCCCATTGAAAGGAATGGGTGTGCTTGTTGCGGTTTGTAGTATACTAAAAAGCCATTGTATTGATAGCCATTAAGTGTGGCAATACTGTACAGTACTATATCTGAGATGGTTTTACAGCTGAATTCACTCCAAATATTGCTATAGAGCACCACAAAGTACACACCGACTGTGGTAGCAGGTATATTACCACCCGATCAGTCCTCGCACTTACATTACCTGATTTACTGTACCACTATCTCCACTCTTAATTGGTGTCACAGGTGAGGCAGAGGTGGAGGGAGTTACTGACAGCTTGAGATGAAACCAGAATCCTGGAGCAAGTCCAGAACAGAACAGAACTCTCTGTACAAGCCCAGAACTCATCTCCTTCTCAGTGCTGGAATTAACACAGAGGGGCCGGGAGTTTTTCAGCAGCAACAGACTTGCTTTCAAGCTGTTCAGCTGCTTTCGGTGATGGTGGTGATTTTTTTTTCTTTTAACCTGTCTGTGAAGCAGTTCCTTGCCTCCGATCACTGAACAGGGAGAACAGTTGGATTTTGTTACTGTTGTTGTTCAGTGCCCTGCAGCTGTCACATGATTCATCAAGTGCAAACAACAATCGAGTAATCGGGTGACAGCTGTGATAATTGACTGCAGTATAACAGTGATTAAAAAACAAAACAAAACACTGTCACCTCGGGGGACGTGGCAGGTGTTTGGATAATCTAGAGGTTCAGATAATGGGGTGGTCAGATAATCGAGGTTGTACTGTATAATTTTTGTTAGAAAAAAAGTGTTTCTGACATCCTTAAATTTATTAATATATTTTAATCCCTTTGTGTATTTTTAAAACAACTTTTATAACTAATTTTAAAGTTAATGGGCTACATTTTCTAAGCACAGTACAGGACTTGTATCAAGCCCTGCATAACACCCATTTTTTTGTGCAGCTGTGCAAACACCTTCACAGCAGCTGCACCCAATTTTTCCATTCCCGGGCGCGCTTGCTACAGTTTCCTCACATTACGTCAGCTTGCACCAAATATTTGGTGCAAGACCCATAAAAAGGGTCTCCTTAATGCTTTAGTCTAGATAAGGGGGGAGCTGGTCTAACTTGTGGCACTTGGTGCATGGGAGTGAAAATCCCAGTCGCTGGCTGGGAGAATAATGCAGGCCCCACGCTCCATGTGATCAGCGCACCAGGGGCTTCTGGCATTCTCTGGGGCTTTAAAAATCAGGCCCAATGATTCACATAATTAAAAATGGCCACCATTTGCAGTTTTAAAATATCCCTTTCATTGAGGTTACCTTTTAAGTACACACACTAGAGTCATGCTTTGGACGTATTAGGAGGGTTCTACCACATGTTTCTGATGATCAACAGTATATTACCACATCACGATATTTAATTTATTTTTTTTACTTACATTGATGCCTCCACAACTTTATGGTGGGCATGGCACAGGAGCGGGAATAGTTACAAACCTCAAAATTACATATCTCAGATTAGGAAGAAAGCAAATGAAAAGAAAAATGAATTAATATATTTTCTTTTTCCACATTATTACACAAAACGTGCATGGTGTCTAACAAATACTGCTGCTTTAAAGAGCAACAGTGGGCTTTTTTTTTCTTTTTAAAGGATAACTAAGTAGGCTTGTCAGGAAAATCAAGACTGCAAAATTTGAAATCAGAGGGCTGTACTGTAAGCCCTTACCTGACGTATGATGTGCTTCATTTGCTGCATAAAGTATTTTTAACACTGTTTCGTCATTTGTAAAAAAATGTAAACAAATTGGTCTTTTAAAATGCCAGCTCTGGTAGCAGCCTAAGATGGCAGTGGCATGCTTGCGTGATGATGTCAATGGAGCGAGAGTGCTCTGGAGCGATGATATGATGTGTATAGGGGTCTGTTAAATATAGGTCTTATAACACCCTTAGACTGCCTATATGGGTAAAATCCTTTACTGTGCATGTATGATACCCTCTTCAGAACCTCAAGATAGTATTTTAGCCAAGTGATCATAGTCCCCTGTTATTTTTTGTAATATATGGATCTGAGCTTATTTAATTAAATTATACCCATTCGTGTGCTTTAAACTTTGCTGCAATGTGGCTTTCATCTGGTGGCTTTTACTGCCTCCCACTGTGCTGCCCACCCTGGACCTGCTTATAAACCCCTACAGGGCATTTTAACAAACAACCATGGGAGCAGCTTTGCTGAATGATGTTTTCATCATTTTGAGACATTTTAAAATCTGTACTTGTGTCAGCTGTGGTGACGACCTGCTTTTACTGTACACAGCTGTTACAGTAAAAGCCAGCCCATGGACAGCTGGGGATAGAGAGTGTGTGTTTGGCATGAGGGAAGCAGGATTCTTGTGGCAGTATGTAAAGAAATCCATTGATAGTATTAAGGGATCTCATAATACTATCGATGAACATCAAGCGATAGTATTACGAGATCCCTTAATATGATTGATAGTTTTCTGGGCTGGCAGTATAGCCTAGAGGTTAGAGTAACGAGCTGTGAATGAACTTAGTACATCCAGCAGACCTGGGTTTGATTCCCACAACCTCCACTTGCATACTATGTGACTCTGAGCAAGTCAGTTAACCACCCAGTGCTCCTCAGTCACCCCTGAAAACAGGCACTTGTACCTAGTGGACCTAGCCCAGTTATCAAAAGCATAAAATAAATACATTTTGTCTATAGTATTACGGGGAAATTTATTGTATACTTTTCAATATTATGATTGGCACTACCCATATATTGCAACAGTGTAACCCTCCCTTTACAGTAATGAAAGGGTGTTTAGAGATGGGATCTGAACAGTGGCAGGAAATCAGCGGAGCATTGAGAGGCAGAAAGGCTGCTGTAGATAAAGACTGCAACAGAGGTCTAAACATCTATGTTTTTTATACTGATTGAAGCCAAGAATAGAGTTATGCAGTGGCAATATTATCAAAACAATTCTCAATTTTTATCCAGGGATGCAAACATTTGTTACTCTGGTATCACATTGAAAAACTGCTGTCCTGACAATTATCCCAGCTACTGGATTCGGACTGTACCTCTCTATATATGTGATATCTAAATAATGTTCCCTTCTAAACCCCAACTATGGTTTTCATGCAGTACTCTCTACTGAGCAGTTAAATCACAGCACCATAAATCAAAGTTCAGCAGAATATTAGTTTTCAACACCCACGCTTGCTTTCAATTTATTTTTAGAAAGAAGAAAAATAGCAAGCACCTTATCACAGCTATCCACATTAATTATAGTAATAAAATGTAGTGGGTATTTCCTCACCCCTCTGTACTAAGAAAAAAGTCCAACAGAAGTTCTGTGCTCAATCAAAGGTAGGTTCGCTTAAAACAAGGCAGCCAGCCTGCACTAGAACAAAAAAATCAAAAAGTAAAAGCACTCTAAGGAAACACAGACCACAGCTTTTCAACTTGAATTGTTGATTTATTCCAGGATAACCTCAGTGAGAGCCCCATAGCGCCTCGGCAATGAGCCTTCAAGATGGCGTAAACCATAGTGAATGCAGTGCACCATTTATACAAAAAAATGCATGACATCAGAATGAGACTTGACCTATCATACGAAAATGGTAATAATCACATATAAATACATTTTATCAACAAAAAATATTATCAACAAACTCATTCTGCTGTCATTGCTTACTTTATGTCTAGATAAAAGAGGTATCCCAAAATTCAAAACAGGCAGAAAAGCCAAACTGCAAAAGCGCATTTTCAAGATTTTAAAGACATCAAAGACTTTGAAAATTATAAGGGGTAGAGCAATCCTGAATCAAAAAAACAGCCCTTCTACTAATTTACACAGTGAGAGCCAGGTGGATATGCATTTTGACTGAAGCAGCTCTGATTGAATTTCCTAAGCGTTCAAATGGTGTGCACGGTCTGGACCTGTGCTAAATAGCAGTTTTTAGTTCTAAATAGGTTCTAAATAAGACAGTTATCATGCATTTATTGTGTTACTGGTAGTTATGTCGGAAGATATGCTGAAAGTAATTAGTGCTAATGTTGGGAGCAGTAGCTTCAGTTTAGAAGATCTGTCCTTGCTTCAAAGCAGAAAGCAACGCCTGAAAGCAAACTTGGAAGGGAGAGATTGCGGTGGAGCAGAAGCTGCTACAGCTATTAGCTGGAGGTAACATCAAATAGTCTTTTGTAAAATTAGAAAAACTGTTATTTAGAGGAATCAATGTTAGCTTCAATATTACATCGCTAGAGTCTTATATTGAAAAAATCAAGCTCCTCGAGGGCTGCGTGTGACTAAAACTCCTGCATGTGGTCTCAATAATTTTAAAAGAAAAGAAGCATGGTTGAGAATTTCTGAGGTGGCCTCACTTGCATATGCAACATGAATAATTGAAGAGGACACAGAAGATTATCAGGAATTAGCTGAAAGCCTAAAAGAAGCAAAAGAGGAGGTTGCAGTGTTTAAAGATCACCCAGAGTTTGCACAGTTCGACAAACTGCTGGAGAATAAGATTGTGAAGCATGAAAAAGAAATAACTGAATGTAAGCAAGACAAACTGTTGAGAGATACAAAGGATTATGAGGTAGGAACTCCATATGTGCAGCGTAAAGGGAGTGAAAGAAGGTCAAGGAGCAGAGGGAGATCACGGAACAAAAGCAGCGGCAGACACACAATTCAAGTGAAGAGCTGTGTTCTGTGTTTTCTTGGAGCGCTTTTACTTTTTAATTTTTTTGTACTAAAAAAAAAACAAAGCATAAATTTTCTTTTTTTTTGCATTAAAAGTTTAATTCGATTAGTTTTGTGGTGCTGAGCAGTAGGGGGCTGCTCTGGGATGTTGGGGACACAGGTTTGAACCACAAGCCCAGAACATCAGGAGTGGTGGACAGCAAGGAGGGCTCAGATCATCCATGTGAATGTTCCCTCCTGGGTGGGAGGGAAGGCAAAGCATCCCTCTGCCAGTGGCTCCTGGTGTGGGTGTAGGGGATGTGCCAAATGAAAATTGGGAACCTGGAGAGGCACAGTGAGCCAAGGCTCCTTTCTAGGTGCAACCCAAGGGGAGAGGAATAGGAAATACAATAATAAAAGCATACACAGTATTAACGTTTGGTACAAAGTAAAGTACAAACAGAGTACAATTTAACATGGTACAAGTGAACATGAAAACTAAACAGAGCTAAAAGTAATCAGATGCAAGGAAGGAAGGGGGGATGGAGGTACAGGTTGAGGTAGAACCCAGGAAGAGGCCCTGTATAGGGGCTCCAACAGTGAAGGACCAGGGATTGGGATAACAAGAACAGGCGAGAGTGGGAAGGAGTTTTAGCTGGTGCCTAAAGGAGATAGGGAAGGGGGAGAGACAGAGAGAAGGGGAGCATGTTCCAGAGGGATGGAAGGCAATGGGAGAAGGCTGACTGCCCAGCAGAGTGAGTGTCCTGGAAGAGAAACAGTGAGTGTCCCAGATGAGGAGTGAGTGTCATGCAGGAGGAGTGAGTATCCTGGTGGAGGAGTGAGTATCCTGTAGGAAGCATGAGGAGTCCTGTAGGAGGAATGTGTGTCCCATAAGAGGAATGAGTCCAGTCCTGTAGGAGGAGTGAAGAGACCTGGTGGGGTGTTGTGGGGATGCCATAGGTGATGTGGGAATGCTTTGGATGATAGACTTCATGTGCACTCCCCCCATACTACCTGATCTTCCATGGCAGCTCACCCAGCCCCAATCACAAGGCACTTCCCTCTCCTCTCCAGTTGCTGTGGAAGGGAGGAGGCCCCCAGTAGGGATCAATCTGCAGCTAGAGTTGGGGGTATTCTGAGATCTGATGGCAGGCAGTGTCTGTTTGGGAGTGAGTTTGTTGGGTAGAAAGGAGCAACCGTCAGAAAGACCTGAAGGGGAGAAGCACCCAGGGGTGAAGAAGGTAAACATGAGTGGGGGAAATTTTTTCCTCTGTTTCCCCATAGCCCTCAAATATAGGGCAATGATTGTGGTGAATGGGCAGAAGGTGTACTACTCATTAACCGTCCAAGATGCACTGTACGTGTACATAAGTGGTTTAAAGTTAGGTTTAGAGTACTGGTATCAAAACAAGAGTCATAGCACAGTAAAGGATGGTGGTAAAGGCAATTGTGAAGGATTTTATAAAACCAAATTATGCTGATGGCTACAAATAAAGGGTGTCGGTAAAAAAAATATAGGGTTGTGATTAAAAATATGGGGCAGTGGTAAAAAAACTACATGGCAGAATTAAAAAATATAAGGCAGTTGTAAAAAATATAGGGCGTTGGTAAAAAATATAGGGTGGTGTAACAAAAATAGGGCATTGGTAAAAAATATAGGGTGATGTAACAAATATAGGGCAGTGTAAAAAATATAGGGTGGTGTAACAAATATAGGACAGTGTAAAAAATATAGGGTAGTGTAACTAATATAGGGCTGCATAAAAAATATAGGGTGGAGTAGCAAATATAGGGCAGTGTAAAAAATATAGGGCAGTGGTAAAAATAATATAGGGTGATGGCCCACTGCACTAAAATAAGGAATAGGGAGGATTGTATTGGTTTTTAGTAAACAAACAGAAGGAAACAACACATTTTCTGTTATAGAGTTTATAAATGTGAGCTGTAGTGACAGAACAAACTGGCATTAGTGTCCATAACAATCAGGAGGAAATACTACATCACGTACAGGTGTGCGACTACATGAATTCATACAGAGTTAACATTTAAACACTTACTGGTACTGTCAAAGCAGCAGTGCAACAAAACTGGGCAAAACACTTGACCCCACCTTTATCCCCCCTTTAGAAGATTCCATGCATTATCCCATTTTATTTGGTGCTTACATTTTCTGGTTACACCAAAATTTGAGTATTTTGTAGATGCTTTAATTTATTATTTTTTTCTTAAGAAAATAACAAGGCTGCCACATTTGGCTTAGAAATAGCACTGTAGATCTGGCAAGGATTAGGATCCAGAAAATAAAAAGAACACCTGGGGCTCGATTCTCATAGGTTGATGCAGGGTGTGCAGAAGTCCTGCGTCAAACCCTATGCTGTGCTGACTGCATTGGCACATCTTGTGCCCGATTCTAAAAGGTTGTGTGAATTTGCGACACTTCTACCCTTTTTACAGTGGCTTGCACCAAATATTTGGTGCAAACCCATAAAAGATCAATGAAGTTAGACCAGCAAACGCTGGTCTAACTAACAACTTATGTGGCGCACTGGAGGGCTGGGGATTGAAATACCAGTGCAAGCCAAGGAATGCCATAAGCCCATGCACCGTGTGTTCAGCACACCAGGGGTGCATGGCATTCTAAAGCCTTTGAGAATTGAGCTCCTGGCGCACAGCAAAGGAAATACATAGAAAAGTAGATTTGACTAGGTATGCTAATTTTTTGAACTGTGGCTGAAACTAGCTTTTTAGAAAAACACTGTTTGTTGCACTGTTGCTTTAAATTGGTCCATGCTGCATCTATCTGGATGGGGAACTAGTGATCTTAAATAAGGAAGAAGTGAACTAGCCCTTTCACCCATGTTTTGTAATAATAGCATTATTTTGTTAAGGGCAAGGTGGCTAAGTCTTTCAGAGGAGGCCAACGTCCCCAGGGTGGCTTTCCAAATTCCATGCCAGACATCATGGGAGATCTCCATCTCATCAGTACAAACCTCTCAGCATCTACCCCAGCCACAACCACCTAAGTATTATAGTTACTGGTGCCCCAAAGCTTTTGTGAAGTGTTGCTCAACAAAAAGAGGGAGCCAGCGTAGGCTAAAGGTGCACCTATCACTTCTTGACAATCTCAGTGAATAGCATACCAAAAGCAAGCAATCAATGGGCAGGGCCAGAGGAAATGCATGAGGGAGCTGCCATCAGAACCACATCTGCAGCATCTGTTGTGACCCACCAGGCACATGGATTTAAGGACTTGAGGAGTGCCGATATCATCCATGGAGCACTTTGTTCTCTATAACATGTTTTCTCCTCTCTTTGTACACCTGATGCTATTCTCCAGCACCTTTCTCAGCTCTTAGCTGTCATCTGAAGAGGGTGCTGAGCTCCGTTCCCATGCACTCTGGGTTTTCTCTGTTTGTGTAGGGAAAGATTTCTGGTATGGTCTGGTAAATTCTTCCAACTCGTCCCCCTAAGTTATCAGTGCTATCCTTCAAGTACTTTTATGCAGAGAATAATACTCTTAAAGGGCTTAGTAAAAGTTTACTTGTATTTATGATTTGTATGTTGGTTCCTGTAGGAAGTTAGTTGGTATAGGCAGTCACTACATGGAAAAGTACGGTTACGTAAGACCTTATCATAACAGTAGATCTTCAAGGAAAGCTCTTGCAGGAGGCAACACTGGTTGAACTGAAGCTGCCAAGCACCAGGACCACACAGAAAACTTCTAGCTAGCAGTCTATCATGGGGCACTGCCTCTGCCAGAGTCAGCATGCTGACGTCTGGCTATTCTATAAAGGGGGCGGTCCCCCACAATTTACATCAGTTCTCCTGCCAGAAACACCAAACAGGTGGTGAAACAGAGAACCGAGAAGAGTCGTCAGAGCTAAGGAAGAGGCAAAAGCAGAAGAAGTGCAAACAAGAAGAAACTTACCAGGAGGAAGGTAAAGCGGCGCCTGCTGGAAGAGCTCTTCTTGAAAGTCTACTGTTATGGTAAGTTCTTACATAACTGTACTATCTTACTTTGAAAAGGCTCTTGCAGCAGGCAACACTGGTAGGACTGAGTCCCAAGCAGTACTGGAACTGACCAGAATGGCAGCCGGGAGGAGGCAGTAGGTATCAGCACAGGGCTCAAGAAAGAAGGCCCCGAAGGACTGCGAGGCCAAAATTAGCCCTGTGTCTAGAAGCAATGTTCAGACTGTAGTGCTGAATTGGAATGAAAATGTGGACAGAGCTTCAGGTGGCAGCTGCACAGATGTCCACAGCAGATACATTCTTGAAGCCTGCGGTAGAGGCAGCCATACACCTGGTGGAGTGGCTTTTAACTGCCACGGGCAAGGGTTTGTTGTACTTGCAGTAGCAATAAACAATGCAATTAGCTAACCACTTTGACAAACACTGTTTAAAAAAAGGTGTCTCTCTCTCTCTCTCTTGGGAACAAACAAAACAAACAACTGGTCAGTTTTTCAAACAGACTGGGTGCAATGGGTATAATACCATAGCACCCTATGGACATCCAAAGTATGGAGCAAGGCCTCCCCCTGATTAGAATACTCAGGGAAATGAACTGGCAAGTGGATGGATTGATTTAAAGTAAACTCAGACACCAGCTTAGGCAAAAACTTAGGGTTAGTATGCAAAGACACTCTGTCTTTGTGAAAAACCAAGTAAGACTCTTTACACATCAGAGCCTGAAGTTTGGAAATCCTCTGAGCAGAAGTAATGGCAGCTAAAAAGAGCACTTTCCGCAACAGAAAGTGTAGCTTGCAACTCATGGCCAGTTCAAAGGGAGGTAGAGTGAGCTTTTTGCATGAAAAGAAGGTCCCATGGAGGGACAGGATCCCAAATGTGAGGCTTCAAATGTAGGATACCCCACAGGAATGTGCAAGACACCTCCAGCTGGGTAATAGATTTGCCCTCAGTAGGTGCATGGTACGCAGAGATGGTGGAAAGATGCATCTTAAGGGAGGAGTACCCCAAGCCTGAGTCCAAAAGGGAGAGCAGGTACTCCAAAATCAGATTCACTGGACAGGTGAAGGGATCCAGGTGATGAGCAGAGGTCCACAGAGAGAAACACTTCCACTTTAAGGCATAAGTGGCTCTAGTGGAAGGCTTCCTAGCAGCCAACAGGACATCAGTGACCCTAGAGGAAACCCCAAAGTGGGTGATAGCTAAGTCTGCAGGAGTCATGCATGCAGATGCATGGATTTGAGGTCTGGTTGGACCAGGGTGCCTTGTTCCTGGGAGAGCAAGCTGAAGCACAGAAGCAAGGGTACTGGAGGCTCCACCACCAGCTCCTGCAGTGGGGGGGGGGGAACAAAATCTGATGTGGCCAATAGGGGGCCATGAGGACCATCTCTGCCCCCTCTGACTGAAGCTTGAGTAGGACCCTCTGCAGGAGATAAAGCGTATATGAACCTCCCCTTCCAGGAGAGGGACAATGTTGTCGTACCAGAAAACTCCAGGCCCTGGATCAAGCGAGGAGAAAAGCAACAGTTTTGCTTTGAGTGGGGACAGAAAAAGGTCCAGCTCTGGACAGCTTCACCTGTTGACTAGATCTTCGATCACTGAGGGTAGAAGTTCCCACTTGTGAGCCCTTGACCTGGACCAGCTGAGACTGTTGGCCAGGATGTTTTGGGTGCCTGGAACATGAATCTCCAGGAGCTCAAGGCCGTGCTTGATGGTTCAGTACCAGACTCTCATTGCCTCCCAACAAAGGGGGTAGGAGTGAGTACTCATGCTTGTTTATGTAGTACACTACAGATATGTTGTCCGTTTGCACCAGCAGCAGACCGGGATGAATGTGGGTCTGGAAGGCCTGTAGGGCGTAATGAACCACTCACATCTCCAGCACAGTGATGTGGAGACTCTGCTCCACCTTGGACCAGGTCCACTGTGTCTGGCAGTTGGCCAGGTGAGCACCCCAGCTGAGACCCAAGGCATCTGTTGTGAGGGTCTGCTGAGGGGTCACAGCCTGGAAGGGGACCCCCTCAGAGGAGATTGGCAGAGTTCTGCCACCAGTACAAGGTCTTCCTCACCAGATAGAAGACCATGACCAGTTGGTCCAGGTCATTAGTGAATTGGCCCCACTGGACTCGAAGGCTCGAGTATCATTTGTTCCCATAGTGCGGATCTTGGGGTTGAGCTGCCCTCGGGGCAGCACCATTTAGCTCCTCCTCTTTCTTACTCCTTTTGGTGAATTTCACCCACTGGTAATGCTGCCCCTGGGGCAGCACCCTCATGCTCTGCCTCCCATCTATCCCTATTGGTGAATTTCACCCACTGGTAATGCTGCCCCTGGGGCAGCTCCCTCATGCTCTGCCTCCCATCTATCCCTATTGGTGGATTTCATCCCCTGCCCCCAGGGCAGCAACCAGTAGCTGTTACTTCACACAAATCTGATAGTTGCAAGTCTGATGAATTGAGGGTTTTAAGTATAGATGAGAATGTTATGGAAATGCTCCCCCCAGCAATGTGCACCACCATAATTCAAAGAGAAGCAGTGCACATTGCTGGGGGGGAGCATTTCTATAACATGGTTCACAATAAACACAGCAATAGAGTCAAGCCATACAAAGACAAAGGTACTGGATTTTAGGAGGGCTGACTTTGTCAAAATGGGTGAGTGCCTAAGGAATGCACTAGCAAATGTGCAGGAAGGAGGGGTGGAAGAACAATGGGGAATAATAAAAACTGCCATCACAGAGGCATCAAACCTTTGTGTAAAGCAAATAAACAAAACGAAACGAGGTAAGAAACCACTATGGTTCTCAAAGGAAGTGGCAGTGAAGGTTCAAGAGAAAAAGAAAGCATTCAGGAAGTACAAGGAATCACAGAAGGAACAGGACAGAGAACTGTATCAGTTAAAGCAAAAGGAAGCTGGGAAGGCAGTCAGAACAGCAAAGGCCCAAACCGAGGAAAAGATAGCCAACTCAGTTAAGAAGGGGGATAAAACCTTTTATAGGTACATCAGGGAGTGAAGGAAGACCAAGGGAGGGATAGTGAGGCTTAATAAAGGGAGGGTGGGGCAGAGGGTGACTGTGAAAAGGCAGAGATACTAAACAAATATTTTTGCTCAGTATTTACAAAGGAAGAGGGGGAGGTACCTAAAACAAACAGTAGAAACACTCTGGATACAGAAGTTGATACCAGCCCATTTACAGAAGAAGGGTTCTGAAAGAACTCTTAAAACTGAAGGTGGACAAAGCAATGGGGCCTGATGGGATTCATCCCAGAATTCTAAAAGAACTAAGGGTAGAACTAGTGACACCACTGACTACACTCTTTAACAAATCATGGGAGGATGGGGTGGTATCTGAGGACTGGAGGAGGGCAGATGTGATTCCCTTCACAAATGTGGGAGCAAGGCAGAAGCAGGAAACTACAGACCTGTTAGTTTAACCTCAGTGGTAGGGAAAATGATGGAATCACTTCTGAAGGAAAAATTGTTAAATATCTAGAGGTCAGAGGGCACGGACCCAAGGCAGCATGGATTCACAGCGGGAAGGTCATGCCAGATAAATCTGATAGATTTCTTTGACTGGGTGACCAAAGTAGTTGATCAGGGAGGGCTGTGGACATGGCCTACCTAGACTTTAGCAAGGCATTTGACAGTCCCACACAAAGATTAATATACAAGTTAGCCAGCCTGGGAGTGGGTCCCAAGATGACGGTCTGGGTAAAAGAATTGGCTGGAGAATAGGACACAGAGAGTAATACTAAATGGAGTCCACTCTGAAAAAAGGGGGGTTAGTAGTGGGGTACCGCAGGGTTCAGTATTAGGACCAGTCCTTTTCAATGTCTTTATAAGTGACATTGCAGAGGGACTGGAAGGAAAAGTATGACTCTTTGCAGATGACACAAAGATCTACAACAGAGTTGATGCACAAGGTGGAGTGGAAAGGATGAGAAGGGACTTGGCAAGGTTAGAGGAATGGTCAAATGTACGGCAGCTTAGATTCAATGCTAAGAAGTGCAAGGTAATGTACCTGGGAAACAAAAACCCAGGGGAAGAGTACACAATGGGGGGTGAGATACTAACAACAACAAAAATGGAAAGGGACCTGGGGGTAGTCATATCAGATGACCTAAAGGTGGGCAAGCAATGTGAGAGGGCAGCAAGGAGGGCTGGGGGGATACTGGAATGCATAGGGAGAGGCATCACCAGTAGAAAACAGGAAGTTATTATCCCTCTGTACAGACAGCTAGTGAGACCCCATCTGGAGTACTGCGTGCAGTTCTGGAGACCCAATCTCTGCAAAGACATAGACGGATGGAAGCTGTCCAGAGGAGGCAACTAAAATGGTGCAGGGTCTGCACCGGAAGACATATGAAGAGAGCGAAGGAGCTTAATATGTATAGCCTCCGAGGAAAGGAGGAGAGGGGACATGATACAAAGCTCAAGTACCTCAAGGAATCAACAAAGTCAAGAGGTAGCATCTTTCAAAAAAAAGAGGTGTGCAAGAACAAGGGCACAATTTGAAGATAGAAGAGGGGCTCTGAGGTAATTTAAGGAAGTATTTTTTCACAGAGAGGGTTGTGGATGTATGGAACGGCCTTCCAGAGGAGGTTGTGGAGTCACAAACAGTGGTGGAATTCAAGCATGCATGGGACAGTCATAAGGCAATTCTAGGGGGTGGGGGTAGGAAGAAGTAGGCTGCTGGTTAACTAGGATCTGCAGCTTATCCATCAGGTAGGGAAATGGGCAGACTGAGTGGGCCAAGCGGTCCTTATCTGCCATCAAATTCTATGTTTCTATGTTTCTATGTTACACTTCAAACCCTTAATTCCTCAGACTTGCAACAATCATATTTGTTTGAAGTAACAGCTACAGGTTGCTGCCCTGGGGGCAGGGGATGAAATCCACCAATAGGGATAGGTGAGAGGCAGATTGTGAGGGTGCTGCCCTGGGGGCAGCGCTACCAGTGGGTGAAATCCACCAATAGGAGTAAGACAGAGGAGGAGCTAAATGGTGCTGCCCCTGGGACAGCTCTGCCCTGAGAATCATGCTATGGGAACAAATGATACTCTAGCGATTTGAAGGTTCCATTGTGGGACCCGCATATACAGGTGGGCAAGGAGGAGCATAGCTATGGCTGCCATCATGTGCCCCAACAAGCGTAAAAACACCCGAGCTGGAATCTGGTTACTGGAAGAGACAAGACAGGCCTGCTCTATCAAGTGATCTGCCCTGTCTGCTGGCAGGAAAGCTCTGCCCTGGGAAGAGTCCAGGACTGCCCCAATATACAGGAGGCACTGGCATGGAGGGAGACAAGACTTTGGCAGATTGATTGTGACCCCAAGGCCTGGAAGAGTCGTAAGGCGCATTCTGTGGTCTATAGTAGGCTATTCCTGGAGTGGTTATTAGCAGCCAACCGTCTAGGTAGGGGACTACATAAAAGCCCTGTCTCCTCAGAGCTGCGGCCACCACTGCTAGGCACTTGAAAAAAATCTGAGGTGCCAAAGAAAGGCAAAAAGGAAGGGCCCAGAACTGAAAATGGTTCTCCTGGAAGCAGAAATGGAAGAAACTGCGGTGGGACGGGAAGACCTGGATATGGAGGTAGGCATCCTGCATGTCCAGGGAACAGAGCCAGTCCCCTCGGTGAAGTAGAGGTAGCAATCCCTGGAGAGGCAAGGGAGGATGGTCTGAAGGAGACTTCAGAAATTCTAGGGTTTGCCCGTGTTCTATGAGCTGGAGCACCCATTGATCTGTGGTCACGAGGTAAAGGGAGAACCAACCCCCAACTGCCTGTCTCTTTCTCTCTGTCTCTGTATTGTTTGAATCTTCTTATGCACTTAATGGGAAGCGTCATTCTCCTGCTTTCTTCTTCTTGATTGTAAGGCACTTTGGGATACAGTTTGCATGTAAGGTGCTGTATAAGACTGAATTTTATGCCTGCCTTCCTCATTTTATCTTTAGTTGTACAGTTTGAAGAGTTGTTTTGGCTGATCCTTCACTTCCTCATTCTGTTCTGTAATTTAAACAATCACTTAGGCTGTGCTGCCCCTTTATCTCCACCCCGTCCCCAGGCAGGACTGTCTAAGCAGAGACAATGGAAAGTTCTGGGACTGGGCTCCAGCTTGACATACTGCAATCGTCTACAAGCAAAAGTCAAAGTTGATTCCATCTCTGTTTTTCCTCCCAGGGTTTACATTACTCTCTCCCAGGATTTACATTGCTCTCTGCCTCTTGACTTATGATGTGGATGCCTGCCATATCCAGAAAAGATCTGCCAAAATCTTCATTAGCTGGGTGTGAGAATTGCAAATGTTCTTCAGAGTCTGATACTTGGGGGAGCGCTATGCATGGATGCGAATTTTGACTGATGTATTGAACTTTCAGCTGTTTGCAGGGATTGCCAAGGGAAGCAGTGTTGTACAGTGGATAGAGCAGAGGGCTGTAAACCAGGAGGTCCCAAGGTTCGAATGCTACCAGAGTCTAGTACTCACTCTGTGACCTATGACCTTGGATAAGTCCCATGCCTTCCAGTGTCTCAGTCCCCTCAGCTTTAACAAATTAGCTAGGATTTCACTGGAAATTAGATCTTATATCTTAACTGGTCTCCTTGGGGAAATAAAGGTGGATATTGCTATTATATAAGCCTTTGAAATGTTCTGTGTCACCCCTTTAAATGACCTGGTTCCCAGTGGGCCTTACTTGTCTAACAAAGAGTTGAATTAAATGAATAAAATGACTTCTGAGAAAGAAAAACTGTAGCACACCTCACCACCCTGCCTTGGGAATCAGGGACAAGGCTTATAAAAAACAAGGACAAATGAACAAAATCAGGACGCATCCTGAAAAATGCTACTGTAAGCTCCAAAAGCCTGCCATAATGAGCAGAGGCGAACGAGAGAGTAACGTTAATAGCTGACATGAATCCCTGCTTCAAATCCCTATTCTTCAGTGACAGAAATGTGAAATTGCAGAGGGAGCAGGGACATTTTTGAGGTAAAAGCTGGGAGTTGAGAGGTATGCATGTGATCCACGTTACTAGAGGGGAGTTTACGCTACAGGCTCTGCACCATTGCAAGCGGTGCAGATGAGTCATACCATGCAGATCCTGGTGTATAAACACCTGCTGGAGCATTGTGAGTTGCTCTGTTGCAGCTTACAGCAGTCCCTGTTTTGGTGGGACCATGTAGCAGTGCAGACGTTTTCTGCTAGAATGTGAACACGCTGCCCTACCTGCAGCTGTGCCCCCATGCGGTAACCTGCAGTAAGCACCTGCTAATTAACAGGAATACTTTCAGAAGATGGGGACAACAGGTGTGTTTTGTGACATGATTAGCAACAGGGAATTCCTCCCCTGACGGTATGAACTTTACCTGAGTATTCTTGCTAAATGACAAGTGCTTGCCACGGGGTGCAGCTGAGCCATCCAGTTGGGTGCAGTTCTTGTAAATCTGTTGACAGCATGGTCTCTCAACTGCAGTGCATTTCAGTGGGCTTTAAGGGGTGGAAACCTCAGGCTGGTGGCGATGTTTCCTGTCATATCACACACACACACACACACACAAATATAGTCGCCTCACGACCCCATCCCTGGCACAGGTGGAAATGCTGAATAATGCAGTAGGTCTTCCTGTAATGATACACACTGTCAAGTGTGTAAACCTGGCCTGGCAATATTGTAACTGGAGTGATGGATGAACACTGCAGACTGCAGTGCACCAGCGAAGTATGTAGAGACGTGCCTTATGTATCCCATGTCAGTGTTTAGCAGCACATAGGACATTTGTAATAGATACACTCTGGCTCTGTATCATTGTCCCCTGAACTAAGCACAGAAAGAGCTAGTTCTAAAAGCAATAAACCCTTGAACCTGTCCAGTTCAAAATTTGTGGCCCCAAAAACCCAACCCTTGAAAACAATGCATGGGACTCGGAATGCAAATGCATGATTAGCATGCGGTGAGCAAATCGTTTCTCTGCAAATGTATGCCAATCACTGGGTTTGCAAGTACATTAAAAAAACAAGAATCTATTAGATATTTCCCCTATATAGCACTGTCTGCTCATCCCCTGCCGTTGCCCACAGTTATACCCTGTATTCAGAGATATACCCTGTTCAGGTGTTTCTGCCATCATTCAGAAGGGGTGTGTGTGTGGGGGGGTTTGACTTGCTTGGTTTTCTCCCTTACCCATCCCTTCTCCCCACTGCATGGGCATAACCTCTGTTACGTTAACACACACACAGCACCCTAGCAATCAGGGCAAGTTCCCTGGCTAAGTTGCAAGGGTTGTTGTGGTGCTGGAACCCACCACCAACCCTCCCAGACTGGGTCACACTGCCGCATGGCTACCACCTCACCAGGTTTGCCTTCTGATGCGGCATACCCAGTTCGCTCCTAAACCACGCTCGCTTGCATGGCAGTATGACGTGCTGCCACTGTGCCGTTGAGGAGGTCCACTATTAGATGTTTTTGAGGTTCTAATCAGTTCCACTTAGAACCAGAAAAGGCATACCCATCCTTGTATTGGATCATCCATTTATCGGACCCAGTACCCCCTGGTGGGACTTGGCCTCATGCCTGGCATTGCCACAGCACTACACTGGGATGGAAGTATGCCATGCTTCCAGTTAGTGCGCACACTCCCTGGTGCAGGAAATGGGTGCAGTGCAGGGACAGAGCCTTTCAAAACTGAGCCAAAAGATTGAGAGATACGCCAGGGCACCTGTTCCTGTACCCGACATCCAGCTGAGCACAGTTTGCATCTGCTTCATATTTTCTACGTGTATGTGCTACAGATAAGTTTCACTTTCTATACACCACATTTTGTGACTGCTTGTATGACACAGATGGTACACAACAGTACAGAGTGGGACTGCAGCTGAATCCTGCCTTTTGTTTATGGAAGTAGGTGGCCCTGTTGGAGGTGCCGTATTATTTGAATGAGACGCTAAACTAAGGTCCAACCTGATCATTTCTGGCAGGTGTCCAGTCAGGCATTAAAATCCCATCAGCAGTTTTCAAAAAGAGTACAGCAGGAGTCTGCTTCACTTGCTCTGTAAAACAGGTCTAAATACAGAGAATGTCGCAAGTGTAATTTTTAATGTGTCTAAACAATTTTTGTTCTTAATGTTTCCCTTCGGTCATCAGTGTCTCTTTAAACGGAGCTCCTTTCAGACCATTTCTGGCTGCTTTTCAGGTTGACGTTAAAGAGGCAATAGTACTGAAAGAGTAAACAGTAAATGTAATTCATTTTTAAAGGCAATTGGTCATTACTTTTTATTTCTGAAGTATTTTTATTTTTCCTTTTGCTAATTTGAAGAGTTTTCTACCTGTTAGTATTAACTGTGATGTGTAGAGCAGTACTTCACCCAGAGGCTGACAAATTAGGCTCTGTTCCCTTCATACCTAATCAGCATTCTGACCTCACTTATTGTGACATCACAAGTGAGCAATCTGGCAGAGCGAGAGCAGAGCAGTGCTGCTGAATGCAGCATGAGCTGGCCTAGGAAGGGAGACATCCAGGCACCAGCATAGCTGCAGGTCCGCACCGCGAGACAAGGAGCCTGCTCTGGCATCAGCCTGTATTTCTTTGCTGTGACCGAGGACAGCAGAGGCACCACTTAATGCTGGGGGTGATGGAAGGGTCTTAGAGGGCAGGGAAGAAACAGCATCACCAGAAATTTGCGACTCGGATCATGTACGAGGCTGTTGCTGGCTCCCTGGGCTTTACTCTGGATATGTCCCCATCAGTTTGGCAGGTTGCGGGCTGGCAGGGGACCAAAGCATGGTGGAGATGATGGCTCAAAAGGCCAAAAAGCTTGATATAAAAAAAAAAGAAAAAATCATCAAAAAATATATATATCGAAAGTGAAAAAAACAAAAGTACTTTAGATGTAAAAACTAACAGTTGACTACTTTGGGGAATTAATATTCATTTCAGGTGGTGTACACGTTTGTCGCAATGCTTTTCAAAATCAACACAGGGTACCATATTGAACGCATGCACCCCAACGTCATTGTGCTAAAAATAGTTTTTTTTCTAAAAGGTAAACCTCGTTGAGTGGTCTGAATGACAGAATTAAGTTCTTTGTTTAAAACATTGTGCATCCCAGCTCCATATCAATTTAAAAATCCTGTATGCCTTGTTAATTTTCATCATGTTAAAAAAAAAAAAAAAATTTTGGTGGTTTTTCCTGTAGCTACAGTTAGCTCAATAAACTGTTCTGTTCTGTTCAGAATCAGATCAGTACGCCCAATGAACTCTGGTGGCTACTGAAATTACTGTGTTTTTTACTGAAATTGTACCGCAGTGCCAAAAATCACACCTTGCCTTCCAAAACTTACTGATTTTTTCTCCAGGAGTATGCAGCTTGTTCAGTCTGCCTCACAAAAACAGCTAACACTTACCGCTTGCAGCCCCAAACAACACAGTGAAACCATAACACATCAAACCACAGCAGAAATGCTTTGTTAGCAGATGCAGACCGCTGGCAGCCCCGATCAGTGAGGGGCAGACTCTCTTGGTGCTCATAGTCAATGCGTTGAAAGTCAACAGTTGGCATTAGTGAAAACTACAGTACAGAAATAAAATTGTTTCACTAGTGACCGTGTGCGTGGAAAGTCATTCATGCGATCAACTTGGCGTTTTTTTATTCGTAATCCCTCCAAAGCAGCCCCACATTTATATTCATATTTATGCTGTGTGTCAGTAAACGAATTAAAAAGAAACTACAGAATAAGACTGCTTCGCTAGCTGACCATACGGCTAAATCAAACGCAGACTGTGCTTTTCTGCCACATTACTTTACTCTACTTATCAAGCAGATGTTGGCCTCCAGCAGCCCAAACAACAATGGGTAGACTTTTTGGAAATGTAGCAGAAAGTTCTGCCAGCCTTTTAAAAATGCTTTGCTGGTTTTGGAGAAACACCTCCAAAGTTTGTTTCATGACCCCAACTTAGCAGAGAGCTCCCCTATCTCCCTGTGCAGCTGTGCCACTTCAGTATAGAAGGATATAGGAGGAGGATCTGAGGAAAGTCTCTCAGGTGACCCCCATAGCACCCGTGTTTGGCTGCAGCTCCCTCCCCTAGTTCCCCCTGTGTCCCCCTCTGGGACCTGTACACTGTGTGATGACCTGCTGTCACCTCTTCTTGTGCTGCCCACCCTGTGGCATGGAAGGAGCACTAGGGGTACCACTGCCTCAACCCCTCTTAGCTGTCTTGGTCTGTCTTCTCCTCATAGGTTCCTCCCACTCCTGGTGGTGTCTCACCTTAAGGTGAGCGTGCTGCTCACCTGTGCCCAACTGGCTGCCCCATTTCCAATGCAGAACAACAGTGTGACACAAAGCACATGTCACTACACTATTGTCAGTTGGGTCAATTACAATAAAGTTCCAAACAAGGGATTTTCTGCTGTTGACAAGGGAAGGAGCCAGATGGTCTTGAGCGGGACTCCTCCTCCTCATGGTGCTCAGATGGCGATACAACCACAGGTGGAGGGAGGAGGGACAGGGGCAGGAGTTGTAGCAGATGCAGGATGTACCAGAGCAGGGCAAATCGGTGGTGGTGGTGCAAATGCAAGCTGCTGCTGGTGCTACGCTGTCGGGGGGGATGCTGACCGTTCCACATTCCAGTGCTCCTGGTGCCAGAAGCTGGCCTCTTCAGACAGATGGGACAGCATGTCACATCCATGGATTGCATCACCCCTCTTCTTGCTGGGACTGGTACTGGTACCAGTCACAGGCCTTCCAGTCAACTCCTTCCAGTCCCACTAATTTTAAGTTGGGGGAAAAAAAAGTAAGAAAAAATATACATAAATGGTAAAAGCAAGAAAAATAGAACAAATAATAGTGTGGAAAATAAAGAAATATAAAGAAAAATACACCGAAATAACAACTAAATAAATCCTGGCAAACTGCTAGGTAAATAGAAGATGACAAGAAAAAAAAAGCTGCACAAGTTGGTTTTTGTTTGTTTTTTTAAACCCTCTGAAAGCAGCAGATCTAACCTCCTCCACTAACTCACTCAGACTGCAAAATGAAACTAAGGCGGCAGGCCCAGTGGTGCAGTGGTAGCGCTACGATTCACAATGCCAGTGACCTGGGTTCAGTAATGAGCCTGGGTTGGTGGGGGCTGTCTGGGAGGGGGAAAGGATTGAGCACCCCAGAGGATGCACTCCTTCCCCGTGGAGGGAGGGTCCCATCAGTTGCCACCACACTACCCCCTGGATACAGGGAACGGTTGGACCTGACATGACCAGGTGTGGGTGGAGCCATGCAGGGTGTATGTGATGTCACCTTGTGACATGCACATTTGCAGCCCTTGCACACATGGCTTCAAGAGGGCTGGGGAGAAACCTTACCACAAAAAGAACAGTAGCCCTGACTGGAAGATTATGGACCCCTGGCAACAGCACAATCCCCCACCTGCCATCTGAGCAAGGCATCCCGACGAGACACAAGAAGAGTTTAAGGGTTCCCTGCTCCTCTCATCCCCACCTGAGAGGTTAGCCAAGGCTCAACTACTGTAACGCCCTCTACCTTGGGGTCAGAGGTGGCACGATGTGGCACCTGCAGCTTTTGTAGAACATGGGGGCCCGGCTGTTGACTGGACATTCGAGGTTCAGTCAGATCATGCTGGTGCTGCGCAAACTGCATTGGCTGCCAGTGCACTGGCGCATCACCTTTAAAGGAGGTCTTTTGACCTATAAGGCCCTACATGGGTTGGGATGGTGCTACGTGAAGGAGCTTCTGTATCCCTACACCCGTCTCGTTCCTTTAGAGTTGCTGGAGAGGCCCTCAGGGCTAGGTTAAAATCTTCCAGGGACCGGGTGTTTGAGGTGGCGGCCCTGGTTCTCTGGAATTTATTACCGGAGTACCTCCAGGAGGTGCCAACTGTAGAATTATTTAAAAAACATCTTAAAACTTTCCTGTTTGAACAAGCTTTTGGGACCTGAGAAATTTATGTGAAGTAATTTTAGATAGCCTAGGAATTAGTCAATTTTAGATTTTAATTGGGTTTATGTATAATTACAGTACACTCTCGTTTACCCGACCTCTGTTTATCCGAGCTCCCTAGCTAATGGATGGTTGGATTGTCCCCCCACAGAATGTGATGTGTACTGATCAGTTTTTAATTGACACGTCATTAGCACTGCTTTGCTCCGCTTAACACACTACACCTCTCATACTACAATTAACACCACCTGCTGACACCCTCTCCCTGGTCTGCAGTTGCACTTATTTTTCAGCCATGGCTATCAAAAGAAAGTGTGTTGTTCTCAGTGTGTCCCAAAAACTTCAGATTGTAGAGCACCTGGAGAATGGCGAGAGAGCGGCCGTTCTTGCTGATGAATATGGTGTAGGAGAGTCAACCATTAGCAATATTAAGACTGCCAAACAAAAACTGAGAGACTTTGTTCTGACTATGGACTCGGCAGCAGGAGCGGAGGATCGCACGAACATGCACTGCTGCAAAGATGAGCAGTGTGACAAGGCTCTTTATTTGTGGTTTTGCCAGGAGCATGAGAAGGGGGCACCACTGTCTGATCCCCTTCTCAAAGAGAAAGCCCTCATGTTCCACTCAAGGATGGGCAACACTGAGCCCTTTGTGGCTAGCGAGGGGTGGCTGATGCACTTTAAGCGCCAGCATGGGATTCGGCAGCTGCGCCTTTGTGGGGAGAAGTTTAGTGCTGCTGAAGAGTCCATTTCTCCCTTTATTGAACATTTTCTGGACATTGTTGAAAGCACCAGTCTCATCCCTGACCAGATTTGCAATGCAGATGTGACCAGGCTGTTCTGGCGGTGTTTACCAGATCGTACTTTGGCACATGGGGGTGAGCGAGAGGCTCCGGGGTTCAAGAAGACAAAAGACAGGGTACCATCTTGGGCTATGTAAATGCAGCTGGCACTCATAAACTGAAACCTGCTCTTGTGGGCAAATCCAGGCAGCCTCTGTACTTTAAGCATGTAAACCTTGGTGCCCTGCCAGTGCACTGCAAGGCTCAACACAACGCCTGGATGGACAGTTCTATTTTTTCCAGATGGTTTACGGATCACTTTGTCTCCTTGGTAAAAGTATATCTTAGGAGTAAACATCTCCCCCTCTGTGCCACACTGCTGGTGGACAATTTGCCTGCACATCCTGAGATTGCAGATGTCAGGACTTGGGATGGGCACATCAGATACATGTTCTTACCAGCAAACACAACAAGCATACTGCAGCCCTGTGACCAGGGCGTTTTAGAAGTTTTCATACGGGGTACCGTAAAAAACTGCTGCAGATCATTCTCAAAGAATCTAATGAACAACTGTCCCTCAGTAAGATCATCAAGTCTGTTACACTGAAGGACGTTGTCTACATGTGTGCAGAGGCTTGGGATTTTGTACTGCTTGAAACGATTAAAAAAGCATGGGCAAAGGAAGGGATTCGAACCTACAGAGTTGAAACTCCACCCGACCATGAATCAACAAACTCAGCCAATCCAGCACTGAGTTCAGAGGCAGAGGAAATCTGCAGATTGGCAGCTCTGGTGCCAGACCCCATCCCAGATGAAGACATAGAAGAGTGGCAAAATTGGATGTTGGTGAGAACGGACAGGATCTCATGACAGATGATGCGATCATCGAGTTTGTCCAGAAAGAGGAAGCCGAAGCAGATCCTAATGAGGAGGAGGAGGAGGAGGAGGAGAGCTGTGACTCCCCTGCTGTGCCTAATCGTTCGGAGGCTGTGGAGCATTTCGCTCAGTGCATCCTGCACTTGGAGAGTCAGCCTGACTCGGATCCTGTACATGTTATGCTTCTACGAGCAATGACGCAACAAGCATGGGGAAAGTCCCTTGACAGCAGAAAACAAAAGGCTGTCACAGACTACTTCAAGTAGTTTACTGGATTTTGTAATAGAAAATGCAATTATTAAATAAATACAGTATTGTTTTTTTTAAATCATGAAATAAAGATTTTCGATGAAATAAAGCTGATTTAATTATAATTTTTAATGTCTTCTCATTTATCTGATCTCCCGATTATCCGACCATTTTGGATGTCTCCAAAAAGCAGTCAGATAAATGGGAGTGTACTGTATTTATACAAAATCACACACAACCCCATAATGCAAAGCATCTTGGGCTGAGTTTGCAAATCACCACAAAATATTATGCTGGTTCTACTTTAAGCAGAAATGCATGGTGCCCTCAATGCTTGCACACTAAGGTTCTTTGTCTTTTAGCTTGTTTTACATTTTATTTATTGTATGGTGACTGCTTCCTGTTTGCTATGTATCCCTATTTTGTTGTAAGGGTGCCCTGAGCCTACGGGGAAGAGCGCCCAAAATAAATAAACTCTACTACTACCACTACTACTACTACTCAATTGGGGAACAGTACCTCAGGAGTGGCAGGTAAGGGGGGGACAGGTGGGTGACCTTGGGGATCCTGAAGGAGTCCTGGCAAAGTGAAGGGGGTATAAATAGAAATCACACACAAAAAAAAAAAAGAAACTAAGTTTCAGTATGTACCTAGAGAAGCAGCATGTGACCTGCATGTGCTGTTTCCATGTGACCTACATGTTTACCAGAAGCCTCGATTTGAGCAACTTCACCCAAATGCATCCCGCAGGCGAAGCTGACAGATAAAGTTACAAAAGGCAAATTTCATAGTAAATGGCAAAAATTTGCGAATTGATCCATGAAGGCGATGCTGATGACTGTGCCAGAAATTTGCCAACGAATTAAACCTCTGCACCATCTCTGATCATGGACCAGGAACTGTTGTCAGTCGTTGCCCATCTTTCAGCCAGTGCAGATATCAGCAGCGGAGTTCTGGCTGGGAACTACGGCAGTTACTGCTGCTGTGGCTGCCTTGAATGCCTCAGTAAACTAGAATTGATTGACAGCCAATCTTCAGCAAGGAGAACAGACAATTTCAATCGGAGGTGTTAAACAGCAAAATTCAATAGAGTCACAAAACCACGAGGTGAAAGCAATTCATTTAACATGGCAGCATTGCTATTCAGCCAGCTTGCGATACCGAGATTATTTCATTAAGAGCTATGGATCCAGAAAAATGATATATACAGTAGTTTGGGGAGGGGGGCATCCACCAGGCATCACACAGCCTGCATATGCAACATATATTTGTTTTTTGAAAGCCCGTTTGGACTTTTAAATTGTGTTACAAAAGTTCTGCACAATTGCAAGGTGTGTTACCATAAAACCAATGGATTTTAAAGAGCTAGGCTACTGTCATATACATTGGTGGCTATGTACATATCAGCCTAACTAAGGGAACTGCCACACTGTTTTTAAAATGAGCATCAAAGATTCAGATTTTATTCTTTATTGTTTGACTTTACAAAAGTCATTACGATTGTTAAAACACTTTTATTATAAAGGATGCATCTAAGATACAACATACACACGTTGTAGTGAGAGAAATAATGTGACCTACTGGGAACTGAATCCATGTCCCCAGAGCCTGCAGGTCACATTATTTCCAGCTGGTCACATTATTTCTTTCTTACCACAATTTGTGATTTAAAATTGCTTACTAGTGGCTAATAAAACACACAAAAAAACCCTGTAATTGTCATCTTGATTATTCCTAGTTGCAGGGTATGCGATACCAGGGAGAAGAACCGTGTCCGGGAACCCCAGGTCCAACCATGTGAGTCTGTGGCTCAGTGGTTAGAGCATGGGCATGGTATTCTAGGGGTCTGGGTTCAAATCCCCGTAGGTCACATTGTTTCTTTCTCACTACAATTTGTGATTTGAATTGCTTAGCAGTGGCTAATACTGCATCAAAAACATATAATTGTCAAGATACACATAAAAAGAGAGAAGAGGCAACATCATCAGTCCACATATCCCCTCTAAGGCTTTAAGTGAATACATTAATTTAATCCTATTCTGCCTGCTATACAAGTTCATGTATTCATTAAGTGTGACAACCATTATTCCAAACTGGAGCATTTTAAAGAGCTACTGATGCCTCAATGAAAACTTGAAAAAACATAGTAATTAGGCACAATTTTGCTTGCATTCCATTTGTGGTCTGACTATTTCTCCTCCTCATGATTTATTACTGAGGAAATTATCATGAATAAGTGATGTTTATTCCTTAGAGTTCCTTTAGAGTTTGTCTGCCTCTTTAGCTTACTCCCAACTTCAAGTCATAATCTTCTGTTGTGACATCACAATCTGTTGCCATGGGAGTAACTGTGATGTCACAAGCAGTACATTATGACCTCAGGTAGGGAGAAAGCAACAGGAATGAAGATAATCTTAAGGAGCAAAGATCCTGTTTTCATGCAAATTACCTCAGTAATAAATAAGGGGGAGGAGAAATAAGGAGCTAATGTGAAATACAATCAGAAATGTGTCAAAATATTGTTTTGTTAAAGTTCTCCTGAAGGTGTCAGCTGCTGTTTAAGATTTTAGTTCTTTTGCTGCTCACGTTTTTTACCACACATTTTTATACAGGCTTTTAAAAAGTTACAGACTGATACAGTCCCCATTTACCTTGTGCCTTAGCTCTCTGTGAGATTCCTTTCCCTCCTGGGGTTGGATTTTCAGTGTCCCATGCTGCAATCAGCCAGTGTGGTGGAAAAAAGCTCCACACCGGCAGACAACGTATTTTCAGTCCGGGCGGCAGATGTAGCTCTGGAGGAATGTTATATATGGTAATACAAGGAGTGCCATTTCAGCAGAGCTGCACAGCAAAAAATGGATGCGGGTTGCTGTAAATCATGGAGAAAGCTGCAAACTGACTCTCTGCATTAAAATTCAGTGCATGAGGCAGAACCTGCGGGTGTGCAAGGGAAGACCCCCTTGTGCACAGATTTTGGCGCCTGTGTGAGAGTTTCCTGTTTTCTGAACATTTAGCACATGATGATGAAAGCAACCTTTTATGTATAGTCGATTTTGCTGGTGGCACATTGGGGAGCATGTTTCCTCTCCGAAATTGCACCCCCACCGACTGCGACTGTTAATTGGGGCCCTGGCGAGCAGAACATTCTAATGAATTAATTAATCAATAAATCAAAAAAAATAACTAGCTCTAGGAAATCTGGTTTGTGAAAAATGTTTCAGGAAATTGACCGCTTAAGGAGCCAGCCATTGACAATGGAAATGAGGCTGACGGTTACTGCTAAATAGTGACCTTTATATTGTCAGTGTACTGTTTTTCATTTCTTGAAAATCTTTTAACCAAGAAAGGGTCTGCAAGGATTGTTATATCCCATTTCAAATAGTGCCCTAAGTTGCTTCAGCTAGTGGTGAAGTACAGAATAATTAGCTGACACTGTCAAGTTCTGAGGCCGTTTTTGGAAAGTATAGTGGCTGGGTGGTTAGAGCACAGGAATGTGAAGCTGGGGTGCCTGGTTCAAATCCCACTGGAGCTTTTAACTTGCTGTGCAGTCCTGTGCTTCATTATGAAACTGGGCTAGGAGGGCATTGGGTCAGAAGAGCGCTGTCAATAACAGCGCTGTCCACTACAGTGCTGTATTGACCGTGCTCGCCATTATAGTGGCAGGACAGAATGCTGCCACACCACAGAGTGACAGCACACTGTTTTAATGTATTTTTATGTGGGGGCCAAAAAGATTCTCACTCCGAGGGGGGTGCGGATCACGGGTAAAGACAGATGTGTGGGGCCATGGAATACTGTTTCCACGGCCCTTTTATATAAAAAAAATAAATCCTTCAACAAAAAAATAATGGGAAACCAGGATTAGAACCCTGGTCTCTGACACCATTCTGCCGAGCTGCTCCATGCCTTAGTCCTCCCCACCACAGGAGCAGCTCAGCCAGCCTTCTGAAATCCTCTGCCCTTCAGCTATTCCCTAGCATCACGGGCAGCGACCTGGGGAGTGCTTACTGCACAGCACTATTAAACTCCTATTGCTGTCCATGGGAATGGTCTCCAGACCACACTCTTTCCCTGCACTATTATTATAGCGCATTTCTAACCGGTTACTGGCTAGGTGCAGGACCTCACTGTAAATGAGATAATGCATCTCAGTTGGGCTACACAGAATGGGAAAAACAATTCTACAAAAAACTCTGGGCTCGATTCTCAAAGATCAGTGCAAGCTGAGCCAGTGGCAGCTTGTGTGATCCTCAGTGTGTCATGGACCCTGCTCCAGATTCTCAGATGGGAGGGGTACCTGCTCCAAAGTTCTGCAGCTTGTGCCGAGCACACCCATGCAGCAAAGGGAAGGCACACAGAAGAGGAATGCCGCATGCTGTGGGACAGTCATGCAGCACTGACAGCACCAGCGGATGTGTTGCCAACAGGGCGGGTCGGATGTCCGCTGCAGTTGTCCAGCCCCACTGCTGGCACTGATGCAATCTTCCCACACTGGAACCCTGGGCTTGCATGCTGGGATATGTCTCTGACACCCACGGCAAGGTGGGCAGGGAACTATGTATGCCCCACATGTGCCTCTGGCGTGACGGAGGGCACACCCCCTGACAGCATGCCATGGTACCAGCAGTGCTGCTGGCCTGCAGTCCATGCCTGGCAACAGTCCACCACCATCAGTGCAGGTGGGCAGCACTGCAGGCAGCAGGCCCTGGGTCAAAGTGAGCCTCCCAGTGTCACCTGTGTGGGCTATGGTTCGATGCCTATGCACTGCCACAAGGGTTTCCATGCATTGCCAGACCTCCTGTCCCACCGCCAGCACAGTACTCTGTGCCACTGTATAGCTGTGGGGTAGTGCCACTGCTGTCACCACACCCTGGGTGATCCGCAGGTGGGACCACTTTTGGCACATCGGGAGTTAGACCAGCTCAGGGCTTGTCTAACTCTGGGCTGGCACTGCCGACATTACTGCTCTTCCAGAATTCCACCTTCGGGGATATGGCAGCCACCGACTGGCATAACATCCCTCAGTGCCATGGCGCTGCCTGTGGTATGCCGCAAGCCGGGCTCAGGGGTATCTGCAGCACTGGGTCCCCTCAGTGTAGCAAGCTCCTTTTGAGAATCAGAAATGACACAAGGTGCGTCACAGTGAGCTCTTTGTGTCACGTTTCTGTGACGCAAGCACCTTGCGTCATTCCCCACCCTTTTGAGAACCGAGCTCTTTATGTACGAATGTTACGGGTCATGCGCAGTGTGGAGCATCAGTGCCTATTGCACGCATAAATATGAAAATTGTTAAACACCATGGTACATCACACTACCTCGAGGGAGAACTCCTCCCTCCCTAACCTTATATACTCTCCCTCCACCCTCTCCTGCACGGTCCCCTTTACCCTCACCCCAACACACCCTGTGCACTTTGTCTCACTCATGACTGCTCACTGTTCAGTGCGTATAAAAGTCATTATTATATTACGGTAACACATTAACTGATACCTCTGTATGCAGCACCTGTTAGCCTGTATTGTAATACTGCTTCTGTTTTATTCTAGTGTAAGTTGTTCTCCCTCACAGCCCCACTTGGTGACTTTCACTTAATTGAAAAATGAAATGCTTTGTACAAAATAAAAAATAAAAAGCACGGCTCCTAAGAAGCAACATATTTTTTTGTCATGGACTCGCAGTAGTAAGTCAAGAGGCAGACTGTGGTTGAAACAGACACGTCCATACTTGCCCTCTCGACTGCAACAGCAGATTGCCTCTCTGACTTACTGTCCACATTTACCCCCAGCCCCTTTTCCCTGGTTGTCATTTCACTTGGTGCTCTGAGCCTGGATCTTGACAGAGGTCCCCAGCTGTGAGGAACCAGCGCACTATCTGCCACACCACCCAGTCCTGTTTGCATCTCTGTTTTCCGAACTGAGCTGCATCCTGTCAGTATCTGCTTTCAGATAGCAGCAGCTTTCTGTAAACCTAGGCCCGGGCCTTAGATTCAACAACAGCATGATTTTCTTACCGCTTCCACTGATCCGTGCAGAGGACTCTTTGGAGTTTCCCTTGCAGATTTTTACACTGGGGAACTCAGAGATTGGTGGAAATGGATCAGTTGCTATGACTGCCAGCTGGCCCTTCTGGAGCAGAATAATCATGTTTCCTGTGGTGTCTGCTTTAGAATGGAGAGTCTATGGCACCTATATCTCATGGCAGATACTGAGACAGACATAGTCCTACTGACAAAATCCCCGGTAAGGTGACTTAATGCTAGTGGTTACGAGGACATTTCAATCTTGCATGTGGTTTGTGGGGTGGAAGTGAATCCTGGCTGTAAAAAGTAAAAACACGAACTTCAAGTAGTGACAGGCGGAAATGGCTCTAAAGAAAGCCCCCCACCCCATTCCTGGAGGGTTTTACAATTTTGACCCCCCCAATCTTCCCTGTTGAAAACAATTTTTTTTCCATAAAGTGTTTTATCCTCCAGGGCTGACCAGGCAGCTGTTCAGCCCTGACCCTGGGTGCCATCGGCTGTCCTTCTGCCTCTCTTCCTCTGAGTAGGGGGATTTTCCCCAGCAAATTGCCCCCCATGGAGGGTCCAGGTGGGAGAGCCATCCTCCCCACCCCTGAAAACTCTTATCCAGAAGTCTACCCTCCCAGCAAGCAGGGCAGCAGGGCAGGTTGTGGTGCCTCAGGCAGTGCTTCAGGTAGCCCAGTCGCCTCCATGTTTCATCTGTTTTTTTCTCCCAGCCCGGAGCTGCAGTGCGACACACAAGCGCATACACATGGGGGCGCACATGTACTCTGGAACTGCGGCCTCCTTACACTCACAAAGATGTCCCTCTGGCTCCCCCAAGCATCAACATTATCACAAGGCCTCCATCTGGAGGCAGCCAAGAGCTGGGAAGGCAAACCATCCCTGCCCGGGAGAGGAGAGTTGCCTGTTGGCTACTTCCCCCTCCCCGCCAGCCCCCCCGGCAAGCCAAGCTCATTCCTGAACTCAGATCCCTAGTGTGGCATGAGGTAAGGTGGTTAGCAGGACCTCAGCTCTCTGTGTCACGGGGCTGGCAACCCATTGAAAATAATTTGTGTGGTTTGAAATACAAATGGATACTTAGCATGCCATTAGCATCATTGCCTTTGCACAGATAAACTGTCAGTCAATGGGCGTGCAGTCTATACTGTACACTATCAATGACAGTTCAGTCAGTGGGCAGCTGTGGTGGCAAACGGAGAGCTGTGCTGCTCTCCGGCTGACTGGCGGTGCTGGGACAGGAGTGGGGTGGGATGTGGGTTCCTGAGTAGGTGGCGGGGTGGGGGGCCACTACACTATGGAAAGGGTCAGCGGGTGGGTTACTGTGATTGGGGTTCGGGGAAGGGAGGGGGTTAAAATACACCACCAGGGACTGTGCAGGATCCTTACTATTACCAACACCATGATTGGGGTTCAGGGATGGGTGGGGGGTCCCTAGACTACCAGGGACTATAAATACATATTTCTATCATGAACACCATGATTGGAGTTTTGTAACAGATGGAGCGGGGTTCCACTAGACTACCACGGCATTTGGGATGTGTTGCACTTTTACACAGGGTGATTGGGAATACCCTCTCGACTGTCCCTGCAGTTCAGGGATGTCCCTGATGTTGCCTCATACTTTTCTGCTGTCCCTCATACATGCTGTGTTTCTGTAACAGGACAATGGGGATTACAGGCACACTGTAATGTCACACATTACAGTGACAGACTTGTTCTTCTCCAGATTCTGTGTCTTACCACACCTCCCATTATTCTTCAGCTTTCTGAGTGCAGGGTACCAGTTATACAGATGTGTGGGGTTTTGTCCCCAATATCTTTATGCTTTGTTCCTGCTTCATGTGGCTTGAGGTTGTGTGGTATAGCTTGGGGCTGGGGTGGGGGTGTTACCACTAGACCATCAGGGCTGGCAGGCTGCTGTGCACCTGCCTGCACTACTGCAGCCTGCCTGTGGGTGGCCAGCAGTTAGGCATGCTTTTTCCATGCCTAACTTTGCACTGCTCATCTCCTGCACTTAGGCGGCCCATCTCCTCTGAATATCCCATTGTGCGGGATATTCATGGGCACGCCCCCTCAACTTGGGCCGCATACATTAACTTTGGGCCGTGGCCCATCTCGATTTGGGTGGCTCATCTCCCTCCCTCAAATATGGGAGTTTGGAGCAACTTCTGAGTTGAGCGACTCATCTCCATTTGTTCCAGAGATGCGCCGCTCATCTCTTTTGAAAATGTGGGCCTGTGTGTCTAGGACTGAAGAGGGAAAAAAAGATATTGAGAGGAGAAATAAAAACAGAAATAAAAGTCCTGCCCTTCCAGCGCAGCATTGATATTGTTTCACCGGAGATGCACAAAAGAGAAACACATTTTGTGTTTCAGAATGCAAATCAAATTGTCATGGTTTCATGCCTCTGGCACATTTACGTACTGTATGAGCAGTGCATTCTCATATTGTCTGTCTCTAAAATATTTTAGGATGTAATTCCCAATAAACAGTTGGTTTTCTGGACTGGCATTTTTTTTGTTTTTGAAATTTCTGAACAAAAAAGCATTTTATTTAGTATTTAGAACCCATAATACTTAAAACCCATAGGTGGTCTCATTCTAAATTAGAACTTGAACCCTGGATTCTGTATAAGGGTTCTAATCTTTTCAGAACTAGTTCTGGCAACCCTACCACACAGGTCCCTTCATCAGGTGTAACAGCAATCTGGGCAAATGAAGCAGGTCTTATATATACCTCCAGGTGCACAGTGTTTTATTTCACAAGCTGTAGCTTTGTGTTATAGCAAGGCAATGTTCAGGAAGGTGGTTTTGCAAGTGAAAGGTGATAGCAAAAAGGATGTGGAAGCGAAGACAATTAGATGGACGTTGAGGAACAAGCATAGGAAAATAACAAAGGTACAGGGGGCCCTAGCTTAATAGATGTGACAATGCTTAATTATAGTGGTGCTGGAACAGTCAGTCAGGAAGAAAATTTAGGAGGGAAGAGAAAAAGAGTTAATAGAGAACCATACTGAACCTGTCAGCCATGTTTTTCCCTGTAGAAGCTGCTTTTTTTTTGAATACTGGTTCTCATTCTGTTCTGAATCTATCTTTACTGTCTTTTAGTAAACACAGTGGGTGTTTCTGATTTGCACACTGGTGCTTAGTGTCATTGTAGAACTGTATAATGTAATTTATGTCCCTTTTAGCCACCAAGTTCTATAGCAGAACAAACATGCATTGTGATAACAATGGAAGAGCTGCAGTAAGGACATAAACTACATCATAGAATACTACAATGGTTCTTACCAGCAGTGTGTGACTCAAAAACAGTCACTGAGTTTACTAAAACACCAGTAAAGATGGAACAGTAACAAAACTGAACCCAGTATTTGAAACTCAGCTTCTATAGAAAACATAGGTTCAATGCAGAGCTCCTTTAAAAGTTCATTAATAGATATATTATGTAATTAAGTAATATAACGGGTCAGAGGTTGCTGTAGGTTGTCATAAAACCAGTGTCTGGATTTAGTCCACTGTTAATAGTCATTCTTTTTTTCCACATTCTCTTTCTGCTCCTGTTCGCCCCAGTAGACCCTCATTCTGATTACCCCTCCCAGCCCTGCCACCCAGCTCCTCCAGGACTCACCTTTGGCCATCGCCCCATCTTAGAACTGTGGCATGTGTCTGGCCACGTGGTGTGGCACCTGCGGGGGGGCAGTCATCATCTTGTCTCCAGAGGTGTTTTTCCTCCATTTTTCTCCCCTTACTCCCTGGTGACACAGTCATGCATGCGTGTGGAGGCAGGCATGAACACTGGATCCGGCACTGACCTCGATCCACCCATCCGGCCTAGCGCCAGCCTCAATTTGCCCGGCACTACTATCGCGCCTCTACTCGGTGGCAGTCATTGGCCAGACAGGCTTACCCCCCCCACTCCGGGAGAGGAGCGCTGCCTGATGGCTGCTAAATCCACTCCCAGCCCTCCCCCGGCCGACCTCCAGTGACTGAAGCTCATTCTCGAACATGGGTTGCCAGCATGGGAGAGGTGAGACACCAGTGCCTCTGACCTCTGTGCCACTGGGCCAGCTATTCATTTTTTTTTTTACATTTCCATCTTTCCCACATGTTTCTGAAAGTTCCTCTCTGTACACATACTGATAAGTCCAGAAGTGAATGGTTTTGTTGAGAGAAATGGTGTCCAACTGGAGCGACGGTGATCTTGTTAGTATGTCAGTGGAGAACCATCCTTGTTTGAAGGGGCTGTTTGCATTATTTCATCCTGCTCTGTTCTGATGGTGATTTGTGCATATAGGCTGGGTCAGGTTTTGCATCTTGAGCTGTTGCAGGGTGTAGTTTCTTTGGGTTTCTTGTTCTTGTTTGCTCAGAATTTACTGCAGATTAGTATACTCTAGAAGTTAGAAGGCCGCATGTAAGTTATGATTAATGGAATATGCAATATGTTTTTTTTTTTTTAAGTTTACCGTCTCCACTAAGCATGGTCTGTAGCTCTTTTATAATGTGTGGTGTGCTGATGGTAATGGGTTATATGTAACAACAAGAGGTACATGGTCTGGTGCATTTCTTTTTATTGCAGTAGGTTTTTTCTTGGTGCTTTGTACTGCCAGTTCCATTTCCAAATCAAGGCTGTGGCCTTGTTGAGTGAAGGACCAGAAGAGAGTAGTACGCTGTCTGGGTAGGAGGGGCCCCCCTCCTACCCTAATCCAGTCCTGACTGACCCTCTGCCTAACCTCTAGTACCTTTGCACGTTACCAGTACTTACATCAGCTCAAGATAATGTCCATGTGCTGTATAGAGTCTCAAATGTCTAAAAACTCTGTAACCTTCTTGACTGAATGTCTGTACCCTGTTCACATGACATGGAACCTTTGTAAAAGAGCCTTGGCTCAAAGGTTATTTCCGAATATCAAATTAAAAAAAAAAAAAAATCTGCCTCTTGTTTCTTCTTCAAGGTATATCCCGTGATATTGGATAGACTGACTGTGAATTACAGACATTTTAGTGTGGCTAGGATTGGAGTGTCTGTTGTGGAAATACCTGTGTCGATCTGTGGGATTTGTGTAAATGGCATGCATTGTTGTGCGCATGAATTTAATGCTAGTGCTGGAATATTCAATGGATTTATAGAGGGATAGAAGTTGTTGAAGTCCTTCTAAAACTATTTTTTCCATATAGTTTTTTTTACTCCGGGAGCCCTAGCAAGTGGCTGTGGTCCTCCTCTTGGAGGAGCTCACTTCTTCAGTCCCATGCATCCCCGCTCTTGCCGACCCCGGAAATTCCCCTGTAGATTGCCCCCCCCCCCGTGGTGGGCTCGGGAGGAGGGTGCCAGCTGCCGAGACCCAATCCAGACATCGGGGACGCCTCGGGGACACAGGGCCCTAATGGAACCCTGCCAGGCTCCTTTTTTCCTTTTTCTCCTTTCCCACCTCACCTACCAACGTGATAACATTGGTACGTGCCTCCCTGCCCATATTGCCCTGCAGCCACTGCTAGGGGCAACTAATGAGTGGGACAACATGTCTCCTTCCCCCTGAGAGAGAATAACAGTTCTCTGGATGCTCGATCCTCTCTCTCTCTTTCCTGACCCCTGGCAGAGCAGAGGATTAAAAAAATGTTTCTCCACGTTGGACATGAAGAGACTAGTGATAATAATAATAATTAATAGAATAATGAATAGGAGAGTTTGTATTACAAAGGAATAAAACCATCGAGAGGTTCTGGGGACACAGGAACCTAGAGAGGTTCCCGTGTCCCCAGAACCTTGAGATGGTATTACTCCCTTGAGATACACACTCTCCTATTTATTATTTTTTGCAATATATGGATCCAATTAAAAACACATGGCTTTGAAGTATTGTTTTGACAGCCTGTGACAACGGACACTCGAGCACTGCAGTGAACTCTCCCTCACTTCATCTTCACCCCCCCAACCCTGTGGTCATGAGGTGCGGTAGACAGTTCTACCTGTTACTTGGTTTTACCGAAGTCTAAATGCATGATGAATCAGATAATTCTTTACATGAAAACAAAAATAAATAAAAATTATACTGGCAAACATAAGAAGGCTACAGAGTACTCTTGCTAAGCGAGAGATGGGCACCAAAAAGTGGCCAAAGGTGAAGCGTGGCTTGAAAATGTGATGCCAAGAGTCTACCAGCGGAGTTGTAGTGTAGCAACCAGCTCCACAGTGAGAGAGAAAGTCATGCACTTGCGCTATTGTGTTTAGCTGATAATACTATCATTCAGAGCTCTCAACAATAGTATTATGGGCTCTGAACAATAGTATTATGGTGAAGAATCGATGGTATTACCACTTTTGGACAGTGGTATTACCGGGATTTTTTTGTATGCTTTAGGATTTTATTTTTATGTATCTATATATTTCAATACTATAAGTATGATTTTTAAAGCACCTTTAAAAAGATTTCCAAGGTGTTGTACAAACACTTAGACTTAGTCAGGATACAAATGGTCAGAATGTTATAAGCTAGATGAAAAAATAGTTATTTTGTTTTTTTTAAATAGTTTTGGATCATCACATGCCCGAATTTCGAGTGGTAGTTCACTCCAAAAGCCTTGGACTTGAGAAGGCATGATAACCGAAGGTAGCCAGTCTGGTGGCTAGAATGTTGTAGAGATAAGCATCAGAAGAGTGGAGTTGATGAGATGGGAGATGATGATGATGAAGCAGTCCTGATATATAGGGGGAGCTAGTCTAGTTTGACATTGGAATATGAGCAGGAGTGTTTTCATCATTGATTTTGTATTCAGTTGGGAGCCAGTGGAGCATATTGAGGAGAGGTGAGGCATGATCAGACTTCCTGGAGCCAGAGAGAATATGAGCAACAGCATTTTGGACAAGCTGAAGGAGATGTAATATTCATGTCTGGAGGCCAAACAAGAGAGGCTTGCAGTAGACCAGTAGTGAGAAACAAACAGTTGACCAAGGTAGCAGCAATTTCAGAACTTAGGAGAGGATGAATCCTGATAATGGTACTCAGGTGGTAAAAAGGAGAGCTGATAATCAGGCTGATATGGGATTCCAGATGGAGCACTTGATCAAGGAGGATCCAGAGGTTGCAAACGGCTATAGCTAGATAAATGGTAGTGGAATTATAATAGGTCATGCTGTTCTACCTTAGCTCTCTGGTGTTTCACACAGGAAATTCAGTCTTGCTGACATTTAAACAGAGAGTCTGTGGTCATCCAGGATTGAACGTCAGCAAGGCACAGAGATATCCGAGCAAGGGTGGCTTGGACAGTGTTGGTAGCAAGGTCATAGATCTGGGTGTCACTGGTGTAAATGTGGTAAGGCTGACTGTGAACAGAAATAATGTCTGCCAGAGTAACCATGTATAGCACAAAAAGGAGGGGCCTTGGGCTGGAGCCTTGTGGAACACCAACCCCCACTGATTTGGTGAGGAGGTAGAAATGTTAAAGCAGATAGTTTGAGCTCTGCCAGTGAAGGAAGAGTGGAGCCAGCTCAGATCTGCACTTGTGATGCCAAAGATGGATTTAGGTGCATGAACAATATTTCGTGATTAATCGTGTCAGGGGCAGATGAAATGTCAAACAGAGGCAGAAGAGCAGGAACTCCTTCATCGACTGATAGTAAAATGTCATCTGACACTCTTAAAAGGGCTGTTTCAGTGCTGTGTGCACTTCAGGAACCAGACTGAAATTTAGGTGATGATTTGAAGTAAGATGGTTAGTTAGTGGGCTGCTGCTTTCTCTATCACCTTGGAGATAAAAGGCAGCAGGGCAATAGGGTGATATAGTTGGAGAAAATATCTGGGTTTAAAGAAGGCTTTTTAAATATAGGCAGGATTAAAGCAGTCTTGAAAGAGGACAGAAAAAACAGGAGTTGATAAGGGCAGTAATGAGTGGAATTAGAATGTGAAATTAGCTTTTGACTAACAAGGTTGGAGCAGGGTCTGAAAGAGATGACTTACAGGAGCAGTGGTAGGTAATGATGTAGGAACCCTTAGTACGGCTGTGGCAGGGAGTGAAATGGTGAAACAAATTCAAAAAGAATAATAAAGTCAGTCTAATCACAAAAAAAAGATACAAATGTAAATTAATACAACTTATTAACTTACTTGCAAGACCAGAAATTTACTGTGAGGCTAAAGGCAGTGGTGGGGGTTCATTTAAGTGGGAGAGCAATTGATTTCTTAGTTTTGGGGAGATTTTGCTGCCTTCTGGGAGAGTGGCACAGGCATAGGTGCGTTAACCAACATCCAGCGGATGAGTTTACTGGAGCTTCAGTGCCATGTTTACAATGCTGGAACGCGGGGAGGGAGGGGCGGGGCAGTGGCAAGATGTATGTGCTGCTACTCCACTCCACTCAGCTCTCATCCTTAGGGATGTAAGTTTGTCATGGCAGTCATACACATCATGGATTCCATGACGTTTCGTCTTTATTCAGGACTTCCATGACTTTCACTGTTGTCATCAAAACGTAGCAATGATGACAGTGCCACGACGTTTACTAATGTTTACTAATGTTTACTAATGATTTGTTGAGCAACCAATGGGTCATTAAAACCTCATCCATGACAAACTTACATCCCTACTCATCCTCTGTGCCCTAAAAGTCTGCTTTGGCTCAAAGTTCATTTTTTACCACTTTTTATCTCTCTAAAACTATTTTACAAACTTGCCAAGCAGACCAGAATTTGTTCGCGTCCTGTCATCAGCAAACAACAGGTGTGTCTGTCGGCACTCTGTTTTACTATGTTTGTGGTGATATTGAACTGAAGGGGAATCCATTGAATTGGTACTGCTGAAGCCGGTTGGGTTTCTGACAGAGACTGGAAAATTCATCAGGTACGCAGATAGGAACTGAAGACAGAAGGTATTGGGGATGGATTAGTTACAGGTGGCTGGAGGTTTCCTTCTATTGGAAAAGCAAATTGTGTGCTGAGATGCACTTTCCTGTTTACTACAGGTATGCCATTGCTGCCTGGGAGAGGGGGTCTTTCTTCATCTTTGAAAAGCTAAATGATATTACGCTCAGAAGAGTGATATTTCTTATATTTTTATTTCCCTAGAAAGAGAAGAAATTAAGAGCATATTGTAATGGTTTTGAGTCCATTGCCTTGAGATGATTCCAGCTTTAAAATCAACCTTGCTGTAATTGGACCCATGTAGTGGCCTCAGAAGGGGGATGGAAAGTATATAAATGTGTCATGTTTTGCAAAATACTGGTGGTGACTATGAAGGATGCCAGTTTCTCAGTTTGAAGTTATGGAGCAAAAATATTCATACATACGAAGAAGCCAGCAGAAGAAGGCCATTCGGTCTATCAAATCTGCTCGTGTTGCAGGGTCCACAGCTTGAGCTACTGTCCCTGCCCTCCCTCCCCACTCCTCCCATCCTCCCTACCCATCAAATTAATATTAATTAATATGGTTATTATCGCTGCTACAGCTGTTCTAAGTTAGCATGGATCCAGCCGTGGTATTTTGAAAATATTTGAAAGGCACTGATTTATTGCTGGGCCTTATATATGGACTTTTATATGAGACTGTTGGAATTTAGCAGGCATATAAACGGGCCGACAGGTGACCTTATTTCTTCCTTGGTATATATAACCTGGATGACTGGCACAAACTTTTCTTCACACGTCAGGGATTCTAGCCTTTTGAATGATTAAACATTTCTGACCTAACAAAAGTTTATCACCTTTTTCTGAATTTAACACCATGGGCAGTAGGCATATGATAGCCTTAATACTTGTAACCAGCATAGAAAGTCTATGCATTGTTGCTGAACTCCTGTTCAAGATTAAAGCCATTTGAAGGACTTCAGTACGATGGACATTTTTATTTAATATGTGTAGATGTTTTTATTTATGTGGTCTGTCATTTGTGAAAACATATTTATGTAGTTTTTCACTTTTTTATTATATAACTGCAGTGCAATAATTTCCTTTAGCCAATGATGTCTAGATGCTGTAATATTAGAGCTGCTATTTATTCACTATGAACATATGCTATGAGTTTCTGTTTTCTAGGCTTGGGGGTGGGGTGCAGCTTCCTAGTTCTTATCTAACTCAAGATGGAACATCAAATGTTAATGTGCTTGCTTAGTCTGCGATCCTCATCGCTGATATGAGTTTGATACATTGCTCTTCCTTATTTCGTTTTCCAAGGATGAACTTGTTCGATGTGCTCCTCCATTTTTAGATGCAGCCCTTCAGGAAAGGGCCTTGATGCAGGGAAGCTATTAAGTAAAGAGAGCTACCCCTGCAGAATATTACTCACTTCCAGTCACGTGTTTGCTTTGGAAATTTTGTGGGTCATGCAAGTGGCCTTGGGAGTCGTTAAGTGTGCACTGGGTCAGACTCAGACAGAGGGACATTTTTTGCACACTGCTTGTACTTGCACTGAATAACGTTTTGTTACTTGATCCTGCGATCCGGTGCTCAGTTCCTTTTACCAGGCATGGGTTGTAGTGGTGGAGTGGCAGTTACTGTTTTCAGACTCAAACTTGTACCGACACCTTGCTAGCATTAGCGCACAAATGGCTGCTTTTGTTTCTAGTATGGTGGGTGGGTAACCCTATTCGGCTAATAGAAAGTTAGCCCCGACTTCTTAGTCAGGGCAGACTTGTACAATGGCCTCAGGTGGTACCTTACTACCTAAAGGGAATCAGGGGTGCCTTAATGCAGTGTATTTTCTGGCATATCATGGGTTAATAGGGTTGTTATAGCCCTGGTATTGCACAGTTCCCCTCCTAAGTGAAAGTGTACCTGCGACGTTATACAGAAAAGTGAACAGTATTTTGGGAAAGGATTTGTGTTCTAATAAGGGTACGAGCATCTTGCTCTATGGATCTTGGTATCCCAGGAGTTTTGTAATTAGTAATTGATGAATGTTTTTTTTCCCTGTGATGCTGTAAGTAGCCCTAATGAGATTACATTACTAGAGAATAACCGTGGGCATGAAAACAATATATTATTGATTATGCCTGCAAAGGCCTAATGATCTAGAGGGAGGTATATAATTATGGACTGTATGGACTGTAACTTGCCTGCACTTGACATATATATCTTAGTGTACTGTATATGATAAATTCTTCAACATTTAAGAAGCTGTATAATGGAGGTGTTTTGTACTTTTAAAATTGTAATGGCATGACTGCTGAACAAGAAAACCTAAAACTGAAACAGTGTGAGCGTGTGTCAGGATCAGGCAGCCAGGAATAAGAGTGGATTAGTTAGACAACTAATTAACACTTATTCATGTAAAAATATTACAGCTGACTACTGTATGGCGTAATATTCATTTCTGCAGCATATATCCATTCAATAGGCATAGAGACAGCTGTAGGCATCTGTTTACAAAGGCGATATAACGTCAGCCAAAAGCTGAGCATGTCTCTTTAACCGGCCTAGTTGACTAGGCCACAATGAAGGCCTGAGTATGCTCATGCAAGTATTGTTTGGGGAGGCAGTGTAATGTAGTGGTTAGGGCACAAGCTTGTGAATCAGAATGTCTGGTCCCTAAAACCAGCTGTGAGACCCCATCAGGAGCACTGGATGCAGTTCTGGAGACCCCATCTTCACAAGGACATAGACAAGATAGAGGCTGTCCAAAGGAGGGCAACTAAAATGGTGCAGGGTCTGCACCAGAAGCCATATGAAGAGAAACTAAAGGAGCTTAATATGTATACCCTTGAGTAAAGGAGGGAGAGGGGGGACATGATAGAAACTTTCAAGTACCTCAAGTGAATCAACAAAGTCCAAGAGGGTAGCATCTTTCAGAAAAAGAGACTTGCAAGAACAAGGGACACAATTTAAAGATAGAAGGAGGGCGGTTCAGGGGCAATGTGAGGAAGTATTATTTCACAGAGAGGGTAGTGGATGCATAGAACAGCCTTCCTGAGGAGGTTGTGGGGTCAAAAACAGTGGGGGAATTCAAGAATGCATGGGACAGACATAAGGCAATTATAGTGGGGAGTAGGAGGAAGTAGGCTGTTGTTAACTAGAATCTGTAGCTTTTCCAGTAGGTAGGGAAATGGGCAGACTGGGTGGGCTAAGCGGTCCTTATCTACTGCCAAAGTCTATGTTTCTGTGCTCTCAATTAACAATGTGGGAGAAAACTGAAGTGCAGTTTTTTTTTGTTGGGGGAAGGACTGGATTCAGATATTTTTGTAATGACATTTTTGAGTTCCTTCCCATATAAAACCTGTAATTGGATACGTTTTCGCTGGTGCATTAGCTTTCCTGTGGCTACCACTGCACCCCCACACTGTTCTATTGCTATGTATAACCATTCACAATGTAACTTTCCACAGTTTTGTGCCATTCCATTTTTTTCCATAAAGCTTTGTTTTTCATTTGGGCACTCTGTCAGGGATTTACCTCCATCCAGCCTGGTGCTTCTCTGCCCCCCTCGGGTCCAGCCACCACTCAGCAGGGTGGCAGTACAACCTAGAGGTTAGAACGAATGAGCTTGGTGCATCCAGCAGACCTGGGTTTGATTCCCACAACCTCTGCCTGCATACAGTGTGACTCTGAACAATTCACTTAACCACCCCCACTGCTTCCAGGTCTCCGCTGAAAATAGGTACTTGTGCCTAGTAGGCCTTACTCGGTTTCCAAAGAGTAATAATAAATAAATAAATAAATAAACAGATCCTATGGCTTCCACTTCATGTTTAGGGACTACAATGGAGGACCATCCTCCCTCCTGGAGGCAGTCCACTACATAGACAAGGATATAGTGTTGTGTGTGTGTGTGTGTGTGTGTGTGTGTGTGTGGGGGGGTTAGGATAAAGAGAAGCAGAGAAACCCTAGCTGTCATACAGATGATTCATAAGATATTTACCCCAGTTTTCTCCCTTGTTATCCCTCCTCCCCTCCTTTACAGAAATTCAAGTGCGCTGCATGTGTGCAGCATGCTTAATAAGCATGTAGCATGCATGCTGCACACATGCTGAGCACTTGTATTTCTGTAAGGGCAGACATGGGCGGAGCCTGGTAAATGTCTTGACAGCATGCAGCCATGCCCTGGGGATGGAGCAAGGTCCCTTGGCACACTTCAGGGATCGCTGCAGCAGCAGGTGCCCAATGCCACCACTCCTGACTGCAGCCTAGTGCTGTACTGCAGATGCTGCAGTCTGGCCTGCCTCCTGATGTGGCATCCCACACTCACTTCCAAACTCATGTCACCTCCACGGCAGTTTAATGCGCTGTCAGTGGGCCATCATGGTGGCTCTTTACCACTACTTTATTAGTTCCAGTGCTTGAATGATTTAATGGTTTATTATCATTTACATAGGACATTTTTGTAGTTAACAAATGTTTGTACTGTGCATGTTCAGATGTTTTGTGCTATTAAACAACACAGAACAGCTGGCCTGGTGTCACTAAGAGCTGAGGCGCTGGATGCCACACCTCATGCCATGCCCGCGACTCGGGTCTGGGAATGGACTTCAGCCACCAGGGGTCGACAGGGGCAGGGGCGCCATTTAGGAAGGGCAGGGGGGCAGTCTCCCCCCTCTGCATTGCAGGCCATTGTTGTTTTTTTTTTCAGACCCTGGGTCCACCCACACAGCCCCTCTGACCAGTTGTTCCCCCTGTTGAAAGCTAAAATGGCCCCCCTGGGCAGGGTAGGGAAGGGACTGAGCATCCAGAGGACTGCTTTCCCTTACTGGGGAGGGATCCAGGCTTAGCACCACCCCTCGGCGGCCCCTGGTGGAGATCAGGTGCAGTGCCAGGAACATGTGGTGCAGAAATGAGGGGGTGCAGCGGCGGCGGATGTCGGCACGTTGGTGCCTGGACGTCATTGCATGCTGCGCTCCAGAGGGCAACCAGCACGCAAAAATCCTTGGAACAGGGAGGCAACGAGGGCTCCAGGAACCTAGCCCACATACCCAGCACTGGACCATCTCGCCACTGGTCCTCCAGGGCTCTCAACAGGACCGACCCTCTAATCGCAGAAAGGCTACCAGGTAGGTGGGCCTGCCCTCCTCTGGGGGTAATCTGGTGGGGATGGAAGTTAATGGGAGAGGGTCCTGGGAAGGGAGGTCTCAGGTAGGGAGTAGAGGCAGTGGGCCAGTGGGCACCTCTGAGAGATGCCCTGGCCTCCAAGTGAATAAATAAAGTGTAAACAAAAAAACAGAAAAAAAAACCTCTGGTCACTTTTTACCATTGTAAATTCTTGCACGTTTGTGAATGCTGTGTCTTGTGCATCTGATATTCTGTATTGTACATTGCACTTATTTCTTTATTCAATATTGTAGATGCTTTTGTTACTTTTTGTGTGTTGTATTTCTTACCACCTTGTAACACTCCACCCTCGCCAATCCCCACACCTGAAAAGAAGCTCTGGTGCAGTGTGCTTCTCCTGGTCAACACATTTTAATCAATCAATCAGTCAATCCATCATTCAATCAATGCTTCTCCTGGTCTTCACATTTAAATCAATCAAGCAATCAAACAATCACTCATTAAATTGCCCTCTGGATATCTAAATGGTATGTATGAGTTATTATGATTATTTTTCTACTTATTTGCCCAGGATAGCTAAGCTAAAGTACACCATCATGTTTCCAATGGGGTCCTGCTTCTTCCTATTTCTGCTGCTGGATGGCTTGAAGGACTGGGAGGTTAAGTGACTTGCCAAAAGTCACATAACATGTATTTGCCTCCAGCAGGGTTTGAATCCATAATGTCCTGTTTTCCAAGTAGGTGCTCTAACCACTAGACCATACTGCCTACTATCTGGTCTGGTAGCTACAGCAAAGTATTTGGGAACTGTGAGACCCAGTTTAAAATCTGAGCAGAGTCACTTACTTACTGTCTGGCCTTGAGTAACTCAGCGCTTCAGTCCACAAAGCTGTATAAATTAGCAACAGCTGGACCCCACTGAAAATGAAATGATGTATCTCAGTTGGGCTGTCAGAGGCAAAGAAATATAAAATCACTAAACAGAGATATAAACTGGGCATCAGATACAAAGTCCTTGCTATAGCTCCACTACCCCTTAGAAACTACCACTGCATTGTAGCAAGCTGTAGATGAAATCTCCTTACAGAGTGCCTATCTCGAGGGAGACCTCTCCCCCCTCTTTCTCCACGAAGAATCTAAATTGCACTCTGAAATCCTGGCGGGCAGTGTACAGGCAGGCTGTAAGCCATTACCGGTGTTATGCGTTTCCATGTTAAAACTTAAAAGGCGCCCTGAGATGAACTGCGGCAGAGAAGTCTAGATTAGTTTTTTCATATTGTGTCATTAATTAGAGCTTGTTGGTCTGTCGGACTGAAAACCAGGGACATGTTAACAGCAATCTAATAATTTTAATTATTTGTTTTAAAATGTGGTGACTGGGAAAGGCCAAGTGAGGTGAAGCTCATTTCTTGGTGCTTCCTGGGGGAGAGGGGACAGGGAGAGTTACAAAAATAATAATCATTGACAGAAGGGCTACAAGACATGGCTACTAGAGTGAGTTATGAAAGACTGGCTTGTGCTAACAAGGAGAGACTAGACAAAATTTTACACTATCTGGGACCCATATCTTAAATCTGGATATTGCACACCCCCTGTCTGTAATTTTCTACACAATATGGATACTGTATTTGAACACTGTTTTAATAGCTGTATGATTTTCCAATGATTTCTTTATCTACAGCACTTTTTTTTATAATGCACCATGGTAGAATATGTTCCTTATGTCAGACAGGATAGGTTTTGCTTTTGTTTTTATATATGATAAATGCTGTTTGTAGTGAGATTACTCAAATGTTATGAGACTATGCATATTTCTTTGTTAGAATTCTCAATAAAATTTTAATTACAAAACAAAATCAACAATATCAGAACACATTGTACAAGGTGCAGTTGTGCATTATGAGTGTATAGTTACTGGCCAGTGCTTTTTCCCATAGGGAAACCCAGTTATAATTTGCTGTATCAGATGTTGGCCTGGCCCGGGGGGGTGGGGATAGATGATAGGGGTTTCTGGAACACAAGGAGGGCCTCGGTACCCAACTAGGGATCTGAGGTTCGAGCAGATTTGATATACCGTAAGGCCTAATCTGCTGGCAATTATTATGTTAGTATAACCAGCTGGTTATAATGGCAAACACGTGCTGGGTCTCCCTCAAACCATGCATATGCCAGTAGCAGTCTTCCTTCACTCCTCAATGTCCCCTTGAGCAAATCCTTTGGCTGCAGACTTCACCGCCACTCACAGCCTGCGGTAAGTTGCTTTTTTACTTAAAAAGAAAAGAGAGTCATTTTTCTCCACTGATGAACCCTTACAAAAAAAACCAAAAAAACAGGAAACTAGTGAAGCACTAACTTGGCAGACCATGGACCGCTCAGACGTCCAACTGGTTCTCGGTTGCCTGAACACCGATCTGTTTATATTATTTTCTATAATTGCTGAGGTGAAAAAGCACATGCCAGCAGTTATAAAAAGTAAAATATGGGGTGGTGTGTGTAAAACTCGATTTTACATACACCCCTTGTTATCAGGATGCATTTATAAATCCCTAGGGCTTCACCCTTGGGATTTATGTAGTACCCCACAACTTGGGAGTGTGTAAAATCTCGTTACACACACAAGCCCATATATTATTCTCTGTGTAGAATACACAAGGCAGTATGGCCTAGTGGGTAGAGCCCTGGCCTTGAAACCTTGAGATCATAGGTTCAAACCCTGCTATTCCCCAATACTCATTGTGTGACACTGAGCAAGTCATATCATCTCTCTGTGCTCCAGTTCTCCCAACTGCAGTAATGGGTGGAAGTGGGAGAACCCAATGCCAATGAGATGTCACATCTCAGCTGGCTATCCTAGGCAAATAAACTGTAACATAAAAAAAAGAAATACTACATAGGTACAGTAGGTGCAAGGATATCAGTCAGTAATAATATCAGCTGGTGCAATTGTGTATGATAACCATGTTTACTGTACAACATAGGTACACGAGATGCAGTTTGTATACAATAGCAGGAACAGTGTAGGATGTATAAGACAGCCACTGGAGGCTACCTGTCAATGGGGCTAAAGAAGTGCATTCTACTAATTATTTAATTTTCCCCCATTTTATTTTCCTTTTAGACCCTGACTCCCACTCCAACAGTCAGCATCTTCATGGTTGTATCCTGCCTCTGGCTGTGTGAGTGGATAACTGGTTGCCTTTGCTGCTGATGTGAGCATCACTCCGAGACTGGCTTGCATGGTCAGGTGTCAACATAAGGGGGTTTATGCTCTCCCTTCCCCAGTATTTGAGTGTCTGAGCTGTGCACTATGTTCAGCCACCAGAAGGCTGCAGCACTGAGCTGGTCTTGGCACAGTGTGAATTATGCATATGCACAGAGCTCAGGGGCAGAGAGGGCCCCAAGAAGCTTCAGATGCCCAGTTGGCCTCATTTCATCTTGGTTCTCTGTGTCTCTAGACAGCTTTTTCAGGATTTCATTGTTGGTCTGCGTACTGCCTCCTCCCTTAGAGATTACGTATAGAACAATACAACAAGGCAGTGTTTCCATCGAGGGGATGTGATGACATCATAAAAACCTTGAAAGTGAAGCTTGGGAGGTCTCTGTGATTCCATCACATCTCCTTGATGGAAATACAGCCTTAGTTGTGTATGGTCACCCATAACACTGTTTTATTAGTTTATGATTTTCCCTTTTTGAAAACCGCAATCAAATACCGCTGTGTTCAACTCACTCTCCCACAGGCTCTTACCACATGTCACTCATTCTGGCACCTCACTCTCCGAAAACTTTTAACCCTCACTCAATATCCACATCATAGAACCAGACTGTTGAAAAAATAAAATACATAAACTGCAACAAATAAATCTAAGGACTACACAGACACCCATGGCTTTCCATATCAAAAGTGCCTCAGTCACCTACGTCCTAACCCACCCAGCATTTTTGCTTAACTTTTTTAAGAACACCGCATTTTTAGCCAATCATTAATTAATTAATTAATTTATTTATTTATTTATTTACGAGATTTACCAGGAAGGCAGACTGAGCAACATGCTCGATTCCAGATGCGACCTGGGGGCCGAGACCCAGTACATGGTGTATATAGAAGAACATTTAAAATACAGAAATGAAAATAGAGAACATTGTATATGATTTCAAACACAGAACAATACAGTTTTTTTGAGCATGAATTACAAGCAGGAAAGAAATTAGACAGAGTACAAAACGCATACCAGGAGTACTCCTGAACAAATTATGATTACTTAGTAGAGGGCTAACTGTAAATTAGCATAAGCAGCTGGAGGAGAAGTGTGCCTGGAGTAGTCTGGTGCATTGACCGGGATTTTGTGCATGTCTGATGGGGGCTGGAAGGGCATTCCATAACTGGGGGATCCTAAATTTGAAAGCTGACTGGCCTTTGGAAGTGCACATACGTGGGATGTGTAGAAGTCTGGGGTCGGCACCTCTTAAGGAGTACGCAGGGGGAGGTTGTTGAGATAAGGAAGATTCAAGGTAGGGAGGGAGGGAATGAGTCCAAAGTTTAGCAGCAGGCCTAGCACAGTTTATTAGTCTCCGGTCATGGAAAGATGGCAGGGCTAGGGAGCTGTATAACGGACAGTGGTGGGTGGATGGTGGGGAGTCGAGGTTGAAGTGGCAGAAGGAGTGGAAAAGGGTGTCTAGACTTGTCAGAGTAGATGCAGGGGCAACAGAATATACTATGTCACCGTAATCCAGAACTGGGAGTATCATTTTTTGGACTATGGCGAGCCTCGTTTTCTTGGGGAGGCAGGTTTTGTTACGGAAGAGTGCCCCCAGTTTAGGGAGCAGCCTCTTATGCCGGGAGTCAATGTGGGAGGTGAAATCTAGGTGTTGGTCAAGCCAGACGCCCAGATATCTATAGCTAGTGCATTGTTCAAGATGTGCCCCTTGGAGGGTAATGAACAGGGACAGGTGTTTGGCAGGAGAGTCTTTGTTGGGAGCCAAATGTAAGCGACACAGTCTTTGTTGGGTTAAGAGAAAGCTGATTTGACAGGAACCAGTGTTGGACGGCTGAGAAATCCTCCTGAAGGAGAGATGCCACACTGCAAGTTGAGGGACCAGAAGCGTACAGAACAGTATCGTCGGCATACATTTGGATGGATGAGTGGGAGCATGCAACAGGGAGGTCATTTAGAAATATAGAGAAAAGTATCGGTCCAAGGACAGACCCTTGGGGGACACCTGAAGTGGCTGGAAGGGGGTAAGAGGTGTGAGTGGTCAGTCTGAGCACTTGCATCCTACCCGCTAGGTAATCTTGGAACCATTCTATAGCTGGGTGAGCTATCCCTGCATCAGAGAGTTTGGAGATGAGTAGGGAATGTGAAACAGTATAGAACGCCTTGGCTAGATCAATAAAAATGGCCGTGGTTATGTGACCATTGTCGATGCCAGTGAGGATGTCCCCGGTGACGCGCAGTAGGGAGGTGATGATAGAATGGGCTTTGCGGAAGCCAGACTGGAAGAGAGTAAAAAAGGAGGAGGAGTCCAAGTACTGAGTGAGTTGGGACAGGACAAGCCGCTCCTGGAGTTTTGCCAGAATAGGGAGGAGCGAAATAGGTCTATAGTTGCTTGGGGATGAAGGGTCACCGCCTTTAGGGAGGGGTATGACAGTGGCCATTTTACACTGACACCAAGGCTGAAACATTATTGTGGGATTGTTGTGACATCAAAACAATACCACAGCAACTTTTCATGACTTTGAACTGTGCCACAACAAGAAAATAGTCAGTATGGAAATCCATACAAAACAGGGGCTAAACATATACTATATTCTTGTTGCATATGAGAAAAGTTAATCTGTTCAAAGCATTGCCATCTAGTGGCAAACAGTATGAATGGCAGCAAAGGAGGGCTATCCAGTGGTGAAAGCTGCGAATAACAGCCAAATCAGTGCTGAGTAATTGTGAAAGCAAGCCATTTTGCAAGTGGTGACCTACTGGATAACGTACTACCTGCCTGAATAGAGGGAGGCAGACATAACAATTCTAGCTCAGGGAGAGTACAAAAACAATACAAAGTCTTCTTAAACTGAACAGGGTCATGAAGATGGATCCCCAATATTATACTTTTTGAACTGCACAGTAAGAGCAAAAAATACAACAGTACTTAGTTTTATACAATATCATTATGTTCGTTTCAAATAAGAACCTAAAATTCATATTATAATACCAGTAGGGGTGGATATCAGACAAAAGGAGTAATCTAAATCAAAGAAAGCTGCCCTTCTCCAATCAACGTGTAAGCCATGGCTTACTTTGTGCATGCCTTCTTATACCCATGATGGGTGAGGATGTTTCTTGGGGTTGTTTCCTACTGATAAGGCCCTTATAAAGAGGTTTGCACAGAGCCTCGGGTTTGCTAGGGCTGGCCTCTCAGGCAAATCGGTAAATTGTCAATCATGTTTTTTGAATGTCAACCGTGACTGATCCTTGTTAATCATGAAACATTACTGCATCATCATCAAGGGAGATCATGATCTATGATCATCCTCTAGATCATGGTTTAATCATCAAACATATAACTTTCAAATCCTCAACTGATGATCATTGATTACTTTTGTAAGCGTAAATTAGTATGATGGTTTTTTGATGATCTGTGGATGATTAAGTGTTGATCATTGATGATTATATTAGTTCTGCATTGTAATTTTGTAAGTCACATGAGTAAAACTTAGTTTTGTTACTAATATGAAAATGAGAATGTGAAATATCAGAAAAAGCAAATTAATTATAATGTAAATCACGTGAAGTCAAGTTTTGATGCCTTTAGGAAGAGTACATGCAGTGTTACTTATAACATACATATTTGCACAACTAATTTCTTTCTTTCAAAAACTCAAGTTTATAGACTAAAACAATGGTTATTTCTGTTTTTAAAATAATTTTGGCTTGACAGTATTAGTTTGCAGACTGTTAGGAAAGGTTTTGAGCACAAACCAGGTACTTGTAGGAAGTCACCACAACTGTAAAGGGAACCACCAAATGAAGCTATTTAAACCAGTTTGAACATGTATAACGCCAATGAGGAGGGAGATGTTAAAGGGACACTGTCAACCCTTTTAGGTTTCAAAGGGTCCTTAGTTTAAAAAAAACATGTTATGGCTGCTAGCATTCTGTAAAGGTTGCTGATGTAGCTGGTAGTTTGTTTCTGGCTTTTTCTCTTAGAAAAAGTGAAAAACAGACTGCCCGCCATACTGGTGTTACCACACAAACACAGGTTTGTTTAAATTCCTCCATCAGCTCCAACTGCATCTTTTCTGGACTTGGGAACACCCACAACACAATCTAACCACGTGTGATACAATGAGAGTTTAGGAGGCTACTGCCTCATGAGTGACTGCACTGTTTGGGTGTGTTTCTAATGCTTAGGAAGTATGCAATGAGAACAGAGTCTGGATTGTAAACAAAAACAAAGTTGTTTATAAATATATATTGCCATGCACTTCAGTTCTACTAAATAATGAGACAGACAAAACAAACAGCAACATCAATGAATTTTAGAGAAGGTAAGCAATCATAAAATGTGAGTTTTTAACTAGAAATGATATGATGAAAAACAGGTTGACAGTGTCCCTTTAAAGTATAATTGAAAGCAGCGTGCTTGCATAGAAGATGTGTCATAACTGATAATTCCAATGAAGATGTCTAAATAGAAGACAAGATAAATTCCCAGAGTGTTTTTGTAAGTTTATTGCAGTAATCTTGACCATGGGCAATTATCAAAATTTTGATGTTATGAGATCATCATTTATCACAATAACCATTTCCATAACATTATGTTTTTTGATTGGTGGCCATTTGACGTTCATGTTTAATCATTGCTAGCCATGACAACAATGATCATTTTTGAAGCCTGAACATGGTGTGGTATGGTAACATTTTATTCATATTCAATATGAACAGGATTATACTCCATTGAGTAACAAAGAAATACAAAATCACACATGCCCCCACAATGCAAAGCACCATGGGCTACATATGCAAATCACCACAGAATATTATGCTGGTTCAAACTGAGTAACAAGACTCATTTACAAAGAGGTCCATAGAACATAGACAATAATTCCACATAGAAATAGACATGATAACAATTTACACACATATAGGCTATAAATCAACATTAACTAATCCAAGGGCATTTCATGTTACATTTTATAAGACTTAAGTTATTTAAAAAAGAAGAGAAACTTCAACAAACACTCAAACTATGTCTCCCTTTTACATTATACCATGGAATACTATTCACTAAAGTGCATATTTTGAATACTTGAAAGTGCAACATGTTCTTAAGTCATATACTAACTTTAAAATACTTTACCTTTGAGATACTAATGCATGCGGCATGTTCTTTGTTCATGTACCAACTTTAAGAACCATTTTTGTATCGAATGTAAATTTGTAGGGGTAACCACACACCTCAGATCCAGGGGCAAGGTGTTCCAAACTTTGGGATCCCTATAAAGGGGGGATGCTCTTCTCAGCTCCAAATTGCATCTGGGAACACAGAGAATTACATTAAAGAGGCACACAGACAGCTGTCAGATACAGCTTACTATAGAGAACTCACCGAAGACCCTACTATACAATATACAGAAGAACTTAAATCACCATGTCTCTACCAAACAACATCCAATAACAGTTAAAAATACTAATTCCAAACAAACCTACTCCAGGGACATTCTATATGCTACCCAAGATACACAAACCAGGGAATCCAGGATTACCCATCATCTCTGGCATTGGCACACTCACTGAAAACATTTGAGGACTTATTGAATCCATTTTAAAACAACTAGTAAGAGCTACTAGCAGTTTTGTTCAGGACCCCACAAATTTCCTCAGGAAACTGAAACAAATTGGACAACTGCCACCGAACACTATCCTAGCCACAATGGATGTCACTACCCTGTACATCAACATCCCACATGAAGATGGCATAGTAGCATGTCAGAAATTTTTTAAGGAAAACACATCGACAGGAGACATTCCAGAAACCACCATCAGCACCCTAATAAAATTCATTTTGACACACAACAACCTCACTTTTAATGGCAAGCATTTTTACAGGTTATGGGGACAGCCATGGGCACTAAAATGGCACCACACTATGCCAATCTTTTCATGGCCTGCTTAGAGGAGGATTTTTTTAAATACCACTCTTATTTTTTTTTGTTTAATATTTTTATTGAGTTTATCTTTTAAGCATGACAAAGAAAAAGAACAACAGAGGCACAATTCATACATTCTCCACATGTCAATTACTTAAGGGCCGAGTTTTCCAGTATTACAGTCCGAAGAAACTCAAACTTTTGTATTGTCCATTTAAGTCCAAAGTTTGGCCCGGCCATGCACAGGAGTAGTCATCCATTTAAGGTGGAAGCAAAACATCCAGTAACATCAAAGTAAAATGCATTCTGTGCCTCATATTAGAAAAATAAATGCTACTGGTTGAAAAAACAGAGCCATGAAATAGAGTAGGAGAAAGAAAGAGAAAGAGAAAAAAAAAAAAAATTCTACCATGCAACATTCAGAAACTATTTACATTTATCCACAACACACAGAACCATTCCAATGTCTCAGTTTACCTGAGAAGTCCCATACGATTTACCCACCAAATTCATTGGCACATTGTAGTATTTCATTACATTTGAACTATGCCGGAACCAGGGGGTGCCCCTATAGCTTAATGCAGTCATATAGCCTACATCTGGGGTAAAAGGCTGTGTCCCTCTGTTGACCTCCTCTACTTTAGCCATTTTAGTTATTTATTTTAATTTTAATTTTTATTTTTATTTTCAGGTGCCCCGGGTCATAATCCCTAACTCTTCCTGGGACATAGCTATTAGTAGAGGGCTCCATACGGCACCAAAAGCTTCGCTTCTACCTTTTAATTGGTAGGCCCTTTTCTCCATTGTTACTGCAGTTATAGTCAATGCTCTCCACTGTTCAATGGAAGGGTCTTTTGCAGAGACCCAGGTGTTCAAAATGCACTGCCTGGCCAATGCAAGGACCACTCTCAGCCATTTCTTATATAGTGTCCATTCGTCCCCCTCCCCTACCTCATTTCTGAATAGCATCTCCACTGGATGAAGGGAGACCTTAGCCTCTGTCCTTTCATTTAAATACTGCACAATTGCACTCCAGAACTTTTGTATTCAGGAGCAGCTCCAAAAGCAGTGCAGATATGTACCCTTTTGTGATTTACACCTAGGACATGTCTCAGGAATCTCTGGCTGGAATTTATGGATCACAGCTGGTGGGTAGAACAGCCTTTGGATGAACTTGTAAGCTGATTCCTTGTATCTATTTGATAACAGTAGACCCACATGTGTTTCAACTATCAGGTCCCAATTGGGATCTGTGATTCTAACCGCGAGGTCTCTTTCCCAAAGCTCCCTAGCTCTCTGTTTCCCCTTATTCAGGCCATCCCTAAAGATGCATACTGCGTTGGCTATCATCCCTTTCGGATTCTCTCGAGCTTTGCAAATCATGGATTTGATTCTGTGCTGAGCAAGGGGCTGTGCCCCAGGCCTCCCTAAACTTCGGGCAAAATCCCTGGCTTGAAGAAATCTAAACATATGGGAGCCCGGGATTCCCCTCTTCTCTCCTACCTCCTGAAAGGAGCAGAGATTCGATCCAGCATATAAGTCTCTCACGCAGTGTATACCACTCTTGTCCCATTCCGTGAATCCTGGATCCTCCAAGCCGGGCCAGAAAAAGGGGTTCCTATTTAATGGGAGAAGCAGTGTTTCTGACCTGTCACCCCATACCATTTTCCTAATTTGTTCCCATCCCTCTAGGGTCCACAGTACTAAGGGATGGGGCCTGTGCTGATTCAAATAAGCCCTCTTACCTCCTTTAATTAAATAGGCTGATAACCTACCCTTCCCCAATTCCCCTTCCAGCTCTAACCAGCTGGCCACCTCTGGCTGTGCCACCCAGTCCTTGATCACTCTCACCTGTGAGGCCAGAAAATAACTCTTTATATCAGGGAAACTGAGTCCCCCCTCCTTTGAGCCCAGCTTTAGTTTTTTAAAGCCAATCCTGGGCCTTTTCCCTTGCCAGAAATATTCCGTGAAGCCCCTCTCTAGCTTCCTCGTGTCCTTCTTAGTAAGACCCATTGGGAGCATCTGCAGTAAATATAATAATCTAGGCAGGACGTTCATTTTTAAAAGATTCAGGTGGCCCAGCCATGAAACCCGGGAGTGCCCTCCACCTTTTCATATTTTTCACTACTTTTTCCACCATTGGTTTGTAGTTCAGCCCATATAGTTCAGTGAGGGCCCTCCCAACCCTAATCCCCAGGTATTGAAAGGAGGTATCAACCTCTAGCAGACCCCATCTAACTAAATCCCCGGATTTTCCCTCCCCCAGACACATCGCCTCCGATTTATCAAGATTAATTTTATATCCTGAGAAGAGGGAGAATCTATTTATCAGCTCTAGGATAGCCGGAACGGAGCTCTTCAGGCTGCTTAAGAATAAAATCATATCATCTGCGTATAATGAAATCTTATACTGGTGTCCTCCGGCCCCTTCATCCCTTCACCATCTCGCTCTGTCTTATAGCTGTGGCCAGAGGTTCGAAGGCCAAGTCAAACAGAAGTGGGAGAGAGCGCCTGTCTTAGTCCTCTATGCAGGCTAAAACTGCGAGAGGCCTCCATTGACCAATACTGCGGCTTTTGGGGAATAATAAAGGGCCCTCACCATACTCAAAAAACCTTCTCCCAATCCAAATCGGCTCAGGGCCTCAAACAAATACCACTCTTATTATCCATCTCTCGGCCTCTGATTTATTGATGACATATTCCTGATTTGGACAGAAGGTGAAGATTCTCTCAAAAATTTCATCATGATTTTAACAACTTTCATCATTCTATAAATCTCACTATTGAATACTCCACCACCAGCATACATTTTCTTGATACCACAGCCAGTATCACTAAAATTGGACATATACAAAATGCTCTTTACAGAAAACCCACTGGCAGACACTGCTAGCTGCATAATTCCAGCTTCCACCCTAAGCATACAAAAAATTCTGTAATCTATAGTCAGGCAGTTCGATACCATCGAATCTGCTCTGATGAGAGAACAAGAGACAGACAGCTCTCCACACTTCGGAATTCCATAATTCAGCAGGGCTACTCTCCAAGACAAAGTGACAGAGATTTTGAACGGGCCATACAAATACCACGAGACAATCTGCTGGAATACAGGCAAAGACATCAAACTAACCGCACACCCCTAGTGGTCACTTACAGCCCCATGCTAAAACCCCTTCAGGGAATTATCAGAGCTACAACCCATGCTGAGAGAAGATGAAACACTGAAAGACATCTTCCCTGAACCACCTGTCATTGCCTATAAGCAGCCCCCCAGCCTCTCGAACATATTGATTCATAACAAACTCCCAGCAGATCAAAATATCCAGAAAACAAGAGGGACAACACCATGCAACATGGCAAGATGTAAGACCTGCACCCACATATGTGCACAGGTCACCATTAAGACAAGCCAGAACAACATAATACAAATTAATGGATCCTCCACATGTCAATCCAGCAATGTGGTTTACCTAATTCAATGCAAGAAGTGCACAAATGGGTGCTATACTGGGGAAACTAGCCAACCACTGAAAACCAGGATGAATCACCACTGTCACACTATAGTAAACCAAATTATCAGCACTCCAGTAGGAAACCATTTTTCACAAACAGATCACTCTCTCTTGGATCTATCTGTCTTGATACTAAGAGGCAACTTCAGAAACACACAGGACAGAAGGACATGGGAATTGAAATATATAAAACAATTTAGATCTAACATTTCTTGAGTGAATCAGGACATCGGTTTCATGACCCACTAGGGTAAACTGTAATTCTGTTTTATTGTGTACTAAATCATGTCTCTATCACAATTTGGTTCTGTATCTCTCTTATTATTATATTATTTCCCCCCCCCCCGAGTTCTGCATGTTCTGTTTTTTTTTTTACCTATACCTCACATCCTCCCTGCCTCTCCTATTAACTCCTGAGCTCAGTCCCACCTACTCTCTCTTGTTTTCACACCTCTGTTTATCTAGGCCTTTGTTCTTTTGTTTCTCCTAATTTCTTGATTTTCTTGCATCTGTTAGGCATCTCTTGTCCATTCTACCATTTCAGCCAGCCTCTGATCTCAGATCCTATCTGCATGCTTTTGTCTTCCCTTTAGCTTTCTTTCATCTCCTACTGACCTGTTCCTACTATGCCCCCTCCCCATTTCTTCTCATGTTTTTATTTTTTGCATCTTAGACTTTCATCTCTAGTCCCCTTTATCACCTTCCTACTTCACTTCCTGATTTTTAATTGCTCCACAGTGGATATAAATACTGCTTGTTGCTCAGTTTAGCCAATGACCTGAAGAAGGGACCTGTGTGGCCCCGAAAGCTTGTGTATAATTCCATCTTTGTACAAAACACTTGTTGGTCCAATAAAAGGTATAAAACCTTCCATCTTCATCTGGGAACAACATATTTTATGTCCCTAGAGGATCTTAATCCCTTCCTTTGTTCCCTGACCTCAGAATCACTCAGGGTATATCTGGGCAGTTCTTGCCTTCATATTTTTCCCATAAATGTTGCTAGGTGCCAATTTCTCCTGTCATCTAAGCACCACCAGTTCAAGGCTCTGTATAGGTCACAATGGTAGGTATTTCTGGGGGCGCTGAGGGCAAAGTGGGCAAGCCTCTTGTATATAACATCTAGTCTTGCCAGCTCTGTCCCCCAGGCCCCCCATACACCAAATCCCCATAGTTTAAGACAGGTAGGACCATGGTATCCACAATCCTACACCACCCCTCCAAGGTCATGTAGGGCTTTAGTCTATAAAGCATATCCAATTTTCTACTAAGCTTACCCATCGAGTATTCCAGATGTTTGTCCCATCTCAGTCTGTGATCCAACCAAACTCCTAAGTAGTTATAATGAGTTACCTGTTAGATTTTCTCTTCCCCCTTTGTCCTGATGTTCAATGACTGATATTCTCTTGCAGAGTCTCAAAAATGCACCACTTGTGTCTTTTTTACATTTAAAGTCAAATTAAGTGAGACAAAAAATGATTGTAGCTCAAAAAAGGCTAATTGTAATTTAGTGGTGATACTTTCCAGAGCACTGCCTTCCATATAAATCAGGGTGTCATCTGCATATATGTGGTACCTTAAGTCAGGGTTTCTAAATTCTATACCAGTTATGCACATATTAAAAAGCAGGGAGCCAGGATGGATCCCTGGGGTACCCCCACCTTTATAGGAAGTGCAGATGATCTATGGATATCAAGTTCCACCATTTGCTTTCAGCTGATGAGATAAGAGCTGAACCATTTTTGTTCTAAACCCTTTATCCCTATGTCCCAGAGCCTGGACAGGAGGATCTCATGGTTTAGAGTGTCAAACGCCTTTGAAAGATCTATAAATATGGCTCCCACTGAATTCCTCCTGGCCAGGCCAATCTGGATATCCCCCACAACCTTCAGTAAATGCTATCTGGGTGTTGTGCTTTGACTGAAAACCGGACTGGTACCTAATCTCCCTCTTCCAGATAATTCTTCAACCATCTGGAGACCAACCTTTCCATAATTTTGGAGGTTTGAGAAAGCAGTGAAATTTGGTCTAAAATTACCCATCTCTGGCCTCAAAACTATCTTAGCCAGTTTCTAGCTCTCTGGATATTCCCCGGTTCTGAGGGAATAATTAAATAGACGGGCAAGTGAATGGGCTATACAGGGGGCCACATACCTTAACAGCTTAGTGGAAATATTATCCTGGCCCTTGGCCTTGGTCACATCTTTAGCCAGCAATTCATCTCTAACTTCATTCACCTGGATTTGGCTAACGGCAAATGCCTTTTGCCCATCATGCCCTATTTGGCTAATTTTATCCATAAACTTTGTGTAAGTCACAGGTGGTACGTTAGGGCTAAGAGTCTGTACTCCTATGTTATTGAAATATTTATTAAACAGATTTGCAGCATTATTGCTGATAGGTACTGATTGTCTGGCAATCCCTATTCTTTTAATTTGCTGGTTACTTTATTCCCTATCAGATTTGCCACCAAACTCCAAAATTGTCTTGGACTGTGGTTGTTATTTGTATGGAGCTTGTCTTTAAAATAACTCTGTTTGGCCCATCTAAGTTTCTTAGTATAACTATTTCCTAGTTGTCTATATAGCAAACAATCAGGCCAGTCTGTTTTGCTCTTGACCTGCTCTTATTTCTTGCCTTCTTAATTTTGTGCAAGGAGGGATTGTACCACACCGCATTTGTGGACCTAACCTTCCTGTATCTTACTGGAGCATGTTTATCTCAAATGCTCAGGCACTCTTGCTGAAAGTAGGACCATACCCCAGTAGCATCTGGGATCAACTCCATTCTGTCCCAGCATCTACTTTCAACATCTAACATAAACTTTACTTAGTCAAAGCATTTGAAATTTCTCCAGCAAATAGAGAATCTTATATAACTTTTGTGTCTATACGAGTAGCAAAGATGACCTGATGGTCTGAAAAATCCTTCTGCTAAATCCCCCTTTTTAACATAAGCCTCGGGATAATTTGTAAAAATAAGATCGAGAGTCGTAGAGTTCTGCAATTGTTGCATATTTAGTCTAGTCTGATTCTCAATTAATTGAACATGGCCCAGAACCTCTTGTAGTTCAATTAAAGGGTGAATTGGGTTAATTTGTAACCAAGTTACGTTGAAATCACCCATAAGTAATATTTCATGTGTATCCCTATAAGCTTTACAATAATCCTGCAACATATTAAATGCCTCATTTTTTATTTTAGGAGGTTTATAAATACCTACAAGCAAAAGTAGTTTTACATGTGGGAGTTTTATTTTAGTAGGTAAGGTTTCCAGACCACCCTCAATATTTGTGTCATCAAGCTCCATCCTATCTCCAGCATGGATTTCACATCAAGCATAATGCCTGCCCCTTTCTTATTTCTTTATACTTTCTGAACATCTGATACTGCTCTAATTCCACAGTAGCATCGCTAACTCTATGACTTAGCCATGTCTCTGTAGTAACAATGATCTGTGGTGGATGCTTTCTCACCCAGTCCTTCATGAGATCAAATTTATTTTATAGACTTCTGGTATTAAAATGCACTATATTGAAATCCCCACTGTGGTTCATATTTCCATCAAAGGATGCAGGAGAGACTGGTCCTGGATTGGGGTGAATATCACCACATATCACAAGATGCAAGATCAATAAATACTTAAAGCAGCAGTGCAACGAAAAAAGTTATTCCAAAAAGCTAATTTTAACTATGGTAATGAAAAATATGGGCAAAGCGGTTGATTTGGGCTTTCTGGATGCTTCCTATGCTGTGTACTGTGCATTTGCATTTTTGTCTGGATTCTTACCCTCCTCGGGTCCTTAATATGATTTCTATGCAAAAATGAGGCGGCCATCTTTTTTTCTTGAGAAATAATTGCTTTATAACTTTTATAAAATTTTTAAATAATAATAAAAACAGAACATTTTTCCACCAAAAGAAACTGGAAGGCATCTGGCATCCATTAAGAAGAAAAAACGGTGTGGTCAAATTTTAGTCCATTTTCCTTGCGCTGCTGTTTTAAGTAAATATAACACCCTCCTTTTGTTTTTTTCCCCCCGGAGCTTATTGTGCCACCGCAATAGCATTTTTACCATTTGACCTACACTAGTGTTTGTCCTACACATTTGCTGATGGTAATCCACCCCATCTGAGCCACCTTAATAAGGCCAGAGAGACACAAGTGCATAGTTATACTAGAATTAACCCTATACACTCCCACTGCAAACCTCATAGACAAGGCCACTGATTTACGGTGATTAAAACAATGAAATTCCATTTTCAAGACTTCAGATTCCGGAATTGCACCAGTGACTGTTACTCTAATTTCCAGATTTTACCAGGATTCTGCTGTTATTCTTTTAATATGTTTGTAAATAATCAGAATTAAAGAAGGCTTAATATACACAGCATTAAATAAGCAAATTGAAAATAATATAGGAAGCAAATATAAGAAAAACACAAGTTTTGTAGAATTACTGATCTAGCATAAAATGGCAGATTCCATGAAATCTTTGTTTTTACCAGTGTTCAGGCAGCCCTCATTCCGGGATTTTACCAGGTTTTCCAGTAAAAGCCAAAAAACGGTGGCCTTGCTTATAGGCCCCTCGTCATCTGTACCCATATTCCTACTGGTCATAAGACACAAGGAGTTTTTAATTTTTGCAGATCCACCAGTTATTATAAATATAAGCCCCACCCAGGTAAAAAACAGACTTTTGACATAGACATTCTTCATGGCTATCACAAGAATGTAACTATAGAAACACAATGGGCCCCTTATATTTACTCTGACAAAACCTATCTAAAAACAACCCTAACTATGCAAAACAATAGTTATGTGAATATACAACCTCCCGCTAGCCTGCCATGATAGACTCACATGGGTGACTCATGCCACTCCAGCGTGAGCCACTCACGCGTGCAGCCACTTGAATGAAAAAACTTTTATAGCCAGGAATTCTCTGCCCCTCATGAACATGATCTTTGAACATAATTGAAATAATAATCATGAATGACAGGTCATTATTAAATCATCATCTTTTCAGCTGGGCCAGCTCAGGGTGGTAACACATTCTAGATACAGTTGTTTACTTTTACAGTTATAACCAAGTGGGTGAGGTGATGGAAGCATGAGAAACTGTGGGGGCCGGGGGTTTGCCCCACTTTTCCATCACTGTTTCGGTAGGAGAGACTCTGAGCTAGACATGTGGAAAGAATGAGATGCATGGTCTCCTATATATCTGGTTTATCTCACAGCTCCTCTTGGTACTGCTGTTCATTAACTATCGTGGTTTACACATCTTAATTAACTCAGCTGTACTCTTTATTAATGTCCTTCCTCTCACTCTAATCCCAGGAGGGTATTTCCAACGCATCTTCTTTGGCAATTTCAGCTTCTACTTGCCACTGCCATCTATCTTACTTCAAAGCACTCCCATATACTTCTGAATCGTGGTTCAGAAAGTCCACACTGTGTGCTAATTGTTTCTCATTTCTCTGCTTCTGTGCCTACACAATTGTTTCAGATGGGGGAGGGGTTCACAGGAGCCTCTCCCCAGTAAGCTTGTGCACCTCTTGCTGGAGCTCTTGGGCTAAATCTTCAAAGGATCAATGACAAAGTTTCAAAAACAGTTACAGCTTTGTGGAGAGCACGGATTTTTAATAAGGGTGGAAAGACCCAGTTCTAAAAGAAAGAAGCCCCAAGATCCTGACCTGTTTATTTTTATTTATTCCTTTTGACCCTTAGTCAAGAATCCAGTTACACCAGCCCCAGAGGCACCTCCTAGCCCCATTACAGGCAGTTATCCACTACTAACCCAGGTCCCCCAGACCTTACCCCCTCACAGCGGGGCCCTCAAGCCTCTTAAGAGATGAATCTGATTGCTCTGTCTAGGGCCCCTTCTGCCAGTGTGGTGACAGAGATTGTGGCAGCTTCATTACGTCCTGGGACAGGGTTTCCCTCTTTTTTCATCCCATCCCCTGGGATACCAGTGGAAATGGGTTCAAGAAAGCATGCAACATGCATACTGAGAATGCTGACGTTCCCCTTCCCCGGCTGCGTGCCTGCAGTTGCACCTCTGCTCACTCTGAAGGAGATGTGTAAGCCTCCCCCCAGCTGGAAAAGGAATCATTCAGGGGAGGACTGCGACGCCTTTGAGCATAACTAGGGTGTGGGGGTTGCAGGTGCAGACATTATATAACTATCGACCTGACTCAGAGCTCTTATTTAAAAAAAATAATTGAACTTCCTAGTCAGACGTTAGACCTTTTTTTTAAAACAATTATCTGTAGAATGGCCTGTTGTTTGAACTGCTAGGGTTTGTACCTTAGCTTGTGTCAATGTGTATTATAAAATGGTTTTCAAAAATCGTGAAACCTTTTTGGCTGAAGGCCCTCTGAGCTTGGGAAGGGCACTTGAAATAAATAAAAATTTGCTTGCTTACTTACATTGCTGGAGGCTGTGAAAGAAAACAAACCCTCCTAGAGCACTTTTCATTTCAGCTCACAGTATTATTTTTAACATTACTGCATCGGTAGTGAAGCAATCACCAGCAGTGCAGCATAAGGGGTTTAGAGTTCACAGAACTCATTTGGGAGACTGATTGGACAGCTTGGCGTACTACAGAATAACTGAAACTGCCTCCCAACACAACAGGCAAATAGGCAGCCTCAGTCCTAAACAAATATTTCTGCACAGTGAAGAGCATGTGTCAGTTTAAATAGAATAACAGTGTCTTTCTTATTGCACTGGTGAAAGAAAATTGTTTTTCAGTCCTAAGTTGTCAAAACCATTCAGTCAAATTTAGCATCTAAAGAAACAGCTGTGTACAGGGTTCTTGTTTTGAATTTTAAAACCCTGAAACAGGACTTTTTAAAAATCTGTTCTGTAAAGAGCTGCTGATACTTCAAAGAAACTTTGTAACGCATAATATTTAGGTACAGTTCAGCTTGCATTTCATATGCAGTCTATTGATTTCTCCTGCTGATTATTTATTACTGAGGAATTTGCATGAATACGTGATCTTTATACCTTAAAGGTGACAGAAAACCGTTTTAAGACCTCTAGATGCCTTCTAATTGTTCTTTTATTGGCTACCAACTATTCTGATATGTTTCTGACCTTTTTTGTTAAATTAATAATCTATCTATATTTACTGGTTAGGGTCAATAAATCTCCGTGGGCAGACCCTTACAAACTCCGTAATTCACACTTGTGAATTATGGAGTTTCATAAATCACGGTACTATGTCACACAAAGTTCCGCAAACTCACTTTGCACAGCACTAACAGCCAGTAAATATAAAAAAATAAAACATGGTGAAGTGTGCTGGGAACTCAAGATTTTATGCACACTCTCAGTGTGTGATGCCCGGATAAACCTGTTTATGGGACATCACACACCTCAGGTGTGCATAAAATCCTCATTAACCACACTTCCCCATGCATTATTCTATAGTTTGTTGCCTTTGTAACTATCCTGAATCCCTCTGTGTTCAGCAGTTGCTGCTCTCTGTTTTCATACTGCTTGAACATTCTGTGACATCAGAAACACCCATTCCTGGCCATTTAGATGAATAACATTGTGTGGGAGTTTGTGATGTCATAGAATGTCTTAGAAATATGAAAATCGGGAGCAGCAGCTGATGAGGAGAGTGGAATTCATTGTACATCTGAAGGCACCCCAAAGCTAGATTATTTATTTACCAAAAATCATCAAAGCATATCAAAAAACATAACTGGCATGGGAAGGAAGATGGAAGGGCAGTTAATCATGTAAAAATCATTTCCCGGCCGGCCTGGTGGAGCTGAGGGTTGAGGCACTGGACGCCATACCTCGTACCATGCCGGTGACCCGGGTTCGGGAGCAAGCTCGGGCCATCGGGGCTTGGCTGGAGGGAGACAGGGTTGAGCGTCCAACGACAGTTCACCTTCTCTGGGGGAGGGAGGGTTCTACAACCCGGCAAGTGGCGACCCCTGGCGGAGGCTGGGGACGCAACAGCAAGCTGGCGTCTTGGGGGCATGATTGGTCGAGGGTGTAGGTCACCGACCAATCAGCCCCAGGGACTACTCCTTCGAGGAAGGAGGGGAAGGGACATTGCCAATGTCGGCGCTTGCATCTTGATGTATTGGCCAGCAACGTCGCACAGAAAATGTGGAAACACCCCCACTGGAGCCAGGGCGACGGAGCGCCGAGCCAGGTCTTGATATGCCAGTGCCTGCCTGCAGTCTCAGGACCCTGACAGTAGTAAGATTCGGGGGTCCGCCCCTACCCTGACCCTGCCCAGGGGGTATCCGAGGGATGATGGAGGGACCAGGGACTGTCAGGTAAGGCACCGGTAGGGACAGGCTTGATGGGTGACTCCTGATGTTGCGGCTACAGCAGGATGGCAGAAGGGAATAAACAGAAATTTCAAAAAAAAAATATATATAATTTCCCATCTCCTTTAAGAGTTTATCTGCCTTTGTAGCTTACTCACTACTCAGTCCTCTATTATTATATCACAGACTGTTGCCATGGGAATAACTGTGATATCACAAGCAGTGCATTATGACCTCAGGGAGGGAGGAAGCAACAGGAGTAGATGAACTCTTCAGGAGCAAAGATTCATTTTTCATGAAAATAACCTCAGGAATAAATAATGAGGAGGAGAAATATAGAACGAATGTGAAATAACAAGTTATACTGTGTCTAAATATTATGCTATGTTAAAGATCTCTTGAAGGCATCAGCTGCTTTTTAAAGAGCAAAAGCTGTGCTCATTACTTAGTAACCCCATAAACCCCCATATTAAACCTTACCGACTCTGTACTGAAACAGTCCACTTTGCAGAGCTTTTTAGTTTCCAAAATATATTAGGGGAAGGGATCATTAATTCTCAACGGCTGTCCTATCTCTTCCACTTCCTGGTGTAGACTATAACCAGTTCCACCCCCGTGCCACCCTTGCGCTCCCACATTTTATAATGGAGGCGTTTGTAGAGAGCGTGGTTGTGCTGCATTGATTGGAATGGGAGCAGAGTTTACAATACATTATTTAACATTTTAGAGGGCCACTGGTGGTAAATCAAAGCCTTAGCTCCGCTAACCACAGTGACAGCAGAAAAAAGACCAACAGTCCATTTGGTCTGCTCAAGTTCCCTATTTAGTCTGGGGACCTACTGTCCTTCCAGGGTCTTAGCCCTCCTCAGCCTTCCCCCACATTCCTCTCCTACCTTCTGCCACCCCGAGCAGTCACTATACCCCTCATTGTATCCCAACTCTACTTGAACCCACCAACAGTTTTAACACCCATCACTTTGGCAGGCAGACTGTTCCATGGCTCTACCACCCTTTCTGTAAAATAATACTTCATCACGTCCCTTCTGAGCCGCTCTCCTGTCAGCTTCCACTCATGTCCACATGACCATGAACTATAGCATTCAAGCTAAATATTTCTCCACAGTTAATCTTCTTAATTCCAATTAGGAACTTGAAGGTCTCTATCACATCTTCCCTCTCCCCTTCTGGTCTCCAGCGAGTACATGTTCCGGGCCTTGAGGTGCTTCTCATAAGACTTGTCCTGTTGGCCCTGAATCATTTTTGTTACTCTGTGCTGCATCACATCTAGGCAAGGCAAGGCAAAATTTATTTAAAAGACGCTCAATCCCGGAGGCTCTGGGCACCATACAAATTTTAAACAGAATTTTAAAAGCACAAAATTTAAAACACAAAATTTTATACAGACTGAATAAATAAATCTAATACAATCGCAGTCTTTACTGTTTATACTAATCTAAATATCAAAAGCTTGGGAAAAGAGAAAAGTCTTCAGGCGGGCCTTAAAAATATGCACTGTGGGGGCTTCCCTGACCAAAGCTGGCAAAGAATTCCACAGAACGGGAGCCGCAACACTAAAGGCTCTATCACCAGCTGATTTTAGCCTCGTTCTGGAAATGGTCAGAAGCCCCACTAGAAGATCAAGAGGGCGGGTGGGGAGGTAGGTGACAGAAAGTCTGACAGGTAACCAGAGCCCTGCCCGTGTAAGGTCTTATAGGTGAGAAGACCCACCTTAAAGGGACTCTCCACCTGACTGGCAGCCAGTGCAATGCATAAAACGGTGTACTATGACAAAACTTTTGCTGCCCAGTCAACAACTGGGCAGCTGCGTTTTGCGCCAGCTGCAGTCTGCGGAGAGATCCTCCTGTGACCCCAAGATAGAGCGCATTACAGTAGTCAAGCCCAGATGTGTCTAAGGCATGTATCAAGGTAGGGAGGTCCAGAGGCGGAACAAGGGGCTTAATTTTAGCAATGTTTCTGAGATGGGAAAAACAGGTACGAACCATGGAGGATATTTGAGCCTCCATGGTTAAATTCCTGTCCAGAATCACTCCCAGATTTCGCACCCAAGAGGAGGCCTTCAATGACACAGCTCCAAGGACAAGCCCAGTTTCTGAGTCAGAGGCCATCCTATCATGAACTCTGTTCGACTCCACTACCAATACCTCCGTCTTGTCAGGGTTCAGTCGCAACCAACTGGAGGCCATCCAGTCGTTAATCTTAGCCAGACAGATGTTAAGCACATCTACTGCATTAGATGTTCCTGGGGCAAAGGAAAAATATAGCTGAGTGTCATCGGCATAACAATGAAAACTCAAACCATACTTCCTAATGATCCCTCCCAGGGGCAGCATGTACACTGCGAACAACATTGCGGCCAGTACCGATCCTTGAGGGACTAGAAGACTGGGTATAGATGAAGAATTCCCCATCATAACCTGTTGCCTTCTGTTGGTAAGAAAGGACTCAAACCAGTTGATGACAGTACCGGTGAGTCCACATAGCTCCCTAAGGCAGACAAGCAACACACAATGGTCCACAGTGTCAAATGCAGAAGAGAGATCAAGGAGAACAAGAATTGTCCTGTCCCCCCGATCTCTTGCCCTGAGGAGATCATTCTGCACCCAAACAAGTGCAGTTTCTGTGCTATGTCTAGCCCAAAATGCCGACTGGAAAGGTTCGTACAACTTGTGAGTCATGAGATGCTCTTCCAACTGAAGCGCTACCACCTTTTTCACCACCTTCCCCAAAAATGGAAGGTTGGATATAGGACGGTAATTCGCTTTGATCTCCGGGTCCAAAGATGATTTCTTTAAGAGGGATCTCACCAGAGTCTCCTTCAAGGCATCCAGAAAGACCCCCTCAGAAAGGGAGCACCGTACAATCAAGGCAAACACTGGGCCAACAGAGTCAACGCATCTCATTAAAAAACGCATTGGCACCGGGTCCAGTTCACTAAAAGTATGCTTCATGTTGGCTGCCACCTCAGTAACCTCACTAACCTCCACTGGTCTAAACTCTCCCCAACTAGGCAGAGTGCTCTCAGAACACATCAGGCGACCATTGTCAGCTATAATATTATTAGCTGAAGAAGCCACCCACCGGATCGAGGACACTCTGTCCAAAAAAAAAAGGGAGCAAACTCCTCACAATCTAAATTAGAAAAAAAACTCCCGGGCTGCATACAGGCAGGATGAAGAAGCCTGTCCACAGTCTGGAAGAGTAAAGCTGGTCAGTTTTTCCCGGCAGCAATCTCCCTAGACAGGAACACTGCCTTCTTACGGTTGATTGCCTCCTGGTACGCACTATATGCGCACGCAGGACCAGTTTGTCCGCCTCCAGGCAGGATCTTCTCCAGCACTGCTCTAATCTCCGACCCATCTTCTTCATCTCCCCGAGCTCGCAGTTAAACCACAGGGACCTCAGGTATGAAGTTCTGGGTCATACACGGACAGGTGCGAGGGAGTTGATGGTGTCAGATAGCACCCTATTATAGGTATCAACCCCGACATCAACACCTCCGATGCATGCAGCACCCATCTCTAGCCTTCCTGAGGCAAGGACTTTAGAAATGGGCGCAGTACTCCAGGTGTGGCCTCACTAAGGATCTGTGTAGGGGAAGTATTACCTCTTCCCTTCTGCTAACAGTGCCCCTCCCGATGCATCCCAGAACCCTATTTGCTTTGATATATGGCTTGTTGCACTGACTCAATTGTTTGAGGGAGTCACTGATGATAACTCCAAGGTCAGATTCCTCAGCTGTAGTGCTAAGTCTCACCACACTCATCCAGTACTCTGTCCAGGGTTCTTGTTCCCTAGGTGCATTACCTTGCACTTTTTTATATTAAATTTCAGCTGCCAACCCTTAGACCACCCCTCTAGCTTTTGTATATCACTCTGCATTTCCCTGATTCCCTTGTCACTATCCATCCTCCCACAGAACTTAGTGTCATCTGTGAAGAGACACAGCCTGCCTTGGTTACCCTCACCAATGTCGTTAATTAACATATTGAAAAGAACCAGTCCCAGAACAGATTCCTGTGGTACCCTGCTTGTGACATCCCTCCCTCTCTGATAACTTGACCCCATTGACTACAACCCTTTGCTGCCTCGCCTTTAGCCAGTTACCTACCCAGTTTACTGTGACCTTAGTCACACTCAGATCCTCCATCTTCTTCAACAAGCATCTGTGAGGCACTGAGTCAAAAGCCTTGCTGAAGACTCCTCATCTAGTCCAGTTGGAGCCACAACCCCCTTTGCACTCACTGTGTTACTACAAGCCCCCTGATGTTGGGGAGTGCTAGCTAGGATCCCCTTCTTCTCACCTGGCACTGTGGTTTTCCTAGTTCCAGTCTCCACCACAGTCAGTTTAAATGTCTGATATCAAGATCAAACTTCTGCCCCAGTGTGCATGTCTCCTTTCTTGTCAGGTGAAGTCCGTCACCCTTGAGGTCTCCTGTCCCAGAGATCACCCCAATCCCCCACAAAGTGGAACCCCTTCTCCTGAAATCATCCCTTATGCCACCCATTAAACTCCTCAGTTACATCACACATTACCCTATCATGCTTGTCCTTCCTACCCCACACAGGGAGGACTTCAGAAAAAGGCCATGGACGCTGAGTATGCCACCAATCTGTCCACCAGTCTATGGCAGTTCAACTTCACCATCTCTATTGACTGGTTTGCCAAATCATTGATACCCAGGTGTACCAGCACCCCCAGCTTCCCCTGCTCCCTCTCCACCATCCTTCTTATCCTGTTTAAATGCATGACGTCCGAGGCACAAGAAAGGCACCAGAAAATCCACCTCCTGTCCACCCCCCCCAGAACCCTCTCTATCCCTCTAATCATCAAGCTCCCAACCACAAGACTCTCCTGGTAGACTTGCTTCCTGGGTGCCATAATCTTGTCCTGCTCTCTCCCATTGACTGTGTGGAGTCCCCACAACATAGTCCAGTGCCTGAGCCTCCTCTAGGGGGAGCAAAGCAAATCCCTTCTGACTTTTAATTAGTATGCTACTGTGAATCCCTAAAAATTAGTACATGTTTATACTATGACAGGAGTCAAACCCTGTCCTATTTTTATAGGGAAAATAAAACTACTAAAAAGACTGCTATGTTCTATCCTAGTTTGTTTGCCTGTCCTGGTCTATCTTTTCAAAATTTATTTGTGCAGCCATATTTCCATGAGACTTAGGAGCTGGTCCCTATGATGGACAGATGACCCTCTCCCATCCCTTGTACCTTGCCTGTACTTCCCTTTTTTGCTTCTCATGCTGTTGTTTTAGTTTTTCTTTTCTTCCCTTCTCCCCTCTACTAGAGTATATTATGATGTCCTTCCCCTCCATTAAAGCAGACTTACAAAGTCTGTAATTGACACTTAGTGTAAAAATGAATGTGAGCTGCTCCCCAGGCTGTGAAAAGGAGCCAATTTGTCATTCTAAAAACTAGAGGTTTGTTAAAAGAATTCATTACCCTGAAGGCAGGAAAGGGTTAATGTATATAAGTCTTAACTAGAGTTGTTTTTCTTATTTGTTTATTTATCTCAGGACACTAAGAAAGGACAGCTAATTGAGTGTAGTGTAAAGAGAACAAAAAGTCACAGGGAGGTCAGATCAGAAAACAAATGAGCCATCAGGAGGCTTAGAAAGTGGGGCTCTCTACACCTACGCACTCTGAACTCTCTGTGAAGAAGGCACAGACTGCCTAAGAAGCTGAGATCAAGAAAGACCTAACCTAGTCAAACAGGTTAACCTGAAGCTGTAAGTTATTGTTTCTTACAGCTTAGGAAGGGATCTACAGTTTTGAAACAAGCAAGAATTGTAGAGCAAATGTGGAGTGCAAAACACTTTGTTGAACTTTCTGTTTATAACTGATGTAACTGCCAAATCAGTTTTCCATGGTCTGTCTGTACTTCCTGACCTACTCCTCAAACACATACACAGCATAGTGGTGGTTCCATCGCTGCTTATGATATGGGGGCGCTACTGGACCTAGAGTTGCTTCCAATCTTAAATTACTATGTTTCTGTAATTCATTATTTTTTTTTTATTATTATTATTTTTTAATTCTTTGGTAACTGGGTAAGGCTCATTAGGCGCAAGACCAATTTTCAGGACCAGCCCAGGAGCACTGGGGAGGTTAAGTGACTTGCTCTGGGTCACACAGTATGCAAGTGGAGGTTGTGGGGATCAAACCCAGGTCTGTTGAATGTACTAAGTTCATTCACAGCTCATTAGTCTAACCTCTAGGCTATATTGCCAGCCCCCCAAATTAACATGTGTTAATACATTAATACAGCTATTGTCTAAATATAGAATAATGGATGGGGAAGTGTGTGATATGAGAATTTAATGCACACCCGAGGTGTGGGATGCTACATAAACCCCGAGGGCAAAGCCTGAGGGGTTTATCAAAGCATCCCACTCTGAGGGTGTGCATTAAATTCTCATATGCACATGTCCTCATCTTTTATTTTATACAATATACTGACGAGCAATTTTTTCCAGCTGAAGTGCTGTGACCCCCCCTCCACATCACAGTTTACTCAGTCTGTCATTCTCCACAGAGACACAGTCTCTCTTTCTCTACACACACACACACACACACACACACACACACACATGCAGTCTCTCCATACTAGAAATCTTACTGTGGCACCTAGGAGCACCAAATGTAGCAGCAGCAGCTTACACAGCTCCCCATGTTTCCAGCCTCCCACCCAAGAATCCTGAGCTGTGCAGCCATCCCCAGTCCTTCTCCCTCTTGTCCCACAGCACACTCTGCTGCCAATTTCTTGTTTTTTTTTAAACTTGCAGCTGAAATCACGATTACGATCACACTTACCTCAACAAATCAGCTACAGAGCTGTTCCTGCTGACGGTGTGCATCGCTTGAAGCTGGTGAATCGCAGGATCAACCAGATAGTTTAAAAAATGTACATTTAAGGTAGGGTCTATGAGATGAATAAAAAGATTACGAAAAGGGGAGGAATGGGATCTTACAGTGGCAGTTCCAAAGCGGTTCCTCTCTAACTAAGATACGGAACCGCCATATTTTTCAAACTGCTGAGCCCGCCCAGACACCAAAGCGGGAACCAATGAGGGAGCGCTCCCTTTTGATAGATGGAGCGTGAGAATGTCATAACAACCGACTGGTTGTTACGGGAAATAGCAACCGGCTGAGTCTATTGGAAAAATTGCTCGCCAGTTATTATAGTACTTTAATGTTTAGATACAGGCTGTAGCTACCTTTAAATTGGACGGCTAGATCCTACATGGCATGCACATAAACAGAATAGTCTTCTAGTCCCTGCCCCCCTTGTTGGGACTCTAGAACACTGGTCCTGCAAAGACTATGGATGGTAATCTTCAATTTTAAGAACAATGTCCCATATTGTTTGTTAAAAAAAATTGCCAACCTGCATAGTGGAACACAGAGATACAGAATGTAGAACATTCAATAAACTCTGTGTTATTCAGAAAGCGAGTCTGCACTTTTTAGACTTAAGCAGAATTACTGCAAGTCAGGTGAAGTCTAAGGCAAAAAATTGGCACACAGAATATGTAAGATCACAGAATTTACCAGAGTATCTTCTGTTAAGGATGGAAACAATAAAATATTCTACTCAACCTCCCAAATTGCAAAAGAATTTGAAAAAATGTATTCCAGTCTATACAAACCTGAGATAAAGTTTCAGGAAGGGCAACTAGACTCCTTTTTATCTAGCATAACTCTTCCCTTTATCCTTGAAAATGGCAGGTTGATTTTGAACAAACCTATCTGAAATGAAGAACTAGTTAAGACAACTATGTCTATTCTGTCTGGGAAACCATCCAGCCTGGATGGCTTTACATGGGAGTTTTACAAGGTTACTGCACAGGGCCCAGCCCCTCTCTTAAACAGGATTTTCTCTTATGCCTATTCATTGGGGGTTCTTCCTCCTTCCATGAGGAAAGCATACATCACTGTTATACCCAAAAAGGATAACCCCCCCCCAAAAAAAAAACTCCTTTGTGGCAATTATAGACCCGCTTCTCTTATCAATATGGACTGCAAAATCCTGGCAAAGATTTTAGCAAACAAACTTGATTGAGTGATCCAACTACTGATTTACCGTGGTCAAGAAGGTTCCGGAAAAGGAAATGTAATAGTGCTGATTTACTAAAGAAGGCCTTACATATTATCCTTGCTGCAAAAGGGATACTGTATCTTCAGATCCTATCCTTTTATTATTAGGTGCTGATAGGGCATTTGATAGGCCTGAGCGGGGGTATTTATTAAATATTTAGGCTAAGTATAATCTAGGGGACTGCTTTTGTAAGTGGGTTAGTGTTTTACACTATAAAATGTCTGCAAAAGTGAAAGTATGGCTATTTTTCAGACACATTTGAAATCTTCAGAGGAACCAGACGGGGGTGTCCACTCCCCGCGTATTAGTTTGTCTTTAGAACCTTTACTTATTAAAATTAGATCTTCAGAGCCCCTGATGGAAACATATAATAGTATGAAATAATCTAAGTTGGTGAAACCAAAATTCCAGAAGGCACACATCACAGTAATACTAAAACTGGATAAAGACCATACATCGGTCATCAATTACAGACCCCTACTAAACACTGGTGTCAAATTGCTAGCAATGATCCTAGCACTTCGGATCAACAATATCTGGGAGCCACTCATAGGAAGGGAACAAGTGGGATTCATCCAATGGCAGTTGGCTTCTGATCACATGAGGAAAGTGTTACATTTGATGTCAACATCCAGGGACTCGAAGACACCAGCAGTGGTCATGTCCCTGAATGCCAAGGAAGCATTTGATAGGGTGTCCTGGGGTCTTCTCTTCCAAACTGTGGGATGCATAGGATTTCCAGATAGTTTTATTGACTGGGGAAGGATGTTATATTCACAACCATCAGCACAGGTCTCATGCAATGGGGTGCTGTCAGACCAATTCCCTCTACTTTGAGGGACAAGACAGGGTTGCCCCCATCTCCATACCTATTTGACCTGTATCTAGAACCCTTGACACCAAGAATTAAATGGAACCAAAACATATGAGGTATTAAAATCAGGGACAAGAGCCGGCCTGCTGGTGCAGCGGTAGCACTACCACTTGTGATGCCAGCAACCTGGGTTCAGTAGTGAGCCTGGGTTGCTGGAGGGCCAGCGGGGGGGGAGGATTGAGTGCCCATCAGGCTGCTCTCCTTCTCTGGGAAGGGAAGGTTGCAAACCTCACTGCTATACTGCCACCTGGTGACCACAGGTGGTGGTGTGGACGAGGGAGCAGTACAGGAAGGGGGAGGATGAGAGCCTGAGAGATGGCACGTGTCTGTGTGCCTTCGTCTCACTGGCCCTTCTTGTATTCTGATGTCTGCAGGGGTCAGGACCAGAAAATGGGAAAATCCCCATGCCGGCACCTGTAGATCGGTTCCTGCACCGGCCGGAGGGTTTGAAGAGGCTGCCGCTCCTGGTGCATGCTCTTCCCCTGAAGGATGGAGGGGAAGTGGGGACTCCTCCACCCCACCGGGGGGCAAACCGGAGGTTCAAGCAACATTGGAGAGTGGGGTACTCATAAGGAAACAAGTGCCTCTCAGCCCCCTCTGGTGCTAGCTGTGGGGCTCATTAGAGACCCCGAAGAAAGGGGTTGCCATGGAAGTGCAGGGGATAAAAGAGTAAGTATAACAAAAAAAAATACGGGATAAGGCTTACATCATATTCACTTGTGCAGATAATGCACTGCTACATTTAAAAAGCTGGGGAAATCTATCCCAGCTGCCTTGCAGGTAATAAACCAGTTCAGCCAAATGTCAGGGTACAAACTGAATCTCAAAAAGAGAACTGTATAGCCCCTGAATTATAACACTAGTAAAGAGGACATCATGCAATGGGGAGAAATATGATCTCCAAACACCCTTGAATGTCTGGGAATTATGCTAACCAAGTCACATACCTTCCTGATTGAATCCAGCATTAATGGGATATCCCAGGACATTAAACAGGATCTAATCAGATGGGCTGAATTACCCCTTACAATATGGGGTGGAATATCAACTCCTAAAGGAAAACTACATCTCATATCTTGTCAATTTTATTTGTTTCTATGTCAACAGACAATTATTTTTTGTGTAGTGCTGCATGAACTGCACTGGCTGCCAGTTCAGTGGCGGATCACCTTCAGAGTCGGATTACTGATTTATAAAGCCCTACGTGGACTTGGCCCGGACTACCTAAAAGAGCTCTTGTTTCCTTACTGCCCTGAGCGATTGCTCTGTTCAGCAGACAAGGGGTTGCCAGAGATTCCAAGGGTAGTTTTATAATCTTCAGGGGCCTGTGCATTTATGTACGCGGCCCCAGCCATTTGGAATTCTCTACCCCATCGGCTTCGGGAGTGCGCGACCTTGGGGGGGGGGGGTTAAACAGGCACTGAAGACTTATTTATGGAGCAGGGCATACTGTGACTAATAAGGTTAATTCTTGGATTTTACTGTGTATTTATTATTGCTGTTTTATCCATTGTTTTAAGTTTTGTAATGTGTCTTGACAATTGAAAGGCGCATAATAAATAAAGATATTATTATTATATAAATATTCGCTTTAGTTTGTTTTCACTGTTTATGCTAGTCCCTTGTAGCTATCCTGGGGTCTTTATTTTATGGTTGTTGAAATCTCATTGTCCATGACAGCTGCATTAGCATATGAGAACAATGATGTCACAGCAACCATTTACACCATTTATCTATACACTGAGGGCCAGATATTCAAAAGAGTTGAGCCATGCACAATAGGGTTGCGCCTGCGCAAGTCCGAAATTGCGCCATTCTGCAATATTCAGCAGGAGGCAGTTGTGCCCCTGAAAACATGCTGAGCAACAGCACAACGCTAATGAAGGCATGAGCAACCGAAGGGGGAGGAACCATGCATAAACTGCACAGCCCGATATTCAGCCTGGCTGTGCAGAGTTGCTGCGCGCAACCCCTCACCTGCACCTGCACAACTTTAGGCAAAAAAAAAGGATCAAGTCGAGGGCCACCCACAGGTGAGCTGTCACATTGCAGGCGCAACACAGCAGTTGCCACCTGTGGTGGCCCTCCACTTGTTCCTCCCGTGCCCCCGCAGCCCGATTGTGGGCATAATAGTAACCCCCCATAGCCTGATTGCAGGCAGCAGAGTAGTCCCCTGCAGCAGCCCGATCACGGGCATAATATAATGTTTCTCCCCACCCCTCGACTTGCCCGATCGCTGGCATATCACTCCCCAACCCCGACTAGCCTTATCTGGCATACATCACTCCCCACCCTCGACTCAGCCCGACACAGACATAACGTCAAGCCCCAAAGACCAATATCCTGGTGGTCCAGTGGACCAAGCCCGATCATGGGCATAGGTCAAACCCACCCCCAAAGTCCAATATCCTGGTGATCTACTGCCCCCACCCACCCACCCACCCACGGTGCCCACCACCCCGCCCGTCAGCCGCTGGTGGCAGCACCACCCACCTGCCGCCTCACCAACCGACAGCTTGGTAGGTTGCACACCATTGATTCAGAGCAGAGACACGGAATGCAGCCTATATGTATAAGGCAGTCCAGATATGTGAATGAATTCATTCACATATCTGGACTGCCTTGTACGGTATGGGGCTGCATGCCCATTGGCTCTTGTTCTGAACCAATGGATGTGCAGCCCCACCGAGCTGTCAGTCGGCAGGTGGCGGGTGGCAGGCGGGTGGGTGCTGCCGCTCACGGCTGATGGGGAGCGTGCAGGGGCTCGGTGGGTGGGGTGGGGCCAGTAGATCACCAGGGATATTGGACTTTGGGGGTGGGTTTGACCTTATGCCCACGATCGGGCTTCATGGTCCACTGGACCAGCAGGATATTGGTCTTTGGGGTTGACATTATGCCCATGATCGGGCTAGTCGGGGTGGGGAGTGATGTATGCCTGTGATCGGGCTAGTCGGGGTGGGAGGTTGAGTACTGTGGCGCCCGATTGCTGCTGGGGGGGCAGAATACTGTTCTGCCTGTGATCGGGCTGCAGGTGGTGTCGGTCCCCGATGGCTGCTGCCTGGCACAGCGCCAGGCACAAGTCGTCGTGGATCGGCACACCTGCATGCTAATGGCATGCAAATGGGTCTGTAATTAGATGCAAATGACCCCACTGTGCACCTTGCATAAATTATGGCCCCATTTACATGTCACCTTTTGAATATTGCAGGTTCGTGCATGGTGCAATGGAACTTGCGCCATTGCATCTGAATGCTCCACTCTGACCACTTGTGGTGGCGCAAGTTCCACTGCGCCATGCATAGTGGCTGTGGCCAGGGGGCGATATTCAAAGAAGTTGCTCAATAGCGCAACTCCATTGAATATCGTCCTGGCCACACCCCTACGCAACTTTTTTGAGCAGCACAAGGGCTTGCGCCACAGAATGGCGCAGTTTGAATATCTGGCCCTGAAAGTACAGATATTTTTATTTTAGTTTTTGTTGACTGGGAAACATCCTGACAAAACTGTCTGGAAACATACAAACTGAATGCAATTTAAAGGGAAAAAAGCCTGCGTTACAACTCAGACAGTTTGCAAAGCTAACTGAAGGTAAATATGGTATTTCACACTTTGCTGCACCTTGTTTTGCTTGAATTCTAATTAAGCAGAAAGAAATACTGTGGAGTCTAAAGGGTGCAGACACATCATGTTCCCATATGCTGATAGAGCTCTCAAGGACAATGAGATTTCAGCAGCCATAAAACGGAGATTCCTAGGATAGTTACTGGGGACTAGTATGAACAGTGAAAATAAACTAAAGCAGTCACATATGCCCCTAACAGCCACATGAAAAGAGTTGTCTGCTGACATGGAAAGAAACAAAATGTATAAGATATGAAGGTGTAGTTTTCCTTTAAGATGAATGTGCTTCCGAGATTTTTGTACTGCATATGCATAACTGAAGCATTCTTTAGTAGCAAATGGTTTATCAGGGTATGTTCTGTCTTCTCGGAATTCCTCTGGCAAGGGAAAGTACCCTGCAGATCATACTCTGAATTGACCCCTCTGAAGCAGTAGGGTGGGCTTCAACTATCTGCCCTATATGTTTATCACTTGGTGGTTGAGGCTGGCAAATTTCTAATCTGACCAGCTTACAGACTACCTGGAGAAATATAACATTCTTTGTGACCAGCAACATGGTTTCAGACTAAGGCATAGCACCACCACTGCCCTGCTCGAATTCTCAGGAGTAATCCACAAGGCCTTGGACAAAGAACTCCTCACCGGAGCTGTGTTTATTGATCTAATGAAGGCATTTGACACTGTCCACCATGGCCTACTGATCAGTCAACTACAGACACTTGGGCTCTCCTTGGACTCTGGTGCCTGGATAAAAAGCTACCTTGCCCAACGCACCCAGGTTGTAAAAATATCTGGAATCCTCTCAGACCCTAAGCCTGTCCTCTCAGGAGTTCCGCAGGGATCCATCCTAGGCCCGCTACTTTTCAGCCTCTTTCTAAACTCCCTCCCTAAATCCTGCCCGGAACAAATCATCCTCTATGCTGATGATGCTGTGATTCTATCCTCACACAAAGACCCTAACCTCTTACGCCACAGCCTACAACACGCGTTTGCCAGTGTTGAGGAGTGGTTCGTTGGACACAAGCTAGTCCTAAACCACAAAAAAACAAAGTCTGTGCTCTTCGCTAGTCCGCAGAACAAGAAAAGACAAGCTCCACTTACTATCAACACTTCCCTGGGAATCACCCTTGAACGAGTGAATATCTTTAAATATCTTGGAATCACATTTGATCAAGGCCTTGTCTTTGCATCACATATTGATGGTATTTCCAAAACTATTAATCAGCGGCTCGGGATACTCTACCGCAACAGACAACTTTTCACCCATCCAGCACTGAAGCTAGCTATTCAATCCTCGATCATCTCAGTCATCGACTATAGCTTAATTATTTATGGGTCCGCCCCTCCAAGTGCACTGAAACGGGTCACAACCTCCCTAAACAAGGCATGTCGGCTGCTTACAGGTGCTCATTGACTTACTCATACCTGTGAACTCTATGCTGATGTAACCCCCCTGCAAATGGGGGTTCCCAAAAGACTTCCAGGAGCTTGCTTGAATGCTCCAAGCATGAATGGTGTTTGGCATTTAAGCCATTTATCAGTGAGTGTTTTTAGAACCTCTGGTACTGTCTCTTTAAGAGCTGTCTGCTTGCAGACATAATTAGTTTTATGGGGACTGTGTGCTTCTCTGAGTACCACTCGAGCTGCTGCCAATTCACTTCATTTTGCAGTCACTAGGAGTGCAAAGGGAACCTATCTGAAAGATGTAACTGTTTGCCAGAAATTATTTAGAGTAATAATGAAATTACAGTTTGTCTAACCTGCTTTCTTTGCAGTCAGAACTGTGTCTGCTAGTTCCCATTCTAGTTTTGAACTGCTGAACTGGACCAATCAGTGTGGGGTAAGCTAGCTCTAAAATGGTGCCTTGGACTAATCAGAACTTGGACTCATAATCTGAGCCCGCCACAAGAGGATTGTATGGGCAGTGACTCTGGGAGATGTAGTTAGACTTCAGTGCCTTTTGGACCAACAGCAGCAGTCTATTGTGAGTGACAGCCAATCCAGTCAAGAACTGGGAGGAACTCAAAGGAAGTGCCCGGTTTTGTCGGTTGGAGTTTCAGTTGAGCTTTGGCAGTGAAGAAGGAAGGAGCCTTGTGCTTTTTCAGTGTGCAGTTTTAGTCAAAAAACGTGTGTAAGGCCCAGAGTTCCGGTCTGCAGCTTGTGTAACAGCTTGTTAGGACTGAATCCGTCCTGTGAAAAGAATCAAAGGATATCTGAAGAGTAGAAACCAGGCTCACCCTGTAGAAGACTGGAGGAATTGCTGAAAATTACACTGTATGTCAGGAACTGAATCTGCTGTGTGTTCTCCCGGTATTGTGCAGTAATTGCGATCGGGATACAGATGCAGCCTGCCTGGTATAGTGCTTTCTTTTATATGGATGTGAAGAGGTTTGTGTACCTCAAGTGAGCCCTGCTGACATTGAAGGACCCTATCTTATTTGGAGGTCGTGAGTACTAATTCAGGGTCACTCCCTGTTGAATTGCCACATTAAATCCAAATGGAATTACTGTACTGCTGACTGTTTAATTCTCCTTTTCTGTGTGAAAGGGCCCCTACCAGCTGCCACGGTTTGGACCAGCCACTCAGGGCTTGGGTACCCAGGGACAGTAACTGATAGGGATAGGCCTGTGCACAGAGCCATAGGTAGATTATTAGAGTGATAAGCTAATTAACCTGATTTCCCCTGTCCTTGTTATATCCCCCTAAATAAATCAGAGCTGCTTGTTTCAGCAAAGTTATACTGCCTGAGGTATTTGTCTATGTTAAAGTACTGTACTGTGATTGTTGCACTGTATCTCATTTCACAGGAGGTCCCAGTGCCGAACCAGACCTGGGGTAAGTGTATACTGTGAAGGTAATTCTGATATATGTGTGGGCCACTAGTGGGAAGGAAGGGGGGTTGCAGTGTCCCAGAGGGCTGTGACCAAGTTAGTTTAACTATTGCAAACCCTGACCTCTGGGTGGAGGCACCCGCCATTGGATCCAGGCCCCTCAACCTGTTAGTGGCAAATCAGGCAGGGGTAGTAGCCCCTGGGATAGCGCCATCTAGGGGTTACACTGATATTGGGTGGTTACAACTATCAAACCGGTTAAAGTTCTTCACCTGCCTAATGGCCAACAAATCCATCATGGGCCTCACCCCACCCTGCATTCAAGGCCTGCTATGCCAGAACTCAAGTGCACGATCCACCATAAGATCAGAAACCCAGCTTCTACAGGTCACCCACTGTCGGACCACACATGGTCAACGATCATTTGCCTATCATGCCCCCAACTGGCTAAATACTCTCAGCACCTCTATTACCTCCTCTAACTCATTAGGTGCTTTTAAATCAAGACTATTCTCTCACCTAGCCACTTCAAACTCCTGTGACTGCCTTGTTTAATCTTCTATTCTATTCTCACTCCTCCTCCTCCCTTGCCCTATTACTTGACAATGGCCTGCTAATGGATCCTCGTCTCCTACAATTGGTCTGCTCTTTCCTCCTACCCCCCCTTTTCCTCTTTTCTTACTTAAACTGCCTAACTTACCTCCTTTACCTATCTTCCCTCCTCACTTGCTTTCTATACTGTGAAAGTGCTTAAGTGATTTATCTGCTGTACATTAATGTCATTAGATTTTAACTATTTGTGCGACCCTGTACCTCTATTTGTCTGTAACTGATTTTGACATGGAACCTTTGTAAAAGAGCCTTGGCTCAAAGGTATTAATTCCTAGATTTTACAATAAACAATAATCTGGAGTGGCTCAGATGCAGATACCCAAACAAACAATTACACTCCATGTTGGTGGGTTATAGAAGCAGATGTTTTTAAGAAGGCCTACATTAGTATGCAAGCACTACCATATCTTGCATACACTAAACTCCCTAACAGCCTAAAGCACACACCATTGGGATGGGCTGCTTAGAAGCAAGGCACAGTTATGTAAAATAATGGAGTATCTTCCACATAGGGATGTCCACCAGCCTTTACAAAAAACCTAACATGCAAACAGGATCTAAACCACTTTGAAGTGATTTCCTTCCCCAGGAAAATTTACAGGCAGTGCAGAATCTCCTGCTGGGAGAAGGCCTTGCCCCATTACACACGTTTCAGGTTAGCTGCAAACGCTATTAGTTGAGCGGCAGTTTTCATTTGTATCAACAGCAGCTTAAAGATGCATAGTACAGGTTTGAAAATATCTCCCCACAGGATTCAACGGGGCACATCTCTGTTCTCTCCCTGGCAGGATGTCACAAAATGTCCGAGCCCAGGGGCATGGTGAGTGGACCAGGAAGTGAAAAGGATCCGCTGCCCGGTGTTTTGGCCAGAGTTACGATCCCTTCCCTTCCTTACAGGACAGCAGTAAAGCTTATAATTTTGCTACAGAGGGACTATCGCCGCAGCTGGGTAATGGGCTATGAAGCCCAACAGTGAGTCTCACAACTTCACTTTAAGGCATTGGTTAGACCAAGGACCAAGCGGTAGTAGCATACAGAGAGTGGCATAACGAGGTACTTTCCACTCTCTGAATAGAGAAATCTGTTGCAAGTATGCAGAAAAACATGAAACGCTACATACACAAACTGGAGAAGCTATATACATTATTAAAGGGACACTATCAACCCCCTTAGGCCTCAAAGTGTCCCCAGTTTAAAAAACACATTTTATGACTGCCAACATTCTGTAAAGACTGCTGATGCAGCTGGTCGTTTGATTCTGATTCTTTTTTTCTTAAAAAAAGTGAAAAACAGACTGCCCACCACGCTGGTGTTACCGCAGCAACACAGGTTTGTTTACATTCCTTGATCAGCTCCCGGTGCATGTTTCCTGGACTTGAGAACACCCACAACACAGTCTGGCCCCTCATGATGCAGTGGGAGTTTAGGAGGCTACTGCCTCATGAGTGACTGCACTGTGTGGATGTGTTTCTAGTGCTCAGGAAGTATACAGTAAGCACAAATCCAGAACTGTAAACAAAACAAGGTTGTTTATAAATATGTTATCATGCATTTCAGTTCTACTAAACGAGACAGACAAAACAAAACAGCAACATCAATGAATTTTGGAGAAGGTAAGCAATCATAAAATGTAGGTTTTTAACTAGAAATAATATGGTGAAAAACAGGTTGACAATGTCCCTTTAATGCTCGAATGAGCCCAGACTTGGAGACAAGGCTTAGTCTGATGTATCTTACTGGACTTGTACCATTATAGATTCAATATGTCTTCAGTTTTTCAGCAGACTAAAACACACCATTTTTACATGATTATTTGTATCTGTAGTTGGTTTTCATGTAGTAATGATTAGGATTTAGAGGTATGTGTGTCAGCTAACAGATGAACTTACATGGATTGTATGTAACCCACATGTGGCCTGGATTCTTTTTACCTTTTGTACACTTTTGGTATTCTCCTTTGTATTGTTATTGTGTATTATACTGTCCTTTTTTATTTAACTTTGTACATAGTTCAGGTGTTGATGATCCAAGTTCATACTCCAGATGTATGTTTATGGAAATTATAAAATAAACTTGGCTTTTTAAAAAAAATTAAATCTTCAGCTGTGATCTCAGGCATCAATCTAAGCCAGAAACATAAGGTGATGGCCTACGCAGATAATATGCTTTTACTCCTGACTACCTCAACTAACTCTTTACCTCCATTATTAAGTAACATTGAAGAGTTTGGTAAAGTTTCTGGCTTTAAAATTAATTTGGAAAAGTCAGAGGTGCTATGACTCTCCAATACATTGGACCCTCTTATGTTTGCTACAAATAAGTTCAGGTTAGCATCATCGGGAGTGAAATTTCTTGGTATTATCTTAATTGCAGTCATAAACAAAATAGCCCATACTAATTTCACTCCTTTATTTGAGACACTAGAATTAGATCTGCAGGGGGTGGCGCCTGATGGTTTTATCATTGTTGGGTAAAATCCAGGCCATTAACATGGTGCTAGCTCCCAAAATTTATAACCTTTTACACCACCTTCCTTTACTCATCCCTGTCCCTATCTTTAAAAAAAAAAACTATACTCATTATTATGAAAATACATCTGGGAGGATAAACCACCAATTATACAATGGTGTGTGACAATCCTGTAACCTCATTGGCCAAAACATGTCACATGACTGTGGGTAAATCCTGCATAACCCACGACTGAGGAATAGCATTTATAAAAAAAAACATAAGTAAACACATTTTAAATTTATTTTACACATGGGTCCATTGTAGAATCGCAATAAGGCACTCTAGGGTGTGAGTTATTGGGTGATTTACCCACTTCTTGTGTGGTTAAGTCACTCGGCTGCACCTCGTGACGCACCACACAAGGCGTGGGTAAATCCCCAATTACCCACACCATGTTGTGCCTTATTGCTTAAATATATCACTTGTTAAGTTACAACAACCCAGGGCATTTGGTGGGCTTAGTCTGCCAGAAGTCCCTTATTTCTAAGCCAATTTTTTAAATGCTTCCTCTAAGGAATGGGTAAAAATAACTAGAGTCCTGGAATGGCACTCTGCTCTTCCCCCACACTGTCTTTTATGGGATAATAAGTTGCTTAAATTTAAAGGCAAATGCCTAAACTGGAAAAGCTGGAAAGATAAGGGAATTCGGGTATCTGAATGATATATTAGACCCAGCAGTGCTTCTCTTACAGTATGTCCTTCTTGGATTTGTCATGCAAGTTTCATCTTTCAAGCATAGAATTCCACAGATACTTGCAAATTAGAGTCATATTAAGTAAGAGTATTAATGTGTGTGTAATATTACCTTCCGCACATATACTTGACAAAGTATTCTCCACACATAAGGGATATAATGTCATCTACAATATGGTTATTGAGACAAAAGTTAATAAGATAGAACTCTGTATCCCAAAATGGGAACAAAAGCTTGGTATCACTATTTCCTTGGAAGAATGGAACAGTTGCTGGAGAAATATTCTCAAATCATGTAAGGCGTCAAAATGTAGACTAACCTATTATAAAATACTGCATACTGTAGACGGTACTATACCCCAGCCAAACTTGTTGAGTTGGGTATTTCAAATGATAGTAATTTTTGGAGATTGTTTGACAGAAACAGGCCCTCTTTCCCATATTGTATGGTCATGTGGACAGCTTTAAACATTCTGGGACATGGTGCTGGGGCCTGTGAAATTATTACAGGAAAAAATATTATTTCTGGAAAGCTTGTTATGTTGGGCATCATCCCAGAACTACAAAACTGGTTAGATTTTCAGAAATCCTGGCTGTTAGTTGCACTTATCACAGCCAGAATACATAATATTTAGACACCGGAAACAAACAATCTTACCAACTCTTTCAGAATGGTTAGAGGAGATTGCAACCAGAGGTAGTTGTGAAAGATTAGCTCATATCAAAAACAATAGACTTGATTACGTTTCTGGACATCTGGAACCCTTATTTAGACTTTATGTTCTGTAAATCGCCCTTTTAATACTATTACAGTTTTACACAGATTAATTAGGATAGTAGTTGTATTTGAATAGAGACATTCTTGTCTTTGTATTTTCTTATAAAGTATTGTCTCTGATTGCACTGCATTGATTAAGGTTTTTGTTTATTGTACCTTTTTTAAATGCTAAATGCTTGTATTATTATTCTGAGCAAATTTCAATAACATTTTAATTAAAAATAAAGATACAAAACACTCGAGAGTCACCATTTTATATGAATGGTGCTTGAAACGTTTTGCAAGAAATACAGTTTTTATTCAAGTCCATAAAATGTTCAGGCACTCGATTCAGAAGATAGTAAAATTTGCACTGACATTTTAATTAATAAAGGTCTCTGTGAGACCATAATAGGTGCTTGATTGAAAGTTCACCCCCTACCTCGGGGTTATAACAAGCCTGAATACTGGATCTGGTAGCAGTCTGTTTGAACTGAAGAAATGTTTTTACCTGCTATAATCATCCATAAACTAAATGGCACTTCCCATGCTGAAACAGTATATTGAATCCCCTTATTAAATGGGGGTTACTCACAGCCATGTATATGGGCACTACACAGTAAAACCAAATGTCCATTAACCTACATTTCTTCATCCAACGTGGCCTCCATTGTGCTACCCAGCTGTCTCAAAATCAACTGGGCTAACTCCGTCGCCTCTTCCGGGTCATTAAACAGAAAGGGCTGACTATTCCCCTGCACTTTCAGCTTAGAGAGAATCAAAAACTGGCACTGTACCTTCCTAGTACACAGAATGGCCAATACTTTATCAAAGACCTTTCTTCTGATTTGTGTAGAGTATGACAAGTCGGGGAACAGGGACACGTCTCCATATTTCAGTCACTAAAGGTGCTTGTCAATCCCCAGGATTCTGTCTAAAGCTCCTACCCTAGTGCAAACTATCAGCAGGGTTTGTGGTTCAGTGCTGCCCACCCTATAATTTCCATTTCCTCCTTGAATGCTGCTAAGCGTACTTTATATTGACACCTTTTAATAGTTGTAACCTGATGAAGGACTAGGACAGGTTGGTGTCGGTACATAGAAGGATTGCCAGGAAGATCCAGGGATGGTAGGACTTTCTCACATGCAGCTGCCCTAGAAATTGGCACATTCTGGTAAGGTTTTTAAAAAATGAATACAATATTGATCAAGCTCAGTCATAATATATTAATACTGTCACTGAGACCACTCACTCGGTTTTAAGAACGGTCTCCCATTCTTAGGGTATCAGGACCGTTCACCTTTGGGTCACAGTTCTTATACCCTAAGAATGTGTGTAAGACCACTCTTACAACCATCAAGAGTGGTCTCAATGGTGGCACTGCTATACATAATAGCATATTTGTAAGTGTAGTGAAACAAGTGGGTTTTCACCTTTCCTTTCACATTGCTAGTAAAAACAAAGTCAGTAGAATTCTGGTACTGTGATATCAGAAACTGCCAACTACTTGTGAGTCCAGTGGATTTCAATGAGAAACTACATATGTTTTTCTGTCTTTTGCAAAATAAATAGAGGCTTCTTTTGGCAACAGACTTTGCCTTTTATATGTTTTCACTGTTATAGTACATATGTATGATTTTACAGTTTTTAAAACAGTAATTATGTTTCTCTTTTCTTCTTCATGAGTCATGTCTGGTTAGGAAGAATATGTCACCTGCTAAATTATAACGAAAGATCAGAGGCTATCAAAAATCACATATTTCTAATAAATATATAAGATTGTGGTAGTAGAAAGCATTATTTCTCTACACAAATCAATAAACAGTTTTGCAGTTTCTCCTTGGAATGCAAGAATTCCATTGGATTCTTTTTTACTAGCAGCTGGCAAAATATAAATAAAATGATGAAGAGGTAATTAAAGAAACAAATACAAAGTGATTAAAGAGGCATCTAAAGGCCACACACCTTCGTTCCTTAAGGTACACATCCTAATTAAGCACTTGTTCTTTAATATCTTTTTAAGAAATAAGGTACTTGCAGGGGTTACATTAATCATTTTCTAATCACCCCCATGGGTGTAATGTGGCACAAGGTGAATTGAATAATGTAACCCCTGTGAGTACCTTATTGCTTTTATAGCAGTGGGAAACCATGTTTTTATCATGTTGTATTTTCAATTTTTTTTTCTTTTAAATACCTTGTTGGTGATGTTAAATACTGTAGTCCATCCACTCTGTTAAGTTCTAAATTGGAGCTGGAATCAAGCGTAACCATTCTGAGAGCTCTGAGGCATGTCTGCGATGTGTGTACGGGTAGTGAAAAATTCCATCGCATCTGTCATGAGTACAAAAATTTATTTGCTTGCAGTTCAAAAAATGAAAAAAGCTATTTGGTTTACATTTTGTGATTATTTCTCAACAGCAATATACTAATGATTGCACTGTGCAAAACACTGTCTGAGTACTATGCTGCACACTTTGCAGTGTTGCCATGGTGACACTTGTTATCGATAGTAACCAGTCTTACTTTTAGTTAAAGAGAAGTCATTTTGGTATCCTCCATGTGGTTGTCATGACAGCTGTATGGAAGCAAAGCAAAAAACTCATGATAATGCAGGGGGCTCACTGTATAATGAATTGTAGATGGTATGGATTGCATTCCTTTTTTGAGGCTATTGTTAATGGTTATTAAAACATTTGACTTGTGTCTCACTGGGTGTGAGTGTGGAATACATAGAGGAATTTGAATTTTACAAGTGGGACTCTGGACAACATACGGGTTTTCTTTTTTTTCTTTAGATAAAAACGTGTCATGGGAGGAAACAGAATAACAACATTTGTGACCGATTTCTGTTCTCATCCCTTTTTTCCTAATAAATGAATGTTGCTTTGGAGGTCTTCTGTTTTCTTTCTGTTTTTGGTACATTTAGACACTTTTATCGATACTGTTGCTTCAGTCCATAGACGCCGCTGTCTTTAAGGTGATTGTGATGGACACAGAAAATGGCACTGCATAGAGCTATCATAGCATATCACTGAACAAAGCTGTTCATCCTAGAATTCCAGACAACCCTTATACAGAAAGCATGCTACAGTGTGAACAGGCTATACATGGCAGTTAATTAAAGAATCATGTAACCATTCTGAGCCTGCACTAGCCAATAGCATTGCAACATTTACAAGCCCATTGCTATAATCCAGGATGACTGAGGTAACACTTTCTGTCTTGCATGTTATACCAAAACATATGGTGTATAAATTATAGGGGCGCAGTATTGACCCTATAGTTAGGGTTGAGTAGAGGGCCCGGGGGAACCGGCAGCTGAGTGTGTCATCTAGGGGCGGGGCTCTTCACTACAAAAGCCTGCACTGCCCGCTAGTGCGAGCGTGAGTGGTGCAAATGCCACTCCCAAAAGAAATGTACTAGGATCAAGGTATTTTTACATGAGCACATAGTAATTTCCCTAAATTATTAAGTATTTTTATATGCTTTTCTAAGGATACTGGAGTGGTGTTAAAGATTGTTCAGTCCCAGGGTTTTACTGTTGGTGGGGGGGGGAGAGAAATTGGATATTGATATAAATTATTTATTGATTTGCTAGGAAAATTGCACACAATGTTGCTATATTTCATTGTTTGTAGCGTTTTGACCATTCAAAACAATTTCACTTACCATGGTTTGGTTCCAGGAAATGCTTCTCTTCAGGCTGAAATTGTTCAGAATCCTGATTGGTTTACCTCACTGAGTTGGGTGAACCAAGAAAATGGCTCTGTACATTATTTCATTTTCTAGAATGATGCTTTTTTCAGGACAAAGAACTGTAGCTGTAAAACTTTCGGGTATCATTTCCTTCACTTTAGCATTGGTTAAAAATGGACTATTTCTACGTGAGAAAGAAACTACTACAATAGGATTAGGTTAAGAAGGTTGTTAGCCCTATTATTGTTAATCTCTGGGTCTGTCTACCCTCACCCCGGCCCTCATTATCTGGGTGGTAGTGATTCTGACCCAGTTTTATCTTTGAATCATGATATTGCTTCGAGTGTTCTAAAAGTTGTGCACCTAAATATACAAAGTTTACCGTTTACCTGCTAAATGGAACTAATTTATTGTGTGGGTTGAACAGCGTAGATTTGACATTATTACCCTATCTGAAACTGGTTAAACAATGAAATTGAAGATTTTGAGGTTTCTTTGGAGGGATATAACCATTATAGACAGGATAGGATTGGAAAGAGAGGTTGAGGAACAACGATTTATGTCAATACTAAATTTAAATGGTTTTTTATTGGATCATACTGGAGGAAACTGTAACTGTGATTTAATAATGGTTGACCTATTACTGGGTCAGGATAAACAGCTGATCATCAGCTCAATATATATACCACCAGGATGTTTAGGGATTGGAATGGGCTTAGTTACAATGGTCAAAGAAAAAAAAAACTGCCTGTAAACAGAGAGTGGATAATGCTGGGAGATTTTAACTATGACTGGGGTTCCAACAAAAAAAATGACACAAAGGAATCCTTTCTGGACTTAGGTGCTCAACAGATAATTGAAGATGTAACCAGATATAATTACAAAACTGGTAAGGGGTCCACCCTAGACTGGACAGTGGTCACACGCATAAATGAGATCACTAATTCTGGTGTCTTGTCAGATGCTATTAGGTACATTGAATCTAGGAACTTGAAACAACTAAATCCTGAATTTGTTAATGAGGCATGCATGGAGGTTGATTGGGCCCAGCTTGATTCTATTACAGAGATGGATGTATTACTTGAAACATTCACAAACAAATATATATATATATATATATATAATCAATAAGGTTGTGCCAAAAAAGAAGATGAGGATAAGAGCTAACAAAAACAAATGGATAACTCAGGATCTATTAAAGTTAATGAAATCCAGAGATAACATGTAGAAATTATATCAGATAAACAGGGATGTAAATCGCCTACAGAAATATAAAATGTTGAGGAACAAATGTAAATCTGAAATTAGAAATGCAAAAAATGCATTTCTGTCTGACTGAACAGAAAAAAATCCTTTGGCAACCCTAAAAAAAAAACTTGGTAGACCTTTAATAATTTATTGGCCAGAGGCTCAAAGGAAACAGTGATTTAATTACAGGATGGTGAACAGTTAGTAGTCCCAGACTTGTGTCCGAGTTGTTCAATGATTTCTTTGGAAACTTGGATAGATTTTGAACAAATTCCTCAGTCTTTCCCCTTACAAATACACAGCAATCATCTAGTACTGACATGCATCCCAAATTTTATTTAAAAAAAGTCCCACCTGATCAAGTTAGAAAATATGTCTTAAAACAGGATCCCAGGCCCTACGTTGGTCATGATAATAGTAATTTTAGAGTTATTAAGCTAGGAATTAAGTCCTTTTCTCAGCCTTTAGCAACCATCTTCAATTTGTCGCTGCGCTTCTGAGTTTTTCCAAACTAGTGGAAACAGGCTATTTTTAAACCAATTCTTAAAAGCAGTAACCCAGTTTGTGTTTCAAACTATTGTCTGATTTCTTTATTAGCACCTCTTTTAAAGATATTGGAAAAAATAATTTTGTATGACAATTGAACACCTTGAAAAGTATTATTTACTACAGAGTGTTAACATGGTTTCAAATCTAAGCACAACACAGAAACGGACTTGGTGGGGTTCACTGGCTGCATACAGGGTACCCTAGATAAAGGGCACTCTGTTGCAGCCATATTCATGGACCTCACCAAGGCCTTTGATCTGGTTAAGCATCATTAACTGCAAAATATTCTCTATGATCTGCATTTTTCTCATGATGTTATTAAGTGGTACTCTGATTATTTGAACAACAGGTCTCACAGAACTAAAATTGAAGGGAGCCTATCCCATCCAAAAATGATCAAACGTGGGGTGCCCCAGGGATCAATATTGGGCCCATTTGTTTTTTACTTATTTATGAATTCTGTGCCCAATATCTGTACCCAAATTTCAATGACCTTGTGTGCTGATGACGCTGTTATTTACTGCATAGGTGCCAGGCCTAATGTTGCCATGGAGATGATACAAACTAATTTCCATCTCTTTCAAAACTGGCTACTATCAAAATGCATGGTACTAAACTAAAAAAAACAAACAAACAAAGTTATGCTTTTTACTGGCCCAAGAAAAAAGTAATAGATTTTAATCCCACTGTAGATCTAAATGGTGAAGTTATTGAACTTGTAGAAAGCTTTAGATCTTTGGGGATTACCCTGGATCATATATTTACTTTTGGATAACATATTGATAGTTTAAAGAAATCTATACATCAGACTTGGACTACTCTACAGAGTAAAATCCTTCCTTACTGTAGAAGCTAGGAAATTACTCTCCCATAGTTTCCTACTAAGTGTGTTTGACTATGGACTTACAGTATACTAAGCCACCAGTGAGAAACTTTTGGATAGGTTTGGGGTTACCTATAATTCCATGCTGAGATTTATGACGTGTTCACCAACTCAAACACACCACAGTGAACTGCTAAAGCTATCAAATAGCTCTTCCCTTGAAAATATGGTTAGATGAGTACTCTTTTGTTCAAAGGGATCATTGGTCTCCTCCCCATATCTGTATATGTTTTATTTTCTAGACTTACTAACCTATGTGGGACTAGATCCAAAAGTAAACTTGCTTTTAAATTGATGTTTTTTAAAAAGGTGACTAGACAAAGGTCTCTATTATATAGAGCTCACCTCTTCTTTAATTCCCTTCTGATGGAAATTATCAAATGTTCGACAGTTCGAACTTTTAAAACAAGTCTTAAAACTTAGCTTGATGTTCAAAATGAATGTATCCAGTTTTCAACATAAAAGATGTACTGCCTAACCTTGATACACTTTGTATTGTCTTGAAGATTTTAGTTTTTAATCTGTTGTTTGTCTGTATTCATTTTTGATGTTTTTGTAATACTTGTTGCTTATGAAAATGGGCAGTATTGTTCACCATGCCTACAAGTATAAAAAAAAAGAAAAGGAAAAAAAATGCTGTTTAATGTTAAACCCAATTTTTGCACCTTAATCATTCTGGTATCATTTAATGAAATAGCCCAAAATTTAGCACGCATGGTCAGGTTATCAGAATCTCAAGACATGAAAAGTTTTGTGATGGCATTGTGTTCATTTTTTACGATATGGTACATGAAGACATGAGAAAAAAAAACTATACTTAACATTGTGTATGTTTTGTTCTCATCTAAAGCCTAGATGGTGTGGAATTCTTTCATTAAATTTTGATGGTTGAAGGGGCTTGTGCCAAGAGTGTGCCTTTTGAAGGTTTCCTTCCTGAAAAAAATATTATATAATTCCAAAGTTATAAGGATTTTTTTTTTTGATAATGGACAGTTGTGAACAGTAATTGTGAGTGCTTATTTTCATGATTTATTTGTGGGAAAAAATACCGATCTTGACGTCCACCATCTTGTTTTTTTTTCTAACTCCAAACACTGAAAATATATCTGAACTCTACATCCATTCATGGCTTGCCTCTGTTTGCTCCAGCACTGTGTCTGTGCTTTCCAGTGGTAGCCAAGATCGCCAGATTGTTATGCTGAACCCTGTCCTGTGGGCTCCAAAATACCCTTTTGATTACATGGTCTCATTTTTGTTTTATTTTTTTAATATTATGGTTGTTTTTCTGTCACTCTATCCTATTAGCTGGGTGCATCCACACCCACTAACCACTCTGCCACTCTGATCCTGCACCACATCTTTGCCAGTGAGTTCATTTCAGGTTTATGCTGGGCTGTGTGTGTGTGTGTTGGTGGGGCGGGCGGGTTGGACCAGCTGGAACACCAGGGGCTTGCAGATTAGGTTTGCACTATATGCATTCAAACACACATCTTGATTCAGATGCTTGTTGACAGTGTTAATGCTCTTCGAGTAGTGTTGGTAGCCGGCAACCCAAGTGATTGGATATAAATGTCCGGGTTGGGTAGGTAACTCAGATGGTGGATATAAATATTAGTGTGGGGCACTAGACACCAGGGCAAAGTTCTTTTTTTTAAATACTGTAACTCATAGAAACATAGACTTTAATGGCACATAAGGACTGCTTGGCCCACCTAGTCTGTCCATTTCCCTACCTACAGGATAAGCTGCAGATCCTATTTAACCAACAGCATATTTCTTCTTACCCCCCACAAAAATTGCCTTAAGTTTGTCCCATGCATTCTTGAATTCTCCCACAGTTTTAGACCCCACAACCTCCTCAGCAAGGCTGTTCCATGCATCCACCACCCTCTCTGTGAAAAAATACTTCCTCACATTGCCCCTGAGCCATCCCCCCATCTTCAAATTGTGCCCCTTGTTCTTGCACATCTTTTTCTGAAAGATGCTGCCCTCTTGGACTTTGTTGATTCCACTGAGGTACTTAAAAGTTTCTATCATGTCCCCTCCTTCTTTCCTCAAGGGTATACATATTAATCTCCTTTAGTCTCTCCTCGTATGGCTTCTCTTGCAGACCATGCACCATTTTAGTTGCCCTCCTCTGGACTGCCTCCATCCTGTCTATGTCCTTGTAGAGATGGGGTTTCCAGAACTGGATGCAGTACTCCAGACTGGGTCTCATCAACTGTCTGTACAGGGGGATAACCACTTCCTGTTTTCTCCTAGTTACGCCTCTCCGTCTACATACCAGTATCCCCCCAGCCCTCCCTACTGCCTTCTCACATTGCTTGCCAACCTTAAGATCATCTGATATGATTATCCATAGGTCCCTTTCCATTTGTGTTGTTGTTACTACCTCCCCCCCATTGTGTAATCTTCCTCTGGGTTTTTGTTTCTCAGGTGCATTATTTTGCACTTCTTTGCATTGAATCCAAGCTGCCATACTTCTGACCACTCCTCCAACCTTGCTAAGTCCCTTCTCATCCTTTCCATGCCTCCTTATGTATCAACCCTGTTGCAGATCTTTGTGTCATCTGCAAAGAGGCTTACTTTTCCTTCCAGTCCCTCTGCAATGTCACTTAGAAAGACATTAAAAAGGACTGGACCCAGTACTGAACCCTGTGGTACCCCACTAGTAACCCCTCTTTCTTCAAAGTGGACTCTATTTACAATTACCTTCTGTGTCCTGTTGTCCAGCCAATGTTTTACCCAGACTACCACCTTGGGACCCACTCCCAAGCTGGTTAATTTGACTATTAATCTTTTGTGTGGGACTGTGTCAAATGCCTTGCTAAAGTCTAGGTAGGCCATGTTCACAGCCCTTCCCTGGTCTACTACTTTGGTCACCCAGTCAAAGAAATCAATTAGATTCATCTGACATGACCTTCCACCGTGAACCCATGCTGCCTTGGATCCTGTGCCCCACTGGCCTCTAAGTACTCAACAGTTCTTTCCTTCAGAAGTGTTTCCATCACTTTCCCTACCACAGAGGTCAAACTGACAGGTCTGTAGTTTCCTGCCTCTGTCTTGCTCCCACTTTTGTGAAGGGAATCACATCCACCTTTCTCAGTCCTCAGGTACCACACCATCCTCCCATGATTTGTTAAAAGGGTAGTCAGTGGTGTCACTAGTTCTCTAATTACTTTTTTAGAATTCTGGGGTGAATTCCATCAGGCCCCATTGCTTTGTCCACTTCAGTTTTAGGAGTTCTTTCAGAACCCTTTCTTCTGTGAAAGGACTGGGATTGACCCCCCATCCAGAGTGCTTCTGTTAATTGGGTTAGGCACCTCCCCCTCCTCCTCTTTTGTGAATACTGAACAGAAGTATTCATTCAGTAGGCCTGCATTTTCACTGTCCCTCTCTGTCCACCCACTTTCCATTCTATTCAGCCTCACTATCCCTTCCTTTGTCTTTCTACGCTCCCTAATGTGCCTATAAAAGGTTTTATCCCTCTTCTTAGCTGAATTGGCTATCTTTTCCTCAGTTTGGGCCTTTGCTATTCTGGCTACCCTCCCTGCTTCCTTCTGCCTTAGCTGGTACAGTTCTCTGTCCTGCTTCTTCTGTGTTTCCTTATACTTCTTAAATGCTATCTTTTTCTCCCTAACATTCACCGCCACCTCTTTTGAAGACCATAGTGGCTTTTTCTTTAATTTTGATTTGTTTATTTGCTTCACAACAAGGCTTGTTGCCTCTGTGATGGCAGTTTTGATGCTTCCCCATTGTTGCTTCACCCCTCCTTCTAGCCTGTTTGCTAGTGCTTTTCTAAGGCACTCTCCCATCTTGCCAAAGTCAGCCCTCCTGAAGTCCAGAACCCTCACTTTTGTATGGCTTGACTCTGTAGCTGAGTTTGTTGTGAACCACACTGTTTGGTGGTCACTTGTTCCCAGATGGCTACCCACTTCTAGATCTGAGATCCTCTCACTGTCCCCATTTGAGAGTATGAGGTCTAAGATTGATCCCTCATGAGTGGGTTACAAAACTAACTGTCTGAGGCATGCCTTCTGAAGGGCATCGAGAATGGCCCTGCTTTTTGATGTGACTGCAGCAAAGGTGCTCCAGTTAACATTTGGCATATTAAGGTCCCCATCAACAGTATCTCCCCTTTCTCTGCCATCCTAAGGATACCTTCTATCATATCCTTGTCTATTCCTTCCCCCTGACATGGGGGTCTGTATACAACTCCCGTGTGGATTGTGGTGCCATTTCTAGTCTCTAAGGTGACCCACAGTACCTCCTCTCCTCCCTGTTTACTCTTTTGTTCAGTTGCTTTTATCCCTTCACTTACATAGAGAGCTACTCTGACCCCTCTTCTCCCCTTCCTGTCTCTCCTGTAGATTGTATACCCTGGTATGTTAACCTCCCAGTCATGGTTCTCTGTGTACCATGTTTCTGTGACTGCTACAATATCCAGGCATCCCTCTTCCATCAAGGCCACCAGTTCAGGGAGCTTGTTGCCCAGACTACAGGCATTGGTACTCATTACCCTCCATTTCTTGATGGTCTTACCCCTTTTTGCCCCATCCCTGTCCTTATTGTGTTTGTCATTTTCTCTATTTACCCCTGCCATTCTCCCTATCGACATCTCTATGTTGGTGTTTACATCACTTAGCACCCTGATTTTTTTGGGGTGGCTAGGGTTTCCTTGGTCCTCTTCAGTGCCTCCCCCCTTGGCTAGTTAAAATGCCTGCCATTGAAGCATTTAAACTTATCACCTAGGATTCTGGTTCCCCTCCTGGACAGATGCAGACCATCATGTCAGTATAGGCCTGTATCCTTCCAGGTGGACCCCCAGTCCCCAATGAAGCCAAATCCCTGATCTCTGAACTCAACTGATAAAAGCATAAGTACATACCTGAGAAGCATATCAGAGTGAATAAAGCTACTTTTGAGACTGAAATGTACTTGCCATTTCCTTGAGCCTTGGCACAATGGGTTGCTTCAAGCACAAAGGAGGCTTCGGGGCAAGCTGCACTTATTAAAAATACTTAGGCTCTTGCATTGGTCATTTCTCATGTTTTCCTTGCCAAAATATCCAACTGTAGCATCCACATCATTCTTCCACCAGGTCCAACATCACATTTGCCATGTTTTCCCACGTGGTGATTGGTCAGTCACCGAACAGCAGGGAACCAATAACTACATGTTGTAGCTGTTTGTTGGTTTATTCTGTGGCCCAATAATGTGCAACAGATTTTGTCCAGCACTGGGACTGGGATTTTGCGTAGGGTAGGTGGTTGGAGGTACTCAGTATCTGAATACAGTAGCCCTTTTCCATGTTTGCCCCATGACCTGCACTCAGTTCCACTCACACTCAACAGTTGTACCAACTGCCACTCCATCCTGCTACCTGACACCATCAGAACCAGGATAAATTGTGTTCTCCAAGTAGAGCAAAAATCACACCAACACAGTAAATGTTCTGTAAATGGAGGAAGTACTTTTTCTTGCCAGCAAGAAAAGCCCTGGAATTGGACAGAGTTATGTGCATTTATGTTTTTTTGGGGGGTTGTGTCACAAACTCACTCTGCAGGTCAAGCCCTCTGCTCCCGCAGTGCCAACCTCGGAGCTCAATAGTGTGAACAGGTAACAGGCAGGGTAACCCTTCTGTCTGCTTTTGGGTCAGAATCACCTTTAGTCTCAAGTTTGGGGGGATTCAAACTGTGAACCTTATGCTAGTGCACCCAAATGTATAGGCTCAGATAATATTGTCTTCGGGGGCGGGGTGCAATATATTTTTCACCTAAGGGCACCTAACCATGTATCCAAAATTAACCCTTAAAACTCTATAAGAGACCTTAGGTATATTCTTACCTTTTTCCAAGCTTAGTAACACCATCAAGCTGTTGAACAGTTGTCAGACTTAACCACTTATATGTCACATGCAAAAAACAACTGACAGACATACAGGCAGTCTTTCAAAGAAAAGGTTCTTTATTAAAAGATGATAAAAATATGAAAAAAATGTAAACACAGAACAATATATCAAAGAGCTCACAATCACATAAAAGAACAAGGGAAAATTACAAAGCAATAATACCATAATACATTTAGATTTTTGCTATCTAAGATATTACCTCTGGAAGTGCTTTTAATTAGATCAGAGAACTGCCTTATTTTGCATGTGAGCTGTACAGTATTCGTCTGACACTATGAACTGTCAAAGCATGTGTTACCAAATTTATCCCACCGCTGCCACCAAATCTGTCACAAACACACTCTGGAGGTCAGGCCCTCTGCTCCCACAGTGACAACCTCAGAGCGCAATAGTGTGAACAGATAACAGACAGGGTAACCCTCCTGTCTGCTGTTGAGTCCAAATCACCTTTAGTCTCAAATTCTGTGGGGCTTCAACCTGTGAACCTTATACTAGCATACCCAAATGTACAGGCTCAGATAATAATCTCTTCGGGGGGATGTAATATATCTTTTGCCTAAGGACACCTAACCAGGTATCCAAAATGAACCCATATAACTCTATAAGAGACCTTAGGTATATTCTTACCTTTTTCCAAGCTTAGTAACACCATCAAGCTGTTGAACAGTAGTCAGACTTAACCACTTATACATCACATGCAAAAAAAAAACAAAACTGACAGACACCCAGGTAGTCTTTCAAAGAAAATGTTCCTTACTAGAAGATGATAAAAATATGAAAAAAATGTAAACACAGAACAATATACCAAAGAACTCACAATCACATAAAAGAACAAGGGAAAATTACAAAGCAAAACTCCTACCACAATACATTTAGATTTTTGCTTTCTAAGGTATTACCTCTGGAAGTGGTTTTAGTTAGATCAGAGAACTGTTTTCTCTCAGAGTCCCAAAATAATATTACAAACAGTTCAGACACAAGTGTTAGTTTAACTCTATCTCTCCACCCCCTTTGTGAGTCATCTAGCTCCTCCTGTTTAGAATGAAAAAATTACAAACATGATTTCCTACCAGGAGGTATGTTAATAATGTGACATCAGCAAAAAGTAATTTCCCAAATTATGAGTCTTTGATCAACACTTCCCCTTTAATGTTTTACAATCTCACACTCAGTCACCAACTCTTAACTAGGTGATAGAAAGCATACAGGATCAGCCTAAATGACGTTCCTTGATATCATAAAATGTATATTTAGTTTCCAACTTCAAAAGCATGAGGTCATAAAAAGGCCATACAATGCAATTTGTCAAGGAAGTTAATTACATTACAGAGATTTCCTGGTCAGTGTAATACATCCTGTGATTTAAGCTGCTGACACCTTGTAATTTAAAAGGGCCAAATCTCATAGACTGACATTTCATACACTGACCATTTATTTATAATACCAATATCATATAATCATAACCAGCTGGCCAAGCGTCACAATAGGATAAATTGTGTTCTCTGAGTAGAGCAAAAACCATGCCAACACAGTAAATGTTCTGTAAACTGATGAAGTGCTCTTTTTTGCCTGCAACAAAAGCACTGGAATTGGGCAGAGTTGTGTGCGTTTATGTTTCCAGGGAGCTGGGGGGTTGAACCACTGGAAAACCCAGGACAGACAGACCACAACATTATGCTCTCTCTTGTCATCCTTGGCTTACTGCAAGGTAACTGTGGAAAACAAATCACTGTGTGTGTGGCTTCTCATGGTGCCAATGTCACACAGACTGCCCCAACCACATTGCTGCTCTGACTCAGCACCACATTCCCGCTAGTGTGTTTTCTTGCAAGTTTTACATGGCACTGTACTACTCTACTATATCCACATTGCTAAGTAAAAATAAATTTACTGCAGGCATACATCATACTGTATATGAATTATAGTATGATTCATGCTGGGTATGATGAAGGCTATAAATAATGCTTATCATTTCAATAAAATGCTGCACTAAAAACACCTGGTAAACATATATTTGCTACAGAGGCACTCTAAAATGTTACTGCCCCAGTGAGGACATGAATAATTAAGGGTTAAATGGGGAATACAAAATGGAGACATACTGTGCGCATTTTGTGGTTAATGGAAGGGCTGATGCATAATATGAGCTTGTAGCTAATATTGTATTTGCTGTTCCTCTTGGATGGTTGTGAGAGGTGTTGAAGGCTGGGAATATGAATTCTGTTCCCCTGCACAACATGCAGTTGGCATGTGGGCATCCTACCCTGCCACACACGTGCCCTCCTTTGGGACAGGTACAGCACTGCACACCACAGCATCATGTACTCTCTTTTCTTTTCTCTGTTTTCTGTGATTGGCAGCACTCACCACACTTTTCTGACAGGATTTCCATGAAATTATAATATATATATATATATATATATATATATAAAATCAATATTTATTTATTCATTTATTTACAAAATACCTTCAAGAGAAAGTTTATTCTGGATGTGAACAAGTTCATGTCAGTATGATATTTTAATTATGAGCTCTGGTACAGCTGGTTGGACTTGGACATCAACTCATTTCTGATATAACTCTTGCCAATGCATCTGTTTCTTGCTAGCCACTAAGACATTGCCTCAGCTTTGCCACAGCAGATGTCAGTGTACTCCATTCACTTGATCCACTAGGACATCCAGCCCTTTGGGCACAGCACTGATCAGGTCACTGTCTTCACCTGAACACGCACATACATCAAACTCAGAAGATTACTACTGATCATATTGGTGGTCTGGTTTCTTAAAACCAGCCAGGGCAGATGAGCATTGTGGATTGCACATATCACTCTCATAGCATACAATCGCCATCCGATCCGCCCCCTCCAAATAAAAAAAGGCAGACTGAAGCACTGGCTATGGCATAATCAGCCACTGGGTCTGCAGCATCAGTGAGCAACAGCAGCAGTCAGATGGAAAAGATAATAAATCAATAAAAAAATTACAAAAAGCAGACAGTGTCATATCGACTGTATTATGCACTTATCTAATATACTGAAGAATGAACCTGATTGATTTTTATACATGAATGTACAAAGGGGCACAACTCTTGAAAACAAGTTTTAAAATGTCAATCATGACTAATTTATAACTGCAATAAATATTACTAAAGTAAAATAGAATCAATTGTGTTTAAGTGACAATGAGCAGATGGAATATCACTGTATACTAACACTGTCTAGACATTAGCATTCACCCTTACAGAAATACAAGTGTGCAATGCGTGCAGCATGCATTCTACATGCTGTACAAGTGTGTTGCATGTGTGAAGCATACATGCCGCATGCTTATTAAGCATATTTCTGTAAGGGAAGTTACCAGATTCAGTGACAGACAGGAATTCAGGTGGGTGATTAATTGGAAAGTGAAGGGTATACTTATGTATCATTTTATAAAACAAACAGTCATTTAAATTGATTACCCTGCTACAGTAATCACCTTGAACTGGTGAGAGGGGAGGTTTTGCTACCATGAAGTGACACTTTAATATAAATTATTAATACAGAATCAAGGTGTTGGTGACCATTTGTCCTGTGTTGATACTGTATTGACAAGCTTTTCTGAAGGTACTTTATTTAAATCACTTAATTCTGGCTCGTCAGCAGATATTCACTATTGGTCTACTTCACCTGGTTAATAAAATGATAGCTCGGGTTACAGCCAGACCAACAGCAGGTTTACAGGAGACACAGATTATCTCCCCTTCATTTTCCTCACTAACACCAGTAGCTTGCTGCCCCGCTGCACCAGGAACCAGCTGCTTTCGGTCCGTAGTCAGGACAACTGAGAAATTGGGAAATCCAGCAAGTCATCTATTATGCAGAAATAACATGCATTCACGGTCTGTTGTCTTGAGCTCTGTACAAGCTATGAACTCATATACTCCCTGAAAGCTGAGAACCTCAGTTTTTCATGGGTATGTAACATTAGTTCCTAGCATATATGGATCTAGGGCAAAGGGTCTGTGAATGTGTGCTGATGCTTTTACAACTTAACTAGTAATAACAAATCAAAAGAAACAAATGGTTCCTGTATATGTATCATGATGATGATGGTGGGGTAAGCAAAAAGAAACCGAACACAAATAAATTAGAAAAATTAATTATTTAGTAATAATCTGTGTAATATTTTGTTTTTGTCCTGTTGTAGTATTAGGAATTAATTAAAAGATCATGAAATAATAGTGGGAGGGGACTTTAATAAAGTTTTGACCCACTTCTAGATAGAACCTCTTTAACCACCGTGTATAAGCTAAGTAAAGCCAGTAAATATTTACAAGACACAATGAAAGATCTGAGTCTTAAAGACACCTAGAGAATTACACACCCTCAAGAGAAAGATTTTTCCTATGCCAGGCTGAAAAGAAAGAAGAATCTTTCTCTTGACGGTGTGCAGTTCTCCAGGTGTCTTAAAGACCCAGATCTTTCATAGTGTCTTGTAAATACTTACTGGCTTTATTTAGCTTATACACGGTGGTTAGAGAGCCTCTGTCTAGAAGTGGGTCTAAAACTTCACAATGCCTTCTCCTAGTATTATTTCATGATCTTTGAATGGAAGAAGCACAACAAAGAGATTTATGAGGCATTCAGTTACTTTTGAGTTAGGAGCATATATGCTAAAAAATGTTGTTTTTCTTCCACACAAAGATACAATTACAATTTGAAAACATTCTTCTGAATCTATTATGTGGTTCATTTTGTTGAAGGAACACCTCTTTTAATCAGGATAGCTGTTCCTCTTTTTTGAAGAATAACAGTTCTGCTCTGTTTGGGCAACCCATTGCTTAAAGAGCAACTCTCTATTATAATAAAAAGTTTTAAAACAGAAGTACACCAATTATGTTTCGACTTTGTTTTCTAGTTATTTATTTTCTTTACTTTCCCCTGCTGTTGGCCTACTAAATGTTGTAGATAGTGCAGCAATCATTTCACTGAGTCTTTCAAAATGTATCCGACTCTCCCCTGCTAACCACACAACTGCTGTTTGTGACATCACAGTCTGTTGTCATAGTGAGCCTGTGATTTCATAAATCAAGGCACTGCGAGGTTAACAGTGGACAGGTAAATGATTTCAAATGTTCTCTATACAGACTTTTAAGATGTACTACCAAGATATGCTGTAAATCTTGGAAAGTAACATTGAAAATGAAAAAAAAAATGCAATCTCTAGTAAACTGTAACAGCTGACACATCTTATTTATGAAACACATGCTGAAATGCAGAGTTGCTCTTTAAGCAATCTATCTGCTTCATCAGGGATCAGATATGTTTTCTATGGAAAGACTAATGTCTTTTTATTTCTTGAGTTGGTTTAATACCTTTTTTCTTTCAGTTGGGGAGTCAAGCCCTTGAACATTCCATGACACCAAGTTTAGTGTAGTGTACAGTATTTCCTGAACCTTAAATACCCTTTTCTTTGTTCTTAAGCTTGCTTTGGTGACAAATCCCTAAGTAACTTTACACAATATTATTCACAGATTCACTTTGTTACCACTTAAGTAACAACTGTGCTCAGAATATGTTGTGTCTAGTGCATTAATTTAACTAACTAGTGTTAAACTATACTCTGATTAAACTATGCTTAACAATATACTTCATCAGAATACAAGTAACAAGCCCAGATAAAGAAAAGCAATAATTAGATATTACAACAATGACTTAAGTTATAAAACTTATAGGAATAAGAGCTGTGAGTAAATTCACCATGAAACTATCCCAAGATAACTTCCACAGTTCCGTGACATACTTATTTTGAGAAGACTCCTGTACCCTGGCTATTGCTAGAGTTCTATGTATGCTCAGTGAGATATTTCTTCAGTAACGTTCCTTTACTTTGTTATAATATTGTGTTGAGTACAGAGGGTGTTGACTTTGTTCCATTTGTTTCCATTATCAAAAATAATCGGTCAAGGGAGGAGCTTAAAGGGGAGAGGAGGAAAGGGAAAATGGATTACAGATCAGTGGAGAGTCAACATGATGGGGGTATTGAGGGAGAGTGTGGATTGTGGAACAGAGAAAAGTATAACTGTTGTTATGCAGTTCAAAGTATTTTTAAATGAGGATCTGTCCAAGAGTAATTTAGTCAAATTAAATGTTAGGCTTGTCTGGGAGAGGAGATGTCCATGCATAAGTGTTCCTGTGTGTTATCTAGAAGGCAGTCAAAAGCCTTTCCCCTGTCGTCTTAATAAGTTTTCCATGTTTTAGTGCACATTTTATTCTTGGAATTGTTTTGTATGACAGCTGAAGGTGGTTCATTGGCGATGCCCTGATTTCTCTAGGTACTCTCAACAAGCACACCTCATAGTCTGCATAAGTTTGCTCAGCTGTAGGTAGCCCATGGCTACTCTATTACTTCTGCTATGCAGTTTTGTAACTTTATGTTTACCAGTGCAGGGGGAAAGGTCTGTACACTGACCATGACATGGATTTGACTGGTTCTATACTTTCACTGCACAGATCATGTCTTCTCTCTGACAAGATTAGTATTAGTTGGCAAAAAAGAAAGATGTTTTAAACAATAGGCAAGAATTGTAAAAGTGCTTAACATCAAAGGCTTGTGTAGTATAGCAACAAGTTTAGTCATAATAGTTTTTGCATGTCATAATCATAACTCTTATAACATTTAGAGACAATAATAAAACAAGTTCTTGATGAAAGTTTGAGGTCTCAGTTTTCGTAATGTTAATAGGAAGTGACCCCATCATCACTGTGAACAGGAAACTTAAATATTTTGTTCAAAGTTACTTCCTGTAGAGAGGGAGCCATATCTGATGATTCCTTCAGTGGATTTCAAGAGTAAAAAAACAAACACTGGATGTGGGGGTGGAGGTGTATTTATGGTGAGCCTCGATCCTGGGGTGCCTAGAAGGAGATAAAATAAGCTGCAAGTCTGTTAATCTGTTCTAGTCCATTAGAGTCCAATGAGCCATATTGTTTCTTCCACTGTAGAAAAGTGATGAATATACTGTCAGCTAGGGAGTATTTTGATTTATAAGTAGTTCAATTTTCTAGGGAAAGGTTGCAGCTTGTATTTTGTCCATTCTTAGTTGACTGAAACTGCAAGAGTGTAACAGTTCTGCATCATTGAGCACGACAGAGTTCCAACTGACATTTAAATGGTGAGATGTCAGAAAAGCAGTGCATCCTGGATTAATTAACCTCATAACTGTTTTGAATTAGTGAGTTTTGGTTGCATTGAAATAAAGAGCAAGACAATGTACATAAAAATTGCTAATGATCTGTGGTGCAAAGCAATTTTAAACTTCAGGCTGGAGCTAAACCCACTGTCTCTTCCTCATTGGAAAATGAGTCCTCCAGGCAATCATTGAACTCCTCTGCTGTTATTTTGTTTAAAAAGCTATTCAAGGGGTTTCTGTTTTCAGCATTCTTAGTTTTCCCATTCCCATTCACAGCCTATCTATGGAGAGGTACCAGCTTCTAACCGCTGGCCTCATTTTTATGTTTGCTTGTGCAAGAAACATGTTGTGACAGCTTGCTGGAGTAGCAGGTTGTGGAGGTGTGGCATTGTTGTGGCCAATGCTGCCACTGCTTTTTGGGGCTTGTCTCTGTGGCACAAATGGATGAGCATGCTGTCTATGACAGCAGCTCAGAAGCATGCTACCAACTTGAAATGATTGTGTTGCTGCAGTGAGGGAGTGCCCCCTCATTGCAGGGCATGCCTTGCGTGCTGTAACATTTCAATAAACATGGCAGCGGCTGTCGCCGTCTGCCTCTTATTATTGTCACACTGATGCAGGTGGTCTCAGTAACTTCCCACGTGATTTTAGTAACTATAATTAACACTGACTCATTTTTATCCTTTTACTCCATGCACACAGCGCTACAAAATGTAAACTAATTGCAAGCAGAAACCACATTAGATGAACAACCAAGGAAAATTGCACCATAAGAAAGAAGTGTCAACTCACCAATCTGGAGTGCCTGCACACAGGTACTGCTCTAATTGGGCTTGGTAATTAATGCTACATGCTATTAATAATAGTAACTGTCCTTCTGTAAACATACAGTAAGAACCCTGCTCCCCTAAATAACTGGTTAACAGCAATGTCATCCACTGTTGTCACCTCTTGGGTATGCTACTTGCTCCAACACTAGAATAACCAGCATTTCTGCCCTTGACTTGTTTGCCCCCTTTCTTTCCAGACATGGGCGCTTCCACCCCAGTCGAGTCAAGCCCATCTGCCCGGTTCCACTGTACAGTGGTATTACGTACCATTGCAATCCAGCGATCCATAGTACCTTCTGCTGTTCCTCGCCCAGTTCTTGGAGACATTGCTGGAGCTCTCTGGGACTGGCTTCACAACCTGGGAATACATGATCTCTGTGACATCGTTCTTGAATGTCACGCAGCCACTCATGAGCACTGTGCAGGAAAGGAGCAGGAATGTGGGGCTGGTGGCAGTGGAGAGGCTCAGCATGGTTGCTTGGTTCCTTGTCTCGGCTGGCGGATGAATGTGTGGGTGGCAGGAATACACTGTGCTGTGTTCACTCGGTAAGCTACCACCACTGCACTGAGCTGCCACTCTGCCTCTCCCATCTCCATATAAAGCCTCCAGGGACACTGGAGGGGGCTTAGGTGTGATGCAGCCATGCACCCGAAAGTGAAGAGCAAGCAAGAGTAGGCATCCCACTGAGAGGCAGAGTTACCAATAGCAAAGGGGATCTCAAGAGGCATAGCCCACTATGCAAATGCAAAAAGGCCTCACCTTGCTGGGATGTCTTCAGGCCAGTTGGATGCTCTTCTGCCTATAAAGCTTTCTAGCAGTGACATCCTTCCTCAGTCAGGAGAGGAGGCATGCAGTTTAGGAATCATTAATGCAACTTTATATAGTTCTTCCCATTCCTTACAGTAGCATGAAATGGTGCTCACAGAGCTACACAAAATACAGTATGAAGAAAAGGCATCAGCTAACTGTCACACATGGGTCGTGCCTGCAAATGGCCTCAGCGCCAGTGCACTTTTCCGGTCAAAATTTTGTCTCTGGTTTTTCAGGGCTATTCCTGATTTTCAAGTCTCACACAATTCATTTGTTCCCTTCCCCCACAACATTTTTTTTTTGTGGAGGTGTAGTTTAGAGAACGTAAAATACCAAACCTGAAAAAAAGAAATTCTAGTTTATCTTACAGAAAGCGTGTTATTCCACAATAATCTAGTTTTCTATCTATCTATGTGCAGTATCTCTCTCTCTCTCTCTCTCTCTCTCTCTCCATTTAGTGGGGGGGGGGTTGGATCAGGTTCTAGTGGAAGCCATCTAAAAGATGGCAAACATGGGAGAGGTGCTGCTGGTGGGGGACTTCAACCTGCCGAATGTATTTTGGAGCATCCTAGCTGCAGCTTCAGCTTGGGGCAGGGACATCCTGGACTCCCTGCAGGGGACATTCCTCAGATGACTAGTAAAGGAACACACTCATTAGGGGGCAGTACTGGGCCTTGTACTCACCAACGGGGACAGTGTTGCAGATGTCACAGTGAATGGCCACCTCAGGACCAGTGATCACCGTACAGTATGGTTTAATGTATTTTTGTTTTCAGTTTTAATTTTTTTATCCTTGTGAGCCTGATAAGCAAACTGCCCATTTTCACAGGTGACAAGCTGGGTTAAAAAAATACATAATAAACAACAAATAACATTTAACAATACCAATAAAATACATTTAGTACAATAAAGATTTAAACAAAATCTATTTACAGATACATTGCTGTACATTTCTAAGGTGCATGGAAAATTTGTGCTTGAAATTACAGATTGTTTTTAAATAAAAAATCGGAGGGAAGGGACTTAAAAGATTTGGGTGCCCTATACAATACTGGTCTCTGACCATTAGCCCTATGAAAAAGTGTTAACTGAAATGAATATTTGTCCTGGGATCAGGTACCACACCCATTAGTAAACCTTGGAAACAATTTAGAAACAGAAGTAGGAAGATAGCCTAATATGATTTTGAACAGGAACATGCATTGTTTATGTTGAATCCTGTGATCAAATGATAAACAATTGGACCACTGAAAAAGAAGGCATTGATGAGTACAATATGGGACCTGCAACTTAAACCTAAGAATTGAGTTGTAAGTTACCCTGAGATGTTCCAACATATTTTTACCTGCAGATGAATAAAATAATAAACCATAATCCAGCTTGCTAAACAAGAAACTATGAGCTAACAGGAACCTAGCTTCTTTTCTAAGGCATGTTTTAACACGGTAAAGAGCCTCTAGACACTGATGGATGGTCCTCCTGATGTTAATTACATGGTTCTCAAAGGTTAATTGTGAGTCCAGATGTAACCCCAAGTATTTAAAATGGTTGATAAGTTCAGTTTGGGAACCATTTAAGTCAACAAGAGGGATAAGATCCTTAGCACTTTGCTTATTAGAAAAGACCATGAATTCAACATTCAGTACCATGTGGTTATGGTGAAGCCAGTCTTGAAACAAACTGAAATCAGTCTGGACCCTTAGTATTGCATCGTTTTGCTTAGAGGCTATGCCAAATAACACAGCATTATCAGCACACATAATAATTGAGGTCTGAGAACAGATACTAGGAGCAGAATTCATATTTAATAAAAAGAAATCTAAGGTCCCAAGAGTGAACCCTGAGGGAGTCCACAGACAATATGAATGGACTGAGAGAGAAAAGCATCAAGAGAAGTGACTTGGGCATGGTTACTTAAGTAATTAGAAAGCCACAGAATAACTTCGGAAGAGAAATGCAAGCTTGGCAAGATATCAGTTAATAAACTGTGTTCGACAAGGTTGAAGGCCTTGGCGAGGTCCACAAATATTGCTGCAACAGAGTGCCCTTTATCAAGGACACCCTGTATGCAGCTTGTGAAATCCACCAAGGCCGTCTCGGTGTTGTGAGATTGCTTGAAAAAGTGTTGATGGGGCATTACTAGACTGTACTTGTTGAGAAATTCAAAGGGCTGATCCAAGACCATCTTCTCGAGAATCTTGGATGTGGGGGGGGGGGTAATGGAAATGGGGCAATAGCTTAATGGAAGGTTAGGAATCCCAGACTTAAAAATTGGCTTTATGATGGAACTTTTCTATTGTGTAGGAAAAAAAACAGAATATAAGGAGGCATTGAAAATAAAGGAAAGGGAAAAGGCTAGGGACTTAACACCAAGTTTAACCAACCTGTAGTCTGTACCATCAGAGCAAGATGGGGGCTGAGGATTCATTTCAGTAACATAATATACAATCGAGTCTGAGAAGACTCTTTTAAGATAGAATTTAGAGGAACAGTAGTCACTCACTAAGATAGAATCATGTATGGTAATGGGAGAAAAAAGAGACCTTATTGAATTGAGGTCACCAAAGCACAGTAGTTATTAAAGACCTCGGTGGTGACAGCTGGGTCACTGGTAAGTAGATTGTTTTTCAATAAGGAGACAGAAGATTGTGTCTTTTGACTACCCAGCAATTGACTGAGCACATCCCAGGTTTTCCTGGGGTTCCCATAAGCATTTTGCTGTGCAGTTGAGAAATGTTGAATCCTAGCCTTCCTGATAGCAGCTTTGCATTTATTGCACAAGGCTTTGTAAGCCAGCAACAAAGATGCATCCCTATGCTTCCTGTAGGCCCTCCAACTCCTATCCCTAGTTCGCATTAACTGAAGTAACATGGGGGAAACCCAGGGTTGCTTGTTTGACGTAACTCTCATATGCTTGAGGGGGGCGATCTTATTGACAACCCCCTGAAAAATATCGGAGAAATAGGTAAGCATTAGGGAAGGGTCAGAAAGAGATTCTAAAGGGGACCAATCAATCTCAGAGAAGGCAGAATTCACTTGCTCAGGGGAAAGACATTTAATTGTCCTAAATTCAATTAACTGAAGAGGAGATTTAAGGGACTTAGAGGACCAGCCACAGTGGATGGGACAGTGGTCACTTCTACTATCCGGCAGGACACCTGAAAAGAGAATCCTGTTGGGATATGTGACCAGTATCCAGTCCAACACTGTGCCCATGCTGAATCTATAGTTGGGCCTTGTGACTTCCTCAATGATTTGATGGAAACCCAGGTCCAAAAGTGAACCCTTGATGTTAAGAAATTTGTGGTTGGAGCCCCAGTCACAATTAAAATCTCCCATGACCATTAATTCTTGATTTTGGGATAATCCAGACTTAAATTTGGAGAGTAAAGCCAAACAAGAAGAAATGTTACTGGGGGAGCATAAACGGAACTCAAAATAAAATGCTTCTCCCATCCCAGGACCACTTCAACTGATACCATATCACATATTAAGTTAGAGTAAGAGACAAAGTATAAATTAGATTGAAGTCTAGTAGAAACATAAATGCCAGTTCCACCACTCCTTCTTTCTATCCTATCCTTTCTAAAAAAATTATAATCAGGAAGAGTGACGTCTGAATCCAAAACCTGCTTCATGAGCCATCTCTCAGATAGAGTAATGACATCAAAGGGGTGCTGCTCTGTCCAGGCAACAAACTCAGCCCATTTTGAGGTTAAACTATGTATATTTAGATGGGGCTGGCAGTATAGCCTAGAGGTTAGAGGAATGAGGAGTGAACAAGTTTGGTACATCCAGCAGACCAGACCTGAGTTTGATTCTCACAACCTCCACTTGCATACTGTGTGACTCTGAGCAAGTCATTTAACCACCCAGTGCTCCCAGGTTGCCCCCGAAAACAGGCACTTGTGCCTAGTGGGCCTTAATCGGTTACCAAAGACTTAAAAAAAAAACATATATATATTTCGATGGACCAGTTTAATGGCCGGAGAGTTGAAGGGAAAATTATCAATGAAAACAGAAGCATTTAAGGCTGAATTAGGACCGGGGTGGGGATAAACAGATCCGAAGATAAACAGGAGAATCAGCAGACAATGTAAGTACTGCAGCAGGATTGAACCACACAAAGGCAAGGATCCTGGACTTTAGGATAGCTGATTTTAAAGATGGGGGAAACACCTCAGGGATGCCCTAGCGGGGGAGTGGAGGAACAGTGGGCACATCTTAAAGGAGGAAAAGAGAAGGCAACAAACTTCTGCATCAGACAAGTAAGCAAAAGCAGGATGAAAAAGAGATCGCTATGGTTGTCAAAAGAGGTGGCCGGGAAGGTAAGGGTAAAAAAGTTAACATTCAGGAGGTATAAGGAGACACAGAGAGAGGAAGAGAGAGAAGTGTATCAGGAGAAACAGAGGGAGGCAAGGAAAACAATTAGGAGTGCAGAGGCACAGATGGTGGAGAAAACGGCCCCAGCAGTGTGGAAAGGGGACAAGGTATTTTTCAGGTATGTAAGAGAAAAGAGAAGGACCTGGGAAGGGATAGTAAGGCTTAAGAAGGAAGGAGGGGAGTGTATGGAGGGGGATCAGGAAAAAGACATCTTGAACAAGTACTTTTGTTCAGTTTTCACAGAGGAAGGGAAAGGAGAGGGACCACAGATATGGACCAGGAGTATAGAAGGAAGGGAGGTGGACACTAGTCCATTTACAGAGGAGAGTGTTTTGAGGGAACTCTTATATCTGAAAGTGGACAAGGCAATGAAGCCAGAAGGGGTGCATCCCAGGATATTGAGGGAGCTCACGGAGTTGCTGGCAGCCTCTGTGATAGCCCTGTTCAACCACTCACTGGAGATGTGAGTGGTTCCAGAGGACTGGAGGAGGGTAGATGTAGTCCCACTTCACAAAAGTGGAAGCAAAGAGGAGGCTGGCAATTACAGGCCATTCAGCCTGATTACGGTGATGGGAAAAGTAATAGACTCACTACTGAAGAAATGGAGTGTGGAATATCTGGAATCCAGTGGCCTTCAGGATCCGAGGCAGCATGGATTCACTGGGAAGTGATCATGTCAAACAAATCTATTAGATTTCTTTGACTGGGTGACCAGGAAATTGAATCAGGGTGGAGAGGAGGATGTGGCCTACCTAGATTTCAGTAAGGCATTTGACACCGGTCTTCAGAGGAGACTCATAAACAAGCTAGGAAACCTAGGAGTGGGTCCTAAGGTGGTAAATTGGGTGAGAAATTGGTTGGGGGACAGGAGACAGAGGGTGGTGGTAAACAGAATTCACTCTGAGGAAGGGAGGGAGGGTGATAAGTGGTGTGCCACAGGGACCAGTACTGGGACCTGTCCTCTTTAATGTCTTTATTAGCGACATTGCAGAGGGGCTGGAAGGGAAGGTCTGCCTCTTTGCAGATGACACTAAAATCTGTAATAGGGTAGACACTCCAGGGGTGGTGGAAAAAGTTAATAGTCATTTAGGAAAGTTAGAGAAGTGTTCAAAGGTGTGGTGGATGGGTTTTAATGTGAAGAAGTGCAAGAACATGCACTTGGGGCACAGAAACTCAAGGGCAGAGTACAAAATGGTGGGGGGGGGTAGTATTAAACATCACCAAGCAGGAAAGGGACCTGGAAATAATCATATCTGATGATCTAAAGGTGTCCAGACAGTATGACAAGCTAGTGGGGAGAACTATTGGGATGCTAGGGTGCATAGGAAGGGGGTATCACCAGCAGAAAGAGAGAGGTGATATTACCGCTGTATAGATCACTGGTGAGACCTCACCTAGAGTGCTGCATCCAGTTCTGGAGACCACATCGCTGGAAGGACAGAGACATGGTAGAGGCAGCCAGAGGAGGGCAACCAAAATGGTGCAGGGTCTGCATCACAAGCCCTATGAGGAGAGACTGAAGGCCCTCACTATGTACACCCAGGAGGAAAGGAGGGAGAAGGAAGAATATGATAGAAACATTCAAATACCACACGAGTATAAATAAAGTTCAAGAGGGAGGCATGTTTCAGAAAAAAAGGTGCTCAAGAACAAGGGGACATGCTATGAAGCTGGAGGAGGGGAGAATCAGGGGAGATGTGAGGAAGTACTTCACAGAAAGAGTGGAGGATGCCTGGAACAGCCTCTCAGTGGAGGTGACGGGGGCAAAAATGGTAACAGACTTCAAGAATGCATGGGTTAGGCATAAGGGCACCTTAGAGGTGGGGGGTAAAGCCAGAGATTAAATAGGGTCTGTGGTGTTATAGTAGGTAGGGAAGATGGACAGATTAGGTGGGCCAAGCAGTCCTTATCTGCTGTCAGTTTCTATGTTTATGTTTATCTGTCTGTCTGTCTGTCTGTCTGTCTGTCTGTCTGTCTATCTATCTATCTATCTATCTATCTATCTATCTATCTGCCTTTCTTTCTACCCCTCTATCTACAGACAATATCTATCTATCTATCTATCTATCTATCTATCTATCTATCTATCTATCTATCTATCACCTATCTACAGAAACTATCTGTCCATCCATCTATCTGTCTGTCTATCTATCTATCTACAATTTTTGACCAGGAAGGGCACACCTAGCTGTGATAACTTATTTCCAGGTACGTCCAGGGGGTAGGTTACATGGACCTATTTTATTGATGGTGAAATATTGGGCATGACACCGGGGAAACTCCCCACCCTTCATCCAAGCTCTGTCCATCTGCCAAGATGGCCGACTCTGGTGGTGATGGTGAATGTATGGATGTAATGGAAGCAGAGGAGCTGGCCTCCTACCCTGCTTCTTCTACTCTAGAGGCTGCTTCTGACAATGAAATGAATCAAGCTACTGTTAAATGTCAAAAAAACAGAGTATGCTCTTCACCACCTCCCAAAGCAAAAATAAATACCTGCCCCTGGGAATTCATAACCAAAAGGGTGAGCTCCTAGACCAAGTATCTAACTTCAGATATCTCAGCATTACCTTTGATGACATGCTCACCTTTTCAAACCACATTGACTCTGTTACCAAGACTGCAAATATAAAACTTGGTGTACTTTATCATCACAGACATTCAGTGACACTGGATGCTCTCAAACTAGCCACCAGTAGCTCCATACTGTCTACCATTGATTATGGGTTGCCTATATATGGGGCAGGCACAAAAACTGCTCTTAACAGGATCAAAACACTCCTTAATAAGGCCCGTCGTCTTACTTTGGGGGCTACTGTTGACACCCACACCTGCTCACTGTACACTGAAACTGGTTGGCTCTCACTCCATCTTAGAGGGCAATACCAAACCTGCCTACTTCTAAAAAAAGTACTACTTGGACTGACATCCCCCACACTGGGTGGACACTTTAAGATGGGCGTCCCAACAAAATCTACCCATAGTGCGGTCGCTGATAAGATGGTGATTCCCCTCAAAAGGACAAAACTTGCCCAGAACTCCATCCTGTATCAAGGACCGAAATGGTACAATAAACTACCTGCTGACCTCACTGATACTACCAAGATTAGTACCTTCAAAGCTCAAATCTCTCCTTGGCTCTAAAATTAATTGTACCTGCCTACGCTAATGTGATAGCACATCGTCCTCAGTTTTCCATTTACTTACCCCCTCTACATCCTTCTGCTATATACCACTTTTTTCTTAACCCACTCCCCCACCCCCAATTACCTGATGATGGCCTCACTTGGTTGAAAGCTCCACCTCTCTCCCACCTCAGAAGATGCACCTCTGGCTGACCCCCCCAACCCCCTTTTATCTAATCAGTCTATCTGTTAATCTATACTAATTTGATGTGTATAAGTTCAAATTTTACTATTACTGCCTGTGTATATGCTTCAATGTTTTTCTCTTTTCTTTTTTCTCTGTAAACCTTGTATTTTTGTAATGTTTGTTCAACACTGAGGTGGAACCTTTGGAAATGAGTCCTTGACTCAAAGGTATTAATCCCAAACTGAAATAAATAAATAAATAAAATGGGATGGTGTCTGCTGTGGATGAAATACAATTAAATCTAGAACCTGTCAGCTCAGAAATGAAAGAGGCCAGGAACTACATAATGATACATACACTCAAAGAGGAGAGAGAAAAAACTAAAATCAGCCACGGAAGAGAGAAAAAGACACCACACCTGTTGTCTTTAGTAGCAGAAGATGAGGTAAAGTACAAGTAAAAGAAAGAACAATTATTGGTTACAGTAATGCAGAAAGCCAAAGTACGTGACACAGCACAAACTGCTACTGACAGATCTGTCATACTGCCACAGCTGATGTCAAAAGCAAATGCTGACATAAACACATCAAAGCCTGCCAATGCTACAACTTCTGACACTACGCTTGAAAAGTCAGTCGCTATAACTGCTCACCAAGTCTACTGACAACTGATCTGAAACTGACAATGCTGCCGCTTGACCCTGCTGTTTGTTTGTATACTGAAACGCCGGCAAGCAATATGGGAACTGCAACTGCCTCAGAGAAGACACCAGCAAAAAAACAGAGAAATGGAACACATTTTCAGTCCCCTTCTGACTGACTAGCCAACCCAGACTACAACAGCTCAGAAAGCACAAAATGTGAAGTTTCCTGGGAGGCGTGATGGCAGGGGGAGCATCCACATTGGAAACAGAGTATATGGGCTGTAGGCTCAGCCTAGGGCATGGTCCTCCTGTTCCTGCTCAGTCAGCTTAGAAAACACTCACATAATGGTCCGTGGAAACATTGTTGATGGGAACGGGGGGATGATAAGCTGCTGATGGGGGTGAAATAGGTCCCCATCAATCTGGATTGCTGCTCAACAACAAAAAAAAAAGAGAACAACCTGAGGTAAGGAACACAGTTCTAAATTGGACCCGTTACCAAGTATGTCTCCTCACCAAAAAAGCAACCCTTGGCCTATTACTGCCTGGCTGCATTTCCCTCCTGCACCAAACTGAGCCAAGTAGGACCACCAGGGCATCTAACAAGCTCTCAGTCATGGTCCCCTTCCAGCGAACTTCTCAAGGTCAGAGATCCTTTGAATACAGGGCCCCGCTCTGCCTTAGTGCACTTCCACCTGGCATTACTGCTATCAGCAAAATTGACCTCTTCAAATCAGCACTCAAATCTCAGCTTACCAGCCAACAGACTTGCTCCTGCTTCCCCTGATTCACCTCTACCTGTAAACTGACTAAGAACTCCCCCCACCGTTTGCACTTATCAGCTACCCACCCAGCATCACTCATACCTCCATTCCCATTTTACCTTCCCCCCAACTCCCTGCCCCCTTTCCCTATCCACGTGATCTTCAACCCACCCCAGCCTCCACTTTCTTACACACCCTCTGCCTTAACATAACAACCACTATGACAAAGTGACCCTGTGCCCAAGGTTACCGCCATCCTTCCGCCTCTGTCTATGTCTATCCCCCACTTCTATTCTAGGTCTGTAGTGCCACCCAAATAACCTACTTCCTTCCTACATTTCTTTTATCTCTTAGGAAATGTTACAGAAACTGTTATTACCTGTCCCTACTGTATTTTAATTGCCCTACAGCCCTCCTTGTCTTGTTTTTTTCCCCACAATTTCTTGTATTGTACTGTGCTTATCTGTGCCTTTATGTCTGATGTGGAACCTTTGTAAATGAGCTTGTAGCTCAAGGGTTGTAATCCTAGATTTCAATAAAATAAAATAAATACCAATGACCAATCTTCTAGTGTTCAGAATATGGAAAGTATGCATACTAACTCTGATGACACTACAAATAAAGACACTGCAGAAACTACTATTGTAGAACCCACTCCCAACATAGAGGCTGGTACCAGTGAAGCAAGTACCATTGCAGAAACTGGAATCACAGCTGTCTCTGCTGCTTCACAAAATTCTGATATAGACTCTGATGAATGCCCTGATGAAGTCTCAGATGCTGGAGAAGGAACTTCTAACTAGCAGAACCTACTACTTCCCCTAGGGGCCTCAGCCATAATCAACAGTTACTTCTAAGGATGAACCAGCACAGAGGCGAAATGCCATACAGTTAAGGTACGGAAGGGTGGAGGTTAGAACAACACCCAGACAGGGTTTATGTGATATCAAAGGCTATGACTGCAATTCAATGGGTGGGAGCAACTAGCCACACCCCCTGACTGAGCTATTTAAGCCAGCTTCCTGCAGTCTCATTCAGATGTATTCTTTCATTGCCCCACCATCCTCTCCTCCTTCAGTGGCATGCCTCTCTCCCTTGGGGCTCCTTTCTAAGGTACATCTAGCCTAAAGAAATTATCTTCCCTCTGCATCTTTATGTGTGAAACCTTCCTCAAGAGGTTTCCTTTGTCTTCAGGGTACCCCAACAGGGTGGTAGTTCCCCATGGGACAGAGAGTGCGAAAGGCCAAAGTATCTGTTTATTACAGTCAACAGCATAAGCACTGAAATACTATCAGTCCATCAATGAAGCCGCACAAGCATTTACTCAGTCACTAAGTTGCATACACACATTGAAACGAAAGTTACTGAAAGAATCAATGTTTGTTTTTTGCCATAGAACGACATGCGGTAATATGTATTTCTGGTGAAAACTAAAACTTTGAAAGCCCTGCAAAGGTTCGGGGTCAAATATGACCAATTGAAAGATTCCGCATGTTGGTCACCCTTTATGGCCATCCCCCTGTCCAAACCAACAATAAAAACAATAACCGTACTGTTTCAGAATGAGGGTATGAACATTTCAAATATTTGCTATTGGCTCAGACAACAGTGTGATGTACTTGAACTGCCCACCCCAATAATTGATAATGATCAAGTTTGGACAAGGGAATGGAAGTTCTGGGTCAAGATGCTCAGTCTAATACTGGGATATGTAATTTGCCAGGAAGCTTTTTCATAGGTAGGGATAGAGGAATGTTTTTCTTCCTTGGGCAGCTCAGGACATGTCATAGGTGTGACTCTGGCAAGCACCTAAGTTCAGCTCAAATGTCGGAATATGGACACCTAAGCCATGGGTGCCCAAACTCTTTCAAATGCAATTTGTGTGAAGACAAGCGTCACTCATATAGGCGTTGGCCATGGGCATCACGCAACAACAGACATGATGGTCTAAATCAGGAGGACCTAATTCTGAAGGGGTAGGCTCAGAGTGTAGCAAATGCTAGAACGCAGAGATTAGGAGAACTGCAGTTAGCACCCATGATTCCCCAAACAGAAATACAAGACGCAGAGTCTTCTGAGGTCAGCTTAGCCTACTACCTTGACTGAGCAAGTGGAGATAGCGTCGCAACAACAAATAGCTGTAGACAAGCCCCTGGAGATTAATAAAGAACCTAGCATTACTCAGAAGAATGAAAACTCATTACAAGAAAGTGAAAGTGGGGCTGTTGTAGAAACAATGCACATCACGCCAACTCCCCCCCCCCCACCACCACAGGAAATGTGGAATTGCAAACAGTGTCTGACAGAAAGAATAGAAAAGTGAAGAAGAAAACAAATAGAACAGTGGCCACTCCCTTAGAGAACAACTATCTTGTACTTGCTTCTGCTCAACATTGGGGAAGCACTGAAGGGGGTGACAGTGATTCGGAGGCTTCCTCCATCATCTCCTCCCTTAGGGGTCATTCGTCGGACTTAGAAGAGTCAAATTCTGAATCTTCAATGAAGAAGAAAGTAAGGTGCAGAACAAGGTCTCAAATGAGACAGAAGACAGAACCTCCCCCTCCAAAAAAAAAATCTTCTGGTTAAATTATGTGTTCAGGCCACACTATCTCTCCAGTCTCACTTTGTGTTAACAACATGAAGGCTATCAGGAACAGGGTGTAGAAACTATTCTTGGGAATATAATATTCATACATGACATCAGATTAAAGGCAACATATGTACTCTGTAAAATAAAATGCCTGGTTACATGGACCATCTTACTGGTCTGAAGGAGTTGACAGGTAGGATGGGGTAGGTATCCTCTTTTGAGACTCTGCTTTTCATGTGAAGCACCTAGTAGACTTTGTTCCTGGGTAAGCCTTACTTCTAGACATAACACAGGGAAATAGAAATTTATATTTAATAAAGGTTTGTGCTCCACATACAAATTCAGAAAGGGCTCAACTCTTTCAGGAAGTTAGGCCCTGTTTGCACATGTGTAAGATGGTGGTAATGGGTAGAGATTTTAATTGTGGCCAAAACGCTAAACATCAGAGGCAGGAAACCACAAAAACATCTTGTGATACAACTTGTTTAAAAGAAGTACTATCTGTAGCACACTAAAAAATGGCTTTTTATCAATACACAGTAAACCTAGTGCCACGTTCATTAAAGAAAATTTAGCAACTTAACTTTTTATTTTTTTCCAGACAGTTTGATATACTGAAGCCAGATTTATCACAGTATAGAGGTCAGCTCATTTGGCTGTGTTCCGTAAAGACAATACAGGCACAACCCACCCCCACCCCACAATCTAGACCTTGGAGATTGAACACCTCGTTACTTGATAAAGCAGAAGTCATAATGCAATGGAAAGAAGTTTTTTAGCCGGATGGTCAGTTTTTAGTGCTTATGATAATCTGGAGTTCTGGTGGGAGGACTGAGTTGGAATTTAACCTAGACTGCCAGAAAATTAGGAACAGGCAAATACATAGCATATTTAAACACCAGGGATGGATTTGTCAATGGGTGGTGCAGGACTTGCATTAAGCCCTGCATCATACCCTTGCATCGCCTCAGCTGCGGCATTGCCAAGTGCCACAATGGTGCCTAGTTTTACAATCCTGGGCGCAGTTGCAGCAGTTTGCCACGTTTCAGCAGCTTGTGGCAAAGGTCAGCTGCAAGTTGGATGTGAGGGTTCCCAAAGAATGATGCATGCTAGATCACAAATGGTTGGACAAGTGAAGCGTCAGTCTGCCACAAGGGATGGAAAGTCCCTTTACACTGCCGCAAGTCCAGTACGCCACATGATGGATACACCAGGGGCTTGCAACAATTCTAACTGTCTGAAAATCCAGCCCCAGATCTCACCTGTGGAAACATGTTTCTGGAATGTACAAAACTGGCACAACAGCTAATGCAGCGACTCTTAATGTAAACAATATCAAGAGCCATCAGAAATGGCAGTCAACCTTTTCCTTGCTCAGCACCCACCCTGGTAATGCAATTTTTTTTTTGCAAGACATCAGAATCAGTACTATGCATGAGATATCCCAGGTGCAATAGACATGGCAAACAGGGTGCTGTTTCTGATACAGGGACTGTAAACACATGATGGGGTTCGTATTTTATTGAAAGATGGGAATTTTCTACTGCTCAGCTGGTGGTTATTTATCCAACCAGGACATTGTTACTTGATGTCACATTTGCAGATCAGCAGTACCATTTAATCAACATGAACCCCCCCACAGACCATTACATACCGAGTTTCTCTCTTTAAATTAATTCAGGTGTATCTTCATATACACAAACTTGCAATTTTTGGGGGAGACTTTAATTGTGGGCTTTGCTGTGAAGACAGGGGAGGGTCAACAACAAAACTGTATAGGGATACAAATTTTTTTGAAAGACGGGATAAGTACTTCTGGTTTAAAAGATGGGTACAAGACAGTACATTCACTGGGAGGAAAGATCTATATAAGAAGAGTTCTTTCCACACAGACTGACTTTGTTTTCTTGCCCCAAATAATACAAATCCATAAAGCTACAACAATTAGGGGTGTGCAAGCAATGAATATTATTTTCTGAATACCGTGAATAATGCTCTATTCATTATTCGCAGCCCAAATCACAAATAGTGGCACTATTTGCTCCTGTCTGGGAAATACCATCTTCAAAAATTAAAAAAAGGAAATGCCAACAGCCCCCCTTCCTTGCCCAGATCCTTTAAGCCTTCCATTCCCCCACTCTCAGGTTGCACCCCAATCTCCGCCTCCCCCCCAGCACCCACATTTTGATAATTATCTGTATCTTTTAAGTAAGACTCCAGTGATGGATGACCAGCCCAACCTGCTCACCTCCATGGCTGGCTGACAACTCTCAGCATTTTGTAGCACACTGTAAGAAATATTGATTGTCTTCCTACCCCCCCACCCTGGTAGCAGTAATTTTACTTTGTGCTCACCCCCACACACACCCTGCACCCAATTCCAGAGGGAAGAAGGTGACCAACACAGCCCCCCCTCCTCAACGGCCTGTCGCTTCCTTTTGAATGAAAACACCAATGCTTGCTCACAAAGTAAAACCAGCTGATCATGTGAGGGTTTTGCTACTACAGTGGGTGGTGGGGTGGGGAGTAAATACTTTTCACAGTGCACTGCAAAGCATTGAAAGTTGGTGGCCAGCCATAGAATTGAGTGGGTTGTGTTGGTTGCCCATCACTGAAGTTTTACTTAAACTATGCACATGCAGTAATTATCGAAAGGTGGGTGCAGGGGTGGGATTGGGTGCTAACTGGGGTGTGTGGGTTGGGGCTTCTTTATTTGAAAGGATCTGGGCTAGAGAGTAGGGTGGGGTTCTTTTCCTTTATTTTAAGTAACACAAATGCCAAATATACCAAATACTTGGGCCCTGGATATCAAATATTCAAAAAAAGATATTCGAGCAACAGTAACAACAATAGTAGTAGAAATATCAGATCATTTACCTCTGAGTTGTTCCTGCTCTTTTGGACCTCAAATGCAGGCAAGATCTCAGTCTTTTTGGAAATTAAAACATTGTTAGAAGATGAACTAATTAAACCAAAGTGGGGTAAATTATATCAAGCAAGAGTGTTGGTACAATGTGCCTGTGATGCCACTTTAGAATGGTGGGAAGCATCAAAAGTGGATTTTAGGGAATTTTTCCTGAAATGAGAAATGTGCCACTAAGGACAGATATTGTAAATATCTTACCCTTAGACACCAACTACAAAAAAGTTATATGTAAAATGTTGGAAGAGTGGTGTAATGTTACAGATCAAATCCCCAATTTTAAAAATGCAATGCTGGGGATGGCAGTATAGCCCAGAGGTAGAGTAATGAGCTATGAATGAACTTTGGCACATCCAGGAGTCAGACCTGGGTTTGATTCCCACAATCTCTACTTGCATACTGTGCGACTCTGAGCACATAATTTAACCTTCCCAGTTCTCCCGGGTCACCCCTGAAAACAGGCGCCTGTGCCTAGTGGGCCTTACCTGGTTATTAAAAAGAATAATAAAAAAAAGTGGCTTTTATAATATTATAGATTGAGGGTGTGCTCCTGACCAATCGGAGCGCTCTTTTCCATTGTGCATGAGACACTCTTATTTTGTGAAGTGTCTCAAGTTCAGCTGCCCTGGAAACAAGCATGTTTCGGTAAGTTTTGTTTTTTAAATTAATATAATATTGATCAAACTCAATCAATAATATATTAATACTGCCACCGAGACCGCTCTTACACTTGTAACTCACTTACATTCTTGGGGCATCAAAACCACTCAGCTTCATTTCGTGGTTCTCATGCCCTAATAATGTGCATGACAGCACCCAAGCAACCGTAAGAGTGGCCTTGGTGGTGGTATTAACATACATAATAGGGCTGTGTCTTTAAGACAATAAACTCAGGTTGGTACCCAGTGGGGTAGACAGCATTTATACATATAAATACAAAATCACACATGGCCACACAATGCAAAGCATCATGGGCTGCATATGCAAATCACCACAGAATATTATGCTGGTTCAACTTTAAGCAGAATTGCATGGTGCCGTAAGGCCTCTCACACAGTTTGCAAAGGGTGCTAACAGATGACACAGACACGTGTTTCGTCCTGCCAGGACTCATCAGTATGCCTCGTCTGTTTGACATTTATACATATGCTGTGTAGATAAATATCTAGACGTATACTTCCTGGGGTTGTTTCATTAGGGAATGGATGAATTCAGCACAAGCCTGCAGCTGTTATGAAATAAGTTCATGCACATGTGTAACCTTTTTTGCTGATGCCTCAGCAGTGAGTGGGGATGATTCCTTTTTTCTGATATCGATATTCCAGTTATAGCACACAGTACGTCTGCAGCATTAGATGGACACTGTCACCTCCCTTTAAGCCTCAAATTCATCAATTTAAGGACCTCCATCCAATAATTAGTGAGGATGAAACCCTTAATTGTATTTTTCAAGCACTACCACTACTATTTTTTAAACAACAACCTAATTTAGTCAGTCTAATTATCAGGAGTCAGCTTGAACCAGAACAGAATACCATGACATCATATGGTACACGACCCTGTCATCAACGCGGATGTAAGACGTGTAAGTTCATTTCTATTCAGATTGTGTGATAACATCACAAAACAGACAATTCAGGATACAGGGGAATTATACATGTACATCAAGTAATGTTGTCTATTTCACCCAATGCAACAAATGTCCCTGCACAGATTATGTGGGGGGAGACAAAGCAACAACTCCTCACTACAATGAATTCACACAGGCATTGTATTAATATGAAGATGACTGACAAACCAGTAGCACAACACTTCTCCCACGATGGCCACTCAGTCTCAGATATGTCTGGGATGGTCTTAAAAGGACATTTCAACAGTACACAACAGAGACGGGCTTCTGAAATTAGACATTTTACTTCTCAATATGGTGGTAGATGGAATGAACATTAATGTGGCTTATATGACACATTATTCCACTTAAACTTACACAGACCTTTACTTTAAAGGATGGACATAAATACTTTAGTACTTCGGCGAGCCTTTGATCTTGTTAGTTTCTGGTTATCTACATGTTGGCTTCTCTCCTTAGCACTGTGCAAATGTGTGTGTGTGTATGTGTTTTGTGTGTGCGTGTGTGTTGTGTGTGTGGTTGGGTGTGTTTGTTTGTGTATGTGATGTTTTGTGTGTGTGTTGTGTTTGTTGTGTGTGTGTTTGGGTACACATGTATGTGTGGGGGAGTGTGGCATGGGGCAATTTTTATGTGAGTGTTGGGGTGGTTTTTGTGGGTTTCGTGGGTGTGGTTATTGTGGTGATATTGAGGTAGGCTTTTATTCAGCAGATGACATAATGATGCTACAGTGGCTAGGACTCTTAGTTCTCATATATAGTGAACATTTACTTCCTTCTACTAGTTGTCAGTGGGTGGATTACATACTGTCACATTTTTAAATCTGTTCATATTAAGATGCATATCTCATTTACTTGGGGGTTCATTAAAGGTTTAATTCCTTTATGAACATATGAACATATGAAATTTGCCAGCAGATAAAGGCCTAGAGGTCTATCAAGTCTGCTCGAATGTGCAGCTAGCACCCCTTATTCTGCAGCTGCCCCACCCTTCCCCTTCATTGACCCTCCCCCTTGTCCTATCCCATCCCCTTTTGAAGCAGTCCACTGTTTTACTGGATACCACTTCTGCAGGTAACGCATTCCACCCAGCCACCACCCTCTCTGTAAAAAAGTGTCTCCTCATCTCCCTCCTGAACCTTCCTCCTCCAGTCTCATATCATGGCCCTAGTGTCCCTTCCCTCCTTACTTTGAACAGCCCTCTGTACCTGTCTTGTTTATTCTTTTCATGTACTTAAGGTTTCAAACATGTCCCCCTGTCCCTCCTCTCCTCCAGTGAGTACATGTTCAACTCTCCCAGCCTCCTCTCGTGATGATAAGTCTCCCAGCCCCTTGATCATCTTTGTCGCCCTGCGCTGCACCCCCCTTCAGTTACTTAATGTCCCTCTTCAGAAACGGGCACCAGTACTGCACGCAGTACTCCAGGTGTGGTCTAACTAATGACCTATACAGTGGCAGAATCACCTTCTCCCTCCTCAAGGATATACCCCTTGCAATGCAACCCAGCATTTTGTTGGCCTTTGCAGCTGCCTTCCTACATTGTACCGAGTTGTCCATTGACCCTGTAATGAGCACCCCCAGATCCTTCTCCTCCTCTGTCTGGGCTAGCTGCACTCCCCCCAGCTGGTAACTCCTCCTTGGGTTCTTCATCCCAAAATGCAGCACCTTGCACTTTTGGCATTAAATCCCAGTTGCCAGGTGTCTGACCAGGTTTCAAGCTTTGCCAGATCATCCTGCAACCCCTGCCATCCCCCTAGGTCATCCACCACTGCTCTTACCTTGGTATCATCAGCAAACAGACTAATCTTGCTCTTGAAGTTCAGTGATATGTCTGCAATGAATATCCCAAACAACACTGGTCCCAACACCGAGCCCTGTGGAACACCGCTCGTCATTACCCTTGGGTGTGAGAGCTCCCCACCCACCACCACCCTCTGTTGCCTTCTCAGAAGCCAGTTCCCTACCCATCTCACCAGCTTTGCACCTGCCCCGTGCCTACTAACTTACTTCCCAGCCTTCCATGTGGCACCAAGTCGAATGCCTTACTGAAGTCCAGATACAGGACATCCACTGCATGGCCCCTGTCCAGTTGCCTAGTTACCCAGTCATAGAACTCCACCATAGAAACATAGATTTTGATGGCAGATAAGGACCGCTTGGCCCACCCAGTCTGCCCATTTCCCTACCTAATGGATAAGCTGCAGATCCTAGTTAACCAGCAGCCTACTTCTTCCTACCCCCACCCCCTAGAATTGCCTTATGACTGTCCCATGCATGCTTGAATTCCACCACTGTTTGTGACTCCACAACCTCCTCCGGAAGGCTGTTCCATGCATACACGACCCTCTCTGTGAAAAAATACTTCCTTAAATTACCTCTGAGCCAGGTTGGTTTGGCAGGATCTGCCCCGTATGAAGCCTTGCTGTCTGCTGTCCTGTAGTCCTTTGGCCTCTAGGAGGGCCACCAGTCTTTCCTTCAGGATAGTCTCCATTAGCTTACCCATGATGGATGTGAGACTCACTGGTCTGTAGTTTCCCGGTTCATCCTTGGGGCCACTCTTGTGGAGGGGCACCACATGAGCCATCCTCCAGTCCTGAGGTACATACTCCGAATGTAGTGAGGCATTAAATAGGTCTGCCAAAGGTCCTGCAAGGACCTCTGTCAGCTCCTTCAGTACCCTGGGGTGGATGCCATCTGGGCCTGGCACCTTATCCACCCTCAGTGCCTTCAAACCCTCCCAAACTCTGCCCTCCATGATTTCCCCATCTGTCACCCCGGCCCCCATTTCTGCCATTTCTCCCCCCTTGGGGTAAATATTGCAAAGATTGGTGTGAATGATGATGTATGAGAACTCTTGTACATATATCTCATTCCTACTAGTTATCTTTCCCAGGGGAAAAGGGGGGGGGGTGATTTTATTACTATGAATTTTTATTTAGATTCCTTAGACTGATTCTGTACATGTTTGTTATACACTGACACTGTGTTGAAATCTGTACATTTATTTATTTATTTAGTTTTTGTTGACCGGGTAAGTGCACTAGACAAATCCTGCCTATTTTCAAGCACGACCCGTGGGAGGGGGATACAGATGAATGGCAACTGACCTTGACTCAGATTAAGCTGTCGGTGGTATTTTTAGAGAATCAGGGAAAGGGGAAATTTCCCTACTCTTTTCGATAAGTGCCATGGGATCTTTAACATCCACCTCAACTACCACCAATCCAGGCAGATGGGACCTCGGTTTAACGTCTCATCCAAAAGACGGCACCTCAGAAGTGCAGCACCCCTCTCATGCTGCACTACAGTGTCAGTACTAGGATATTAACCCAAGTGCCAGATGTGGGAACCAAACCCACAGCCCTCTGATCTCCCAGCCTCAGAGGCGAGTGTGCTACCTACTGAGCCACTGACACTGCATATCAGGCTCATGGTCTCATTTTCTTGGGGGTCCTTGACAAGTAGTTTTGTATTTTGTTTTTTAATTTGGCACTTGTACTTGCAACTGTTATTATCATGATTTAAATCCTGTTACAACACTGAAGGCTTTAAAGTTTATGCACTGTATTAACGGGTTGAGAGTATAGTTAGGGAAATGTCTCAAGCTAAGTTCTACATTACATTTTGCATGAAACATTTGCTCACTTTGAGTAAACTTCACTTTAAACCCTCTGTATGCCATATATGTATGTGTGTGTATTTATGAATTTATACATATATATATATATATATATATATATATATGTATATGTGTATATATATATGTGTGTGTATGTATGTGTGCATGTGTATATGTGTGTATGTTTAATGTGGGGCTTGTTTTCAACTTGCAATTATGCCTCATTTCAGCATTTTGCTTTTCATTGTCTGTGCTTTAAAACACAAGGACACTTGCAATAAAAGTTGTAAGCTCATCTTACACATGTTAGGCAGAATAGCATCCCAAGGTTTTTTTTTTATAAGTAGAATGCTTTCTTGAAGCATACTGAGACATTTTAAAATTTATGTGAGAAGAACTCTCTGCTTGTTGATATGTCCTGATAACCTTTGCCCTTCAGGTGCTTCTCAGTTAAAAGCATATTGATGTTAATTAGCTTCTCTGACGTAATCTTCTGTTATGTTTTAAATGTATATGGAACACCAATGAGAATTATTTCTGTTTTTTATGCATTATCTGGGTGTTAATAGTATGGGATTTTCTAAACAACTGTCATAAACCTTCTGAAGAAGGACCTGGTTGGTCCGAAAGCTACAGCACTTTGTTCTTTTTTTTTGTAACATCTATGTTGGTCCAATAAAAAGTATCAAACCATTTGCTTCTGGATCTTTTCTTACAAGGACCAAAACGGCAACTACACAACTTGCTTGTCAGTTTAAAAGACTCATTTTATGATTGCTCTGTCTGTTGAATTTGCTTATATAACTGGCAGTTTGATTGCTGATTCCTTTTTTCTTCTTTTTCAAATTACTTTTTTCCGTGTTTTCTGTTTTTCTCCCTGTACACCTCTCTCTCTTTTGCAGTGTGAACGTGCAAGTGTGGAGGCACACGCATGTCACGTAAGTGTGCTCCTGTGCTGCCCTCTGGCCTCCACTGGGGGGGCAGCCAAGGAGTGGCATGACAACCCTTCCCCTCCCCAGGAGAGGACAGCAGTCCTTTGGACACTTGATCCTCTCCCTCCCCTGCCGACCCCTGGCAACCTGAGCTTACTCCCAAACCCAGGTTGCCGGCGTGGCACGAGGTGTGGCATCCAGTGCCTCCACCCTCAGTGTCACTGGACTGGCTCCTTTTTTCTTTTTAAAACAGAAAACCCACCATAATAGTGTTACCACACAAAAGGTTGTTTGTTTATAGTCCTTGATTCATTTCCAAAGTATCTTTTCTGGGCCTGGGAGCACCCCTCATCACAGTCTAGACACTCAGGATTCCGCGGGAGCACTCCCATCACAGTCTAGACACTCAGGATTCCATGGGAGAAGAGGAGAGGAATACTATTGCATCATGAGTGAGTGGCTGCACTATTTGGCCAGGTTTCCTCATGTTCATGGGGCATACAATAAGAGTAGATAAAGAATCTGAAACAAAACAAGGCTTGGTATAGTTATACCACTAGCATGCATTTCAGTTCTAAAAAAGCAAGCAGATAAAATAACATGCAACACTGATGAATTTTGGAGAAGGTAAGTAATCATAAAATGTGGGTTTTCAACTAGAAGTGGTAAGATACAAAAGGAGCGGACAGTGTCCCTTTCATAGCTCTTACTACATTAAATGAGGTTCATGAAGGCAGTACATTCACTAGGAAAGGGAACAGCCCCGGGGTATGAAGGCCTCACATCAGAGTTTTACATCACATTTCTTGAATTTTTAGGTCCTGTTCTTGTTTCCCCTCTACACTGACGTTCTGACTACTGTTATTGTACATGAATCCAGGACCCAAGCCATTTTAATTTTGTTATGTAACTAAGGTAATAAGTGTGATTTGTACAACTGAAGGCTGCTGAGTCTGTGGAACACAGACCAAAAAATATATTATCTAAAATATTATCGACATGATTAGCTGCTATCGGTATATCACCTACCCAAACCTGTACTATCCCTGACTAATCATTAGTTTGAAAATGTTGAATATTTTGAGAGAAATCTTGCATTAAAGAAGTGAAGGTCAGTTGTCAGGATACATGCATGCCTTGAATCAGGAGAATGAATATGACCGGGTCATTCATGCCTATTTCACATGATGATATTCCTGAGGGTTTTATTAGTTGGATATCCACATTGTCTAATAATATAGTCATAATACCATACAGTAGGTACTATAAATGGTTGGATTGGGGAAACTGTGTATGGTCAGAGGGGGCAAGACAGGGTTGCCCCCTCAGCCCTTTACTGTATGTAGTCACTACTGATCCCTACTATAGAAGATACAAGAGCCCCTTTCATCACAGGTCTGGGTATTTCAGTCCCATTCCAACTCAAAACTTTGGCCTACACAGATGATCTGTGTGTGATAGTGAGTGATCAGAGCTCTGCTGAAAATAAAAGTCCAGTAGTTGCCGCCTCTCCTCAGTTGCAGGAGCAAAGCTGAATTATGATAAAAGCTCTGCAGTTGCCGTGGGGCATATCTCTAGTACCACTGCTGTGGTGGGAGAGATCCCTCTAACTATCACCCCATTGAAAATTCTAGGAATAACAACGGGGGGTGGTGGGGCACAGATCCAGCTTTTATGAATTGGTCAAAAGCCATTGACTTAGCTCTTCAGAAAGTTTCAATCTGGAAAAACAGAATATTATCTAAGAAAACAGGGTTTATCTGTTAAAAGCTTTGATTTTGCTTTTTTTTTTGCATTTAAGGCATGTCTTCCTCCTCCAGTATCATTAGATGCTAAATTATATAATGTATTTTTCCAAGGATTATGGGGGAAGCTGGTTCAGTCCTATTAAAAGGAACACTACCTATCATGAATACGTACATAGGGGAGTGAGAATATTAAATTCAATTTGCTTTTTTCATTGCCTATATGTACATTTTAATTTTAGCCCTCTTTTATGTGGGATAGATGCTGTCTGGACACTACTGGTGGGTGAGTGATTTTCATGAATTTTGGTAAACTGGGAAAGGGGGGGGGTATTACACCTTCCAGATCCAACAAGCAGGAAACAAGTCCCACCCTTTGTGAAAGTACTGTATCTTTGATTAAGATGAGGCAGTGGGAGATTTTACCCAGTCATATAACCTCCCAATCATGAAAACCGTTGTATACTTCAGTGCCAAAGACTGCCCCCCCAAGGCAGACTCCATTCCCCAATGCTGCAGTGGTCAGGAGTCCGCGGTGTTTCAGCATTTGACTGGCCCTAGACTTTTACTGTCTATGTGGAACAACACCTGGCTGTGTATTCATGGGTGACCTGGAGTGAAGAATACTTTCAAGCAGAACTTGCATTTGTCAATGCCGAATGTTTGCTTGCTGGCATTGTCATTGGTGGGGTGTGCCTTTGGTCGTCAGGCGTAACAGCCATGCCATTTCACCACGCCCTACCCTGCAGACACCGACAAGTGTTACGGTGTGCCTTGGGGTCTTTGGCCCTTATGCTCACCCCATTCCATCAGGAAATATGGTGAGATGGGTGCAGTATAGGAGAATGGGGTGAACTTTGGGGCTGAAGAGTCCAAGGCACACCTCAATGCCTCTTACTGGCTGCAGGGTGTGGGTGGGGGTGGAATGGTACGAGCATTACATGTGACAATCCCAAGTCACACCCATGATGCCTGTCAGTCTCTACAAGGTAGGGCGTTATGGTCGGAAACCCTAACGCCTCAGGTGTTTGTTGGTATTTTCACTCCAAATTTTCAAAATGGGTATTTTGTGACCCCCACCTTATGAACAGTGGTAATATCAGTTTGTTAGCCGAAAGCAATTTTGCACAGTGACTACGGCATTTGGCACCACAGGTGCAAAAACACATTTCGAACAGGATGTGAAAAATGACAGCTGTACTGTTCATGCAGAGGTGTAAAAAATGGTACTGTTGAAAATTTGTAGTGAAAATAGTAAAAAAAAATGGTGAAGTCACGAGCGTGCGTAGAAACTGTGCAATGCACACCCGTAATGTAATTACTTTGGGGATTTTTTACAGCAGATTGTCAACACAGGCATTTTGGGACCTCCGCTCATGAGCAGTGTCACTGTCATTTTCTTAATCTGTTACGAACACTGATTTCCCACAGTGACCACGCATTTCTGCACAGAAAGTGTGAAAACATTTCGGCCATGTTGTGAAAAATTACAGCTGTACTGTTCATAAGGAAGTGTAGAAAAATGCCAGTGGTGAAAATCTGGACTGAAAATATTACAAATTCATGAACTTACAAAGGTGCGTGGAAACAGCGCAACGGTCACTCGTAACACAGTCATTTTATGGAGTTTTGTCACCAAATTTTCAACATAGCCATTTCAAGATCTCTGCTCATGAACAGTGTCACTGTGATTTTCTTAATCTGTCCCAAACATTAATTTTGCACCGACTGCGCCATTAAGCGCTACATGGGCAGGGAAACACATTTTGGGCAAGATGTGAAAATGACAGCTGTACTGCTCAGAAGGAGGTGTGGTAAAATGGCAATGTTGAAAATCTGAATTAAATATTAAAAATTGGAAGACTTACTAGCGTGCGTAGGAACTGCGCAACACACGCTCGTAAAACAGTCATTTTTAGGAATTTTTTTGCCAAATTTTCAACATAGCCATTTTAAGACTTCTGCTCATGAACAGTGTCACTGTGATTTTCTTAATCTGTCCCAAACATTGATTTCGCACCCTGACTGTGCCATTGTGTGCTACATGCACGGAAACGCATTTTGGGGGAAGATGTGAAAAATGACAGTTGTTCTGCTCATAAGGAGGTATGGTAAAATGGCAATATTGAAAATCTGGAATGCAAATATTAAAAATTCGTGAACTTATGAGTGTGCATAGGAGCTGCGCAGTGCATGCTCGTAAAACAGTCATTTTTGGGAATTTTTTCCCCAAATTTTCAACATAGTGTTTTTGGGGGAGTACCTCATGAACTGTGACACTGTCATTTCATGCATCGATCCTGAAAGGTGGTTTCATGCAGTGACTGCAAAATCACCTTTCAGGACCAAATAACAAAATGGCAGTGCAAGAATTCATGAGGTGGGGTCCCAAAAACCCCAAGTTGAAAATTTGGTGAACAAATTCCCAAAAATGCCCGCAATATGCATCAAAGTTGAAAAAACCCTATTTATCCCATTATACAGCTTACCGGCATTTCCTCAGTTCACGGTCGGCTTTGAAGAGTGCAGACGTGTTCCCGGTCCACCGAAGATCATCGCGCCAGACTCCGGAGGTAAGTAGGGGTGTGGGGAGGTAGGATGTGCGTGGGTGGGGGTCAAGACAGTCAGCGAAGGACCGTTTTTTCTTTCTAGGTCTTTTTCTTTTAGGAAGGCAACATGGGACGTTTGCCATGCTGGGGTGGGCTCCCAGTGTGGCAGCTGGAAGTTTTTTTGGGGGGCCAGCAGAGCCGACAGGGGATTGGGCACCCCTGTCGGCCATAGAGATTGTTGCCACACTGGGGTGGGCTCCCAGTGTGGCACCTGGAAGTGTGTTGGGGGAGCAGCAGACAGATGTTTGCCACGCTGGGGTGGGTTCCCAGCGTGGCACTTCGAAGGCTGTTTGGGGGGGCCAGTGGAGCTGACGGGGATTTGGGCACCCATGTCAGCCTTACAGATTGTTGCCATGCTGGGGTGGACTCCCAGTGTGGCACCTATAACTCTGTTGGGGGCGCAGCCGATGGGGATTGGGGACCCCCATCGACCACTTCTACATGTGGGGGAGCATGTGAGCATGCTGGGGTGGGATCCCAACATGTTACTTGTTTGTGGTGGGGGGGAGGAGATGTCTATGACAGCTCTTGCACTGCAGTGCCAATGTGTAGGCACTGTGCATATCGCCAACGTCAATATGCAAATTGCACATATGCTGCAGTGCCTTTCTTTCAACTGTATGCTGCTGCATTTGCAAACGCTGTCATAGACAGCTCTTGCATTCATTAGCACGGTGGGGCTGCACCTGCAAAAGGCAACAGGGCATTGAAAGTAGGGAGGCACACCTACGAATTCTCATATGGTGGCACTATGTTTCTTGCACATACATGCAAGCAAACATAAAAAGGGGTGAAAGAGTGTGTCCGAGACCTTCTTGTATACAGGATCTAGAAACCCAGGAACATTTTTTATTTTCTTGTCCCTTCGCCCGTATCTTCTGGCTTACCCTGGTTAGAAAAAACTCTAGCCTTTGTCTCAGTATCATACCCTGAAGTGGTTCTGGAAATTTATAGACCAGTATGGAATAGTGCAAATACGAGTACTGGGCGTTTAATTTTTACTACATGCAGGTATTATTTGTGGCAGGCAAGGTGCGCATGTACCCTCCAGAAAGAAACAATTCCAACAGATGAGGCTTTATCACATGTCCCTAATTTTTCTAAAGAGGTTTGTAATAGAGAAAGGAATGCACTATCCAAACATTAGTTCTGGAGTCTGTGAACCCAATGTGTGTGGATTACATCCATGTGCGTTCCTGTTCACTTTTGTCACTGATTACATCTTCTCAATGGGATAGCATAGCTCCAGAACACCATTAATGAACCCTCATTTTTTCTTTGTTTTTTTCTTCACAGTTTTATGAATAATTTTCTGTAACAATATTCCTTTGATCTCTTTAGTTAGATTGATTTTGTGTAATTTCTTTTTGACTGTCAGTCACTGTGTTATACAAAGTTTATTGCTCTTGTTTGGTTACATTGTGCATTTTGCTTTGGTTTGTATTATTGTTTGATGATATTTTCTTTAATAAAAATTTCCCTACTCTTCATCGATAAGTGCCGTTGGATTTTATACTTCCACCTGGATGGTGACCGGAGATGGACAGAAGGGACCGCTGTTTAATGTCTCATCCGAAGGATGGCACTTCAATTATGCAGCACCCCCCCATACTGCACTACAGTGTCAGATATGGTTATTACCCTAAGTACCTGGTGTGGGGTTAGAAGGCAAGTGAGCTACCTACTGAGCCATCTATTTCTGCCTGTCTGTCTGTAATACATGATGACCTATATTCAGTATCTGTCTGTCTATCGATCTATCGATCTATCAATCTATCTAGCCAGCTCTCTGTCTACAATCTACAGTATCTGTGTCTTTGTGTCTATCTAATCTATGTATGTATATGTGTGTATATATATATATATATATTTAGCTATCTATATCTATCTACAGTTTCTGTTTGTCTGTCTATCTCAGACACTGTCTGTCTATCTATCTATGTATCTATCTATCCATCAAGAGTATCTATCTATCTGTCAACATTATCTATCTATCTAGACAGTATCTATCTTTCTACAGACAGTATCTATCTATCGATCTACAGACAGTATCTATCTATCTATCTATCTACTGTATCTATTGACAGTATCTATCATATCTATCTACAGACAGTATCTATCTGTCTATCTACAGACAGTATCTATCCATCTGTCTATCTACAGACAGTATCTATCTATCATATCTATTGACAGTATCTATCATATCTATCTACAGACAGTATCTATCTGTCTATCTACAGACAGTATCTATCTATCTGTCTATCATCTATCTATCGTATCTATCTACAGACAGTATCTATCTATATATCTATCATATCTATTGACAGTATCTATCTATCTATCTATCTATCTATCTATCTATTTACAGACAGTATATGTCTGTCTGTCTGTCTATCAATCTACAGACAGTATCTATCAACGGACAGTATCTATCTACCTATATCTATATATCTATCTATCTATAGACAGTATCTATCTATCTATCTATCTATCTATCTATCTATCTATCTATCTACAGACAGTATCTATCTATTTATCTATCTATTGACAGTATCTATCTCTCTATCTATCCATCTATCTACAGATTGTATCTATCTATCTATATATCTATCTACAGACAGTATCCATCTATCTATCTATCTGTTTATCTACAGACAGTCTCTATCTATCTATCTATCTACAGACAGTATCTATCTATCTACCTATCTATCTATTGACAGTATCTGTCTATTTATCTATCTACAGACAGTATCTATCTATCGACAGTATCTACCTATATATCTATCTACAGACAGTATCTATTTCTCTATCTATCTATCTATCGACAGTATCTATCTATCTATATGTCTGTCTGTCTATCTATCTACGGACAGTATCTATCTACAGACAGTATCTATCTATCTATCTATCTACAGACAGTATCTATTGATCTATTTATCTATCTATCTGTCTGTATCTAGTTAGCTATCTATCTCTCTCTATTGTAGTGGTAGCTTTCAGTTTATGTATTTCTTTAAAAGTGTTGCTCTGTAAAGGTGCACTGAGCTGCAGCAGCTAATTTTCAGGTGTGTCCTGGGGGGAGGGGAACAGTGGGATAAGTGCGATATCACAGGATACAGTAAATAAATCAATAGCAGTATCAAGATTAATGTTTAAAATATAACAATATGCAAACAGTAGTATACACAGATAAATGTGTGCAAGACAGCATTAACAGTGAATCCAAAGCTCTGCCATGGGGCACTCTGGTGTATGTTGTCAATCAGTAGGGTTGGCCGGAATGCCATGGTCAACCAGTCCATCTATAATATCTGTCTGTCTGTCAGTGTAGGGTTGTATGTGGGTCTCTACAGACAAGCATAATATTGCAATGCCTGTATCTCATACATTATAAAAGCTAGAGGTCTAAAGGTACGTAGTTCACGGTATACTCTTGATGCTCTGAATGGGGTAAGCATCAGTGCACTGCAGTACCTTTTGGATGAAAAATTAAACCGAGATCCCTCCGGCCATCTCTGCTGGCTGGCCAGGTGGAAATCAAATACCCCCTTGTGCTTTTCACAAGAGTAGAGGATATCATCCAGTTGTCTAGCTGTTTGTATCTTGTTCAAGCTTAATGGCTGTTAGTGTTTGTCTCTGTCTGGTCTCTGCATTACCATCACCCATTGGTTTACACAGCTTGCTGAGTAGGTCCCCCGGGTTCTGCTCCACTCTTCAGTCCCAAAGTAAGCTCTGTGGTAGGGATCCTAAACTTCTGGGGCAGAACTGGTGCACTTTTTGAGGCACTACAGCTATCAATGACATCACATATTAAATATGGGGGTGGGGTCTTCAGGGAAAACAGTGAGAGCTAGAGGAACTATGGAAAACCTGGTGGGGGGTGGGAGGGTTGATCATGTGCTTACTGTACCTACTGTACATCCCCCACAATATTTTTCTTCAGATTATTTGCAGTTCACAGACTAGGGTCCCCAAAGCTCACACTCAAAGGATGTTTTATGTTTGTGAAATGAAAAGGAATTTTCAGTGCTGAGTTGCTGAGGCCATAAAATGAGAATGTTTTTGTCAAATCTTTTGTTGTGGTAGGCATATCCATAGAAGATGGTGACTAAATCATATGACTTTATTTTCTCTGTAATTGTATGGGGGGGGGGACTGTTTTTCAGTGAGTAAGTGGGGACTGTGGGATTCAAACCTTACCCCACAGACAGGGAAGATTAGGGGGCCCCTCATACCCCTCGTACCTTCATTCATCTCATCAGGGTCCTCTCCGAGGGTCATGGCGGGTGACGGCCAATCTCAAGCCCTCATGCTGGTATCGCACCAGGGCTGAGGTTTTTCTGGTACTCCCCATTGGAGGCGTGACTGTACTAGGATGCCAAGGCCTCCCCCTGCGAGAGACTACAGGCTTGCTGAACCTCTAGCCACCACCAGAGGTCAGGCATGCACTGAGTTGGCACCCCTACCCCCCAGAGGAGATGAGCAGTCCATTGGATGCTCAAGCCTCCTCCCCCTGACTGGCCCTCCGATAACTCAAGCTCATTCCTGAACCTGTATCCCCAGCATTAACAGTGGTAGTGCTACCACTGTTCTGGTGGGCCAGCCGGCCCCGTGTTCACATTTTATGACCTGCAGGCATCTAGGGGCTGAAGAGCAGTGGCTTCTCTACACCAGAGCATGAGTCGGTTGGTGCCCCTTATGGTGCAGAATTCTTACCCTATAGGAATATATAGGTGCCTTAGCTGGCAGCTGCTGTGCACCACCAATGCAGGCATGTGGGGACAGGCACAAAGGAAACTTAGTTGGGAAGTGGGGGGGTGGTTATCCAGAGATCAAGTAGGGTCTGCGCAGTGGTGACAGTATAGGAAGGGCCAAATGGGCAGACTAGGTGAGCCAAGTGGTCCTTATCTGCTGACAAATTCTATGTTTCTATGCTGATGCCCTAGTAACCAGTAGAGGTTTGAGCTGCAACTGCTTAATACACTGAAATAAAGGGATTTAATCTTTGAGAAAGATGTTGTTGATGCTGGTGGCAGTTGTAATGTTCATTCCCCAGTAAATTAAATATTTGTAACTTTAGTTATTCTTCTGTGGACTTTTACTGACCAGGGCTCCTTTAGCTCACTGCCAGTGCCACTGCCCATCCTAAAACCCTTCCATCACCAGCGGGTTATGTTGGACACCACTTGAGCCTGCCCATCACTGCATTGCTCCCATCAGTTTTTTTGTTTAAACCTGCTGGTACATGGCCTTATTGTAAATGACTTTCAGTACCTCCCCAATCCCACCCATGCCTCCCAAATGCAGCACATTAACTGTACCTTGGTCCAAGTGCAGATGTAGGGAGAGATCAAAGTGTTTTTTTTATCCTAGTCATTCAGCTGTGTGAGTTCTCAGATTCTGTGAACCAGCTGGTAATGACATTCTGTAGATACTGCTGAGCAGAGCAGTAAGCAGTAAGCATCAGTCGTTCTGTTTCTTTGCCGCTCCAGCAAGAGGAATGCTACTAAAGAGTTTTGGGGAAAATGATAGATATAGCAGCAGAGTGATCTTATTTATTAGTTATTTATTTCTTTTGTAATTCTTGACCAGGAAGTGCACACTAAACTGTTTCTGCTCTAAGGAAACTCCATGTATGGAGCATTCTTAGACAAAGGGTTTTTTTTGTTAATTTGCTTGTTCTCATCTGGTACAGGCTCATTTATCCTGGTTCAGCCCCTCCCCAGCTCTGTCACCTGGCATCCTAGGTACTTAGCTCTACCTCCATTCTTTCTCCACAGCCCCCTGACCATGGTGGGGTTTGCAGGCTCCTTTTGCCTGCTGGAGAATGGATCCAGTTTATGGAGGGAGGGCCCTGTCGCTGGTGTGGAGTCTGCAGGGGGTTGAACTTCTCACTGTTGCTCTGTCTGACATTTTTGCTCCTGGTATTCGACCCTGGGATGTTTGTTTTGGGGTGGTATGCAAGCTTGCACACAAGCATGAAGGTCATCACCACCAGTGCCCCACCACCCACTAAGTCCCTTCAAGTGCACTGCCACCTGTGGTCACCCAGTGGCAGTACTGCACTGGAGCATGACTGCCCTCCTTCTTCAGAGGAGAGTATCTTCTGGGATGCTCAATCCTGCCCCCCGACTGGCCCTCAATGACCCACACTCATTCTTGAACCCGGATCTCTGGCATCGTGAGTGGTAGCAGATCACTGCATCAAGAGGCCGGCAACAAAGGCTCATTTTATATTACTGTGTTTATTCCCCCCAGTGGCCATCCCAATCAGGACCTTGTCAATACTATCTGACAGTTCCAGCAGCTTCCTATGTCCAGCTGTTGCTCTCTGTTGATTGTGTTTCCCTCCAGAATTACGCATCTAGTACATCTGGAGGCAGAATGCAGGGCTAGTAAGTGCTGGAACGTGTCATTCATAGCTGGCCCTCTTTTTTCATTTTCTAGTCCCACCCTCCTTCAAGGAAGCCAGTGGTAAGGGTCCAGAGCAATTGCACAGAATGGCATGCCAACATGGAGCAAGCCAGAATCCCACTGACCCACCTTTCAAGGCATCTCAAGTATGCTGCTCCCCTCTGCCACTTTGGGGCAGAGACATATCAGGGCAGTCTGCCCTGCCATCTAGAGCCTGAGGGTAAGTCACAGACTCCTGCCAGACTGCCCATAAAAGGGGTCATTCCTTATTAGCTGAATGGTTAGAGTTGCTGTCTTTTGGGACTCAGGGTCTCCGGTTTGGCTCCCAGCAAGGGCTGAAAGTGTACCTGACTGAGCCCTTGCATCTGTCTGGGGGAATGAGAAGAACTGGCACTTTCATAGTGTTTTTTTCATGCACATTGTATCCTAAACATAAGCGAACTCAGTACTGAATCATGTTATTATTACTGATGTCTAAAAAAAGATTTGGTGGTGGTATCATGTTGCTTTCTCTGATTAAAAAAGTTCATATAAAAATGAACTCTCAAATGGTGACCTTTAGCATATCAGTTGACCTCCTAGTAAAAAAATGGATGTGACATTAAATCTTCAGGTATTTTTTGACTTGTGTGACAATGAGTTAATATAAGAGTAATATTATACTGAAACGAAACAATGATTGTTAAAGTGCAATCTTTAGCTGTCAAAATAATACCTTTAGTATTTTAGTCATGATGTATAGATAACAAAAAATCATAAAAAAAGCAATGTTTAATGTGGATGATGCTGATCTGAATGTCTTGGGATTTATGCATAATGTAACATCTTTAGGAATAAACGTATTTATGTTCTGTTTTATATTTTATATTAAATGATAGTATATAAAAGTATAAAAAAGAAATATATTATTTTGGTGTTTGCACTGTGCATCATGTATATGACAGTTAATGACTGCTTCTAAGTGGAATGTCAATGATGGAATTAATTGGTAGGGATATATGATGTATGTCCATGTTAACTCCACCCCCGATGACGACCCATGAGACTGGGTCACTACGTAGGGGTGTTATCACTGTGCCTGACATGCTGTAACATTTAAATAAAAATACAGCTCATCAATTTAAATTTCAGCCTTGGCGTATACCCACTTTCTTTTTGGTTCACTTATGTTATGGTTATCTGACTGGAGCACCTTGGGGCATGTGATGTGCATTCCTTCACTAACTGTTCTGTTACACTGTATCCTAAAGACTGGTATTGAAGTGACTGAAAACATGTAGTGGCAGCCATTTCACACATCAACACTCATATACAGCCTTGGACAACTGCATGGACCAGTTTTATGGGAAGGGGTATATTGGCCAGGACAGCAGGGAAAATCTCCAACTGTTGTGGAAAGTACCGTGGGTTCTTTTACTTCTAATTGGACACCAACCAGGACAGCACCAGAAATGGATAGAGGGACCTCAGTTTACCATCTAATCTCTACTCTCCCCCCGTGCATATAAGGCCCTGTCCACACTACACCGCTCCGGCCCGGCAACGGATGCAGTCTGTTACAGCTGGGGAGTGGTGCAGTGTGTCCACATTGTGGCAGTGTCCATTATGGGACCAGTACTGCTGGTCCACACTAGGAGTGCCGGGCGACCGTTATGGCGGCACCCATTCCCAGGATGCAGCTCGCGCTGCACTACGGGCCCTGCAGGGGACCGTTACCATGCATCCACACTTCACCCGGTAACGTTACCAAGGCATAACTGGTTTCATAACCATTGTTGATACCACCTCATATGTGGTTTCAACAACGGTTACAAAAACACCTTCTGTAACGTTACAGGTGTAAATGCAAACTGTTGCGGTAATGGTTTGGGCACTCTGTAATGTTATAGAGGCATAGTGTGGACAGGGCCTAACATGCACTGTGTACCCAGCCTCAGCTGTGAAGGGTTGGAGTAAAGTAGTCTTTGCTGAGACCCCACCAGATTGTGCTTATTGATTGACCACTGGAGGTGATAGAGAGCAATACACTCCAGCCTTACACCCCTAGAGAGTGAGTGCATTAGCACCAAGATGCAACCGCCCTCCTCCGACCGAGTAAGAGAGAGAGAGAGAGAGAGAGACCGGAGGTCACTCCTGACCCAAGCCTCAGATCCCCTGAGTGTCAGTGGTGTGTACTGCCACCAAACCAGGTTTAAATATATTTTCCAGCTTTAAGGGAAAAACAAAAACAAATTCACATTAGAACTCAGTTACACAGACTTCCTCAACAATTCAAAGTCCAGTGCCTTCCCTTTTCTTATTACTGAAGACATTTTTGTAAAACATTTTTTCCCCCTCTTAAACATCATCTGTTTCTGTTGAGTGTGCCTACCGTGAAATCATAATGACCTGTAATATCAGAATCTGTTGTCATGGAAATAATCCCACAGCAGAGGTATTGGGTGGGGGAGGGGATGTGGGTGGATGGGGAGTTGGGAGGGTGGCAATTGGGGATAGAAAGAAGGGAAAAAGCTTAGCCAAGTATATTTATTGCATATGCTTTTCTCCTTTGCATGTAATCAGGCAATTTACAATTTGCAATTTTACCTGGTGTACTTCAGGGGCCAAAGGTGTTTGTTTTTTGCCTGGAAAAATTCAGTGTTTCTGAAAAATTACTATATGAACCAATAAATAATCACAGGAATTTAGCAATTAGGAAAACATGCCAACATTTGATTGTGGCAGTCAGGTAAAAATACACAGCGGAACAGGCTGATGACCGTTGCTAATATATGGTACATTCACCATTCCAGTTGAAATGTAATTGCGCTGTGTACAAGAAAGGCAGAACCACATCCATGCCAAGGCAACACACAAGACTACTGAATGCACTAAGAAATACAACAATCATTAAAATCCGCTTAGGTGGCTTACAAATGAAATTACTGTAGTAACTAGCATGTTATGACCTTGCAGTTAATAAGGCTATGCAAATCACAAGGTTAAAATAAGGAACCTTTGGCTGGCCTGTCAGCACAGCAGGGTTGCTGATCATAAGGCCAATGATATGGGTACAGGAATGATCCAGGGTTGCCAGAGGGCCGTAGGGGAGGGGATAGAAGGATGGAGTGTCTTAGACCCAGAGATGGAAGTTCTCCTTATTTGGGGAGGGTGGGATGCTGACAGCACTCTGCTACTGCCTTCTAGGGCACCACAGGTGGTAGTGCATGTCAGTGTGGCTGCTACAGGTAGGAAGATGGCAATAGCCTCAGTGCAGCCACCCTCTGCCATATTTGTAGACATCCTGTGGGGGAAGGGCAAACACCAGGAGGAAAAAATGTCCAGTGATGCAGCATAAAGCTATACAGCACTCTCAGGCCCTACATCACCACATTCCGGTAGTCTGGTGAGCATGACATTTGGATGGTCTGCCCAACAGTCCCACCATGGGGGGAAGCACAATTATCGGACTAAGACAAACGTTGGGTTAGATGAGTGCTGGGATTCAGAGGTTGCTCTCCCATGTCTACAGCCAAAAGGAAGCAGCTGGTCAAGGGAAAAACAGGATAAACACAATTAAAAAAAATTCTGCGTTTAAATAAGAACAGGAAATTGTTCTTCCGACTGCCATTCCTAATTTGCATACACTTCAACTTAAAATAGCAACAAAAGGCAAGTTACTTGTCACTGAAACAAAGACAGCTGCATGATAATAATAAGGTGCTTCCAAGCAGTGTGGTTATGGTGAAATAATCAGATCCCCGGGGAATTTGGGCACTTTGTCCTGCCTCCTAACACCCCAAGGATGTCATTATTTCATGATAACCACTCACTCTGACAGGTCTTGCTGCTTAAGATATCAGGATAAGGATATATACAAACATGGTAAATGACTCCCCACCCCCCCACAGGCAAGGCAATATGATTAAACATTTATCCTAATCAGAAAGAAAAGCCTGACCAGTGAATTCCTAAAGATAAAAATCCTGCCTGCAGGCTGTACTGAAATGCAACCCTTTTTTCCCACCATTCCATAAGCACACAGTGTGGATTAGTGACCCATGTGCAGAACTGTGATCCAGGAGGTTTAAGTTCTGATCCCTCCAGGGCCACTTACTCTGTGACCTTGAGCAAGACTGTTGACTTCCATGTGCTTTGGCTCCTCCCAACTGTAAAATGGTAGAAGCCTGGAATTCCCTGTAAACAAGGCATGGCATCTCAGCACGGCAATCCTATTAAAAAAAAAAAATAATCCAACCTTAAAAGTCGATTATTTGCACACGGGTCTCGGTTTTTTGGATTTCTTGAGGATAGCCAGAGAGATGTTTGAGTTATCATTACTATAAAGCAAGAGGGGACATTCATCCAACAGTTTCCTATTTGGAGAGACAAAAGCACTGGAACACAGTCAGAATGAGCCTAAATCGTGGACTTTATTATTTGCCTATATCCTGCAAGAAATGAGGACAGAGTTGATGCAGCTATAGGTACCATGTAATACGGAAACATGAAATGGTCCCACCCAGCTGGGTTCATTAATCCCCATGTGTCAATTAGATAAGTCCTGTAATAGAGAGTAAATGGTGCCTCTGAGCCTTGGTCACCTGTTCTGTGACCATCCTCTTTTTTATAACTTGTAATGTATTGCTTTTCTAGCATACAAAAGCACAAAAATAACCCTCATAAAAGGCATTAGGCCTATAATCACTGCCAAGTATTTCAGAAACAATAATGCTGACACTCATTAAACGGTTGCCTTTTATTCTGGCAAAGGAGGCGTGTGGGGGAAGAAAAATACATGTTAGAAAAACACAGTATAGTGCTAGCCATCTTAATAACTTGGTTATCTTCAGCAGGTATGCACAGAGGCAAAAATAAAACTACAGCTATAAGCTGCTATTCATCCAGCTACATAGAAGGTAAAACAGGTGCTCTAAGACCTCGCAACTTGAGCTTTATAGTTAAATGTTTTGTATGTATTCTGTATAGTATTCCATCATACTCCCTGTGTCTGCTACTTGTCACATTTTAACCATATTTGTAAATCTCTGTAATAAGCATCTGAACCAAGATGTTCTACCTCCTGTTTCTGTGCATTTGCACCCAGGTCGTGCCTGAAAAAGGCACTCATTGCCAGTGCACTCACCTGGTCAACAAAGTTAAATAAATATAGAACTAACTAACTAAAATGTATTCTGATATCTGATTGGAGCTGGCAGTATAAGCTAGAGGTTAGAGTAATGAGCTGTAAATGAGCTTGGCACCTCCATCAGACATAGGTTTAAGTCCCACACCTTCCACTTGTGTACTGCGTGACCCTGAGCAAGTCGTGTAACCTCTCTAGTGCTCCCGGGTCGCCACTGAAAACAGCGGGCTTTACCTGGTTACCAAAAAAAGAAAAGAATGCTTGAACTGTTAAAGAATCGAAAGATTCTAAAGAGCGAGGATGCACCGAAGAAATGCTCCAGTAAGGAAAGGAAAATAAATGCAATCAGCTATCCATTAGTACATAACTGTCCTTTGTGGTTTACAGCTTTCATCAAACTCCATATACCAAATACAGTCGTGTCCTGAGGGCCAGTTATTTGCTTGCATCAACACATAGGTGAATCAAACCCTGACCCACACAGTCATCACATTGCTGACTAAATCTATGTAACCCATAAAAATTTACTGAAATGAAAGCTCCTAGGAACAGTAGTAGTCAGGAATAATACACCACAGTACATTCACAGAGCATGGTCAGCTCCACTGAGTGTAGTTTGGGTCAGCACAGTAATGAGGATTAGAAGTAGAGACACTTCTCAATTCTCAGATCATCTAATAGCTTTATTGTAGTGTATTAAAACAAGGGCAAATAATGCAAGCCATAAGATACAGCTCGCCCATGTGGATACATGGGGCTTCTGGTAAAGAGAGGAGGGCGCATAATCCACAAAAGTCTTTTAGACCAATGCTTCCATACTTGTGTTCTGAAAGAAAACAGCACCACCATAATAAGTGTCTAGGTTAAAGACTGCAGGTGTCCATGTAAAACAAAAAGAAACAAAACGAAAGGCTTCCGCTCATCGTGTATGCTGGGCAGCGTGGCACATAACAGTTCATATGGCCCCCCATGCCTCATTTGCCAGATTAAAAGCCTACGTCTAGTGTCCTTTCCTATCTGTTTACCGAGCATGCATAATACAGTTATTCTCCCTACATATGAAAATTGTTACTACTGAAAGGGTGATAAAAAACCTGCCCCTCCCACGAATTCTGGGGCCAGATACGTGGTCACAAAGTATCGTGGTGCAGTACTTGGGTGCAAAAGCCTCCTTGTTCCACCACCACACTTTTGAGCCATACGCAGCGCTGCTGAGTAGAGGTCAGGGGGTGGAGTTACTCCCCCCCCACCAGGTGTGCTTAGCAGCATTATGCAGATGAGGTAGTGCAGTTGTTAAGTGGTGTATAACAGGTTTCTGCCACCTAACACAGTGGAATACAACAGGCACAAGGGTCAGTTTGTGGCATAACAGTGATGGCATGGGGCTATGCCATGCTCAGAGGGCTGACCTTCAGCTGCTTCTGCCACTGTTGGGAGGGTGTACCATTGCACTACCAGGGATAATCTTCCTTTACTTAGGGATCAGGTGGGAGGAGGTACCACTTGCCTACAAGGGATAATCTTCATTTACGCGGGCATTGGGGAGTTTACCACTGCATACCAGGGATAATCTTCATTTACTTAGAGATTGGGAGGGGGGGTATTACTGGTCCTGGACTACCAAGGATAATCTTATATTACTTAGGGATTTGGTGGGGGGGGGTACCTCAGGACTACCAGAGATATCCTTTTATAGTCTGAATACATTTCTGAATCTGAAATTGTTTAGTTTTGGTGCAACATGCAAATATTATTTGTGTCTTGGTAATATCTGTTTTAATATTAGGGTTATGATTATATCTTTCTGACTTTACATGTTTGATAGATAATATGATCATAAATAGAAAATGTTAAATGTTATTACAATATAAAGTGTCATTTTAAATATAAACTTAGGTGCTCTGATATTGTGATTGTATATTAGTGATGTAATAATTGTGCCATTGTGTTTTTTTTCTCTTGTCCTATATGTACATTGGTGTTTGTATATTTACAAGTATACATATTGTTGTATACCACTTACAAATTCAGCCCTTTTCTGGTGCTGCAATAAAAATCCCTACTACTGTCCTCCCTTTACTTGGGGATTGGGGGGTACTACAGTCCTTCCTTTACTCAAGGATTGGGGGTACTGCTGTACTTCCTGGGATAATCTTCCTTTACTCAGGGATTGGGCATAGTGGGTACAATTGGACTACCAAGCATAATCTTCCTTTACTCAGGGATTGGGCATGGTGGGTACAACTGGACTACCAAGCATAATCTTCCTTTACTCAGGGGTTTGTCGGTGGGGGGGTACCACTGGACTACCAGAGATAATCATACTTTTTTTCAGGGAACAGGTGTGGGGGGTACCAGTTGCTACAAGAGACTGCCTAGATAGGGACTGAGGGAGGGTGGGAGGAATGGCCGAAGCTCTTCGCAATGCCTCTGCACATTGGTGTGTGGATGCATTTTTCAGAGCTGGTAATGGCCACTCAATGGCATGCAGTTGGCCCCTTTGCACTGTGCCTATCATATGTGGTGATTAACATGCCAGTCACTGAATATGATTCCCAGGAATAAAAGCACCATCCGGTTTAGTATGCATTATCCCACTTTGCTCCTGGGTGCCTGTTAGCAGCAATTGGCTGTGTTAATGCTAGGTATATGCACTTGGCAGGGTGCTAAAACAGCCCAATATCCATACAGGCACTGCCCACCAGACAGGGCATGCTGTCCTTAAGTATATGGGCTCCCTGATGTTCACGTACTGTTTTTTCACAGTGCTAGTTTTGCACAATGCAAAGGGCCATGGCTAAGTATGGGGTCCCTGATGTTTTATCTTGTTTTCCGAGTCCTATTATTTAGGATGGTGTCCACCACACACCTGTATCACTCCTTTACTGCCCTCCCCCCGCCACACACTTTGAGAATGAAATTTACATCAACTCAGTGCAGACTTTCTCCAGCAACCCTTATGGATCTAAAGTCAGCTCCCAAACCCAAGTCTTGAAAATGTAAGTGTGGTGCCTTGCCTCCCCATCCTCCATGCCTGTCCAAGAAGATGGAACGCTCTCCTCTCACACAGTGAAATTACAATCTTGTCTACTGAATAGCAGTAAATGCACCTTTAAAAAGGTTTTCTTTTTGATTTAAAGAGATGTGATTAGAGAGCAGGCTTGTCTGATCTCTGATCACACTGCATTCGGTGCAGAGAAATAGGTTTGCCCTGCAATCTTGATGTACTTCATATCCCAAAACTCTCCTGATAAAGCAGAATTCTGAAGTATATGATGAAAGCGCTGGATGTGTTTGTAGGTCCTAATTGACAGAGATGGAAAAAAATGAAAAACTACATTCGAGCTGCACAAAGTGGTTGGGTACAAATTTTTAGTTTGCCTTCCTGTTTTTGATTTTTTTTTTTGTTGTCATTTAGCCTTTTCTACAAGGTGGAGCTATCACTCCACATTAACTTGCTTTTGTTGTCTCCTGGGCCTGAAGAAATGAAAGTGGATGATTCATCTGCAGGTAGAAAGACTGGAACATTTCAACTGAGATCATAGGACCTCGTTGAAAAGGCTTTTCTTTTGTTAAGTGGCTGAAGCTGCTTAGTAGAAACAGTCTTTCATTTTTTATGTTAAATGTGGTTTGAAATGGGAAAGAAACGTATGCTTAAAAGGCTTTGAAAAAAAAAAATCCAAAGCCTTATGTAGCAAGTTAAAATAAGTTAATGGGAGCACTAATGTAAAGGAATCAGCATGGCTCAGTTGGTAACACATCCACTTCTGGGCCGGAAGCTCATGAGTTCCAGTCCTCCCACACCAGGATTGGGCTTTTACCATGAATGCTGGTGCCTGAGTGCTGTACTAGGGAGATGCTGTACTGTCGGGATGTGCCGTCCTTCAGAGAGACATTAAACTGAGGCCTGTCTGGCTTTTCTGGGAGTTGTTCAGGTGGACATTAAAAATCCCATGGCATGTCTCGAAGAAAGTAAGGGAATTTTATTGAATCAAAACAAAACAATATCTAAAACAAAAATCAAAACTCAGTTCATACAAAGAAAAGCAAGTATTAAAAGATAAGTAAATCCTAAATCCTAACAAAGAAATACAGGTGCAATCCAGTATAATAATAGTAAAGAAAAAAGAAACTTTAAGCAGAAAGAATTTTTATGCTTGCAAGACTGTGAGAGAGTAAACCTGCTTATAAAATGGCAAGAACAAATCTAGACATTTCATTGGCCTATAGATGTTGCCTGACCATGCATTAGCTCTCTATAAACTCATGGTCAGGTGCCAAATCTCATTTTTCTCTCCACAAAAAGCTACTTAGAGCCATTTTATAAGTGTAATAAGCCCCTCCAGGGTGTGCAGCATACGATTTTTGATGTACTTCCCAGGGGCATAAGGACACTTGGCCTTCTGCTTAATGCCTTACTATACCCTGGAAGGTGGGGTATTAAAATCCTATAATGCAAACCCTGTTGTGGCATCTTACTTACTTAACCTAGCCTCATGTACTCTGTGAACATGCTCCCCCGTAGCCACAAAACAACGTAGCTGATAAATATTGTGCTTCCTTCTGGGGTATATTTTTCAATATGCATGAAACTTGATTAATTTGCATTAATACAGAGAAAATGCTTCTTTTGTAATGACAAAGCACAACATGTTTGCCACAGGTGAGATTTACATATTGCAAATACATGCCTCAAAGTACTTAGATTGAAGTTTCTCCATCGGGGCAAAATCTCCCTAAACCACAGTTTCTAAGTCTGGATTTGCAAAAACAGATGCTTTTCACTCCCCTTGCTAACATGGTCCAAAAATTCCACAGAATATGAACAGTGAAATAGGGAATGGTTGTGGGTTTCAGTGATTGTAAGGCATGTAGGCCATAAACACTTCCCGTCTTCTATTGCTCTATTTCACCCCCACTTTCCCATGGACGCACAGCCATGTGGTGTCCCATATGGACTCTGGTGTCCGTCTGTCCTGTAATGATGCCAAAACCATGGCGTGATTAACAGGAAAACACCCAGGGAGAAACTACAGGTTCAGAACAAACTGTATCTAATATTAGTCAATATAGAGATTTTGTAAATAAGGTGGAGAGCTGGTTTGGGGAGAGCTTTCACATTCTTAGTTTAAAGGGGAACAGTCAGCACCAAGGGCCCCCACGCTCAAGTGTGGGGCTGGTCCCAGTGTGCACTTTGTGTGCAAAAACATTTTTGGTTTACTTACTGTTTACTGTAGTGCAGTAGATTACATCAGATTAATTTTGCTTAGTTGTAGGGTGGCCTCTTCTGTCACTACAAATCCCAGAATCCCCTGCAGCTGACATCACAGCAGTCGGCAGCAGTGGGAGATTCAATAGCCTGCAGCACATGTTAAAGGTTTATATAATGTCTGATCTTTTGTTTGTTGGTGCTACTGTCCTTCCTGGGCTTAGTGCAGTCACAGAGGACTGTACTTAGAACGTGGAGAAAAGCAGACCCACTAACATGCACTGCAGGCTGTCCAATCTGTAGTTGCTGGGGGTTCTGGGATTTGTAGTAACAGAAGATGTCAGCCTAGAACTAAGCAAAATTAGTCTGATACAATCTACTATACTACAGTAAACAGTAGGTAAAGCAAAATGTTTTTCACATAAAGTGTGCATTGGGACCAACCCTACAGCTGGGCATGGGGACCCTTTGTGCTGCCTATACCCCATTAATATTCCTATGTTTTACATAGTCTGGAAAGTGTTGACCTTTTCCTACACCTGGGAGTCTCATGGAGCATTGTTCCAAGTTAGGAATAAGGGTCAGAATACACTCCTGTATTGAGTGTGCACGGGTTTTTTGCAGGGTACCTAAAGCAGGGGTAATGTTTCTAGACACAAAGACATGAAAGAAAAATGCGACTGGATGTATCATACTAACTCCCCTGTTTGACACAACTCTGTAGATGATTTCCCTTTTTAACAGGGTTCAGCTGACTACCCCAAATGCCTTTTAAAAATAAACTTAGCAGTCTGGCCTCACAGACTTGTGGGGGTGGAAAAACCAGACTAAGGTGTAAAAACTGCAGGAGTAAAATGTTTTAATGAGCTAGACTCTTTCTTTCTTGGAGAAATCAACTCTGGAAATTGCTGCTTTCGGCGTAGTGTATCTTAAAATCTGTTGTTACTTGATTGTTTTACGTGGGCACTGCCCCGCCACTGTAGCTCCATGCTCTTGACTTGTTCGTACTGAGCTCAGTTTATGCACAACTTTGCACAAAACTGTTGCTTGTATACTGTTACTTAACGTGTTCCTCTGTGTACTGTAACTACTTGCAACCACTTCACCTTTCTGCACCAGTTTTCCTTTGTACCCTGTTATTGTGCCATCTTCATGGCCTAGGCCATGATTGAAAACGGTCCTTTGGACCAGTACACCCACCTGGTTAATTAACAGACAAACAAACAACTAAATAAATAAAGTTATGTTTCCAAATAAAAAGCTGGGCAAAAGTTTTATTGATGCAGTTTTGCCAGTTTTCAGATGCCATATTCCCAGGATCAAATAGATTCCTAGGATTTGCAGAGATTCAACCACCAGTATACCAACTAATACGGTTGCGGGACCCATTGTCTGGGTTCCTATGCTCAATGCCTTACTTTTGGTAAAGTTTATACAGGATCCAGGCAACTGGGAAAAGGAATTCAATGCATCTTCTATTGCTGGGCGTGAATCTCGAGAATGAATAGCAATACAGAGGTCATCTGTGTATGCTAAAGTTTTAATAGGGAGGACTTCTGTACTCAGTGTTATGCCTGGTATAGTATTGCTATTTTGCAGCATATGCAAAAGAGGATCGGCTGCAAAGTTACAACAGAGTGCTTAGTGGTCACTCTTGTTTCACCCTCTTTCCTACTTTTACCTTAGTGCTGAGGTGACCATTAACATTAGGGATTAATACTGCCTTTCCATTGATGGTATGAATCCACAGAATAAAAAATTGCAGTATTTCATAATATTTTAGGACTCTGAATAGGTAGTCATGCATTACCATGTCAAAGGCCTTCTCCTGGTCCAACGGCAGGAGAAAACCTTTCATCCACCTGCTCCACATTCCACCAACTCACAAACATGTATGACATTGTAAAAAATTGATCTACTTGGGATCGCACACATCTGGAAAGGGGATATAGTAAATTCTGCTGTTTTAGTCAGATGTTTGGTACTGATATGAGATAGTTTCCATATCATTATTTGAAAGACTCAACAGTCTCCAGTTGAAAATATTATGCTTGCCTCCTTTTTAAAGTAAGTGTATCAGAATGGCCTCATTTTATAGAATTGGCTACTAATCCAGTTTGTAAGCCGTGACTGAATATGGACACTACAACAGATGCTAGGTGACCTGAAAAAAATGTATAAACTTCAGGCAGTAGCCCTTCCGTACCTGGGGTGGTTTGTTGGCTAAAGCTGAAATAGCCTTCTGTGCCTCAAACAAGGAAACTGTTGTCAGCATAGATTGAACTATATCTTCAGGAAGAGAGGAGACAGCACACTTTGGAAGTGAAGAGGAGCCTCTTCCTTTGTTAGCCTATTTTCCAAATACATCTGCCACTGCTGTTCACACAGTTCTAGAAATAGCTTGCTGATTAGTGCAGGGAGGGCTTCCAGGGGTAGCACGTAAAGGCAGACATGACATGCTTTGCGATTCTGTCTTGGCAAATTTTATAGACATCTAAGTGCTGCTGTCGACCCTGAGCACTGAACTGTGTTTCAAGTTGGAAAGAAAAAGCCCTATCATATTGATGCGTGCATGTGTATTGTTTTGCTTTAGCAATTTGGTCAGCGACATCAATTTTGTGCTCCACAGCCAGGGAGAGTAAATGCTGGAGATGTGCTCTGTAAGTGGGATACTTAAAATAAGGGAACACTCATGTAAGGCTGAATTCTGAAGTATATGATGAAAGTGCCAGATGTGTTTGTAGGTCCTAATTTGCAGAGATGGAAAAAATTAGACCTACATTTGAGCTACACAAAGTGGTTGGGTACTAATTTTTAGTTTGCCTTCCTGTTGATGATTTTTGTTTTTATTTAGCCTCTATTGCAAGGTGGAGCTACCACTCCACAGTAGGTTGTTTTTATTGTCTCCTGGGCTTGATAAAATGAAGCTGGATGCTTAATCTGCAGGTAGAAAGTCTGGTATATTTTAGCTCGGATCGTGAGACCTCGTTAAAAGCAGTTTTCTTCTGTTAGATGACTAAACTTACTTAGTAGAAACAGTCTTTTAATTTTTATGTTAAATGAGGTTTAAAATAGGAAAGAAACATGAGTAAAGGGCTTTAAAACAAAACAAGCTGGATGCCCCGCACAGCGTAATTATTGCTGTGATGCTGGCGACCTGGGTTTGGAAACTAGCTTGGGTTCTAGAGTCATCCTGGGAGGAGGCTTGGAGGCCTGATGGACTGCTTGTCTCCTCTGGGGGTGGGGGTGAGAGGTGCAGACTCAGCGCATGCCTGACCTCTGGTGGTGGCTGGAGGTTCAGCAAGCCTGTAGTCTCTGGGGTGACTGACGTTAGCATGTGCCTTGGTGTCCTAGCACAGTCATGCCTCCGGGGGAGTACCAGAAAAAGCTCAGCCCCAGTGAGACACTGACATGAGGGCTTGAGATTGGCCCTCACTTGCAGTGACCCTTTGAGAGGACTCCGACGAGATGAATGAAGGTATGAGGGGCAAGGAGGGCCCCTAATCATCCCCGCCTTGGGGATAAACCAAGGCTGTGTGGGGGGGTCCTCAGGGGAAGCGATGGTAGGCTGTCAGTCGGCTATAGCACCAGAGATGAGGTGGGCATAAAAAGAAACTAAACAAGCAAAACAAAGCCTTATGTAGCAAGTTAAAGTAAATCAATGGGAACACTCATGTAAAGATGTTAGCATGGCTCAGTTGGTAGCAAATCTATCTCTGGGCCAGAAGGTCATGGGTTCTAGTCCTCCATTGGGACTGTGCTCCTGCCATTAACACTGGCACCTGATTGCAATACTAAGGGTATGCTGTACTGATGGGGTGTGCCATCCGTTAGATGAGACATTAAACTGAGATCCTGTGTGCCTTTTCTGGTGGTTGTTCAGGTGGGCATCAGTCTCATGGCATGTCTTGAAAAGAGTAAGGGAATTTCTCCAGTGTCCTGGCCAAGTTTCCCCCATTTACTAAACATACCGCCGACAGCTTAATCTGGTTCAGTTCGTCTGCATCTCCCCCCCTCCCCAAGGCTGAAAATAGAATTGTTTAGCCCACCTCTCTCGGTTAACAAAACCAAAATAAATAAATAAATAAATGAATAAATAAAGCAAGCATCCAGTTAGGAGATGTAGTGAGAGATAAATGTCTTCTGACTTTATAGGTTTGAAAAGTTTAATTGAACTGGTTGGCCCTGCTGCCCCTTCCCCAGTATAATTCAGTGTGAGCCACTCTGCGTGCATCCCAGTATCCCGCACTGCGGATATCAACAACGGGGGGTCGAAATGCATGCGCTGTGTCCATGAGCTTTTTAAAGTTCCGATCTGAGAGTCACTGGGCCTGTTGCACTACCAAGGCTAAGTACAGGCTATGTGACAATAAAACTAAAAGGTGCAATGCAATAGTAGCCAATGGCCCTCGTTTTTCAAAGCCCAACGTGACTACAAATGTTTTGGCTATGATAACAAGAGGTTTGAAAATGAGAAGCTTCTGGGTTGCTTTCTTTCCTCAGGATTGTTTATTCCCCCAGCCACAGGCGGATCCTCCTTCCACTACCTTCCAGGTGCTCATTCCCACTCAATGTTGGGTTCTTGCCAGCTGTCATCTCGAGACCCACAGCTCACCTGTAACACACCATTGCACTGCTCCCCTGGTTTGCCCCCCAGGCCTGGGTACATTTTGCTACTCAGTGTTTCATACCCCACAGTCACCTCGTCACTCATGGCAGGGGTCAGGATTGGGGTGTCCCTGGGATGTGGTGTTAGGAACCCGACATTGGGTGTGGTGAGTAGGGTGGGGACCCAGCTGTTCTGGCCGGCACTCTTTTTCTCCCTCTTCGTAACCCCACTCACCCCCCAGGAACATGCCATGTCACCAGGTGATGGCACACCATACACATCTGACTAATGTTGGGGCAATCCCCAGCGTCCCCTTCTCATGCTGATCCCCTGCATCACCACCTGTGGTCACCCAAGTAGCGGTACAGCAGCAGACAAATTCCCCCCTCCCCAGACAAGGACAGCATCCCATGGGTCACTCAGTCCTCCTCCTTCCGGCTCACCCTCCGATGGCCCTGGCTCATTCCCAAACCCAGGTCATTAGCGTCGCGAGCAGTAACACTACTGCTGTACCGGTGGGCTGGCTCAAGCTTCTGGGTTCTAATTAGAAACGGAAATGCAGGCCACTCTGATGGCCCAGCAGTATCACATCACACTGGCAACCCAAGTTCAGGAGTGAGCTCAGCTTCCTGCATCAGGAGGCAGGCCATGCTGATGTAGCCGTCACATGGTGTGTGCCTCATTTGGGGGTTTGGGGTTTGGCAGTGGTTTCCAACACCATAATGACCCATGTGACTGGGTCAGAGAGCATTTGCTCATCACAGGGGCACTGTGTACATGCGAGGCCAACAGAGACTATGCCCACATCACACAGTGGAACTCTGGGTTCCAGGGCGAAAACTGGAAAATAACTCCCCCCTCCCCACTTTCTAAATGATGGCCGAATACCTAAACAAGATATATCCCTGAATACAGGGTATATCCCTGGACAACAGCAAGAGGAGGCATAAACACCTATATATATAAAAAAGGGAAACAGAAATGCAGCATTGCTTGCTAACTCTATTTTCAGCGTGCATTTAATATTGCCGTTTTGTATTGCTTGTTAAGCGTCAACCCTCGGGCTGATTCCCTCCAACCCTACTGTTTTTAAGTCACTTTGTTTGCCAAACTACATTTGCATTTCAGTTTCATTGATTGCCAAGTATTGATATACTACCGTAATCCATGAATTTTTGAATGCTAACTATATCAATCACTCATCAGTATGCTGCAAAAGACTTTCTCTCAGAGCCCCGCTTCTGGAGATGAGCAAGTAGATCAGGTTAGAATTCCAGAATCATCTTGTCCCGGCTCATCATCACAACAGGAATCCTTCACTCGTGTCATAATAACATCAGTTACTTGATTAACTAAACCCCTCCCCTGTCTCTGTCAGCTACCAGTCTCACTAATATACTTGATTTCCTGTCTTCATTTTCTTCCCGAGGTGCGTCAGAGGGACACACCAGAGCAATTTATAAGTTGCATGATTTGTTATCATCTCATACCCAAGTACTAGTCATACTTTTATCCTGCCAACAGTCCTGAGAGTGTTTTATTGGGAGTCACTAATGACTTCCCGCTAGAGGTGGTTTCGCACATTTTAATTTGTGCTTACACTCCGATAATTTGTTTTATTCTTGTTTGACGTTTCTCTGGCACATCACACTATGGACTGCCTGATGTCACTTCATCAGTGGACACAAGATTTTGGGGAATGATGACTTCCTTTTGAAATAAACTCTGTCACGTCGAAGTGCTATCCTTGCTGGTAACTCCTAATGACCAGGTTTACTTGTCCTTCAGGTTGCCTGGAGGAATCACCCAAAGCTCTTTTCTCAAGCCACAGTTATTATCTTTGCTCATGCTTCCTTAGGTTGACATCCCTGCCAGACAGAGCCAGCCTTATCAATAATGTGAACAGTGCAGTAGCATAGGGCCGCAAGAGTAGAGCCCCCTAAAAAAAAAAAAAAACAACAACACTTCAGCCATCCAGTAGGTCTCATTCCTTTTTGGTATTTTGATGCCCCTTCAGTTTTTGAAGAATTTTTAACACAGCTTTAGTACAACTAGCAATCTGATTGGTTAAAACTGGTCATGTGGTTATGCAGTAAATTCACATTATCACATGGTTCGAAGTTTGCTTTTGTTTCTTTCCTGTTGCTTTCCTTTATTTAAGGGAGAACTGCACTGACTCTATGAGTCATTTTTTTCCAGTAGGTGTTGTTTTTAAATACTGCTACAAATTATGTTATTGCTCTACTTATAGAGGCTTTTTAGTTACCTTAGTGAGTGTTTTTGATTTACATGCTGCCACTAAGAACCATTTTAGAATTTTATGATGTAGTTTATGTCCCTGTTCAGGTCTTCTGTAGTTCGCACAGTGCATCCATGTTGTAGTACAGAACTCTGTTGTTGTTAGGGACATAGACCACACCACACAGTTCTAAATGAAAGAGCTTTTACTGGGAAAATGACTTACAGGTTTAGTGCAGTTCTCCTTTAAAGTTATATTTTCTTATTTTCAAACAAAACACTTGAGCCCCTATTCTCAGAAGACAAGCGCAGTGCTAACATAAATATCCAAACAGGAGAGGGGCCACAGTCAGTGGACCCCATAGCGTGCTTAATACACCACTGTGCCTCTGCAAATGAATGAACCCTGGCTTGTTGCTGTAGCGGCCTGTTAATTATGCGGTACTGGGATTTTGTTTTTCACTGTTGGGAGGGCTTTCTGGGCTGCTGATTTCTTGTTACAAAAAAAAAAGCTTTTCTAAAGACATTGTTTAGCCAGAATCCAGCTGTTGCTAAGAAACAACTTTCCTAGCATAATTTTCCGGTTCTAATATAGGACATCGAAAGTAGCAGCCCACTGAATTCTAGAAAATTGAGATTTGCTCTTAACATTTGAATAATAGTATGAGTTGATACAAGTGAAATTGATAGTTGTATTTTTTTTTGTATATTTATATAAGGTTAAGGGAGTAAGGGAGGTGTAGGAAGTACTCCATATAATTTGGTTCTAGTCTAAGAGTACTAGGCAGATAGAGGAAAGCAAATTCACAGGAATCCAAGGGAGAATGACATGATGGGTGGGGAAATTCTGGCCATCACAAGTCAGGGGAGAGACCTGGGGGTTATCATATCTGATGACCTGAAGGTGACCAAACAGTATGAAAAGGCAGTGGGGAAAGCAACCAGAATGTTGGGGTGCATAGGGAGGGGCATAACAAGCAGGAGGAAAGAGGTGGTTATGCCACTGTACAGATCACTGGTGAGGCCTCAGTTGGAGTACTGTGTTCGGTTCTGGAGACCACATCTCCGGAAGGACATTGACAAAATAGAAACAGTTCAGAGAAGGGCAACAAAGATGGTACATGGACTGCACTAGAAGCCCTACGAGGAAAGACTAAAGGACCTTAATATCTATTCACTAGAGGAAAGAAGGGAGAGGGGAGATATGATATAGATTTTCAAGTACATTCAGGGAATAAACGGGGTTCATGTGGAAAGCATATTTCAGAGAAAACTCTGCACAAGAACAAGGGGCCGTGCATGATATGAAGCTGAAGGGTGGAAGGCTCGGGTAATGTTAGGAAGTACTTTTTCACTGAAAGGGTGGTGGAGCCATGGAACAGCCTTCCAGGAGAAGTGGTGGATGTGAAAATGATACGGGGGTTCAAGAGTGCATGGGATAGACATAGGGGTACCCTGGAGATGTACAGAGCAGGAGAACCACAGATCAAATAGAAGCTGGGGCTGCAGCAGTGAGTAGGGAGATGGGCAGACTAGGTGGGCCATATGGTCCTTATCTGCCAACAGATTCTATGTTTTTAAATTATTAACAATGGTCTAAGGGTTATCATAGGATCGCTATGAAGATGAGGTACAGTGGGGAGGTAGTCGGTTGTGGGGACTGTGGGGTGCTCTTCTCCAGGGCTATGCACTGGAGGAGGGGGCACTACCCTATCTGTAGGACCTTTGTGGAGCTCAATGCTCAGCTGGTGGCAGCCTGTTTGTGGCTGACACAAAGATCTGTAACAGGGTGGCTACTCCTGAAGGAGTGGAGAGAATGAGAAGGAACCCGAGGAAGCTTGAGAAATGGTCTGCAGAGTGGCAACTGAGGATTAATTCAAAAAAGCGCAAAATTATGCACCTGGGACACAGTAACCCTGGGGAGAGCTACAGGATTTGGGGGGAGTTGCTGACAGTCACCAAAGAGGAAAGAGACCTGGGGTTACAATTTCAGATGACCTGAAAATGTCAAAGCAAAGCACAAAGGCAGCAGAGAGGGCCAGTGGCATGCTTGGGAGCATTGCAAGGGGCATCACCAGCAGAAGGTGTGAGATAGTGATGCCGCTATACAAAACCCTGGTCAGACCTCATGTGGAGTACTGTGTGCAGTTCTGGGGGCTGTACCTTTGAAAGGACATTAACAGGCTGGAGGCGGTCCAGAGAAAGGCGACTAAGATAGTACAGGGCTTGCACGACAAGACTCATGAGGACAGATTATGGGACCTCAATATGTACTCGCTGGAGGAGAGGAGGGAGAGAGGGGACATGATAGAAACATTCAAGTACCTCAGGGGCATAAACAGAGTATGGGGGGGTGGAATCTTCCTATACAGAAGGAGTACAAGAACTGAGGGGCATGACATGAAATTGTAAGGTGGCAGGTTAAGAGGGAATGTGAGGAAGTTTTTCTTCATGGAGAGGGTGGTGGATGCATGGAGTGGTCTGCCACAGGAGGTGGTGGGAGTGAGCACTATGTTTGGATTTTAAACATGCTTGGGACAGGCATAGGGGAACCATAGAGATTAAGTGAGTGGAGGGTCAAAAGCTGTAATCAAGTACAGGACTTTCGGGCAGACTGGATGGGCCTAGCAGTGCTTATCTGCTGACAATTTCTATGTGTCTATGTTTCTAACAGATGAGATATCTCAGCGGTGGCATAGGCTCATCTGGGGTCCACTCCCCCAGAGACCAACTGACCCAGCGAGCTGGGGGGTGGCAGGGAAGGGTAAGGCTAGCAGAGACAGCAGCAAGGGGTTAGAACTTAGACCATTCTCACATCATCCAGACAGCAAATCACTTTGCACCCCTGGAGGAGGTTCAGGCTCCTGACTCTGTCGAAGGGGAGTGGGACTCTGAGTCAGTTGGGGGAAATAGGTAAGGACAACTTAATGGCACCCACAGGGACTATCAGGAGGAAGTCAGCAAGAAGAGTCTTAGTGATTGGGGACTCAATGAGCAGAGGAGTAGAGAGGGTGGTGGGCACGGAGGGAAGGAGCGTGAAATGGTCAGATGCCTTCTAGGTGTATCAGCCATCTGGGATATAGATGGGATAGGGAGGATGCTGGAGGAGAGGGAGAGGGAGAGGGAGCTGGGGGTGCCGGTACACTTTGGATACCAACAACTGGGCAAACCAGCCTGTGGAGGCAGTGAGGGAAAGTGTGACAGCACCAGCTGGGTTCATTGGAATACTGAGCTGTGGCAGGCGAGGTTGTCTACAGAAGCAGTTGCAGCAGTTGAAAGGAAATGCATGGTGAGTCCATCCAAGCAGAACATCCCATTTGTTATTGCACTTGCTTTGTGATACTAAAGTTTGATGTGAGACTTAAAGGGAAATGTCCATGTCTCAGCGGGCCCCACCTCCATGTGAAGTGGGGCCCGATTAGCAGATGTAAAAATGATAATAAATTTGCCACTTACTGATTATTATTATTATTATATTTAGATTCATATCTGGTTGATCCTGCACCCTCCCCGCTGGCATTTTAAGTTTGAACACCCTTCCTGTCATGCCCACAAGCATCCGCGGCTGTCCCCGTGATGGCGTGGCAGGTGGGGAGCAGCCGTGGTGTCTCCATAGACTTGCCATAGTCCAGGATAGTGAAATAGCTCTGGTTTGGAGCCTGTGTACCTCCAAGACATACGGAGACCAGATACAGACAGCTAGTGTGCCTGTTAGTCTGTACCTGGTCTCGCTATTGCAAGGACACTGATAGGATCCAAAACCAGAGCTATCTGAAGCTACTGCAATACATATAAGCTTTGTTGTGGTAGCTTCAGATAGCTCTGGTTTGGATTCTATCAGTGTTCTTGCAATACTGAGACCAGGTACAGACTAACAGGCACACTAGTTGTCTGTATCTGGTCTCCGTATGTCTCAGGGGTACATGGGCTCCAAACTGGAACTATTTCACTATCCTAGACTATGGCTTTTTCTGAAGAAAGGGCGGTTACTAGTGAGGTACCACAGGGTTCAGTATTGGGTCCAGTCCTTTTTAATGTCTTCATCAGTGACATTGCAGAGGGACTGGAAGGAAAAGTATGCCTTTTTGCAGATGACACAAAGATCTGCAACAGGGTTGATACACAAGGAGGCGTGGAAAGGATGAAAAGGGACTTAGCAAGGTTGGAGGAATGGTCAGACGTATGGCAGCTAGGATTCAATGCAAAAGTGCAAATAATGCACCTGGGAAACAAGAACCCAGGGAAGAATACACAATGGGTGGGAGCTAGTAACAACAACAAAACAGGAAAGGGACCTGGGGTAATCATATCAGATGACCTTAAGGTTAGCAAGCAATGTGAGAAGGCAGTAGGGAGGGCTGGGGTATACTGGGATGTATAGGGAGAGGCATCAGCAGCAGAAAACAGGAAGTTGTTATCCCTCTGTACAGACAGTTGGTGAGACCCCATCTGGAATACTGTGTCCAGTTCTGAGACCCCATCTCCGCAAGGACATAGACAGGATAGAGGCAGTCCAGAGGAGGGCAACTAAAATGGTGCAGGGTCTGCAAGAGAAGCCTGTGGAGGAGAGACTAAAGGAGCTTAATATGTATACCCTTGAGGAAAGAAGGGAGAGGGGACATGATAGAAACTTTCAAGTACCTCAAGGAATCAACAAAGTCCAAGAGGGTAGCATCTTTCAGAAAAAGAGACTTGCAAGAACAAGGGGACACAATTTAAAGATAGAAGGAGGCGTTCAGGGCAATGTGAGGAAGTATTATTTCACAGAGAGGGTAGTGGATGCATGGAACAGCCTTCCTGAGGAAGTTGTGGGGTCTAAAACTGTGGGAGAATTCAAGAATGCATGGGACAGACATAAGGCAATTCTTGTCGGGGGCAGGAAGATAAAGGCTGTTGGTTAACTAGGATCTGCGGCCTATCCTGTAGGTAGGGAAATGGGCAGACTAGATGGGCCTAGCGGTCCTTATCTGCCATCAAAGTCTATGTTTCTATGTTTCTATGGCAAGTATATGGAGACACCACGGCTGCTCCCCACCTGCAGTGTCATAACGGGGACAGCCGCAGGTGCTTGTAGGCATGACAGGGAGGGTGTTTAAACTTAAAATGCCAGATGGGAGGGCACAGGATCAACCAGATACGAATCTAAATAAAATAATCAGTAAGTGGCAAATTTATTATCATTTTTACATCTGCTAATCAGGCCCCACTTCACACGGAGGTGGGGCCCACTGGGACATGGACATTTCCCTTTAAGCCTCGTTCACATGGCGAGAAGTTCTGATTGCCACCATGTTAAATGTTGTGGCTAGTCTGTCTGAAATGCTGCAGGGCAGCGTTCAGACTGCATAGCTCTGGAGTGCTGTGGATGCTCAGAGAGAAGATCTGCTGTTTGGGAGGGGATTCCGGTAGAGGAGTGCAGTTGAATGATGCTGCAGTGCTAGAAGGCAGTCAACTGTTTTTAACACTGGAAATTAAAGTTGTTTTAGCAATAGAACACAACAGAACTCAGGGAAGTGGTTCTTTTAGCAGAGCGAGGGCTACACCTGGAGAAAACACAGTCTCAAGAGTCGAGCCATGACACTGGGCATGCGCACGGCATATGCATACACAAATGCCCTGTGTCACAGCTCCACGGCTCGACTCTTAAGACCATGTATTTTCCAAGTTATAGCCCTTGGTCCACTAAAACAACCACTTACCCGAGTTTAACTATGTATCTATTGCCAAAAACAACCTTTTGCTGAACTTGGGTGGTTAAAAAACAATTGACATGCTGTTGAAACAAACCCAGATGCAGGCTGGGAAAAGCCTGTCACAACATTGTGGGTGATATCAGGCTGTTCAGAAAGCCAAGAAAACAATGCAGAATGCCTGCACCACTACCGCTATCCCAGGAGAAAAGGGATCATGGTTGAAATGAAATGCAAGCTGCAAACGGCAAAACTGTGGCGTTCAGACGTGCACAGCGGCAATGATCTTGCTGCCATGCACCAACAGCAGCACCACATATTTGACTATGTTGAAAAACACCTTTATTGAGCAGGGACACTCTTCTAGAGAAATCGACAGAGCAGTAGAACGTGCAACACAGGTACCAAGAGAACAACTACTTTAGTATAAGGAAAGGACCAATACCAAGAGAATAATACCTTTAGTAGTCACATATCACCATGACCTGGAACTTCTACGTAAGATTATTAAGGACCTCCACCAAATATTTAGTGAGGATGAGACCCTAAATTGTATTTTTCAAGAACTACCACTACTGTCTATTAAACAACCACCTAATTTAGCCAACCTGATTGTTAGGAGTAAACTTGCACCTGAACAGAATACCATGACACTAAATGGTACACGACCCTGTAATCAACCCAGATGTATGACTTCTGAGCTCATTTCCACTTCAGATTGCGTGGTCACATCACAGAACAGACAATTCAGGATACAGGGGAATTATACATGTGCATCAGGTTATGTTGTTTAGTTCATTCAGTGCAAGATATGTCCACAAACAGGGTATGTTGGAGAAACAAGCCTACCTCTCCATACTAGAATGAACTCGAACAGACATACTGTTAATATGAAGATGACTGACAAACCAGTGGGACAACACTTCAATCAGTCTAATCACTTCATCTCAGATATGTCAGTAATGGTCTTAAAGGGACATTTCAAAATTACACAACAAAGACGGACTTTTGAGATCAGGCTTATTTTACTTCTCAATATGGTAACAGATGGCATGAACATTGATTTGGGTTTTATGACACATTACCCTTCTTAAACTTATACAAACCTCTACTTCATAGGGTGGATATTTAACAGGACTTCAGTGTGTGTGTGTGTGTGTGTGCGTGTGTGTGTGTGTATTTTCATAGAGTCCTTTTTATCTGGTTATCAACATGTTGGTTTCTTGCCAAATAAACATGTGTGTGTGGGGGTAGGGGATGTTGATTTGTCTCTGAGGGGGTTTTGTGTGTGGGAGGGTAACTCTGTGTGTGCATCGGTAGGAGGACAGTGTTATTTTTGTGGGAAGGGGATTGTGTGTGTGGGGGGGAGGGGAGGAAATAAAGTGGGGGGCTGTGGTTATATTGAGGTAGGCTTATATTCAGATACATGTCATAATTATGCTACGTGTATTAGGACTCTTGGTTCACATACATAGTGAATATATACTTCTACGGTCATGACTATGTTGTTCTATCCACACTTGTTAGCATGCCCTTTCCCTTTAAGAATCTTGCCGAAGGTCTTTGGTTGGTTCTCACCTTCAGGTGGTAATCATTTCAGTTAGTGGGACTGTCTGCTTGAGTGTTCCTCTTATCTCTTCTGTTGACATTTGACCTTGGAAGGTTTCTCAAGCAGTAGCAAAACAGCTGAATTGGGTTCCTTCCATTTAAATCTGTGATTTTTTAAAAAAGGTGTTTTAAACCAATAAGAATTCTTTCTGTTTTTTTTTATGTATAATCTGGGTGTTAATACAATGTGATTCTCTAAACAACTGGCATAAGCCTCTGAGGAAGGACGTGGTTGGTCTGAAAGCTTAGGCACAGTTTTCTTTTTGTAATATCAATGTTGGTCCAATAAAAGGTATCAAACCATTTGCTTCTGGATCTGTAAAGATATTGGGGTCAGAGATGAGGGATCTGTTGGTGCTGGTGGCAAGGGCTAAGTATCTGCTGGGAATTAATGGGGCTGATGTAAAGATGTATCCTGACCTGTCCTTTCAAACCCACGCTCATAGAAAATTCTTCAGTGCTGTTCAGCAGAGACTTTATGGACTCCGGACTGTGCACTCCTTTCTGCTCCCGGCTCAGTTGTGAACTATTTATGGGAGGAAAACATGGCAATTTATTGACCCACAAGACATGAGTCAGTGGATGGAGAAAACAGAAGCCAAATTTACTGCATGGTCAGAGAGTTGGGTGGATTGCCTATTGAACTTGGAAGAAGACTGAACTCTGTGAGAACTTTCTATTAATATTATTAGACTCTAGCTAATGTTTCAAGCATATGCTCTGTTGTGTTGTCGGTGGTGGTGGTGGAGGGGTATGTTTTATCTTCTGAGTTAAATATTTATTATAAAGGATGGGGACTTGATGGAGAACTATACTGTATATAATGTTCACTCTTGTTGTTATGGCAGACACATGGCAACAGTGGTATTAACTGCCAGTTTGAACTCCCTCATGTATCTCACAGTTGCCCACAGCCAACTAGAAGTTTGAGTCACTTCACAGCATTAGCGGAGGGCTGATCCCCTCTGCAATTTAAAACTAGTGTTCTGGGAGTGTACATTAAGATAGTTCTAAACTATACTTGTTGGGAAAGTTTGCTTTCTCTTTGAAGTGCAGCTACGTTGGCCATGCTAAGCTGCAGTAAAGGTCACTACTTTTGTAAAAGAATATCTTGTTTTTAGTAAGGTTAGATGGCTATCCAAATGGCTTGTGTTTGTTCTTCCTTACTTGTTCTCCCTGTGGACGTACCTACAGCTGTTGAAGAGGCTGGCAAACTATTGGATACTTTTGGGGTACATTAAAGCTTATTTGAATATCCACCTCTTCTATTGTACCAGAATACATGGGTTTCAAAATCCCACAAGTTGCCATTTTTTTTTTGTCAACTTTGTTTCGCTCCCATCACGGCTCCAAGGTCCTCTCTCAGGCATACCATCCTTGTCCTGCCTGCCTGAGGATCCCACGCTATGTCTCCTCTCTCCCTCCTCGCTGACACCAGCACCCCCGGCTAACCCTATCTGGGGTGGGTCACCCCTCTTCTACTTGGGGTGCTCTTCAAGGCAGACTCTGGCATCGGATGAGGAGTGGGCCTGGGTTAATTGAAGGCAAGCCAGGGAAACCGCAGCATAGGGCATGGAGGATCGATGCCGTTGCCTGATCCTTGGAGCTGGGTTTTTCCTGTGTTCTTGGTTACCCCACCACTGACATGGGACGTGCAATGCCACCCAGCCCTGATGTAGGTGCTCCCACCCACGTCAGAAAGGCAGCTACCCGATGTCGCCACTTACTGTACGAGCCCTGGGGTGTAGCACTGCCACACCGGGCTACCCCGGATCCCTTCCTGAGAGAGGAGAGCAGTCCCATGGACGCTTAATCCTCTCCCCCCCCCCGCTGACCCCTGATGGCCCGAGCTCATTCCTGAACCTGGGTCGCCGGCATGGTGTGGTGCGAGGTGTGGCGTCCAGCGCCTCAACCCTCAGCACCACCGGGCTGGCACAAGTCGCTATTGTTGAGTGCCATATACTGTATGTCAAGAATAAACACAAAATGAAACAAAAGTACATGCAAACAGTAGTATACACATTTAGTTATACATACAGGATCACGACTTTGTTCATAACGGAGTGGGAAAGCAAACTTTAAAAACTTATTAATATTCGTATCGTACAGTCAGCAAATGAATCAATTTTCAGCTCATTAAGACATTCCATAATGTTTTGCTACCCTTAAGTGAATATTAACTCATAATTAAATCATTGTTCAGCATTCACTGGTGGTGGTGTGTATGTTAGCTTATCTAATTCTATCTATTTAGAATTTCCATTCAACACGAAGTAAACCACAGTCCACATCTTGTAGACTAAATTCCATGAGCCATAAGTCCATAGTCCACAGTTCATAATCTTTGAATCTAATTCCTGACTTTGAAAGATTTTTCTTTAAATATGTTTCTTTTTTCTCTTCCTCCATGTCTTCAGCTAGAACTGACTGTTCTTTATCTGATGGAGTAGGTGAAATTGCTGACATTTGGGAGTCTGCTGTGATGATTTTTTTCATAGTAGGAACTCAAGAATGTAGTTAGGTGCATACCTCTCAACTGTACCACATTACGAGGAACGTTCCTCATTTTACTTCACAAAAGCGCCCTGTTCCACATTGTGAGGACTTGTCCCACATTCAATGTTAACATTTTAAAGCAAAAATCTATATTAAATTATGCATAAAATATAACATTCAATTAATAACAGGCTTTCTGAACACAAATGCAAACATTTTAACAGTTTTCTAAGCTTCTTAGGTAAAGATTTGATTAAGTGTTCCACATTTTGCTTATTTGTTCCACATTTAGAGAGGCAATGTTCCACATTTGGAGGACAAAAGGTTGAGAGGAATGGTTAGGTGATCTGTTGCACAGAAGATGCATGGTTTCCCATCCAGTAATATCTTCACTTAAGCTGGACCAGTCAACTAAAACTGTGGCCCCATTTGTAGCAGGTCTTGATGGTAAGTCAGAAAGCTTCATCTTCACTGAGCTGAGAAAGAATAATTAGTATATATCTAAACTCTGCTGTTCTTATAGTTGAGTGAACCTTTCATGCTAGTGAACTTCGGTACCAGATCCCAATCTACGTGGAAAGTGAAAGAGATGCCAGTAGTAGATTTAGATAGACAGATTGCCCTATGAGTGGGAGAAGTTGCTAAAGCAGGTCTTTTTATTACATGAAAAGCTCTAGTGAAAAAGAGTTTTTTTTTGCTGGTACAGTAAATTAAACACTTGAACAAAGAGATATTTTATGCTGTCTCTTGATGAGGGGGGATTCCTCTTCGAGTTCTGTAGGAAAACCCATAAAGGAAGAGTTTTGTAAGGTGTTTTATTGTAGAAGCATTCAACTTTTCTGTGTAGCTAATAACTTATTTTGTTCACCATGTGTTTATGAAACCTTTCTCCTTCAGCCCCCTTCAGCTTCTTGCCTGCCCAGCCTCATTATCCACCATGGATCCACAGGTATTCTGCTAGCTGTGGGGGAGGGGGGCACGCTAAAGAGGTTGCTAAACCCACACATAAACCCATCAAATCAATTGCATGCATACCAGTCAAAGATACACACGGGATTCTTTTAGTAGTTCCCAAGAACTTTTGGTACAATACCATCCAGCACGTGTAGATGTGCTCACTGGCCACTTAAAGCCTCGGTGCTTCGGGTTCAAACAACCCTTCATCAGGGAGCCCCCTTCAACTGTGTGGACCAGTTCCTGAGGAGTTGATGTCACCTTGAGGGCGACAGCCAAGTAATGGCCAGAGAAGAAGCTGAGGCCTTCAGCTTCTTGCCTGCCCAGCTCCATTATCCACCATTACTGGGACATACCTGGCCTCTGACAATCCCCCACAGATTACCCCCTCATGGAAGTGACAGTTGTGGGAGGTCCATCCTCCCTCCCTCCCTCCCTCACCCCCAGTGACCACATCCAGATGGGAAGCCAGGGCCCAGTCAGTGGTATGGGGCCTGTGAATGGCAGGAGCTTCATCCTGCTGGCGAGGTCCTGAGTTTCTCATTTTCTCCCTTCCAAGGTTGATGAAGTGCCATGGCTTGGGTGTGAGCCATGAGGATGCCACATGCACTCGGCACCTGCCCTAGGCCAATGAGGAGGCAATCACTGCTGCACCATGCAGCCCCTGCAAGGTGGTGACCAAGCAGTGACTCACACTGTCTCCCTCCCTCCCCGAAGAAGGAGCGCTGTCTTTCGACACTCAGTCCTTCTCTCAGCTGGCCCTGAGCGACCCTGGTCTGTTTCTGAACTTGGGTGGTCATTGTGGCAGGAGGGGAAGAATCCAGCACCTCAGCACTCTGCACAACTGGCCCAGCCTAAATTATAATTTCTTTAACAACAGCAACTGTAGTCTCATCAAGTGCCTGAAATTTATTCACAAGCTGGGCAGTCTTACTGAGTTTATTTTTTCAAATAGTTTTCAGTAGTAGCAATTTTATCCCATGTAGTTTTGGAGCCAGATTACAAAAAAGTGAGCCTTTGCAGAAAGCGCTTCATATCACCAATCAGAATGATCTATTCATGTTAAACTGTGGTCTGTGAGTGGCTCAGGGACTCTACGAATAGCGCTCCACTTCCAGGTTTTCCCTTATACAGAAGCAATGAAGGAGAAGCTTACTCCGTTTGAAGCTGGAAATCTTTTAAACTTTTAGCTTTTATCTTTCTCTTGAAAGGCTGTATCTTTCCACAAGGCTTGCAGGGAAGGAAAGAGCTGCTTAATCCCGAACAAAATATTGTTTGGTTGCTACCAGTCTCCTACTGTTCTCAAAAGGCTAGGACTGATGTCAGAGGACAGGTGCTGGAGGTGCCATGTATTTGGTGCCAACCTGACACATATCCTTTGGGATTACCCATCTATAAAAAGTTACTGGGTAGGTATCAAACCAGTTTGTAAAGACATTGTGGGCCCTGACATTTCCCTCGATGCTTTGTTATTCCTACTGGGCTTATCCCATCACAATCTGCCAAAGCAATCTCCCACTGCCCAGTAGTTGGTGGGTATCAGTGTATCTGGCAAAAGGCTCTTATTGTGTAAATGGAGGTCCCCAGAAATCTCAGCCTTAGTAGAATGGCTCCACTTAGTAAGGCAGTTTGCTGTGCAAGAAAGGCTCTCACATATGAATGCTGTTACTCAACATGCCTTCCAAGAGAGTTGGGGGCTTAATCTTGCATCAGCCTATTGTCATAATACTGTGTGATGGCACGTAGTCTTCATGATTTCTATCAGATCGCCTTGTCTTACCTCTACTAGAGGAAATCCTTACAGGTATTTACGTGCTTGCCTTAAAATGTATGGCACCTTACACTTCCCCTCATTTACTGTACTCCTGTATAGTCACTTGACCCATGGTTTTATATGTTTTGTTCTGTAGTATGACATAGCAACATAGACATTGACAGCAGAAAAAAACATTGGTCCGTCTAGCCTGTCTATAAAACCCAAGGAAACCTGGAACCTATTGTTCCTAAAGGGTTTTAACCCACACTGTCGCTGATTTATTTATGTCAACGTTGTTCCATTTCAGAATTGCCATCAGCTGCTGTGTTTGTTGCCATTGCAAAATTCTCAACAAAAAGGCTAGCTGAATGGCTTCAGCTTTAGCAACATTGTATGTGCAAGGCACGGTATGTTGTGAGTGTTTTGTCTTGTGTCAGGCTGTAGGGCGGCTTTAAAGGTAGCCATTGGTGCTGTTGGTCTGAATGTATTCTCCCCGCCCCACACACACACACACACACTGTATTAAAGGTACAAAAGTGTGTTTTTCCAGCAGAAGGATTTTGGGTGAAACAAACTCCTCTGAAGATGAGGTCAGAAGATAGTCTTCAACCATGTAAATTGCAGTTGAGAACACAAAAGCCTCCATTTTACTGAACTGTCAAAAAGAAACAAATACACTGATGAATGGGATTGTTATATTGCCGCTGCTATGTTGGTCGTCTTGCCCTCTTCCTGCCCGTGATATCATAAGAGCTTCTCCCACACTAACCTTAAACAAATTGATTGTTCCTCTTTTCTAATTGGGGGAATTTATTGTTTAAAGTTTTTTTAAAAAAATTTTCTTGAATTTTTTTTTTTAACATTTATTAATGTTTTACAAGTCTGATAAATTATGAAATATTTATATGGAAACCAATGTGTCTCTACATGATTCAGGAGTGTTGCCTTTCATTTTTATTATTTATTTATTGATGATTAGGAAATACAACCTATGAGCTAGAAGCTCATTTACATAGGTTCCACGTTGGAGAACAGACAAAGTGAAACACAACAACAGGCAATAAGTTGTACATAGGTATATATAACAGTAACTCAGAGACTGTACACTTTAGATTACATTCAATTTAGATGTGCCTTTTGCATCCTTCTGTTGCTTGAACCTGTCACATTTGGTTTACGGTTTTCTCACCCAAATAACATTTTTTTATTTTAGTCTTTGGTAACTGGGTAAGGTCCACTAGGCACAAGTGCCTGTTTTCAGGGGTGACCTGGGAGCACTGGGCAGTTAAGTGACTTGCTCAGAGTCACACAGTATGCAAGTGGAGGTTGTAAGAATCAAACTCAAGTCTGCCCTGCTGGATGTATCAAGCTTGTTCACACCTCGTTCCTCTAACCTCTAGGCTATACTGTCAGCATGTTAAACCATACTCTTGTCATGAAGAGTGTAGAGTCACCTCTATGTCCACATTTATAAGACAGCCATGAAGAGGCAGCTGGAGGGAGTGGGATGTTTTATGGGGCCTCTTCCCGTTATGGAGCCCTAGCAAGAAGATTCACACAGGGCCCCAGGACTGGGCTTTAGGGCTGCTACTAAACATAGACAATGATGTAGAGTTGCTTCTGCTGATGGTACTCCAATCTGCCACATGGCACAAGTCATTACCTTAAATGTCTTTCCCTTAGAGAACTGTTTCCTAGAGAATCTGGAATGGATAAAAAAATTCTCTTAACCTCCATGGTAGCAACACAGACTTCTCTTTAATTGGTTCCCAGGCTGTAATGAGGGTACTTGTGGCTCATACTGTCACATTCACCGTCCCTTAGGTTCTGTGTTCAAACTTTAGTTCTATTTGATAATTAGTTCTTTTTTATACTCATCTAAAAATGTCAGTCACAAGGTACAATAGAAAGTCAGAGAAAGGGACGTGCATTGATTGGATACTTGCAAACAGGCCCGAGAGAATAAAAGAATTATGTATATACTTAGACTCTCTAAGTGACCACTATCCAGTGTATTATATATAGATAAGCAAGGACATCATAGCTCCCTGATTCATTACCACAACTGCCTTTGCATCCTTAGATAATTGAATAGATTGGCCATCATCCCCAGTATTGATGCAACCCTGACCCACCGTGAGCGTGCACTTGGAGTGGTCTCCAACAAACACCTTCCTACAGGGTGGATAACCGTCAGGAGGGGGCAGCACAAGTGAATCACCCCAGATTTAATTGACTGCTACAGACTCTGTGACAAAGCTTGGGCCTCCTTTAAATCCATCTGTGGTGACAGGGACTGGGAAGCCTATAGATATCTTAGAAGCCAGACAGTAACGCTATCAAGAAAAGCAACAGCAGATTTTTACACCATACATTGGGACTGATAACAGCAGATCACCAAAGAACATTTGGTTTGGCATAAATTCACTGTTGAGCAGTCTCACAATTTCCCGCTTTCTTGATCATTGCAACCCGATGATTGACAGTCCAGGTATTGCCGATGAATTTAACACCAAATTCCTCAACCTTAATCTCGACTTACCTGCAGGAACATACCAAGATGGCCTAAACTCTGATGGACACTCAAACATCTCAGCCAACCCTTTGGATCAACAATCTTCCGCCGTTCAATTTAATAGCATATGACAAGAAGTTCTGAAGCTACTTTAAGCGATTGACCCAGCCAAAAGATCAGGCTTAGCTGACATTGATCCCAGGATACTCAGGCTAGCTGCCAAAGAGCTAGCAATACCCATAAGTTATCTCTTCAGTCTTTGCCTCCACATTGGGCAACTACCATCCATCTAGAAGAAGGAGGTAGTGGCCCCATTGAAGAAACTGGAACCCACCTCAGATCCAGAAAATGATTGCCCAGTCTCAGTGTTCCCTGTGTTTAGCAATCTCCTTGAAAACCTGGTTTTCAAGCAACTCATATTTCCAGCTACAACATTCTGTCCAGTGCTCATTCTGGATTTTGACTGTCATGGCATGGGTATTCAGGAAGAATACGGACAGGCAAATTTTGAGGAAAATGCAGTAGTTGTGTATTTATTTGAAGAAACAAGCAAAATAAAATAATGAATACAATATTGAAGCATCACAGCAACTTTAATCAAATGCTGGCACTGTGGAACCTTTCTGGGATACTGGGTGACAAGTCCGACATCTCTGTGATGTAGTCTGTGTAAGTTCCATCTTTCAGTGCCTCTAGCAAGTAATCTTTCCTCTGCAGTGACTAGTAGAGGTGGGCAAAAGTTGTGAATTCCACTTTCATGGAACTTTTGTGAAATTTTGTGAAATTTTCCAAACTTCTGCCATTAGCAAGATTGGAATCTTCTGAGGATTTTCACCCTGTTCCACAGACAAAGGGGAGAATTTATTCCATCCAGAGTTTAATATTATTTTGTAATACAGCCCTCCCCAACTGATCGCCAGCCCCCTGTAGAACAAAATTTCCCGGGTGTCTAGTGGTTTCCCTCTGCTGATCACCGGCCCAATGTAAAATTAGACCCTCCTGGCTGAACACAGGCTGAGCCAATGTAAAATAAAGTTCCCTCCCTGGTGTCTATGTAAAAAAAAAAAAGATAATTCCCGGGTATCTAGTGGACCCCCCTCCCTATCCCTGATCACCTATTTATAAAAAAATATGGTAGTCCCCATTCCCAGGTGTCTAGTGGCCCCCCCACCAGCTGATCATGGGACCAATGTAAAAAAATATATATTATTCCCTGCAATCCCTCATGTCAGGTGGACCCCTATCCCTGATCCCCTTAATAATTTATAAAAAGGCAATCCATTATTCCCTAGTGTCTAGCGGACCCCCCTCCCTATCCCCAATCTCCTGTTAAAAAAAAGGTAGTCCCTATTCCCTGGTGTCTGGCGGACACCCCACCCCACCACCCTGTCAGGTTGTCCCCACCACCCGCTCCCCACCCCAACCCCAAGTGGGTGACCAGTACAGCAATCCTCTCTCCACCACGGCTGGCCACCCACTAAGCTGTCAATGAATGAGCATGTACTTGTTCAAACACACACTCATTCATTGACATTCCAGCTCCCACTCATTGAGTGACAGCTCTGTGGGGCAGTGCAGACAAGATCGGAGGGCTGTTCTGGTGGCTGATGGAGGGGGTGAGGATGGGTGGGACAGCATGGTGGAGGGTCCACCATGCCATTCACCCCATTCCTACCACCCACTGGCCACTGGAACAGTCCTCCACTCTTGTATGTGTTGTCCCACAGAGCCAGCTGTCACACTCAATGAGTAGGAGCTGGTAATGAATGAGCGATTGTTCACACAAGTATGTGCTCATTCATTGCAGCTCAGTGGGTGGCCAGCCATGGTGGCGAGAGAAGGGCTGTGCAGGTCACCCGCTCGGGGTTGGGGGGACGGGGTGGTGGGGGACTACTTGCCAGGGTGGGAGTCCACTACACACCAGGGAGTGGGAACTACCTTTTTTTTTAACAGGATCAGGAATAGGAAGGGGGGACAGTAGACACAAAGGAATAATGGATTGCCCTTTTTAAAATTATTAAGGGGATCAGGGATAGGGAGTGGAGGGGTGTCTGCTAGATACTAGGGATTGCAAGGAATAATAATGTTTTTTACATCAGGCCCATGATCAGCTGGTTGTGGGGGAGCACTAGATACCAGGGAATGGGAACTACCTTTTTAGTTAAGAGGGGATCAGGGATCGGGAGGGGGGGTCTGCTAAACACCAGGGAATTATATTTTTTTTTTATGGGCCCATGCCCCATGATTGGCTGGTGGGGGGCCACTAGACTCCAGAGAATTTTAATATACAGCAGATGGCGACCGATGGGGTGGGGGGGTGGATTAATGTATTAAATTGGAGGAAAAAGACACAGAACTGACCCACTAAGAGTGATCAGAGCTGTGGAATGTTTTTCCTGCAGTTTAATACATTAACCTGCAGTCCCTACATTTATTCTGCCATTTTAAGGTGACATTTCTATGAAAGTTTCGAAAATGATTTCCAAACTTTCACAGATGCGAAACTCTGGCTTTCATGGAAATTCCACCAGCGGAATTTTTTTTTGCACACCTCTAGTGACCAGACACCAACTGACTCAAGTCCTAATCAGCAGGGATTCCTTCAGAGGAAAACCCCTGCCTCCTGTACACAAGAGTAATATGATGTTGAGCATAATAAACAAATAGTGCATTTAGTACAGTCAGTGTTATTCAATATAAAACTGAGTCTTATTACTATAACTATATAGGAAATAGGCAAATACCAAAGAAACATTTGCTAACTTAACTAGAAGTGTGGTGCATGCTGTCTGAATCAGTTGTGATAAAACTTCTAGAATATAGCAGTAACTCTGCATCCTTCTGCTGCACTGTTTTACCTTCGCCAAAAGATGGCACTATACATCTAGTTACTGTTCCGCTGCTTCTGCATACATTATATCACTGCCAAGTTAATGAAGGAAGTGAATATGTTCTGGGCAACAGAGGAAAAACAGAGGGGATAGGACAGAAAAGGTGTGCAAGAGGGCATGCCTGGCCAGACCAGGGGTAAAACAAAGGACACAGGATAGAAAAAAGGACTCCACTGCCTGAAACGGCGGGGGGGAGGGCAACCTCTCTCTTTCTCTCCTTTCTGTATTTCTAATTGCTTAAACAGTGATAGGAGACATCAGGCCTATCACATGGCCCTAAACAATCTATCAGTACAGTCCTCCTTAATTAAAGTCACAAACAACCTGCTCACTGCTATGGATGCTAGCCACCATGTTGGAGCAAGCGTTAGAGAGCTAACCAATACCTTCAATGTAGTAAACCATGGGTTGCAACTTCACAGATAACTTGGGCTGGGTCTCTTCTCTGAACCACTTAGTTAACTCAAAGATGATTTGTCGAACAGGATGCAAGTAGTCACATTTTTTTTTCATTAAGATTTTGGGCTTCCAGTTGCTACCTGCTCCAACTTTAGGCATCCAGTGCCCCCAGCTGCCATTCTACCTACTGTGCTCGCCAGTGGGGATCTATATGGGGAGGGGTCCAAGGGTCCAGACTGCTGTCATATATGGTGACCGAGGCACATTTTCTGTTTTCCCCCTGTTGCCCTCTGTTCCTGAGCCGGCAAGTGTGGTGTGACATGCAGCATAAAGATCACATACACACACACACACACACACACACCGCTGTCGCCTAGCTCCAGCCAATCAGAATGGTCATTGCTGCCATAGCACTCCACCTCTGCTGGGTAGTGACCAAGCAGCAACAAGTGCTATACCTCCTTCTCGAACGAGGAGAGGGTTTGATGGACACTCAGTCCTCCTTCCTCCAGTCAGCTTCCGAGCGACTCTAGTCCATATCTGAACCCGGGTCACTGGCGTAGTGGCAGCTGAAGCACCCTGCTCCTCAGCCCTCCATGCCACTAGACCAGTCCCAATGAGTAGTCACATTTATTGGTTAAATCTTCTCTGCAAGCACTCTGAGCCTTAGTATTCTGCAAGGCTCAGTACTAGGCCCGCTTCTGTTTAATCCATTTCTTGACAATCTATGCACTATATACCTGAATTCAAACACCCGTATCCATATTTATGCTGATGATACTGTCCTCTTTATGTCATCTAACTCCCTCCCTAAACTGAATTCTACATTACAATCAGCCTTCAATGCAATGGAGATATGGATGGAGAAGAACTTTCCACTGCTCCACCATTCCAAAACTAAAGTGTTGCTTTTCAGCATAAGCCAACAAAGTCCACTTCCCTCCAAATAATACTTCAAAAAGGAGCACCGTCGCAGAATGCGCAGTGTTTTACTGGATATGTGGCTTAACCACAAACTTCACTATAACAAGCACATCAACAGAGCTGTCAGACGCTCTAACCAAAAACATGGCCTTCTTTGCTGGAACCAGAGCTGGCTACACATGAGCACCTGACATTTTCTATCAAAACAATTCCTATTTCCTGACCTAGAGTACAGGAGTTAAAGATTTATTTATGTATTTGAAATTTGTTGGCCTAGTACACCCACTGAGAGTAAAATGTCCCTTTTTCAGGGGTGACCTGGAATTAATTACAGTACAAACAATTATAAAATGTATATATAGGTTCAAATGCACAGGCAAGATCAGACATGGTATTAGCAATATTGTACAAGTGAGGACAGGACTATTGCACAAATCAAAGCACATCATTTTTAGGGTTGATTACATTTTGAATTACATTGCACAACTCAAGTACAAAAACAAGGATCACGATTACAGCACAACTGTCTTAGAGGTTCGCCACCCTAATACACCACCCTAGTACACAAGTACCATGAGGAGTTAGACAGACAAGAATAGAGTGCAGTAGGCAGTGTCAACAATTAGATTTACAATGACTGCCCACAAACAAGTGGAGCCTCCCTTCCGGCCATTTGTGCACCTGTCAGAGTGCGCCCATCATTAGGGCACCAAACTTTTGAAATTTGCCACCCCCTCCTTGAGGTCCATCCCCCCTGGAGTTGGACTATTTAGTTGGGGGGTATGGGGGGCACTGCCCCCACACAGGGAGGTGCCCCACACATATAGGGCAATCAGCAAATTTAAATCCTGGTGCCCTAATGATGGGCGCATTCTGAGGGGTGGAACCAGTGAGTCTTGAGGGTGTTCTTGAATGCAGCTGCAGAGGAGCAGTTTAGCACATCCAGTGGTAGACTATTCCAGACGGATGGCACAGAGTTTGCAAAGAACAATCTCCTGTACATGTCCTGTCCCTCAGAACCTCCAGCAGTGAGCAGGATGAGGACCTGAGTACCTTTCCCTGTGTTTTAGTCTTAAGGATGCCATGGAGACTGGAATAGGCTGCAATTTTGGTTAGCTTGAAGGAAAAGCAGAGGACTGGATAGATTAATCTTGCCTCATGGGAGGGCTGGTTTAGAGCTGAGAGAACATTACACTGATGCTGTCTGGGCTGGGCTGCTGCCGCAGAAGTTGACAGTTTGTGATACAGCACCTTTAGTCTTCATAGCTCAGTACCATGGAGGGGTTGAAGGAACGGGGCACCATAAAGTAAGACAGGCAGTAGCATGATGAAAGCAATTGACAGCCAAACTTCACTACTGAGGTATGCATTAAGTCTGCACAAAAGGCTGTGCTTCTGGTGAAGTAACCTTGTCACCGAGTCAACATGAGGTTTCAGCATGAGTTCCTGGTCTAGTCACTTCCAGCTGAATACCAGCCAGTGAGGACAGCTGGAGTAGGCACTGTCTGTCTTTTCCGAGGTACCTGGAGTCAAAGAGCATGGTTTTTATTTTCTTGATATTTAGTAAAAGCTTATTATCTAAGAGCCATCCCTCCAATTTCTTGAAATCAGTATTAAAATCCAGATTTATCTGGTTTATATCTATCGAGCTTCTATAGAGTACAGCATCGTCTGCATACAATTACAGCTTGGCCCCTGCCCAATTCTTCAGTAAATCAGTTATAAAAAGAGAAAACAACAATGGACCCAGAAAGGAGTCTTGGGGTACAACAGTAGTTAGTAGCTTTAGGTCAGTCATGCATCCCCTCCATCTCACCAGTCATTTGCAATCTGTTGATTAGTGCTTGGACCAGGTGAATGTAAGGTTGCTGAGCCCAAAATGTTTGCATTTGGACAGCGGGAGCGCATAGTTTACAAGGCCAGTGCTTTGATTAGGTCAAAGAATATATCTCCAGTTGCTATCCCAGCATCCATGGCCCCAGTTATATCTGAAGTGACAAAGACAAGAGCTGTATCCAATCTGTGCCATGGTTTTTCCTAAAACCATGTCATACATCGGACAGAGAGTGGTGGAGTTCAGAGTAGTCCTGCAGCTGGTTATACACCAGCCTCTGTTGGATCTTTGCTAGCGTTCTAAAGAATGAGATGGGTCAATAGTTCTCAAGTGGGTTGTTAACACTACCTTTATGTATACAGCAGTTTTCCATCTGTCAGGAACTGATCGCAATAATACAGATTTATTTAAAAAGGTTCCTGAGAGGAGTGGGGTTTACTGGGGAAACCGTTTTTAAGAATTTTGGCTCCAGTTTATCATAACCCAGGGACACATCTGATCTGACCCTTCTCAGCTGTGTAAGCACTCCCTGCCTGGTGATTAAATGGAAATGAAACTGAAGGGAGGTTTGATCAGAGTTTGGGGGTCAGCTTGAGTTCCTAAACTGAGAGGCTAAGCACTTGTCCAGATCAGCGATAAAGTTATTAAATACATTGGGTGATGCCACTGGTCCAGAAACAACATGCCCATCAGCTGTAATGTCATGAACAGTAGCTTCAGCACGCCCTTTCAAGAGACAGTTGATTTGTTTCCAAAAATGTAAGGGGATTTAATAGATTCTTGGCTTGGAGATTCTTTTTTTTTATACACCCTCCTCCCTCCCTGGCCGACCACTCCTTCGGGTCTCCCTAGATCCTCCATCTGCTCTCTCTCTCTCTCTCCCTCCAACACTGGACCCTTACCTCACAAAAGACCCCCCCCGGGTAACCCGGTGTATCCTTTCACCGGATGGGTCCCCCTCCTCCAAGAGGGAAGGCACTGGTGTGGGTGGCCAGCACACTCTTCAGTTTTGGCCTGGGAGCAACTGAGGTGGGGTCGGTTGTTGGGGCTTGGCGGCAGCAGGGGCCAGAGACCATCATCCAGCCTGCCAGAGAGCAGTTTCCTTGGTTTCCTCCCCGGGGAGTGACATACCACTGACGTCAAGGCGTACACCGACATCCGCCACTCCTCCAGTTGTCCAGACCCTGACGTCCTGCTATGCTCCCGGCCTCTGCCAGGGGCCAGCAAGCACCAGGCTGCATCCCCATCCTCCCCCCAGAGGAGGCGAGCCATCCCTGGGATGCTCCATCCTTCTCCCTTGGCTAGCCCTCCAGTAACCTGGGTCCATTCCTGAACCCGGGTCACCAGCGTCGCAGACAGAAATCCAACCACTGTGACGATGGGCTGGCCATGCTTGGAGATTCTTAATATGCCTCCATTTTAGCATTTTTAAGATCCTGCTTACAGGAGTTTCATCATCCTGTATTTGTGCCAGTCAGCAGTTAACCCCAACTGCTTGTGTTGACCCTAGACTTTGTCTCTGCATCTCAGTTTGTTAAATGAATCACACCTCATCCATTTGGAGCACTAGCCTTTGACCCTACATTGTTTCATGGGGTCATGCTTATTAAGAACACTCACTGAGGAAGTTATTAACAAAGTAGTTCAGTGCCACATCTGTACTAGGCAGGTTGAGTCAGGTACCCCAGTGTATCTCAGATAGACATACATACAAAGTTGCTGGCAGATTCGGCCTAATGGCCTATCATGTCTGCCCAAGATACAGCTTGCTGATTAGTTACTGCTACTGTTTGGAAAGGCATTTTCATCAAACCTGGAGAGGTCACGAGCACCAGAATTTTAGGGGGAGGTTTAGGGGAGTTGTTTTTCCAGATACAGAAAACAGGAGCGTGGTCACTGAGGGTATGTGGCAGTATACCTGCAGCTGTTTTATCCTATCTGGTCTACTAACCAGTATCCAGTCCAGGATAGTGTGATTGCGTGGCTTGAGATTCAGTCTAGTGCATTCACAAATTGGTTGGGTGAGATGAGAATCAGTCAAAGCAGACCTTTCAACACCATCACTCGTCCAGTTAAGATTAAAGCCCCCTAGAAGTATAAGTTCTCCCAGGGAAGTGTTAGCCACATTACTGATGAGAGAGGCCATAGCACATTTGGGTACCATGGGGGGTTGTAGGCCCAGCAAACAGTTAAAGGCCTTGCCCCTCCAAGTGGGAGTGAGGCAGTATAGTGGAGTGGTTTAAGGCTCTGACCTGCAAATCTGGAGACCTGGGTCTGAATCCCACAGCCCCCACTTGCATACTGTGTGACCCTGAGCAAGTTACTTAACTTCCCTGTGCTCCCAGGTCGCACCTGGAAACAAGCTTTCAGCTTAGTGTGCCTCTCCTGGTTAAACAATTGGAAAACAAAGTAGCAATTAAAAAAAAGTACTCAGATGAATCATTTGTCTGGACAGGTACACTGAGAGCTATATAATTAATGGAGTCCTTAACAAAGAGTAACACTCCACCACCTTTCTTGCCTAACCTTTCCTTCCAAAAGGTATTATAGTCCGGAAGATCAAGCTTGCAATTAAGGATAAGGGGTTTAAACCAAGTTTCAGTGAGCCCTATAATGTCAGAGGAGTATAGATTTACCCAGTCCTCAGGCTCTTGTAATTTAGACCTGAGACTACAAACAGTCACGTGCACCAGTTTTCGGCCCTTTGTGCCAGCCCAGATAGGATCCAAGGAGGAGGATACCCTGCTGTTTGCTGGTCCTGGATTAAGTTCAACATCTCCCAAGAGGAGAAGAAGAATTATCTGCGTTTGCCTTATAGGGCATGCACTCTTTATTCGACCTGAGCAGACAGACAGACAACAAGCTTTGGAGAAAAGGGCCCCAGCCATGCATTTACTACCCATGATAAACAGTTACAGCCAAGTCAGCATGACATGCACAGCAAGGTGGTCATGACTGGTAATCATTACTCATCTCATTAATAGTTTATATAAAGGCCAGCTCCTACCCCAAGGGGAGCCGACTAACCAATACCAACCCTGCGAGGTAACCTGCCTCCTGGGCATCAGGGATGGCTAATGACTGGGTGCCAAAGCATCCTCCCCCCCATTAGAGGATGCTGCAGTGCTGCAGGCAAGTACCCAAAAAGGCTTCCCATCTGACTGCCTCCCTTGAAGGGGGGAACTCCAGCCATCCAGTCCAGACCTCCTGTCAGCCTAAGGGTGATCTGACTTCAAAAGACTCATGATCCCGTTACCTTCTCTATACAGACCTTCCATGACTACTGTGCTGCCACTTATTACATGACTATATCAAACCTAACCTGAACCCTTCTGCTGTACTCTACCCATACTCACTGGAGAAGATGAAAACTGGAAAACCCTGTGGGAACAAAATGGGAAAATTCCTTCTCAACCCCTAAGGCAATTCCCCCTATTGAGACAGTGAATTCATTACCGCCCCCTGGTTCCCCCCTGGTTTTATAAGGGTGAGGTTCAGGTGGGTTCCAACCAGAGCAAGAGGAGCACAGAGATCAAGAACCTCTCAGGTGCTATTACTTTTATAGGCTAGGCTCCTCCCCTCCAGCCCTAAGTCACCTGCCCCCCAGCGAACACCTACCTGCCTAACCCCTGCTGGGCAGCTACCTAACTACCTCCCTCCCTGCCAGCCTAGGTGTCACTCAGGGCTGTGCCCACAGATGAAGCCCTGCCTGCGGCAATGCACTGCAGGCTCTTTCACAAGCTATTGATTAAGGCTGGGACAGTGTATGGAGGCCCCACTTTGATCTGCTGTAGATAGGACGTAAGCATGTTGCAGTTTCCATTTCTACAGAGACCATGAAGCATCAGCTGGCTAGGAGTACACCTGGGAGCCCTAGGAGCTGTTAAACCAGCAGTCAGGAACCAAGGTTGCTTTCTGTGCTGGTCATGGCTTGGAGTTATGTGTCTGGCAATCACCAAGTCCAGGCGCATAAACAGACCAATAAATGCTGGTGCAGTAGTGACCCCATTGGGAGACATTTTTTTAAATCTGAAATATTAACCGCACCCATATAAGAGTCAGCAGGAAGGAAGTAACGACAGCCAATGTACCTTAATTATAGCTTAGAGGGGACAGGTCTACACCGCAGCAGGCCACTTATTCTGCTCTGACAGCTGAGAACCAAGAACAATTCAGCATCACGTTACTGATCAGTATCCAACATGGCACTTCAGAAAGTATCAGTTTCCTTCAACAACATATGCTGATTTGCTCTTGTTTGCAAACTGTCCCCCCACTGCAAGCTGTATACCCACCACGCCCGCTGAGGAAGCTTGTTAGAATGAAGTGCAGGGTTTGGTTACCAGTGTTATCAGTGCATACAGTCTCTCCATCATTACTGGACTATGTGAGTCAAGTTTTGTGAAATCAAACAATAAACCTGCACAATTGTGAAAATGAATCAACTCTTGACTGCCTTTTTTTTTACAATTGAACTCTTCCAGGGTAGGTGCCCAAATCTCTGTGGTGTTTGTAACTGTTGCCAGGGCTGGCCGCACCTTATGGTGCGCCATCTGTGAAACATGACAGCATCCCAACTTCCTGCTTGCACTATGCCAAAGTAGTTGAAGTTATCAACCAGTTCAGTCAGAATACCATTAGAATCAACTACTGAAATGTTAGAGTTAGAGTTCACATCTCTAATCATAGTTAAGCAGAGACCTGCATAGGCAGCTTCATTCTAGGCTTCCACTCAACTGATAACACTAGGGTCCAGAACTGATAAATAATTAAAAATGAGTATGGGGCAGGAAAAAGGCCATATTAACAATTATAAGTCTAATTAATTGTTCATGAGCTAAACTACCCCACTGATTAGCTGCCATGCTGGTCTAAAATCTCTTAGAAATTCTAGGCATGGCAGCAACACTTAACTCATTGCGTGCTATACCCTGACAACAGCAGAACCAAAACAAGAACTGTTTCTGGCGCTGCTGTCAATAAATAAAAACAAAAGAGTGATTATTGTGATTAGACTTATAATCACAATAATGACCTCACAGCCAGCCATTTCCTGGTGATTAACAACTGGCTTGGTGGGGTTTTCCCTTCCCTATGCAGCCAGTCATTAATCACCAGGAAATGACCAGCTGTTCGGTCATTATTGCTTAAGCAATGCTAAATAAGTAAAAACAGACCAGCCCATCATCACAGCAACAATGTTACCGAGGTCTTCCGGTGACGTCACTCCTGCGGATTGCTGCCTAACTCCAGTTCTCCGTACTCCCCTCATTTCTCTCCTGCTAAGTTTACTTTTAAACTTTGCCAAAGGTTTAAAAAAAACAGTGGGAGATCAAGCAATAAGCTAGGGAGAATGGAAATGACGAACCGTTTTGCTGTCCTGCCAGCGGATCCCGATGGAATAGAGGACGAAATATCTGATTCGGGCACCTTGGCCTCCTCGCATTGCACAACCACCACCAAAGCCACTTTCAAAAGAGGCTCACGAATTAAAAATAAAACTAAAGCCTCCGGGAATACAACTGACCCACAATCTAGCCAGACGATGGAAAGCAAATTGGATATAATCCTCACGGAGCTCAGAGATATTAAAATGGAGGTGAAATCATTTAAAGAAACTATGTCGGAAATGTGCGCAGATATTCAGCACATGGAGTCGAGGGTTACTACTCTGGAACGCTACCAAGTTTCCTCTTCTCCACAACTATCCCAACTGCAGGATCAAATCAAACAAATAACCCAGATATGCAAATCTATTACAGAGAGACAAGAAGATTCCGAAAATCGGAACCGAAGAAATAATCTAAGAATCTATTTGATTCCTGAAGAAGCGGAGGGCTGTGACATTGTAGAATTCATGGAGACTATACTGCGGACATCCCTGGCTTTAGATGTGGACTTCCCATTAGAATTTGAAAGGGTCCACAGGGCGCTGGGCCCCAAGCCTAATTCTGCCTCTGCTAGGCCAAGGTCTATAATTATTAATTTCCTCAGATATGCAACCAAAGAGATTATACTAAAAAAAAGCCTGGGCCCAAAAGAAAGTGTTTTATGGAGCAACTAGGATCTTTATAGACAATGACTATGCACCTTATACACTTAAAAGGCATTGAGAATACGTTCCTTTATTCCAAATCCTACGCAAAACAAGCTTGCCTTCAGAACACCTTATCCTGCTTCACTAGTGGTCCAGTTCCCAGACGGTCAAACATCCTATGGCTCTGCCTCTGTGGCCCTGAGAGACTTTCAGCAAAGATGCCTTCCGATGCCACCTATATCAGAGCTCCCTAAGAGACTACCCGCTGGCCTTCCAGAAGAGGTTCACTTAAACCGGGATCCTCAGCTACAACAGGCATTAGACTACCTTAAAAAGCTTACACAACGTGGCCCGCCCACTGACTGAGACCTGATGAGTGGACAAGAGTTATTGCCTGCTATATGGCCCGGGAGAGTATGACCACTGCTGGGCTTGGGGAGACTTGTTTGGTGGGCGGCCTGCCTCTGACCCGGATGTCTTTGCCACTGTCCTAAAAATAAATGTTGAGAGGAGCACTGATTTGGTTTCCTGTGTTCGGGCCTCTCTTGGGGTCTGCTTGGTTGGTTTGCCTGGCGTGGGGGCCTTGGGGAGATGGACCTGAACCAATGGGGAACTATGATCACCTTAACTTGATCAAAGATAAGAAAATCTATATTTTAAGCTGGCTATCAGCTTGAATAGAGGGGATCTCAGTGCCCTCAGGAATTGATTCAGGACTAATTTACTATGATAATTTATATTGCTCCCCCCACCTAGTCAAGTGAGCCAGAGTGGATCTTATTCATGCATTACTCCCCCTTTTTTTTGTTTGTTTTAGTAAGACACAAGATTAGGCCACGGGCGTTTTGGGGGGTTCAGCCCGAGACGTAGGTCCCGGCCGGTTCCCGGATATCCTGGGCCTTCTAAACTACTAGAATCTTGATGTGTGGGATCATATTTATGGCTCAGTGGCTGGAATGGGGAGAGTTGGTTGTTCCTGAAAATATGAGCCAGTTTATTGGTTATAATTACGAGGATTTGGCAAACGATCTGAGTCTGGTCTCCTGGGTCCCGGCGACCAAGGATGTAAGCAATAATACCCAACAGGGTGGGCTTTATTGGGAAATACCGGACCGCCCAGGGGTGTAATGAGGCCCGATGGCCTTATAGCCCCTGGAAGGTCCAGTATTTCTCAATAAATCCCACCCTGGAGGGTATTATTGCACTTAGAAAATGGGCACTAAAAAAAATAATTTTAATAAAACATTTGTAATAAAATTATTAGTTTGAAATTAGTTTTGTAATAAAATAGTTCCTCTGCCTGCTTAGGAATTATGTGTGTTTCTTTGGGAGCAAAGGACTTTTGTCGCAGTGGAGACTCGGTAGTTTACAAAAAAAAAGTGGTTGAATACAGTTAAAACGTTCGCGAGTAGCGATGGGGGCTTGTTTACTAAGAGAGCCTTGTGGCTCGGTAATTTTATTTTAAACCTGCTTGTGTCCTTCTGTGTGTGAGCAGCACTGCCTAATGGGGTTGATGCAGAAAGCATGGAGGTATGGTTGGGACCATTTGTGGGTTGCTGTCTTTCATTTTGTGTGAGAACTGCATTACCAAAAGGGGTGGACCGTGGCAGAGATGAAATAAATTAAGAACGTCCAAAACAGGTAGATGCCAGTATTTTTGATCTGTAGTGATGAAATAGGGTGCTTTAGTTGGTAACCCCTACCATTTTGCGATTGGCTCGACTCCCAACACCGAGGCCTGTTGCCAGCTTGCTGGAAGTATTTCATCGGCCAGCTTTTGTGGAAGCGGGAGCCATTGCAAGTACTTCTGTCTGTATGGCGATAACAGTGTGTTATGACACAAAAGCTTACGTTTTCTTCAGAACGTATTTTTTAAAGTCATGGTTTGACTCTGTGGTGTGATGGGGGGGGGGGGCTGCCCCATCGGTCTCCAGCTAAGCGGGAGATAAAATGATGATCAGGCGGTTTGAAAATTAAGGGGTGCCCAATAATAGACTGGTATCGGCACCCGGTGTACTTATTATTTAGCAGGCTCTATTGAAAAATAAATGCATGCTGAACATGGCTTTTAGCCAATCAGCATGCTTTATTTTTCAAGCCCATTTTCTAAATGGACTTTGTGTATAGTCAGCCCTACAGTCCAGAGCAGATTGGTTACATGGGGGATGGTGTTGGCATCCGGGCTGGGGGGCTGGCTGGCACCGAACTGTCTCCTCGGCTCGTTGCGTGGGAGACTCAGCCCTGGGTATTTTGGGTGAGGCACAAGGAGACGTTGGGTCTAAGCGGAAGAAGGGTCTTCGGCACAAGGGTTCCTGATATTGGACAGACCGGTTAGATAATTAACCTGATATAAATTTATGGAAATACACAGCCTAGATCCCATGGACTTACACATTCGGGTTTTCGAATTTGTTATACAAATGTATACCAGTGTCTATTTGAAAGAGAGTTACTTAAATGCTGGCAGACAGTATAATTGATACCTAAAGTTTGGGTAAACCCTAGTAATTTTGATAATATAATTTTGATCTTAATGGAGGGGAACCACGGGTGAGATGCAGCTGTGGAGATGCACTTTAGGCAATCCTGACACCTACCATATACTCCAGATTGGTTAGGTTCCCAATTTGTGTTTTACCTGCTCTTACTTACCTATATTTTTATTTGACCTTCCCACTTCCCCTGTTTAGGGTCAAGGAACCCAGAGGGCGCCTCTGGTTGCGCCCAGTAGCGCTGCTCTCTCGGCAGTTTTCACTGCCAATAATAGGTCAGTTTAGCATAATCACCTACAACTTGGAAGTCAATAATGTAAATAGTTTACAGTTATGGTTTTCTATGTCACACCAGCTCCCCAGTTGGGTTCTGGTTGAGGCTTTTTTTTGGTTATTTTCCAGGTCTGGGATTCTTCTGTTATGTGAATACAGCAGAACGTGGGGAGCGGGGGATGGGGGGGGTGTCGGGGGTGTCAATGGTCAGAGGAAAGTTAATATACCTAATTACACTATGAATGGGTAAACCTTTAAAAATTATTTTGCATAATGTGAATGGGCTGACTGGCCCTGTGAAAAGATATAGAACTATTAAAGCACTGAAGAAATATAATGCTGAAATAATGTTGTTACAGGAGACTCACCTTGATTCCAGGGAGCACCAAAAATTACTCCAGTTTGGATTTGGCCAGCTTTATGAGTCAGCCTACTGCAGAGGGTGTCACAGGGGGGTGGTTATTTTAATCTCCAAACACTCTGCATTTGTGGTCTCCGATCACTACTTGGACCCTGAGGGCAGATTAGTGGTTATAGTGGGTACAATCGGAAACCAACAGTATACAATAGTAAATGTTTACATTCCCCCTGGTAGCAATGCCTCATCTATTCAAACACTGCTTCACAAGATCTTAGCTATTAAGAAGGGAGTACTGGTCATAGGTGGAGACTATAATTTTCTGCTTAACCCCACAAGGGATACCTCGGCTCCTAGGCCCCCCCTCTCAGACCTCAGGCCAATGCCACCTGAGAAAATTAGAGAGTTAGGACTGGTGGATGCCTGGCAGCACCTACACCCTCTGATTAGGAAATTCACCTTGTATTCACATGCCCATAAGCATTACTCCCGATTAGATTATTTCTCTGTATCAAAGGAACACTCGGACTTAATTCAGGGGGCAGAGATTCACAACATATGTTTATCCGATCATGCACCTATAATCTTAGAGATGGAATCACAGAGAGAGAGGAAAAACACTTACTGGCGATTTAAAAATTCCCTCTTGCAACATCCAGAATGTAGAGGCCTAATACAAACTAAGATAACAGAAATCCTGGCGGATAACACTAACGCACAAACCCCACCCCAATTAATTTGGGATACTTTGAAGGTAGTACTTAGAGGGTATATAATAGCATACTCCTCACAAAAAAGATGCAGAATAGAATCGAAGTTAAAACAACTACAGGAAAAACTAAGGCCCTGTCCACACTACCCCTCTGTAATGTTACAGAGTGCCCAAACCGTTACCGCAATGGTTTGCGTTTACACCTGTAACGTTACAGAAGGCGTTTTCGTAACCATTGTTGAAACCACATATGAGGTGGTTTCAACAATGGTTATGAAACCTTACAACCTCGATAACGTTACCAGGCATAGTGTGGGCGCATGGCACCGGTCCCCTAAGCGCAGCGGCGCGATTATTGTGGGATTGGGTGCCACGGTAATAGTCGCCTCGGTCTTCCCGAAGTGTGGATCGGCAGTGCCGGTCCCATAGCGATATCGCGGTAGTGGTGGACACTGCATCGCTTCCCGTTGTAACGGTTTCTATCCGTTACGGGGTCTGAGCGGTGCAGTGTGGACAGGGCCTTAACTTTCTGCATTGTGCACACATGCAGGGGGACAACTCGCTAGCTGCTCAGATAATAGCCACACAACATTCAGTTCAAAAAATACTCACTGAAAAAATGGAACAGGCCTTGCTCTGGCTTAGACAGGAATATCATGAAGGAGGCCCTAGAGCCTCAAGAATTTTGGCACATAGACTTAGAAAACAAATTCAGCAAACAACAATTACTAAAGTTAGGCACCCCACATCAGGTTCTTTATGTATTACAACATCTGTAATAGTGAAGGCCTTCCAATCTTATTACACTAACTTATATAAGGCTGAATCAGTATCAGATGATTCTGAGATAGATACATTTTTGTCTGACTTGAACCTCCCTCAACTTACAGAGGAGCAAAGACAAACTCTTATTCATCCCATTACCAGTTCGGAAATTAAGAATGTCATTTCCAAACTTAAAAATGGCAAAAGCCCGGGACCAGATGGATATGGGGCGGAGTTTTATAAGACCACATGGGAGTGGCTTGCAGACCCATTGACCAAAACTATGGTGGAGAGTCATGCGAGGGGAGTATACCAACTGTCCTGGTCACAAGCCATGATTTCGGTGATTCTAAAACCAAGGAAGCCCTCCCATATATGCGAGTCCTACCAGCCTATTTCTGTGTTGAATCAGGATTATAAAATATATGCTAGTATATTAGCCCATAGGCTTGATGACATGATCCCCTCGCTGATACACCCAGACCAGGCAGGCTTTATTCCCACATGACAAACCTCAGATAATATCAAACAAACTTTATATTTAATTGAACATGCAAACCGCTCTAAATCTCCCTTACTAATATTAGGTTTAGACGCCCAGAAAGCATTTGATAGGGTCTCTTGGATATTTTTGAGAAAAACCCTGGGGAAGCTGGACTTTCCACCGGAGTTTATAGATAATATTATGGGCATCTACTCAGATCCTCAGGTGGTGGTTAAGGTCAATGGATCTCGCTCATCGAGATTCTCCCTCTCCTGGGGCACCAGACAGGGATGCCCCTCTCCTTATCTTTTGTCAGATATGCAAAACTCAGCAGTGCACTTCTGACAGCTGCAGGATCATGGGACACTGGGGGCAGAGAGCATAGAGTTGCCTTATATGTGGATGACCTTTTAATCTATGTCACAGAACCAGAGACATCCCTACCGATACTGGAGCGGGCGCTGGCTTATATTGAGAAAATATCTGGGTATAAGATTGATACACAAAAAACAGAGACACTATATATAGGAGATTCTCTAGACAAGACAGTACAAGATAAACATCAATATAACTGGAATTGTAAATCGCTTAGATATTTAGGCATAAATATCACAGGAAAACCAGGCCAGACTTTCACCGCTAACTACAACGTATTGTTTGAGCAAATTAAACAAGATTTAGGGACCTGGATTCACCTCCCAATCCCCCTACTAAATAGAGTGCAGGCAGTTCAGATGAATGTGCTGCCTCGCCTGCTATACTTAATGCAGACAATCCCCCAAATGCTTCCCAAGACAGAGGAGAGGAGATGGAACAGATTAATAACTAATTTCCTATGGCAGGGGGGCAGACCACGGATAGCCTTGGATAAATTACAGACCCCCAAAGAGAGAGGGGGATTGACCCTACCCAGCTGGAGGGGATATGCAATGGCAGTTATGCTGAATCATCTCAGGGAATGGTTTCAACAGAATGGTATGAGGCCCCAGTGGAAAGAGATTGAGCAGGCCCTGTTGGACACCCGGTTAGATGAAACAGCAGTTTGCCAACCCCCTTCATTGGAATTTTTGGGATCGGAGACTTCAATTTATGTTAAAAGCTACCTCGGGGCCTGGGCCAAATATTTAACCCAATCCACTAATTTTTTTGGGTGCTTGCTGGATAGGGGTGCCCTGGCGAAATCAAAAATTCGGTCCTACCAGGTTGGACAAGGGATTTAAAGAGTGGCCACTCAGGGTTTATGTTATACTTATCAATTTTACTCCAGTGGCAACTTCAAAACATTCCTGCAATTACAGGAGGAATTCTCTATACCCAGAAAAGATTAGTATAGATATTTTCAGATCCGACACTTTCATGAGACCACCCTTGGCCTTGAGGTGAGCCAGGGGGATGTCCCACCACTGATCACACTCCCAATATCAGTTCAAGGGGAGACAGATACCAGATGTCTGATATCCAGATTTTATCGGGCTCATATACGGGGGATCCGAGATTCATGGGGCAGGGTCAGGAGTATCTGGGAGAAGGAGTAGGAGATAAATCTCTCGGAGACAGATTGGCTTTGGATTTGGAGGAGGCAGCACAAAATTACAAATTCTTATAATTGGCGTGAATTTGGTTGGAAAGTGGTCTCACGATTCTTCTGCACCCCACAAATAACATCTAAATTCCTTCCTTCACGGGATGCCTCTTGCTGGAGGGGCTGTGGTTCCCTTGAGGCCACCCACACCCATATCTTCTGGAGCTGCCCTTTGTTAAAACATTATTGGCTAGGTGTCGAACGGGTTCTGTCAGCCATATGCCTGGAGGTGCTGCCGCTGTGCCCAGCCATGGCGTTGCTGCTGCACTTTCCAGCGTGCCTTAAACATAAATCTAAGATATATATGGCCTATATATGGCCTCTGTGCTGTTAATGGCGGCCAAGAAAGCAGTTACTAAGAACTGGCTGTCATTGGCCCCACCCACTCTCATGAATTGGGAGGACCTGCTTTATGATATTTATCTCATGGAAACCATGACAGCGGAGTTACAGAGGAAGACCCCCCCCAGATACAGGCTCACTGGACGGGCTGGTGGATGGAGATAGCAGGTCATAGGCAAGACCTGGTTCCCTGGAAGCAAGAGGATCTACAGGGATAAGCTCTCCTTTACCTCCCCCTAGGAGGAATATAGTTAAATGCTAACCAGTCAGCAGGATAGCTGATATTTTTGCCCTTTGACATAGCTGTATGGCATTTCTCTTCACCCATAAGGGGATGTTCTCCCCGCCATTCCCTTTCTCTTTTATTGTTTGAGTTATAAGGTTATCTAAGTAATCAATTACTGCATTCTCTGATATTGTACAACATTGCTTAATGTATTTATCAATGCTATATATAAAACTGTACAATGAAACTGTATCTCCCAATACCTGGCATAAAATTATAATAATAAAAAATAAAGCATAAAAAAAACCCCAAAAACAGTGCTACCACTTGTGGTGCCGGTGATGGAGGTTCAGTAGCAAGCCCCAATCAATGGATGCTCTCCTCCTCCTCCAGGGGGTGGGGGGTTGACGGTGGCATTACTCCACTGCATTACCATCACCTGGGTGACCCCAGGTGGCAATGCAAGCTGGAGGTGCCTGTGTATGCAAGGAGTGTCTATGGCTGGAGCTAGGTTGTGGCAGCACACACACCTGACGTGCACAGCTGCCATGGCAACCACCCATGCCTCCTGCTAGTGGGGTTGGGAACAACTAAAGGGTAAATCTCCTCCAGCTGCTGCAGCATGAGGACTCGAGCCTTCAAAGCCCCACCCCTCCACTGAAGCTGTCCAAATTAGTATCTCAGTCCCTCCTTACTCCTGGATTTGCTCCTGGTCTTGGGGGGAGGCCTCACCATGGGGGGCAAGCCACTGTTTCCCAGTCGGGCCAGATGATGGGGTGGCAGGGCTGGAAGGCACTGAATGATAGTCCAAAAGGGGCATATCTCTAGGGGGGTAGCCAGAGGAGCAAAAACAGAACTGGAAAAAAATTTATAAATAGTAAAACCAAAAATTAGCACTATTTCAAAACAAGCACATGGAAGACTACACAGGAGATATTAAACATGCTTCACCTGTCAGTTTGGGTTCATGCTCTGAGCCAGGGATATCAGGAAGAGAGGCCAGCAGGGATAGTTCAGAGCATCCAACGGACACGCTTGTCCTCCGGGGGCTCCTGCTGCACTCATATCTAGTGGCTTCTGGAAGTGGTAAAGTTGTGGGGGGGGGAGAAAAAGACAAAAATACCACACACTAGTACGTTGAATGATGGCCTTGCAGCTCCCCCCATGCCAACAGACCCCTCAGCGCACCATACAAGAGCCCCATAACCTCTGCCTAATGCAGTGTTTGCTCTTCCTCCAGGTCGTGAGGGGGCGTCTGGATGGGACAAGCTGCCAAACTGGATGGAAGCAGTTGATCCAGGGTGTCAATCCTCCTGAGATGACCAGAGGTGGCCCTTGGCAGGGACAAGTCAGCCCGAGTATGAGAGGCTGAGTTCAGAATGGGCTTCCAAGAAGGCAAGCAAAGGGGGAGTCTGGTGGGGGCAGCACCGTGACCTGAGGCCCGAAAGAGTGGGGTGCTGGGTGGCATTGCAAGGCAGGTTTAACCCCCCCCAAAAAAAGACTTTCCAATTATAAAAATCAAGTCAATTTTTAGAGACATTGCAGCTTTAAAGGAAAATAAAGTTTATCCTGTGACATCAATGGCTCTTCATTGCATCCAGTAGCTCCATTAGAATCCGAAACCATCCATTGCTTAACCTTGATACAGAATGCCTGTCAGAGTGAAAATGAGATAACTGCTTCACCTAGACAACAAGCAGAAAAGGGCAGAGTTTAACATCTCGGCAGAAGAGTGCACTTCCAGCAGGGCAGCATGGTATCACTTGCTATTGCACAACAGTGACATTGTCTTTATTGGATCCAAGCTCCCCCCCAGTGTGGAACTCAAACCCACAACCTTCTGAGCTAGAGCGGAAGAGTACTACAGAATGAGCAACACTGACATGTTATCGGAAGCCATTAGTTCTCAGCATTCTGCCTGTGTGACTCAAGGAAGAGGCAGCACATTTAATAAAGTCACTGAGAATGGATAAGATCTGAACATGCTGAGAAGCTGCAACATGGAGAAACTGCAGGGGAAATGGTCTATTACTGCCTTGTGACTCAGTCATATTGGAAAGATTGGGATTGTGAAACTGGGGTAGGGGTGGGGTAACATAATGTAAATTTAAACTGTACCGGCTAAAGCACTGTAGTCTTTTTCTTATAGCCAGCTACTTAATAGCCTTCAGTTCTTGCTGCTTGACTGTTAAGTTAGAAGGGGTTCCTGGATTCTTGATTTAGAGTTTCAATACCTGATGACTCATGTTATGAAGCAGAACATTTGAATAAATGTGTAACACTGAGAACTGAAAACATTTTTTTTAAGATAGACTGCTCTAGAAATGTAGTCTCAGCCAGACTGCTTAATACTTTTTTCTGCACTGCCTGCCATTTGATGTGCTTTTTGGTATCAGTGGCTCCGTTTGGCAGTACTAGTGCCTTGTTGGTAGGGAGGTTGAATGGCCATGGGTTCTAATCCTGCACCGGGAAGGGGGGTGCTGCTCTGTTAGAGGTGTCATCCTTCAGATGAGACAATAAACCAGTGTCCCTTCTGCTCCTCTCTGCTGACTGCACAGGTGGAAGTTAAGGATTCCATGGTCTTTTTGAAAGGGTAGGGAGTTGCTTAGGGTTCTCAGTGATCACCTGTCTTTTGGGGTCTTCATCTGGTTTTTCAGGTTTCTTCAGCCATACTCCAGCATTTTAAACTGTATTTGGAATGGACAACTGGCCACATGCTCTTGATACGGACGCTGCCAGTCACTCATTGTCTTGGCAATATGCCCATGGCAAGCACAAGTGTCTATAGTCATACAGACATTTCCTTGCAAAACCAAACAAATGAGGTATGTGATAGATATAGCATTTAAGGCCATTTTCCACTCTATATCTTAAAGGGCATAACCATAGCCCCCTCTCTCTCTCTCTCTCTCTATATATATATATATACTCTGTATATATATTTTTTTTATTCTTTTGGTAACTGGGTAAGGTCCACTATGCACAGGTGCCTGTTTTCAAGGGTGACCTGAGAGCACTGGGGTGGTTAAGTGAATTGTTGAGAGTCGCACAGTATGCAAGTGGAGCTTGTGGGAATGATACCCGGGTCTGATGGATGTACCAAGCTCATTCACAGCTAGTTACGCTAACCTCTAAGCTATACTGCCAGACCCATATTATAATAATACGATGGTACTGGGATAGGGAAAGAAACATTTGCAAAGCAAAATCATTTTTTGGTCACTTGCTTTTCATTTTATTTGATTTGACTGACATTAATATATGCATTATCCTGCAATCTCCACCCACCCTGCTGGTGCAAAATGATATTCCAGTGATGCCAGTAACTAAGCCTCTGAAGGCATGGGCAAGTGACAGCAGCTGGGGCTGTTCCGGTGCCTCATACTTCAGTTGAATGTATGCCATCGGAGCACATTTGAGCGGTGTACTTTCCACTAACTGGAACTAGAATAATGGATGGGAAACCACCTGAAAAGGCATGTTTTCTGGGAATGTAAAATATATTGTTTCAGTAATCACAGTAACATAAACACGGAATAAATAACACCCCTGCTGGGACATAAGTTTACTTACATATAGAATCAAACACATCAAATACAGAAGTCCTGAATAATAAGCAGTGGATCAAGGTGCTAATGTGTGAAACTAAACAAGAATCCTGGTGAACATGAGATACATTACTCATTTTGCCTCTCAGACATCCTTTGTCCCACAAGGGGATGGTGAAATTCCACATTTCCAATTGAGACTTTAAAGCAGAAAATCGTAATAGTCTGTTAGGCTCAGTTATCAGCGTACATCAAGAACATTAGTGCACAGATTGCCGTAGTGTTCTGAGTTTGCAGTGCTATGTTTGACAATGTATCACATATTTTTCTCCTTTGTCACATATCTTGTCGCACATTTCAGTGAAGACAGGTGGAGAGGTATACCTGGAAGTACACAAAATGTTTTTAAAGAAGAAAAACACTATGGTTTCAATTGCCAGTGCCTGTTGAAAGCAAAAATACACAATGGCTTTGCTTCAGTTACAATACATGGTCCCTAGGGGGTGCTAGAATCATGTCTGTTCTACTGAGCCATAAAATGTGACATAAAACAGGGATGTAAATAAATGACCAAATCAGTTCCAATCTGGCAGTGTTGCAACTTCATTCCAATATAGCTTTTTTGGCCTCATGCTGATTCACTCTAATTCATCATACCATATTGTTATTTCTCAGGATCAGAGAAACTATAACAGTTGTCTGTTCAGCCCCCTAATTTTGCTTTCAAAGAAACAAGAGAAATAGATAGAAACACAAAAATGTTGTAGGCAGAAAAAGACTTGGAAGTCTTTCTTGCTTTACCTGTTCATACTACAGCATAACACTGAGTGTCTTAGTCTGATCCCCCAGATAAGAGCTCTGACCCCTTTGTGATGCTGCCCCCCCTTCCCCAGAGAGACTTTGCCCCTGTACCTGTGTCATCCTACCTTAATCCCTGGGCAGTCTTATTCCTTACCGGTATGCTTGACAGTCTACTCCAACTGTTCACCTCCATCTCTGTGAAGTAGTATTTCCTGATGTTCTTTTTAAATGTAACTCCCCCCCCCACCACCACCACCATCAGCTTGTACATATGACCCCTGGTGCCTTACTCCTCATTATGCCAAACCAATGTAGGCTAGTCCTCTCTGTTGACCCCATGGATGTATTTGTACTGTAGGTCCCTATCATGCACCCACCTTGCTCAACTGGCCTTGAGGGCAGAACTGCACAGAAGCCAAATTAGTATGGATTTTGGCCATTTTTTGCATTTGTTTTATGTCACATGCAGAGCTAAATGTTAGTTTCCTGAGAAGTAAATAGTGTAATATATTTAGACAACTGTGTGGCATAGTCTGGGCTATAAATGGGTACTAAGAATACTGCATGCTGATTGGTTGAAATCTGCTCATACTCAATGAACTAAGACAACACAGCCAGAGGGTATGAAAAAGTCTCAGAACCAATGTTGCCCAGTTTATACAAATATCAGTGCGTAGCTCCTAAAAGTTGCAATCCCGAAATTCCTGTTTTGCTTTCATCCATGCTACTCACTCAGTCATTGAACTAAAACTATTGAATAGAAATTAGTCTATAGTTAGAGACTCCAGGTTTTGAGCCACCTTTGTACATAGGTACAACACAGTTTTTTTTCCAAATATCTGGTACCCTTTGCATGCACAAAGATTTATTGAACAGTTTTTGCCAAGGAGCAGATACTTCATGTGCCGCAGCCCTCATAAATTTGCCATCTACCATGTCAAGTCCTGGGCCTTTGGTTACTTCCAGTTTTTTTAACACTTTGAAAATGTCACTCCTGGTAATTCTTTTAAAATAAAAATTTGGTCTCTCTAAAACTGACTCCATCTTGGGAATATTTAGATCAGAAAAACTCTCTGTGTACCTAGTTAAATCTGTAAAGAATGCATTCATATAATTTGATATATCCTTTATTTCTTTTAAAATTAAATCCCCATTTTGAAGACAAACAATCTCCTCCCTCTTTTTGGGGTTTAACAGTCTATTTAATCCCATCCAAACATTACTCATCACTAAAATTCCTTTCCTGCACTTGTTTGCAAAAATCTATTTTAGCTTTTTTTATTAACCTCTTACTATTATTTCTATATTCTCTATAATATATCCAATCTTTTTTAATCATTTATCCTTTTGTATTTTACCCAGGCAGCCTCCTTCCGCTTAATGACTTCAGTGAACTCTCCTGTAAACCAAACATTTTGTACATTTTGTACCCTTTTTTCCTTAAAGGAACATGTTTATTTAAGATTTCCCTACAGATTTTTAAAAAAAACAGTCTACAGAGTCATTCACATCAGTGTGACCATCCAATATGTTCCAATTAACATTCCCAAGGTCAGATTTAATTTTAGTTAAAATACCCTCATTTACCGACCTTGTGAAAATAACGTTTCCCTGTCCCTTTACTCTTTCATTGTTCCATATATGGTATATCATTCGGTGGTCACTTATGGAGCCAGGCGTATAACCAACAAACCTTATATTTATTTCATTAGTTAGCAAAACCTAGTCAATCAAAGATCCCACCCCAGTATGGAGGTTTAATCTCGTGAAGTCACTAACTAACTGAACCAAATTTGCTCTTTGTAAAATATTTTTTAATTTGATTACCGCAGCACCCATCCAGTTTGAATTTAAGTCACCCAGAACAATTATATTTCTTGATTCCTGATATTACTTAAGACTTGTACTAGCTCTTCAAGACCTGGTACCTTAACTTTTGGAGGACTATAAACACAGTCAATAATCCATTGTTTTGGTACCTAAAACTAATTCCAGAAATAAACTTTCACAACCAGATGATAGTGTACTGACATCTAAAATTGCTGCTTTTATACGCCCTCTCACATAAATTATCAACCCACCACCTCTTTTATTAGTTCTATCTTTTCAAAAAGAATCATACCCCACAATATGTATTAAATTTCCATCAGTCTTATGTGTCAGCCAGTATTCACTGTTAGTTGGCACTTGAATAAAGTTTTTTAGCACTTTGGACCTGTGAGCAGCTTTTTGATTGTTTCTGGTGGTGGTGAGTGCTGGATTTCATATATGATTGCCTGTATCTGGGGCATATAACTGCATCCACGCCTGAAGTTCAGATTTCTTTGATAAAATACTACAGACATTTAAATGTACTATTCTTAAACCACTTAACTTGTACCAATTTTGTAATTCATATTCAAAATCTTCCTTAATAACATCAGGCCCTGGATTTGGTTCCATATTCCTGGCTAGTAGAATATTATATAACACTAAAACATGTGGAAGGCTACTGTGGGGTACCTCAGGGATCAGTCCTGGGGCCTGTCCTCTTCAATATCTTCATTAGTGACATTGCAGATGGACTAGAGGGTAAGGCTTGTCTGTTTGCAGATGACACCAAGATCTGCAACACAGTAGATGATCCAGATAGGGTGGGCAGAATGAGAAGAGATCTAGATAAACTAGTAAAATGGTCAGAAGAGTGGCAACTGGGATTTAATGCAAAGAAGTGCAAGATCATGCACATAGGGAAGAGAAACCCTGAAGCCACCTATAGGCTGGGAGGGGAGTTGCTGGCAGTCACAAAGGAAGAAAGAGACGTGGGCATTATCATCACAGATGACCTGAAATCATCCAAGCAGACCTCTAAAGCTGTAGGTAAGGCTAGGGATGTTAGGGTGTATTAGTAGGGTATCATAAGTCGTAAGAGGGAGGTAATAATCCCTCTTACAAGACACTGGTTAGGCCTCATCTGGAGTACTGCGCAGTACTGAGGCCACACCTTCACAAGGACATTAACCAAATTCGAGGCAGTCCAGAGAAGGGCAACTAAAATGGTACAGGGACCGCATCAGAAGACATATGAGGAGATTAACGTAGCTCAATATGTATACCCTTGAGCAAAGGAGGGAGAGAGGTGATATGATCGAAACATTCAAACACCTTAAGGGCATTAACAAGGTGAAAGAGTCTAACATGTTTAAATATAAGAAAAATAGCAGGACAAGAGGGCACAGCATGAGACTAGAAGGAGGCCGATTAAGGGGGAATGTGAGGAAATTATTTTTCACCGAAAGGGAGGTGGATCCATGGAATGGCCTACCTCAGGAAGTGGTAGCTATGAATACAGTGCAGGGCTTCAAACAGGCATGGGATAGGCATAAGGGAGCAATACAGATAAGTATGAATAGATAGGCCACTGACAGAGCAAAGGCCGATGGCACATTTATAAGGTAGAAAAAGAAATGGGCAGACTGGATGGGCCTTGCGGTCCTTATCTGCTGTCAACTTCTATGTTTCTATGATCTTACTGTTTCTAACATAACATCCCTAACTAAGTTTATCCTCACCCTTCAATAGACCAAATTCAATAAAACCATTTAAATAAAATTTTTTTATAATTACTAATGGGGAACTGCTCCATCTGACTATAAGTCCCCTGCTTACCATTTAAAGACAATCTGTATAGTAGTGCATTCAAACCACTAAAAGCATAAATAATTATTAAACATGTCATAAATCCTATACCATACATTTTGTTATAAATTTAAATAAGTACAAATTATTTTACAAATAAAAAACTAATCTCCACACTTTAAATGAAGTTAAAACAATAAATACAAAAATCCCAACAAACTTATTCTCTGTCTTACAGACTTAAAATTCCTAACTCCTTCAACAGATCAGAAAAACAGTACTATATGACAGCCTGCACTGTAATATATTGCCAGACAATTTTCTTTCCTGGAAGGAGTGACAAAAATATATTCTCTCTAACTCTGCCAAAAATTCAAAATTACATAAACGCTACAGACCCACTTTCCTTCTAATGGCACTCCAAAACTCCCAATAACAGTTCACAAACATTTCTGTCAATCAGTGCACACGTCTATTCAACACTTGGGTGGGAGGGCTAACACTGAAGCTGACTGGCTGAATTGCAGATAGAAGAACACTTCGCTGCAGTCTCTCTTTGAACTCACGGTCCACACCTTCACTCAGGTGAAACCTCTTACCCCTGGATTGACCTAATCCCTGCCACAGACCAGTCCAGAGATTTTACTGATGGGGGAAGGAGGTGAGCAAAGTCCAAAACAGTGCAAGTTGCTTAGAGCACAAACTGTGAGAGCTAAACAGCTCAGAGTTCCAGCAATAAACAAGCATTTGTCAATGTTGAATGTTTGTCGTGTGCACTGGTGTCATTGTGGGGAGGGGGGGGGGAGGAGATGTTTGAAAATTGCTGTTGTTTGTGAGGTGGGGTCCCAAAAAACATATGCTCAAAATGTGGGCAAAAATATTTAAAGATGGCCAGGTTATGGCACTAAGTTGAAAAACCTATTGAAAAACATTGCTGCTGAAAACCCCATTGAAAAATACTGAAGCACTTACCTCAGTTCGCGGTGGGGCTTTGAAGAGCAAAAGGTGTGCCTGCAGTCCAAAGTAGATTATGGCGAATGGATTCGTGGTAAGTAAGGGGTATGGAGGGGTGTGTGGGGTGGTGGGTCCTGAGTGGGAGGGTAGGGGGTTGGGTAATGGTGGAATGGACAACGATGGCCAGTTTTCTTTTTTAGAGGGAAAAAAAATGATGAGGGACAGTTTTCTTTTTTTCAGGGAGCTTGAAGAACAGATGAGGACACTGGTGGACTGGGCACCCCCAGTTTCTGTATACTGTTTGGGGGGGGTTACACAGTGGACAACAGTGGACAGACAGATGACACTGGGGGATTGGCCACCCCCAGTGTCTGCATACTGTTTGGGGTGGGGGGGTTACACAGTGGACAGATGAGGACACTGGGGGATTGGGCACCCCCAGTGTCTGTATACTGTTTAGGAGGGGGGGGGTTACACAGTGGACAATGATACATGATTTTCTTTTTTTTTAAGATAAAAAGCAAGCATTTGTAAATGCCGAACATTTGATGTATTGAAAGATGTGCACCTTGTTTATGCCCTTGAGGTACTTGAACATATCTATCATGTTCCCCCGCTCCCTTCTTACCTCCAAAGAGAACATATTGAGCTCCTTTTAATCTCTCCTGATATGTTCCTGTGTTGCAAGCCGTGTACCATCTTGGTTTCCTTTCTGTGGACTGCCTCCACCTTGTCAATGTCCTTGCACATTTGTGGCCTCCAGAATTGCACACAGTACTGTAGGTGAAGCCTGACTAGTGCATTATACAATGGCATCACCACCTCATGCCTTCTGCTAATGATACATCTGCCAGTGCACCCCAGCATGCCACTGGCCACCCTTGCAATGTTCGTGCTCTGCATTGACACTGTTTGGTCATCAGAACTGATAACTCCCAGGTCAGAGGTCCCTTTCTTCCTTGGTGATCATCAGCACCTCCACCCCATCCTGTAACTCTCCCCAGGTTTCCCACTTCTCAGGTGCATTATTTGGGCTTCTTTGCACTGAACCTCAGTTGCCACTCCTCAGACCATTTTTCAAGCCTCTCCATGTCCCTGCTCATTTTCTCCACCCCTTCTGGAGTATTCACTCTGTTACAGATGTTGGTGTCATCTGCAAACAGGCAGACAGACCTTTCCTTCTAGTCCTTCCGCAATGTCTGTAATGAAGACATTGATCAGGACTGGTCCCAGGACTTATCCATAAGGTACCCTGCTGCTCACCTCCTCTCCCTGGATTGGATCCCATTACTGCCACCCTCTGCCTCCCATCTGTCAGTCAGTTTCTAACCCAGTTTATCAGCTTGTGCCCCATTGCCAGACTACTCATCTTGTTAATCAGCCTTCTATTTTGGACATTGTGAAAGGCTTTGCTGAAATCAAGGTAGGTGACATCAAATGTCCCTCCCTGATTTACTGCCTTAATGAGGCATTGGGGTTTCCAACCCTAAAGCCCTACCCCCACCCTGCAGAGACTGACAGGCATTGGGGGTGTTCCTTTGAGTCATCAGCCATAATGCTCACGCCATTCCACCCCCACCCTGCAGACACTGATAGGTGTCACGGTGTGCCTTGAGGTCTTCGGCCCTAACCCTCACCCCATTCCATAATGAAATAAGCTAAGATGGGTGTAGTATAGAATGGGGTGAACGTTGGGTGAAAGATTCCAAGACATGCCCCGATGCCTGTCACTGGCTGCAGGGTGGAGGTGGAATGGTGTGAGCATTACAGCTGATGACCCCAAGGCACACGCCCAATGCCTGTCAGTCTCTATTGGGGGGGCATTAGAGCTGGAAAACTTAATGCCCCAGATGTTTGTTGGTATTTTCGCTCCAAATTTTCAGCATGGGCTATTTGGGACACCTCCTCATGAACAGTGGTACTATCATTTTGTTACTCAATCCCATAAGGTGATTTTGTGCAGCAACTACGCCATTCGGCACCATAGATGCTAAAACACATTTTGGGCAGGATGTGAAAAATCACAGTTGTACTGTTCATGAGGGGGTGTGTAGAAATGGCAGTGTTGAAAATCTGGAGTGAAAATATGAGAAATTGGCAAAGTTACGAGCGTGCATAAAAACTGTGCAATGCATGCCCGTAACGCGGTTATTTTTTTGGAATTTTTTCACCAGGTTTTCAATATGGGCTTTTTGGGATAGCCCCTCATGAACAGTTGCACTGTGATTTTGTTAATCCATCCCAAAAGTTGATTTCGCACAGTGACCACGCCATTCTGCACAACTGGTGTGAAAAGACATTTCAGGCAGGATGTGAAAAATGACAGCTATACTGTTCATAAGGAGGTGTGAAAACATGGCAATGCTGAAAATCTGGGGTACAAATATAAAAAATTAGTAAAGTTACGATCATACATAGAAACTGCGCAACACATACTCATAACACAGTCATTATTTGGAATTTTTTCACCAAATTTACAACATGGGCTTTTTGGGATTCCACCTCATGAACAGCGGAACCGTCATTTTGTTACTCAGTCCCAAAAGGTGATTCCACACAGTGACAGTGAAGTCACTTTTCAGGACAGAGGAATGAAATGACAGATACATGTTCATGAGGTGGGCGTCCCAAGAACCCCATGTTGAAAATCTGGGACCAAAATTCTTAAAAATGGTTGAGATAGCAACCTACGTTGAAACTTCCATTGAGTCCCATTATATGGCTTACCTTTCATTCTTTCAGTTTGCCAGTTGGCGTTGAAGAGTGTAGACATGTCCTGCTCTACAGAAGATCACGTTCCGCCGACCTCGGAGGGGAAGTATGGGGTAAGGGGGGTACAGTGAAGTGGGTGCACACAGGAAGGGTTGGGATGGGGGAGACAGCGAGGGACATTTTTTGTTTTCACAGGTGAAAGAAAAACTAAAGGCCGCTAGGGAAGGTTTTTTCATTTATAGGTAAAAAAAATTTAGGCACACTGGGGTGGACTCCCAGTGTGCCACAATAGTCGTGGGTAGGGGGAAATGCCGACACAGGGATTGGGCACCCCGATATCAGCTAGAGATATAGATGGGTTGGGGGACATATCTGACACTGGGAGTGGGCATCCCAGTGTTGGAAAGGGAAAGGGGAAATTGTTTAACCAGGAAAGACACACGAAGTGGCAGCAGAAAAAGAGGAAATTGTTTAACCAGGAAAGACAAACTAAGCGGCAGCAGGGAAAGGGGACATTGTTATCAAGGAAAGACACACTAAGCGGCAGCTGAAAGGCTCGCATTTCAAAGGACAGAGACGCATGCAGTGTCGACACTGTTCTTTGAAATGTTTGCCGAGACCAGTCCAATCAGCAAACCAGTGTCTACAGGATACTGCCTGCTGATTTGCTGGCCACACACTGGCTCTTGCAGCACTGCTGGCCATTGGGTTAGTACCCCCTCACACCTGTCTAGCAACTCTCATATCAACATGTTCGTCTGTGCTTGCATGCATGCCGAACATAAAAACAATACAAACAAACCAGAGTGCTGGCAGCTGAAGCTGGCTGGCTGAAATGAAGCTGGCAGGCTGACGTGCACATAGAAGAACACTATTAGGTATGTAGTAATGCTGTATCACATGATATAACACGTCCTGTAATATTGTATGTTAACTATCCAGTAATGCTGTAGCACATGATGTAACACATCCTGTAGTACTGTATATTAGGTATGCAGTAATGCTGTATTCCATGATGTAGCATGGAAATGCTCTATTCCACGATGTAACATATCCTATAGTACTGGATGTTAGGTATGCAATAACGTTGAATCCCATGATATAACACATCCTGTAGTACTGGATATTCGGGTATGCAGTAACACTGCATCCTGGGATGTAACATGTCCTGTAGTACTACATATTAGGTATCAGTAACACTGTATCCCACAAGGAAATACACCATGTAGTACTGGATATTAGGTATGCAATAACTCTGCAGTAAAGCTGTATCACATGATATAACACATCCTATAGTACTGGATATTAAGTAAGCAGTAACGCTGTATCCTGCAATGTAACACATCCTGCAGTACTGGATATTAGGTATGCAGTAACAATGAATCACATAGTATAACACATCCTATAGTACTGGATATTAGGTATGCAGTAACGCTGTATCCTGCAATACAACACATCCTGCAGTACTGCACATCAGGTATGCAGTAACACTGTATCCCACAATGTAACACACCCTGAAATACTGGATATTAGGAATGCAGTAATGCTGTATCCCACAAAGTAACATGTACTGTAGTACTGTATATTAGGTATGCAATAACTCTGCAGCAATGCTGCATCACATGATATAACACATCCTATAGTACTGGATATTAGGTATACAGTAACGCTGTATCCCGTGATGTAACACATCCTGTAGTACTAGATATTAGGTATGCAATAACTCTGCAGTAACGCTGCATCACATGATATAACACATCCTGTAGTACTAGATATTGGGTATGCAGTAATGCTGCAGTAACACTGTATCAAATGGTATAACACATCCTTTAGTACTGATATTAGGTATGCAGTAACACTGTGTCCCACAGTATAATGCATCCTGTAGTACTGGATATTAGGTATGCAGTAGTGCTGTATCCCACAATGTTATGCATTCTGTAGTGCTGTATATTAGGAGTGCAGTAATGCTGTATCTTGCAATGTGATGCATCCTGTAGTACTGGATAGTAGGTATGCAGTAACATTGTATCTCATGATGTAACACATCCTGTAGTACTGGATATTAGGTATGCAGTAATGCTGGATCCCATAATGTAACACATCCTGTAGTGCTGGATATTAGGTATGCAGTAACACTGTATCCCATGATGTAACACATGCTGTGGTACTGTATACTAGGTAAACAGTAACGCTATATCCCATGATGTAACATATCCTATAGTACTGTAAATTAGGTATGCAGTAACGCCGTATCCTGCGATATAACACATCCTGCAGTACTGCACATTAGGTATGCAGTAACGCTATATCCCACAATGTAACACACCCTGTAGTACTGGATATTCGGTATGCAGTAACGCTGTATCCCATGATGTAACACATGCTCTGGTACTGTACATTTGGTGTACAGTAATGCTGTATCCCATGATATAACACATCCTGTAGTACTGTACATTAGGTGTGCAGTAACTCTGTATCCCATGATGTAACACATCCTATAGTACTGGATATTAGGTATGCAGCAACTCTGTATCCCATGATGTAACACATCCTGTAGTACTGGTTATTAGGTATGCAGTAACGCTGTATCCCGTAACGTAACACATCCTGTAGTACTGGTTAATAGGTATGCAGTAACTCTGTATCCTATGAGGTTACTCATCCTGTAGTACTGGATATTAGGTATCACAGTAACTCTGTATCCCGCAATGTAACACATTCCATAGTACTGGATGTTAGGTATGCAGTAACGCTGTATCCCACGATGCAATACATCCTGTAGTACTGTACATTAGGTGTGCAGTAACATTGTATCCCATGATGTAACACATGCTGCAGTACTGTATATTAGGTATTCAGTAACTCTGTATCCCATGATGTAACACATCCTGCAGTGCTTGATATTAGGTTTGCAGTAACACTGTATCCCACAATGAAACACATCATGTAGTATTGGTTATTAGGTATGCAGTAACTCTGTATCCCATGATGCAACACATCCTGTATTACTGGTTAATAGGTATGCAGTAATTCTGTATCCCATGATGTAACACTTCCTATTGTATTGGATATTAGGTATGCAGTAACGCTGTATCCCATGATGTAACACATCCTGTAGTACTGGTTTTTAGGTATGTAGTAATGCCGTATCCTACAATGTAATACATCCTGTAGTACTGGATATTAGGTATGCAGTAACGTTGTATCCAATGAGGTAACACATGTTGTGGTACTGTATATTGGGTGTGCAGTAATGCTGTATCCTGCGATGCTGCAGTAACACTGTATCAAATGGTATAACACATCCTTTAGTACTGGATATTAGGTATGCAGTAACACTGTGTCCCATAATATAATGCATCCTGTAGTACTTGATGTCAGGTATGCAGTAACACTGTATCCCATGATGTAACACATCCTGTAGTACTGGATATTAGGTATGCAGTAACTCTGCAGCAACGCTGTATCACATGATACAACACATCCTATAGTACTGGATATTAGGTATACAGTAACGCAGTATCCTGCGATGTAACACATCCTGTAGTACTGGATATTAGGTATGCAATAACTCTGCAGTAAGGCTGTATCACATGATATAACACATCCTGTAGTACTGGATATTAGGTATGCAGTAACTATGCAGCAACGCTGTATCACATGATATAACACATCCTATAGTACTGGATATTAGGTATACAGTAACGCAGTATCCTGCGATGTAACACATCCTGTAGTACTGGATATTAGGTATGCAATAACTCTGCAGTAAGGCTGTATCACATGATATAACACATCCTGTAGTACTGGATATTAGGTATGCAGTATTGCTGCAGTAACACTGTATCAAATGGTATAACACATCCTTTAGTACTGGATATTAGGTATGCAGTAACACTGTGTCCCATAATACAACACATCCTGTAGTACTGGATATTAGGCATGCAGTAATGCTGCAGTAACACTGTATCAAATGGTATAACACATCCTTTAGTACTGGATATTAGGTATGCAGTAACACTGTGTCCCATAATATAATGCATCCTGTAGTACTGGATGTTAGGTATGCAGTAACGCTGTATCCCATGATGTAACACATCCTGTAGTACTGGACATTAAGTATGCAGTAACGCTATATCCCACTATGTAACACATCCTGTAGTACTGGTTAATAGGTGTGCAGTAACTCTGCATCCCATGATGTAACACATCCTGCAGTACTGGATAGTAGGTATGCAGTAACTCTGCAGCAATGCTGTACCACATGATATAACACATCCTATAGTACTGCATATTAGGTATACAGTGACGCTGTGTCCCATGATGTAACACAATCTGTAGTACTTGATATTAGGTATGCAGTAATGCTGCATCTCACAATGTAATGCATCCTGTAGTACTGTATATTAGATGTGCAGTAACGCTGTATCCCGTGATGTTAACACATCCTGAAGTACTGTATATTAGGTGCTCAGTAATACTGTATCTTGTGATGTGATGCATCCTGTAGTACTGGATAGTAGGTATGCAGTGAAGTTGTATCTCGCGATGTAACACATCCTGTAGTACTGGATATTAGGTATGTAGTAATGCTGTATCCCGCGATGTAACACATCCTGTAGTACTTGAAATTAGGTATGCAGTAACACTGTATCCCATGATGTAACACATGCTGTGGTACTGTATACTAGGTACACAGTAACACTATATCCCATGATGTAACACATCCTGTAGTACTGTACATTAGGTGTGCAGTAGCATTGTATCCCATGATGTAACACATCCTGTAGTACTGGATGTTAGGTATGCAGTAACTCTGTATCCCATGATGTAACACATCCTGTAGTACTGGTTAATAGGTATGCAGTAACTCTGTATCCCATGATGTAACTCTTCCTGTAGCACTAGATATTAGCTATCACAATAACTCTGTATCTTGCAATGTTACACATTCTGTAGTACTGGATGTTAGGTATGCAGTAACACTGTATTCCCTGATGTAACACGTCCTGTAGTACTGGATAATAGGTATGCAGTAACTCTGTATCCTGCGATGTAACACGTTCTGTAGTACTGGATGTTAGGTATGCAATAACACTGTATCCCATGATATAACATATCCTGTAGTAATGGATATTAGGTGTGCAGTAACACTATATCCCATGATGTAACACATCCTGTAGTACTGGATATTAGGTATGCAGTAACACTGTATCCCATGATGTAACACATCCTGTAGTACTGGATATTAGGTATGCAGTAACACTGAATCCCATGAGGTAACACATCCTGTAGTACTGGTTATTAGTTATGCAGTAATGCTGTATCCCATGATATAACAAATCCTGTAGAACTGGTTATTAGGTATGCAGTAATGCTGTATCTTGCAATGTAACACATCCTGTAATACTGGATATTGGGTATATGATGTAACACATGCTGCAGTAGGGTATATTAGGTATGCAGTAACACTGTATCCCATGATGTAACACATCCTGTAGTACTGGATATTAGGCATGCAGTAACTCTGCATCCCATGAGGCAACACATCCTGTAGTGCTGGTTATTAGGCATGCAGTAACTCTGCATCCCATGAGGTAACACATCCTGTAGTACTGGTTATTAGGTATGCAGTAACGCTGAATCCCATAATGTAACACATCCTGTAGTACTGGTTTTTAGCCATGCAGTAACTCTGCATCTCATGAGGTAACACATCCTGTAATACTGGTTATTAGGCATGCAGTAACTCTGCATCCCATGAGGCAACACATCCTGTAGAACTGGTTATTAGGTATGCAGTAATGCTGTATCTTGCAATGTAACACATCCTGTAATACTGGATATTAGGTATATGATGTAACACATCCTGCAGTACTGTACATTAGGTATGCAGTAGCGCTGTATCCCATGATGTAACACATTCTGTGGTACCGGATGTTAGATATGCAGTAACACTGTATCCCATGATGTAACACATCCTGTAGTACTGGATATTAGGTATGCAGTAATGCTGTATCCTGCAATGTAACACATCCTGCAGTACTGCACATCAGGTATGCAGTAACACTGTATCCCACAATGTAACACACCCTGAAATACTGGATATTAGGAATGCAGTAATGCCGTATCCCACAAAGTAACATGTACTGTAGTATTGTATATTAGGTATGCAATAACTCTGCAGCAACGCTGCATCACATGATATAACACATCCTATAGTACTGGATATTAGGTATACAGTAACACTGTATCCCGCAATGTAACACATCCTGTAGTACTGGATATTAGGTATGCAATAACTCTGCAGTAACGCTGTATCACATGATATAACACATCCTGTAGTACTGGATATTAGGTATGCAGTAATGCTGCAGTAACACTGTACATACCTCTCAACCTCCTGCCTCATAAATCAGGGACAAGGCTTACAAAAATCAGGGACAAAGGACCAACATCAGGGACACATCTTCAAAATTAGAGATATCCACCCAGAAAGCCGGTAGAATAAGGGGCTTAGTGTAAAATGCATTTTCTAAGGAAGAACAAGTCTGTAACTTTAATGTTTGACATTATTTTGTGAATACAACCCACAATGTCTGGTCATGGAAACACAATTTTCAGGAGGGACAATGTAACATTTTGAGGCAAAATCAGGGATGTCCCTGAAAATCAGGGACAGTTGAGAGCTATGAACTGTATCAAATGGTATAACACATCCTTTAGTACTGGATATTACGTATGCAGTAACAGTGTATCCCACAATGTAACACACCCTGAAATACTGGATATTAGGAATGCAGTAATGCTGTATCCCACAAAGTAACATGTACTGTAGTACTGTATATTAGGTATGCAATAACTCTGCAGCAACGCTGCATCACATGATGTAACACATCCTATAGTACTGGATATTAGGTATACAGTAACGCTGTATCCCGTGATGTAACACATCCTGTAGTACTGGATATTAGGTATGCAATAACTCTGCAGTAGCGCTGTATCACATGATATAACACATCCTGTAGTACTGGATATTAGGTATGCAGTAATGCTGTATCCCACGATGTAACACATCCTGTAGTACTGGATATTAAGTATGTAGTAATGCTGTATCCTGTGACGTAACACATCCTGTAGTACTGTACATTAGGTGTTTAGTAATGCTATATCCCATGATGTAGCACATTTTGTGTTACTATATATTAGATATGCAGTAACACTGTATTCCATGATATAACACATCCTGTAGTACTGTACATTAGCTGTTTAGTAACACTGTATCCCATGATGTAGCACATACTTTATCACTGTATATTAGGAATGCAGTAACACTGTATCCCATGATATAACACATCCTGTAGTACTGGATATTAGGTGTTCAGTAACACTATATCCCATGATATAACACATCCTTTAGTACTGTACATTAGGTGTGCAGCAGCGCTGTATCCCATGATATAACACTTCCTGTAGTACTGTACGTTAGGTGTTTAGTGACGCTGTATCCCATGACGTAGCACATGCACAGTACTGTATATTAGAAATGCAGTTACAAACAACAGGGTGTGGGTTGCATTGCAGAAATCCACAGCTCTGGGTGCATTTGCCACCTACCTTCATCCACCCAGGGCATGGGTTGCAACAGCAAATTCCATAAAACCTGGAGTGTGTTATTGTGTATATAAAATGGGCATGAGAAAGGGAAAGCAAAAAACAAAAGCAAAGCATTTTAACAGTGAAACTGTTTCAGCTAGTCCAAGTGTCAGATGTAAGGATCTGAGGATGCAAAATCATTGGCTGCTGTCCAAGTTGCACAGTATAAAATTTAACAGTTGTGCAGTGTGCGCAGTTCGGATTGATGTATGTGCAAATTTTGTGAGGGATGTGTGATATGATTTTCGATAGCAGTGCAGGCTGAAAAGTTTTGGAGTGATTCAAGGTACAAATTATAGGTGCTAACGGGCACTTCTTTGGGGAAGTTTATGGAGAACACATTTTAGAAGGGCTGTGGGGCAACAGTTTTGGGAGGGGTGTGAGTCACCAAATTTAGGGGCGGTGTGGGTTTAAACTGTGGCAGAACCATGATGCACAACCTAGACCAGAACTTAGGAGTTGCGAAGCCACAAGTTATGAAAATTTTGCCCCCTCACTAGTGATTATGAATGTCATATTCTGAGTGAAGCCATTGTGTGCATAATTTTCATTTTGTAAACAAAAGTTAATTTTTTTGCAAAGTGTAACAGGCAAATACAATCATACAATGAGCATTTCTGTCACATCAAATGGCTTGACTTGGAAATTGATACCACATTCAGCAAGAAATCAGATGGAGACATCATCCTGATGTCAAAATGGTAACGGCATGGTTGCACTTATACACGGATGGCTGAGTCCGAGGGGAATTGCAAGGTGAAACTAGCCACTTAAAAGTTTTGTGTGAAGCTGCTTAGCTGAGGCGAGCTGCTTTTGGTATGAATTAGGACTTTTAAATGGATAATGGTGTTACACCTCAAAGAAGTGAATGAATGTTATGCTTTTTGGCCCAGCCAGCCAATTGTCTGCAAATTTTATGGAGTGGCATGTCAATTAAATAAACTGCATTATTATTTAAGCTCTAAAGGAGTTATGACTTGTGACTTATGACTGTTGCAGAGAAAAATACAATTGCAACTTGAAATTGAAGGTGCTGACCCAGCCTGTCAGTCTACAGACTTCCTTTGTTGTTTGATTCCAACTATCTGCTTTGTCTTGTCGGAAAAAGATACATTATGGGAGCTAGGTGTCTCAGAGTCATAGAACTGAGGGGTCAGGTCCAATTTCCTTAGTGTCAGCCCTGGGTAAGAACACACACACCAAAGAGAAACACAGTATAACTTATATACATTGTCGTGGAAGGCTCTTCATTGTATAATTATCTGGAGCGGAAGGGTAGGGGAGACCAGGGCTGTCTGTGAACAGGGAATTTTGCAGTATGCTCTGCCTTGTTGAGAAGTGGACAGGGGTTATATCATTAAAGGCATGAGACATTTCATCTAATGGAGCCACTACAGGTATTCTTTATGGGAGAAAGTCCAGATTATACTTTAATGTACAGTGGACCCAGTGCACACAGGTGTCCTTAGATATTTGTTGGTGCTGGTTTTTCTAAAAGTAATTTCTTCCATCGTATACAAATCATGACCAAAGTTTCTCCAATCCTCTATGCTAGGTATCAAAGGAGACAGCAAGTTTCTAGTTAGTGCTTTCATACACCCAGCCAGCAGTATCAGTAACAATTTCCTCTTTTTTTTCTTTGTCAGGGTTTGAAGAGGGAGCCCCAGATAGGCATAACACGGATTCTGGTAGCCTGTGACATGGGCATCGCCGATTGAGCGCTTGCAATAATGGCTACTCAGTCCTGGTGCATGTCAACAGGGCTTCTGCAGAGGAAGGGTGACCGGATGGGGCAGTGGGCGCATACAGTGACAGGACGTCGCTATATGTGTACATGCGGGGAGGGGGGAGAGTGAGCGTGATGAAACGGAGGGAGGATTGGCATGGCATGGTTGGCATGGGGCTGCCGAGCTGACCCCATAGTGTGGTGGGTGGGTGGCAGCCTAATGCTGCGAGGGTTCGTGTCTGGGCTTCGCTTTCAATTTTATGTGCCCAGCCCGAAATTTTTATTTCGCAAGATTTTGCCCCCGACATACACCCCTGTAGTTAGGAAACCTTTAGTAGGGGGAGGTACGGTGGGGCACAGCCCCCCACATGAACAAATAAAATCAGAGTCCCTGGTGCCGTTTCCTTGTGTGCTGGGGATGTACATCGCTGAAATTGATTTTCGGCGATGTACGGTCGCCCTGCAGCCGATCGCGATTGGGCTTTTGCCCATATCACATAGAACCGGGATTCTTTGGTATAGAGCATCTTATGATTTTTCATATCTTCCCTCAGGCACTGGGACTGAAAAACCTCTAATTTGTAGGCAAGCACACATCACATGGGTGTGAGTGGCTGGTTCACCTTCCACACTCACTCTAACACGAGTCAGACATTTGTGGCATAAATTTAAATGAAATGTGGGCGGTACAGACATACCTAGACAAATGCTTCTATGCATTCTCCCAGCAGCAGGGTGTGCTGGTAGTCTCATGCTGCGGGTGGCATAGTGGCCCCCATGTTTTATCCAGTATTTGCATATCTCATTCTGTCTCCCACTCTTGTTCTATATAGGAGGAGTTCCAGGGGTCAGTGGCTTTCAGGGTTTTATACAGTCTGGATATTATTTTCTCTCCTAGATGCCCCTATATTGCTGTAATCAGGAGGGATATGAAGGCAACTGGTTTATGGTGTCAGCGTGGCTTAGTTGGTAGCACATCCGCCTCTGGACCAGAAGGTCGTGGGTTCTCATCCCACACCGGGATTGGACTTGCACCTAAAAATCGCTGGCATCTGAGTGCAGTATTGGGGGTGCTGTACTGCTGGGATGTGCTGTCCTTCGGATGAGATGTTAAACCAAGGTCCCTTCTGCCCATCCTGGTGTTGTCCTGGTGGGTGTCCAGGTGGAAGTAAAAGAACCCAGGGCACTCTTCGTAAAGAGTAGGGAACATTCCCGGTGTCCTGGCCAACATTCCCCTTCCCATAAACCGGTTCATGCAATTATCCAGGCTGTGTGTGGGTGATGATGTGCGATATGGCCACCACCATACATTCAGTCACTTCACTACCAGTCTAGTATTGCTTATAAAGCGCTTTGGATGTTTGAAGAAGCACTATATAAATGCTGATTCTTCTTCTTCTTATGTTGCACCACTGACCAGTTTGCTAAAGAACTTACATATGCTTGTAACTAGCTATAAAAATCTGTTTAATTTGACTTAAATTTTGGCTGGAGCACCTCAAAGGATTGTATTACTGCCCCATTAAGTAGCTGAGAAGGAGTTGCCAATTCCAGCCTTTCCCACTGTTAAAAACCATGATCCAACCTCACAGGGAGGAAGAACTGAATCCATGCAAATTTTAGTAACAAACTGGCATGTGAGGTAAACTGGAATTTTGAGCTTAACTTCCTCCATAGGACTAACAAATCCCTAGTCTAAGGTGTCTTATTTGGTTGGGCTGCCAGGAGTATTTTATCATTAAACAATATCTCTGGAACATTATGATCTTCCCCTAACCTGAGCTCTACAGATTTCTTCTCCATTTCATATCCTGGAGAGTTGCAATGTACGTACAGTTTATACAGTGTGTTTTAAATGGCAGATATTTCATATTGTCTTTTAATGATGATTTAACTGTTTCTGTTTATTTACCAGCTTTGTTCTGAGGGCAACAGTGACCATTCTGATGTCATTAGGCACTATGCAAGCTGCTCTCCCATTAGTTTAAGAGCTCCTTTGTGAGCAACCTCAAGTAGAACTGCATGCTGACAACTTGCCAAACACTAAAATATAATGATTTATTTTTATATAGAATGCTTGAGTGACTGAAATAAATATCTACAGTTTGACTCTCACCCACATTGTGCAAATGATTTACCACCTCAGTGGCTAAAATAAATCATGTATCTGGAGGGTGCGACTCTTACCTACACTGTAAAACAGAATTCCGAGACAGTCTGGTCTTTTGAAAAAAACATGCATCAAAACAGGATCCTTGTTTATTAAATTTAATTTTGCCCTGACTCTGTTCATGAGTTCAATACATAATCAGTTCCATAGCAACAGATTAGTGATAGTAACATAGTAATTTAAGGCAGAAGGGACTTTAGGTCCATTATGTCCAACCTCAACTTCGTATTCAGGTTTAAATAAGCATGCTTTGCTAACGAATTAATTTAAAGGGGCTCTCCACCACCAACTCTACTACTCAAGGTGTTCAGCGATCCTACTGGAAGGATTAAATTGCCCAGGCTTATCCTGCAGGCCTGTGCTATATTCATGTCTACTGTCTCCACAGATAGTCACCACCCTTTGGTAGAAACAGTGCCTTCTAACGCTGTCCCTAAATTTGCAACCTGTTGGTTTCAGGGCACGCTTCAGCTTCCTGCTGAAGGACATCAGGTAAACGTCTCTGTTCAAACTTTCTGGCACCCTTGGGTATACGGAAAACTGGATCACAAGCAGAGGACTAAGGTCTCAGCTCCTGCCTAGCATTGGGGCAAACTGAACTGTAAAGGTCAAGGGTTATATTTTCATGCCTAATATATATTAGTAAACAAAATAATTACTGAAAATTCAATTTTAGATTTCTAGGTACCGCATTTCATTGAATAGAAGCCACAGCATTATACAAATTTTATATTTTGACCTGTGGCTTGTATTGGAGGGTGGCTTGTGTTGCAAACTCTGTTTTTTAAGGACTAAAAACAAAACATTGCACATCCTGGATTTGACTAAGTTTATTATTAATGGTTTGCTTCACATCAAACTGAACATCACAAACATCATCTATGATCATAGATTTAAAAAGAAAGTATTCATTATGATCTGCGGCTTGTACTTGAGGGCGGCTTCTGTTCGATGATGAAATATGGTAACTGTTTTTTGATGATGCCAGCTGCGATTTTCTAACTGGTGACAAGAGCTCCTCTTTAGGTGAATTACAAAGAAACCAAAAACCTCACCAACAAGCAAGACAACTTTCTCCACCTGTACCGTCACTCAAAAGCAGGTTAATCACCCAACCTGTTTGGTGAACTTATTGGTTTCCTAATCATTCAGATGGCTGGGATAACAATTTCAGTTTCACAGTGCGTGCACATGCAAATACGCCAAACTCTGCCAGCCAATCAGAGATGTAGATTCAAGTGACCAACTGTATGACACAAAAATGATACCACTTCTGCTGACAATTCATTGTTATTTCTCCCCCATCCAGGGACTGAAGAACTGGGATGCTTCACGTTGTGACTTGCCTTGAGAACTCCCAAACACTCATCAGATGCAAGCTATTTGAAATCACGGAGGCGCTGGAGATTTTGATTTGAACTACCAGATCCTTTTGTCAGAAGGAGACTACATTTTTGCTTTAAGACCAGGGTCCATTGACTGTAGACAGAAGGGACATGATCCCAATGGAATTCTCTAGCTAGAGGCTAAAGGCTGGAGTAGGTTCCCAGTAAGGGCCTGGACTTATTCAAAAGCTGAAGAGAGAGCTCCAAAATGAAGAAGAGCAGCAGCGTGCTAACTGTCACTACAGAAGATGTAAGTAAATATAATAACTTGTAGTCCAGTTTGGTACTGCAGATATAATTAATGGACAGTTGCTTTAAATGGTGGATCCAGAAACAAATGGTTTGATACCTGTTCTTACAAGGACCAATACGGCAACTAACTAATTCTGTGTTTAAGTGGCAGGTAACATTTTTTTTCTGATTTCACTGATCGAGTCCCTTGTGATCAATGTGTATTTACAAACTCAAGTGCTGACACTTATTAATGTTATTATATATATAGGGTATGCTCTTGACCAGTTGGAACAATTCTTACCCCTGTGTCTGAGACACTCTTGTCCCATAAAGAGTGTTTCATGTGGCAGGTGCCCTGGAAAGAGGCAAGTTCAGCGGGAGGATTTTAATATATTATTCATTGCCCTTAATAAATAATAAAATCCGATATCCTCGGACACCTCTCTACATTCTTAGTGTACCAGAACTGCTCACCTTTGGTTTATGACTCTCATGCCTTAAGACTGTGCATGACCCTTACAACCGAGAGAGCAGTCTCTATGAATGCATTACCTAAGCAATAACACACAATAAGGTGAGAATTAAAGCATTTTATGCATGGTCATGTGACCTGTTTCAGTCAGTCATATTTGTGGATTTTTTCAGTGCCCTTTGATAACATTCATTTTATTCCCTGTGAGTAGAGAGGGTCATTGGGCGCACACCTCATGGCATAATGAGTTTACCTTGGAGGAACAGTTGGATCACTTGGCCTTAAATTCTTAGAGTTTTCTACCACTGAGATTTCCTCTCCATAGTAGCAAAGTCCATTAGGGTATTGGTAGCCTGTGCCATTTAATGATGGCTCCAGCTGTTTCATGTAATCCTAAGTGTGGCTGCTGCCTTAATGGTAGGAGATGAACACGTTGACACTATGGTCTTAGCTACAGGTGTGGTTAAACACAGAGTTGGAATTAAACTTTATGAGCTTTGAGAGCTGGGGGTTCCTTAAGGGTCCTATCTTTAAATTGAGCCCTCACTTTCCATTATAAGTCAATGGCAGTGATGTGTGAGCCACTGGGGCTCACTTCAGAGCTGGGGGGAAGGGGGAGCCGAGCCCTGGAAAGCTCCTCTGTAATTCCAACAGTGGTTGGACAAGTCCTAAAAGTTTTTATTTGAACAGCCCTCTTGCTCATTGGCAATTTCATTTTTAACTTTTCTTTATCTTACCTACCCCTGCTCCACATGGCCATCTCATTGTTCCTTCATGTCCTGCAGTGTCTTGGCTTCTGTTCTGCACCTTAGAGGCTACTCCAACGTCTGGAATTTCTAGTGTGTGTGTGTGTGTGGGTTGGGGGACACTAGGTCAGGACTGTGAAAAACCACAAGAGCATGGTCAAACAGTGTGACCGCAAAACAGTGCCATCAATGACAGCACCCAACCAAAATACCAACCACAAAAACAGTGCCAATGGTAGCGGTCTACAAACACACCGACCGTTACCATGGCCAACTAGAAAAAAAGTAATCTGTGTTTTGCAACCCCCCCACACCCCACCAGAATGTTTTATTATCAACTCCATGAGGAGTGGAACTCAGGGATGGAGAGAAACTTGGGAGGGGGCGTTATATCAGGTGAGAGGACAAATGCCAAAAACCAAAAAACTTGGCGAGAGGGACAAGGGGGTTACATCGGGTGAGGGGACAAATACAAAAAATTAAAACTTGGGGGGGGTGGAAAGTATAATAATTGAGAGACCAGGAGCAGAACCGTAGTGTCCAGGACGATTTCCTGCTCTAGCTGCTCAGAGCCTTAGTCCCCTCTACCATGGAAGCAGCTCAGCAGAGCACCTCGCTGTCAGATTCTTCTCCTCTCCTCCACTGTGCCTAGACAGGAACAGGGGTAGCGGTAACTGCACATGGTTAAAAGGGTTCTGATAAGTTGTAAAACATTTGTATTGGAGCTTAACATGCTCCCCAGAAGGTCTTTATTGTGAATGAGGGCAGCGGGGGGATGATATAACTGAAAAAGAAGGTTGGGGTGGGGAAGTGAACCAGGTCAGTACTTAGTGGTCGTTACGGTAGCAGTGGTGTTGCAGAAGGCGTACTAATTAACTATATGATGCGGATTATATTTTGTACACCTATGAAATGCATTTACAATACTATAATTTCCTTTAACTGACAATAGGTTTTGTGTATAGAATTAAGTTCAAATCCATTTTTGTACTTTAAAACAATAAAAAAACTGAAAGAATTTTAAAGCTCTGATAAGGCTCAGATAACTATCAGAACCTCTCTTAGCTTATCAGAACCTCTTATACTGTAGCTTATCAGACCCTGTCAGAACCTTAGTACCTTTTGCAGTTCTACCATCCCTACCTGCACAAGTACACAGACAATCAACATCTATCAATAACCTCTCAGGGAGGGACTCTATGTTCATGAAGTCCACCCCCCCACACACACTTCATAAACAGGGACTAACAAGTATGTTGTTAAAGCATGTACTAATTAATGCTGATTTTTCCTCCCACCAGGCTTCCTGTGATTCCCCTGGGAACCAGAAATTTGTACAGTCTTACTTTGAAGGCCTGTACTGTCTTCATATCCACTGTTTCCAGTCCACTGCCCGATTTTGTACCTGATTTCTGGAGTTTTAATGAAACTAAATGCTGTTTGATTGATTGACTAATTTTTTGGTCGGTGGATGAATGATTGAATGAGTAGCTGGATGGATGGCTGGATGCATAGATAACTGAGTGACTCATGAGTGGATGGATGGATGATGGAATGATTCCTGGATGGATGGATAGATGGATTGATGTATTAGATTGATGGAGAATGAATGGATGGATTGACTGATTGAGGATAGGTGGATGGACTTATTTTTATTGATTCATTTGATGCTTGATCGATTAATTAATTCATGGATGGATGGATGGAGAGATGCATGGAGTGATGGATGGATGGATGGATGGAGAGATGCATGGATGGATGGATGAATAGATGTATTGGATGAAAGGATTTATTTGTTATTGATTTGTTGATTAATTGATTTATTGATAGATAGCTAGATGAAGTAATATAGTAATTAATTAATGGATAGATTGATATTGAATGGATGAATAAATGCATGGATTAATTAACTGATTGATTGAGCAATTGATTGCTATTGTTTTTCTTTCAAATGGCAATCCAGGCTGAAGTTATTAAATAACATATTATGCAAAAAGAAACACATCAAAACAATTTTAAAAAGTTCTATAAAATGGTTAAAAAGAGAGAGAAGAATACCAAGCATAGTAAAACCATATTTTTACTATTGTAACAGACATTAAATATAGAATACTGCTAGCATTTTGTGCCCAGTACGTGACAGAGTTATTTTCAGAGATTGAAAATCTGTCCATTACATTCAGTTTAACCAAATATTTTGATAGTCCAAGGCATGGGTTCAGTTAGTTTTTTTTTTTGGGGTTAAAACATCCATGAGCCTAAATCTAAAACTCATTCCAATTTTTTTTTTTTTTTTATGTCAAACACTTCTTAGGTGCCCAGGTTTTGTAAGTCAGTATTCACATTATAATATTTATTTATTTAAAATGCAGTTGCCTGTATAGTCCCACTGAGCTAAGTCTCAGTTCCAGGTGTAACACAGGCTGGAGGGAGAACAGGGCAAGGATACAAAATACATAATATATACAATTAAGTTCAGATTATGACATGGGCATAAATATCCAATACCCTGACTGGCTAATGAGCTCAGAACCCAGTAATGATATCCCAGCACAACAGCAATGGAAAAAAGATATGTGACCTAACTGACACAGCTTTATCAATACACTTCCATTCACTGCCACTTACTTGTATTTAAAACAAATATTGCCTCTGCCATCTACTGACGAAACTGCAAAATTGCAATTGCTCAATAGGACATTTTTCTTTTTTTTTTTGCCTTTTTTTCCCAATTTTTCCTCATTTAAATTACGTTTTTTAATTATTTCTTTATTAATCCTAATTGACCCTTTTCATAATTGTAGTAAGGCACTCCAGGGTGTGCTTTGTGTTGAGAAAATGTTATTTCTCGGGAAGTGGAAACACTTGGCCCAAAATTTGGCGTTGTGCTTCAACTCACCCAAGACGTGTCATTAATCCAGCACAAAGCACACCCTGTCATGCCTTATTGTTTAAATATACATAGTGTGGTAATACAGTAAGAATACAAAGCAAAGTCCCACAAAGGTGGAGACAAAAACTACACAAAACACTAGTAATTTCCTTGTCAACCAATTGTTATTTATTAGCAGAGGACTATGATGTCATGTGTAGACATATAGAAGGAGTAGATGAAGTCTGTTGAACTATTTTTAAGTAAATGGCCTTGGTTATAAAGAAAGAGTGGAAGACCACATATAGAAAATATGTAAAATATAAGCAGAGTTGTGTGTAAATATTATTCTAAATACCTAGATTCAGCTCATTAGCTGCATTTAGGCAGTCTTTCCCTGAGCATGCTCAGTCACCAGAACTTCAAGCTGATTCCTCCTCCCTCCCTCCCAGCCATGTGATCCTCTGGTTCCACCCCTTTGACCTCAGATCATTTCTTCTATTATAAAGAACAGGAAGGAAGAAACAGGTCTTCTCCTTTACAGCAAGCAATGGTAAAGCTACCAACAGTCCCTATTTTCCCAGAACAGTCCCTATTTTAGGCAGCATGTCCCAGTGTCCCCACAAATTTTGCAAAATGTCACTTAGATACATAGATACATAGACAGTGTCGGCAGATAAGGGCCTATGGCCCACCTAGTCTGCCCATTTGAGCTTGTAAGTTCAGTTTGTTTTCCTAGAAGTCTATTTCCCCTTACCCCCTGACCTCTAGAATTCCTTTATGTCTATCCCATGCATTCTTAAATCCCGTGATTGTTTCAGCTCCCACCACTTCCTCTGGCAGGGTGTTCCACTTGTCCACCACCGTTCTGTGAAGAAATTCTTTCTCATGTTTCCTCTGAATCGTCCTCCCTCCAACTTCATCCCATGCCCTCTAGTCCTGAAACATCTTTTTCGCTTAAAAATAGTGTTTTCCTGCACCCTGTTCCTCCCTGTAAGATACTTGTATGTCTCTATCATATCCTCTCTCCTCCTTCCTCCAGGGAGTACACATGTTCAGTTCCTTCAACCTGTCTTCATAGGACTTGTGATGCAACCCATGCACAATCTTTGTTGCCCTCCTCTGAACCTTCTCTACCCTGTCTATGTCCCTTACGTAGTATGGTCTCCAGAACTGTACACTGTACTCCAGGTGGGGCCTCACTAGTGTCTTGTATAGCTGAATTATGACCTCCCTTTTCCTGCTGGGTGATGCCCCTGCCTACATCCCAGCATCCTATTTGCTTTACCTGATGCCTTGTCACACTGTTTCCTCACCTTGAGGTCATCAGAGATGACAACCCCAAGATCCCTTTCCTGCTTGGTGCATGCTTATCCTCACCCCCAACTGATATATTGTGCCAGGGTTTTTGTGCCCCATATGCATTATCTGCACTCTTTGCATTGAATTTCAACTGCCAAACCCTTGACCATTCTTCAAGTTTCTGCAGGTCCTTCTCATTCTGTCTACACCCTCTGGTGTGTCTACTCTGTTACAGAGCTTTGTGTCATCAGCGAACAGTGAAATTTCTGCCTTCTAGATCCTGTGCAATGTCACTGATGAAGATGTTGAATAGGACCGGTCCCAGCACTGATCCCTGTGGTCCCCACTGGTCACTCTTCCTCTGTGGAGTGACAGCCATTTACCACCACCCTCTGTGTCCTGCCACCCAGCCAGTTACCTACCCACCACACTACTGTCCTGCCCACACCCATATTCCCCAGTTTGTGTGTAATAGTCTTCTATGTGGCACAGTGTCAAAGGCCTTGCTGAAGTCCAGATAGGCCATGTCCACTGCCCTCCCTGATCCACCTCCCCTAGTCACCCAGTCAAAAATTCAATGAGGTTGGTCTGACATGACCTCCCCTGGTGAAACCATGCTGCCTTGGGTCCTGTAGTCCATTGACAAACCAGATGTTCCACCAACTCTCCTTCAGTAGTGCTTCCATGATCTTTCCCACTACCGAGGTGAGGCTGACTGGTCTGTAGTTCCCTGCTTCCTCTTTGTTCCCACTTTTGTATAAGGGGACTCACATCTGCTGTCCTCCAGTCTTTGGGTACCTCCCTGTTTCCAGTGATTGGCTGAACAGGATAGCCAGAGGTTCAGCCACCACCTCTCTTAGTTCTTTAGGACCCTGGGTGCACCCCATCTGGCCCCATTGCTTTATCAGCTCTTATTACTTCCAGTTCCTTCAGGACCCTTTTCGTAAAGGGACTTGTGTCCATTTCTGCACCATTCTCACCCTTGTACTCCCTTCAGACCCATTACCCCTCTCTTCCTTAGTAAAGACTGAGCAGAAATACCTGTTCAATATGTCAGCTTTACTGTTGTCATCCTCCACGCGGCTCCCATCCTCCCCCTTCAGTCTCACTATCCCTCCCTTTGTCCTTCTTTTTTCACTTATGTACCTGTAAAAGGTTTTGTCCCCTTTAACCACTGATTTTGCAATGTGTTCTTCTGTCTGAGCTTTGGCTTCCCTTACTGACTTCCCTGCCTCCCTTTGTTTCTCCTGGTACTTCTCCCTATCCCCTTCTGCCTGTGTCTTTTGTATTGCCTGAATGCAATCTTTTGGCTTTCACTTTCTTTGCTACCTCTTTGAAAACCATAATGGTCTCCTCTTTCTTTTCCTCTTGCTAACCTGCTTAATGCATAATTCTGTTGTTCTTATAATCCCATTTTAAATACTGCCCACTGTTCCTCAATCCCTGATTCCTGTCCCATTCCCCTTAATGCCTCTTTTCAAGCATCTCCTCATTTTCCCAAAGTCTGCCCCCCTAAAATCCAGGATACGTGTTTTTGTGTGGTTTGGTTCTGCTCTTTCTGTGATTTCAAACCACAATGACTGGTGGTCACTGTTTCCCAGGTGCTCCCCCACTGTTACCCCCATCACACTGTCCCTGTTTGTGAGCACAAGGTCCAGTATTGCCTTCTGCCGTGTTGGTTCCATGACCAGTTGCTTGAGGAAGGCACCCTGAAGGGAGTCCAGGATAAATCTGCTCCTAGTTGATGCTGCTGCTGGGATGCTCCAGTCCACGTCTGGTATATTGAAGTCTCCAACCAGTACTACCTCACCCTTGTCTGCCATCCTTTGGATGGCTAGCATCCGCTCCCTATCTGTTTCTTCCTCCTGGGCTGGTGGTCTATAGACCACACCTGTGCGGATGGCTGGCCCCATTTTCCTTTCCAGCTTAACCCACAGTATCTCTCCCCCATTTTGTTCCTCCTGGATCTGTGTGGCCCTTATGTCATTTTTCACATACAGTGCCACTCCTCCTCCTCCCTTCCTGTCTGCTCTGTCTCTTCTGAATATGTTGTAGCCAGGTATGGCCATCTCCAGTCATGGTTATCATTACACCAGGTTTCAGTGATGGCCACAATGTCCAGGTCTGACTGTACCATGACAGCCTCCAGATCTTCCATCTTGTTGCTAAGGCTCCTGGCATTTTGCACATGGCTTTCCATGATTTGACCTCCTAGACTGCTTCACTGTTCTACTCCAGCCCTTCTTTGGTTGCCATTTATCCCTGGTTCTCCTTGCTGTCTGCCCTTCTGCTGAATTTTGCCCCTTTTCTGCTTATCCACCTTTTGGACACTAATCTCCATCTTTTGCACACTGCTTTGCAGAGATAGCCACTCCTCTGGTTCACTGGTTCCATTTAGCTGTGGGGGTGAGCAAGTAGGTACCGACTCCTTGCTGGCCTGCCACCCCTTTGCTAGTTTAAATGCTTGTCAATGTAGCATTTAAACTTATCATTGAGTGCTTGATTCTCCAGGATGGATGCAGGCGCAGGCTTGAATAAACCTCCATCCCTCCAGATGGGTCCCCAGTCACCAATGAATCCAAACCCTTCCTCACAGCACCAGTTCTTCAACCATGAGTTAAAGTTCCTGGTGCATGCACTCCTATGCTCTCCCTTGCCTCTCACAGGTAGTACTTGAGAAAGTGACAGAAGTAGCTACTTGCTTGAGACCCCTCCCAGTTTCCTAAACTCTTCCTGAACTTCCTTTGGCTCCCCATTTGCCAAGTCATTAGTACCTAGGTGGATAATGACATCCAGCTCACCCTCCTGTCTTGCCTTCCCAGTGATCCCCAGTATCTTCCTTCCATCCCTCCATGCTGTGGCACCTGGTAGGCACCTCACCTCCTGTCCTCCCCTCCTGTGTTCCTAGCTGGATCCCTCTTATGATGGAGTCCCCACCAGGATTCGCTTCCTCCTCCTCTGGGGTCCACTGCTTTCCCCACTGAGGTCACCTCCTTGGCTAACCTCCACATCCTTTCCTTCCACTTCTCTGGGTACCTCTATTTGGTTGTCCTCATTTGCCAGTGTGGCATATGAGTTCTTGAGAGGAATAAGATCTGGGATGTGCCTCTGCCTGACTGCTCTAACCCTCCCTGAGCCCACTGTCATCCAAGTGCTCTCGCTCTCGGCATCCTTTGAGGCAGCTGCATTGGACTGGGTGGTTCCTGGACAGGGTGATGGTACTCCTGACCCAGTTTACTTCTGCTCTGAGTCTGGCTACCTCATCCCGCGAGTCCCGGAGATGCATGCAGATAGGGCAGCACCTCAGTGTCCAGAAGGTCTGCCTGAATATGGCTGCTTCACAGCCACTGCATTGCACCACTCCCACATTATACTGCAATTCCACTACTTATCTGCTACTGAAGCTCTCTTAGTTCTCTTTTTATTTATTTACAGTACTAAAAATCCTGTAACTGATCCTCAGATATATATTTTTAAGGAAAAAGAAACCAATAAATAAATAAATGAGTCAAAACACTTGTCGTGGTTGAGGGTGGTCTTCCCCCTTATGCCCCTCCTACTACACCTCTTACTATACCCTGTGTTTAGCTCCTGTCAATCAGATTTATCAGGGCATATAATTAAGAGTTGGGGAAGGGTGGGAAGGAAATTTGCAGCAATTAAAGACAGCACAGAATTACACCACCACTATTTTTTAAATTTTCAACAGCCCCAAAACAATTATAAGTAAAGACAACACAGAAAGAAAGTATAGTGTCACTACAAGCCTACAATCTAAGTTTAAAAGAAAAATACCAGTTACCAGTTACTCTGAAGCACTGAATTGAATATGTTTCCTTCCTTCACCTTCTGGCTTCTTCATGCGTCCTGGTTTTTGCTTACTTGTCCCAGTTTTGTCCCCTTTTTTTTTGCTGACTGCTAATCCATGAGTGACAGTTATTTCAGCACCACTGTGGCGCTGCTCGGGCTGGACAGCAGTTTGCAACTTCAATCCCTGCTCCTGTGTTGCACTGCAAGCATGTCAGTGGGAGCACAGTAAAGCATGTTCCTTTCTGTTGAAGTAAACTGGATAGTAATGCAAGCAAATGCATGTGGACATCTGCCTGCCAGCAGCTGAGAGGGGCTCCAGACAGAGAAGAGACCAGCAGCACTGAACCAAGGTACCTGAACCCGATCAACTATAGGGAAGTATGTGAAAACAATCTGGTGTGGTGGTGGGAGTCACTGAAGTGAAGTTTGCTCAGCAAATGAGGTGAGTGCATGCGGGTTGGATGGGACTGTCAGGAGCAGCAATACATGCAGCTCAAATGTCTGATCACAATTTAATGCAGGTTTGCTTCTAATGAACTTCTGGTACATCATATATTTGGAACTTGCTGCAGCAGAATGATGTATTGTTTTAATCTGGATGCTTGCTGCTGGTGTTACTGTGGGGCGGCATGGCCAGCGCATGCAGCAAAATTTAACTGTGTGCAGCGTTGTCTGCAGCAGTGCCCGTGGGAGTGACATGGTGGGAGGGGTCATGGTCAGCATGGACCGTCCCAGTTTTAGGCCTCGGAAATTTGGTAGCTTTAAGCAATGGTCCAAAGTTTAGGGCACTCAAAAAGCAGCATAAACTCCACCCTAGTTTTTAATGCATCCTTCTTTTTTGCTGCACAAAATAGCTCATATAAATGTAACATACTGTGGCATACAGGAGAAAATTCCCACAATTACCCGAGCAGCTTTCTGCCTCTCAAGCACTTCCTCAAAAAGCGAACTTCACAGCTCCTGCTTGTGAGTTAAATTCTACTAGTTTTCAGGCTTTTTTGTGATTAGTCTCAAAGTTTTGCTTGAGTTTTCAACTCAGTGCGGTATGCTCACCCTTGGTTTCCTGCTTTATTGTTGTGATTCACCTTGGAATGGAAGAAGAAGACAGAATTCAAGAGGTGAGTTTTGTGCAGGTACCAGATGTCCATGACCAATGGACACAATGTCTGCATGTATTGTTTGGGCCTGAGCCACAATGTGGCATTTGCTGATAGTGTCAGGTGCTGCACTGGATCTCCCGACTGCTCAGGTCGGTGATGTGCTGGATCTTCTGAATACTTTGAAAGACAAAGGGTTTAAAAACTTTCTTCTGCCTCTCCACTCCATTGAGGGTGCGTCTCTGCTTTTATACTGAAAGCACAAGAAGAGGAGTTGTCACCTGTCATAAGATCACTGTTGGTCAAGTGGCAGTTCATACTTTCCCTGATCAGAGGGTCCATGTCATCAGTTGCCCTTGGGGTAGGTCAGACCACCTATGGAGCCCGTTCATCTGTATATAGAGTTTCTATCAGAGCAGCTGTCTGTGTTGACACTGGTCAATCCAATGGTCGATGATGTTAGGACAAGTCTGTCGAGGGAGATTTCTCTCTCTCAGACTCTGATGTTGGCCATTACCAAGTCAGGAAGGGTGAGTCAGATCTGACTGAACTCCCAGTTGGGTCTCTGCCAAGTCAGCAGCTACTGGTCTTACTGATGCCAGTGCTGCCCCATGTTTGACTGGTACCCAGGGTTACTCCATTAGGGTAAGAGCAATAAAGAGCACATGTTATACCAGATCAGTGATAACACCGACTCGAACCAAGTTACAAAACAAAACAAAAAAAGTATGGCACACACAGGGCTTTTGAGAGTTGCTCAGCAATGTTTATTGCAATCACACATGGGATCAATGTCTGTGGGACACAGGAGGCATAGATTCCCTTATGTATTGAACTACACTGTTTCTTCTACAGCGGGCCCATTGTAGTAACCAGAACCTGAGGCTTCAGCACCACATTGATCCCTAAGTTAACGGTCAAGATTGCAGTCATGCCATGGATCTCGTTCTTGGTATTAACACCAACATCGCTGTCGACTTGGAGTTCATCCTCATTGTTTGGCTCCCGCCACTGATGTTGAGCTCATTGCAGGTGGGAAAGAGCTCAGTATTTGGCAGCACCCAGCCTCTACCCATGTCCCATTGTTCCACATGGACCACAAATAGGTGGTCTTCTAAGTGGATTGTATGGATTTCTGGAGAATTTGTTGCTGGAGGGGTTAGTAGCAAACACAGTGTTCTGCAATATGAAGGTGCAGTGTAGGTCAGACAAGCTTCTAGACAAGGAGTCCAAGAAACAGGATTACCGTGTCCAACAGATCTATGCAGCTGTATCTCTGGGCATTCACCAGGCATGCTATATGGCTATCTGGCTTTGATGGTCATGAACTCTTCAAGAGGTTGTTCAGCTTGTCTGACCTGCATCCTGAAGAAAGGCACTTCTGCAGGAGGTATGTGATCTGAGGTTGATGGTGGCCAAGCTCCCACTTGCAATTGTCCTAGACTTGTTTGGATGTGTCAGCATGAGCAGAGGCAGCATCCATTACCATAAGCTGACATGCCTACTTGTGGGTTTCACCCGTCACACAGGAAATCCAGCAGTGGATGGCAGATCTGCCTTTAACTGGGATGGATTTCTTTAGCCTTTAGGCTGGGATTGAGGACCACCTCTTGTATATTGAGAAGTTCAGTGTGACCCTGGATTCTGTGACATTGATCAACCCCAAACAACAGTCCAAGCCAAGGTAACAGGGCTCAGGTTCCTTTCATGGTCCCTTTCAGTATAGACACTGAAACAACAGTAGCAGTAGAAGAATGAGTTCCAGCAGCACCATCTGGCCAAGCCATCCAGTAGGTCTGGAGAGCTGGGTCTGCCCAAGGGTAGTGGGGATGGTAGTGGGGATGGAAGGCCAGTCCCTGGATGCCACCACCAAGAGCAAGAGGTGAGGGCCTTATCCCCTCTCCATCCTGAATCCTTCTGCAGCTCCTGGCCAGGTTGACTCCAACTTTCTTCCACAGTGGTCCACTATTACTTCAGATAAGTGGGTTCTGGAAGTGGTGGGATCAGGGTTGTCTCTGGAATTTGAGACTCTGCTCACCTGTTAGTCCTGTGCATCATTTGAGGACATGTTTTCAATGGAGTCTCTACGTGCACTATGGAGCAAAGTTCTTCAGTTGTTGAGAGGTATGTGATGGGGCTTGCTTCAGAAAGTTAAGCTCAGCAGAGGCTTGTGGCATTATACTTTCTGGTTCCAGAATGGACAGGGGGCTGGTGCCCCATTCTCCGTCTGCAAGTTTTGAATAAGTTCATTCACAATCAGAAGTTTTACATGGTGACTTTACACTAGATATTCTGTCCCTAGAGCCAGGGGCTTGGTTCTGCTCCCTGGACCTCTGGATGCATGCTTCCACATCTCCATTCATCTGTCATGTAGATGATTCCTCCATATTCTGGTTGACAGAACCATGTATCAGTTCAGAGCCATGCTGTTTGTCCTGTTGTTGGCACCCAGGGTGTTCACCAAGTGCCTGTTGATCATGGCAGCCTTTTTCAGGTGCAGAGGCATCAGTGTATTTTCATACCATAACAACTGGCTCATCAAGGGGAGCTCATTGCGGGATGTAGAGTGGTCCAGGGATCTGGCTGTCCAGACATTCTGGGACATTGGCCTAATGGTCAGTCTATCCAAGTATGAGCTCATCCCAGTGCAGATTATTTTGTTTATTGGAGTGAAGTTGGACTCTGCCCCTAAACAGGGTGGAGGACTTTCCTCCATTTCCCAGTCATTTTGTGTTGGGCACTTGTGCCTGGCCCGAGATTTCCACTGGGTTCTGGGCTTCATGGCCTCTGCCATGGTAATGGTGTGTTTAGCCCTCTTGTGCATGTAACCCATTCAGTGAAAACGGGGTGCTAGTGGTCCCAGTTGCATGCTGCCCTGAACCACCCTATCCAGGTGACTCAGCTGATGCTGGATCCATCTGTTGGTGGATGCCCCACCCCTTGAAACTCTTGGAGGGCACCCAGTTCATCCGAGCAGGCCCTCAGTCATGCTGACAATGGAGACATGGCTACATCTGCTGGAACACAGCATGCAGAGGTTCTGGTCACTGAGTGAGAGTCTGTTCCACATCAACCTGTTTGAACTCTGTGCAGTTTGCCCTGTGTTGGTGGAGTTTGCACTGCTAGTTTGGGTGTCAGTGGTCCAGGTAAACTCAGACAACATGATCACTATATTCCACCTTAAAAAGCAGGGAGGCATGCACCCTCTTTGTCAGGATGTGCTCTGGACATGGTCTCTGCTTTGCTTCCTACATGCAGACCTATTGGTGGTCCATGTCGCGGGAACAAACAACCAGCTGGTGGATTATCTCAGTCATGTGGGAGAGTCATTCCATGAGTGCTTGCTGCACCCAGAAGTGGTATCCCATGTGTTCCTCTGCATTTGGAGCACCTTAAGTGGGGTCTGTTCAGTTCTTGGGAAAACAGGAAATTGGGACTGTTTTGTGCCCATCCCCCTCAGCAGGGCATCCTATTAGGGACGTGTTCTCTTGGCCCTCTGTTCAGAACCTACTCCATTTCCCTTGATCCACAAAGTGTTCCTCAAGGTGTTAAGGGACTGGGCATCCCTGATTCTGAAGCTCATCTTTCCCTCCTACCTTACTTTCCTCTTATCCTCCTCCCTCAGCTTCCTACTGCCTTCTACACAAAAGATTCTGAAATGTGTCAGGACCTTACACTTGACACTAAATAAAATGAAGCACTTTGAGATATCCTGAGTAGTCCTGATATATGTCCGGGTTGGTGAGTGTGGGATTTGTTTGTATTTTTTAGTGGTTGCTTTATCCCTGCACCCCATCCATGTGTGACCTCTTGCTATACTTTTTTGCAACAGTATTTCCCATCCCCTCACTATTCCTTCTAGGAAATCTACTGTTGGTCATTCTGCTTTCTCATACCGCTGTCCTAAACTCTGGTCCTTACTTCCCTTCCCTTGTTAATTTGCTCTGCCTCTTCTGCTTTCTCCTCAAAGTCTCTCCTTCATGACTATTCTTCTCTGTCCTGCAACTGTCCATGACCCTCCCCCCACATTAGTTTTGCTCTGGCAATCTGTTTCCTTCATTACCACTGTTCATTGTTCTGTAAAAGTAGTTCCATCTACTAAATTATCTTAATTTTGTTTCTATTACATGTATCTACTAGACTGAATTGTTTTAAATTTTTGATTATGCTCCTTGATGTATTGTATTTGTTGTATATAATTTTCCACATACTCTACCCACAGGACGCATCTGGAAATGAACTGTTAACAATTCAGTTTGACTTTCTTGGTGGAACTTTTGACATGGCTAAATAAATAAAATAAGCAAGTAAACAAATAATTTTGCTGGACTGTCCATGACAGTTACAGTACCAGTATCTTTTCAGTCTCAGTAGCAGACTTCCATGGCTGCCTCCACTCCTGCCAGACCTGCTGATAAGATCCATGGGGATGATCAGGCATCCAGACCTGCAGTCACTGCACCTGGTTGCTTGGTTCCTGAGTGGTGAACATTCCAGGCTCTCTAGCATTCCAAAGATGTTCTCCAGGTAATGGAGGCATCTCAGAAAGAGTCGATTCACAAGACGTATGTTTGCAAGTGGACAAGGTTCCAATAAAGGTGCGTGGATTGTGGATTGTTGCCCTTCTCCTGCTCCATACCACACATACTTGACTACCTTCAGCCCTCGTCTGAGGCAGGGCTGAAAGCCATAGCCCTTAAGGTGCACCTGGCTGTCATGTCAGCATGCCATGCCAAGTCAGGGTTGGCAGTTCTGGTGCAGGAATCATCTCTTCTGTGGGACTCACCTAGAGCCAGCCTTATGTATCTGGGGGCCCCCAGAAGGGTTAGTAAATGGAAGCCCTGCAGTGTGCCTTAGTGGGTATTCTTATGATATTATGATGCATAGAGTTGGAAGGCTCAGCTCAGCCCAGTGATGTCCCGTGTGTGAGCATTCAACAGTATTTATATATTTATTTATTTATTTGAGTTTTGGTGACCGGGTAAGTCCACTGAGACAATACAGTCCCTTTTCTGGGGTGACCTGGGGATGGACAACATACAGTAACAGAGCAGATTAACAGAGTGGTATAACATTGGACATATAATAGAACACAATAACAAAGCAATGACTATTTTCTTAAGCAAGGTCAGGTAAATACACAGGTAATGAAATACATGAATGAAAAACAGGAAATTTGAAAGACTCATTATCTGCACAGCTTCTGTTTAGGGGCCTCAGCAGTATGGGCCCCTAGCAACAGAGTGAGTCTACGGCTCACTCCAGACTTACTGGTAGCGCTGTCACTGCTAATAGATAGACCTTTCTTGCTTATGGTGCAATGCCATCTCTCAAATCTGTTGTGGAAAACCACGTTTTTGTTCACCATCACCTCAGCCAGATGGCAAATGAGCTCCAGATGTTATCTGTGGAGTCTCCATATCTGGTTTTCCACAAGGACAAGGCTGTCCTATGCCCCCGTGTTAAATTCTTGCCCAAGATAGTCTCTGAACTGCACCTAAATCAGGCACTCTTTCTACCTACAGTGCATTCTTCCCAAAGGCTCATGCTTCAGAGGCTGATTGAAGACACCAAATGTTAGATGTTCACAGGGCTCTACTCGTCTACCAGCAGCATACGGTGAGTTTGCATGATAAGGCTCACCAACAGTTTGTCATGCTGAAGCCACCCTAGACAATCCAACAGCCAAGCAGAAGACTGGTCAATGGATAACCCTTTTGCAGTGCTTTGCATTACAGGTTGCCTGGAGAGGAACCACTCATGGGGTAGAAGGCTAATTCCACCAAATATATTGTTGTCTTTGCTGCTGCTGCCTGGTACAGGCAGTATAGTGCAGTGGTTTAAGGCTCTGAGCTACAAACCTGAAGACCTCGGGTTGAATCCCACAGCCCCCACTTGCATACTGTGTGACCCTGAGCAAGTCACTTAACTTCCATGTGCTCCCAGGTTGTACCTGGAAACAAGCTTCTGCTTAGTGTGCCTTTCCTGGTGAAACAATTTCCCCTTCACATGCAAATTTCTGCAACATGCAGGCTGCTATCTGGTCAAATGTGAGCACATTATTTATCCAATTACAGCACTGACTTGCCAAAATGTCATACTGCCACTTATGGGTCCTCAGTCCTCCAGTCTCTTTTTTTAATTTAAGTTTTTTTTATTGTTATACACTTACAGAAACGAAGGTATGTTTAACAATGTACATACATGAATAATTTCCATTTTACAGCATTATATCTTTTCATAGATATCATTACATATTTGTGTTGGGTACCTTTGCCCACCCCCCCATGACTGCTAGGAATCTGCCTAAGTGTGGATAGTAAACTGAATTTAGGTAGTTAGAAACAAGAGGTTGCTTACTTGTAACCATAGTTCTGCTACTACTAGTATTCAGTTCATGTCCACACAGCCCTCCAGACGTCCCCTGGCAAGGCTTGCCTCAGATCCTGTTCCAGCATGTAGATCTGAATACAAAATGGGGCAGGGCCAGAGGACCACATAGTTGGGTGACAGGGGAGCCAATCTTGAACTCTATTCCTGTGACTGAGTATGCACAGTGGGAGACTGCCTACATGTGGATGTGAACTGAACACTAATTGTAGAACAATAGTTACTAGTAACCTGTATTTTTTGTTTTCCTACAAATGTCACAGGATTTGTAAGCTAATTCTGCATGTCACAACATCATACAACAAACACAGGAATTGATACTAAAAATGGTTTAATCATAATTTCTGTAGGCTGTGGTTCAGTTTATTAAATTCGCTAGCTTTTTTTTCTGGCTGCATATGGTTAGTTGAAAAAATTATGTTTGCAAGAGAAATGAATTTCATCTATTAGTGTTCTTTCTATTTTCAACTTTGGGGAATTTTTACTGGAGAAAACCCCAATTTTAAAGGTTTCAGCTATGTACATTTCCTTTTGAATACTGGAATATATCTTTGTACGTGACGCTGGCACCTCTCTAGTGTTCAAAATGCAATACTGCAGCACAAAAAAAAACATTCTTTGCAAAGCAGAAATTGCATAGGCACAATTCAGCTGCAAAGAATACGACCCTTTCTTATGCCTTCATATAATGTGGCCATACACAAAATGTATTCTTAGTTGCGTGGGGGGGGGGGTCCCCCATGACTAACTTGCAATGCAAATTAGTCTCCAGTGTGCACAAATGAGGCTTTCACCCCCCACTAATATACTGGTTAGTGACGCCAACAAAGGGGAGCCTGGTGATTAGCAAACTGGAGGGGTACATTCCCAAGACCCAACTAGACAGCAGTTAGGAGGCTTGCCTGAAGGCAGGAGGATTGAAGTAGTGTGCTAGCAAGGGGGGTGGAATCAAGAATAAATTAGAATGGTACTTTACTGTCTCAAGGGACTGTCACCTAATTGTTGCGATGACTACTTATCCACAGTCCCTTGACTTGTGCTGACTTTGCGATTGCCAAACTGGGATGTAGCACTTCCCTGCATGCCAATACATAAACACAATGTAGCGGCAGTTCAGAAGATGGCTGCTGAAATGGTGCAGGAGTTGCATGACAGACATACGAGGTGAGAGTGCAGGAGCTGAACGTGTACTCCCTAAAAGAGAGGAGAGCAGGAGGGGACATGATTGAGACTGATAAATACCTCACAGGGTAAACAAAGTCACGGAGGGGAGCCTCTTTCAAAGGAGGAGGAGCACCAGAGTATGGGGGCATGCTATGAAGCATCAGAGGGCAAGTTTAAGAAGGATGTGAGGAAATACTTCTTCACAACAAGGGTGACAGACACCTGGAACAGCTAGCCAAAAGAGGTGGTAGTTGGGGGGGGGGACAGTGGGGAGCTTCAAACTTGGGTGGGATAGGCACATGGGTATAATATGTAGAGGAAAGGAAAGAGGGAGGGGGCACCTGTGACCAAGTAGTGTCCAGGGTGTAGCATTAGGTAGGGAAAATGTGGCAGACTACCAGTCCTCTTTTGCTGACACTTTTTATATATTAGCATACTTATTAAAGGGAAACGTCCATATCCCATCTGGCCCACCTCCGTGTGAAGTGGGGCCCGATTAGCAAATGTATAAACAGTAGTAAATGTGCCATTTACTGTTTAGTGTTTTATTTTAATTCATATCTGGTTAATCCTGTGCCCTCCCTGTGCCGTTATATATTTGCATATATTTTAAGTTCAAACACCCTCGCCGTCGCACCCACAAGTACCTGTGGCTGTTCCCGTGATGACGTGGCTGGCGGGATGCAACCAGACCTATTTGAAGCTACCACAGCACAGATTATATGTATTGTGGTAGCTTCAGATAGCTCCAGTTTGGAGTCTGTTGGTGTCCTTGCAATACTGAGACCAGGTACAGACTAACAGGCACACTAGCTGTTTATACCTGATCTCCATATGTAACGGCGGTACACGGGTTTCAAACCAGAGCTATTTAGTAATCCTGTACTATGACAAGCCTATGGAGACACCCCGGCTGCTCTCTGCCTGCCACGTCATCATGGGGACAGCCATGGGTGCTTGTGGGTACGACGGGGAGGGCACTTGGACTTAAAATGCCAGTGGGGAGGCCGCAGGATCAACCAGATATGAATTTAAATAAAATACTAAACAGTAAGTGGCACATTTACTTCTATTTATTTTAATTTTTAATTTAATTTTTATTTAAGTCTTTGGTAACAGGGTAAGTGCACTGATCCAGGGGACCGTTTTCAGGCACGACCCGGGCCATACAGGTGGCAGTTACAGGGTTAGTGTCAAGTTGTACAATAAGTACAAGCCATGTGGATACACAGACCTCATTGGTGAACAAAGTGGATACACAGACCTCATTGGTGAACAAAGGAAGTAACATTGGTGGACGCATCAATGGATTTGCTTGATGGTTTCACCAACTCCCAAGATGGAAACACTGTTAAAACGTTTATTCACAAGGTTTTGTATCTTGTGTTTATGGTCCCAGATCAAGGGGGGGAGAGTTGTAGAATCATTGTGACATCAAACGATACTACAACAACTTTCTGTGACCTTTGAACTGCCCTACAACAGGATTTTGAATGCCACTGATTTTTATCCACAATAAGCCCTAACCATATACTATAATTATTTACTAAGCATAAGTGACCAGTGCAAAGTAATGCATGATGGAAAACAAACAAAACAAAAAAACAAACAAAAAAAACAAAACAAACATACATGAGAATAGCCAAGTGGGAGAGCCCAAGAAACAGGCAGTGAGGGATGCAAGACAGGAGTTCAAAGAAATGAAAGATGGCAGGGGAGGCCAAAGGTAGAAATGTCAGAAAAGTAAGGGGAATACATTTGCTAATTGGGCCTCACTTCACACAGAGGTGGGGCCTGATGAAACATGTACGTTTTCCTTTAAACTTTCAAGAACCAATCATCTCAATAGAGCCCCACTCTTTGGTCTTAGGCTTGGGGTATTAGGAGCCTGCGGGAGTTAGAACCTTTGGGGCCATCACGCACCATACAAATTAGTACAGCACCAAATATAGTGCCACGTGCACCAGCAGCAGAGAAAGTGGTGCCAGTCCCAACTACCTGTTTTTTTTTTCCTACTGTTGAGAGCAGATCTTGTCGTATGACCAGCAGAACTTTGGGTTCCGCCCCACATGGGCCTCTAAGTTTCATGTTATGTTTAATTTCTTTACTGAGTATGCAATTCATTTTCATTGTTCAACATCACAGTTTGAGATCTTTAGTTTTCTCTCAGCTGTACCCCACTCAATGTCCTGTTCATTCTGTGACCATTTTGTCAGGTAGTGTACCTATGAAGGCCAGCTGCTTTGGCAGCATGTCTGTTTTCAGACCAACAGCTGTGCAGAGTTACAAATATCTGGGCTTGTGGTCCGACCCCTGTTTGTCTTGGAATTCTCACTTTACAAATTTGATTAACAAAACTGGGGCTTCAGGTTCTTTTCTTATGCCGACATAAAAACTATCTCTCTGAAAACTGTTTATAAAAAGACTAATTGTTCAGTGCTGATCCCATTATTGGATTATGCTGGTTTTATTAATTGATCAGCCTGAGCACTGCCTTTAAATTGAGCCAGCCCCTTGCCATTACAAGTCAGTGGCAGTGATGCATGACCTGCTGGGGTTCAGTTCAGAGCTGGGGGGGGCCAAGCCCTGGCAAGCCCCCCTGTAATCCCAGCACTGGCCACATCTGTGAGATGCTGGTGCCTCAGTTATTAGAACTGGCTTGTACTCTTCCGCTGGGCTTGAGTTAGTGCATACCTCTACTGCTATCTCTTCTGGTGGATGGGCATCTGTAAACTGTGGCCCAATACTGTGTAATGTGATCCCTATACATCCCCCCCTCCCCCCGTGGTCCTCTTCCCTGTTTTTCAGCTATAGCTAAGTAACTCGCTGGTCAGGTTCGACTCCCCTGTCCTTGTTGTACTGCTTTACTTTAACTTATTTTTGTTCGTAACGTTACTTTATGTGATTTATATAGTGACTTATTATCAGTAACCTCAAATTACTAAAAACAGGCCAACTGACATGCAACCGGATACATAACTGGTTAACCTTGAGGACCCAGCGAGTAAACATAAGTGGATCAATCTCCCAAGTAGGACAGGTGAGTAGTAGTGGAGTACCCCAGAGATGGGTGTTGAGACCAGCTCTTTTTTTAGTGTACAGTACGTACATGCAAGATAATATAAAAAACTGGCTTATTAAGTTTGTTGATGACTCTAAATTTGGTGGGCAGGCACACAACGAGGAAGCAGTCGAACCTATTCAGAGCAGTTTAGATCTTTTAGCAGAATGGGCAGACATTAAAGGCATGGCCTTTAACTGCAACAAGCGTATGGTACTGCCCCTTAGTGATAAAAATCCTGAATCGGAATACTATCTAAATGGTAGTTTGATTAAAAAGGTATCCTCAGAATGAGACCTGGCAGTATTAATAAGTAGTGACTAACGTCATACCGTACCTGCAGTGCAACAACATGATTAAAGCAGCGGACAGAATTTGTGGGGTATCAAAACAGCATGTGTCAGCAGGCCCAGTGGTGTTCTTTAACCCCTTTATAAGTTATGTGTAAGACCAAATCTGTTTTATTGATCTGAAATCTGGAGCCCTTACCTCCAAGGGGACATAATACAAACAGACACCAGCCAAAGGAGTGCCACTAGGGCAAAGTTTCATGGTATAAATTATACATACCAGGAGAGATGTACCAAATTGAACCAATTTAGTCTTAAAAGGAGACGTCAAGAGAGGCGATCTTCTGAAAATGTAAAAAATTATAAATGACCTGTGCAGCCCAGTGGTGCAGAGGGCTGAGTTGCATGTGACCAACTGGCCACCATGCCAGCGACCCAGGTTCAGGAACGGATGGGGGATCACTGGGGGTTGGCTGTGGGGAGAGAACTAAGTGCCCCAGGGACTGCTCTCCTACCCCCGGGAGGGGTGGCCTGCCATCTCAGCCCTTGACTGCCACTGGGTGGAGGTCCAGGGTTAATGCAGGTTGTGTGCGACTCAATGAGAGGCTCTTGTTAGTTGGGCGGTAGCTTTGATTTGACTCCAGTGGACCTCTTAAATACAATAAAACAACATTTAAAACCCACCACATTCATTTCAATGTAGCCCACCCCTACGCTCTACAAACTATAACATTACAAAACATGGGAGTGCAGGGGCAGCACAAGGGCAGAGCTTTCAGTTTTAGGGACCAGAAGGCAGGGCCGTTTTTGTGCATAGGCTAACTAGGCTGCAGCCTGGGGCGCCAGCCATTTAGGGCACCTGCAAAATTAGGCAGCAAAAAAAATAAAAAAATATTTTCTAGGCTGGCTGCTTGTATTGTCTGCCAGTATGTCTTGCTAAAAACAAAAGAAAAAAAAAAGACACAAAAGTCTAAAGACATTCCAGTTCAGACTCCTACTAAGGGAACCCCTGCCAGCGTCATTTAAACAATTGGCTCCCCGCCCTCCCATTAGTCGTGACAGACATAAATGTTTATTGCTCCTGCTGTTGTGTTGATGACAAGCCCCCAGGCAATGAGTGATGTGATATCCATGTACATAACTGTTGGTGCCCCCGCCCTGCTTAGGCAATGGCTGACCTGACCCTGACTGACGCCGACATCAATGTACTTAAGCCGACTGTTGGTGCCCTGCCCGCCCGCTTGCTCAACCCTTCCCCCGTATGAAACTATTATCCTCAGCAAGTCAGCAGCTCCCCGCAGACCTTGTGATTTAGGATTTCAATCAGGTCCTCGGTGGGCATATACTGTGCTGTGCATCCTCCGATTTGGCTTCTGTTTCAAGTAAGAGCGGCGGCAAGTTTAAATGGCCTCAATACAAGTACAGCAAAGTACTTGGAAGATAGAAGGAGAACTGTATCAACTGCCACTCTGCCAGCTGGAATTGGGAGGAAAAGAGAGAGAGAGAGAGAGAGAGCACACCGCAAGCCACAAGCCGCTGTGTCTTCAAGTCCACTGGGTCTTTGTCTGGGAGAGTCACCATCGCAGAGACAAGACAAGTGTGACTGCATAGGAGATTCGGGAGTCGGAAGCAAGCAGCAGATGTGGAGCGGTAGTACTAGTCTGGAGCAGCTAGACCAGCCAGCTACAGCTACTTAATATTAGTCCAGCTAACTGTATCGTGGACTGAAGTGAAAGAAATTAAAATCCTCCGTCCTCTCCTGACCTGACTGAGCAAGCATGGAGGAGTCAGGTAGGCTGGAGAGCAAAGACTGAGAGGGACCTTCCTTGCCAGACAGTGAGTGCAGACAGTGCCGCCAGCCCAGTAGTCATGGCCAGTCTGGTCGGGGAGAAGTTTGAAAGCAAGTCGAGAGGTCACTGAGACTCGCACAGTCAGCACCAGACCCACTCTACTTTAGTAAGTAAACAGAACTGTTCTTCATCTTTTTGAGTGAGCAGTGCCAGCCAGTGTGTGTGTGTGTGTGTGTGTGAGGCAAGCTGTAGACTAGGTGTGTTCCAAATCAAGGCATATGCATCATTCATCACAACTAGTCGGATGGACTGGTCGTCGTGTCCTGTCAGTTGGCTTCTCTGGATAAATAACTGCTGCCTGCGACTTCTGCCAGACTATTTACCTTCCCACAGAATAATTCAAGGCATATCAGGTACCATTTTTGCTTTATTGCACACAATGTTGTCTGACAGTTTGTTTGAAGCTTATCTTATTTTATTGTCTGTGTTATGTAGTAACAAAAATAAATGCTGCTCCTGGTTGATCTGTAGTGTATTCATTTTTTTTTTAGAAAGTTCAGGATGCATGCTGCCTCCCCAACCCCATGACCGGCAGTGAATTTGAAGGTTTGTTTTTTTTCCTCCTGTAAATTAAATTGATAGCAGCAGCTTCAGAGTTCAGACTGTTTACCCACAGGTTCTGTATTATCAGACAGTGATACTGACTGGCACTGCAGTAGCTTTTATTCTTAAATAATGTTATCACCACACTTAGTAACAAAAATGCTGCCCCCTGACCTTCGGACCACTTGGATAAAAAAGTTTAACCACTAGCTCATTTTAAAATGCTACCCCCCATGACCTGCAGATTTTTTTTTTCTAACTTCTAAAGAAGTTAAAATGGGGAGTTTTGGGCAGTGCATTTATTCTTGCAGCTTGTCTGTTATGACACTAACTTTAGTTTAGCCTTAAAATGCTACCCCTGAATGACTTGCAGTGATTGAACTCAGACCATTTAGGTAAAAGTGACTTTTGTTCTGTTCAGTGCATTACTTTTTTTCTAACTAGGGAGACTCTGAATAACAATGCACACTGTTTGGCCTTGTTCAGATCAAATGCATAAATAAGCGAGTGTTTGTACTTGCTTGTGTGATGATGGACTGTTTTTTCCCACCTCTAAATAAGTGTAAACAGTTTATTAAAAGGAATTGTAACATTCTGACTGTAAAAATGTTCATATTCTGAAAAAGTTATATACAAATTTAGCTTTCAAAAGGGTATGAGTGGGACCAGGCAGGGACTCTATGGTGTGATGTAACTCAGCAGGACATGGTATGGAGGTGGTGTGTGTGTGTGTGTGTGTGTGTGTGTGTGGGACACGCCTGTGCACACGGTGCATGGGTCAGTGGTGGGGGCACCTGAGTTTCAAGCCTATGCGCTATCTATGTAAGCATAACCCTGCCAGAAGGGGGAAGGGATTGGGCAGCCAGTTCCTCCAAGCCAGGGATTAGGATCCCTTCCTCTTCAAAAACTGCAGCTCGGAAAATTACAAGACGAGGACTGTACGAGTCCCAGTCGAATAAGGCACCAGTGGCGGGCTTGCGAAATTGTTTCAAAATGAGCACAATTGTTGCTCTTTACATTGTGCATGAGAAAATCTTTTTTATACACAAAAGACTGTCACTTTCCGGAAAGAACTTACAGACCATGTGGCCGAGGCAAAAACTTTAACCAAATTGAAATCAGGACTCGATACTGGATATCTACAGTATTTTCCAATGAAACACTTGGCGGGGTTCTCTATGAGCTGTAAAGTTTTTGTTCATTCCTAAAACCCAGTATTATTATACACAGTGTACGCCACTTATTTATCGTAACCAACGTTCATTCCTGTGCTTGGATAATAAGCTGCTCTCCCTCACAGGATGCCATCGAAAATTAACGCTTTGATTGTTATCTTTATACATCTCATTACTACTACTGCTACTCGAGAAGTGGTCAGGAATCTAGCAGCTGGGATTTGATGCCGGAAAATGCAAGGTCAGACACGTGGGAAACAAAAAGCCAGGGACAGACTGCAGGTGGTGATGGTGGGGTGACAGTTACTGGGACTGAGAAGGAAGTGGATCAGGGTGGTGGTGATCTCTGACAGCCTCAAATTATCAGCGCAATGCAATAAGGCAATAGAGAGGGAGAGCAGGCTACAGGGTTGCATTGATAGGGGGTTCAACAGCAGAACATGGAGGTCATTCTACCTCTGTACAGAATTCTGGTGATACAGCACCTCAAGTGCTCTGTATAGTTCTTGCCCCTCACCTAAAAAGGGACATCAACAGGCTGGAGTCAGTGCAGAGGTGAGTGACCAGAATTATTTACAGGCAATAGGGGAGGACATATGAGCAATGATTTGAGAGCCTCAACGTGTACTTATTGGAGGGTGGGGAGGGCATGATTGGAACATTTAAATACAGGCAGGATGTCACCAAAGTAGACTCCAGAAGACTGTTCACAACCAGAGGCAGGTCAAGCACCAAGGGAAATAGTATGAAACTGGTGGTGGAGGGGGAGGTTTAGGAGCCATGTGAAGAACTGCAATTTCAGAGAGAGGGTAATGAAGGGGTGGATCAGGCTATAAGTGACACTAGTCAGTGTAAAAATAGTGGAGAACTTTAGGAGAGGGTGGGATAGATGGAAAGGGTTGACCAAAGGACCAGACAGGACCAGGCAGGACAGGGGTGGGAGAGAGGTTGGCCATGATACCCAGGGGGGGGCATATACAGCCTCTTGGGGCAAACTTATCCCAAGGCCTTCTTCTGCCAACATTGTCTCTGTTTCTGTGTTTTCTGATACTAACAGAGGAGCTCCACTTTCCCTCACAGAAATACAAGTGTGCAGCATGTGTGCAGCATGCATGACGCATGGTTATTAAGCATGCGTCATGCATGCTGCACGCATACTGCTCACTTGTATTTCTGTAAAGGTTGGCCTCCACATTCAGTTGTGTCCCTCTCTTTTCCTCCTCCTTCATATGTCTGTCTTCTCTCTGTCCTGCATATCCCATGGGACCCCCAAATGGAGAAGGATGGCCCTCACACAGCACCCTTTGGTCTGTAATGCTATGCAAAACTGCACATCAGACACATGACCTCAGAGCATCATGAGCACCACAATGGCAATGGAGAATGTTGAATGGAAAGTACGCAAACAGGACCCATCACCCTCCATAAATGCCCCCGCATCTCTTTACCCATGGCCTGCAGGTTAGAGCACTAAGGATGCAGCTTGAGCGGGATCAGGGATGCAGCACTGGGAATGTCTTCATTGTCCTCCCTTTGTGGTGTGTTGAATGAACGAGTCCATTGTGAAAAGTGTGCAAGGTATTGTGATCTCCCACCAGCACAAACACCAAGATTGCACTGTCTGTTGGCCAAGTAATATTGAAACCTCAGCTGCCCTTATAATGGACACCACTATGCAGACACATGTGGCTGTATTGCCTGTGTGCATGCTGGGTATTGTGATCACTTGTGTAAATCCCAACAACACCACTGCCACCAACAGGGATGTTACCACCAGGGTGCCTGATGGATGCCCTAGCAGAGATTCAGTGGGAGAAAAAGCTGGAAAGATGACACTGACGATGGTGTGCACATATGTATAGGCCCAGACTAGACCCTGGGGCACTTACCAAGCAGAAATACACAGAGCATTTCTGGTTTGACTGCACCAATGATTGATGAGCTGTTCACCCTTCTGGGACCCCACTGCAAACCTAGTGAAGACATGCACTTGATGTTCGTACCTGGGTGCTGGCAGCACTGACATCTGTGCCACAAGGTTCTTTCAGTGCATCACAAGGGATGTTACTGGAATTAGCCAGCCATCTGTGACCAGATGCCTCTGGTCGGTTACAGATGCACAGATACCACATACAACTGTCTATAAAAAAAAGGTCTCATGAAGAACACCTGGGAATACCACAGGTGTAAAGCCTGGAAAACAGGAGAATTTGGGGTGACATGTTACTTATGCATGATGTAATCAGAGATCCAGCTCTAATGAGAGCTATTACCATGGAATTCAACATAGCTGTTTAAGGGGTCATCATAAACAGATTAAAATGACAAAACTTTAAGACTGCTAAAAGGAAGTTCTTTTACAAATAGCAGCTAATGTGTGGTATTCATTACCAGCATCTATAGTAGATTATAGAACAAAGGAGATTTTCAGTAAGGAACTGTAGAACAAGAGATTTTCAATCAGGAACTTGATTTGTTCGTGATAAGACATAAATTTAAAATTCTTCCACTGAGAAGTGGGAGGGTAGTTTAGATGGGTATCATAGCCTACTTCTACCCTTTAGGCAGTAGTACTAACAATAGAATAGTATGATGTTCCCAGATACGGAGAGGGTAGACGGAGGGGCATCAGGGCAACATTCTGTGCTCTTGCTGGCATTTCTAATGTACTTGTTGCCATTGGCTGTACCCATGTGACCACAGAGGCACCATCAGGGTGGGAGGAGATTTACAGAAACCAGAAGGTGTTTCGCAGCATGAATGCGCAGGTTGTGTGTGACGCCACAGGAATTACTACCCAAATGTAAGCCACATTCCCCAGTTCAACACACGATACAGTGATCCAGAATTATACGCACAATTGCAGGCACTGATCTAGGAAGAGGGCTGGCTGATCAGTGAGTGCACATGTAACAGAACCGTGATGCCACACTGTACTCTTGTAACTATTACGCACAGTACTTGATGCACATGACACTTGTGTTGCGGGTGACAGTGGATATACACTACAGCCATATCTCCTGACATCATATCTGTAGCCACAGGCAGAGCAAGAGAAACGTTACAAAGATGACACAGTTTGACTAGGGGTATTATTAAATACATTTATGGGGCCATGCCTAGTGGCACTGCAACAGTGCTACCACCTGCCATGCCAACAAACCGGGTTCAGAAGCAAACTCAAGTTGCCGAGGATCGGTCGGGAGAGAGGACTGAGCATCCAGAGGACTGCTGTCCTCTCCTGGGAAGGGAGGGAGACAGGGAGGGTTGTGCCTCCTGCAGTGTGCCTGATACCCAGCAGGGGGACATTCGTGACACATGGCATCCTTGCACACCAACATCCTCCAGGGGAAGAGAAAAAACAGGAAAGGGAATCCTGGCTACAGGATAATGACAGCCCTTTGGGTGGACTGGCACCACAGACTGGGCACCTGCATCAGATCACTCCTAGTGGCAAGGGCAAGCCCCCCCCCCCGCCAAGAGGTGCAAGTTGTGGGGGAACAAGAGGTTTGTTCCAGAAAAGGTGGGTGACAGGGCTGGGGAGGGCCATCAGTGGTATGGCAGAGGGGAGAAAAACAATAGTAAAGAAACTAAATACATTTTTGGGATGCCGAAAATGTGCTTCCAGGTATCTGGATAAGACTGGTGGAACACTCCTGCTGGCCATTGCAAAGGTGCACAGGATCATTCATTTTCATTTTTTTTTCACTTATTTATTTATTACCTCAGCTGGGGGGGTTGTGCATTTGGTCCCCCCCCTTTTAACCATCCTTCACAGCTGCTGCCCTGTACACGGCCAGAGCTCAGGCCTCCCTGCCACAGCCCTCCCAGGCTGCATCACATCGGATATCATTTTCATTTTTAATTTTTTAACTGGTAAGCAGATGGGCACGAGCTCCCCTTTTTCACAGTAACCAGTATCATGATCTTTGTTGTGGCTGTGTGCTGCACAGCTTGGCACCACTCAAAAAAGGATGCCCAAACTTGAGGATGGGTGATGGGCTACTTAAGCAATAATGACCGAGAAGCTAGTCATTTCCTTTATTTTTTTTTTTAATTTCTTTATGCTCTTGCTCCCGTCCCTCTTTCATCTGGCCCTCCCAGCCCTGTCTCCCTGGCGTCCACTGGACTACCTCTTACACTACCGAGGTGCCAGCTAGCTGGGTGCGGAGCCTGCGAGGGACCAGCTTTCATCCTGTTAGCCAACATTATTTTATTCCTCCTTTGTTTTCACCCATCACCCAAGCATGGCACGCGGCGCAATGACGCTAATGGCCGAGCCATGCACGCTTCCGTACGTGGCATGCCGGGCATCTGCCCTGCAACCACCCCCTATGTGAGGGCCCGCTGTGCCAGCTCCCAGCCACCGCTAGGGGTCAGGTGGGCAGCGGACTCTCTCCTCATCCTTCGGATGCTCGATCCTCTCCCTCCCAGCTGACCCCTGGGGCCCCATCGCACCGTGAACATGGGTCGCCAGCGTGGCAGGAGGTAACGCATGGTGCCTCAGCCCTCCATGCCACTGGGCTGGCTGAAGGTAATCATTTCTGAGGGATTAATGACTGATTTGGGGTCCAAGTGCCACCTCCCTCCCACCGACCTTTAATCCAAGGAAATGAGCAGTTTTGAGGCTGTTATTGTGATTATAAGTTTAATCGCAATAACAACTGTCATTTTTACTGTTTTCTTTTTTGCTTACTTAAGGGTTTGAGCAGCATAGCATCAGCTGGCAGCTGGACTGGTAATTTCTAAGACATTAATGACCAGTCTGGTAGCCAATCAGGAGCCTCACTAGGCTGGCTCATGAATATTTAATTAGACTTACAATACAGGATCCGGTGTACCTTTCATCTCTGCCTCAGTCCATCACCGACAGGTTGGGTGCAGAGCAGGACAGGCATGCTGGGAGAGGGTGGTTGACGAGTGCTTCACCTAGGTGGGAGGGTGCGGCTGGAGTTTTTTGGGCATGTGGTGACCTGCACTGTGCTGTCACAGCATTGTTAACCACAGTGACACAGCATGATGCGTGTATCATGCCTTGTGCCGGTCTGTGCTGTGTGAGGTGATGTGATCTGCCCATACATAACGGTGTTGTGGGTAGGTGGGATTGTTACTCTCACAGGAGTAGTGCTTATCCTGTGGTTGGCAGTTTATGGAGGTGGGAACTGTGTCTTGTGCTGCCCAGTGTTTGGGCCCGCTGCTTGCTAGGGGGTGTGACCGTGTCACTATCTTGTGCACCTGCTCTGTTCCCCCTTGTCCCTAGAGCAGGTGTGTTGTCATGTTTACCAGTTTGGATACTGGCATGCATCGTGGTTGGGATCAGTTGGGAAGGAGCTATCATTAGACTGCCAGGGAATATTTCTGTATCAGTGGGGATCGGTGTGGGGGTGAGGGCTACCACTAGACTGCCAGGGAATATTTCTATATCAGTTGGGATAGGGTTGGGGGGTACTACTAGACTGCAGATAATATTTCTATATCAATGGAGATCAGGGTGGGAGAGGGGTACCACTAGACTGCAAGGAATATTTCCGTATCATTGGGGATCAGGGCAGGAGGAGCCCCCTGACGAAGACTCTAGCTACAGTCGAAGCACTGGGGCTAGGAATGTATGTTCTAGTGGGATCTCACTGGCAGTGGGACATTTAAACTGTGTTGTTTCTGAGCACTGTGAGCATTCTGAAACTGATCTGCTTGGTGTACGTAAGCAGAAGTGTGGAGAGCGCTAATAAGTTTCAACCTCAAGCAGACTGAGTTGTTCCGTTTGTTCTACTACCTGCTGAGTGCAAAATAATGTTCAGATTTTCCAATATTTCTATATCAACAGGGATCTGGTGGAAGGGGACTACGAGCATACAAACACATAAATATGCCAGCAGATAAAGGCCTTAAGGTCTATCCAGTCTGCTTCAGTGTGCAGTTCCTACTGCGTTTGCAGAGGCAATTGCCCCCCCCCACAAGATTGCCAGGGAATATTTCTATGTCAGTGGGTATTGGGGTGGAAAGGGGGTACTACTAGACTGCCAGTAATAATTCTATATCAGGGCAGATCAGGGTGGGAGAGGAATACCACCAGACTGCCAGGGAATACTTCTGTATCATTGAGAATCAGACAGGAGGTGTGGGTGCCACCAGACTGCCATGGAATGGTTCTATATTGTTGGGGATTGGGTGGAAGGGGGTACCACTAGAGTGCCAGAGAATATTTCTGTATTTTTGGGGACTGGGCAGGAGGGGGTACCACTAGCCTCCAGGGAATATTTTCATATCATTGGGTGGAAAGGGGTACCACTAGACTGCCAAATAATATTTTCATATTATCAGGAATTGGGCAGGAGGGGTTACCGCTAGACTTCCAGGGAATATTTCTGTATCATTGGAGATTGGGAGGAAGGGGGTACCACTAAAGTGTCAGGGAATATTTCTATATCATTGTGGACTGGGTGTGAGGGGGTACCACTAGACTGCCAGGGAATATTTCTGTATCATTGGAGATTGGGAGGGAGGGTGTACCACTAAAGTGTCAGGGAATATTTCTTTATCATTGCAGATTGGGTGTTGGGGGGGTACCACTAGACTGCCAGGGAATATTTTTATATCATCAGGCAGGAGGGGGTACCACTAGAGTGCCACAGAATATTTCTATATCATTTGGGATTGGCTGGGAAGGAGTACCACTAGAATTCCAGGGAATATTTCTACATCATTGCGGATTGGGCAGGAGGCGGGGCACCACTAGACTGCCATTAAATATCTTTATATCAGCCAGCCCAGTGGTGCTGAGGGTTGATGCGCTGGACACCACATCTCGTGCCATGCTGGCGACGTGTTCAGGAAAGAGCACGGGCCACCGGAGGTTGGCAGGGGAGGAGAAGGATTGAGCATCCCAAAGACTGCTCTCCTTCTCCGGTGGGGGGGAGGTCAGTAGTCGGTGATTGCCTGGCCCCTAGTGGAGGCTGGGTGACAGCACCACCAATGCTGGCAAGATGGGCGGGGGGATGGGGCAGATGCCTGGAGGAGCACGCACAAGAGCATGTGCGTTGCCTCCGCAGGCGTCATTGCACGCCCCACCCCTGAGGTGAAGAAAAAGAGAAAAAATGTGTGATCGTGTGGCTTGATGGCCATCTCAGGATGCGCTCAGCTCCAGAGGTGTCACCTCCAGTGGACTGGATCCAGACTTGGCAGTGAGTAAGGGGAGCTCGCTGCCACCCTGCCATGGGGGGCAAGCCATGGGGTATGACTGGTGGCAAGGGCCTTCATGGGAACCGGGGTGCACCAGGATGGTGGCTGGATGTGGGCTGACCACAGGGGGCAAAAGGTATAAAACAAACAAAAAAAAATATGTTTATATCATTGGGTGGAAGGGGTACCACTAGATTGGGAATATTTCTATGTCATTGGGGATTGGACGGGAGGGGGTACCACTTGATTGCCAGAGAATATTTTTATATCATTGGGTGGGAGATGGTACCACTAGAGTACCTGAGAATATTTCTGTATCATCAGGAACTGGCAGGAGGGTGTATCACTAAACTATCATGGAATAACTTTATATTATTGGGCAGGAGGGGTTAACACTAGACTTCTGTGGAATATTTTTATATCATCGGGTGGGGCGTAACTCTAGACTGTCAGGGACTATTTCTTTATCACTGGGGATTGGGCTGGTGGTAGGATGGGGGGGGGACCACTAGACTGTCAGAGATTCATAGGGCTATGTATGGGAATTGCGCTGAGGTTGGAGGCAATGGCCAAGGCTTTGCACAACATCTCCATGCATTTGCGTGTGGTAGCCTTGTGCAGAGCTGCTGCTGGCCACATGATGGTATACAAATGGCCCCTTTGTGCCTTGCATGCCATATGTGGTCATTAGCATGCCAGCACTAGCCACCTTTTGCTCATCGGTATCTGTTGCCAGCAGAAGGCTGAGGTAGCACCTTGCATATACACTTTGTGTTGCTTTACCATGGCCTGATATTCATGCAGGCAGTGTGCACCAGATATGGCACGTTGCCTGTGTGAACATGGCTCCCTGACAAAATAATCATGATTGTGAGATTGTGTGGTAGCTCATCTTTATACACAACTAATATTGTTACTTTTGGGTGACACATACCTTGCTCTCGGGGATGTGTTCCCCCCCCACTCACTGTGGTTATCCCTCTTTTTGACTGCAGCAGACCCAGCCTGTCTATTCCTGTATCCACTCCTGACAACACTGAAGCCTCCGATAAACATCTCATACTCACAGCAGGAGGTTTTTTGTGGGTGGGGTGCTTTAATTTGTTGCTTATTCTCACTGCATCTCTACACACCTGGGCTCATGTCAAGTGGCAGGAAGCCTACCAGGGTCAACTAATCAGGCACGCTGTCATTTCTATGTGATCTCGGTGGTGGCAACCTTCACAGGCAAGGTAATGGCACAGACGAAGACTTTAATTAGCTGTTCTGAATCTCTGGGTCCTAATTAAGGATGCACCTGGCAAAACAAACTTCCAATATAAGAGATTAATCATCATATTTCGTAATGTCAAGTTTTCCCCACGGGAGAGGGGTTTTGAAATCTGAGATTAGAGAATGTTTTTTTTTTTTGGGAGACAATTGCCTAAGACAAATATTTTCTTTTATTTCTGTAGGAAGTGTTGATTTGAAATCAGTTTTTTTTCCCTGTTTTTCCATTTTTTTCCTCCTTTTTATGTTTGCATGCACAGCAAACATTTTGTTATAAAGAAACCACATTTCAAAGGTGTGCCACTGTTGGGCCCAATGCAGCTCATGCTACAGTGGGCTCAACAGTGACAAACCAGTGATCACCCAGGCTGATCATGACACTGGTCACTGCTTGCTAGGCGGGAACTTCTCGTAGTTGAAAGGACCGAAGCGCTCCTATGAGAGAGTGTCTTGTTGCTTTCATCTGCATGAAGCTGTCCAGCAAGAAGGTGAGTGGCCTCATGATCAGCTCTGAGCTTCCCCTCACTGCAGATGGAGACATGCAAGCAACTCTCTCCCACCTCCCAATTGTCACCCAATGCCCTGTCCATGTAAAGCAATCCCACCCACCTCTCTATTGTCCCCTGGTGCTCCATCAATGAAAAAAAACTCCCTCCACTGCCAATTATCTCACCCAGTTCCTTGTTGCTTCCCATGCCTCTATCAAACACCTTAAATTAAGAAAACCATTATTCATAGTCTTTTTTTCCTTTTTTTTTTTTTTTTTACATCATGTAAAAAAGAAAATGGTCCATTTATGTCTTTTTTTTAATTTAATATGCTTTATTCAAAAACAGCAGAAAACACAATTTGTGCAACAGTATAGAAACAAGTAACCCAGACACTGATACAGTGCAGTAGTAACAGGAAATAATTGTCCATAAAACTTATAAACAAACAATACCCACCCAGCTCCCCCTCGTACCCTCTCTCTCCCTCTCAGGCCCCATTCCCCCATCCCCCCCCCACCTACCCTGCCTCGTTGTTACTGGAAAATTAGCATAGTATTCTCAGCTGACAGGCAGACACTCTCACTATAACAATGTGGCAAGGAGACCAGGGGTCCAACTGTAAGGGTTGATTGTGGGCACAACCAAGGAACTAATAAAATGCTGCATTACCCGAAGCGTCCAACAGAGTATATAAACCTCCACAACTGACAAAGTCAGCGGCGGAACATAGGAGTGGTTAGATAATACACGGTCTCAATTCATCTCTGGTGCGGAGTAATAGACCAAAGGGTACGTAACCTCTCCCTTTCGGTCCGGTACAGAGATAGTTTACCACAGAGACTGGCAATCCCATTCTCAATCCTGAGGTCTTGGAAAAACTCATTCACCCACTCGAGATAGGAAATCCCATGTTGGTTCTTCCAGCGGCGGAGAACAAGTTTTTTGACTGATAAAGATATAATAGCCATATGGAGCCACCTTTTCTTAACTGGGATAGTGGAGTAGTCTCCTACTATACAAATCTGTGGTGTAAATGATCCCTGAAGGCCTAATAGTGGGTCAGCCTTTCCCTGAATAAGATGCCAGAGAAGGGCTGCTTTGGGACAGTCCCAGAATATATGTAGTAGTGACCCCAATTCCTGGCCACACCTAAAGCAGGCCTGATTAGGAAGCTTGCCCATTGCAAACATCTTAACAGGGGTGTAGTAAATGTCGTGCAAAATATGGAACTGTGTCAGTCTCAACCGATCATTAGATGTGTATGAGCAGACTCCCTGCCAGACCTTTTCCCAGGAAAAGTTATCATTAGGGAAAGCACTGGTCCAACAATGAGAGTAACCTGATGCTGCAGGATTGAGAGTCCCGTACAAGGCCGAAACCAGCTGGGAAACTGCATGAGGTTGTTTAATATAAATAAAAAAGTCCTGAAGTGGAGCTATCGGATGAACATTCCAGGGGCCAGAACTATACCATTTAATTAGCATGTGCCTGATCTGGAACATAAAAAAGGAGTATTTCCTGGGAAGTTGACAATAGGCCAACAATTCAGGGGTAGATCCTAATTTGTTGTTCACTAAATGATTATTAACCAAGGCTTGCGGGGCAGCACATTCCTTCAGAGCAGAGATCATTCGATCTCCCAACCTAAAGCTGGGATTGCCAAATATCAGATGTGATAAGTCATACTGGTTATTATATCTGATGGATTATTATATCTTATGGATTTGCATAATTAATGATGGACCTTCCTTGAAATATGCATAGACAGACTACTTAATGAGCTCAGTAGTTTTTTAGTTGTTGTAAACAGGGGGCTAGCAGGGGAAAGTCCTGATGCTGCCAGCAGGTGTTGCTCTACCTGCAGCCATATGGGTATATATATTGGAGACTTTCCAGTTCCTGACGTGAAGTAGTCCAGCGCATGTATTTAGCCATATGGCTGACCAGATAGTAATCATAGAAATTAGGAAGCTTGAGACCCCCTTGAAGTCTTGGGGCACTTAAGCAGCTCTACGACCTCTGTGGTGGTTTGTTCTGCCACAGGAACTGGGAAATCATACTATGAAGCCGATGGAACCAAGTCAAGGGAAGGTATACATTCAGCATGCTCAGGGGATAAAACTCTCTCGGCAGGACATTCATTTTAATTACACTAACTCTTGCTTGGAGGGACAAATGCATGGGGGCCCATCTGTCTAAGTCCTGTTTAATGCTCAGAACAAGGTTGTCCAAATTAAGTTTTTCAATAAAGATACTGAGGTGGACAGGGTTATCCTTAAATATTTAAGGCGGGTGGTCTGGACCATGGAAAATGGAGCAATCTCATTTTTGGTTAAAAGAGAATTAAGGAGAATTAAGGAGCATCACTTCTGTTTTATGTAGGTTGCGTTTATAGTTAGAGACCATACCAGATCTCTGGATTAGCTGTAAGGCAGCTCGAATGGAAGTGCAAGGGTCTGTAACATGGAGGAGAAGATCATCAACATATACTGACATTTTCAAGTGGAACCGCACCATCACTATACCTTGAAGAAGGGGGACGTATTCAGCTGGCATAAGAGAGGTTCTAAATATAAATTAAACAGCAGTGGCGTTAAGGGACAAGCTTGCTGGGCATCGGATTTTAGGGGGAAAGCAGAAGAAAAAAACTCCGTTACAGTATACTTTGGCACTAGGACAGGAATACAGAGAGCTAATCCATGTTCTGAAGGGAGCAAGGAAACCAAACCTAACCAGGGTATTGAAAAGAAATGGCCAGCTCACCCTGTCAAAAGCTTTCTTTACATCTAGGGAGACAAGGGCCATTGGCTGTTTTGCATCCCTGGATACGGAGAAGGTATGGGCGAGCTTGCGAATATGGTCCGATGAAGACCTACCTTGCACAAACCCAATTTTCTCATGGCTCAGAAGGCCCTCTCAGACTTTTGCAACTCTGGATGCTAATATCTTTGCAAAAATCTTAATATCATAGTTCATCAGGGAGATGGGGCAGTAATTGGTAACTCTGTCCTTGGGCTTGCCCGGTTTCGGAAGGGCTACTATAATTGCTTCTAAAAGCATTGAGTCCTTAACCCCATGCTCACAGATGAACTTAAACAGCTGGAGGAGAATGGGAACCAGTTCTGCTTCGAATGTTTTATAAAAATTGGATGGAAAGCCATCTGGGCCTGGGGCTTTGTCTCTAGGAAGGGACTTAATGGCAGTTCTGATCTCCTGCTCTGAGATAGGACAAACTAAAAAGTTTTGTTGGGTTGCATCGAGAGAAGGAAGAGGAACAGCATCCAAGAAATCCTGGATATCACTATCCAAAGGAGCAGTCTCAGGGGGGCTATAAAGCTGTTTATAATACTGCACAAATTAATTTGCAATTTCTCTAGGGGTGGTTAGGATAGCATCAAAAGACAGGGAGGACAACGAGGCTATAAGGCGAGATTCCTCTTGTCTCTGAAGCCTCATTGTTAGCAGGTGGCTAGCCTTGTTGCCCTGCTCAATGTATGTAGCATGAGTGTTAAAGAGAGCATACTCCGCTTTCTCTCCCAAAAGCTCTGCATATTGTCTCCTCATCAGTGTCAGGTGCAACATTTCATCATCAGAAGGGGGGGGGTTGACAAGGAGACCTCAAGAGAATTAATATGCTCTAAAAGGGAGTTAGCTTTTTTGTCTCGCTGATGCTTACTAGTGGCAGACATCCGAATAAATCCCCCCTAAGGACACATTTCAAGGCACACCATAATTGGTCAAAAGCTGGTATTGAGCCTTCATTATGTGTCATAATGAGATCTTTAATCCTATCCACAGTTTCCTCATGGACCAACAGCTGGGAGTTCAATTTCCAGATGGTATCTTTCTGGATATCGAGGGTTAAGTTGGTTTCCATCCAAATAAGGGAATCGTCAGATAAAACTCTAGGAGTGATATTACAGCCCACCAAACCAGTGATAATTTTCCAGTTAATCCAAAAAAAAATCAGTCCAGGAAAGGGATTTATGCAGGGGTGAGCAGAAAGTATATGTCCTAGTGTTAGGGTGCAAAAGATGCCAAGGGTCACTGAGTGCATAGGTTTCTAAGAGGTCCCAAAGGGATCGCTGTACCAGGGAAAGGATGGAACCCATGGATGAAGATCTGTCCAGGGTGGTATCCATGACTAGGTTCCAATCACCAGCCAGTATGATAGGCAGCTCACTGAAGGGGGACAGAACTAGGGAAAGATTTGCAAAAAAATCAGGGGAGTCCCTACTGGGTCCATAAATCGAACCCAATAGAACCTCCATGTGGTCCAACACCCCCCTGAGGAAGATAAATCTACCACCTGGGTCTACAACCTTCTGCAACTCTAAAAACTGTGTTCCTCTGGCAAGTAAGATCGCTACCCCACATTTTGAGGTGGAAGACTCTGCAGCATACACCGTTCCGATGAACCCCCTGCAAAACAAGTTATTTTTTGCTTCCAACAAATGCATCTCTTGCAGAAATGCTATGTGGCACTTCAACAGAGCCAAGTGTTTAATTATTTGTAGTCTTTTAATTCGTGAATGGGCTCCTTTAATATTCCAGGAGATAAGTTTCATATAAGCAGTGTGGTGCTATAAGTGGTAACCTGGGTGAAAGTAGATACCCCATACCCCTTTGACAGCTGTGATAAATATGGGTCATGCCCCCACCTCCCCCCAAACAGTGCCCCAGGACCTCTCCCCAGGCAAGTCGATGATGGAAGACACCAGAGTACTCCCCAACCCCCCAATGAAAATAGACATTCTATTTGAGCAAGTGTTACCAAAAAATAGGTGAGAAAACAATACTCCAGTCCTAACGACTGCACTATAACCACTTTACTTGGCATGATGATAGCCATGCTGCCCACCAACCACTCTCATCATACCTCGCCCCTCCTGCCCAAACCCGAGTCAACAAGCAATAAACATTAGAAAAAATAGGGAGGAGGAGGATGGTGCTCCCCGCAAATCATGCCACTCGAAAAACAACTTATTCATCAGGCCACAACTTCAGTGCAAGTCCAAATAATTGGAGATAGCTCCACATAATGACTGAGCATTGTAAAATTCTAACAGAGTTTATAAATCTAAGAGCCCTTAATATCTGGAACCAAAATAGACATCCTGCATACATTAATAACTGAAATGCTAACAGGTCTCCCAACTGCAGGACAGGTATCAGGACTGAAACGTATAGACAAAAGACATGTCCGGAGCTGACTATTTCAGGAGCAGGGAGAACTACCTATACTCAAAAACATAAGGCCCCCAGTGCTCTGGGAAAAACATTGTACACATCCTGTGTTCCATAATAAATCGAAAACAAAGAGAAAAGGATAGCTGCAATCCAGTAAAACCAAAGCTGGTACTAAATACCAATAAACAGTAATCCAACAGTCCAAAAGGCTCAGCAATCGAAAGTAGTGTAGTTCAAGGTCCACAGTTCACTACAGGTATCTCACAAGCAAGACATGCTCTTGCAATAATGCCGAATGGCCACTGGGTGTCACTTCGATTTGTCATTTAAAGAGATCTGGGAACATGTGTCTGCAGGATGCATTTGCAACTTCTACGGTTTCACAGGAATGCCAGTGCCCATCTTGCTGCACTTGCAAAGTTGCTGGATATTGAACCCTGAATTTTATGCCTACAGATATGAACTTATTCACAATGGGATGGAGTGCTGACCTTTTCTGACGCACTGTGTATGGTAAGTCTTGTGCCACTCTTATTTTCTTGTTGGCCCATTGGATAACTTTGATATCTTCGAACTTGCTTAAGACATGCTGTTTATCGAGAAAATTCAACATCTTGAAGAGCAAAGCTCTGGGTGGGGAGTCTGCAGGGGGCATAGGCCTCAGGGAGCGGTGCACACATTCGATAAAGTATGCTGGGCCATTAGGAAAGGGCCCCACCAATTTTTCACAAAGCTTCTGGGCAAACCGTATAGGTGTGGTGCCCTCTTCTCCTTCTGGGAGGCCTAATAAAACTAAATTATTACCCCTCAACTGTCTCTCGAGGTCCTCCAGCTTCTCCTCCATTTTTTTTAGCCTCTGCCGAATCAGGACAATGTCAGGCTCCAACCTGATCCTCCAATCGTCTAATATCGAGGTGCGGGCCTCATTATCTGCAGTGCGGGTAGTAAGTTGTTCAACTGAGACTCTCATATTGCAGAATTCGGAGGCGAGCATAGTCAGGGTGTCCTTCATTGGAGCCAATTCTTCAGGAAACTTTTTCTCGGTGAGTACATCCTGGGACTGGATTTGCAAAGCCTGTTCCTCCCCTTGAGCTTTAGCCAGCTTGGTGGCTTTCTCCTTCACTGATGTGCTCAGTGGGGTATGTTTCAATGCTGCTTTTTTCATTTCCACATCCATTTTTAACTTTAAACAGCTCAAAATTGCTGCTGAACAAAACCACAATGTTGCACACACTAATCTCAAGCACCGGGGTGGCTAAACTAAGCAAATTGATCAATCTGAGTGGGAGCAATGAGGGAGCTACAAATCCGAGCTTCTTAGAAGGCAGCCATCATGCCGGAAGCGTGGTCCATTCATGTCTGTTGCTGCTATCCCTTACTGCCATTACCCTCCCCCACCGACACCCCCCCACTCAGCACCCACCACCCTACACCCTCTCTACCCTTACTTACCTACCTACTGGGGGTCCAATGCCATAATCCTCTCTGGACCAGAGACACATCTTCACTCTTCAACATTAGACTGGGACTTAGGAAATTGTAATTTTCTGAGAGTGTAGCTTAAAAGAAAGTTGTGGTTCTAATAAACACAAAGAGGCACAGGATTGCAGACAATGCACTCCTGTTTACTGTTGAACAGTAGCAAAAAAAAAAACGCAAAATATATTTACCACCCCATTGGTCACAGGCTTGTAGTAGAAGCTACTAAAGATAGAATCTCCAGACCAGTTTGCAGTCCAAAGGATATCTCCAAACAGACATAGAAACATAGAATCTGATGGCAGATAAGGACCGCTTGGCCCACCTAGTCTGCCCATTTCCCTACCTAACGGATAAGCTGCAGATCCTAGTTAACCAACAGCCTACTTCCTACTACCCCCCACTAGAATTGCCTTATGTCTGTGCCATGCATTCTTGAATTCCCCCACTGTTTTGACTCTCGACCTCCTCAGGAAGGCTGTTCCATGCATTTACAACCTCTCTGTGAAGAAATGCTTCCTCACATTATCTCTGAGCCATCCGCCTCTATCTTCAAATTGTGCCCCTTGTTCTTGCACATCTCTTTTTCTGAAAGATGCTACCTCTTGGACTTTGTTGATACCCTTGAGGTATTTGAAAGTTTCTATCATGTCCCCTCCTCCCTCCTTTCCTCGAGGCTATACATCTTAAGCTCCTTTAGTCTTTCTTCATATGTCTCCTGGTGCAGACCCTGCACCCTTTTGGTTGCCCTCCTCTTAACAGCCTTCACCCTGTCTATGTCTTTGTGGAGATGGGATCTCCAGAACTTACACAGTACTCCAGATGTGGTCTTACCAACTGTCTGCACAGAGGGCCAACAACTTCCTGTTTACTACTGCTAATGCCTCTCCTTATGCATCCCAGTATCCCCCCAGCCCTCCTTACTGCCTTCTCACATTGCTTGCCCACCTTTAGGTCATCTGATATGACTACCCCCAGGTCCCTTTCCATTTTTGTTGTTGTCAGTATCTCACCCCCCATTGTGTACTCTTCCCCTGGGTTTTTGTTTCCCAGGTGCATTACTTTGCACTTCTTTGCATTGAATCTAAGCTGCCATACATTTGACCATTCCTCCAACCTTGCCAAGTCCTTTTTCATCCTTTTCACCCCACCTTGCATATCAACCCTGTTGCAGATCTTTGTGTCATCTGCAAAGAGACATACTTTTCCTTCCAGTCCCTCTGCAATGTCACTTATATAGACATTAAAAAGGACTGGCCCCAGTACTGAACCCTGCGGTACACCACTAGTAACCCCCCTTTCTTCACTGTTGACTTCATTTACTATTACCCTCTGTATCCTGTTGTCCAGCCAGTGTTTTACCCATGCTACCACCTTGGGACCCACTCCCAGGCTGGCTAATTTGTTTGTTAATCTTTTGTGTGGGACTGTGTCAAATTGCCTTGCTAAAGTCTAGGCAGGCCATGTCTACAGCCCTTCCCTGGTCTACTACTTTGGTCACCCATTCAAAGAAATCAATTAGATTTGTCTGACATGTCCTTCCCACTGTGAATCCATGCTGCCTTGGGTCCTGTGCCCCACTGGCCTCTAGATACATAGATACATAGATACATAGACAGTGTCGGCAGATAAGGGCCTATGGCCCACCTAGTCTGCCCATTTGAGCTTGTAAGTTCAGTTTGTTTTCCTAGAAGTCTGTTTCCCCTTACCCCTGCCCTCTAGAATTCCTTTATGTCTATCCCATGTATTCTTAAATCCCGTGATTGTTTCAGCCCCCACCACTTCCTCTGGCAGAGGTGTTCACTTGTCCACCACCCGTTCTGTGAAGAAATTCTTTCTCATGTTTCCTCTGAATCGTCCTCCCTCCAACTTCATCCCATGCCCTCTGGTCCTGAAACATCTTTTCGCTTAAAAATAGTGTTTTCCTGCACCCTGTTCCTCCCTGTAAGATACTTGTATGTCTCTATCATATCCCTCTCTCCTCCCTCTCCTCCAGGGTACATGTTCAGTTCCTTCAACCTGTCTTCATAGGACTTGTGATGCAACCCATGCACCATCTTTGTTGCCCTCCTCTGAACCTTCTCTACCCTGTCTATGTCCTTACGTGAGTATGGTCTCAGAACTGTACACTGTACTCCAGGTGGGGCCTCACTAGTGTCTTGTATAGCGAATTATGACCTCCCTTTTCCTGCTGGTGATGCCCTGCCATACATCCCAGCATCCTATTTGCTTTACCTGATGCCTTGTCACACTGTTTCCCTACTTGAGGTCATCAGAGATGACAACCCCAAGATCCCTTTCCTGCTTGGTGCATGCTATATCCTCACCCCCAACTGATATATTGTGCCAGGGTTTTTGGACCCCATATGCATTATTTTGCACTTCTTTGCATTGAATTTCAACTGCCAAACCCTTGACCATTCTTCAAGTTTCTGCAGGTCCCTTCTCATTTTGTCTACACCCTCTGGTGTGTCTACTCTGTTACAGAGCTTTGTGTCATCAACAAACAGTGAAATTCTGCCTTCTAGATCCTGTGCAATGTCACTGATGAAGATGTTGAATAGGACCGGTCCCAGCACTGATCCCTGTGGTACCCCACTGGTTACTCTTCCCTCTGTGGAGTGACAGCCATTTACCACCACCCTCTGTGTCCTGCCACCCAGCCAGTTACCTACCACCACACTACTGTCCTGCCCACACCCATATTCCCCAGTTTGTGTAATAGTCTTCTATGGCACAGTGTCAAAGGCCTTGCTGAAGTCCAGATAGGCCATGTCCACTGCCCCCTTGATCCACCTCCTAGTCACCCAGTCAAAAAATTCAATGAGGTTGGTCTGACATGGCCTCCCCTGGTGAAACCATGCTGCCTTAGGTCCTGTAGTCCATTGACAACCAGATGTTCCACCAATCTCTCCTTCAGTAGTGCTTCCATGATCTTTGCCACTACGAGGTGAGGCTGACTGGTCTGTAGTTCCCTGCTTCCTCTTTGTTCCCACTTTTGTATAAGGGACTACATCTGCTGTCCTCCAGTCTTTGGGTACCTCCCTGTTTCCAGTGATTGGCTGAACAGGATAGCCAGAGTTCAGCCACCACCTCTCTTAGTTCTTTAAGGACCCTGGGTGCACCCCATCTGGCCCATTGCTTTATCAGCTCTTATTACTTCCAGTTCCTTCAGGACCCTTTCTCGTGTAAAGGGACTTGTGTCCATTCTGCCCATTCTCACCCTTGTACTCCTTCAGACCCATTACCCCCTCTTCCTTAGTAAAGACTGAGCAGAAATACCTGTTCAATATGTCAGCTTTATTGTTGTCATCCTCCACGTGGCCCATCCTCCCCCTTCAGTCTCACTATCCCTCCCTTTGTCTTTCTTTTTCACTTATGTACCTGTAAAGGTTTGTCCCTTTACCCACTGATTTTGCAATGTGTTCTTCTGTCTGAGCTTTGGCTTCCCTTACTGACTTCCTGCCTCCCTTTGTTTCTCCTGGTACTTCTCCCTATCCCCTTCTGCCTGTGTCTTTTGTATTGCCTGAATGCAATCTTTTTGGCTTTCACTTTCTTTGCTACCTCTTTGGAAAACCATAATGGTCTCCTCTTCCTTTTCCTCTTGCTAACCTGCTTAATGCATAATTCTGTTGTTCTTATAATCCCCATTTAAATACTGCCCCTGTTCCTCAACCCGATTCCTGTCCCATTCCCTTAATGCCTCTTTCAAGTATCTCCCATTTTCCCAAAGTCTGCCCCCTAAAATCCAGGATACGTGTTTTGTGTGGTTTGGTTCTGCTCTTTCTGTGATTTCAAACCACAATGACTGGTGGTCACTGTTGCCAGGTGCTCCCCACTGTTACCCCATCACACTGTCCCTGTTTGTAGCACAAGGTCCAGTATTGCCTTCTGCGAGTTGGTTCCATGACCAGTTGTGAGGGAAGGCACCCTGAAGGAGTCAGGATAAATCTGCTCCTAGTTGATGCTGCTGCTGGGATGCTCCAGTCCACGTCTGGTATATTGAAGTCTCCAACCAGTACTACCTCACCCTTGTCTGCCATCCTTTGGATGGCTAGCATCAGCTCCCTACCTGTTTCTTCCTCCTGGGCTGGTGGTCTATAGACCACACCTGTGCGGATGGCTGGCCCCATTTTCCTTTCCAGCTTAACCCACAGTATCTCTCCCCCATTTTGTTCCTCCTGGATCTGTGTGGCCCTTATGTCATTTTTCACATACAGTGCCACTCCTCCTCCCTTCATAGGTACTCAACAATTCTTTCCTTCAGAAGTGATTCCATCATTTTCCCTACCACTGAGGTCAAATTGACAGGTCTGTAGTTTCTTACCTCTGTCTTGCGCCCACTTTTGTGAAGGGGAATCACATCTGCCCTCCTCCAGTCCTCAGGTACCACACCATCCTCCCATGATTTATTAAAAAGGGTAGTCAGTGGTGTTACTAGTTCTTCCCTTAGTTCCTTTAGAATTCCTGGGTGAATCCCATCAGGCCCCATTGCTTTATCCACCTTCAGTTTTAGAAGTTCGTTCAGAACCCTTTCTTCTGTGAAAGGACTAATATCAACCCCCCTATCCAGAGTGCTTCTGTTGACTGGATTATGTACAGTATCTCCCCCTGCTTTTCCATTGTGAATACTGAGCAGAAGTATTCATTCGGTATCCCTGCTTTTTCACTGTCACTCTCTGCCCAACCACCCTTCTCTTTATTCAGCCTCATTATCCCTGCCTTAGTCTTTCTTTGCTCCCTAATGTACCTATAAAAGGTTCTATCTCCCTTCTTAACTGAGTTGGCTATCCTTTCCTCAGTTTGGGCCTTTGCTATTCTGACTGCCTTCCCCTCTTCCTTCTGCTTTAACTGGTACAGTTCTCTGTCCTGCTCCTTCTGTGTTTCCTTATACTTCCTGAATGCTATCTTTTTATCCCTAACCTTCCCCGCCACTTCTTTTGAGAACTTTAGTGGTTTTCTCTTTCGTTTTGATTTGTTTATTTGCTTTACACAAAGGCTTGTTGCCTCTGTGATGGTGTTTTTTTTTTTTATCATCTCTCCTTGGACTTTATCATCTCTCCTTGGCCTCCTGAGCTGCTCCCCTGTTCGAGGACATCCAGCTGCCACCTGCCTCTGCCGCAGATACCCAGACTCTGTGGCTCCCCCCCCACAGCAGGGCCGGAGGGAGTCCCACTCATAACTCCCCACAGAGCATGGATCAAGGTGGGTGCCATGGTGAAACTGCGGACGGCCATCAATCCACTCACTTCAGGCACCATTTTTCCTGGTTTTCTCCCTCTGTCCCTTCAGTGCATGCTCAGACAGTGCCCACAGTCTCCACTGGGGGCCACTGCTGAGCGATGTGTTCCTGGATCCCACCCCCAGAGAGGAGAGTAGTCCTTCAGATACTCAATCCTCTCTGCCTCCTGCTGACCCCCGACACCCCGAGTCCGTTCCCGAACCCGGGTCACCAGCATGGGCCGAGGTAAGGCGCCAGCGTTTCAACACTCTACTCCACCGGGCCGGCCTGTGATGCCAGTTTTGATGTTTCCTCATTGTTGCTCCACCCCACCTTCTTGCCTGTTTGCTAGTGCTTTTCTGAAGCACTCTCCCATTTTGACAAAATTAGCCTTCCTGAAGTCCATTACCTTCACTTTTGTATGGCTTTACTCTACAGCTAAGTTTATCGTGAACCACACTGTTTGGGTCACTTTTTCCCAGATGGCAACCCACTTCTAGATCTGAGGTCCTCTCTCTGTCTCCATTTGTGAGTACCAGGTCTAAGATTGCTCCCTCTTGAGAGGGTTCCAAAACTAGCTGTCTTAGGCATGCCCCTGTAGGGCATTGAGAATGGCCCTGCTCTTGGATGTGGCTGAAGCAAAGGTGCTCCAGTTAATATCTGGCATATTCAGGTCCCCCATCAGCAATATTTCGCCATTTCTCTGCCATCCTAAGGATGCCTTCTATCATTTCCTAGTCCATTTCCTCCCCCTGAGATGGGGGGTCTGTATACAACCCCTATGCAGATTGTGGTGCCATTTCCAGTTGCCAGGGTGACCCACAGTGCCTCCTCTCCTCCCTGTTTACCCTTTAGTTCTGTTGCTTTTATCTCTTCCCTTACATAGAGAGCTACTCCTCCTCCTCCTCTTCTACCCTCTCTGTCCCTCCTGTAGACTGTGTACCCTGGTATGTTGACATCCCAGTCATGGTTCTCTGTGTACCATGTTTCTGTGACTGCCACGACATCCAGGCATCCATGTTCCAACAAGGCCTCCATTTTGGGGAGCTTTTTACCTAGACTACGGGCATTGGTACTCATTACCCTCCATTTTTTATGGCCTTATTTCTTTTTGCTCCATCCCTGTCCTTGTTGCCTTTGTCTTTTTCTCCATTTACCCCTGCCCTTCTCCCTATCAGCTGCTATATCTTGGTGTTTACCTCACTAACTACCCTGATTTTGGGGGGGGGGGCTCGAATTTCCCCTTCTCCTTTTCAGTGCCTCCCTGTTGGCTAGTTTAAATGCTTGCCAATGAAGCATTTAAACCTGTCACCTAGGATCCTAGTTCCCCTCCTGGACAGATGCAGACCATCGCGCCAGTATAGGCCTGCATCCCTCCAGGTGGGAGCCCCAGTCTCCAATGAAGCCAAATCCTTGAGCTCTGCACCAGTTTTTCAACCAGTCATTGAATCCCATGGTGCAGAGTACCCTCGCCTCAGCCATGCCATAGACAGATAGCACTTCTGAGAAAGTTACCGTGTGTGCTACTTGTCTAAGGCCCCTCCCCAACTCCACAGACTCCTGTTTCAAATATCGCTTGCCCAAACTATGGAATGATCTACCTGCAGACATCAGGCTTACCTCTAACCCAAGACTCCTAAACCCACTTCTCCACACACATTTCTCCGACACATGCACCTGCTACCAGTAGTCTTGAGCTATAAGCCCCATGTGCCCCAGATTCGTGATGCACCGTTTATTCCCCCCTGCTGCATCATAGGGTCAGTATATGTTCTAAGTATTGCTTTGCTTCCGCGTGCCTAATCGTGTGTTTTCTCATACTGCCCGTGTACCTCAATGTCCTCCGCCTTGTATATACTCTGTACCTATGTTAAAACTATGTAAATACCTGTACTGAAGTACTCTTTGTAATTCCCCCAGGTCGCATCTGGAAATGAGCGGTCCCCCCGCTCAGTATGCTTTCCTGGTTAATCTCTTAAATAAATAAATAAATAAATAACTTATCATAACAGCGATTGGGGCTGAGGGGGATACTACACTATAGAAATGGGGATTGGGAGGTGTTTTATTTTTTACAGTGATCGGGGCTGGGGGGGGGACTGTGTACCCAGCCCTAGACTGTGCCCGGGGCACCAACCTACCCTGTACATAGTTAAAGCAGGGTTTTGAAAGCTTAACTATGTTCCGGCACAGCCAATCATTTTTAGGCTTTGGGGGGGTTCAATATTGTGATGTGTGACTTATACATGGGGGACCCCTTATTTGCATAGGTGCATCACAATATTGTGCCCTGCGGTGCAGTTGGAGGTGCGTGGCACATCGGTGGCCTTTGAATATGGCATGCCCCAAAGGCCCTCACAAGTACAGTGATGCGCAGTGCATCTTGTCTAAATATGTGGGCCTGCATTGGAAAATTGAGGTCAAAATGTGGGAGCACACTAAAAATTAGGTGATTACCTCTCAGCTGGCCTGCCCTGGGCAAATATAGTCTAAAAATGTGTAAAAACAGGACACCACTGAAAATTAGATATTGCATCTCATCTGGTCTATCCTGGATACATATTTAGTAAAAATGGGTAAAAGCAGGACCCTCTGTATTGCAGAGTCCCCACTGAACTGTGCATCTCTGTTGCTCGATCCTGAGAAATACATTGTAAAAGCTGGACCCCACTGAAAATGTAACTTGTCTTTCAGCTGCACTGTCCTGGGTAAATACATTATAAAAATGGGTAAAAACAGGGCCCTATCAAAAATAAAATATTGCATCCTGGCTGTACTATCCTGGGCAAACACAGTGTAAAAAGTGGAAAAAACAGGACCCCACCGAAAACAAAAGAACACCTGAGCCATGCTACCCTGGGTAAATGCAGTACAAAAATGTGTCAAAGTAAGACCCCACTGACAATGAGGTATTGTATCTCAGCTGGGTTATCCTGGGTAAATATATTGCACAACTGTGTAAAAGCATGACACTACAGCAGAACCCCGCTGAAAAGGAGATGCTGCATCTAAAATTATCTGTCCCCTCCCAAAAAAACATTATAAAAGTAGGATCACACAAAAAACAAGATATTGCATGTCACTTCTACTATCCTGAGTAAATGAATGCAGTATAAAGGTACTGTATATAAAACCAGGGCCCCATTGCAGAGTGGTGCATTCCATCTCATTTCTTCAATCTCGAGTAAATATTTAGTAAGAAATGTGTACAAGCAGGAGCCAGTAGAGCAGCATGTAAGCAGACATTCGGCATTGACAAATGTTTGTGTCCACCAGTGGTGGAGCCAGAGGGGGGGCTGGGGGGTGGTCACCCCTCCTGGCTGCCCCAGTGTGAGTAGTGGTACCCCACCACCATTTTTATTCAATGTTTAGTGCCCATTGTGGAGACCATGATTGACTGAAAGGCTCCCTGGCTTCCAAATGCTTCCAAACCTGGCTCCGCCACTGATGTGCCCTGTCCCAACTTCATGTTCAGAGTAGGGCTATGCAGAATGCAGAAGTCCGCCAGCAGAATCAGTGCAAACTGGCAATTCTGCTTCCAAAATGCTTTTCAGAATTTCTTTTTGGCAAGACCAAACATAGAAAATTGCCTGCTGAAGGAGGCTTCATGATCTGTGTAGTCTGCCCTGAGGGGTGGTACATGCACCCATCCTCCCCTTGTTCCCAGCTTTCTTAAAGGGGCATTGTCAACCCTTTTTGCATTTATTTCTAATTGAAAACCTATATTTTATGATTGCTTACTTTCTCTAAAATTCATTGATGCAGCTTGTTGTTTTTTTCTTTGTTTCATTTCTAAGCAGATCTGAAATGCATGCTAATGGTATAATTATACTAAAACCTGTTTTAAGATCTGTGATTTACTCTTCTTGCATACTTTAACTTTAGGAACACCCCATAACAATGCAGCCACTCATTAGGCAACAGTCTCCTCTCCTCCCACCACAATGTTAGTGGCTAGACTCTGTTGGGGTGTTCCCATGTTCAGGAAAGATGCAGTGGGTGTTGATCAAAAAAGGTAAATAAAAATATTTTTGTGTGGTAACACCAGTATGGTAGGCAGTCTGTTTTTCACTTTTTAAAAGAAAAAAAAGGAACCAGAATCAATCTGCCAGCTACTTTGACAATCTCTACAGAATATGACCAATCATTAAATGTGGTTTTTAAACTAAAGTCCCTTTGAGGCTTAACTCATTGTACCCAATAGCTCTGTATGAAGTCCGAATCATCCATTGATTCTCCTGATACAAAATGGCCACAGAGGGTATAATGAATTAAGGAGGTTGACAGTGTCCCTTTAAGCAGACTTTTACGTCTCTTCCATTTCCTCATGAATACCTCCACCATTTCCTGCACTGACCACCTCTGTGGGCATCCTACTCCACTTTTCCACTACCTGATCTGTGAAGAATCACTTTCTAATGTCCTATTTAAATCTACCCATCCACCCCACCAGTTTTTTCTTGTACCCTTTGTGTTAATGTTGCTTCTGTGCATGCAGTTATATGTTTCAGTCATATCCCTTCTCTCCCTCCAGGCCTCCAATGAGTACTTGTTGAGGATGTCTAGTCTCTGCACATATGTCATACCCTGCTGGCCATGTGTCACCTTCGTCACCCTCTGCGCTGACTCCCGTTTGCTTATGTCTTTCAGGAGATGGGGATTTTTTTTCCTTAATGCTTTGTAACTGAATATGTAAAATGTAGCTGCAGAGCTCTGAAAACGATGTATAACTTATATCCTCTTATCAGTGACAACCTTACTATGTATCTGGGTCACCAATGGACATATGCAAGCTAAGTAATCAACGGAAAATTTGTTACTGTTACTGCTGTTTCAAACACCAACAAATGACTCCCTTGAAAATTAGGGGATGTCTAAAGAGGCTATCCTAGTGAGGAAGATTTCAAAATAAAAAGGTGGAATGTAGAATGAATCGGCTCCTACAAGTACAGTACCTTTAAAAGGCTGTTCAAAAAGCCACCCTATTAACTAGATGCTGAAGGGTGGCGGGGCAGCATAGTTGCACAATGCGGAAAAGCTGATATTGACTAAGAGTAACTGTGAAAAGTGTGGATGTTCTTGTGTGTTTTTTCATGTTTTAAGAATGTTGTGCCAGGAATTATTTATTGAATTGTCCCATGGTGACTAACTTGAGGAGAGAGAGAGAAAGAAAGAGAGTGAGAGAAGGGGGGGGGGGCAGAAATATTTTGTATTAGCATTTTGCAGCTTTGTACGAGGGCTAAGTTTTAAATATATGGCACAGCTGTCACTGTGATTCATCACATTCAGTATTATCACAGCATGCTGTGTTGCAGACCGTGCTAAACTGCAGATGGCTTTTATGGGCTCTAAAAAATTGACAGAAGGTTCTAAGTATTACTGCTTAAGTAAACAAGTTCTTTGAGGCAGCTGACGTGCAGTAGTGGTGGTAAAAAAGAGATATGTTTGTAAAGCTGACTGGAAAAGCTTTTTAACAGCTGGCTCTGGTTCGAACATACCTTATAATACTGCCATTGGAGTTCGGCACTGCTGTAAACATATTTTTTGACTACTAGTTATTTTCTAAAGTGATGGCAAGTTAATTCGCTAAACCAGGATCCCACCGTAGGTCTGAGTGTCGCTGCATTATTTTAGCCATTAGAAGCCAAGGAAACGCAATCAAATTAGTATAGAAGCAATGTGACTTTTGCAAGATCTTTGATTCTGCTCCACACAGAAGACTAATTAAAAAACTGGGTGACCGGGAGACTGGGGGATAAACTAACCATGTGGATAAAGAATTGGCTGGGGGACAGGATGCAGAGGGTAGACTTCAGTGGGGTACACTCAAAGCTCAGAGGAGTCACAAGTGGATACCACAGGGTTTGGTTCTGGGACTCAGAAGCTAACATTACAGTGCCTACTTAACCCTATATACAGGCACTACCATGCCTGTATAATATATATAAATAATATTTGATAGCAAAGTGTTGTACATAAGGAAATATTACCAATGAGGGGCCTAACTCATAAATCCACAAATATTTTGCAGATGTATGGGACTTTACTATTAGATGCTTTATATATTACATAAGGCTGGACACAAAATAGAGGGTTTGGAAGTTTATTATAGTTGTACTGTAATAAGGTGGTTGCTAGATATGTTAATAGTGTTGTAATAAAGTGGTTGTTACATATGTTAATAGTGTTTTAATTAGGTGGCTATTAAAAATGTTGTAATAAGGTGTATATTTCTAACCCCAGGAATCCCTTACTAATGTGTTACAAATAGCAATCAGGTCCACTGAGCTGAATGCCCTAGAGATTTAGAATGTTATGCTAATTAAAGACTGTTCATTGAAATTAGAATGAAGTTCAAACTCTGGTGGGTGTTTTCACCTCCCCTAGCAACCCAACAGCAGATTTGTTTCTCTGCTGTAGGGAGCAATCACCCTGATGTATAGCTCCTCCCTTCTGGCCTTGAGAATCCTTCATTATTTTAATTTATTTATTAATTAGTAGTTTTTAAATTGAAAGGGAAACTGTCACATACTGGAGCACTTAGTTGTTCAGTAGTGCCCCACACACCTATTCTAGGTAACTGTCATGTTTCTTGCTTCCGAGGTATAGTTAATTTGCAACTGCAGCAAGCTTTGGTGCTGGCTGGCTGCAGGCTCAATTTTGCGGCACTTGTGATATCGCTGTGTTGCTGCTGACGTCAGTGATGGGCTCCATCAGACAGCAGCCATCAGTATGGTGAATACTTACCCATGCTTGCCATGCTGCCTGAAAACTGGACATAGAAGTATGTGAACAGGCATTCCAGCTGCGGGAAACTATATGAATGTGCCTTCCCGCTCCCAGGCTCTGGTTCCCCACCAGTTGCCTATGTAGGAGGGTGTTTTGTTGCTATGATAAGGAGGAGGAAGGTGAACCCCCTGGAATAAGAGGGTTTTCTAGATCAAGAACATAACTCCCTCACAAGCCTTCAGAGGATTAGGCCTCATATTCCTCTTTTATAGGGCAAATAGTAAACACATTCAACATCTCCTCGCATGTATCGGATGAAGATGAAGAGGAAATAGAATTTATGAATTATATGGGCTGGCTGGCACCTACCAAAAGAGTGCTACCCCCCCATCCAAATCCTTCCAAAAAGTAATTGTAAAGAATTACTGCATGTCAGCAACTATCTCAGTTGCTGGCAGTGATGAACAGTTGAAGGAAAGTATCAGGCAGTGAGACAGGTACCTATATGCCCACTCTGATCTCGAGGGAGTGGTACAGGTTGCTGCCTGTGAAAAGGCTAAGATACACTTCTCTACCCAATGCTGAGAGGGATTCCAATAAGTTGGCTACAAGACCAAAAAACGTGTATAACACAGCGACCCTGCACCTCAAGCAGGCAGCTACTACACCTCTGATGTCATTCTGGTGTCCTACATACTCTGTATGTTCAAAAGCGTAGAGTTTTGTCTGTAAATCCCTGTTGGTCCAATAAAAGGTATCAAATCATCTATTTTGTGCATCTTATTGTACAAGGACCAATACGACAATAGACAATTTGTCTTAATAATAAATGTGAGGGAGGAGAAATCTGTAGAAGACCAATGAAATGCAAGTGGAACAGTGTCTATATATTAAGTTTTCCAAAGTTTTCCAAGAGTCATCAGCAGCTCTTTAGAGGAAAGCAGCCATAATCTCAGAAAGTGTTTCTGTAGTTGCTTACCTGCTGTAGTTGTGCACATTTCTTTCCCTGCAGTTTTCAGTTGTTCTTTAATTTTGAATTCCTCCCCCCAGCCCCCCCACCTTAGCGTGGCACCATGTCTTCGGTCGGAGCAGTTGTTGCCGCAACTGTTATGCAAATGAGCCGACAGTGCTTGCTCCTGTGCACCAGTGGGTGCTTTCCGATAGGTCAGTCGAGTCTGTACCGCGGGTTCACCCATGAAGCAGTCTCGCGATGTTACTATGGCGGTAGCACTCAAACGCGTTCTTGTGCAGCACTTCCTTGTCTGTACTTCCTGAAGGAAAGTTTTAAAATGTGTTCCCAAATTACTGTTTTTTGCTGATAATTGGTCTGCTGTCACGCATTATTGTGTGTGCTTGTTGCTGCTAATTTGATTGTGTTTCAGCAGCCATAAACTGTTTCTTTTGGGCTGAATGACTATTCTGGAATGAGCCTGTGACCACGTTATTGTGAAACAGAGCAGTGTAGAATCAAGTTTGCAGGTGACAATAATCTGGACAGATTTTTCACACTTCAGTTTAACTGTTCGCTGGCTGAAGCGTTTGCATAATGGCAACAGGTGGTCCTAGCGTTGTAATTGCCACACATTATGAGTCCCACAGTGATAGTGATAATGAAAGTGACACGGGTAGTGATAGTGGACTTCGGATGTGCTATATGAAATGTTGAATCTTAGTGTCAGCTCTGGAATACAGCCCTACATGTTTGAGCCGAGGAGAAGCCATAGGGCTTCACAGTCTGCAGGTATCACAACTGACAGGTCAATTTCTGCTAATCATGACCATGAGCAGTCCATGCAGGACAGACTAACAGATTTACTGTAGTGTACACGTGGCAACTGTACCTTGATGCCAACAGTGTGGGAATCACTACATTGCCAGGAGGTGTCGCACCATCTTGGGGATAAGCTAGATGGCTTGAGCTGCATCTCACAGCATCCACAGTTCCAGGTTGCCTGCCTTGATCCCTTTGTAGTTCGTCTGGCTTTGACTACCATTTGCGCCTGCTACAGGCACCCTCATCCACCTGAACCTGCTCCCAATAGGTAATTATATGGACTTCATTTCATGTCACTATTTTTTCATGATCAGCAGGCAACGTTTCATTACTGTTCATGTGCTGTGACTGCACTTTGGCGGTGAGCATCAGGAACGTAGTCATGGGTGTGCAAGTGTTGACTGTTGTCCTGTGCCCTGAGGTCTAGGTTGGCCACAGTAGGAGTTTGCAGTCCTTTTATGGTATGATAGTTTGCCACAGCTCATGGTGTGTCTCAAGGTGTGTGCTCGGGTGATGTAAAAGTACATGCCATGTGTATGTGTGTGGGGGGGGGCAGTGGTGCCTGCTGCTGCTTCTGTTCCTTCATTTACTGTTCTTTGTATTCATTGGCAGCATGATAATGTCAGTACACTTCAATGGAATGGTCACAGTCAGTTATATGTATTTCTGCTCCAGTGCTGGCAATGCATTGCTGTGTATCTGCAAGTATTTCAAGGCTGCTCAGGGCAGCTCACACCAGCTGACCTATGGGTACATATTGCAGTCACAGTGCAGTTGGAGTGTTCACAGATAGTTTGACATGCACATACCAACTTTAGATTGTGGTAATTGACTTGTGTAGTTAACCACTTCTTACTGTGTAACTTTGGTGTCACTTACAGGCAGTCTGTGGTTTCTGCCTTGGTGATCGGTATGTGTGTAATCTTTTATGTGACTTAACATTTGGTTACTGGCTGTGGAATGAATTTCTGCTGTCATCAGTTCACCATTTGCTGAACAGAGGGCAGCAGCCACTCAGAGCAGCACTGAACACCACTGTAACATTAAGGTGTGAGGGCAAGAGGAGGCGGACTTGGGTCAGTCATTACAGTAACAAAGTGCATTTACCCGCTATGACCAGAAGAAGAGGAGAATGAGGGGAACATATGAGGGGTGGAGGAAGAAAGGGGTGAGAGTAGACAGAGAGGGGGGAGGATGGTAGGAGAAAGAGCCATAAATACATGAGGGAGGGGGCATGGGGTGTGAGTAAGCAGGAGACCTGTATGCTGCTTTAGCCTGGCTCAGGAGAGGCAGGGCATGGAGCATTAGCTGCTTATTTGTGGGGATAATGCACACAAGGGAGAGATGTTTGTTTGGACCAGGTGGGCATGGCTGCTGGTGTGTCACAAATCATTGACAGGTCATGACAGAGTGCAGCTTATGACATCCACATTGTAGAGGGAGTAGGGACATGGCTGGGGGGAGGGAGGTCAGAAAGAAGGTCCAGGACTAGCATGAAGGGATTAGGACCTTGGTGGAGACAATGGTGGTGGGGGAGAGGTGAAGGTGGTCCTGTTCCTGGATTCCATGATGAGGGGTAGCCAGTGGGAGGGGGAGGTTAAAGACAGTGTACTCATGAACAAATGTACCCTTGCCCTGTCCATGCTGAAGGCCAAATTCATGGTACACCAAATGGCTAAGGAATGCGGAATCTCCCTTGAGTTAGTGGTGCACCTGGGAGCAAACTACAGCTGTTGATAGTGAACTTCAGATACAGGCGATGTTTCAGGAGCTTGCCTAGGTCTAGCATTCTACAGGATGGTTGGACTCTTTCCATGAAATAATGCCACTGCCAAGGGCAAGTGTGGAGAACAAGCAGCAAATTACAGTGCTGAACCACTTGGTCAGGGAGTGGTGTGGTGCCAGGGGGATTGGCTTGTGGCGGACTGTGGTGCAACATGTAAGGATAAGAGCTTCTACGCTACAGATAGTCTACACCTCATGTTGGAGGTGAGGTGAATTAGGAAACTGAAACTCACTTGATTTAGCCACTAGAGGTGGTGTTTAAACTTCTAAAGGGAAGAGGGACACAGGGAGGGAGCTATAGTGCAGTGCTGTGCTGAGGAGGCAGTATAGCACAGTGGTCTAAGGCTCTGAGCTGCAAATCTGGTGACATCCAGCAGACCAGACCTGGGTTTGAATCCCACAGCTTCCACTTGCATACTGTGTGACCCTGAGCAAGTCACTTAACTTCCTTGTGCTCCCAGGTCGCACCTGGAAACAAGCTCTGGCTTAGTGTGCCTTTCCTGGTTAAACAATTTCCCCCTTATTCCAGGATAACCATTTAAAAGGCACAGTCATGGAACTACTAAGGGGATAACATGGTACGGTGCATGGACAAAGGGCGGTGTGCGTGGGTACAGTGCAGGCAACTGCACAGGGTCACATAGGCTGTGGATGTGGGTGGGGTAAGGAGTGGAAGATGGTGCTGATCAACGCCAGCACCTTAGGTAACAGGATGCCTGAGCTCCAAGAAATGTTAGGCGAGGATGCACCCAATGTGGAAGCAGTCACTGATATGTGGCCATTGGGAATTAAAGCTTGAAGGCCACACAATGTTCATGAAAGATTGGGTGGTGGGGTACCAGTGATATTCAGAAATGGCATTGGTATTGCAGGAGTGCAGGAGGATGAGGGGGATGTAGAGGTGATTTGTCACCCTGCAGATGCAGTGTTTAAGGTGGATACAAATAGGGGTTGTGTACAGACCTCAAATGCTAGCGGAGGTGCTGGAGTAGTGCCTGGTGGCTAATACTATGGGCCAGTGTAGGTTGGGCAAAGGTACGGCTATGGTACTGGGGCACATAAATATGGCTGTGGCAGACTGTGGGACTATGATGTCCCAGGTTGCCAGCGAGCATAGTTTGCTGGATGCATTCCAAATCCAGCAGGTGTGGGAGCCAGCTATGTAAGGCCGTACAGTGGATGTGGTCATAACACACAGTGATCAGATTAGGGTCTTGAAGATCGGACACTAGTTGGCATGGAGCAACCATATCACTGTCTTTTTTTTTCTCCACCTGGGGGGAGGAAAACCGTACAAAGACTGTGTTCACTGAATTTAGGGTTTTGTACTTCAGAGTCATGGGGATGTTTCCTAAGGGTAGTTGGACCAGATCAGGCCAGATATGGATGCTGGCAGCAGGTGGGAGATCATTCAGAAGGTGGTGCAGTATGGTACCATTACGTGTCCAAGGGTGAGGCTTAAATACAGTAGGGACAGAAAACCGTGTTTCTGGACCTGGGAGGTCCAGGAGGTGATGACTGATACAAAGGTTGCCTTTGTGTGCCTAAAACACTTGAGGGGAGAAAGGGAGCATGACGGCTATGAACTGAGGTCCAGGAGGGTCACCAGTGTGGCAAGATCAGATAAGATAAGGATGGAGCAAGACCTGACCATGGATATCAGGAATGGTAGCAAAGGGTTCTTTACATACAAAGGGGAGAGAAGGAAAGCGATGGGTCACATCAGCAGGATTACAACTCTGAAGGGATTGGCACAGGAGGGGGTGAGCAGGGTGAGGTATTAAATGAGTACTTTGCTTCAGTCTTTACCATGGGTGGTATGGTGCCAATACAGCTTCTCATGAGGGACAGTGAACAAATTGTGAGGCAAGTTCACAGTGGGGTGGGTTTCGTGCCTGTAGTGGCAGGTGAGGGTATTGACAAGCACATGCATAGCGGAGGGTATGGGGAGGTAGAAATCACAGAGGATCGGGTGAGGGTTGCCCTCCGTTCTCTAAGGACTGAGAAAGGTGTTGGACCTGAAAAAATCCATGTTATGGTGTTGAAGGAAGTAGCGGATGTTCTGGCATACCCCTTGGCGGTACTTTTCAATAACTTACTGACAATAGGATGGGTGCCCCTGACTGGAGGGTGGCCCATGTTGTTCATATCCATAAGGGTGGTTCGATAGAAGAGATGAGTAAGTACAGGCTCAGTAGGTTGACGTCAGTGTTGTGCAAGGTGATGTAGGGTATCATAAAGGAAAGGCTTGTGGGTCAGCTGGAACAGATGGGGCATCTTGATGACACTTAGAATGGGTTTCTCCCAGGGAAATACTATACCAGGCAGGCTGCTCCTCAATCCCGATTGCAATTACTGCAAAATACCTGGGAGCACACACAGCAGCTTCAGTTCCTGACATACCGAGCGCGATTCAGCAATTTCTCCAGTCTTCTACAGGGTGAGCCTGGTTTCCACACTTCTAGTGCTTCTTTCTCCTCACAACTCAGATTCAGTCCAAACTGGCACTCACAAAGGCTGCAGACCGAAACTCAGGGCCTCACACGCACATCCTGCGTGAAACTATACACCGCAGAAACACACAGCTCCTTCTCTCTTCACTGCCACAACTGATTTGATCTTTCCAGTCACAGAGCAGGGCATTTCCTTTAGCTCCACACTATTCTGTTGGCTGATTCAGCTGTCACTCACAATAAGACTCCCTCTGTTGGTAGAAAAAGGCGCCAAGGTCAAAACTACATTTCCCAGAGTCACTGCCCATACAGTCCCCTTGTGGCTGGCTCAAATTAAGAGTCCAAGTTCTGATTCGTCCACAGGCTCCACTTTAGGGCTCCCTTAACCCAATTGGCCCAGCACAGCAGTTTAGGTCCAAAATGGAGAAGTAACACACACAGAGTCCCAGCTGCAATAAAGGCAGGTTAGGCAAACTACAATTTTGCTAATGCTTTAAATGATTACAGGCAAACAGTGACAGCTTTCAGATGGGCTCCATTTGCACCTTCAGCGACAGCAAAATGGAGTGATTACTCCCAGCTCGGGTGGGATTCAAGCATTAAATACATAGTCCCCCTATACAATCTAGTTAAGTCTGCAAGCAGACAGCTCTTAAAGAGACAGTATGTGGAGGCTCAAATAGCACTCACTTGCAACCACAGTTAAGCAGCTCAGATGGCGAACACCACCCAGGCTTGGAGCATTCAGGCAAGCTCCTGGAAGACTTTTGGGAACCCCCATTTGCCGGGGGGTTACAATGCTTTTTAATACATGCAACTTTTTCCGTCACTCGACTCACCTCTGTGGCTACACACCCAGCAGCGTGCCCCGACATCATGCTACATCCACATCTTCCCTCTTGGCTTCCCCTCCATGGCACATCACTGAGAAGCCCACAACTCAGCTCACCTCAAACCGGATCCAGCATCTGTGGATGCGCCATTCAATCATGGTCAGTGCATCCCCACCGCAGGCAACGACCAACAATGGCGCATCCATGGACGCAGAATCTGGTTTGAGGTGAGCCGAGTTGTGGGCTTCTCACTGATGTGCCATGGAGGGGAAGGCAAGGGGGAAGATGTGAATGCAGCCTGATGTCAGGGCACGCTGCTGGGTGAATAGCCACAGAGGTGAGCTGACTGTGACACAAATACTTGGATGAACAGCCTTATACCATTTTCCTCTCTTTTTTGTTTTCCCCATGGAGCAGGGTGCCAATCACGACGACAGGAGAGCACGCACGCCTCCGCACGCATTCCCTCTCCCAGTTGACAGTGTTTTTTTGGCTCCCCCCCAGCCTCTACTATGGTCCAGTCTGGAACTGACCACTGGCCAACCCCCTCTGGGGAGGAGATCAGTACCTCCCATTCCCAATCATTACCCTCAGCTCCTCCCTCTCCACAGGCCCATGGTCCATCTCGAACTGTGGTCGGTGGCATGGCATGACATAAGACGTCCTCAACTCAGCCATCATCAAACCCCTGCCATCATTGGTGGGTATTTAATATTTTTTTTTTTTGTACACCGCTGACTGATGACCTCGGCCCTCCAGTGCGACCGGGTATCGTTTTACACATTGACATACAGCATACTGAACTGTGCATTTCACAAACAATGGACATCTTTTTCCACAGGTTTTATGTTGCGTGTCTCAGGCTCATTGATATCAATGTGTTGTCACTGACGTATACCACGCCACTTTCCCTAAGATGTTATTATTTGCAGAACATACCCATGGCCTCACCATAGTTGTAGTGAACTGGCAAGCATATCGCTGCCACCACCCCTGTTGTTACTGTTTATCGGCTGTTACCCTTCTTGTTGTAAAACTGTATGGGCTTGTTCACCAACACATTTGTTCATCTTTGCAATCAATAGTTGTCCAGCTGTACTATACTGCTTGCTGCGTCAGCATCAGTACAGCACTGTATTTTGCTCAATGTACGAACATGATATGACCATTGACCCCTCAAAAAACAGTGCAGTGTACCATTCCCACAAATGTGTAATGGACAAACGGACCTATTCAGTTGTATGTAAAGTTTGATACAAAGATTTTATGACGGGTTTGACTTCAATTTAATTGTTGATAAACATTGGTTTGAGTTCTGTATGAGTAATTTGAAAAAATTATAACAGCAATGTCATGTCAACATTTACATATAACCGTGTTCTTTATAGGAGAAAAATGAACAACAAATGTTTAATTTGTCATTGTTGCTGAAGTACAGTATTGTAGCAATAAGTAATGCCACGAAAACAAAATAATTAAACATTACTTAATGCAGTTAATACATCGACTATCAGGTTTCATCAATGGCGTCAACCTACGCACTGGCCACAGTCAGTGAGTACAAAAAGAGTAAAAGGAACACCATCACTAGAACAACAACTGTTTTTTAAACTTTGTTTTACCATGAGAGACACAGTATGCCTACAGCTTGTTTACATAGGAAACCATGGACCAGGGGGAAGTTAAGTGAATTGCTCAGGGTCACACGGTATGCAAGTAGAGGCTGTGGGATTCATGTTTGCAGCTCAGAGCCTTAAACCACTGTGCTATACTGCCTCTTAAACCACTGCACTATACTGCATTGGAGGAGAAAAGACCAGGCGGAGTAGGGGGAAAACTGTTTTAATAGTTGTGAACTGTATTATAAAAGGAGTTACATGGTGGAGAAGAGGAGACCAAGGGGATAAAATAGTGGTGGAATGTCTGCCAGGTCTGACGTCTGGCAAGGTAATTCATTGTATGCCCTCAAGGTGGAGGGAAATGGATGACAAAAGTAATGTGATCTGTGCTGCATGAAAGTGTACTAGGCGATGGTGCATGATGGGATGGCCCCAAGGGTGTTAAGGGAAATAAAGGACATACTGACTGTACCATTTACTGCACTCTTCATTAAGTCCATGGAGACTGTGGTGTTCCTGGAAGAAGGAAAATGTGTTTCCGCTGCATAAGGGGGGAAGGAAGGAGGGGGGATGGGTTAAATTACATGCCCGTGATCTTGACATTGGTGGTAGGCAAGAACATGGACAAAGTAATGAAATGTAGGATTAGCAGCTACCAGGAGGAAACAGGCCTGATGGATCCAAGACAACATGGTTTTTACAGCAACAAACATGGTAAAGGGGCTCAGCCACCTATCCTATGAAGAAAAGTTCCGAGATTTTAACATGTAGTACCTGGGACAGAGCTGGGATAATGGGGAGCATGATTGACACCTGGAAGTCCCTTAAGGGTATAAACCGGGTGCCAGTGGAAAGTGTCTTCCAGCTGAAGGGTAATCCAAGGCCAGGTAGGCATGGCGTGCAGGTGGAGTGGTGGTGGCAGTTAAGGGTTAACATTAGGAAATACTATTTTGTACGAAGAGTGGTGGATAAGTTGCATAGGCTCCCGGACAGTGCTTGGATAGGTGACAGTGGAGGGATTCAAAAGGGCTTGAGACAGACACAGAGGAGTGTTGAGGATGTGGGGTGCATGTCCTACCATATAGATGGACAAATGGGCAGACTGGGTGGGCCTGTCGGTCCTTTTCTGCCATCACACTTGAATGTAAGCCATGGTGTTTATGTTTTCCGTTTGTAGCCATAAAGCTATGCGCTATGCTGCTCACCACTGTACACATGGTACTGGTATAACTGGGCAAGGGAGACTGTATGTACTGTGATGAGAACAACGTACTACTACTGTACAAATACCTGCAATCAGAGTTCACTATGGTGTGCATTGTGTAAGCAGCATAACAGTGGTCGACATTAAAAATATGTCACTTGCATCAGCACATGTCATGGTTGTGTCTGCATGGCTACTTTTGTGAGAAACGAGAATAATGACTCTTGAGTAATTCCTCTGTCAGGACGTGGCACAGGGGTTATGTTTCTTGGTAATTCAGGCTTCTCGATCTCAGGAACACTCGTTAGTTGGCCTCTTTTCAATAGAACAACATCATCTAGCATGCAGTCCAGAAAGTGGTAAGATTTCCGTTCATACACTGGCCTTGTTATCCACCTCTTGGTGTGCTTTGAAAACAGAAAGTCATGTTTCTGACGTCCTTTATTTGGTCCCACACTGCATATTGTCAATGGTTGATTGCAGTTTTCAGAATAATCCAGCATGGCTAGCTACGTCCGAGCAACCATCCCTCCATATGAGAAATTCTGGTGCCTCGGACAGTATTTGTTTAAAAGGGAATGGAAAACTTCAAGCTTCCCTGTATGGCAAAACTCCGTAACCTTGCCTATGTCTTTTAACAATCTACTGTCCATCACAATTGACTTGAAGGCATCATATGCTACTGACCCCTTCTCAAGCCGGCACATTTCACGTAGTGTGTCCTCATCCAGTTCTCCATGATCGCAACCACAAAAAACTAGTCCCACAATCCAGGTGTGACTGTTTGTAGTGTGCTCCAGAACGGAGACCCACTTCTCATGAAGTAGTGCTGCATTTCCTTGACAGGAAGATGAAGACCACCAAAAGTGGTTAACTACTGATCTTATCCATGGCACGAGGTCCTGGCAGTGTCGCTGCTTGCCTTTGGCAACAAGTTTCTTTATGATGGATTTAGCGACATGCCAGACATCATACTGATGAAATATTCTGACAAACATAGATTTCTTGTACATTACCGAAGAAATCTGTGGATGTCTATCCGTGGCAATGGTTTTGATTGTAATGCCTTCATCCAAGATCTTGTTAAGCGCTCTGAGGAACCCCTCCTTCTCCATGCAGTTGGAGTTCGCAACTTCTGTCACTTGAACTAGCTTCGACTCGAGAATCTGGTTTGTGGTCATCTCCATGATTGTATAAGTACAATACTTTGCACAGCGACCTGGTGAGTCGCAACGACCATCACCAATCACTGTTACTTGCCGTCCAGCCATCTAAATCAGATTTTTTGATTTTTCAGTACCCCGCATGTAATTTATTATGGGGACTAGGTATTGCCATTGGATTCACAGATACTGAGTCGGCGACAGACAGGGAACATGGATGCATTTCATGAACTCGGCAATACATTTGTAAGTATTACCACTGAACAGCACTGCTGCACTGACAAGCAAATTACCAGCACTCATCTTTCCTATGAGTGGTGTAGACCTCCATGTGAAGGTGTGAGACTTGGCACAGAAAAATTCACATACGAATATTGTGCCTCATACATAGAATTTTATGAGCAGCAGTGGTAGTTTGCTCATGTTACATATGATCATTTGAAATAGCACAGACAGCTGACTCTTAAACACAATCAGTTTCTGCTCATTAGCAATACTACTTGAACACCTTGACTCCTCCAAGAGGTCTGCGTCTTCAGAATCTGAGTCAGTGGACATTTCACTGCCGGGAGAAAACATAGACACTTCGGCCTCACAAGAGTCGCTGAGTTCTGAAGTCAAGAATGACAGTTCAATGCTCTCCTGACCATGTGGCAGGTCATGAGATTTAACAGGGGTTGACGTCATTCTGGGCTTCCGTATACCACCCCCATTCTTTGATGGTTGCTGATGTTCAGATGATGCATTATCATGTTTGGTCTTGCAGTTTGAAGATATAGGTGACAAAGAAGAAGGACGCGAGTATATGTGGTCTTTAAGTACATTCTTGGGTGATTCCGTCCACTGGCAGGCAAAGTCGCTTGTGAGAACCTGGCACTGCACTCCAACAGATGCTGTTTCTCGATCCATGCTGATGGCTGAAAACATGGAACTTGTTGCAGCGGTATCAACAACGTTGTCCCAAGGAAGAACAAACTGATGTGTGCTCACCTCTGTGTTCACTGGATCGATGTTCCAGTTAGACAAACATGTGTCCTGAGGTGCATCAGCGGTCTGTACAGTTGCATCACCATGCAACACCTGTGGAGACAAACACAAAAATATTGAGAAGGAAACAGTTTTCTTCAATTCATGAACCACATGGTTTTTTGTACTTGCAAGTGTGGACATGTTTTGGTAGTTTACCCTTTGACGCTTCAAGGATCCTCCATTGTCAGTGTATGGTGAGCACTTTGTAGTCACTGAAGGAACTGCATCAGGTTTCAGGGAATGAAAGCTCTTCAGTGGACCTTTGTAGCATGAAATAAAAGAGAAATACATTGTCAGCTGTGGATACATTACAAGCATGTGTCATAAAGTGAAACACTGTTAATGCTAATTAACACAAGCCATACTTCACAACAATTTTGTGCCAGATGTGTGAAACTGTGTGTGTGTGTGTGTGTGTGCTTAAACTGGAATGCATGTTCGTCGTGGTGTCATTGAGGGTTTAGGTACTGTACGCCACACCGGTCACCACAATGGCAAACCATGCTCAGCAACAATCATGAGGCACAAGGGGTCAGCAGGAGAGAGAGAGAGAGAGAAAGAGAGAGGATCAAGCATCTGGAGTACAGCTATCATCTCTGAGGGAGGGATCCACGGCCAGCACAGCTTGGCATCATCCCAGGGTGGAAGACGGAAGCACTGCGCAGCATGGTTGGTGAAGTAGAGGGTATGGAGAGGTGATGCATCTGAGGATGTCATTGCACACCCAAGGTATGGGATGGAGAGGGGAGTGATATAAAACAAGCAGAAAAAATGACAGTCTATGACAGTCTACCATGTGAGGTGACAGCGACCTCCAGGGGCTGATGGTACACATGCCCTAATCCGTCCATAAATCAGACTCTACCCCCTGGTGATCACCGGCATACTCATGGGGGGAGAACAACAGCGAGGGGGGGAAAAAAAAGGCATGCATTCTACAACCTACGTTGACAATGGGAAGACATGGTGCTGATCTCCAATGTTCCGAGATGGCTAGATGGAAGAGGGAATAATCAGAAGTAATGTGTATTTTAATAGCATGAAGTAATATGAATGTGACATTGAAAGTCTGCAATGCGTACATTTGTAATGCGATTGACTACATGCTAGAGGACTTGTCTCGTGTCTGTTACTTACTGGGAGTAGTGCGAGTACTGTTTCAGCTTCATTAATCTTCACAAAGTGCCATTCATAAAAAGCCCAACATGAAGCCGGAGAATGTCATGCCATCCATAAACAGGAATTCATCAGTAGGGTTGTGTTATTCGGGCCATAGAACAAGATGTATTACACCATTGGAAACAGCCATTTTGCACGATTATCATGACACATCTGTTGTCACTCTGCACCAAGCAACATGTGAGTAGCTGTTGCGCAGCACAACAAAGCTTGATGCACATGTAACACATGAGATGAATAATCCATGTAGGTCAGGTACATGGTGGTGGACGTTGCGGAATGTGGCCGCAAACTGACATGTTAGGCAGATGCTTCAATGCCCTCAGACCATCTGGCTAACATCATCACATATTGCGGAGGAAATATATTGAAGAAACTGAATGCCATTTCCTCAACATCTAACAGAAGCACCTATACCGAAGAGGGTGGTTGGGCCATGGAAAGTCATGTACAGAAATGATCGCAGTCTCTGGGACAAGATCACAGACCTGCATGCAACAGTAACTGAGTCGAAACTGGACATAGTCATTAGAGGAACCTGGTTCAGCAATACTCACACTTGGGAGACTTCAGTTCCCAGCTATACACTGTTCAGAAGAGACCGAGGTTCAAAAATGGGAGGTGTAGTGGCCCTTTATGTCAATGAAAATATCAGAGCTAAAGAAATGCAGAATACAGATAAGGAAGTCACAAGAACAGGCATCTTTGGTTGGTTACACAGGGTGCGGGGCAGACGTAATATTGGATTGATCATGGATGTTCAGAGGATGCACAGTGGGTTTCCACTTGGCAGTTCTTACAGAGGAGCTGTAGGGGATTAGAAGGAAGCTGGTGGTGGGTGTGGGGAGGGATGGGGGAATAAGAACAATATGATGGTATACTGGGACACAATGGTCTGTGAGGATAAAAAAACACAGCCTACACTCACTTAAAGCGCTGGGAGAAGGGAGGGTATGACTTGCTGTACAGGAGTGTCACTAGGGTGGTGAGATACTGGACAAGGCGAGGATGGACAAAAACCTGACCAGTGATATCCGGAGGGGGGTGAAAATGATTTCCTTACATACATAGCAGAGAAAAGGAAAGTGAGGGCACACATCAGAAGGATTATGAGTAGGGAAGAGATAAGCTCGGGAAGCAGGGGAGCAAGCAGAGGTACTAAATTAGATGGTTAATCTCTCCCTGGTGGACCAGTGGACCGATTCCCAGCGCCCAGTCACAGGCATAGGTTACTATCCCTGGCATTCCAGTGGTACTCCCCAATCAACCCACCCACTGTGTTCCCCGCCACCCTGCATCCACCCCAGTCAGCATCGGGTGGCAGCTCCCCACCCGCAAGCCGCCTGGCCGCCCGCAAACTGACAGCATACAGTAGGGCTGTATGCCTATTGATCCACTGCACTGGCCAATGGGCATGCAGACCACCCTGTACTACACAGTCGATATGTGAATGAGCGGCCCATTCACGCCGCCGGGACGCTCAATATGGTCTGCATGCCCGTTAGCCAGTGCAGTGGACCAATGGGCGCACAGCCCATTGTATGCTGTTAGTCGGTGGGCGGCCGGGCTGCTTGCAGGTGGGGAGCTGCTGCCCTCCGCTGACTGGGGTGGATGCAGGGTGGCGGAGGACACAGTGGGCAGGTGGGGTGGTGGGGTACCCCTGGAACGCCAGCGATAGTAATCTATGCCCACGATCAGGCGCTGGTGATAGGTCCAGTGGACCACCAGGGAGATTTTAACCATATGCCCGTGATTGGGCAAAGGGGTAGGGTCCACTGGACCACCAGGGTGTTCATTTACAGATGCCCATGATCAAGCGATGAAAGAACTGTGATCCGGCCAGGGCCATGGGGTCATTGTTTAGGGAGGTTGGGTGGCCACCAATGGCAGGTGGCTGCTGTGTTGTGCCCAGCAATATGGCAGCCTGCCTGTGTGTTCCCTGTTCACACGGACACAGTATTGCACCCCCCCCGAGTGACGCAATGCAGTCTTGTGCCTGCATCTGTGCCACATATCCCGGGCTGAATATCAGGATGTGCTGCTTATGCATGTGCATGCCCCCCCCACACTTGCACCACATACATTACAGGTTCACCCTAGCGCATAGGGGGTTGTGCATGGTGCAGCGCTGTTGCGCCATGCGCAACACCTTTAAATATCCCACCCATGGTGAACAATGAAGAGAAACAGAATACGTGAGTAGGGTGCTGGTAGAAATGAGGGTAGGGATAAAGTGGTGAATGACACATGCAGACACGTAACCCAGCATGCCACAGGATAGTCCTAAGTAGATGTGAATGAAATGGCTTTCTTTTACATATGTATATACTGGAAAAATATTGTTCATTAAGGTGTTCTGCCATAACCAGTGTGCAGGTAACTGGTGTGTAAACTAAGGCAAATGAGAAAGCCACACATATGCTTTTACAAAGCAATATGGAATGGTAGACGGTCACACTTGAACATTCAGAAAACATAAATGGCATGTAATTGGTGGGTGTAACTGCATATATCATAAAGCAGCAAAACAACAGGTCACTGCAGAGACTAAACCACCATCCAGAACACTGACAAGGTGTTAATATGCTAATAAACATATGTTATTTTGCATGAACTGTAAAGTTACTAATTTTTTTTCTCCAATTATTTTTATCCTCCTACTGGCAGGTCCACCTCATCATCCGCCAAGCCTACTGAGCTCAGGGTGTTTCGGGGGCTTCTAGCGCCGTGCATGCCCCATCACATCCCCGGAGTAGGTCCAGTGGCATTATTCTTTCCTGCCTACACTGTTCCCTCTGTTTTCTCCAATGAACTACTCTGGGACCCCCAGAAGTGGTAGGCGCATACACGTGAAGGCACACACGCACACCGCTGCTCCGGACCGGGTCCACTCAACCCTCCCCATCGACCAGTGTCTAAGCTCTCTCATGGCACCATCCCTCCAGCCTCCACCAGAGGGCAGCCAAGCTCCGAGAGAGCTGGGTACCTCCTGCCATGGCAGAGCACTGCCTACTGGCAGCCTATGACATCCTCTCCCTGCACCCCTGCTGGCCTCCAATGACCCTTGCTCATTCCCGAGCCCAGTTTGCCACCATGGAGCAAGGTGTGGCATCCTGCTTGTCAACCCTCAGCACCACCAGGATGTCTTAAAGTTAGTAATTTGAATTAAAAAGAAGTGGTGGTGTTTTGGTAATGATTTCATGGCCATGCAGTGCATCACACAGCTAACATCCTGAAGGTATACCACCCATCACCTTCTTCCATTAGCAAAAGTGCACGTACCTCACATGTGTTAGCTTTCTATATGGCGCAGCTCCAAAAAATATGCTTCCCAGTGCACTTGGTCACTGATCAAACTATGGAAGGTAATACCCTTGACCTGCTACCAAGGTACAATATGTAATGTAAATGAGGGTGGAAGAACCATTGGCAGAAAGCGACCATAACAAAAAAAAAGGTAACACCTGCACATGTGTAGAGAGGTGTTACTGTGGGAATGCAGCACAAAGGGGCCGAAGTTCAGGAAATTAAGCAGAGCATGGAAATATGCTCACCATGCAAGGCAGGGGTAAAAGATACATACTGGCATAGTGTTTCCGTGTGGAACAGGATACATAAAATGCATGGCAGCTACAGGGCACAAATTGGACTAAAGTCACAGTGCAGCAGGAAGTCAGTGGCTAAGGAAAGAGGAGATGGGGGGGGCACAGGGAGGGGTGCCCTGCTTAAGGAACTGTGCATGATATGGGGTGGACAAGGTAATGCAGGGAGGGACAAAAGCAGGTATGGAGGAGGGAGGGAACGGTGGTCATCAGTGCATTCACCTGTGTGAGTGGGGTGACCGTGTTTATGGGGAAGTAGTAAATATGGAATGGAATTGTTGCTGTAAGAGAAGGGTAAGTGGTTGTCAAGGACAGGTATGACACATGAAATAGAAGGCAGAGGGGGCCTTTGAACCAGGTGGGGATACGGTGATCGTCACAGGCATAGCATGTGGAAGGGAACTGAGTGAGATAAACAGGTCAGGGAGTGGGAAGACCTGGGGAAGGCTGTTGCCCTTGTTCACGGTACAAAAGCAGGAATGGACTACAGCGCCATAATACAAAATGGAAGAGGTGATGGAAGTCATATCACTGCGACATAAGGGTTACAGTGGGAGGAACAACACGGATTTGGCAGGAAGGGGAGGGAACAACCATGGCTCAGTTTTGAAAGGTCACACCTGTGTTACTGTCCTTTGAAGTACCGCACAGCACAACAGTAAACAGCAACATAAAATTACTACAGAGATAAGAGATCTTTTAGGAAATAGTCAGCATCAGTAAAATGCTCGGAGCACACCATGTTGTGCTTCTTAGGAAGAAAACTGTCAGCACTAAGGTCAGCTTGATTGAGGACACCGATCCACTGACTCTTTAACAGTTCTGCAGTGGGAAAACGATGGAAACGGACTTTATGATCAGACTTTGTCTTCCCCGAGGTGTTAGCACAACCTGTCACCATGCATGTCGGCATTGTAGCTACACAAGTTTCCTAATCAAAGCAAAATGCGCAAATGTAAATGATAGCACGACGCATCAGATCACTTCACAGAAGATTTGTCTGACACTGTAAAGCAAAGGCGGGCACTGCTATAAAAAATAGATAAACAGAAAATAATGTACTGCTGGCTGTGTGGCGCTTGATGCTAGCCGCGACTTGGAGTGCGGGAAGAGCATGTCAATAGTGTCACTACATGCGGAAGTAAACGGCATGAACGTGCACGTGTAAACTGTGGGCGTGTGCACAAAGTAGCAGGGGAGCATGCACAAACTTCGCTTCTGGTGCGGCAGCAAGTGGGAAATGGCGCTCCAGTACACAGACTGCATGGATAGACTCTGGCAGCAAAAATGACAGATACAGACGAGAGGCTAGTGCAACATGAAAAATAAATACAGCGATTAGACATTGGGTGCACTCACTTACTCACAAAGGGAGTACTGGCTGTTTTGGGCTGCTTTCCTTTAAATGTCACTTGGAAAACTAGTCAGAAGGGCCACAAAAGAAACTAGTGAAAAAACATCAGAAACAGCACAAACTACAAAGGAGTTGTAAAGTTCACAAAACAGTTTAACGTTGACCTGAAGCTGCATATGGGCTCAAATTAGATTGCTCTGGTTTGTGAAATGTAAAAGGGGATCCATGTAGTTTCAGTGCAAGGGCCCGAATAGTCACCAAGGTATTGGTACAGTGTTGCAGTGGTAACGGCAAACACAAGTGAGCACTACTGTTATTGTTACAGTATGATGCACACTATCACCTTGTCCATCAGGAGGCGCCAATAGCTTTTACAGACAGTATATTGTTCGCATTCCTTTCTCCTTTCCTAGTGGATTGTGCCTGTGTGTGGGTGGCACATAAAAACAAAATATTTTAATCCCTGACTGTTAAACACAACTAAAGCTGTTGACGTTGTACAACTTGATCAAACCGTTCTTCTGTCCATCTATGGAAATGTTTATTCTTTTGTTAAAATAAACAAATGCAGAGACTAGGAGGCTTCAGTGGCCTTATGTTTACTTTGGTCATTCCTTCCAGTACACAACAAATTGTTCATGAGTTGTGCATTTTCCAAAGAAATTTTCCCCTACTCCATGCACATCTTGGATGTAAGAAATTATACTTGTTTGTTTATCACTGAACCTTTACAGCAACAGTATTTGTTAGTGGGAAAACATCTCATCATATAGTTTTTTTTTTGATATATTAATGTATTTCTGGCAAAAACATCAACATAACCATTTATTTTCATTGTATTTAACTACTAAACTGAGATATGGGGTTGTGACGTTTTGAAAGCCCGTGTTCTCTGGTCATACCTACTGTGGATAAATGAAACATTTTGGCATGCTGCTGTACTGTTTGCCATCAGGAATGGATGCCAACAGCCTCCTTATGCAATCACAGTATGAATCCAGTATGTAAAGTCAAAAGGTAAGCGCAAGGAAAGGGTTTTTTAAAAATTGCTAGTCCACTCAGAAAATCAAGTGTTACTATAGGTGACCACCCTCATTCATTCATTCATACTAGTTAGGACACTGCCATGACTAAGACTAGCGTGATCATAACTTCACCCCGGGACCCTACCGAGGCAAAGAGCATAAATATTTATAATTTGGGGGCTTGGGGGGTGGAGGTTGGATGCTATAGGGTGTGTAGGGAGGATTGTCATGTAAACTCAGGGTTGTGGTTGTTGACAGGGTTGGGGGGTTAGTTTGTGATTTGGCACTGGTGGGAGGGTGGGATTTATTTACAATGTGACATTCTTGTAATTTAAAAACAACTTCAGAGGGGGCTGAGGGGAGGAGGGAGGTTGGGTATTATAAGAGAGGTTGGGCAGCAGGTTACCTAATCAGAGGGTGGGGGTAGGCGGGTGTATAAGCTGCTGGGGTACACTAGGACTTTTCAACATAGAACTGAATGATGGATTTCAGATGAGGATATCCGAGGATAATCCGAGATCTGGTTGTTGGATTGGATTTTGCACTATCCAGTCATCCCCTACTACAAGCCATAATGTTCCAGTATTCCAGCTCCAGAGTTGAGTGTGCTTCAGTACCTACTGAGCCACTGGCAGTGAACACTGTGTATGTTCAGAAGAGACCGAGGTGTAAAAAAAAAAGAGGAGGGGAGTGGCCCTTTATGTCAATGAAAATATCAAAGCTACAGAAATTCAGAATACATATAAGGAGCTAGAAGAACTGTGGGTCACCCTGGAGACAGGAAATGGGACAGCCATACGAACTGGGGTTGTCTACAGGCCTCCATACCAGGGGGAGGATATAGACATATTACTGCTAGAAGATTTACAAAACATGACAGCTAAAGAGGATGTTGATAATGGGAGACTTCAACATTCCAGATACAGATTGGTCAGTACCAGCAGAAACATCTGCCAGAACTAGACAAATAGTGGATTCCCTGCGGGGGGGGTCAAACAACTGGTAAAACAACCCACAAGAGAAAGGGCTATCCTAGATCTAGTACTGACTAACTGGGAAAGGATCACAGATCTCCAGGTAGAAGGTCACCTGGGGGCAAGTGACCATCACCTGGTATGGTTCAGTTTGGCCACTAGAACTAAATCATCCCATTCCAAGGGAAAAATATGGGACTTCAGAGGAGCTGACTTTGATAAGATGGCCAACAGAGTTAAGCTAGTCCAGGCAAGAAGATATACAGGCGAGAGGGTACAGGCAAAGTGGGCAAGCATTAAGGATGCAATACTTGAAGCAACATCCCATTGTGTTAGGGAGAAAAGCAAGAGCAAAAGAAGGAGGAAACCACTTTGGTTCTTAAAAACAGTTGCAGAAAAGATCAGAGTCAAAAGGCTGGCCTTCAGGAAATATAAGGGAATGCAGCAGGACGCAGATAGAGAGGCATACCAAACTTCCCTAAGGGAGCAGGGAAGGCAGTAAGGCAGGCAAAGGCCCAAACTGAGGAAAGACAAGCACAAACAATAAAAGAAGGGGACAAGACTTTTTATAGATACATTAGTGAAAAGAGAAAGTCCAGAGGGGTATTGCTAAGATCAAAGGGGATAAGGGGGAATGTGTGGAGGAAGACCAAGGAAAAGCATATATCCTAAATAGATACTTCTGCTCAGTATTTACTGAGGAGAAGGTAGGGCAGGGCCCACAGCTCAGCACCATGGACACAGGGAAGAGGGAGGTGTACACAAGTCCCTTCTCAAAAGAAAGGATCCTACAACAGCTTGCTAAGCTCAGGGTGGACAAGGCAATAGGACCTGATGGCATACATCCCTAGGTACTAAAGGAGCTAAGGGTAGAACTAGCAGAGCCATTATCAGAACTGTTTAGTGAGTCTCTGAGCACAGGAGAGGTCCCAGAAGACTGGAGAAGGGCTCATGTGATCCCACTGCACAAGAGTGGTAGCAGGGAACTGCAGACCAGTCAGTCTTACCTCAGTAGTGGGTAAGATTATGGAGGCACTCCTTAAGGAAAGGATAGTGCAACATCTGGAATCCATAGGAGCACAGGATCCAAGACAACATGGGTTTACAACAAGAAGGTCCTGTCAAACTAATCTCATAGATTTCTTTGACTGGGTAACCAGAGTGGTGAACCAAGGGGTGCAGCTGATGTTGCCTACCTTGACATCAGGAAAGCTTTCGATATTGTTCCACATGCAAGATTGATTAATAAGCTGGATAGGCTCAGAAGTTGGTCAACTGGGTGGGAAACTGGTTGGCAGGCAGAGAACAGAGAGTGGTGGTAAATTATATGCAGTCAGAAGAGATGCAAGTCACAAGTGGCGTACCTCAGGGATCAGTCCTGGGGCCAGTCCTCTTCAGTATCTTCATCAGTGACATTGCAGATGGACTGGAGGGTGAGTTTGTCTGTTTGCAGATGACACCAAAATCTGCAACAGAGTAGATGATCCAGATGGGGAGGGCAGAATGAGAGAAGATATGTATAAACTGGCAAAATAGTCAGAAGAGTGGCAACTGGGGTTTTACGCAAAGAAGTGCAAGATCATGCACATAGTGACGAGAAACTCTGAAGCCATCTATAGGTTGGGAGGGGAGTTGCTAGCAATCACAAGGGAAGAAAGAGACTTGGGCGTCATCATCACAGATTACCTGAAATCATCCAAGCAGACCACTAAAGTAGTAGGTAAGGCTAGGGGGATGTTGGGGTGTATTAGTAGGGATATCACAAGTCGTAAGAGGAAGGTAACAATTCCTCTTTACAAGACACTGGTTAGGCCCCATCTGGAGTACTGCATGCAGTACTGGAGGCCGCACCTGCACAAGGACATTAACAAAATGGAGACAGCCCAGAGAAGGGCAACCAAAATGGTGTAGGGACTGCATCAGAAAACATATGAGGACAGATTAATGAAGCTCAATATGTATACCCTAGAGCAAAGGAGGGAGAGAAGTGATATGATCAAAACATTCAAACATGTTAAGGGTATTAACAAGGTGAAAGAGTCTAAGAAGTTTCAATATAAGAAAATAGCAGGACATGAGAACACAGCATGAGATCGGAGGGAGGCCGATTAAAGGGTAATGTGAGGAAGTTATTTTTTACAGAAAGGGTGGTGGCTGCATGGAATGGCCTACATCAGGAAGTGGTGGATATGAATACAGTGCAGGGCTTCAAACAGGCATGGGATATGCATGAGTGAGCAATACAGATGAGTAGGAATAGATAGACCACTGACAGAGCAAAAGCCAATGGCACATTCATAAGGTAGAAAAAGAAATGGGCAGACTGGATGGGCCTTGCGGTACTTATCTGCCATCAGCTTCTGTGTTTCTATGTTTGCTATATATTGGTTTAAGTTGCCTTTTGACTTTGTTTCACACTGTATATTTTGCAAAAGTAAATAAATAATTAGCCTAAAGGGTTAGCAGTCTTTTTTTTCAGTTTATGTTTATTCAGTTTCTCAAAATGCATATTAGTTGGAAAATACATAGTTCCAAAAACAGCATTATTTAAAACAAGAAATATCACAGAAAGATATACAGTTCTTCATCCAGCATTGCACATTCAAGGAGATAATACTAGATCTAAAAATCACAAGATGATCACCTGTTGAGCTACTTGCACTATGACCATGGACGTTTTTTGTACCTGCTAGTCTGAAAACAGTCTGTACTGGCACTCAAGGCACAGTGAAATGTCTCATTTGTGACAAAAAGTCAGTGCATTCTACCAAAGCAATGATTTAAACAGATATAGAAAGTCCCCACAGAGGTACACCGAGATATGCCCCCAAAGTCAATATTCTAACACTGAATAACTGTTCATAAATGCAGTCGTGACTTTAATGTGACCTTCATGTTTTTATTTACGTTTACACCAGTGCTGCCTTTCAGAAAAAAAGATCATTTTTAAGAATACCAAAAATAATTTAATAAAAAAACAAGAAAACTACAGAACAATTATAAGCACCAATCCAGCTAGATTAATGCATCAGCTGGGTTGTGTAATGAAATCTAAATAAGTCAGCGGTTCTTATTTGTTGACAAAAAAAAAAAGAATGTATAAATTGCAGTTGCTTAAAATGTTCTTGACCTGTGGGCTGAAGTGCAGAACAAAATCCCTTTTTAAATGCTGCCATGTTTCAAAAGTTGGCCACGCCATGGCATTCCTTCTCTTTCTTTTCATTTTTGTTCAGCATTGAATTTTATGCCCATTAAAGGGACACGGCCAACCTTTTTTACATCATATTATTTTTAGGTAAAAAAAACAACATTTTATGATTGCTTACTTCCTTTAAAATTCATTGCTGTTGCTCTTTGTTTTATCTGCCTCCTTGCTTATTAGAACCAAAATGCCTGGCAATATATAGCTATAAAATATAAAAAATGTAGAAAAAGACTGCACTAAGGAACAAGCAGTGCCTGGTTTCAGAGACAGTTCTGAATGAAGTTTCAAAGCAATATAAACCGGCACCTGCTTAAAGCAAGTATAGCAACAAACCACTCTAATACAGCTCGTGTCATAAACAAAGCCGAGAATGCTGATATCATTCAAAAACCTTTTTAATATTTAAAACTCACTCAGAATATGGCATCAAACAACCAGGATTTCATGTGGAAACAGCAATTCCATACTGCATAAAAGTCCAAAATATTCTTCTTAAATCCACCAGACGCCACAAGAGTTCATGCATAAACGGCTGTGAAAGTCCCAACAGGTGTGAGCAAAAGCAGAGGGTCACTTCCAACAGACATCACCTGACGCGTTTCGCTGTTAGCTTTCTCAAAGGTTAACATCCACAGGTATGCACCTGTATTTAAACACAGTCCTTAAAGGGAAACATACCCCTATTATAAAACATATAAGCAAATCAAACAAACAGATTCATTATTGAAAACCAAAAAATAGTACCTAACTTTGCTTTATTTTTTATATTTAAGAAATGGACGAATCTCAATTCTTTCATTTAAACCAGGTTCATACATAGAGTTTTATTTGGCGACTAGGACAATTAAAGAGCCACCAACGGAGGTGTTAGTCCAGTTAAAGAAATTTATATTAGAATATAACATTTTTTTCTATAAGAATGAGTTCTATTTACAGAAAATGGGTACGGCTATGGGTGCAAGCATGGCACCTAATTATGCCAACCTATATAAGTATGATGAGAAAATCAAGAACATCAAAAAAGCCAAGTTTGAAAGAGATGAAAAAGATTATTTAAGTGATAGAGTATTTAATTGGTCTGTGCAAACCACCAATACTGACAATCAGAATTTGTTACAAGCTGGAGAGCAGTTGAATTGTGTTGCTGCTGCAATAGAGGAACAAGACCAGGATCGTTTTTTAGGGGAGGAAGAGGAACCATGTGCTACAGTGGGGGTCCCACCACCTTCAGCCCTGTGGCGGAGTCAACGAATAAGAAGACAGGATCTACTACAAACGCACCAGAAGAGGAGGTAGAAAGAGGAGGTGAGAGGAGTACCACGGAGAGGATGGAGAGGAGGCGTCGACAGGGCAGGTTTGATGATTAATATTTCAAGTTATGAGTTAAATGAAACTGAGACTGCTGCTTAAATAGAGGTCTTTCCTTTACTCCAACTCAGAGATTTAACCATTTTGAAGCAGTGTGGACCTTCAGAGACTGAGTGCGTAATTTGGGACTCAAAGCCTTTTTTGAGGGGCAGGACCCGGGTGGATCGGAATATGGGTATGATGGATACCTGTTTATCTTATGATACAGCTAAAATATTTAAACCGGTTTCTGATTTTGTCCCCACTTTCTCCTGCTCTGCAGATGTTTTGAAATGCTGTGAGGTAGATTTATGGCTTCTGAATGAAAATTTGGATTTACATTATTATCACAATATTAGTAAAGTTGAACAAGAAGCCTTAGTGAATTTGGGAAAGAACACAGACATTACAATTAAATCTGCAGATAAAGGAGGGGCAATTGTAGTTATGGATACCCTTAAATATGATCAGGAGGTCTTGAGACAACTTTCGGATGTGACTTATTATGAGAAATTAAAATCAGATAAAACTGTAATTTTTAAAAATAGTATAGACACTTATTTGAAACAAATCAGAGATAAAAATCTAATTTCTGAGAGTGTTTATAGGTTTTTGACTGTTGAACATCCTACTAGAGCTACTTTTTATGTGTTGCCTAAAATTCACAAAGATTTAATGAATCCACCAGGTAGGCCGATCGTGTCGGGTAATAATAGCCTGACGGAGCCATTGGCAAAATATGTGGATTCTTTTTTAGTTAAAATTGTTCAAGAACAGGTACCAGCTTATATAAAAGATACAAGTGATATTTTACAGGTACTGGAGGATTTGGCAATAGAAGAAACTAGTATTCTAGTTACACTGGATGTCACATCGCTTTATTCAAATATTCCACATAAACAGGGATTAGAAGCTTCAGAGTTTTATTTGGAGACTAGGACAATTAAAGAGCCACCAACGGAGGTGTTAGTCCAGTTAACAAAATTTATATTAGAATATAACACTTTTTTCTATAAGAATGAGTTCTATTTACAGAAAATGGGTACGGCTATGGGTGCAAGCATGGCACCTAATTATGCCAACCTATACATGGCAAGATGGGAACTGGATATAATTAGGAACTCCAATAACCCTTATCTACACAAAATTGACTTGTGGAGACGCTTTATTGATGATATCATTATGGTGTGGAAAGGGAATCAGGAAGAACTAGTAGAATTTGTGTAATATTTTTGAAAATAGTAATGAACATCTAAGGTTTACTATTAATTCCAGCTACACTGAAATTAACTTTTTGGATCTAAGGATTTACAAGGATGGAGTGGGTGGTGTTAAAACTGACCTTTACACTAAACAATCTGATCGTAATACTATTTTATTGGCTAGTAGTTGTCACCCCAGGCATGTAATTAATGCTATACCTAAAGGTCAATTTATTCGTACTAAAAGAAATTGTAGTGATCCAGATGGATATAATAAAAGGGCAAATGAAATGACTATTAAGTTACAAGATCGTGGGTATAGTTATGAGTTATTGAAAAAAGCGAAATGTGATGTTGATGGATTGATAAGGCAAGATCTATTAGTTGGTAAACAAAGGGTTAATAATCATGATCCACAGACCACATTTGTTACCACCTATAGTCCACAATCTGGGGAAATAGCTAAAATTATAAGGAAACACTGGCATTTGGTTGATTTAGATACTAATTTAAAACAAAAGAATGTTGGTAAACCTAAAATTGTGTTTAGAAGAGGCAAAAATATTAAAGATACTGTAGTACGTTCTGTACAACCAAATGTTGAAAAATCAAAAAATTGGTTAAATAAAACAGTGGAGGGTTGTAACAGATGTGGTAACTGTAAATATTGTTCGTGGGTTAAAACAACAAAAACCTTTAAAAACCATGCAACAGGGGTTGATGTTAAAATAAAAGGTTTTGTTACTTGCAGCACCTCTGGTGTTATATATATCGCAGAATGTTGCTGTAATTGTTTTTACATTGGCAAAACTAAACGTTCTTTTAAAACACGTATAGGTGAACATGTAAGGGCTATTTTGAATGGTGATGAAAAGAATGCTTTAGCTTTACATGTATTGAAAGTAAGTGATAAAAGTTTACATAAATTTACATTTACAGCCATAGAAAAACCTATGCTTACTAAAAGAGGGGGGGATCTGGATAATCTCCTTCTACGTAGGGAACAATACTGGATTTTTGCAATGAGGGCTATGTATGAACCTGGTTTAAATGAAAGAATTGAGATTCGTCCATTTCTTAAATATAAAAAATAAAGCAAAGTTAGGTACTATTTTTTTGTTTTCAATAATGAATTTAATATTATATTTAGTGTTAAAAGAATAGGTTGTTTGTTTATGCAACCATTTATTGGTGCTGTTTAGTGGTGTTACTTAAACTTTTGATAATGACTGTTTGTTTGATTTGCTTATATGTTTTATAATAGGGGTATGTTTCCCTTTAAGGACTGTGTTTAAATACAGGTGCATACCTGTGGATGTTAACCTTTGAGAAAGCTAACAGCGAAACGCGTCAGGTGACGTCTGTTGGAAGCGACCCTCTGCTTTTGCTCACACCTGTTGGGACTTTCACAGCCGTTTATGCATGAACTCTTGTGGCGTCTGGTGGATTTAAGAAGAATATTTTGGACTTTTATGCAATATGGAATTGCTGTTTCCACATGAAATCCTGGTTGTTTGATGCCATATTCTGAGTGAGTTTTAAATATTAAAAAGTTTTTTGAATGATATCAGCATTCTCGGCTTTGTTTATGACACGAGCTGTATTAGAGTGGTTTGCTGCTATACTTGCTTTAAGCAGGTGCCGGTTTATATTGCTTTGAAAATATATAGCTATGCCTGCTTTGTTTTGCTTCAAATCCCCTGATCTACTCTTAGTGCACACTTCCTGAACATTAGAAACACCCTCAAACAGTGCAGCCACTCATGACACACTAGTCTCCTGTATTCTGTTGGGGTCGTTACTGAGTCCAGCCAAGATGCAATGGGAACTGATCAAGAAATGTAAACAAACATATTTTGGTGTGATAGCACCAGTATGGTGGGCAGTCAGTTTTTCACTTTTTAAAAGAAAAAGGGACCTGATCCAAATGGTTCCATGTCATAATAGCGATCAGAAAGCAGTGTTATGGTGAGTGTATATCGCTGAAAAGCAAATCGGCAATATACACTTCAAGGCGACCCGACATCCGGATTTTAAAAAAGTGGTTTTGCTCCCTGCACTCCCCTGAATTAAGATTCTCAACTCCAGAGGGAGGGGCATGTCGAGGAGGGGGCAAAATCCAGATTTTGGCAAAATTGTAAATCCCGCAGCTTGTGGCAGCAGCAAAATACACTCGCTCCTGGTCCCGAAACCAGTACCTGCTGTGCCAGAGCTAGCCACCCACGCCATGGGCAGCAGCAGGTACTCCAGTCCCCTAAAACCCCTTCCCTGTCCCTCCCCTTCCCCTCTTCTGTTCACCCTTCCCCATGGTCGCTTTCCCATACCCTCGCTATTGTGCAAGGTAGCCCAGAATAATAGTGCCCAAAAAGGATCGCTGTTTTTGTAGTCACTCATTTTGGGTCACTATTATCGCTGGATACCATTCAAACTACTAGCTGCATCAACAGTCTCTACAGAAAGTGAACAATCACAAAATGTGTTTTTAAAGCTAGTGACACTTGAGGCCTATGGGGGTTGACAGTGTCCCTTTAAGGGAGCCAGACTGAGAGAATGGGAGACTGTCAAACTCTGTTAAACTGGGGATCATGCTGTGAATTCACAGAAGAACTGTCAGATTGTTCCCACAAAAAAGCATTTTATAAGTCAAAGGAAACTGCTGTAGCACAGAGAAAATTCATCTGATAGGGAACATAAACCTTTATTTCCTTTTATTATAGTATTTTTTATTTTTACTGTTTATTAACAGATCTGGCTTACAATTACATACATGTATGGTACACCCTGAAGCTCATGACAGAGTCATGTCAGAGTGATGGTACTGTACTGACTTTCTGACTCATATTAATGGTATTATGTTTTCTGATGCTGGGTCAATGGTATTATGCATTTTTGATGCCAGATCAATCATATTATGACTTTCTAATATCAGATCAATACTAGTACAGTGGATCCCACTTAAATGCACACCTGTTTTGCGGATGAAAAATGTGCAGTTAAGCAGAATGTGCATTTAGTTGAAATGCCATTGAACACAATGTATTTTAACGATCGTTGACATGTTAGTGTAAATCTATATTTATTTTAGTCAAATAGTTGATTGGCAGAGTTAAAAGAGAACTTCTACAGCTGTACTAATGAAATACTGCAGTAATGAAGTAAATAAATAGAGGGGGAGGGGCAAGCCAGCACACATAGACAACAGTACAGAGCTGAGGTACGGTCATTGCAGCCATGGCCACATACACACCTGTTGGGGAAACCTACTGTCCACACTTGCACAGAGGGACACAGACACATTGCCAGATGACAACCCCTAATAATCCCACAGCAGTGCCTATAGTCACACCTGTTCATACTTGCTGTTGGATAGAGAACACAGTACGTGGCCCCCGTAGCTCCATTGACCGCCATGGGCAACATACAAGACACAGTCCCCTCTCCGGTGTCCATTTCTGTATTGGCACACACCCAAATGCGATATCCCCATGGAGCTATAGAACAGAATCCCATCAGAAGTCATTACCGCAGTGCGATGGCAGTGACAGCAGTATCTGAGACAGTGCCAAAGACAGCGGGACATGTCTATATTCTGAACCTGTGCAATTAACCAGAATTATCAACATGGGGAAAGAGCTGTTGGTGAAATGAGTGCTTGTGTATTAAAGCAAAAATTGCTCTTATCCAATGTGCACTTAAGTGGAATCCACTGTATGACTTTCTGATATCAGATCGTTAGTATTACAATTTTCTTTTTTTTCCATATAGGTTTTTCTGCCCTCTCCCTGCCATCACCCAAGGGATTTGCGCTGTTGATCAAGGATATACCCTGTTCAGGAAACTCGCTGTCATTTAGGCAGCAGGTGATTTTTGCTTCCCATGTTTTCTCCTGTAGTTCCTCCCTCCTCTGCAGGCATGTGCCATGCTCCTTGAGTCTCTGCAGTGCAGTGGAACCCTGCAAAAGGGTCATGCTTCCTGCCCCACACAAGGGGTCACTGCATGCCAGCACCGGGTGCCAGCCCTCCCCAGCAGAGGTGTGCTGTCTTCTGGCAGCTGCCTGCAGCCTGGCTTGCCTCCTGACATGGTGATTAAAATCTATCTTAAACCATGATTGTCTGCCACTGGGCTATCAGGGTGTCCAGGTATTATGACTTTCTGACATCAGAGCAACAGTATTTGTGACTTTCTGACATCAGATAGATGGTACTGGCTTTTGGACAACACATCGATGTTATTATAACTTTGTGATGCCCGATCAATGGTAGTATGACTTTCTGACATCAAATCAATAGTATTGATTTTCTGACATCAGAGTGATAATATTATGACTTTTTGATGCCAGCTTGATAGTGGTATGACTTTCTGAAGTTATTTCATTTTATTTGGTTTACCAGGAGACGCTCCACTGAGCATTGCTCATTTGCAAGGAGGTCCTGGTTAGGACAGTACCGTACAGAACACCACAGTGATTACAAGGATGCATGATAGGGAACAGGACAAAATTTACAAGCAGTTTATAGTCTGATATATCAAATAAAGATGTGTAGCAGCAAAAGGAAATACTGTAACTCTAATACAAAACATAATATACTAAGAGAGCAAGGTTGTTACAGTCAAGACAGCTTTAAAACAACAATCAATTAGCAGTGAATAACAATGGAGGGCCTAGGAGTGGGTATAGCTATCAGTGTAAAAGGCATCAATCAATATTTTGAAGGTATGAAAGCTCATGATCGAGTTCAGTTTGACAGAGGCCTGAGGTTTTTTATGTTGGCTCGCACTTGCGCAGCCAACATCTTGGGCTAGTAGCAGATTTGGAGGTGTGGTCACTGTGGGCGAATGCAGGACACGCATCAGTAGGTGCGTCCTTCATTCACCAATAAGCCAGCAGCAGGCGCTGACATCATGTGGCCTCCAGATCTAAGAAAGGGTCCGCTGCAATGAGAGCGAAGCTCTCATGCAGTGGACCATGACATGCCTCCCTACGTGCAGGCAACATGGCGGCAGTGACTGCTGCTGCTGCTGCCTGTTACAATGCCGATGGGGGAGTCCACCCCCCATTGGCAGAGAGACCAACCCATTTTCAGTGTATGCTGAGGGGGTGCCCAATACCTCTCAGCTTCATGCGTGCCCCCCAACAGTCTTTCTTTGCCAATGGGGGGCCCAATCCCCGTTGGCTTCGATCCCCCTTCATGTTGCCGACAGTGTTGGCATAATGTCCCCCCCTGCTTTTATTGTATGCCGGGGGGGGGGGTGCCCAGTCCCCCATCAGCTAAAGCACCCCACCCCCAAAACACTGAGGTGGCAGTCTGGGAGCCAACCCCAGGGTGCCAAATCACCTGAAAATGGAAAACCATCCCGCAATGTTTTTTTTTTTTTTAAACCCCTGTAAAAAAGAAAACTCTTCCCCTCCCCATATTTTTCCTTCTCTTTGTAAATAACTTCTTGACTACTAGCTCTCTTCCTTCTTGAACCTTGTTGCTGACCATCCACTGTTGTTTTGCCAGTTACCACCCCTGACCTTCCTTCTGTCAGTCTTTCTTGTTATGTTTGAACATTCCTCACATTTCTCTCTATATAATCTTACTATCTTATTAACCCTTTCACTCCACAGGTCGGGTCCATGGTTTCTGCACTTATTATATATATTACTGCCATTATCTGTATAATGCTTGCCATTATTTGTTGTTGTTTCTACCCATTGTATTTTTGTAGCACTGCTGTACTGTTCCTCTGTTTGTATTATTGTACCCATGTTGCTGTTGTTCAACTGTTCTCCTTTTGTTGTACTCTCCCGGGTCATGCCTGAAAATAGTCATTTTATGGCTAGTGCACCTACCCAGTTAACAAAAACTAAATAAAAATAAATTAAAAATGGTCCCTAGTGGTTTCCTTGCCCCCTCCCACAACCCGCCTCCTCTGTGCACCCTGCCTCCCAAACCCACTCACCCATGCCTCCAGAGTCAGCGAGGGCGATCTTGATGAACTAGGGAACACTTCTGCACTCTTCAAAGCTGACCACGAACTGAAGAAATGCTGGTAAGCTGTATAATGGCATAAATAGGGTTTTTTCAACTTTGGTGCATATCTCAGCCATTTCTGAGAATTTTGGCACCAAATTTTTAACATGGTGTTTTTGGGTCCCCTCCTCATGAATTCAGGCACTGTCATTTTGTTATTAGGTCCCAAAAGGTGATTTCATGGTCACTGTTCGGAATCACCTTTGGGGACTGATTAACGAAATGATAGTACCACTGTTCATGAGGGGTACTCTCAAAAAGCTTATGTTGCAAATTTGGTGGAAAAAATAAAAAAAAAATGACTGTTTTACGAGCGTGCATTGCGCAGTTTCCACGCACTCTCGTAACTTTGTGAATTTGTAATATTTTCACTACACATTTTCAAAACTGCCATTTTTCCACACCTCCTTATGAACAGTACAGCTGTCATTTTACATATCCTGGCCGAAATGTGTTTTCGCATGTCTGGCGCAGAATAGCACGGTCGCTGTGCAAAATCAGTTTTTGGGAGAGTTTGAGGACATGACGGTGGCACTGTTCATGAGCAGAGGTCCTAAAATGCATATGTTGAAAATTTGGTGATGAAATTCCATAAAATGACTGTGTTACAAGTGTGCATTGCGCAGTTCGCAGACGGCCTTGTAACTTCACAAATTTGCAATATTTTCATGCCAGATCTTCAACACTAACATTTTTTCACACCTCCTTATGAACAGTACAGCTGTCATTTTTCACATCCTGCCCTAAATGTGTTTTGTCACTTGTGCCGCACAATGGTGTGGTCACTGTGGGAAATCAACGTTTGGGACAAATTAACAAAATCACAGTGCCACTGTTCATGAGGGGAGGTCCCAAAATGCCTATGTTAAAAATGTGGTTAAAAAAATCCCAAAAATAATTGGGTTACGGACGTGTGTTGCACAGTTTCTATACTTGCTCATGACTTTACCAATTTTTCATATTTTCACTCCAGATTTTCAACGTTACCAATTTTTTACATGTCCTCATGAACAATGCCATTGTCATTTTCCACATACTGCCAAAAATGTGTTTTCGCCCCATGTGTCACCAAATGGCAAAGCCGCTGTGCAAAACCATCTTTCAGCTAAAAAACTGATAGTGCTGCTCTTCATGAGGTGGGCTCACAAAAAGCCCATGTTGAAAATTTTGCAGTGAAAATACCAACACACGCCTACGGTGTTACGGTTTCCAACTGTAGCACCCCACCCTGTACAGAGTGACAGGCATCAGAGGTCTGATTTGGGAGCATCGTTTGTAATGCTCACACCATTCCACTCCACCCCACCCCACAGCCAGTGTCAGGCATCGTGGTGTGCCTTTCACTGTTCGGCCACAAAGTTCACCTCATTCTCCTATACTGCACCTGTCTCAGTGTATTTCCTTATGGAATGGGGTAACTATAATGCCCAAAGACCCCAAAGCACACCATGACACTTGTCAGTGTCTACAGGGTAGGGTGAGGTACAATGGCATGAGCATTATAGCTGATGACCCAAAGGCACACCCCAGTGCCTGTCGGTCTCTGCAGGGTGGGGATGTGGGGTTGGTGTCACTTCAATACTTCACTGCCATTCCTATTATGCATCTCTAACTCCTGCACTACCAATGCCAATGCCAGCGAGACAACATTTGGCATTGACAAATGCTTGTTCTATTATGTCATAGCGAGCCAGTTGAAAGCCATTTTGTCATATTTGGTTGCAATTCTGGGAGTTTTAAGCAAAATATAGTTGCATGCTCTTCGGCTGCGTAAACTAGAGACTTTGAAGAAGAAGTCGGAGATATATTGCAGTACATCATGCCTAAGTAATTTGTAGGACCATAAATAGAGGGTTTTCAGTTGTCTAGTGGAGGGAAGACCAACCAACAGATGCCTAGAGGGTGCAGTGGTGGGTTTTTGCAGGCAGCCCAGTGATGAGCATGTCAGCCTGCTCTCTTTTGGCTCTAACTGCCTTTAGAGAGTCGTCTGTTACCTTGATTTTCAGCTGCCACCACCTGGGGTTTGCCCCTGGACACTTACTTCTTCCTGTACAAGGCTAGGAAGGTCACCACAGGTTAACTTGGGCAGTATGCTCTTCTGATGGCAGATGTCAACAGAGTTTTCTTTTAGCCAGAGAAAATAAATCACTACTTTGCAATTAAGACACAGTCATAACTGTTAGGTAAATAAAAGAGTTTACTTTAGGAGTCCAGCTGCAACTCCAGGATATTAATAATTCAAAAGAGAGGACACTCTTTTACAGGAATAATAAATGTTTTTAAATAACAGGATGCAGCAAAGAAACACGCTGCATACAGCTTTACTCTGACATGATAAGGTACTTGCCCTCTTAAGCTGACAGAAACTGAAATGTAAGCTCTTTGTCCCCCTATACAAATCTCTGCTGAAGGCAGGCTCTGCTTCTCTTCACAGATGATGTCAGTCAAAAGCCCCACTCGAAAGGACTCCTCTGAATGTATAGCTTACATTTTAGACTCTGTGATGGGTCATCTCTTTGAATTGACCAACCATTTTAGATTCTGTACACATTTGAATTCCCTTGCCCCAATCAATTTACAAACAACCCAGTTTATATTTGAAGGGTCCAATCCTTTTAAAATCTGTACGTATGTGTGTCTGAATATCCACTCCCCCCCCCACCCCGTCACTCTCTCTGAAATTTATCACCTAGACAATTACTTTATCCAGAGGCTGCTAGTGAAGTGGAATCCCAGTGTATTTTTTTCAGATGGCCAGAAAAAATCCAACCCATTAACTACTTTGTCCCCATTTCTGTCACAGTGAGTCTCAGAGTTATAGGATAAAGGACATCTAATTTGGCAAGTTGGCCAGCTTCAGCACAGCTATACACCAAGTCACCATAATCAAGCAGGGTGAAAATGTAGCTCTGAATAAATTGAATTTATTTCTATAATAAAAGCCCTGCTTTGGCCATAGCTTGTAACATGAATTTCTGATGTGATTACGGAAAGAAAGCTTACTGTCTAGCCATACCCTCACCTATCTGAAATTCTCTGGTAGCTCCAGTTTATCACCCAGGAGAGGTAGGATTCCAGGAGAGAAGGGGCTGGTTGACCACTTGCTGTTAGGCAGTATAGTATGCATGCTAGTAGATAACTATGGATAATAATTTTACTTTGACTTGTAATTCCTGGAATGTAAGGGGGTTGAACTCACCAATTAAGGGGAAAAAGACAATCTCTAGGCTAAAACAGCTCAAAACTCAAATTGCCTTTCTCCAGGAAACAAAACTCAAATCAACCAGAAGCAAAAAAGCTAGTTCGAGAATGGGTGGGATGGGAAGTGCATAGCACTTCTGGGAAAACAAAAAGAGGGGCGTCTATATAATTCCACAAACAGTTAAAAGGGAAAATTATAGAACAAAAAAGTGACAGTGAAAGCAGGTGGGTTTTAGTAAAGGTATCTACCCCCAGAGGCCCATTGATTCTTGACAACGTATATGCCTCAAATGAAGACCAGCCCAAATTTTTCAATTTAATCTCACAAAAATTGATAGACATGGCATGTGCTGATTCTGACATCATACTGGGGGAGGACTTAAATCTTGCTGTGGACCACCTGATGGTCAGATCTAACACCAAATCTGAGCCACATGTAAGATCACGATGTATAATTCAAGACCTTCTTCCCTTGCACCGGCTGACCAACGCATGGAGGCTACATAATCCCTCCTGTAGGGATTTTACATATTACTCTGAGGCTCGTGCAATGGCCAGCAGACTGGATTACTGGTTTGCATCAGCCAGGCTCTCCCCTTTAGTATCAGATGTCACTGTTGCCCCACTCTACATATCTGATCATGCCCCAATCACTCTAAAAATATTACTAAATCCTTATAAAACAAATTCTGTCTCATGGAGACTGGACCCGCTGTTGTTGCAGGACAAAAGCTTTCAGCAGTGGCTACACCAGGAAATGGTTAAATACTTTCTCAACAATCCAGTGGAAAGTGCGTCTCCAAATATGATTTGGGAAGCATTTAAGGCCACAACAAGACACCAAATTATTGGATATGCCACACACTGTCGAAAGCTGCAAGACACAGAAGCCCAACAGCTGGAAACCCATCTCAAGCAAAAGAGGCCCTATATATAAAAAGACCCATATCAGCTAAGAAATCTGAACATATGATTTGAAATTGCATCCCTTCGAATACAGCTTAACAATCTAGTCACCAGAATAGCAGAGCTGCAGATCAGGAGGCTTAAACATGGATACTGGGACCAGGGAGAAAAGGCTGGGAGATTACTGTCCTACAGGTTGAACAAACAGCAGGCAGAGAGGTACATAGATAAGTTATGGGACCCCACTGGGACATTAAATGTCACCTGAGGTCATAAATAAAACTATGATGACCTTCTATGAGAGCTCATATGAGTTCCCACTCCTGCAGTGACCATAGCCATAGCCATAGATTTTGAAATGTGTTCGATTCTGTGGAGTAGGATTACCTGCATGCAGTTCTGCAGCACATAAAAGTGGGCCCAGAATTTGGCTCTTGGGTGAGCACCTTGTACACCAACCAGACAGCCCGAGCATTAACCAACAGCTCTCTCTCACCTCCCTTTACATTACAGAGTGGAAACAGACAGGGTTGTCCCCCCATCTCCTTTGCTCTTTGTCTTGGCTATTGAGCCTTTGATTGCATCCATCAGACAACATAGACAGATTGCAGGGATCAAGAAGGGGAAATCACAATATCACACCAAGCTCTACATGGATGACTGCTTACTACTCACTAGCAACATTCAGACCAGCATCTCCTCCATCCTGGCCATCTTAGATGCGTTTGAACAAATATCACGCCTGCTAGTTAACGCAGGCAAATCTGAAATCCTCCCTTTAAATAAACTAACTACCCCAGATATGGTGATTAATTCCGGACTGGCTTGGGCCTCTACAGACATTAAATATTTGGGAGTTATGCTACCCACAAACCTCCACAAGCTGATCCCTATGAACCTCAACCCTTTGCTGAATACAATACAAAAATATCTTAACAGATGGAATCATTTGAAGTGAACCCTTCTGGGGAAAACTGAATCCATTAAAATGATGTTGGCCCCCAAAGTTTCATATCTCTTAGCACACTTACCTATTGAAATCCCAGAGAAGTGGTTTCAATGGCTGGACTTGCTAATAGCTCATTATCTTTTGGGAGCCCCCCACAGATACAGTAGTGCAGAACTGCGTGCCCACTGGGAACATGGCAGGTGGCACCTTCCTCACTCCAAAAATAATATGTTTGCTTTTGCAACCGTCAAAACAGCACAGGTATTCTGAAGCCTAGGGCCTGACACACCAGCATGGATGGAAATAGAATCAAATATCCTAGAGGACAACCATCCCTCTCTCCTCCTGGGAAATACACTCCCTCACAGATATGGGCAATGGCTTACCATTAAGGCCTCCCATATGGCCTGGGAAAAAGTAGCTCAACGAGCCAAATCATGCCATAAACTGGGAATACTGGGAATATATACATACTCGTGGGAAAACCTTCAGTGTGTATAGGGGGCAGCCCAGTACAATGGCACAATTGGGAGGCTAAAAAAATACACAGAATAATTGATGTGTGAACCCCGTATTGCAGCACCTTAGAATCTTTTCAGACCTTGCAAACAAAATATGACCTTCCCATAGCATAAAGAGCAGGTACCTCCCCATATCAGATTTTTGTAAGTATCTATAAATAAGGACTCTGTACTTCATTAGACAAAATTCAAATGTATATGCACTACCTGTAGGCTCTCCCCCTCGGGGAAGGCTCAGCCCTCACCTATTAACACATGGCTTGCCACAAGTAAAGGATTGGCAGGAATCATACGACAATCCATGAGGGAAGTCGCACCTGACCCTACCATACATGCCAAAGAGAAATGGCAACTATCATTGCTCTCTAACATATCTGATGTTGAATAGCAAAATTGCTGGTGACTAGCCCACCAAGCCATTATAGACCAAAAGAACTGTTTGTTACAAAACAAAATTCAACATCAGTGGTATCGTACACCGGCCCAACTTAAATCCCTAGGTCTGCTACCACGTGATAAATGTTGGTGTTGCAATACTACAGGAGCTGATCTACTGCACATCCTCTGGCACTGCTCTCTTATAAAACCTTTCTGGAGACAGCTGATACAGACCTGTTCTGCCATCTTTAAATCTGACATACCTATGGCACCAGAAACTATTGTATTACAGTTCACAGCACAGGCAACATCTCTCAAACTCTCAGAGGTGAAATGGCTCCTTATGGCATCTGTAGAAGCCAAAAGACTTATCCTCAGAAGGTGGAGGACCACAGATGCACCTAGCCTGCAGGAATGGATCACTTCCATGGAGTCCTTAGCAATCAATGCAAAGCTATCTTACGCCCTCTGGAAAGTGAACCATGAATATCACAAGATATGTGACCCATAACTAGTATATGTTTAGCAAAAGGCTGGGCCCACAGTTGCCAGGTTCAGCAACAATGTCTTTAAACCCCCATGATCGTACTTCATTTCCTCCCTCCCATTATTCAACAGGTTAAATGTTTTAGTGGCACATCCAAGAGTCGACAGCCTGTGCTCAACCAATTCCTACTCCCTACAAGTTGGCAGGAAGACCCGAGAGATAAGAGCTCCCCTCACTGACATATACGCAGTACTCTCCTCAAATGGTACTATAAGGAAACCGTTTGTATTAACATCGAACTATCTTCCTTGTATACTGAGAAAAATCTTACTAATGTCTGTATAACCTTAGTAGGCTGCCTGTGCATTAACAATATGTTCTGTCTACATAATATTCTGTTGTATGTAATCTAGATGTTTACAATAAAAAGATTACCTCCAAAAAAATAAATAGCACTTTTAAAAGTCCGGATTTCAATTTCTCAACCTTGATACAAAATAGTGGCCTTAGCAAAATTAGAGGGTTAAATCAGGCAATGCTGTTTTTACTAATGAATTGTTATTCAGTATAGCCACCAGTCCACCCTTTCTACCTGAGGCACCTTCAGAGAGGCAGTGTTAGAGGTACAAACCACAGCACTGTAGGGGGTCCGCAAAACTGCAGGCAGACAGCGGGAGGTGTGAAAGGATTAAGGATAAGAAATGATTACCTGATGGAGCTGGAAGAGGAGGTGTCAAGGAACTCAGGAATGATTAAAGCTCGGCGCTACTCAAGGATGAAACTAAACACCTTTCTATGAGGAGAAAAATGATATTATTATCCATCTAATTTTTATCAGAAGTAAATCGTACTATTATTTTTTTAACTTTTTATCTGTTTCACTGACTTGCCATTTGTGCTAATTGGCACACCTTTCAACCTCTTAGTTGTCACTGAATAGTGAGGCACAGTCAGAATGTGAGAAAATGTGGAACACTGGCCCTTAAAATGCGGGATTCATCATCAGACTTGGAGAAAAAAGCTCGGAACACCACGGAGTCTGGGGTTTTGTGAAAAGTTTAGTTTTATTTCATCAGCATAGACTATCATATGAATTCCTACTTTAAAGTCTGAATTTGCATTGTGGGGACACCACATTTTTCATGTGAGATGGAGCAGCTCAGTTCAGAGGGTAAAAATGAGGTACGTTCCTCCTAATGTGGTACAGCTGAGCGGTGTGTCATTGGTGTGGCAGGGGAGGAACTGCTCACTTCAGAAACAAAACACATCAAACTTAATCTCAGTTTCAAAGGAGAAGTAAATTAAGTAACACAGAAAAATAAAACATGAATGTGGAAATGCAGGTGCAAGCTACTGCCTACCCCAGTGTTTACATACAGCAGTCCTTTCTTTCTTTTTTAGCCTACATGATAAGTTTGCAAACTCTGTCAAAATAATGACTGTTAATTCCTAGACAACTTGATTTTTTTTTTTTTATTCTCTTTATCCTCCTCTCGGCCTGCCTCCTCCGACCCTTCAGTGAGGACCCCCCGGACATCCCACTGCCCGGAACCTGCTCACACAGACCACATATCCCCATAGAGCCGCGGATTACCCCCCGGGTGGGGATGAGTTGGGGGGTTCTAACCCCGTAACTTACGTTTCGTCGGTCTCATGGTCTGTTGGGTGGGCACGGGCACATCATGGGCATGTCCAAAGTCCTCCCATCTTCCCGGTTGAGGCAGGCTCATTCCTCATTTTTCTCCATCCCCGAGCAGCCGACGACCTCCCCTGACATCATGATGTGTACGTCGACGTCCATGCTGCTCTACGGCCAGCCATCCCCTAGTGGGGCTTGCAGTTCGAGCCTCCGGCTCGGGGTCAATACAAAGATGCCGGGCATCGACCAAATCCTCCCGAAGCAGGCGAGCTGTTGTCGGGACGCTCAAGCCTGTCGCCGATTTGACTGACGACTCCCGAACCGCCTCGACCTCCGGTCGCCGCATGGAGCGGTGGTGTGTGTGGCGCCCAGCGCCAACCTCAGCGCCACCGGGCCGGCCAGACAACTTGATTTTTTAGATTTTTTTAAATTTTACCAGCAGACTATACAGTGCAGAGAATATTAGCAAATGTAATAGCAATATACGTAGCTTTCATAATCTAAGGACCATCATAAGGAAGTTTTTTATGGGGGGGGGCGTCCGTTGAAAGATAAGGCGCTGTGAAACTTTTTATGTTTTCATCTTGTGAGGGATCATCCTGTTTAAATTCAAATTTGGTACAGATGTTAAAAAGGTTTAGCCCGCCTGGTGGCACTGAGGATTGAAGTGCTGGATGCCATATGTCACGCCATGCTGGTGACTTGAGTTCATAGCCCGCCTGGTGGCATTGAGGATTGAAGTGCTGGATGCCATATGTCACGCCATGCTGGTGACTTGAGTTCAGGAGTGAGTCTGGGTCGTTGGGGGTCGGCTGGGGGCAGGGGGGGAGCTGGATTGAGCAGCTATGAGGTGGCTCTCCTCTCCCAAGGAGGGACGTTTTCACTCCTGCTGCGTGACTGCCGCCGGATGGAGGCCTGGGAGCAGTGTCAGATGGAGGGTGGCATGCAGGGACGGTGTTGTGGGGAATGCAGCACGCATGTGCCTCCATGCATGTACATGTATCCGCAACAGGACAGGGGAGAAAATGGAGCGGGCAGGCTCCGTGATGGTCCCGGCTGTGATCCCGGTGATTGGGGTGCAGCCTGGGGACAGATGTGAGCCCCCTGAAGGGGGGGTGGAACCTTGTCTGCCAGCTCTGAAAAACTGAGGGATAAAAACTTGTATTAAAAAAAAGAAAGGTTTGTGCCACACTTACAGGGTTTGAGCCAGGTAGACTGTGCTTTGTGAGCTCCAACCCCTGTTAGCCTGATAAATGCCATACTCATAGGCACAATTGTGTGCCTGAAAATCCTATTAATGCATGAGGGCTTAAGACTCCCAGGAGCATGTGCAGTTGTGCTGGTGACCATGCATACAGGTACAGTAGCATATTGGATGGTTCTTGACAGCCCTAACAGTCTAGCAGCACAGTACATGTTAACGCTTCCAGGAACCATGTTTTAATTCCACATACAGGATAGCACTCTCCCACCCCATTCCTAGTAGCGCTATCCCTGTAAGAAATCAGTGCCTCCCCACCTCCTGTTCCCAATAGTGCCATCCATACTGTTATCCGGTTTCGCCTTACTCCTCCTGTTCCCAATAGTGCCATCCATACTGTTATCCGGTTTCCCCTTACTCCTCCTGTACCCCAATAGTGCCATCCATACTGTTATCCGTTTCCCTTACTCCTCCTGTACCCCAATAGTGCCATCCATACTGTTATCCGGTTTCCCCTTACTCCTCCTGTTCCCAATAGTGCCATCCATACTGTTATCTGGTTTCCCTTACTCCTCCTGTTCCCAATAGTGCCATCCATACTGTTATCCGGTTTCCCCTTACTCCTCCTGTACCCCAATAGTGCCATCCATACTGTTATCCGGTTTCTCTTACTCCTCCTGTTCCCAATAGTGCCATCCATACTGTTATCCGGTTTCCCCTTACTCCTCCTGTACCCCAATAGTGCCATCCATACTGTTATCCGGTTTCCCCTTACTCCTCCTGTTCCCAATAGTGTCATCCATACTGTTATCCGGTTTCCCCTTACTCCTCCTGTACACCAATAGTGCCATCCATACTGTTATCCAGTTTCCCCTTACTCCTCCTGTACCCCAATAGTGCCATCCATACTGTTATCCGATTTCCCCTTACTCCTCCTGTTCCCAATAGTGCCATCCATACTGTTATCTGGTTTCCCCTTACTCCTCCTGTACCCCATCATTGATCTATAAATGAAATGAATATCCCCCCCTCCTGTTCCATTTATTTATTTATTGAATTTTGCTAACCGGGTAGGCCCACTGGAACCATTACAGTCCTTTTTTCAGGGGCGACCCAGATCCAGATCATAGCTCATGTAATGAAATGAATGTCCCCCTCCTATCCCAAATCATGCCTCATGTAATGAAATTCATATTCCCCTCCTGTTCCAAATCATGGCTCATGTAATGAAATGAATATGCCCTCTATTCCAGATCACAACTGTAGTAGTGGAATTAATATCCCATTCCTATTCCAGATCATGGCTCATGTAATGAAATTAATTCCCCCCCCCCAACACCATTTCAGATGATGCGTCTGGTAATGAAATGAATATCCTCCTCCTGCTCCAGATCATGACTCATATAATGAAATGAATATTCTCCTCCTGTTTCAGATCATGGCTTGTGTAATGAAATGAACATGCCCGCTATTCCAGATTATAACTCTAGTAGTGGAATTAATATCCCATTTCTTTTCCTGATCATAGGTCATGTGATGAAATTAATATTCCCTTAGTGTTCCAGACCATGGCTCATGTAATGAAACGGATATCCCCCTCCTATCCCAGATCATGGCTTATAATGATATGAATATGCCCTCTGTTCCAGATCATAGCTCCAGTAATAAAATTAATAACCCCCATTCCACAACATAGCTCTGGTAATGAAATGAACCCCGGTCTAGATCTAAGCTCATGTAATGAAATGGATACTCTCCCTCCTGTTCCAGATCATGGCTCCTGTAATTAAATGAATACCCCCTCCTGTTCCAGATCATAGCTCTGGTATTGAAATGAATACCACCCCTATCCCATCCTGTTCCAGGTTATCAATCAATCAATCAATCAATCAGTCAATCAATCTTTATTTTACCAGGCAAAGCACCATTAAGCAAGCTAATTTGCAAGATGGACTCATGGCTCATGATATGAAATTAATATTCCCCCTCCTGTTCAGATGATAGCTCCGGTAATGAAATAAACATCTCCCTCCTATTCCAGGTCATAGCTCATGTAATGAAATTAATATCTCATCTCCTGTTCCATACCATAGCTCTAGTAATGAAATGAATATCCTCCCTCCAGTTCCAGATCATGGCTCATGTAATAAAACAAATATCACCCTCCCTGCTCCCATTCCTGATCATGGCGCTGGTAATGAAATTATGTAAATTATAAATTAAAACATTTAAATTGATATTCCCTCACTCCCATTCCCAATCATGGCGCCAGTAATGAAAATCAATATCCCTTTTCCTACTTCTGTTCATGATTATGGCTTCAGTGACAAAATGACTGCCCCCCCATCCCCGCTTCCGATCATGGCTCTGGTAATGAAGTGACTATCCCCCCTCACCACTCATTCCTGATCATAGCTCTAATAATGAAAGGAATATTCCCCATCCCCATTCTTGATCATGGTTCTTGTAATAAAATAAATATCCCCCCGTTCTGATGACAAGATCCCTGGTGCCAGCACCCCCCCCCCGCCAAGACCCTCCTCAACCCTGGTGGCAATGTCTGGCACAGCCCTCAGCTCACCTCCATGGCCAGCTACTGACTCAAATATTGTCTCACTATATCAAAGTTTATTGTAGTATGGAAGTTGTGGGAGGTACCATCAGAATTCACGGAGCATCCAGTTTCACTGCCTCCTGCAGCGGTGCATACGTTTACACAGGCTGGTATACATGCCTAGGATCCCTCACAGTGCCAACATCTAACCAGCACCAAAAGCATGCCCCATGTTCTGCTATCCCCCTCTGTTGTTGGAATCGATCACACAGAACCTTACCTTGATCAGAAGAGAAAGTGAAATGCCCTCAGCTACCTCATCCATGATTACCATTACTGGCTAGAGGGGGCACGACAATGGGCTGATTTACACACTGGCATAAAAGCATATCATACCCCAAAATGCAATGCATCGTTGCTAACCTAGCTCCTCAGGGACTAGGTTTGTGATCACCAGTCTCATAGATAACAGCACATATATATATTACATGATTGGGCCCTTGTGCCCAAGGAGAAAGTTGTCTTGTATGTCCCCATATAGGATGATAGCCAATTAACCACAGCCTCTGTATTAATGTGTTAATAATACCTTACTAACACATTAATACCTAACAAACACACTATGGACCACTTCATTGCAACCTTATTAACATATGCCACACCACTATAATAACACATGCATAGCCACCTTATTAACACATGTAACAACCACCTTAATAACACATGCACAGCCACCTCATTAACACATATAACAACCACATTAATAACACATGCACAGTCACCTTATTAACACATGTAGCAACCACATTAATAACACACGCAGCAGCCACCTTATTAAACATGTAGCAACCAACCTAATAACACATGCACAGCCACCTTATTAACATGTGTAACAACCACCTTAATAACACATGCAACAACCACCTTATTAACATATGTAACATTCATCTAATAACACATGCACAGCCACCTTTTTAACACATGTAGCAACCACCTTAACAACACATGCAGCAGCCACCTTATTGACACATATAACAACCACCTTAATAACACATGCAACAGCACCTTATTAATGCATGTAACAGCTACAACATTAACACATGCAACAACCACCTTAAACTCCTCCAAACGTCTCACAACTACAGTCCCTGAAAGCAAAAACACAGCAAAACATCACTAGCTATAGAAATTGCCTTAGCCTAACTTCCTATCACTCCCCCAACACCTCCCTCCAGCCTTCCTCAACAGATAGTCATGTCCCTGTACACTGCAGCCCTCTTTAAGCCAAGATTTTTCCTGGTGACAAACAGCATGTCTCTCCTGTCGCCACTCCGGACTGTGCTCCTAGCCACACTCTGCATGCCACTCCCGACTAAACTCTGCATGCTGCTTCTGATCACACTGTACACACCACTCCACAGAACAAGCCACACTGCTCCCAATACTGAAAAGACTAAAGGAAGGACTGCCAGAACCATGCCTCCTTTTAGAGGAGGCCCCTTCACACTGTGATCTCCTGGTTCTTAAGCTGATTCTCTCACCACTAGACTACTCACTGCCTCCAATAATGATAAGGAATAACAAAAGGGATGACTGTGGTGTACTGTGCTGAGGCTGGTGGCATTTAGTCTATTCAATCGGTGCAAGTCAAAGAAGTCCCATGATCAAATAGCAATATGACTGTTGACACAGGGACAAGCCCTGATGCTCAGAGGTGGTAAATTCAGGGGTACAGTTAGGAGGCACAATTTCTCCCAGAGGGTGAGGAACCTATGGATGAGCCTACCAGTGCAGATCATGAAGACAGGACATGCCTTTAGGGTAATCCTGGACAAATTTCTGCTTACCAAGGGAATCACCAGGTACCCCAAGTAGTAGAGTGGGAAGGAAGTGCATGTAAATTGAGATATGTTTGCACTGCATACCAGTTTCCACCCTGCTTATGATACATTGCCTTCCCTCTGTGCCTTTACTGCCCCTGCAGGGGTGAACATGAAGAGCCTGCAATTCATCTGACTTTAAATTACTATACTACAATGTTAAACTACCCTGTTGCTGTGTGAAAAATGTTACTGCGTTAAAGTGATAGTATTTGTTAGTGATCATGTATTCTGTTTTAGCAATAATGTTTTGGTTTTTTTTGTCAAACATGTCACCCATTTTAATTTTTGCTTGCGCGCATGTGCAAGAAACATAGTGCCATCATCCAAGTTTTCCAGAGGTGTGTCAGCCTCTTCCAATTCAGTCAGTGTGTTTGCAGGTGCGGTCGCAGTGCGCCAGTCACTGCTCCAGCTGTCTATGACAGCTGAAAATGCAGTGGCATACAGTTGAAAGGGAGAGCTCCGCTTCAGTGAGCAGAGCTCCCCCCTCAACATGCACGCACATTGCGTGCTGATGCGCTCCCCCCCCACGCACATACTGTATAGCCGACGGGGGTGCCCAATTGTTAGAGGTGCAGACAGTACCTACCTGAGCTCCCTCAGTACCTTGAGTGTACCCCATCTAGCCCCATAGCTTTGTCCACTTGTAGACTTGTCCCTTCATAATTCTCTCCTCTGTAAAAGGACTTGTGTCTACCTCCTCCCTCCAGTGTCATTATTACTTTTGTGTGATCCATCACCCTTCCTATCCTCTGTGAAGACTGAAGAAAATGATTTGTTCAACTTTTTCCTTATCCTCTTCTGCATAGTCCCCTGCCCTTAACCTCACAACCCTTCCCCTAGTCTTCCTTCTTTCACTTATTAAATGTTTGTCCCCTTTATTTACTCCATGGGCTGTTCTTTCCTCAATGTGTACCTTTGCACTCTTCACCACTTTTCCTGCCTTCCTATGTTTGTATGTAAATTGATATGGTTACTATGTTAAATTACTACATTATGTTAAATTATTCTGTTACTATGTTGCATTAATATTACTATGGTAAAGTACTTTGTTACTATGTTTAAATACTGTTATTTTGCTAAAATAATATGCTACTATGTTAACTTCCTGTGTTTACTTTGTTACTAATCTTACATTACTGTTATTAGTTTTAATTGCTAAGCTAAACTACAACATTAAATTGCATATAGAATAATTCATAGAGTGGTATGTATAAAGAGCATTTTACATACACCTAAGGGACCTAAGGTGTGGGATGCTATGTAAACATCAAGATTGCAGCTTGAGAGATTTATCTCGTAAGCTGGCAAACTTTCAATATTTTCACTCCAGATTTTCAACATTGCCATATTACCACTCCTCCTTATGAGCAGTACAGCTGTCATTCTTCACATTTCACTCAAAACGTGTTTCCACCCATGTAGCACACAGTGGTGCAGTCGGTGTGCGAAATCAATGTTTGGGACAGATTAAGAGAATCACAGTGACACTGTTCTTCAGCAGAAGTCTTAAAATGGTTATGTTGAAAATTTGGTGACAAAAGTCCATAAAATGACTGTGTTACAAGCGACCAATGCGCAGTTTCCATGCAGCCTCGTAACTTCATGGATTTCTAATATTTTCAGTTCAGATTTTCACTACTGGCATTTTTCCACACTTCTTTATGAACAGTACAGCTGTCATTTTTCACACCATGGCCGAAATGTGTTTTCGCACTTCCAGCGCAGAAATGCATGATCGCTGTGGGAAATCACTGTTCAGGATAGATTAAGAAAATCACAGTGACACTGTTCATGAGCAGAGGTTCCAAAATCCCTGTATTGACAATCTGCTGTAAAAATTCCCCGAACTAATTGCATTAGGGGTGTGCATTGTGCATTTTCTGCGCACGCTCGTGACTTCACCAGTGTGTTTAATATTTTCACTGCAGAATTTCAACATTGCCATTTTTTGTACCTCCCCATGAACAGTACAGCTGTCATTTTTCACATCCTGTTTGAAATGTGTTTTTGCACCTGTGGTGCCAAATGGCGTAGTTGCTGTGCGAAATCAGCATTTGTCATGGCCAGATTAGTGGATGTGGGGACCCTACTCCAAGTCATATTTTGTGGCTTGGAGGGCCCCTAAATGCCAACATTCCACTCTTCTGCAGTAACGACCAGGGTACCCAAGCAGGATGTGTTTTATAATTCTATGTGTTATGCCACATGACTTGACAGGTCACATGCCCTTGATTTTAAACAACACAATTCAGAATGACCAATTACTGCACAAAGAAACATTTTATCAGTACAATATTAACATTTTGTAAATTTTCATTTTTTAGTTACCTTTAACTCGTCTTGTTTTTCCCTTGCCACTACTGTACCTTGTAACTATTTTTGTTATTATTAATTATGGATCCTCTTTTCTTCTTCTTTTTTTCCCACCCCGAGACACACCTGGACATTATACTTCAATTAGTGTGCACTGCCTGCCCAGATATCAAATTCAAATTCCACATAAAATAAATTAATAAAAATGGGGATTGTAGCTGCCACGATCTCCCTGCACATGCCTCCTTGAATACCTATTCTCTGCCAAAACCAAAGAAACGAAGCATGTACTGAAGCAGTCAGTGGGGCACACAGCTCCCTCCCATCATTTCCCTGCTCAAGACTCCTTCAAGCTCCAAACCTGAGACATGCTCAAGCTCCTTGCCTCCACAATGCATCTGCCACAATCATCCTCTGTGCAGCTATCTTTGTCCTCAATTCTGTCTGTTCTCCCACTGTCTCCTCTCCTCCACCTCCATTGTCATTTATAGTTTTGTTGTCAACCTAAAAGTTGCTCTGCTGCCAATTCTGAGTTGCCACATCCTTACCCCCATGCCAAGTCATTGATGCCAAAGCAGCTAAACAGAGTTGTGCCAAGAAGACTGAGCTTTAAGAATCCTGCAGGACCTGCAGGTGTTGACTGCAGTCACTTCAGAAATTAAGTTTCCTAGAGCAACCTGCTGCAGCTTCCCAGTAATGTATATGACTCAAATCAAACCAAGACAAGACTGTGCCAGCAAGAGCAAGTCCCGCAAGTTAGTTCCCCTCAGATGACTTATCAGCATCCCATGGTCCACTCAGTGCCAAACTCAAATCTTATTAAAGACTCATCAGAACACTACTCAGGTTACTGAACACTCACAGACAGACCATGACCAGAGGCAACCACAGCTTAGTTTGTTTCTCCAATGCAATAAAACTAGTTATTTCTGCAGCACAAATGACCTGGACACTGCAGCACGCAGAAAACTAGTCAACACAACATACCTGGTGTGGCCTGACTGATGTGAATGTGACTTTGATGAGTCCAGTCTGTCCTCTTGATTGTTTTCTCAAGATCACACAGGCAGTGGTGACATGACTCAGCCTTGCAGCATGGCCCGACATGGAAGGACTCCCCATAGTCACAGCAGGGCCAAAGGCCAAACTAGCAGCAGCACTGACTGACCCTGGCTAGTGGCTACACTGAAAACACCAGCAGCACGTGACGCTGCACTGAAGCCAAATCTGACTCCGGGTGACCCCCCCATGACCTACTTTTGTGTTTTTAGACAGAGAATCTTCTTCTTTGATAGACGAGACCAACCACCGGCACCGACGACTGACCGCCACAGCTCTCTCTCGTTCTCCTCCTCTACTCCTCATTACTGCCCGGCCACATGTCCTGACACCATGCATATGCACACATTGATTCCCACTCCCCAGTAGCCACACCTCCAGAGGACCTCTGATGGACATGATTGGTTGTGTGTGGTAGGGTCAGGGTGGATCAGAGGTAAAGCTGGAGCAGCCGACAGAGAAACTGAGAGGCTCACTTGCTCAGAGCAGCTGTGGGGGAGGGTCATCATTCACCAGGCTGACTCAGTGAGGTGTGGGGGCTGACTGACTCCAAGGAGATGGCTGCTTTTTGGGCAATTCGGCCTGTCAGCGGTTGTCCAGTACAGCCAGAATTAAAGAAAGTAGCTGTAAATAAGTTAACAGTGGGGGCCCTCCTGAACCTCAGGGCCCTACGCCATGGCGTAATTAGCACAGGTTAATCCAGCCATGGCTTTCGGCTAACAAACTGATATTGCCACTCTTCATAAGGTGGGGTTACAAAAACCCATGTTGAAAATTTGGAGTGAAAATGCCAACGAACACCTGAGGCATTAGGGTTTCTGACCATAATGCCCTAGCCTGTAGAGATTGACAGGCATCAGGGGTGTGACTTGAGATTCTCGCCTGTAATGCTCATACCATTCCACACCCTTCAGCCAGTGAGAGGCATCGAGGTGTGCCTTGGACTCTTCTCCCCCAAAGTTCACCCCATTCTCCTATACATGACCTATCTCACCATATTTCCTGATGGAATGGGGTGCGCATAAGGGCCAAAGACCCCAAGGCACACCGTGACACCTGTCAGTGTCTGCAGGGTAAGGTGTGCTGAAATGGCGTGGCTGTTATGCCTGGTGACCCAAAGGCACACCTCAATACCTGTCAATCTCAGCTGGGTGATGGTGGGGTTGGCTTCAGTTAAATACTTCACTGCCATTCCTATTATGCAGCTCTGTAACTCCTACACCACCAATGCCAATGCCAGCAAGCAAACATTCGGCATTGACAAATGCTTGTCTAACTTAAATTAGTAAGTCACTGTGTAGAGAAATATTTGTAGCTGGCCTGTCTTCATCAGATGGAGGGCTTTGTGTAGCCTAAAAATTTGGATTTTGTAAATCCTTTCTTGGTCCAATAAAAGGCTTCACTCACCCACTGTGTTAACTTGCTATGTTACTGTGTCAACTTGCTATGTTACTGTGTTAAATTGCTATGTTACTGTGTTAACTTGCTATGCTACTGTGTTAACTTGCTATGCTACTGTGTTAACTTGCTATGTTACTGTGTTAACTTGCTATGCTACTGTGTTAACTTGCTATGTTACTGTGTTAAATTGCTATGTTACTGTGTTAACTTGCTATGCTACTGTGTTAAATTGCTATGTTACCATGTTCAATTAATGTTAAATTCCTATGTAACTGAATTGAGTACTATGGACCTGTAGATATTGCAAAAGAAAAAGTCCAAAGTCAATGCTTATTACTCCAAAAGTAACCAGTTAAACAAACCCTGGAGTTCCCTGGAATGAAGTTTATGGTGTAAAGTTGCAGAGGGAAGGCAATATATCATTGTTGACTGGGATTGTGTTCCATGCTCCGTGGGAGGGAGGAAGCCCTTGTTTAAAGTCAAGGATAGCGCTAGCATGCATCAAAGTGTCATAGAAAAAAAAAAAAGAACCAGATAAAAACTTAAAGAGCTATTGACGCCTTAAAGAAAACTCTGAAAAACATAATAATTAGATACAATTCAGACTGCATTCCATATGTATCCTATATATTTCTCTTCCTTGTTATTATGTAAACCAGAAGCAAATGATTTGATACCTTTTAATGGACCATAATAGATGTAAGCTGAAAGCAGTATGGTACTGTTAAACTTCCCTGACATCATCTTGTTTTTTGGTTTTTTTTAAATGAGTATTTTAAACCAATGGAGATTTTTTTCTGTTTTTCTCTGCATTATCTAGCTGTTATAAGTATTGCATTTTCTAAACAACTGCCATGAGCTTCTGAAGAAGGACTGGTTGGTCCGAAAGCTAGAGCACTTTGTTCTTGTTGTTACATCTATGTTGGTCCATTAAAAGGTATCAAATCATTTGCTTCTGGATCTTCCTTGTTATTTATTACTGAGTAAAATTTGCATGAATGCATTTTTTTTTACCCCTTAGAGTTCCCTTGGGGTTTATATGCCTCTATAGCTTACTCCCTACTTCAAGTCATAATCCTCTGTTGTGACATTACAATCTGTTGTCATGGGACTGACTGTGATGTCACAAGCAGTGCATTATGACCTCAAGTAGGGAGAAAGCAACAGGAATAAATGAACTCTTCAGGAGCAGAGATACTGTTTTCATTCAGATGACCTCAGTAATAAATAACGGGGAGGAGGAATACAGAACCAATGTGAAATACAAGCTGAACTGTATCCAAATGTTATGGTTTGTTAAAGTTCTCCTTAAGGTGTCAGCTGCTTATTAAAAAAAAAACTAGTTTGCAGAAGTGTCAGGTCGATCTCTAAGTTGTTTCTACAAAGTGAGATGTCAGCTATAGTTGTACAGAACTGGTTCTGGAGAAATCCACTCGAGCCTGTTCCTGGGAGTTAGATCTGGGGTGAACAGTGGACATTTATTGATTGATTTCAAAAGTTTCACCAGGAAAGACATACTGAGCTGATAACAGCTTATTTCCACTTGTTGATGGTGGGAGGGTATGGAGAATAGTGTGAAAGAAGAAGAAATAAATAATAATAACTGGTGAATAATTTTTTTTCTCTGAGTTGAGCAAGTTGATATTTGCCATAATAACCCACAAGATATTATGGTGAACTTGTGCTCTGTCTGTCAAAATCAAGCGTTCACTCATTGGCTCTTGTTCTGTGCATGGGAGGGCTGAACAGTTCCGTGAACACTGTGACTGCATAGCTCCATTAGCAAGGAGTCACTGCAAAAAAACTCCTCACATTCTCATCATCATTTTTTGTGTCTAATTGGTTGATCCTACCTTTATTTAAAAAATATATATATATATATATATATATATATATCTGGTTGATCCTGCTGTTTGCCAGCTTCAGGAGTGCAAGAGGGACTGGGTCTGTGGCTGACTGTTTACACTGACAGGTAAGCACAATCATGATAGATAAAAAAGATGGTGAGAAAGTGAGGAGTCATGTTGCGGCAGCTCCTTGGCAACAGAGATACGGAGCCGCCATTACACAATTAAATGACTTCACTTTCTTCCTGTTGCTTCCACAGTTGGCCACAGAAGTCTGGTTGGAGAAACAATTGTTTGTCAGTTATTATATAAAAGTCTGGGGAAGTGTGTGGTATGAGAATTCAATGCATGCCCTCTGTGTGAGATGCTCTGATAAACCCCGAGGGTGTTTATGTAGCATCCCATACCTCAGGTGTGCATTACATTCTCATAACACACACTACCCCAGACTTTATTCTATATATAATTAACAGATTTACAAGACTAATAGTCTATACAAGCAGTACAATACATCAAAAGGAGCCTAATCACGAATATTGCAAGGCACAATGGTGCACAATTTGAGTTTGAATAGGTATGGGGAAATTACGCCAACCAGACATAATGGGGTAGGGGAAAATATGCCAGGCAATGCATGGAGAGGGGAGGGGGAGCAGTTAAGGAAAGGGGTTACGGATAGTTGCAAGTTGTAGTAGCAAAGACATAAAGAAGAAACATATGGGAGAAAGGAGAAGTGGCAGAGCAGATAGACAGGGTAAGGGCAAACAAAATTCAGATTACTTTACAGTTTCTACTGGATGCAGGACTACTGCTGTGCAAAATGTCACCCCAAATGGGCACATTTGCAGCACCCCTCAGCTCTCCAACCACCCCCGTGCATCCCATGTCCACACATGTGAGAATATTCTGAAAACAATGGTTACAGCAATAATTCTGTGTCTTATTTTAGCATTTGTATGCATTTGAAACTAAACTGTGCTTCCACATTCCACTTTAAATCGTCCTTGCTGTTCTGATTCTCCAAGCAGCCCCTTGCTGGCATCTTTTGTGCTTAACTGCACTTCTGAGAGGATATAACAAACGCAAGTAGCAACAGACGTGGACACGATCTTTCAAATGTAGCAGAATGCACCATCTTCCAGCGTTGGCAAAACAAGGCCATAGTTGGATGCTAGTTTTCTCTCAGACACATGAATGTAAGGTCAGACTTCGGTATATGCAGAGGGTCCACCCAAAAAGTGAATACTGGGGGACCCTAGGTAGACAATCCGAACAGCATGCCAACAGTATTTGTAAGTCATCATATAGATTGTTTTCAGCAATAATATTTTTCTGGCAAAAAAACACCATTACAGCAAAACCCATTTTTCTTTTCATCTTCTTTCTTTCCTGGACTAAGATACAAGATTCTGAAGTTTTCAAAAGTTCCTGCCCATGCCAGAGATGCATGTCTCAGACAGGGACACTTTCACATATTTTATGGTTCTGCACAACTTTGTCATCTTTCCGGAGACAGATATTTCAGTTTGTGAAATTGTGACTAATAAAACTTCTTGCCTGTTCTGCTAAATCTGCAGTTCTGGGCATCTGTTCTGATCTTATAGATTACACAGAACCCTAGAACATCTGGCTTATTGTCACCTTTATCACTGCTAAAAATGTGATTCTTAGGCACTGGAAATGTTCCAACCTCCCTCAATGACAGAACAGTTGTGGGACCTATCTAATAGAGTTAGCGACGAGGGATTAGCATAATAGATTGGATAAATTTGTTGACATTTGGGAACCATTTTTAAATTCTAAATTATTTTAGACTCTACACTACCTATATCAGTTTATTCTCTTTCCTTTCTCTTTTTCCTATTTAAGCTTTACATACAAATGTATTACATTTTCTCTCCTTTCTCAGGATTGCATATTTTGTAGCGTATATCTTTATTTCTTTTCAGAATTTTAACTTTATTATGTAGAAGATTCTATTTTGTGTGTGTGTGTGTACACGTTAATAATTATTGTTTGTGTATTGTAATGTCTGAAAAATCCAATAAAGTTTTAATTATAAAAAAACAAGTTCCTGCTCCTGTGCTGTGCCTGGCATGAAAAAACTAAATACATTAGTTCAGTACTGTGCTGTTTACCATTAAAAACAGAGCACCATCCTAATACAGCCACAGTAGGACTCTAGTATGTACATTCAGCAGGTAACCCCAAGAGAATAAATGATTAAAAATTGTAAGTGGCCACCATCTTTAATAACTTTAGTCATTAATTGTGCAATTAGATGTAAAAGCGGTTTTAAAAATATTCAGAAAATTAAAAATGCTCTGAGTATGTATCTAAGTGTAACCCAGGTGCCGTGTACCAATGGGCTACTAGCCCTGCCTTGTGTGACTAGTCAAGGTTAAGGGGCAGGGCTCTGTTCGAGATAGTCTGGGAGTTTGTTTCCAAAGGATTTCATAATAAGCGTGGTGCCTCCACTCCGAGTAAAAGTTTTGTGGGCCAGTTGGTGTTTTGGGTACAACCCCTTGGGATGCTGTACCTACCCACCTCCCTCCCTTCCCAGACACCCCTCCAACAGAAATACACTTTACCTTGCAATTCAATACCAACCTTGTAATTAGAGGAGATCTCTAATAATATGCTCACTGACATGATTGGAAGGAAAACGAATAAACACAACATTATTTACAATGGGGGCAGGGTAGGTAAAGAGAGGGAATACCTGGAGCAGAGATGTACAGAACACTAGGCATTCAGTTATCTGGCAGATAAGTGCAGTGTGAGAATATACCCAGTGGGTATTAAACATAAATATTGAACAACAGTGCCCAACCTCCCACCAGCATGCAATCGGGAATACATAGACTCCCCTCCTATCTGGTACCAGACCCCATAGTCCTACGCTGATGTACCCTAGACTGGTGCAGGCCTGTAGTTGCCATGGGTTGCCTGGTGTTGGAGCACTTATATGTCACTTTTGAACAAACTTCCCCAACATATCTCATCCTTATCTTTCTGCTCGCACAGCTGTTATTCTCTTAGAAAAAATTACCCTCATCCTATTAGATGTACCAAACTTCTGCACCGGCTATGGCAAATCTGCCATCAGCTACACCATCCCTCTTCATTTGGAATAAAGTACAATCCTCCCTCAGACTCGTTGAACTGATTTCAGTTAACATGGTCAGAAACCTAATTAGCCGCTCCCTCAATGAAGAATGTCACTGCCACATCAAGTTGCTTGCCTTCTTGTCTTGTCTTGTATGCTATCATTACCGAGCAGACAGCACTTACACCCTTCCCCAGTCCTGAACTACCCCCTACCCCCCCACTCAGCAGCCCTAGCTGCAGGTCCATCCCAGCTCTGTGTCTGTTGTAAATTAGGTACTTCTTATTGTACCATAGCGTTCGTTTGAATGTTATCATCCACCTTGCTTGTCTGTATTAAACTGTCTTTTAATATACAAGTGATAGACCATACTTCATTGTGTTACTTCCAGTACTACATGTTGTTGTTCATTATCATGTATTGCATTCACTATATTATATCGTCCTAAGCAGGACCTCCTTGTAAATTAGCTTGCTCAACGGTGTCTTCCTGGTGAAATAAACGAACTAAAAATTACAGATAATAAACTTCAACTGTAGCTCTGAACTGTAGCAGAACTGCTGAACAACTATTTCTGCTCAGTGTTCACAAAGGCGAACGAGTGGGATGGCGGTAACACAAGGATAAAAGAGGAGGAGGGGGACGGAGTGGACACAAGTCCCTTCCAGGTAGAGGAGATCCTGGGAGAGCTAGAGAGATTGAAGATAGATAAGGCGATGGGGTTCACCCAAGGGTGTTGAGGGAGCTGAGAGGTGTGTTGGCAGCTCCTTTGACTGCCTTCTTCAATAGGTGGTTAGAATTAGGGGCAGTCCCTGGTGACTGGAAATGGGAAGATGTGGTACGTCTTCACAAGGGAAGGGGGGAGGAAGAGGTGGGCAATTACAGGCCAGTGAGCTTGAAGTCTGTGGTTGGCAAGCTCATGGAAAAACTGTTAAAAAACAGAATCACCAGTTACCTGGACGTAAACAGTTTGCTAGACCAACATCAGCATGGGTTCACTGAGGGTAGATCCTGTCAAACAAACTTGATAGAGTTCTTTGACTGGGTCACCAAGGTGGTGGATCGGGGGGGTTGGTGGACATTGTGTACCTTGATTTCAGGAAGACATTCGACTCTGTGCCACACAGGAGGCTACTGCATAAATTGGGATGTCTGGGGCTGGGACAGATGGCAGAATGGTGGGTGCAAAACTGGCTGGGGGATGGAAGTCAGAGGGTGGTAATTAATGGGGTACCCTCAGGGGAGGGAAGGGTCATCAGTGGGGTTACCTAAGGGTCAGTGTTGGGCCCATTAATATTCAGTATATTTATAGGGGACATACCTAAGGGCCTTGAGGGGAGGGTGTGTCTATTTGCGGATGATACAAAGGTCTGTAATAGAGTAGACACACAGGAAGGAGTTGAGAGTATGCATAGGGATTTGAGGAAGCTAGAGGAATGGTCCAGAGAGTGGTGACTGTCTTTCAGTACATCGAAGTGCAAGATCATGCACCTAGGCAAGAAAAATCAGAGAGCAGTGTATTGCATGGGAGGGCAACCCCTAAAGGTAACTGAACAGTAGAAAGACCTTGGCATTAACATTACACAGGACCTGAAGGTAGCAACACATTGCAAGAAGGCAGTGACAAGAGCCAGCAGAATGCTGGGTTGCGTTGGGAGGGGGATCACTAGTAGGAGGAGGAGGAGGAGGGAGATCGTAATACCCTTGAACACCCAGCTAGTTAGGCCACATCTGGAGTATGGGGCCCAGTTCTGGAGTCCATACCTCAAGAAGGACATGAAGAGGGTTAAGTGCATCCAGAGGAGGGCAACAAATATGGTTAAGGGAATCTCAGTCACTTAACATACGAGGAGAGACTGAGGGTCCCAAACATGTACTCCCTGGAACAAAAGAGAGAGGGGGGGGGACATGACTGAGACATTCAAATACTTAATGGGTATTAACAAAGTGGCAGCTGGGAGCATATTCCAGCTAAAGGGGCAATTGAAGGCAAGGGGCCATGATTTGCAAATTGTAGGGGGGAAGTTCAGAGAAAACATTAGGAAGCACTTTTTTCACGGAAAGGGTGGTGGAGAAATGGAATATGCTTCTAGAAGAGGTGGTCAGAGAGAGGACAGTGGGAGGGTTCAAGGGGGCATGGGACAGGCACAGGGGCCTGTTGGCAAGGGGAGGGGGTTACAGTTATGTCCTAGCAGTGGTCTAGGCAAGCTGGGGAGACTGGGTGGGCCTGGCTGTCCTTTTCTGCTGTCACATTTCTATGTTTCTACGTAACTTTAACTTTAGCTTTAGCAGCCTATAACAACTTTTTAACCATTTCCCCAGGTCTTTTGCAGGACAGACCTGTTTACTTATGGTTTGGTGAAAGATCTGTGTGACACAAACAGACTGGAGCTGGAGGTTTTCTGGGGTTAGTCTTGAATTGCACCATATGGGCAATAGGGGTAGTTAGTGGTGCAACACAGCAGCAGGAGGCAAGAGACAGAAGTCCTGGTTGAAGGGATGAAGAATTCTGGTCTTCACCTGTCAGGCCTTTCCAAACTTTGCCTCTGGGGCCTTTGTATGTGGTGCTCACCTGACAGGCCTCTCGACGTCTTCCCCTCTTGTGGTTGCCTAGATGGTCTGGGGGGCCTGGACAACAGTTTCTTCCTTGCTCCTGGCTTGAACAGGAAACTTCAGTAACCCTGCTAGCTAGTAGCATTGGCCGAAGGGTGGAAGACGCTGGTTGCTTGCCTCAGGAACAAACAGTCTTGCAGAATGAAAGTGGAGACAGTTCAGGCAGGATTTCTGGGAAACTGGCAGCACTTTCTGCTGGATTGCAGTTTGCAGTACCTCTCTGGATTGGACAGCTGGATGCCTCTGCTGGCAGGCAGGACACTTTTGGTGGCAATCCTTGGTGGCCAGGGGACACCAGGATGGGTGAGCACCTCAGGAACTGTTTCTTATAACTTTTCAGTCAGGATCTGCCAAGCTGTTAAGCCTGTCAAAAATAATGAAGCAGGCAGAATTTGTCTTGTCTTCAAGGTTGATCAAACCTCTTTTGGCAGAAGAGGCACTTCTCCAGTCTGGAGACACAGTCTGGAGCCCTTCTGGACAGTTTGAGGGTTCCCAACCAACTGCCACAGAATTCTTGTTCACTCTCAAGGGCTAATGGATGACTGACTTGAGCTGTAACAGTCTTTCTGTCAAATTGCAGCCTCCGATTGGCTGATAGGGCTATCCGTCATTTTATTCAATGCCTGATTGGTCCTCGTTTGGACACCAATCACATTGTATAGTCCCCTTTCCAGAAGCCATCTGTCAGTCTTCCAAGGCTTCTATGAGCTCTGATTGGCTGTCAGCAGGGTCACTGGGTCTGAAGATGGCTGCTGGCAAAATAGTCCATTTACAGTTATGGAGCAGTCCCATCTTTACAGTTAATTCGTAGCCAAACAACATAGTTTTATTTTTCACTGCCCTGATGGCTTGATAGCCCATACTGTGCCCTACAATCCAGTGGTGGACTTGTGGATGTAGGGGCTGGCATTCAGACATCACATGCCCCATAATACTGTCCCCCAGGCAACTAGCAGGCTAGTACATTGGGGTATCCAGTGAATAAGGTGACCACAATTGAATGCTTTCAAAAAGGATGACTTAATCATGGAACCTCTGTTCTGGGCTACCTGACAGAGTAGTGACTGGATACAGGGGCAGGCAAGTACAGCGAAAGGATTTCGTTATATATACACGCACACGGTGGGGGGGAACCATGTCACGTGATGGGAGGGAATGTGGCGTGTAGTGCGGTGGTTGGCTGCCGAGCTGGTGGTGTGGTGTGGTGGGTAGGTGGCAAGCTGGGGGTTAGAAGGGTGCCAGGTTCAATTTTGGCACAATCATTTTTTTGCGTTCATCAGGGTTTTCATTTTTTTTAAAGTTTTACACCCTTCCCCCGACATGCACCCCCTGGAGTTGAGAATCCTTAAGTGGGGGACGGGGGGGCACAGCTCCTGCATAACATAGAAAACCAGTCACCGCTTTTCTAGTTGCTGTGAGTGTACATCACCGTAATTAATTTTCATCGATGTACACTTGCCCAAAAGATGATTGCTGTTCCACAATCGCCGTTATGATAGAGAAGCTTAAATTGGTGGTGCAGGGAACTACATTTCCCAGCAGCCACGGCTGCCGGCTCATTTACATGTGCTTTTAAGGGTTTCTTAAATAATATCTTTTGGGCCCCGTGATCCCTCCCTCATGTCTCCAGAACCTAGTTAGCTGATTTGGGGTCCAGGAGCATGGAGAAACCTCTGTTTTGCTACAGGAGTGGCTCCAAAATGAAAGTGCACTACTGTGCTTGCACGAACCGCCAGCTCGCACATTCATGGTGCAGCTACACAGTGGTTTGCATCTTTGCTCCTCCAGCCCTGCTTCTGCAGGAAACACATTGTGAGGGCCAGCAGGAAGTTCAGGAGATGACCCAGGACCCAGGCTGGCAGCAGTGAGCAGTTGGAGGACCCCGGGGGCTAAAGGTAAGCCCCACTCTTTTGAGTAGGGGGTTAGGTAAGGATGCCAGAAATACATTTTTGCTAAAAAAACCAAAACTATAAGATATCAAATTTTGTGTCAACTAAGGAATACTGTTGTTTTAATTAAACAAGGTCTCCTGCATTCCTTGCAGAACTATTGTCCCCTGGTGTTCCCAGGCGGCTGGGAGTTATTCCAACGAGGAAACTGCCCAGTCCTTGCTTGCATCTCCCAGGGCAGGAAGTGTGATGGCCCATTGCAGGGCAGGGTGCAGAGGTATCCACACTAGGCTAAGATCACATGAATATGTAGCATCTGGTGTGGCATCTCAAATGTGGCAGGACTTGGACCCTTGGAAGGAAAGGAGAGCAGGTGGAGCATGGAATGAAAGGTGAAAACCAAAATCAAATAATACAATAATAAAAGGAAAAGACAGTATATTGCAAAAAGGATGCTCAGTTTTTGCAATGTTTGTGGGGGGTGGGGTGGGGTGCCACCTTAAGGAGGAAGGTTGCCTGGAAATTATTAAGGATCTTGGTGGGCCAGGCTGACAGTATGTGACTGCCTACATTTTTCTTTAAAGACCCCCTGACACTGTAGGCACAGCTTTGAAAAAATGCAGTATTTAGACACAATTCACCTTAGTTTTCATATTTTCCCTATAATTCTCACTCTTATTTCTTTATTACTAGTGATCTTTGCAGAAAACAGGATTTCTGCGCTATCTGCTCTGGCTGCATGCCTACACTTGATTAGCACAGTTCTGTTTATGACATCACAATCTGCTGCTGGGGCACTAAATATGATGTCATAAACAAGAGAATATGATGTCAGATGTAAGCAGCCAGTCAGAAAAGTTAGTCTAGGACACAGTGGTCTTCTTTTCATGCAGCTTTTCTTAAAGCACATGGGAAAGAATTACAGGAAAATGCATGAAATAATTCCTGAATTGGGTCTAAATCTATATTGTTGAAGTGTTTACAGTGGCGTCTGGAGCTCTTTAACTGAATTGCACCCTCATTAATAATATAGATTGAGGGAGCTCATCTGACCAATCATAGTGCACCTTTCCCCTGCAAATGAGACACTTTTATTCAGTAAAGAGTGTCTCACATAATAAATGGGCCAGCAGATATTGTATAATTATAATTATTATGTCTACCTTTATTATATTTATTTGATGTACAAAATTTAAGTTTTGTTCTGTCACATCAGCTGGATTTCATGTATGCGCTGAAGGCTGAAGGCTGAAATTGTATTATTAATAAAACTTTAAATATAAAGTCCCTCTTCCATCTCCCAGGCCCTACACAATTTTTACTCCTCAAACTGCACTTGTCAATGAAGATTCTGCTGTATTTCACAATGTTTATTGCACTTTAAGCATATTTTGCTTTGTGGTAGTATTTGTATCACCTTGTAAACCTATTTGTTTCATTTCTGCCTATGTTCATGTCTTACCCAACCATTTTTGCATATGTGCATTCACTTAATCTGCACTGTTTTGCTCCGTTTATGCCATATCAAACTGTTATTGAAAATGTACATTTGATTTATCTGCCTATGTTCCCCTCTTCCCTCTCCCCCAGGATGCACCGTAAGACGAGCAACTTGTTGCTCAGCCTGTTTTTTTCTGGTGAAACTCTTGAATAAATTAATTTTAAAAAGTGTGTCTCACATGCTGGCACCCTGGAAATGGGCTAGTTTTTTTGTTTATATATTGCTGCTTGACCTTGACCAATACTGTATTATTAATACTGCCATGGAGACCACTCTTACGGATGTAAAACCGCTATTACTGTACTTGCATTCTTAGGATACAAGAACCATGAATCACTGCACTGGGCCTGTCAAGAAAATATCGTTGTTTTGACTCGGTCCCTGAGAAAAGATTGTGTTGCAGTTATAAATCTGAAGATGCCCTTTAATGAAGTTAATCAGTTTACTGGGAGCAGCATGATGGCATAAATAAAAGGTTGCCTTTCTCTCCGGATTGAAGTTTTTTCCTCCCTCCATGCCTGGCACTGTCAATCGGATTTAATGACCAACATAAATTCTTTTGCAAATAATTCAGCCTCCCTAGCTCTGAGCCTCCCAGCAATCACATAAATTTAGTGAGCCAGTTATTTGATTCAATTTAAATAGCTAGGGTTATTTGTTGTAATATTTAAGCTTTTATCAAGTTAGGGGTTGTAAGCAAAAACGTTCCTGTCATTACCTGGGGGCGTGTTTTGTCAAAGAAACAATATCAAACCAACCTGAGGCCTATCGAAGTCCTTCTGAAATAAATGGAGACAGTATTTCATCCACATTATGCATTTCCTGATGTATTCATTGCAGCTAAAGTAATATTCAAATTCCATCTGGCTTACCGGTATTAAGTTATGAAAGCTATTAGGCAAAGGTGCAGTCCCTGTGTGTACTGTGCATGGACGATCACGCTATCATTGTAAATCTAATTCATTATTCTCTTCTAGCCCTCTGTGACTCTTGGGACCACCCTGGTTAGACCCTTAATCTGGCCAGACTGGGGGGGTGACTAGCTAGTTTCTCAGCTAATGACAGTGCTGCTTTATGACTGGCTGGTGGGGAGAACAAATGACATGTGACCTGTGTTCCATCCAGAAACAAATTGCATCACCTCTAAAATCCCCCCCAGATCTAGCTAATCACTTGACATTTGAATTGGTTCTGATGTAGGAACCAGCTTTTTTTTTTTTACTCCAAATCCATTTTATAAGCACAATAATACACTTCAGAGGAGTGCATTAAAGCATTTGTGATGCACTTTCCAGGATTTGTGGGGATGCTCGGCCTTTAGTCTTATGCCTCACAAAATGCTGGGGGGGATGTGCATCACAAATGGTTTGGAAAGCATCAGCGATGCTTATTTCAATATTGTTCCCAAAGCCCAGTAGCTTAGTTGCACCGAGTTTAAGTATTCATATTGTAAACTTTTCCTTTTCATATTTTGTGAAGGTGAAGGGATCATAACTGAGAGCTGGCTGCTGATCCTTCCCCCTCCCTAGTCCTGCTGTAATCCAACTCCACCCCCATGCCACCTCTGTACGCCCAGGTTTTGTGATGAAGGAGCTTATAGAATGTGGGGGCGTACTCCACTGACAGCAATGGAAGCGTAAGTTAAAATGTGTTTTTATATTTTAGATGTTCACTGAGGACAAATTAAAGGCACAGCTCAACTAACAAGAGCCTTTTTTGTTCTGTGGCTTTTATTTGCTCTTAGTGGACCTCTAAAATATAAAAATGCATGTTTAAAATTACGCTCCCATTGCCATCGACAGAGTGGGCCCACATGCTCTACAGACTCCTTTGTCACAAAATATGGGAACACGGTGGTGGAGCTGGACTACATTGGTACCAGGAATGGAAAGGGGAAAGGATCAGGCCACCAGCTGTCATTTATGATCCCTGCCCCCTCATAAAATATAAAAAGGAAAAATTTTACAATATGAACACATAAACTCCAGTGCAGGCAAGCTAAGTGGGAAGCTTCAAGAAGGCACCCAAAATCATGCTTTTTAATGCATATCCTGTCATAGATTATTGCTTACTTGTAAGGAGTTCATATGCAGTGAGGCTGCTGTTGGAAAGGTAGTGCCACCACAGGTATCTCCCCACCTTATCCCCATTACCTGCAAGCCCATATCTTGGCTACTGACTATTATAATTGTCCTGTTATCGACTGACTTGTCCTGCTGGTTATACTCGTATCCCAATTGTTTAGCACTCACTGGCACCCAGTGGCCCCCCAACCCAGTCCTTGTCTCCCATACACTGCATTCTGTGTACTGCTCCTGTGATGAGCTCCATTCCCTGCTATACTTCTGGGAATGCCATTCCCCTCTGTTAACACCTGTCTGGTTACTCCAATTTGTACTTGTGATTTTATCAGCTCTAAATGTCTACTGTATTTGTAAACCTGCTAATTGTATATATGACTGTCTCGTCCATTGTACTGTACCACACATGTTTATGTATGTTCTCTTCTGTATTACTGTACCCTATGTAACCCCTTCCCCCAGGGCGCATCTGGAATCGAGTGGTACACTGCTCAGTATGCCTTTCTGGTAAAACTCTTAAATAAATAAATAACATCCATGCACTCTAGAACCCTGCCACAAAATTTTGACACCCCCAGCACCTGCCTGTAACAGGGGTTGTAAAACACAGAAATGGCATGCATTATGCATAACACAACAGACTTGTAGTAGACTCAATAATCGGACTGTATGCTAATCCTTGTGTTCTGACTGGCTAAAACTAATGCTACAACTTGTCTGTGAGAGAGAGAGTGAGAGTATTTTTACACTCAAACTGAAAATCTTTTTTTTTGCAGTTTTTTTTCACAGTATTATAGTGATTACATAGCGCGTTCTCATGTGATTTATTCAGTTAATAACCAATCAGTGGGTTAATAAATATCTCAGTCTACGACCTTGTTGTTTATTACCCCCAATCCAGTTATTACCTTGTAAACCTGGATCACTATACTGTTATCGCTAAAGTATTATAGATATTAATAACCAACCAACAGGTTTATAAATAGCTCAGTCTAAGGCCTTGTAGTTTATTACTCCAAATCCAGTTATTGCCTTGTAAACCAGGATCACTGTACTGTTATCGCTTAAGTATTACAGACATTAAAACCTTCTTGTAAGTAAATAAAACTAAAAAGGGAATGAACCAGTGGGACGAGTAAGAAATCCACATGCACTGAATGTCTGACTATAAAATGATTTCCTGAACCTTTGAAACAATAAACCTGTTACTGCGAGAAGATTAAAGCTGTTGTGTACGCCTGCCCGCTGAACAGCGGAAGACTTTCTGGCAGGAAGGAGGACTAAGTATCCCAGTGAATGTTCTCCTCCTCTGGGGTGGGGGTGTGTGGAATCCATGTCCTGCTGCTATACTGCCCCTTCAGTGACCACAGGTAGAAGTGCAGGGGAGGAGTGTGAGGAAAAGAGCTGGCACGCGAATGTCATCTGGCACATCCCGTGCCAGTGCCCGATGACATCACTGTGCTCCTGGGAGTTGAGTGGGGTTTAAAAGGGAAAAACAGGCCCGGATAAGGAGGGTGAACCCTCCACCAGTCTCCCACAGTCAACCCGGGCCCTAGCCACTAAATCCTGGGGTTGCACACTGCTGGACTTCACCTCCATCACAGGTGGCCAGATAGAGCAAGGTAGTGAGCCTTGGTGCAGAATGGCAATGCCAGCACTTGGGGGCAAGCTGGGTGGCAGTACAGAGGTCTGCCACAGGTGGGCCTAGGAGTCCCAGGAGTCTGGTGGGCAGGGTCTCAGGGGACAGGAAGTGATACTGGTGGATGGTGAAAGGAGGTCCTGGTCAGGGCCTTGGGGGCATAAACAGAATTTAACAAACAAATCTGTGGTGTATGCCACTTTATGCCAATACAGTGCATGCTCAGTGAAATCCAAGTCAAAACGAAAAGGACTAAAATTGTTTCTGGGACAAAATTGGCAGCACACTAAGGTTATGCATTTTCCAACCACATTATGACATGCTGAAATTAGCTCATATTTTATTCCATGGGAAAGGTTTTTTAAAACTATATTAAATGGTGTGATGAGCCGGACAGTGTACTAACAGCAATTCAATTAACATTCACTGAGTTAACTTAGTATCAGATGCAGCCAGCAGAAGTGATCTGTAAATGCCTTGGCCTACTGCCTCAGTGTTCATTCAGCACGCTGGAAACATTCGCTGCCTCATACACTTGCTGGGAAATCGAAGTAATGCTTAAAGACTTTAAGTGGCACTACAACCGCACTGCATATTAACCATTTTTCATGTGGAGGCAGTGCAGTCTGGTGGTTAAAGCAGAGAGTTGTGAACTTGTCTAGCCAGGTTTGAATCCCGTCACACAACTGGAACTGAGAACAATGGTCCCTCCTTTATCCACCCCTCCTTTTATCTGCCATCCTTGCTTACCTCTTGTGTGAACGCCTGTGTTGTTTTCAAGAAATGTTATTGCCCCCTTTAACTGCCGCCCTCTATTATCCACTACCCTCTTTCATCTGTCAACATTTAGGATGTACGTAGGTTGGTGGGTAAAAGAGGGAGAAATGAACCTGCATCTCAGCTGGCCTATTCTGAGTAAATAAACAGTAAAAACAAACTGCCATATTGTCATTGTGTGATCCTGAACAAATTGTTAGTACTTTGAGCATCTTTCAAAACCACTCCCACACTCGAAAGCTTCAGTCCCATTGCAAGGCTTCATGGGTATGCAACCACGCCCATACTTGAAAGCCTCAGTCCCATTGCAAGGCATCATGGGTATGCAACCACACCCACATTCGAAAGCCTCAGTCCCATTGCAAGGCATCATGGGTATGCAACCACACCCACACTCTAAAGCCTCAGTCCCACTACAAGGCATCATGAGTATGCCAGTCCTTGTTTAAGGCAAGCTGGCAAGGCTGTGCAGAACAGACACCGCTTTGTAAACTGGTTTGTGCACCTGATCCAGTATAGGCTGAGAATCACAAACTGCTGTCATGCATTTCATCCTGGAGGCATAGAGGACGGCAAACAACAAAACAAAACTAAAATTAAAACGTGCCACAGCAAAAACAACCAAATAGCAGCAATATTAATACAGTACATAGCAACTGTGCACAGTTGTCCGGATCTGGTCTCCTCCCTTAGGGAAGGGGTCCAGACATCCCACTCAGTGGCTACCCCCTTGTAAAGACCAGTTGGTAGTGCAGCAGGGAGTCTCAGCAGCAAAGGTGCTTGTAATGCTGAAACATGTGCGCATGAAGAGGAATGCACACGTGGGGTGTGTTGTGGCACTGGGAGGTCCTGGGGAACAGAAAACAGGAGAAAAAAGAACAATGGCTACATGAAGCCCTAGTCCACTGCAGGTCCTGTACCACCTACTGGATACAGTTCCCCATCTGGATGAGGACACCGGAGGAGGGGAGGATGGCCTTGTCCTTCTGGCCCCACCATGCAGAGATCTGTGAGGGATCTTTAGGAGCTGGTAGCTCCCAGGGAAGGGGAGTGACAAGGACTATACGGGCTAGGGGCAGTAGGGGACCGAAGGGCAGGGAAGCATAAAATACAGATGGGAAAAAAAAAAACAGATTCACTGATATTTATGATACATACGCAGACATGGTTGTGATTATCTTATTTTAGGACATTTATTTGAAGATTACTTTATTGCAGTTAATGTATTTTAAAAATGATTTCAATATGAACATACGAAAAATGCCAGCAGGAAAAAGCCAAAAGATCTCTCTCATCTGCTCATAATGCAAATCTCTCAGTGATTACTGAGGACTTTGCCCCCCTCCCAGTTAGGAGTTTTCCATCCCTGCCATGAGTCCACCCCCGTGTTTCAGCTTTTAAATGCAACTCTCCCCTTTACTTTGTCTCAGCCTCTTTTAAAGCTGCCCATTGTCTTTAGGGACACAGCATCCTCTGGCAGCTCATCGCACTTAACCATTATCATTTTGGTAAGAAAGTGCCTGCCTCCTCACTTCCCTCTGGAACTGGCCTTCCACCAGCTTGAGGCAATGTCCTCTAGTGGTTGTCTTACTGCAAAAGCTGAAGAGACCCTCAGACTTCACCTTGTTTATACCACTGTGGTATTTAAATGTTTCAATCATGTCTCCCCTCTCCCTCCTGTCCTCCAGGGAGTACATGCTGAGGTTTCTGAGTCTCTCTTCGTACATGCTACCCTTCTGCCCCTGGATCATCGTAATTGGCCTTCTCTGGACCGTTTCCAGAAGACTGACGTCTTTCCTTAGGTAGGGGCACCAGCACTGCATGCTGTACTCCAGATGTGGACGCGTCAGGGATCTGTACAGCAGCAGAACGACCTCTACTTTCCTACTAGTTATTACTCTGGATCTGCAGCCCAGCCTTCTGTTTGCCTTGGCTGCTGCCTTCCTGAAATACACAGAGCATCTCAAGTCACTTGTGATGATCACCCCCAAATCTTTCTACTCTTCTGACTTGGTAATGTGAATAAAAAAGTTGATAACAAAAAAAAAAAGAAAGAACCATTTGGGTGTTGTATTTTAGAACTATACAAATAAGGAGGTCAAGTGACACACACAGTGAGGCTGGGTAGGATTTGAACCGGGATTCTTCTGGTTCGCAGCTCTGTGCTGTACTGTGCCACACCCCCTTCCTGACAGAGTGACTTGCAATCAGTGGACTAATTGTATTTAGTAAGCATCTCTAGTTGGTAACAGAAAGCTTTTCCTTTGCTCTGTGTTATTCTAGGTGTGTGTGTGTGTGTGTGTGTGTGTGTGTGTGTGTGCACGCGCGTGTGTGTGTGTGTGTGTGTGTGTGTGCAGTGTGAGTGTGTCTCTCCTTCTACAGTATTACAGATTTGAACATACTGTTTCAGCTGCTATCACTTAATTAACCACATGTAACTTAAGCAATTAAGGTGTAATTACATACCATACTGCTAAACAAAGTAAAATAGTAATTCATTAAAATGTTTTTCTTATCTGCTTGGGGGAAACAAGGGGTCATCATTTAAGGTGATTTATAGCAGCAATAAGCGCTAGCAGTTAGCCAATTTATTTTCACTGTCAAAACGGATGGTAACACAAATTCCATCAGATAGGAGTTAGATTTACAACACTGAAAGGTCAGGAAACCAGCAGTAACTGTGTAGTTGTTCTCAGATCTATACTCCTAGTAAGCTATGGCATCAGAGGCTTCAGAAGACGGTCCTTAATTTCAGTCAAGCTATTAGACGACAGCAATTTATTTTCACTCCATTTTTATTAAAATTACTATTAATGCTTCCCTTCAATCCTCCAATGCCACCTTCCTTCAGAAAACCTCCAATGTTCCAGACCCTGGTCACCTGACTGTATTTGTCACCACCATCTAGCTGTGACTCCATCCCCCACGTGACGAAGGGAGGCAGTGTTAACCTGTACTCTCATGGCCATGTGACAGGAGGTGGTGCACTGTCTGGATATACCGTGAACAGTCATCCATTACTGCTGATGCCATTTTTCATTTTGTTTCTCATTGGCCCCTGGGACATCTGTACACAAGAGGCTCATGCAGTGCCGCACTTCTCTGGGCACTTGTTGCAAGCCGAGCTGATATCCTACCTCCCAACGTGCCTCCACTGTGCTTCCACCTGTGTTCCCTCAGGGGGCAGCACCACAGCCATGACACTGCCCCTCCCCTCCCAAGAGAAGACCGTCCTGTAGGATGATCAAACTTCCTACCTGCAGCCAGCTACTGAAGACCATGGCTTATTCCCCTGATCCAGTTTCTCAGAATCATGAGGAGTAGCTTTATCACAACATCAAGGGGCTGCCTCAATTGCCCCATTAAGCACACAGATGCCCTGTGAAGCTTCAAAACCCAGTACAAGGCATCATGGGCAGGTGAATCCCTGTGCGGGGACTGCTGCTGACAGTGCTTCACCAGAACAGAAATTGCCTTCTAGACAGGGTTTTACATCTTAACCAGTATATTATTAGTAGTTAATGTGCTGTAAGTAAGTGTGCTCATGATTTAAAACATTTATGTGTATACTGTATATGTAATATGGATTTACTTATTTATTTAAGGATTCGGAGAAGACCTTTGAGCATAAGCTCTTTTACAAAGGTTCCACGTCAAGTTGACAGACAATAGACATATTACATCAAGCAGATATAGAATCTATATAGGTTACAATATTTCTTTTATCCAACTATTTAACCAGGAGTGGCACACTAAGCTGAAAGCTTGTTTACAGGTGCGACCTGGGAGCACAGGGAAGTTAAGTGGCTTGCTCAGGGTCACACAGTATGCAAGTGGGGGCTGTGGGATTCAAACTCAGGTTTCCAGATCTGCAGTTCAGAGCCTTAAACCACTGCACTATACTGCCTCCCCATTACAGTGTTATTACCTGTACCATGGAATTAGTACAGCATCAGTAAAGGATATAGAAAAGCAGTGGTAAGCTACGTGGGGAAAGGAGGGAAGAACCCCCTTCTGAGTTGACGGGAGACTTAGGAAGGGTAAGCAGCTTCGTATTGGGGCTTTGTCAAAAATAGGAGGGTGAAATAGTGACTGAGGGGTGCCAGGGAGGAGGGGGAGAAAGGGGAAGGTGGCACCAGAAGGGAAAAGTGCTTGACTAAATGATCATACCGGGGAAATGGGAAGGGAAGTGGTGTGGGGATGGAGTTATGATGAAGGGAGGTATTCAGGGGGAACAGCAGGGGCGGCATGCTGAAAGCCACTTGGGGGTTGGGGTTGGCTCTAGGCATGTCAGAAGAGGTGGGGGGCTGGGGGAAACAGAGTGCATGCCTAGTGTCAGTTTAGGGGCAAGGTGTAGGTTGAGGAAGGGAGTACCAAAGGAGGGGAGGAGTGGCTACTATGGAGAACAGACACTAGCTGTACAGAGGAGTGGGGAGCAGCAGGGCATTGTATATTGTCTATATCTGATGGTTAGTGCAGCCTGCCTAACAAAATGTCTGGTATAGCCTAATGTATTCGGTTTCATGAACTTACTTAGTTCTTTGTATATTTTTATTTTTTCATCTGTATTCTATGTTGCACCCCCTTTTTTCCTTTTCCCCAGAACACATCAGGAAACAAGCTATTACAGCTCATTATGCCTTTCCTGATAAAACTTTTCAAATAAAATAATAAATAATAATATGCTAAGAACGACAAATTCCAGACATGCGTTTGATCCTGTTGGGACTCCGCAATTCTGGGTTTCAGTTTTTAGAGAGCCACCTGTGAATGACCCCTTGTTTTGCAGAATGCGATGAGCTTCACTATATGCTTTGGCTTATTTTGTCAAATGCCTAAAAAACAGAAAAGAAAAAAAACACAAGTAAAACCATTTTTTTCCCCAAAAATAAATAAAAGCTGAAATAATCTAGTTTACAGACCTAACAATGAACTGATATTTTATCAAATAAATATGTTTCCCCTTTTTCTTTATTTTTTTGCCTCTTTTTTAACAATCCGTATATTACATAAAATAAAAATATATAAACATGTTAACAAGCCCAGAAAAACATAGGTCAGTATAAAATAAAATAATTAAAAAAAATATATATATGTGTCTGTGCGTGTGTGTGTGTGTATATATATATATATATATATATATATATAAAATCTATATAATCCATATATTATATCTAATAAAATATTTAAGAATGTTAACAAGCCAATAGGAATATAGGTGCATATATAACATAAAATAGATCCATCTATTATGTTGGACTACACAAGGGCAACGATCATTTACATATAGAGCTCCACTATGGTTTAATGCCCTGCCCAGTGATATCTCTTCCTTACCAAAATTGGGACCACTTAAAGGCCCTCTTCATCAGCATCATACAGCTAGCAGTTCCTGTGACTATTTCAACTGACATGGCACTACCTCAGCAGTATTGACACATTCTTGTGTACCTACTTCTTTGCCTTTCTCTGCGAATGACCACTTTCACCCTAACTGCTCTGCTCTATTTCCTGCCTCCTTCACCGATCCTCCTTTCACCTCACCCCCTCTCACCCTCCACCTTCTTTCCACTGTTTATCTTCACTTACCTGAACTTTTGTTCACCCAAATCTACCTATACCTGTTCGACAAAGCACCTTGGGCTGCCTCCTTTTATTAGGTTATTTTTGATTTCCAACTGAGTGATAGTTTTAATTTTAGCTGCAATGTTAATGTCATATTGTCATTTTAAATACTTTCTTGTCAAACTTTTATGTAACACCATCCGTTGTATGTCTGTCACCCCTTCCCACTGACGTGGAACCTTTGTAAAAGAGCTGCTATGTGCTCCAAGGTATTGTAATCTAAGAATGAATAAATAAATAAATAAAATGTAAAAATAAATAAATTATATAAAAGATTTAACAATGTTAACAAGCCCATAGGAATGTAGGTACATATATGACATACCATCTATGTAAATAGATCCAGGTATTATATAAAATAAAAGATACACAAATATTAACAGGCCCATAGGAACATAGATTATATAAAATAAAATATACAAAAATATTATCAAGCCCATAGCAACATAACATATAAACTAGATCATTACATTATATACGATAAAAGACAGAGAACTGTTAAACATATAATTTTGTCTTGGGGCTTTTATTCTTCACTCTCATGGTTTATGACATGAGCAAAGCCCATCGATGAAATTGTAGCCTTGCCTTTAACAGTTTCCTATCGCGTATTCTGTGTGTATCTTGAAGCACTTTGCCAATCAATAAATGTTTTTCCATGGTGTGTTTCCAATCATGCTCCAAAGTGTTTCACAACACACATAAATGACACTAGATAAGCTTCTAACATGAGGCCTATAATTTATGTTTATACTGCATGTACAGTCACAGTGTCTCTGAGGGATATGAGTGCCTTTGCAAGTTCACCTGAAGAATGGCTCTGTTTTGGCCTGAAAGTTTGTGTAACAAAACTTTATTTGTTGGTCCAATAAGAGGTATGAAGTCCTCTCCTTTGTCTGTTTTGGAGCTGTCTGGGTGGGAGAACTTTAAAGCAAACTTGAGCCATTCTGGCACACAGACTATTTGAGTAAATACAACTATAAGAGACACATTATCTGTACTTATGAAACAGGTCAGGAAAATTCAGTAATCTGACTGGCCAAGAACTGCGTCCAGTTATTTCTGCAAAAATGGACTGTTCGGCTGTTGCAGTTGTTTATTGATTTTTTTTTATGTTTTAGGACTATTATATAAGCTCAATAACACTCTCCAAGGTATCTAGTCTTGTAGAAATATATGGACTTTTGTGGTAGTTAAAGGTAGGAGGTGAAGCCAGGTGCCTCATAACACACCTAACGCTACCATATGTTTCAGCATATAAACAAAAATATTTTGAAACATGTTTAAGATTTCTGTTTTTAACAAATGGAATATTAAATTCAGACATATGTAGGCCTTAAAGCTTGTGTTCTAGAAATTACTTTTGGGTCCATTAAAAGGTTTCATGTTCCTTACTTTATAATATATTTAGAAAATTAGAGTAACCCCCGATGTTGGAATGGAAATGGACTATGCCAACTGAAATTAGAGCTTCGGAATTTTGGAACTGCTAGCATGACAGATGTGCTTGTGGTTATAAGTAGTGGTGTGCAGAACCTTTCTGATGAAAACCAAGCTGACCCAAACGCATGCAGCTAAATTTTTAAGAGACCTGAGCTGAACCATGCTCCACTCAGATCTCAGTTCATTTTTTTTTAACATCCTCCAGCCTCCTAGCTTGCATGCCTATCATGTGACACAGCCTTAGGAGGCTGAGTAGAGGTCAAAGGATGCCCAGGGGAGTGCGTACAGCATAGATACTCCAGTTTGTGCAAGCACAAACCAGAGTATATATTTAGGGTTTTTTTTGTTGACCGGTAAGTGTACTAGACAAATCCTGCCTATTTTCAGGCACGACCCGGGGGAGGGGGATACAGATGAATGCCAACTGACCTTGAACCAGATTAAGCTGTTGGTGGTATTTTTAGTGAGTGAGGGAAATTTGGCCAGGACACCGGGGAAATTCCCCTACTCTTTTCGATGAGTGCCATGGGATCTTTAACATCCACCTGAACTACCACCAATCCAGGCAGATGGGACCTCGGTTTAATGTCTCATCCGAAAGACGGCACCTCAGAAGTGCAGCACCCCTCTCATGCTGCACTACAGTGTCAGTACTGGCATATTAACCCAAGTGCCAGATGTGGGAACCAAACCCACAGCCCTCTGATCTCACGGCCTCAGAGGCGAGTGTGCTACCTACTGAGCCACTGACACTATAGACACTATATAGCCACATGGCTCTTCGCTCAGTGCCATTCCAACTCAGCAAGCGGTAGGGAAAGAGCTGAATTTCATGGTTGCCACCATTACTCTGCAGCTATGCTCAGCAGGCCGAGTCAGGGACAGACAGGACAGGAGGAAAAAAATATTTTTTTAATTAAAAGAAAAAAAGAAGATTTTACAAAAGAGAAAAGAAAATACTGACTTGGTATGTGTGTGCATGGGGGGTAGACAGATCACACTCTGCAGATCTGCAGAAAAAAACTAGAGCTTGAGAAAAAAAGCAATTTAAGAAGAGTAAAGAAAAGAAGAATAGAGAAAAGACATAACAGAAAAAAGAGACTGTAGCAGAGAGACTATATGTGTGTGTGTGTGTGTGTGGTGGTGGTGATGGTGGTGGTGGGGGGGGGCACTGTAGCCTGCAAAAAAATAGCATAAAGAGCAGAAGAGAGTTTGAAAATGACAAGTAAGAAAAAGAGTACAGAAAAAACAAGTGAGTGTGTGGTGTGTGTGTGTGTGTATTGGGAGGATGTGGGGACAACTGCTCAGATAAGAAGCTGTGTAGTGTGCACAGTACTGTGTGTCACTGTCTACAGGCCTGCAATGCACAACACAGCAGTGGACAACTGAAAAAAAAATTAGAAAAATAAAAGAAACATTATTTTAAACTAAGGAAGTTTTAAACAAGAAAGAGAAACAATGCTTACTGGAAATTTTTGTTGAAAAAACAAAGAAAGAAAAAAGTTTTATATGAGACAGTGTGTGTAAAGCCTTCTTGGAAGGAGGGGGCAGCTCTTGACAGTTGCACAGTAGCCCCTGCTTCCAGCATCACAAGCATTTCCCATGCAAGCAGGAGTTTAGGAGTAATAGTTTTCTTTTTGTTTAGTCCAGTAAAAAAAATTAAGTGCAAAACCAGAGCCGGTACAGGCTTATGTTACGTATGTCAATATCTCACAATATAAGGGCCCATGTCCCAGGGGGTCAGTGTCTCACATTATGAGGGCCCATGTCCCAGGGGGTCAGTGTCTCACATTATGAGGGCCCATGCCCCAGGGGGTCAGTGTCTCACATTATGAGGGCCCATGTCCCAGGGGGTCAGTGTCTCACATTAGGAGGGCCCATGTCCCAGGGGCCAGTGTCTCACATTATGAGGGCACATGTCCCAGGGGGTCAGTGTCTCACATTATGAGGGCCCATGCCCCAGGGGGTCAGTGTCTCACACTATGAGGGCCCATGTCCCAGGGGGTCAGTGTCTCACATTATGAGGGCCCATGTCCCGGGGGCCAGTGTCTCACATTATGAGGGCCCATGTCCCAGGGGGTCAGTGTCTCACATTGTGAGGGCCCATGCCCCAGGGGGTCAGTGTCTCACATTGTGAGGTCCCATGTCCCAGGGGGTCAGTGTCTCACATTATGAGGGCCCATGTCCCAGGGGCCAGTGTCTCACATTATGAGGGCACATGTCCCAGGGGGTCAGTGTCTCACATTATGAGGGCCCATGCCCCAGGGGGTCAGTGTCTCACACTGTGAGGGCCCATGTCCCAGGGGGTCAGTGTCTCACATTATGAGGGCCCATGTCCCGGGGGCCAGTGTCTCACATTATGAGGGCCCATGCCCCAGGGGGTCAGTGTCTCACATTATGAGGGCCCATGTCCCAGGGCGTCGGCGTCACACATTACAAGGGCCCATGTCATCTCCGAGTGTCCGTGTCTCACATTATGAGGGCCCACGTCCCAGGCTGTCAGTGTTCCACATTATGAGGGGCCATGTCACCTCCAAGTGTCCATGTCTCACATTATGAGGGCCTATGTCCCAGGGTGTCAGTGTCCCATATTATGAGAGCCCATGTCCCAGTATGTCATTATCCCACATTATGAGTGCCCATGTGTCAGAGTGTCAGTATCTCATATTATATGAGGCCTCATATCTTAAGAGTCCATAACCCACATTATGAAGGCCCATGTTGCACAGTATCAGTGTCTCACATTATATGAGGGACCATATATCAGGGGTCTATGTCCTAAGGGCCCATGTCCCATGGCATCAGTGTCTCACATTATATGAGGGACCCTATATCAGGGGTCTATGTCCTAAGGGCCCATGTCCCATGGCATCAGTGTCTCACATTATATGAGGGACCCTATATCAGGGGTCTATGTCCTAAGGGCCCATGTCCCATGGCATCAGTGTCTCACATTATATGAGGGACCATATATCAGGGGTCTATGCCCTAAGGGCCCATGTCCCATGGCATCAGTGTCTCACATTATATGAGGGACCCTATATCAGGGGTCTGTGTCCTAAGGGCCCATGTCCCATGGCATCAGTGTCTCACATTATATGAGGGACCCTATATCAGGGTCTATGTCCTAAGGGCCCATGTCCCATGGCATCAGTGTCTCACATTATATGAGGGACCATATATCAGGGTCTATGCCCTAAGGGCCCATGTCCCATGGCATCAGTGTCTCACATTATATGAGGGACCCTATATCAGGGGTCTGTGTCCTAAGGGCCCATGTCCCATGGCATCAGTGTCTCACATTATATGAGGGACCCTATATCAGGGGTCTATGTCCTAAGGGCCCATGTCCCATGGCATCAGTGTCTCACATTATGAGGTCCCATGTCCCCGGGTGACAGTGTCTCACATTATGAGTAGCCATGAATCCAAAACCAGAACCAAAACCAGGGGTGCTTGGCAAAACCAAAACCAGTACCCTCCCCAGTTTAGCACACCACTAGTTGTAACAATGTCTGGGATGTTTCGAAATAAGCAACCCTGACTGGCTTAAAATGATGTCTTGATTAACAATGTTGTAATAAGTTGCTTAATTACATATTGGACCAATTAAAGAAAATGATCAAGTGCATTACATGTTACTGACAGGGATGGGAGAACCAGTTTGGATAAGTTCAGAACCACCCAGAACCTCTGACTTTTTTCCATAAAAGAACCTGATCAGAACCCTTTTTCTGATTCTGATAAGGTTCTGATAATTTTTAAAACACTGATTTTGGAGCAAAACGAATCCCGACAGCAGGACCTTCATCTCATAAGAAGGCTACTGCTGCTGATGATGATAATGGTGGAAATGCCCAAAAGAAGGCTGGAGGGAGAGTAGTACCACTCCCACTTTGTTTAGGGTTCATTCTTGACAGTGAAGGTTATAACTGTTTTTTGTACTTTAAACTAAAAGGTTCTAAAAGTTTCTTCACACTCAAGTGATAAGATCTTCATAACTAACTGGTGGCTTCGCCACTCATGAGTTACTGGTCTTACAAATCACTAGTGGCCATACATTGCTCTGCAACCCACACTGAGTTCCCTATATAAGTTAAAATTGTCACTGCAGCATGTACTGCTGCTTTAGATACAGAGAATGCTATTTGAAATATAATCTGAACTATATTTAAACTTTTTTTAAAGTGGTAGCATTATATATTTCAGGAGTTATTCAAACTCACATTGATTTACGTGAGCATCATTTAAGCAAAGAAGTGAAGGCTGAGTCAAAGTGATTGCCTCCCTCCCCCATCCACTTCTTCTTGTTATTTTTAACTGTTTTTGTAAATAATTTTTGCTTGACAGCACCCGGCAGACAAACTGTGGCAGCGAATGCAAGTCGTTCACACCCAGCTGCTGCAGTGTGAGCGTTTGACTTTTGAGCACTGCCGCCCCACAAAGCCGCACTTCCCTCGCGATCAAGAATTGTGAGGCTGACAGGCATTCAGTCTCTTCCCTCATCATAATGTTTTGATGGATAGGTAGGTAAGCCTCCCATTTCACAGTCTGCACAAACACAAAAGGCAGAGGGTGAGCACAATATAATTTAGAGTAAAAAAGGTTTCTTTTTATTATCTACAACAAGCCTGTTCGGAAACAAAATTCCACGAATGCTCTCAGCAGCAGAATGAACCCTTTCCCCTTTTACGATTCACTGTACAGATACTTATCTGTTATGTTGACTTTTTTTTGTTTGCTGCAGAGCTTTTTGCTTTTACTCATTACTTCAAATAGCTTTATATGAAGTCCAAACCATCCATTGCGTGACCTGACACAAAATGGCCACTCAGGACAGAATGGGTTGAAGCAGCAGTGCAACGAAAAATGTTTTTTCCAAAAAATCTAGGTTCACTTACAATTAGGAAAAATATTAGCACACCTGTCAAATGTACTTGTCAAGGTACCTCCTATGCTTCCTACTGTAAGTCTTTTTTTTATTTTTTCAGTCCTAACTCTTGCCAGGTCTACAGTGCTATGTCTATGCAAGATGTGGTGGCCATCTTTTTTTTATGAGAAAAAAAATATGTACATTACAACATGCATACAATCCTCAGATGTTGGCAGAATTAGAAAATTGAATCACCAAATAAAACTGGAAGATGTCTGGACTCTTTTAAAGTGAAAAAATGATACGGTCAGTTTTTTTTCCCCCAATTTCATTGCACTGCTGCTTTAAGGCGTTACCTTCATCTCACATTCAGGCTTTTTCGGTGACCTCCCAGCCCTGTCATCTACTCCCTGCACTGTTGGATCTGGGGGATCCACACAGAGGCAGGCTTGAGAGTACTGATTACTGTCATACAGATGACTCAGGTACATAGATTTTTGGCATTTTCTTCCTATCCCCTTAAGTTCCTCTCACCTCTTTCTAATGCTGGGCAGTTCCCCTTCAGGCCTTCTAACCATGCAGCACATCCCTGCGGAGGAGACAAACTCACCAGCCCAGTGCCTTGGTAGCTGTTAGGCATGTCACAGTATCATAGTTTCATAGCATACCAGGTGTCAGTGTAGCTCAGTTGGTTGCACACCCGCCTCTGGACCAGAAGGTTGTGGGTTCTTGTCCCACACTGGGATTGGACTCATACTTAAAATGCTGGCATCCAAGTGCAGTATTAGGGGGGTGCTGTACTGCTGGGGTGTGCCATCCTTCAGATGAGACATTAAACCTAGGTCCCCTCTACCCATCCTGGTGCTTTCCTGGTGGGTGTCCAGGTGGAAGTAAACGAACCCAGGGCACTCTTCACAAAGAGTAGGGGACATTCCCGGTGTCCTGGCCAACATTCCCTTTCCCATAAGCCAGATCATGCAATTGTCCAGGTTGTGTGTTGATGTTGATGTGCAATATGGCCGCCACTACACAATCAGTCACTTCACTACCAGTCTAGCAATTCATATAAAGCACTTTGGGATACACTGCGTATGAAAAGTGCTACATAAATGATGATTCTTCTTCTTCATACCACACCACGGTATTGGAAGTCATGTTATAGATACCATGGCAATTTCTGATATCATGATAACCATGGTTCATGGTATTGTATACCACAGTTTTTTAGGTATTTCAACAAATTTTTAGTGTATTTTTAAGAACAACTGTCCCTTCTGTGTCAACTCTCAACAACACAAGAGCTCACAGAGGCTTTTATTTGTATAAAAATTACTACTTCCGTAATACTGTTGTATTCATGATAATTGCACTACGGTGTGTGGTTGAACGTGATTGTGTATGGAGATCCATACACTGTAAAAAGTCATTCTGCTGCAGTGGTGACAGTCATACTAATGCAGAATGACTTTTTGTTCTGTGTTAGTATGAATATCATAATGTAAGAGACCCCATCAGCACTGTTGATTGGGCTAGCAGCAGTTGAAGTGTTGCGTGCGTGAGCTGGCAAGCAGGCAGATGGCTGAGAAGTGTGGGTCATGGACAGCAGAGGCTGATGCTTGGGGGGAAAAAAAGCAATTTAGGTTTTTTTTGGGACCATACACTATATAGAATAGTGTATGGTAGCCCAAATATACAACATTGCTCTTCTCCCACCTCGTAATTGCTATGACGTCAAAGGGACCTATCGAGCTTCGCTCTCGAGGTCCTTGACATCATAGTAACCACTCAGTATAAGAATAGCATTGTTGTGTATGGGCTACCATACACTATCCTATATATTTTGTCACGGTTATCATACCCTCAAAATTTGATACCATGAGATCCTGAGTAGCTGTGGTGGTCCAACCTAGCATCATCCTTCCCTGGCTTGGGGCTCTGTAGTGCAGCAGTGCTACTCCACCCACCCAACCCTACTCCCAGTGAACTGGACTGATGGCATGGGAGAGCAATGCGCTACCTGCTGGCCATTGGGTGGCCTGTTTATGTCTGTCTTTTCTTCCTTGTTTTTCTATTGTGCCCCTTTTACCCAGCCAGATTATAGGGAGCTGGTGTGACTACGCACCTCTCTGCTTGCTGTGGCCTGCCAAACCTTTTTCCCTGTTTTTCTATCCTTCCTCTTTTCATCCATCACATTAGTCCTGCCAGGAGGGTGGGCATGCAGATGCCATTCTAGATGGCACCAGTGCCACTCCATGATTGGTCTCCAAGGGAATGTGTGAAAGGTAGGTGACTTGAGCCAAGTGTTGGACCTCCACAATGTGTCTGGTCTTATCTGACTCCTTTGTGGGATTCCTAGGAATTACATGTGAACCCCCATTTGAGAGGTGGCAGTGTGATACAGTGTGGTGGATTGACTGTTTTTTCCATACAGATTTTTATTCATCACCCCGCTGTCATCCCGGGATCTACCCCACTCAGTTGGATTGCACTGTCATGCAGATGGATGGAATTTGTCCCCAGATTTTCACCCTTTACTTCCCACTGGTGTGAGCTGTGGCCTTCAGCATTGGAAGTGCAGTGTGCCCTGTGGAAGGAGCAAGCTCCCTGGCCCACCTGCAGGGGTCTCTGCAATGCAACAACCAACCACCATCTCTCTCCTGCTGAGGCATGCAGCCCTCCAGCAGCCAACTACAGTTTGACCTGCCTCATGATGCTGCTACTGAAGGCCATTCCGAAACACTGGTCACCTGCATGGCAGCATGACAACTGGACCGCCCTGGAGCATCTTTCTTCCCAATATTTTCTTTATCTACAAAGGAAGCAGTTTGCCTTTAGCTATGATTCTCAGACAGAGATGTCATTTAGAGTTAGGCAGGGGTTGTGGTTGAGACCCCTATAATTTCTTTGCAACCTCTATGATGTCCAACTGCAACCCCTAGAAACCCCTAGAACAAAGGTTTCCAAGCATTTATTTATATTTTATTTATATAAAATGTGATGGGTGGAGGAGCATGCAATCCCTATGATTAAGGTGACATGATGCTACTGTTCTCAGTCCAATCTCCCATTCCTGTCACTGCTAGTAGACCTGTTAGCCCCACAGCACCTTACTAGCTGCTACATCGTCCTCTGTGGCATCTATCATGTAGCAGAGTTCTTCCATCCAGCACTCCATGATCCAGTATACATGGGGAGAAGGCTTCCAGGGATTGTAGGTGGGTCTGTGGAGTGTGTGTGGAGGGACAGGGATTTTCAGGGATGGTAGGTGAGTCTGTGTAGTATGGGGGGGGGTGAGGCTTCCAAGGATGGTAGGTAGGTCTGTGGAGTGTGTATGTATGGGGCAGAAGTTTCCAGGGATAGTAGGAGGGTATGTGGAATAGGGAAGGTGAGGCTTCCAAGGATGGTAGTTGGGTCAGTGGAGTGTGTATGTGTGGGAGCAAGTTTCCAGGGATAGTAGGTGGCACTGTGGAATACATTTGGGGGTGGTCGAGGGGGGGTCTTCCCAGTATGGTAGGGGTCTCTGTGGAGTGTGTAGGGTTCAGAGGCATGCAGGGATGATAGATGGCTCTGTGGAATATGTATGGGAGTGGATGAAGGGCTTCCAAGGATGGTAGTTGAGTCTGTAAGATTGCGTGGCAGTGTGAGGCTTCCAGGGATTGTAGGTTGGTCTGTAGTGTGTGTATGGGGGACAGGGAGCTTTTAGGAATGGTAGATGGGTCTGGGTGGTATGGGAGTGAGGCTTCCAGGGATATAGGTGGGTCAGTGGAGTGTGTATGTGTGGGGCAGAGGTTTCCAGGGATGGTAGGTGGGTCTGTGGAATACATGTTGGGGTGGAGGGGGACTTTCAATTAAGGCCAAAATTCTTAATTCTAAAAAAAGGACTTATGGAATTGGTGGTGTAAGCGATAAGGTATGACAGGATGTTGGTAGTACTGTGACAAATGCACACCCAGTAACATAGTAAGGCATAAGGCCACAGGCCGAGTGCCTTCAGCCCCTGAAAGTGCCATTGTCACAGTACTACTAATGCCCCACAGTGACTTATTGCACCTATAAAATGGGTTTGTGAAGAACATTTTAAAAATAAAAATAAAACATTCAAAATTAAAAAAAAAATCCCCATTGGTAGTGATGTCACCTTTCATGAATCCTGGCTAATCAGGATGAAGGGATTTCACTACCCATTTTATAAATTGTGGTACTTTTTCAAACTGAAGTGAAGACTAGCTGACAACAGCATAATGTAATCCAGCTGCTCTTCTTGGACCTCTGGGTAGCATGGTGCACACGGACCCTGATGCCTTCCTCAGAGGGAATTCATAATCTGCATAATGGGGTGAGGTGAGATCGATGGTGGTAGATAATCTCATGGGGTACTGGTGCATGAATGCCAGGTAGGCAGATACTAGCTATGGTCTAGTAGTTAGAGCACCAACATGGGAACCAGGAGATCCCAGGTTCAAACCCCATTAAAGCCAAATACTCACTGCGTGACCCTGAAGAAGTCGCAGTGCGCCAGTCTGCCAAGCGCTGGACATGGGTAGAAGCAGCACACCACTGAAAATGAGAGGTTGCATGTCAGTCTGGCTATCCTGGGTAAATAAATGATAAAAAAAAAGTAAATTTGCATGCAACTGCCTAGTAATAACACGTTAACAACATACTAATTACTGATTTGCATTTCTAGTTACTAAAACTGATTTAAAGAACAGCTGATGCATTTTGGAAAACCTTGGTAAACATAACATTTAGACACAATTCAGCTTGTATTTCTTAAGTCTTCTAAAGATTTCTCCAATCCATTTTTTTATTGCTGACGAAATATCCTACAGAAGCATTTATCCCTTTGTGATCATCTGCTTCTTTAACTTATTCCCTACTTGAAATTATAATGCTGTGTTGTGACATCACAGTCTGTTGCCATGTGAATAACTGTGATGTCAGAAGCAGAGTATTATGACATCAGGTTGGGAAGAAGCCATAGGCACTGATGAACCCTCAAGGAACAACTCTCCTGTTTTCGTGCATATGACCTCAGGAATAAATAATGCGGATAAGAAATACAGAGCTAACGAGAAATGTAAGCTGCGATTTGTCCAAATGTTATGTTTTTCAACATTTTTCTCAGGGCGTTGGTAGTTATTTAAAGGAGTGGTTCATTTTAGTTCAAGAGTTTTAGTATTTAACAGGTTTTGGGGTTTTCTAGAATCAGTCTGGATGCTCAGTATGAGGAGTCCAGTAAGAGAACTACGAAATCTGCCCTGAACATTCCCTCCATGCAAGTGAGGCCAAAGTTGCAATTTTCAGTCTGCTACTTGTAGAGCAGTGCAAGCTCACCTCCATGTCCTAGCTACACAAGTGTCACTCTCACCTGCTAGTTAGAGTACAGGTTTGGGAACCAGCAGACCCAGGTTCAAACCCTACCAGTGCTTGTTACAAGTGTGAGAGCACCATTTAAAATGCATAATGATTCTGCAGTATGTGTACATTAGAGACTGGCAGAGGTCTGGTTCTGTAAGAGCAAAAAGGACTCCCTGGTGCCAAGACCATTGTAAAATTTAGAACCAAAAAGCCCCCACCCCCTTTAAGTGGCAAGAAATGTAGTTAGCATATGCTTAATATGCAAAACAGCATGCAAGTTACTAGGATCTAAAGCAAATTAAATAAAAAAAACTTTAGTCTGGCCCAGTGGTGCTGAGGGTTGAGGCGCTGGATGCCACACTTCGCGCCATGCCGGTGACCCGGGTTCGGGAACAGACTTGGGTCACTCGGGGGCCGGCAGGGGAGGCACGGATTGAGCCTCACAGCTCTCCTTCCTCAGGGTGTGGGGGTCTGTGCTGTGAATGGCACAGCTGGGGGCTCGCCCTCACCCAGGGTGTTGTTGCCTCCACGGAGGTGGAGACACTGCTGCACCCATTGCATGGTGTCTGGTGCAAGGGCAAAATGGAGAAAATCTCCGGTGGCAGGATGATGCCTGACTCCCACAGGCACCGCTCTTGTGCTGGGCATAAGGTAAGCCCTGTAATTCCGGGGATGTAGCTGGGGGTTGGGAAGAAGGGGGCTGTCGGGGAGGAGGCATAGAAACAGCAGCTGTGTTTAAAAAAAAAAAAAAAAAAAGAACCTTTTAGAACCTTTTTGAATCTTAATTAGAACCAGGATTGGTTCACCCTGGCCTTGTGTACATGCATGTGAGGAATGTTATTTGAAGCAATGAAAAAATATACTGGTGTGAAAAGTAGAAATGTCAAAACCTAAGGACTGCTATGTGTGAACTCAGATAAGTCAGTCTCAGTGGGGAGGCTACTATGGCTACAGCTGAAATGATTCTGTTTGATCTGGTTTTGTCTAATCTGGAAGGTTGTCAGTGGAACACATTTCCATATGCAACTGTGTTGTTTGCGGAGATAAAAATACCCCGCGGCATTGCTGGAGATGGGCTACCTGCTGAGCTGGGATAGTTTTGAAACCCTCAAATGTCAAATTATTGATTATAATTTAAAGATGGCCTCTGCTAATGAGGCCTGATGGGACCTATTGGAAAATAGACAGAAAGGGTCAGCAGTGAAAGTGCAGCCATTGTCCAGAAAACAGCAGGGAAGTGATTTACTGCCCAAGAACAGCAGTCCTTAAAGTGATTTGTCAGTATTCTGCAAAATACTGACAACATAAGCAGGACTCAGATATCATAACATTCACCCCAAATTGGAATTTCATGTACCCCTCCCCCATGACATAGACCTGGAATGGGGGCAAGCACGGCACAGTGAACTCCTATGTCTAGGAGTATTCCTGACCTGCTGCTCTCCTGGGGTTGGGATTCTGTGTTTTCCCCCAGGACCCACGCCCTCAACAGACCAAAAATGCAAAGTGCCTTTGAGCACGTCAGCCTTTACTGACTAACAAACTGTACAAGTTCCTGCGTGAGATTCAGAGATCACAATCCAGTCTGCACCTTGACTGTTTCTACAGGCAGTCACTCTTCTTTTGGCACTAACAGTATTCAAGCCCCTCTTTCAGAGTTAACAGTACAGTTTGGCTCCTCGGGTTCTGGGCCACCTGCTGATCCTGTTCGCAGACCGGTCTTGGCCAAGATGATATCCAATCATGGCCTCTTGCTGGGATGCATGTTCACCCCCTCTCATCCTGGCAATGATCACATTTTACACATTGTGTTAGCAACACTTTGTTTGCCATCTCAAATCTCCCTGTGCTTACTTTAGTTGCTTGAACAATTGTGTTACTAATTCCTCTTGTCAGGTTTCCTTCCATATCTGCATTTCCCTTATCCCCCCTCCCCCATCCTAATAATGGTCCGACACTGTGTTTCTTGTTCAGTGCTTTAAGCTATTCCTGAGACGTATGGCTTTGGTACTGCAAAGCGCTCTAGCCAACACATCACCAATTCTTACATTGCTACAGTTACGCTGAGGATTCCAGAATAAGGGACCATTGGCCCGGTGCCTACCTGCTGAGGCCTCCCTGTCTTAGCCTGAGTAGAGCACCACCCAGCTAGCAGCCACACTCAGCTGCTGTGTGCTTCAAGGCCCTGCCTGCTCCATGCCCCCACGGACCATCATCCCTGCAGAACAAAACAACAATGGTGTTGCCGTTGTGCATGTGGTCTTGGGTCACCTCGTCCATGCTAGAGACTGATTTGGGTCGGGGGGGTTGCATTGTGTTTGAAGCTGTTATCCCATCTGTAGTCACTAATATGAGTGTTGAATGCTGCAAAACATAGCAGTATTTCTTTTTAAAACTACCGTATTTATATTTATTTTGAAGAAAGGAAAAGATACCCCAGATGCTCTAGGGAGGTACAGCAGATCCTACACCTCCGGCAGCACACTGGGAGCAGAGCTTCGGCGAGGGAGGCGCAGACTGTCTGGGAACCTCCAGGTCCCGCAATGGAGAACAAGGGAAAGATCGAGGTCACCAGAGTGTGACAACTTCCAGCAGAGACCCACCACGCTGCCGCTGCGAATTCCTCCCCGGATTGCGATCACGCATGCAGAGCCAGACAGGTAGGAGAGAAATTTTTCTGATGCCAGTTTAAAAAAGTTCCAGTTTTAAAAGTTCTAAATAATTTCTAATTAAAAAAATGCTTCCTATCTATTTGCCCTCATACAAAATGCAAACATGGTGCATTTAAGGCAAGACGAGCACAATTTTGTAGCTCACATTGTGGTTATGCAATGTGAGGTTGCTATGAGTTAATAACATAATCCAACAGGGGCTCAGCCACATAACAGCCCATAATTTATTTTAGTGCAGGCTATTATCACTCAAATCAGAATGCTGTGCATGTCTTCAGAAGAAAATAAATTGTTTGCTGTGTACTGTGATAGTGCCTTTAGGAATTGGCTGCACAACTAGGATATTGCACGTTGTAACTAGCAGTCTGGAATTTTAAACCAGCAGGATGCGCAGACAGCTGGGGCCACACATGAACAGAACATGGTGGAATGAAATGCTTTGCTACACCAGCTGTTTCTAGGCTTACTTTCCAAAATCCTGTGCGTTTACTGTAGAGCAGCAAAGCAGCTATGCCTCCTTCCTTATGTTTCAAAACCCAGGATACACTGATGTATCAAAGCAGCACTAACCTTTGGATGAAAGGGGTCCGCTATGGACCAGTAGATAACCTAGGGATTGGCGAGAGGCACATGAGGTGCCAATCCATAAAGGGGGGGTCGAGGGAAGTACCAGGTAACTATAGACCCATCAGTTTGACCTCGGTGGTGAGAAAATTAATAGAGAGTATACTAAAGGAACGATTGGGGGTGTACTTGGAGGAGGTGGGAGGTCTGGATAGTTGGCAACGTGGGTTTGTGCTAGGTAGATCATGTCAAACCAGTCTTGTGGAGTTCTATGAATGGGTAACATCAGAACTGGACAGGGAAAGCCTGTGGATGTATTATTCTTGGACTTCAGCAAGGTCTTGACTCTGTCCCCACAATGGTCTGGTGGAGAAACTGATGGGGTTGGGAGTAGGCCCTTTGATGGTCAGATGGATTGAAAACTGGCTAGCTGGACACACCCAGAGCAGTGGTCAGTGGGAGGCTCCGAACCCTAGAGAGGTCGGTAGTGGGGTACCGCAGGGCTCGGTCCTGGGTCCAATCCTGTTTAATGCATACATATCGGACATCAGGGAGGGTATAGGGTGTGAAATGAGTCTTTTCACTGATGACTCCAAGATGGGAGCAGTAGTTGAGGGGGAAGAGGGAAGGATGGCCCTGTAAGGGGACCTGGACACCCTGGAAAGCTGGGCTCACACATGGAAATTAAATTTCAATATCACCAAGTGCAAGGTGTTACATCTTGGGCGGAGAAACCCTAAACACCGGTACACCCTGGGAGGGGAGGCGCTGGAGGCCTCAACAGGGGAAAAAGACTTAGGGGTCATGGTGGATGCATGTGTGAATAACTCTGAGCAGTGCAGGAGAGCAGCTAGCAAGGCAAACAGGATGTTGGGATGCATTATAAGGGGGATCACCTCTACGAGCAGGGAAGTGATTCTGGCACTGTACAATGGACTTATTAGACCACACCTTGAGTACTGTGTACAGTACTGGAGACCACACTTGAAGAGGGACATACAGCTTCTGGAGAGGGTACAGAGGAGGGCAACTAAGATGATATGAGGACTAGGGGATTTGATGTATGAGGACAGACTTGAGGAGCTCTGCCTGTTTTCATTGGAGGAGAGGAGAGACAGGGGGGACATGATTGAGGTCTTCAAGTACCTTAAGGGATAAATAAGGTAAACATGGAGGGGATCTTTAGACTAAAGCAGGGAGGTATCACCAGAGGGCATGGTTTGAAGTTGGAAGGTGGAAGGGTGAGGGGGGGAAGAGGAGGAGGTTTTTCACAGAGAGGGTGGTGGACCCTTTGAATGCACTGCCTGGCGAGCTGGTTCAGAGATCCACAGTGGAGAGCTTCAAGAGAGGGTGGGACAGACACAGAAAGCAGATGTATCAGATGATGGCCTGTCCCAGGGGGTGGGGATGGATGATAGGGGTTTCTGGAACACAAGAGGAGGGAGGGCCTCGGCACCCAACTAGGGATCTGAGGTTTGAACAGACTCGATAGACCGTAAGGCCTAATCTTCTGGCAGTTAGTATGTTAGTATAATAACTCATGCCCCAAACTCCATCCCTGGCCCTTCCCCCCTTTCTGCAGTTAATCAATACATAGCATCTCCTCCTGTGCTACTCGTTATGTTAAAGGGAACAGGGAAAGGGAACAATGTTTAACCAGGAGTAGTACACTAAGCCAGAGCTTGCTTCCAGATGCGACCTGGGAGCACAAGGAAGTTAAGGGACTTGCTCAGGATCACACAGTATGCACCTAGGCGGCTGTGGAATTCAAACCCAGGTCTCCAGATCTGCAACTCGGAGCCTTAACCACTGTGCTATACTGCCTCCAGTGTTATAGAACACATTCATGGAACAGAAAAAAGCAGTATTTTAAAATGCAGAATGGAAAAGGTTTTGTTAATATAGGGTTAAGGAACTGACCATAAAACAGCTGTAGTTGTCACCTGCCTCCAGTGGTGGAAATGGGGGGTGGGGAACGACTCAGTTCCAGGAGCGAAATTAACAGCCTTACTCAGTTTCAGGAATAAAATGGAGAAGCACTGCTCCTGTGTAACAGTTACTTACCCAGCAAAAGACATAAAACTGAATAAGTAATGTGCTTGAAATGCAATGTATAAAGAGGAAATGTGTCCCCAGACCACTATCAGGTATGTTTGATCCTACATGAAAGGTGGTGGGTTCCCCTAGTGAATACTGTTCAGTTCCAGCACTGCCTGCCTGACAGGCTGGTTTTGCAAACAAATGTGTGTCTGACATCAGACATTCAGGTGCAACCTGTAAGTGTTTCCGAAATAATGGGGGCAGGGTTATCAAAACTCATGGCGCAGGTGCAAGTCCTTATTTTGGATACAGCCCGCATCATAGCAAAATGTGCTAAAATACTCGTGTCCTATTCAAATGATTTTGACACACTTTTGACATTTCCTTCATTTTACGGCACAAAAAATGATGCATGCATCATTATTTTGATGCGTCCATAAGTTTTGGCGTGAAGCATGCGGCACATGTGATATTAGACCACGTTTTCTATGGTTCAACAGGAGGACACGTCAAAGTCGTCGCAGTCATCTTGCTGGATGACACCTTGCCCTGGACTCTTAGCTCCGGTGTGAATCACCACCCTGCACAGTTTGTTCCCTGGACGAGTTTGTTTCATAATATTTACACTGGGGGTGAATTATCCAGGAATGAATTGTGCAGGGTGCCAATTCATGACCGAGCTAAGAGTCTGGAGCAGCTTGTCATGCAGCGACATGACTGGCACGACTTGTCACATAGCCGGTTTAACAGCCATGTTGCAAGTAGCACAAGTGCGTAATAATCATGCCGTAACTCTGAAAATCCATCCAAGAATCACTTGGCAGCATCTGTATTGGGAGGCAAACAGCAGTGCCACTGTGGAAAACCTAAAGACTAGATAAGGAGCCAAAACCTGGTGGAGACGGTGAAAAGTGACAGAAGGAGCAGCACACAAAGCGCCAGAAACTGCTAGAGTATATTCTACAAATTTATTAAATATGGACATCGTTTAACAGGAAAGATTAAAAACTAAGCATGTAGATGAAGTGGCTACATTCACAGTGCAAAAGCTAAAGTGTAGCAGTGTGGTGGGCTAACTAGAGAGACCACAGTGACTACCAGACCACCCCTACATTTTGTCTCAGCTGACGCTTTGACTGGGGGCCCCGATATGGTGGCAAACCTACATGCAGTAGCCCCCTCACCCTCCAGCTCAGTGCTAAATATAGACCAGACATCTGAATCGGGGACCCCAGTTCTGCAGTGGACTCTCTTGCTTTTTGTCCTTGAGAGTCTCTCCCATGAACCTCCCAACTTTCGCTGTGTTTTTGACTCCTGTACCACAGCCACTAGATATTTGGGGCAAGAGGTACCATACGAGATGTCTGACAAACACCATTTTTTTGCCTGTCACCAGAGGCTGTTGTGTTGTGACATGTGATTAACCAAATCCCATCCCACTAGAGAGTAAACACCCCTCCTCTTTGCATTTACTCCACACTAACCCAGGGGGTGAGGTGTCTAAGGGTATTCTAACCTCCACTGTAAAATAGATGGGAAGAAAACGCTGAAAGCGGATTGGTGGAGAGTCAGTTTTATCCATGATGTTATCTCAGCACAACCTCACAGGTGAAACTAGTGCCTGCAAAACAGCCTACTTATGATTGTAAATGGATAAATGGATCCATGTTGTAGGTGCAATAAAGCACTTCAGGGTGTGTGTCATTGGGATAATGCCATTTATCGGGTGGTTGAAGATACTCTGCCTGTGGCCTTATGCCTCACAACCCACCAGAAAGATGACATTATCCCAAAACGACACACAGCCTGGAGTACCATTTTGCTTAAGTGTCTTGCATTACTGCACAACCTAATCCACAGCCTCACAATGGGACAGCAATTAGTTCCAATAGTGTGTCTTTGAAATCTACGGAAATACCCCAGGATCTGTCAGTAATTGGGGGCTAAATGGTGCAGAGCCTCCATAGGTGACGCGGTTCCCACTAATCTTCCATTCACAAATTCTCACGACACTTTCCAAGACCTGCAACTTTTTTTGTTCTTCCCCAGGCATCAGCAGCACACGCAGGGATTGATGAATAATTGGAGAGTCCCTAGAGTTTGCAACCAATAGAAGGACTAGGAACTACTGAGGCATGAGAGACGGAGAGTAGGAGCCCCACACACCCCCAAGCACTGCTTCCTGTTATTTTAGTGTGTGATCAGTTTCCTGCTTTGTTCAGTTTGCCAGTCACACTGATCTGGGGTCAGTTTGTATCAGAGATGTGTCTAACCAGATGCTTGCACATCAGTAGGCTACATAGCTTGGTGGATAAGGTACAGGATGGAGAGCTGGGTTTGAATCTTGATTTCCTCTAATTTCCTGTAACCTCAGATTTCTCCCGACTGGTGAGCCATGTGAGTATGATGTTTGAATAGTAATTCTACGTGGAAGGGAGTTAAGTGCCAGAAAGAACAGCACTTTATGTATTCTCACAGTAAACTGATTCCAGAGTCGTCTGGTTGGTAACCATATCCTTGATCAGTTTGTACAATGGGGTGTAAAAAACTCACCAAATTGAACAACTTCACTGGTTAAAACATAGCACCCGACCATTGATAATTTATCTAGAAACTGCACGTTCGTAATTAAACTGTCCTAATCTGCCTAGCAACAACCTAACTGAATGAAAACATTTTTTTCACTTTTTTAAACACAAAACCCCACAACCCGGCATACTGTAGGTTTCTTCAAAATAAATGCAGTTCCCATGTTCCTTCAAAGACACGAGGCCTTTGTTACCAAACTCACCAATTCTACCTAGTAACAACCTAACTAAAGGAAATTAAAAATGTTTTCCCATACAAAAAAATCCTTTTCATTAGCCCAATAACCCCTTCCGTGGGCATGAATGTCTTTGGTAATAATGCACTTCTCAGGTGCATTGAAAGGCACTTGGCTGTTGGCCTCGTGCCTTCCAGTTCACTTAGGGTGTGCATTAATTCTTTAAGAATGCAAGTCCTGTTGTCAGTTATTGCTTACTCAGCTGATAACCTCATCCTGTAGTAGTGCTTCTGGGAACAATCTGACTTGAGCAGCATGATGTATGGAGATCGGGTTTTCCACACACAACACCCCCATTCCTGATTTATCCTGGCTCCCATCGTTTTATGCCTTTGTTTCCCCTGGCAGGGTAGGCCAGTGAGAGGTGAGGAGCCCCGGCCCCCTGCAGCCATGCCTTGCTGTCTGGGACAGGGGAGAAAGGGCAGAGGTGAGAGGCAGCAGCAACTGGCAAGTCTAGCGCAGCTAAAAGCGTGAGTGTGAGTGATGGAAAGAGAGCAAGCACAGAGCAGTGAAACCCAGCACCGTTAGTTGAACTGCTTAGGTTCAGAGTGCCTTCCCGACAAAAGTGACATTGACTCCCCACATGAGACTAAAAAGTGAATGGTAAGGTAAGGCAAGGCAAGTCAAATTTTATTTCTTTGGTGCCCATTCCTGGAGGCTCTGGGCACCTTACATAAAATCATCACAAGTACAAAAGAGAGCAATTTACAGATAAAACACTTACACAGTAATGACGCTACAGCAGTAATAATCAGAAACAAACTAGCTGTCTTTCCCACATATTAAAAGAAATTAAATGAAAATGAAGAAACAGAACTGAAAGGTAGTAAACTTTATTCAGCTTTGCAGGTTTTCAAGTTACGACATCTCTAAACCACGTTATCATTCTGGAGAGAGAATGACCAAGCGCGAGCCTGCCAGCCATTCTCCGCCCTAATGTGTGATAAGGACTAGCTAGAGCTCTCATAGTACGTGTTTCTGTGTATTTCTCTTGCTGGCCAATGACTGCTGCACTTGAGAGAAATATTTGCAAATAGGGTTGTGGGATTTTGTTTTGGTCTAGTGTATGATTTCCACCTTCCCCCACCCATTTGTATATAAACTTAAGCAACAGGATAGACTGAGGCCTCATATAATTCCCCTACCCCACCCCATAAAAGATAAACTTGTTGATAGCCCCACTCAGGCAACAGGTTTGGGAGTGAGCCGGGTTGCTGGGGTTGGCAGGGGAGGGAGAGGATTGAGCGTCGGAGGACAGCTCTCCTCCCCCTGGAGGGACAGGGGTCCCAAGTTGGTGTTCAGTTGCCCTTGGAGGCGGTCGGAGATGCAGCAAGCACTGACGATGCAGAAGAAGGAGCGGGGGAGTGTCAGACATTGGCAACATGCTTTGACATTAGGGCGCCAGCCACTCCCCAAGAAAAACAGGGAAAAATACCCTTCAGCTCTGGCGGAGATGGAGCACCGGAGCTTGCCCTCTGTCTGCGGCCACCCGCCGGCACCCGACTGACTGACACTACTGACTGCTCGGGTGTTGCCCACCTCGTCCCGCCCAGGGGGTAAACCGAGGCTATATGGGTGACATAGGATTGTCCAGGCAAGGCGGACCGCAGAGGGATAACTCTTTGGTGTCTCCCGAGGAGACCGGAGCTGAGGGGCGGAGAGGAGGAATAAACATGAGAATTAAAAAAAAAAAAAGCTACCCTCTAAAAACTGTAGTGGGAAATGAAAGTGCTAGTGTACTGCCTGAAATTAACTTTCCAAAGTACTATAGGGAATTATTGCTTCTTATATCTAAAGTATTAAATATAAAAAAAAAGCTGATCAGGCAACCAGTTTCATAGGATAGGCCGCAAATGTACTGACTCCATCATTTAGATGATGACTGTTTTTCTCCCCATGTTTTCTGACCCTCCCACCACCTTTAAGCTACAAGGTGGCACAATACAGCTTACCATTGACCTCACACATGTGCAGCTTTCCGGGGTGGGGGTGGGAAGAGGTTCTGTGCCCTCCACAAGGCTTGCTGCAGTGGCAGATACAATGTCATCCCCTCCCAGAGTTGGGGGCTTCAGCAGCACCCTCCCAGCCTGGCTGCTCATGCCAAGCACCTCAGGTTTCCAGTTTGGCAGCATGATGTTGGGCGGCCCACCATGTTGTGAATTCATAATGCCAATGGAAACTCAGAAATGTCCAGGAGGGAGCGAGTTAAGCATTAAAGACTTGCCCAGGGATTTGTTCATCAGTATTTTGGCACTGGGGCCACTCAACAGACTCCTTTTAATGTCACTGCAGCTTGTCTCTAAGAAATGCGAGCTCAATGCCACCTCCTTGTGTGACTGACGGTCATTTCAGATAACAAATTCTTCTCATCTAGGATTATCTGAAGTACCTGGTGGCTGCAGAAAGTGCTGTTAAGAAAGCACTCCATTTCCTGGAAACCACAGCAACAGACCCTGCTCTAGTTCCTTTGAGGTGAGTTTGATGAAGCAGATCCACTGATCCATACAGCTTGTTTGCCTTCACCCCAGGTCAAGAGCATTAAGACTTCAATATCACATTTAGCCAACTGGTACAGTGCCTCCCCCTGTTTAAAATGTTCTTTTTACCCCATTTTGTTCCCTGCATTCCCCTCTGCAACACCTGCTGTCATCTATCCTAATTGCTATCACTGAATTTGACTTCTGAACAGTGACAGCTTTAGGGTTTTGATACCCCCCCAGTGAGATAATCTAAGTCATATAGAGCCCCCAATTCACTTTGGCTTTTACCTTGTACTGTATACGCATTGTATTTATTTATTTTTTTTTGTGTGCCAGCCGCCCACTATTCTGCACCAGCCCCAGACCTACGTGCCTCGTTCCCTAATTGCCATACCCTTACAGATACTACCTAGCTTACCTCCCAGGGTTGGGCTATGGCACCGAACCAGACCATCTACAATGGGAGGTGTCGGCAGGAACCACCACTGACATTGCCTCCTTGGCTTCCCCTCCAGGGTGAGGTTCAGGACCAGTGATGCCATAGAGCCGGAACTGGTCAGCAGGGAGGCAGGGAACCATAGAGGCCAGGTACCAGGCAGGCTTCATCCTCGGTGGCCTGCAATTTTTCTGAGTGTACTGCCCCAGGGGCGGGGATGTGCAATGACATCCAGCATCCACCCTGCTCCTCAACATACTGGCACTGGTCGCTCGCAGATCCCCCGGCCTCTGACAGGGATCCATCGAGTGCTGGACACTCAACCCATCCCTTCCCCCAGAGAAGGAGGGCAGTCCGTATGATGCTTAATCCTTCTCCCCTGGCTGGCCCTCTGCCTCCCTGGGTCTGTTCCTGAACCCAGGTCATCTGCGTTGCAAGTGGAAATCCAACCGCTGACCCAGCAGGCTGACTCCACATTTTATTTTAACTATAACTCAAGACATCTTTAGTTGTTTGTTTGTTCTTTTTCGTAGGGGAGGGAGCAATATTAGTCCTTGCACCCCTTCTACTCATCCAATCCACGCTGTTCATCTGCCTCCAATTGGCTGGGACATACTTCAAGGAGAAATTACATGACAATACAGTGTCATGTCAAAAGGTTGTGCCCAGTCCAGTAGTGCCTCTTATTGCAGTTTTAACACAATAACAATCAAAATAAATGAAAACTAGTAAGGTACATAGGTTCCAGTTGGCAGCCCTCCCAAAGCAGGGGGTCCCTAGCAATCACAGGGTTTGCAGGTGCCTAAAATCAGCTGTGCTTTCAAAAAATGGCAATGACTTCCACATTACTGCCCATGGACATTTCTGACTTTGGCCAAAAACCAAAAAACTGAACCAAATGGTTTCACCCTGACCAAACAATGGTCAGTAAGTAAACAAAATGACTGAACAAACCTCTTTGGGTGTTTCCGGTTATTCCACTCTCTCTCTTATCCTGAGCTCAACAGTCTCTGTTGCAGGAATGTTAGGAGTGGAACATTCATAGAGACATAGACAATGACAGCAGAAAAGGATCAAGGTCCTTCTCATTTGTCCGGAGTTCCCTATCTGCCCCGGACCTATCGTCCGTATGTTTTTTATCCCTGCTGGTTCTCTCCCCAGTCCTCCCCTACTGCCACGGAGCTGAACCACCACCAAACCCTTCACTCTGCCCCAGCCATGCTTCAAAACATTTATGGTCTTGGCATCCACCACCTCCACTGGCAGACTGCGTCACAGCTTCACCACCCTTTCGATAAAACAGAACGTCCTCACATCCCTCTTAAACCTTCCCCCCCTGCCAGTTTCCACTCATGACCTTGGGTTCTTGACTGTATACTCCTGCTAAATACTTCCCCACAGTTCACCTTGTTTCTCCCCTTAAGGAACTTGAAGGTCTCTATCATATCCCACCTCCAACCTGGTCTCCGGTGAGTACACGTACAATGCCTTGAAAGAGACAGCCTTCTTAAGATCTGCCCTGTTGGCCCGGAATCATTCCACTTCATAACAAGGGAAAGGGTGGCATCATTTAACTTCTAAAATTAAAAACAAATACTTAGAACTTATAAAAAAATCACTCTAGTTACTGTAATTAGAGTTAACTGGAGTGAGTTATGATGAATTAATAGTGTCTCCATGGGGTGCCGCTTATGATATAAGAGACTCCTCTCATGAGGTTTGGCAGCCAGAACTGCTCCGTTTCACTTTGCGGTCCTCTTGCCCAAACCTCACATTTGAAGTTTCTTATACCGTGCACTGTCTAAGGGATACCCAGCAGAGGCCTCGTTAACTTATAAAAGTAGTGTAGCTTTGTTTTTAGAGCAGAGTTATGTGAACTTTAAGGCTCAGGTTTGCATCCCAGAAGCACATCATACGGTAGCACCCATGTAGCGCATGCATTATTGAGTGCTACACTTTTGAGCGACTCAATAATACTGCTCTCAGTAATAGCAAGTGGTGAATAACATCTCTATATCCTGTATAGCGAGTATAGCAAGGAGCTGTACTCGCTACTGCAGGATATAGGATCCTGTGTGGCCGATTCCTGCCGAGCTGCTCGCATAGCATAGTGATGTACACCACCACTTGTGATGCAAGTAGACTCAAGTTCGGGTTTGTCTGCAGGCTGAAATTATTTTGTTTAAAAATCAATAACTTGCCCCATGGTCTACACCCCCCTTGGAGTTGGTTATTGTAGTTTGGGAAGTCCGGGGGATGCGGGAGCACAGCCCCCGCCGCATAAAACAAATGTTTCTGTGTGTGGATTTGAAGTATTGTGACGGTCGCAACAATATCAGGTGCTCTTTAGACCATGGGCTCTTTTGTGGTCGCTTTATGTGATAGGCGGTCTTTCAGACTTACCTTTATCACATAAAACCCATCATACTGTGTGACTTCAAGCAAGTCTCTGTCTCCCCTCGTGATTAACCAACTCCAGTTATCCTTGACCTTCCATTGATCTCACTGAACCTTCCTGTTGGCGGTGACTCACCTAATAATGGACACAAGCATTTAGAACTTTTGTTGTTGGTATTCTTTGGTAACTGGGCAAGGCCCACTAGGCACAACTGCCTGTTTTTAGGGGTGACCCTACGGTTGCCACCTGTCAGGTGTTTTACCTGGTGATCAGGTTTTCAGGGTCCCTATCAGGTAATCTGGTTTTGCTCTGTGCTGGTCAGGTTTTTGAGCCATTTTGAGTGCTCACATATTTTTGAAATAAATGTTGTCATATCACTCATTGTTTCAGCTAGTTGTCCAGATTACAAACAAGTGCTGTTGTCAGTGTAGCCTTTTGTTTGTGAATGCAGTCACCCTGGGAGGTGTAAAGTTATGGCCACTAACACCATTAGCGCTTAATTAAGCTAATCTCTCCACTGCATCTTAAAGTGGCATAGCAGCACAGCTGCCCCCACCTTTTGTAACAGTAACAGAGCCAGTTGTCCTCCACTTTCATTTGCTGGTAAACATTTTCATCTCTAACAGAATTTAGGCATTTTTAAATGTTTTAAATTATTTTTTCCCACTAGAAAAAAGTATGATCACTTCTTTGGCTTTGAAATAGTACTGTGGACAAGAACAAGAAATGGAGGCAGAAAAAATATAAAGTATGTATACTGTTGTATGATCTTTACAGTATTTCCCTTACTCCCCCCCCCCCGATCATATCTGTAAATGAGATTTATTTTATCTCTGTATGTTTATCTGGTTAACCAGTGTCAATCAATCAGTCAATAAATAAATAATTAGGAAGAACCTCGGAAAGTAACTTTAACAGGCACAGTACAGTATCTTAACATTTTTATTTTACTACTGCTTTAAGTGTTGCCTTTTATTGGAGGAACAGTGCAAGATGAGTCATGAAAAGGGGTGGGGCTAGAGGTGGAGCTTAGGATCCAGTTTTTGCCTCATCCAAAAGTGGCAACCCTAGGTGACCCAAAAGCACTGGGGCAGTTAAGTGACTTTCTCAGTCACACACTCTGGCAAGTGGAGGTTGCAGGAATCAAACCCAGGTGTGCTGGATGTACCAAGCTCATTCACAGCTCATTACTCTACCCTCTAGGCTGTACTGCCAGCCCCAAACCTGCAGTCTTTGCTACTGAGTTTATGAAAGGCTTTTGAAGCCCTAGAGCCTTCCTCCCACCCTCCCTAGGACTAAAACTCGGGCCTGTTGTGCTATGCACATTGACAGTTTCCAAGGTGTTTTTTTGAAGATACTTGCCAATTGGCTGTTCTGAGAAGCCTTTTGCATCAAACCCATTGTCCAGGAGGACAGCAACAGAGTGGCAATATGCTCATTTCTGTAAAAAAAAAAAATCAATTGGCTAAATAACTATTATTTTTGGATGTCCTTCAAAATATTTAGTTTTTGCTATGGCTCTCCAGCTTGGACTTCTGACTAGCTGGCAGAGCTAAGTGCCCCTGATAAAAGCCCTAGAGCCCCTGGTCCTCATTCCAGCATCTGTTGTTGGGGAGATACTAGATACGTTTTATTCTGCAGTGCAGCTTTGGCAGGCAGTTATAGAGTGTGCCACTGTGCTATATGGAGCTTCTCAATCACGGAAGCTATTCTCTTGCAAAGCAATTTGTCAAATACCTCTTGTTATCATAATTATATTAAAATCTCTATTGTTTTTATCATAGAAAAGTAAACAGACAGCTTGTGCTAGATTCAATATAAAAGAACATGAAACACATCATTTAGAAGGTCCCTACTACAAAGCAGCGTTTCGGTATTTGCAGGTATGCGTGTGAATAATGCCTTGCTACCAGGATTTTCAGTTTCCAGGCACTCATAAAGAAAGGCTCTGGGGCCAATTTCTAGAAGTGGGAAAAATTGCACATGTTTGGAAAAAAGTTGCGCGTAGGGTACCTTGCACAACGCAAGTGTTTTCGAATGCACACTTTTCAGAGGTTGCCTTTTGCTACCATTCCACACTTTATGCCAGCTTATGTATGTAGATAATTTTTGGCACAGCGGTGCAAAATGCTTTACCCTGATATTATGAGCCGTGTAGTCTTTTCTGCACATCTGCCTTAAAAAGTAAAAGCTAAAAGAAATGTGGAAAATAGCATTTTCAATTTCAGTGATTTTTCTCCCCACACCAATGTGTTGCGCAAGGGGTCATAGTCCCTGGGCCATGCCAGGCCTTTGAAAATCAGGCCCCAGGTCTCCAACAATAGAAACTGGAGCTAGCATTAGCAGAAACCACTTACACGATAACCCCCCCATATTTAAATTCCAAGCCTTTCTATCCCTTTTTTTCCACGTGGCTGTTTTTTGGTCCAGTCTCAGCAGTGGCACCCCTCCCAGTCCCATCATCGACCTTCTCATAGACTTACTGGTTATCTACCACTTGCCCAGGACTATAGTGTTGTAGGTGGACAGCCATGTCTGTCATGCAAGAACCTGCGGTGAGTCGGCCAGCATTTTCCTCCTGCCACCTTAGTTTTTTCTCCCCAAGGTGCCGGCATGCAAAGGTGCTGTTGCACACGTGTGTGTTGGCATGCATAAGAGAGAAGCATCTGGTGCCAACCCCTCCCCTCACAGTGCATGCAACTGTGCTGCCGAGTGGTCTCCACCAGTCAGCAGTCACACTGTGGGAGTAGCATCCCCCCCCCATATCCAAGAAAGGAGAGCAGTCCCTGGGACACTCAATCCTTCTTCCTCTGTCAGCCCCTGGCCACCTGTGCTTGTTCCCAAATGTCTTCATCAGTGACATTGGAGATGACATTAAGTGCAAAATGTGCCTATTCCCGGATAACACCAAGCTCTGTGGGAGGGTGGACATTGCAGAAGGGGTAAAAGGCCTAAAGGAAAATCTGGAAAAGTTGGAGAGGTGGTCCAGAATCTGGCAACTTGACTTCAGTGCAAAGAAATGCAATGTTATGCACACTGGGGCCAACAGCTCAAAGACTGTCTGGGTATTGACATCTGAGGAGGAGAAGGACCCGGAGTGACGATCACTAGTGAACTGAAACATGCCACACAATGTAGGAAAGCAGCAGCAAAGGGAAGCAAAATGTTGGGCTGCATTGCTCGTGGGATCAGCAGTAAGCAGGAAGAGGTAATATTGCCTCCTACCTGGTCATAATGTCATACGCTTAATAACGTATGACATTATAGCTAACCCGAAATAGCGCTGTCCATGACAGCGAATGGTGCAATACCGTGTATACTGCTGTATGCAGTATTGCACCACTCACACAATCCCATGCAGAGGATAAGACCGCTGCTGGAGAGTGGGTTCCACTGAGCAGCTGCCCTGGCTCACTGGACTGAGCCACAGCAGCGAGAACAAGCGCTGCGTCTGGGACCGGGTTTGATTTCTGGTCCCAGACATTTTATTTACCGCAAATTTGCACACCCGAGCTGGCCTCGGGTTGAGAATCTTTAGTGGGGGTGTCCGAGTGCAACCTCCCATAATGGGGGTGTGTGGGGGCAGAGCCCCATACAGAAAAAAGACTTACGCCACATGGAAATATTGTGCTGTATTGGTAGTTCAATTTTGCCATGCGGCATAATGTCTTGCGACATTATGACCCCGTGCCATATTGCCCTTGTACAGGTCATTGGTGAGGCCACACCTGGAGCACAGCATACAGTACTGGTACCCATACTTTATAAAGGATATAAACCTGCTTGAGACAGTCCAAAGGAGGGCAACTAAGATGATAATGGGCCACCAGGGTAGGACATACAAGGAGAGGCTGTAAGCCCTAAACATGTGCTCCCAGGTGGAGAGGAGAGAGAGAGAGAGAGAGGGGGGACATAATTGAGACCATCAAGTATTTGACAGGAATAAATAGGGTGAACAAAGAGGATCTCTTCAAGCTCAGTGGCAATCAAAACAGGAAGGGACACAGTCTCAAGCTAGAGGTGACAGAGTTTAGGAGAGAGGCTAGGAGGCACTTCTTCACAGTGAGAGTGGTGGCAGGCTGAAATGGCCTTGTTAAAAAATGGTAGGCAGCTTCAAGGGAGACTGGAATAGAGTTAAGGGGAAAATAAAGGTTAAGAGTGGGCAGACAGAAGGGAAGGGCTGACTGGGAGGCAAGGTTACTAGCTGAAGCGGATGACCCTGCAATACGAGCAGACTCGATAGACCTAATTGTTTTATTCTACTGGCTTCTTCGTATGTTCCTAATCACAGTGTAAATGAGTATTCCACTGATGATGGCTTTGAAATGTGGGGGGCTGGTGGCCAGGCCCCCTCTTAAAAGGACATTACCCCTGAGGCCCCAGAGCCTGATACGATCAAATGTGAACATGGCTGTGGAATCAGTCAATCAGTTTTTATTGTTCTCCCTTGCCCTTGTGCAAAGTGAACATTGTGGTATGATAGTGGGTTTTGAGAGGTGTTACTATCAGTCCAATGTGGGACAGTCCGCAGGGGGCTTGTTAGTGTCAGACCAATCATCAGCCAGGCTGATCATGATGCTGTTCAGGTCTTGCTGAGTGAAAACTTCATGTAGATCAAAGGAAACAGCCAGCCTAATCATAGGACAGCTTTTTCCTTTGATCTGCATAACACCATCCAGCAAACAGAGCTGATCCGTCATGATCAGCCTGCTCAACTGATATAAAGAAAACCATCCTTCAATCCCTTCCACCACTTTCTTCTTAATTTTCAACACCAGGGTGCCCAGTCCCTGGTTCCAGCTACTACCCCCCCCCACCTCAGCACTGTTTTACTGTGCGACACTGGAGAGCCTACCCACTGGTGCTGCCAAATATAAGAAAACTTTACCTCAGTCCCTCCTACCCCTTCTTTGTTAATTGTTGGACACAGGGGTGCCCAATCCCTTGTGCCAGCTACTACCCCCTTCCACACTCATTTTCATTGTGAGACAGCAGGGAGCCCATCACCGGTGCTGCTAAACATAACACCAACACGGGAATGCAGTTTGATGTATTTCAATGGGCTTTGAACTTGTCCTTATAGCTTGGTCATTTTTTAATATTTTTTCTCCAAACTTTCAACATTCTCTTTTTGGGACTCCATCTCATGAACAACAACAGTGACATTATGCAAATCCATCCGGAAAGGTGATTTCACAGTCACTGTGCAAAATCACCTTATGGGCAGGATTTGAAAATTGTCTCCACCCTTGTTCATGAGGTGGAGTTATAAAAAGTCTGTGTTGAAAATTTATGGTAAAAATATTAAAAAACAACAAAATTATGAGTGTACATTGAAATTTTTCAATGTACGCATATAACTTCTGTGATTTTCAATATTTTGACCCCCAATTTCCAACATAGTAATTTTTTTTCATAGTAACTCATCAGTGTGACAGCTGTCATTTTTCAAATCCTGGCCAAAATGTGTTTTCATACTTGTGGCTCAAAATAACATTTCAGCTGCTATTTTATAACTGACACCTGTCTTTTTTTTATATACTCTTTATTTAATCCTCAGGATATCTCATACTTTACTTTACTGCATGATGGTATAATGTAACCAGATTAAAAAAAAATATATATTCCAAGGTAAAAGTTCCTCATAACACGGGTTGACAAAATTCACATTATCATGTTTCTATTTTATCAGGAGCAGAAATAAAAACTCAGTATATTAATACTTTAAATAAATGAGGTATTCACAATTAATAGGGGGAGAAACCAGAGAGGAACCACCACCAAATTTAGTCAGTGGCTCAACTACTTATTTACCCCATATTTCCCAAGACCCACCTCCCCTGGAGTCTACAGTGGAGAATTACATGGCTCCAACAAAGAAGTAGTATCTTATAATTCATGGTATAAAGGAAGAATCCTTTTCATAATATACAGCACCCATGGTTGCCAATGAAGATAAAATTGAGACGTTGTTCCCTTGCTGCCTGCAATCAGTCATTCTAAATAGTACATGTCATTCAGAATAGAATGACATAAAACAAGCGTCACGGGTATGGACTGATGCCAGAGGTGAGTAATAGCCTTGTTTACTGTTAAAAGATAAGTGCATATATCATGTCCGTAGGGGGCAGTTTGACACCTGCTGGGGGGTATAGATAGTAGGACTAACTTGGGGGATAAAGCTACAGATTGGTTTACTAAGATCTGAAGGGCTTCAGCAATTTGTGTCCAAAAAGGAGCTAAAGCAGGACAAGATCAGAATGTGAGTGTGTGTGTGTGTGTGTGTGTGTGTACGTAGCCTTTGGTTCGCCACATCCTCTCCAACAATAGCCATATTGTAATGAGAGAAACTTAATCAGTTTAGAAGGAACATTAAAAAATCTAACCCGACATTTCCAAGTGAATTCCTTCCAGTATCCAGCTTGAGATACTTTCATGGGTGGGACAGCATATTTAAGCCACTCTGAATAGAGGATATCTATACCCAACTCATCATTCTAGGCCTTTGGAATTAGGTTGGAGGTTCCTCCCAGTATTTCACCCAAGGTCTTATAGGCTTGTCTTACAAAATGTTGCACCTGGTGTCCTTTCAAGGTGTCAACTAGTAATTAAAAAAGCAGTGGTGTAGGGTGTGGAATTTGACAAAGCTCTGGGGATTTATCAAGAAGGTAAGATTTAACTTGCAAATAATGCAAATGGTCACTACGTTGTAAAGGAACTGCAGCCTGTAACTGGGCAAAAGTTACTACCCCTTGTGAGTCCAAAAACTGAAATATATAGGGCAGTCCAAACCTATGCCACTTTGAAAAGGCATGGTCTAATCGTGCAGGGAGAAATTCCTCATCTGACGAAAGCAGATGTGGAAAGTAGAGTATGGTAGCATATTGAGGGGTATGTCTAATTTTACCCTAAACATGGAACATATTTGAAGTGCAAAAACTGAAGTGAGTATATGTCAGGAGAGCAGAGAGGGGTTTAAACAAAATAGTGCCAATATCAAAAAGATCATTCAAGACAAACTCTACAGTTTTCAACAGGGCTGAATAGCTAGGATTAATCAAGGGCAGGATGGTCCTCAGCACCGACGCCTAGAAATACTGATTGAGATTGGGGAAGATTTAAGCCACCCCTATCTTGGGGTAGTTGAAGGAGGGACCACTGTATTCTGCGCCGCTGGCCTGCCCAAACAAATCTAGAGAACATCTTATTTCACGAGGTAAAATAATAATAAGAATGTGTCACTGGAAGTGTTTCAAAAAAATATAAAAGTCTCGGAAAAATATTCATACATAAGGTATCAATGCGAGCTAAAAAGGGTAAATGGAAGGAGGACTAACGTTTCATATCCTGTTCCAAAGTTTTTGTCAAAGGTTCATAATGTACTAGTTCTAAAAGTGACAGATCCCTAGGTAGGCCTACCGCAAGATATTTAATTGTTATACAGTTGCAGCGTAATGGGATTTGGAATTTCTGCTTCACAGATGGTTTAAAATTTAAAGTTAGGGCCTCAGTCTTCAAGTCGTTAATTGCATAGCCTTATAGTGTCCCATATTCCCTAAGAAGACCCCAGACAACCAGAAGAGAAGCCTCCGGTTCCAGTAGGGTTAATAGTAGGTCGTCTGCATAAAGACAAGTTTTATAAATCTGTCCACCAAGGGGAATACCCTCTATGTCCCTTGACTCTCTAATAGCTAGAGCCAAAGGCTCCAAATATATGGCAAATAATAGAGGGGAGAGGGGCCAACCCTGTCTCATACCCCTACTAAGTTTAATTGAATTTGACAATTGGCCATTTATTCATAAATAAGCAAATGGTGTGCTATAGGCACTCTGTATCCAGGAGACTACCTTAGAGAGAAACCAAATTCTAACATAGTTTTCCACAAAAAGGGCCAAGATACCCTAACAAACACCTTGTCAGCGTCGAGGCTGACAAGGGTTGCAGGGATTGACCATTGTAATACATGGTCCATAAGATGAGCCACCCTGCAGATGTTGTCAAAGGTTTGTCTACTATGGATAAAACCAGACTGGTCAGAGTGGATAATAAATGGGAGAATGCCCTCCAGTCTATGGTACCATATCGACATATATATTTTGTGATCTGTGTTTAACACAGATATTGGTCTCTAGGAAGCCAACAGTGTGGAGTCTCGTCCCGGTTTTGGGATTACAGATATTATTGCACCTGACCATGAGGGAGGCGGAGCCTCACTGTCTTGGATACCTAAGCATACTTTAAGCAGGTAAGGAGTTAATGTTGAAGAGAAGGTCTTATACTGTTCGACAGGGTATCCATCAGGGCCAGGACACTTCAAGGTTTTCATTCTAGAAATAGCTCTTACTATTTCCTCCATCGATATAAGTGACTGAAGAAAACTCTGCTGGGAGGAAGAGAGCTTTGGGATCTGAATATTTGTTAGGAAAGCATTAATTTTGTCGAGGGATGGAGGTGAGGGATCATCGTATAACTGCTAATACTATGTTTGAAAGAGATGCATCATCTCTTGAGTAATGGATACAGATTTTTCTGTTGAGGGGCATTTATGAGTAATGGATACAGATTTTTCTGTTGAGGGGCATTTAACAGAGTGTATGTGGGCTGATGCTTTAAAACCCCAGAGTTTTCTAGCTAGGGTCCTGGCCCCCTAAGCCCACCCTCATAATGATACTTTTTAAGCTACACTAGGGTCATTTGGACCTTTTGATCTAAGATTTTTTGAAGCTCAGCCTTAATCTGATGTATACGTAATCCATCTCCTCCTGAAGGATCACTACTTTTTTGTAATGATTCCAATTCCTCTGATAACATTTTATATTTGGAATCCTGCTGTTTTTGTTGAAAAGCTGTATGGGCAATGATTTCTCCCCTCAACACCACCTTAATAGTATCCCAAAGAATACTAGGGGATATATCAGGAGACTCATTCTCAAATATGATTTGTTTTAGTCTATTAGTAATTTGGATTCTAAAGGCTTCAGTCTTTAAAAGTGAAAAATTAAGATGCCAGGTAGTCCTTCTAGGAGGTCTGTCAATATTCAATTTAAGTAGGAGAGGGGAATGGTATGATAACAGATTCAGCCCAATAGACAAATCCCTCACAGGGCCTCTGTATGTTCAGCCGAAACAAAAAAAATAATCAGTACGAGAGGATGTATGGAACCATGGGGAATAATATGTGTAAGCTTGTGTGGTTAGGAAAAAATATCTCCAAACATCCACATAACCCAACTGACTTGGCTGTTGTTTCAAGTATTTTTGAGATGCCGAAACACAGTGTCTAGCTATATGAGAGGTATCCAAAGAGGGGGACAAAGTAATATTAAAGTATCCCCCATCACCACCATACCTTGTTGTAAATCTAATAATTTGTTGAAAAATGCCCAAAGTTTTGAAGGCGAAGACTTAGGGGGAAAATATGCATTTACTAAAGTAATTGGTTGGCCAAACAACCTCCCTACTAAAATTACAAAACAACCATATGGGTCAGCATATTCCACATCTAACAGAAATGGGGTTGCTGCTGGCAGTATAGTTGCCACTCCCCAACGCTTGCCTATCCTGTATGAGGAAGAATATACCGTATAGCGGCCCCCTGCTGACAATTTAAGGTATTCCTCCCGGGATAAGGGAGTCTCCTGAAGAAGTACTACTTCAGCTGCTTGTTTCCTGAGATACTGGTGCATTCTCGTCCTATTAATAGGGCTATTGAGACCGTTGACATTTAGGAATAAGATCTTAACTGGGGAAATAGCTTTGGTTAAATATTAAGTAGTAGAGAAAATGTGTCAAAACCCCACATTGTAACTGTCTAGTAATGGGTCTCCTCTGGTACCTCCATCTATGAACATAACAAAGTCATATGTCTCCCACCCTTTCCAACTATAGCTCCAGATACAACAGAGATAAGCCCGGAAAAAAACTGGGACTAACAACTTTGTAACAGTAAGTGCTCCTATTGACGGCTTGCCCTTGCAGATAGCTGCTGCTGTCAAGTACCTTGGCGTTACTCTGGACCCCCAGCTGGACCTCTCCCTTCATATCTGAAACATCTGCAAGGCTACAAATGTTAAACTCGGACTCACATACAGAGCCAAAAACTGCCTCACCCCGGCCACTCCGATGGCCCTAGCCAGGGGTGTTCTCCTCCCCTCCCTCTGCTATGGGCTAGTGACCTTTGCCCCTGTGCCAAAATCCAACCTCTTGAAATGGGATATGGCCTACAACAGCATCTGCTGCTTGGTGCTCTCTGCCCCCCGACACACCGCTGTGACCTTTATACTCACCTTGAGTGGCTCCCCCCTGAGAAGCATCGCATCTTCGTAATAGGGAACTTCATTGACAACATCGTTAGAACAGCCACCCCTGCTACCCTAGCCCTGCCCCTCAACCCCGACAACTCTTCCCACCACCTTAGGTCAAGGGCGGCACTAAATTGCTTGGTTCCCAGAACACGCACCCTTGCGGGTGATCGGGCATTCGCCAACTATGCCCCCAAACTATGGAACTCGTTCCCTGCCCTTACTCGGTCCACCCCCTCCCATCCAGGGTTTAAAACGTCACTTTGGACATTCCTTAAGGGCTCCTCCACCTGTCCTTGCGCCCCGTAGCCCCTTGAACTATCCTCACATGGGGGGTCTCTGCGCACTCCAGGCCCACTGCACTTACTCTCCTGGTCACTGGTCTAGAAATTGGCTAAATGTAATGCTGTTATTGTTAACGCCTGCAATACCACTGTATGTAAATCTGACTCACTCACTGTATGTGTATGCTCTATCTCTTAACTCTCCCAGGCTGTCTGTAACCCTCCCCGGGCGAGTGTCTTCTTACTGGTTGTCTTTTTACCTTTATTTCTCTATATGACATGTAATACTCTTTGTGTATAATACCAATTTGTCACTGTACCTGTTATCCAAGCTTGTAACTCTCCCGGATCGCACCTGAAAATAGGCACTTGGCTGTCTAGTGTGACTTACCCGGTCAACAAAAGCAAATAAATAAATAAATAAATATTAAGCAATGTCTTTATCAACATTATATACCATCCTGAGAGAATTTTTACATTTACAAATAAAAAATTATCAATTAATAAAATCAAACTGTTCTTTACTATTATTAACCTGGGGTTAAATAAAACACCCCTAAATATTTTTGAACTAATTAAGCACGCCAGCTGGGCATTAAAAGAGTAATCGACCAGAAGAGCTACCTCCTGAAATTGTAAAATAACTTCAAAATTACATCACAAATTAAATAAAAATAGTAGCAAAATGGTAAAATAAGGGGCAAAAGAGACTGTAGCAGCTAAGCCTATTACCCTAGGACCGATCAAAAACTGGGTATTCAAGCCTAATAAATCGACTTCCAAGGTGAGAGGAATTAATATCAGCCCCTTGTTATCCCAAAGACTACTAACCTTGCAGTCCTGAGTAAGGAGGAAAAGCCAGGAAAATGAAAATCCTGGGCCTCCAGAGAGACACCACGTCTCTCAATAATAATGAATTGGAAAAGGCAAATAAAATAAAAATAGATGTTGAGAAGGTAGGGAAAAAAAACGTCATCGGCTTCCTTGCTGACGCTCGGGTCCCTGCCTAGCATATAAAAAATAGGAAACTGTACCATTGGGACCGTGGTCTAAAACATCATAATACATATGGCTGTCACTAAAGGTACCCCCCCAATCCCGTAAATGTATTAGGACCGGAATGGGCAGGGGAGCATTCTAAAGAAAACATGCGCTGCAGATTTAAAACACGGTTATGCATACACGAACAACTGAGGGAAGCATTATTATAAGGTCTAAGGCAAAAAATCTCACCCAGCCTCATGCACGACACTTCCAGCCTGGCCTTCCCAACTAAAACTGTCAGCACCATGAACCAGTTCAAAGCTCTGGTAACTCGTATGTTTAATCAATGGGAATCCCAAAATGGCAGCTCCCATCTTTGTTCAGCTTTACGTTTGTCTGAGTAGTGCAGCGTATTAAAGAATTCAGTCGGGAAGTAAGTAAGTAATGCACACTGATTCTTAATGCCATGTAAATCAAACTGCCAGAAGAAATATGGACTAACGGTTACCAGCTCATTAAGTAGTTAAGTGAGAGCGTGTAACCAATGAACAATAATTAAAAAAAAATAGAAAAAATGCTCTATCTTTATAAACTACCTACATTCATTATTGTTAAATTCAGATAGGCCCTCCATTACTGGAAATTACTGTAAGGCATAAAGTTCAGACAGCCCCAAAGAGCTGTCCTAGTTTGTGGTCTGGAAGTTTCCCACTGAATCACAACACTCAGCCCATGCAGTGACAATATAGTTAGTGAAATTTTAAGATAATATGCACAGATATATAGTTTACCATTCTGCAGGGACACTCATAGAAACATAGAAATATAGAAATATAGACTTTGTTGGCAGATAAGGACCGCTTGGCCCACCTAGTCTGCCCATTTCCTTACCTGATGGATAAGCTACAGATCCTAGCTAACCAACAGCCTACTTCCTCCTACCCCCCCACTAGAATTGCCTTATGTCTGTCCCATGCCTTCTTGAATTCCCCCACTGTTTTTGACTCCATGACCTCCTCAGGAAGGCTGTTCCATGCATCCACAACCCTCTCCATGAAAAAATACTTCCTCACATTACCTCTGAGCTGTCCCCCCTCTACCTTCAAATTGTGCCCCCTTGTTCTTGCACATCTCTTTTTCTGAAAGATGCTACCCTCTTGGACTTTGCTGATTCCCTTGAGGTTCTTGAAAGTTTCTATCATGTCCCCCCTCTCCCTCCTTTCCTTGAGGGTATACATATTAAGCTCCTTAAGTCTCTCTTCGTATGTCTTCTGGTGCAGACCCTGCACCATTTTGATTGCCCTCCTTTGGACTGCCTCCACCCTGTCTATGTCTTTGCAGAGATGGGGCCTCCAGAACTGCACGCAGTACTCCAGATGGAGTCTCACCAACTGTCTGTACAGAGGGATAACAACTTCCTGTTTTCTACTGGTGATGCCTCACCCTATGCATCCCTGTATCCCCCCAGCCCTCCTTACTGCCTTCTCACATTGCTTGCCCACCTTTAGGTCATCTGATATAACTACCCCCAGGTCCCGTTCCATTTTTGTTGTTGTCAGTATCTCACCCCTCACTGTGTACTCTTTCTCTGGGTTTTTGTTTCCCAGGTGCATCACTTTGCACTTCTTTGCGTCGAGTCTAAGCTGCCATGCATTTGACCATTCCTTCAACCTTGCCAAGTCCCTTCTCATCCTTTCCACCCCACCTTGTGTGTCAACCCTGTTGCAGATTTGTGTCATCTGCAAAGAGACATCCTTTTCCTTCTAGTCCCTCTGCAATGTCACTTATAAAGACATTAAAAAGGACCGGACCCAATACTGAACCCTGTACCCCACTAGTAATCCCCCTTTCTTTACTGTGGACTCTATTTACTGTTACCCTCTGTGTCCTGTTGTCCACCCATTCAGTACTATAAATCATTAGGCCTGTTCCCCACTCCTCCAAGAACCACAGTAGTTGCCCACTGTTACCCACAGTCTCCTTTCAAGTAGCATTCAGTTCTTGTTTTCTAAATGTGGACAGACTTGATAGTACATCTCCGGTATTCTTAGTAGGAGATTTAATGTTCTGACCCTTAGTCTGCTGCCACTTAGAGGGCTGCTGCTGGGAATGAGGCTGTCTTGTAGGTTGTTGATCCAAATACTGAATCCCCTGCTTGGCTAGATCTTCTTTGGCCTCCTCCACCATAGTATATTCTCTCTTGCCATCTGGTAATCATACCACTAGATGGGATGGATATGGAGTAGTGAAATGGATGCCTTTGACCTAGAGAGCCACAAATAGAGGTTGGTACGCTGTATGATCTCTCATTGTGCGTGGTGCGTAATTATTATTAAAATAAATCCTCATCTAACCATAGAAAGTTTTCCCTCTGTGCCAGGCTGAAGTAAAAACCCACTCCTTAATGGCAAAGTTGAGGAATCTGAGTATTACCGAACGTGGGCGAGTACCAGCAGTGGTCAGCTTGGGGCCCAAAGCCCGATGCACACATTCTAATTTCAGTGGTAGGTCTTCGGGTAATTCCAGAGCTGTACGCATTAACATAATTATAAAGTCCTTGTGATCGGGGCCCTCGGAGTCCTCGGGAATCCCATATATGCAGAGATTTTTTCATCTACATCTGTTCTCCTCATCCTTTTCTCTTGCCATAATCTCCTCCTGTTTATCCTGCAGGTCCTGGACTATAGCCTCCAAGTCATCGATGTGATTTTCAGCTGCAGTGAGCTGACGTTCTGTGCAATCAGGTCTTTGCTTCAACGTCTCCACATCTCTTTTGAGTTCAGTATAGAGCTTTCATCTCAGTATGAAAACTGACTAGCTCTGTATAAATTGCTTCTAATTTTACTCGCTTTTTCTGACCAGAGTGTCCAGGAGTAGCTGTGTTAACCGAGGGCCTGGTTTCCAATGAGGCCTGTGAAAGTTCAGAATCAGAGGCTTCAAGACGCAGTCGGGTGTCATCCTCCATAGCCTGTCGCGTGTACTCCTTCATTTTCGGTCCTCGAGTATTAGTGCCCCTCATATCTTTAGGATAATAGCCAAATTTTCTTTGGAAATTGCTGCAGGAGGGTATTTTTGCTAAGCAGGGCTAGAAGCTAAGGAATCAGGCAGCCATAGAGGTGATGACGTCACCGGAAGTCCAATGACACCTGTCTTGTTCAGATAGCATGGTCATAAAAATGCTATGTTGAAAATTTGGGGTGAGAATGTGAAAAAGCAACTAAGTTATGAAGAAACATTGAATTGTTCCAACATTTACTCATTACTTTATTTTTGCAGATTTCGGACCCTAATGTTCAACAAATCCCTTATGTTACCCCACCTTCTCAACATGGCAGGTGTCAGTTTTCAAACCCCCTCTGAAACTTGTTTTCACAGTCGCACTGCGAAATCACCATTTGGATGCGATTTTTAAAAATTCCACCTGTCTTGATCATAACGTCAGGTCACAGAAAGACTGTTGGAAATTTGGGGCCAAAATGTGAGAGCCCACTGAAAATCATATATTGCCTCTCAGCTGGCCTATTCTGGCCAAATACAATCTAAACATGTATTAAAACAGGACACCACTGAAAATTAGATATTGTATCTCTTCTGGTCTATCCTGGGTAAATATGTAGTAAAAATCAGTGCCAGCAAGAACTGAAACAACAGCAATGCAAGTGGCAAACATTCGGCATTGATAAATGCTTGTTGTTTGTAAACGCCTTATCACCAGGACTCCAGGTGCTGACAATAACAACATCAATAGAAAAAGTAATGAGGCATCAATAAATTAAAGGCAGGAGTTGCACCCATAAAACAGGCCAATGATACGTAGGCAGTTTAGTCTGTATCACAAAAAGTGAAAGAAAATGGTGAGTTATCAGAGCAGATTTAAAAACCTCCACTGAGGAGATATAGCAGAGTTAAGGAGGAAGAGAGTGCCACAGCTGGGGGGGGGCGCGCAGCTACAGTGAAAGCTCTGTCCCCTGAGGACTTCAACTAGGCTTCTGGACCCTCTAAAGGATTTACAGTGGTGGAGAAGAGGGGGGCAATCTGGAGCACATGGGCACAGGAGTTCTTTGATATAACCAGGGCCCGTCCCTTGCAGAGCCTAGAAAACCATCAAGTATACCTTTAAGGATGTGAATGTATGTGAGTGTGTCTGTCTGTGTTTAAAACTACATTTGAATGTACAGGTGACGTCAAGTGCTGTCAAAAGTTGTATGAACAAGCAGTAAGGTAACAAAATATAGCCTGTGGCAGTTAGGAAGCTGCTTGACCTTGTAAAGTGACCTTCTGCTGATTATTTGAAACTTTCTGCACAAAGCCAGCTCTGCAACTCCATGTTTAGAGCAGCTGATGCAGCAGAATTTTTGGAAGCAACTGATGTCACCACCAGTACCATGCAATGTAGTTTTATAGAAACTTAGGAACATAGATATTGATGGCAGATAAGGACCACTTGGCTCACCTAGTCTGCCCATTTTCCCTACCTACTGTAACACCACAGACCCTACTTGATCACTGACTTTACCCCCTCTCCCTACCAATAAGCTTCCCCTATGCCTATCCCATGCATTCTTGAAGCCCGTTGCTGTTTTGGCCCCCACCACCTCCACTAGAAGGCTGTCCCAGTCATCCACCACTCTTTCTGTGAAGAAGTACTTCTTCACATTTCTCCTGAGTTCCCCCTTCCAGCTTCATAGCATGTCCCCTTGTTCTTGAGCATATTCCCTCTTGAACTTTATTTATTCCCTTGAGGTATTTATGTACACAGAAACACACACACACCATGCACACATATGTACAAAGGCACAGTGAGTCCTTTAGGAGGCAGTATAGCGCAGTGGGTTAAGGCTCTGAGCTGCAGATCTGGAGACCTGGGTTTGAATCCACAGCCACCTAGGTGCATACTGTGTGATCCTGAGCAAGTCACTTAACTTCCTTGTGCTCCCAGGTCGCATCTGGAAACAAGCTTCGGCTTAGTGTGCTACTCCTGGTTAAACAATGTTCCCTCCCTTCCCTTTAGGGGGCTCAATCCCCTCGAGAGCACACAATCCATGCGGATCATATGTAGCGTGGGTCCAAGACTGTTCTGTGCTGTCATCCTCTGTGTCATAAGGTTTTATTTTATTTATTTATTTATTTAAACTTTGTTGACCAGGTGAGTGCACTAGCACAGGTGCCTTTTTCAGTCATGACCGGTGCAATGGCACATACAGTGGGTAGGATATGGTACAACAGTTGAGGTACAAAAGATACAATGGGTAAAATACAATATACCCCTTCCCATTGTCTGCCCTCCCTGTCCCCCCCCCTCCGTCTTTGACCAACTCCTGCTAACCTTGATACAACCATTTGGGCCTCAACAAAGTCTATTTTCTGGACTGCTTTCTTTTGTTTGATATACATAAGCAATAAGACACAACAGGGTGTGCATGGAACATATTTTACCGCACGGCCAGGGGCGTAATAAGGCACTAGGCCAAAGGCCAAGTGACTTTAGCCACTGTCTGTGCGGTAAAATGTGTTCCAAGTGCATCCCAGAGTGCCTTATTACGCTTATAAAATGGGCTCCTTTTTTTAAAACTTTTTACAGTTGGGAAAACCATGTTTATATATAGAAACAATAGATTTACTCATGTGCATTTATGATAAAATAGTCCTTCCGCCCACTACAGATGATGTCACTGTATTGTTGCCTACTTTCTTCTTCCTGTTTCTTTTTTCTGTTTTTCCCCACATTCAAGATATGGAATGTTTGTCATTGAATGTTTACCATGGAATACATGGATTCAAATTCTGCTCAGTTCCACTGGTAGAATGTTACTCTCCTAACATACTATACACACACGCACACACAAAACAAAGGCCTCTGTTATAGTCAGAGACTCAATTATCTCACTGTCACAGCAAGGAGAAGAGACTTTGCTGATGAGCAGGTAAAGATAGAAGGGAGATTTTTCACTGTCAGCAAAGAAACAGTTGTAATGAAAACTATAAACAATACTTATTACAATACAATTTGTGTGTAAGGAGAATGTAATGTTCAGGAAACAACATTTAATTAATCTGTTTTTTTTGTATTTAAGGTCATTTTATTTTAGGGCCCAGTGCAAATAAATGTGATTCTTCAGGTACAGGGCAAAAAACAATGGCTGCCAGTTGAATTCTTAACATTCTATTAGTGTAATGATTCCAGTGGTGATCAGTGCACATTTGCAGCACTTTTTATTTTCCATGCGTGGAGCATAATTGCTACATGAACAACAACCAATCAGATTTCAGGATTTTCTCTTGCCATTTTATAACAATAAATAAATAAACTAAGTACAAAAAGGTGACGCTACACGATGTCAGTATGATACAATACCAGTGGCTTGAGAGTATGTACCATAACGTTTGATTTCGGGTACAAGGGGAAGTACATCAGAGTAACAGATAACAAGTAGATAAGCAAATACGATGGATATTGGAGTAAAAGAAAACTGCAGTAAAAAAGGTACAAGTCAAGGCTTTGCCTTCGGTTTAGTCCCTCCGTCCCTGGTTCCTGGCCAGACTGTTGCTGGTCCTGCACATGCCCAACATTTCTCCGTGGGGAAACAAGCTTTCTGATCTTCCACTGAGGTGGGGGGGGGGAGTGAGTTAGTAACATAGTAATTTCAAGGTCAGAAGAGACTTTAGGTCCATCATTGTGCACCTGCCCTCCTTGTGTCACAAACAGGGTGGATGAGCAAGTACTGTGTGCATGCTAATTAAAAGAGGTTCCCTGCCCACTTTTGTACAGTGGCAGTGCAACATGACACTGTCCTTCCCCCAGAAGGGATCCGTTGCTATTAGCTGTGCCCTGTCCCAGGCCTGCACCTAGCTGCCAATGTTCTGGATCTTCATCTGAACCCAGCTCGCCAGTATAGCAGCATGACAAGCTGCCTGTGGAGCCATAAAGGGGCTCATAGCACACATTTTTAAAACTTTTTTCTGTTAGTGCTCCTTCTGCTCTGGCCTGCCTCATCTGCCAGTTACCCCTCAACCCCAGCCCCTGCCACTTTTGGATACTTACACATTTCATCCTAAACTCCATGGCTTACCCCTCATGGTGGGGCCATTGGTGTACCCCAAACCCATTTGAAGGTCATTCTCACTGGACAAGGGTGCTTAGTAAGCAGTGGGGAAGGGGGGGCTTGGTTTCATATTGCTTCAGCCAGAATGGAGTTTCCTAGTTATCTGTCTTCCTGTCCCCAGGGATGCCTCATGAGTAAAGATGGCTTTGGGTGCCATGATTTACAAGGTCACTCATGCTGTGAGATGGTGTCCCACCCACCCCAAGCAGCTCTGGCTTGCATCCCCACCTATGGCCAGTCAGATGGCAGAAATGGAGTGGTGCGCACTACCCTCTCTCCCTAGAGAAGCAGAGCATCCACTAAGATGGTCAGTCCTCCTCCGCCAGCTGGTCCAGCAACCCTGGCTTGTTCCCAAAACCAAGGTCAACGGCATCACAAGCAACAGCCCTGCCACTGTGGCAATAGGCTAGCCTACCACAATTCCCTTTTAACACAGTGTACGTTTTGTTCTATCTCAATTCCCTGACATTTTTAGGTGAGTAATTATAACAGTAGCAGCATCGATATGTTCACGCCCCCCCGAGTGCCCCCAATGTCATCTGATCTTAGAAGCTGAGCAAGGCCGGGCTTAATTAGTACTTGGATACCAGCATCAGGAACCATGACTGATTACAACTCATGATGTCACTGGTTGGAGCACGTATAATGGTGTCATAGAGTGGTTATATACAGAGCTGGTTTTAATCACTATAGAGACAAAAAACTAATCAAAGAGAGACATATGCAGAAAGAGGGCAGGGGTCAGCGAATAGGAATTGTGAATAGTACCACACTTCCTATTCCCTTTAAAAATAAATACAGGCACAGTAGAAACCAGGAAAGTAGTTGCAGTGTAAACCTAAGCAATAATACACAAGATGTGCAGTATCATGGGCTACCATCCTTCCTCAGGTGTGTTGTGAGACATGAGGCTGTAGGCCAAGTGACTTTAACCATCTGAAAAGGATTGATATCCCTTGATTTAGCACGTCTTTTAGTGTATTACTATAATTATAAAATGGATCCTTTTTTTAATCTGTTTCTACTCGTGTGGCTGAGCAGACTGGGCTCCCCTCAGCCCCATCCCCACTGCTCCCACCGATTACCACCTCCTCATGACCTAATCTGCTCAGTCTGTGTACCCCACAGACTGCCCTCCATGGCGGGGTCAAGAGGAGAGGGCCATCCTCCCCCAAGCTGCATGTCAAGTGCTGGGGTTGCAGGGACCTGTCGGCAGAGCAGATGGGGTGTCGACGCGCAGAGCACCGTGCCTGCCTGCCTTGCCATTCTTCTTCCTCCGGGTTTTGCCTCTCCCCTGCTGGTGCCTGCTCACCGGCGCATGCACTTAGAGGCATGTGTGCACTGTGGAAGTCGAGCCCCCTTCCTTCTTTGTCACTCGAGACCTGCACTACCACTGGACCTCCACCTGGTGGCAGTCACTAAGCAGCGGTGACAACCCTCCCTCTCTGAGAGAAGAGAGCAGTTTGGATGCACACAGTCCTCTCCCCCATGGCCAGCCCCAGCAAGCCAGGATCACTACCAATCCCAGGTCGCTGGTGTGGCAGGCGGTAACTCTACCACCACATATCACTTCTGCAGCCAATACATTCATTTTTTTAATTAAAAAAAAATAAAGCATTAGTTGCAAAAATATTTTACAATTGTTGTCCGATGGCTTTGTGGCCTACTTTCAGAGCAGGATTATGCACTGAGATATCTTCCTGGCTAAATGTGGTCTTCCAATCAGATTTCAGGATTTTGGCTGTCCATCTCATAATTGCTATGAGAGTCACTACTTTGTACTCGTGTTGTACTTTAAACTTATTAACTTGTTTGTTGTCCCCAGCCGTGTCGCGGGAAATGGTCGCCTTTCAGTCAAGCAATCTGGTAAAATAAATCAGTTAAAGTCAATAAATAAAAACCTTGGCGTGCTGAGGGTTAGTGATTTGTTGAGTTCTACTTTTTCCTCATCATTCACATTGTGCTGGTACGGAGCTTTGCATGTCTGGCACAAATGTTTGACCCCTACCCCCACCCCACCGACTACAATACAATGGTGTGGGAACATTCTCACATCAGGTTTTTTGGCAGAATACACAGCTTTAGCTGACCAAAAGAAAATTAATTGCTTTTCAGTGCCTTCCGTAGGGACTGAATGTGTTATTGTGTGGGAGTTTACTTGAAAAAAGTAGAGATGGTACTTGCGACTGTTTCAGCCGTCTTTTAAAAAAAGCTTTTGATGTTGTTTTTTAATCATCTGTTTCTGGTGCGAAAGTTCTTTCTGGTCCTGTGAAACAGCAAGAACGCATTGTGCTGCCCCTCAGGAGAGCAGGGTCCATGTGCTAGCCCTAGAATCCCACACTGGGGCCAGTGGGACTTCAAGGGAAGGTGGGAATAGGACATCTGACATTTGTGTGCCCCCTACTGACCAGCCTCAAAGCAGTGTTAGCATCTGCTGTGAAGGGTAGTGGCTCACCTACCTTTCTGGCCAGAGGATAGGTGTAGCCAGGCAACTCAAACATTGGGGTGAGGAACTGGGGAGGAACCATAACTGGTAAAAATATTAAAAACACGGAATAAATACTGTGTTTGGAAAAAGAACAAATAGGAATTTTCTAAGAAGAGGCTTTCTTGTTATATAACGTTTGCTCTCTTTTTAGTGCTTTCTAGAAAGTGTCTGATTGACAGCCCTGGAGAGCACATATTGTATACAACTGGGCGGAACGCAGAATTCCTTTGGCAGAATCCCTGCAGAATGGCATCTCCACTTCCAAAATGCTTTTTGGAATTTCTTTTTTAATTCGGTGGAATTCCACAAATATTTCTATGTAAACTGCGGAATAGTTTCCGCGGATTATGGAGAAAAAAGCTGCAGTGTATATGAACTGCAGATTATTAATCTACAAAAAGCATTCCATTTCCAGAATTGTGGTATCAGGCAATTCTGATTTATCGAAATACGAAAATTCTGCATAGCACTAATACTGTACTTGTATTTTTGTAGTGATTTCCAGATATACAGCAGTACCCCTACCTCCTACAGTCATTCTTCCTTCTAGAGTGAGTTATTTCTGCCAGAATGAACCCTTCCTTCCAGGATGTGCTCTGTCTTCCAGAACAGACCCTCCCTTGTAAAATAGGCTGTTCCTTACAAAATAGCCTATCCCCTTCTATAATGGGCCCTCTCTTGTAAAATAGGCTCACCCTTCCAGAATGAACCCTCCCATGCAAATTAGACTGTCCCTTCCAGAATGGGCCCTCCCTTGCAAAATAGGCTGCCCCTTCCAGCATGGGCCCTCCTTTGTAAAATAGACTTCTCCTTTCCAGAATGGGCCCTCCCTTGTAAAATAGGCTCTCCCTTCCAGGATGGGCCCTCCCTTATAAAACAGTCCATCACTCCCAGAATGAAATTAAATCTTACCCCTAGAATTGTTTTTTCCATCTAGAATGGACTCTTCCTTTCAGAATGGGCTCTCACTTCTATAATAGGAGCTCCCTTCCAGAATGGGCCATTCCTTAAAGAGTAGGATCTTCTTCCTAAAAGAGGAATCTCACATGTAAAATTAGTTCCCTTTCAGAAAGGACTCTTCCTTCCGGGATAGATTTTCTTTTTTTTGCCCAGAATGAGCTTTCCTTTCTAAAACAGACTCACTTTCAGAATGGGATCTCCATCTCATGATAGGCTTTCTCTTCCAGAATGAGATCTTTGAGTTTTTATAGATCGAAGGAGTGCTCCTGACAAACTAAAGCACCCCCTTCCTCTGTGCATGAGAGTCCCTTACTATGTGAAGAAGGTCTCACACACAGCTGCCGTGGAAACAGGCAGGTTTGGAGAAAGTCTTTTTTAAATGTTATTATATTATTGATCAGTCCCAAGCAACAATATGTTATAAAAAGGGTCTCAGAAATGTTGCAGTCTGATTGGCTGTTAGGATTCCAGCAGCCTTACATTAATCCCTGTTACACTAACATGTACAGCCTGATAACCATGGCGCATGAATTCTTCCTGTCAGCATTCCATCCTCTAGCACTGCTGAAAGACTGGAATAATGCATTCTGATTTTGATTCAGCATTCTTAAACTGCTAGTGGAAGAACTATTTTATTAAAAATCTTCCTCTAAATAAAGAAAACATTCAAAAAGTATACTTTTAACACTTTTCTTTTTGGAATTCCTTTTATAATAGCAATAAGGCACTCCCAAGAGTTGGATTAACAGTCAATCACTCCCTAGGGGCAATATGGCACTCGGCTACAGCTTGGGCCACATTTTCACCCGGGGTGATTAACATATAGAATAGTGTATGGTTGTCCATACACAACAAGGCTATGTTGCCATCAAGGGGCTGTGATGACATCATACTGACCTCGACAGCGAAGCTCGAGAGGTCAGTTTGCACATTCCTAGATAGCAACATAGCCTGTTGTGTATGCACAACCATACACTGTTTTATATAGTATATGGTTCTCCAAAACATCAAAACTTTCTCAAGGTTTCATACCTTGTGATAACACTACCTCTTCTCCATTCAGTCCTGCTCTGCTCCTGTCACCCATGATTTATAGCCCCCAGTAATTTAGAACAAAATGAAAAAAAGACAGACTGATAGTTTTGACACATGGAGCTGACTGTGAAAGTCTGTGTCCAAACTATCTTACGGTACTATCCACACTGTCTGCTCGCCCGACCGCTTGCTAAGTGAATCCACCATTTTAGAATACATTTTTTAAATCAGTTCTTGTTTCCACCAATCATATAGGAGCTCAAGAGGCAAAAGTTGTTGTACTATCGATGTGACGTCAGAACGATAGTACAACAACTTTTGTGACCTTTGAACTACCCTACAACAGGATTTGGAAAACCATTGTTTTCCAGCCACAACAAACCCTAACCATATACTATAGACCATTACTCTAAACCCTGATCATGCCTTATTGCTTAATTAATACCGTTGCTGAGATCTCTCTAATGGTTTTATAAGTGCTCTCACTTGCATTCTTAGGGTAACAGAGTTGCTCACCTTCAATTTGCAGTACTCATACCCTCCGACGCGCAAGACCACTCTTAACACCGTAAGTGTGGTGTCAGTGTCAGTATCAACATACAAATAAAAAAAAGATAAAAGTAGAATAAATCAAGCATACGTGTTAACAAATATCCTTTTAGTAGCACAACATATGTGGTAACATTTGCGTGATGGGGGGGTTAAATCTAGATTATATAACTCACAATTGCTAATGTTCTATTGCACCTTTACTCCTTGTGGAAAGAAAAAAAATATTCAGTCCACAAAGCGTATCCCTTCCTTGTGGGTTTCTCCTCTGTGTGAGCCTAGTTTAAAACTGACCTGCTAAGTCTGGCTGCTGCCCGCTCCCATTCCCACATACCTTGCAGTGTTGACATCGGAGTCAGTGCCATGTTATAGAATGGTGTGTGAAAATCCTGTAACCTCATTGGTCAAAACATGTTACATGCCCATGGGTAAATCCTGCATAACCCACAGAAGAGGAATGGCATTTATAAGAAACATAATTAAACACATTTTAAATTTTACATGGGTCCATTGTATAATCGCAATAAGAGCACTCCAGGGTGTGAGTTATTGGGTGATTTACCCACTCCTTGTGTAGTTAAGTCATGGCTGTGCCTTGTGACACACCACCCGCGAGGTGGGTAGGCTCTAACCACCCGTTATGTATTGTAATTATCCAGCTTAATTAGATTCCAGGACATTTACTTTGATACGCATACCAAATCTTGAGTGTATACCTGCAATAGCAGTGAATTTATAAATATCCATATATTTTGAGAATTTTCACACAGTGTAACAAATAATTAAATTTGAAGATTGAACTCCTGTAACTTACAATTTGCATAACCAGCTACCTCTTTGTTAAGCAGTTTTCCTTTATCTACCTCCAATGGTGGCTAAGTTGTAAGCATATAGATATTTCTCAGAAATAGTTTATATGAATAATAAACTGCCAGGCATTGAGCCCCTGTAACATCCCCACCCCATCCAATGTCATGTAACTTGGTATCCTTTCAGAGCCTTTTCCAAACAGTATGGACACCAAATTTCAGATTTCTACCTATAAAACTGACCAAATTGATGATGACGACAATAAAAATGTATTTTTTGACAGGATACAAACTGTTAGGTTGAAGTCCATTCTCAACAGTGTCCTGTGGATTAATACTCATATAACAAACAAACATTCGATAATACATATATTAAACATATTCCCTAAACAAATGACAACAACATACATTTAACTCTTCACTCACACCATTATGCAAACAAATTACATATAACATTTATAAAAACAATAAAACTGATATCGAATCAATAACTATCTACTGTCTAAACCAAGTAGATTCATGCAAGTAAATTTTCAGAGCTTTTTTAAACTGACAATGCCCATGTGTTAATTTTATTTCTCTAGGTAATCTGTTCCAATGAACTGCAAGGTTATTCTGCAGAGTGATATCACCTAATCTGTTCCTTGATTTTGCTTTAGGGTTGTATAGATCTGAATACCTTTGGGAAGTTGTTAGCAATCGTGAGGATCCTAATAAAATATATTTATTTAAGGGCTGCAAATGTATGTTGTAGATTAATTTGTGGCACCAAATCAACCAACAATATAATCTTTTTGAGGCTGGATGCAGCCACCCAAGATTTCCATACATTTTACAATGGTGGGTTCCACATTTAGCATTAGATATAAATCTACCAAGCCTATAATAAACCTGATCCATTTTATTTAGATAAATCTGAGGAGAATTCATATATAGACTGGATCCATATTCCAAAACAAAAATCAGCAATTGATTTACCAGTCTTTCCCTTGTTTTGGTTGTAAAGCAGCCAGAAAACCTCCTTAAAGTTCCCAATCTCATAAACTTTGTTTACTTGATGACAAATATGTTCAGAATATAATAATCCCAAATCCACTAACACCCTTAAATATCTATAAGACTTTACATTTGCTAGTTGGGTACCATCAACCAATCTTAGTTGTAAAAAAGGAATTTCAGACTTCCTCACACCTGCTGTAGAGGTCATATAGTGTTTGTTCTTTTTGCACTTATTTGCAAAGCAGAATCAATAAACCACTCCTCCATGTTAGACAGATCAATCTGCAGTTGTTTTTACAATTGTTCATACCTATCAGCCAATGACACTAATACGGTGTTGGCGTACAGCCAAATTTCACTTTTAGATACTGTAGAAACAATATTGTTAACATAGATGTTAAACAATAGGGGATCCAATATTGAACCTTGGGGTACCCCTCTCCCAACACCTACTAAATCTGAGACAGCTGTGCCTATGGAGACACATTGATATCGATCAGATAGGTAAGACTTAAACCAGTGCAAGGGTTCTTCTGAAACTCCTACTACACATTATCTTTCCATCAAGTTACAGTGATCCACTAGATCAAAAGCCTTGCTTAGATCCATGAACACCACACCAGTCTTTCATCTCAAATTTAAAGATGTTGCAACAAGATTATTAAAATCTACTAGTCGGTGTTGTGGACTGCCCGACTCTAAAACTGTGTTGGAAATTGGTTAGCAAACTATATTGTTCCAAATATTGATTAAGTTAACCGTGGTCCAATTTTTCCAAATTCTTAGATAAAATTGGCAAAAGAGCTATGGGCCTTTAATTTGATGAAATAGAGGTATCATTACCCTTATACACTGGAATTATCTTACCCACTTTCCATAAATCAGGAAAGACAGAGGTGCATAAGCTCCAATTAAATAAGTAAATGCATCACCATAGGAGCCAATAGATCTGCTCCAACTTTAAAAAATCGTGCATCTATTTTGTCCAACTCCCCTGCCTTGTAGGCATCTATAGTTCTCGGTTCTTTCTCTACACTATTAATCCTAATCTTTATAAATCTGAAATTTAGCCCCAAGGTACTTTCCAAGCTTTTCTTAGTCTTATCATTCACCTTTTCTACCACTTCACTTACAGAAATCTCAGAGGTTTTTTAATCTGGTTGCTTAATCTTTATATCTGGTAAATCAACAAAATAACGGTTACAAATCTTTGCCACTTCCACTTGGTTGTCCACTAACCCATTAGCCTCTCATAGTTTATTTGGGTGTTACCACTAGTGGAATTTTGTAGATTTCTAATACATTCCCAGAATTGTCTAGTACTTGTAGTTTTATTTATACAATGCTATTCTTTGCCTGATTTATTTTCTTTACACTTATTTATCCATTGTTTAAACAATCCAAACATCATCAGCTTTTGTTTTGTGTTTTTTTTTTACTTTTTTCCACAGTCGATTTCATACTCTGACTCTTTTTTTCAACTTCTCATCTATCCAATCCGCATCCTTCCCCTTTCTGTTTTTTAACACCTTAGGAGCGTGCAGGTCAGTTATCTCTCTAAGTTGAGTAGTGAATTCTTGAATTGCTAAATTTAAATCCGGAATTAACAATATCCTATCCCATCTAATGTTTACCAGATCTCTTCTAAAAAATCTCTGCCTTAAACTGCCTTAAATCCCTAGTCCAATGTAGGTTGGACTGGTTGTTAATGGGCATTTTTAAATCCAGATGACATTTAATAGGGGATCTGCTACATTCAGGGGCATTATTTAAGCAATAAGGCATGACAGGGTGTATGTTATCATGTAATAACGTCACTCCTGGGGTGGGTTGAAGCACGAGGTGAAGCTGAGTGCTTCCACCACCCCTGGAGTGACGTTATTACATGATAACACACACCTTGGAGTGCTTTATTGCAATTATACAATGGCTCAATGTTATACAAAACAAAAATAAAAATAAAAATGTTTTTAGTACATTTTGGTGAGGCAGTATATCTTTGTTTTAAAAAAAATCCATATCCTCCAAAAAATCAACACAGTGCTGTTATTGTGTAATATCATCACTGTCTCAGGCACACACTGACCAATCAGAGTCCAGGAAATTTTCTTGCCATTGTATAATTTCCAATCAATCACCTTAAGATCCTGGGAAACAAAAATCAAGTCTGAAATAGTCCCTTGATCTCTGTTTTTACTACATCTAGTAGGACTCTGTATTACTTGCTCTAAGCCCAAGGGTTCAAAAGTACTTTTGAGTTGTTGCCCTTTCTCTTGATTCCAGTCTGAATTAAAATCACCTGTTAAAATAACTTTTTGATTCTTTACTACATCTCCCAATTTGTTTGTCAAAACATTGAAATGTCTACTTTTTGTCCTTGGGGGGGGGGCATATATTACCCCTACCATAAGTTTAATGGACTTAATCTCTACTAACAAGCAGTCCATTCCCTCAATGTTTTCAGCTAATACAACTCTGCAGGGACCTAAACTCTGTTTAATGTATAGCATATCTCCACCTCCCCTCATTTCTCTATCTGCCCTCAGTAACTATACCTACTAAGTTGAACTTCATCATTCTTTATGTCCTTATGTAGCCAGGTTTCAGTTACTGCTAACAAATCAGGAGTTTCTTCTGTAACTCATACTCAGTATTCATCAATTTTTTTTTTTACTATACTCCTTACGTTCTCATATATCAGTAAAATCCCCTGACGTCTTTCTGGACCTGGGTTTACTTCCACATCACCACTCTGCACTAGTAATATAGCAGTGTACAATCCCTGTCCCCCTAGAGCATCTACAAATGCGAGTTTCTTTACTGGTATGAACTTTCTTGCAATGGCCTTTCTGTCGTTTGTGAAAGCATTATTCCTCCTCATGTAATGTTCTTCCTTCAAAGTGATCTATCCTTGTACAGAAATACAATTAATGTCTCTGGATAAGTTATTGCAAACACACATTTTTGTCAGAGATTCAACACAGTAATACCCCACCAATAACCATCCCCATATTACTGCAAATAAATGCATTTTGTTACAACTCTAACCTTTGCTTCCAATACTAACTCAGAGTTTACTAAGTTATCCCCCCGAGTGGCGCTCGTGCCACTCATACCTTTTGCAACATAGCGCTCGCGCCTATGGGCAGTCTTGAGAACTTTGAATGAGCAAAAGTCCCACCCCACTAGGAATCAGCTCGGTGAATGGTCCGCTGCCAGACCCCCTCAATTGCCACCAATGATGTTAGAATAGGGCAATCCCGTGCAGTTATGATCAATTAAGTGATTTCAGAAAATTCCACAAAATTTCATGAAATTTACAGAATTTCTTTAAAATTCTGTGACATTGTAATTTGCTAATTTCACCAAGCCCTTTAAAAATTACGTTTATATTTTTGCATTGCAGATAAAGCGAGTTAAGATGTTGTCATAAGAAACATTGTCAGGGAGCTGTATACTGCATAGATTATAAATGGAGAGGTCAAACTGTTTATTCCACGATTAACAAAGGACTAGTTCATTAATGTAGCTATGCTTTTATTTTTTAATACAGTGGATGGCTAAGAATTGTGTTGCTGTGTAGTTAAAGTGCCCCAGGCACATTGTAGGAAACTGAAAACAAAAATATTTTTTACACATTTCAACTTTTAGTCCATTTATTTTCATTTTTAGCTCTTTTTCTTTCTAATTATGCAAATAAATATGAAAACAGGACCACTGTCCACCTAGACTTCATCTGCTCTCCTGTTTGTCTACACCTGACTTCACAGCCCCCTGCCTATGACATTGTATGCCACCTCTAGAGTGACAACTTTACAGCAATGTCAGCGATGCTGACAACATCGACACATCACTGTAAAGTTTGCCCTGGACCCTGGCACTCTTTTCTGAGGTCATGCACCCCATCCCCAAATCAACTCTGACACTGAGTTGATTATATTAAGTTAGGGTGTGTGTGGAGGCACAGCCCCCCACAAAAAATCACCTTTGTCTCCATGGCACAATGATGACCGTAACTGTGGTCAACACAGTTGTGTTAGAAACATCGCATTGACATGAACTTGTCAATGCAGCATCAGGATCCCTGTGACATCATAGTCTGTTGCTCTGGAAACTAAAATAAGGTCATTAATGGCCACCAAATAGCCCAATGGGTGGTGGGTTGTGCTCCTGCGCCACTGGCTAAAGTTTGGGAGCAGACTCAGGGGCTGAGACGGGCAGCTGAGGGAGCTGGGGTGGCCTTGCCTTGTAGAAGTGCTCCTGTCTGGGGAGGGATGGAGCTGTAGTTCCACCATGGCAGCCTCTGAGGTGGGCCAGGGAGCTTGCCTCCTCCACAGGGGATATCACTGCATGCATGCGAGGCCTGGTGGTGTACCATCCAGCACTGGGGAGCTGAGAGGGTCTAAGGAATGGCAGAAAACCCAAACAGCCCCCATCCCTCCCAGGTCACCAGTGTGACACTCTGTCTGTGGGGCTGTTTGGATACACTCAGCCATGATTTGTTTTAAAGTGTGCAGCTACGACAGGCTTTCTGTTACAAATGGACTTCTTCCACTAATAAACTGCACTGGAGGCTACCTCTTGGAGTTAGCCACAATTCGTCATGGCTCAGTGATTTTGGTAATAGTGGTGGAGTGGTGTAGCCCTTTGGTTCTGGTTGATTAAATAGGGGTTGGGTGCCCTGGCCACAGCATCCACTTCTAACACCACTGAGCGCACTCTTCACAGCATTGTGGATATACCTGCATATGGCCACTGGTACTCTGATTCCCCACATTACATGGATCCCCACTGGCTCTGACAGTGAGGCGAGCAGCAGATGGGGGTGGGAGATTGTTGGCATCACAGCCAGAAGAAAGAGCGGAGGCAGTGGTGTGGGAGGAAAGCTCTGTAGCACAAAAGAAAAGAAGGTAATAAATTAAAATTGTGATGTCAGGTGTAGACAAGCGGCGGAGGAGATGAGGTCTAATGGCTGCTGAACATGTTTCCAGGGCTCCTCATAGCCTGCAAATATAGAGCAGTGATTATGGAGAGCGGGCAGAAGATATATTATTCATTGACCCTCAATATCGCTGTACGTTTACATAAGTGGTTTTCAATAATGTTTAGAACACTGGTATCAAAACAAGGGTAGTAGTACAATAAAGGATGATGGTAAAAGGCAATTTTGGAGAATTTCATAAAAACAAATTATGCTGATGACTACAAATATATAGTGGTGATTAAAATATAAGGCAGTGGTAAAATATATGGTGGTGGCACCACGCTAAGATAATGAATAGGGACACTGTGTTTCCATGTTAATGTTCATAGTTATAAAGAAAAGAGGGGACACTAAGTGCAGTGAATATGTGAATTATTTACTTAAATATGGCTAAAAGTATGCCCCAAAGCTTTCCTGGGATGTTAGGGGTTCTTTAAGGCTTTGGAAGCTTGTGGGCCCATTAGTGCAGTGGTAATGCTACCACTCATTACACCAGTGACTGGGGTTCAGAAGCGAGCTGGGGTCCTCTGTGGCTAGCCATGGGGGGAAGAGGATCGAGCAATTCCAGAGGATGCTTTCCTCATCTGGGAGGGAGGCCAGTCAGCTCCCGTGCGATAATGCTATATATGCAACCAACAGTGGAGGAGGGCAGTCAGCTCCTGTGTGATAATAGTAACCGACCAACAGTGGAAGGAGGCAGTCAGCTCCTGTGTGATAATGCCACGTGTCACGACCAACAGTGGAGGGAGGGCAGTCACCTCCTGTGCAATAATGCCATGGAACGACCAACAGTGGAGGGAGGGCAGTCAGCTCCGGTATGATAACGCCACATATGTGACCAACAGTGGCTGTGCACTCAGAGTGACTTTCTGGGTGGGGAGATGCTGAGGGTGATGCACTGTACATGCTTATACACATTGAGCTTGTGCACCCCTCAAGTCAGCATCTAGTAGAAAACAGGAGGAAGCTGGTGGAAAAATGTGGGCGTGGGGAAGCAGGTGGACCAGACCCTCATAGAATTTGCACCAGCAATGTGCACACCTCCCCAAGAACCAGATCTGAACTGTGGCAGTTGGGCCCTGTTGCCCCTGCCATAGGAGGGTAACCAGACGGAAGATATTGGAAGTCAGAGGTTTGTCCATAAGAAGCCAAGTGATAGGGCTGGGGGTAGTCCAGAAGGAGATGTGGTCTGCACTGAAGAAGGTAAAACAGATACCCACCCCCAAAAATGAAGACTTTGAGGGCCCTATGCACAGTTGCAGTCGATAGGTGGCTGCTAGAGAGGTATCCGGATTCCAGAGTCGCACTCGAAAACAAAAGCAGATGTACAGCAAAAATAGCAATGCACTCTGCTGGGAAAAAGATCTCAGGAACGTAAGACTCCAAAATGCCAGCAGTAGAAAGAAAACAGATCAGGTAGCAACCAGTTTCTAAATATATCAGTCCCTAATACATTTTCTAACTGTTGGCACTTATCCTGCTTCTGTAGTGCACATCGCTTCATCAGTTCCGTTTGTTATGTTTGTAGGTCAGTGTGCAGACTGATTAGTTTGTAATAATAAAACTTTCACAACTGAGAGCCTCGTAACATCAGTCTGCATTTTGCACATGTAAGTCCACCCCATTTCCATTTAAGCAGACGTTGGTTCTCCTGGCAGAGATACATTTACATGGACACATTCTGTGATATTCAAAAAAACATAAAAATCAAGGGGAGAAGGGGGTGGCTTATATAGATACATAGACACTATCTGCAGATAAGGGTCTATGGCCCACCCAATCTGCCCATTTGAGCTTGTAAGGTCACTTTATGTTTTTCTAGAAGTCTGTTGCCCCTTACCCCTGACCTCCAGAATTCCGTTATGTCTATCCCATGCATTCTTAAACCCCATGATTGTTTCAGCCCCCACCACTTCCTCTGGCAGGATGTTCCACTTGTCCACCACCCTTTCTGTGAAGAAATTCATCCTCATGTTTCCTCTGAATTGCCCTCCCTCCAACTACATCCCATGCCCTCTAGTCCTGGAATGTCTTTTTCGCTGGAAAACAGTGTATTCCTGCACCCTGTTCCTCCCTGTAAGGTACGTGTATGTCTCAATCATATCCCCTCTCCCTCCTCTCCTCCAGGGAGTACATATTCATGTTCTTCAACCTGTCCTCATAGGACTTGTGATGCAATCCCTGTACCATCTTTGCTGCCCTTCTCTGAACATTCTCTACCCTGTCTGTGTCTCACATAGGTAAGGTCTCCAGAACTGTACACTGTACTCCAGGTGGGGCCTCACTAGTGTCTTGTAGTGGAATTATGACCTCCTTTTCCTGCTGGTGATGCCCCTGCCTATGCATCCCAGCATCCTATTTGCTTTACCTGCTACCTTGTCACACTGTTTCCCTACCTTGAGGTCATCAGAGATGATAACCCTAAGGTTCCTTTCCTGCTTGGTGCATGCTATATCCTCACCCCCAACTGATATGTTGTTTCAGGGTTTTTGTTCCCCATATGCATTATCTTTCACTTCTTTGCATTGAACTTCAACTGCCAAACCCTTGACCATTCTTCAAGCTTCTGCAGGTCCCTCCTCACTCTGTCTACACCCTCTGGCATGTCCACTCTGTTACAGAGCTTTGTGTTATCAGCGAATAGGAAATTCTGTCTTTTAGGTCCTCATGCAATGTCACTGATGAAGATGTTGAATAGGACCAGTCCCAGTACTGATCCCTGTGGTACCCCACTGGTCACTCTTCCCTCTGTGGAGTGTCAGCCATTTACCAACACCCTCTGTGTCCTGACACCCAGTCAGTTACCTACCGCACTACTGTCCTGCTCACTCCCATATTCCCCAGTTTGTTTAATAGCCTTCAATGTGGCACAGTGTCAAAGGCCTTGCTGAAGTCCAGATAGGCCACGTCCACTGCCCTCCCCTGAATCTCCTCCCTTGTCACCCAGTCAAAAAATTCAATGAGGTTGGTCTGGCATGACCATGCTGTCTTGGGACCTGTAGTCCGTTGGCAACCAGATATTACACCAATCTCTTCTTCAGTAGTGCTTCCATGATCTTCCCCACTACCGAGGTGAGGCTGACTGGTCTGTAGTTCCCCTCTTCCTCTTTGTTCCCCCTTTTGTATAAGGGGACTGCATCTGCTGTCCTCCAGTCTTTAGAGCTGTAGTTCCCCACTTCCACTTTTTCCCTGCTTTTGTATAAGGGGACTACATCTGCTGTCCTCCAGTCTTTGGGTACCTCCCCTGTTTCCAATGATTGGCTAAACAGGATTGCCAGAGGTTCAACCACCACCACCTCTCTTAGTTCCTTTAGGACCCTGGGGTGCACCCCATCTGAACCATTTGCTTTATTGACTCTTATACCTTCCAGTTCCTTTAGGACCCTTTCCTGTGTAAAGAGACTTCTGTCCATTTCTGCGACATTCCTACCTCTTGTACTCCCTTCAAGCCCATTACCATCCTCTTCCTCAGTAAAGACTGAGCAAAAATACCTGTTCAATATGTCAGCTTTACTGTTATCCTCCACGCAGACCCCATCCCCCCCTTCAGTTTCACTATCCTTCCCTTTGCTCTTCTTTTTTCACTTTCATTTTATTTCATTTTTATTGGATAAACTGAAAAGGTATGTGAGCATTGCTGCCCATTTACGCAAGTTACATACAACAGTCATGAGACATGACATAGGCTAAAACATTTAATTAACAGTGAGGGTTAATAAAATGGTATATGAATTTAGGATAATATAGACTAAAGGGCAAACCATGAACTAGCCTTGGTGAATTAACAAATACAAGGTGACATTAAGCATCCAGTGAGGTTTAACAATAATATAACAGTGGGAAACAAAAATGTAAGTGCGATCTAAAAACTAGCCTAGTTGGATTAACAATACTACAAGTGCTAGACAGAGAGGGTAAATGCCTGAAGTGGATAACCAGAGAGGTGAGGAAAAAGTGCAGAAGGGGAGCCAGATTAGGGCTGTGAGCAGGTGCAAGTGGGAGAGAAATGTCTCCTGCTATTGTGTTTGAAGGCATTTGTGGAGGGACAGAGTTTTAGTTCCGGAGGGAGAGAGTTGAAGAGCTTGGGTCCTGTAAAAGAGTGTGTTTTCTGGCCTTGAGTGGTCCAGCAGAATGGAACAGTGAGAGAGTGGAGGACAGTCTAGTGATCCTGGTGGTGATGGCTGTCTGGAAGAAAGAAGTGAGGCAATCAGGGAGCAATCCACAGGAGAGTTTGAAGAAGAAGGTGGCCATCTTGCAGTTGAGGCGGACCTCAAGGGAGGGCTGACTGGTGAGCTTATAAATGTCACAGTGGTGTGTGAGTTTTAGGGAGACCAGAGGCAAAACAGAAAGCATTGCAGTAGGAACTTCAAAGTCTGGAGAAATTTTTGATGGAGAGTTGGGGAGGGAGACAAGTGAACCATACTCGAAGACAGGAAGAAGGAAGCTGGAGACTAAGAGGGATTTGGATTCCCTTTTAAGGTAATGCTTGGTTCTGTGGATGATATTGAGGCGTTGGTGGGCTTTTTTGATTGTGAGGCTAGTGTGAGCATCAAAACTGAGGTGTCTATTCAGGAGTAAGCCAAAGTATTTGAATTCACTGACTTTTACTATGGAGTTACCAAGGTTGTCATAGAGCAAGCAGTTAAAGCCAAGGGGTTTAGGGGCTGGAGAAAACCATGAACTTAGTTTTTGGAGTTGAGTACAAGACCTTTGGACATGAACCAGGTGTGAAGTCTGCTGAAATCAAACTGGAGTTTGTTAATGAGTGTGTTGGGGTTTTGTCCTGACAGAAAAGGGCTGCATCATCAGCATAGAGAATGAGTTTGGAGGTGGTGCAAATGTCAAGCAGGGAGTTAATAACCAGAGAGAAGAGAAGAGGGCCCAGGATGGACCCTTGGAGGATGCCAAATTTGATGGGGCAGGATTCAGAGAGGATACCACCAAAAATGGTGCGATGGTATCTGCCCTTTAGGTAATCCTTGAACCAGAGGTAGGCACTTATACCTGTAAAAGGTTTTGTTCCCTCTACCCACTGATTTTGTGATGCACTCTTTTGTCTTCCCTTACTGACCTCCCTGCCTCTCTTTGCTTATCCTGGTACTTCTCCCTATCCTCTTCTGCCTGCGTCTTTTTGTATTGCCTGAATGCGATTTGTTTGACTTTCACTTTCTCTGCTACCTCCTTGGAAAACCATAATGGCCTCCTCTTCATTTTCTCCTTGTTAACCTGCTTAATGCATAATTCTGTTGCGCTTGTAATCCCCGTTTTAAATATTGCCCACTGTTCCTCAACCCCTGATTCCCTTCATATTCCCATTAATGCCTCTTTCAAGCATCTCCCAATTTTCCCAAAGTCTGACCCCCTTAAAATCCAGAATATGTGTTTTTATGCAGTTTGGTTCTGCTCCTTCTGTGATTTCAAAATCCCAGTGACTGGTGGCCACTGTTCCCCAGGTGCTCTCCCACTGTTACCCCATCACACTGTCCCCGTTTGGGAGCATGAGGTTCAGTATTCCCGTCTGCTGAGTTGGTTCCATGGACCAGTTGCTTGAGGAAGGCACCTTGAAGGGAGTCCAGGATAAATCTGCTTCTGGTTGATCCTGCTGCTGCTGGGAGGCTCCAGTACATGTCTGGAATATTGAAGTCTCCAACCAGCACTACCTCACCCTTGTCTGCCATCCTTTGGATAGCCAGCATCATCTTCCTATCTATTTCTTCCTCCTGGGCTGGTGGTCTGTAGACCACACCTGTGCAGATGGCTGACCCCATTTTCCTTTCCAGCTTAACCCACAGTATCTCGCCCCCATTTTGTTCCTCCTGGATATCTTTGGGCTTTATGCCATTTTTCACATACAGTGCCACTCCTCTTCCCTTCCTGCCTGCTCTCTGTCTCTTCTGAATATGTTGTAGCCATGTATGGCCATCTCCTACTAGTGGTTATCATTAAACTAGGTCTCTGTGATGGCCACAACGTCCAGCTCCTACTGTACCATGACAGCCTCCAGATACTCCATCTTATTGCTAAGGCTCCTGGCATTGGCACACATGGCTTTTCATGATGTGAATTCCCTGGACTGTTTAGCTGTTCTACTCCAGCCCCTTCCCTGGTTGTCCTTTATCCCTGGTTCTTCCTGCTGTCTGCCATTCTGTTGAATTTTGCTCCCTTTCTGCCTATCCACCTCTTGGGCGCTTATCTCCACCTTTTGCACACTGCTTTGTAGAGATATCTATTCCTCTTGTTCACTGGTTCCACTGCTAGCTGTGGGAGGTGGGCAATTAGGTACCCTCCTTGCTGGCCTGCCACCCCACCTTGGCTAGTTTAAATGCTTGTCCATATAGCATTTAAACTTATCATTGAGTGCTTGGATTCTCCTCCAGGATGGATGCAGACTGTCAGGCTTGAACAAGCCCCTATCCCTTCAGGTGGGTCCCCAGTCACTAATGTAAGGCATGTAAGGCTTGTAAGGCAGCAGCAGGGGTGCTGGTTGCTTGCAACACCAGTGATTCCAGTATGACTTCCAAGTCCAGATTGCCAAAATGGGTTGGGGGAGTCAGGATGATGTAGTTACACTCCTTCATGTTTGCCCCCAGGCATTCAGGAGGCATAGTGTGGAGACTGGGCTATCCTGTGGATATGCAAAATGCATTGTGGGTGATGTCACAGACTTCTGGGATATCTTTGCTATCAGGAGGACAGGGAGGGTTGACCTAAGGGAAGGGGTTTATTATTTTTTTAAATACCTCCCTCCCTCTGCTGGCTTCCTCTGCAATCCTGATCCCACTCCCCATGTTTGAGACCTCCTTCTGTATGTTACTTTTGTGATCGGAACAACTTTGCAGAACAAACTATGACAATATCTTTTACCTGGAGCTGAGCCTGAGCAGGAAGGCAGGGAAGAATTGGCTCTTGGAGCAGCCATATATGTAACAAAATCTATGTATGCTTATTATAAAGTTCAGAGTAGCTTTACGGTACAAAATCTGGCTCGTACTGCATAACATATCATGTCCATTTTCCCCCATCTGATCCTACATAGCTCATGTCAGATGGGTTATTTTATCCATCCTATAAAACAGAATGGTGAGTCTATGCCATAAAGTCATTTCTGGGGTTTTGGTTCCAAAGCCAACTTTTGGTGCTGATTTTTTGGGAGGCCACTGATGGAATTGCCTTCCAGTATTTTCAGTAACAGACTTTCATCCATTAGATAGTCCCATAGTTTAGGGAGGCAGTATAGCATAGTGGTTTAAGGCTCTGAGTTACAAATCTGATGACATCCAGCAGAGCAGACCTGGGTTTGAATCCCACAGCTTCCATTTATATACTGTGTGACCCTAAGCAAGTCACTTAACTTCCCTGTGCTCCCAGGTTGTGCCTGTAAAAAAAGCTTTCAGCTTAGTGTGCTAATCCTGGTTAAACTAAAAAAAAAAAAAAGTTCTGTCCATTTGTTTGACCAACTTTACATCAAAAATATTACATTCTACAGTAGGTACTATATACTAGGTGTTAGAGATGGGAAAAGGCAATTGTCTATCGTGAAAGCCATCTCCCGCTTCTTGGTGGTTATTTCCCATAATGTTGCAGTCTGTCATTTATTTGTCGAGGTTCTTCTTGAAACTCTAAACTGTGTTTTTACTATGACCACCCATACTGGCAATGAATTCCACATAGTTGTTGCCCTCTGTGTAAAACGTTTTTTCTAGATGTTTTTCTGAAGTTTGTTGTCGCAATCTGCATAGCGTGACCCCTAAGGCGGTAGGTACAAATCCTGACTGTCAGTTCTATGGACAGCATAAGTGCTTCATCCTTGACTATCTTGTAAATTTGGATCATGTCTCCCCAACCATTTTTCTCAAGTGCATACTTTTTATTTATTATTTGGTAGCCAGGTAAGACCACTAGGCACAAGTGCCTGTTTTCAGGCATGATCCGAGAGCACTGGGGTGGTTAAGTAAGTTGCTCAGAGTCACACAGTATACAAGTGGAGGTTGTAGGAATCAAACCCAGGTCTGCTGGATGTACCAAGCTCATTCACAGCTTGTTATCTAACCTCTAGGCTATACTGACAGCCCCCCTCCCCCAAAATAAGTGCCTTAGCAGGGATATGAATCCATGCCGCCTGGAAATACAGTTCTAGTTGTGCTACTAGCTGCACCACCAAGGCAGCTGTTACACTACATGCCCAGTTGTTGCAGTCTGTCCTGGTATCTGAAGTTTTCTAGACCTCTGATCATCTTTGTTCTTCTTTGTACCTTCTCAGTAGTGGCTGTATCTCTTTTTATCATCCATGTTCCAAAATTCAGTTCAATTCAATTTTATTCATATGCTGGAAAATATATGAGCAAAAATGCCCGTTTTCATAAACGGCCAGTGGTACAAACATTCGATGACACAATCTAATGTATTGATATAATGATGAACAAAATTCAGGGTATGGCGTAATGTACAAGCTGTATAATGGCAGTATAACATTGGTAGATCTACTAACAAAAGTCATTCTAAATGTATCTATTATTCTGTTTGCCCTTCTTCATGTTATTTTGCAGTGCTCATATAACTGTAGTGTATTATTCATTGTTATCCCTAAGTATTTTTCTTTAACCACTACCCTGTTTTTTCCTGTTCTGTATATATTCTTGCTTTCCATTATCATTTCCTATGTGCATTACAACACTGTTGTCTGTGTTGAAGCGTGTGGAATTCTTTTTAAAGATCAGATTTCAACTGTATATCTATCATTCTGGATCTGTTGTCTGTCTGCTGGAGTAAGGACAACTCCTCCTAGCTTAGTATCCCCTACAAATACTATTGTTCAACCCTTGATGTCACTGTCCGTGTCTGCCACAAATGCAGAGAAGAGGACTGGCTCCAACACCGACCACTGTGGGACTCCATTAGTCACCTCCCTTGTCTCTGATAGTGTCCTATTAATTCTAAAGGCTTGAGTTCTGTTAAACAGTCAGGAGTTAATCCAGTTAACCAGAGATTTGCTGATATTGGTCTTTTTTAATTTTGTTACTAATATACCATGGGGTACCTTGTTGAATGCCATTTAGAAATCCAGAAAATTCTGCCAATTGGTTTGTTATCATCATTATTTTTACTAACTTGTTCATAAAATGATAATAGGTTGGTCTGACAGGACATATTTTTCCTGAACCCGTGCTGATTTTCCCTATGTAGTTATTGTTCTCCATATGTTTGTAGCAAGCATGTCCAATATCAGTCCCTTCATCATTTTCCCTAGAATTGATGTTAGACTTATCGGTCTAGAATTCTGTACTTTGGACTTGTCTCTTTTTTTAAAGATGGGTATGACCACAGCCGTACGCCAGTTAGTACCACTCCATTTTTGACTGAGCTTTCAAATAGATCTAGCAGGGGTACTTCCAGTTCATGAGAGAGTTAATTAATTAATATAGGGTGCAATTTGTCTGGGCATGGTGAATTTCTTTAACTTATCTCTTATACTCTCTAATGTAAATGTAACACTCATATTTACATCATTTAGGTTGTGGTTGGATAGTACCTCGGCTATGATTCACATATTGTTGAAAACTGAGCCAAGAAAAAAGTTAAATAAGGAAGCCATTTCTGTTGACTGGCTAACCAATTTATCCTCCATACTCAAGGGGCCTTCTGATCTGTACTGACAGATTTTGCTGTATTCGTGTATCTTTTTAAAGTGGTTTTAAGGTTGTCCTTTGTGTGGGCTATTCTAGTCTCAGATTTGAGTTTTTCCTTTCTTAATGAGGTTCTTAACCTTCCTTTGTGAGTGTTTATACATCTGGGCGTTCTGGTGAGAATACACTTTTTTCATTTTGTTAAATATGCATTTTTTTTCTTTATTTCCCTAATCACCCTGTTTGAAATCCAAAATGTTTTTTTTTCCTCTTATCTGTTATATAATTTGACTTTCAGTATGCATTTTTCTTCTAACTGCAAGAGTTTATTCCTAAGATTGTCCCACTTGGATTGTGCTTTGTCACTCATGTTGTTCGTTAATAACCATTTTATAAATGTTTGTGTTACACTGACATATTCTCCCTTATTATGGTTGTGAGTGGTGGTATTGCCAGTCAGTTTCTTATGCTTGGTTACTATGTGAAACTGTACCATACTGTGCTTCTGCACAGCTGTTCCCGTACTGTTACATTAAAAATTTTATTAGGGCCATTAGTCAGTAGTATTCTGTGCTCTTGTAGGTTCCCTGACCTCTTGTGTTAGGCTTATTTCTCTCAATTGTCCCTGATTCTGCCTCATAATTTTCCTCTGTCCCTCATAAAATGTGTGTTTTTGTGACTGAACAGTAGGGATTGTAAGCACAACATATGTCAGACATTACAGTTACAAACTTGTTTTTCTTCAGAAAATGCATCTTACATGAATTTCCTTATTCTATCAGCTTTCTGTGTGAATATTATCAATTTTCAAGATGTCTTCCTGATTTGTGTTCTTTGTGCCTGATATTTTGTTTAAGCCTTGTCCCTGATTTACGAGGTAAGAGGTTGAGAGGTACAGTTAGGCCACGTTCTGAAAATGCCTCCAGAAATTTGTCCGCAGTGTGCCCTTCCACAGATTCACTTTTCCAGTTTGTGTTTGGGAGAAGGAAGTCGTCCATGATATGTATTTCTCCCTTGTTTGCTTCCCTTTTTATTTCCCAAATCAAGGCCTCGTCTGTAATCTCAAACGGGATTTGCATCATATTGTTTTATGCGAATTGTGACAAAGGGTGACTTGTTACGGCAAACAGACTCCGTTTTGGAAAATAGGGTGGGCACCATACTATTGGATGTATGTGAGCAAACACAAACGTAAACACAACATGCATTTTCATCAGCACCCTCCTATTGGAAAATTAGGCCACCATGACTACTACTTGATAAAACCAGTAAGTAATGACTTTACATGCTTCCGTGGACTCTTATGCTAACATTACCAGCTGTGTCTTGCTGCTTTTGGGACACACAGTATCACCCTATAATAATCGTTATGGCAGGTGGGCCAACAAAAAAATTTGCACCAGGATCCCCACACTTTGAGAATGGGCAACGGCTGCCATTAGCATGGTAACCCCCCATCCTTCTGCATACCTCTGCACTTGTATGTGCTCTGCACAGAAGATGAGTGGGACCCCCTTTGAGCATAATGCAGGGGGTACCAATCAAGGGACTTGTGCAAAATCATTGCCCTTGCGATCAAGAAATAGCCCCCCCCATTTCGAACTCTGTACTCTGCTCTACCATTTCACTTCAATTTGAAATAAAGGAGAGCTCCATAAAATATGGCTACCCCTAAGTTTTCTTTCGTATTCTCACCATTTTACAGTACTTCTCCTGTGATTAAACATGAACTGGAATGGAGCAGAAATAGCGCCCTGACCATAAGAGGCACTGCAGGGGGCATCAGGGCTAACTTAAGGCCACAAAACCTACAGCTCTAACCTGGTGAGCATGAAATGAAATTTGGCACTAGAGAATGAATTTGGAAAGGCCTGGCCCAGTGGAGCCAGCTAGTAGAGTACTGCTGCACTACATGGGAAAACCAGGATCAATTTTTAGTCCCATCTCCCTCCCCCAGGCTGGTGGGGCTGGAACGTGATGCAGAGAGATGTCTTGCACAGACCCCTGGGGGATGGTGCTGAGACTGTCATTCTCAGAGCACCACCTGCAGGTGGGGAAAGTAGGACTGCCTTGATACTATGAGTAATCGTGCAGAGTTGGCAGCTCCCTGCCTAGAGGTTGGCGATGGGTGCACTTATTGACTACATGCTGGGGAGGTGGGAGGGCCTAACCAGATAAATCCTTGGAGCAAAGCACCCTGATGGCCAGAGTGTCCAGATCCCACTCCCCACTACCAATCTCTCCCATCCCATTATTGGTGTCTTCCACCGTATTCATAGGAGTGGTGGGAAATGTGCCTGGGTGGGGTCTATGTGATAACAGCGAATGCCTAAAGGCGACCACCATTATCGCTGAGTCAGAGGCCGAACACATTTTCGGCACTCTGACAACCCTGGCGCACCAGCACAATGGCGCAGAACATATTTTACTGCTTTCTGAGGGGCTGTACCCCCCCTCACCCCCTACTTAAAGATTCTCAACCCCAAAGGGGTGCATGCTGGGGGGGGGTGAAAGCAGTAAAAATAAAAAGGTTTGGGCTGGGTGCAATAAAAATCATGCCAGTGCCTGGACCAGAACCCAGTACCTCAGCCACCCCAACCACTAGCCAATCCCTAACGCCACGATGCAGCTCAACTGGCAGCTGCAGTGCTGACTCTCTACAGCTTCTCCACCCCTTCCCAGCCCACGCTCTCCATGCTCACTCCCACTCCCCCGCAGACGTACGTATAGCGACATCCTGTCGCCTAGTTCATCCACACCCTCATCCGGACACCCTACCTGTCAGTCGCCATGAGTGGATTGCGCGAGGAAGGTGTCACCATAATGGACGGTGCCCTTCCTCATGCGCCCACTTCACGGGTTACCTCCTGGGTGTGGTCAGTGCCCACTGGGGGGGTGGGCTAAGTCATGGGATCAGGGGTTACAGAGATAAGCACTAGAGATTTTGGGGGATAGGTATGGGCCCAAGCAGAAGTATGGGAACACCACACCTGGTGGGGGAGAAAAATAAAAATTGCAAAAAAAAAAATAGATTTGGAAACAAAAAGTGAGCCACAGAAATCAGCACAGGAGATGGGGAGTTTAGAGGACTGGTCTGCTGTGAAAAAGGGTAGATAGCCCACTAAGAATTTCCAGTAGAATAAAAAAAATGAAGTGAAAAGGAATGCAGATTTTTATTAATTAATTAATTCATTCATTTTTATTGACTGGAAAGGGGAGGATTATTAAATATTTCCTCTTTTTAGCACCATGCAAGAGGTGGATACAGAAATGCAAGACATTCAAGGTACATATTACATTATGCAAACACAGGAAGGTGGAGTCGCAGCCTATGGGTTGCATGTTGTTTGCTTTAACAACATGCATGATCTTACGGAAAGATACAATAGTCCTGGGAACACAAGGCAATGCAGTATCTAGGCAGAGCAAGAGCACAAACTAAGTTTGCAAATTCATAGTACAAAAGGTACAATGGCACCCTGGGTGTGGTACAGTGAAATACTCTATTTCATCAAATCAAAGTTATCCTCGAATACAAGCCTCGGCTCGTAGTGGCTGTCCTCAAATATAAGCCATGGATTCTCATTAGGGCTGAAGTCATGTCAGCTAAAGTGCCGCAGGGGGGACCCTGTGATTTTTATCGCTGTAAATATTATCACTATTGTATTTCATTTTAAAGTGATGCTCTTCACTGATGTTTGCTATACTTGTTTTTTTATGATGTAGACTAGTAACAATATATGATCATATCCAAGATGTGCAATATTTTATTTTTATGACTTTCATGTTTGATTTTGAAATACAAGCTTCCCATGAATACAAGTCACCCTTAAATTCGAGCTGCAGGCCAAAACACAAGATTTTGAATATGGAATGTAAAAATGTTTTCAGCATGAGCGGATGCATTAACAAGACTCAGTGAGCTTAGCCCGCCAGCACAGTGCTGGTGCTACCGCTTATGACACAGACAGCCTGGGTTCAGAAGTGAACTTGGGGCATCAGAGGGTCAGTTGGTGGGGGTGGGGGGTGGGGATGAACATCTAATGAACTGCTCTTCCTCCTGTAGGGAGGGAAGGTCTCGGAGCCTGGCAGTATACTGACCTTGGTGGCAGCCAGGGGTGGGTGAGCCAGGGTCCGAAGCAGATGCCAGGACTGACGGAAGTGATGGATATTGGCATGTCAGGTGTGGGAGCATGTCCAACATGCCAGGATGTCATTACATGCCCATTCCACCAGGGGTGAAATGCACACAAGTCAAAAAATTCCCTCGAGGCAGCACAACATGAAACTTCCAGGCTGGCTCCATTCCTGCACTGAAAAGATTCCAAGCCTAAGACTCAGACTGGACTACAGGGTTGACCCCGGTCTCTTCACCTTGCAGAGCTGTGCCATGAGGAGTAAGTTATGGGTCATCCACCTGGAAAGCTTAAAGGTAGATTGCTGGTGGGGTATTGGGGGTTGTGTGTCTGGGGGAAGATATGGGGTAAATCCTCGCCTGGCATAAGAGCCTAAACAGAATAAAAAAAAAAAAAAAGAAGTTAAAGTGAGTGAAATAAATAAATTAAAAATATTTGTGATGCTAGAAAGGATTATTTGCCCTAGCTCTGCACAAGTTACTCTTGAGGTAAGGGAGCTACCAGTAGCACTAGGGGCTGTGCACAGCCAACATTTTTGTGTAGGGCTTGTTGCCAGCAAATGGAAAGGAAAAGAAGAAAAGGAACACACAATCCTCTGCTGGATTTCCTTTACTTGTAAATTCTGCCTGACTGGCTAGTTCCTTCCTATTTTCACAGTAACAAAAATATCTCACTTAACCAACATGATCCTCCCATGGGATCCCAGCTTAAAAGAATAATTCAGATATACAGATATTTTCTTGGATGTACTTTGATTTAGATCCATCACATTACTAGAGGGGAGAGATAGATTCATTCATTTTCAATGTGCGTGTGTTATCTGTCAGACATGTCTTGAAGACAATTGAGGTGCAGCAAGAATCGATGGCAGACGACTGACCACCTGTCACTCATCAGATGTCCTGATTCCATAGCATTGTGCTGCCTCTTCAGTTTAGTCTTTTCTATTTGTTAATCTCCTTTTTTTTTTCTTTTAAGTTGGTGTCTTGAATTGAGTGCTCATGAGAGTCAGGGCTTTGATTACATTGGATATTGTAGCCCTTCACTTACGATCGGGTCAGGTATAGTGCAGGAGGGTCATGTGCAGCCTTGACAATACCACTGTAGGGATGGGAGGGTCAGCTGTGACCCAGTTCTGATTCTGACTCTGCTCTTTCTCTGAAAGGTTCTGATTTACTACAGTTTGCCAAAACAGGTAAATTGTCCAGACGGGGTCAGAGGCTGCACCAGAGTGGGGTGAATGGACGATTCATGTGGTCCTGCTGCCTCTCAGTAAGCCTTTTCCCTTATGCCATTTAATGTTTAATATGGTTATGTATTATTTATTTCCACTAATTTCTTATTTTTAAAAGTAATAAATCTCCAAAATCACTTAGATTATCTGGAGTTGGTCAGAACCAGGTCACTGGCAGATCAGAACTAGGTCATTAGACTAAACTGGATCAAATCAGTCAAGCCACAAATGACTCTGATTTCCAGAGTCAAGTCAAGGTAGACCATTGGGTGGGGTTCCTGATCTGATACAGAATCGGTCCTCCCATCCCTGTACAACCTTCCCCCTCCAACATATATGTCAACTCTGATATGAGACTGGTCTGTTGTACACTAAGCATGGGTGCTTGGTCTGTTGTACACTGTGGATGGGTGCTTGGTCTGTTGTACACTATGCATGGGTGCTTGATCTGTTGTACACTGTGGATGGGTGCTTGGTCTGTTGTACACTGTGGACGGGTGCTTGGTCTGTTGTACACTGTGGATGGGTGCTTGACCCGTTATACACTGTGGATGGGTGCTTGGTCTGTTGTACACTGTGGATGGGTGCTTGGGGTGTTGTACACTGTGGATGGGTGCTTGGTCTGTTGTACACTGTGGATGGGTGCTTGGTGTGTTGTACACTGGATGGGTGCTTGGTGTGTTGTACACTGTGGATGGGTGCTTGGTCTGTTGTACACTATGCATGGGTGCTTGGTCTGTTGTACACTGTGGATGGGTGCTTGGTCTGCTGTACACTGTGGACGGGTGCTTGGTCTGTTGTACACTGTGGATGGGTGCTTGACCCGTTATACACTGTGGATGGATGCTTGGTCTGTTGTTCACTGTGGATGGGTGCTTGGTGTGTTGTACACTGTGGATGGGTGCTTGGTCTGTTGTACACTGTGGATGGGCGCTTGGTCTGTTGTACACTATGGATGGGTGCTTGGTCTGTTGTACACTAGATGGTTGCTTGGTCTGTTGTACACTGTGGATGGGTGCTTGGTCTGTTGAACACTGTGGATGGGTGCTTGGTCTGTTGTACACTATGGATGGGAGCTTTGTCTGTTGTACACTGGATGGGTGCTTGGTGTGTTGCACACTGTGGATGGGTGCTTGGTCTGTTGTACACTGTGGATGGGTGCTTGGTCTGTTGTACACTATGGATGGGTGCTTTGTCTGTTGTACACTGGATGGGTACTTGGTGTGTTGTACACTGTGGATGGGTGCTTGGTCTGTTGTACACTGTGGATGGGTGCTTGGTCTGTTGTACATTATGGATGGGTGCTTGGTCTGTTGTACACTGGATGGGTGCTTGGTGTGTTGTACACTGTGGATGGGTGCTTGGTCTGTTGTACACTGTGGATGGGTGCTTGGTCTGTTGTACACTGTGAATGGGTGCTTGGTCTGTTGTACACAGTGGATGGGTGCTTGGTCTGTTGTACACTGTGGATAGGTGCTTGGTGTGTTGTACATTGAGCATTGTGGATGGCTGCTTGGTCTGTTGTACACTGTGGATGGGTGCTTGGTCTGTTGTACACTGTGGATGGGTGCTTGGTCTGTTGTACACTGGATGGGTGCTTGGTGTGTTGTACACTGTGGATGGGTGCTTGGTCTGTTGTACACTGTGGATGGGTGCTTGGTCTGTTGTACACTGTGGATGGGTGCTTGGTCTGTTGTACACTATGGATGGGAGCTTTGTCTGTTGTACACTGGATGGGTGCTTGGTGTGTTGTACACTGTGGATGGATGCTTGGTCTGTTGTACACTGTGGATGTGTGCTTGGTGTGTTGTACACTGTGGATGGGTGCTTGGTCTGTTGTACACTATGGATGGGTGCTTTGTCTGTTGTACACTGGATGGGTGCTTGGTGTGTTGTACACTTTGGATGGGTGCTTGGTCTGTTGTACACTGTGGATGGGTGCTTGGTCTGTTACATAGAAACATAGAAGTTGACGGCAGATAAGGACCGCAAGGCCCATCCAGTCTGCCCATTCCTTTTTCTACCTTATAAATGTGCCATCGGCCTTTGCTCTGTCAGTGACCTATCTATTCATAGTCATTTGTATTGCTCCCTTATGCCTATCCCATGCCTGTTTGAAGCCCTGCACTGTATTCATAGCCACCACTTCTTGTGGTAAGCTATTCCATGCATCTACCACCCTTTCTGTGAAAAAGAATTTCTCACATTCCCCTTAATCGGCCTCCCTCTAATCTCATGCTGTGTCCTCTTGTCCTGCTATTTTTCTTATATTTAAACATGTTAGACTCTTTCACCTTGTTTATGCCTTAAGGTGTTTAAATGTCTCCATCATATCACCTCTCTCCCTCCTTTGCTCAAGGGTATATATATTGAGCTCTGTTAATCTGTCCTCATATGTCTTCTGATGCAGTCCCTGCGCCATTTTGGTTGCCTCCTTCTGGACTGCCTCAATTTGGTTAATGTCCTTGTGAAGGTGTGGCCTCCAATACTGCACGCAGTACTCCAGATGGGGCCTAACCAGTGTCTTGTACAGAGGGATTATTACCTCCCTCTTACCACTTGTGATACCCCTACTAATACACCCTAACACCCCCCTAGCCTTACCTACTGCTTTAGAGGTCTGCTTGGATGATTTTAGGTCATCAGTGATGATGATGCCCAAGTCTCTTTCTTCCTTTGTGACTGCTAGCAACTCCCCTCCCAGCCTATAAGTGGCTTCAGGGTTTCTCTTCCCTATGTGCATGATTTTGCACTTCTTTGCATTAAATCCCAGTTGCCACTCTTCTGACCATTTTGCTAGTTTATCCAGATCTCTTCTCATTCTGCCCACCCCATCTGGATCATCTACTCTGTTGCAGATCTTGGTGTCATCTGCAAACAGACAAGCCTTACCCTCTAGTCCATCTGCGAGGTCACTAATGAAGATGTTGAATAGGACTGGCCCCAGGACTGATCCCTGAGGTACCCCACTTGTGACTTGCATCTCTTCTGACTGTATACCATTTACCACCACTCTCTGTTTTCTGCCAGTCAACCAGTTTGCCACCCAGTTGACCAACTTCTGACCCACCCGAGCCTACCTAGCTTATTTATCAATCTTTTATGTGGAACAGTGTCAAAAGCTTTGCTGAAGTCAAGGTAGACGACATCAACTGCTCCCTTGGTCCACCACTCTGGTTACCCAGTCAAAGAAATCTATGAGATTAGTTTGACAGGACCTTCCTTTGTAAACCCATGCTGTCTTGGATCCTGTGCCCCTATGGATTCCAGGTGTTGCACTATCCTTTCCTTAAGGAGTGCCTCCATAATCTTGCCCACTACTGAGGTAAGACTGACTGGTCTGTAGTTCCCGCCTCCTCCCTGCTACCACTCTTGTGGAGCGGGATCACATAGAGCCCTTCTCCAGTCTTCTGGGACCTCTCCTGTGCTCAGAGACTCACTAAACAATTCTGCTAATGGCTCTGCTAGTTCCTCCTTTAGCTCCTTAAGTACCCTGGGATGTATGCCATCAGGTCCCATTGCCTTATCCACCCTGAGCTTAGCAAGCTCTTGTAGGACCCTTTCTTTTGTGAAGGGAGTAGTGCTCACCTCCCTCCCCTGTGTCCATGATGCTGGAGCTGTGGGCCCTGCCCTACCTTCTCTTCAGTAAATACTGAGCAAAAGTATCTATTTAGGATAGATGCCTTTACAGGGTCCTCCTCCTCACATGCTCCCTTTTCTCCATTAAGCTTAGCAATACCCCTCTGGACTTTCTCCTTTCACTAATGTATCTATAGAAGTCTTGTCACCTTCTTTTACTGTTAGTAGCTAGTGTTTCCTCAGTTTGGGACTTTGCCTGCCTTACTGCCTTACCTGCTTCCCTTAGGGCAGTTTGGTATGCCTCCCTATCTTCATCCTGCTGTGTTCCCTTATATTTCCTGAAGGCCAGCCTTTTGGCTCTGATCTTTTCTGCTACTGTATTTGAGAACCAAAGTGGTTTCCTTCTTCTTTTGCACTTCCTTTTCTGTCTAACACAATGTTGTACATTATGGATGGGTGCTTTGTCTGTTGTACACTGGATGGGTGCTTGGTGTGTTGTACACTGTGGATGGGTGCTTGGTCTGTTGTACACTACGCATGAGTGCGTGATCTGTTGTACACTGTGGATAGGTGATTGGTCTGTTGTAGACTATGCATGGATGTTTGGTCTGTTGTACTTTCTGGATGGGTGCTTGGTGTGTCGGTCACTGTGGATGGGTGCTTGGTCTGTTGTACACTGTGGATGGGTGCTTGGTCTGTCGTACACTGTGGATGGGTGCTTGGTCTCTTGTAGACTATGCATGGGTGTTTGGTCTGTTGTACTCTCTGGATGGGTGCTTGGTGTGTCGGTCACTGTGGATGGGTGCTTGGTCTGTTGTACACTGTGGATGGGTGCTTGGTCTATCGTACACTGTGGATGGGTGCTTGGTCTGTTGTACAATGTGGACGGGTGCTTGGTCTGTTGTACACTGTGGACGGGTGCTTGGTCTGTTGTACACTGTGGATGGGTGCTTGGTCTCTTGTACACTGTGGATGGATGCTTGGTCTGTTGTACACTGTGGATGGGTGCTTGGTCTGTTGTACACTGTGGACGGGTGCTTGGTCTGTTGTACACTGTGGACGGATGCTTGGTCTGTTGTACACTGTGGATGGGTGCTTGGTTTGTTGTACACTATGCATGAGTGCGTGGTCTGTTGTGCACTATGGATGGGTGCTTGGTCTGTTGTTCACTGTGGATGGGTACTACAAGGGGATACTGGCACATAGTATTATTTCGAAGTGTCTTTTGAGCAAAAAGAAAAGACAGGTCAGGACAGGAAAGGACAGCTCAGAAAAGGTAATGGCCAGGAAAAGAACTACAGAAAAGAAAATAGTAGGAAAGGACATTCTGGAAGGCATGGCAAGGAAAGGTAACATAAGGGAAAGGAAGGAAGGACAGAAAAGGATCGGTATTGTAAAAAACGGAAATGATAAGGGAAGAGAAGGTTTTTTTTTTTGGTTTTGCAGTTATTGATGTTTTTCTCCAGCCCCCAAGCCACCCTCCAGACCCTGGCTACCTGAGCCCCGCTCCCCGGATTTTGCTGCAGGACTTACTTTTGCACTAACACAGCATGGCCTGGGTGTTTGTTGAAGGGGGGGGGATCAGTGGCAGCTCAGGAAACCATTTTCCATTTTCTTCCAAGGGGTGGCATGCAATGCTGCCCAGGTGTCTTCACACACGTTTCTGTGTGTGGAGCATTGGAAGCCACCACTCCCCTCCCTCCATGCTGTCAGTCTCTGACTGCTGTACCTCCAGCCAATGCTAGGGGCCAGGTGAATATGGGGTACTGAGACCCTCTATCCCTGGATGAGGATTGCAGTCCTCCAGACACTCTATCCTCTCCCTCCTTGTCTGACCCCCGGTAACTCGAGTCTGCATCCGAACCTGGGTTGCCAGCGTGGCACGATGTGTGACATCCAGCACCTCAACCCTCAGTGTTACCAGGCCAGCCTAAAGGAAAGAAAGATAAGAGGAGAGAAGAGAAGGGAAATGAGAGGAAAGTAAACATAATGTAAGGAAAGAGCAAGGTAGGAATAAAGAGAAAGGTGAGGATAGAACAGGAATGATAGGTAAAGGAAGGGAAGGGAAAAGCAGGAAAGGAATAGAGAGGAAAGAAAACAAAACAAAATGTAAGGTATGGTAAGAAATGAGTAGGGAAGAGTTGAAAAGGGCAGGACAGGAGAAGGCAGGAAAGAGATCGAAAGGGAAGGAATGGGAAGAAATGATAAAAGGAATGGAAAGCAAAGATGAAGAAAGGAAAAGAAAGGACAAAAAGGATAGAAAGAAAGGAAGGAAGGAATCATGCAGAAAACAACAGTATTCTGTATGATAGTTGTCAAAAATCTCATCGTACAGTTTTTTTAGCAGTGAAGTATTACTGACATCCACAATTTTTCATCAACAGATTTGTAATTAGTTTAGAGATTTCTAAAACCATTTGATTAATAGTTTTTAACTAATGATTTTATTCAATAAATATAGCCAGCACCAGCGGTTTCTGAAAATCTAGTCCCCGCACTGAATTCAGAGTGCCAGGATGGTGCGCACACATGTCAGATGACAAACAACACAAAACCATGCTAACATTCTTAGATTTATTGTGCTGGGCATGGCAAGGGAGCAGAAGCTATTAAAAGCTTCAAAATCCACACATCTTGTTTGTGAAATCAAATAAAAATGCAAAGAAAAGTGGATGTGTTGATGTTTATGTGTGTGCTAACTGCTGACAATATTATCTAAAAACAAAAAGCTTTTTTTTCTGTACTGTTGCTTTAAGCTCAAGGACTTGCTCAGCATCACACAATGAATAAGAGGCAGTGGTGGGATTTGAAATCTGGGTCTCCAGGTGTACAGTCCTACACTCTAACCAGTAGACCATTGGTTCTCATGTCCTAGATCGTGGCGATTTTAAAGTGCAGCTGCCAGAACGTATGGGTACACCTTCACGCTCTACTTGTTCATACTCATTCCCTTTTGTATAAAGCTCTTTTCACACTGTGTACACTTCAAGTTTCTGCTGTTGATCATCTCACATTTTTTAAGGTTAACAATTGCCAATCGCATCACATTTATTAATGGGGACCCCCAAACCTCTGTTGCTGCACAAAATAGTGCTGGTGTTCACATGAGGCTGCAATGTTGAGATACACGACCCTGGACCACACTGCCTCCCACAGACTCTAAGCTCCACTGTCGCTTCATACCACCCCATGTAGGAGGTGTGAACTCAGAATTGGGGTATCTGTCAATCCAGCTGTGTTCTATTGAGTGTGCTATTTCACCATCTGGGAAGACACGAGAATAAATCTTGACCTTGTGATGCCATGGTTGCTCAGCAGTAGTGCGTCACACTGCTATGCAGTGACCAAGGTTCGGGAGGGAACTTGTGTTGCTGTGTCCTGATGCTGCCCAGACTGCAGCCCAGCGGTGTGCTGCAGTCAAGAGGGAAGGCATTGTGCAGCTGGTGCTGCGGTGACTCCTGAGGTGGGACATGGGGCCGGCTCCCTCCACAGATGTTGGTGCATATGTCCGAGTCCATCAGTAGGCTACACTTACACTAGTGGAGGTGGTAGATCAGGGCAAAAATTGGATAAAATCCCATGAACTATCAACCTGACAGCGCATGTTCATGGCTCTCATGGGTCCTAACACCTTCAACACTAGATGCTGTCCACCTTCTGTCTGCCTTGGGGTGTGGGGAGGATGGCCTTTCTCCCAGAGCACCTACCATGGCGGGGAAGCCATGGGAACCTTCAGGGGCAGTTGGACCCACGGGATGGGGGAAAACAAGGTCTAAACAGGATATATACCTGGGACCAACGGTAAGGGCAGGAAGTATAGTGTAGTGGTTAAGAGCACTGAACTGCAAACCTGGACAACTGGGTTTGAATCCTGCAGCCACAACTTGCAGACTCTGTGACTGTGTGTGACCATGAGCAAGTCTAGGATGCACGTGGTGTGACCATGAGCAAGTCTAGGATGCACGTGGAGACAAGCCTTGGCTTAGTGCATCTTTCCCGGCCAAACATTGTAAAATAAAAATGAATATCCCTGACATTGCTGCCAAAGTAGAAAAAGCACTGTGGAAAAAAAAAGAGAAGGCTTGAACTTCTGTAGCTGGGGACTTGAAACGTTGCTGAAGTTACAGAGTAGGAATGAGGTCACATTTTGTGCTGCACATAGCCAAAAAGAAAATTGCCTGGAGGAAATATTAGCCTGGGCCAGTGATATGCAAGAAGCAAATTAAATTTGGAACAAGTAAATAATACAGAAACCTGAGATGAAGAATGAAAGGCAAAAAAAAAATAATTCCAAGGTGATGGCTGATTAAAATAAAAAGCCCTTTTTTAAAAAGAGAAATGTCAATCATTCACACTGAATGACATAGTAGAGATATGCATAGAGAGGAAAATAGTCCCACTGTAATAGATAAATTCATGTCAGACAAATGAATGCACTACAGTATACAGACTATAATAGAACATAATGAACAAAAAAAGATGTCTTAAAAAAAGATTTTTTAAGCTGTGGTGCATGTTATCAGGGACTGACAAGTACCTGCCCTTTTCTTCTCATTTAAATGTTAGTTTCTCTGAATTGTAGTTAGAATAAATTTGCTTGAGTTCCTTGTTATAGCTGACTTTTTATTTTAATTCAGCTATTTGGCTCTCTCCCATTGCTACCTCCCTCCTCAGCGACAGGGGAGACACATAGTGGTTCTGGTAGGTGGCTCCAACCCCTCCCTCTGAGGGACTCGGTCTCAGAACTCAACCTTCCTGACCCCAACCCTCCCATCAGTCCCCAACAGGTTACCCCCCCATGATAGGGCTGAGGGTGAAGATGTCAACGTTCCTCCCCCACTTCCCAGAAACCTACATCTAGACTCCGGGGGAGGGGGCTGGCTCGGGCACTGTGGGTGCCATCATGGAGCCTGCCAGCTCTGAGATTTTTGCTGGTTTTCTCCTCGCCCCTTGCTGCAGTTGCCCACATGCGTATGGAGGCACGCGCACGCAGCAACTCTGCAGCATCCTCCCGATTCACTCCCTACTGCACTATCAGTGGGCCTCCACCTAGGGGCAGCCCTGCAGCGGGAGTGGCTGGATCCCCATGTGAGAGTGGAGAGCTGCCTGACAGCCTCTCAATCCATCACTTGGCCTCCCCCCTGCCTCTCCCCGATGGCCTGCACTAGTTCCCGAACCCGGATCGCCAGTGTAGCGTGAGGTGTGGCATCCAGTGCCTCAACCTTCAGCGCCACCAAGCCAGCTTTATTGTTTACTTTTTAAAGCTGCCTGTCTCCAATAATAAAGGTAGCATAAATTTGCATGCACCCAGCCTGTTAGTGCAGTGGCAGGGATGTAGCCCATGATGCCAGTGACCTGGGTTCAAGAGTAAGCCTGGGGTGCTGGAGGGCAGCACGGGCAAGGATGGCAGAGCATCCTACAGGATGCTCTCCTCCTCAGGAGAGGAGGACAACCAGTCCTTGCTTCATGAGCGCTACCTTGAGGTGCCCAGGAGGTTCAAGCCAATCAGGAATGACAAGAAGAGAGGAGATGCAGTGGCTTCACGTTGAGCACGCCTGTTGCATAGGCGGGCAGAGCATTTACAGCCAGGCATCTCAGGAGGATGGGAGTAAACTGTTAAAAAAAAATGCTGCATCGGCAGGATGACATTGGCATACACAGGCTCCGCACCACCCACCCAGAGCCCCTCAAGGAGGAGCTCCCTGACCACTGTCATCACATTCAGAGAGGACTGGAGGGGCAGTTGGCCACACCCTGAAGGCCATACTATGTTAGGGCTCATTATAGGACAGATGAGGTGGAAGGGGAGCTCCCGAGGGTTTGGGTTGATGATGGGACACGGCAGTCGCCATACTGAAGAGGGCCAAAGCAGGCAGTCAGAGGACGAACACTACTTCAAAGGGGAAAAAAAGAAAGAAATGTGGGTATATGTGGTCTGTTTTATATCCCCCAGTGTATTGTTGCATGGGTTTGTTATGGAATAGTCTTATTTTGTTATTTAGGGTCCACTTTGTTGTATTGTAGTGTATTTTACTTAGAATCTGTGTCCTTGCACAATTGTTATTTATAAAACTTACTTACTGATCCGTAGTAATCGTATTTGTGTTTATTGTTTTTAGTATTCCTCGGTTCCTCCCTCTCCCGCAGGACACATCTGGAAACGAGCCATTACCAGCTCAGTATGGCTTTCCTGGTAAAACGTTTGAAATAAATAAATTGTTAATGCAACCTTTTTTTACTCACACAGTATTCATTTTTTAAATTACTTATGAGCTGTGGATGCCAATGACATCACTTGAGCATATGCCTTAAGTTACTGGAATAAAACCTTTTTTTTTTCTTGAAAGGTAAAATGAAAGCATATTTTAATACATTTCAGTGAAGGATCATTATTGTCATCTGTTTAAAATAATTTCTTATTTTTATCCCTTTTAAGTTAGACATATTTGAAAGCCATTATAAGCACAATTAGACATTCCTGGGTCAGCAATCATGGTGATATAACTGCAATTCTGAGGTGCATTTTACAGCACCTGGCTATGCCTTAAGCATGCAATTTTATATAGAATAATGCATATATAACTTGTGTTGTGAGTTTTTCTGATACTCAAGGTGTATTATGACCCATAAACCTTGAGAGTGAAGTGTGTGCATGCATGCATGAGAGTGTGTGTGTGTGTAAGTAAGTGATAGAGGGAGGAGAGAGATCAGAGAGACTTAGAGGGAGAGGGAGAGAGAGAGAGAGAGAGAAGAGTAGAGAGCATGTGAGAGAGAGAATAGGAGAAGGAGCGTGAGAGAGACAGAGAGACAGAGAGAGACGGAGAGAGACAGGGAGAGTGAGATGGGTGAACTGGTTCCAATTCAAATGACCAGAGATCTGGGACTGGAATCCAAACCTGGCAACAGCAGCTTCACTCATACTTGGTGTGTACTACAGAACCACATTGTTCTGGTAGCAGCAGCCTTACCCATCCCTGGTGTGTACTACAGGACCACATTGTTCTGGTAGCAGCAGCCTTACCCATCTCTGGTGTGTACTACAGGACCACATTGTTCTGGTAGCAGCAGCCTTGCCCATCCCTGGTGTATACTATGGGACCACATTGTTCTGGTAGCAGCAGCCTTACCCATCTCTGGTGTGTACTACAGGACCACATTGTTCTGGTAGCAGCAGCCTTGCCCATCCCTGGTGTGTACTACAGGACCACATTGTTCTGGTAGCAGCAGCCTTGCCCATCTCTGGTGTGTACTACAGGACCACATTGTTCTGGTAGCAGCAGCCTTACCCATCCCTGGTGTGTACTATGGGACCACATTGTTCTGGTAGCAGCAGCCTTGCCCATCCCTGGTGTGTACTATGGGACCACATTGTTCTGGTAGCAGCAGCCTTACCCATCCCTGGTGTGTACTACAGGACCACATTGTTCTGGTAGCAGCAGCCTTGCCCATCCCTGGTGTGTACTACAGGACCACATTGTTCTGGTAGCAGCAGCCTTGCCCATACTTGGTGTGTACTACAGAACCACATTGTTCTGGTAGCAGCAGCCTTGCCCATCCCTGGTGTGTACTATGGGACCACATTGTTCTGGTAGCAGCAGCCTTACCCATCCCTGGTGTGTACTATGGAACCACATTGTTCTGGTAGCAGCAGCCTTACCCATCTCTGGTGTGTACTACAGGACCACATTGTTCTGGTAGCAGCAGCCTTACCCATCCCTGGTGTGTACTATGGGACCACATTGTTCTGGTAGCAGCAGCCTTACCCATCTCTGGTGTGTACTACAGGACCACATTACTCTGGTAATAGCAGCTTCAGCCATCCTTGGTATGCAATACAGGACCATGTTGCTCTGGTAATAGCAGCCTCACCCATCCCTAGTGTGTACTACAGGGCTACGTTGCTCTGGTAACAGCAGCCTCACCCATCCCTAGCATGTACTACAGGACCACGTTGCTCTGGTAACAGCAGCCTCACCCATCCCTAGCATGTTCTACAGGGCCACGTTGCTATGGCAACAGCAGCCTCACTCATCTGCAGTGTGTGCTACAGGGCCACGTTTCTCTGGCAACAGCAGTCTCACCCATCCGTAGTGTGTACTACAGGGCCACATTGCTCTGGTAACAGCAGACTCACCCATCCCTAGTGTGTACTACAGGGTCATGTTGCTCTGGTAACAGCAACATCACCCATTCCTCACACATACTACATGGCCACATTGCTCTGGTAACAGTAGCCTCACCCATCCCTAGCGTATATTACAGGACCACGTTGCTCTGGTAACAGAACCCTTACCCATCCCTGGTGTGTACTATGGGACCACGTAGCTCTGGTAACAGCAGCCTCACCCATCTCTGGTGTGTACTACAGGACCGTGTTGCTCTGGTAGCAGCAGCCTTACCCATCCCTAGTGTGCACTGCAGAACCACGTTGCTCTCTGGTAGCAGCAACCTTACCGATCCCTGGTGTGTACTACAGGACCACATTGCTGTCTGGTAACAGCAGCCTCGCCCATCCCTGGTGTGTACTACAGGACCATGTTGCTCTGGTAACAGCAGCCTCACCCATCTCTGGTGTGTACTAAATGACCATATTGATTTCACTCTTTTTGGAGATCATCAGCTGTAGGTAACACCTAAATGCATGCTATTACAGGAGTGTAGCCACAAATGTCTGTCCTGTACACAGTCTCTCCAAATGTTGCCCCCACCCACCCACCCACCAGATTTCTATGGTCACTAATCAAGTACTGATTAGCACATGCTACAAAAACAGAGTTTAATCTTAAAACAAATCAGACTGACTGTGGAAGATAATTGTCCCATTATTCTGAACTGACTGTACAAATAAAATAATGACGTCCACTCCAATCTCCCAAATAGGTCACATACAATATGTATAATTAGGTGATGCCTAAAATAACACAATAGCACTGTAACATGTCACAGCCACTACTCTGTGACCACTGTCAAATTCAGGAGAGGCATAGTCTCCCTTACTCCACAGTAGATATAAAAGGGTTAGACAACGGCATATGATATAGGAAAGGCACTAAAAACACGTGTACAAATATGAACAGTGAGCATTCCTGCTTATGCCTTTGCTGTTACCCAAGTTTACCCTAAACCCTAAAAAGCACTGCACTATATTTCATTGTGTGGCCCAGACAGACACCCCCATACCACCAGACCGACACAGTCAGCCTTCTCCTATCACCTTCCCTCTCTCCCTCTGGAACCTGCTCCCCTGTTCTCTCCATCTCTACCCCCTCATCTCCTTTAGACACCAGCTAAAACATCTGTCGGCCCCCATCTGCTCTTATCATTCCCCACCCTGGTTCTCACCTGTTGGAGCCCCCACCATTCCTGCTGTTGGGCCTCCTCCGGAGTTCTTCCTGCATCAGGCTCCTGCCATTTCTTCACCTGAAGTGCCATTACTTCTACCTGTTCAGCTCTCTTTATTTGTATGTCAAAGCCTTTCATCGTACCTTTGTTTAGCTATGTTTAATTTTTTATGTTCACTTGTACCATGTTCAATTGCACTCAGTTTATACTTTCCATAGCACCTATCACTACTACTCTGTATGCTTTCAGTATTATATTTCCGATTCCCTCTCCCCTAGGTCACACCTGGAAATAAGCCTTGGCTCAGTGTGTCTCTCCCAGTTACCAATTTTCAGATAAATAAATAAATAAATAACACAGTTAAGTTGTTTGGTGTAAGGCTTTATTTTCTTTGTTGTATTACTATGATGTAAATGAGGGGCAACAGAGAAGTAATGTGATTATTTGTTACAACACTCACAGGAGCCCTATCTGTGTTTGCAGAAAAGCTCATTTTGGCATGGAAATTAAATTACTCTTCTAGCATTTAGGATAGGAATTGCATTAGCATCTTCCCTGTGCTTCTGCCTCGAGCTGTGAGGGGGAGGGGCTGGAGCTGGGTCCTTAGCATGCTGATCAGCAACGGCATCATACAGATAAACCGCTCAACATCCAAGTCACCGCAAGAGGAGGAGCGCTAGGAACAGGAGCATCATCAAGGCAGAAACAGAACATAAAGGAGTGTCGTCTCATTGATCAAGGATGGACAGTGTCACACAGGTGGAGGAGCAGTGATCTGACCCATCATGGCTGAGGAGAGATTTGAAGTCTGCAGAGCAGCATGGATTGGTAGGGAGGGGATATTGATGGAACAGACTGGGAGCTGGATTGAAAAGGGGATCACTGCGTACCACAAGGATAGCGTAGATTGGGAGCAGTAGAGTCCACAGAACAATGCCAGTTACATTCCAGAGGGTCACACATATTATGCCATATGCTTTATCCTACCTTCCTGACATTACTACAGGGGGTGGGTGCCTGTATCCACATAGCAAGTAGTAAACGGAGATACATAAACCTGTCATGGTTTCCTATGGACCCACTTTGTGAGAAATTGGTGACCCTTGGGTGTCTACCCATCCCCTCAGATGCCCCTTATGTGTGAAGGGAATGGAGTGTGCTCTTTGAGCAGTCCAAGGGTTGTCCTGGGGGTGGTTGTTTCTTCATGGGGTTGTGTGATGGTTATACCCTCAGAGAGCTGTTAAAGGAATAATGCCTGACAGGGTGTGTGTTATTAAAGGAATAATGCCTGACAGGGTGGGTGTTATTAAAGGAATAATGACTGACAGGGTGGGTGTTATGCTGGGATAACATCCCACCTCAGGTGGTTGGGCCCGAGGCCACCGGCCGAGAGCGTCCAACACCTGAGAAGGGATGTTATCCTAGCATAACACCCACCCTGTCAGTCATTATTCCCATCATTCAATGGCTTGTTGTTTCATAGTTAAAAAAATAATTTTAAAGAATGCTTTTGTTAGTGTGTAAAAATATTTTTGTTTCTTAAGAGAAAAAAGAACTCAGCCTCCATATCCTAGAAACAATCAGCAGGGGGTTATGCCAGGATAACATCCCTGCTGTGACAGCCAACTGACCAATCAGAAGCCAGGATTCTTTCCCTCCATTATATAATACCTGGCAGCACCATCAGGGAGATGCCTTGTCGAGAGATGGGGATGGGAAGAAAGGTAAAATTCCAGGTACTAACCCTGTACCTGATCGCGCTTCGCCATGTCCAACTAGAATGTTTTCAAAGAAAAAACACAGTAGGAAGACTAAGGAGGTGACTCACATGACAAAATGACCAATTATATTAAGAAAGGGTAAAGTCAGGTTTTTGTTCTCTTTGTTAATCTTGACCTTGTCCTGAAATAAAATGTTACTTAAATAAAATGTGTCTAATGCTAAGGTCAGACATTGCTACAAGTATTATTTTAAATTCTAATACCCTGGTTGGCACATGTTAAATGCTAGAGTAATACACATCCATGGCTGTTTCATTTACAGCAGTGGCAGCATCTGTGCCACTGTTCTTACAGATCTTCCCAGCAGCCTTTGCTGCCACTCGATCAGGCACCCCAGAGTGCCTTTCTTTCTTCTGGGATCACTAACAGTCTATGGAAGTAGCTGGTTAACTGAAGAATTATCAGACTATAATGTCCTATTCTGATTTTGATTCCTGTAATACCCTTTTAAGATATGTTGCCGCGGCAGGCTGACAGTATGAGCCACTGCCACTCATCATTAGGCACAAGTTCATATTAATCCATAGCAATCAATGGCAGACTAAACGAATAGCAAAGCACTAGTTCACACAGTGCCCTAAGCGGGATCAGTTCTGGAACCTAGTGACATCATTTGCATGGAGGCTAACCGTGGTCATTTCTCTGATGTTACTGGATTCAAGAACTGATCAGTACTTTAATTACAAAATACATATCAAACAGGAAGATGCATCAGCAAAGGACCTTGGAGTAAACCACTGCAATATAGTAAGTAAGTAATGGTTTATTTACATTATGATGCCCAATCCTGGCGTCTCTGGACGCCATTGCAAAACAAAGCAGGGTACAGACATCATAGACAATATTATTACAATTATTTAAAACAAATATATATATATATATATATATATATATATATTTCGTTCACTTTAAAAACTATCATGCAATGCTGTAATAAAAAGATTGGTCTTCATCCTTTAAACACCTCTACAGTTGGGGCATCCCTCAAAGATCTTGGCAGCGATTTCCAGGGGGCCGGGCCAGCCACCTCGAAGGAATGATCCCCCTAGGTTTTCAGCCTGGCCCTCGGAATTGCCAGGAAGCCCTCAGCGGAGGAGCAGAGGGAACGTACCGGGATGGCTGGAGTTAGGAGTATGCTGTTGGAAGTAGCAGAGAAGTCCAAGGAAAATTAATACAGTTTAAGACATTGCATTGTTTTTAGTATACCCCCATAGGTCGGAAGAAATTGTCTTCCTTTTTTGTATTCTTTTTTAATTATTCTTTTTATTGAGTTTTAAAGTTTTACAATTATCATACATAAAAATTAGGGTTGCAAACAATGGTCTTGTGTCAGAGGGTAGTACGAAAATAACACAGCAAATTATCTTGTATACATAGTTTATGTACATCACAAGTACTTTCCTGTCATGTTGTAGATTGTTCAGAAAGGGTGGCCAGATGTTGTTAAATAGGTCCATAATCCATTATATCCAGCAAGGACTAATTGGCACATTCATTTGTAAGAAATGGGCTTCTTTGTGGGAGGTAATTGTTGACGCTGTGGCAAACCACCTGCAAACTTGTATTATATTTTATGTTAGGGAAATGCCCCAAGATAGGTGGTCTGTGGCAAGAAGTATCAGTAAAGTTTATTGTTAAGCCTTAATGACCATCACAAAAATAGTAAGTAAAATCCACATACAATACATATTAATACAAAATACAATTCATAAAAAGAAAAAATACAGTATGGATCCCCTTGCAAATAAATACAGTATTTTTTTTTCAAGAATAGTCTTGCAATTGCTTTATCCTGTGTTTTCTAGCCTTAGTTAACATCACAAAGAACTTAACCATTCTTAGTCCATTCATCTTCTGTTGTCATTAGTAGTTAAGTTAATTCATTTGTATCACATTGCCCAGTTCAAGAAATGGTCTTAACCAAGTTTCTCTTAATTTACTGTACCAGGTACAGTCCCATATCATGTGGGTCAGATTTTCAGTTCCCCCTTGCTCACATTAACAGTTTGGTTCTATCGCAAGAAGTATATGACATCTGTTCTAATATTATGAAATGCACCCTTCCTTAAACTCCGTCACTATTAATACCAGGAATATTACCTGATAATCTGAATTAAAGTAAATATCAAAAGAAACCTGGGTCCTGTCAGCATCACTGGGAGTGGAGAGACTACTTCTGATATGTTGGGAATCAGATTTCATTCCATCTATTAAAGAGTGTTTTGGACTATATGAGTCTTTCTGCAAATAATAACAGGATTAGTTATCAGTCACTGTATAGAGTAGGAGAGTTGGAAGCCATATGGCACCCCTTTTTGAGGAGATCTATTAAAAATTGATGCTTTCAGCCACTGACGAGATTTACACATCTATGTGTCTATGAATTATGAATACTGAAATGAAGGGATGTATCAGAACACAGCTGTTAGAACTGCAGGAGTTTGAATATATAACTTTCAACGTGTTAATAAGTTAAAGAATAATCAGTGTTTATATAGTTGAAATTTATACATGGAAATTTTGTCTTAAAGGATTCTGTTATGTAATGTTGTAATCCTAAGAAAAATAATAAAACATTTTAAAGGGAAAAAAAACAAAACAAAACAAGGACCTTAATGGGACACTGCCAACCCTTTCTGTATCATTTCTAGCTGAAACCCTGCATTTTCTAATTGTTTACCTTCTCTAAAATGCATTAATGTTCCTGGGTGTTTTATCTGCCTCCTCCTTAGTAGAGCTAAATGCATGCTAATGGTGTAATTATACCCAATTGTGTTTTGTTTCAAATCCTTGATCAGATTTAATTGCATACTTCATGAACATTTGGAAACCCCACAGAACAGTATAGCCACTCATTATGCAATAGTCTCCTCTCATCCCACAGCATTATGGGTGACTGGACTGTGTAAGGGGTGTTTCCAAGTTCAGGAAAGATGAAGTGGGAGTAGATCAAGGACTGTAAACAAAAACATTTTGTGTGTTACACCAGTATGGTGGAGAGTCTGTTTTTCACTTTTAAAAAGAATAAAATAATCTGAATCAAACTGTCAGCAATGTCAGCAGACCCGATAGAATGTGAGCAATCATAAAATGTGTCTTTTAGACTTGAGACACTTTGATACCTAAGGGAGTTGACAGTGTCCTTAAGAGGAGGTACAGAAGGGATATTAAAAGAAACTAAACATGCCCAAATGTCCAAGTATATTAAAAATGAAAAGTTAGGTCCATGGTCCCTCTGAAGGGGGTCAGTACTCTTAAGTATCTGAAACACTAGTGGACCCAGTTATGAAGTGAAGTCATATCTGCAACCCCCTAAGTCCTGCAAATGGCAGCTTTTTTAGCATAATCCGAGTTTTAAAGGGGGACATATTACATTTTGGGGCAAAAAGCTACCCCCTTTACAAAACTGCTACCCACTTGATAAAATTCTAGATCAGCACATGATCTGACATATTACAAGATAATACAGAGAAATGGCACCTCTCTCAGATACAATTTAACTATGTCTAAAGAGATGGGGCAAAATGTTATTATCATTATGTGGTAAAATACAAGTTATTAACATGATTATTGCCCCAAAGATATGCTATATATTACAGCATTTACCTATTTGGATACCAGCATATATTTTTAATAAAATGAATTCCTTGCTCAGAAAATTCTTATGGGATTTTAAATCTCTGCAAATATCCCTGTCTATGCTTCAGCAATCAAGACATAGGGGAGGCATAAATCTCTCTAATTTTAGAGTTAGACACATGGTATTTCTTGTTGTCCAGTGTATTTAATCCTTATGGTTGCAAAACAAACAGGAAGCACCAAGCTGGGTTAGCATTGATACAGGACCTACAGGAAGATCTGGAAAAGATGGGGAGGTGATCCAGGATCTGGCAGCTTGGCTTCAATGCCAAGAAATGTAAAGTTATGCACATTGGAGTCAAGAATCCTAGGATGGAGTACTACCTGGGTAGAGTCTGAGTATCTGCATCAGAGGAGGAGAATGATCTGGGAGTGATGATCACTAGTGACCTGAAGCACTCCATGCACTGCAAGAAAGCAGCAGCAAAGGCAAACAAGATGCTGGGATGCATGTATAGGGGGGTTAGTAGTAGGACAGAGGAGGTTATACTGCCCTTGTACATGTCACTGATAAGGCTGCATCTAGAGTATGGCATTCAGTACTAGTGCCCACACCTCAAAAAGGATGTTAACCTGCTGGAGAAGGTCCAGAGTAGGGCTACAAAGATGATAGTGGGTCAGCAGGGAAAGGCATACGAGGAGAGGTTGAGGGCACTGAACATATACTACCTGGAAGACAGGAGAGAAAGAGGGGGGACATGTTTGGGACCTTCAAATACTTGAAAGGGATAAATAAGGTTGATTAGGAGAGTCTCTTTAAGCTGAGTGGCAACCATAACACTAGGGGGCACAGTCTTAAGTTGGAGGGTGGGAGATTTGGGAGGGAGGTCAAGAAGCACTTCTTCACAGAGAGGGTGGTGGACACTTGGAATGCACTACTGGAAGGGTCATCTAGTTGAAGACAGTGGGTAGCTTCAAGAGAGCTGGAATAGACATAGGGTGAAGGTAAGGATCATGGGTAGGGAGGACAGGAGGAGTGGGGAGGGAGGGAGGGCAGGGACATTAGCTCAAGCAGTGGACCCTGCAATACAAGCAGACTTGATAGACCAAATGGCCTTCTTCTGCTGCCTTCTTTGCATGTTCATATAAAAGGACATCATCCCAGAACAGTTCTTTACTCAGGAGTTCCAACATTTCTGAAAACACAACCTGAGTTCGATTTTCAAAATTCCGATCTTGACACAAGGTGCTTGCATCAAAGAGGTAACACAAGGGGCACCTTGCATCAAAACTTGCAGAATAAAAGAATCTGAATCAAACTGTCAGCAATGTCAGCAGTCCCGATAGAATGTGAGCAATCATAAAATGTGTCTTTTAGACTTGAGACACTTTGATATCTAAGGGAGTTGACAGTGTCCTTAAGAGGAGGTAAAGAAGGGATATTAAAGAAACTAAACATGCCCAAATGTCCAAGTATATTAAAAATGAAAAGTTAGGTCCATGGTCCCTCTGAAGGGGGTCAGTACTCTTAAGTATCTGAAACACTAGTGGACCCAGCTATGAAGTGAAGTCATATCTGCAACCCCCTAAGTCCTGCAAATGGCAGCTTTTTTAGCATAATCCAAGTTTTAAAGGGGGACATATTACATTTTGGGGCAAAAAGCTACCCCCTTTACAAAACTGCTACCCACTTGATAAAATTTTAGATCAGCACATGATCTGAAATATTACAAGATAATACAGAGAAATGGCACCTCTCTCAGATACAATTTAACTATGTCTAAAGAGATGGGGCAAAATGTTATTATCATTATGTGGTAAAATACAAGTTATTAACATGATTATTGCCCCAAAGATATGCTATCTATTACAGCATTTACCTATTTGGATACCAGCATATATTTTTAATAAAATGAATTCCTTGCTCAGAAAATTCTTATTGTAATCCAGGAAGGCTGGTTGTGGCAAACCGTGGACCCCCTGTGCCAGACTGGCTGTACACCAGGGCTGCGCCAAAGGTGGGGGGGGTGCCAGGGAGCTAGGGGGATTGTGGCAGATGCTGGCTGTCACATCCAATTAAATGGGATTCCAATGGCCAGTGGGACCTGCTGGGACTTAAACCACCCAACAGCTGGTCTAACAACCCATATGCCACCCCTGCAGAGAGTATGGGGTGGGTACAGGGGCTTGCCTGGTGCCTGGAGAAGTGGGCAGCTGCATGATAAGCACTTCAGAAGAACGTAGCCATGTGGCCAGGTGCAGACTGCATTAGGAATGGTGCCACCCACAACCCGACATATGCCCTGTCTGCTTTCTGGTTCTGCATCAGGCATGTCTGTTGGCAGGCAGGCAGCACTGTCCAGGTCCTAGGCACAGCCTCGTAACCCCCATCACCTGTCCCTCCTCCAACTCTGAGGCCAGCATTGGCTCCTCGGGACTTGCTGATTCCTGTGCTGTGCGTTGATAATCCATCCCACCCTGCCACACCCTCCACCAAACTCTTCCTGTGCACCAAATGTGTTGCACACAGGAGCAGCTTCCACAGCCAGTGGGACCCCTCCTGTACATGAATTGGGTGCAGGATCCCGGACACAGTGAGGATCTGTGCAGGCTGCTGTTTGCACAGCTTGCGCTGATCTTTGAGGATCAAGCCCCCTCTATTTAGTCAAGTCAGCGAGGCATGGTAGGAAATCACGGCAGCATTAGAATGGAACCTAGCATTTTCTCCACACTCTCTTCTTTGGGGAATTAGTCTCCTTCAGTACAAAGACAAGCATCTTGAATGAACAAGTTGGAAAACAAAGGGCATACTTTTCTCAGGAGACACTTCTGACCATTCTACTGGTTCCTTGTTATCCTTTACTTAATTATCTCAGAAATGTAATTTATCTGGAATGGAATTTCACAAATACTTACCAATCAGGGAAGTACTCAGTAGTGTCATCAATGCTAATGTTGTATTACCCCCATTACACATTTTGGACAGAATCTGTACAACTAATGAGGGCTACAAAGTTATTAATAAAATGCTTATTGATTCCAAAACCAATTCTATAGATTCTTTAATCCATAAATGGGAAAAAAGCATTAGATATAAAAATCTGCCCCAATGAGTAGTCAGTGCTTGGAATGATGTATGGAATCTTGTAGGGAAGTGAAGGGGAAGCTGGCACAGTACAGGGTTTACATAGATGGCATTGTTCTCCCAGTAAATTAGTACAATTGGGTTTCTATAAAGATGAGTCGTGTTGGAGATGTAATACTGAGAAAGGCTCCATCTCACACATAAGCTCGATGCTAATTTTGGCCTTCGACTGCCCTGGAGGCAGCACATTTGAGTAGTGCCTCCCTCCAGGGCAGCACATTTGAGTAGTGCCTCCCTCCAGGGCAGCACATTTGAGTAGTGCTTACCTCCAGGGCAGCACATTTGAGTAGGGCCTACCTCCAGGGCAGCACATTTGAGTAGTGCCTCCCTCCAGGGCAGCACATTTGAGTAGGGCCTATCTCCAGGGCAACACATTTGAGTAGGACCTATCTCCAGGGCAGCACATTTGAGTAGGGCCTACCTCCAGGGCAGCACATTTGAGTAGTGCCTCCCTCCAGGGCAGCACATTTGAGTAGTGCCTCCCTCCAGGGCAGCACATTTGAGTAGGGCCTACCTCCAGGGCAGCACATTTGAGTAGGGCCTACCTCCAGGGCAGCACATTTGAGTGGGGCTTCCTTCCAGGGCAGCACATTTGAGTAGTGCCTCCCTCCAGGGCAGCACATTTGAGTAGGGCCTATCTCCAGGGCAGCACATTTGAGTAGGACCTATCTCCAGGGCAGCACATTTGAGTAGTGCCTCCCTCCAAGGCAGCACATTTGAGTAGTGCCTCCCTCCAGGGCAGCACATTTGAGTAGTGCCTCCCTCCAGGGCAGCACATTTGAGTAGTGCCTCCCTCCAGGGCAGCACATTTGAGTAGGGCCTACCTCCAGGGCAGCACATTTGAGTAGGGCTTCCCTCCAGGGCAGCACATTTGAGTAGTGCCTCCCTCCAGGGCAGCACATTTGAGTAGTGCCTCCCTCCAGGTCAGCACATTTGAGTAGGGCCTATCTCCAGGGCAGCACATTTGAGTAGGGCTTCCCTCCAGGGCAGCACATTTGAGTAGTGCCTCCCTCCAGGGCAGCACATTTGAGTAGTGCCTCCCTTCAGGGCAGCACATTTGAATAGGGCCTACCTCCAGGGCAGCACATTTGAGTAGGGCCTATCTCCAGGGCAGCACATTTGAGTCGGACTTCCCTCCAGGGCAGCACATTTGAGTAGTGCCTCCCTTCAGGGCAGCACATTTGAGTAGTGCCTCCCTTCAGGGCAGCACATTTGAATAGGGCCTACCTCCAGGGCAGCACATTTGAGTAGGGGCTACTTCCAGGGCAGTATATTTGGGTAGAGACTACCTACAGGGCAGGACACTTGGGTTTTTAGCTGATAATTTTTTTTTTATTTTAGGAATACCTTTGCAGGAAGTTTAGTCTATTTCTGAGAGACACTGAGACAGCCCAAATATATGTGTGTGTTGAGGGTTGAGGGGAGAGTTGGCAGGCAACAAGCTGACTGTAGAAAACACAAACACATGGACCGGGAGCCTCTGGTGTCATCCGATTTGTTTCTATTAGTTACAGGGGATACTATTATTTAGTTCTATTAAAACAATTCTCTGACATCATCAATGTGATCTCTACCAGGAGAAAACAGTTTTCACACAAAATAGCTTATTGAAAAGACAGAATAAAAACGTTGCTTTGCAAGCGATCTTCAGACATACTGTAGTTCTGCCCAGGGTTTTGTATTTCGCAGTACCGGAGCATTGCTATGCTGTCTGTGGGGCAGCACTGCCTCCAGGGCACCTACAGTAATGGACTAATAGGATTACAGTAATGCATGGCCAGTAGGCGGCAAGCAGAGGTGCGGCTGCCTGTGGGGCAGCGCTGCCTCCAGGGTGCCTGCAGTAATGGACTAATAGGATTACAGTAATGCATGGCCAGTAGGCGTCAAGCAGAGGTGTGGCTGCCTATGCTGTCTGTGGGGGCAGCGCTGCATCCAGGGTGCAGCTAAAGGCCAAAATTAGCATTGAGCCACACATAGTTTGATCTTGTAAAAATATAGCCCCTTCCTGGAGAGATATTATTAAGTCATGTAAATATGTAATTAAACAACATTTTGTTTGCTCTGTTAAATTTGCTGTACTGGGAATCTGCTCTGAGCCCATCTGATTGTATGGAGCATCAAAAGGTATGGTTAACAGCTGCTTTCATTACAGCCCAAAACCTAATATTTAGAAACTGGAAAAACCCAAACCCACCCTCGTTAATGGAACGACCTCAAGACTTATCGACTAGAGCTAGCTATGAAAGGCTAACATATGTCAGCATGAACAAACTTCATACATTTTTTTGATATTTGGGAATTATATCTGCAATCCAGTTTATGTAAAATTCCAACTTAACTACATGCTTAGTCCTTAGTCTGTACTAGGTGTTATAAGTACCCTTCTTGTTTTATTTGAATATATTGTGGTATTTCAATGTACAGTACTGTGCCTCATTTTATATTTATTTATTTCAAATTCGGATTAATACCTTTGAGCCAGGGGCTCGTTTACAAAGGCTCCAAGTCAACAAGGAATACAAGACATTTACAGGTTATGAAACATTGCAGAACAGAAAGACATCAATTAACAAGTGGTATTAGTGTGCAGTTACAACATTAAGCAGGGTACAAGAAGTAAGGAGAAACAGGACCACACTTGAAGAGAAACATGTTAATGCAGTACTAATTAAGTGCAGTACAGTATTTAACAATCATGTTACAGTTCAGACGGGGTGCTCCCAGTCTGCAGAAATGCAGTTTTAGCAGCCAAGGCGAGGCTTTGTCAAGGGGAAGTAGTAGGTGGTGGGAGGTTGGGGGGTTTGGCAGTTGTGGAACAGGAGGGTGGGAGTGAGAGAGGGTAGTGTTTGACGGGTGCGAGAACCGCTGTTGGAGGCCGTGGGTTAACAGAAACACAGCCAGTCAGATTTTCTGGCAAGAAGAGATCAAAGCCCATTTTTAAAGTGGCCAAGTCAGGGGGAGTTGGCAAGGTCTGCAGGCAGATCATTGAACCATTTAGGCCCACAGTAGGAGAGGGATCTTTGGTCAAGGGTGGTTTGTTTGAAGGGAACAGTTAGGACAGCCCTGGAGGCGCTCCTTCTGCATTTAGATGGTTGTGTAGGATCAAAGAGGCTGAAGTAGCACTAGGCATGGATCCCATCAGGGACTATTTTGCAAGGAGGCAGGCCTGGTGTTGGAGTCTGTGGTGGAGTGGGAGCCGGCCAGTTTCCTTGGATAGGTTATATAGGAAAGTTACACATTTCTGATTGTATACTTGTTTTTTGTCTTGTTGCAATATACACTGATTGTTGTATTATTATTGACATTTTCAATAAACTTTTAATTACAAAAAAAAAAAAAAAAAGATGGGGAGAGGGCAGCTATTCTCCCAGAAAATATATTCTAACAATCTCTGCTAAATTTTGGAAGAAAAGGGCACGTTTGTCTGCTTTTAGCCATTCCAATGTATTGAGAGGACGAGGCACTGAAGCATTAGAATACATTAAATAACAAGGTGTAACATTGTTATTACTTAAGGGGATGAATATGTGTTGTCAGACTTCATTATTTTGTAATGCAAAATACATTCCTGATAACAGGGCAATTAATTACTTTGCAGGGTAAACATTATATTATTATGCCACCGATTTGTTATCAGCTTGGGTTAGGCCAGTCTAGTGTTTGTGATGCTTACAAAGTATTCCATGGCATGGTTTCTGTGCAGTGTGAAAAGCCTGGGTGCTTGTACAGTGCAGTGTTGCTACGGCATGCTTAATCTTTGGAAGAACAATCACAACTCACAATGCCCAGGAATGATCACTGTCTACACCCTGCATTCATGTCTCTCTACTAAATACTTGACAGCTTGTTGTAAATTATAATGAAATATGATTTCTTCCCCTTTTGTAGGTGTTGGGAACAAGAGTTTGCTCTTTGATGGTTATCTTATGTTTCTGTACTTTTTTATTCAAACTCCTGTTTGGTAAGCAAGCCTACTTTTGTTGTAGTTGGAAAACTTTGACCCTCAAGTTTGAGGGTGGGGTCTGTTTGTGGTAAAGTGCATGTTTGCTGATATTCTATTTTATTGCTCCCTCTTCTTCGTTGCAGTCAGTTTATGAGTAGGCTTCTGCCTGTGTTGGTTTGTTGCCTTGACGCCGTCATCATGGCTTAGATTGGCTGACGTCAACAAAAAAACCAAAAACAATTCAAGAATGGATCACCGTTTTCCTTCACGTTAACCCTCTACATTGCTGGGCTTCATTGAAGGGGCTCCTACAAAGATACTGTGTGATCAAGAACGTGGATGGGTGGGTTTAGCTTGCGGGTTACAACCCACAGAACCTGTCCAGTTCTGAAATGCAGAACCAAACAGAACCTCCCTTTATAAAATAAAAACAAATATATGAGTAGTTGAAAAAGCGAAACAGAATTTAACATTTTGAGAATGGTGAGTGGGCAGCCGTGCCTGACAAGCCTGCGTTGCCACAGAGGGGTTCTGATTACATCATTGATCTCAAGAGCAAATCTCAAGAGGTCTTGTGCCAGTGGTTGCCCAGCCACTATTTTATATAACATATAGCTGGCAAAGTGAAAATGAAAGCGGCATCACCAAAGCAGTGGAAATTAGTGTCTGTAACGGTGTCGGGAACAGCAAGCAACAGAAAAGTTGCCAGAACAATTATCTGTAGAAGCCATTAGCCAGTTTTTGTAAGGTTATCCTAGTCCTCGATGAATTTTTGACAGTGGCTGGCTAGCTTTAAAAAAAAGAAATTCACTGCCATGTTTGGAAGTTGACCCCCAATGACTGAGTGTGGAAGAGGGAATGCGGGGCCAGCGGTTTTCTGCTTTTATGTGAGAGAGTTCCTGCACCACCGTCGTCTTTCTCTGCTGAATACTATAGGAGATTCCCCTTCCCAATTACAACTCAAGAGGTGAAAATCCCCCCCATCTAAACATTTACAATTTAATCAACAGGAAGAGTATATTTATAGTGACCCTGACATTTGGGATTGGGATAAAAAAATGGAAAAAACAATAGCAAAATAAAAAGGTATCTGCCACAGCATGCTAGTCCACTCATGGTCAAAGTAGCAGAGGGGAGGACACACATGCACACGTGGAACTGCCCTACTAGCAGCAGTGCGGTGTCATTGCACATAAGGACAGTGACTTGCTCAGGGTAACACATGCTGCTGTGGGATTTGAACTAGGCAGGACCTCTTAGTTTCCAAGTCAGTACTCTAGCCACCACACCACAGTGCCTCCCATTGTGTGTGTAGTTACCATGGAACCAGAATTGAGAATCTCAGCATCTCATATACAAATAAAGCCCAGCTGGACTGACGTAACATGGTATAACAAAGACAAACACTGTCAGCAAGACAGACAGTTTGGCAATAACTAAGCCTACCATCAAAGCTTCTTATGCAAACCATTGAGATGAGAAGTGTGCAAAAAGGGAGCTTTGTCACTCTCTACCTCCAATACCAAGTGTGGCACCACTACAACCAACTTGATGCCCCTCTCCCCGTGGCATGGGTCTCTCCACAACAGTTCAACACAGGCAATACTAGGGTACCTACTTAGGGACTAAGCCACAGAAGGCGCCTGACCTTCCACACATGCAGGGTGCTGAAAAGTCACAGAGTACCCCCTTTGTGCTTGATGGGCACTATTGGGGCAGTCCAGTGCATTCACATAGCAGGACACACACCTCCTCTGCACCTGATCGTGAACCAAATGTGAGGTAATGCACGTGGCCACATTGGAGATGGGCACATGGGCAGGGGTGACCAGCTGCCCCATTCTGGATACTAGTTCCACATTATGGAGGGGTTGGAAGCTATGCTGCCTTAAGGGCAGCACTAGCGGCTATGTGCACCTCTGCTTCCATGGAGCGCTGGGGCTGTAATAGCACCAGTTGGTGTGACAATGGCAGTGTATAAATTGTGGCAGGGACATGGCAGTCCTTGGAGAACTGCCATATTCCACCAGCCCCTACACCATGTGGAGCAGGAGACCCAGTAGCGAGCTGGCTCATGCATCCTACAGATACACCCCCAGCCTCTCCCTGCAGCATTAATTGTGCAGTTCCTGGTAGGGCTGGGGGGATGTGAATGCTAGGAGGTGCACTGGCTTCTGTTGGTGGCAGGCTAGGCACACCAGATTTTCATGGTTTGTGTATATCTTGGGTGCCTTTGAGGATCAGGCCATAGGGTATTAGATACAACAGTAGGTCAAGGTGTCCTTCATGATCTCTCCCCACATATACTCACTGCTTAGCATTAATGACCCTGCATGCAACCCATCTCTATATCATTATCTAGATGTTTTGATACAAACTGCAGTACTTTTTAGATCCCACTACATACTACATTATGGCATTCCACACACTAACCACTCTCTTCATAAAAATATTTCTTCTTGTCACCCCAAATGACTTCCCAAGAGTATGAGAGAAAAAAAAGTGATTGCTCATAAGGTGTTTCCCTGCACTCCATGGAAAAATAATTTCACAGTCCAAATTATACTGCAGGGTTCTAGATCTGAACAAGTAGTTTTGCACAGTTCTGTGTGAAGGACAGCTTTCAGAAGCCACCTGAACAATGGGCTAATCATCTGTTATTATCATAATAACAACTGGTGCTCGTTTTTTCCTATAGGGAAACCCAGTTGTAATTTGCCGTTATAACCAGCTGGTTATAATGGTGAACATGGGCTGGGTTTCCCTCGTACTGAGCATGAGCAGTCACTGGTCTTCCACTTCTGGATGATGTCTGCCTTTCACCACTGCTCCACTGTTCACACCACTTGGACTCAGCAGGGGTAAGTTAATTAAAAAAAAAAAAATGAGCATTTTTTTTCACGTGGCTGACTGAAAAAAATAAATAAAAAAAAAAGGTTTTTATTATGAGCCGTGGACCGCACTGAAACCCGACCAGTCCGCAGCTCCGCAGGGATATCTTTATTTTATAAAATCGCTGTGGCAAAAAAATGATCTCCAGCAATTATATAAAATTAAGGCTAGGTAGGGGACATGTAAAACTCAAACTTTACTCACCCCCTTATTGTGGGATGCCTTAATAAACCTTTCAAGCTTCATTCTCAGGGTTTATGTGGCATCCCACACCTCGAGGGTGTGTCAAAATCTCATTATAACCCCATATCCAGCCATTATTCTATATATAGTCATGCCTTAAAGGGTTAATAATAATACCAAAAATATCAGGCAGAAAATGTTATTCATTTTTAAAAGTCATCAGTTGTTACTTTTTATTTCTGACGTATTTTCCTTTTTCTATTTGCATCTGTTATTGCTTCTGTAATGGCAAAAGTGTCCCAAGAGTTTCTGTATGTTTAATAAATTTTAGAAACACCCTGTCTGGGGTAAGGGCACAGTTCCTTTCTGGTACATAGGGAGTGTAGTATTGGGAATGATGGGAGGAGTGGTGCAGTGCAGTCCAGTGACCATGGAGCAGCAGTCTTCAGAGAGACTTTTTGGAGACCGAGGTGCTGTCCTATCTGTGTACACCTCACTGGGCTGAGGGAGGAGGTCACTAGACTCCAGGCCAAGTTGGCTAGAATTCAGGGGACCTCTTCCCCCACCCAAGGGCCACCAAGTCCACCACCATTGCTGGGAGGATGCCAAGAAGAAGGGTAGGATGGACTGTGATGTGCTCTGTGAGGATGGGTGGTGGAGGTTGCAAACATATTCCTCAGCTGGTGCCACCACACACTCTTTTGTAGATGTGGTGAGGTAGGCCTGCCAAAATGAGGCAACCATGGTAGTGGCCAAGGAGGATGTGATTATCCTCGAGTTGGAAGGTTCCAAGGTGGGAGGCAGGGGACCCCAGCAAAGGAACAAGAAGCAACTTCAGTTGGAAGACTTAATTGTTAGGGGGCTTGTTTTGGGAAAAGGATGGGAGGGAAATAGGGAGGTGCATTGCCTACCTGGTGCCTCGGCATGGAGGGATGGTGAGAGGAAGGATTGCTAGGACTATGGGGCAGGAGGGGCAGCTGGATTTCATTTCTCATTTGGGACTAATAACCTAGCAAGGGATGCAGCAGGTTTGGTGCAGGATAGGTTTAGGGAGCTGGGAAGGGGTCTGAAGCAGGCAGCTTACATGATGGCCTTCACTGAAGTGCTATGTATGTATGTATGTATGGCCATGAAGAATCTATGGAATACCACACCAGGGTCTTCAACAATTGGTTGAAGGCATAGTGCAGGAAGGAGGAGGGGCTTGGATACATGGGGGACTGGGGTTCTACCTGGGGGATGGAGGCCTGTGCAAAGGAGATGGCCTCCATCCATTAAGGAGGGGAAAGGCAGTCCTGGGTGGAAAATTTAAATGCTACTTTAATGGGTATTTAAACAAACCAAGGGGATGGGTAGAAAAATTGAGAGAGGCAGTGAATGCTCCAACCCCCCCCCCCGAGAAAATGGAGCAGCAGAGAAAAACCCTGGGGAAGTAAATTATCCAGGGGAGAATAGTGTAGAAAAAAGGGGGGAGGAAAGGATAGGGGGGTCCAGAGGTGGTTTTAAGCTTGAGAGAAGACTTAAGGAGGATGGGAATACAGAGAATGGATGAGGGAAGGACTAAACCAGGAACGAGGGAAAAGTGAAGGATGGAATAGTGAAGGGAGGAAAGGGGGCAGGAGGGACAAAAGGAATGGAGTGTCATGTGTGTCAATGGAAAAAGGAGGAGAAAAACAATTTCTGACCTGGAGGCAACCACTGCAGAAGCGGATCTGGATATGGTGACCATAGCAGAATCATAGTGCACTGATAACCACAGCTGGGATGTAGCCATTCCAGGTTACACCGTATTCCAGAAGGATAGGACAAGGAGGAATGGGGGGGAGGGTTTACATGCAAGGGAAAGTATAAAGGTGAAGAGATTCAAGGACTCAACGCGATCATGGAAGGACTGGGGATTCTGTGGGTTGTCTTAGAGACAAGATCTGGGATCTTTATCCATGGGGATGGTGTACAGACCACCATCACAGGGAGAGGAGTTAGACAGGGTTCTGGGGGAGAACAGTAGTGGAATGGTAAGCAAAGAGGAGGTATTGATTATGGAGGACTTTAATCTGCTGGATATAGACTGGAGCATGATGGCCATGGCTACAGCAAGAAGCAGGGGCATCCTTGTCTCCCTGTAGGGTTCATTTCTCAGACAGTTGGTTACAGAACGCACTAGGGATGGGGTAGTGCTGAACGTGGTACTTACAAGCAGGGACAGCTTTGCAAAAGTCATAGTGAGTAGCACCCTGGGTACTAGTGATCATCGTACAGTGTAGTTTGGCATACAGATTGGGCAGGACAGGAACCACACTAGAATGTATAGAATTGTACAATCTACCTTCCTCCCCTTACTTGACTATGGGGATATTCTTTACGGACAAGGCAACAACACAGCTCTAAAAAAGCTTGACATCTTATATCACCGGGCTCCAAGATTCATATCGGGTGCTCCCTACACTACTCACCACTGTTCCTTATATGCCCTAGTCGGCTGGACCTCCCTCAGCATAAGACGATACAAAAACGCAGCTATATGGACTTATCATGCTATCACCAAGAAACTGCCCCTTTATATCTCGGACTGCCTCCCCATTTGCTTCCCTGGTTCATATGCACTAAGAAGATCCTCCTTTGTTACTCTTGTTGTTCCTAAAGTCATAACTCAATTTGGCAAATTTTCCATTGGCTACTCCCTCCCTACCCTATGGAACAAACTCCAAAAAGTACTGCAAATTACCATCTCACTTCCCTTGGCTACATTCAAAACCTTACTGGCCAGGACGGCTACAGAAATTTGTAACTGTGCTTCATAAAACTCCCATGCAAACACTTCTTCCATCTACAGTATACCTTACCCTAGGCCCATTTCACTATGATTTCCTATTGCTTTTTAACTTACCTAAAGGTGGTCTTGCCTACCTGCAGTTTCCGGCCCACGTGGCTGGAGGTACCTCAGCTAGCTATTGCCCCGGTCTCTTCCCCTATGATCTATATTTGTTTCTCAACTCTTAGAGGTGGCCTTGCCTCCTAGCAGACCTCTGCCCTCCTGACTATCGGTTTGCTATCTTGCCAGGCAGATTATACACAATCTATAATTGACAGGTACTTGTAGCTAATAGAAATGCTATTGTATTTTGTTTAAACCAATCTGTATATATCCTAACCAATCTGTTTAAATAACAATTGTTATGTTGTATCTGTTTGGAATATCTACTTTATGAGGATGTGTTGATGTGTACTCCAATGCCGTTCTGTCACATATGTAATTATTGCCAGGTCCATCTTGTAAATGAGTTCTTCTCAACGATGTTTCACCTGGCTAAATAAAGATTGATTGATTGATTGGATGTGGGTTTTGGACTTCAGGAGGGCAGATTATAAGATAATAGAAGACCGTCTTAGAAAATACCTTGAAGGGGGGATAGTTGGAGGGAGTGGAGGCAGAATAGAAAAGGATAAAGGAGGAAATAACTATGGCATTGCAAGCAGTTTGAAGGTAGTAATCAAGGTGGGTAGGGGGAGGAAGAGAGCACTATGGTTCTCAAATGAGGTGGCTAAGGTAGTAAGGGAAAAAACAGCTGTTTGGAAGTACAAGATGACCAAAACAAAGAGGAACAGGGAAGTATATCTAGATAAACAAAGGGAGGAAGGAAGAAACTTGAGGGCATCAAAGGCACTAACAGAGGAGGGGATAACCATGGAGATCAAAAAGGTGGCTAAGGCTTTCTACAGGTATGTGAATGAAAAGAGGAAAACAAGGGGCAGGATAATAAGGATCAGGAGAATGGGCATGGGGGACTGTGCAGAGGAAGACCAAGAAAAAGGTAACATTTTAAATAAACACTTCTGCTCGCTCTTCACAGTGGAGTGGGGAGGGGATGGACCAACATGTATCCAGCAGGCACTGGGGAGGGGTGGGGTGGGAGGAGTTGACACTAGTCTCTTTTCAGAGGTGTAGTTCGAGAGGATTGGTAGCCTAAAGGAAAACAAGGTGATGTGGTCAGAGGAGATCCACCCAATGGTAATTAAAGAACAGCACTGTGCTAACCACCCCTCTGGCAACATTAGTCAGTACATCATTAGAGTCAGAGATAGTACCAGAGGACTGGAGGAGGGCCGATGTTGTCACTTTGCTCTTGGGTGGGAACAAGAAGGAGGCTAGGAATTACAGGCCAGTCAATCACACATCAGTGGTGGGGAAATTAATGGAAACCCTGCTGAAAGAGAGACTGATGGAGTAGCTGGAGGCAAATGGGCTGCAGGATCACCGGCAGCATGGCTTCATGGGGGGAGAGGTCATGTCAAACTAATTTCATAGATTTCTTTGACTGGGTGACTAGAGAAGTGGATCAGGGAAGGCAGTGGAAGCGGCCTATCTGGACTTCAGTACGGCCTTTGACACTGTGCCACACAGGAGACTAATTAAGAAACTTAGCAACCTGAGGGTTGGGGAGAGAGTGGTGAGCTGGGTATCAAACTGGCTAAAGGATAGGAGGCAGAGAGTTGTGGTACACTGTAGTCACTCAGGGGATGGGAGATTGACTAGTGGAGTGCCACAGGGATTGGTACTGGGTGCTGTCATCTTCAGTGTCTTCATAGATGACATTGCTGAGGAACAGGTGGGGAAGGTGTGTTTCTTTGCAGATTATACAAAAATTTGCAACAGAGTGGACCCCAAAAAGGGCTAGAGAAACATAGAAACATAGACTCTGACAGCAGATAAGGACCACTTGGTCCACCCAGTCTGCCCATTTCCATACCTATTGGATAGGCTGCAGATCCTAGTTAACCAACAGCCTACTTCTTCCTACCCCCCCACTAGAATTGCCTTATGTCTGTCCCATGCATTCTTAAATTCCCCCACTGTTTTTGACCCCACAATCTCCTCAGGAAGGCTGTTCCATGCATCCACCACCCTCTCCGTGATAGAAACATAGACTATGATGGCAGATAAGGACCACTTGGCCCACCCAGTGAAAGAATGGAGAGAACGCAAAGGGATCTGGGGAAACTTAAAGAGAGTGGTCTAGGGTGTTGCAACTATATTTCAATTCCAAAAAGTGCAAATTTATGTACCTGGGGAGGGGAAATCATATCTGATAACCTTAAGGTGGGAGGGAGGAGCAACAAAATCGTAATCCAGGCTTGCCTGATGCTGGGGTATGTAGGGAGGGGGATTACTAGCTGGAGAAGGGAGGTAGTGATGCCACTATATTTCTTGCTAGTGAGACCCTACCGAGAGTATTGTGTTCAGTTCTGGAGGTTGCATTTCTGGAAAGATATTGGTAGAGTAGAAGCAGTCCGAGGAAGGCTACCAAAATGGTGCATGGTTTGCAGGAGAAACCATGTGAGGACAGGGTTTATGGGAACTCAACATGTGCCCCTCGTAGGACAGGAGAGGAGAATGAGAGGTGACTTGATTGAGATCTAAAAGTACCTCACAGGGATGAACAAGGTGCAGGAGGAGTCTCTCTCAGAGGAGGAGGAGTACCAGAACAGGACAGCATGCAATTAAGCTTGGGGGAGGGGTGGAGTTTGTGAGAGATATGAGGAAATAATTCTTCACTTAAAGGGTGATGAACATCTGGAGCAGTCTTCCAGAAGAGGTAGTAGGGGCGAAGGTAGTGGGTAGCTTCAGGCATGTGTGGGATAGGCACATGGGTATAATAGGTGGAGGAAAGGGAGGAAGGAGGGTCATCTGTGACCAAATAGGGTCCAAAGTATAGTAATAGGCAGAGAAAACAGGGAAGATTTGATGGGCCTACCAGTCCTTTTCTGCTGCTGTCGTGGCTTATTACTTACTCAAATCACACCTAATGCTATCGGGTAGAACATCTTCTAATGAGCAAATAGAAAAAGAAAAATACTTCCTAAATAAAGAGTAATTGTGGAGTACTTTTAAAAATTAACAACATTGTGTGCTTGCTGTTTTTGTCTCTGCTAGCACTTTAATATTAATGTCAGGCAGTAAATGAGCTCTTTGAAAATGCATTGATTACAAGTATTTGTTAAGAAGCAGACTGATATGCAGAACTATAACTCTTATCATCAACTGGGACTTCATGTTTCACAGAAAAAGTTACAGCCAGGAAGTGGCCTAATGTTTTCTTCCTCTAACTTGGAGGTTTGTTTCAGAGATTATGTCCTGAGCCAAATAGAAATAGAAAAAACATTTGGCCTTGAAAAACTGTTTTTTATAAACAGGATGATATTCTTATAACTTTCAGGTGGGCAGTGCTGAGTGAATACTTGAAGAAATGACTCATGCAGTCCAGGTTAATTCATACTGAATCAAGCACTGTTGTAAATATGCTTTTCCTTGTATCAAATATGGCAGTTTTGTTGCAAGAAGAGTGAACTTTTTATTGATAGGGGGTGGGTTTGGAACTGCATTATGCACTGTGGGGAAAAATTACACTGTTTTTGTTACAGCATGTTGGGTAAACTGAGATATTGTATTGGCACCCTGGCATTCAGTTTGGCACGCAGGGAGTTTGGGGTTGGGGAGTCCCAACTGAGTGAGTCATTATTAGAAATACCTTGTACAGCAGAACCTTGCTAGAGTTATTTCCCATTTCCTGAAAAAAAAAAAATATGTATGTGACAGTTGGCATCAGCTGGACTGTAATCTTCAAATTCTCCAGGAAACCTGAATTTTGCAATGTTACTGTGCCCCAGAGACGTCACCAGCTCTGGCTTTCCCCACCTACTTTCAAGTAGGGATGAGAGAACCACAAAAGGTTCTGAAGTTCTGAAAGGTCCTGATAATCTAAAGCCATGTTTACATGGTGACATTTGCACCGCAGCAATCCGAGCACTCCGGTTGCTGCGGTGCAAATGCCACCACGTGGACACTTACCAAATCACAGTAAGCCACTCCCTGCACCACTCGACAGTCCCAGAAAGTCTGGGGATGTGTTCGGAAGTGAACGGCTTAAGCACCTGTGTGGACAGGCTGCACCGCTCACTCCAACCCCGACTCCCAGTCCCTCTCCAGCGTGTCTTACATCGGCGCTGAGGGGGGCTGTGTAGATGAGTTAGCCAAGTGTCTTTTGGGTTGGGCAGCTCTGCAACACTCCACTGGTGTCAGAATGGCTCAGTTGGTAGCACATCCACCTCTGGACCAGAAGGTTGTGGGTTCTTGTTCCACATCAGGATTGGACTTGCACCTAAAAATCGCTGGCATCTGAGTGCAGTATTGGGGGGTGCTGTACTGCTGGGGTGTGCCGTCCTTCGGATGAGACGTTAAACCGAGGTCCCTTCTGCCCATCCTGGTGTTGTCCTGGTGGATGTCTAGGTGGAAGTAAAAGAACCCAGGGCACTCTTTGCAAAAGAGCAGGTTCCTGGTGTCCTGGCCAATATTCCCCTTCCCATAAACCAGTTCATGCAATTGTCCAGGCTGTGTGTGGGTGTTGATGTGCGATATGGCTGCCACCACACATTCAGTCACTTCACTAGCAGTCTAGCATTGCTTGTAAAGCATTTTGGGATACACTGTGTATGAAAAGCGCTATATAAATGCTGATTCTTCTTCTTCTTCTTCTTCAAAGAAGGAGCGAGGTCAACCAACTATTCAAGTCTTATCAGAATGTACAGATCCTTTTGCTTTTTTATTAAGTACATAAATGAATTTAAACTTAATTTTATACTCAAAAACTATTGTCAGTGAAAGGAAGTGATAGTACTATAAACACAGCTTACACAAATACAAGTGTGCAGCATGCATGCTTATAGCATGCTTATTAAGCATGCAGCATGCATGCTGCACGTTTTTATTTCTGTAAGGGACATCTTAGAGCTGTACTAAATATAATCAGTTTCATAAGTTAACCAGTGCCTCTTCTGCAATGCCACTGGGAGTATGACCACTTAATACGGAGCTGGCTCACTGGGTCCTTACTCCAGCTTTCTTCAGGGTTTCATCATCACCCACAGCCATTCTCCAGGCTGAAGAACTTCTGGGAGGGTACATTAAAGCAGCAATATGTTAGTCAACTTGCAGTTTTTACAACAATAATGTTTTTCTGGCAAAAACATCAACATACCAATGTTTTTTTTTAATTTTCTTTCATTCCTGTATGAAAATACGGGCCTTTTAAGGTTTTACAAGTTCACATTTCCATGTTATGCCCACAATGAAAAAAATGTAATCTCTTGGTACAGCATTGTGCTGTTTCCCATCAGAAACATGTGGCAGCACCATCCTAACATCTCCATGGTATGAATATAGTATGTGCATTCAACAGGTAACCTCAGCGGAAAAGATTTATAAATATTCTGAGTGGTGCCATCTTCAGTGACGAGTCATTACTTACAAAATTAGCTATAAAATCTGATTTGAACATATCTGAGGAAATTACAAATACTTTGATGAGGACTCTAAGGATGTCAGAAATACTGTTTTGTGCCGGTCCGTTGGTGCTGAGGGTTGAGGCGCTGGATGCCATACCTCATGCCATGCCGGCGACCCAGGTTTGGGAGTGAGCTCGGATCATCAGGGGTTGGCCAGAGAGGAGAGGATTGAGCATCTGAGGGACTGCTCTCCTCTCCTGGGAGGGAGGGGAACCTAGATCTGTGGTGGTGGTGGCTCTAGGCAATGGCTACGAGCACAGCAACCAGATCCTTCGGCTCCGGGGGAGGCATTGGCGGACGTCATCTGGGGGGGGCGGGAGCACACTCGCAATGGGCTGGATGTCATTGTACATCCAAGCCTCCTGGGGGAGGACCAGAAAAAGGAAAAACCCCGGCATGCAGTGAGGACGATGGCAGCCCCAAGGACCAGGACACTCGCCCACCGCTGGACTTTCCCGACCAGCTCTTCTGGACCCTCTCTCTCTTCCCCAAGGATCCCAGCAGTCTAGATTCTGAGGAAGGACATCCAGGTAAGGAGTGCAGGGTGGCTCTGCCCTGGCATATGTGGAAGTCACGGGGTTAGCCGGGGACTCAGTGAGGTGGAGTAGGGGGGCTCTTGTCCCTGATTCCCTGATCAGGTGGTCTCAGGCTGGGCGGTACGTCCTGGATTGGAGGGTTTCGCTTGAAGGAGATCCTGCAGGCTAGTGACTGGAGGGAAACAGAGCAAAAAAAAAAAAGAAATACCATTTTGCTAAAAAACTATGTGATTACATTTTTGATAGACTAACAAATATTGCTACTTTAAGCGTCAAAATAAATGCTTTACAAATTATCAGAAACTTTTCAGAACTTGACAAAAGGTTCTTTTACAGAAGAGGGCTGAGGCCCTGAACTTATCTGAACCATTTTTCCTAGCTCTAATTTCAAGTTACAGTGCTTTGCTTCTGACATCAGAGTAATTTACATGGCAACAGGATGTGATGTCACAAGCAGAGGATTATGATTTCATGGCAGGAATAAGCAACTGGAACTGATGGAGTCTAAGGATAAAATGTCCTATTTCAGTGCAAATGTCTTCAGTAATAAAATGTGGATTTTCAAAATGCATGACTTGGGTGCAATTCCTAAAATGTGCTAGATAGTTTGCATGCTATTCCCAAATGTTTTGACACATTACTGCAAGTTTTTCCTGCTTTGTGGTAAAGAACACATGCATGTGTCAGATAGTGACATATGCATTCATTTTAGTATCATTATAGATAGAGGGAGCACTCCCGACCAATCGGAGAGCTCCTTTCCCCTGCGCGTGAGACTCTTATTCTGTGAAAAGCATCTCACGTGCAGATGCCCTGTAAATGGGCACATTCTGGGACATTTAAAAAAAAAATAACAACATTGATCACTCGATCTATAATATATCAACATGTCCCATGTCGCCACTTGTTGCAGCATAAGAGTGGTTTCACTTGTGTTCTGCTCGAGTCAGAACAGCTCAGCTTCCCTTTGTTGTTCTCTCTCTAAGGCAGGACACATGTGAAACCACTCTTATATATCACAGCCAGTGGCTCTGTGGGACATATTAATATATATAGGTTGTGCAAAGTGAATCCAATACTTAGACCATTCATCATATTAGCCAGTCTGCTAAATATGGAATGTGATATTTTTATTTAACAGCAGTCACTGACAAATATAAATTTGAGCTTGCTCTAAAGAGCAGCTAAATAAGCCCTTCAAGTGATTATGCACTCACTATCAAATTCCTGTGCCATTTAGGAATGATAGTCTGGATTTATGTTATATTACTTATTTGGTGTGTTATCGATACATTGCTCTGTTTATCTCTCTGCACAGCACTATTTGCTGGGTTTATTATTGTTTTATTTTAATTGGCTTCTTAGGGTGGGGAGCATGGATGGATAGCGTGGGTTTGAACCCTGTATGGAAAATAAGTCCTGGGTTTGTTAGGGTTTATAGGCAAACTGTGTGGATCAGTGGTCTTTTTCTGCCATCATTGTCTATGTTTCTGTGTTTCTAGTTTTTTGAATTCTATGTGTTGTGTATGCACTTTTGCACTGCTGTCACTTAAAGAGAACTACTTTAAATATCAGCTCTCTGTCCACGGCCGGCACTCCCTGATGATGTGCTAAGAGTGCGAAACCCATTGGAGCGTTGGCCATTTCCCGGCGTCTCTGAATGAGGCATTCACCATGTGAGCCCATTTCACTGTTTTTGTATGATTTAAGAAATCAAATAAAATGTGCTACAGCAGCAGTAGATGGTAAATTGAAGTGTGTGTTCCTTGAGTGTTGTGGCGGTGATACTCCTACTGTTTGGCTGTGTTTGTTTTGTGAGCAAGTCTGCCACAGAACTGAGTGATTTTTATTGTTAAAGTGGTACAGGCAAGCCCAATGACACATTTAAAAGAATGTTTCATGAGCTTTAAGACTGTTATGGGCATAGTTCAGGAATGTTTCCCTTTAATCTCCAGGGAGGGAGGGCTGGAACTGCTTGCTGTATATCAGTGGCATTGACATCCAATGCAAAGGTGTCAGTACATTGCCCTGGAGCAGCCCGTAAAGAAGCATGGCAGTGGAGTGACCCAGGTTCACACTGGGGGAAGTGCAATCAATATGGAACAGAGTATTTGTCCTTCTGTGAATCTCTGGTTATAGCCCTGGGGCAGAATTTTCAGAGCCGCTGAAACTCGTGCACTTGCAGGAAAAAACTGACGCAAGCAGGCCACCACTTGTGGAGCTGCCGTATTTTCCCGCAGCGACAGTACTTTCAAAGGTGGAGCCAGTTTATGATTGGGTCCATGATTTACGGCTGCTTGAAGCCATTTTTTTGGCATTGCAATGACAAAATATTTACACCCAGTGGGACCAAGCGTAACATCCCCCCAGCTGCGCTCACTGAGAATACGAATCTCTGCAGACGCATAGATTTCGACCCATAGCGCTGGCTGTGGAGTGGGACTTGGTCCCTAAACATTTGAAAACCTAGCACCTGGTCATGCTACATGTTGGTCAGTTGGATCCGTCTCCTGGGTATGCCCTCCACACAGTGAAACTTCTACAGCGAACACGTCGATGCCAGCAACATCGACAGTTCACTGTAAAAGTCTGCCCTGGACCCTGGCACTCTTTCCCCCAGTCCTGCACCACCTCCCTGAATCAATTCTGACTCGGAGTTGATAATCCCTAAGTTGGGAGGGTGCAGGGGCAGAGCCCCACACTTGGGGGGGTTCGGGGCGCAAAGCTACTGTTTCTCCAGATGGATTTATGTCAACCGCAAATTGCAGTCGACATAAATCTGTCACGGTAATGTCGGTTGACAAAATATTTGTCGAACCAGCATCATAGAGCCCATGTCCTGAAATGGTCCTGAAAAAGGTGAAATGAAAACAACAAAAAAAAAATGCAAAGGAGAAAGTAATATTTTCCATTTTCTGCAGTGATTTCTTTGCTTCCTAATGCAAATGTTTATTTCCCCTTGGGTCATGCACCATGATTGAACTTCATTTGTGTCTTTCTCATGTTTTACCAGTCCCATTATTACCAGTTTTAGAGAGGTGACATTGCGGCGTGCCTTCCTTGGCAGTAAAGGGGAAGCTGATATAAAGTCAAGTGGTTGAAATATCGCATCAAATGATGGTGTAATCCCCCGTGGGTGGGGGTACTTGTCACCGTTATTAAAATAAAACATCGCCTTTACTGGAACAATTTAATTTTGTTGAAAGGTCCTTGATAATACAAGCAATTTGTTTAAAAATAATTAGAGAGAAAGACAGAAATATTCAGATTTTTATTACTTTCCTTGTTACAGGCTAAGCACCAAGAGGGGTAAAATCAGCTGAACTGTAGAATGGTGTTTCAGAATCCCTGTGGGAACCATAGGCAAAATCATATTTTGTTTCATGCAATTTATTTCTGCTGTCCCCTGAACTTCTGTATCACCCCTGTAATCAGGTATTCTGCTACTCACTTTCTCAGATTCTGACATTGGTAGCAGAAACACACAATGGCAAAGGTAAACTGCAGCTCCCCCCATAGCAGTGCTGCTTCATGGGGGGCACAGCTCCAGGGTGGGCATGAATCAGTGGAATGGCAGTGGGGTGCACCCTTCTGCATTGCCTCACCAACCATCTGTCATCTTTGCAATTAGCCCCAAAAAATCAAAGGCTAACTGAAAGAGCAGTTGTCAGTATTGAACATGTGGCGGGAAGGAGGAGGAGGTCTCATGGTGAAGTAACTTCAGATGCTCACTGCCCAGTCCCAGCTGCTGCCCCCCCCCCATCCAACACCATACACATTCAGTAAACTACAGTTTACCTATAGTGTGGCAACATCTACATTGCCGACATCCCCGGCATCGACAGACACAATGCCGAGTGTCGGCATTGTACTGTCGTGGATGTCGGTGTGTTTTCTTTGGGGGGCTGAGCACCTCATGTGGGGGGGGGGCTTCACCACCCACACACCCTGGTATTTATTTATCCAACTCTGAGTTGGAGTTGTCTCAGGGAGGGACGAAACACTGGGAGATTCAGTGCCGGTGTCAGCGGGGACCATCACAGCGACCCGATGCTTTCTGTCGATTTCTGTCACTGTGATGGTCTTCGCTGTGGAAGTTTCGTTGTGCAGCTGGCACACTGCAAACTACATGTCTGAGCTGGAAAAGGGCAATGGTGCTCACCAATTTTTTTCCTGAAGGGCCCAACTCCAAATGTGATAGTTTTACCCAGTTCTACATCAGGTACAATAGCATAATCCAAGGAAAGACGGTCATTTTCTCTGTCATCTTTCATTTTTCTGTAGTGTCCGTAAGCAATAACATGTAGCAGTGTTTGTGTGTTCATTCACAAGGCAAGGCAATTTTATTGACATGGTATCCATTCCCAGGGGCTCTGCATATCTCGCAATTAAACAATACATTAAAACCATATCAGTAAAATCAGACTGCGGTTTATACTGTGGTTTCAGAGATGGTATTAGACGATTTGTCCAGACTTGCACATCTCATAATTCATATTTTAAATGGTGTGTGCTTTCCCTCCTGTAGCCAGCTGTCAATACCCTTTTTAAACATATTGATGTTTTCATGATTAACCAAATCATATGGTAAGTTATGCTATAGATTTACCACCCTTTGTATGAAGGACTGTTTCCGTGTGTTGGTTTTAAATAGTGATGTTTTTAGCTGTTTATTATAACACCTCAGTGCATATGTTTCTTGCCCTTCAACCAAATTCAGCGTGTCCATCATGTCCCTGTCATTACATATGTTAAACAAAAATGTCACCCCTTACTCCACGCTGTTCCAGTAAGCGAAGTTCTAAATTTGTTAGAAGAAGAAGAAGAATCAGCATTTATATAGCGCTTTTCATACACAATGTATCCCAAAGCACTTTACAAGCATTGCTAGACTGGTAGTGTAGTAACTGAATGTGTAGTGGTGCCCATATCGCACATCAACACCCACACACAGCCTGGACAATTGCATGAACTGGTTTTATGGGAAGGGGAATGTAACCCTTAAATGGCACTATCCTAAGGGCTACTACCCCTGCCTGCATGACTAGGCGCAGGTTGAGGGGCCTGAGCTCATTGAATGTGTGCCTCCACCCAGAGGAATGGTTCTGGGGTAGCGTAACTGCTGTTGGTATAGCTCTCCGGGATGCTATAACCCCCCACCAACCCCTCTAGTGGCCTAAACAGTATAGCAGCAAAATGTTCACATATACCATATGGCAGTAATGACTTGCTCACACCCCTTGCACTTAATCCCAGGGCTGGATCGTCTGCAGCTGTCCTGAAGACCCCCTGTAAAATAAGACCTGTAATGCAACAGTTCAATGGCAGTACAACATCCCCATCAAAAAGGTACACACTAGCCAGATTAAATGCAAAAACAACACAATATGATTTATTCAGGGGAATGTGAATGGGGTGGGGCATGAATCTAGCAGATGATTTATAGATCTGATTATTTCAGGCTGAAAATGCATGCACAAAGAGTCCCTTGTATATAGTCACACAACCCTGGGTACCCAGTTGTAAGCAGGCTAGCCCGAAGCGATGCCCAGGGTAGGCCAGCATTGCAGCTGTTGTTGGGACCCTTAGAAAAGAAAACAATTAGCATGCACGTCAACCCAGAATTTGTAATCCGAGTCGGATGGCTCAGTTCATTGTAATCAACCCAAACAAATAAATCAGATGACACACAATGATTGCAGCTTTGTTACAGGGAGCTACCCTGTTTGGTACTCAAGCTACCCAGACCAGGAGGCAGAACTGACGAGATGAAGACCTCTGGATGGTGTTCTGGTTTTCGAAAAGGAGAAGATCCAGCCCAGCCAACCTCAGTATAAAAGAAATGTCTATAAGTGGGGAGGAGCCTGAACCAATTAAGTGCAATACCATTGAATACTACAAATTGGTTACAATAAGACCCACTCACCCAAACTAGTATATATATATATATATATTTTTTTTTTTAATTCTATGTTTATCCTCCTACAGCCCCCAGACTTTCCTATCTCTCAGATCCCCAGGCATCCACTTTCCAACCCGCTGAGGAGTCTGCCCCTAGTGTGTGTGCTGCCTCAATTCTACTTTCAAGCCCCCGGCTAACCCTCTGGGCAGGGCAAGAAAGGCCTCCCTACCTTTCTCAGACATCAGGGAATCATGCGTACCAAGTGGAGTCTGCCCCTCTAGCATCATGGGAGCGGAGTGGGGGATCATCGCCAGGACTGTCTGGGGGATTTTTTTCCCTTTTTCTGGTTTCCCTTTTGATGCCGGCGTGCAATGAGAACCAACAAGCCGACTCACACTGAGACGTGCATCTGCTCCTTTCCTCTGCTAGCATCAAACCCTTTGTTGTCCCTGACTGCACCGGCACCTCCTGAGATCCCCAGGTGGTGGCGGCAGAGCAGTGAGGCTAACTCCCTGTCCCTCCCTGAAGAAGGAGAGCAAACCATTAGGCGCTTGATCCCCCCCCCCCGGCCAGCCCCCGGTGGCCTGAGTCCCTTCCCGAACCTGGGTCACTGGCATGGAGAGAGGTGTGGTGTCCAGTGCCTCAACCCTCTGCGCCACCGGTCCAGTCCTCAATCTAGTATATTAAGGTTCAAATCTTTACTTACATTCAATTGATACAGTAAATGTACAGAACAAAGCTTTGTACTCTTTGTACTGTACATTTACTGTATCAATTGAACATAAGTAACGATTTGAACCTTGATATACTAGTTGAGGTGAGTGGGTCTTATTGTAACCAACTTGTAGTACTCTATGGTGTTCTGGTTTGTCAGGGGAAGCAGGGCCCACATGGCTCACCTAGGTGGTCGCTACCTGTTCGATGATGTTGAACACAGAACCGAATCCCAGAGCGGATCTTTCATCAGAAATGTCTCTGCGATGGGTGCGGCAATTTAGGCTGAGGTGGCAGGGCCCAGACCAGAGCAGGCAGTTCAGATTTAATCCATGCAAGTGCTGGAGCAGCTTCCAGCTACCATAGCACACTTTCAGGTGGGGAACCAAATCACAACCCACACAGCACATTCAGCACACTTATGAGCAACAAAACTCTTAGACACAGTTCAGGTAAAGTCCGGTTGCAATTTTGCAGATGTTCTGTGCAAACCTCTCAATCCGTGACTCACTTCAGTACCTGGCAGGCTGATCACTTCTGGAGCAAGTCTTCTGTCCCAAATTCGGCAATGATCACTCTCTTTCTCTTCAGGCTTCAGATCTCAAACAAAGGAATTAGAATTAAGTCCAACTTTCACATGATTTCTCACTGCAAGATGTGACAGGCAGGCCAGTGCAACCTTCCTGCCGATTCTCCTGTGCTCCTACGCAAGAGCAGCTGCTTGATGACTCGAGCTGTTTACTCTCCAAACTCCAGCTCACAACTGACTCTGCTGCAGGCAGTTCTGGGGATTTCCTCTGAGATCCAAAAGGTTTGGTTGACTGAGGGAACTGTCTGTCACAGCAAGGGCTCCCCCTCCAGATCCATTTAGGCGCCAAACCTTAAAAACTACAATTCTTACAGAAATTCAATCCCACAAGACTTCTGGGGACAGTCTTCATTTTAGGTCCCCTGAGGTTTGATTGGTCCAACTTGGCAGTCCAGAACCAAAAAGGTGGCTCTTATACAAAAAGTCCAAGCTGCAAGAGAAGGCAGGTTAAACAAACTTCTATACTATTATTAATAAGGCAGATAAACAGTGAATGAACACAGTTCCCAACACAGCTCCCTCTGCCCATATAGCAACTGCAGAATGGAGCAGAAATACCACCCACCTGGCCGGTCACGAGCCCTAAACTACTCGGACCCAGCCCAGACTAATTTCTAACACAGCATAATGACTCTGTTAAAGAGACAGACATGGAGGCTTTCTATAGCACTCTCATGCAGACACAGGACACTATCCTGACAGTGGGCATTAGGCAGCCCAGGAAGACATCTTAGTAAATCCCAATTGTTGGGGGGGGGGTTACAGGAATATTGGCAAGGACACTGGGAATGTCCCCTACTCTTTGTGAAGAGTGCCTTGGGTTCTTTTACTTCCACCTTGACACCCACCAGGACAGCACCAGGATGGGTAGAAGGGACCTCAATTTAACATCTCATCCAAAGGACAGCACATCCCAGTAGTACAGTACCCCCATAATACTGCACTCGGGTGCCAGCATTTTAGGTACAAGTCCAACCCCGGTGTGGGATGAGAACCTATGACCCTCTGGTCTAGAGGTGGATGTGCTACCAACTGGGCTACACTGACACGTTAACCTTCCATCATATGATAAGTGTTCCAATCACCTTATCTTTTCATTGCCTTATGTTGAATTTGTTCTATTTTGATATTTTCCCCTATATTATTTTTCATTTATTTTTATTTATTTTAAAGATTGGTAACCGGGAGAGGCACACTGAGCTGAGGCTCATTTCTCGGTGCGACCTGGGGGGGGAGGTGCAAGCAAGTGCAATGATACAAAATAGTGATTCAGTAAGTTCATAGACAGGCAGGTAACAGGCAGGTATAAAATTGTACATGAACGTTGTGTAGAACAACTACTCATAAGCAAATAACAGCGGGAGGGCACAAGCAGATGTGAAAAATGGTACAAAACATATACAAAATCAACAATGCATAATGCAGCATGACGGGCTGGTTATTGATGGGGCCTAGGAAGGCAGTAGGAAACTAGGGGAACCTGGGCAGATGCTAAGGTCAGAGAAAGCAGAGGACCATGCATGCTGGGGTGCAGGAACCAGGGGTGGTAGGGAAGGTACTACCTAGAGGTTAGTCAGGTTGTGAGCATGAGCAAGGGGAGGGAGGGGAGAGGTAGAGGGTTTGTTTGAAAAGGCTTAAGGAAGGCAACATGCGCAGACAAAGACAGGCAGGGAGTTCCACTCACGGGGGAAGTGGAAAGAGAAGGCTGCCTTGCCAACATTTGAGTGAGGGTGGGGTAGGGTGAAAGAATGTGGGTCACATGACCAGAGACTATAGGAGGTATGGGTGGAGGGGAATAAGAGGGAGGCAAGGTGGGGGGGAAGGAGCCAAGCCAGTATTTGGCAGTAAGAATGACGGTATGGAGGTTCCGGTGGGAAGTAAGAGAGGGGAGTGATAGCGTGGAGTAAAGGGTGTAATGACGGGTTCTGGGTGTGTGTGTTCAGGGTGAAATGACAGAAGGCGTTGAAAAGTACATCAAGTCTGGTGAGGGCTGATGCAGAAGCAGACCTGTACACAACATCAGCATAGTCGAAAAGCGGCAGGATGGTCTTGGCAAGGAGTGTCCTGCAAACAGGAAGGGAGAGGGCATCTTTGTTTCTATAGACGGCCTCAAGTTTAGGGTGGAGTTTGGAGTGAATATGGTTAACATGAGTGGAGAAATCCAAGTGACTGTCCAGCCAGACTCTGAAGTATTTGAAGGCTGGGGCTATGTCCAGGATTTTGTCATTGATGGTAGAGAAAGCAGGGGGTGAGAGGAGTTTTTAGCAACAAGAAAGCACTGCACTCAAAGCTGGTTGGGTGCGAATTAGGAGATGCCAGCCCCTGTGAACAGTCCAAAAACAACAGAATAACTTGCACTCCAAGCCAGGGGAGTGATACCCCAATGAAGGATGTCCAAGATCAGGTATTCTTGAAGAAAAAAATACTTTTATTTTACAAATACAAGCTCACTCTGGACACAATAAGCATATCTGTCCTAGGTGCCCTGGCACCTCGCCAGTTAAGGCTCCATCAGGGGGATCAGTGCAGTGAAGCATCTAGGGGAACAACAACTTAAAACAGATCATTACATGAATGGAATTAAACTGAAATCAACAAGAAGTGAAAAAGCTCTTGGGTTATGTGTTAATTCAACACTATTAAAATACACTTTACACATATCAAAACAGGTATTACTACCACTTTACAGATCATATGTTAGACTATTAATAGACAACTGATCACAATTCTGGGGGGAGGAGGGACTGAAGGCATCAAGTGTCAGAAAGCACCCTCCCACTACCTTAGTTCATTTCATAATACCTAGTGGCCACAAGTGGTACTACACGTCATAGTATCCAGACTTAAGCCATGTTCTTTGCATATCCCTGCCTTTTCCTAGTTGCACTCCTCCCCCTTTCCCTCCCCCACACTGTATCTCTTCCCTTTAAACCACCCATCCCCCTCCTCCCTGCCCACACCTATCCTCTCACTGCCCCTTTACCTAACACCATGAAAGGCCACTTAAAATCTACCTCCACTACCTGCTCTGTTCCTCCTCCTAGCACCCTGCCTCTACTCACCCCCTTTCTTATCACCCCCACTTGACACCCAACAGCTCTTCCTGCTCAGACTTGAACTCATTCATATGCTTCACCTCTCTTGCCCTCCCACTAACTTACACGTACACCGCAGCAGACTAAAACTGCACAAATCCTCTAACATACTCTTTTTCTTCTATCTACTCATCTTACTAGCAGGAGATATCCAGCCTAACCCTAGCCCGACTCCTCACTCTCCCCCAACTGTGAAAGGCCTTACCATTTACCACCTCAATACCAGGAGCTTCACAGCATTTATTGTTGTTAAATTTCATCTTGCATTTATTGGTCCATTCAACAATGTTATTAAAGTCAGTTTGAATTTGATTTGCTTCTTCATTCGTGTTTGCCCTCCCACCTATTTTTGTGTCATCTGCAAATTTGTTACAATTAGTATGTATATTTTCACGTCGGTCCCCTATAACCAGTCCAAAAATAATTGGTCCCAGTACTGATCCCTGTGGCACATCACTTGTAAGTGTACCCTCCTTGAACAGGCTACCCTTTATTCTTACTCTCAGGGTTCATTGGCTTAACCAATTTCTTATCCATTTCATGACTGTATTATTTATTCCCAGCAGTGCTATTGTTTCAATTCATTTGCTGTGTGACACTGTGTCAGACACCTTGCATAGCTCCACAAATATGAAGCTTATAGTATTTCCATTGTCCAAGTCTTTACTGATCGGTTCATTAAAAGTAAGAAGATTCGAAGTATGTGATCTGCCTGCCTTGAATTCATGCTGAAGTTTATCCATTATTCCCAGTCTTTCACACTCATTTTTCAAAATTCATTTGACTGATTTTCCATTATTTTACCCAGTGATGAAGTTAAATTAATAACCTATAATTACTTGGGGGTTTCCTTACTTCCGTTCTTATGGATCAGTGTCGCAGCTGCTGTTCTCCATGCTAATGGTATTTCCCTTGAATTTATGGATTGTGTAAATAATTTCTAACAGGGGTTATTTCTTCACTTAGTTCTTTGATTCATTTTGGACTTCGTGCCCTCTGGCACTTCAGCTTTGTCTGTTCATAAATTTCTTATGCTGAGTTTTGTTTCCTCCTCATTAATCTGATGTGTCCTTCCATGGGGGTTTGGGACATTTAGTAAGCTGCTATGTTCGTTTTGGTATACAGAGCAAAAATATTTGCTAAACTCCTCAGCTATTTCTATATCTCTGGTTAATACTTTATTTCACCTTTCATTGGTCCTTGTTGTCATTTGGCTTTTGTTTTGTATTTATATAAGTATAAAATGCTTTAATTTTTTTTGCTATTGCCTGCTTTAACCTCATGTGCATATTTAGCTTGTCTAATTTCCTTTTTCACCTCCTTTGTTATTCTTTTTAAATTATTTGCATTCCTAGTACAGGGATGTTTTTGGTTAATTCTCTATAATCTTTTTTTCCTTTTAATCATTCTTGCCACTTTGTTTGTTACCCATGGCGGTATTTTACCAATTTTATTGTAGGGTTTTCTATGTGGTACAGCTGTATGCTTTAGTTTGATTATTTTTTTATGTAATGTTTGCCAGCACTTATCAACTGAGTTCCCATTTTACTCTTTTGCCCAATCCCAGTTACTCTTGTTTTCTCTTATTCTATTGTTGTCTGCCTTGTGATAATTATAAATTATTGCCCTTCCCTTGTTGTTCAAAGGACAGGCTGCACCTCAGCATGGAGGGGTCTAGAGGAGCTTAGGGGGAGACTGGTAGAATACATGAATGGGGCCCTGCATTTAAACTGAGTTGGGGGAGTATGAGGCTAGGGAAAGCATGGAGGTCAGCAAGGAGGGGGGGACTAGCTGGCACTCTCCCACAAATGGGGGTAGGGAATAGAAAAGGGGATGGTGGAAATGGAGGGTGAGAGATCTGTAGGGTCATTTGCATGAATGTTGAAAGTCTGGGCAACAAGATTGGGACCTAGAGGCCACCATGGCAGGGGAGGACCTGGATCTAGTAGCCATCACTGAAACCTGAAGCAATGAAACTTGCATTATTTGTCTCTATTGTAAATATCTCTGTATGTATCGTACTACTTGACCTGGATTTAACCAGGTTCATCTTGTAAATGAGCTTGTTTGATGATGTTCACCTGGATAAATATTTTGATTGATTGATTGATTGATTGATTAATTGAAAACCAGGCCGGGGATTATGGCAATCCCAGGAGTTACTCTTTTCAAAAGGGATAGGGTCAGAAGAAAGGGAGGAGGAGTAGCTCTTTATATAAGGGACAGCATAGAGGCTACATAAATACAAGGGAAACGGGGGGGGGAGTGGAGGTACTGTGGGTCACTCTGGAGAGAAGGAATGTGTCCATTATCCATACAGGAGTGATATACAGACCTCCAGCACAGACGGAAGAAGTGGATGGGGAAATGCTGGAGGCATTCCAAAGGCTAGCCTGTAAAGGAGAGTTGTTGATGATGGGAGACTTCAACCTCCCTGATGTGGAATGGCGACTCCTAGCAGTGGCAACTTCTAGGAGCAGGGATATCCAGGACTCCTTGTAGGGGGTGTTCCTCAGGCAACTGGCAATGGAACCTACTCATGGAGAAGCATTACTGAACCTAGTGCTGAGCGGTGATAGTATTGCTGACATCACAGTGATGGACCCCCCTGGGGACACATTATCATCATAGGTTGCGGTTTGCTATAAAAACTAGGTTTGCACCAAGCTGCACAAGGACAAGGGTCATGGACTTCAGGAGAGCTGATTTCAAGAGAATTGGGAGAATGCCTCAGGGATGCCCTGGCAAGGATAGGGAACTAGGAGGAGTCAAAGACCAGTGGGCAAAGGTAAAAGAGGGCATAGAAAGAGCTAGGAATCTCTGTGTCAGGCAAGTCTGCAAGGGCAAGAGGAAAAGGAGACCACTATGGTTCTCTAGAGAGCTAGTGGAAACAATAACATTTAGGAAGTACAAAAAGACACAGAAGGAAAAGGATAGGATAAATTATCAGGAAAAACAAAGGAACGCAGGGAAGGCAGTGTGGAGAGCAAAGGCACAAACAGAGGAGAGTTAATAAAAAAGGCACGGGGTCATAATGTCACAGATGATACCACGCATATGACCACCATGCAGAAAGAAACAGCATGCAGCAATGACAGAAAGCTGTTCTTTTGCTTTGCCCCCACGCCTAACATAATCAACTCCAAGGGGGTATGAACACTGGGGCAAGAAATGAAAAAAAAAAATAACCTAAGAGATTCCCTAGCAGGGAATCAAATGGTGATTTCCCCAACCCATGCACTGCAGGGTCAGATGCTCTAGCCACTCTACCATGGGAGTGGCTTAACTGAGCACTTGACTGGCTGTGGCTACATATACTTCCTCTTTCCTGGTGAGCGACAGGGGATAGTGATATTATCACTTCACTGATATTCCTGTCGCTCTACTCCCCTATGTGCTACCTGTAATGCGCTCCTGCTATACATGGGTTAGTGTGCACCATTATCACCCGGTACCTTGCCCAGTCAATAAAAAAGGGGGATAAACCCATCTGTAGATATATTAGCAAGAAAAGGAGAACCAGTAGGGGGATAACAAGGATACAAGGTGAAGGGGGTGTCTGTGAGGAAGGGGACTAAGGGAAGGCAAACATGTTGAACAGATACTTTTGTTCTGTATTTACAATAGAAGGGGTAGGTGATGGGCCAAGGGTAAAGAGCACAGGAAAAAATTGGTAGGGAAGTGGACACTAGTCCTCAGGTTGCTAGAAAATTCAAAAGTTGACAAGGCAATGGGACCGGATGGGGTTCACACTGGGATGCTGAAGGAGCCCAGAGAGGTGCTGATTGCACCCCTGACAGAGCTGTTGAACTCATTGCTTGAAACAGGGGCAGTTCTGAGGGACTGGAGAAGGGCAGATGTGGTCCCACTTCACAAAAGTGGGAATAGGGAGGAGGCAGGAAATTACAGATCTGTCAGCCTGACTTCAGTAGTGGGCAAGGTTATGGAATCACTGTTGTTGAAGGAAAGGATAGTGGAGTACCTCAAAGCAAGTGGATTAAAGGGTCAAAGGCAACATGGTTTCACAGTGGGGAGGTCTTGCCAGACAAACTGGATTGAGTTCTTCTACTGGGTGACCAGAAAAGTGGATCAGGGTGGAGTGGTGGATGTGATATAGAAACACAGAAACATAGACTTTGATGACAGATAAGGACCGCTTGGCCCACCTAGTCTGCCCATTTCCCTACCTACTGGATAAGCTGCAGATCCTAGTTAATCAACAGCCTATTCCTTCCTACCCCCAAAAGAATTGCCTTATGTCTGTCCCATGCATTCTTGAATTCTCCCACTGTTTTAGACCCCAGAACCTCCTCAGGAAGGCTGTTCCATGCAACTACCACCCTCTCTGTGAAAAAATACTTCCTCACATTGCCCCTGAGCTGTCCCCCTTCTATCTTCAAATGGTGTCCCCTTGTTCATGACTGGATTTCAATAAGGCCTTCAACAGCATTCCACACAGAAGACTGATGAACAAGCTGACCTGTCTAGGAGTGGGACAGAAAGTAATAAACTGGATAAGAAGTTGGTTGAGTGGCAGGAGTCAGAGGATGGTGGTAAATGAAGTCCACTTGGGAGAGGGCAGGATGACCAGCAGGGTGCCTCTGGGGTCAGTGCTGCACCCAGTCCTCTTTAATGTATATATCAGTAACATTGCAGAAAGGCTAGAAGGGAATATCTACCTTTTTGTGGATAACACAAAAATCTTCAACAGGGTGGATACACCGGGGGAGTGGAAAAAATGAGGAATGGTTTGTGGAAGTTAGAGGAATGGTCAAGCATTTGGCAGCTGGGCGTCAATGCTAAAAAGTGCAAAATCATGCAGTTGGGGCACAGAAACCCGAGGGCTATGTACCATATAGCAGGAGAGATACTGGCAACCACCAAACAGGAAAGGGACCTGGAGGTAATCATTTCTAATGACCTGAAAGTAACCAAGCTGAGTGAAAAGGCAGTGAAAAAGGCTTGTAGAATGCTGGGGATGCATAGGGAGGGTTATCACCAGTAGGAAGAAGGAGGTAGTGCTGCCCCTGTACCAGTCACTGGTAAGACCACACCTTGAGTACTGTGTCCAGTACTAGAGGTCCCACCTCCGGAAGGACATAGATATGGTGAAGGCAGTACAGAGGTAGGCAACCCAAATGGTGCAGGGACTGCATCAACAGCCCTATGAGGAGAGACTAAGAGAGCTGAATATGTACTCACTGGAGGAAAGAAGGGAAAAGTAGGATGTTACAGAAGCATTTAAGTGCATAACAGGTATTATTAGGGTACAGAAGGGTAGCATTTTCTGCAGAAAGGCAGACTCAAGGACAAGGGGTCACGATATGAAGCTGGAGGGAGGAGGCTCAGAGGAGATGTGAGGGAATATTTCTTCACAGAGAGGGTAGTGGAGGCCTGAAATGGTCTTCCAGCAGAGGTGGTAGGTGCCAAAACAGTGGTAGGATTCAAGCATGCATGTGACAGATACAAGGGGACCTTGGAAGGAACACAAGGAGTGGGGATGACCAGAGATTGTGTAAGGGCTGCGGTGGCACAGTAGGCAGGGAAATGGGCAGAAAGGATGGGCCAAAGAGGCCTTTATCTGCCGACAACTTCTATGTTTCTATGTTTGGTACAACTGCTTCCATGCATATCTCAGTCATAGCATGGGCACTTGTGCATAAAGGTTCTCTACATTTATACTGTACTTTGGAGTTTGGGTTCGTGAATACTTGGTTTAAAATATGATTCCCCCTAGTTGGAGTTGGTTACACGTCAATACCATTAAAAATTAAACAGCATAGCAAAAAACAGGGCAGACAAAAACATGCAAGGCAAAACCACGTCCCTGCACAACAGCTAAGGGAAAAAACCTCGCACACTACCCACCCATACAGCAGCACCTTGTTTTTCACACATATTCCTTTTTCACTACTAAGTCACTTCTCAAAAAGATTTACTATTCTAACACCGTGCCACCATGGACCATCACTCAAGTGAAATTCACCCTCATACAGCACAAACCAGACAGCAGCACCTTCCTTTTCACACATATTCCCTTTTCACAACTAAGTCCCTTCTCGTATTGATTTACTAGTCTAACACTGTGCTGCCATGAAGCGCCACTCATGTGAAATTCATCCTCAGGCAGCTCTCTGATACCACACGATTCCAGCACCCCATAACTATGCGGTCTCACATAAATGCTATTTTCCACACCTTGGTCTTCTGTCTTGTGACATAAATATTATGTATTCTTGATCATGCTCCTTTGTTCCATGTGGACATGACGTGATACCACTGGAGATCTAATAATCTGGGTTGGGCTGTTTTCATTTATTGTGTGTATTAATAAATTGTCTTTTTCTCCACAGGCCTCCATTATATCCCACTTTATATTTGGTTGGTTAAAATCACCAGTTATTAGTACTTGTCCTTTGGCGGTGTTTTCATTTATTACCCTTGTATATCCCATATGCCCTTCTTTACTCACTTTTGGTGGTATGGTACACTGCAGTTTCCAATAATAAGTCATTCAGGCTTTATATTTTCAATTACAACCCCCACAGATTCACTGTTATATTCTGTTATTATTTCTTTTATTATTAACTTATTATTCAGGTAAGTTGCCACACCTCCCTTTTTCTCTTTCTTGTCCTTATGGAAGAGATTATATGCACCATAAATTAAAAGTTATAGAATGAGATTAAATCAGTAATAAATTCACTAGATTCAAAGCATATTTCAAACAATTGTGTTTTCGGGCATATCTTGAACAGGGCCAGGGACACAGCATCTCTTACCTCCAAGGGAAGGGCATTCCAGTGAATTGGGGCAGCTACTCGGAATACCCTATCCCCAGAAGATTTTAAATGAGCTCAAGAAACAGATACAAGGCCTTCATCCACTGACCGAAGGTGGTAGCCAGGAGTGTATGAGGTCAGGAGGTCTTTCAGGTAGCCTGGACTGAGAGTATGCAGGGCCTTGTAAGTTAACAAGCACAGCTTGAGGTTGATGCACCGGTGCAGAATACAGAGAACTGGCATGATATTCTCAGACTGGGAGGTACCAACCTGGCTGTCGCATTCTGCGCCACCTGCAAGTGATGCAACAACTTCGTGAATAGCCCATGGTAAAGAGTGTTACAGTAGTCTAGCCTCGACGAGACCAGAATGTGCACAAGTGTTGGTTCAAGAAAGGGCTTGATCCGGGAGATGTTATGAGGATGGAAAAAGCCACTGCAGACAACAGCCAACACCTGGTGTTCTAATGTCAGCTTGGAGTCCACAATGACCACCCAGATTCCTCACCCTAACTACAGCTTCCAGTGCAACACCATCTAAATGAGGTAGAATAACACTGCTACTCATCGCTGATGAAACAAACTGAACTGGCTCCACCAGTAACATCTCTGTTTTTGATGGGTTCAGTCTTACCAGCTGGCCGCCATCCAATCCTGAATTTCCCTAAGGCACTCACTCAGTTCTGAGACAACCGCCCTATTATCAGGTGCACAAGACACTTACAGCTGGGTATCATCGGCACAGCAATGAAAACCCAGGCCATAACATGAAATGATCTCCCCCTCCAATGACAACATATACACAGAGAACAACATGGCAGCCAGAATCGACCCCTGAAGCACACCACAACAGAGTACAGCACTGCTTGAGATGAAAGAGCCAAGTGCCATCCGCTGCACCCTGCCAGATAAGTAGGGCACAAACTACCATAACATCATCCCTGCAAGTCCTACATATTGCTTAAGATGAGCCACCAGCCCCCTATGGTCCACTGTGTCGAAATCTGAAGAAGGGTCAAGCAGAAACAAGATGGAGTTATGTCTGCAGTCCCTTGCTAGGGAGGAGGTCATGGTGCACCCTGACAGGAGCTGTTTCCATACTGTGGGGAGGCTGGAAGTTGGACTGAAATGATTCATAGATGTCACATTTCTCCAGATGTTGTTCCAGCTGCACTGCCACCACCTTCTCAGTCAACTTTCCCAGAAAGGAAAAGTTCAAGACCGGCCTGTAATTTGAGAGAATGTCAGGGTTCAGAGATGTTTTTTTAAGAAGAGGTTTTACTGCCACCCTTTTCAAAGTGGAGGGAAAAATCCCCTCCCTAAGAGAACACCCAAACATCTCCACAAAAATTGAACTGAGTGATCCCCACCACTCTAAATGAGGCTGGGTCAGCCCAGGGTCCAGTACACAGTAGGTGGGGCACAATCTGGCATCTACCTGGAGAATATCTTTTTCCCAACACTGGCTCAAACTCCTCCCATAAAGATGAAGCACCCCGACCATCAAAGTCTGGGTACTATTGTCTGGTGAGAGGATATCCCAGCCCAGATAGAGAGGACAGAAAGAACTGAGTAAACCATCTCACTAATCTGTGGAAGAGGCCATATAAGAATGCAGACAGGTAGGATTTAGCAATCTGTCCACAATACTGAAGAGCTGAGCTGATTGGATCTCTCCAGCAGCAATCACACATGACAGGAATGCTGACTTTTTCAGAGTGATTAGCCACTGATACTCATCGTATTGAGATCTCAATGCCAATTTGTCCTCCTCTGTGTGGGGCCTTTGCCAACAGTACTCCAACCTCTGCCCCTTTGTCTTCAACCTCCTCAGGTCACTATTGAACCATGGTGACCTGTGGCGGGAAGTCAAAGAGTGGACATGGAGAGGTGCTAGGGAGTCGATAGCAATGGCAAGAGCAATATTGTAGCCATCCTCCATGGCCTCAGCTCCCATCACACAAGCTGTCTCCATGCTCGAGATGTCCACTGCCGTCAGGAGACCCTGAGAGACATGTTAACACTCCTGAGGTGTGTGCTGAGACTCTAAGCTGCAGGTCAAGTGCTCCTCTACACACACCGGGGGAAGTCCCTATATCTGCAAACAAACACAGCACCAAAGCTTGTGTTGTTGCACTCAGAACTTGCATGGTATTAAAATTGTTGGCTTAGAGAATGCTGTACCATGGATTTGTTCTTATTGATAGGCATGGCAGCTGACCTGGTTCATTCAATCTAAGAAAAGCATTTATGGTGTCCATCTTGACCCACTTTAATCTCTGTTTCTTAAATGATGTTACCACAATCTACCAGAGACAGAAACATAGGGGTTACATAGTCCTATTTCACCTGTATCATAGGGGTTGCAAAGCCCTAGTTCAGCAGTCACAGGGTAACAATACCCTACTTCTACTGTACTGTAGGGGCTGTGAAGCCCCATTTCATATTGGATTACAAAACTAAATTCCTTCTGCATCAGGGGTTACAAAGCCCCACTTCACCTGTACTATTGGGATTATGAAGCCCCAGTTCAGTAGCATCATAGGGGTTACAATGTTGCATTTCAGCAGTATCATAAGGGTTACAATGTTGTATTTCAGCACTATTATAGGGGTTACAATGTTGCATTTCAGCAGTATCATAGGGTTTACAAAGCCCCATATTAGGAGAATCACAGGGTTTACAAAGTTCCATATCAGTCATATCATAGAGATTACAAAGCCTCATATCAGCAGTAGCATAGGGGTTACAAAGCCCCATATCATCAGTGTGATGCTTGGACAGCTGGTTCTGATCACTGTATCATTTTTTGTAATATAAAAATTAGTTATGGACTGTCTGTCATGAGAGGTACTGAGAAATCTGGTGCTCTTGGAGTGACCTTGCTCCCCCCAGGTTTCGGCTGAAAGATGAAAGCCATGAGAAAATGCTGAAACAGCATGTGAGATCTCACACATGCAGGTTTTAGATATAAGGTGTTACCTGGAAGGCCTGAAGCTAATTACAGGCTGGAAGAGGCTTGAGTTGGGCATATCCATTTTATGACGTTTCAAGAGGAGGAAACCAGGTTTAGTAAACTGGTGCAAAATCATAAATGCTGATGTCTGTGTGAGAGGGGAAACTGATCAATAGATCAAATAAATGTCATTTGAAGAACAGGAGTTATGCTGAGGTTGCAGAATTTAATACTTGGAAAAGACAGCCTGTTTTTATATAGATATATTTTTATATATTCTGACAGGGAGGAGCTAGGTGACCTCATGCAAATAGATGGGGAAAATCAGCTTTTAAACATTATTCTGTTTTTCTTCAGAGACACTTCTGTCTAGACTCTGACAAAGAAACATCTTTGGCGCACTTTAAGCAGGTATTTAAAGAGACAAATCTAATTACTGTAGTAGGCATTGCACTGTTTAAAACCTTGTTCTTTTAAAAGATTTGTATGTCTTGTGATATAATAGTTCTGTATTTTGTGTTTTACATATTGTTATCTATTTTAGTAAAACTCTTTTTAGAGCATACATGGTCTGTCTTTGATTTTCTTTCATTTGCAAGAAAAGTATATATGGTTATAGCTGACACTAGGCATAAGCTTGAATGGTGATACCAAACTGGAAAGAGAAGCACTTTAAATCGGAGGTCTTTATAAAAGTTTTTAAGGGCTCATTTCTGTACACCCGGTTAGGTGCCCATAGGCAAAGATATCTGGCCCCCTGAAGACAGAATTAGCTGAGGCTGTGCATTGGCTACGCTAGCAATAGGTTCACAGTTTGAATCCCTCCAAGACTGGAGACCAAAGGTTGATCCAAACTCACAAAACAGACAAGAGGGTTACCTTGTTCTGTTAAACTGTTCACAAGACTGCGCTTGGAGGTTGGCACTTTGGGAGTAGAGGGCTGACCTGCTGAGTGGGTTTGTGACAATCAGCATCACAGGGTTACCCAGTTCCACTTCAGCAGTATCATAGGGGTTACAAAGCCCCATATCTGCAGAGTCACAGGGTTACATGGTTTCATTATAGCAGCATCATAGGAGCACAAGATTCCATACCAGCAATATCATAGGGTTTACAAAGCCCATATCATCTGTATCATAGGGTTGACAAAGCCCATATCAGCAGTATCATAGGGTTTACAAATCCCCATATCAACAGTATCATGGGGTTTACAAAGTCTCATATCAGCAGTATCACTGGGGTCACTGAGCCTCATATCAGCAGCATCATAAGGGGTTACAAAGCCCATACCAGCAGTAGCATAAGGGGTACATACCAGCAGCATTACTGGGGTACACCATTCTGTTTCAGCAGTATCATAGGGGTTGCAACGTTTAATTTCAGCAGTATCATAGGGGTTGCAAAGTTTAATTTCAGCAGTATCATAGGGGTTGCAAAGTTTAATTTCAGCAATATCATAGGACTTGTAAACACTTTTGTATGTGCCACATTTTGTATATTGCTCAACTCTAGGGGAAACACTTTATGGGGTTTCTAAGGGGTTCCAGCTATCAACATCAGAGATTCAATCCCAGTGTCCCTGAATGGTATGTTGCTTATGATAGCCTTCAGAACAAAGGACAAATCATGTTTTTTTTCTTTTTTCTCAACATGAATCTACAGACCATAACCTTAAAAAGGGGATATTGTTACCTTGACTGGCATCTTTATTGATCGCCTGAGTTGTCTGTATCAAATAGATTGCCAGAGTGCTGTTTTTCCAGGCCTTTTTTGCAGCATTACTGGTTATTTTATATGCGTGTAAATGCTCTGTGCATATTTTATTAGGCTGTTCCTGGCCTGCCATTAAAATACCAGTTTACATCTGGTATTTGCATTCAAATCTAGGATGCCCTTCTTGGTAATTTTTTTTTTTGTTAGATATGTTGCACAGTGCTATGTGGCACCAAATGGTAGGGGACTACTCGGCGTGCTAGTTGTCCAGGTTTGTGCTCTGAGCCTATAAAATCAGGTGCAAAGGCTGGCTGGGGATGGACTGAATTTCTGATCAGTTTCTTCTGCCCAGAGGAGGGCTCAGTTATCCTACTCCATTGCTGAACTGGCTTGTCCACGCAGTGGTGGTGCTACTGCTTGCAATGCTGGTGACCCAGGTTCCGGAATGAGCCAAGGTTATGCGGGGCTGGCAGGGAGGAGGTTTGAGCATCCCAGCAGATGCTTTTCTCCTCTAGTGAGGGAGGGTGGGTATCAGGTGTAGCCATGTGAGCACCCCCTGGCTGACCACAGGCAGTACTGCACAGTGGTGCTGCGGAAGAGGGAGGGACGTCTGCTGGTGCTGCATGCTGCACATGCTTGGACAGCCTCACTGCCAGCATTCCTGGGGCTGGGAAAGAAAACAGGAAAATCCTCAGCTACTGCATGATAGTGCTGGTCCCATGCAGGTCCCACATGCTCGACTTCAGCTCCCTCTTCACCTGGATTCGATGTCTGCCGGGGGTTTAGCCCACCCTTGTGGCCCCATCATGGAGGGCAACCCGCTAAAGAAGGAGACAAGGGTAAGTCCAGCTGGAAAGGTGGCTGATGGGAATGGAGGCACCAGCAGAAGAGAGCTGGTCAGAGAGTAAGGGGCATTAAACCCTAATTAAATAAAAAATCTTACTCCATTTCTGTAGGGGCCAGTCAACCCACCTCTGGTCTAGAATGCTCATGAGGTCCCTTGCCAGAAGAGGTCTGGTTCACGAGGTAGGTGGTGCAGGCCAGTGGTGGAACAGGATTTGGGATGGGGGCAAGAGCAGCCAGACTAGAAAAGGTAGGGGAAGCATCTGGGGTTGAGGAAAAAAGTGTGAATTAAAAGGAAAAAGAATCCAGAAAGATTCTAAAAGGTTATTATTTTTTAACCTCTTTTCAAGCCTAGTAAATTACATGGATTTGCATAATAATTACACGGAAATAACTCATTTGCATTCAGGAGTTAAGGACTGTTTTTTTTTAGTTGCAACTTTTAGAACCTGCCAGGTTTTGTGTGTTCTTGAACCAGTTCTGTTCATCCCTACTCAGCTATGCCTGAGTATCACAAGAATTGATCATCAAATTGTTTGCACAGCTCTGATATATGAGAGGTGGTGGAAATGCAAAAGTAGTAAGGCTTCTGACCACCTGCTGCTCAGTTTGTCAGCTCAGAGTAGCTGTTCAATACGGCAGACATCTTGAGACACAGTCTGAAAGCACCCCCATGGAGGGCCCTGCTGCAGTCACCTTCTCATTTCTTCCTGCCTACTTTAATAAACAGTTTTTCTTTTGTGTGTGTGTACTTAGAAATGAAGCCTTTAGACAAGTGGACAGTAGACACAGAAAACCAGAAAGGCAGAGCCAGCTTTAGTTATGGGCCAGATTGTGAGTGGGCTCCTGGCCCTTCCGTATGTGCGGAGGGCCAGAAAACACCACAGAGTGTCCTCTACATGCAGTATGCACACTATTGGGGCACTCCATGGCAGCCACAGTGTGGAATACATAACCCACTGCACCCGATTCCAGCCCACTTGAGTGACTACATGTGCAGGCAGGTCCGGGTCAGTGCAGGCATATGCCACATTCCCAAAACATTCTCCACAATGCAGAGTGTTGACAGAAGAAACGGCTGCTACATCTGCCTGGGGCAGCATTAGTAGCAATGCACTCCCCTCCACATGACCATATATCTCTCATCTAGGCCCAATCGGCCCTTCTTCCTCCATTCCCCAGCCCTAGGAGCCTCCATGGTGGGCTGGAGCTTAACCTGCACTGGCCAGTGTGACTACACAAATTAATCCAAACCTGGTTGGGATATGGCAGTTCAGGAGGACTGCTGTATTACAACATTGCCTGCCCCCTGCATAGGCAGGGATCCACTGAGGAAGGGGCACAGGCATCTGTTTAGATGTCCCTGCTCCAGTCCGGCTCCACCCACCCTAGGCTGCCATCCCCCAGCCACAACATGCAGCTCCACACCAGCAGAGCATGGTGGGTGGGTGTTGTGCAGACAGACATTGGTAGGCACAGAGCCATAGCCAGACTGCACTCAATTCAAGTGTATCCTTGCCACCTATATGGATCAAGCCCATTGGGGGAACTGCGTAACCAAACAGGGCCCAGGAGCAGTGAAGGCTCCAAGAAGCTTCAGGTGTCCAGTTGGCCTCATCTTCCTAGTTCGCTGTTTCCAGGTAGTGTTCTCAAAAATGTATTGCTAGTTGGGGTCTCTCCTCATACCTGACAGATGACATTCTAATTCTTCGGTAATGAAAACACACACATGCACAAGCACATACACACACACACACACAGACATACCCACACACACACCTCTCCTAAACTGAACAGGAAAACATGCAGAAGGAACTGCAGCAATCTGGATGTTTCTTCTGGCCTAATAAGTAACACGGTTTTCATGGGGCCCTGCATCTCTAGGGCCAGTGCTGCATGTTGTGAGGTATGCCAGAGACTGTAGCACCTCTGTGGGGATTCCTCAGCCTTCAGGGGTCCTGATGCAGCTGAACATTGTGCACTGTGGCACTGTCGACTGTATATCCTGAGCAAAACAAATAAAACATGAGCGGACTTTTCCCTGGCACCATAACATCAGCAGATTTTGTGCAGGAGGAAGGGCTGTAATGCACCCCCCCACGGTTGCATCTAAATGGACTGCTTTCATGTGACTTCAGACCCATCCAGTCAAAGCAATACCACTGACAGATGTTGCCTTTAATTGTTGCTTTGAGAGGTATAAATTGGTTTGGACAATATTTAATTAGAGACCAATAAATCAATGGTAATTTTCCATTGCTTTTAAAGTGGCTGGTCATTTGATTCCCGGTGCCTGCAGAAGGCTAATGCAATTTGGAACCTTTTCTACAGGTTCTACAAGCTGATAACACAACTCAAGATTTGAGTAGTTAATGTTTATAAAGTTGTAAGAATCCCTTTATTTAATTTCAGGTAGAGTGAGCAAAATTGTTAAAACTTTCTTTGAGAAGAATGGGCTTCACAATCCATGTGACTAAATATTTCGGTGAGCTCTTATTCTGAATTACAGTTACAGGGCAAGTGAACATACATTGCAGCTCTGTGAAATGGAAGAATTGTGATAGCCCCTTTCATAAACACTATTCCAAAGTACTTTACAAGTCATGAGCAGTTGGTAGTGGCCATTAGATGAGTTCAGAAAGGCTAAGAGGGATAGAGGGAGGCTATGGGATGCTTGTAAAGGTAGAAAAGAGAGAAGAGAGAAAGAAAGTAAAGCAAAGAGGGCCTGATTTTCAAAACGGGCCATTTTTTTATGACAAATAATAGAAAAACACTTTTTAGAATAATCGAGTATGAAAATTTGCAATGTCAGTGGCTCATCAGGTAGCACACTCGCCTCTGAGGCTGGGAGATCAGAAGGCTATGGGTTCTATCCCCACTCCAGGCACTTGGGTTAATATCCCAATACTGACACTGCAGTGCAGTATGAGGGGGTTTCTGGACTCCTGAGGTGCCGTCTTTCAGATGAGATGTTAAACCGAGGTCCCATCTGTCTGTTCTGGTGGTAGTTCAGGTGGATGTTAAAGATTCCTTGACACTTTTTGAAAAGAGTAGGGGAATTTTTATTAAGAAAAATGGACTTCATTACAGCAAAAGAACAATAAATGTAACACAAAAACCATGCTTACAGACCTCAAACAGTACAAAAAGTACAGAATCATACGTGCAATAATTAAACAATATTCACAGTATCATTAACTCAATGTATTCTGAAGATTACTGATTTTTAACACCAGTGCTCACAATATACCCACAAATGTGTCAATTTAGCACCATCACAATGCGCCATATCATTTTGCATTAATTTTTGTAATGCTTTCTTAATATTTCTTAAGACTTCAGCTTGCAAAACCACTTTCTGCTGTAAGCCCCAAATGCACCTCGCTTGCCATTTATAATATCTGATTATTGCTAATATTACATATATGGTGTCTTAGTGATATTTACCCACTAATCCAAAACTGGAACTGGATATTATAATCGTATAATCTAATTTAACAAATAGAGGCTCGTTCCATTCTGGTGCCCTGACTCACTATAATACCACCAACAGCTTAATCTGGTTCTAGGGCAGGTGGCATTAATCTGTATCCTCCTCCTCCCCTGGATCGTGCCTGAAAATAGGCAGAATCTGCCTCATGCACTTACCAGGTCAACAAAAACTAAATAAATAAATAAAATAAATGAATAATGATAGCATTTATAAACATAGGGTATTAAAAAAAAAACAGGGACTGCACCATTATTTAATAATAAAATACAATTCTCCTTAATATTGGCTATAAAAACTTTTACGTGGTAATGCATGTAAATTATGGCTTCTGTAGCCAGGTGAGAAAGAGAGAAAGAGACTCTCAGAGCAAAGAAAGATAGGCAGGAGAGGAAAGGAATGTTCCAAACCGAGATTTGAAAAGGGATTGTGGAATCAGTTTGATGAAGATGAAGATGGAGGATATTTCAGACGTGAGGAGCAATGAAGCTGAATAAGCGCCTCATGGCAATGAGGAAGAGGGAGGGAGGGAGCAGGGTAAGGAGGGAGGCTGACGAGCAGTGAAGAGAGCAAGAAGTCGAGAATCAAGGCTGCCTGCGGGCATACACTAGCATACGGCCTGTATACCCTCCATGTAATGTTTGTATTGTACCTCAGTTGACATGGAACCTTTGTAAAAGAGCATTGGCTCAAAGGTACTTGTAATCCTAGACTCCAAATAAATAAATGAATAAAATGATAACTGTGAGAATCAAGGCTGCCTGCAGGCATACACAAGTATGCGCCCAATATACCCTAAATTACGATAACTGTGAAAATCAAGGCTGCCTGCAGGCATACACAAGTATGCGCCCAATATACCCTAAATTACGATAACTGTGAGAATCAAGGCTGCCTGCCGGCATACACAAGTATGCGCCCTGTATACCCTAAATTACGATAACTGTGAGAATCAAGGCTGCCTGCAAGCATACACAAGTGTGCACCCTGTATACCCTAAATTACAATAATTGTGAGAATCAAGGCTGCCTGGAGGTATACACAAGTATACTCCCTGTATACCGTAAATTATGATAACTAGAGCACTGGCTTTAAGCTGGGACCATGCTGTGGGCAATCCTTCATGACTGCTCTACTGCAGAAAATATATTTTCAAAAGTTTGCAAATAACTTTTAATGGTTTGGGTGCAGCCCTAGGGTGTAGGGTGAGATCAAGTCAGAGAAGTACAGTATGATGGAGAGTTTTAAAGACCGAGTCTTCATTTAAGTAGTGTACATGCTGCTTATACGAAGCATGTTGGTTCATTTGTGACAAGTTGCTGCATAAATGGGTGCCAAGAAGATCCCTGTCGTATGCTCTAAAACTTGCAGTCAGCCTTGTTCAGAATCCCCAAACTAGATCCAAGTGTTGCCACGGAGCTACCCAGGTGACCTGTTTTGGGGGAGCAGCCGCAGTGTACCACATGCAGGATGCCAAGTCAGGGGGTGCATACCCTATACCAGGGGGAACCGTGCTGTTATAATGTGCATGCACTCCCCTGGTGCAGGGTTGTTTGGGGCTGGGAGTACCCTTCCCAAAAGAACTTGGCCTGTGCCCTGTCCACCATCACATTGTAGTATCCTGAGTTTTGTGTTGGGGGGGGCAAAGAAGCAGTGATCAATGTATTCTGTGATTTATTTAAAAAAAAAATCTTCCTGTGGGTTACAGCAGTCCTGGCTGTGGATGGCTGTATCCCATGATCACTTGCTGCTGCGATGCAGCTTTTCCACTTCGTGAATGGACTAGAACTACAGTCAAATGCAGCAAAGTAGCATTTTTTCATTGATGCCCATCACTCTCATTATCACTTGAGACAGTGTACCATTGTTGCCTGTGTGAATATGGCCTCAGTTAATTCATATGAACCCACGTAAAGCAGCAGTATTTATTGTCACCATGTAGTATTTTTCAGCAATAATGTTTTTCTGGAGGAAAAAAAAAACATCAATGTACCAGTGTTTCTTTTCATTTTCTTTCACTCCTGCACTGAGATATGGGATTCTGAAGTTCCTGCTCCCATGCCGTACCCACCATGAAACAATCAAATATCTTGGTGTTGTTCTAGGCTGTTTACAATCAGAAATGTGTGGTAGCATCATCCCAATATGTCCCCAGTATGAATCAAGTCTGCAGCACATTCCAAAAGTGACCTTATTGCAAGGGATTTTTTTTTTTTTCACCTTCTGTGTACTCCTCAGGCAGCCGCAGGCAGGGCATTCCACCCCTACCAGCCACCTAGCCCCATTCCCCCATGGATTCCCCCCATGGTGGGGCAGGAAGGGGAAGGTCTGTTCTCCCCCTTCTCAGGACACAATCCAGATTGGGGCAATTACAGGTGGTACGGTGGTGAAGCAGGACACTGGTCATCTGGCAGGGTTTCATGGAGCTTGCTGTCACCCTACCTTTTCCCACTTTCCATCCCTTCCCCCTCGCAGCTATTAATGCAAATGTGTGGATGCATGCACGCATCACGTGGCCAAGCTCTTACCTCCCTAACTCCATTGCTGCCACCTGACCTCCACTAGGAGGCAGCCAAGGAGCAGGACGACTCCCCCCCATCTCAGAGAGAGGAGAGCGGTCATTGGCTGCTCGATCCTCTCGCTCCTCTGCTGACCCCTGGCAACCTGAGCTAGCTCCTGAGCCCGGGTCATTGGCGTGGCATCCAGCGCCTCAACCCTTAGCACTACTGGGCTGGCAATGGAAGAGATTTTTTAAAAATTGTGAGTGGCAACCATCTTTAAAGAACACCGTCTCTGGTGCCTTTTACAACACAGTATGAGCTCCCTTAACTGCCTGGGAGTTGTTATTACAGACTTGCCAGGGATCTGTTTTAGCAGAATTTTGTGATTTTTTTTTGGTGTTGCCCCCTATTATTTATAAAACAGCTGTATAACAAATGTTGTTATTAATGACTCAAGTCTTTAAAAAAAATATATTTCCCCATGCTTAAACCTGCCCTGCTAAGACAGTATAAGCTCCCTTACCTGCCTGGGTAAGTTTTAGCAGACTGATCATTTTTGTTGTTGCCCCTTCGGCAGGGAAGGGATAGTAAATTGCCCCCAAGGGACCAGACAAATGATCCCTTCTTCTTCTTACATTGCGGGCCATGCCACCACACTCCAAAGTTTTGTGACGTGTGTATGGAGAACATGGGAGCATGCACAACACGAGCCAATGGGGACATGCTTTTTCTAACATTTTAGGTTTGCTGCACATGTGCAACAAACCCTTTTTTATGAGTGGAAGGGGATTTCAGAGGTGTGTCTCTGTGAGCCTATTGCAGTTAAAAACTGTAGGGGCGAAGCAGTCTAGACCAATAACCATGCATTTTAACTGTGACACCAGTTTTCTTTGGCTGAATGCACTTCAAAAGAACCAAGCCAATAAATTAGAGGGCTTCAGTCCTGTGATGTAAATGAAGCTATGCAACAAACAGCTGATGGGCTGTCAACACCAGTAGCTTGTCACTAAAATCTGCAGCAGGGACAAGCTGACCAGACTACATCAGAAAATTGAGGGGAGATCTACAGAAAGTTTGAACCGTTTTGTGCCAGGCTTTATTATTTTATTACTGTCAAAGGTTTTCCTACTTCTGCCTAGTCTGTAGGCAGTTTGAAACTGCCCATGATGTCTCAAATTACAACCTTTTTTTTCTCTCCACCAGCAAATGTATATTGCAAACAATGCTAACCTAGGCAAATACACATATTCATTCTAAACTTTTTGTGTCTAGATTACATGAATGCTATTTGAAAGGTGAACCATACTTATAGAACTGTGGGTATATGGATGTCATCAACTTTTGCAATCCTCTCCTGCCCCTCCCCCTTATTTCTTTTTCCCCCACTTCTCCTCCCAAAACTCTTATGTTACCCATCCCCATGCCCTAGTCATTGATACTCCTCCCCTATATGCTACCCTTATCCCTCCTTTTTTAGCTCTTGCATTAGAGATGCAGTGAAATGTCATTTCACCGGTGCACTTCTGGTGAAATCACACATTTTGCAGTGCAAAATATTTTGCGAAATTCCCCACATTCCACAAAATATTTCCTGAGTGTGAAATGCGAAATTTCTCCCGCGAAATGTGGCATTTCACTGTCAGAATGTGGCATTTCACCAGCGACTGGCAGAATTCTCTTGCGAATGGTGAAATTCCACATTTCACTAGCGGAATTTCGCACTCACGTAAATATTTCTCATGGTGTGTGAGTTTTGCAAAATATTTTGCAGAGCGAAATTCTGCAGTTTCGCACAACACTATCTTGCATATATTCCAAGACCTGCCCTGATCTGAGTGATGCATAGATCTTAACATGGTTATGATATTACATGTATTGAAATTCAATAAAAAGAATAACTGGCAGATCCCTAAATGTAATTTCTTTTTTCTTATGCACAACTGCTTTCCTTGACATCCCTCCTGCAGTGATCCCAGTATTTGCCTTCTGTCCACGGTGCTCCTCTTCACCAGCTCTCTCTCCTAGCCTCAAGGCAGCTATTATTCTCCTAAATGCCCTGTCTGTTCAGTACCCTTGATATCTGTCTAGGTGTAAAAAAACAAAATGGATTTTTTCCCCCAAGTGAATCTTGTGCACTCAGTGTTCTCCATAGCGTCCTGTATGAGAGCTGATTGCCGTGCCCAACATTCCTTGCACTTGCAGCCCAAGTGCCCATGAAACATCTGAAGATGTACTGGTGCAAAACATCAAACCTTCAGCATTGACAAATGCTTGTTTAAACAATCACTTCTTGTACAAATCAAGGCCAGCGTTCAAACATTCAAATACTGGCCTTGATGTGTACATTTAATGGTTGTAAATTGTTAAGAAAGTAAGTAAAACTATGCCCCCCCCCCCATGGACTTGTATGGCACCCGTTCCCACACTCTCCATATACACACACACCAAAAACATCAGAGCACAGGAGCAAGGCCAGCAATGTAGGAAGAGTAAGGGATCATGTGGCTGGCCCCTAGGGGGCAATTTATGATCACTTCTAAGGGGGCAACAACAAAAATGATAAAAGTCTGCTAAAACAGCACCCAGGCAGGTAAGAGAGCTTATACCCTCATAGTAGGGCATGTTTAAAAATGGAGGGTAGTTAAAGTCTTGAGTCATTAATAACAAAATGTGTTATACCAGTTGTTTTAAAAGTATCTGAGAACATTTAAAATACACTGATTATGAATCTAAGGATATCACAAATATAGTTTTGCTAAAAAACTATAGGAGACAGTATTTGTTGACTAATACTGCTGCTTTACATTAAAAATACTCAGCCCCACAGCGTAAATATGAGTCAAAAGGTTCTATACTTAACCTTATTCAACATGGCTGCCTGAGGCTGAGTGAGAGAACCATTTTCCATATGTCAGACAACAAAGAGGAAGCTCCCTTACCTCAATTGAAATTCCTCTGTGGCACTTCTTTAATTTTTGAAACAGCCCCCCAAGAAAGCGAACAATCATGATTTGCTCCTGAGGGGCTAGCCACATGATCTTTTATCACTTCCTACTAGTCCAGTGCACCCCTACACTCTGAAGTTTTATGACATCTGTTTAGGGAGAGCAGGGAGTGGCGTCATTGAACTCTGTGGAGCTTCACTTTCAAACACAGGTTTTGTTTTGTTGTTTAAGTGAACATTACGTAGAATTAGAGCTAAGGATCAACTAACAAGAGCCTTGTTGGTTAACCTCGGGTTCCAGTTTTACGTGATGTTCACTTAAACGGCCAAAAACTATGTTTGAAAATGATGTTCTGTAGACTTCAATGGAGCACCCTCCTTTGCATCCTCCCTATACAGATGACATAAAATGTGGAGCACGTGGGTAAAGCGGACTAGTAGGAAGTGGAAAAGGATCATGTGGCTAGCCCCTGGGGAGCAAATTGTAATCCCTTACCTTCCTTGGAGGGGGGGGGACTGTTTCAAAAATGAATGACGTACCATAGAGGAACCCCCATTGAGGTAAGGGAGCATCCTCTTTGCTGTTTGGCCATTTGAAAAAAAAAACGAACAAGAAAAACTCTCTTTGAATACCATTTCACAAGGTTTCTTCTTTTTGATTTTGATTTGGTAAGCTACAAGGATATTTTCTTTAACAACAAATAGACCTTTCCAACTAGGAAGAAAACTTTGTACATTTTAGCAGTGTTTCTGCTACAGTTAAAATAGAATGCATTGTCTCCAATGCGTTATTCTTTTAAACTTGTTCTTTTGTCAGTTATGACTTAGAACCTTGAACACCTTAATCCAGGTTCCTTTGTGCGACTGCAGCGGTTTCTCATAGAAGTTGTTTTAAATGAGTTACGTATTCATGTGCTACAGTGGCACTGGCTTTGACCCTTGTACAAGCTGGAAGCTGCCTCCACATCAAGTTTGAAAGCATCCCTTTCTGTTGCTGAACAAGACATTTTTAAATATAGCTCTTCTCTGCATGTCTCTTTCAAGAAATCCACTTAAGTCCTTTCAGTATCAGCCCAAAAATATCCTGTTTCCTTCTCCCAATGAGAATGTATTTTTTTTTCTTCTGACAGCAAAAATAATAAAATCATAAAAATAGTAAGCTAAAAAAATACTTTTGTCTAGGAACAATATATAATCAAATACCTTTATACCAATTTCCTACAACACTTCCATTTGGAACACAAAGACTCAGGTTCTTGCCTAAAATAGTGGCACTGCAGTACATGATGTGGAACGGGTGCTGTACTGCTTGGGTGTGCTGTCCTTCAGAAGAGATATTAAACCAAGGTCTCTTCTGCCGGTTGGTCTCTGACACTGTCCAGGTGAAGGCTGAGCTGAAACTCACAGATACAGTGACACTTTTCTTAAAGGTAGGGGATGTTTCTGTCTTTTATGAGTAGAATTGCTACCACTACATGTTCACAGCCACTTCACTACCCAGTCTCTCTCATTGCTTGAAAAGCACTTTGGGACACAGTGCATGAAAAGCGCTATATAAATGCAAATTATTTTCTTCAGGAAAACAAAATCTGAGCCTCATTGAATCTAGCTGGTTCCCCAAGTTCCGAACCTCCCCCTCAAAAATAGTCCAAGCGACTTGTTAGGCAAATTAGGTGATTAGCATAAATATCTGCATGTTGGTTCAACACAGATTGCATGCCAATGACATGTTCAACAGAGATTTATTAACTGGGAACCATTCCCAATCTTTTCTGTCTATTCAGAACTTTTTTCCCACCTGTGCTGGATGGGTTTACTAGAGAGAGAGAGGGAGGGAGGGAGAGAGAGAGAGAGAGCGAGCGAGAGAGAGGGAATGTGTGTGTGTGTAAACATATGTAGCAAAATGGATAATATGTTCTTTCTCCCTTGAGCCTGCCTGACCATGAAGGGTTACCAAGTGATAACAGAGAAAGAAAATAGCAGATGTACTGCCGTAGTCCCCGTTTTATATTCATAAACCAACTGAGTACAGAGATCATGTCTTTTAATTCCCACTAAGCTATTTTGTTTTTGAGATATTTTCTCTGTGTTCCCCAAGCCTGTGCTAACTGATGAAGCACTGTAATTATAGAAGTCGCCCTATAGGGCAGAGAAATGTCCCTGCATTTATCTGTTTATTGGTTTGTTATGAAAGGGGCCTCTCCAGCCACATTCTTTAAATCGAGATTAGAAACACTCACATCTCATTAGCAAACGTCTTCTGGGGAAAAATGGAATATAATGAAAACAAGGTCATTCATGCAGTTTTCCTCCTCCATAAAGAGATGCTCAGTTATACACACACACTGTGGAGAGGATTTTCGAAACACTTCGATTGCTGCAAGCCCCGGTGGGCCGATGATACGGTGCACGGGGCTTGTGGTGATCTGACGGGCTTGTCTATCTGGTGTGCCAATTGCCAGAAGGTATATCAACTTTTTCTGATCTACCTTGAGGCACTCCTGGGGGCCGTTTTATGGAGCCTGTGCCAAATATTTGGTGCAAGCTGCCGTAACACGTGAAAATGTTCACAGCTGTGCCTGAGATTGTAAAACGAGGCGCAGTTGCAGGGGAAGGATTTGGTGCACCGCCAGAACCAAGGTGATGTGGCGCTGGGCTGGATGCAAGCCCCGTACTATGTTTTGAAAATCCAACCTTGTGTTTTTAAGCAGGAAGGGAAGGGAGGGAGGGAAAAGGGGAGAGAAAGAAGGGAACAGAAAGAGGATTAAAAGGGAAGGGAGGGATAGGGTTAGGTAGCAAGGTAAAGGAAAGGGAAAAGCAAGGGTGCAAAAGGGAGGGGCTGGAAAGGGAAAGGATCCAGGGGACTTGAACCTAACTGTGGACATGAGCGGGAGGTGAGGCTTCATCTGTCCTATTGGCTGCCTGCATTTTCCCCCTCTGATTCTCTACCCAAGTTACCACTGTACAGGACAAGCATGGCTCCCGCTTGCACATGTGCATAGTATTGCTGGCCATGTCCCAGTCCCATATCTGATGTTTTCCTGACCATGATAAAAACTAGCCTCCACTAGCTGGCAGTTGGATGGTGAAGTACGCAACCTCCCTCCCCACAGGAGGAGAGCAGTCCGTGGGATGTTCCATCCTCCCTCCCCACAGGAGGAGAGCAGTCCGTGGGATGTTCCATCCTCCCTCCCCACAGGAGGAGAGCAGTCCGTGGGATGTTCCATCCTCCCCCCCACAGGAGGACAGCAGTCCGTGGGATGTTCCATCCTCCCCCCCCACAGGAGGACAGCAGTCCGTGGGATGTTCCATCCTCCCTCCCCACAGGAGGACAGCAGTCCGTGGGATGTTCCATCCTCCCTCCCCACAGGAGGACAGCAGTCCGTGGGATGTTCCATCCTCCCCCCCCCACAGGAGGACAGCAGTCCGTGGGATGTTCCATCCTCCACCCCACAGGAGGACAGCAGTCCGTGGGATGTTCATCCCCCACAGGAGGACAGCAGTCCGTGGGATGTTCCATCCTCCCCCCACAGGAGGACAGCAGTCCGTGGGATGTTCCATCCTCCCCACAGGAGGAGAGCAGTCTGCGGAATGTTCCATCCCCCACAGGAGGAGGCAGTTCTTGGAATGTTCCATCCTCCCTCCCTCAACCAATCCCGTGATGATCCGTGCTCATTCCCAAGCGAGACTTGCCAGTATAAATAGCAGTGGCTCTACTGCAGTGCAACAAAGCCAGACACTTTTATTTTTGTAATGAACATTTTTTTCAAATCATTTTTGTTTTATTATTTTAAATCATCAAGTATAGTTTGATTTTTAATACATTTATCTAGCATCCAGAGTGTCTCTTACACCAGTATGTGAGTGTGTGAGTGTCACATCTTGCATCCATAGAGTACCAGAATACTATAGGTAACCTGCAGTTTGCGGCTCTCTCACCCTAAGAACATGTGGTGAGACCCTCTTCCACTCTGGATGTCATATAAATGTATACAACTGTGGGACAACTTATGTCAGCATGGCTAATTTTGTGGCACATCTGCCTCTGGGCCAGAAAAGGCTGCGGGTTCTAGTCCCACACTGGGAATGGGCTTGCACCATAAGATGCTAGCACCTGAGTGCAGTACTAATAATGGGATTCTGTAATGTCGGAGTGTGCTGTCTAGATGAGATGATAAACTGAGGTCCTGTCTGCCATTCCTGATGGTGGTTCAGGTAGATGTTAAAGATCCCATGTCTCTTCTCAAGAAGAGCAGGGGAATTTTCCCAGTGTCCACACCACATATCCCTCATTCACTAAAATACCACCAACAGCAGTAGCGGATCCAGGGGATGGCAATGGGTGCAGCTGCACCCCCCCTTGTAACTTGCTTGCTTGCTGCTGCTGTTGCATTTCACTTGGTTGAGGAAGTCTGATTTATTGATTGTACAAAACTATAGATTACATGTGTATTTTCTGTAAAAAATGTAATGAAAAGAACAATTGCAGACAATGTGAAGGATAAAACAAATGACAAAAATTATACGACACGTATGCACACCACTTCAGCACCCCCTATTGTAAAATCCTGGATCTGCCACTGACTAATAGATTGCTCTGGTTTAATTTCAGTTGTTTGCTTCTGTATCACCCCTTCCCCCCGGGACAAGGTTGAAAATAGGCAATATTATCTAGTCCTCCTTTCCTGGTCAACCACAAGTAAATAACCGCCAAGAAACAATAACCAAACTGTGAAACCACGTGGTCATGGCAGCATGTGTGATTCAATACCCATACCCAGTACCTCTGGAATCCCAGCGCTCTACTTCTACACTTAACAAAACAAATCCTCAGCCCATGCTGAACTGGACAGAAACAGGTCCGAGAACTTTAGTTAAACTTTAATTCTATAGCACTATCGGGGATGGGGAGTCTCTGAGTGAAACTGCACGATGTCAGACCCAGTGAAGCCGCATATTTATGTATACTCATGCACTTCATACCTTATTATTATGGGCACTGTCATTTAAGGTTAGCGAAATAACGTTCATACCTGATTACTGAAGACTGAAATAAAGTCTCCAATGATTGAACTGGTCAGGGGTGGGGCACATCCTGCTTTGACCAGTCAGTGCTATATAACTATGTTTAGAAGCCACAACTAAAATTCAAGGGTGGCTTTTATAATAAAATCTTTTTTTTTTAATTCAGCATTTAAACGAAGGTGCCTTCTTTTTTTTTTTTTCTGGCTGGACCACCTACCCTTTCGGCCTCTGCATTGTTGCGCCAGTTTGCCCCAATGCTGCCCAACTCCTGAACTTCCCTGGTTTACCCCCCCAGGGCGGGGCCACTGGGGGTGCCAGTCCCTTGTTGGACATGTGGGTGGCCTGGGAGTGGGAGACCAGTAGGTGACGCAGAGTCTGGCATGGGGCATCATCCATGGTGGCCAGACCATTTTGTGCTGCTTTTCCCTGGAGGTAGGACATGCAATGATGTCCGTGGGACATACCTTACATCTGTCCCATCTCCCATGTATGTGGGTGCCTGGTGCTGTCAGTCCCCCGGCCTCTGCCAGGGGTTGATCCTGCAGTGGACACATCACCCTCCCTTCCCCTGGAGAAGGAGAGCCATCCATGGGACACTCCATTATTTCTCCCCCCCCCCGGCCAGCCCTCCAGCTCCTGGATCCATTCCCGAACCCAGGATGTCAGCATTGCGAGCAGGCGCCCTGCTGCTGCACCAGCAGGCCGGCCCAAAGTGTGTCTTCTAATCGAGGGTGGCTTCTAATTGAAGATATATGGTAAATACATTCCTGAGGCCTGAGATAACATGCCTAAATGTTTATAATTTCCTTTGTTGGTGTACTGACCAATCTGCCAAAATCAGGATTTCTTCTTGATATCACAGTTGTAATAACAGGACATGTGGGGGTAACAAGTTTCTTTTTTTTATCAAATTAAAAGTGGAACAGTGTTCCTTAATGCCTTACATGCCACAGCTGATACCTTAAACTTAACCCTTGATTTATTTCTTTATTAATGCTTTTCACCCCCTGTGCACCGGTGGCTTCCTTCATGTCAACCACCCAAACCTTGTCACCTAGACATATCTCAGGACATATAGTCGTAAGAAGGTAGTGTGGCCTGGTTAATTGGGTACGGGGCCCATAGGTGGGCAGAGTCATCTCTGCCACTATTGTATATCTTTTCCATTTTCACCGTCCCCATCAAGGAGGAGGAAGTGTGCAAATATGCCAATGGCAGAGCAGTTCACAATCTGCGCGTCACCCATCAGGCATCTGCCCCTCCTGCCAGTCTTCTTGCTTGTAGTCTTAGCATACTAGCCCCCAGCCATTCCTAGGGGCGAGTCAGACACCAAGCTCCATGCCATCCCCACCCCAGAGAGGGTAGCAATCCACTGGCTGCTTGATTGTCCTGCCCCCAGCTGTCCCTCCAGCTCGCTAGCTCACTCTCTTACACATGTTGTTGGTACCGTAAGTGGTAGCCCTACTGCTATGCTGGCAGGCCAGCTTCTTAATTGCAGTTTTTGCCAATGAAGTTCATAGAAATCACAGAAACAAGATTGTATCTTGTCTTGTGAAAATTGAAATAAGCAGCTCAGTTTTGGACCTGTCGTAAACTGGTTTTGAACCTACTGTAAACCATGCAGTGAATCACCTGGAAGATAGACGAGGAGAAACTGACAGTAACCAATGTGATTTATCACTGCAGCATACACTAGCTCTCTGGCAGCTGGGATAGTTAAAAAACAAACAGACTATAGACTTCCTTAGAGTGACAGTAAACAATAGTGGCAAATTAAAGAATATTGCTTAAAATCAAGGTAAGGGTCATACGTAATTCCCAAATTCCACATTACAACTCAAGATCTTATCATTTGATCCAAGGCTTAGTTATCCTATTTTGGCAAATAGATATTGTAGCCCCAAAAAAAAAAAACATAACTTCGCTCTTGGCCATTCTGAAAACTGGATAACATCCAGCAATTTACCTTAATAAGGCTGGAAGCAATCTGATAAAAAATATAACTTGAAAAAGATGGAAATGGAAATCTAAAGGGGGAGGAATGGAAAGAAAGAAGCTAGGGGGGTGATGGTGTAGTGAACATATATCTTTACCACGTGTTAATGTCTGTAAAACCAAAGATTGTCAGTGTAACTGTTGTGAGGGTATCACCTCCTACCTGTAGTGCATGGTGGTTGAAATAGGGGTCCTTACCTCTCTGTACATAAGTTGACCCCCATAGTGCTTAACATGTTGTACAGTACTGCTATCCTGGCTGACGTCAGATGCACACATGGACAAAATATTGTATCTAATATTGTCTCAATTTGTTGTGTCAGTAAAAACTTAATACAAATATTATACAAACAAACTTGTACATTGTTGAGCCATTTCAGGCAATTTCATTTGCCAAATTGCAAGCAGAATGCCATGGGCTCTCACTGCCAGGGGATAAAAGGGGGAGTCCATACTAGAAACTAAAAGATGCGAAGCAGACTGTCACTACCATGGCATTATAATTCCAATTATAAAATGGCAAGAAAAATCTAGAAATTTCATTGGCCAAAAGATGTCACCTGACCCTGCAGCATGATTCCTTCATATAGGGAGTCTACTCTTTTGACCAGTATCAGTAACTGTACACTCTGAAGAAGGGGCCATGCCTTGAAGTGTAGACTTCTGGATTTGGCAGTACTGACCAAGGGTGTAGCTACTGATACTCCAAGTAATCCATGGCATACCAAGCTTAGTTGCAGGCGGCCCTCTCTAGTCCATCATGTTTAAATTCCTTTGTTTGGCTTTGCAGGCTTTTTCTTTTCTCTTTCAGATTTGTTTGGGGGTGGGGTGGCAGAGTGGACCATGGACATTGAAGCTGAAGGTCTCAATTAGGTCTGCATGGTCCCCCTGCATAGTGATTGACTGCGGCATCTGGTAGGAGGTGTAGCAAGTCTGAGTCGGTGAGTTTAAATGCCCCAGCAAAGTTAGAAGCCATACTATTACAGTAGTTCAATTGTCCTGGGAGTGAGAGAAGCATTGGAAAACTGAGGAGCAGCAGATGGAAGAAAAGACTCAGAGCCAGCTAAAAGAAAAAAGACCATATAGAGTGGCAGGTAGAGCGAATCTGCCTACGTGCGGGGGGGAGAGAGAAGAAATTTCTGCCATGGTCTTGGACTCGTGGTGCAGTCAGTGGTGTCTACCAGTGGGCAGCAAGCACCACACAAGCAGCGCAGACAGACAGCAGGTCTGGTATGGGAATCATCTGATTGGAGCCAGGAACCCTGGACTCGAGTCGTGGGGGGGCAGACATGAACAACAGTAGGGAAGGGGGTAGAAGGTTGGTGTATAAATCTGAAATGCCTGGTTACACCCCTGGTACTGACATCCCTTTGGGTGGAAGTTATATCACAAATAAAAAGAAATGATTTATATTATATCACTGTGGTAGTTGGGTCACTTTTCCAATATCTGCTCAGGGTGTTTGATTGGCTGTTTTGTAGTAGACCCCTCCCACTGTGATTTTGGTTTTTGCTCTAGACTGATGTGGCCACACTGGAGTTCCTACAGGGTTATGGAGTGACATGCTCCAGCCCCCCCACCCCAAAAAAAAATCTGGGCATTGAGCAGATAACCTGCATCTGCCTAATGGGCATGAAAATAGAGGTCATCCCCCAAATTACCTTACAACTGGGCCAACACAGTACCCACCCAGGGTGCTGAAATTACAGGAGGCCTACCAAAGCTGAGACCCCCATAGACATTACTGTTGCTTAAGCAATAAGCCACGAGGGGGTGTGGGTTATCAGGGGATTTACCACGGCTGGAATGGTTTGCCCATGAGGTGCAGCCAAGTGGGTAAATCTGCACCAGCCATGGTAAATCTCCCGATAACCCAGATCCCCTGAGTGGCGTATTGCGATTATACCAAGTACTGCTTTTTATTGTTTTAAAAAAAGCAGTACTTGGTATAATGCTTAATAAGCCACTCAGTATTAAAGCAGTGTTTTTATTTTGTTTCCCTGATGTACGGAGCTGCTGTTGTATGGTCTCCACTTAGCAGGGAAATAAGATGGCGGTCACAGTTCCGTGATTTAGGCATCGGATTGTTTTTTTTTTTTAAAGATGCAGCTGGATGGCACCTTTTGCAGTGATTATCGGAGGATTTACAACGGAGATAAGGTGCCAGCCTGCCTTTCTTATTGGTTGGTGTCTGAGGTCCATGGTATAATTACTTGTAATGGGAAGGAGCCTCTTCTTAAAAGCTGAGATGCAATGGATCCCAATAGCTCCCACCACTCTTAAAGTATATTTTCCAACACAGCAGCCCCTTACCCATGGGGGGCTCCAATTAGAGGCAGTGAAAGTCATCAGTTGTTGAAATTTGCATTTGTGTCCATTTAATTATGTTTCTTTATACTATGGTAAGCAAGTAAGGCCTATGGGGCACAAGGCCCATTTACAGGAGTGACCTGGAAGCACTGGGGAGGTTATGTGACTTGCTGAGAATCATACAGTATGCAAGCGGAGGTTGCGAAATCAAACCCAGGTTGGCTGGATGTATTAGGCTCATCCATAGCTCATTGTTTTAAGTTAAAAGCTATACTTTTTTAACCAACATTACCCTGGTGAAAAAATTAATCAAGGGGAATCTTTGTGCTGGACATACACATTCAAAATTGCATTATACAGCTGTGAGGCTGCTCAACAAAGCACAACCCAATGTTATCAGAAGCAGAGGGTCCAAATGGGTAAGATATACCCCGAACACTTCTTCTGCTGGGTGCCCCCCACCCTACATCCCCAAACGTAAAGCTGTTGCTGACGGAAGGCATCCAAGAACTAGAAAAGTCCAGATGCCTTCTGTTCTGTGGTGCTAAAATGATTCTTCTTTGCTTTAATGGATGAAGATGTAATACCAGTTCCCAGAACTCTAATGTGGGTACCGTAAGAAAAGCATTCCTTAAACAAAGCTGGGCGGACTTAAATTAATGAGAATCTCAGAATTCATAACACAAGCTCGGGCATCTGTTCCACATCTAATTGTGTGGAGGAGGGCTTCTATTACAGATCTGTTTGGTATCATCATTCTCAGGCGGATCCCCACTCTGTTGTGATCAATATTTTTCATTTACTGCTTATCTGTTCATTTGATGGATTAAAGATCGAAGAATAAAGTACACAGAGATGCAGTCAAATAATTTATCATTTCGCTCCTTGTTCCAGCTGTTAAGATTCCAAAACGTCCACTTATTTTTCACAAATGTACCAGCGCTAAGGAAACCATGATATATGTTTAAGAGACAGTAAATTGTATGCACAATGGAAAAATAAAGCATTAGCTTTCCCAAAGATGCATTAGAATCACTTGCATTATAAGGTTGCGTTACCACTGGCAAAGAGGGAACCAGCTTGAAATGAAACTCCTAAATATGGGGTAGAATCAAAAAAGTCTGAGGGTCAGAAATCTAAGGAGCAAGTCTATGCTGTATTTTTTCTCATGCCCATGTTATGGTGCAAATCTTTTAATAATGCAAGATCCACTCTGAAGCACAGCTTTCATTTAGGCACTTTAATATCCTCTAAAAGTGTGTGTGTGAGAGACTGTATACATGCATGTGTTTGTGTGTACATGTATGTGTGACTGTTCATATGTGGCACTGTGTGCATGGATGTGTTTGTGTGTGACTGTGTGTGTGAGTGTGTATATGCATGTATGTGTGACTGTGTGTTTGTGTGACTGACTGTGTGTGCATGGATGTGTTTAATGTGTGACTGTGTTCCTGTGTGGGTTTGTGTGACTGTGTGTGTGTGTGTATGTGTGTGCCCATGCATGTATGTGTGACTGTTTGTGTGACTGTGTGTGCATGTATGTGTTTGTATGGGATTGTGATCATGCATGGGTTTGTGTGACTGTGTGTGTCACAGTATATGTGTATGTGTGTATGCATGTATGTATGTGTGACTGTGCATGGATGTGTTTGTGTTCTGTTCATACGTGTTTGCGTGACTGTGACTGTGTATGTGTGCACTTGTATGTGTGACTGTGTGTGGCCATAGATGTATGTCACGATTGTGTTCATGCATATGTTGTGTGTCACTATGTATGTGTTTGTGCATGCTTGCTTGTGTGACTGTGTGTTTGTGCGACTGTGTGTGTATGGATGTGTTTTTGTGTGATTATATTCATGCTTGTGTTTGTGTGACTATGTGTGTGTGTGTGTGCATGCTTGTATGTGTGACTGTGTGTGCATGGATGTGTTTGTGTCACTGTGTGTGTGTGTGTGTGTGAGTGTGTGTGCATGCTTGTATGTGTGACTGTGTGCATGGATGTGTTTGTGTGTGATTGTGTTCACGCATGTGTTTGTGTGACACTGTGTGTGTGTCACTGTGTATGTGTTCATGCATGCCTGTATGTGTGACTGTGTGTGTGTGTGACTGTGTGTGCATGGATGTGTTTTTGTGTGATTATATTCATGCATGTGTTTGTGTGACTGTGTGTGTGTGTGTGCATGCTTGTATGTGTGACTGTTTGTGTGACTGTGTGTGCATGGATGTGTTTGTGTGACTGTGTGTGTGTGTGTGTGCATGCTTGTATGTGTGACTGTGTGCATGGATGTGTTTGTGTGTGATTGTGTTCATGTATGTGTTTGTGTGACTGTGTATGTTTGTGTGTGATTGTTTTCGTGTGTGTCAAAATTTGGAATTCCAGGATTGCACCAGTGCTTTCTAACCTAATTTCTGTTGTTTTTTGCAGGATGATACTGTCTAGCATTTGTTTTGTGTAATAAGTTATACTATATAGAATGAAAGAAAGCTATATATACATAAATTCAAATAAAGCAAAATGAAAATAGTGCAGGTAAATATTAATAGCAAAACACCATGTCATGTAGATGCCCTGCTCTGCTATAGAATGTCAGAATTCATGAACTACTGAGGGCTGACCCAGTGGCATGGTAGGCAGTGTCACTAACTGCCACACCAGTGGCCCAGGTTCAGTAATGGAGCAGGGCACTGGGGTTGTCTGGGGGACTCTGTGTCCATGGATGGCTCTCCTCCTTTGGGTACGGGGCACAGCACATGCTGCTGTAGTGGAGGCTAGGTGGTGCAGTAGCTGTTGTCCAGGTCATCAGTCGAGCACTGGCATTGAGGCATGCTGTGTCTTCATGCAGTACCTTTCTGCCATTGCACTCATTCTGGCCCAGGGTTGGGGAGCAAAATACTTCAATGGCCAGGATAATGTCGGTAATCCCACAGGCTCCGCACCCCTGACTGAGGCACCCTCCCAGCCGCAGAGATCATAATAAGTAGTTGGGGCAAATCCCGGGTATGGTGGGTAATGGGGCTGGGTCCTTGTCAAAAATTTATTTATTTGCTTTTGTTTACCGGGTAAGTGCACTAGACAGCCAAGTGCCTATTTTCAGGCGCGACCCGGGAGAGTTACAAAGGAACAATACATGAACATCAGGCATACAGTATAAACAAGGTTAACATACATTAGGTTCAGGCAACATGATAAATCATACGAATAGGGTACATAGATTAAAGCACTTTAGAGACATTCGAAAATGGCGGCAGGTGGGGTGACAGGAGGGCAAATAAATGATGATGAAAACTCTACATGCATTTCTATCATTTTCAGGAGGCAGTGTAGTGCAGTGGTTAAGGGCACTAAGCTACAAACCTGGAGACCTGGGTTTGAATCCCACAGCCCCCACCTGCATACTGTGTGACCCTGAGCAAGTCAGTTAACTTCCTTGTGTTTCCAGGTCGCACCTGAAAACATATTTCAGCTTAGTGTGCCTTTCCTGGATAAACAATTCCCCCTTTCCCCACCTCACTGGTGTGCAGGTGGTCCAGTTCTGTGATTTTGTTTTCCAATTTTTTCTTATAAACCCCATAAACCAGTGGCATGCTCCTGCAAATGTGGTGTTAGAACCGCATCCCTTTCACATTCCTGCAGCTTGTCTACATTAGCTGTGTGAAAAGCGCTGTTCTGGTAAGTAGTATTAGAACTGTCGATAATATTTGCATAACGACTCTGTGTTTGTACTGTAAGGCACAGCACCTGCAAGCAATCTGGTAAACAGCATTGGCTCCAGGCATTTTTCTGCCGTAGTCCTCCAAATCAGCTCAAGGAATGTCTTTGCACAGTTACGACCATTAATTCTGAGTCATTTGTGAGCCTATTGTGGCGCTGAATTTTACTTTGTAACATTAAAGGACGCACTTAGTCATTACTCTTTAAGCTGCAGAACTGGACAAAACCTTGGAATTCCCTTCTGTCTGTGTTGGACAACCAGGAATGACAGAAATTATTTTTTAACAAGACAGGTTGGCTACATTTCCCAGCCTCAGCCATATATTGCTTTGTGTCTGCATTTCTTTCTAGATCACACACATGCATGCTAATGCTTTTACAGATCTTTGAAATAAGGAGTATTTGAATTAGTAAACTAGAATTATACAATGGGTACCCCAAATCCTGTAACATGATTGGTCAGCTGAGGTCTTTACCTGTGGCTGAATCCAGAAATAACCCACAGCTGAGGAAAGGCATTTAGAAAAATGAATTAAACACATTTTAAATTTATTTTACACATGGGTTCATTGTATAATCACAGTAAGGCACTGCAGGACATGGGTAATTGGGGGATTACCCACTTCTCATTTGGTTAAGCCACTAGAATGTACCTCATGACACACAACATGAGGTATGGATTAATTCTCCAATAACCTACGCCCTCTCGTACCTCATTGCTTAAATAAGCCACCTGGCCTTAATCAAAAACATTTTTTTAATAAAGCTTTATCCAATCCTGATCATCAACTTATCCTCCGACCCCAATACTCGTCTTCTTTAGGTATGTACTCCTCCATCAGTCCCCCATGGTGAGGCCTGCTGGCCTGACAAAGTCCCACTGGGGTCAGGTCCAAATGAAAAGAACACATAGTCATCAGCATGGGGCCTGCAAGGGGACAGCATTCATACTGCTGCAGTTGGTGATTTTCTTCAGTTTTCTTCCAACCCTGGGTCAGTGCAAATGGGCACGCAATGCATAGACATGTGATGCATAGACACACAATGCATGAACCCATGATGCATGGACACACAATGCATGGACATAGGATGCATGGACATTGGATGCATGGACACACAATGTGTGGGCATGCGCTGAATGGACACATGATGCATAGACACACAATACATGGACATGGGATGCATGGACATGGGATGCATAGACATGCGATGCATAGACATGTGACGCATAGACACACAATGCATGAACCCATGATGCATGGATATGGGATGCATGGGCATGTGATGCATGGACACACAATGCATGGGCTGAATGGACACATGATGCATGGACAAATGATGCATAGACGCACAATACATGGACATGTGATGCATGGACATGCGATGCAGGGACACACAATGCATGGAACCTATTTGTTGAATGGTGACTTTGATGTATATCAAAAGGTTGCTTAAAATTCTGTAAAAATGGTCTGAAAATGAACCCCATAGACTTGTATGGGGCATGTCCCCCAGCTCTCCTTGTGCACACATCACAAGACACGGGAGAGTGGGGGTGGAGCAGGCAGACCAAGAAGTAGAAAGGGATCTCCTGGGTGGCAGTTTGGCTACCGTTATGATCCCTTCCCTTCCATACACCAGGGCATTACAATTTCAAATGTTAACACAGAGGGGTTATCACCACCCCTGGGTAGTGGGCTATCATGCCCAATACAAAATTTCACACTTTTACTTTGAGTAAGGGGAGTGCGGGGGTCAAAGTCACCCCACAAAAAAGCAGTCACCGTTTGGGTCATCGCTGATATTGATTCGCGAATCTGGACTTGCTGTTCCAGAGTCACTAATATCACATAGAACCAGTGACTTGCATATCCCCAACATGTTGGCAACATTTTAATTTGCTTTTCCCCCTATAGACTCCTCTTGGATATTTCTTTCCTCCAACAACCTTCCTGTGCCAGCCCCCCCCAGCACACACACATATTCCCCACAAATAGTTACCTTATCATTCTCACTTACAGCTTAAAACCTAATCATGTAATGTATGCTGATCTAAAGTGGGAACATCAGCTGTTCTGCCAGGCACATAACTGATGCGAGACCGAAAGGGAGCTGGATGAATGACTCAGAACATGCAGGCCACCCACAAATTAATTTCAACCTCTCACTGCGAGCAATGATCAGTTTTATTCTAGATATATATATATATAGATTCATTTCTCACATGCACATTTATAAGGCACATTCATGAACTTGGGGGATATACAGTAGCTGTATCTGTATAGCCTGATGCTCCACTTTTTTCTTGCTCTCAGAAAAAGTGGTTTGCTTATTATTATTACAACCAAGTGACCGATATTCACAAAATTCTACCCCCCACTCACCCAAATAAAACAGGGCTATTAAAATTTCAGGCATGTATAAGATCAGTCTTCACCTCGACGTACAGCTCCTCTAAAAGTTATTGGAAATTTTTTTAAATCAATCTTAAGACACCCTCCTGTACTGTATCTTCTGTTGAATTATTTACATTATTCACGCATTATTGGTCTGTTTCCTTTTTGGCATCAGAAAATAATTATTTATTTATTTATTAGCTTTTGGTAACCGGATAAGTGCGCTAGATAAAAAACCTGCCTATTTTCAGGTACAATCTGGGAGAGTACAAAATTCAGAATACAGTAATGACAACAGTACGGTGCAAAAAGAACAACTTAGGTACAATAATTACAGTCAGGGTTACGATAAATCGGAGGTTGAATTCATCACAGTCATTAAGACAAAGCACAGATAATAGTAACACTAGTGGCAACAATTCAGAGTAGGCTACGCTTGTGGCGGAGCACGCTCATACCAGTCATCTAGCCTAGCTGGGTGGAAAAAGAAACACACAAAAAGGCACAGTAACATAAGTTAGACATTTACAGCTAATAGCATGATGACATAGGTGGCGACTCACCAGTTACATGCAGGAGCAGTTACCTAGAGCATAGAGGTGAGAGAACAGTGCATGCTTAAAAGGAAGGTGGGAGGAGGACTTTTTAACATGAGGGGAAGTGAGTTCCAGAACCTAGGAGCAAAATAGGAAAAAGCCTCTTCTCCCATTTTGGTTGCACAGGGCCGAACGGTGAGCATAGGGATGGAGGAGGACCCAAGGGAGAGGGAGTGAGAGACCGAGGTAAGCATATCACCCAGAGAGGCCGGACAAGGTGTTCTGGTAATGGAGTCAACGAAACACCCTAGAGTGTATGACCAGAGGGCTTTGGGAGACAACCAATTTAAGCCAGAATAGAGTAGGCAGTGATACGTAGGCGAGGAGCTGATAAGGAGAACCTACAGATGTTGTTATAAGAAGTGTCCCACTTGCAGAGCACGCGAGCATTGGCATGGTGGAGGACCGGGAGGGCATAAAGGAGTTGAGGGAGTGGAACGCCTCTTGCTGCTGAGATACTGGCTAGTGGGGTGAGTGAGTGGCGCACTCGATAGGCTGCACCAATTTTTTGCATTGACTGAATGACAAACTTCATTGACATGCACTGAAAAATCCAGAGCCGGGTCAAGCGTAGCCCCGAGGTATTTGAAAGTTGAGCTGTTAGTGACAGCAGTGCCATCACAGCAGTGGACAATGAGCTTAGGGGACACAGAGGGCACTTTTTTAGAGGACCAAAATAAAAACAAAAATGTCAAAAATGACAAATGAGCCACAGATTCACACCCTTTGCTGGTTAATCAAATTGTCCAAGGCTGTGCGTTAGTGTCGATGTGCGACATGGCTGCTACAACATGATAATAGCCACTTCACTGCCAATCTCTCATCGCTTGTACTGCACTATAGGATACAGTGTATGAAAAGTGCTGTATCAATGCTGTTTTTTCTTCTTCTTCTTCTTCTTCTCCTTCTACTCCTCTTCCTCTTCCTCCTTCTCCTTCTCCTTATTCTTCTTCTTCACCACATGACTGTCTGTTCTATTGTTTTCTGGTCATTCTGAGCTGTAACTTCCACACTGATTAGTTTGTACTTCGGAATCATGCAAAATGACATTCTGCACTCTCCTGGAAAGCAGGAAGTTAGCAGGATTTAAGGGACCAATTTCCCAGTAGATGGCTCCATTTTCCATAGTTCAGCGCTGTTCTCCTTTAACACAGGGGACTGTCTTTCCAAATTATTGCTCAGCTATTGAGGAGGCACTAAGTAGATTCAGCTACATAGCAAAGTAGACCTCACTATCCCCTCAGGCCACCAAACACAAGCAGGTTTTCCCTAATCATAATTATGAAAGGAATCATTTGACTTATGGGGAAGAAGCTACCCCTCACCTCTTAAAAAATGACTGCCCCTTTAAAGCTTTCAGGATCCTACCCTAGGTGAGAGGGATACTGGGGAGTGACGCAGCTCAGCTCACAACCTATGAAGAGCAGGTTTAGCCCCGCAGCCTGCACAATCCCACTAAGCGAGAGACACAAGATGGTTCTAAAGCCCAGTTCATCCATGTGTCAATGGTGTGATGCTTAACTGCTTCCAATCCAGTGGTCTAGAATACCATATTTAATTTTTATTGCTAAGACTTCACAGCATCACAGACACTTTTTAAATATAATATTCAGACACACTTGAGATAATATTTCATTACAGTAATTTTTTTATGAAATGGATGAAAATATCTGCTACGTATATTAGTCTCTGATTGGACAAAGTAGGTTACTAGCCCTGCCTAAACATACTCTTGAATGCATATCGCTGCATTTTCTATGCCAAATGAGAAATGTTAGGCCATTTTATAAGTGCAATAAGATACTCCAGGGTGCTGTGTCCATTGGCAGATGTACACACTTTTCTGGTGTGTGCAGAAGAGCACTCAGCCTGTAGCCTTATGCCCCAGCACACACAGGAGGAGTATCTGTAATTCCCAGTGAAGCACACTCTGTTATGTGTTACTGCTCACATATTCATCACCATTTAGTCGTCATTTGTTTTTGCAGTTAGTGATGATTTTCTGGTGCCTAAGCTGCCCTTCAGATGCTGGCCATTGCAGCCCCACTTCCCCACTTTCCTCCAGGACTTATCTTCATGCTAAGTGCAGTGTGGCCCGGGTGCTCAATGGGGTGCAGGGCTACCAGGTGGCCAGGGTCAGAGGCAGCTCAGACCTCCATTTTTCCTCTTCTCCCTTGAGAGGTGGTGTGCAATGGTGACCAGACATCCCCACACATGCTTCCATGAGTGGAATGTCAGCAGCTGCCACTCCTTCCTCTATGCCAACAGCCCCAGCCTGCATCACCCCAGCAAGCACTAGGGGCCAGGCAAGCACCAAGTACTGAAACCCTCCCTCTCCAGGAAAGGAAAGCAGTCCTCCAGATGTTCAGTCCTCTCCGTTCCCAGCTGACCCCATGGCAATCCTGAGTCCGCATCCAAATCCAGGTCACTGGTGTGGTACAAGGTGGGGCATCCAGCACCTCAACCCTCAGCACCACTTGGCTAGCCTTACCCCTTATTCTTTACTGCAGAGGATATTTACATGAAAACAGGATCTTTGTGTTGCTGACATCATCTGTTTCACCTGCTTTTTTATGTCGATTGTTTGCATGCACAAGAAACATGTTGCATCAGCTTTCTCCACAAGCAGGTTGTGGAGCCGCGGCACTGTTGTGCCCAATGCCCCCACAGCCTGCAAAGGCGTGTGCCCCATCCCCCAATGCCGTGGTACGCTGCTGCTGACACTAGTTCAGCCAGCGTGCCACAACCTTCTAAAAAATCAGCCGCTGCAATCAGGGGCTGCCTCATCATTGCGAGCGTCAGCCACCCACTGCAATGAGGGAGCGACCCGTCATTGCAGGGCAGGATGTAGGATCCCTGATATTGTTTGTGAACATGGCGGCGGCTTGCCACCATGTTCACAAACAATATTTACCCCCCATGTTTATTTGCCGATGGGGGAGCCCACTCCCAGTCGGCATACGTAACCTCCCCCAGTTTTATTGTCTCACCGATAGGGTGCCCAATAACCATCGGCAGAAGGAACTCCCCTTTGTTATTTGTCAGTGGAGGTGCCAATCCCGTTGGCAGAAAAGAATTTCCGCCCTTTTGTTGTTTGCTGGACGGGTGCCCAATCCCTGTCGGCTGCAGCTGCACAAAAAACAAGACTCGGTGGCACACTAGGAGCCCACCCCAGCATGCCACATGCCCCTTTTCTTGTTTGCCGATGGGGGTGCCCAATCCCCCATCGGCTACAGCTGCTCCCCAAAGCAAGACTCCAGTGGCACATTGGGAGCCCACCCCAGCGTGCCACATGCCCCTGTAAAGTTAAAAACGGTCCCGCAACTTTTTTTGTTGTTTTTACCTGAAAAAAAGGACACAGTCCCTCATAGTTTCCCTGTGCCCCTCCCACAATCCGCACCCACCCACTGTGCACCCTGCCTCCCCATACCCCCCTCACCCCATACTTGCCTCCGGAGCTCAGCGCGACGATCTTCGGTGGAATGGGAACACGTCTGCACTCTTCAAAGCCGACCGCAAACTGAGGAAATGCCAGTAAGCTGCATAATGTAAAAAATAGGGTTTTTTCAACTTAAGTGCATATCTCGGGCAGTTTTGGGAATTTTTTCATGAAATTTTCAACATGGGGTTTTTGGAACCCCTCCTCATGATTCCTTGAACTGTCATGGCATTAATCTGTCCCAAAAGGTGGTTTTGTGGTCACTGTGCAGAATCACCCTTCAGGGCCAATTAACAAAACAACAGTGCCAGCAGTGTTCATGAGGTGGGCTCTCAAAAAGCCTATGTTGCAAATTTGGTGGAAAAAATCCAAAAAATTACTGTTTTATGAGCGTGTGTTGCACAGTTGCTACGTACGATCATAACTTCGTGAATTTACAATATTTTCACGCCAGATTTTCAACATTGGCATTTTATCACACCTCCTTGTGAGCAGTATAGCTGTCATTGTTCACATCCTGGCTGAAATGTGTTTTCGCACTTCCAGCGCAGAATAGCGCGATCGCTGTGGGAAATCAGTGTTCAGGACAGATTAAGAAAATGACAGTGGCACTGTTCATGAGTAGAGGTCCTAAAATGCCTATGTTGAAAATTTGGTAACGATACTCCCTAAAATGGCTGTATTCTGACGTATGTTGCGCGAAAGTTGGCGCGCTATTAACCCATGGAATTTATAATATTTTCACTCCAGATTTTTCAACATTGCCATTTTCACAGGCCTATGTATGAACAGTACAGCTGTAATTTTCCAATCCTGGCCAAAATGTGTTTCGCACTTCCGCGCAGAATAAGCGATGGCTGTGGGAAATCACTGTTCAGGAACAGATTAAGAAAATGACAATGATACTGTTCATGACCAGAGGTCCTAAAATGCCTATGTTGAAAATTTGGTGATGATAGCCCATCAATTGACTGTGTTACAAGTGTGCATTAAGCACTTTCCACGCACCCTTGTAACTTTGCAGATTTGTAATATTGTCACACCAGATTTTCAACAGTGCCATTTTTTCACACCTCCTTATCAGCAGTACAGCTGTCATTTTTCACATCCTGACTGAAATGGGTTTTCACAGTTCCGGTGCAGAATAACGTGGTCACTGTGGGAAATCAGTGTTCAGAACAGATTAAGAAAATGACAGTGGCACTGTTCATGAGCAGAGGTCCTAAAATCCCTATGTTGAAAATTTGGTGACGAAACTCCTTAACATGACTGTGTTACAAACGTGCGTTGAACTGTTTCCATGCACCCTTGTAACTTTGCAAATTTGTAATACTGTCATGCCACATTTTCAACAGTGAAACATAGAAACATAGATTTTGACGGCAGATAAGGACCGCTTGGCCCACCCAGTCTGCCAATTTCCCTACCTAATGAATAAGCTGCAGATCCTAGTTAACCAGAAGCCTACTTCTTCCTACCCCAACCCCCTAGAATTGCCTTATGACTGTCCCATGCATGCTTGAATTCCACCACTGTTTTTGACTCCACAACCTCCTCTGGAAGGTCGTTCCTTAAATTACCTCTGGGCCGCCCCCCCCTCTATCTTCAAATTGTGCCCCCTTGTTCTTGCACACCTCTTTTTTTGAAAGATGCTACCCTCTAGGACTTTGTTGATTCCCTTGAGGTACTTGAAAGTTTCTATCATGTCCCCCTCCCTCCTTCCTTTCCTCGAGGCTATACATATTAAGCTCCTTAAGTCTCTCTTCATATGTCTTCCAGTTCAGACCCTACACCATTTTAGTTGCCCTCCTCTGGACAGCTTCCATCCTGTCTATGTCTTTGCAGAGATTGGGTCTCCAGAACTGCATGCAGTACTCCAGATGGGGTCTCACCAGCTGTCTGTACAGAGGCATAATAACTTCCTGTTTTCTACTGGTGATGCCTCTTCCTATGCATCCCAGTATCCCCCCAGCCCTCCTTGCTGCTCTCTCACATTGCTTGTCCACCTTTAGGTCATCTGATATGACTACCCCCAGGTCCCTTTCCATTTTTGTTGTTGGTATCTCACCCCCCATTGTGTACTCTTCCCCTGGGTTTTTGTTTCCCAGGTGCATTAGCTTGCACTTCTTAGCATTGAATCTAAGCTGCCATACATTTGACCATTCCTCTAACCTTGCCAAGTCCCTTCTCATCCTTTCCACCCCACCTTGTGCATCAACTCTGTTGCAGATCTTTGTGTCATCTGCAAAGAGACATACTTTTCCTTCCAGTCCCTCTGCAATGTCAGCTTATAAAGACATTGAAGAGGACTGGTCCTAATACTGAACCCTGCGGTACACCACTAGTAACCCCCCTTTCTTCAGAGTGGACTCCATTTACTATTACTCTCTGTGTCCTATTCTCCAGCCAATTCTTTACCCAGGCTGTCATCTTGGGACCCACTCCCAGGCTGGTTAACTTGTATATTAATCTTTTGTGTGGGACTGTGTGTCAAATGCCTTGCTAAAGTCTAGGTAGGCCATGCCCACAGCTCCTCCCTGATCTACTACTTTGGTCACCCAGTCAAAGAAATCTATCAGATTTGTCTGGCATGACCTTCCCACTGTGAATCCATGCTGCCTTGGGTCCTGTGCCTATCTGGCCTCTAGATACTCAACAATTCTTTCCTTCAGAAGTGATTCCATCATTTTCCCTACCACTTGAGGTTAAACTAACAGGTCTGTAGTTTCCTGCTTCTGCCTTGCTCCCACTTTTGTGACGGGGAATCACATCTGCCCTCCTCCAGTCCTCGGGTATCACCCCATCCTCCCATGATTTGTTAAAGAGGGTAGTCAGTGGTGTCACTAGTTCTACCCTTAGTTCTTCTAGAATTCTGGGATGAACTCATCAAGCCCCATTGCTTTGTCCACCTTCAGTTTTAAGAGTTCTTTCAGAACCTTTCTTCTGTAAATGGGCTGGTATCAACTTCTGATCCAGAGTATTTCTACTGTTTGTTTTAGGAACCTCCCTCTTCCTTTGTAAATACTGAGCAAAAATGTTTGTTTAGTATCTCTGCCTTTTCACAGTCACCCTCTGCCCACCCTCCCTCCTCCCTTTATAAAGCCTCACTAACCCTCCCTTGGTCTTCCTTCGCTCCCTGATGTACCTATAAAATGTTTTATCCCCCTTCTTAACTGAGTTGGCTATCTTTTCCTCAGTTTGGGCCTTTGCTGTTCTGACTGCCTTCCCAGCTTCCTTTTGCTTTAACTGATACAGTTCTCTGTCCTGCTCCTTCTGTGATTCCTTGTACTTCCTGAATGCTTTCTTTTTCTCTTGAACCTTCACTGCTACTTCCTTTGAGAACCATATTGGTTTCTTACATCGTTTTGTTTTGTTTATTTGCTTCACACAAAGGCTTGTTACCTCTGTGATGGCAGTTTTTATTATTCCCCATTGTTCTTCCACCCCTCCTTCCTGCCCATTTGCTAGTGCATTCCTTAGGCACTCATCCATTTTGGTAAAGTCAGCCCTCCTAAAGTCCAGTACTTTTGCCTTTGTGTGGCATTTTTTCACAACTCCTTATGAACACTACAGCTGTCATTTTTCACATCCTGGCTAAAATATGTTTTTGCACTCCTGCCGGACAATAGCACAGTCACTCTGGGAAATCAGTGTTTGGGACAGATTAAGATCGACCGAGTGAGAGGGGGGAGGAGTGACCGAGCTCAACTGAGCTCTGTCGGGACTGCTGCGGATTTGTTCATGGGCAGACAAAGGCCCCAACACAAGAGTCCAGTACAAAAGGGCAGCCTGCAACATTTGGAGAAACAGAACGAGAGAGCGAGTGGGGGGGGGTGACAGAACTCACCGAAGCGCTGTCAGGACTGCTGCGGATTTCTTTGTGGGCAGAAAAAGGCATCAATACAGGCAGGGACCCAGTACAAAAGGCCAGCCTACAGCGGTGGAAGAAACAGTACAAGTGAGTAAGACAAGGGGACTTAGGGAGCTCAGCGGAGCTCTGTCAGGACTGCTGGGATTTCTTTGTGGCTAGAAAAAGGTGCCAATGCAGGCAGGAGCTCCGTACAAAAGGGCAGCTTGCAGCTCCAGGACAAACAGAATGAGCGATGAGAGAGGGAGACTGAGTGACCTCAACGGAGCTCTCTCAGGTCAGCTGCAGATTTCTTTGTGGACAGACAAAGGTGCCAACGCAGCCAGGAGCCCCATACAAAAGCACAGTCAGCAGCGCCAAGAGAAACAGAATGAGCGAGTGACAGAGCGGTAGTGAGCGAGCTCAACGGAGCTCTAGTGTGACTGCTGCAGATTTCTTTGGGCAGAAAATGCGATAGCATGAGCAGGAGCCCAGTACAAAAGGCCAGCTTGCAGCACCGGCAGAAACGAAGCGAGAGTGACAGAGGGGAGTGAGCGAGCTCAGTGAAGCTGTGTCAGGACTGCTTCAGATTTCTTTCTGGCCAGAAAAAAGCCACTAATGCAGGCAGGAGCCCAGTACAAAGACAGCCTGCTGCTTCCAGGAGACACAGAATGAGCGAGTGAGGGAGGGGGAGTCAGTGAGCTCAATGGGGCTTTGTTGGGACTGCTGCAGATTTGTTTGTGGGCAGAAAAAGGCAGCAATGCATGCAGTGGCCCAGTACAAAAGGGCAGCCTGCAGTGGCAGGAAAGCCAGAATGAGTGAGTGAGTGAGCTCAACAGAGCTGTATTGTTACTGCTGCAAATTTCTTTGTGGGCATAAGAAGGCAGCAGTGCAGGCAGGAGCCCAGTAGAAAAGGGCAGCCTGCAGCACCGGCAGAACAGAATGAGCGAGTGAGAGAAGGGGAGTGAGTGAGCTCAATGGAGCTTTGTCGGGACTGCTGCAGATTTCTTTGTGGGCAGAAAAAGGCGCCAACAGAGGTGGGAGCCCAGTACAAAAGGGCAGCCTGCAGTGCCAGGTGAACCAGAATGAGTGAGTGAAACAGGGGGAGTGAGCGACCTCAACGGAGCTCTGTCGGGACAGCTGTGGATTTCTTTGTGGGTAGAAAAAGCCACCAACACAGGTAGGAGACCAGTACAAAAGGGCATCCTGCAGCGCCAGGAGAAACAGAATGAGCGAGTGGGGGGGGGGAGTTAGCCACCTCAGTGGAGCTCTGTCAGGACAGCTGCGTATTTCTTCCTCGGCAGAACAAGGTGCCAACGCAGGCAGCAGCCCAGTACAAAACAGCAGCCTGCAGCACCGGGACAAACAGACTGAGCCAGTGACAGAGTGCCACTGAGCGACTTCAACAGACCAACGCAATCAACATTCGGCATTGACAAATGCTTGTCTTTTATTGACATCATAATCCTCTGCTTATGACATCATATTCTGTTGCTGTGGAAATGATTATGATATCACAAACAGAGGATCATGATGTCAGTGGGGTAAAAAGCTTGTGCAACAGATGTAGCCGGGGAGGGGGGCGATGACAAAAATCCAGTTGTCAAGCAGATGTCCTCAGCAGTGAGGCAGAAAAGGAGAAAATATAGCCAATTTAATTAAATAAAGCTGCGTCGTGTGTAAATATTTGATTTTAAAAATATTTTCTTGTATACTGGAAAAAATGTTTTAAGCATGCAACGTAAATAAATCCTCAACGAAGCAGAAACACACAAGTCTTTTACCAGCTAGTATTATTATTTTTTTTTGCTGCAGTGGGCCATTTTTCCAGAGGAATTTTAAAAAGTGTAACCGGCGCAGCAAGTTTATTTTCAGTATAGTATGTTATTTCATTCCCATCTAAATACATCATTTTGGTGGAAGTCATTCAGAGAATGGCATTAATGCACTAATGTGAGGTTATGGAAGCTATAAAGGGAAACAGATACATATGCCTGGAGGTGTGAGTCTTCCACTTCATGTATTGCGTTGTGACTGCTCGACGGAAGAGTGCATACTGATATTATTTTTCAATGGAGGCCTTCAGCAGAACTGCCAGATCTATATAAGGTGGAATCGCAGTGCTCACAATGAGTTATAGGACATTGCATTATTATAGAGGAAAAGTAGTAAGCCTTCAGCAGAAATAAGATTTCTTTTGAGGTGATAACTATCTGAGATTGGGGGGGGGGTTGCACTCTCTCAGAGTACATTAAAAATATTTTATTTCACATGATCAGGTGCAAAAGCTGACACCCTTTGTGAGACAACAGAAGGAGGCTTTCTGATAATATATGGATTCTGTGGGTGGTATTTATCACCCCCCGAGGGTAATTACTTTTGTTCCTCAAGGCAATGCCTTGGGAATGCAGGTGTATAAGGAAATGTTGAAAGAATAAAGACATTGTAGGAGGCAGTACAGTGTAGTGGCTGAGGGCACTGAGCTGCAAACCTGGAGACCTGGTTTTGAATCCCATCTGCCCCACTTGCATACTGTGTGACCCTGAGCAAGTCATTTAACTTCCTTGTGCTCCCTCCCAGGTCGCACCTGGAAACAAGCTCTAGCTTAGTGTGTTTTTCTTGGTTAAACAGTACCCCCCCTTCCCCACTCCAGAGCATTCATGAGGATTTTGACAGTGGAGCCATACAGGTTGTCAGACTTTAAATATTACACTCCAAGCACTCAGAAAGGAAATGACGGACAAATGACTTGTAAATAAAAGTTGCCTTTAAAGGCAAACAAAAATTGTTTGCAATGAACAGTATGCTGTGGCTGGCCAGTAGCCACAGCAGCTGGGATGCCTCTTATATCTGCTGTCTCTGCTGGTGAGCTGTCCCATAGGTTTAGCATGCTCTGGGAGAAAACAGACCTCCTAATGCTACCCCTACATTTACCACCCCCTATTTTGGGGGCAGATCAGTGCATCCTTTTGGAGTTCACCAGGTCAAACATCGCCATCTATCTAGTGTTGTTAATTCCTTTGTGTATGCAGAAGACTGAGATCATATCCCCTGCAGTCTCCTTTACTCTAGTGTGAGGATATTAAAGCAGCAGTATTTGTTAGTAGAAGAGTCAGGTTTTATATAGTGCTTTTCATATGCACTGTATCCCAAAGCACTTTACAAGCAAGGGACTCTATTCTCAAAGATGCAGGTTATTGTGCATATAATGCCCATATAGCTATGCGACCCTGGACAAGCACCAGGGTGCACGGTATTCATGACTGTGAGCACCCACAGGGCAGCTTTCTGCAGCCCCGCCACTCTGGCATGCAGTTATGTGGGGGTGGATCACAGCTGCATGGAGGGGTGGATCACTGGGCACAGGTGGGCATCCAATGGGATGTCCGGCCTGGGTCCCATAGTGAATCTGCTGCTGCATGTGTGCAGAGGATCCTGGGAAGGCACTCCATCTCTGAGAATTGGAATCTGATGGGTGACTGCCTCAAATGGCTGCCTCCAGCCCTCCCTGGCAGCCCGGTGGGTTTGGCATGGGTCCCAGTGCCATCACCGGCAGATGTCTGTCCATTGGGGGGGACACATAGCAGGTATGGCTGGTCCCCCATCAAGTAACTAGCACCTCCTAGCCCAGTGCTCTGGATCTCCTCCACATCTTTGTGAATGGCATAGTGTGCAGGCACACCCCCAGCATGCCCTCATGCTGCCTGTGGTGTCTCGCTGCATGGCCGGCTGGGGAATCTGGTGTTCAAGGCACTAACACACTTTTTGTGAATGCCATGGGGGGTCCACTGGACCCCCACTGTGTGGCATTTTGTTGTAGCCATGCCTACGTACCACACATACAGACATCCACCAGAACAGTACCAGAGATTGGTAGACGGGATCTTGGTTTAACATCTCATCCATAGAATGGGACACCCCTACAGTACAGCACTCCCATAGTACTGCGCTTGGGTGTCACCAGTGTTTATGGTATGAGCCCAATCCCAAAGTGGGACAAGAACCCATGGCCTTCTGGACCAGAGGCAGATGTGCTACCAACTGAGCCATGCTGACCTCCAGCCATACAGTTTTTTTCAGTAATAATGTTTGTCTGGCATAAATGTCAAAATACACATTTTCCTTTTTGCTTTTTTTTGCTTCCTGAACCAGGGTTTTGACGTTTTTAAAAGTCTCTACTCCTGTGCCATGCCAGTCCAGAAAAAAATTTTAATATTTTGGTACAGTGTTGTGCTGTTTACCATCAGAAACATGTGGTAGCACCATACTAACACACCTACAGTGGGAATCTAGCATTTACATTCAACAAGTAACCTCAGCGGGAGGGATTTTTAAAAATTGCACATGGTGGCCATCTTTAATGACATGAGTCATTAATTACAAAATCTGCTGTCAAAGCTGGTTTAACACTATCTGAAAAAAACCTAAAAATACACTGAGCATAAATCTTAGTATGTCAGAAATACATATTTCCCAAGAAAAAAAACTATGTGGTGACATTTTTTGTGGACTAAGAAATGTTGCTCACTTAAGGGCCTCCAGCCTCTCGGAATACCATTTGTGCTCCATACCTCTGATCATTCTGGAGGCCCTGCACCCTTTTGACTGCCTCAATATAATTTTTGTATTCGGGGGATCAAAAGTGCACATTATACTCCAGGTGACTCCCAACCAAGCCCTTGCAAAGTGGCAGGATTACATCTGCTGCCCCCATTGATGCACCCCAGCATTTTTACAGCCTTCTAGACAGTGGTAGTGTACTGCTTGTCATGACAGAGACCCTTGCCAATTTTTTTTTTTATCATATTTTTTTACTTTATGTAAAAGATACAAATTCAACAAACCAAATGCAGTACAATGCATCAATACGGACATAGTGGAATCATACATTAAGAATAAATCTATTACTCCATACAACCATCTTAAATTGTCTGTAAATAAGTATGCCTAGAATATACATAGATGGGTGTGTACACAGGGTATCTGTATAGCAGTAGAACAAAATGAGCCCTGAGGCATAGAATTTCCCAAAAGAGTTCCCGGAGATATTGTTATTCCCTTCCTCTCAGGCGAGGTGCCTCCACCATTTGCAGCCATTGTCTTCCCAAGATCTCCCATCATGGTACAAAATCTTGGTAGGTGTCCATCTGGTACCAGGTCCATCTCCTCCACCTGTCATCCAATGTGACTATCTTATTGCTAATCCTAGCCGATATGGGCTCCAGATTATAGACCTCGTTATGTGAGCTTTCTCCAAAACTCTTTAGTTGGGGTTCTGTCTGTGAGCCACAATCTGGTGATTATCTTTTTAGCAAGAAGAATAAGAAGTTGAATAAGCTTACATATGTCCCATCTGACTTTAAGATTAGGAGGAGGGACCACAGCCAAGACACAGACTGGTGTCAGGAGCTCCAGGAGTCCAAATATGCTATTTATCTCCCCCAGGACCTCCCGCCAGTAATCCTGTAGAGCTGGACATGACCAAAGAATATGTTCATTTCCCACCGAGAGCCCCCAACACCCTCTCCAGCACTCCCCGAGCCCCATCCCTCAGTACTTGGCTGTAATATCCGGGGTTTTGAAAAACCTAGACCTGACTTTCCAGCCATATTCCCTCCAGTATGTGTTGGAGGAGCATTTAGAATAGTACTGGGTAGTCTTATCCCAACACTCTTTGACAACCTCTGAGCCCATTTCTCTGCTTCACCTGATCCTAAAGTAATCAACTAAGTCTGAGCTATACTGACGTAATGCCTTGTATAAATGGCTAATAATGTGATCTAAGACCACCCTTTATATGATATATAATGACCTGCACTAAGCTGGAGAGGGCCTTCATGATTTTAGACAGAACTTCCTCAAATGGAAGGAGTCTGTCTTGAAGGGCCAGGTAGGTTAGGAATTGGCTCCTAGGTAGTCTGTAGCTGGCTTGGAGGTATGAGAAATAGTGTATACCCATGGGGCCTATTATCTGAAAACAAACCATAGGCGATATGCCCTTTCACTGGGATAAAGGGGAAGCCAGTTCCTCTGTGAACAGGTTGATTTGCCCACTCAGGGTAGAAATATACTGTTTTTCTGCAGTCAAAAACACATGGCACCATAATCTTACCCAGCTACCTAAAAACACTGAGGTATATCCCTGAAAATGATTTAAGCGGAGGCAGCTCACGGGGTCTCCCAGGATAAGTCGGGGGAAGTTTTCAAAGCCATTGAGAGCAGACTCTATATTTTTCCAATATGTAGAATAAGTGTTAGCCAGGTGAAGCAAAGCCAGGTGAAGTTGGGCCGCCTGAGTGTATCTTTTCATATTGGGGAGACCAAGTCCCCGCTGAGTCCATGGGAGTTGTAAGGAAGTATATTTTATACGTGGCCGGGCACCTCCCCTGATAAACTGAGAGATTCATTTGTCCCATGATTGGAAATAGGTGTTAGACGGCAATATGGGCAGGGTCTGTATAAAAGGAAAGAAGGCGTGGGAGTATATTTTGTTGAATAGTTTCAGCTCGATTTAATATCACCATTGGAATTCAAGCCCATCTAGCCAAATCAGCAATGATTTGCTGTGTTAATGGTTCGAAATTTATCAAATCAAGGTGTAGTAGTTTAGCCAGGATCTTAATACCCAGGTATCGGATCTCCTGTCTATTCCATCGGAAGGGGACCTGGGCTCTCAGTGGCCCAGTGGGGAGAAATGAGTAGGTCAGCACCTCTGTCTTGGAGCTATTTATTTTATAATGCGATATTCCACTGAAGAGATCTAATTGTTCCCATACCGCGGGAACAGAAGTATCTGGGGAAGTGAGAGTCAGCAGGATGTCATCTGCAAATAGCGTTAACTTGTGGGATCTTCCTGCCAGTGGGACCCCTCTATAGTGTTCTGAGGTTGTATGTTTGCTGCTAGTGGCTCCAAATAAAGGGCAAAGTGGAACGGGGATAGTGGGCATCCTTGCCTGGTACCTCTGGCCAGAGGGAAAGGTGGGCAAAGGGCTCCATCTAGTTTAAGGTAGGCTATAGGGGATTGGTACATGGCTTTAACTTGTTCAATAAATTTGCCCGGGAAAGCAAAACATTGCAGGGTCACCCATAAAAAAGGCGACAAGACCCGATCAAAAGCCTTCTCAGCATCAAGGCTGAGAAGGGTTAGTGGGATCTGCCTCTGTGTAGCATATTCAACCAGCAACAAGACCTGTCTCACTGTGTCATGAGCCTGTCGCTTCTGAACGAAACCCACCTGATCTCCATTAATAAGCTGCAGCAATAGAATATCCACCCAATGTGCTAAAATAGACATAAATAATTTATAATCACAGTTCAGTTTGGAGATCGGTCAGTAGGAAGCTAATTGAGTGGGGTTTTTTTGAGGTTTAAGAATAGCTACAACTTCTTTATACCTCCAAGAGGGTAGGTGGAGGTTATCTTCCTGGACATCCCTAAACGCCACATGTAGTGGTAGAATTATCAGGTGTCGGAAAGCCTTCTAGAACTTGGCTGAGTATCCATCTGGTCCAGGTGCCTTTTGGGTTTTGGTCAGCTTAAGAACCTCCCAAATCTCCTCTGTAGTAATAGGATGAAGGAGATGGTCTGCCAGAGCTGAGGAGAGTCTTGGCAGGGGTGAGTTCTGGAGGTATGTGGTCACCTGTTGAGGGGGCTTAGGACTTCCTCAGTATATAGAGTCCTATAGAAGTCTGCCATTACCTAATGAATGTCTTTAGGGTGGGATAACATGTGGCCAGTAGTGGGGTCCTGAATCTTAGTAACCATAGCTCATTGTTTCATTCCTCTTAAATGCCTAGCCAGGTTTCTGGCACCTCTAGGGCCACCCTCCTGGAGGGTAAGTTTCAAATATAGTAGCCACTGTTCTATTTTTACATCTATTCATTTTTGAAGTTTTTGTTTAGTTTGGTTGAGCTGAGTCTTAATTGTTAGATCTTCTTGATTATGTTTGTTTTGTAAACTCACTAGCTCTGTTTGCAATGTGATCTGAAGGGATTCCCATAATTTCTTTTGATGAGTGGAGTATTTTATAATTTCTCCCCACAATACCACCTTCAGGGTGTCCCAGTTAATAGCTGGGGGGGGGGTTCTGGTGAGATGCTGTCCTCCAAAATTTGAGGGATGGAGTCCTTAATCAATTGCATTAATCCTGGGTCAAGCAGATGCATCAAATTGAGACACCAGAAAGTGTTTTTCTTCAGTTTTTCCACATCTATTTTAAAATAGCGAGGGGAGTGGTCTGAGAGAACTGAGGCCCCTATGTATATATCACGTACACGCTCGAGATGTTCTACTGAGGTAAGAAAGTAGTCTAGCCTTGTGGAGGTGTGCGTCTTGGGGGAGTGGCATGTGAAAGCCTTGACGCTACGAAAGAAATGACGCCAGACATCTACCATACCCATCTCTGGCAAGCCTGCCTTTAGGTATCTCTGTATGGGGGAAGCTCTGTGCTTGGCTGGATGAGAGGTGTTGAGCGTGGGGTGTAGCTTAATATTGAAATCCCCCCCAATAATGTACATACCTTCGGCATGTGTGGTGAGGTCTTTAAAAAAATTACTGGCTATCTGAGCTGAAGAACCAGGGGCAAAGTGGCCAAAGTGACTAATATAGAATTCAGCTTCCCTATTGCTATGACATATCTACCGTCCTCGTCCAGTATGTCTGTCTGCAGGGTGAAGTCCACTTCCCGGGGATCAATATTGCCACACCTCTCCATCTTCCAGAGGAATGTGCCATGGAGACCACCACCTGAAATCACATAGATGTTAATTTAAGATGCTCATTCTGAGGAGGGTGGGTTTCTTGCAGTAGTATGACTTCAGGATTACCGTTTGAGGAATTGGAGGAGGTGCTTCCTTTTTATTGGATTTTGGATGCCGTTTACATTAAACAACGTTATTAAAGAGGTAGTAGTCAGGTGCAAGGAAGAATCAGCCTCCCTAGTGTTAGCAAGTGGTCTGTACACAGCCCCGGACAGAGTATATAGTAAGGAATATGCCACATCCCCATAACTGTAAGGTGAGGTGCCTGTCTAAAAAGCATGGTTTCCTGTATTGAAAATGGCCCCCAGTTATGCGAACCAGTAATCCTGGTCTGTCCTCTTCACATCGAAAGGGGGTACTCACCCCCCTCTTCAATGTACCCCAGATAGCACAGTGTACAGTCAGCACACAACATCGTACTGCAGAATTTAAACCTTCCAAATACAGATCAGTTGCCAACAGGGCAAAACATATTATATAAATGCCAAAAAACAAACAAGTGGTATGTCTAGCATTATTGTACCTCCTAATTAATGCTACAGGTATTAACCTTTCAAAATGTAACTTGAATAACTGAATTAAAGGAGCTTCCAAGGTAGGGAAACTCAAAATTGTTTCCTTTCAAGGTCTGGAGAAGCAGAGCTGGAATTAAGCTTTGATCCAGACAAGGGGGTATAGCCGAGTTTCCATGTGTCTTGGGCCCCCTGTGGACTGCATTGGTCCCAAACACAAAGTATTAAGAGAAGGAAGAACCCAAACAAGCGGGAGGGGCAGAAAAATTCCCTTAGTCCAGTGTATGACTGCATAGGTAGAAAACCAGCGATTTCCATTTACTTCTCCCCATTAATTGCTCTAAAGAACATCGAGCTTCAAATTAAAAGAAAAAATGCCTAAGTATTGAAGTATTGTGTAGCATAGGACAGAAATCATTAGTACAGTAATGTCTATGGTCATTGTATAGCCCTGATGGTGTCCAGGGAATATCTCTCCAGCCCAGAAGTTGGTTTTCAATGCCCAAGTGTCTTAAGGGCTCGAGGATCCAGAGATCAGTCCCCCAGAGTTCCAAGTCGCTCGGATCATCAGCTTCCCTTTTCCCCAAATATATCCCAGATATCAAGGAGGGGCTAAATATTAATGTTCTGGGGACAACTTGCCGATATTAATATCTCAGCCTGAAGAGTCATTATTCTGGATCCGGGGTCTATTAATGTTTCAGTGCTAGAGGTTACCTATGAGGGTATATAAGTTGAAAGTCTCTTGTGCAGGGGGAGGACGATGTGGGGGGATTAGGAGGAGACAGGGCTCCCTGGAGGGTTATCATGACAAGTGACTGCAGGCAACTGAGGTTATTAAATGCTAGTAAGCATATAGAGGGGGTAGATCTTTCCCCTTTACCTGTAGTCTAGAGTCGGACCCACCACAAGCGTCCCATCAGGGGAGAGAACCCTTGATCTGATCACCCCCCCACACACCAAATCCCACCACCTGTTATCTCGCTCTGCAGTGCCCGGTCCATCAAGTATTGTGGCAGGTTGAGGAAACAGAGGTTATGATGCTGCAAATCCTTTAAACAGGCTTAGCACTGATGTCGTTTCTACAAAATTCTTCAAGGCGCTGCTTTGGGTCAACTGCTGCACTCCGCATGTCTGCCTTGGACTGCTGGGCCCTCCCTTGCATCTGCCATCATGGTGGTTGTGCAGCTGGTGTGTTGGGATTGCCTGAATGCTCTAGGAAAGACAGCCCCTGTTTAGAGAGCTCCTCTCGTGCCTCTGCTGCTGAGAAGAATTCCCTTCTGCCTATCTGTAGCATTACCACAAGCTTCGATGGGTAGGGGTGGTAAATTTGAGGCCTTGTGCTTTTAGGACTGGCAGTAATGGAAGCTATGCCCTGCAGAGCCTCATAGTTTTTGGGAAATAGTCATGATCCACGTAGAACCTTTTCTGTCCAAAATAAACTTTTTGTTTGCACCATGCTGCGAGCAAAATTTGTTCCGTCAGCGCATAACTGTTGAATCATACTATAATGGATCTGGGGCTAGCAGTAGGTGAGGTGGGTTTAGGGGCCAGAGCTCTGTGCACCCTTTCCAGATTGAGCTGCATGTCTGTGGGAAGATCTAGGGCTGTATGTAGCAGGTCGGTCACAAATTCTTTGATTTTTGTGCCCTCAGCCCCTTCTGGAATGCAGTAGAGGCGGATATTATTTTGCCTCACACGGTTTTCTGCATCTTTTTGCCAGGCCAAGAGCTGCTCTTGCTTGTCTTGTAACTGCTACATCAGAGTTTCTGGATCATCCATGTTGTTCTCGGTGGCCGTGACCTGCCTCTCCGTGTCATTGGCGCGCTGCTTGAGTTGAGTGATGTCTCGGCACATTTCGCTGTAGAGTTGTTTGATATCTGCCTGAAAAGCAAAGAGTTCATTATAAATTGTATCCAGCTTAATTTTCTTGCTTTTTAAGCTTGGGAGTCTGATGGATTGATGCAGCAGGTTTGACTGGAGTAATTGCGGCCTGAGAGAACGTGGCGCCTCAGTCGGAGGTCTTTGAGTTGGAGTCCTCCCTATCCATCTCGCAGTTTTCTGGCTTTTGGATCAATGGAGGCTTGATTCCCTTGTTTCCCTCTTGCTCATGGCTTTAGGTACTGTATGTCCAGTTTATATATTGATTTGTAGCTAAGAGAGGGAAAAAAGCTAAGGGGGTGAACAGAGCAAGTTCTCTAAGAGGCCTTCGGGTGCAGGGGCGGAACCGGAAGTCAATTATTTTCATTTTTGCTAATTCTTCTTTTTTTCTTGTTTGGTAATACAAATCCTTATACATTTAACAACGTAGACATACATGAAAGATAGGTACATAATGATAAGACTCCCTTTGTTTAGTTAGCTCTTTCTAAAAGTACTAGACAGATAGAGATTTAGAGGATGGTGGCGATTCTTTGCAATATGCGCATATAAGGTCAATGATATTCTGTTTTCAGTAAAAAAAAAAAAATGGAATTTGCTGTTTTTGAACCAGCACTTGGTAGACTATGTTTCTTGAAAAAATACTTTATTTGTACCTCTTTATCATGCAAAAGCCCCCACATTACACCAGCTTTTTGGGCAAATGCCTCCATTTTCAGACACATTTTTGTTAATAACATGCTAATTTACCCTTAATTGTGGGAAAAATGGATTTCAAGAGTTTTCCAAATGGAACTGGCCATTTTTGAAAATGGAAAATCATTGGCTCTGTATATGTATATGTATATGTATATGTATATGTATATGTATATGTATATGTATATGTATATGATTCACAGCCGCATATGATCATCACAAATAAGTAAATCACCATCAAGCTGACTGTGTGTGTGGAGTCCTTGTCTATCCTTAGTTGCTTTGGTGGTCTAATTGGTGCAATTGTATGTGAAACATTCCAGTTTGCTTTCATATAGTGTCATGATGAGTATGTTTATCGTGTTGAGTAATGAAACCTAGAACTATAATACAAAGGCAGGTTTGGAATGGGAAGCATACACAAACTTCAGATCCCACTATGTCTCTGAACCTTTTAATTAGTTGACCCCTTTCATAATACGGTCCCCCTTGGGTGTTAGTAGGCTTATTATTCATCGATGTTCATATTTGCTTTTCAGGTGCTCGTTCAGAGGGTCACAAATCATTGTGATGTACATTTTGTTTCTCCATATATTTGTCCCATACTATCTTGCATGATTTTATGCTGTGTCTATACCTATAAATATATAACCTTCTCTAACTTTGCCAGTTCTGCCATGTTGGATTTCCACAGTTTTATCAGGTAGGGGGGTTTCTCTGCCTTCAGGTCCTCAAAATGTTTTTTTTTGTTTTGCAAGTAATAGAGCTCTTAGTTGTTACTTGCTTTTGGTGTCTGGCGTCTGCTGTTCTGGGGGACTGGGGGGTGGGGGTGGATTCTTACCATACTGTGGCATGAATCACTGTCCATCAGTACCCTGTGATTCAGTTTATTTCACTTTCAACTGCCCCAGAAGTGGCTGCACCGCACAACATTCTCAAAGTAAGTACAGAAGTGTGTCCCTTCTGTTCCCTGCACCTCCGGCATAGATCAATATCTCTAACCCCTATTCTGTGCATGCAGGCTGGTGCCCAATTCATTCTGTGTAACATCTGGAATTCTATAAGTCTTGAGCTCAGTTCTAGGAAGTGACTGTAAGCTCTCCTATATCCAAATCAGTTGCCCAGATTGCCCAAAGGTCTTTGGTCTTAGGTTCGACTGCCCATCAATATTTGTATGTACAATGTCCCTACTATGTAGAATTCTTTGAAGGGAAGAGTGATTCATTAAAAATACCACAAACAGCTTAATGTGTTCAATTTCTTTTGGTTTGCATCTGTATCACCCCAAAAAAAAACAGTGCTGTCTAGTGCTACTTTCCCGATCAATAAAAAATGAAATAAACAAAAGTCCCAGTTTGCCCAGTTTTACTGCTTAACTCAAAGTTACCCTAATTGACTGGCAGTTTAGCCTAGAGGTTAGGGTATCAAGCTGTGAATGAACATGAAATATCCAGCAGACCTGGGTCTGATTCCTACAACCTTCACTTGCATATTGTGCATCTCTGAACAAGTCACTTAACCACCCCAGTGCTCCTGGGTTGCCTCTCAAAACAGGCACTTGTGCCTAGTGGCCTTACCTAGTTACCAAAGAATAAATTACACCTCTGTAGTGTGTGTGTGTGTGTGTGTGTGTGTATATCTATCTCCACGACTGATTAAATGGCATACCATATATGTTAATCAAACTTTGACAGGTTTTAAATTGTCCCCATCAAACAGGTCCATGTCTCACTGATACCCTTTAGGATCCAGGTTTTCCAGAAAATTAACATATGTTCCACCTTCATTATAGGTTCCCCCACAGGGAAGCTGACCTGGACAGCAAGAAGAGGAATCCCAAGAATCTAGTTCGGCACTATCAAGTTTGTTAGCAGCTTTTTGCTGATGATGGGATGTGTTTCCTGGGGCCACCACTATTTGAGCTTGGCAGGTCCTGTCTATGGAGGGGAGCCATGAGTTCCTGCTCTTTTTTTTGTGTGAATTTTGTTTGTGCCCCTTTGCTGTCTGGTCAGCTCCCATCAACCTGACCTGCTCCAGCCCTGTCATCCTCATGTCCCGTAGGACTTAACTTACAACTCCTCATGTGCACCCAGAGTTTTCCCCCTGTGGCAGGGGTGATGGGGGTGGAGGGGTCCCCCCATCCCCCTGCCACTGAAGGTTCCCATTGTAGGAGGCAGCATCTAGGTTGCCAGGTGGGGGCCTGTGAGGAGGTTGACATCATCGAGCTGATCAGGGTCTTTTCCTTGTCCTCCTGTTGACTCCAGAATGATGACCTCGAGGCAAGCCAAGCATGCACATGAGTGCAGCCTATCACAAGCCACTCCATCTGCACTGACACCTGTGGTCACTGAGGTGGCAGTATAGCAGTGGAGCTGATTATCCCCCCCCCCAGAGAAGGAGTGTGTCCTCCGGGATGCTCATTCCTCTTCCCTCTGGCCATCCCTCCATGACCCACGCTTGTTCCTGAATGCAGGCTGCCAGCACCACGAGCAATGGCTCTACTACTGTGCATATCGGCTGGCCTATGCATTCCTGTTCTAATGCCAGCCAAGTAGAAACATGGAAACATAGACTTTGATGGCAGATAAGGACCACTTGGCCAACCCAGTCTGCCCATTTCCCTACCTACTAGATAAGCTGCAGATTCTAGTTAGCCAACAGCCTACTTCCTGCCATCCCCCACTACAATTGCCTTGTGTCTGTCCCATGCATGTTTGAATTCCCCCACTGTTTTAGCCCCAACAACCTCCCCAGAAGGCAGTTCCATGCACCACCACTCTCTCAGTGAAAAAGATTTTCTCACATATACCCCTGAGCCGTCCCCCTCTATCTTTAAATTGTGTCTCCTTGTTCTTACACATCTCTTTTCTGAAAGATGCTACCCTCCTGGACTTTGTTGATTCCCTTGAGGTACCTGAACGTTTCTATCATGTCCCCCGTCCCTTCTTTCATCAAGGGTATACATATTAAGCTCTCTCAGTCTCTCTTCATATGATTTCTGATGCAGACCCTGTACCATTTTAGTTGCCCTCCTCTGGACTGCTTCCATCCTGTCTATGTCCTTGCATAGATCAGATCTCCAAAACTGCACACAGTACTCCAGATGGGGTCTCACCAACTGTCTGTACAGAGGGATAACCACTTCCCTTTTTCTACTTGTGATGCCCCTTCCTATGCATCCCAGTATCCCCCTGGCTCTTGTTACTGACTTCTCATATTGCTTACCCACCTTTAGATCATCTGATATGACTACCCCTAAGTCCCGTTCCATTTTTGTTGTTGTTAGTACCTCCCTGCTATTGTGTACTCTTCTTCTGGGTTTTTTTTCCCCAGGTGCATTACTTTGCACTTCTTTGCATTGAATCCAAGTTGCCATATGTCTGACCATTCCTCCAACCTTGCCAAGTCCCTTCTCATCCTTTCTACACCCCCTTGTGTATCAACTCTGTTACATATCTTTGTATCATCTGCAAAGAGGCATACCTTTCCCTCCAGACCCTCTGCAATGTCACCTATAAAGATGTTAAAGAGGACTGGACCCAGTACTGAGCCCTGAGGTACTCGCTAGTGACCCCCTTTCTTCGGAATGTGTTCCTCACTATTACCTTCCTATGTCCTGTTGTGCAGCCAGTTTGCACCCAGGCTACCACCCTGGGACCCACTCCCAGGCTGGCTAACTTGATTATTAATCTTTTGTGTGGGACTGTGTCAAATGCCTTGCTAAAGTGTGAGTAGACCATATCCACAGCCCCTCCCTGGTCTATTATTTTGGTCACCCAGTCAAAGAAATCTATTAGATTCGTCTGACATGACCTTCCTGCTGTAAATCCATGCTGCTTTGGGTCCTGTGCCCCGCTGGCCTCTAGGTATTCAACAATTCTTTCTTTCAGAAGTGATTCCATCATTTTCCCTACCAGTGAGGTCAAACTTACAGGTCTGTAGTTTCCTGCTTCTGCCTTGCACCCACTTTTGTGAAGGGGAATCACATCTGCCCTCAGGTACCACCCCATCCTCCCATGATTTGTTAAAAAGTGTGGTCAGTGGTGTCACTAGGTCCTCCCTTAGTTCTTTTAGAATTCTGGGGGTGAATCCCATCAGGCTCCATTGCTTTGTCCACCTTGAGTTTTAGGAGTTCTTTCAGGACTCTTTCTTCTGTAAATGGACTGGTGTCAACCCCCCTACCCAGAGTGCTTCTATTGTCTGGTTTAGGTAACTCCTCCTCATCTTCTTTTGTGAATACTGAGCAAAGTATTCATTCAGTATCTCTGCCTTTTCACTGTCTCCCTCTGCCCACCTCCCCTCTCCCTTATTAATCTTCACTATTCCTCCCTTAACCTTTCTATGCTCCCTAATGTACCTATAAAAGGTTTTATCCCCCTTCTTAACTGACTTGCTATTTTTTCCTCAGTTTGGGCTTTTGCTATTCTGACTGCCTTCCCACTTCTTTCTGCTTTAATTGATACAGTTCCCTGCTGTGCTCCTTCTGTGATGCCTTATACTTTTTGAATGCAGTCTTTTTCTCCTTAACCTTCCCTGCCACCTCTTTTGAGAACCATAGTGTTTTTACTCCGCTTTGTTTTCTTTATCTGTTTCACACAAAGGCTTGTTGCCTGTATGATGGCAGTTTTATTTTTCTCCATTGTTCTTCCACCCCTCCTTTTGCCCATTTGCTAGTGTATTCCTCAGGTATTCACCCATTTTGCGAAGTCCAGTACGCTTGTTTTTGTATGGCTTGTCTCCATGGTTGTGCTTATTGTGAAGCACACTGTGCAGTGGTCGCTTGTTCCCAGATGTCTACTGACTTCTAAATTTGTGATCCTCTCTCCATTTGAGAGTACCAGGTCTAGTATTGCTTCCTCCCGAGTGGGTTCCAACACTAGCTGTTTAAGGCCTGCCCCCTGCAGGGCATTGAGAATGACCCTGCTCTTGGATGTGGCTGCAGTACATGTCATCCAGTTAACATCTGGCATATTCAGGTCCCCCATCAACAGTATCTCCCCTTTTTCAGCCATTTTGAGACTGTCCTCTATCATTTTCCTGTCCATTTCCTCCCCTTGAGATGGGGGTCTGTATACAACCTCTGTGCAGATTGTGATGCCATTCCCTGTCTCCAAGGTGACCCAGAGTGCCTCTTGTCCTCCCCCTTTACTTTTTAGTTCTGTAGCTTTGATCCCTTCCCTTATGTATAGAGCTACTCCACCTCCTCTTTTCCCCTTCCTGTCCCTTCTGTAGACTGTGTATGTTGACATCCCAGTCATGGTTCCCCGTGTACCATGTTTCTGTGACTGCCACGATATCCAAGTGTTCATCTTCCATTAAGGCTACTAGCTCAGGAAGCTTGTTTCCCAGACTATGGGCATTGGTACTCATTGCCCTCTATTTAATGTTGGCTTTATCCTTTTTTCCTCCATGCCTGCTCTTTTTGCCCTTATCTATTTTTCCATTTACCCCTCTCCTGCCCTCTGTTGAGCACTGTACCTCAGTGTTTACCTTACTACCCATCATGTTTTATGGGGGGGAAGCTTGACATTTCCTGCCTCTTATTAGCACCTCCCCCCTTGGCTAGTTTAAAAGCTTGCCAAGGAAGCATTTAAACCTGTCACTTAGGATCTTGGTTCCCTTCATGGACAGATGCAGACCATTGTGCCAGTATAAACCTTCATCTCTCCAGGTGTACCCCCAGTCCCCAGTGAAGCCAAAGCCCTGTGCTCTGCACCAGTTTGCAATCATTCATTAAACTGCATGGTGTGTAGTACCCTAGCCTCACCCCTGCCATGGACTGGCAGCACCTCTGAGAAGGTAACCGTGCTTGCTACCTGTCTGAGGCCCCTCCCCAACTCCACAATTTCATCCTGCACTGCACTGATCCCACGCCTAGCTAGGTCATTTGTCCCAAGGTGGACAATGATATCTAGTTCCCTGTCCTGTGATGCTGCTTCTGCAATCCTGAGGATTCGCTTCTTGTCCCTTCAAGCCATGGCACCAGGCAGGCACCTTACTTCCCTCTCCTCTCCCTTCCCCAGGTCTACCCCTCTAACAATTGAGTCCCCTATCAGAAGCTGTTTCCTTCCCCTGTGGTGTCCCTTGCCAACCTTCTGTGGGTCTCCCTTGTGGGTGTCCTCAGCATTCTTCTTGGTCTCCACTGAGGGTGCCATCATAGAGGAACCTTGCTCTGCCAGACTGGCATATGGTTTGTGTAGAGGTACAACTAGGGGGCTTCACCTCTGTTCCACCACCCACACCCTCCCAGAACCCACTATGGTCCAACTGCTCTTCATACTTGGCAGCCTCTGTGGCAGTGGTGCTCTTTGGGTGGGGGAGGCCTCCTTAGTCCTTGCCAGTTCAGCCTGGAGGTGGGCAACCTCCTTCCTCAGAGCTGACAGTTGCCTGCACATAGGACAGCAATGCAGTTTCCAGAATGTGTCCCTGAAAACTGCTGCCCCACAGTCAGTGCATTGCACCACTCCCCACGTGTCCCTCTCCCTTATAATATACAATATGTAATATATATATAAATATATAATATTTTTTTCTTCCTTTTTGTGGTGTGTTCTTACCCTTTATGCACTGTGCTGGGTTATTAAGAACATGACAGTTCTGCCCCAAGACCTGTTGAGGAAGTGATGTCAGAACCTTGGCTATAAAGGAAACATCACGCCTGGGGGTGGGTGCGTGGGTAGTCCACAACCACTAGTGACTGTTAGAAACAATCAAATACACCACTGCTCCACCACCCTGGTGAGTACTGCCCTTTATAGTATTCAGCTAACCTCCAGTAACTGATTTGTCAACTATTTAAAAGTAATTTGATGCAAACTGTTACAGAATACTAGTAGAGTAGTCCAGTTACCCACAAAGGAAAATCAAATATGCAGTTATTTCAACCCTTCTGAAGTTGCTCACAAGATAAGTAGTTTTGAAAAACCCCTTCCTGATTTAAAAACGAAAATAATTAAACACAAAGCAATACCAAAGACTGTAAAGTAAGGAAAACTTCCCTCAGATGTAAGTAAGAGAGATCTGTTGCAGATTTCTAGTCCAATATAGTATATCCCATGCATCTTCTCAGTTGTTTCAAAGCACACCCTGTTACACCACTTGAAGAGATGGGCTTCTGTCTGAAACAGGATCACACCAGTAGTTTATAGTAATTGATCAATGCTGGAATGCTCCTCCACCCAAAACAACTGGCTATGATGCAAGGTCTCCCTGACTAGTGAAGACAATTTCCCCCACCTGAGGCTGTGTCTGGCATCAAATTACAAACTGCAGCCTTTGCTATTCAAAGTACACAGCCACTACCAGTAAATTATGTCCAAATATATTGATGCAAACTGTCACAGAATACTAGTAGACAGTCCAGTTACCCATAAAGGAAAATCAAATATGCAGTTATTTCAACCCTTCTGAAGTTGCTCACAAGATAAGTAGTTTTGAAAACCCCCTTCCTGATTTAAAAATGAAAATAATTAAACACAAAGCAATACCAATGCAAGACTGTAAAGTAAGGAAAACTTCCCTCAGATGTAAGTAAGAGAGATCTGTTGCAGATTTCTAGTCCAATATAGTATATCCCATGCAGCTTCTCAGTTGTTTCAAAGCACAAGTAGGCAGTCTGTTGTCCTCAGTGAGGTGCTAGACCCCATCCTGTTACCACTTGAAGACCATATTGTAAAATTCCATGTTGGGAAGTCCCATTCATCCTGTTTGTTGATCTGTGTAGTGGATTTCATTTTCATTTTATTTATTGAGAAACACCTTTGAGCAAAAATTGCCCATTTTTTAAAGTTCCACATCAAAGAACAGAATAACAATAAACATAAAATGAGAAATAAATACAAAATAAATACATTTACATACAATTGCATGCAAGTGATTTACGTAGCAATTCATGAAGACTAGACTTAAATTGATTCAAGATTCATGTTTATTCTTAGCACTTTCCCCCTCCCCAGAGCACAAGTTCCATAAACTGCTCCAACTTGTGAAAAATGTCCCTGGGGACTGAGTACGGTATCATTTGCAGCAGGAAGTGTATCTTGGGTACCATATTCTTTGCAAAAATGTTGACATTTCCTACAAGGTGAGGTTCAGATGTTGCCATATTTCTGTCTGCATTTATTTTAGACAAAAGCAAACTAAAATTTTCATGGCTAATTTCCCTCGGGTGTGTTTAAGGTGTGATGAACTGTTAGCCTCCCAAAAAATACTAGTGTAAATATACAGCAAAAAAGGGATTCATGGATGTAGCAGGAAACCCTGTGAGAGGGGGGAGATCACAGAGTTTGAGTTTACTATGTTTAGTGTGAAGGGACATCAAGATCCCTTACCAAGTCCCAAAAATGTCCTTGCTGTTTCATTTACAAGCCCAACTGTGTTTAATGGTGCATCCTGTATTTTGGCACTTGGGGGAGAAATAAAGCCCTGTATACTCACAAGTCTCTGGTGTCTTATGGTAAGTTTGGCACTACTACACACCCACGGCACATCTCTCCCTTGTAAACAATTTGCTTTCCCAGGTTCTCATACATTCAGCAGGCATTCTGTTGCAATCAGACTGTCTCCATCCTGTTCACAATGTCGTGCGGTGTCTATTTCCACTGACTCGGTCTCTTCTGCCCTTATTTCTGTTGCTCAGCCAAGGGTCCTCATTTATTTTTCCTCAGTAAAGCTCGTATTTTTAAATAATCAATAAATTCAACATGCTGTACTATGAATAAGATATATTACAGAGCCCAGTTGCAGGCACGCCAGTACCTCCTCCAATGCCCAGAATTCCTTAAGGCCCACCACTGTGAAAATCAAAACATTGGTGGGGATCCTAACATTCCTTGTCTACTATGACCCTAGGTCCTTCCCTTCCCCCACGGCAGTAAGATGAGCCCTCGCACACTTATTGTAGGTCTTACATCTGTTTTTCCTCCCCACGTGTCGCACCTTGCATTTGGTTACACTGAATCTGAGACTTCTGGGTTCCAACCACTCTTCTTGCTTGTTCTTTTCCTCTTTAAGTTTTTTACATGTTTCATAGCCCTGAGCAACTTATAGAGTTGTCCATATATTCCTGGTGGCTCACAGCAGCATTAATCAGTGGAGGCCCCTGAATGTATATACCTTAGCGAGTATTATTTTGGCATAGTGTCAATGGCTCAGTAGGTAGCACACTCGCCTCTGAGGCCGGGAGATCAGAAGGCTGTGGGTTCAGTTCCCACATCTGGCACTTGGGGTAATATCCCAGTACTGACACTGTAGTGCAGCATGAGAGGGGTGCTGCACTTCTGAGGTGCCGTCTTTCAGATGAGATGTTAAACCGAGGTCCCATCTGCCGGGATTGGTGGTAGTTCAGGTGGATGTTAAAGATCCCATGGCACTTATTGAAAAAGTAGGGGAATTTCCCCGGTGTCCGGGCCAAATTTCCCTCATTCACTAAAAATACCACCAACAGCTTAATCTGGTTCAAGGTCAGTTGGCATTCATCTATATCCCCTTCCCCCTGGGTCATGCCTGAAAATAGGCAGGATTTGTCTAGTGCACTTACCTGCTCAACAAAAACTAAAATAAATAACAAAATAAAATAAAAAAAATTGTGATGTATATTTCGAAGGTTATGCTCAGGACAGTGATGTCTTCTGTGTGCTTTCAGTAGTACGCAGGGACTGAAATACACCAATTGAATAAGGCATTAGTTCTGAAATACTGATAATATGCACAGCTTGTATCAGGGGCCCTGTCAAGTAGGGGACCCCCAGTGACCGCTGGGACTGAGGGTGCCTAAGGATGGACCTGTCAATGGAGTGTCACATCAACCACAACCCTCTGCTTCCTACCCCCAAGCCAGTTAAAATCCACCTTGTGTATGCCTTTTCTGTCTAGCACTGGTGTACTTTGACTAGAAGCTCATCATGCACCAGAGTGTCAAAAGCCTTGTTCAGCTACACAATATATATGGCCTTGCTCCAGTGTACCTCCATAGTCAACCCCTTGAGGAAGGTGATCAGGTTTGATTGGCCAAGCTTCCTCTCATAAAGCCATGCTAGAGCTGGCCTTTCAGCACGGTGGTAGTGCTACCGCTCATGATACCAGTGACTCGGGTTCAAGAATGAGCCTGGGTCATTGGAGGCCAGTCAGTGGGAGCATCCCAGGGGACGCTGTCCTCTTTGGGGGGAGGGAGGTTTGTCATGCTGCTCTGACACTTTCACCCGTGGATGCATGGGTAGCAGTGCCAGGATAGCGGTGTAGAGAAGGGGAAGACACTGTTATGCATGTAGGTGAGATGTGCATCAGCATATTGCCAGCCTGGATTTTAGTCCTTCATGCCAATGTCCTCAAGGCCAGAGGGGCTACTTAGACGGGTATATCCACCACCAGTGTCAGTAATGGGAGCAAAAATATGTTAAAAAAAATTATAAAGCTATGCTGAGTGGGGGCGAGAACCTTGGCCCCATTCAAGTAATCCATCACTCTGTCCCAGATTATGGATTCTAGGACCTTGCCAACACTGATGTTGGGCTTAACTGCCCATAGTTGGCCAGGTCCAGCCTTTAATTTTACCATTCATTTCCTCAGGATAGCCAGATGTAGCTTTTAGAGGTTTGAAAGCAAGACCAGGCTAAAGCCTTGCTCGAACTAGTGCTTGACTCAGCTCCATCTTTACAGGCATTTGAGAGCCAAGGTCAAAACAAGCCAGTTATGATCAAAGAAGCATTTTTGTCAGCCTGAGAAGTTAGTACAGTGGCTGGAACTTTCAACTTCTCGCATGCAACACATGGCTTGGCTCGTGCTTTGGCTTGGCTCTAGCTGAAAAATTCCTGGCTTGCTCACTTATAGTAGCTTTGCAGTTCTACTGCACAAAGGATTTGAGAAAGCTTGTTTACCATCATGAGAGACCCGGTAACTGTACATAAGAACATCCAGTATTAGTCAAAGCAGACTTTCCACATCAGAGTATATTCAAGGCCAAACAATTCATAGACTCTGTCAGCAGATAAGGACCTTCTGGCCCACCTAGTCTGCCCATAAAGTCCCCCCCTAATAGTGCTACCCAAGTCACTACTGGGGGGCCGTCATCCACCCCTGCCCCATTATCCAAAATTGGCATGTGTTTATCCCATGCACACTTAAAACCTGCAACTGTACTTGCCATGATGTGCTAATACAAAGTGAAACTATCCATATTAGCTTCCTTGTACTCGTGTTCTCATTGGGGATGGGTGATTTTGAACCAATTAGGTAATTCATATCTGCGTATTCATGAAGACTCCATTGGGGTGTTTGCTGCTTTAGAGACTCAGGAAAGTGTATACCATGTATTTAAAGTGAACAGCAAGCAGTTAGCATGTAAGATACAAAGCAGTATTTTTTAATACACTTGCCAACAATATAGTCAAAAGCAAAGTTATGCTTGAATAATGTTATTATTTCTCTAGGGGAACAAAAAAGTAACATTAATATACGCTATGAACCTGCAGGAATACTCATAAATGAGACATTGAACAGTCATCATTTGAATAACAGTCACAACAGGCAGATAGAAGACAACTGATAACAATAATACTTTAGTATCAGGATGTTTCTCTGCTGGAAAAATGCTAGACTTTTTCTTTAAGATAGTGCCCTGGAGGCTGGCCGTCGGTAAAGTGGCAATTGTTAGCACTAGGATAGTGAACACAAGAAGCTTAGGGAATGGGGGAAGACCAGGCTGTTTATGAAAGCCCACCCTTTCTGGTTTTATTTGTGATAGAAGGGATCAATACACCTACGAAAACCTTTTGTCATCAGGCAGGACTCAGTTATATAGAGAATAATTAACACCAAAGTGCTCAGAACAAGCTGCTCACACACCTAGTGAGTGTTGTGACATCATTTGGCACAAGGGCAAAGCTGGAGTGACATGACCATGATCAAGGCCACTGATTTACAGTGATTAAAGTAATGAAATTCTGTCTTCAAGACTTGAAATTCCAAGAATTACACCAGAGATTGTAAGTCTGATTTCCAGATTTTAATGGGATTCTACAGTCATTCTTTCAGTATGTGTATAAATAATCAGAATAAAAAAGCTTAATACGTTCCAGGATTTTTCTGGGGAAATTGTGGAAAGGAGGCATTCATTTTATGAAGTTAAACAAAAGCTTTAACAACTGGGTATTTTTTATTACTTTAGAGATCCTGCTACACGTGTTGTTACTGTACTGGGCAAATGCCCACAAAACTGTGATTTGCCTGAAAGTGCTAGGGACATAGTGCACAAGGTCACTCAGAGAGCACCTTCACAAATTGCCCCAGCCATTTCAAACAACTCCCGACATTCTGCAGTCATGAGATAACCAACGACAAGCCTCAGAACCCATGTGCTGACCTGAGCTCCCTCCTCGAGACACAAGCACTAATGTCTTGCCAGAAAATACAGATCCCCTGGTTAACACAAAGATTCAGCCCTCTACCCCACTGTCTTATTCCGCTATTGTGAAAACTATGGCAAGACCAAATGCTGCAATGTACTCCAGTATAACCAGAAAAGCTAAACCCAGCACCAAAGCATTTATCGCTCGGTACCAAGAGCAGTCCAGGTACAACTTTCAGAAAAAGGAATTGTAGTAGGAGTAGAGAAGGAAGACCTGATACAAGTAATCTCACAAGAACCTCTCCTGAAATGGATTTACAAATAAACAATCAGCAAGAAAGCATTGAAATGCACCTGTATGATGTTCTTCCATTTCCCCCCCCCACAATTCATCTGTCTCTATGGCACTTTGGGAACTTTCTAGCATCACTTCTGGTTTGAGTTGTTATAAGGAAATTATCTCCACGGTACACACTGGCTTAATTGTTCACTCTTTAATAATGTTAGCAAAAAATAGGTTTAATGTTAAAGTCTTGTTAGCATCACTCCGTGTCACTTTATCAGTTCATCTGCAACCTTGAGTCTTCTGTGACCATTGGACATAGAGGACACAAAATGGTGAGATCTTTGATTCTATCATCTAATGTGCTGACATTTTGGAACTGAATTGTGTGACACTTGTCTTTAAGTCAGACTCATAACTGCATCTTGCTAGGTTCTCGGACTTTTTACACTGACACTACAGAGACTCCGGATCGCCCTTGAAAAAGGGACCTCTGGTCTCAGTGGGTTCACCTGGTTACCAAAATTCAATAAATAAACGTTCTGCATGTTATTAAACTTGTCCTAGTAGATTTGTTGTAAAACATGTGATTTTATTGTAATGTATGGACAGTGCCTATTAACCCCTATTGTCAATCAGTTTATAACCTGATAATCCCATCGTTATGACATCAGTATGCCGTAAACCTTGCTTAACTATGTCATAATGATGGGATTACAGGATAGAATGTCACCACCTGTCAAAATTCTTGGAAAGAAAAGATGATCTGCTGCTTGGACATTCATTCAAAACACACACATTCTATTCAGACAGTTACAGAACCGCTGCAGTATAATTCGCAATGGCTAATTTCAGCACTTCCAGTGCTCAACATTCAAACCAGGCAGCATTAGAGCCAAGCAGGAGAACAAACACACATTGAAAAAAAACTATTTTTTTCCCCACAGTGGCTAGTTTTTCCATACACTATAAAATATAATGCCTGAGTAACGGTGGTCAACCATGAGCGTAATCACCTCTTGTGCTTGCCATGACAACTGTAAACCTCTCGAGCTGCACTCTTGAGGTTTACTTGGTTGTCCTGGCAACTGCTTGAGGTGATTACATCATAGTTAACCATTGTTACTCAGGCATTAGCCTGTATACGGTGTTGTTACAATATTACCCAGTGTTCATTCTAGAAATGAAATTTGAGGGGTCAGTTGCCCCACTGACCTCCAAAAAGGTAGGCGATTTAGAAAAAATGTGGGCCACTCAAGTGATTTAAAAACATTTTTAAATAACAATTACTGGGTGTCTCAGTGATCCTCTTTGCATCGCCATGTAACAATTGTTTATTTTTTAGACTCTGGTTTGGTCTGTCAAGTCATCGAGTGTTTACTGATTCCTTGAGGCTTAATAGCATGCACAAAAGTGACAGGGTTTACTGTACAGAAAAAAATAAACATTTTAATCATTTTTTAAGTAGACCAGTAAGCCTAAATGAATCACTAAAAATTCTGGCGACTTGATGGACTAAAATACAGCCTAAATATTAAAACCAATAACAAGCAACTTGACAGTCTGTGATTCAGGCTCTCTTTCATGCATGTTTTATCGACAACAACAACAACAAAACACTCCTGTCTGTCTAGGCACTAAAGAACATAATTGTCAGTGTGCAGCCAAATGTTTACAAGTATTTAGGTTCAAAGAACTTGTTTTGGTGCCGGCGTAGCTCTGTCAGTCACCACCCCACCTTGCAGCTCACACTCTTGTGCAGCACCAACCAATTGTACACAGCACTGACCTGCACTACTGCCAGCTAGCATTTGTGGCGTGCCTTACTTGTGCTGGTGCCATTGTCATCCAGAACTGGTCTGCTGCCATGAAATTGGTTCCACCTTCGAGGATGCCACTGGAACAGGGCCTCCAGTAGTACCAAGCCAGCCCTAAAATTAAGGATCATGACAGGTAATTTTTAGGACTGGCTGGCTACTGCTGGAGATTCATCCCCAACTTTGCCCGAATAGCTTCCCCCCTCACTGAACGTACAAAGAAAAGATATCCAAATAATGTAAAATGGACCCTAGGATGTGAAGAGGCTTTTAGGACCATCAACGCTGCATTATGTTCAGCCCCTCTTTTAAACAGCCCAGATTTTGAAGAACAATTTCTATTACAAACAGATGCCTCAGAAGTAGGCCTTGGTGCAGTCCTTAGCCAGAATATACATGGGAAGGGGCATCCCTTTCGGCACCATGCAATTCTGCTTAAAGTTGGACCAGCATCACATTCTGTGGTGATTTGCATATGCAGCCCATGATGCTTTGCATTGTGGGGGCATGTGTGATTTTGTATTTTCTTGAAACTTGGCTTCCCAGCCAAATGCCCTTTGGGGTAACCCTTGCCTCAGTGTTTGTGCACAGAGGTTCTTTGTCTTTTAAATAGTTTTTTATTTTAATGGGTTCACCACAATATATCCAAGGCACACTGCCTTAAGGGTAGCTGGTCCATTGCACTGGGGTGTCAAACAGATGAGGCATACTGATGAGTCCTGGTAGGACGAAACACGTGTCTATGTCTTCTGTTAACACCCTTTGCAAACTGTGTGAGAGGCCTTTTGGCACCATGCAATTCTGCGTAAAGTTGGACCAGCATAACATTCTGTGGTGATTTGCATATGCAGCCCATGATGCTTTGCATTGTGGGGCATGTGTGATTTTCTATTTTCTTGAAACTTGGCTTCCCAGCCAAATGCCCTTTGGGGTAACCCTTGCCTCAGTGTTTGCGTACAGAGGTTCTTTGTCTTTTAAATAGTTTTTTATTTTAATGGGTTCACCACAATATATCCAAGGCACACTGCCTTAAGGGTAGCTGGTCCATTCCACTGGGGTGTCAAACAGACGAGGCATACTGATGAGTCCTGGTAGGACGAAACACGTGTCTATGTCTTCTGTTAACACCCTTTGCAAACTGTGTGAGAGGCCTTTCAGCACCATGCAATTCTGCTTAAAGTTGGACCAGCATAACATTCTGTGGTGATTTGCATATGCAGCCCATGATGCTTTGCATTGTGGGGGCATGTGTGATTTTGTATCCCATTCTATATGTCGGCAGGAAGTTGTATGATAAGGAGAAAAGGTACTCCACCATTGAAAAGGAAGCCCTTGTAGCCAAGTGGGCAATGGAGTCCCTTTAATGTTATTTGTTAGGAGCTGACTTTGTGCTCATAACTGATCATAATCCTCTCTGTTGGGTGAATCAAATGAAGAATACAAATCCCATCATGAGGTGGTACCTGGCATTACAGCCATTTACATTTGAAATGATGCACAGACCTGGGAAAAAGAATGTCACTGCAGATTTTTTGTCATGGTATGGTTTAAGAATTGAGAAATTAGAAAAGTTAGAGAAGAAAGAAAATAGTGATATTTAGGACATGTATATGATGAAAATGAGGGAATGTTCTGGAAACTTGTTTTAAAGAGATAAAGTAAAACATGTTACCTCTTAAGGGGGGTATGTGATAGGGTTGGTTAAGCCCTGTCCCATTTGTGTTATGTAGGAGGGAGTCTGAAGCAAGGATTCTAAATACTATCTCTGTCTTTTCTGACTTTCCATTGGACTGCGTAGTCAGATCTTGCCTTTACCTGCTGTACTCTCCTTTTTCACTATCTGTACCTTGCTTATGTATGTTTATAAGGCATATGCACGAAACTGGGTTCCCTGATTTATAAACTAGATATAGTTTATTGTTGTTGAAATAATTGCAGAGGCAGCTATGACAGAGTGTGACCTCAGATCTCAGACAGGTGGAATCTGTCACAGTGCTCTGGGCAGCTGCTAGCTGGGTCATAATGTTATACCTAGCAACCAACAAGTACAAAGCCTGTCTTACTGAAAAGATGTGTGAAGACTGACTTGAAGAGAAACAGGAGAAGACATGCTGCTTTCAAGTCCTGAATTGTCTTCTAATTTGCTGTGTGAAGGCTGACCTGAAGAGAGACAGGACATGCTGTTTCCATGTCCTGAATTGTTTTCTGCTGACCTGGAGAGAAAGTGTTTTCTGCTCAGTGGACCTGACCTGAACGAGGAGAAGAGATGCTGAAATGTTTTCATTTGTTTATTTTTTGTTCTTGTGATTTACAATAATAAATCACCACTTGTGTTTTTTTACAATTTCTCCTAGACTGCTCATGTTTCCTGACCTAGCCCTCCATTACGGCTAGTGTCAGAGGTATCTGGATTAGCTACATTTGGTGTCATTTGGTGTCAGAAGCCACACCACATCCATAAGCCTCCCCACAGCCACACAATTCAGAGACTACAATCCTGCACGGCATAGACAGCGATCGCACTGCTGCCCAAAGCACAATACCCAATCATTCACTGCTATGGCCATTACAAGCAGAGCCATGATGTCATTCTGGAAGTCTAGTTGATCCCCCCATGTCTCAATACAGACCCGCCTAATGTCTAGTCCATCATGTGGACTCCTTCCCTCCTTAGTTACTCACTGCTGTGACTATTGAGCTGGCTGTTGCATCCACCGATGTTACACCCTGCAGCCCCACCCCTTCCCTGGATTCCAGTTTCTCTCAATGGAAAAAAGGACTTCTTTTGCATAAGCCCATCCTCACAACCATAGCCTTTACAACACAACAGTCTCATTCAGGGCAAGCAAGCATGCGACGCCTTGTGTCTCAAGGCAACAGTAAACAGAGAAAAAAATGAAGCACATAGCATGTCAATAGTGCAATCCCATGGCCTAAATTGATCACTGATATTACCTTAATAATTCTATGTGGATTTATTGTTTTTTTATTAACTAAGCATTCATTTTTATTTATTTTTTTCCCTCCCCTCCGGGTTATAATCTTAGTGGCTTTGCCTTGCTACTGATAAAATATACCAGGTTATTGTTCACTGATTAGGTGCCCCAACTGATTAAGTCTTATTCCAAGTCTTTCATCTATCTGAGGGGGATTGTATGTCCCATCGTTTAATCCTATTGTCATAAAACCTACTCTTTGGTCCATTACTGGAGCACAGTCTTGAAGGCTTTATATGAGCCGCAGGGTATATGCCATTCTCAGGATGCAATGAGATGATGCTTCATATGGGAAACCTTGGCATGCTAAGATGGCTCAGAGAACCATTATAAATGAGCTCTGCTCAACTGAGTATCCCATTCATACATTGATGATGAATAAAATATTGATTCATTGACTGATTGATTATAGGATCTCTGTTGGTGTTGCAACACTACTGACATAGCATATCTGAATTTTGTTGGATCCAGTTACATTACAGCTACACCTCTGTGATATGCCTATAGCTGTCAGAATAAGCCACATATGCACAGTACATTTGCCTGGATTTTTCTTAACTCAGCTGTTTGGAACATAACTGTATGTGATAAGTTGATGGCTTAGTATTTTCCTCAGTATATGAGGCTGCATATGAATGCTTTAGTTATCCAAATATTCCATAGTTTTATGAAATTTTGTTCCTATCCTTCACATGCTGCTCTAACTTTATATACCATAAATGTGATTTATCTGACCATACTGAGGCCACGCAGCCCTGTTCATGCAGCTATCTGTACTGTTGACCTAAGCACAGTAGGAGCAAGACCTTACTTAGCTACTACTGAAAGTTGCGCAGTGAGATTCTTTTCCTGTGCTAAGTTCACTATTTTTGAGTTTTTGTGATCCATAAAGTTCATATCTATTAATTTCTGTGGTTTTACTGCTTTTAGTAGAAATTAATAGCTCTACTTATATAAATATATGTTAGTGTCTGTTACTTCCAATAACCTATATGAATGCTGTTGTTTTAGTTATTATTCTGGTAGTTTTTGTTTCTAAGAAATTCTACTAACTGTTTGTAGTAAGGTTACATTCTTGCCACTTCAGGTAGTTTATTGTTTTTTTCTACACTGTATTTTTGTTGTCACATTGTTGAAGATGTCAGGTGTAATAATTCAGGTAGTATATTGGAACATTAGGGAATGCTATAACTCAGTTTAAAAAAACTAAAGTATTATCATGTTTAAAGTCCCTGAAAATGGGAATAGTATAGCTTTCTTATAAGAGGCACACTTTACACCTGAAGAAACACTAAAACAAAAAAAGTAATGGGTGGTTAAAGTACTAGGTAACTCTTATAACTTTAAGAGTAGGGGGGTCTTTGTGCTCTTTCACAAGAACCTTAATGTGGACATAGAATCAAGCATGATTGATCCTGAGGGTAGAGTTATTACTGTTAAAGCTAGCACAGACAGTAAAAACATTACATTGGTTAACATGTATGCCCTCAACACTAACCAAGCTGAGCGCTTTGTTAAACTGGCATATAACATCACTGCTGTTAACCCTACTGGGTTGTTAGCATCAGGTGACATGAATACAATCTCTGACATCTTTATAGACAGAAGCAATAACAGTCAAAGAGACTATAACAACTCCTCTGTGGCTTGTAATAGTTTTTGCAGTCAGCTTGGATTAGTAGGTATTTTACTGGAGGAAATGTCCTCACCGGGGAAAACTAGAGTTTTAACTGCAGTCTGCTTAGAGATAATAACTTTGTTAAGCTATTCGAGGCAGAAATTAAGAATGTCCTAGAATTTACTGATAATTATGACCCAAATGAGAATATCCTATGGGACTTTCTTAAGGCCTGTTCAAGGGTTAAAATTCTGGAATTTGGAGTGCCTGCACAATGGTAAAAACAACAAATTTGTTTTTATTATAAAACAACGAATTTCATGGAATTTGACATTTTAGGCCAGATCACTAAATCTGCAGAGTTTGTTATTTTCGTGTAATTGCTTGCTGTACTATATTCAGTCTGCTTCAGTTAATGCTCTGTATATCAAGCCTTTTTTTTATTCTGATTATTCATACACATTCTAAAAGAATGACAGTAAAATCCTGGTAAAATCTGGAAATTAGACTAGCAGTCACAGGTGCAATTCATGGAATTCCAAGTCTTGAACATTTTATTATTTTAATCACCATAAATCTGTGGCCTTGATCATTTCTTATTCTAGTCTCAAAGAAAAAATGAAGGAGAAAGATGTAAAAAAAAAATTGGAATCAACCTAAAAGGTAACGAAAGATGTTATCTAGCAGGTGACTCTAAAAATAAAAGCTTGTTTCAAGAGATTGTTTTTGGCCATGCATACAGCATTACCACAATACATTATCAAAAAGCAGACTATGCTCTTTTCAATCTCAAAGTTATTGGGAATCGGGAGACACTCAAGGGAAGCTACTAGTACACATATTGCATAAAGTTACCGAGGCAAATAGGGTATCCTCAGTTAAGGATAGTAACAATAAACATGTTCATTCCACCAAGCATGTGTTTGAAGAATTATATAGCAAATTGTACACACCAGAGGCATGTTTTCAAAAAGATGCATTCGAAAATGTTATATCTAAGATAAATCTCCCTCCTATTAATGAGCTGGATAGATCTTCACTTAGCAAGCCTATTTCTAACACTGAATTAATAAAGTCCACATTGTCCCTCCCATCGGTCAAAGCTCCTGGAGCTGACGGCTTCTCCGATGAATTTTATAAAGCAATAATACAAAATGTTGGTCCACTGTTGTAGAGAGTTTTTTCACATGCCCGTGAGATTACCACTCTTCATTCAGTGAGGGAAGCTGTCATTCTTAAAAAAAAGATAAGGACCCTTCTTACTGTGACAACTACATGCCCATATCTCTGATCAATGTTGATTGCTAGATTCTTGTTAGATTGTGGCCAACATGAACATACAAAAATTCCAGCAAAAACAAGACATTTTGGTCTATCTAGTCTGCTCAAAACTGCAGCTCTCAGATGAAATTAGGGGAGCTGACCCCCTCCCCTTTCCACATGGATTCTTCCTCCTTCCCCTTCTCATCCCCCTACTGATCTTCCCACCTGTTAAGACTCTCCCTTTCACTCTGTCTCAATCCCTTTTAAAGCTGCCCACTGTTTTCAATAATACTGCCTCTTCCGGTAGTTCATTCCACTTAGATACCACCCTTTCTTTGAAAAAGTTCCTTCTTATTTCCTTTTTTGAATTTACCTTCCACTAATGTATGCCTGTGCCTCCTAGTGGACCCATTCCCCCTGAGATTGAAGATGCCTCCTATACTAACCTTGTTTATACCCTTAAGGTACTTAAAGGTTTCGATCATATCCCCTCTCTCTCTCTCTCTCTCTCTCTTCTGTCCTCTAGGGAATACATGCTGAGCACCTGCAGCTGCTCCTCATAGGGTCTGTCCTGCAGACCTGGATCATCTTGGTTGCCCTTCGTTGTACCCCCTCCAGTAAATTGATGTCCTTTTTCAAATATGGGCACCAGAACTGCACACAGTACTCCCTAGGCTTAATAGTATTATCCAGCACCTAAAACACCCAGAGCAGGTGGGATTTGTTCAGGGGAGAAGTAGTACTGATCCCCTTAGGAATGCATTATACACGATCCATGCTTCTAAAGGTCTAACATCACATCCTTTTTTCTAATCTCTGGATGCCAACAAAGCGTTTGGTAGATTAGAATAGGATTACCAATCAAATATACTGTCAAAATGTAAATTATGAGATTATTTCTGCAGGTGGGTTAATATTTTACATTTAAAAATGTCTGCTAGAATTAAAATTAATGGAATCTACTCAGAGAAAATCTCTATTCTTAGAGGCACTCAACAAGGCAGCCCACTGTCACTAATGTTATTTATTTTAACATTAGAGCCTTTGCTTAACAGAATTAGGTCTAAATCCTCTATTTCTGGCATTACTCTGCAAGAAGCACAAAGTCACGGCCTATGCAGATAATGTGTTGTTATGTTTAACTAATCCTACTAGTTCATTGTCTGCTTCAGTGAAAGACATTGGGGATTTCGTATCTCTCAGGATTTAAGATCAATTTAGAAAAAATTGGAATTGCTTTCACTTTCCAATACACCAGAACCATGTATATTTAGGACTAAGGGCATCAAATATCCCAGACAGGTATTATATTTCTAGATATTACATTACTTGTGGATATTAATAAGCTAATTTGTGTTAATTTCTCCCCTTGCTGCGTAAATTAGCAACAGATCTTCTTAGATGGCACCTAATTCTTCTGTCAATATGGGGTAAAATCCAAGTAATCAATGTAAGTTTGGCACCCAAGATTTATTATTTACACCAACTAATCTCAATTAAAATTCCTTTGATAATTTTTAAGAAAATCTACACTCTGCCACATGACTTTATCTGGGGAGATAAATCTGCTTATATCTCTTTAACCACGCTTCAACAACCCAAAGAAACAGGAGGATTTTGTCTGCCAGACTTCAGACTGAGACAAGAAACCTTCATGGTCTTGCAGAGCATTAAAGCTCTTTGGAATCTAAAAAAGTACTTAACACCAGGTGGGCTCATACTGAAAGATATTTATTAAGAGGTACCCACCCCAAAGTATTATTATAAGATATTTCCAGACATCTTAGATCTAACTCTATTCTCAGTGCTATATCTAGAGCCACAAGTATCTAAATTGCTAGAATGGAACACAACACACTCCCCACATTGTCCCCTCTGGGATAATAATGTATTCAAAACAGAAGAAAATGTCTACCATGTAAAACCTGGCCTGACCAGGGCATAAAGTTCTTGGGTGACATATTTGATTCCACCACTTCTGTGTTCCTATCATTTCAGAGCTCTCTCAAGGTTCTCAAAGGTTCCATCTCCTCAAAGTAGAATTCTACCGTTACCTGCAAGTAAGAGATATAGAAAGAAAGGTTATTAGTGAAAATGTACTTGATAAAGTCTTTACTGTGAGCAGGGGTTACAAATTTATTTACAAAATTGTTTTAGACTCTCTTGACAGCTCTATAGATTTATTGATTCCCAAATGGGAACATGACTTAAATGTTAATATCTGTGCTACACAATGGAGTGATTGTTGGAAAGGGGCACTTAAAACTTGCAAAAAGACAAAGGGGAGACTTATTCACTGTAAGATAGTTGACAGATGGCACTATACGTCCAATAGGTTGAACAAGCTTGGTCTTGCAGATGCTGATGTATGTTGGAGTTGTCCCTCTGAAAAGGGTTCTTTAGCTCATATTCTATTGCATTTTAGAAAATGGGCTTTTAATTTCCTGGTCTCTGATTGGTTGGTACCCCTGCCAGAGGGGTACATTAACTTTCAACAGACGACCAGGAAATTAAAAGTGCCATCCCAAGTGCCCCTTTACCCACAGTGATATCTCTGTGCCCATCCTGCTTTCCGATTGGCCGAAAGCACCTAATTGACTTTCAAATCGCCGCCATTTTTTTCTGTCGCTTAGCGAAAGAAAGTGCCCTCATAACTCAATACTTCAGTGCTGCCAACTGCCGGATAAAACCTCACACAATTTCCACTGAATAATAAAATAAAATTTCTGCCTTACAACTTGCTTTCCTTGCAGCGGACTGCTTGCACTGCTCATAATATCCTACTCGGTGCCGCTGTTGATGTCCTGCTCGGTACCGCCGCTGGTGTCCCGCTTCGCGGTGCTGCAAATCTCCCCATCACACTAAAATAAACAGCAAGACTGAACTTCAGTAATAAAATAAAAAATAGCGGTCTGCCGAATCTTCCCCGTCACCGGGGGGTGGGGGGCATGACAAGCAACTCCAAATGCGATCGCACTGACAGCCACTTTAGGAAAAAAAAAACAAAATTGCGATCGCACTGACTAACAACGGGAAAAAAAAAACAGAAAGCCCCCTGCCTGCTTATCGTGCTCCTGCTGCCCAGAACTCTCACTTGACTTCGCTTACTGCTGTCCAGTAAACGGAGAGTGTGTGTGTGTGTGTGTGTGTGTGTGTGTGTCTGTGTCTCAACTAACTATTCAGATTGGCATTCTTATAAAGCAGGCGGAGGAACTATTTTATTTCAAAATCTTCTAAAAAGTCATTTTTTATTAATTTCTTTTTTTTTTTTACAGTGCCCATTTTCTAAACGCAATAATACCCTCGAGGGTGGGCGGTATGGGCAATACCGGACCTTCCAGGGGCTATAAGGCCCTCCGCCTAGAATTGCTTATTTCTAAACATTCTGCTACATCTGTCATAGGTTTATACTCAGCAGAGAAGACAAAATGTCCATTATGCTCACATTAAATCAATGAAACTACCCAGTTATTCCATTACCTATACAAAATTCATGCAGCTTAGCCTTAAAGTCTGTTATATATTTACTACCTACTATCAACAGTGGGAGCAAATTCCATAGTGATACCACCCTTTGGTTAAACCAGAAAGCTCTCTTATTCGAATGACAGTGGTCCCCCTTAAATTGTAATTCATAGAATAGTGTATTATGTGGCTGATATTTAAATTAATTCCCAGACAGTCCCACATATCATTATTGGTCAGTGCCCCAAAGACCAGACATGTCTCCCCTCAGTCTACAGTATTCCAGTGAGTAAATACCCAGACTATGCAACCTATCCTCATATGTAAGTCCCTTGAGGTCCCTTATTAATGTTATTGCTCTCTGCTGAACCCCTTCAAGTACTTTGGTCACTGCTTTAGTGCCATGTGCCCATAATTGGGCACTGTACTCAAGTTGTGGCTTGATTAAAGACATATATAGAGGAACTATTGCTTCCCTATCTCTAATTTTAATGTGTCTCATGATGTTAGTCAATACATCTTATTTTGATAACAGTCAATACCATGTTTTACCAGGATCAGACTGTGATGCCGAGGGCTCACTTGGAGAGTTTGGACCTGGGGCTCACCAGGAACATATATGGGGCAGGGGTGACATGCTCATATAAGCATTACACTTCAATTTGGCATACTGACTCTATTCTCATATTTTAATGCTTGCAGCAATCAGGAAGCCCCATTAAATTAGAAAATATTTGATACAGTGAAGAAAATGATTTTCAGTGATTGGAATGAGAAGAGGTTCTCAAATGAGGTGGGCCACCTGGACAGAGACAGGCTGGGAGAGGTGACTACAGTCTGGGTGAGGTAGGAACAGGCTAGGGAAGACTGCATTATGGTGGGAAGACAGCCTTATGCTGGAGGGGGTACAGAGTAATGCTGGCAGAGATAGAGTTAGAGTGGAGGAGACAGAATCTGGCTGGTGGAGAAAGTGTCAGGCTGGGGACACAATGTCACATGCTTGAAAACAGTGTCAGGCTGGGGGAGATGTCAGGCTATAGTGAGACAGAGTCAGGTTGTGGGAGATTGAGACAGGCTCAGAACCAGGCTGGCAGAGGAAAGAGACAGATTGGGAGACAGCATCATGCTGGGGAGATAGTGTCAGGCTAAGGGAGACAAGGTTAGGCTTGGGAGACAGAAACAGGCTGGGGAGAAAGAGATAGACTGAAGAAGACAGCATCAGAATGGGAAAGACAGTGCCAGGATGGGGGAGACAGCATCTGGAAAAGGGAGACAGAAAGACACTGGGGGAAACAGAAGCAGGCTGGGGTGACAGAGACAAGTTGGGAGAGATGGTGGCAGGCAGATTGAGACTGTATCAGGCTGAAGAAAGAGACAGAATGGGAAGATGGCATTAGATTGGGGGAAACAGAGTCAGGCTGCGGGAGACAGAATCAGAAACACTGTTGGCCTGGGAGAACTTTGCTAGGCTGGGGAAAGAAATAAATTCAGGCTGGAAGACAGTCAGGTTGGGGGAGACAGAGCCATGCTCAAAAACAGAAAGAGACTGGGGGTGAAAGAAAGAGACTGAGGAGACAGCGTCAGGCTGGGGGAAGACAGAAAGACTGGAGAAGACAGTGTCAGGATTGGGAGACAGTATCAGGATAGGGGAGACAGCATCAAGATGGGGAGACAAGCTGGGAGAGGAGGAGGCAGTATCAGGTTAGAAATGTCTGCCTCAAGCTGGAGAAAATAGAGACAGGCTGAGTGAGACAGTGTCGGGGGAGAATGAAAATCAGTATTTAAATGCAGCCTTCGAGTTAGCACTGGTCATGGAGTGGAAAATAGTGAATGTCCAGTGCACTCTTCCAGTTAGCACAAGATCTGGGGTTGGGGAGAGAGGGAAAATCGTGAGTTAAATGCAGTCTCGAAGTTTGCATAGGATTTGGGGAAACTGAAAATCGACAGTCAGATGCAGCACAAAATTTACCATTTTACTGTTCTTTGAAGTTGCAACTTTTTGTTGCATGCCCAGATTGTTTCACTGGCACCTACAAATTGCACACACTGGTGTTCTCTGATCAACCATGTCCTGTTGCGCTAGACATACCTCTCAACAGTTGCTGATTAGGGGGATATCCCTCATTTTAACTCTTAAAATGCACTGCCGTTCATCTGTACTATTGGGAAAGGTGCTGCTTACACAGAGCGTGTGCTGTAAATTCTGGCTTTAAAGCAGAACTTCACCATATTCTAAGATAAAAAATCAAAATTAAACAGTACAAGTCAAACAATGGTTTCCACAGTGCTCTGATCTTAAGATGTGTCCCCTTGTTATGATGGTCCGTGTCCCTCATTGTCCCTCATTCTGAGTGTTTGTTTTCTTCATTTCAGTGACAGATGGTTGAAATGTAGGACTCTAGCCAGGGCAGCTTGGGGGCAAGGGTCACATACTGTATGCAACATCATCTGTTTTCTAGCATCTGATCATTAATAATCTAAGTTTGCTACCTTTGCAACTACCCTGACACCTTCTCTCAACAGTTGCTGCTCTCTCTTTTCATACTGCCTGAACATTCTAAGACATATAAAACACCATTCCAGGCCATTCAGATGAGCAGCGCAGAGCTGCGTCACTGATGTCATGGAATGTCTTAGAATATATGTTTAAGTGTACAGTTATTGTGTCTCCTGTAGTTATAAAAGTGCATTCTCAAGCTGTTTGGGTGAGAGAACCTCGAAGCGAAGCTGAGTCTTTCTGGCACCCAAAGGGCTTGACAAAAAAAACTCTTATAGCCATAAGAGTACATAGAACGTAGCTGTACATAGAAACATTATAAATCATATTAAAGACCTTTGTTTAAATAAATGAAGTTTGAATTGAAAGTCAGAATGGTTTACTTTGCAGAATATTAGAGATTTCCCATTGTGGGAAATGGACTGTTAACTGAACATAGAAATTGTTGGAACTATGTGTGTGAGAGACATCCTCTAGTGGTTATGAGTACTTAGAATGTTTAGAAATAAACAGTCTTGACTGGCGAAGAATGATGTCATGATTTATAAATGTGAAAAAAGACCAGTAGCTGGTGAGGAGAGTGGAACTCTATGTCGATCTGAGAGCACCCCAATTCAAGATGATTTATTTATCAAAATTTGGTTAAAGCATATCTGAATACCTAACTTGCATGACAATGATAATTGAAGGGCCATTAACTATGTAAAAATCACGTCCCATCACCTTTCAAGAATAGCTAGAATAGTTTCATATTAGGTATGTGTGTCATCGGATATGGTACAAGATCTCGACGTGGACAAGCCTGACTGCCTAAATCTCAATGGGCAGTGCAATTCCTGATAGTGTTCAGTGGGTCCCCCCCCCCCATGAAATATATAAACACTTCGGGCCAGATATTCAAAAGGGTTGCGCCATGCGCAATAGGGTTGCGCCTGCACAAGTCCGAACTTGCTCCATTCCGCGATATTCAGCAGGAGGCAGTTGCGCCACAGAAAACATGCTGAGCAACAGCGAATGCAAATGAATGCATGCTGAACTGGAGGGAGGAACCATGCATAAACTGCACAGCCCGATATTCAGCTGGGCTGCAGAGTTGTGCAGGCTAAACCCCAGCCCACGCCTGCAGGACTTTGAGCCAAAAAAAGGCTTGTCGAGGGCCACCCACAGGTGAGCTGCTGCATTGCAGGGCACAACACAGCAGCTGCCACCTGTGGCTGGCCCTCAACCCACTCTCTGTGCCCCTCACCAGCCCGATCGCGGGCAGCAATGTTTCCCAACACATCCCTGGTGGTCCAGTGGACTGATAAGCCCAATCACGGGCTGACGAATGAAACACCCCCCACCTCCCAATATATCCCTGGTGGTCCAGTGGACCGATGAGCCCGACTCGCTGGCTGGAGTTTTCACACCCCCGCCTCCTGATCATATCCCTGGTGGTCCAGTGGACCGAAAATCCCAATCGTGGGATGTAGTTGTCACCCCCAACACATCCCTGGTGACCTAGTGTTCCCCACCCACCCACCCACCCATGAAGCCCCACCACCTGCCCCCCGCAGCCAGCGGGCGGCAGCATCCCACGCCGCAGCCTCCGACTGACTGCCGGTGTAGGCTGCACGCCATTGGTGCAGCAAGAGCCAATGGGCTGCAGCCCATACCGCATAAGACAGTTCAGTTTGTGAATGAAATTCAAATTATTCACAAAACTGGACTGTTCGTGGCTGGCGGGCTGCACGCCCATTGGCTTGCTCTGCACCACGGGCGGCAGCCCTACCAAGCAGTCGCTCGGCGGCGCGGGCGGCAGGCGTTAGATGCTGCCGCCGCCGGCTGTGGGGTGGAGCGGGTGGTGGGGCTTCATGGTGGTGGGTGGGGCCACTAGGTCACCAGGGATGGTTCGGGGTGAAACTACATCCCACGATCAGGATTTTCGTCCACTGGACCACCAGGATATGATCGGGAGGTGGGGTGTTTGAATACTCCAGCCCGCGATCGGGCTCATCGGTCCACTGGACCACCAGGATAGATCGGGAGGTGGGGTGTTTAATTACTCCAGCCCGCAATCGGGCTTATCAGTCCACTGGACCACCAGGGCTGTGTTGGGGAGACACATGCTGCCCGCATCAGGCTGGTGAGGCAGGGTATTTAGCTATGCCCGTGATCGCCAGTGGGGGTGGTGGTGGGTTTTATGCTCTTTTGCCTGCAATTGGCTGCGGGTCTCTTCCCGATGGCTGCTGCTTGGCAGGCGCCAGGCGCAAGTCCTCGGGATCGCGCACCTGCATGCTAATGGCATGCAAATGAGGCCATAATCAGATGCAAATGCCCCTGCACCTTGCATGAATTATAGCCCCATTTGCATGTCACCTTTTGAATATCGATTTTGCGATGGCGCATAGTACGGCGCCCACCGCAAGTTGAATGCCCACTTTGTTTAACTTGTGGTGGCGCAAGTTCCACTGCGCCCATGCACAGTGGTTGTGGTTGGGGTGATATTCCAAAGGAGTTGCTCAATAGCCGCAACTCCTTTGAATATCGCCCTGGACACACCCCCGCGCAACTATTTTGCGCAGCGCAAGGGCTTGCGCCTATGAATGGTGCAGTTTGAATATCCAGCCCTTCATGTTCACCATACCATTGGAAATGTGGCTGTCAGGATTTCAGTGTCTGGATTTCAGCGGCCGGGCTCTTCCACGTTGGTATTTCATACGGATACTGTGTCATTATGTGCTGCCTTTTCATTTGTGCATATTTGTATAATAAAATTAATAAACAGGGTGGCACATACCCTCATTCTTTACGTTGCACTTTTAGGAATAGGCATACCCCTCAACTCCTTGTCACTGAAATGTTGGACACTGATACTCAAAATGTGGGCGAATGTGGGACACATGATCAAACATGGATATGCCAGCTCCTCCTCTGTCTTATCCTCCCTCCTTTGAAAAGTTCTCTCCCCTACATGGAACTGCCTTTCATGATTCACCCTCACTCACTCTTGGCAGCATATTCTCATGGCACTTTCTTAGAATAACCTGCTGTTTGCACTATGTATGTATTTTGTATAGTTTTGCTCTTACAATGTTTACTTTATATCCTGTTTATTGTCTCCAACATATCCTAACTCTATGATACCTTGTATGTATTATTGTTGTAATTCTGATGTGTAGTCCCATTTCTCCCTCCCCCAGGACACACCTGGAAACGAGCAATGTTGCTCAGTGTGCCATTCCTGGTGAAACTTTTTAAATAAATAAATAATAGCTTAGAACTCTCTTAAAACCATTTATTTATTTTTAAATTCTTTTGGTAACCAGGTAAGACCCACTAGGCACAAGTGCTTGTTTTCAGGGGTGACCCAGGAGCACTGGGGTGGTTAAGTGACTTGTTGAGAGTCACACAGTATGCACCTGGAGGTTGTGGGAATCAAACCCAGCTCTGCTGGATGTACTAAGCTCATTCACAGCTCATTACTTTAACCTACAAACCAGTACCTTATTTTTTTACAAAGTTTAATTTTCATTTAGTATCTTGGAATATTATGAATGTCTGCTTTAATGTCTGAGTTTACAGCACCATTTCTGTGTGGGCAGTACCTTTTCCATGTGAGACAGAGGGAGCAATTGTGAGGGGAGAAATAAGAAACATTCCCTCCTGATGGGGAACAGGTAAGAGGCATGGAATAAGTCAGTCAAATAAATGAGCAAACCCCTGGACACCTTGCTCTGAGTTTTGCAGAAAGATAGGAGGTTTTCTTTCATGGAACAACAATAAAGCCTCTCCCTGATCATTTTGAGTGGACATGTGCAGCCTCACCCAAGATTTTCTCACATATATAAAGAAAGAGCAAGTCAGACTTCCCTGTGCTCCCAGGTTGCACCTGTAAACAAACTTTCAGCTTAGTGTGTCTCACCTGGTTAAACAATTGGAAAAAAAAATTATTTCCCCCATAAAATTAGCACACACAAAATGAGAGTTGCTGTTCTAGTTGAGGGAGCCTGGGTCTCTTTGCTTAGCACTGTGTGATGCTGTATCGTGCTTCAGTTGATTAGTTCTAATGAAAAATTTTACTTGCCTTGGGACAAAAGTAAAGCCTTTGCCTGACCATTTGGAGTGGGCATATGCAGCCTCACCCAAAATGTTTGGGTGTAAGGGACCCCTAGCTGGGTAAAGTCAGCGTATTGCAAAACGGAGTTGCAGTTTCAGGTAAGGAAGCCTGGTTCTCTTATCGCTGTGTGTTGCTGCATTGGGGGATCGTTTGCTGGTGGCTAAATAAGTGTGTTGCTTGGTCTCCCAAAGCACATGCCATCCATGCCAGTTTGCGCTCTGGACATACCTCTCAACCTTGTGTCACTGAAATGAGGGGCAGGGCGGGGCACTCAAAATGAGGGACACCGATGGGACATTGGCCTTCAGAATGAGGGACGCGTCCCAAAATATGGAGGTAAACGATCAAAACATTGTGGAAATCTATGCCTCTACTTTGTACAAAGTTCATTTCTGATATAGCATATTGGAATATCATCATGTTCTGCTTTAAAGTGTAAATTTACAGCACACTCCTGGGCACCACCTTTTCCCCGAGGGACAGAGCAATTTAAGGGGCAAAATGAGGGATGACCCTTGTAATCCTGGACAGTTACGCGGTATGGCTCCGGACCTGGACAGGTGGAAATCGCCCGTCTCCCTGTCTTTTTGAACTACGCATGCGCACCTGCTCGGCGAGGCATAATGAGCTGGTACCCGGACAGCAGCTCCGGCTGCGCATTGTAGCGCCGAGTCTCCGATCGAGGAGGGAAGAGAGAGCATCAGGCAGAGCAAGGGGAGAGGGAGTCAGTATTAGAACAGCAGGTAAACATGCATACATGGTCAGCAACCTGACTGGAGACTGCATGCATGTAGGAGCACGCAGACAAGCACAAAAAAAAGGCAACAAAGAAAAAAAAAAGTAATTCACTGACGGCTTGTGTTCAAAGCAAACAGAGATGTATGGGCAGCTGAACTATGTGTAGTTCTGCAAATGCTGGAGGCAACGGAGGACTTTGACTACCCAGTTCTCAGGGAATTCGGAGGAGAAAGGCAAAGTTCTGTACCCTGGCTGTGAGGAGAGGAGACGACTGGTCACCCTGAGGTTACTGGTGCCCGGAGGGGGCTGAGGTGGACGAAGTGAGATCAGAGAGGGGCTACCCCCCCCCCACACACACACACACACAAGCTGCCAGTGGTCGTCGAAGAGGCTAGGTCAACTTGGAATATAACAAACACACAAGAAAAACAGCAAGAAGGAGACAACAGTCGGTCACCTTTACATACCAAATATTTTGCATTTGCGGGGGGGAAACGGACCTGAATTTGGGGATTTCGTGAATGCACCGAGTAAAATCAAACAGCAACAAGAAAAATATACAAACCCGGATCAAGCCAAATATGTGGAAAAACTGGACCTGAGCAAAAGTTCAAGGGAGCCGGTTGTGGAGAACAGGACAGAGCCAGTGCTCCACGTGAAGAGGTCCGGGGCTGCTGGAAAGAACAGAAAAAAAAAGGAATCAAAAGTGGATGTAGAGGGGTTACACATTTTAAAGGGTGCAAGATAACGAAGGTGCAAAATCCAGGGAGAAGGCAGGTGGGTGGGCAGCGTGTCTACCATAGGCACTGCTGGCGCAGAGAGGGGTGAAGGAAATGCAAGGAGAGGCTGCCAAGAGGATCGGGAATCTATGGAGCAGCAGGAGAGAGCGGGGCAGGACTAACTGCTGCTGAGTGACACCCTCCTAAAAAAATAAGAGTGCCTCACTGACACCACCAGACCCCCACCGCCTACCTGAGCGCCTGCCAGGGGCCCCGTAATCGAATCGCGAATATTATGAGCAGCACCCCGGCTGCAAGTGGAAGGAGAAGGGGGCTAGTGTTGCAAGCGTTGCAGGAGCTGCTCTTTTCTGCAAAAGCAAGCGGGTTGTGTGTGATCTCTCTTTGGTGGTTGTGATATTATGTGGTCTTGCTGGGACTTGCACACAACAGGGAGAACACTTGGAAGTGCATCTGTGATTTTTTGTGGGGCTCTTTTTCTTTTCTGGGATCCAAGACAAGTGCAGAGGAGAAGCCCCAAACTTCTGTGCGACTGAGAACGCGATAATGTACTAAACCAGCTGCACCAGCAATGCATAGGCGACTCGACTTCCAGCAATAAAAAAAACAAACACAACGTAACAATCAGAAAGCAACTGTTTCTGTTTAGGAGAGGAAACGTGCACCGTTTTTCATTTCCTTGCATTCTTTTTCTGCAATAAGAGACGAAACTAAGGAGCAATAAAAGGAGCTGGAGAGAACCACTGAAGTATGGACTACGTCTCCTCCTCGGAGAGGGTTGCTTGGAAGGGGAAAGACTGCGCTTGGAATAATTTCTTGTTTTTATGTGAGAGAAGGTTGGCTTGCAACTTGGCCTTCACTTTAGGAAAAGAAAACTCACGAACCTACACTGTGACACTTAAAAAATTGCACTAGCTGAACTACAGTAGTGAATATTGCATTGCCCCATTGTTTTCTTTATTTACAATGTTATTTTTTTAGAATAATTGGGTCAGTTTTCTGGGCTATTTCTACAGAGAAAGATAGAGAAAAAACGATTTTTTGAAACAAAAAAGAAACCTTCTGTTTTCTTTGCACTATGATGGAACCACCGCCTTGCTCCAAAAAGAGCCTGTCCCTTTCCCTGCCGGTGCCCAGGGAGGGGCAGGCTACCCTGAAGCCCCCGCAGCACCTGTGGAGGCAACCTCGCACCCCCATCAAGATCAAGCATCGGGGCTACTCGGATACTGACCGCCACCCCCACCGGCAGATCGAGAGGTCCAACGCCATGGACACAAGCGACCGACCGGGCCTGAAAAAGTCCAGGATGTCATGGCCTTCATCTTTCCATGGGACAACGGCCACCTCCGTCGCCAATTCCTCATCCAACAAGCGGTAAGTCTAGCATTTTTTCTAGTAAACTTTTCTAAAAATGTTTGCAGTTAGATCACGCGTTACTTTTGCAGAGTTTGTGTGTCATATAAGTAGGATTACTGGAATAACTGATTTGCTGAGGGCTCTTGATAACTCATGTGGATTAAAAAAAAAGCATTATAAAATAGATATAGAAGAACCCTGAAAGCTGATTGGTGTATAGTTGGTTCCAGCCATGATGTTATGTAAGCAATAAGACATGAAAGGATATGGGTTACTATTCCTGAACTGTACACCCAGGTGCCCTGTGATGCAGGCGGCCCTTGTGCCCAGTGCCTTCAACCACCTAGAAGTGCAGTTCAGGAATCCTAATCCACACCCTGAAGTGTCTTATTACACTTATAAAATGAGTGTACATAAAAAAAAAAAATAGGATAAGTTTAGCAAGGTGGAAATTATTCCTGAACTGCACTGCTTTGGACCCATCTCCACCAATCAGAAAGCAAGGTTATTCCTACCCATTTTATAACTCAGTATAATATCGGTCAGAAAATTAAAAAAAAAAAACCTAAATAAAAAGTCTTTTTTTAATTCTACAGGATCAATTTTATAATCAGAATAAAACATTGCTGGGCATCTGTTCTGCTGGTTGACCTCACTTCCTGGGTGGTTGCATACACTAGGCTGTGCCCCTTGCCCCTCAAAGCACCCAAGGCATGGTGTTCTCCCAGCATAACACACATCCTGTCATATCTTGTTGCTTCACTTTTAGACACATTTTGGCATATTTCACATACTTTCAGTATTCATCTTTCATTCAAAAGAGAAAAAGATTAGGATCGATCTCTGTAGGGACAGTGTTTTCCAGTTTTGTTGGTTGATCGTTGTTCATGGCCACTGTAGTCCCAAAGTTTCACAATAGCCTCTGAATCCTGGGAAGTGGTCCTAGAAAATGACATTTATGGTATCATGTAAAGATAATTTTTCTGATACAGAAATAAAGATATTTTTTCATTATTTCTTTCTATTTCAACATCCTAACAGGCCTCGCTTCAGGCCACCCCAGCCCCATTATCCAGCTTCTCCCTGATTTTGCCTGGCTCCCCTTATTTCCACACAGCTTACCTCCTGTGATGGGGGTAGTGAGAAGCTTACTCAACCCACTGTGGGGTCACCACTGTGGGACCTGCAAGGGGTTGGCACCCCATCTTGTCATGTTGGGTGTTTCCCATGTTCTGTTTTCCCCATCCACAGGATGCTGGCATGCACGAGTGTGCAAGCATTAACATTTATTTAAGCATGCATGGTCTGTGATACCATCCAGCATCCTCCCAACCACAGCGCAGCTCCAATTGCACTGCCACCTTTGCTCCTTCAGGTGGCAGCGTTGCAGTGGAGCTGGCAGCGCTCCCTCCCCAGATAAGGAGAATGCTACCCCCCAGTTGGCCCCTGACAACCCAGACTCGTTCCTGAACCCAGATCATCAGCATGCATGCAGTAGCCCAACCAGGGTGCAAATGAGATGGCAGTAGAGACTATTTTAATTGAAAATTATAAGTACACAGCTTGTGAGAAAACTTACTGCATGTTCATCATTTAACATTCCTGGAATATAAAATTATATAGTACATATAGTTTGTAAGACAAAATCAGTGATGGTACTAGTTGGTGATAGGTGAAAAAACTGGTCTGGCATGACTGAGTCTACAGGAATCATAGTGTTTACAGTTTGTTAGACTCCCAAATAGCAGTGGTTAAACTGCATATGTTTAGTTGGGGGAACTCGCACATCTAGATTTCTAGGTGGAGGAATTGTCATTTTTAGGTGGTGAACTCTCTGATAGTAGTCAATGTAGAAAGATGACAGAGGTGGTGAAACTGTCTTATACTTTTTTTTTTAAGAGGTGGTGAACCTGAGTTCCTGTAAGCTTCTGCCCAATTAATCCCCTGAGTTAATGGCGTACTAGATAATATGGTTATGCTGGTAATCGTTATCTATTCTATGTAATTAGTTTTCCCTGTTTTTCTTTAGCCATGCATATTGACATGAAAATGGGACCACATTCCCCTCAACTCCATCTGCTCTGGCTTCTTGTCTATGTCTGACATTACAATCTGTTGCTGTGGAACCTATTGAGATGTCAAAGACGGAGGATTGTGATACCAGGTGGGGACAAGCAGCCAGAGCAGATGAAGTCTTTGGGGATGGCGATTCTGTTTCTCATGTTAACGTCCACAATTATTAGGCTAAAAAGGGGAGCTAAACACAGAGAAGATGGGAGATAGAAGAAGAAATGTGTCTAGACATAAGGTTCTTTAAGGGAGGTCAGGTGCTATTTAAGGAGCAGTCCTGGTTATTTTTAATTTTTACATCCAAATCCTACATTCCTGAATAGCTTGTTTTGTGCACATATCTTGCATATTTGTCTCAAGTGGAGATTGCATTGTTTCTTTCTTTTGTTTCCTATCCCATTTCAAATAAAAAAAACAAAAACAAATGTGTGGTTTAGTAAATGATAATGTAATCACAGAGTTATTGGTCATGTAGTTAAAACACTCTGGTATACAAACACACACACACACACACACACACACACACACACTTATAGGGGAAAACCCATGTACAAATCCCACAAACTGTTTAGGAAATTTAGCTGGGGTCGAAATTGGTACTGGTCCACTAGCCAAATGCTGGTAATTTTTGTATTGGGCTTCTAAATTTTAATTTTACTAGCCCTGCTGGCTTGCTTCAGATAGGGTAGCAGTTCTTTTGCTTTACACCGCCTTCCTGTCTCTAGAACGTATGCCGATGGTATACCCAATCCCCCTTACATGCATGCCTTAGTGCCTGCCTCCTAAGAGCCTTGGCTATCCCCCCCAGATGGGGATGGGATAGGGGGGATTTACTCCTGAGTCTTTAGTCATTGTCAGGCAACATCTCAAGTGGGAAGTGTGGAGCCCAGATACAGTGGGGTACACTGTCAGTGGTGCTAGGGATAGTTTCCATATTTCCACCTTATCTCCTGGGTTGTCACATGCCAGGACCCCAAGGGCAGTGCACACAGTCCCCCACTCCCCACTCAGTACCTTTAGGCTGATTCTGTTACTCTGTCACTGTCCAACCATGTGTCCCCCGACATCGCCCCTGGTAGTCCAATGGGCCATGAACACATTGGTAAAATAAATTCCTTCCCTGGTAACTAATTTCCATCAGAACTCCAGTCCAAGGACAACTGCAGCCCTTTGAATCTGTGCGCACTTGATGCAGCAATGTTATGACCTCCTACCAGCAGTATTTTCTGATGGTGTTAGGGGCCATCGCAAAAGTGCAGTGCCATTCATATGTCAGCTCCATCCTTTCTGTACACCAGTGCATTTTAATATACACTGGCATGTAAGGGCCCCCTCCCTGACCCCCTCTGAGCATAGCTTTATGGGGTTTCAAGCAAGGAATGGTGGCTGCTCATTGGTTTGCATTCATATTGTGATGGTCCCTTGTGGTGGAGAATTGGGACCATAATATCAGACACAGCGCAGTTAATATTTCGCATTTTTCTTTAATCTTCACCCCTTTTTACTTCATTACGAATCAGGTCGAGCTGCTTTCTCTTTCCCTAAACTATGGGATTCTCTCCCCCTTTCTATTTGCTGTGCTCCCTCCTTTCCTGCTCTTAAAGCTCTCCTCTGTGATTTCCCTTCCCACTCCTGCAGTTGTTTCTGATATTGTTTTGAAACCCCTTTTTTCCAGTAACTCTTATCATGTTTTTTCAACACTTCTCGTTTCCTTTACTTCGTTAGTTCCCACTGCTCCTTATGTTGATATGTTGATTAATATTAATGTGCTCTTTCATCAGTTCTACAATTTACTGTATACAATTTATTCTTTGGCAGGTTTCATTCTTAAGCATTAATGTCTTATTTTTGACTTAATTATTTCCATTCTATGTATTTTTACTCTGTATGTTGTCCCTGTTTTCTCCTACTCTCTTCCCCAGGACACACCTAGAAATGAGCCTTTGCCAGCTCAGTACGTCTTTTGTGGTAAAATGTTTGAATATTTGTGTGCGTGTGTTATATATATATACATTCACGTACATAAATACAACCTTTGCCCCTTGGTATTCACCTTCTCTTGCTGGTTATTCCTCACCAAAGTTCATGATCCTCACAGACTGCCAGCCCATTGACGCAGCAGTAAGGGTACAACTCATGATGCCATTATGGGTTCAGGAACAAGTCTGGGCAGTCAGGGAGCAGCCTGGAGGAGGAGAATTCAGTGCACCAGAGGGTGGGCTCCTCCAGGGAAGGATGGCCACTGTCTTTGCTGCAGTACTGCCACCTGAGGATGCCAAGTGAGAGGAGGAAGGTGTAATTCAGGGGGAACTGCACTGTGCACAAAATTTGTGCACATGCACATTGGTGCCCCTCATGCGCCGTTAATTTATGGCTTTAATTTATGCCGTTAATTTATGCTGTTAATCTATGGCTCCGCTTCTCCTGCAGCCCTCTGCAGAATATCTGTGGTGCTCAACAAAGCATGCAGACATTTTATGGGCACTGCCCATCTAACACATACTTGTGACTTGTACGCCCAGTCTGGGTGGCACCCTCTCATCAGCAGGATAAAATACCAGGTCTGCCTCTTAACCAAAAAGGTTCTTCTTGGGCTCATGCCACCTAGGGAAGAAAAGCTTCTGACTGCCCACTGCAGCACCCAACACACCCAAAGTATGCTAAGTCAAACCTTCCAGGTCCCCAGATGCCAGACCATTATGGGCCAGAGGTCATTCGCCCCCAGTGGTTTAATTTACTCAACAAGGAATCCCTTTCAGCTATAATGCTTGGCCCATTTAAAAGGCAACTACAGCTTCACCTCTCTACTACCGGCCAATGTGGCTGCTTCTCCTAATTGGTCAATCTCTACACTCACGCCTGGCATTGTGTGGCCTGAAACTCTCTCTGGTCAGTTATCCTTGTCCTCCACTTTCCTCCCTCTCACCTTACCCCTCCTCCCATTCCTCCCCTACCTCACCCATACCCTCCCATCTTTTAGCACTTCAGACTTCTGTCCCCTCTACCTTGCACTTCTCATACCACCCCCCCCAGACAATGGCCCTTCAGTCTGCCCACTCTTTCCTGACCCCCACCCACCCTCTCCACCCCTAATATTTGCTGATCTGGCCTTACTATCCTTTTGCTGTCTCTCCACTTGAAATACGGTGTTTTGTTTTTTGAGAGTCTGTATTAATGTTTACCTTTGTTTGTATGTTAAAGCAGCAGTACTACTGAATCAAGAAGTGATCTATCAAAATTCTGCTTTTTGGCTGTAAGCATGTGGCCAAAGTTCCAGTTTCCATACCTGTAAATGTTTTTTTCCAGTCATCTTTAGTTTTTTTAGATATTTGCAATTTATTTGAATTGTTGTAGAGCTACAACAAATATGGCGACTGACTAATTTTCAGCTGTGCTTTTTCTACAGGTCACATCATGTCTTTTGACAACAGCAGAGGGACCCTCTGCTGACCATTCCTGATGTCCCTGCAAGTCATACATATGTGCAGTTGGCAGTATAGGGGTTCCAGTGCAACATACTTAGTGGCAGAAATGTAAACAAAAGTAGAGAATTACTGAACAAATTACTCAGCGATAGAACAATGCTGGCGAGAAAGAGTACCAGGTATATCATTAGCAAGGCACAGGGAATAAACTGTCAAAAAAGTGCATTTTTTTTTCATAGTACTGCTGCTTTAAACTTCCATCCTTTGACGTGGAACCTTTGTAAACGAGCAGTTCTTGCTCAAAGGTATCTGTAATCCTAGAGTTTTTAATAAATAAATAAAACTTTCCTGAGAACTCAGGACAGAAAACAGGAAAGTGCAGCCCAAGTGCCAGCTCCCAGGGATCCCAGTATTTTTGTGCCAGTCCCAGACACCTCTTTCATTGTTCAATGAGTGGCTTGCTTAGGATATATCCACCCACCCTGTACCCCATCTGGGGAGTAAACTAAAGCTCCATGGGGATGGAAGGATGGATGGCAGGTAGGTGGGGGCCAGGGGGAGATGCTGTGATTCAGGTTGGGGTTGTATTCAGAATGACAGGGCCCCAGTATTTCTGGGCTGGTCCCCCACACCTTCTTCATTGCTTGATGACTGTCTTGCTCAGGGTATATCCCCCCACCCGGTGTCTTGCTGTGGGGTAAACCAAAGCTCAGTGTGGGTGGATATAGATGATAGGTAGGTGTGGCTCAGGGGGAGGTGCTGTGGTTCCAGTTGGGGCTGCAGTCAGAGTGACAGGGGTACAAATTATAAACTGCATAATCCTCACAGACCTTTCCATGTCAATCGATAGTGATGTCACTAGCAACACATTATGATAAAAGGGGATTAGAGGGCAGGAGCAGCTGAAATTTAAGGGATAATAATGTTGTTTTCATGTATATTTCCTGTGGAATGAAGAATCGAGAGAAAAGAAATACAGATGATATGTCAAATATAAGCAGAGCTGTGCCCTTTTATTTGTGCTTCAAAGTTTTTTCAGTGGGGGACCAATACCCCAAAACACTACTTCATGAACATCGACCATTGTGTTCATCTGGTTCAATGCATTTTGGAACACTTTTGGTGTCGCATTTATAATTATTGTGCTCTGTGTAAATGTGGCTAGCTTGAAAAATCTTGGAAATGTCATTGCCCGCAAGCCAATTAGCTAGTATCATCAAGTACTGTTTAGAGACCATTATCCTTTCCAGGCTGCAGGGTGACACTTAAGAAAAGTGAGCAGAGTCCAGAAGGGAACCAGTAATTCTGTTCTAGCAGTGTGCTTTATAGTGCGTTGCCCTCTGTGTGTCCTGTCCTGATGTGCTTTAAACAATGCAGGAATGGCACATTCTGCTTCATCCCAGTAAGAGTGGAGAGATTGACCCCCGCCCCGAGGGATGCTCCTTATAGTATTTTCCTTTGAAAAGCTATCATTAGTTCACACCTGTTAGTTTTTTTCCCTTTTTGTGAAGTCACTCTAGGCATTTGCCCAATTGGTTTGAAACCACTATGACACAACAGGTTGATAATTATTATTATTATTGCGATAATGGGGTAGTGGTTGGGGTTTATGATGTAATAACCAGACCAGGGCCAGTTAATGGCTTCAGTATTAATTCATTAACAACCTGGTACAGACTAGTTATTACCAGTTATGAACTGGATAGAGGAAACCCCAGAAGCTCATTGGTTGACATCATTCTTTACCTGTGTTGATACTGAACCATAAAAGCACGCATAGAAAAAAGCTCCTGCCACCAGTTTTATTTACTCAACTTCATAGTACTGTGCCCTCAGTACCTTTACCAGCTCCCATAACAGCGCCACCTACTGGCCACATAATGAAATCATGGAATATTTTTTAAGCTGTATCCCTGAACCTTTAAATAATACTATTACCGAAAAAAAACAAATTTTTCCCTGCCATTTTTTATTAATACCCAAATGGATCCAGTTTATCATTACCCTAATATACTACAGGGCATGTTTTTGGTAGGATAGCGACACCTCTCAGGTGCATAAGGCACTCAGCTTTACCTTGTGCCTCACAATGCACCCAAGGCATGCCAATCTATTATGATAAAACACACCATCTTGTGTTATTGCTTATTTATAAAATCAGTCTAAAAAAATCCAGCAAACTGATTGGCTGAGGAGCTCAGAGCCTGGTACTGATATCCTAGCACAACAGCAATGGAAAAAGATCCGTGACCTAACTGACCTGTTTACATTAAGGAAACACAACTGTATCAGTGCGCCTCTGTTCACTTACTTGTGTTTAAAAAAAAAAATAGTGTCTGACATCTACTGGCCACACAGCAGGCTTACAGTAGGACTACTTTTCTTCTTTTTCTGTTTTGTTTCCTCATTTTTCCTCAAGTAAATTTAAAAGAAATGTTAAAAAATGATCTCTTTATTAATCCTAATGGCCCCATTTCATAATCACAATAAGGCATGCCGGGATTTGCTTTGTGCTGGGATAATAGCACTTCCTGAGTGGTGGAAGCACTCTGCCTTGTGCTTCATCCCACCCAAGGTGTGCTATTATCTCAGCACAAAGCATACAGCACACCCTGTCATGCCTCAGTAACTATACCATTATAGCTATTGCACTGAAAAAAAATTGAACATTTTTCAAAATAAAGTGCCAGAATTGCTGTCTCAGTAGCACTACAGTATGTCTGTGGGAAAACCAGAACTGTTTAGCAGTTTCTCACAGATGCACTGTATTCCTAGTCCTAGCCAATTAAAGCACAGGGATTAGCATACAGTCTCATTATTGAGTCTACTGTTTGATTATTGCAGAATAACAGGACAGTAGTTATGTGTTCTGATTAGAAACACAGAAACATAGACAATGACAGCAGAAAACGACCAACAGTCCATCCAGTCTGCCTAAGTTCCCTTTTTAGCCTTGGGACCTACTGTATGTCCAGGGTCCTGTTCCTCCGCATTATTCCCTCTATTCCTCTCCCAGCTGCTGCCACCCTGAGCAACCACTATGCCCTTTGTTCTATCCCAAACATACTTGAACCCACCAACAGTTTTAGCACCCACCACTTCATTAGGCAGACTGTTCCACGGCTCCACCACCCTTTCTCTAAAATAACACTTCCTCATTTACTTTCTGAGCCACCCTTCTGTCAGTTTCCACTTGAGTACATGTAACCGTGAACTGGTATTCAAGCTAAATATTTCCCCACAGTTCATCCTGTTAATTCCTTTTAGGAACTTGAAGATCTCTGTCATGTCTCCCCTCAAGTACATGTTCAGTGTCTTGAGGCGCTACTCTTAAAATCTGCCAAGTTGTCCCTGAATCATTTTTGTTACCCTGCAATACACTGTCTCCAACCTATTTCTCTATCCTTCCTGAGGTGTGGACTCCAGAATTGGGCACAGTACTCCCGGTGTTGTCTCACCAAGGATCTATACAGGGGAAGTATTACCTCTTCCCTTCGGCTATCAGTACCCCTCGTGATACATCCCAGCATCCTACTTGCTTTGCTATATGGCTCGTTGCACTGACTCAATTCTTTGAGGGAGTCACTGATAAGAACTCTGAGGTGTCGTTCCTCAGCCATGGTGCTAAGTCTCACCACACCCATCCGGTACTCTGTCCTGGTGTTCTTGTTCCCTAGGTGCATTACCTTGCACGTTTTGGCATTGCATTTCAACTGTCAAACTCTAGACCACCCCTCTAACTTCCATATGTCACTCTGCATTTCCCCGATTCCCTCATCACTATCCACCCTTCAACAGAGCTTAGTGTCATCTGCGAAGAAACACAACCTACCCTAGATATCCATACCAATGTCACTAACGAGCATTTGAAGAGAACCGGTCCCAGAACACATCCCTGTGGTACCCTGCTCATGACCTCCCTCTCTGCTGACTTGACCCCACTGACTACAGCCCTCTGCTGCCTCCCCATTTAACCAGTTACCTACCCAGTTACTATGACCTTAGTTGCTCTTAGATCCTCCATCTTCTTCAGCAAGCATCTGTGAGGCATCATGTCAAAAGCCTTGCTGAAGTCGAAGTAGAGCAAGTCCATAGCATTGCCCTTTTCCAGTTCCCTTGTCACCCAGTCAGAGAAAGCTATCAGGTTAGTCTGACAGGACCTCCCTGCCATGAATCCATGCTGTTTACTATCCTGGAACCCATTGCTCTCCACAATCGTGGGACCCATAAAATTAAAAAAAAAAAAAAAATTGGGGGTCCCAGACCCAAATCCTTACAATTCTGCTTTGATTGACTGGTGCATGATACCCTATCTTGCTGCAGTGTGTGTGGGCACAATACTACAGAGCATGCATCGGCATGTGCCAACTGCGCATCTCAGGGGCACAGCACACAGATGGTGCTTGCACCCCATAATGGCTGCACTATGTACTGTGGTGGGGGGACCCCACATCCCTGAGAGGTATGGGGAGGCATACAGAAGGAGCACAAGATTCTCTTTCCCTTAAAGCCCTTTTGCAATACTGAAAGGCATTATTATTCTATTACCATATACAATTGTGTATGTAAAATATATATTCATGAATATCTTATTCTGTATTATTATACTTGTGTTGCCTGTGCTTAGTCGATTGTTATTAGTGGATACTGCTGCTGCTTAACTGTTGCCCAGGATTCCAAAGACATAAGCAGCACACTGAGATTTTCCAGTACTGGCAAAATGTATTTAAGAAATAGTGAAGACTGACCGACTGCTACTGATCTGTAGTAGCCGGTCAGTCTCTGCTATTTATTAAATAAATGTTGTCAGTATTTTGGAACTCTCAGTGTGTGCGTTGCTTATGCCTTTGGGATCTTGATCTCAGTCAGCAGCAGCAGCAGCAGCACCTTTAGCTCTTCTATGAGGAGTGTGGTCTTTTGTTTCGTTTGCTTAACTGTTGCCCGTTACATACTTGAAAAACGAGGCTTTAGCCTGACTGTAGATATCCTGGAGTGTAAAATTCTAAATAAACGAATAAATAAAAAATACATCATGTAATTTACTTTCCTTCAGGGATCAGCAGTACTGTTTGAAGAAAATGCAACTATTGACAGACAGGGGGCGCTGTTTTGTTATAGAGATTTTTCCCAATTGAACTCTCTTCTTTTTTTTTTTTTTTTTTTTACTTCTTTTGTTACCGGGTAAGGCCCACGCGACCCAAGGCCTGTTTTCAGGGGCAACCCAAGAGCACTTGGGAGGTTAAGTGACTTGCTTAGGGTCACACAGGATGCAAGTGGAGGCTGTGGGAATCAAACCCAGGTTCTGAATTTACTAAACTCATTCACAGCTCATTACTCTAACCTCAAGGCTATTCTGCCAGCCTCCATTTTTTGTATGTCTGCAGCTACAGAGATATATATCTTGCTTGGGGGGGGGGTTCCTGACAAGATAGCAGCAGTGAGCTATACATGTGTGTAACCCCGCGTGACCAGAGTCCATTCCCAAACCTGTATGACCAGCATAGTGAGCAGTAATGCTATCGAGCCAGTGCAGCTGTCTTTTGTGACTGAGAATCAGGTCACCCATGTTCTGAAATATATTTATCTATTATTTGAGTCCTGCCGGTGGCAGCTGTAATTTTGTGTGACTGGCCCAGTGGGGCATAGGGCTGAGACACTTTAAATGCTTTCCTTCTTGCTACACAGGTGACCCATGTTTCAGAATGAGCACGAGTTGCTGGGGGTCGGCCGGGAAGGGAGAGGATCGAGTTCCCACAGGGCTGCTCTCCTCTCCCAGGAAGGGGAACTGCATGCTGTGTCGAATCACTGCCACCTGGTGGAGGCCCGGTGGTAGTGTGGGCCGAGGAGGGCAGAAGCAGGGCGGTGCTGAGGGACGCTGCAACATGTGCGTTCCTCCACACACGCACCTTGACGAGCACAGTCCAGCGTGGGGATGAGACAAGAAATAATGGAAAAGACAGGCATTAATGAAGCTGAACCACTGAGCCTCCCCCGCCACATCGCTGGGGACCCTGGGGCCAGAAAACTGGATTGTGCTTCACGGGGGCAGCCCTCCCCCTCCTGACCCTGTTATGGTGGGAATACATGGGGGTGCTCTGGCTCTCAGGTAAGTCCTTGGGGAGGTGCAGGATGAGAGGATCGGCGGGGCAGAGCTGAAGGAAGCCCAGCCTGTCCTGACCCCAAAGATGGGGGAAAAAAACAGAATATAAAAAAAATAATTTTGTGTAAGGAAACTGTAAAATTTATTAAATATTTGGGAGTTGGAGAAAATAGTGGGGAGCACTGAGGGGATAAAGTCTAGTCTTCATTGGCTGATTAAAAAAAGAAATGATTTTTCACATTCCTGCCTTAAAGCACTCACGGAGGAAGATGATAAAAACACTTGAGTTTGAATTTTAATCTTAAAAGCTCAAAAAACAAAATGCTGCCAGTGTGTGCTTGAAAAGCCAGATGTGCAGCAGTGACTTTCAGTTTTCTGGAACCTGCTTGTGTAGTCAGATTACAAAAGATGATTAATGAGAAAAAGATGCGCTGAATGGGTGCCATTAGTATCAGTTTTTCACTCAGGCAGGAAACTGTTTAACCATTTTCTCATACCCCCAAAATGATTTCTGCAAGAGATTGTTTTTGACACGTGTGTGTATGTGTGTTGGAGGGGGGTTGGAACATTGTAAGAAGGAGGTGCCAGAGTTAAAAAAGGGCACTTGCAGTTGAAGTACAAAAAAAAAAAAAAAGGACAACTACAGGCTTAATGACCCCTAGGTTGTTATGTTCATGTGACTGAGATCATGCTTAATAGAAGAGTCAAGCATTTTTTTGCAACAGCAAAACATTTTGATAGAAAGAAATGTGTGACCATGTGTATTTCTTTCTCCCAAAAGTAGTATTTCATGTGTCTCATGGTTGACTAATACTCTACCCATACAATACCCCCCAACAGGTTAACTTTGGCTCTTTTATACTAAAATGTATATTAGTGTGGGATAGTAATCTCTGTGTTTTCTTTCATGTTTAAGACTTCCGAGTACATATGTTCTGTGTCTCGGATTGAAGATCTTCAGATGTTCTCCCCAGATAATAAACTGAGTCAGCTGCAGCAAATGCATTACTGTTTACCAGGGACCCAATAAAGGGTACCTAACTCCCCAAATTGGGGTACCTGATTTCCAATATAAAGATTAAGCATGACCGAGGGGAGTCTGACTAAGTAAACCATAAAACTACTTATGTTGGAAGTGCTCTTTTATACAGTTTCGTCAGGATTTAAAAATGTAGACAAACCAGAGTTGTTTTTTAAATACAGAGCTCCTGATAGACCACAGGATGGCCACAACTTTGTTAGACGCTGACATTATTGAATCAAGACTGCAAGAGTTTTTCAGTGATACCCCATGGCACCTTGAAATTATCAAGTGTTTATTGCCCTATATTACCCTTTCCCAGTAAACTAACCCCCTCCCCCCAAAAAATACTTTGCATGTCTATTACCATCTGATAAGTGGGAGAAGAGACTGCTAAACTGCTAGGGCAGTTCTTTCCAGTATCGACTTGGGAATCAGGACAAGAGGAGGAACCACTAGACCATCAGGGCAGTTCATTACAGCATCTCAGGGACTAGGACAGGTGGGGGGGGGGGGCCCGCTAGATTTCCAGTGCACTTCTTTACAGTATCTCAGAGATCTTGGGGAAGGGGGGAACCACTAGACTGCCAGGGATTGTTTGTTAGGGATCTGGTGAGGGTGGGGATTGTTTGTTAGGGATCTGGTGAGGGTGGGGATTGTTTGTTAGGGATCAGGTGATGGTGCGGATTGTTTGTTAGGGATCTGGTGAGGGTGGGGATTGTTAGGGATCTGGTGAGGGTGGGGATTGTTTGTTAGGGGTCTGGTGAGGGTGGGGATTGTTTGTTAGGGATCTGGTGAGGGTGGGGATTGTTTGTTAGGGATCAGGTGAGGGTGGGGATTGTTTGTTAGGGATCAGGTGAGGGTGGGGATTGTTTGTTAGGGATCAGGTGAGGGTGGGGATTGTTTGTTAGGGATCAGGTGAGGGTGGGGATTGTTTGTCAGGGATCAGGTGAGGGTGGGGATTGTTTGTCAGGGATCAGGTGAGGGTGGGGATTGTTTGTCAGGGATCAGGTGAGGGTGGGGATTGTTTGTTAGGGATCAGGTGAGGGTGGGGATTGTTTGCTAGGGATCTGGTGAGGGTGGGGATTGTTTGTTAGGGATCAGGTGAGGGTGGGGATTGTTTGTTAGGGATCTGGTGAGGGTGGGGATTGTTTGTTAGGGATCTGGTGAGGGTGGGGATTGTTTGTTAGGGATCAGGTGAGGGTGGGGATTGTTTGTTAGGGATCAGGTGAGGGTGGGGATTGTTTGTTAGGGATCAGGTGAGGGTGGGGCCAGTAGCTGAGACTGCACAGTGCCGTCATGCATTTCTGTCTGGAGGCGATGCGCAGGGCTGCTACTGGCCACATAATGGAATGCTAATGGCTCCTTAATTTCTTGCGCGCCATTTGTGGTCATTAGAATGCCAGCTGCCAAATATGGCCCCCAGAAGCAAAGGTGCCATTGCCTTTGGGACAAGCTAGTCCCCTTTGCTCCTTGATGCCTATTGCCAGCAGGGGGCTGTGGTGGTGCTACACATCTGCACTCTGTGAGGTGCCAACACAGAACGATATTCATCCAAGCAGTGCACCCCAGACAAAGTGTGCTGCCTGTATGAGTACATCACCCTCGCTGCCGCATGCTATTTCATGTATGGTGCCATGTTTCCCATGGCACGTGTGGCCACCTTTCAATATTTTTGGCCCCTGTTTCATTGCCAGTTGCATCTCCATAAAACAAAGTGGGTTGGGTCAGTACTGGGCTGCCCATAATAATGAACATGTGCAAGTCATATTGGGGCTGGCAGTACAGCCTAGAGGTTAGAGTAATGAGCTGTGAATTAATTATATACATTCAGCAGACATGGGTTTGATTTCCACAGCCTCCCTTTGCATACTGTTTAACTCTGAGCACGCAGTGCTTCCACGTCACCCTTAAAAACAAGCACTTGTGCCTAGAGGACCTTACTTGGTTACCAGAAGAATAACAAAAAAAAAGTGCATTATCCACCTGCACAAATCTGTAAACTAAATGTGTGTTTAATAGCTGGAGTGAGACCTCAGGGAAGAAGATTTCTAAAAATTGCTGGGGTTGCCATCTTTATTGTGGACCCTCGCTAATTACAAAACTAATAAAAATTAATTATCAAAACGGTTGACTGTACAAAATGAACTGCAGCAAGCCTAAGTGTGTTAGGTATGTATTGCTGCCAAAGAAAATGGTACAGTGATGAAAAATGCTCCCAGTGAACAGGGACAGCTGCTTTTATAATATGTAAAATAAATTGGGAATTATTTTGGGATAGAGATCTCGGCCCAGATATTCAAAGCTTTACATGGGGCGCAAACCCGTTGTGCTGGAATAGTGCTGAATTTGTGCCCGGCTGCAATATTCAGAAGGATAATTGGCATCAGTGCTATGTAATAGCACTAGTGCTAAACATTAATGTATGCAGGGGAGGTAGTGAGAGGAGGGGCCATTAATGCTGGTGCACTGGTATATTCAGAAGAACAGTGCTGTGCTACAGTGTTTTGCACAACCTGTAGCGCAGCACTGAATACCACCAGCAAAAAGCATGCAGTAATGCTGCTCAGAGGAGGCGATACTCCCATTCCCTGATGCATACACATTCCCGTAGTCAAGTGACACCATCCCCCAGATCCTGACACCTGTGTTAACATAATCAGCCCTGGCAGTCTCCTCCTCCCCCACCACCTTGATTCCTCATTCCCCTGTCCCCTTGCTGTAATGTAATCCCTCCTGCTCCCTCCCTCTGCATGCAGTCCCACTCATCACCCTCTGTTCCCGGTCCCCTTGTGATCAACTATAATCCCTCTGACTCCCTCCTTCTGTGTGCAGTCCTGTGTGCCACTCTCCATTCCCATTCCCCTTGTGATCAACTGTAATCCCTCCCGCTCCCTCCCTCTGCATGCAGTCCCACCCGCCACCCTTCGTTACCGGTCCCCTTGCAGTAATGTCATCCCTCCCACTCCCCTTCTCTGTGTGCAGTCCCACCCACCATCCTCCATTTCCCGGTGCATTGGTGGGCAGTGGTTTGCATTTGTGTAGTGTATGCAGCAATAAAGAAAACCGTCCGTCGATGTTACGTTCTTGTAACCTGTACAAAACAATAAAAATGTCCCTCGCCGATCTGACCCACAACCCCCTTGACACCACCACACACCGTCACTCACTTGAAGAGGTCCCAGGTTTGTGAACAGCTCTCCCACTGGAAGGCATATATTGCTGCTTGAACTGGGGACTGCAGTATGAGCCACTAAGGTAAATGCAGATCAGTGTATTTCAGTGGGGGTTTCAACCGTTGCATAACTTTGGCACTTTTCATGATTTTGACCCCAAATTTTAACCACGGCCTTTTGGGGACCCACTTCATGATCAATATGACTGTCATTCCACAACTCCTGCCTTAAAGGTGATTTCACCGTCACTTGGTGAATTCACCTTTCAGGCGGGATTTGCTTAACGACAGTCATATCATTCATTAGGCGGGGTAATTAGAAGGCTATGTTGACAAATTTGGGTCAAAATCTTTACAAATGGTGAAGTTTTGGCCATTAATTGTTCTTTCACTACGCGTGCTGGTAAATGTGGGAGTTTTCAATATTTGTGTTACAGATCCATGTTTTTGAGGATGTGTCCCTTCTTCTGGGGAGCGGTGTCCCTCGCTGACCCTCATTCTGAACATCTGTGTCCCTCATTGCAGTGCTGTATGGGTGTGGGTTATGCACTGAGTTAGCCTACCAACACCCATTACCTGCAGCTACCTGGCTGTTCGCGGGTTGGCATTACAGGTTGAGCTGTGTGCACACCCCAGCCTGCAACTGCCAGCCTATACTGCCATTCTGCCCTACAGGTGGAGCTGTGTGCACACCCCAGCCTGTACTTCCATTCTGCCCTGCAGGTGGAGCTGTGTGCACACCCCAGCCTGTACTTCCGTTCTGCCCTGCAGGTGGAGCTGTGTGCACACCCCAGCCTGTACTTCCGTTCTGCCCTGCAGGTGGAGCTGTGTGCACACCCCAGCCTGTACTTCCGTTCTGCCTTGCAGGTGGAGCTGTGTGCACACCCCAGCCTGTACTTCCGTTCTGCCTTGCAGGAGGAGCTGTGTGCACATCCCAGCCTGTACTTCCATTCTGCCCTGCAGGTAGAGCTGTGTGCTCCATGCAATAGTCACCAGGCAAACAACATGGGAGTGCATGCGGAGCAGGCCATAATGAGATGCTAATGTGGCCATTTACCCATGGATTGCCTGAGTAATAATAATAATAATAACAATAAATAATAAAACCTTATTAAGTGCCTTTCAAGCACCAAGGCGCTGTAAATGAACAATAAAATCAGAAAAAATACACATATAAAATCAGAATAATAACAACAACCTTAAACCATGAAAGCCTTACTCCACAAATGGGTCTTAAGTTCCCGCTTGAAAATCTCCACGGCCATGCATTCCTGAAGCTGGCGAGGCACAGAATTCCAAAGGGTTGGGGCTATAAACATAAAAGTAGGCTCATTTACATAGGGGCTATTTCTTTGAATATAGCAAACATTTGCACTGGGCTAACATGTTTGTACCAGGCTAATGTGTTAGCAATGTGCAGTCGAGTTAGCCCTGGGCAAACCTCTTAAAAGCATAGTACAATTCTGCAGTATGTAGCTTACAATGTTGTTTGCAGTTGTTGTGCAACACTTCATCGTATCACACACATTGTCCACCAACTGTAACTCTGCCTTACTCCACCTCTGTGTCCACTGAGCTGCTGTTGCATTTTGGCCTCCCCTGTTGCTATATTCAGAGCTGTCTTATTTCCCGGGCTATTTTTGCACTGCACTCCCAGCCCTGTTTGCACTGTTTCCTTTGCATGCTGTATTCAGCAGGTTTAGCCCCGGGGCTATTTCTTTGAATATAGCATCTTAATGGTTCGGGGCTAATTTAGCATGCCGTGCAGTGCTAATTTTGCCCCGGGGCTAAGTTTTGAATACCTGGCCCTTCAGAGGATAATTGGTCAATATCTATACAAGAAACACCCAAGAATCCTTAGTTATATAATGAGGTTTGTGAAACATTGCATAAGATGTTCTTACAGCTATTTGTAAAATGAGCCACAAAGATACTGTGACGTTAGTAGTCGAAACCTGTCAAATGACCATTTATTTTCTGACACCAGTACACCTCACCTAAATTACATATTTTTTCAACAAATAAAAGACCATTTCATAAGTGAGGTAACACACTCCAGGGTGTGCATTCACAAGGGAATAATGCCCTTCTCAGGTGGTTGTGGCACTCGGCTACACCTCGTGCCTAAAAATCACTCAAGCCGTGCATTATTTCCTGATGACCATACACCATGTGTTGCCCCTTACATATCCCATTACCTTGTGATTTCTAAACATGCTGTGCAGTCTTCTTGATGTGTGCTAGTAGTAAATGGCTCATATATTCATTATTTTTGGACAAGGAAGGAGATTACGGACTTCTGGGAAGCAGTAAGACATAATGTTTTCGTGCTGTGCTTGAGTTTTTGTTTTTCATCGAGTGCAACAAGGAGTTTAAATAGCTGAATTGATTCTCATCAGTTGTGTTTAAGGGATCAGTGGAACAATTTATCCATTTCAGTCCCTCCGCAGAGAGGTATAACTGGCCTGTTAAAGGGGACAGGACATTTTTGCTAACTGCCAACAGTTAGTGATGTTCCTATTACAGTACTGAAATTCATACCTCTGAATGAGCCATATTTAACTGTACTGGTAGAAAAAAAAACTTGTTATGAAAAACTGTGATTTCAGTTGTTGTCTTTTGATGGGCAACATTCTGCATTGTTCTCCTCAAGGAATCAGTTATTTGGGGTTTTCTTTGTGTCGCGGTTTGTACACAGAATGCGAAGCATGATATGCTGCCAATCAGAACCATGCCCAGAGTTCTGTACACAAACCATGACATGTTTTAAAACCCCAGATCACTGGTTCCCTGAAGAGAACTGTAAGAGAATGCTGCCCATAAAAGTCAAAAATGCAGTATATAGTTTTCCTCATTATGTTGTTATTCAGGTATAGTTAAATGTGGCATATTTAGAGGTCTAAAAAACATTTCTGAAAACAGAACATTATAAACAACTGCCAGGTAGAAATGATATGATGTTTTTCTACTTCATTGATTTGCAGAGAAGATCAGCTTTTCTGATAGTTTGGAAGACGCCCCCCATTCGGGGAGGTGGGAGGAGGGGGCAGACTGCTTTACTGTGCATCCCAAAACAATTTCTGAAATCTGGATGTTGATCACTTCACAGAAAGAAATGTGTGACTCAGACTACACTAGGGCAGCAGCAAAGCACCCACCGTACATGCTCAATTGTATAATTGGTTCCTGTGGGATGCATTGCGAGTGTGGTTCATATGATTGTCATAGGCATACTGCACATTTGGTATCTCTAGTACTGATAGTGATAGTGTTTTTCCAAAGCACTGCAACTTAACACCTCCATGAGAACTTTGAAAAATGTAATATTTAGAGGAAAATCAGCTGTTATATATCATGAGCTCCGTATTTCATCTTACCATTATTTATTACTGAGGGCTACTGCATGAAAATGGGATCTCTGTTCCTTGATGGTTCAGCAGCTCCTATTGCTTATTCCCAGCCTGATGTCATAATACTCTGCTTGTGATATCACACTTTTTCCCATTAAAGCCAGTTGTGATGTCGCAACAAAGCGTTATGATTTTAAGTAGGCAATAAGCTGTAGAGGCACATGAACTCAAAGGGATTACAATCCTTATTTTGTGGTAACTTCCTCAATAATAAATAAAAGAAGAAAGAAACCTATAGAAGGCGAATGAAATACAAGCAGAATTGTGTCTAAATATAACACTTTACAAAGTTTTCCAAGAGGTGGCATCAGCTCTTTAAGGGGTTCCATGTATTTTCAATCTTCATTTTCTGTGGTTAAAATCATATATACCTATAAAAATAGCATTTCCATTTAGTAAAATTTATGTTTCCCCCACCAAAACAGATATACAGTAACTGGTTCCTCTAAACAAACTGTATTGTCTAATAATATGAGATGTACATAAAAAAAGCAGACACTGTATTCCACCCATGAGTGAGGTAGCAGCACCCTCCACTGTACCCCTCTCAGACCTCCTTGCAATCCCCCACAAGGGTTCATGGACCAGCTGCACATTAGGGAGGTTGCAGCTGTCCTAGGCCCACCACTTCTATGTCTCCACCTGCACCCCTGAATGTGTTCCTATCCTGGCAGGGCCTTCCATCCAAGACAGGTCTTCCCCCTCCAGGGCTGGCTTACAGCTCTTTTTTATTGCATACCTTATGGAGGAGGAGTTATGATCAGCAGGGGAGAGTAGGGACGTGCAAGGTCTGGGCATCCCAAATGGGTGGCAGATGGGTGGGATGGCTCCATCTGCTAGGAGGAGCCTACTGTTCCATTTTTTTCTCCTCTCATGTCCCACTCCCTGGTGGGACTAGAGGCATGCACATGCAACAGCACAATGATGTACCTTGTGCGCACCCCCTCACATGAGCACTCCCAATTGCAGTTCTCTCTGTCATAGCCCAGGTGGGAGGCATTACCCTCCCTCCCTTCTCAGAGGGGAGTGTCCACTGGAATGCTTATTGTTACTCCTGCCAGCTTTCCTGGCATACCAGGCTCTAGGTGCCAATCTAGCTCACCATTACCACAAGCACACTGTACCAATGAGCCAGTCCTTCCATACAGCATGACGGGACCCCCCTTCACTTTTTAGCCATGTTTGATGTTGTTTGTAGCAGGGTCTGAGGCACTAACTGTTTTAGAACATTAAATCTTTTGGTAGGGAAGAAAAGTATTGGAATGCCCACTAAACCATGCCCCACTGCTTTTAACTAAGTAATGTCATTCAGTGTTCTTCACAGTGCGTCACTAGCAGTGATGTCCTAAACACAGCAATTGTAAGGTCCACGGAGGTCAATCTGATGTTTGCTGTATGTTTCTGCCCTTTGCTCCGCAGCGGTCCTCATCCACTTGGGTGACGTCTTAGCCCTATCCTTACCTTCTCTGCCACATAATCCCCTCTTCCTACCCTGGACTTTCCCCTCCGGCGTGGGGTCTGTGGGAGTGGGGCACACTTAGCTCACCAGAGGAACAACAAGGTTATGGTAGGCAGGGGACAAGTTGGTTTGTTGGGGCATGACACCACCCTGCTTCATTCTGCTTGCCTGCAGGGCATTTCTGTGCTTCCCCCCCCCGAGGATGCCAATGGCAAGGGTGTGCAGATGCACAGACCCGCTGATGCAGAGCTGCACACATCAGAGCCCACTGGTAACTAGCCTCCCACTTCCAGCTGCAGCTGAATTGTCACCTGTAGTCACCCCAGGTGGTGTAATGCAGTGGAATCTATGATCCTCCTCCCTCCTCCCTCCTTGAGGAGCAAACCATTCCCTGGGATGCCCCATTCTCTTCTTCCGGCTGGCCCTCCAGTGTCTTGGGCTCATTCCTGAAGCCAGGTCACTGGCATTGCAAGCATCGACATCACCGCTGCACCAATGAGTCGCTGACTGTCAGATGTTATTGAGACACACTGTGGAATCAATACTTGTTAATGTGAAATATTTAAATGGCTAATAAAAGTGCTGGAGCAAGACCCCAGCAAACATACAACATGGAGAATAGCATGCAGAAAGGGTTTAGCCCATAGAAACATAGAATTCGACGGAAGAAGAGGACTTCTTGGCCCCCCCATCTGCCCATTTCTCCTACCTACAGTATCTCCGCAGACCCTACTTCATCTCCAGTTCTTCTTCTCCCTCTTTCTTTCCACTAAGATTCCCTTATGGCTATCCCATGCATTTCTGAACTCCATCACTATTTTCACCTACACCAGCTCTGCTGGAAGACTGTTCCAGGCATCCACCACACTTTCTGTGAAGAAGTATTTCCTCACATCTCTCCTGAATCCCCACCTCCAACTTCATTACATATTCCCTTGATCTTGAGCATCTTTTTTTCTGAAAAATTTTATTTATTTATTTATTAAATTCTCGGATTACAAATACCTTTGAGCAGAAACTGCTCGTTTACAAAGGTTCCACGTCAAAGGATGAGGGTCAACATACATACAGAGGTAGTAAAAGAATGCACAATAAACAACCAAAACAACTAAAAGAAAAAATAATGATACTCAGTTATAACATACATTGTGATAATATTCATAAAACGAGCAGCTTGAGTAGGCAGCTGGCTGCGCAACAATAAGAGATAGAGGGCACCATAGGCAGTTAGTATTGCAGGCATGCGACCGGGAGAGGAAGTTGGCAGGCTAATGGGCCACTGTCCGATGGTGGTGGAAAATGTCTTGTACCAGTGGAGATGTGAAGCAGGAAAGGATCACAAGGAAGGCCCAGTGCCAGAGGAATGAGATTGGGAAAAGGCGGCTGTGAGACATGAGTGAGCTGGAAGGTGTTTAGAGAGATCTCTGTTCAACAAAACAGTCACATTGAGTGGTAGAGGTGAGGTAAAGTTTGAGATTCCTTTGAAGGGTCCAAGTGCAGTAGAGAAAGTGCTTCTTATTGAGGAATTGAACCATTGAGCGGCTCTATAGATAAAGGACCGCTGACCCATGGAGGTACGACATCTGGGAACCTGAAAGGTTAGAGATTAGGCAACTACATGTTTGTTGAGTGCCACTGTAGGTAGTAAGGAGGAGCTAACACCAGGTGGCATGAGACCAAGGAGAATCTTTTTGGTAAGTAAGCAGGTCTGGTATTGTATTCTGCTGTGGGGTAGCCAGCTGGCCTGTGCATAGAGGTCACAGGTGTGAGTTTGTCGGGCTGCACCCGTCAGTAGTCTACAGGCTTTCTTGAGAGCAACTGAGATTCTGTGAAGGGCACTTGTTGGGGCACAGCCATAGATGGCAAGGCTGTAGTCAATGATAGAGGTGACAGAGCTGTAGATGGCTAGTTTAAGGGCATCCGCAGGCATACAGTGCTTGTGTTTGTGTAGTAGTCCAATCCGTATACTGGCGGTCTTGGCAACAGTGTCAATATGCCGAGTGTAGGAGAGGGTACTATCCAGGGTAATACCAAGGTACTTGAACTCCTTGACATGTTCAAGTGGGTTCCCAGCGTGGTTGATGATGGTGAGGGACAGAGAGTTGTGCCTGCTCTGTCGGTTACAGAAGGACATGGCTTTAGTCTTGCTGTGGTTCAGGACAAGTTTATGAGAATTGAACCAGTCTTCGATGCGATTGAAGTCGAGCTGCAGCTGGGATTCAAGGACAGTAATGTCATGGTGGCTGGAAAACAGGACTGCATCGTCTGTGTATAGTAATATTTTTTGGTGGCAGGCACTGGGGAGATTGTTGATGAAGAGGGAGAAGAGTAGAGGGCCCAGAATAGACCCCTGGGGGACTCCGGAGCAGACCGGTTTCTCATCCGAAGAGATCTCTGCAATCCTTACATGTTGGATCCGATTATCAAGGTAGCTGGTGAACCATGGAAGGGCATCGCTGGAGATCCCAATGGAGGACAGTTGCTTGAGCAGTAGGGGGTGGTTAACTGTGTCAAATGCCTTGGTAAGGTCTATAAATACTGCCCCTCCACAATTCCCTTTGTCAAGCGTGGCATGGATGAAGGTTGTAAATTCCAGTAGTGCAGTGGTGGTGCTGTGCCCTTTTCTGAAGCCATGCTACTCTGGGCACTGTACATTGTACTTATCCAGGAATTCAACTAGTTGGTCTGACATTATTCGCTCCAGCGCTTTGGATAGTGGGGGGAGGAGTGAGATCGGTCTGTAATTGGTGTGCAGTGTCCTATCTCCGCTTTTGTGAACCGGTGTGACAGTGGCTTTCTTCCAGAGAGAGAGGAAATGGCCCAATCTAAGCGAAAGATTAAAGATCTTTGTAAAATACACTCTTCCTGTACCTTATTTACTCCCATGAGGTATTTCAAGGTCTCTATCATATTCCCCCTGTCCCTCCTACCTCCCAGGGTATGCATATTGAGGTCCCTTAATCTCTCCTCTTAGAGTTTCTGATGCAGACTCTGCACCATTTGAGTTGTCCTCCTCTGGACAGCCTTCACTCTGTCTGTGTCCTTCAGGAGATGTAGTCTCCAGACCTGGACAAAATACTCTAGGTGGTATCTCACCAGTGATCTATACAGAGGGAACACCACCTTCCTTTTCCTGCTGGTGATTCCCCTCCCTATGCACTCCTGCATCCCACTAGCCTGCCCAACTGCCTTGTTGCATTGCCTGGCCACCTGTAAGTCATCAGCTATGGCTCCCCCAGATCGTTTTCCTGTTTGGTGGTTGTCACTACCTCTCCACCCATTTTGTCCTCCACCCCTGTGTTTCTGTGCTCTAAGTGCATGATTTTGCACTTTTTCACCATGAAACCCAGCTGCCATACCCTTGACTAATCCTTGAGTTTTTTTCAGGTCCCTGCTTATCCTTTCCACACACCCCCGCTCCTGAGTGTCCACCCTATTGCAGATTTTGGTGTCATCTGCAAAGAAGCAGACCTTCCCTTCCAGCTCCTGTGCAATGTCACTTAAAAAGACATTAAAGACATTGAGACTGTCCCCCAGGTATTCAGCAATAAGACCTGTCTATCCCCCCTTGAACCCTTCAAGGTACCTTGTATTTACCACACTACTCAACATACCACTGCATATCCCTTCCACACTTTGTAAGAAATAAAACTTTCTTTGATGTCCTTAACTGCCCATCCTGGATTTATCGACCATGGCTCCTGTTACTACCTCCCTTCTTTTTTAAATGTATACCTACATTTCTACACAGCTCTGGATCCTTCATGAAACCATCTAGTGTTCTCAGATCTCCTCATAATATCCTCTGCTTCAAACTAGACATGTAACTAATTTCCGTTCATCATCTTCCGCTCTCCCACAATCATATCAGTTAAATGCAATTGCCATGAACATGTTTGTTTTTCACATTAATTTTTTAGAAGAACCCTGCTTTTTAATGTATTTTAAAACAAAATTAAGATGCTGTGAATGTTTAAAAGATGCTCCGAGGCCAGTCATCAGATCAAATAGTAGCATTTTTGCTTGTGACACTGACAAACCTTGTTTGGAGCCCATGCTTGGAGCATTGGGGAGCTAGCAGAGGGTGAGGATGGAAGTGGGGAGTGGAGGCTAGAGTATTGAGGACAGTCTCCTCCACTGGGTGGGGGTAGCGCTGACTCCGATGTGCTACTGTCACCTGGAGGACCACAGGGGTGGTACAGCTGGGAAAACCAGATGGGAGGGTGGACACTTTCATTGCAGGCTCCTCAGCAACACACACATGGCATCTTGGCATCAGCATCAATGGGGATGGGGAAAAGGGAAGGAAAGTCCCTCCACCATGCGTGGCATGGTTGCTGGGTACTCTTTGGACCCCACATTACTGATTGTCCACTCCAGTGATGGGACTTATGAGGGGGATGCTTATCCCAAGTCCTTCAGGGGTCAAGTCATGGGATTTAAAGGGTAGTGGCAGGTAAGGTGGTGCCAGTGCTCAGGGATCACCTGAAAGATTGACAGGGCAGTGCTGATGTAAAGGGAATGTGGGTCTAAAGCCACAGATCTTGATGGCCTCAAACGGCCTCAGAGTGTGGCCACCAGAACTTACTGGTAGCCTTCCCCCTTATTTTGTTCACCTCAAACTCCCTCTTGTGCCTCAATCCCCAATATAACCAATTTCTTTTCCCACAGTATACAATAAATCAAGTCCCTGGTGTATTTTCACTTGAAATGTATCTCCCATGTTTTTTTAATGGCAATGAACCGTACATTCCATTACCTGTGAACTTGCAGCTCTAAAAAGCTGCCACAGAAAACTGAGCTTGTGAGCACATGTAAGCCCAGTGGCCTCATTTGAGAAACACTGGCCTACATACTGAATTATAAGTATGCCTTCAAATATTTCTGTGAAAAAAATAAAAATAGTATCTGGATGGAATAACTGAGAAGGCTGAATCTCTCTCTCTGTCTGTCTCTCTCCCTCCTTGATGCGATGTTCCTTTTGGGTCAGAATGTAGTGTACTGCATGGTATGGGTCCGTTGGTTCAGAACGTACTGCACTGCATTGTACAGGCCCGCAGCTAATTAGAGCGTTTCAGTTAAGAGCCTGCCAGCAGCACTGAACCTCTGCACAGGCACCAAATTCAATCACACAGTTTTAAGATAAGGGCATACACATTAGTCACAAAGTATAATTATTATCTGGCACATAGCGTATATGCTAACGTGAAATTCAGATCACATGAGAAGGGCTTGGGACAGATGGTTTTGTACAAGAAAAGGATAGTGGTGAAACAAAGGCTTTGAATAAAAGGTTGTTCACTTAATTAAATTACGCTGGATGTGAGAGACTATATGTTAATGTAACGGTTTCATTTTTCTGTCAGTGGATAAAGTTAATTTGTACTCACAACACACAGGCACATCATGTAAAATAACGTGTGAGTTGGGGGGTGTTATATATTTTTACACACCTAAGGTTTGTGATTATGTTCTCCAGATCATAATCATCATTCTTTATTGATTAACTTGATACGTCTTTCCAATATATATATTACTAACAATAAAAAGTATAGACTCATAAAAATAAAGAAATATACAAGGTACAGTTCTCACAATCAAGCTTTTCATGCAGCTAAAACCCCACTAGGTCATCTGATGTAGCATACACTGTTAATACATTTTACTAGGAGTCATAACAATTTTTATATCAAAAGAAACCAGCAAAAGTCATATGCATGGAACCCCAAAGGGGAACTGTCCAATGAGTCATAACTGAGCAATAGGTGTATTGGCAGAGCCACATACTGGTGAATTGTAATACAGGCCCGTTATATGCCTTTCTGATTCATAACCTGTTTCCTTGCTTTAGACATTGCTTTAAAAAAGTAGGGTGATGGAAAACACTGTTAAAAAACAATATGTAATTTTTAAACCAGCACTTGGGAGTCAGTTTTTCATTAACAACCCCACTTTGCAGCAGCTTTTTGGGCAAACTTCTCCATTTTAAGCACCATTTTTGTACAAAACATGCTGATTTTCTCTCAGTTTAGGAAAAAAGCTGAGAAAATGGATTTCAAGATTTTGCAAAGTGAAACTGCCCATTTTTGAAAAAGGAAAATCATTTCCCCCCCCAAAAAAATATTATCAGCTTTTTGTATCAGTGTCTGTTGGGATGACATCACAAACAATGTGAGAGAAGTGAATTCACCAGCTCTGACTTGCACCGCCATGTTTGGTCAGCCATCTAGCAGTAGTGAAGCAGAGACAGTGTGCCCTCCCTCTCGGGGGCAGAGAATGTCCTGCGGGATGCTTAAACCTCCACCTCTGCCTGGCCCTCCGACTGCTCAGGCTGGTTTCCGAACCCAAGTCATATGCATCCCAAGCAACAGTGTTACTGCTGTGCTAATAGAACCCCCCCCAATAGTTTATTTAATAAAATTGCAGTTCACTTGCTGTAATTCTTCTGAATTTACTTTTAACATTTTGCCAAGAATCTTAGAAGCGGATTTGAGATTCGGCTGGAATAATATTCTTCAGGCTGTCAAAGCAGGACTAGACAGATTCCTGACACACAATGGCAATGAGAGTTACACAGCATGAGCAGGGGGAGTGTTGCAGCTGATAAGCTAGGAAGTGTGTTCATACTCAGATTGGGTATAGTCATTACCCTGTGGCAGGAGGAATGGACACGGTGGAACCCACGTCTGTTCTATCATCACAGTGACTATGGAGGCATCACCTGCTCATGGACCCTCCTCTTTTCCTCTATAACTGTGCCCTAAACCAGCCCTTCCAGGACACCATGACGGGCATCAGACTATCTTGTGGTCGTGTGAAGACATCCCATCTGCGTTTCCACTTGTGGTGCAGCAGGAGTCACCACCTTCCCTCCGCAGAGGAGGAGGAGAGAAACTTTTGGGATGCTTGAGCCTCCTCCCACCACCGTGCATGATGTCCCAAGCGTACCCACTGCTAGTTTGCTACTGGACTACCCTGGGATCATTATTTCTATCACCAATAAGTTCCTGAACTACTGCACCTTTGTTCACAGTCCCAGCTATCAAGGGTCCTGGCCACAGCGATGATCCCAGCTTTAATAGTTGGATGAGACACAGCAGACGCTTGTATTTGAACTGCATGTTGGTATTAAAAATAAACTACAAGACAATGTCAGATGCATAAACTCAACCCGAGTTCCATTCCACGGGTGGCTGAGAGAGAGACAGAGAAAGGGAGAGAGTGTGTGAGAGAGAGAGAGAGAGAGAGACTGAGAGGAAGGGAAAAACGGGGAGAGTGTGAGCACAGACTGCAACAAATGACAACACTAGGCACAAGTTAATGACTAGAAATGGTGTTCTAATTGCATTACAGCAATATCAGTAGTGCCTACTGAACTGTGTCTGCTTTTATTATTTTGCTTATTCTTGTGTTTTTTTTTTCTTTCAGCCATGTCCCTTTGGGTCTTATCATTTAGCTGTTTCCTTTTTGTAGACCACATGCAAGATTTTTAAACAGATCTAGTCCAGACCCATCTACCCATAATGCGACTTGCAGACTTTTATCTGCATTTATTGGAAATATTAGACTTTCTAAAATAGTCGAACCTGTCTCTGTATCTGGCATTTATTTCATTCTGAGTCAGCACTGCAGTGAGGCAGACTGCAAGGAGAGCAGTGCATAGGATACAAAGTGGATGTCAGGAGTGAAGAACTGTCCATTTTTTTTTGATTTGCATGCATCTCTCAAAACTACACACACGCATGAATGCCTCAAACTCAGAGCAAGGCATCATGGGTATGCAAATATTTGTGCTGGATAGGCTTACAAGGCTTCCTCCAATGACAAATCACCTTTCAGGTAGACTTTTACATCTGAACCAGTATAGCGTGGAGATCGACAGACTCCCTACACCTGTTTTTTTCCTGCTGTGTCTCCTCAGTGCAGTACACATTGTGTCAGCAATGCGTGACTTCAGACCCAGAGCCAATCAGTCAGTTAGTATGCCCAGAGGTAGCAAAAAATTGAATCTGTCTTTTTTATGTAAACTGTAATTTTTTTGACACCTTCAGATGCAGCAGCTGAAAATCTGATGGACATTTGGATGCATGTGGGTGAATGCGAATGGAAGATGTAGGCAATGTACGCATATGTATCTATATACTTTAAAGTCTGGACCATATATCTGTGTTTCCTTTGTCTCCTTCCAGTCTTACACTGATAGTGGCTTCTTTGCAGTTGCACCCCACCCTCCTCTTAGGTGGCAGTTGAGCGGCTGTATTATAACCTACGCTAATCCTGCTCTGCGACCTAATGGTAGTGGGTGACTGGATGCTGAGTGGCCTTTCCTCTTCAGGAGCCACATGCTTTATCTCACCTCTGCAGTGCCCTCAGCTGGGAAGTCCAAGTCTGTCCATGAATGTGGACCTCCAAAGTGGTGGTATGGAGACCATCTACCAGACCTCTGGGTTGGTCCTTGACAAACATATTTGGAAACTTACTTTATTTCATCATGACCTCGTGGGGTTAACATATTTGATGACCTCAGAGTCACAGGGCAGTGTGACGGGGCAGTGGGAAGGGCTAGTGAGATGCTGGGGTGCAGAGGAGGAGGTATCACCAGCAGAATGAGGGATGTGGTATCAACATTGTATAGATTATTGGTGAGATCCCACTTGGAATATTGTGTCCAGTTCTGGTGGTCGCATCTCAGAAAAGACATAGACAGAGGAGGGCAATGAAAATGGTGCAGGAGCTGCATGAGAAACCATATGAGGACAGACTGAGGGATCTCATCATGTACACCATGAAAGCAGGGGGGACATGACAGAGGCTGTTTCAAATGATGCAACAGAACAAGAGGGCATGCAGTGAAGCTAGGAGGTGGAAATTTAGGAGGGACATGAGGAAATACTACTTTACTGAAAGTAGTGGACACCGGGACCAGCCAGCCACCAGATGTAGTAATGACAAAAATAGTGGGGAGTTTCAGACATACAAGGGATAGGTATAGGGGAATACTGATAAATACATGGGGGGTTGGTGGTGCCAGAGACCAGTTAGGGTCTGAAGAGACAGAATAGGCATAGAACAACTGGGTGGACTAGGTGGGCCGAGCAGTTCTTTTCTGCCAACAAATTCTGTGTTTTTGTGTTTCTATGATCTGCTGTACAGAGTCTTGGTTTCATCCTCTGCAATCTCCAAATCCTGTCTAATGAGCTGGTCCTGCTGGTACCGTCCACCCCATTCTATCTTACCCTTGTTGCCTTCATCAACCAGTGTGGCTGACTGCAATTCTGAGACTGTATCCCACACATGTGGGTGGGTGGGGGAGTGATCAAAAGTCAACTGGACCAACTCTGATGGGAAGTGGGTAGGGAGCATCGACCTCAGTTGTCCTCCCTCCCCAGGAGGTATGATGAGTTGGCTGATGACATCACTATGAAGGTGTCAGGAACCATCAGTTTCTTCCCATTCCCAGCTCCACTTAGCTGCATCTTCCCTGTCCTCAGGGCTATGGGGGAGGGGGCACAGATGAGAAATAGAATCTTAGTCCCTCTCTCCTTGGAGGTGGAGGATGTTCAGTGGTGATGCAGCTCCTACCTTTTATTGCCTGTAACCGCATTGCAGGCTCAGGCTGTGAACCTTGCTTGCCAACATGGCTACCAACTCCCAAGCCACTGCACTGATTCTGACTGGTGAATGTTTGAGGTGATGGGAATTCATCATGTTCAAAAGGTGTTGCAGTACTGCTGGCCATGAGCTGAAAATAAGGGTGTCACAATAACTGTTTTTCACAATAGTTTTCACTGACAGTACTGATATTGCTGCTGTTTTCCAATATTGTGACAAACACCTCCAAGTGATATATCACAAAAAGCTGTGAAAAGTTGTATTTTTCAGTCCACTGCCCTATTCTATTCTATTCCAAAATTTAGGGTGCCGAGGGTCCATTCCACTAAACCCAAACTGGATACCATAATATCATTATAGTATGATAACCATAATAATTTTAATAAGATTATCATAATGTGAAAATTCTCAGATCATGACACCCTTAGTTGAAACCACTCGTAACTGTGCACTTACACCCAGACTAGTGAGGGGACAATTATTTATTAATTTTGTTTCACCTTCATGAAATCAGACAAACTATTTCCTTGTAAATCTGAAAAGGCACCAAAGAAACTGGGATATCTCCATAATTGTTTCAACTACTGGTAAACTGCTGGTGATATCCCGTGATAACAGCAAATGCAAAATCGCGACTGTAGTTATGGCGACTGCAAAACTGCAAGTGAAAAAGAGCAACCGGGAACAGCGAGCACTGAAATGGCGACCTATGGCTTTTCCCCCACTCTTCAAGTTTTGTCCCCCCACCCAGAGTTGATTATTTATATATAAAAGGGGGTGTGAGGGGTGAAGCCCTCTGCAGAAATGCAAAACAGTGTTGTCACCCTTCCGGTGATCACTGTTTATTCATGGTCACCCTTTAGAGCCTCGCTTTTTTGTTGTCACTGTTATTCCTTTGCCTTTTTGTTTTTGTCAGTATCACATGGAACCACTACTGGCACTGGAAAATGTCACTTAAGTCTGTGTTCCAACAAGACGTGAAAGTAGTTTCTTTTTTTTTTCTTCTTCTTCAGAAAATAACATTTAAAGAAAGGCGCATCTTGCCCTGCAAGTAAACATTTCAGTGATGAAAACCATCATATTCCTAAAAAGAAAAGAAGATGCTTATCTGAGCTTCAAAATGCAGTTCCTCTATAGAGCCAGTGAAATTATCCTTTTTTTTCTTCTTGGTGCAACAGCTAATTAACTGTCTTCATTACAGTTTTCATTGGAACTAATCTATTCTCCAGTCAGTGATTTATAATTAGAGCAAAGCTTGTTGCAGGATGAAATGCACTTACTTTGTCTATTCACTTTTATTAATAAGAAAATAAAATATTTACTGTACACTAGTTAGTTATTTTAAATTAAGGTGCCCTTCTAGTGCTTGGAGAGCCTGCACAATACAAAACTCACACCCATAAAAACATGTTATTCATAAAAGTGATATTGAATAATACAAACAACAATTATCTACAGAACATACAAAATGTATCATACATATGTACATATATACTGTACATCTACCCCAATAAGTAGTACTAAAAATACCCATATACATGTTACGTCACGTAACGTTTCAGTTTACTGTGTATCTTAAGGGGGAAAGGGTACCAGCAATATAAAACTCCTCAGATGTTTCAGAGGACTGGGTAGCCACCGAAAAAGCCTGAACACCTGTGGACTTTAGGCAGGATGGAGACACATATAACAAACCCTGTTATCGAGACCTTAGATTCTTGTTTTTTTCCCTTCTTTTTACATGGGTTTTATTTCCTCAAAAATTAATTTCATCAATGCAATAACATTTTGGGTTTGCATTAAGCTATAATCACTGCATGGCACTCCAGGTTTGCATTAAAGAGCTGCTGACACACTCCAGGCAGACAACTCATACAATATAGTTGCCTGCCCTAAGGTCTTTTTTTAGCCATAAATGGATTTATTTTTTGGTGCACAGGATGCTTGCTTGGAGCATGAAAACATGTCAGCTGCTCTTTAAACTACAATCACTGCATGCCCTAGGTGTGCCGTGAGGCACGAGGCCACCTGCAGGATCCCTGGAATACCAAACTTTTTTTAATTTTTGTTTAAATATTGGCTACCAATCATATACAAGGGATGATAGGCTGCCATTTACAGTGTTATTGGTAAAATGGCATTTCTTTCCCTTTTTCCCAGCCATTTGCTTCATTTTCATACAGTAGTTGAGGCTTTTTATATCACAATGCAATTGAGTGCAACAAAGCATACAGGGAATTAAAAGCTCACTGGGATACTAGGGGCCCAGTCCATTCAAAGCTTTTACTGCTGTGCAAAAATCAAATTCAGTTGGCAGAATTATCAGGAAAGTCTGAATTTCACTTTTATATAATTTCATAATGCATTTATCCACTGAATAGTGGGAGACAATTTCTATGGGCCAATGGCCTGCATTTGTCTCAGCTATACCAAGATTTTATCAGCTTTTATGAAATTCCAACTCACAATGGCAGAATGAAGGTGTGAATTGCAAATTTATGTATTGCATTGCGGAATGAAATTCTGCAGAAATGATAACTCTAAACTGTGGAATGATTGCATGTATTGAGGAATAATGTATTAAGTGTGTTGTCATTCCATTCATGTGTATCATCCCACAGTTCAGCCAGAAAATTTCACGGAGCATGGCAAAAATTCATGGAACACATTTGTAGGATTTGGATTTTGCCAAAGTCTGAAATGTTGCACTGTTGAAGGTGGGCCAATAAACCAGTTTAAAATTGAACATATTGAACATATACAAGAATCAAATGTTTCTTCATTCCCTACCTGCATATTTTAATCCTTGTCCATTTTTGTGAGGCAGGAGGTTGAGAGGTATGAGACAGTAATTCTGTTTTAGACTTATATGCATAGTTATTATTTATACATGATATAGTCATTAAAAAAAATGTGTTAATGCTCTAGTTAGGGTTCAACTTACCACCACAAAGATAGGGAAATATGGGGTTAGGGGGTTCCAACCCTAACTCCCCATACCCACTGCAGCAAAAGGGAAAAACATTAGGGATTTGGGTCTCCAGAGTCTTGGCAAATCAGTGGTGGGGTCCTCCTTGGGCTTTTCAGTTTTAATGCCCACCCCATTCCATGAGCAAACAATGTCAGACATGATCTCCTTTCTTCTCTTAGGGCCTGCAGGACATCACATCAGTTCTACTGCATTTGTGTCATCTGGAAACAGGGTATGTTGTTTGTTTTACCCGATGATGAGTGTCTGTGTTTGCTTGTGTGGTCTTGTCCTTTTGCTGCTTGGGAGAGTGGGGAGCTAGGGTTGGAAACCCTAATGCCATATTTCCCTACCTGAATGACATTAGATTGAACCCTAACTGGTACATTAATGCAGTTTGTTGCAATGAATTTCATTTCTTTTTGAGATAGTGGAATTTTATCCTCATTCACGCAAGTCCCTTCATTAACAGATACAGATGCACAGGGCCCTCTGGGCTTTGTGCCAAGGGAAGAGTTTATATGCAAGCTGAAGTATCCATCTGCCTGCCAGCTATGAATACGAACAATTTGTGGGGCTGTCTGGGGGGCTACAGAACCACAGGGTCCTCTAGTCCCCGTGCTTCCATGCAGCTATAGATGCAGATATGCAGGGCCAAAACTCATTCTGGCTATGGAAGTGCAAGGCCTTCTAGTCCCTGTGCTTCCATGCAGCTATGGATGCAGAGGCATAGGGCCCTCTGAGCCCTATGCAAAATAGAAGACTTATCTTCATTATATGGTTACTTGGGACATGTAAAGGAAGATTGAGATTCAGAATGGGAGCTACAGAACAAAGGGGACTTTGGGGGGGAGCAACAGGACATTCTTGCCTGCTAGTAGTAACTACACTCACTGAGGACTAGTTTCAGTGCAAACTGAACATTTCTGTTTTAGGAACACTAATTTTAAGTTTGAACCAACATTTTTGGTTTGCACCAAATTTCCTGATTACTGAACCAAAATGTTTGGTTTGCAAACCAACATTTTTGGTTCACACCAACATTTTTAGTTCACAAACCAAAAGTTTTGGTTTGCATCAAAATTGTTGGTTTGCACGAACATTTTTGGTTCATGACCCAACATTTTTGATTTGTGAACCAAAAATTAGATGAGGATCATCCCAAAGTCTGAAAATACTATTCTTGGCGTGTTTTGAAAAAAACAAACATCAGAATCTTCCTTATGAGGTCTCATTAGGCAAGAATCACAGTTTTGTTTTTCTCAAGGTGTCCATTTTATATGTGTTTTCATATTTTTGTGACAACCAAAAGGAAGAAATAAGATGACAGCCACCACAAACTCCCTTGCAAAATTTTTGGTTCATGAGGCAATTTTTAGTTCATGATAACTATGGGTTGCAAACCAAAGAACAGCGTCATGAACCAAAATTTTTTGATTTGCACCAGACCAGATAGGGCGTCATCCAGGACAACACCAAGGTACTTAAAGGATTCTACTGTTCTAGTTTATGTCCCTTGTCATTGAGGATGACTAGTGGTGGGACCTTTTTTTTCATTTGTGGCCCTGAGAATAACATGTTTTTTGTTTTTTTTTGTAGTTTAAGACCAATTTGTTGTGGGTGAACTATTCCTCTAATGACTAAAGTTGATTTGGAGGTCAGTAGAGATTTTTATTTTGTATTATGTGTTTATCTCCCCTGCATCTCCAACTGCCACTCCTTCAGACCATTGCCAAGGACGCTCACTCTCCGCCTTGACTCCGATGCCGATCCCTGACCACACATCACAGCCACCTCAGGGTAACCCAATGTGACCCTTCGTCAGATGGGTCCTCCACTTCCAAGGAGGAATGGCCTGGAGGCCTAGGCATTGGCCCTGGGTGCTGCTGAGGTCAGTTCGGCTTCTTGGAGTTCCGAGGAGGCACTGGTCCAGCCGGTTGTCATCTGGCAGTTTGGAGGTGCCATTTTCTGTGTTTTTCCTCCTGTTTTCCCCAGCCTGCGTTACCTCTGTGCTTCCCCTGGTCTCCACCAGGGCAGCTGCTGAAACAGCCTTTCTAACCCACCCCAGGAGAGGAGGCAGGTCTCCGGACACTCGATCCACCTCCCTACCCCATGTCGACCCACCAGCACCCGAGTCCGCTCCCGAACCCTGGTTGCTGGTGTGACGAGAGGTAAGGTGCCAGTGCCTCAACCCTCTGTGCCACCGGGCCGGCTCAATAGAGATTTTTAACCAGGTCAGCACTGCTAAAGTGGATGATGGCCATCAGCATAAAGGAGTACCCTAGCAGACTGGAAGTCCTCCAGAAGGCTGTTCATTAACAGACCAAATAGAAGGAAGTCGAGAATGAATCCCTGGGGCACACCTATGGTGACACTCTTGTCACCTGATAGAGAGCTGTCAGTAATTACAGGCTGGGAGCGGTCAGAGAGGTAGCTTCGAAACCAAACTACTATGTCCTGAGACAGTCCCAGGGAGGGGGGTTTGCCAAGCAGCAGCTTGTGATTGGCAGAGTCGAAGGCCTTAGAGAGGTCGCTGTAGATGACTCCCACCAGGTGACCATTGTCAAGTGCCTCTTGCGGGTGGTAAGTATACTCTATAAGGGCAGTGCTGGCGCTATGGAGCTTCCTGAATCTGTGCTTTTGTGCACATTGGATATTGTATTTTCCCAAATAGGCAACACGTTGGTCCAGTACAATTCCCTTTAGTGCCTTGGACAAGCGGGAGAAGATTGAAATTGGACTATAATTAGCCAGATTGGGACGGTCACCGGTTTTGAAAACTGGTATGACCAGTGCAGTTTTCCTTACCCCAGGGAACTGGGAATACTACCACAATGGGAAACCGAATAATTTGGATATGGGGAGGGCAAGATCCTCCAGGGCCTGGGCCAGCAAGTTCATATCTAGTGCATCACCTCCTACCCTGGTTTCATCTAGGGCTCTTTTTGACATATTGTAGGGTATCTTTTGTTGAAGTAGGCTTGAAATAGAATTTTAAAAAACAAGAACTGTTTAGAACCTTTTGGGGCTCTAGCTATAATCGGAAATGTTTACCCATGGCTATTTTTTGTGATTTCTGTCAAGTGGGTTAGCAGTTTGGAGTCTTTAGGAAAAGCATGGAAAGGTCTGAGGATAAGATCGGATGTGCTGTTTGTGCTGGAAATCATCTCTCAGCTGTATTCCCTGCCAGGATCTTTGCCTATGTTAAAGCTCCCACTATAGACTTGTTTTAATCGAAAAGCAGTTTATAGCTTACAGCTGAGGATTATCCAATAATACTCTTTCAGTTGCAGTTTTGCAAATCGCAAGTGGATATTTTGTGAAAAAAAACTCCATTTCACACTGATGTAAACAGCTCTATAATGGATGCATTTACTTATCAGTGTTTGCTGAGTAAAGCAGACACACTGAAACCCCTCTACCCCATTGTGGTGGTGTATGAATACTGAATGCTGTGCAGTTAGAACTCGCATCTGTTTTTATCAGTTTAGATGCTAAAACATAAACTCATAACTTATGTTTGAACTTCTTTCTTTTTTAGCTTCTGTTTTTATTAGCTTTATTTATTCTCCTGGAGGATGCTGGGATATACCCCATATCTGCCAGTGTGCCTCTTTCAGGTTTGTCTCTGTGCTCTGCCAACTCTGGGGATCTACCAGAGGAATTCAGGAGACCATGGTTTGCCTGCCATGGTGGGGTTCCCCCGATCCCATGAGGGAGGACTGAGATGCTAATCTGGCCCCCATGGCATCCCCCAGAGCAGCCTAGAAGTGGTGCTTCAAGAGCCCTGGCATCATCGTGTGGCTGCTCCAGGGTTTTCAGTTTAAGTGCCCCTGGAGACATGGACATGCAGTGACGTCAGTGTGGGATACGTGTGCTTCCGCACCCACCCTACAGACGTCTGCCAACATCTCCTCTCAGTTGCATGGTCCTGGACTGGTGTTGTACTCCCAGACTCTGCTGGGAGTTGCATTTATGCTGGGAACCACAGCACACACACCGAGAACAGGAGAGCAGTCCTCTGGGCACTCTTCCTACCTCCCCCTGGTTGGCCCTTTGACATCCTCCTGGGCTTGTTCTTGGCCCCTGGGCACCAGCGCCAGATGTGGTAGCAATACCACTGTGCTGGCATGATGACTTTTGAACTTCTTTCCTGACATGCTGATTCACGAGGTTAGCAGGTAAATGGCTATGTTTGTATGCTTATGCATTCATTGACTGATACTGTGGCTGAAATCTCTTTTGGTCATATGGGTGAGAATGTTCCACCCTCATAGAGAGGTGATCAGGGGGTTCAGACCTTCCGATTAAAGGAAAATGAGAGGGGATGCCATGAGCAGTCACCCTCCCCCAGGCAGAAGAGGGGAGGATTAAGGTGCAGCGAGAGCTTGAGCAGGGGATGTTAAATCTGGCGCCTCATGCAGGGCTGCCTTATGGACCAGGGAAGTGCGTGACACTCCCATGCCAGTGACCCAAGTTCAGGATCAAATATGAGAGTTAGCAGGGAAGTCCGGGCGGGAGGGGGCTGAGGAGGTGCTACCACTTGGCAGTGCCTCTAGTCAGAGGAGGGTCAGAACTCGGTTCTACCACCACAGTGACCCCTGATGTAAGCCAGGGAGCTTGCCTTCTCTGCAGCAGGATGCCATGTGCACTGGGTGGCTGGTGGGCAGGGATAAAAAAACAGAAAAAAAACTATGTCCAGTGACCGATCTATAGGATGGTCACTGGCACTGTCTTAGTCCCCGCACCATGTGGCTCCCCAGATATCGACAAAGAAAGCAATGCACTCAATTGGGGGCAGCACAGGGGTGACCAGCCTGGGCAACAACAGACATTATAAGTCTAATTAAATATTCATGAACCTACTGAGACTGCTGATTGGCTACTGGATTGGTCATTAACATCTTAGAAATGACTGATCCAACTGCCCACTGATTAGAGATGCAGCAAAGTTTAATTCTGCCAGCGAAGTCGCAAATTTCGCATCCTCAGATCATTTTGCGAAATTGCAGCTCTCACTGAAAATTCGCAGTTTCTTACTTCACCTTGCTTTTGGGTTTTCTAAAGTACAAATTGCACTTAACCCCCCCCCCCACAAAGCAAGAAGAAATTACCTATCCCAAATCCCTGGTGTCTAGTGTCCCCCCACGGTTGATCACCAGCCACTCCCCTCCAAAGCTGGCCAGTCGGCCGCAATATAAAAAAAAAATTTATATATTTTTTTTATCAAGTAAATCTCTGGTGTCCCCCCATGGGCCACAGGTGAAATGAAAAAAAAAAACAACATACCAGGCCTCCACACATCCCTGCCGATCGCTGGCCAGTCAGCAGACATGTCAAAATATAACATACATTTTTTTTAAATACAGTCTATGGTGTCTAGTGGCCCCAGTCACCCACTCAGGGAGTGCCCACCACTGCCATCACACAACCCCGCTTTCCCCCCATCCTGATCTCACCCCCGCCAGGCCACTGGTACAGCCCTCCAGTCACCTCTACGGCCAGCAGCCAGATTAAGCATTTAATGAATGAACGCATGCTTGTACAAGCACGTGCTCATTCAGTGACAGCTCATGGTTATTTTAAGGACTTTTTAAAGGGAGTAGAGAACGGGGAAGGGCTGCTCCCGTCATCATCGTCCACAACACCATCCCCCCATCCCACCGGTGTCCGGAGCAGCTCCCTCCCCATTGCTACTCCCTTCAAAAAATCCTTAAAATGACCGTAAGCTGAGCCTGCCAATGAATGAGCACATGCTTGTACAAGTGTGGGGGGGGCCTGGGGTGCTTTTTTTTTTTTTTATTTCACCTGTGGCCCATGATGGATGGAGGGGAAACACCAGAGATTTACTTAATTAAAAAATAAATAAATAAATAAATATATATATATCTGTATATTTTTCTTTCCGTAGGTACTTTATTGTACTTTTCCCATTTTTCTTCTGATCCCGATCCTCGTCCGGACATGTAGCGCTGCGATGGAGCATCGCCCGGCGTCTCAAGCCACTCCTGTGTAAGCCCCTCTGCCTACGCTAACCACCAGACATCCACCGGTGGCAGTGGGACTACGGTGGGGGTGGCAGCCATTCCAGGAGAGAGGAGGCTGCCTTCCAGCTGCTCCAGTCCTGCCTACCCCCCGTGCTTGCACCCGATGACCCAAGTCCATTCCTGAACCTGCTGCCGAATTTCACCTGCTAAATTTGTTTGTGGAATGACGTTTGTGGACTTTGCACATCTCTACCGCTGATGCTGTGCAGCACACGTGGCTCACGCCACTGTGCTCAAAACCTGTACGTAAGTAACAACAAAACAAAAAAATACTAAATATGAAATCTGTTATTGCCATCAGAATTATAATTGCAATAGCAACCTTGAAGCTGGTCAATTCCTTGGATTAACTACCGGCTGGAGGGAGGTAACTCTTAGCTGCACCTAAGGCCAGGCACCCCTCGGAAGTTACCAGCTTCTCAGCCATCATTGCTTAATCAAAAACAGGACATGCTGTACTATCGTTCCTTTCACTTACTGACTCTGCCCACAGGACTAATGCTGAACACAGAAACCATTTATTGCGTCATTATCCAGACAGTTTTTACACAGCAACATACAAAAGTGCGATGGTGTTAAGTGCAAAGTTTGTTCAAAAGCTGGCAAAAGGACCTACTCACAAAACACCCCAGTGCCAAATGACCCATCCTCAGGGGGCATTGTTTGTCTCATAGGGTGCCTTAAATGTGATATTCAAATAATTATTAATTAGATTATGGACTCAAGTGTCCAATCATCATGCAGCATTAGCACTCGCTAAGAGGGTCTGTATGAACACGTATCTAATACTTAAGGCGCTCATAATAGCGCTTTAGATAACTATAATGAAATATACAGTATAACAATAAATAGACACACATTTATATTAACGTAAACCGATTAGCCAGCCACTTCGGTAACTGCTGAGATTAATACCTTTTTGGCAACAGTCCATTTCTTAGCTTATTGTTAGTAAAAAGTAGACAAATTCAGAGAAGTCCAAACTTGTTTCCAAATCACCCACGTGATCACCAAAAGGATCTGCATCGCCTTACTGTTCAGTCATGGGATCATCTAATACTGGGAATCCATGCTGATGTGGGAACAGGTAGAATTACAGCTAGGATGAAACAGTATTACAGATTCTGAGGAGGAAAAAAAGACATATTAAAACTCATTAGTGCATATTGCCATTTGCATGATTTCATGATCCCAAAATCACAACATGAAATACCCATTCTACAGAGTATTCTTCAAATCCAGGCTTCATATTATTTTGCCAGAAATGGTTTCATGTCCAGTTAGACATTTAATGCTTCAGGTCGCAGATGTTTCGACAAAAAGAAAAAAAAGTCCATTTGCTTTCTTTCTGTAGCAACTAGTTCAGTCTGTCTTCATCTCTTTTAAGAGATGGGACTCCAGTCACACTGAGTTTTGTGAGGGTAGTAAGTGACAGTGCTGGAATTAAAGGGGGTATGCCTGTGTGTGGCCCCCTAGCACTGTAGTGGGCCCCAGTAGCTCGCACATCACTGCCATTGACGTATAATGGTCAGGAAGGGGGGGGCTCAGTTTACAGATATGACCCTCATTGGCCCCCCTAGCTCCCAAAGCTCATAAAGTGCAATTCCTACACTTCTAAGTGGTTTATCTAGCCTGTTTATATAAATCTAATTGTCTATTTATTGTATATTGCATTACATTTATCATCTAAAAACCTAAGACAGCAGCACTGAGACTTGTTCTGCACCCTTGTCTTTTAACTGCAAAAGCAAAAATAAAGGTGGCAGCCACTCCTGCCACATGGCACCCAGTACTAACCCCACATCACTGCCTCAGTGGTTGCTGTATCTTATCTCCTCTTTGGCCGGGATCGTGAACTGGAGGCCAGGGTCTCCTGATGTCCATTCTATCTTGAGACTCAATGTGTATGTGTGGGTGCGGGGGTGGGGTCTTTCCCCATATGGTGGGTTTCCCCAGGCAGTCTGGGGTCTGAGGCTGAGCATAATGCAGCCTGTGAGACCAAGTCTGGCCAGCGGCCAGTGGAAGGAGGTGAAGGTGAGTAATTGGGAAGAGGGAAGATAAACAGGGAGCTGAAAAGGTTAATAGCAGCACTGAGATGTGTCTGCCGTGATTTGAGTATCATCTTGCACAGGTTTGGCTGTTAGGACTACAAAACAAAACTGCACTGTGTGCGAGGATGTTGTTGTACTGTAAGAAACCCATTTCAGTGCCACTATTAAGTTATATAAAAAAACAAATTATAATAAAAAAGCATTTTTTTTTACTTCAAAAATCTGTTTACTTCTGTCGGTGCAGCGGTAGTGCTACCACATGTGATTTTGCGCCCCAGGTTCGGGAACAAGCCTAAGTGATCTCTGAGCTGGCTGGGTGGGGGTTGAGGAGGATTGAGCATTGCAGCAAACACTTTCCTCCTCGGGGGGGCAGGCTTCTCAGCCTCGCTGATCTACTGCCACCTGTAGGTGTATGGGTTGCAGTATACCTGCTGACACATAATGAGCTGGGGACATTGTGATGCATTTGGGAGGCACACACACCAGCACGCTCCTGCCAGGACCTCAGTCCCCATGCTGAAATCCTTATGGGTCTGAAAACTACTGCAGCTTGGGGGAAAACATAAGGGATATTCCCCTCTGCCTTAGCTTCGTGACAGCCAATGCATTCAGCCTGAACACAGTATATCTGCCACGCTGGGCAGAGCAGCAGAAATACCATTTTTTAAAAAAACAAAAATTAAGGACAATAGTTCAGTTCCTTGCCTTCTTGTTTCCCACACATTTGGGGAAAATACATTTTTGTGTGTGTCCACAAGTGTGTGCGTATATCGGGGGGCGGGGGGGCTTTTATAATCAGGGCCCCTAGTGTTTTCCTCATAAATTGACTAGTTTGCAGTACAGCATGCTGCTGAATAGTGATTAATTAACATGATAAGCTGTTGTTGCACAGAAATCCGTTGATATGGCGCTGAACATTTTTTTCTTTCGCTGAGGGTAGTCCACATAGGAGTACCAATTTACAGTATGACATTTCAATGTCAAGCAAGCCCCTGACCTTGGGAAGAACTGAATTTCATAATCTGTGCTGCAAGGTTCTCCTTAGTATCAGCTGTAGCAATCCATGAGCACTGTGCAAATCTTTCTGGGGCTCTGGTCATATCAAGAGTGAAGACCCTAAATTCACATCCCTACAGCTGCCCCCTCCTGCCACGTTGTTTTTCATCATTAAAGTTTATTAAACGGTTTAGACAAAATAATACCCTACATGTTGCTGCTATTAATATAACAACCATTGTTAGCCAGGTAATAAATCAAACGTACTGTATACAACAGCATAAAATTCTGTACATCAGTTCAAACAGAAGACGAGAATCACACAGGCTTTCATTTCTAAGAATGTATTCAGTTTTTAAAGGTGACAGGAAATCATTTCAGATATTCGTGCCTTTGAATTATTCTTTGGACATGATCTGCAAAATATGAAACAATGACCATGGCGTCAGGTACAGCCATGGACCTTGGGGTTGCTGGTGTGCCTAGTCTGTTTGATACACTTATATCATTTTTCTCAAACGTCGGCTAGTTGTTTTAGTTTTTCTCCCATAGAGCTTTTTCTTCCAGCTACACTTGTTGTTCGAGGGACATACCTTGTTCCCAGGGATGTACCCTCTGTAGGCGGGTGTACCCAGTCGCCGCAGGTCCCCACAACCCAGTGTTTACCCCCACAGCTTTCCCCTCCATAGAAGAGGCTTGGGGGGGGACTGTCCCCCCCCCTCCAAGGCAGGTCAGTGTGTGGGCTAGGATCTACTATTGCAGGCACTAGGACCTGGAGGAATTCAGAGGCCTAGACTGTTATATAGATAGACATAGACACATAGAGATTGTCAGCAGGTAAGGATCGCTAGGCCCATCTAGTCTGCCCGTAAGCCCCGCACTTGATTATGGCTTCTGACCCTCCCTCTACTTTACCTCTCTGGTTCCCCTATGCCTGTCCCATGCATGTTTAAATCCAACCACAGTGCTTGCTCCCACCACTTCTTGTGGCAGACCATTCCATGCGTCCACCACCCTCTCTGTGAAGAAAAACTTCCTTACATTCCCTCTTAACCTGGTGCCTTCCAGTTTCATGTCATGCCCCCTCATTCCTGTACTTCTCCTGTGTTTAAAGATGTCTTCCCCCTGCACCTTGTTTATGCCCTTGAGGTACTTGAATGTTTCTATCATGTCCCCTCTCTCCCTCTTCTCCTCCATCGAGTACATATTGAGGTCCCTTAATCTCTCCTCGTAGGTTTTGTGGTGCAAGCCCTGTACCATCTTAGTCACCCTTCTCTGGACCTTCTCCAACCTGTTAATGTCCTTTCAAAGGTGCAGCCTCCAGAACTGCACTCAGTACTCCATGTGAGACCTGACCAGGATTTTATATAACAGCATCATTACCTCCCGTCCTCTGCTAGTGAGACCCCTGCCCATACACCCCAGCATGCCACTGGCCTTCTCTGCTGCCCTTGTACTCTGCTTTGACATTTTCAGGTTATCTGAAATAATAATCCCCAGGTCCCTTTTTTTTCTTGGTGACTGTCAGCAACTACCCCCCATCCTATAGCTCTCTCCAAGGTTTCTATGTCCCAGGTGCATAATTTTGCACTTCTTTGAATTAAACCTCAGTAGCCACTCCTCAGACCATTTCTCAAGCTTCCCCAGGTCATTCCTCATTTTCTCCACCCCTTCTGGAGTATCCACCCTGTTACAGATCTTGGTGTCCTCTACAAACAGGCATACCTTTCCTTCCAGCTCCTCTGCAATGTCACTGATGAAGACACTGAACAGGACTGGCCCAAGGACTGATCCCTGAAGTACCTTGCTGGTCTACCCCCTCTCCCCAGATTGTGCCCCATTTACCACCACCCTCTGCCTACTGTCTGTTAGCCAGTTCCTAACCCAGTTTACCACCTTGTCTCCCATGCCCAGACTACCCATCTTGTTAACCAGCCTCTTATGTGGGATGGTGTTGAAGGCTTTGCTGAAGTCGAGGTAGACAACGTCCACCCCTCCCCCTAATTTACTTCCTTCATCACCCAGTCAAAGAAATCTATCAGATTTGTCTGACATGACCTACCCACTGTGAAACCATGCTGCCTAGGGTCCTGGGCCCCGATGGCTTCTAGATGTCCCACTATCCTTTCCTTAAGCAGTGCCATGATCTTCCCCACTACTGAGGTGAGGCTGACCGGCCTATAGTTCCTTGTCTCCTCCCTACTGCCGGATTTGTGTAGAGGGACCATATGTGCCCTCCTCCAATCCTCTGGTACCACTCCTCTGTTGAGTTTCTCTGTGAACAAGGCTGCCAGCGGTTCTGCTAGCTCTCTTCACAACTCCCTTAATATCCTTGAGTGTATGCTGTCTGGCCCCATTGCTTTGTCCACCTTCAATTTAGTGAGCTCCTGTAGGACTCTCTCTCTCTCTCTCTCCTGTGAATGGACTGTTGTCCACCTGTTCTCCTCTTGGCATCTGTTGCATGGCATTGGTCCCTGTCTCTCCCCCTCTTCCATGAATACTGAACAGAAGTATTTATTCAGTATTTCTGCCTTATCCATGTCTCTCTCCCTACACTTCCCTTCCTCCCCTTTGAGCCTAACAATCTCCCTCCTGGTTTTCCTTCTTTTGTACTTGTAGAATGTCTTGTCCCCTTTCTTTACTGTCTGCACTAATCCTTCCTCAGTCCGTGCCTTTGCTCTCCTTACAGCTCTTCCCACTTCCCTTAGACACTCTAGGTACACTTCCCTGTCCTCCTCTCTTTGGGTCTCATTATATTTCCTGAATCCTGACTTTTTAGCCCTTACTTTGTCTGCCACCTCTTTCAAGAACCACAGTGGCTTTCTCCTTCTCTTGCCTTTGGATACCAGTCTGATGCATTGGTTTGTCACTTCCACTATGGCTCCTTTTAGGTGCTCCCACTGCTCTTCCACCTCGCTGCATAGCCCCCATTTCTCCAGGGTTATTTTGATAGCTGTCCCCATTTTAGCAAAGTCTGCCTTTTTGAAATCCAAAACCTTTGACCTAGTGTGACATTTATTTATTTACTTATTTATTTATTTCAGTTTAGGATTAATACCTTTGAGTCAAGGACTCGTTTTCAAAGGTTCCAAGTCAAGTGGTGGACAAAACATTACAGATAGTACAAAATATACAGAAAAACAAGGAACAATTTACTCAGGCAACTACATTGCAATTATATACATCTTATTTCAGTGGTGACAGAGAAAGGATTAGGAAAGGGGAGGGGGGGTACACTGTCTTAGTGATCACTGGATGTCGGTCCACCAAAAAAGACAAAGATGGTAGGGTGGTCAGCCTAGATTAGGCCTCATCAAAGGAGAGAGAGGGGGACGATCAGCTGAGAGAGGCATTGTTTGGGTGAAGCGTACAGGGGAAAAAAGTAGGGGGAGAGGTGGCCAGGGGGTAGGGTAGGGTAGAGGGAAAATAGGGAGGCTGAGGGGCACTGTCAATAGTGCAGGCAGGCTCAGGTCTTGGATGTGTCCAGAAAGGATCTGAGCCAAGATTTGAAAGTACCAATCTTGGGTGTATCAGTGAGGCCAGCTGGTAGTTCATTGTAGCATTTCAGTCCTTTGTACAGGATGGAATTCTGAGCAAGTTTCGCCTATTTGAAAGGGATCAGCAGCTTGTGGGTGGATGCACTTTTAGTGGATTTAGTTGGCACTGCCAGTTTAAAGAGGTTGCCCAGAGAGGGGGGGACATAAGCCCAAGAAGCACTTTTCTAGAGCTAGACAGGTTTGGTATTGTACTCTAAGTTGGAGTGGGAGCCACCCAGTTTCGGTGTAGAGTGAGCAGGTGTGGGTGTCGAGAGAAGCCCCCAGTGTAAGGTGGCAGGCCTTATTGAGGAGTGTGCTGACCCTGTTGAGGGCAGTCTTTGTGCCGGCCCCATAGATAGGCAGCCCATAGCCGATGGACGACAGTGCTGAACTACTGGTAGCAGGTTTAAGTGCATCAGGAGACATCGAGTGCCTGTGTCGGAAGAGGACTCCAAGCTTTATATTTGCTGACTTGACTACAGAGTCTATGTGGCTTGAGAACGTGAGTATATCATCAAAGGTGATGCCAAGGTGCTTGAACTTTGTTACTTGGTCTAGAAACTCGCCTTTGTGGTTGTGTATGAGCAGGGGTTGATATTTCTTTTTGCTTTGGGATGTAGAGAAAAGCAGGCTCACAGTTTTTTTGTGGCTTAGAAGTAGTTTGTTTTGTGTGAATCGGGATTCAAGTTGGAGGAAGCTGCTTTTGAGTTCAGATGTAATGGAATAGTAATCTTTACCAGCAACCGATATAACTGCATCATCCGCATGCAGTACAGTGCGTGCTGAGCAAACAGATAGGGCTGGGTTGATGAAAAGGCTGAAGAGGAGAGGTCCGAGAATGGAACCCTGTGGAACCCCAAGGGACACACCCTTAGATGCTGACAGAGTATCTCCAATTTTGACACGTTGTGATCTGTTGGAGAGGTAGCTGCCAAACCATAATACTGAGTCAGAGGATAGACCTGTTAACTGAAGGCAGCTCGTGAGGAGGTTGTGGTTCACAGAGTCAAAGGCCTTCGTAAGATCGATGAAAACTGTACCCACAGCCTGCCCACTATCTAAGGCATTGTATAACTGGGATAAGCAGTCAACAAGAGCAGTAAGTGTGGAATGTTTTTTACGGAAGCCATGTTGCTGCGGGCAGAGTAGGTTATAGTTATCAAGATACTCTGTTAGCTGCTCTGAGACCATTCTTTCTAGTACTTTAGAGAGTGGGGTTAGGATGGATATTGGTCTGTAGTTCGACGTTAGTGTTTTTTTCCCCAGCTTTGAAAACAGGCGTGACAATGGCTGATTTCCATGCATTTGGAAACACCCCTGATTTTAGAGAGGAATTAAGCACCATGGTTAGAGGACTGGCAAGTTCGTTCAGAAGCAGACCAACAAGCTTCATGTCGACAAGATCTGCTCCCATCCTGGTCTTGCCTAGGGCCCCTTTAATGTGCTTGATTGCTTCGGACTTGGTGACTCGTCTGAAATAGAAAGGTGGCAGATCATCCCTTGGGGGATTTTGTGGGGCAGTATGGTACTGGTGACCTGTCAAGTCCTTAAGGTTGTCTCCAGGGAGTAAGCCAGAAAGGTCCATGAATGCGTTATTGAGCTCATTGGCGATTTCAATAGGTTCCTGTAGGGGCCCATCCTCAGTGACTATTAGGTCAGGAGGTGTCTTGGGGGAATTTCCCGTTAGTGTTTTCATGTCGTTCCAAAATTCTTTTCCAGAGCCCTAGGTTTTGCTTAGTAGCTCCTTATAGTAAGTTGCTTTGGCCTGTTGAATGAGTTTGGTGCAGATGTTTCTGGCCGCCTTGTAGGTGCTAAGAGCAGCAGGCATTCCAGCTGCTTTAGCTTTGTGCCACAGATTGTCTCTGTTCTTCATAAGACCAATAAGAGAGTTGGTAAGCCATGGATTAGCGCTACCCCTAATCTTTTTTGCTTTATAGGGCACAAAAATATCACAGGCACAATTGAAATTCGTTATAAAGTAGGTCAGGGCCTCATTTCCATCAGTATCCCCTGCTAGCGGTGACAAGTCTATTTGTGTCAAATACAGACTGAAGTGGTCGAGTAGCCCAGGCCTCAAACAGCGATTTTTGGACATGTTAGGTGGGATTTTGGTGAAGTAGTTAGACCAGGTGCACTTCACTGGGGAATGATCACTGAGGCTATCTGGCAAGATGGTGACATCGGAGACGTGCTTGGGGTGTGATGATAGGAGCCAGTCAATTAGGGTGCTGCTCCCTGTTTTGTAGTTGAGCCAAGTGTCATCAGTGACCATCTGGGTTAGGAATAGGCTGGATATTAGGTCCCTGGCTTTTGATTCCTTCTGGGAGCCCATGATGACCTTCTCCCATTGATTGCCTAACTGCTGTTGATTCGCTATGAAGTGGTTAGCTATGAAGTGACTGAGTCCCTGTTCCTATGCTGAGCCACACTATGTGGTGATCGCTGGATCCCAGTTGCCCTTCTATGTGGACATCTGCGATTCTATTCCCATTGGTCATCACTAGATCCAGAATCGCTATGTCACTGGTGGGATCAAGCACAAGCTGCCTGAGTCCTGCCTCCTGTATGGAATCTAGGATGTCTCTGCTTCTGTCTGAAGCCGCTGCCTGGGTGGTCCAATCCACGTCCGGTATATTGAAATACACCATCAGCAGAAACTCACCTTTCTTGGGTTTTTCTTCCCTTTAGGTCTCTCCTACCTCCTTTGGATGTGAATGTAGCCTTCTAGGTGGCCTGACACATGCACAACATGTTCCTGTGGCAAGAGTAAGCCATTTGGCCTAACTGCAGGGGTCACTGTGGCCCCTGAAGTTTGCCATCAACTCTCCCTGACCGAGGCACACTGCCATGTGGCAGCTGCCCTTGCAGCCTCCCAGTGTGGTGACTTGCGTATGCTCCCAAACACTGGTCACCTGCATAGCAGTGTGACACCCCACCACTGGGCTACTGGTGTGGCCCTAAACATGGACCAATTGTGTGGCATGTGGATGTGCTTTTCAATTGCTTGTATCGGAGTGCACATGCAAGTGACCCAAAGATGCATGCAAGTAGCCACATGCTGATGGGCTGGCAGTATAGCCTAGAGGTTAGAGTAACAAGCTGTGACTGAGTTTGGTACATCCAGCAGACTGATGTTTGATGCTCACAACCTCCACTTGCATACTGTGTGACTCTCAGCAAGTCACATAAGCACCTTAGTGCTCCTGGGTCACCCCTGAAAACAGGCACTTGTGACTAACAGGCCTTACCCAGTTACCAAAGTATAAACAAATAATACATACAGTACAAAACAGAGGGGGTCTAGTGTGCATCCTTTTGACACACCAATGGAAAATCTTAATTTCTTGACACAAAATAGGAACACACAATGGGGACATACTGTATAGCAAATAAAATTCAGAAAATCCTACACTTTGTTTCCTTCAATCCTGTTTGATATTCAGATATGCTTTGCTTGTAATTTGTATTCCTTTAACAACTGTACGGAGCGCTCTGCCTTTTTTTTCTTGTCTTTACACTGTCTGTTTCTAGGTTTTCTGGACATCCTAGGATGCTAGTTTTCACTTGTCTCCTGCATTAACTAATCGGTGCGGAACGACGGAAGCTGACAATGCAGAATATCCAGGGAACAGAAAGTTAGAAGCAGTAAAAGGTGTGAATGTGAGGCACATTTGTCAGCATTAAGAAAGTGATAAACCTCATCCGCTGAATCAGACATCCAGACTATACAAGGACAGTCGATACCATTACATTTAAGATATTAGAGGGGTTTAAAAGACATTTTAAAATGAATTCCTGTCCCGTTTATAGTCACAAAATTAGACAGGCTTGGGCAGATGGGATGGGTCACTGGACCGTTATCTGCCATCACGTTCTATGTTTCTGTGTTTCTAACACAGAAACTGGTGTGAGACGTTTCCATCCACATCCAGTGGTGAAGGATCAGGCATTTCGTCGCCCTGTTCACTGACACCATCCTGGATGCCCATGGGGGCTTGTGTGGGAGCGATGGAGGATGGATGCCCACAAATAACCAGTTCTGGAGAAAAAAAGGGGAAGCATTGCGCTGCTCCATGGATGGCCACCCATTAGCGCTGAAGCATGGGGGGTGACCGTTGTAAATTCAGGAGAGTTGCTTCTTTCATAACACACTTCCAGCACCAGTCATGAGGTGACTCGCACTGGTTCGCCCATGTCGCAGCGACAGCGAAGTTGCCGGCATAAAGTACAACTCCATCACTTCGCCGACACCATGCATCGAGCTCTGACTACCTGCCATCCGGCAATAGGAACGACCACAAAGCCCCTGTACCTCCCATTTTTTATATAACAAACTCCAGATCACACCCTGGTAGCAAGAAGGGTGAACCACAGATTAGCAACATTGCCTGATGCCAAAAAATCTAAGTCGCACAAGAAGCTTGCAGCATTATTCCACTGGCATCATCATGGTGGCATTAATCACTCAGCACATTAATGGGATATGACTCACACCAAGGGTATGCAACTTAGCTAGGGCATGATATCAACTCTGCAGGATTTTCTTTTAGATAAATTGACTTTGCACATAATGGCAGGACCCTTACAGAAATACAAGTGCGCAGCATGTGTGCATTGTGCATGCCACAAACTTAATAAGCATACAGTATGCATATGGCACACATGCTGTGCACTTGTATTTCTGCAAGAGGTGGTTTGTGCCATCATCCAGTATTTCTCCCATACCTTTGAAGAATGGTTTACCTAACTCTGCCTTACTGTGTGTGTGTGTGTGTATAATAAGGGATGGGGAACACCCGGACCAAAGAGCAGTATGTGTCTTGCCAGACACCTTTCGGCTGTTTGGCCATTCAGATAAGCATAGTGTCCGTAGCCTCATCTAAATGAAACCAAAGTCCTGAATCTAGTATTGTGTGTAGAACAATCCTGGCTGCAGGTATTCCCAGATATCCATGCAGGAAGATGGTAAATTTCCAGATCCTGTAAAGAATGTAGCTCCGTGGGTAATACGGGTGCCTGACCTACCTGTACTCAATAGTGAGTCTGTTGCAGCAACTGCCTTGATGGCCGCTGAGGGCCTCGGGGTCTGCGTCTTCTCTGTTCATCTCCAAAGGGGCCAGCCTGGGTTCTTTTGATTGCGGATAACAAAAAGGATAATACAGAAATGATTCAGTGCCTTCGTCTGGGGTGGCAGTGAAATGGGGTTCCTGCTCGAACCCTAAACCATCCCCCAAAAAACTCAATGTAAACCTCCTGCACGCAAGTAGATAACCTCTGAACAATGACACAGCACTAAATAACAGTACCTAACACACCAAAAGTAAAATGCATAAATAACTGTTTAACAGGAAAAAAAATGTTGTAGGTGCCGTATTGGTCCTTTTAAAAACAGATCCAGAAACAAATGATTTGATACCTTTTATTGGACCAACATGGATGTTACAGAAAAAAACAAAGTGCTTTAGCTTTCGAACCAACCAGGTCCTTCTTCAGAAGCTTTGTGGCAGTTTTTTCAAATATCCCATACTATTAACACCAGATTATATAGAAAAAGCAGAAATAATTCTCATTGGTTTAACATATACATTTAAAACATAATAGAAGATTACGTCAGAGAAGCTAATTAACACCAGTATGCCTTTAACTGAGGAGCCTCAGAAGGGCAAAGGTTATCAAGAATTCTCTACAGCCAGAGAGTTCTTGTCACATACATTTTAAATGTCTCAGTATGCCAAGAAAGCATTCTAGTGATGAAAAAAAAACAAAAAAACCTTGGAGTAGTAGCATTCTCTAATACATGTAAGATGAGCTCACAACTTACATTCCAATTGTCCTGGTATATTAAAGGACAGATAATGAAAGACAAAATCCTGAAATTAGGTATAACTGCAAGTTGAAAGCAAGCCTCAAATTAACCTACACATATAAACATGATGCATGAAAGTATCATTTGTAAGTGTAAGTGCAAAATAAATAAATAAATAAAAATACTTGTCAAGGACCCCAAGAAAAGCGAGACCACGAGCCTGATAAATGCAGATTTCAACACAGAGTCTGTGTATAACAAAAATGCACAGAATCAGTCTAAGCAATCTAAATGAAAACCCAAAGGAATTACACCTTTAATGAACCCCCCAAGTAAATGAGATATGCATCTTAATATGAGCAGTTAAAAATGTGACAGTGTGAAATCCACCCACTGACAACTAATAGAAGGAAATAAATGCACACCATATGTGAAAACTAAGTGTTCTAGCCACATAACAACTGCCCCATGCCACGCTCCACCCACACATATATGTGTACATACACCACACCACACTCCCACACACACACACACACACACCTGCACACCCACACAACCACAACACACAACAAATATAGCAAACACATTCCACACACACCACACCACACCACGTACAACAAACAAAACACACATACACACCATACCCACAACACACAAAAACACAAACACACACATACATACATACATACATCAGTATACACACACACTCAAAGCACTCACCACAGTGTTAAGGTGAAAAGTCAACAATGTAGATAACATAAACTTACAAAATCAAAGGCCGCTGAAGAACTAAACTGTTTATGTCCATCTTTTAAAGTAAAGGTCTGTGTAAGTTTAAGTGGAATAATGTGTCATGTACCCAACATCAATATTCAATCCATCCGCCACCATATTGAGAAGTAAAATAAGTCTAATTTCAGAAGCCCGTCTCTGTTGTGTACTATTGAAATGTCCTTTTAAGACCATCACAGACATATCTGAGGTTGAGTGGTCATCCTGGGAGAAGTGCTGGGCTACTGGTTTCTCAATCATCTTGTGATTAATAGAATGTCGGTGTGAATTCATTCTAGTGGAGTTGTTGGCTTGTCTCCCCATAACCTGTGCGAGGACATTTCTTGCATTGGATAAAATAGACCACATTACTTGATGTACATGTATAATTCCCTGTATCCTGAATAGTCTGTTTTGTGATGTAACCACACAGTCTGAAGTGGAAATGAGGTTACATGTCTTACATGTGCGTTGATGACAGGGTCGTGTACCATATGATGTCATGGTATTCTGTTCCGTTCAAGTTGACTCCTAATAATCAGGTTGGCTAAATTAGGTGGTTGTTTAAAAGATAGTAGTGGTAGTTCTTGAAAAATACCGTTAAGGGTTTCATCCTCACTAATTATTGGATGGAGATCCTAGTAATCTTACAGTAGGAGTTCAAGGTCAGGATGGTATGTGACTACTAAGGTATTCTGTTGGTAGTCATCCGTTCCTTATATTGCAGCAGCTGTTCTCTTGGGACCTGTGTTGCACGTTCCACTGCTCTGTCAATTTTCCTGGATGAGTGTCCTGCTCAATAAAGGTGTTTTCAACATCGCCAGATGTGTGTCTCTGTCTTCCTCATTTGAACAGAGCGGTGATACGAAGTGCTTGACTATATATAACAGATTTCTTTGTGTGGCTCGGGTGATTACTTTTCTTGTGTAAGTATCTCTGTCTGTCTGTTGGTTTCCTGTAAAGACAGGTATGTAGGGTACCATCCTTAATAGTGACAGTGGTATCCAGAAAATGTACACTTGTGGCAGAATATTCTAGGGAAAGCTTTATAGTTGGGTGGAGGTTATTAAGTTCTTGGTGAAAATCTTTAAGTGTGTCAGTGCCCTCTGTCCAAATTATAAACAAATCATCAATGTAACGGAAATAAGCGAGTGGTTTATGTGTACAGTGCCTTAGAAAATCCTCCTCCAAATTAGCCATAAAAGATTAGCATACTGAGGAGCCATCCTGGTTCCCATTACGGTTCCCATAGTTTGAACATAATGTTTACCATTAAAGCTGAAGTTGTTATGTGTCAGAATGAATTCAGTGAGTTTACCACAACTCCAGGGTCAATGTTGGGGTCCAATTCTTTTGTCATTCAGGTATTTGAGGCAGGCTGAAATGCCATCTGTGTGTGGAATATTAGTGTAGAGGGAGGTTACATCCATCGTGGCTAAAAGGGTATCAGGTGGTAAGTCCTTAAAACCAGAAAGTTTATGTAGGAAGTGAGTAGTGTCCTTGATGTAACTATCCCTTTGTATAACCAGTGGTTTGAAAATAGCTTCTACAAACCCTGATATCCCTTCTGTCAGGGTGCCATTACCAGAGACTATGGGTCTACCAGGATTGCCAGGCTTATGTATTTTAGGAAGCATGTAGAATGTCCCTGGCTTAGGTTCACTGGGGACGAGGTCCTTTAGTTTGTCTTGGACATGCTCTGGAAATGTTTTAATTAACTTCTGTAGTTCTCTTTTATACTCTGTAGTTGGGTCATTTCCCAGTACTTTGTAGTAGGTAAGGTCACTTAGCTGCCGGTTGGCTTCCGTAATGTAATCTTCCCGATTCAATATCACCACTGCCGAGCCTTTATCAGCTTTTTTTATGACAATGTTATGGTTTGATTTTAGTGTTTGTATAGCCCTCCGTTCCAATGGAGAGAGGTTGTAGCGGGCCTGTTTCTGCCTATTAAGAATCTCACCAGTAACTCTCTGGCGAAAGCAATTAATGTATTTGTCCAGTTTCTTGTTACGGCCACTTGATGGGGTAAACTCATATGGTTTCTTTTTCTTATCCATGGTAGTTTTACTGTTTGTGATTTCTTCCCTGTCTGTGATGTCTTCTCTGCCATGAAAAAATTCCCTGAGTCTCAATCTGCGGAAGTATTCCTCCATTTCACCACAAAACTGTATTCTGTCCAGTGGTTTAGTTTTCAAGAACTACCACTACTATCTTTTAAACAACCACCTAATTTAGCCAACCTGATTATTAGGAGTCAACCTGAACCGGAACAGAATACCATGACATCATATGGTACACGACCCTGTCATCAACGCACATGTAAGACATGTAACCTCATTTCCACTTCAGACTGTGTGGTTACATCACAAAACAGACTATTCAGGATACAGGGGAATTATACATGTACATCAAGTAATGTGGTCTATTTTATCCAATGCAAGAAATGTTCTACTTAGGTTATGTGGGAGACAAGCCAACAACTCGCACTAGAATGAATTCACACAGACATTCTATTAATCACAAGATGATTGAGAAACCAGTAGCCCAGCACTTCTCCCAGGATGACCACTCAACCTCAGATATGTCTGTGATGGTCTTAAAGGACATTTCAATAGTACACAACAGAGACGGGCTTCTGAAATTAGACTTATTTTACTTCTCAATATGGTGGCGGATGGATTGAATATTGATGTTGGGTACATGACACATTATTCCATAAACTTACACAGACCTTTACTTTAAAAGATGGACATAAACAGTTTAGTTCTTCAGCGGGCCTTTGATTTTGTAAGTTTATGGTTATCTACATTGTTGACTTTTCACCTTAACACTGTGGTGAGTGCGTTTGAGTGTGTGTGTATACTGATGTATGTATGTATGTATGTGTGTGTTTTGTGTTTTTGTGTGTTGTGGGTATGGTGTGTATGTGTGTTTTGTTTGTTGTGCGTGGTGTGGTGTGGTGTGTGGAATGTGTTTGCTATATTTGTTGTGTGTTGTGGTTGTGTGGGGTGTGCAGGTGTGTGTGTGTGTGTGGGGTGTGGTGTGTGTATGTACACACATATGTGTGTGGGTGGGCGTGGCATGGGGCAGTTGTTATATGGCTAGAACACTTAGTTTTCACATATAGTGTGCATTTATTTCCTTCTATTAGTTGTCAGTGGGTGGATTTCACACTGTCACATTTTAACTGCTCATATTAAGATGCATATCTCATTTACTTGGGGGTTCATTAAAGGTGTAATTCCTTTGGGTTTTCATTTAGATTGCTTAGACTGATTCTGTGCATTTTGTTATACACAGACTCTGTGTTGAAATCTGCATTTATCAGGCTCATGGTCTCGTTTTCTTGGGATCCTTGACAAGTATTTTTTTTATTTATTTATTTTTGCACTTACACTTACAAATGATACTTTCATGCATCATGTTTATATGTGTAGGTTAATTTGAGGCTTGCTTTCAACTTGCAGTTATACCTAATTTCAAGTTTTGTCTTTCATTATCTGTCCTTTAATATACCAGGACAATTGGAATGTAAGTTGTGAGCTCATCTTACATGTATTAGAGAGAATGCTACTCCAAGGTTTTTTTTTGTTTTTTTATCACTAGAATGCTTTCTTGGCATACTGAGACATTTAAAAATTTATGTGACAAGAACTCTCTGGCTGTAGAGAATTCTTGATAACCTTTGCCCTTCTGAGGCTCCTCAGTTAAAGGCATACTGGTGTTAATTAGCTTCTCTGACGTAATCTTCTATTATGTTTTAAATGTATATGTTAAACCAATGAGAATTATTTCTGCTTTTTCTATATAATCTGGTGTTAATAGTATAGGATATTTGAAAAAACTGCCACAAAGCTTCTGAAGAAGGACCTGGTTGGTTCGAAAGCTAAAGCACTTTGTTTTTTTCTGTAACATCCATGTTGGTCCAATAAAAGGTATCAAATCATTTGTTTCTGGATCTGTTTAACAGGAAGGGATAAGGAAATCACAAGTGGGCATGAGGGAAAGAGGAATGCAAAATGGGGACATTCTTGTGCACTATGCAGTCTTTATAGAGTCCCACAATCTCCTGGCAGTCCAAGTCTCAAAATGTGGGTGCACCAGCCTTGTTCTGAACACCAAAGGCCTTAGCGAGAGAGAGAGAGCTCTTCGTGTTGCAGTGGGTACCTCGCTGGGTTCGTGGTAGCTAACTAGCGTGATGATGAGTTGGTGAAATTAAACAACTTTATGCAACTAGCTGAAACTGAATAAAAAGAGGTTCCTGTTTGTAATTCAAAACAGTGTTGGGCTGGATGGCCCTGCACATCTTCTGCCTGGGTCTATCTAGAAGATAGCACAGTCCTGCCCAGAGCTTTTACTGCCTTCCCACCTGCCTGTCTGTCTGTCTGTCTATCTGTCTGTCTGTCTGTCTACCCCAAGGAAACTCCCCAGAGCTGCAGCTCTGAGGTACTCACAGTTCAGAAGCTCTGGTACACGGATTGGTATCTTTGCTGCACTTTGGTGCTGGACTGGATCTCCATGACACTTCAGCTTTGTCAGGCACAGATGTGATTTGTTGATCCACCCTTGCACAGGCTGTTGCTGGACTGCTGTGTTCACCTTTGCCTCGCAGGCCTTCTGTTGGCTTCTCCTCTCAGGTCTTTCACTCTCTTCACTTCTATGGTCTTTCGATAAACCCCTTGGTGGGGGCTGCAGCAGCACACAGGAACAGTTCTCTGGATCCCTTCTTTCAAAAGGATCACATACCCCCAACCTGATATTGGATGAGGGATAGCAGCCACTGCTGTGGCTCTGTCTGTTGTAGGGGTTCACCTCCGGCTGTAATCCCCCCCCCCTTCTTATTTTATTTTTTTCGGGGTTTCTTTGTAACAGTTGGCTTGGGTCCTACCAAGACAAGTGCCTGACAAGTTGGATCCACTTCTGGCCGGTCCCACAAAACTCTTTTGGGGAGATGAGGCTGAACTCCCACCAGAGTATAGCACAGTGGTTTAAGGCTCTGAGCTGCAAACCTGGAGACCTGGGTTTAAATCCCACAGCCCCCACCTGCGTATTGTGTAAAACTGAGCAAGTCACTTAACTTCCTCATGCTCCCAGGTAACACCTGTAAATAAGCTTTCAGCTTAGTTTGTCTCTCCTGGTTAAAAAAAAAAAACAACAAAAAACAGATCTACTAACCACACAGATTTCTGTGCCCTACCAGTCTGATGTTGCAAGTCCTGGAGGGAATGGAGAATGACAAGGATAAAGAGTGGGTGGAGGGAGCCTTTGGGGGCTTGAGAGCCTCACATGTAAATGCCCACTAATGGTGGGGTGGGGGGGCTTACACCTTGAGCTTGACGTCTATAGGATCCTTCAACACTAGGGTCCCTGTGTCTTTCCAGGAGGTTCAGTTAATGGGTAACTTCTGAACAGTGATGTGGGAGTATTGGCTTGCAGCACTGGCATGTAGTGCTCTGGAGGTGAAGCTCATTTGTTGAGCAGTGTATGTGGTCATCATGCTACAGTATCATTTAATGGGATGATGGCCTACTCAGATAGGGCACTTACCAAATGGAAATAATCCTGGGTGCATTAAGAAGACAATATCTTGACCAAGAGGTAGCTCGGTGGTGGTGATGATGATGATGATGATGATGAAGAAGATGAATGTAACCACTGTAGGGCTCATCTGGCTCTAAATGCTGAATGATAACCCAATCTCTCAGGTAGTCCCTACCCTTGAAGGAAACGATGCGTCCCAAGGACTCAGCGGATGTACCTACAACTGTTGCACTGAACTATTTGAGCCAGCTTTTGTCACTTTAATTGGACGTTGTTGCTGCTCATAACACCAACTTCTGTCACCCTTCATTGTATGTTATTTGCAATTGTACCATGTTGAATTGTGCACTGTTTGCACGTTACTTTTGGAATGCTTCATTACTGCTCTGTACAAGGTATTGTATTTCCTTTCCCATTTCCATGAGTCGCACTTGGAGATGAGCTTGGCTCAGTGTGCCTTCCCCAGTTACCAGCTTTCAGATAAATAAAGGGCTTTCTTTCTACCTCTCTTCTGACTAAGGCTCTGGACTCTAAGTTAGTACCCGTGGTCCCCCGAGATGAAGTGAAGTGCCACTTCAGCAAGGCACGTCACTGGAGCAGCCCTAGAACCTACTTTTGGGGTTCTGGCCATATTTAGAACTAGTTCTGATTAGAACCTGTAAAGAATCAGCAGTCGGAAGTATGTTAACACCTATCTACAAGACTTCAGTATTTCATATTGGGTCTGGTAACAGCTCAGCCAGGCATCTGCCAGTTTCTTTTTTTGGATAGATTGGGACTAAGTATTCGACACTTAGTATTCTTGCCTGCATCCAAATCAGTTTAGGGGCTTACTGGAAGAGAGCCACATCTACTTTTAAGTCCTTGCAGAGAATGCTGGGATTTCATTAAATCCCAGCTTTCGTTTTTAGCATGAATAGATGGGGACCACAGTACAATGTTTTTTTCTCAGTTTCTATATCTCCCATGTGATATATAAACTGGTGCAAGATATTATTTTTCATATAAATGGGTCTTCTTTAAATAAAGAATACCTAAGGTCTCATGCCTTTCTATGCATTAGTATTTTTATGTAATTTCCTGTAATTGCTTGTTAAGATCTGTTTTCAACAATTATGTAAGTAATTCAGGAACTTTGCGCTATGGGAAGTGGGCAGAGTTTCTCAAGTCACCCCAACTTTGTGCAGTGACATTTTTGTAACTGTTTCTAAGCAGGGGTCACCCTAGTTTCCCAGCAGGTGACCCCAAGTCTGGAAGTGAACTTGGGACATCATAGCAGGAGAGGTAGCCCATCAAGATAGTGACTCTGGAATGGTGACACATGAAAACAACACTGAAACACAGCGTGACCACCTGTCGGCAACTGACGGTACCCCACCCCCCGAGTTGCACCCCCCTGGAGTTGGTATACTGTATATAGTAAGGGGGTTGTGGGGAACAAAGCCCCCACAATCAGAGAGATCACTGTAAGTGGCCGTGCTGTGATTCTAAGCTGTTTTTATGCATTGCTGTTCTGGAGTCCTTATCTTCTCGTGGAATCATCAGAAGGCAGTCCAGGCTGTAGCAACAGTTACTGGGCAGCATGTTGTGGTCAGAGAGAGATGGTGTTGGGCTCTTGTGCAGCAGCGATCTCTGTTGTGGGCCAAGGGACATCCCCGCATGCAGTCTAGGGTGCTCAAAACTGTAACCCTCTAGGGTCGCACCTGAAAATAGGCACTTGGCTGTCTAGTGTGCTTACCCGGTAAACAAAAGCAAATAAATAAATAAATAAATAAATGGGTATGCAGTCACCTCACCGAGGTCCCAGTTGCCACAGGGACTGCCACCCATCCTTTCCCAAGCACTGATCCCTGTGAACAAAGGGTCCAACGGCCAAATCTGTTATTCCTCTCTTGCCTGGCTTTGGGGGTGTAGGAGGAGGAAACCACTGAGAGGTACTTTAAACAGTCACTCAGTTCTTGAAAAATTACAGTTCACTTTAGAAACTGCAGGTTGGTGTCCAATTACTTTTCCCTCTCTTTGAAGCAAATTTCTCTCTCAGCAATATATTTTTCTTTTCCAAAGGTATTACCCCCACTGGCACGCTTGGCAATGGCAGCTGCCACAATTCCCAAAGGATGTGTGTGATCTCAATCTCTGGAACCAGGAGCACACTAAGGGCTGCCTGACACCAAGTGTCAGAACCACAGCTCCCTGAGAGTTGATGCCACTGCGGCTCCTCTCTAGCTACAGCTAGTTGGCTCCTCCCTTTTAGAACTCTGGAGCAGACCAGCTGAGCCAGCCTCCCAAAGGACCTAGAGGTTAACTCTTTCAGGCCTTGTCAACCTACATGAGGAGTCAGAGCTCCCTTTAGGGTCTACAGTGACATAGACAATTACACACAATACAGTCTAGTATGAATTCGCTGGGACTGGGGGGGAGGAGGCAGTTAGTGGTACTACGAGGGTCAGGGGCCTTATATTCAATGGTCCGGGATGGTGGGAGGGGGTGGAAGACTATAGCTACATGGAAGCGGGTGAGAGATTTGCTTAAAAACCTTTTTTTAAAACAAAATCAGCTATAAGTGTAGTGGCACTTTGCTGTGGAGTGCCTGCTGTGCCCAGTGAAGAACTACACGTAATGGCATTTTGCCAGTGAAGTGCCACTGTGTGCAGTCTTTGCCAGGTGAAGCAGGCATTTTTGCAGATGAAGAATTACACAAAGTGCTCCAATGCGTCAGCTGGTCCGCCAATGCAGCAGTAGTGCTACCACCTGCAGTAATGACAAGCTGGGTACAGAAGTTAACTTGGGGCCTTGGAGGGTCCATCAGGGAGGAGGATCGAGTGCCTATAGGACTGCTTTTCTCAGGGGTTGGGGGAATGTGAGACTTGGTGTATGCCTGACTCCTACTGGAGGCTAGAGGGAAGGCAGTCTAGGTCTGCCAAATGTACAAGGAGGGGCGGTGGCCGTCGACACACGTTGTGCAGGAATATGCAGTGTGTATATTAACGGAATTGCACGTCTGCACCTCTTGGGGAAAAACAATGGGGAAAAGGTCCAGCTGGTAGGATGACACTGGTCACTTGCAGTCCTACATGTTGCTATCCAGGCCCTATCCAGCAGAACTGGATCCATTTCTATGACAGGAGTTGGGGTACCCCACCATCCCCCCCCGGGGGGGGGTAGCCCTGGGGGCACATGCAGACAGGGTAAGTCCTGGATGATGCCAGGGCAGTGGAGCTGGGGAGACCAGTTGAAGGGGGGGGCCAGTCAGACAGGGGGCAGGAAGAAGACTTAGGAAAAAAGGTACCCCTATGTGTAGTGCAAAGTCGGGAAACTTTGTGAAGAATCTCACTTAGTAAGGCTACCCATTTTGCACATCTCTACTTTATGGTCCATAATGTCAAAATAGAGCTTGGAAAAAGAGCAGTCAAGGACTGAAGTAAACTTGGTTACAGCAATGTACCATTTAATATTATTACTGACTCAACCATAGATCAGTTTAATGTTGAACTTGTGTCACATTTTGCTGATACAGTATTTGCACTTGCTATTAATTTGATTTAAGATTTCTCTTTACCCTTTTTTTACTGTCATGTCCTTAGTTCGTATATTGTAAGCTATTATGTACTGCCACTGCTGCCTTCCCCAGAGACACCTCTTGAAAAATAGAGATAATTTTTCAAAGAATAAATAAAATCACTTTGTATAATTAACATTTTTCAGTGACTGGACGTTGCAAAATTTTTTACTTTCCTACTAGCTGTGTGACATTCCCACATTTAAAATGGGAGGGGGGGTAGGGTGAAGTGGAATAATATTAATAGGCATTATAAAATGTGCACAAGCAACATCTTGCGGTAGTAGCACATTCAGAGGTGTGACAGTGTTGGCGAATGCAGGGACGCTTTAGTGGTCTCGTCCCTCGGACACCAATTAGCGAGCATGCTAGTGATGACCTCAGTTTCAAAGAGAGCCATGGAGCTGCAAGAAATCTGCCACTCCAATGAGATGCAGTTTCCTCACTGGAGCATCATATGACAAGGCTCCATTACATGCCTTTCCTGGTGAAACAGTCCAATAAATATGGCGTCTCCTGCTGCTCACCACACAATCCCCACAAAGCCAACATCAGGGATGCTCAGTCCCCATGTTGGCATGTCCTCCCCAGCTCAATTTGTTTGCCGCCGATGGTGCCCAATCCCTGTCAGCATCATGTCCCCCCAAACTCGTGACACACTGGGAGCCCACCCCAATGTGCCCCAAATCATTATTTGTTTTGCCTGTAAATAAAAAAAAAAAAACAGTCCCCCGAAGTCTGGTTTCTTTTAACTTCAGTAGAACTTCGTCATCCCATACCACCCCCCCAACCCGCACCCACCTCTCTGCACCTTTACCTCCCCGCATACCCCTCACCACATACTTACCTCTGGAGGGCCAGCACTGTGATCTTCTGTGGAGCGGGAACATGTCTGAACTCTTCAAAAGCTGACCAGGAACTGAACAAAATGCGGTAAACTTTATAATGGCTGGCAATGGGGGGTTTCAACTTAGGTGGATATCTCAGCCATTTTTGGGAATTTTGGTAATAGATTTTCAACATGTGGTTCCTGGTACCCCACCTCATGAACACATGCACTGTCATCTTGTTACTTGGTTCCAAAAGGTGATTTTGCGGTCACTGCATGAAATCATCTTTTGGGACCAATTAGTGAAATGACAGTGCCACTGTTCATGAGATGGGGGTTCCAAAAAGCCCATGTTGCAAATTTGGTGAAAAAATTCCAAAAGATGACTGTGTTACGAGCGTGCACTGCGCAGTTTCCACACACGCTAATAACTTCAACAATTTTTAATATTTTCACTTCAGATTTTCAACATTGCCATTTTTTCACACCTCTTTATGAACAGTATAGCTGTCATCTTTCACATCCTGCCTGAAATGCGTTTTCATACCTGCGGCACACAATGGCATGGTCACTGTGGGAAATCAACTTTCAGGACAGATTAACAAAATCACAGTGCCACTGTTCACGAGGGAAGGTCCCAAAATGCCTATGTTAAAAATGTGGTTAAAAAAATCCCCCAAATAATTGTGTTACGGGCGTGCATTGTGCGGTTTCTACGCACACTCATGACTTCACCAATTATTCATATTTTCACTCCATATTTTCAACATTGCCATTTTTGGTTTTTTTTGCATGACATTTTTATTGGATTTTAAAGTTAACCACACACACACATATACATGAACAGCAAAACATTCAATATGAAAATAATATTATTAAGGGTCATTCCTACTCACTTTATCTATCCCTATTTAATACAAAAATTTATCAGGACTCTATACTAATTATTTGATATGTTAATCGTAACAAAATAAATAAATAAGTAAAAACAGGAGAAACCTTATATAAGACAGAAATTACTGCTCATCTTTCATTAAATACATATTAAAAGCATATGTTTGGTTGTCAGAGTTTTACACCCATGAATTTAATTTTTTAAAAGAACTCCAGTTATTCATGCTCCCAAGTAAGGTTGGATCATATTTTAATATTATCTTCCTACCATTTCATTAAGGGGTTAAACTGCAATAGCGTTCTGTCTTCTTTTTCCTTTTTTTTATCTGTTATAATATTTTATCATTTTTTTTATTGTCTCTTACTTGTGACAGTACATATTACATTACAGAAAAACAAAACAAACAAATACATTACATTACAGAGGACAATCTTAAGAGGGATATATCAAGTCCAACTCAAAGGGGGGGGGTGTATCTAAATCATGCAAACAAACTATTCAAATGACTAGTGTGATGAGCAAATCAGAGGTAAACACTTCAAGTGACCTTTATGTTTCGAGTCACCATTATTTCTTTTATGATATAGCCCACTTATGGAGTATAGCAAAATATAACATGATATAACTAAGCAAAACTACTTAGTACTCAAAACAAAAAAAGATATAACTTATATCATGTTATATTTATGTAAAATCCCCAAACCCCCTCTACAGCATCCAAAACACTTGACATCTCTTACTCAGAGTTTGTAGGAGACTCAGGACCCTCTCCAGACTCCTTATACTGACCCCTCAGAAACTCTGTCAACTGGTCAATCTCAAAAAACACATGTCTTTTCCTTGTATCGAATTCGCACCTTCGCAGGTGCAAGAAGCTGGAATTGAGCACCTAATTCCAATATTTCTTGTCTATATGCCAAGAATTTCTGTCGTCTCTGCTGAGTGGGGTAAGAAAAGTCCGGAAAGATGTTAAATTTGAAGCCCTTATACAGGAGTGTTCCCTTTATTCTGGACAGCTTAATAATGTGATTCTGATCTGATTCAAACACCAAAGAAAAAAAGATTGCAGGTCTATTTTCTGTGTCCCTTACTTCTTTCAGTTCTTGACTTTTGAGCACTCTAAAAGCCTTGGAAACAGAAGGAACATTATCTTGGGGTAACTCATAAACTGTAACAAAAATGTCTTTTACCAAGTCCCGAGTACATTCAAATTCATGATCTGACTTTAAAGATAACCCCACTTTACGCAAATTACGATACCGTAACTGGTTTTCCGAACTTTCAATCTTCCTGTTCAGGTTATAATTATCTTTAGCAAGGGCTACCCCAGACAGTTCAAGTACTTTAACCTCATCAGTTAATTTCTGGATGTTTTGAGAATTGTCCTGGGCTTTCTCAGTTAATTTAACAATGTTCTCTCGGTTATGTTTTACCTCCATCTGAATAAATTCAACCTTCTGACTCAGAGCCTCAAATCTACGGTCTAGCTGCTCCACTCCTTGCAGAATTTTATTAGTAGAGTCCCCCATCGACTCCATGGTGTGTTTTGATATAGCCAGCAACTGTTGAGTTGGGAACCCAGCAACCTCAATTCGGTCTGGTCTCAACATAACCTTTGTCTTGTCCTGTTCCGATTGCTGAAAGACAGCTGAGTTGTCCTCTGAATTGTCCACTGCATAAGGTAATTGTGCAACTTGCACTCCTTGTGCACCTCGCGGTTGAACCTCTGTATAGGAGTCTTAGTCCTGCGGCGCCATAGGCCCTGGCCCAAAAATACCAGGGCGCCTTCCGACCTCTGGGGCTGGTTTTGGGTCTGAAGGTTTTTTCCATTGGCTGGATATGGGCCGAGCTATATTCCTCAGGGAAGCCACTTTGTCTTTTCATTTAGACGGCATGGCATATTAAGTAGCTTTTCCCAACACTTTTCAGACTACTTCTCAACGCTCACTAACCCGCACTATACAGCTATATATTTTTATCCTTTCCACTCCTCTGTTAACATTGCAGCCTCCCCTGGTGTGAGGGTACTGAAAAAACTGCTCCACTTATCAAGAAACTTTTCTATCTTCCCTTTTAAGGCATATGTAGGGCGGTCTACTGCCATGACCTGAATGACTAATGTTCACCATTGCTGTATAGTGGGAACTGTCCCCGCCACCCCTGTGTTCTGTATACCCTATCGGGCTACTACCTGGAGGACCCGCACTCATCTCGGGTAGAAGGACCATTCTCCATCGTTCTCCATTGTTCTCCCTCACCCCAAAAAGGAGCGAAAGGGGAGAGAACTCCACAGCTGTACCCCTCATTGCTGTTATCTCTCCGGCTATTCCCTTCCAATATGCTGTCAACCAGGGATTCCCAGTAATAGTGAAATAGGTCCCATGGACCATCTTACATCTTCCACACATTGGAGAAACTCCTGGAAAAAAATCTATGAACCATACTAGGTGGATAATATAGTCGATGTATGAATTTGTATTACATTTCTTTAAACTTATTGCATAGTAATAACCCCATGTGTGATCCAGTTATAAGCTCCCAATTGTTTTCAGATATCTATAGGTTTAGGTCCCTCTCCCACCATCGTTTGGCTCCCCGAGATCTATCATGGGGGGGGGGACCCTGTCTTGCCTAGCAGCTCTCCCTGTGAGTCCCTTTTCTACCAGTCTCACTCCCAAAATCTCCTGCTCCAAGCTCCCAAGAATAGATTCCCAAGGGGGCATTCTTCATAGCTCCTTAACATAATTTCTGATTTGCAGAAATCGAAAAAAGTGGGATTGTGGGAGCTCCACCCTCCTCCGAAGCTCCTCATAACTCCGCATCTCCCCTCTACTGAATAAGTCCCCCATACATTGTATGCCACTATCTTGCCATAGATGAAATCCTCTATCCTCCATCCCCGGTAAAAAGCCTGGATTACCTGCCACTGGGACTAACAAGGTATTTTCATTTTCAGCTCCCCTTCTCTTCTCAATGTGTTCCCACACTTCTAAAACATGAATCACGAGTGGGTTTGAGCTTTGTAAATGGCAATAAGCTTTCAAGCCCCCTTTTGCTAAGTAAGCCGAAACCCTACCCAGACATCCACCTTCTTCTAAATCCAGCCAAAAGGCTGATTGCCATTTTTTTAAACCTCCTCATGAACAGTACAGCTGTCGTTTTTCACACCCTGCCTGAAATGTGTTTTCACACCTGTGGCACCAAAAGATGCAGTTGCTGTACAAAATCACCTTTTGGCTAACAAACTAATAGTGCCACTGTTCATGAGGTGGGGTCACAAAAAGTCCATGTTGAAAATTTGGAGTGAAAATATCAACAAACGCCCAGATCACTAGGGTTTCCAACCGTAACACCCACCCTGTAGAGACTGACAGGCGTCAGGGGTGTGACTTGAGATCATCAGCTGTAATGCTTATGCCATTCCACCCTCACCTCCACCCTGCAGCCAGTGACGGGCATTGAGGTGTGCCTTGGAGTCTTCATCCCCAAAGTTCACCCCATTCTCCTATACTGCACCCATCTCGGCGTATTTCCTTATGGAATGGGGTGAGTGTAAGGCCCCAAGGCACACTGCAACACTTGTCAATGTCTGCAGGGTAGGGTGAGGTGAAATGGCATGAGCATCATGGCGAACGACCCAAAGGCACACCCCAACACCTGTCAGTGTCTGCAGGGCAGGGGTGGGGTTGGTGTCAGTTCAATACTTCACTGCCATTCCTAGTATGCATATCTCTAACTCCTGCACTACCAATGCTAATGCCAGCAAGACAACGTTCGGCATTGACAAATGTTTGTTTCTTACTTGGTTTGAAGTTACATATAATGGGATATACTTTTTTTAGTTAATCTGTTTCTCTTCCTGTCGCAGTGCCGCCTAGCCCTCCACCGCTTCCCCCTAAGCCTCGTAACCCAGCATCCTAGGGACTTACCTCTTCCAGAAGCTTCCTCGATGGCTTACCCCCCCCCATGGCGGGGTTTGATGGTAGGTGCCATACCGTCGACAAGACTGATCCGTGTGGAGCCCGTGAGGGATCAGTGTCATCCACACTGCACCCAGACATTTTCCCCTGTTCTAGTCCAGAAGAACAGATGTGCAGTGCCATCCAGATGAACCACACATGCTACCATGTGTAGGACATTAACAGCTGCCATCCCTTCCAGTACCAATGTTCCTGCACTGACTGCCTATTCCCGAGCCTCCTCTAGGGGCCAGACAGGTGCTAGAACCCACAACCCTCCCTCCCACAGGAGGAGTACCATCCTCCAGATGCCCAGTCCTCTTCTCCCTGACTAGCCCCTGGGAAACCGAGTCTGTCACCGAACTTAGGTTGCCAGGTGAAGCATGGGTGCCTCTGCTCTCTGCCCCACCAAGTTAGCTAGTGGGATATATTTAAAGTAATCTCAGTCTTTTTAAGAAGGAAAAGTATATTTATAAATAATATTCTTTTGCTGCAGCATCAAATTTGCTATATTAGCAGCAAGCAGGGAACATGAGGGCAGGTAGCATAGGCGTAAACACAGTATAGGCACTAAGTCTTGATGGTAGGATAGGGCATTATAGGCAGACTATATGGACCAATGGTCTTTTTCTGCCATCAGCATCTATGTTTATTTATTGCTTTAACTAGGTAAAGTGGAGCGGATTATAAAGTCCCTTTTCAGCCCTGCCTGGGTGAACCCTAACTGATTAATGAGCGTTTAGGATAAGGAGATTCCATTTATTGATTTATGCATTCATATTGATGATCAGTATGTTTTTGAGGCTCATGAAAGGTGCCAGATTGACAGCACTCTGGTTTGAAGCAAAACCCTCTCATTGTACATGACAGGTACAGCATGAGCATGGCAGGTACGGTGCATGCTTCTCTACACTGCTCCACCAATGTGCCTCAGCTGGGCATGGCTTCAAATAGGCATGTTCCAGTAGACCAAGCTGATAAAACAAAATAAAAAAAGTGTCATGAAGGGACCACCACATTCGTGAGAGGGAATTTCATACTCCAAGCCCTATTCAGTCATTCACCTCTCACATGAGATTGTCACAAGAGTACCAGATAGTGCTAGTTGTGTTATTAGTTTTGTGATATGGTCCTTGTCCATTAGGAACTAATCTGAAACCACCACAGTTCAAGGAAGATAAAGACTTTTGACCACTACTGGGGCTTGGCAAGATTTGAACTGGTGACCTAGAGGTGAAAGGCTCCTTAACATACTATTAATCCTCTGAGCTATCCAGCTCCCCCCTGGTAATCAGAATGGTTTATTTTTTATAAAGATTGGTACAGAGTGCCACCCAAGGAAGCAGGAGTTGCCTCCCTATACCACTGCTGGAGATCTCTTTCAGTGATAACCCCATGGAAGGGCCCACCAGGATGGCCAATCCCACCAGGGTCAAGAATCAGCATGGAGAGAGGAGAGGAGAGGTGGGCCAGGTCAAGTCAGGAGGTGGCTCTGTATGGATGTGGGCAGGTGAAGAGGGTAGTGCTGTTGCCTCAACAAGGGGCACTCCTGATTTTCCAGGTGTTATCCCCTTATCAGATATGTCACAGTGGGAAATGTCATCACATCATGGGCAGTCATGCAGACCCCGTGACATCCAACTGTTTTCTTTCTTGAGTGTGACCATCACTGTGCCACCCATGAGGAGGAGGAGTCAATTTAGTGAGATACTACAGCCCTCCCTCCCCAGAGAAATTACAGCATCTCCTTTGATGGTCCAACCTGCTGCTACCAGTCTATCTAGACTTGGGGTGTAAGCACTGGATCACTGGAGTGCTAAACAGCAACCCTACCACTCCCACCACAGGCCACTCTCACACTCACTATTTTCCACATACACTTTCCCCACCCCTACCATCACCTCAAGAATACACTATGTTCAGGTTTATTAGCTGTCATGCAAACTGCAGTAAGTTTATCCCAGATTTTCATCCCTTTGCTTCCTCCCCCACCCCCCCTCTAGTGTTAGCCTTGCTGTTTCAACCTCGGCTGTACACTGTGCCCCTACAGGAAGCACAAGCTCTCTGGAGCACCCACAGGGGTCAGTGCACTGTCGGAATCTTCCACTAGCCCTCTGGTGACTGAAGTTCACTCCTTCTGACCTGTGGTCATCGGCTGGGCCATTGGGGCTGCCACAGTCACTTTTCTATCATTTTTATTTTCCCCCGATTTTTTTTCTCCTCTGGGGCTCCTTTCCTCCATCCTAGTATTGGGATTTTACACCAAGTTCCTGGTGTGGGGTTAGAACCCACAACCTTCCAATCTTTTGACCTCAGAGGCGAGTGTACAGCCTGCTTAGCCACTGACAGTGCTAGATGACGTATGACAACTGAGTCCCAAGCAAGGACAAGAAAATGAGATCTGCGCAACAAGAATGGCAGACAGATTTGACAAACATGTCAAGGGTACCAGGGAGATTAAAGGTCTCAGCCCTTTTTATGCTGTGGATGAAGTGCAAAGCCAAGGAATCTGATTGTTTGGAGGTCTTTGATCTAATACTTGCATTTTCGTACACATGATTTTTGTTTTTCTTGACAGCTGGGGAAAAAAGCTACAACCTGTCTGCTTTTTCATCCATGCCAAGCCACTGCTCTGCTCCAGTAATAGATAATTACCAGACCTAGATTTTGCCCTTTATAAAATCCTTAAAAGTTAATGTTAAGGATATGCCTTCATCCTTTCACCTTGCTGTTTGCAAAAAGACATTCTTTTCCAGTATCAAGGGATGGGAGAAATATGACGATTCTTATTTTTTTGTACTTGATTTCTTTATGCTCCCCTGACTGTGCTCACTTCAAGAGTTGGGGTGCGCTACACTAATCCCTGCCCAGAGTCTCTGGTACATGGAACCACCTTCTTTTCCAGACCCACTGCTGGCTTCAGTCGACTCATCTGTTCTTGGTTTACCCCCCTGAGGCAGGGTTACCCCTTCCTGCCGTAGGTCTTGGCATACCAGGGCGGGATATGAATTGCCTTGGGTCGATTGGCCATGGGAGAGGGGACAGCCATTCTGCATGCTGTCAGCATTGGCTATGACTGTACTGGCCCTGTCATGCTGCTGCCAACCAGGGAAGGCTTTTCCTCAGTTAACAACCTGTCCACCACCCTCTCACTATGTGTGTATGCTAGGGGCAGATCTAACATTTTTACAAGGAGTAGCAGTTTTGTCAGTGGGGTAGCACTTTCCCTGAAAAATGTGAAATGTTCCCTTTTAAAGCTCAGATTAGACTAAAAATGTTACTGTTTGCTGGCTTAAGGGGGGTACCGGGTACATACATAGCTGGACCCACTGCTGGCACATGCACACAACAGATTTGGAGAGAGGTGCCCAGCAACATGTGGTCACCAACATCACCAAGCTCACTTCACCATGTTTCCTCCAGGTGTCACTCACTGTAAGATGTGACACAACCACCCATTCCTGGGAGAGGGATGATCTGAGCCCTGCCTGCCTGCCAGCCTCTGCTCTCTGAGCCCTCCCTGCTGGCCTCTGCTCTCTAAGCCCTCCCTGCCAGCCTTTGCTTTCTGAGCCCTCCCTGCTGGCCTCCGCTTCTTACTTCCCAGGCTCGGGGTGGGAACCCGGGTCACCAGTGTGGTGGAGCGGTACCCCTAGCTCAATGCTATGGAGTGAAAGTCCCTAATGTTAAAGTTTTGGCAACATGCAGCTGTTATAATACACATGTGCAATGTATCTGCGAAATCAATATTTGATGCAAGTGAAAATAATGATAATTATTTTGATAAGATAGTCCTCCCATTCTTTTGAAATAATCCCTAATATTAACATTTGGTAGGTGACACTGGCAAGCATAGGTTGATTCCATAAACTCACCACCTGACCCCTCAAAAAAGAAGAGTTGGGGAGATTCCTCTGTGCCAGGGCCAACATCTCCCCATCAGTAAAATGGGTCCATGCAAGCCACACCTCAGGATACACCTGGAAATGAGCTATCGTAGCTTAACATGCCCTTCATAGTCAAAAATGACAAAGAAATAACATAGGTATACAGTCTTCATTTGTTGCTAGCTTTTACCACTTGGCAGTTCTAGTGTATGGATCCCCCTGCTATACATTATGTAAAATGGTGCCAACGACCTTTAGAACAAAGACAAAAAAAAAAAAATGGGCAGATTAGGTGGGCCCAGGGGACCTTATCTGCCGTAATATTCTGTGTTTTTTTGTTTCTCTGCTTCAACATCGTAAGCAGTAATAAATATTTGTCAAAGGTGCTTCCTATCCTCATATAAACATTAGGTGGTGTGTTCAGTGAATGCTGTGCTAGTTTATTGAAAGGTTCAAAATGCTGACCTTTTCTGCAAGCTTAATCTCTTCCTCTAACAGATTGTTGTAGGCACATGGTGACTTTTTTTTTCATGTCACCATCCAACTCAGAGGAATCCCAGACAAGATGCTCAAGACTGAAGACTAGCTTGAGGGGGAAAAAAAGCAAGCACCACCAAAAAGAACCCAGAGCAGTGCTAAAGAGAGTTACTTAAGTAATAAGGCATGACAGGGTATGCGTTATTGTGGGTTATAACATGTTGAGGAAATGTTACAAGAATCTAATCAATCTGATTGGCTGAAACATCAAAAAAGATATGTAATCATTAGCCCATAATTACACTCCTGTACTAGTTTTCTCTGTGCCAACCTCACGGGCACCACATTAAAGAATCAGTACGCCTTCCTGCAGACTATACTGGAAGCAGCATACCATAGCCATGATGAGGAAACAAAATCCCTCCCTCCTACACACTTGGAATCACTGACATTTGAACTTATAAGGAAATGAATGAAGTAAAAAATGTGGGAAAAGGTTTATGATTCTCTTTTAAAAACATTCTCATCAGGAACTACGTTAGGTCCCAACAATTAAAAAAGAAAAGTTATCTTATTTTGAAGCATAAAAACATGTGTTCTGGTTAGTTTTTCATAATCAGCTTCTTCTCAACATGTTATAAGTGTGTTAAGACACTTCAGGGATGTGTGATTATGGGAAAGAATTGCACTTTGCTTTTGGGTGTGTAAAGGTACTTGCCGCATGTGCCTTGTGTCTAACAACACCCTTGAGCTGTGCAGTTATTCATCAATAATAACATACTCTGGTGGATCTTATTGCTTATATAATGGCATGCCTAGGGAAGTGAGGCATGAGGCAATACCGAGTGCCTTACGCAACTGAGCAGTGCTATTTTCTTACAATTACCCACACTCTGAAGTGCGTTGTTGCGACTATAACATTGTAGCTCTGATTTTTAAATAAAAAACTGAGCAGTGTGGTTCAGAAAGGTACATATTTCTTATCTGTGCTGTCAGAATGCACAGTCACATGAGACCAATCAGAGGTCTTGGTTTCTCATCTCCCTTTTATGATAAACCTCAGCTGATGAGCAGACCTGAGGGAGTCTGCCCAAGAGGTGCACTACAGCAGTTTCTGCTGCCAAACAGGGTGACTTGAATTCTGTTGCAGAATAATTGTAAATAAACCAAAACTGTCCTCTTTTGGTATTCTAAAAATATAAATGAAATAATGAGAATATCTTTCTATCTGCGTCTGTCTGTATCTAGTCTATTTGGCTCCATGTCATAACGGCGATTGCGGAATAGTGATTGCCGCTACGGCGAGTGTACATCGCCAGAAATGAATTTTGGCGATGCATACTCACAGTGCGGACAAAAATGGCACCTGAGACCTATGGGTCTTATTTTTAATGCAGGGGGCCATGTCCCCTGCACACACTCCTTCACCCCCCACACTCCCCTAGTTATGGATTCTCAACTCCAGGGGCGTGCATGTCGGGGGGCTGAAAAACACTAAAAAATGTAAAGCCGCCTACCAGCAAAAACAACCCCATGCCACGAGGGACCCGAACTCTGCATCTCCCAGCCGACCACCCTCCCCACCACACTAGCAGACCAGCTTGGCAGCTGCCCACAACACCCCCTCCCACATACCATCCTTCCCCTGCCTCTTCTCTCCCCGTGCATATACCCGTGTACTTCCCATTGCAGTATGTCACCCACCCCAGTATCCGGTCACTCCCCTACTAGGTAGCCGTGAACACAGGTGCTGTAATTGAGTCGCCATTTTTGTAAGTGCCCAATTTTGGTTGCTTTGTTCACTGGATACCAGTCTATCTATCTGTCTCTCTGTGTATGTATATATGTATCTATCTATCTATTTATATCTATCTATCTATAGTATCTATCTACAGACAGTATCTATCTATCTCTAGAGAGAATCTGTCTATCTATTTACAGTATCTGGCTATCTACAGACAGTATCTTATCGACAGTATCTATCTATTGACAGTATCTATCTAGCTATCTATTTATATCTATCTATCTACAGTATCTATCTACAGACAGTATCTATCTAGCTACAGTATCTATCTCTCTACAGTATCTATCTGTCTACAGACAGTATCTGTCTATCGACAGTATCTATCTATTGACTGTATCTATCTACAGTATCGATCTATCTATCTATCCTATCTTATTTTTCTTATTGGCACAGTAGTACCTGCATGCTAGGACTGAGTTAGTGTTTGAGTCAGAAATAGGGTTTCTGAGGTTTCCATTTCTTATATCTTGGTCATTGTAGTCCCAAGGACTGCACAATTTGGAATGCATCTCCCCAGTCCTAGGGGCTAATCTGTGGTCAAGTCTGGTAAAAATGGGAGTGGTGGTTCAAAAATCCCCAAATTCGATCTTTTTTTCCCTGCAGTAATTGTCGTCATGACCTGTGGGTCTGCTTCTTGAAGCTAAAGGTCTGCGGCTCCATGCAGAGAGAGAGTCACAGTGGTAGCCAGCACCACCAGTAGCCATACTGGGCCATGTCACGAGCTACTGATACTGCTTTCTGTGTATTGAGTAACACAGAGCTAATGAGAATATCAGCTCTTCATGGCGCAACATGACTTATCATTACTGATGCCACTGGCTACCACTGTATGACTGATCTCCTGCTTCTCTCAGGGCCTGGCACAAAGAAATTTATGACTGGTCTCGTGGTTTGCACAGAGCCCACAGTGCTCTGCGCAAAGAATGTTATGACTGATGTTATGGGCCCCTTGTAAAGCACGAGACCTATGTGGCGTGGTTCTGGACCTGTAGCTACTTACAGCTTGGCCTTGGATCATGTAGCTAGGTGGCTGGGTAATGGGGATAGGTGTTAGGGTCAAAAAAGAAACTAACACCACGTTTCCCTGCTTTCATGGTTTTGAAACTATAGCAATGCCTTAACATATACTGTATTTTTTTTTAATGAATATTGTTACTTTTTGAGAAAGCAGAGTCATAAATACTTGCTTCACCCAGGGCAAAGATGGGGGTTCTAACTTGGTTCATGTAGGGACCTTTGTGCCCTACACAGAACAAAAGGTGAGTCCCTACTTGTTCAGGAAGTGCTGGCATCAGGCTCCAGTGCCACAACTCCCCATTTGGAGGGCCAAGGGAGCTTGCTGCCTCTAACAGACATTATTGTGCACAGTCAATGCCATTATGAAGGCTCTGCCAAATGCAGGGAGGTGGGCAGACCCTGGAGGTAACATGGGAGAAAAACCAACACATTGTCTCCATGATCACCTAGGTCCCCAGCCTTAAGACTCTTCGCTGAGCCACCAGCAGATCCAAATCAGACTGCTGGGCGGGGGGGCATGGAGTTTCAATAATGAAAGTGAAGCAGTGGTGGTGGGTAGCCTTAAAGGGGAAGACTGAAGGTGCAAATACAAAGAATAGGGCCAGTTTATACATGTGTCCTCCTTGGCAGATTTACACACCTCATTTGGCAATTCCGACAGCATGATTTTCTTAAACCATTTTATATATATGACACATCACCAGCGTCAGTGACTCAGTTGGTAGCATGCTTGCCTCTGGGGTTGGAAAATCAGAAGGTCATAGGCTCTAGCCCCACACTAGGTAGTGGAGGTAATACCCATAACTTACCCTATAGTGCAGTATGAGGGGCATGCTGACTTGCTGAGGATCCATCCTTCAGATGAGGCATTAAACTGAGGTTCCTTCTGCCTATCATGGATCACTGTTTGGCTGGAAGCTAAAGACCCCATGACATTTATTGATGAAGAGTAGGGGCATTTCCCCAGTGTCATGGCCAGTTTTCCCTTGCCAATAAAACAGGTCCATATAACCGACCCCCAGGACACACCTGGAACCAAGTCATCACTGTGTAGTGTGTCTTTCCTGATCCAAAAAGCTTAGCGTCCCTTTCCTGGTCAAAAATTACAAATAAATATATTAAGACTAAAAACCTGAGATATTACATGGGCCCTATGCACTATTGGTCCCCATATGCACTGGTAGGGGTCCATACCATGCTATGTAAATAAATACATGCCACTTAGCCAGACACCGCAGGATGTGCAGGGCTGGGATGCATGACCCCCAGCCAGCCCGATGCACAGCTGCATAGGTCCGCATATGGGGCTGAGCCATGGGCTTCCAATCAGAAGCCCCAACCAGCACCACAGTGGATCACCTGCTTCTTGGGAGCAGGGAATCATGGGACATGGTGGCTTGCATATGGACTGCCATTTCCCCTATGGCTAACATTCAGTTTCCTTGTTTCAGTCGACCGTTCCTTGCAGCCTTTATCTACCCTGCATCCCTCTGTGGCATGGAGGAGGGCTGGGATCTATGACCATGGGGCGCCATGCAAGCCTGTGGATTCCAGTCAGGTGGGTGAGCATCCATTATGGCAGCCCTCTGCCTGGCATAAGGGAAACCCCTGACACTGGCCTAGTGGAGCATATTGGGCATTGTGCATTCTGTACTCCACTGGCCCAATGTGGTCACGCCCACTCCCGCACCCTCCCAAGACTGGCTATGCAATTGCATGGGATCTGGTGTGGATGGCCCTGGCAGGGGTGCACAGAGGGTGCCTGTCAGTAAAGCATCCACAAATGTATGTTTAAAATATTGCCCATACACTGTCTCATATACACTTCACATATTTTCCATATGTTGGGACCCAGACTCAGAAATTAAACTCGGATCCTCCACACAGTAAGCGTCCATACTGACAATTAGACCTTTACATGTCTCTAAGCTATCTGATAGCCTATTACAAATTATCAGCGCTGATTCAGCCAATCAGCACTGTGGATTTGCCTGCACGTGAGGACCTCATAATCATAAGCGAGGCTCATGGGCAGCATTTGGGAGGCAGTATAGTGCAGAGGTTTAAGGCTCTGAGCTGCAAATCTGGAGACCTGGGTTTGAATCCCACGGCCCCAACTTGCATACTGTGTGATCCTGAGCAAATCACTTAACTTCCCTGTGCTCCCAGGTCGCACCTGTAAACAAGCTTTCAGCTTAGTGTGCCACTCTTGGTTAAACAATTAAAAAACAAAATTATAAATTTGAGCATCTAGTAGTAAAATATTCATAAGAGTTTTATGAATCAGGATAAAACTCGACTGAGTTAAAAACTCATTTACAATGAGGTCCCCTAGGTACATAAAGTGCAATTTTACAAATCATATTTGGCATGTTCCACTTTTGAAATGGGTGTTCATTTCTTTTACATTTTATAGAATAAGATGTTTCCACTTTAACCATGTTATAAGGCATTACGCGTAGGATGATGATTTATAGTATGATAATCAACACCTGGGACATGCCACCCTGATGGCCCAGTGTCAGCATTACATGCTGCCATACAGGCAGCCTGAGTTTGGAAGCAAGCTCGGAAGACCATGTCAGGAGGCAGGCCAGATCTTCTCAGCTGTTGCCCCTTGGAAATGTGAAACAGTTGGAGTGCGCTGGCATCTGACTCCAGTGCCCCAGTGACCTCTTCAGTGGACCAAGGGAGCTGGCTCCCTCCGATGGCCATCACTGCGTACAGTCGAGGCCACTGCAAAGGCTCTGCCCGATGTTGGGGAGGTGGGCAGTTCTGGGAGATGACATTGAACAAAACCCCACACGTTGTCTCCATGACAGCCAGGATCCCTAGTCTTAGGGCTCCCTGCTGAGCTGCCACTGCATCCTACTTCAAATTGGGCTGCCTCGAGGAGAGGCCTGGAGCCCCAGCCACAGGGGTGAAGCCATGGGAATTGTTTGCCTTAAAAAGGAAGACTGGAGGTATGGCGGACCCCAGGCCTGATCAGGGTACATCCTTGGGCAGGGAGGGTATATATTGAAACGAGTGTGGCCAGGACAGGAAACACCTCCAAGGCAAAAAGTTAAAAAGAACCAGGTGTCACTGCTTCTTACTGTGCCGTGGACTTCTGTACAAGTCCTTAATCCATATATGTTCTAAATTTACTGGCAGCCTAAAAACTGAAACAGAATCATATCTTATGTTTTTATGGTGCAAGTCATTCACTTGCTATTTGTAGTTCTTTACGTTTCACCCTAAAAACATATGAAAAGGCAGTTTTACAGCCCAGACCCCTAAAGGTGTCACTGCAATAGCCCAATAAAACTTTATTTGATTAACGTTAACCATAACACTGAAAGCTTGCCAGCATATTGCCTCTGTGATGTCATCATCAAAGTCCAGTCGTCCTCGTACATGTAAAGAGAACAGCTAAAAGGAAAATTAATTATTTGTTTTATGAGCAAAAATCAATATTGGTTCACTTTTACGAGAACCTGATTCACATTAAGACAATACCCAGGCAAACACGCACATTTGATGATCTTGATGCTAGGGAAGCGACGGATATTTTCTTTTCTAAAGAGAAGCTTGAATAATATGGATTGATAAAGCTTGTAGATGAATATCTTCTGCAGAGGTGTGGGCTTACTGTTAATTAAAAATGCCATCACTTTTTCTCTTCGATTGATTCTCCAAATTTTGCAATGTGACCGGCAGTTTTGAGGGATGGGGAAGGGTAGACAGTTGCGCTGCCATGAATCGTTGCTTACAATAACAAGTGCTTTCATCACTTGGCAGGGCTGAGAGAATAAAAAAGTGACAATTTTGTGAGCTGTAGTCAGCATTTATCCCTAAAGTATAGCACTTCAAAGCTACAGTTTTTCCTTTTGGAACTTTTTTTTTTTTGCTACTGATAAAGCATACATAATTATATCAGAATAAAGGTTAGAGATGGACAAAGCTTTTCCAGTTCTATTTAGATTTTGAACATTTTGGAAGAGGATACACGATTGCAGTTGGTGGTGGTGCTGTTTCTGGATGCAGAGAGGTGCCTTATAGAACCAACAGTAAAAACAGACGTACACAGAGACATGACTTTGTTGCTGAGGCAGGACTGCTTTCCAAATCCAGCATACTTTATTTATTTATTTTATTTTAAATGGTATCGGAATTACAACCCTTTGAGTCAGGGACTCATTTACAAAGGCTCCACATCCAGATACAACATATATTTTCACCAGTACTTTATGCTCCAATGCCCCTGGCCAGCCCCCTTCTGACCAGAGCTCCCAGCATTACAACCTGAACGTTCCAGGACTTATCCTTTCATTCTGCATGGCAGGGTGTTCTCAGTCGTTGGTGTGGGGCTGGTCGTCTGGTTGTCACCCTGCGGCCAGAGGGTTTTTTCCTCCATTTTCTCCTTGGTTGCCCCCGAAGCCATCCACATGTGGTGGCATAACGGGTGAGCTCCACCTCCATGGAGATGGCCTCAAATGCCTGAGTTAGCTGGCTATGTGTGTGGCTGAAGCTGTGCTACCACCTGGACACCTCCAGGTGGCAGGGAAGCAGTGGGTCACACAACCCCCCTCCCCAAGGGAGGAGAGCAGTCCGATGGGATGGCTCAATCCTCCCTCCTCCGGCCAGCCCCCGAATAACACAACTCCATTCCGAACTCGGGTCACCGGTGTTGCAGGAGGTGAGGCACCAGTGCCTTAGCTCTCCATACTTATGTATAATGTGAACATCATACAAATAGTAGCTTTGTATTTTGAACTTTCATAGCTCTTTCATAGATCTGGTTCTGCTTCTCCTCTAATGGGAAGGAAGGGTTCCGTTGCCTGCCACTGTAGTGCCATGTGGGTGACCGCAGTGTGGTCAGAGGGCCTATGGAGGGATGGGAACATTGCAGCCATTGGCACATAGGTACTCTTTACATGCATGTGCCCCTGAAGGCATTGCACACAACCTGGCGGGGGAGTAGGAAAAAAGTGCAAAACGTCCCCAACACCCCTGAAATGAACCATGGTATATCTGGACTCTGCACCTCTCACCACAGCTCCTTCTGACGACACATTAAGCTTGGGGGTAAATCCCGCCACCCCATCCTCACTTGGGGCAATCTCAGGATAAATGGAGAAAGGTGGCTGGAGGCAGGTGGGGGTGCAGGGGCTTGAGTATGTCTTGGAAGCGCCAAACATCAGCTTACATCTCACATTATAGATCAAGGGAACACCCCTGACCAATCGGAGTGCTCCTTTCCTCTCTGTGTGAGACACTCTTATTCTGTGAAGAGTGCCTCGCATGCAGCTGCCCTGGAAATGACATGTTCAAGTAAGATGTTTTTTCAATTAATATATTATTGATCAAGCTCGATCAATAATCTATTAATACTGCCACTGAGACCACTCCTATGGTTGTAATAGTGATCTCACTTACAATCTTAGGTTACCAGACCTGCTCACCTTCAGTTTGTGATTCTCAAACACTAAGAATGCATGAGACCACTCTTACAACAGTAAGAGTGGTCTCGCTGACAGTATTAACATGCAATATGGTCTGTTGCCTGGTGCGAAGCATGGCTTCCACACCAGCACAACACAAATAATGTGTTGGTGAGGTTCACAGGCCATATATAGAGGGCCTTGGACGTGGGGCATTATGTAGCGTTATACAATGGTAAAAAACAATCCTGGCTTCTGATTGGTCATTTGGTCATCACAGCAGGGATGTTATCCTGGTATAACCCCCTGCTGATTGTTTGTTGGATTTGGATGAGGAGCTTCTTCTCTTAAAAAAACAAAAATATTTTTTACACACTAACAAAAACATCCTTTAAAATTATTTTTTTTATTCTAAAACAACAAGCCATTGTATAATAGGAATAATGCCCTCCAGGGTCGGTGTTATGCTGGGAAAAATATCCATTCTCGGGTGTTGGATGCCCTTGGCCAGTGGCCTCGGGCCCAACCACCCGAGGTGGGATGTTATCCCAGCATAACACCCATCGTGTCAGTCATCATTCCTTTATTGTTTGTGGAGCTAATGGGAAGGCTTTTAAGCCTGAGGTTCAATGGACAGAGCAACTACGTCACTGCTCCATCAGGCTTTAAAAAGTTAAGCATCCTGGGCCTTCCCAGGATTCATTTCTCGTTGCAGCCGGAGGTGCCACCCTTCCTTGCTTGGATCTGTTGTTCCCTATGCCTCCGACCACAGACTCTTTCCTTTCATTCCCTTCCCTTGGCTTCCACTTTCATTTGCCTCCCATTGGTGGCTCTGCCACTCTGATCGCTCCTTCATGATATTCCTGCCCCATGGCCACTGCCCGTCTTCTGCGGATATCACTTGTCTCCTCAGTGGTGCTCTAAGCAAGGGCCCCTCCTAGCCCACATCTGCCCACTCCTTCCAAGTGGCCTGCGCGCACCATACCACGCCATTCACACACCTGCCTCGCTTTGCGCCATGTATCTTGCTTTGGTCTCCTTGCTGCTCTAGCAGTCTCAGTTGTGCCTCTCCCTTTTCCCCGCCCATTCTCACAATGCTGCTCCTTGCAGCGCTGCCTGCGTTTGTATGTGCCACCTCACTTGTTCGCTCTCTTGTCCCCTCTCCCAGCTGCTCTGCATTTTGCCTTGCACTCTTTTCTTTCTTCTCAACTTTTACCTCGCTCTACACTGTTTCCTGATGTTCCCCATCTGCTCCAGCTATTCTGGGCACTCGTCTCATTCCATCATCGAACCGGTTGGTGGAGTGTCCCATCGCTCCCTCCATTGAGCCCTATCTCAGTTGCCTTCTGATTGTTCGCCTTGGTAAGTGCTCACTTGAGTTCCAGTACATCCCCTCTCTTGTTCTTTTTCTCTTCTTTCTTCTAGTGTACACAGACCCAGAATTGGGCGTCAGTTTTGTTGGCTTCATTCTTTTCTTTATGGACTCCTTTGTTACTCTGTGCTCTACCTCGTTCTCATTTCATACTCTCACTAAATTTATATGGACCCCCTGATGATGATCCTTCCTCTGAATCTGGTCTGATGTCTGCCCGATACGCTGGTATGCTGTTCCATTCCACCCTGTTGCTTGATGTCTTTTACAAATTGTTTTTTCTTTTCTTTTCCGAGTCTGTTTTTTTCCTGATTTTACCTTTCTATTCCTCTCACTATATTTTTCTAATTTTGTCTACTTAAGCAATAAGGCACAACAGGGTGTGGGTTATTAGGGGTTTATCCATGCCTTGTGTGGTGTATCATGAGGCGCAGCCAAGTGACTTAACCACTCAAGAAGTGGGTAAATCCCCATTATACAATGGGGTATGAAAATCCAGCAACCTCATTGGTCAAAACACATCACATGACCGTGATAAATCCTCCAGTATACCCACTGTAAAAGTTTTATGTCACTATAAAACCAAAAAATCAAGTTGAACATTGTATAATAGCAATATACCATGACATGGAGTGGGTATATGAGTGGATTTACCACTTCTGGTGTGGTTAAGTCACTCGGCTGCACCTCGTGACCGAACCACACCAGGCATGGTAAATCCACCAATATACCCACTCCCTGTCATGGTATATTGCTTAAATAACTCACACACTGGAGTGCCTTATTACGATTATACAATAGACCCATGTGTAAAATGTGTTTGATTATGTTGTTTTATAAGTGCATTTCCTCAGCCATGGGTAATGCAGGATTTACCAACGGTCATGTGATGTGTTTTGACCAATGAGGTTACAGGATTTTCACATAACATTGTATAATATTGTTTTTTTCCCTATATGCACCAGTCCTCTAACTAGTGTGCCATTGCATCTGATTTCACATTGCCCACTCCTCCGTGCGCTTCATATCATTTCTTTCATTCATTCTTTTCCATTCTGTATCATCCCCCCATCCCGGTTTCGTATCTTCAGCGAATATTTTGACTATGGCCCTTTACTCATTCTGAATATCTAGGCCATAAAGGGATCGTACCACAGATCTGGGCACTGGCCCCTGTGGCACCCCACTTCTCACTGCGGCCTCCTCTGCTGTCTTTCCCTTGGATCTCATCTGGTGTGGATGGTTATAATATTAGACAGGGTTAGTGGTTTCATAGGTTTTGTAGTTAGGTTCCACTGGTGGATGGAGTCGGATGGTGGTCCTGGCATTCGCTCTCTCCTTAGGAAGTCCACCCTTTGACATTTGGTCAGCTTTCCTTTCATTCCTCACTCCTGCCTTTTCTCATCTTCTCACGTCATTCCTACCTATGTCTGTCACATTTATTTCCAGTCTAGTTATCTTCTGATTCTCTCTTCTTCAGTGCTCTACACCTGATTGGGTATCCTTTTTGGGCTTCTTCCTAAGCTAACTTTAGCCAACGGAATCTTTCCTGCAGCACCTATAGGAGGGGGAACCCTCCTCTAGGGTTTCTTGCATCGTACCCCTACAGGGTGGTATATCCCACGGATAGCGAGACGAATAGCCTCAATGTAATCAAGTCACACAAGCATCATCTCATCCAGTTGCATAAGCACAATTAAATGGGAAGGCTTTTAAGCCTGAGGTTCAATGGGCAGAGCAACTACATCACTTCCCCCATCAGGCTTTAAAAGGTCACGCATCCTGGGCCATCCACCCCTCCTCCTCCAGCGGCTCGTCTCTCTTACCCATCGGCTTCTCCCTAAGCTACCTTTAGCGAATAGAATCATTCCAGTGGCACCTATAGGGGGAACCCTTCTCTAGGGTTCCTTGTGTTGTACCCCTACAGGGTGGTATATCCCACAGATAGGAAGGAGAATAGCCACAATGTAGTCCAGTCACACAAGCATCATCTAATCCAGTTGTGTAAGCACAATTGAACCAAGGCATTCTGACATGTGGACCATCAAATGTTGATTTGGGCATTAGACTCCTGGGGCCAGATATTCAAAACTTTGCCCTGGGGCTAAATTAGCACTGCCCAGTGTGCTAAATTAGCCCAGAACCAATAGCCTGCTATATTCAAAAGGGATAGCCCCGGTGTTAAACCTGCTGAATATAGTGTGCTAAGGAAGCTGGGCAAACTGGGCTGGGAGTGCAGTGCAAAAATAGCCTGGGAAATAAGACAGCTTTGAATATAGCAACCAGGAAGTGCAAACCACAACAGCAGCCCAGTGCAAAGTGACATGAAGGAAGGTAGAGGTGAATTATGTGGCCAGTGTGTGAGCTAGCAAAGGAGTGGCTTCATTAAAGCTGCAAGCACCAGAGCATGTGAAATTCTGCAGAAATGTACCATGTTTCTGAAATGTTTGCATGGCGCAAACACATTTTCGCAGGTTTTGCGTGGAGCTAAGCCATTTGCCCAGTGCAATCACATTTGCCCAGGCAAAAATTTGCTGTATTCAAAAGTGACATGCAAATGAGCCTACTTAGGCAGTTTGTGGGCAAACATCCAGATTGGCATCTCATTATGTCCTGATTTGCATGCAGTTTGCCCATCGCTATTGCAGGGTCCCACAACTCCATCTGTAGGTCAGTCTGGAAGTACAGGGGCTGGCTGGATCTGCCCACATCTCCACCTGTAGGTCAGTCTGGAAGTGCATGGTGGTAGCTGCGTGCTACATTTGTACAGAACCGCATAGAATATTGTGCCACAGGGGACTACAGAGCACAGGCACAGGTGGTGGTGCTGCATGCAGTAGTCAAACTGTAGTTCATGCTACAGTGCACAGCAGACACTACAGTAACAAGGGGGCCAGTAGTGTGAGGGACACAGCAATGCCTATGGTGTGTAGGGCATAAGTGACTGCTGCAGGTGTGTATTGACAGTGGACATTACTGTTATGCAGTTTTGTGACCCACAGATGCTGCACCAGTGGCATGGGATACTCACAGTGACATATACATGACTGTCTGTGTGTGCTGTGGTGTCTGTACAGATGTGCAGTATGTAGCTTGGGGGCACATACCATCAGACAGGCACACTGGTGTTGGGGTATTCCCTACACTGGACCATTGGCACTGTGTGGATTGTCCCAGCCTTGTGGCAGCAACCAGTATGTGGTGTAGCCTGGCCACCTGTACACCCTCCCCTCAACACCTTCCATGCCTCCAGTGCTGCATGTGTGTGCTGGATTCTGTTGGTGTCCACAGAAGGGTAGTCTGCAGGTGTGTGCTGTATGGACACACTGTCATGGTGTCCACTGGGTGCCAGATCACCAATTAATGCCTGGCATGGTTGGGACTGGTGGCAGATGATGGCAAAATAGGAGGTACCATCCATGTGCAGCATGTGTCTTCCATGTCTGGTTTCTTTCTATGTTTAATATTTACTGGCTAGTGTCAATAAACCACCGCTGGCAGACCCTCGCAAACTCCATAATTCACACTTGTGAATTACAGAGTTCCATAAACCATGGTTCTATGTCATGTAAAGTCATGCAAAGCCACAAAGTCATGCAAAGGTGGTTTGCCTGGAGTTAAGACTACCTTTTTCTGGGCGGTAATTTGCACCGCACAAAGTGTCACGCAAAAACACTTTACTGGATTTACTGGATTTTACAGGACAAAAGAAGGCATGAGGCCCATCGCGATTGTCCCCCGCAACAGAGGGTCACTGCTGATTATGGGTTAAATGTAGCCATTTATCTAGCTTAGACTTAAGTATGTCGAATGATGTAGAATTAACCATCTCCTGGAGTAGGATGTTCCATTGTTTAGCAGCTCTTATATTAAAAAAGTTGACCTGCCTATTAGTATTCACCCAGTTTACTTTGAGCTGCTGGTTACGCATCCTACCCACTGTACGTTTATTGGCTAATGTTAGCCCGCATTGTTCCATTAATGATGGATTTTTGGTAAGCTTGTAAGTTAGTAAAATATCACCCCATTGTCTTCTTAGGGAAAGGGGGTAGAGTCCTGTTTCCCTAAACCTGGTGCTGTAGTGCTTATTTTTTAATCTTGGGATGATTTTTGTTAGCCGTCTCTGACCTTGTTCTAGGTGGTTTATGTCGCCCTTAAGATGAGGGTTCCAGAAGGGGGACCCATAATCTAAATGAGGTCTAACATATGCCCTATACAATGGTACTAGACAGTGTTCTGATTTGTTAATAAAGGTTCTCCTAATCTGTTTAATAATTATATTTGATGTTCTGGCTGTTTTATTAATTTGCGCGGTGCTAATGCATTGAATATAGCATTGTGCCTTTATTCATGTACATGCCCCCGCTTTTTGCCCCTTGCATACATTATACTTTTGCCTAATGCCAATGCAGTTTGCCTGTGCTGTTTGGCTCTCTGAATATAGTGGACCCATGCAAACCCAGTGTAAACCAAGTGCAAACGGTTTACGCCCAGCGCAAAGTTTTGAATATCTGGCCCTTAATTTTTCCTTTGATGTAACTAGATGAGCAAGTGGTTTATAAACTACTTGTCAGTCAGGGTTCACAGGACAGCTTTTAGCCAATACTTTTCTGATTTCTGACAAATTTTTTCTGGGATTCCTCATGGATTAGTCCTTGGCCCCTTAACATTTCCCATTGTTATAAATTCTTCACCAAATGCCTATCCCTGTACTAAAACCATCTTGTACGTGGATGACACTGTCATCTTTAGTAAGGGTAAGGCTTTGGCAATCTTAAACAAAGTTATTCAGCAGGACTGTGATTCACTGCAGACTTGGTTTTAAAACAAGTTGGTACTCAACACCAAAAACAAACATTGAGTACTACGATTGGGTGACAAGGGAACTAGACAAGGGCAATACAGTGGATGTCCTGAATTTGGATTTCAGCAAGACCTTTGACTCTGTGCTGCACGGGAGACTGGGGGGGGGGGGGGAAGCTGGAAGCTGTGGAGGCGGGAGCAAAGACGTGAAATGGATATAGAATTGGCTAAGTGGTAGGCAGCAGAGGGTGGTAGTGGGAGGGGAACTCTCAGCACAGAGGGCACTGACGAGTGGGGTGCCACAGGGATCGGTGCTGGGGCTGGTGTTGTTTGGGTCATTCATAGCCGATATCTCGCATGGGATCCGAAGTAAGATCAGCCTGTTTGCAGATGACACCAAAATGGGGGCGGTGGTTGATGACATTGAGGGATGGAAGGGGCTACAGGCTGAACTAACTAAACTGCAGGAATGGTCAGAAACATGGCAGCTGGGGTTCAATGCTAAGAAGTGCAAGGTAATGCACTTCGGAGCAAAGAACCAGGGGAGGGGCTATCATCTGGGAGGGGTACAGTTGGGTAGCACCATGGAGAAAAAGGACCTAGGGATACTTATAACAGGGAGCATGAACAACTCTGCTCAGTGTGGGACGGTGGCAGCAAATGCCAACAAGATGCTGGGGTGCATAGTGAGGGGAATCTCCTCCAGAAGTAGAGAGGTAGTCCTCCCCCTGTACAGGTCACTGGTCAGGCTCACCTGGAGTATTGCATGCAGTTCTGGTGCCCATACCTGAGGAAAGATATCAGATTGTTGGAGGGGGTGCAGTGTAAAGTGACAAAGATGTTCCAGGGATTGAAGGGCAAACCCTTTTCGGAAAGGCTGAGTGAGTTAGATTTGTATTCATTAGAGGAGAGGAGGGATGGGGGAACATGATTGAGACCTTTTTAAGTACTTGAAATGGATGAACAAGACTCAAACAGAGGGGATCTTCCAATTAAGAAGAGGAAGGGACACAAGAGGGCACAGTCTCAGACAGGAGGGGGGGAGATTCAGGAGGGAGGTAAGGAGACAGTTCTTCACGGAAAGGGTGGTGGGCAAGTGGAACACTCTACCACAGTATGTGGTGGCCTGTAAGATGGTGCAGTTTCAAGAGGGGATGGGACAGGGTGAGGGTGAGGCTAAATCTAAGGAGGGGAGGAGTGGAAGGGGCAGCTATGAGATGAGGGGCTAGCTGCACAATCGAGCAGACTCGACAGACCGTAAGGCCTATTTCTGCTGGCATTTTCATATGTTCGTAAGTTTGTACAAACAAACCAAACAAACAAAGAACAAGTCTATGTTTCTTGGGGGAGCTTGTAAAAAAACAAGCAGTTCTGCTTGTCACATTCATGATAAAACCAGACTCAGCAAGGAAGCATGTGTACATACGGGTACGGGGTGTGGCAGTTGGGTGGCCAGCTCTAACAGTCAAAGCTCCGAAACAAGAAACTGCCACTCTTCAGGATGCTAAAAACAGAACTAAACTGGAGCATGTAGCAGTACAAGTCAAATATCTGGGTGGGATCTTGGACGATACATTCTATTTAGACATTTGTGTTAATCACTTAGTTAAACCTTTACACCAGAGAATCAGTTCTGTACATAGAGTTACAAAGTAGCTGGTCCCTGAAACTAGAAGACTGCTCTCCAACGGCCTCTTTTTTCCCGTCCTTGATTGTGACTGCCTTGTGTGTGCAGTCGCCCCAGCTAGGGCCCTGTATAAGATCCGCATCTCTTACAGCAGTGTCTGCATTTCATAACCGGTTTACCGTTCTACACAGATCATTCTCAGCTGTATAGTACTACCCTATGTTGTTTTCTGGAAGATAGACTGACCCACAGGTCAGCAGTGTTTCTTCATACGGTGATGCTTCATAGTGCTCCGCGTTGCATTTTTGAGTTATTTCAGCAAGCCTCTCATAGAGTCAACGATTTTCCATTTTGAGAAATGGTCAATTCTGTTTTGCAAAATCTAAAAATCCATTTTACTACGTGTTTCACAAAATTGGAGGCAAACAAATGTTTTGTATGTAAATGTGGCTCAAAATGAAGGAGTTTACACAAAAAGCTGGTGCAAAGAGGGGATGTTTGCATAGTAAAGTGGTTCAGTTAGTTTTCTTCATGAAATCTGACATCCAAGTGCTGTTTTGAAAATGACAAATTCGGTTTTTTCGAGTGTTTCTTTGTTAAAAACGAAAATCATTGGCCGTACTCTCACATGTTGCGGAGATGTTCCCAAGCTAAATTCACATTTAAACTTCTGTTTAGGAATACTGCCTTTTGCCAGAAAGTATTGCCCTTCTGGCCCATTGCTCCATACAACAGTCTTTCTTCTGAAATTATTGAAGGGAATCTTGTTTCATCTTTTAGCAAAAGGCTTCGTCAATTTTTGTTTGGTAAATTGTGATTGTTTTTAGTTGTGTTAGGTCTTTTGTATCTGTACATCTGCATTGTGTTGGTGTAAGTGGATGCATGTGAAAATGAGCTCCTTGCTCATTTTGCTCACCAGTATAATCAGGAAATTAAATAAATAAATGAGCTCAGGGGTAGATGGGAACTGGAGACGGGCACGAGGCATAAGTAGAAAGGCAAAAAAAGAACTGGTTCTGCACATCCATAATATAAACTGGTGTGGTGGTTGGTCATTGGTATTCAAACCCTGCTCCTCTCTTCTGGTTAGCTGTTCTACAGCAATCTAACCAGCAGCTGGATAGATTTCTCCCTCACAAGTAAGCTGCAGCTCTGGGCTTTCATTCTCTCTCTCTCTTTTTTTTCTAGTTTTGGCACGGAATCACCAGCTATCCTCGGGACTAACAATGTGGAGAATGGAAATTTTTTGCTTATGCCAATAGGGGTAACTGTTATCAGGTTGAGACTGACTACATCAAAGGAAGTCTTTCTTGGGCCTTGCAGTACCATTAGGATGATTCACAGTGGCTTCATATAGAGAAATGCAATTTTCTTCCCCGCTGCTGTCATTCTCATCTTAACTCTTTCTCCTCCTGGGGGATTTTAGAATAGTTCCTTGGGAATCAAATCCAATCCCGTCAAAGTGGGTGTACTGGCAGCCATCCCAAGGGAGTTTGAGCTAGATACAGATAAAAACAAAACGAGATCATTTATGCGGCGGCATGCTGTAGTAATGTCAGCAGAGGCTTGCTGTTCTCCGCAGTTGGTCAGTTATTGTCCTGTGCAGGGCTCTCACATCAGTCTGACAGTTTTTTTCTAATTCTTGCCCTGCTGTGGCCGAATCCTTAAATCTGAATGCCTAATATTTCAGGCATAGATGTGCAAACCTGTGCAAGCCTCCTCTCATTCTGCTTAGAACGGTTTCTTATTATCCTTTACAGAAATACAAGTGCATAGCATGTGTGCAGCATGCATGCCACATCATGTGGCATGCATGCTGCACACATGCTGCGCACTTGTATTTCTGTAAGGGATCTCACGACACTGGCGACCCAAGTTCAGGAAGGAGCTCGGGTTGTTGGGGGCTGGGGGGGGGGAGGATTGAGCATCCCAGATGATGCATTCCTCCTCTGGTGAGGGAGGACTCCACGCTACACTGCGATACTGCCACCTGGGTGACTACAGGTGGCAGTGCAGCTAGAGATGCACAGCAGGGGGGGGCACATGCATTGATACCAATGCACGTAACATCCCAAGGGATGAAACAGGGAAAAACAGACAGAAACAGGTCCAGTACATCTGGGTCCCCTGCCTTGCTGGCATGTACCCCACCAGATGCAGACAAGACAGTATGGGGGTAAGTACCCCACCATGGCCCTGCCTGGGTGGAGTAAGACCACGGCTACATGGAGGCAGGAGGCAAAGACTGGGAGGTAGGAAAACTGTTTCTTATTAGAATCCCAAAAGATCCTAAGTAAACAATAATGCATGATACAGTGGGTGGTGTTGGCTTATACCCACCTACCCAGAAGGGGCGTAGTGTCTCCCTACACTGCACATATAGACACCACCACCCACCCTGGAATGCATTATTGTGCTTAGAAAATGGATATGGTTTAATAAAAACAAACTAGACCGGTTTTGTATTGTATTAACTGACTTTATTTGGTTAAACATATTGTAACTATTCAGATTAAGCAGTTCCTCTTTGGGATGGACAAATTTATTGACTTTTTTATTTTGTAAAATGAATAAAGTTGACCAAACCCATAAATGAGCAGTTGGTCAGGATGTATGGTCCAGTGTTGATGCTTCAGTGACTCCCACCACCACACCAGATTGTTTTCACCCACTTCCCGACAGCTGATCGGGTTCAGGTACCTTGGTTCAGTGCTGCTGGTCTCTTCTCTGTCTGGAACCCCTCTCAGCTGCTGGCAGGCAGATGACCACATGCATTTGCTTGCATTACTATCCAGTTTACTTCAACAGGAAGGAACATGCTTTACTGTGCTCCCACTGACATGCTTTCGGTGCAACACAGGAGCAGGGATTGAAGTTGCAAACTGCTGTCCAGCCCGAGTAGCACTACAGTGGTGCTGAAATAACTGTCACTCACGATTAGCAGCCAGCAAAAAAAAAGGGACAAAACTGGGACAAGTAAGCAAAAACCAGGACAAAAGTGACATTTTGCAAAATTTGTGGGGACACTGGGACATGCTGCTTAAAATAGGGACTGTCCTGGGATAATAGGGACTGTTGGTAGCTTTAAGATTTGGGTTGAGTGTGGCTGGTTGTTTGGGTCTCTAGTAAGCATTTTATGTCACGTTTTCAAATTCAAATTCTTTTCTAATTATTTGAAAGATGGTTGACGGTACAAGATTCAGTGGCTACTACTGGGGATACTTTCAGGGATGGCACTGTGATATTTTGTGTAAGTTGGCAAGGCGGCACTGAATCTTTTTTTTGTCTGGTCAGTGCAGATAAATTTGTGGCATGAGACTACAATGAGTCCATCAGATTTCAGGATTTTATTAACCAATTTTGTAACAGATTATTGTTTTTGTACCTTATATTGAACCTTGTACTTTTCATGCATTTTGCATATTGATTATATGCAAATCCCAATCTCATGGCTAATTTTTTTTTTTTTTTATTTCAACCCACTTGAACCGAATTTGTCTGAGGAGGTTCTGTTTGATTTTCAATTTTAGAACTGGTGAGGTTCTAGGAGGCCCTTTTGTTCGTAATCAGTTTGGCTCATACATTTAGACTGCTGAGCCTTTTCCACCAGAACGGATGATTAAATCAGTATTTATCACCACCGACAAGTACTAATTTCCAGATGAGTGGACCTTAACCCTCACCAACAAAAACATGATTAAATATGAGATCTGTCACGATTATGCAGCGATAGAGGAAAATGCAGTGAAAGGTATTGTTTTTGTGCTCGCTGATCGTAGACGAGAACCCAGGTGACAAAGCCATGTGTGGTTTGTGATTCATGCGCTGCGGACCATTCACTGGGAAAAGGGAAAAAAGATCTTAATTCAAATCTGGTTGGCCACAGCTTTAGGTGCCAGCCGTAGGTGAGGCTTATGTAGTCCTCAGTACTGTTAAACGAGGTGCTCGTTCAAATCCATCATCAGAGCCTGATAACAATTCTTTGATTGTTACATTGTTGTTAAAATGGTAGTTTTGTGACTACACTGCTAATTATTTCCAGGGGGGATGTGTAACATCGCGTAATAAAGATTCTCTAAAGGCAGTATAGCCTAGTACTTTGGCCAAGGGCTACGTAATTTAATAAACAGTAGTGAGATATGGCGTACAAAGGCTAAGGGCTAATCTGTAGTCCAATAAATAACAACTGTATTTTTTTTTGTGTGTTATCTTTTTTTTCACCCCCCTATGTGCTCCTCGGCAGCCACTCCTTCAGGCTTGCAAAGGCAGTCCTCTGACCCATCCGTCCTCCGAGACTCCGCCTCAGATCGCAGCCGATCCCCAGGGTGACCCGGCGTAACCCTTCGCCGGATGGGTCCTCCTCCTCTGAGGGGGAAGGCACCAGCCAAGGGGCAGACCAGCGCTCCTACTTTAGCCCCAGGGATGCTGCTGAGGCAGAGAGCTCGGTAGGACCTTTGATGGCCTCAGAGCGCCGGGCAGCCATCATCTGGCTACCGTGAAGCGGTATTTCCGCTTTTCTAGTTACTCCCTCATTTTCCTTGCATGCGTCCGCAGTGCTCCTGGTCTCCACCAGAGGCCGCTGCAGCGCGACAAGACCCTGCTACCCACCCCCAGGAGAGGAGAGCAGTCCTACGGACACTCGATCCTCTCCCGGCTCCTGCAGCCCTGGACGACCCGAGTCCGTTCCTGAACCCGGGTCTCCGGCGTGGGATGAGGTAAGGCGCCAGCGCCTCAACCCTCTGCGCCACTGGGCCGGCTACAACTGTATTTTAAGTCATGAAACAATGCAGTGGCAATTAACTTGTGTCACCTACAGTGCTTCACAGATGGGGGTGCTGTTTGCCCATGTCATTCATTGTGTCCTGCACGTTTTTGTTCTGTGTTTCAATGTGAAGACCAAATAAAGTACACCGAGACAAAAAAAAAAAATTAACTGTGAAGCTGGAGACTCAAAAGTGAAACCCCTGTGCTGCCACCTGATGTGTGACCTTAAATCAGTTTCCTAACTTCTCTGTCTCTTTCTGCGGTTCTTCTTGACATTTCTTTGCCCTCCTGTGATCTCACTTTAGGGTGTCAGGAAATTATTTAAAATACTGTATCTGGCCGGCCCAGTCGCTCTGAGGGTTGAGGCGCTGGTCGCTACACCTCGCGTCACGCCGGCGACCCATGTTCAGGAACGGGCATGGGTTGCCGGGGGTCGGCGGGGAGGAGATGGATTGAGCGTCCGGAGGACTGCTTTCCATCTCTGGGGTGGGGATTCGACGGCCGGTGCTTGCCTGACTTAGCGGAGGCTGGGGATCGACAGCACGTGAGCTGCAAGCTATGGGGCGGACGTGGCAGACGCTTGACTAGCGCGCGCACGGGAGCATGCACGCACTCAGTCGCTGGCGTCATTGCACGCCATGCTCGCCGGGAGGAAAACAAGGAAAATGGGAGTCCGGCAGCACAACGTCATTCCCCGGCGCCATCCCTGGAGGGTGCCTCCCTGGCATGGATCCGTTGGGGTGGGTTGAGTCGCTCCCCACCACCCTGCCGCGAAGGGTAAGTTGTGGGGTGCTGAAGGGAGGGGGTCTCATGTCCGGGGATGGCCCCGGGGGAATGGCGGTGTACGGGGGGGGGTTGTAGCCGGAGCCCTGAGGAGAGAAAAACAACATCCAAAAAAAAAAAAAAAAAATACTGTATCTGTTATGACTCCCTTGATGCTTTTCAGCCAATCACAGGGCAGAACACACTCACGTCTTATCCACCATGTAGGTTCACCTCTCAGAATTCAAAAGTCCCTACTACTCATCCTGTTGCTTGCCCTGCTGAAAAGGCGAGACCACTGTTGGGTATACAGAACCTTTGGATACGAGTGGGGCAGCTTGTCGGCCACTGCTGGGACTGAAAATGTGATCCTTCTCTCACTTCCTCTTTCTCCTCGCCACACGTTTAAGTTTTTTTTTTTTTTTGGTATCTAAAAGTAAGATGACAGACTGCTCAATGGCTCAGTGGAAGTGTGCCACGCTCCCATGCTGGTGACTCGAGTTCAGTAGCAAGCCCCGGTCTGCTGAGATTGGGTGGTCAGGCTGGGGAGTGCTCCTGAGAGGAGCAAACAGCAGACAGGGCTGAGGTTGGTGTGGTGGGGGACCCAAAGAGAGGAGCAGGCAACAACCGGGGATCAAACAGCTGAAGGAAAAAAAGTAGGATGACTGCTAACCAGCATCTGACATCAGACGCTGTCTGTAGTCTCTTTTTTTAATACCATACCATTGAGCACTGTATGGCAGGAGGATCAGCTTTCAAATAAATTAACAAAGCAGAATTTTGAGCCAGCTCCGTGGCATGGAAGGCTGATGCATTGGGTGCCTTACCTCCTGTTACACTAGCAACATGGGTTCAGGAACGGACGTGGGTTTCTCGAGGGCTGGCTGGGGGAGAGTGGATTAAACATCCCTAAGACAGCTCTCCTCCCTCAGGAAGGGGGGTGACAGTGTCCTGCTGCTTGTCTGCCTCCCAGATGAGTTCGGGTGACAGCATAGCAGGATCATGCTAGGAGAAGGACCCTATGTGCAGGACTCCGGGGACATCTCTGTGGAGGCAGAGTACGCACATCACATCCATTGCATGTGCGATGGGCCTTGGGGAGTAAATGGTTAAAAATCCCCTGGCCGGAGGATGACACCCAACCCCATCACAGACTCCGCACCTGTAGTCATGCACCTCCGAGGAGGTCATCTGGCAGAGGATTAGTAGGAGTGAGGTAAGCCCCTGAAAAGCTGGATGACCGGGCTGGGGGGGTGGGTTGGTCAGATGAGGGCAGCTTTGCAGAACAAAGCAGCAAAAGAAATAAAAATAGATTTTTTTTTTACTCTTTATTTTTCCACCTCTACTTGCCCTCCATCCACCACTCAATCGGGCCTCTAAGGTGCTTTGCATCCCCGATCCACCGACTCACAGGGTCTGTCACTGGAGTGCCTCGCCCAACCCCCCCGAGACTCTTGATGGCCCGGATAACTCCCCCCCCGGGCGGGGTGAGGAGAGATCCCCCTTACCTCCCTCCATTCTCAAGGAGTGAGCTGCACAGCATGGTCTGCCCTGCTTTCTTTTGGTGGGTGATGAGCTGACACCAGAGGTCGTCACCTAGGAGGTGTGGAGGGATGTATTTTCTCCATGTATGGATCCCCGATGCTGGCGTGCAACGAGAAGCAAGGCTTCTGGTGTGCGCAGAGATGCACGTCAATTACAGTCCTCTGCCAGCATCAGCCCCTGCGCAGTGGCGTCCCCCAGCCGCGCAGCATCCCCTGAGTTCCCCAGCAGGTGGCGTAGTGATGAGAGCGCATCCTCCTACCCCGGAGAAGGAGAGCAAGCTATTGGGCGCCAATCCTTCTCCCTCCCAGCTAACCCTTGGCACTCTGAGTCATTCCCAAACCCGGGTCGCTGGCATGGTTCGAGGTGTGGTGTCCTGTTCCTCAGCCCTCTGTTCCACTGGGCCAGCTAAAATAGATTTTTCAAAGCAGAATTTTTATTCTTTAAATGCATTTGTGTAAATTTTTAATTAGTGATTTAAAATTTGTTTTAAACTTTGTTTTATACATTTTGCAGTAAAGCGCTACAAATACTGTAAAGCAAGCTTACAATAGCTGAGAGACCCGAGTCAAAGATTACACAAAAGTATGATAGAAGACTAGAGAGACAGCTTTGTTACTACATACTGGGGATAAAAAACAATTTGAGAAACGATTCAACAGTCTTTCCATAAATCTATCACAGATGAGCCTCTGCAGCAAGACACTGGACCTATTGGGAATAAAGGTTTTAAACATCCAACATAATTCTATTGCTTCTTTTAAATGTCTCGTGTCGAATAAGTAAGAACTGTCGCAGTTTGGGCTGACAGAACCTCTCAAATGTTGTTTCACAGTCCTCATGCTCAAACTGCCCAAGATAATACTCTTATTCAATATGTGACACCTCACAAAAGTGCTATAAAGGTACATAAATTGTGCATGTTACGAGGGGTAGCACGATACATGTTTATGTCTCCTTTACACGTACAGTTGCCTGCAAAGTACACAGATATTTTCTAGTTTTAGTTTCTATAGGCCACTGCCACTCGTGACCACATTGTAACCCTTTCTGTAACACTGCTGCCTCTGCCCTACTTTGCATCATTAAAACGTTTTGTGGTCTGGGCTGCAGTGGGCGGGCAGCAACTAAGATCTGATGAGGAAATAGGAGCGGCATTATAGTAAGCAAAATATCTACAGATTCTGTTGTTAAAATTGTTTTAATTAAGCAGGATTTAGGTCCAACGGCAGGCAGCTACTTGCCAGGAGCTGCCTGCACCAAGGTGTATATCATGTCAGTGGCTCTTTAAATGGCACTATGCCAGGAGCTTAGTATAGGATTCGCAATCTGGGGGTCACTGTGACGTGCAAGGTGACACTAGGAGCTAAAATGTCAATGGCAGTTCATAGTGGCTTTTTCCAGCTATAAAATGTCACCCAGCTCAGTCCCTAAACTGACTTGGCAACACTGGTCCATGCCTTTGCTACATTGGAATTGGACTACTGCATAGCCCTTTACCTAGGGTTATCTGTGGGGCTGGTACGTCACATGTAGAATGTGGCAGCCAAGCTGATTCCTGGGACTTCATGGTCGAAGCATATCGCACCGGTGATCTGTGTCCAGCACAGGGTGCCATTTTGGTGGTGTATCAACTTCAAGATATGTTGGTTAACTTATGAAGCCCTGAACAGTTGCTTGCTACAAAAAAGACCTCCCGACTGAATACACTCATGTTTGCCCCCCTTCGTTCATCTGAGGTGGGCCTCCTCAGTGTTCCTCGTTTCCAAGTTAAATCATCAGCGGACTGAGCATGTGCAGTCCTGGCTCTATTGCGATGGAATAACCCTCTCGTATTCGAGGGGCTCCCTCAGTTACTTGATGCATTTTAAGTTTTATTAAAAACATATTTAATAATTTATGCTGTGGCCTCATCAGTTTAAACTGTGCAATATGACGTTTCACCTGTACCTCCCAGTACCGTTCCATCTATTGTGTCATATATATGGCACCCAGAGTCCTGGGATTCAGTGCCATGCAAATCAAATTGCCTTGCCATGCCTATGGAGGGGAAAACCACCAGTGATGGGAACCTCTGAGTACCCAAAACCAAGGGATCCACCAATCCCTGCGGGGCATACTAATTCTGTTCAGATACATGCTGTTCTTGACCCTCCCCTCCCCCCAAAAATGAAAGCAGGAGTGCATGTTAGTGGTGAAAATTTTGCCCTATATTTTTTATTCTATTTTGCATTGCCCCTTATCTTCTATCTTGCCTGATAACCATTTTTCTTTTTTTTAATCAACTTTGAGTATACCTTGGCACGTTTTTTAACATTTGAAACGATAAAAGGAGTGCTCTTGTTAATATGGCTAGTCCAGGTTTTCATCAGTATTCCCCATTGCTTTTGAACACCAGTTGCTTAGTATTGCTTTTTTTGAGACTAAGATACACCAGTATACAGCAGCCACTGCTCCCTGACTAATCTGATGAGAAAATAGCTGTACAGCAACTGTTGAGAATACCGATGAAAACCTGAACCATGCCATGTTAAAAAGGAGTGATACCTTTATTATAAACAAACATTTGTCAATGCCGAATGTTTGCTTGCTTATATTAGCATTGGACGTGCAGGAGTTATACAGATGCAGAATAGGAATTTCACCAAATTTTCAGCATAGGCATTTTGTGACCTCTGCTCATGAACACTGTCATTATGATTTTCTTAATCTGTCCCGAACGTTGATTTTTCCACAGCGATCATGCCATTGTGTGCCAGACATGCGAAAACACATTTTGGACAGGATTTGAAAAATGACAGCTGTACTGTTCATAAGGAGGTTTGCAAAATTGACAATGTTGAAAATGTTGAGTGAAAATATTACAAATTCTCAAAGGTACGAGTGTGCGTGGAAACTGCACAACGCACGCTCCTAACACAGTCATTTTATGGATGCTTGTCACCAAATTTTCAACATAGGTATTTTAGGACCTCTGCTCATGAACAGTGTCACTGTGATTTTCTTAATCTGTCCCGAACACAGATTTCCCTCAGCGACCGTGCTATTCTGCACCGGAAGTGTGAAAACACATTTCGGCCAGGATGTGAAAAATGACAGTAATACTGTTCATAAGGAGGTATGAAAAAATGGCAATGTTGAAAATCTGGAGTGAAAATTTTACAAATTTGCGAGGTTACGAAAAGTCGGAAACTGCACAATGCACACTATGATCAGTAATTTTTTTTGAATTTCTTCACCAAATTTGCAACATAGGCTTTTGGGATCCCACCTCATGAACAGTGACACTGTCATTTATTAATTGGTCCCAAAAGGTGATTTCTGCAGTGACCATGAAATCACCTTTCGGGACCGAATAACCAGATGACAGTCACTGAATTCATGAGATGGGTCCCAAGAACCCCATGTTGAAAATTTGGTGCCAAAATTCGTAAAAATGGCTGAGATATTCACATAAGTTGGAACAAAAACCATTTATGCCATTATACAGCTTATCGGCTTTCTTCAGTTCACGGTCGGCTTTGAAGAGTGCAGACGTGTTCCCGTCAACCAAGATCATCGTGCAGGAACTCTGTAGTAAGTATGGGGTGAGGGGGTGTGGGAGGTGGGGTGAGCAGAGGATGGGTGTGGGTTGGGGAGGGGCAGCGGACTCAACGAGGGACTTTTTTTCTTTTACAGGGGAAAAAACAACGCGAAGGTTTTCTTGTTTCACAGGTGGTTTGGTACGCTGGGGTGGGCTCCCAGCATGCCACCTGGGTGTTTGTTGGGGGTCTGTAGCCAACAGGATTGGGCACCCCATGGCACAAAAGTGTGTGGGGCACATGAGCTGAGGGGATTGGGCATCCCCTCAGCACACAACAAATGGGGACATTATGCGACGGGATTGGGCCCCCATCAGCAAATTAACTTGGGGGCATCTGACAGGGGATTGGGACCCCGTTGCTTTCATGGACTGTGAGAGGGACGGGCGTATAGCCACCATATTAATGTAAACAACTGTGGGGACATTATGCGACAGGGATTGGGCTACCCCATCAGCAAATGAAGTGTGGAGGGTACATGCTGACAGGGGATTGGGCACCCCTGTCAGCTTTCATGGGGACTAAGAGGTGGCCGGCAACAGCCGCTGTGATGTCAAGATGCAAATTGCATACATGTTACCACTGCTGATTGCAGCAGTGGTTTTCTTTCAACTGCACACCACTGCATCTGAACTGCTGTCATAAGCAGCTCGGCCATTCATTGGTGCAGTGTGATCACACCTGCAAAATGGATCGGGGCATTGGCAGAGCAGGCGGCACACCTCCAAAGAGTCATATGGTAGCACTATTTTTCTTGTGCGTGCGCGCAAGCAAACCTAAAAAAATAATAGAGCAGACTGATAATGGTGGTGGGTTGGGGTATTATACAAGACATGACATACCAGGCAATCTAAAATGGAATAAAAAAAGTACAGGTCAACAGTTTCACCGTAACATGTGCTGATTTAAGTGCTGTATCCAGAAATGTTACTATCCATGAAGAATTGAGCCAGGTCAAGTTTAAAGGTGCAGTACTCCCCACTTGTACCATTTCCCAGGGGCATTTCTAAGGTCTGAAAAGAGTAGGGACTTGAGCGAGCCCCCACTCCTCCCACCCAGTGAAAAAGCAAACGGCTAAGGGAGGGGTCAGTTTTGGGAACTGTAAATCCTTTATTGGGGGTTAATGAATAAAGATTCAGTGTTCCAGCCCCTCATGGCCACCCTAGTGATGCCCCTGCTGTGCCCACTGAGAGCTTGCTCAGTAGGTTCACATTGACTACAGCAGACCTAGCTTTCACTGTATTGACTGACAGCAGCACGGTGCATTGTAGTTTTGGTGAGACACAGTAGCTCATTATTATTTCTTACTGCCATCCTATTTTAACAATTCAAACTGACAGTGATCGCATGCCCTCTGAAACTTTTCTGTGCTCTGATGGGAATTTCACATTCGCTTCTCAGCTCAAAAAGATACTCTCTCCCCAAAAATGTATTCCTTTTTGATCCATGCTGTTGTCCCATGCAGATATAGATGCATTTGTAAGTGGAGTCACAGAGCTGGGTTACTGAAGGAGGAAATTATATTCCTCCTGCTGGTAAGAAGCATATTTAGGTAACTTGCGGTACCTTTCAGAGGCAATTAAAGTAGTTAAGACATAAAAGCCCTTGGTGGTGTAGGTGGTTCTAGCTTCATTAAAGGCAGCTATTGTGGGAGATACTATTTTGATTACACTAACAACCAGAATTTGAATATGCATGCTCTTAGCTGTAAACTGGGACTTTTCTTTTAAGGGGCTTTTGCCCTACATGTTACCTAGAGTGTTGGCATCTTGAATTGGCTTGCTTCTCTCTGATCGCACTGCCACCCTTTTCTTTCACATGCTGTGGTTGTGCAGCATTCCTGATGGCCTTCCCCTGTTTTGGGGGCATTTCTGGTGAAGGGATTAGTAAACGGCAGTGGCATTGGTGCAGATGAAGCAGTGCTTTTACCCGCTTACAAAAAAAATGTCTTCACTGGTGCACACTGCTCCGCATTCCGAACAAACCAGGGAACGCTCTGTGCCACAACCGAGTGGCTTGCAACATTCCTGCATCTCTTTACACTGCTGGATCTACACTGGTGCAACTCCTTTGCACCACAGGTAACAGTGCAGATCCGGTAGTGTAAAAGCCGCTTTAGTTTTATGTGAACAAACGTGATACTTATTGTTAATTTAGTGAGTTTTTTGTTTCTCTGTTCTTCGTTATGGGGCACCCTGAGCCTTCAGGATAGGATGCCATGTAAATAAATTTTGTCTTGCCTAAGCACTGTGGCAGTTTATCTGTGCTCAGTGCTAGTATCATTTTAACATCTGTATCCCTCCCCACCATGGGCTATCTGGCACTGTATCTGAGAGCAGCCCCTCCACACCCAAACTGGCTTTTCACCTCTACTTTATGAGAGGAACCACACTGCAGTATTTTCATAGGTACACAGCCTCTGCAGAAAGGAGCAGCCTTCTTTTCATGCCTGCCAGGATACACACAGACTACCACCATGTGCCTTCATCATGGGGCTGAGATCCGGCCTCTCTCCCTCAACGTGGGACCCAATGCTTTAAAGGGAAACACTGGAAAAGGCACAGCTTTACCCAGGCACTAAAGGAATTCCTGATTAGTGCTTTCAGACAGTAACTTTTTTTAAAAATTACTCTAATTGATTTTTTAGTGATTTAAACAGTGGCCTTCAACTTTCACTTTCTTTTGCTGTCAGCCACCATTTCATGAGTAGCAGAGAGCTTCCTGGGCTCACTTTATGCTAATATGTCCTGCCAACCAATAACTGAGGTCAAACAGGCATATTAGCATACAGTGAGCTCAGGAAGCCTCACCTATGCTCATGAAATGGCTGCTGCCAGCAACAGGACGTGGAAGTTGTGGGTAGCTGTTCTAAATCATTAAATACAGTTGTTACTGTCTGAAAGCATTAATTGAGAGTTTCTGTAGTGTCTGAGGGAAGCTGTGTCTTTCCATTGTTTCCCCTTAAACTATGTTTGGCTCCCTGCCAGAGAGCAAGGACAGATCCATGCAACTGAAGCAGAATACAGGAGTGCTCATGGATACCTCACAGTCTCTTCACCTACTCCCAGTGGATGGAGAGCGGGGTCAAGTACAGTAATTTATAATATCTGTGGTATCTGTGCTACATCTATGGTACATAATGTTGGCAGGTAAGAGTAATTTACTTAACCAGTTTTGAAATATGGCAAGTAAAGAGAAATTTGTATGTGTACAAGTACTTTAAATCTTAAAAAAAAAACTCCTCTTTTCGAATTACCAACTGGGTTATAAAGAACTCTTACATGGGGTGCAGAGCATTTCCAAGTGTTGGTAGGAGTACTGGTGCTTATTAAAAAATTCTGAAGAGTATTTCTTAAAATAGGTGGAGTAAAATAGGCCATTTCTCGCCTTATCTGGAGTACTGATGGTACCTGTGCTACATCTATATAGCTGTGCTTTTAATTTATTTATTTTTGAAAATTGGATTTACAACCTTTGAGTCAGGGACTCATTTACAAAGGCAACTTGTCGCAGGGAGGGTAGACATGGTTACAGTGTGAGATACAACAGTGGTAACATACAGGTGCAATACAGATAACAAAAAGAACACAGTATAACAGTGATTTATGGGATAAAGTTACATGCTGTAAATAGCAATCGTATAAAGTATAACAATAGTAGAAGTCACAACCCTGGTCATACTGGGGAAATACCTAAGTGGAAGGTTGCGGGGGGGCAGGGGTGAGGAAAAGAGATAAAAAAAAAAAGCGGGGGAGCAGTCCATCGGACATTGTCAAGGCTATGGGCAAGAAATGGGGAGGGACCCAACATTAGGTTGATTAAGGGCAACTACAGCTTCGGGTGCCAAAGAGGTGGTTACGGAGAGCGACTTTAAAGGGACCAATTTTGGTAGACTTAGTGACAGAGAGTGGTAGGGAGTTGAACCATGTTGGGGCGCGGTAGTGGAAGGACCTTTGGGCTAGGGAGGTCTTGGTACGGGACACCAGAAAGGTGGCCTTAACTGATCTACGGGTGGCAACGGATGGGGATGCAAGCCACAGGGACACGGTGACCCCTGGGGGAGAGAGTCCTAGCAGGGAGTTTTGGACAAGTAAGCAGGTTTGGTAGTGTAGGCGCTCCTCCAAGGTGAGCAGGTTGGCAGTGGAATAGAGCAAACAAGTATGGGTGTGGAGGGATGCACCGGTCAGGAGCCTGCAGGCCTTGTTTATCGAGGTCTGGATTCTGGTGAGGGCAGTATTGTCAGCCACAGTGTAGATAGGTAGACCATAGTCCACTAGGGGCAGGACAGAGGAGCTGATGGCCAGTCGGAGAGCGGTTTGGGGGAGGCAGTCTCTGTGGCAATAGAGAAGACCAATCTGAGAGTTTACGGCTGAGGACAGGGTATTGATGTGGGTGTGGAATGTAAGAGCCGAGTCGAAGGTGATGCCCAGGTACGTGTAGGGCGACACCTGCTCGAGAGGGTGAGCATTACTGGGGAGAATGCAGAGGGGGCCGTTTTTGGCTTATTCTGGTGATGCGAAAAAAGCACAGATTTGGTTGTTTTTAGGTTAATGACCAGCCGCTGGTCAAGGAACCACTTTCGGCTTGGTTGAATGTGTGCTGCAGGGATTCCTGTAGAGATGCGGGGTCAGGGTGGGAGGCAAGGAGAACCGCATCATCGGCATAGAGTACCATATTGCCTGAGCAGGAGCTGGGGAGTGTATTGAGAAATAGGCTGAACAGAACGGGGCCCAGGATGGAACCCTGGGGAACCCCCAAGCAATGGGGCAGGGTATTGGACAGGGTGCTGTTTACCTTCATGCGCTGTGATCTGGCAAAGAGGTAACTGGTGAACCAAGCCAGTGGGCCAGGGGAGAAACCAAGTTGGTGGAGGGAGTCAAGTAGGAGGGGGTCACAGACAGTGTCAAAGGCCTTGGAGAGGTCAATGAACACTGCACCTGCAACAAGACCAGAGTCGGGAGCAGATTGGAGGTGCTGGGAGAACTCCAGAAAGGCTGTAGTGGTGCTGTGTCCAGGGTGGAATCCATGTTGTTCTGGACACAGCAGGTCGTATTTGGCCAGACACTCGAAGAGCTGAAGGGCCACTATTTTTTCTAGTGCTTTGGAGAGAGGGAGGAGAATGGAGATGGGCCTGAAGTTGCTGGGGGAGGTTCTCACTCCACTCTTATGGATAGGGGTGATTTCTGCAATTTTCCAGGCACTGGGAAATTGACCAAGACATAGTGACCGGTTTAAAAGGTTGGTGAGAGGGGCTAGTACAGTATCAAGGACTAATCGGAGAATCCTGGAGTCCAGGGGATCACAGCTGGGGTTGTTACTAGCTAAGGCTTTTTGCAGATGAGGCCTGGCTTCAAGGGGTGATATGGCACGCAGGTAGAAAGGGGGGCGCGATCTGAGGTGGGGGGAGGTGGAGGCAGGGATAGGGTCGAAAAAGTAGTTGGGGAGGATAGAGCTTAGATCTGAGAAAGCCATATTGAGGCACTCAGTATTGCAGGGAGGATCAGTAATGACGGTACCATCTATGGAGAGTAGTGACGGTGGTGCTACATCTATGGTACCGGTGCCCCATCTGTGGTAGCTATGGTACGTCTATGGTACCTGTGCTACATCTGTTGTAACTGTGCTACATGTATAATACCTGTGCTACATCTATAGTACCTGTTACTTGTCTGGTACCTGTGCTACATCTATGGTACTTCTGCTACGTCTTTGGTAGCTGTGCTACATTTATTGTACCTGTGCTACATCTGTAGTATCTCTGCTACATCTGTAGTACCTGTGCTACACCTGTGATACCTGTACTACATTCATGGTATCTCTGCTATATCTGTGGTATCTCTGCTACATCTGTGGTATCTCTGCCACATCTGTAGTATCTGTGCTACACCTGTGATACCTGTACTACATTCATGGTATCTCTGCTACATCTGTGGTATCTCTGCTACATCTGTGGTATCTCTGCTGCGTCTGTGGTATCTCTGCTGCATCTGTAGTACCTGTGCTACACCTGTGATACCTGTACTACATTTATGGTATCTCTGCTACATCTGTGGTATCTCTGCTACATCTGTGGTATCTAGCCAGAAAACTTGCTGGTGCCTTATCCTTTTCCCCCCATATCTCCAGAGCTTCCATGATTGGGTACAACTTTAAGAAGGTAATCTACCTTGCTGAACCATTCCTGACCCACTCTGGCCATGTCTTTGCATGCCACAGTACCTGGAAGTAGATTCCAAAATCCATGCTACTCTACGCATGACTGTGTTGAAGGTACATTCCAAATGAGTGTAGGTGGGCTGTGGTGCCCTGCCCTGGCTGTGCAGCACAAATCAGCACTATTAATAAAGTTGGGCTGCACATCTCCAGTGCTGCCCCCTGCCTGCTAACAGAGTGGGAGTGGCTCAGCGATTGTTCGCAACCAACCTCAAGATGACCAGCCACCATCAGACTAGATCCCCATTTTGTGTGGTGAGGGGATGATTATGGGATACGACCAGTCCTTCTGGGATATGTGTATCCCTTAAAGTGCCCAGCCATTCTGCCATTGTGCTCGTCCATGTCACCAGCCCTCCTGGTATGCTTCGAGAGCCAGGGATGGCAGTGTGAGGGGGCAGCGTCATGTCTGCCACTCTGTGTGAAACAGAAACATATAGAATCTGATGGCAGATAAAGGCCGCTTGGCCCACCCAGTCTGCCCATTTTTTTTCTACATTCATTTTTGCTGCAAACCCCACTTGATCTATGATGCTGTCTCCTCCTCCCCTTCCTTTACCCCTATGATTCTCTTGTGCCTATCCCAGGCATTTTTGAACCCCTCCACTGTTTTTGCCCCATTACCTCCACTGGAAGGCTGTTCCAAGAATCAACCACTCTTTCTGTGAAGAAGTACTTCCTCACATCTCTCTTGAAACTACCCTCTCTAGCTTCATGGCATGTCCCCCTGTTCTAGAGCACCTTTTTCTGAAAAATACTCCCCTCCTGTAGCTTATTAACCCCAGTGAGGTATTTAAAGGTCTCTATCATATATCCCCCCTCTCTCCTGTCTCTCCTCCAGGATGTACATATTGAGGTCCTTTAGCCTAGCCTCATAGGGCTTTTGATGCAGACTCTGCATCATTTTGGTAGCCCTCTTCTGGACCACCTGCACTCTGTCTATGTCCTTCCCAAGTCGTGGTCTCCAGAAATGGACACAGTACTCAAGGTGGGGTCTTACCAGCAATCTATAAAGGGGCAACATCACCTCCCTCTTTCTGCTGGTGATACCCCCTCCTATGCACCGCAGCATCCCACTAGCCCTCCCGACTGCTTTGTCACACTGTCTGGCTACCTTTACGTCATCCAATATGATTGCCCCTGGGTCTCAATCCTGCTTGGTCATCATCAGTGTCACTCTGCCCATTTTGTAATTGGTCCCTGCCCATGTAGCCAAAGCCCTCTCCAATGTTGTCCTGAACCTGTGCATCTGGATTCCTGCATGGCATGTAGTCAAGCCCTTCCCCCAGCCATCCTCCCTGGTAGGCCGCACATGTAGCCAAACACCTGGTACATGGGAAGAGTGCAGATACCCATCGTACATGTCCGGGGTCCTATGCTAACTCTGCTGTGCATACCACTCAACCTTTTGTTCCCCAAATGTGGAACATTGCCTCTCAGAATGTGGAACAAATGAGCAAAATGTGGAACACTTGATCAGATCTTTCCCTAAGAAGCTCAGAACACTGTTAAAATGTTTGCATTTATGTTCATAAAGTCTGTTATTAATTGAATAATATATTTTTTGCACCATTTACTATAGATTTTTGCTTTAAAATGTTAACACTGAATGTGGGACAAGTCCTCACAAAGTGGAACAGTGAGCTTTTATGAAGTAAAATGAGGAACGTTCCTCGTAATGTGGTACAGTTGAGAGGTATGCCGCTGTGTGTCAGGGGATCTTAAGTAAGCTGATGCACTGCATATATGCAGTGCGTAGGCTTTGTGAATAGAACCCATTATCCCCCAGTTGATGTCTGAAGGCTGTTGCTAGAATGCAGTCCCATTAAAAGTCTCCAAAAAAGAGAGACCAGACTAACAGGTCTTCCCACATTCTGGGTGAATGCTATGGTCTAAAAAACCTTAGCCACTGTGGTTGAAATGCACCAAATTTCTTTTGCCTGATGTGAACTGGATTAGCCACTGTATCACTTTTTTTTTGCACGTCTGTTTCCCTCTGGTCACCGACTACTGGACCCTCCCTCAGTCAATACCCAGCTGCTCCTGCCCTGCCTGAGATCCTCCCTACCTGGGACCCTGGAGCTCTGATCCACCCACTACACACCTGCAGGCAACATCCTGGCTTGTACCCCTCAAGTTGGAGACCCCTTCTGCTCCTTGGTGCTTCCTTACCCATATCCAATGTTCGTCAGGTGCAGGTGAAGATTGAAGGGTGACCGGACTCAGGAGGGCAGAACCGGAAAGTGGGCATGGTGCTGTGGTGTGACTTCATCCATCCAGTTGGCAGGATTTTTTCTTGTTCTGGCACAGTAATTTCTTCGCCCCCCCCCCACAGGCGAGCACAGATGTGCAGTGACATGCAGAAGAAGTGTGCACACTCCCATGCACACCACACCAATGTCTGCTGCGTCCCACCACCCTGTAATACTGAGGACTATTGGTGCAATACATCCTAGCCACCGCCAGGAGGTATACTGTTGCTGGAGCCCTCTACCCACCCACCCTGGAGAAGGTGAGCTGACCATCAAACCCTCGAATCTTCTCCTCCCGGCTGACCCCTTATGACTTGGATGTGCTCCCAAACCCGTGCCATCAGTGTGGCATGAGGTGTGGCATCCAGCAGCTCAGCCCTCAGCACCACCGGCCTGGCTTCACTTTATCATTTTAACTGAAGAGTAAAATCCCATAACGTCCAAATGTCTTAGCCAAAGTGGCCACTAGGAACATAAGAAAGTTAGGCAAATTCCATTTACTGTAGCCACTGATGATGGTGGCGATCCTTAGTACAGACCCATCATATTGCGTTAGCCACCCTCATGTGCACCCCTGCTGTAGCTTTGGGCATGTCAGGTGACTAAAAGGGTCTTGTCTCACCATTGGGATTGCCTTGCATGTGAAATGTACAAGTAGTGTGGTAACATACGTATTCCCAAACTAAATACACATGCACTAACCCATCCCCCACAGATCGACATGTGTGTTCACACATGCCTGCATGTATGTATATATGCACACACTGTCTGACATACATACATACACACACACACACACCATGAAGCAACATAAAATATGATTCTGTGAATTATATGATGCATTCAGTTGTGCATCTTTTGGGTGACCCCAGTCATTAAACTCCGTGCACAGCTCCGCAGAATTAAAGCAGCAGTACTAGATAAAAAAAATCTGATCTTTTGCAATAGTTTGTTCCCTGTGCTCTGTTGAGCACTTACCTGGTAATCTTTCTTGTTTTCACTGTACTATCACCCCATAATTTGCTCCATTTTTCTTTGTTTTTGTTTTCTACATTTTTCCCACCCACCATGTTGAACTGGAACCCTCTGCTGTCAACCATGCATGCGCATGACTCACACTGCTAAACAGGGACAGTGGGAGTGCACAGCACAGGGTCCCATGGAAGTAAATAAAAGTCGTGATATGACACGTGAGGGGAGCTCAGCTGCAAATTGGGCACCAGCCATATTTTGTGTGGATCCATAACAATGGAAATAAATGTTAAATACTGTATCTAATAAACTAAAGATCGCTAGAAAAAAAATACTTATGCAAACTGGAACTATGGCTGCATGCTTCCAGCCAAAGCAGAATTTTGATAATCACTTTTCCTGAATGTCCAGTTCTGTTGCTTTAAAATGTTGATCATAGGCACCGGTGTTAAACTTTGGTGTAACCCCCCCGCCCCCTCCTCAAAAACTAGTATAATTGTCTCATGTATTGATTCTGTCTCATAGTGTGTCACAGGCATTTTTTTTAAACCAGCACCGTGAAGTTACACAGAAGCAATGGCTTAAAGACAGTTGTCAAGTATGGGCCATTGGAATCAATTATAATAATAATGATCTTGGCAACCAAGGAAAGTATCTCATTAGAAGGTGGACTGTGAAACCCACAGTAGCCGCTAGCATGCTCCATTACTTGAACTGATGCACAATAGACAGCCTTTGAGTCTGTAACCAAGGCATTTTTTTAACAGGTTTTTGTTTAATGACTTGTTCCATAGATCTGCCGCTTGTGATAAGCAAGTGGAACTGTTTGTTCATTTCTTGTTAATTTCTCTTTCCTCATCTTTTTCTGTCTTGTATACCTCTCAACTGTCCCTGATTTTTAGGGATGTCCCAGATTTTGCATTACAAATTTCCTCTGTTCATCATAAAGTTGGCATTGTTGTCACTGAAAAGTAAAGATGTAAATGATAAAATCATGCCAGAAAGTAATTTTTAAGATGCACCCCTGATTTTGGTCATGTGTCCCTAATTTTGAGCCTGGTTTTTGAGGCAGGTGGTTGAGAGGTATGCGCAGGGTATCTTGTTCCCCTATCCACTCTATTTGAGGGATACCAAACTCCCCAAATCGGGGGTGCCAGGTCTGTCCAGTATAAAGACAGCACAAGAGGGGGAGAGCCTAACTAAGGTAAGTTATATAACTACTTACATTTGGTATCATGATTTTACGTGGTTTCATCAGGATTTAAAAATGTGGTAAACAACCCATATTTGCTTTAGCCATGGTACTCCCAAATAACCATAAGATGGCCATGATGCTGTTACGTGCAGATGCCATTTAAGCCAGACCACAGTAACTTTTCAGTGATATCTTATGGCACATTGAAATTATTAGTAGTTTATTGCTGTTTACCAGTAACCTAACATAAAAAAAAATTACTTCTCTAGTCTATTACCATCTAACAAGCAAACAAAGCTTAGTCTTTGTTATTTTACAGGGAAAAACAGTAATCCATTGATAATTTCAGGGTGCCTCAGGGTACCATTATGAAGATCTCACATTCTCGCTTTAGTGATGTCAGTGCAAAATGATGTCATGGCCATCTTATGGTCATTCAGGAGTGTGTGTTTTAAAAAATTCCTGTATGCTTCCATCTTTTAAATCCTGACGAAGCCATGTAAACTTATTACACCAATTGTAAATACTCATATAATTTGCTTAGAGAGGCTCTCCTCTGTCTTGTTGTGTCTTTATATTGAAGAGATCTGACATCCTCAGTTTTGGGGGGGGGTAGATATCCTTAACCATGTGGCTACACCACACCTCAGTCACATGTGGAATAGGTGATTAGTCTTCTTCGACCATCACAGTGGAGACTCCCCGAGACATTGTGTGAGCAGGGGACCATAGAACTCCATCTGTCCTTTCCTGAACACTCTTAGTTCTTTTTTCATTTTTCATTTTAACTTTTTATTCAGAGACTGAATAGGATTACTCAACTGAGACTAGCTCATTTCCAGTGAGGTTCTTGTGCAAAACAGCAATCAGTTACATACAATAATCACACACACAAAACAAAAATGAGTATACAATACAAGCTTACAATACAAAACAGACTTATGTTAAACAACCATTACACAATCAGTCAACATATCTGAATTCTGTGGCAGTTCTTACTCGTGCTTCATTGAACGTCCACCTTTGTATTGCACTAGCACAGATTTTCTCACCCCTAAGGGTTAAGGGGAGCAGGTTCCAGGCTCCAGGACCACTATACAATAAATGTTTCCTACCTAATACTGTTTTTAAGTTCAGACATTTATACTCCAGACCTGATGCAGTCCGAAGACCAGGTTTAACAGGTCTGACCTTGAAATAGCCAGAAATATAATCAGGAACGACTTGCTTTGTACATTTTATCATGAAATGAACTATAGGAAGAGATTGTCTTTCTGTAAGACTAACCCATTGTAACCTGTCGTATAATTCCAACCTATGCGTTCTTTTCGGAGCACCCAAAATAAATCTGGCCAGCTTATGGTATATACCATTCAGCCTAGCCAGACTCCCAGTTAAAGCACCTAGATACACTATGTCCCCATAATCAATTATAGGCATAACTAATAGTTGTATCGCATTCCTTTTTGTGGACTCTGTCAAGCAACTCTTGTTCTTATACAAGAGACCCAGACATCTCCCCACCTTCTTTTTTTTTTTTTTCACCAACTTATTTTTATCCTCCTCGTGGCAGGTCCTCCCTCATCGTCCACCAGCCTACCAAACTCGGGGTCCTTCGGGGGCTTGTAGTGCCATGCGCGCCCTGTCAGATCCCCTGAGCTGGTCTGGAGGTATCATCCTCAGCTGACCCCCACTTTTCCTCTGTTATCTCCCATGGACCTAACTCCCAAGGCCCCGGGAAGTGGTAGTGCATGTGTGTGGAGGCGCACATGTGCACCACAGCTCCAGATGGGGCCCCCTCCGCCCTCCCCTGAATGGCATAAGCCAAAGGTCCTCGGAGAGGCACCATTTCTCCGGCCTCCACCAGAGGGTGGCCAAGCTCCGAGGTGGCCTGCTACCCCAATCCCAAGGTAGAGGACTGCCTGCCGGCAGCCTGCTCTAGACCTCCCCCTCCCCCTTCCAGCCGACCCGATGACCCAGTCTTGCTCCCAAACCCAGGTTGCCAGCATGGCGCGAGGTGTGGCGTCCAGCACCTCAACCCTCAGCACCACCGGGCCGGCCCTCCCCACCTTCTTCACTATTGATTCCACATGCATGTCCCATTTTAATGCTGAATCTAAGTGCATACCTAGATATTTATAAGCATGCACTTGTTCTAGCAAAGTGCTATCAGGTGTTCTTATTTGTACGGGAACATTCATAGGGCTCCTATTTCATTGTCTCGTGAAATAAATCACTTGTGATTTTTTTGGCATTTAAAACCAATTTTGATTCTATAAAAAATTTTTGTAACTCATCAAATGCTATCTGCAAGGGAGATTGTATACTAATTGCAGAAGCACCCTCTAGATATATAATGGTATTGTCCACATATAAATGATATCTAACTCTACTGTCTGAGATATTACATTTATGCATATAGATGTTATACAAAATGGGTCCCAATTTGGAGTCCTGTGGGACACCCGAGACCACTGTTCCCATTTCAGAACTCCAGTCCCCCAGAGATATCATCTGTTGTCTCCCTGTAAGATATTGCTGAAACCACTTTACTACTGAGCTTGACATACCAATATCCCTGAGGCGGGACAGGAGGATGTCATGAGCCAGAGTGTCAAAGGCTTTAGATCAGTCAACAAAGACTGCTCCCATAGACATCCCCCTGTCCAAGACCTCAGTGATATCCCCCGTAACTTTTATAAGTGCTGTTGTACTATGTAGTGGTCTGAAACCAGACTGAAATGAATTTATAACCTTATTACCCTCCAAAAACTTTTGTAACTGATTTGCCAACAGTCTTTCAAATACCTTTACAATAACTGGGATTAACGATATAGGTCTATAATTTTCAATTGATGTTCTTATACCAGATTTATATATAGGGACCACTTTGCTGTTTTCCATAACACAGGAATGTCCATCTATATTAATGACAAATTAAATATAAAAGTTAATGGATGAGCAATTATTGGGGCCGCATACTTTAATAACACTGTTGGCATACCATCAAGGCCTATTGCCTTTTTTTCATTAAATTTCAACAGTGCCTCTGGTACCTCATCTGTCCTTAATTCAGAAAAGACAAATTTCTCTCCTTGTTGAGGTAGAACTATCTGTCCTAACAGATCTAAATCACGTTGATTTCGTGAATGAACTACATGATTTATTTCCTCATTTTTATTAGATTGTGCTTGGGTACCCATAGTGATAAAATATCTATCAAATTCATTTACCACTATAGGTCCTAGAGGGATATCATTTTGATTTATACTAAATTTTTCAGGCAAAGTAAACATTTTTAAATTTTACATTTTTCGCATATATTTCCCAAAATCCCCCTGATTACCCGTAACAAAGTCAGATGGTCCCCTATTATAATATTTATGCCTAGCATCTTTTACGGCTTTGGTATATTGGTTCCTGAGTGTTCTATAATGATTCCAAGCCTGCTGTGTATTGTTTGCCTTTGCTATTGTCCAGGCATTATCCCTTTGTTTTTTGGTTTTTTTTTTGTTTAAAATGGCCAGAATTATATTGGGGGGATTTCCTATTTTAATTCGCCTTGACTTTATTGGAACATGTTTGTTACTAATTTTCATAAAATCCTCATGGAATAATTTCCAAGCAACTTTCACTGTAGGGACTAATGGCAATCTTTCCCAATTATGGTTCTCCATATCCATCATAAACTGAATATAATCAAATTTCCTAAAGGATCTATTTTTTATTGTTTTTACCTGCTATTTAGGTTATTCCAGGCACGTATACAATAAACCATCTGGTGGTCAGACATTGAATCAGGTAGCACTCCACTCGATAAAATTTTATCTGGTTGTGAAACAAAGATAAGGTCCAAAATTGTAGATGAAGATGGACATTTAGTATTTAGTCAAGTAACTTCTTTTATCAATTGTGTCATGGCTAATGAACAACTAAGCTCTCTTATGTCTTGATTTTCCTCCACCTTATTCCAATCAACATGTGTAACAAGGTGTTTTATTTGTAAGTTATGTTAAATGCAAGCGAACTTTGCGTCGTTAAACAACAAACGAGCACTGAGAGTGCTGAAAAATGCTTTTGAATTCTGAAGCCAGGATCTCGCGCATGTGCAATAGCAGCACACTCTTGTGCATGCATGGGATCTTGGCGCTGGATCCTCATACACATGTGCGAGATCACAGCTTCGGATTTCAAAAGCATTTTTCAGCACTCAGTGCTCGTTTTTTGTTTAAAGACACAAAGTTCGTTTGCATTTAACATAACTTACAAATAAAATGGCTTGTTACACTGGGCACCTAAAAAGTTGAACTTCGGGATCATCATCGCGGCATGCATGCTCAGGATGGATATGCTTCCAGTGGTCGGCTCATTTAAATGCGGACTGCGCAAGCAGAATAAAATGGAAAAAAGTTAGAAAAACAGGTAAAATGATTACTTTTGGGATACACAGGGGCATTTTAGAGTAACTGTCTGACAAGTGCCAAGAGGCACACTGCTCAGATGTGGTAGTAAACTAATTGGCAAAGCTGACAGTGTCCCTTTAAGCCTACTTGAGGCATGCAATTATCCCAGCACAAAGCACACCCTCTGATGCCTTATTACATCACTATAAAATGGACAAGAGAAACAAAGACATCTGATTGGATATATGTAATCACATGACCATGTGACCATGTGTTATTCCAGCAAAACAGTTCAAGTCATAAATACTTTATGTTCTAATCCTCCTTACTCTGCTTTAAAACTAAAACTCAGGGGAACCATTTCCCCACAGTAACACACACCTTGTCATGCCTTTTTTCTTAATTAAAAAGCAGGTAGAGTTCAAAGAATAATTTCTTGCCTCCACCTCTGGCTGCATCCCCTAGGAATTGGGTGGCCCAAATGGATGCTGGTACTGAAGGTATCTAATCATGACTGGGGGTGAGGGTAAAACATGAGTATAGTTAGTGTCAGAGCTTCTAATAATATGATTTTGGACATACCCCAAAACATGAAAAACTTTCAAAACTAACCAGATGGAGTTCCCTTCCCTTTCCCAGTTAAAGGGACACCGCCAACCCTTTTTGCATCATATTATTTCTAGTTAAAACCCCACATTTTACGATTGTTTACCTTCTCAAAAACTCATTGACATTGCTGGTTGTTCTGTTTATTTTCTTAACAGAACTGAAATGCCTGCTAAAGGTATAATTATACACAGTCTTGTTTTCTTTTCAATCCTTGATACTACTTTTATTGCATCCTTTCTGAACATTAGGAACACCCCCAAAAAGAGAAGCCACTCATGATGCCATGCTCTCCTCTCCTCCTGATGCATCATGAGCGGTTAGACTGTGTTGAAGGTGTTCCCTACTCCAAAAAAAATGCAATGGGAGTGGATCAAGGAATGTAAAGAACAATTTTTAGTGTGATAACACCAGTGTGGTGAGCAGTCTGGTTTTCACAAAAAAAAAAAAAAAAGAGATCAGAATCAAACAACCAGCTACATCAGAAAAGTCTTCAGAATCTGAGCAGTCATAATATGTGTTATGTAAACGAGAGACATGTTGAGCCCTAAGGGGGTTGACAGTGTCCCTTTAAGATTGGGGAGGGACAGTGCCTCTCTAAGACTAGGGTCTTAAAGCAGCAGTGTATGATAGAGGCAAAAATGTTGACCTACACTTTTTTAGTCTATTTTAGAGCGCCTCTTATCTCCTGACTTGTATGGTACCCTTCTTTCCCCATTTTGCGTCTGCTTCAGCACTTTTTCACACTTGAAATAATAAAATGAATGCTCCTTTTAGTATAGGAAAGGGAAAATTGTTTAACCAGGAAAGGCACACTAAGCTTATTTCCAGGTGTGACTTGTGAGCACAAGAAAGTTGAGTGACTTGCTCAGGGTCACACAGTATGCAAGTGGGGACTGTGGGATTCAAACCCAGGTCTTGAAGTTTGCAGCTCAGTGCTCTAAAATACAGTGCTATACTGCCTCCTATGTCTTGGACCATCAGCATTCTTTTCTATTTTTGTACACCTTTTGTCCTATATGGTTAAGAAGCAGTGTTCGCTTTATGCCAGTTCATTTTAGTCACAAGAAAAGTGATCTTAAACTCCTGTCCCAAGCCACGTTAAAACAAATGTTCTTTATATTATTTCAGCTGTTAAACAAAAGTGGCAAAGCAGATTCAAAACTGGCAAAACAGGGTATCAAAGAAGTCTGGAGACAAGGGGCAATCTAAACGAGAATACCAAAGCATGCACTGTGTCTTCAATATGTATTTTACTCCCACCCCACCTCACCTCACCCACCTGCCCCAGTGGTAGTACTTCAAAATGTGGACAGGTAGGGGTATTCTGGAGATAGTGCTGGATTAGGGAAGAGTCAAAACTGCATGTAAAGAAATAGAGTACTTTGAGTTTTGGAAAACGTTTAACAATAAAAGTGGTGGATGACATCATAGAAGGATAGTGCTTGAAAATGAAAGTCATTTTTTAGTAGTTTAATAAAGATGATTTAACAGCTTAATTAATATGGAAGGAGACATCCCCTGGTTGATCACTGTTAAAACAAAAAGCCATAGTGCACTTTTTCCTTTGAGACAATGGTGTATGAATAGACTTAAGGTGGACGAGAGGGAGTCCTGCATTAATTTTGTCGTAACATTGTAGGATTAGTATGCAAGGTGCAGTATCATTCTGGGAGCATGACACAACAGCACCCAGAGAACGCGGCAGAAGTAATTTTAGGCACTTAAGCATGACAGATGTTTTAGAAATTCAAAGGAGATTGTGCCAGCTGAGGGGATTGGAAATGCAAAGTAGCAATTATTTTGACAAGTAATTTCCCAGTGCCATTGTAGATGCTGGGCTAATGCAATACAAGTAAAAATAGGATGCAGTACCAAGTGGAATATATAATCACTTGCATTTGTTAGAGGTGCATGACTCAATACTGGCTTTTTTTTTATTATTTTTTTCTTTTATTATTAGTTGAAGAAAAAAAAAGTCTCTGCTTCAAATTTGTAATACTTGCCAACAGAGGTCACCATACCTTGCATTAAAACGTTGCTGCCATTCTCTAACTTGTTGCTAATTATTCTGTTGATGGAGTGTCATGCGTTTGGTCTATTGTGCCGAAGCTGCTGTATTAGAATGGGTGGCCTCAGTCTGTGCGATAAGGATATTATGATATCACAGTGTGATGAAATGGCATGGTTTAGCAGGCAGGACTTTAAAATAGAAACATAGGTGACGATGGGAGAAAAAAGTTCACTGGTCCATCTAGTCTGCCCATATTAACCTGTCACACCCCGGGAGCTATTGTGTCTGTAGGGTCTTCACTTACACTATTCCCCCTTTTGTTATCCGTGTCTCCACCTCCCTTGTCATGCCGAATAACTACTACACCCTTAGCTCTATACCAGCTGTGTTTGAAGCCGTTTATGGTCATACACCCACCACGTCTGCTGGCAGACCACTCCATGGCTCCACCACTCTTTCTGTCAAATAATACTTCCGCACATCTTTTATAAATCTTTTTCCCCATTAATCTCCACTTGTGACCCCCATATCCTAGCTTCTGTGTTCCTGGTAAATAGCTCTTCACAGTTCACCTTGTTTATTCTTTTCAGGAACTTGAATGTCTCAGTCATACCCCCTTTCTGGTTTCGAGTGGACACATGTTCAATGCCTTTAACTGAGCCTCATTGAATCTGCCTTCCTGGCCCAGAATAATCTTGGTCACCCTGTGCTGTACCATCTCTACCATCTTCCTGTACTTTTATAGGTGGGGACCGCAGAATTGGGCACAGCACTCCAGGTGTGGCCTTACCAGTGCCTTATACAGAGGTAACAGCACCTCCTGCTTTCTGCTGTCAAACACTCTCTCAAACTCTTGAGGAATTTCACACACTGTGTTAACTGTGAACCTCTGTATGCCATGGGTTTTCACGCTGCTTCCCCTGACTCTGCCCCAGATGGGCCTTTATACCTCCTGTTCCTCGATATCATTTTTGTTTTTTGAACTTTGGTGCTTGCACATCCCTCCTGTGCTGACCCGACTGCCCTTGGTAAGTTGCTTTGGGCCTTACACTTTTCTGTTTGTCCTTTTATTCTGAGTTTACCCTATGAGCCTTAACAATTACTAAAATGCAGCCCCCACTACAGAAAGTAACTAGAGAGTGGATTTTTATTTTGCAGTTGAATGGACACAGACAAGTTACCTAGATTGATCAAAAACACTGAGAAAGTCTCTTTTTAGGCAGTAATTCTGTGCATCAATATATTGGGTCTGGTAGTATAACCTAGAGGTTAGTGTAAGGAGCTGTGAGTGAGCTTGGTACATCCAGCAGACTGGGGTTTGATTCCCACAACCTCCACTTGTATACTGTGTGACTCTGAGCAAGTAACTTAACCTCCCCAGTGCCCCCAGATTGCCCCTCCGAACAGGCACTGGTGCCTAGTGGGCCTTACCTGGTCACCAAAGACTTAAAAAAATATAAATATATATATATATATATATATATATATATATATATATATATATATACACACACACACACACACACACACATATAAGCACACCTCATCACCAGTCCATCTCCACAGGATACTGAAGCATAAACAATCAGAGGCAATATTACCTTCTGGTGTCTTTCATTATGGCTTTGTGAGACCATATTAAAAAAAATTCCCCACACTGTATAAAAATCAGCATTCATATCGGCATCAGTTTTTGTGGGCACGAACCTTCATAGATTTGCACATCAGAGTACTTCCTTATAAACCCTCTCAAGCTCTCAAACTGCAGGTAAGTGGTGAGGAAGGAACGCAGAGGCACACATGACTACGGCTGCATAGCAGCACTTCTTAAATGATTTCCCTGATACTGAATACCCTACGTTACATAGATTCATTATGTTATTATTAATAACATGGTGTGCTTCTCAGCTTCTTTCCTGCAGTTTCCCTTTTGGACTTTCAGTTGCGCTCTCAGTGGAGACAATAACCCAAGAATTTAGGATTAGGAGCCTCTGGAAACATACTCATTATATGTTTATAATAATTGGGGACCATCTTTATCACGCTGCTTATCAAGGTTGTCAGATGCCATGATGACCTGGTATTATGTCATACCCGGTTATTAATCCTCCAATCAATGAGGCTGATCTCAGAAGGCAGGCATGGCCAGAAGAGGCAAACCAAACTCGAACAAAGACAGTCTACCTTTTGTTCTTTCCAGTGTGAGCTTCTCATTCATACACATTGCATGTATGGAATGTGCGAGTTATGTATATATTGTACATTTGTATATATAAGTAGAGTGTGTGTATATCTGATTTAGTTAGCCTCATATACTACAGTATGTATTAGCCTGTATTATGTATTAGTTAGTCTCTCATTTTTACATATTTTTGCTTGGACTAAGTGGACTATGTATATATATATATATATATATATATATATATTTAGTATTTTTTTATATTATGTATCAGTGTTCCCTACCTCCGCCATCCTTTTTTGGCTTCACTTCCTGTTTTGTACAATTTTTATTCCGCTGTCTGTTATTCCTTTTGTCTTTAGTTGTTTACGCAGGTCCATCTTGCATATGAAATTGTCTATCAATGATGTTTCGCCTGACAAAATAAAGCTTATTGATTGATTGGTCTCCCAATTCTGGGAGCTCCACATCTGCTGACCCCTGCAAGCAGTCCGGGTCATGAGGGAACCCCCTCCATCCCCCCCCCCACTGATGATCGCATCTGTCTAAGTTCTGGAAATCAAATCATGGCCTCCTCAACTCCCCTTCATTGTGTGTCAGGGATCAGACTACTCCTAGTCCTTCACTGATAGCCAGAGATCAAAACCAGTACTTGACTGAGGGCTCTAATCCTCCAACCCTACTCCACCTGGTTTCACCAGTCCCTGCCACCTGGCAACTTCCATCTCCAGGATATCCCAGTTGACGAGGTTCACAAGGCGCTCTCTGCGCTGAACATATTATCTAGCTGAGGGGACAACATCTCCCCTAAGTTCCTGAAAATAGGAGCCATCAACATTGTGGCTCCCATCTTTAACTGGTTCTTTACAAATGGCTCTTTCCCCAGTAAGTGGAAGCACATGCTTGTTATACCCATCCAGAAAGGAGGTCCTGCTGACACACTCTCAACTAAAAACCCACCTCCCTCCTACCAGTTCTCTCCAAGGTCTTTGAGAGGCTGGTGAGCAGGCAACTCATCGACTTCTACTCCGTCTTGGGCTTCCTGACCCACTACCAGTCTGGCTTCCACTCTAACCATTCCACCTCCACCTCCCTCCTCCGTATCGCCGATCCTGTTCATTCTAATGTGGACAAGGACATGGGCACTGGGGCCATCTTCATTCATATTGTCAAAGCATTTGACACTGTAGATCACAACATATGAGTGGAAAAACTGGCAGCCTCTTGCATCCCCCCCCACCCTTCACTAACATGGTTTAGATCCTACCTAACCAACCAAGCACAGCCAATCAAAATAGATGGAACCACATCCACCCCACTACCGGTCACCCTTGGGGTCTCCCAGGGCTCTGTTCTGGGACCCTTGTTGTTCGCAGTCTTCATAAATTATCTCCCTTTTGCCCTCTCCTCCTATGACGTACACATGTATGTGGATGATACAGTTGTTTATGCATCTGGAACTGCTGCCTCCTTCATTGAAGTACCCTTGTTAAAGGATTTCTCTGCTGTCCAAAACTGGTTTCAGGAAAATGTCTAGCAATGAATCAGAAAAAAACATAGCTCTTGACTCTCTTAACCTATGCACCACACATGGGAACACCTCAACTCGGTGTCCTTATACAAACAGCTAGGCATGCACCTCGACCAACTCCTCAATTACTCTAGACACATATCCCAAGTAACAACCAAGTGATGTACAAAACTTGGTGCCCTGTACAGGGTGAAAGTTGCCTTCAGCCACATATCAAGAAACTAGCGGCCGAGAGCTCTGTATTTATCCTGCTGGACTATGGTGACACTGTCAACAGTGACAACCTTTTCACACATGCACATTAAATTAGTTTGTTGAGAAACACAATCTAAAGGTGGCAGCATAAGCAAGCAATAACACACGATGAGGTGTGGGTTATCGCCTGATAAGAGCACGCCCAGGGGTGTACTAAGGCATGAGACGCTTGCGCCGAGTGCCTTATGTACCTGGGCGTGCTCTTATTAGGTGATAACCCACACCTCAGAGTGTGTTATTGTGCTTATAAAATGGGCTCCTGGTAAAGAAGTTATTTTGGAAAAAAAATGCAGTAAATATTTTCATAAAATAAATAAAAATATATCTGTAGAAAAGAGAAAAAGTAGTCCCTCTGTTTCATTGAAAATCACTGTCTGTGTCTATAGTAGCCACTCAGTGACTTTGTCTGCAGAAGCCACTCACAGAAACTGTTTATTTTTTTTATATTTTTCTTTCTTTTCAAACTTTTCGACAGTGTGAGTGCAAGGCACCAAGACCGAGTGTGTAAAAGTTGGGCTGACCTATTATGTGTGCTGTTTCTTGTGTACTGCCAAAGATGTAGAGAGGATTTCTAAGTATGGTTTCTTTTATTTAAGTTTTTTAAAATGCCTTCCTTTTTGCTTGACTTTAGTTTGGGATTTATGAGAAATGGCAGGCTGTCTGGGAGCGAGTGTGTCCTTTGATGGCCATCGTATTGTGCGTTTTTGGTTTTTTTTTCTAAAACAGCCAGTATGGTGCCATTAGTAAAGCAGCGTGGAGAACCGGGTCTGCTCTGTTTATGTGATTAAAGCCGATGGCATATGTGATGCCCTTGGTGAAGTACTGGTGAAGGACCGGTCTGTTTTTTTTTTTTTTTTGTAATAGTGAAAGCCAGAGCCTCTTTTGTAGGATCTGTAACGGAGGCGGATGTTAAGCAGGATTTGAGAGAGCTGCCTTGCGCTTCACGTTATTTAGTGATTTTTACTGCAGCACAGTTTTTTTTTAAGAAGAAAAGAAAGAAAACTGGCAAGGCAGTGTAAGCCGGTCGGGTTTGTGAAGGAGAGGGGGCTGGGAGACGGGAGCTCCATCACAGGGATGTCGCGCTGTGAGCTGTGCCAGCTTGTGTTTCTGTTTTCAGCTGGCTCAGCTCGCTGATTCTGTGGTGTTGTGGGGCTCGGGACTGGAGGGTAGTGCTGGTTGGCTACTAGCTCATCTGATAAGGACACGGCTCAGATGATGTAGTAGCCAATCAGATTGTTGGATTTTATTTGCCCATTTTATAAGTATATTTAAAAGGTCCCTATACATACTGAATGATGACTTCCGATCACTAAGGCTCCAATGACGTCATTGCGCAGTCAATTCCCGGCCATTTTAGGCATCTACTGGAGCAGGGCTTTTGAGTACATAGTTTAAACCTGATGAAACAATATTAAATCCCTGTTTTTCACCAAATGGAGCACATGCTACTGTAGGTAAGACTATAAGTTACAGTTCTATTGTTTCAGATTTCTCAGTTCATTTTGTGCTTTACCCTGTTTAGTTGTCCTTTAAGTAACAAAATATTACATGAAATTGTCCCTTATTATTTTAGTACATGAGGCTTTTTTGCCTTGTGAATGAGTTTTAGCACCTGACTGTGCAGTGCTAGAAATTTAATGCCAATGAAGGTTCTATATTTTCTCTTACCATTTTATAAATGTGGGTAATGAAGAGATCACAGAGCAGATCGGTACCCAGTTTTGTCACTAAGCTCATTTTGTGATCTTGGGCTAGTCAGAGCCTTATCTTTCCCACAATTATATCATTATATACTAAACAACAATTGCCTCCCTACCTTTAAAGTTTATCTAAAGCAGCGACTAGCTACTTCTGGCTCTTGTGCATGTAGTTCACTGCCTTGTTATGTCCTTTCTGTCTTAATCCTTGCCCTTCCTCCCTCTCATTCTCTCCTCCTACCGGTGATGAGAGTTGAGAATATGGTCAGCACTGATCCTTTTGCCAGCACTGTACCCTGGTTCTGCACTTACCTTGCATTTGTTCTCACTGGGACCCTCCCCTGCTCCCCCCTGCTGTTTCTGGCCCACCATACCATTGCCTCTGTGCACGCCGTACCTTGCACATCTTCTAGGTTTCAATCTGCTTCAATCCCCGCCCTTGTATACCTTTGCATTTACCCCCCCATCTCCCCCCAACCTGCTCCTCCTACAAGCTGCCACTTGTTATTTTTCACTGCCACACTACCTCCCCTTCTGCCCTCCCTCCGCTGCCCTCCTTTCTCCCAGCTGCCTGAAACCAATAGTTTCCCCATCACTGCATTTTCATTCCCCTTTCTCACCCTCCTCCCCTCGATCCCGCTGACAATGCCTACTCTGGCTGCCTTATCAGTGCTTTATCTTTAGGTTGCCTGTCACTCTCACCCCATGTTTCAGTTAACTTCTGTGTTGGTTGCACATGCTGCACCGTACCTCATTGTAGGATGTACCTGTACTACAAATCTGTCCTCAGGAATTATGTCTACTGCAACTGTATACCTGTACTAGCTGTGTCATTTGACTGTTACGTAAATTTTATTTTGTTATATAACCTCACCGTTTTGACGTGGCACTTTTGAAAAAGAGCTTGTATGCTCAAAGGTCTTTTCCGGACCAGGAAATAAATAAATACAAGGTTTTATTTAACTCTAAAAATAGATTAGCGCCTTGCTCATAAAAGTTCTAAAACATTGTGAAAATGCATAGCGCTTGCCTCACTGTGTTTAACAAACATGACACTTCTAGAAAACCTATATAGATGCTTTCTGTACGGTTAGTATTGTTCCAAGAAAAAACTGCAAATCAATTATTTAAAACCCTGAAATAAATATATATTTTTTTTACAAATCATTCTGAGCAAGTATGGCCTTTATGTGTTTCTCAGAAAGACCTTGTGTTAATAATAACCCATGACAGGGTATGGGGTTATAGGCATTTAATCCATGCCTGGGGTGCATTGTGAGGCATGAGCCCGCAGGCTGAGTGCCCTCACAGTGCCCCAGGTGTGGATTAAATGCCCATAACCCCATACCCTGGAGTGGGTTATTGCACTTCTAACATGTGTTATGTGCAGGATAGGGTAAAATCCCCCAGAAAGGTATTTCTCCCCAGTTTTAAGCCACCAAAGGTGCTGTATCCTGCTGCCTTGGAAAATACTCCCTAGGAAACAATGTATGCTGTACTGCCGTTAGTCACAGAGAAATGCCACAGACACACTGCTGACATGATCTGTGACATTTCTGATGCATAACATTGTGTGGGATAGTGCCTGTCAAGCTTGATTTCACTCTTCACCCCTCAATGCAAGACCTACACACTAACATGCAGCTTCCCCATGAGAAAGGACAGCTGTTGCTTAGTGTCTCTGGCTGCCTGTGGACCACTCTCTCTCTACTCACTTCAGCATTGTGCCTGCCACTGCTCACTGCCATCTTAGTCACCTTCTCTGTCTCTGTGGCTGGGGGTGGCTGACTGTGACTGATCTTCCTCTCTCTCTCTCTCATAATCTGTCTCACACTCTCTCTCTCGGTCTGTCTCGGTATCTCTCTCTCTCTCTGTCCATGCCCTGCTCTCCTGTGCAGATGTCCTGCTGTACATGGGTTACACTGCTGTGTGCTTGTCAGGGTGACTGCTCTGAAATGCCATATCTCTCTGTCCCAGGCTGACAGTAGTGAGGGGACAGTGTGTCTTGTCATTGCTGCGGGGGGGGGGGACAGGAATCTGGCTGCAAGACACGGAATTCACTGTCTGACACTGGTTCTGCTCACTGTCTACACTGTGTTGAGCTCACTGTCAGCTTCAGCTACCTGTGGCACTTCACAGGAATCAAGATAATTGTTCTATGGCATGGAACTGGAACCACCAACAGTGGCGCAGTACATTTCAATTTGGCACATCTGCTCCTGCGTTTCAAGGATATAGCAATGAACGGCATTGCAAGCCTGCAGGACTGCAGTATCAGTCCCGCCCCCACCCCTGCCACAAATGCTCTCACTCTTGGTGTCACTCTGTCACTGTTACTTCTACCAGTAATACTTAAAGACTTGGAAATGTGAGACACAGCAGTAGGACACATGCCTTCCTAAATGAAATGTGCTGTCTCTTATTAGCTCGACGTGGGATGGGAGTGCTTCCCATGGAGTTCAGCAAAAACCAACAATGATGCCACTACAGCTTCCCAGGGAGTTAAATACAATAAAACCAACACTCAGAAATACATACAGAAACAGTCACTTCACGATTCCCCATTATCCCCCATTCCCCCATAACTGCACTGCTGCTGTCACTCAGTTCACCACTCCCAATGGCTGTCTTTTACTTCTCATTCCTGCACCTCATAACAAGAGCTGCTCTGCCCAGCAGACCCACTCACACCAACTGTGAATTAAATCCCTCAACTGTGTATTTATAGGCATTTAATCCACAATCAGCTGATGGTGTCTGACCAATTGGATTCCTTCTTTTTGCAAACCCTTGTTATAATGTATGTTACTGTGTTGCAGTTTATCCAGCTGTAGTAGGATAGCTCAGCTGAGATGCAACATCTTGTTCTCTGTCAGGGTCCTCATCAGGACTAAAAGTGTGCCAAAAAAACTGCCTTGTATGTTGGGGTCACAAGTATGGGAAGAGGGATGGAAGGACTTCTGTTGAAGAGAAAACAGTCCTTCGGTTCAGCTCACTTACCAAGTTACCAAAAACATAAATAAATACATGCATAAATAAACTGAAGTTCTTTTATGCATCTTAAAACAGAATTTTTATTTTCATCCATGATCTATTTTGCATTACAAAAAAATAAACTCAGGCCCGTAGCTATTGTACGATATTGAGGGGCAAAGGAAGCGCCATATGGAGGTGGGGAAGGAACTTAAAACAGTAAAAAAAAAAAGATGATGAAAAAGGAAAAAAAGAAACTCTTTGTACCCCATACCTCTGTATAATACCCTCTTGAAGTCATGGTAAGGGGAAACAAATGTGGGGTGATTGCCCTGTCTTGCAAACCTGTGAGAAGCCCCCTCAAATCAGTCAAAAAAGAAGGATTCTTGGATTGACTAATTCTAATCCAGTAGGACTTTTAAGGAATTTAGACGTTTCTGATTCTGAATTTGATTCCTATTCCAATTTGAAAAGGACCTTGGAACAAGATTCAGAATTGGATTTGGAATCCTTATTCCTAAATTCCTATGTAAAAACAAGTTTTAGTCTTTAATTTTGGTATCAGGATTTTTTTCGGATTGCTGTTCCGAGAATCTTAATTTTAGAATCAAACAAATCTGATTCAGTGACTTGAAATCAATGAAATCCTACTCAGAATCATTTTGCCAGGTCTGAGGCCCTCCCAGACTGAACATACTTCAATCCGTGGTCCATGCTCTGCCTAATGTTACAGCTGGGAGTGACTGACACACAGGCTGGTCATGGGACAGTCTTACAGTCACACAGGGAGCCAGAGGCTGTGGCAGGATGTTACCTGTGATCTGTTTCACAGTGCTGTGCTCCAGTCTCTTGACTACACTACCCTAATGAGCCTACAGTGTCAAAAGAGAAATTTTGGCAAAACATGATTTTTACATACAGTTCAATATAGATGTGAAGTATTTTCTGTATGGTGTTTTCCCTTCGATACTGTCTCACACAGAAGGCTGGTTAACAAGATGAGTAGTCTGGGCATGGGGCATAAGGTGATACATTGGGTTAGAAACTGGCTGACAGACAGAAGGCAGAGGGTGGTGGTAAATGGGATCCAGTCTGGGAGAGAAGGGTGACCAGTGGAGTGCCACAAGGATCAGTACTGGGACCAGTCCTGTTCAATGTCTTCATTGGTGACATTGCAGAAGGGCTGGAAAGAAAGGTATGCCTATTTGTAGTTGACATCAAGATCTGCAACAGGGTGGATACTCCAGAAGGGATGCAGATAATGAAGAGGGACCTGGAGAAGCTTGAAAGGTGGTCAGAGGTGTGGCAACTGAGGTTCAGTGCAAAAAAGTGCAAGATAATGCACCTGGGTAGGGGGAACCCTGAGGAGGCCTACAGAATAGGGGGGAGGTGCTGACCATCCCCAAAGAGGAGAGGGACCTAGGGGTTATCATATCTGATGACCTGAAGGTATCAAAGCAGTGTGCAAAGGCTGCAGGGAGGGCCAGTAGCATGCTGGGGTGCATAAGCAGAGGTATTACTAGTAGGAGGCAGGAAGTAGTGATGCCATTGTATAAAATACTAGTAAGCCCTCACTTGGAGTAATGTGTGCAGCACTAGAGACCACACATGCGCAAGGACATAAACTTGGTGGAGGCTGTCCAGACAAGGGTGACAAAGATAGTGTATGGTTTGTACCACAAAACATATGAGGAGAGGCTAAGAGACCTCAATATGTACTCACTGGAGGAGAGAAAGGGATGACATGATAGAAACTTTTAAGTACCTCAAGGGCATAAACAAGGCACAATTGGGAGATCATTTCCAATGTAGAAAAGATACCAGAACAAGGGGGCACGATATGAAATTGGGGGGGGGGGGATTAAGAGGTAACTTGAGGAAGTTTCTCTACATGGAGAGGGTGGTGAACGCTTGGAATGGTCTGCCACAAGAGGTGGTAGGGGCAAGCACAGTGGAGGGGTTTAAACATGCCTGGGACAAGCACAGGGAAACCTTGGGTGGGAAGAGAGTGATGAAAAGCCATTGACCACTTAGGATGAGTGGATGCATACATGTATAGGGCCTATGGGCAGACAGGATGGGTCTAGTAGTCCTTATCTGCCAACGATTTCTATGTTTCTCTATTATATATCACTTGCGTGATTTCAGCCAATCAGGACACAGAGCAACTGTATCTCGTATCCTGTATACAGTGTCCTCTAGTGCAGGAACATTAGGAGTGGCCCATTCCACTTCAGAGCTAAGGGGGAGGATGGGCATCATGTAACTTTTGAAATAAAGAAAAGGCTGGAAAAACGTATCATAAATGACTCCCGCTAATGTACATGATTTATAATAAGTTCATAGGGCTTGGTGTGGTATCTTTTGTTGTATAAGAGAGGCCCTCCCCTGGGTGTCTTATGATATGGGAGACTCCTCTTCTGAGGCTTGGGCAGCCAGACCACTTAGCTTTGTGCTTTGCAGTCCTCTTGCCCAAACCTCACACTCGGAGTCTGTTATACTACAAGGGACGCCCCGCACATCTTGACAGGGAGACCACTTGATTACTGTCCCCTACGCGTCATCTGGTCTGGCTACTAGTCAACACCTGACACTGCAATCCTCCACTTGTGACATCACAGTTATTGCCATAGCAACATATTGTGATGTCACAAGTTGAGGATTATGATGTCAGGTGTAGACAAAAAGCAGAGCGGATGATGTCTTAAGGGGCAGTGATGCTGGATGGTGTCAAGTTGATATACAAAAAAAATAATAAAGAGAAAGCTACATAGAGAAAATGTGAGCCGAAATATTACCTAACCTGTGCATTGTGCTGCTGCTTAGAAGACTGAGGTTCATTATTTTGGCCCCACAATCCCACACTGAGGCCAGCTGCTTCATGGCGTGTCATGGGGGTAAGGCTCTTGCTTCCCAGTACCCACTGTAGGCCAGTAACCGAATGGCATTGGCATCAGTGGCTAAGGCATCCACTTGCCCCACCCTCCTGGCCAGGACAAGGGTATAGCCCAAGTGTGGGCGGGGGTGAGGGAGGTAGGGAGGGATGGGGATACAAAGAAAACAAAATGAAAAAAAAAATGATGTTGCATCTCAGCAGGGCTATTCTAAATAAATAAATTCCAATAAATTGTCAGGTTGGAAATAAAACAAGGTTCATCACTGCATGTACTGCATGATTTTCTTTAGATGTCTTAACTGCATCTGCATCAGAGAAGTGGGAGTACTTTATGGGCTGGAGTCATATTTAGCAGCTGGGGGTAAAGGATGCCCAGAAATTACCAGCAAGAAAGATTTGTGCTTTTATGCAGTCTAATTTAGACATCAAAACAGCGCTCCAATCTCGTTAATAGCTTCGCCTGTCACAGAGCTGTTTTGGTAGACACAGAGAGAGAACGAGAAGGAGGGAGAGAGATGAAGACGAGAAGTCCTCTCTATGCTAAAATAAATGGATTAGAAAAATGTGACATTTGTTCAAATATACTTCAAGGTCTTAATCATAAATTGAAACCTTGTTACGATAGAGCCTCACTAATGCATTATTTCTGTGCCAGTGGTAGAAAAAGCGAAAGAAAAAAAAAAAAAAAAGAAAAAGGAAACAGAAATGCAGGTTTACTTTAAATTCAGAAGAAATTATTTGAACTTTTTTTTGGGGAGGGGCTGCCTCTTCCCACATCCCATTTGAGCATGCGCCATGTTGGTATCTTGGGGGGCATTGCCAGCCGACACATGGTCACCCATGGTCAGTCAGTGCATCACACATCCACCAAGGCCCACTGTCTTAGTAGCACATTGCTTAACTCTCCTCCAGAAGGAGCACATTCCTGCGGGTGCTCTGTCGCCATCCCTGCCGGCCTCTGTTCTTGAACCTGGGTCACCAGCAGCCAGATTGGTCCCCCCACTGTTCAGCGCTGCAGAGCTGACTATCCTTGTTTTTGTTTTGTTTAACTTTCTGTTTATGCCCCCATCCTATCTCCTGCACCCCCTTTCCCTCAGGAGCTCCCATGGCACACCTGACCTCCCTACACTCCTTACTTACAGTTGTCATCTGCCACAGAACCTTGGTTCTTCCCTGAGGGGGTGGGGTAGGAGAGATTCACCCCTGAATCTTTTATGTTTTGATAGGAGGTGCTGAGGTAGTGGTATGGGGCCCAGATACACCGGACCCTGTCCTCGCAGGTTCCAGGACTATTTTCTTGCCATTTTCTCCCGGCCTACTGGGGGCCACATTGCATGAAGCAGATACGATGACAAGCCAATCATGTGTCTGGCTGCTATTCTCCCTCCCACTCTGCTTTCTACTGTGCTACCAGCTGTGGTTACCCAGGTGACAGTACTACAGTGAAGGCATCGACCCTTCCTCTCCGCAGGAGGAGAACTTCTTCTGGGATACTCAATCCCCCTTCCCTGGCCCTCCGATGACTCTAACTCATTCTTGAACCCAGGTCACCGTACCACTGCACTGATTCACCAGCTTGGCAATCCTCCTTTTTAAAGAACAGAATGTTTTGAAATTCAGTTTTTGACTGTTATGTAATTGGGCTCTCTTGCTGTTAACTGTAACTTTTTTTTTACCTGTAAGTAGAGCGCCTCCTTAAAATGCACATCTTGAACTACCTTATGGTCTGTCACCAAGCTCATTCTCTTACCGCTGTGGCAGATTCTGTCCACACCCCTAGCTCAGGGACGACACACATCAGGTGGCGGAGGGAGGAGATCATGAGCATCCATTTCAGGAAGAACTGGTGGATCCTGCTGCTCCCCAGTGGCATGGTGTGGGGGGTCATATGAGCAGGAATATGCCATTGATTCTGGAGCAGGACTGCTATTAAAACACGGGGGGAGCAGATGCTCAGTGCTTCATACGGAGGGCTGCTGTGTGGTTTATGGGCTTGGTCTCAGCCCACTCCAGCTGAACTGTAGGCCTCTACTATATGCCACACTCCAGCAAGTGGAAGGAGGAAAATGGGTGGGTTCTAGATAGATACCACCATGCTCCTCTGGCCAATTGTGGTGCTTGGATCACCGTTCCCCTTGCTTCCCAAGAGAACAAAAAGACACGCCCACCCAAGGAAACCAAAGCAACAGTAAGACACAAACGCTTTCAATAAAGTTAATGGTACAAAAAAAGAAAGAAAATAATAAACTGTACAAGGAACACAGAAAAAAAAAACATCTGATGCCCCAGCACTTCGACCAGTACTTCCTTCTGGCTGAAATTCCTTCCCTGTAAGCTGCCCCTCAGATAGAGTGGAAAGTCCGGAGTAGGCAGGGAGCAGTGAGTACCAAAGTGTGAGGCAGGCAGGAAGCAATGGGTGTTGAAATCTGGGGCAGGCAATGATCATTGGGTACCGAAGTGTAGAGCAGGCAAGGAGCAATGCGTGCTGAAATCTGGAGTAGGCAGTGATCAATGGGTACCGATGTCTGGAGCAGGCAAGGAGCAATGCATATTGAAATCTGAGGCAGGAAATGATCAACACATATCGAAATCTGGGGCAGGCAATGCTCAATGGGTACCTGGGGTTAGTGGCATCCATTCCGGACTGGTGGAGAATAGTCCTAGAGAATGGGCTGATGGGGTGCTTGGCTCCTCACCCCCATGAAACGCAGATACAGATAGAAAATGCACCTTTTGTTTTTCTTAGAAAGTGGTTTTCAAGCAAAGATAAGTATTTATTTACTTACAACAAAAAAGCCTGTAGCATTGTTTCTAAGCCAACACTGCATTTCAGAAGGGGTAACAAGTCCTGATTCCATGAAAAGAGTAGTGCAGCATCTTTTCCATGACAAGAAATTAATGCGGAATCTTATCGATATGTTCATTTACGTGTTTACTCCAATATGCAACAAGAACTCCAGCACAATAAGAGATGTTACAGCACATTAGTTCTTAACTTTTAATAATTGTTTTATCCAGTGTTGAACAGCTTTAAATATCTTATCTGTAGGCTGCAACTGTACACTTGTTATGCTTCCAGTTTGAACATTATGTTACTAATCCTTTTGGAGACCTATGGTAAACTCTGCATGTGTGTATGTACTTGCTTCTGGAATGTAGCTCATTGTTATATTACAAAAATGAAAATTCTGAATAAAAACATTTATGACACAAAAAAATTTATGCAAAACATAGTTTTTTTTTACATTAATGTTTACTAAGGTACAGATACACATGAATGGATTTAACGTATGAATATAATTTGTACAAAACTGGAATGTTATAAACAGCTATAATATTAGCACATATTTATTTATGTATTTATTTAACATACTTTAGGATTACAACCTTTGAGCCAGGGACTCATTTACAAAGGCTCAGCGTCAGAAAAAACAAATACAAACACTTAATACATATAGACATAGAATGGCAGCTAAAGGTTACAGTTTTTTCAGTTATACAATATTGCAGAATCAAGATCAGCTATACATTGCATTGAACGTGTTACCGAGAGCTGTATTTTACAGTTTTCAAGAGAACAATAAGTTTGCTGATAGAGGGAAGGAGTAACAGGTTTGATATTTACAGCAAAGTAGATAATTAGACAGATATCTTGTGAGTGCAGCCAAAGGAGGCATTGTTAATAGGTAATGTTTAGTAGCCCTATCGGTAGGAACTCAGTGGCGGGGTGGTCCCGTAAGATGATAGATAGATGACCCGATGATATTGCTGGACCCACTTTAAATTGGCAGTGCCTCTGCGGAAAAAAAAGAAGCAATTATTCACTGCAAAGTCTGGTGACATATATGTTTGCTATATTCAGGGCCCCTAGTTCTCTGCAGAGCTCCAGTCCTTATCTTTGCACCCTACTGCAGGACTCCTTAACATCTGTGGCAGAAGTGTTTAACATCTGTGGCAGTTTCTGTTGAGTAGTTGACATAGATGCTATGTGATGTCATAAATGACATCAGATGTTGAGCATGGAGGGGAGAGGATTCAAGAAAAACTTAATAGATAAAGACAGAAATGAATTGAAAAAAGTATTTAACACATAAAGTATGTAGCAAGATTCAAATACTGTGACCACAGGGCCCAGGGAATTCTAGAGGTCCTATGGTTCATATTTATTTCTTTAGAAAAAAAATATCTTTTCTGGGGGGAAAAGTGACTCTTAGTGTTTGGTGGACTAATTCTTGTTTGTTTTTTATACTTTCTATATATTTGGCCCCATTTCTCTCTTGCCTACCACCAGGTCCTCCTTCTCCATGTAAGGCATGAAGCATATGTTGAGTGCCTTCAACCACTAGAGAGGTACACATATCTGCAAACCTGGACACCTTGAGGGTGTTATTCCACTTATAAAATGTGTCCTAAAGTGATTCATGAAGTGTAAACAGTTATTTAGTTCAGAACTGTCCATGTATTAGGGCAGAGTGAAATTTACCTTCTGCCGGCATAATTCTGGTAACATTACGATTTAGCTTTCGCAAAATTTCATGAAATTTCCATGAACATTTTGCAAAATGTCACCAAATTTATGATTTCAGTTATTTCTAATTTAAATCCTATTTGTCCAAATTGCACCAAATTTGGTATGACGATGTTCCCAATGTCCATATAGAAGTGTACCAGGTTTGGGATCTCTATTTTAAAAGGTGACTGAGTTATAATCCTCCAAACTTTCAGAAATTAAAAAAACAAATTACATTTTGCAGTTGTGTAAACTGCAAAATGTTAAGCCCCTGTAACTTTAAAACTAGAGAAGAGAATATCACCAGTGTTGTTGGGTTCATTGACCGCAAATATTAGGCATTGACGCCAGTCACATGATGCAGCAGCAGAGCATCGTGTTGCCATGCTGATGACGTGGGTTCGGAAGCGAGCCTGGGAAGTCATGATGGAAGGCAGGTCATGACCAAGACAGTAAAAATCCCAAAGAAAGGTGTGTACAGTGGTATTAGAACCCAGTGCTCTTCTGGGGTTGCTAGTTCCTCACTCGAGATAACACTGTCCAGAAATTTGCAGAACACTCACCAGACGTAACCCAGTAGGACCTACACAAATGAAAGGAGGGCTACTCCGACTCATCAGGGTTTCCAAACATTTATTTACTGTTGGTCTCAAAATAAAAGACAAAGTATGTACTGATTGCCACACAAACACCCACCTGGATTTGCACTACTTTTGCACGTTTATTCGTTTTTTGTTTTTTTTTTGGCTGAGTGCTGCCATTTTTTTGTTTTTCAAAGTTCTTTGGTATGGCACCTCTCTTGTTTCGTGAGCGCATGGTGTTTGTGTTGTACTACCTTGTTCATGCAATTGGGTCCCAAAAAGGCAATGTTGACAGTTTGGTGGAAAAATGTTGAAAAACAGCAAAGTTATGAGTGAATGTTGAAATATTTCAACCCTCTACTCATACCGTGGACATTTCACTAAATGTTATCTCCAGATTTTCAACATAGTCTTCTTATTGCTCCATTTCATAAACCTGGTGGGTGAACATTTTCAAAACTCCTGAAATTGGTTTTGTGGAGTGACTGCAAAATCATCTTTTAGGCTGGATATGAAACATTTTGCCTACCTTGTTCATGAGGTTAGGCCCCCAAAAAGCTATGTTGAAAATGTGAAAAAATATTAACAAACGACAAAGTTAGATACATTAAAAATATATTGAATGCACATGCCTTGTTTCTTCAGTTCAAGGTGGTTGTTGAAAAGACAAGAATGTGTTTTATAGCAGAGTGACAGTGTACCATTTCGAGTTGAGCGAGGGTGTGTAAGCAGTGGGTGCTAAGTTGGAGCTCAGGGTAGGGTGGGTGGCAGGTTGAGGGTTAGGATCAGCATTAAAAGATATCAGTGAACAGTTTTCTGCTTTTCAGTGCAAAACTACAAAAAAAAAAAAGACCATGAGGGACAGTTTTTTTTCTTACAGCAAGGGTGGCACTGGGGATTGTGCACCCACTGTCACAGCATCTTGGGTGGGCATGCTGGTGAACGCACATTTTAAGGGGTGCACTATATTGGTGGGGGGATTACATGAAAGAAACCTTTCACAGTGGGTCTCGGCCTGGTGGGGGTAATTGATAACATATTCCGAGTCAGTGGCACAGATGTTTGGTGGCACCAGGGGTAGACATCCCAGTGTCTGCATATTTTAAGGGTGTTGAGGTGTATTACATGAGGTGGGGTTATTTCATGAAAGATGGACTCAGTTGGAAATGCACTGGAAGACATCCAAGCAGGCTGATACTGATGCCACTAATCTGGCTGCTGGGCAGTGTCTGGTAGGTGAAAGGATGCAGCTGCCATAGGCGTGGCTGCCTCCTTTCAACTACACAAAGTTTCCACCCATCAACCAGCAGAACAGCATCATAATTAGCCTTGCTTATCATTGGCCTGTCACTGCTGAGTCTCCTGTAACCTGAGCTGCTTTGAACAGACAGTGATACACCGCTGAAGACCGCTAACGTGAAAATATATTTGCTGCGCATCTGCGCAAGCAAACATAAATAGACACTGCTTTCAGACCTTATACAACAGTGTCTGTTAGAATACAGATGGAAACCTTGGGGTAGCCATATATAAAGGAGCACTCCTTTAAATATTTCATATGTAAAAAAATTCACAATAGACTCAAACATCAGGGAGGGGCATGTTAAAAGACAGAGAAAAGGGTGATCTGACATGTTATAGGTATTTGGTACAGGCCCAAAAGCAGCCCAAGTGCTATTCAGGTAACCCAGATTTAGAAGTGAATCTGAGACAATGGCCATCGGGTGGCAAAGATTGACAAGTACTGACGGTGCATCCCTGATCGGGTGGGAGGCATCATACTTCTGCCACATCAGCAGCACCAGTGGTTGGACCCTCAAGGGATTACTGTCTTGCCACAGCAGGGGAAGCAGTATGCTGCTGATGTCCTCTGCTGACTCTGCATGTGATGCTATGGTGTTTGGTGGTTGCTGGTAGGGACTGAAGGAGAAAATACAGAGTAAAACCCTCAGAACAGTTTCCAGTACTCTCTGGCCATGTACTGTGATGAGGATATGGGCCAGAGGGGCAGATGTGACAGGGCTGACAGGCCACCAATGAAATACCGTGTGAGGATTGGGCAGATGGTGGTGGAGAAAAAATCTGGATAAAAAAGGTATGGAAGCCATCCCAAAGGGTGAGCAGCAGCCACGTGCTGCGTCGCCTTGCAGACAACCCAGGTTTGGGAGCAGGGTGCAACAAATCAGGTAGCCAGGTGACCAATGTCCACTAAACAATTTGGCTACCAGATTTTGAAAGTTAATGACCAACTGCCTACTTGTCTACAAAGTGGTTTTTGAGCTTTTAGAAATGATGGCCACTAAAAATATTGATGTGGCTAACAGATTTTGAAAGTAAGTGGTCAGACTGACTTTTAAGTCACAAACTGATTTGTCCCACCAGGGTTCGGGAGTGAATGTGAGTTGTCACATTGAAAGGCAGGCCAGGCTGGGCCAGCTGCTGCACTGCAGTGAACCTTGGTCAGGGCACAGTCAGTGGCAAACTCCGGCACCATGGCAACCCGTGTGGCAGGACCAGGGAGCTTGCATGGGTGAAGCCACCAGGAGAGCTGCCCTAATGTTGCGGAAAGTGGGAGGAACGATATGATCCTCTGAGATCTCCTGGGTCATAGTACTTGATGGTACTGGCTTCTAGCCCTCGCTGTGTGCAGCCTTAGGGGGGAGGATGCCCCTCTCCGAAGTCCCTTCCACGGAGCGGAAAGTTGTGGGGGTATCCGGTGAGTTACTGGGGCTGGGGGAAGAGGATGCAGGCCTGAGCAGGGTATATCCCCATATATGACAGATGTGGACAGGGAGAGAAACCTTTACAGAAGAAAATAAAAGTACAGCCACAAAATTGTTACTGTAATATGCATTACTGCTTTAACACGTGAGAGCTGTGACTGAATGCAAGTAACATGGCCACAGAGCCTGTTCTTATTGAAAATAAAGCTCTTTTGCATTGGCGGTATTAGTCCTACATTTTTATTAACAGAATAGACAGATGATAATTACTTTTTATGTAGGAAGGCTTTTTGGAGTGTATCAGAAAATGTATTCAAATCTGCTGGGTACGCTGTAGGGTTCAGGGTTCATGCAGTTTACTTTAGAGCTCATGGTAACCTATTGCCCGCCTAACAGAAAAGAAAAAATAACAATCATAATGGAAATTGAAATCTGCTAGTACAACATTAGTAATGTTGTGGTTGGGACACCAGGGGGTAAAGTATTTCACAAATGATATATTCCATGCTGAATGAAGTCTATGACAGCATATGTTTTTAAAATTATTGGGCAGATTGGAGAAGACCTTTGCATTTATAGAGAGGTGTTTTTATTCTGAATATTTTTATGATTATTTTTCCTTCGGGTAGGGTGTGTGTATGTGCATGTGTGAAACAGTAGCCAAGGGACATTCTTTAATCCAAACCAAGATTTCAGAAAGTCCACATGAGACTCATTTTCTAGAAGTTAATAAAGTCCGTCAAATATATTTGGATTACTTGAAATAAAAATAAATATATGCCTCTGCGGCAATCTGTGGCAAAGTATTTGCTGTGTGTGTGTGCAGAGCAGGAATGAGTATCTCATTAAACAGAGTTATGGAGTCATTGACTCAGACTTCTGATTGGTTCTTTCTTCTCATTCTGACCCCTGCATTACATAGAAACATACAGAAACATAGACAGTGATGGCAAAAAAAAAGACCACTGGTCCATCCAGTCTGCCCATAAACCCTAACAAACCCGGGGACCTATTGTCCACACAGGGTTCTAACCCACACTATCCACCACCATGCTCCCCGCCCTACCGCTACCACCCTGGACAACCAGCAAGTCCTTCACTCTGTCCCAGCTGTGTTTGAAACCATTGCTAGTTTTGGTGCCCACCACCTAGGCTGACACACTGTCCCATGGTTCCACCACCATTTCTGTCAAATAAAATGTTCTCACTTTCTACCTGAACCTCCCCTCCCCATTAGGTTCCATTCATGCCCCCGTGTTTTTGGTCCACTACTTATTCTAAATAGTTCCTCACAGTTTACCTTGTTCATTTCTTTCAGGAACTTGAAGTTCGCTATCATATCTCCCCTCTCTAATCTAACCTCCAGCAAGTACATGTTCAGTACCTTCAGCTGATCTCATAAGATCTGCCTTGCTGGCCTTGAATCATTTTGGTCACCCTACTTTGCACTGTCTCCAGCCTGTCCTTATCTTTCTTCATGTGAGGACTCCAGAACTGGGCACAGTATGCCAGGTGGGGCCTCACCAGTGATCTATAGAGAGGTACCTCCTCCCTTCTGTTGTCAATACCCCTTCCTATACACCCCAGCATCCTGTTTGCCTCACTGTACGCCTTGTTACACTGGTTTGACTGTTTGAGGGAGTCACTGATTATGACCCCTAGGTCTCTTTCCTCAGAGGTCATGCCCAGCTTTACCCCAACCTCCCATCCAGTACTCTGTCCTGGGATTCTTATTTCCTATATGCATCACATTGAACTTTTTGGCACTGAATTTCAACTGCCAAACCTTTGACCACCTCTCTAGCTCTTGCAAGTCCCTCTGCATCTCCCAAATCCCCTCCTCACTGTCTATCCTGCCACAGAGCTTAGTGTCATCTGCAAAGAGATGCATCTTGCTCCGGATTCCTTCTCCCATGTTGCTAATAAATATATTGAAAAGGTTTAGACTCAGGACTGATCCTTGTGGCTCCACCTGCTGACCATCCTCTCTTCAGATTTGACTCTGTTAACCACACAGCCCTCTGCTGTCTCCCTTCCAACAAGTTTCTCACCCATCTGTGTCTTTCGCTGTACCCAGATCCTAGCTTCTTCAGCAACTTTCTGTGAGGCACTGAGTCAACAGTCTTGCTGAAATCAAAGTAGAGTAAATCCACAGCATGGCCCTTATCCACTACCCTTGTTACCCAGTCAAAGAATACTATTAGGTTGATCTGACAAGACCTCCCTGCCACAAACCCATGCTGTTTACTATCTTGGAGTGCATTGCTCTTCTGGTACTTTACAGGGTCCTCTCTGACTAGTGTCTCCATCATTTTACCCACAATAGATAGGTCTGTAGTTACCTGGTTGCTCCGTGTCCCACCCCATGGGTCGGGACTGCATCTGCTACCCTCCAGTCTTTTGGAACTACCCCTTCTGAATTGAACGATTGATAAGCCCCACCAGTGATTCTGCTAGTTCCATTGCCAGGTTCCACTGCCAGTTCCTTGAGCACCCTCAGAAGCATCCCACCCCGGGGCCTTATCTGTCTTGAGGGCTGCTAGCCCTTTCCAAACCCTTTCAGTGGTAAATACTTGCTGCCTCATCTCAGGGATCCCCCTCACAGCTGCCTTAATGCCAGTCTCTGGCAGAAACCCTCTGTCTTCACTTGTGAATACAGAGCAGAAGTAGTTAAGAATGACTGCTTTTTGCCTGTCCCTTCCCCTTCAACTACCCAACCTCCCTCTGTTAGCCTAACAATTCCTCCTCCCCTTCATTCTTTTTTCCATAATATATCTGAAGAACTGTGTTTCACCACCCTTGACCTCCTCTGCAATACACAGCTCAGTGTCTACCTTTCCTTCTCCGATCGCCCTTTTGGTTTCCTTGTTTTCATGTGGTATCTCCCCAGTCTTCCTTCCCTCGTTGTTCCTTGTACCTGGTGAAGGAATTCTTTTGGCTTTCACTGCTTCCCTGACCTTTCCAGAGAATCATTTGGTCTCTTGTACCTTTTCTTTTGATTACTGTTCTCATGCAAGACTTTGTTGCCTCGAGAATGGCCCTCATCTGGTTTATTTATTTATTTATTCAGCGCTTAACCAGGAAAGCATACTGAGCATGCTAAATGCTCGATTCCAGATGCGTCTGGGAGGGGGAACATACACAATAGCTGAAAAGCATAGCTGATTCCCCCCATCATCCCTCTACATCCCTGTTGCTGTCCACTCTAACTTGTTCCAGACTTGCTCCCTCATCCGGCTGAAGTCTGCCCTTCTGAAATCTAGGACTTCAGCCTTTGATGAGGGCTTACTTGTCCCAAGGGCGAGGTCAAACCATACAGAGTTATGGTCGTTGGACCCTAGTGGCTCCCCTGCCTTCTCTCCTCCTACCACTTAAGAGAGCACCACATTGAGAATGGCAGTGGGTTTCTTAACTAGCTGCACCAGCAGGCAGTCCTGCAATGCATCCAGTAGGCCTGACTTCTGGAGCTCCTAGCAGCTGGAATGACTGGATCGTTATCTGGCAGGTTTAGATCTTCCACCACCACCACCACCTCCCCTTTTGCCAATTGCCACTCCCCTTTCTAGTTCTGCCCCTAGCTCCTTATCGCACTCTTCCAGCTGTCCTGGAGGTCTATAGATCACCCCATTCATAGTTTCTTGTCTGAAGCCACGATGAGCTGAACCCACAGCGATTCTGTTTCCCCATTATGTCCCCATGTATTTTCAACCTTCACAGTATCTGTGCCGTCTCTGGCATATAGGGCTATGCCTCATCTTTTACCTTTTCTTCTGTCCTGTCTAAACATGATGCAACCTGGGACTGTCAGGTCACAATCATTATTCACTGTGGCGCAGGTTTCTGAGATGGCTACTTGGTCCATCGCAGTGTCTGCCACCATTGCCTGGAGCTCACTCATTTTATTTCCCAGACTCCTGATATTAAAGCAGACCCCTTCCATTTTTCTCCTGATTCCTCTTGCTTTATCCTGTTCCTACCCTCTTCTTCCCTAGTCTCTTTAATTTTTTCATGCTGAATGGCACGGAGTCATAATATCGTGTCAAAACCAATCACAACGATGTCACGATAGAAAACAGCGTATGCAAAATAAGGTCTGGTAAATATGTTGACCTAATACAATGTGCACACTGTTAAAAAACAATAGGAACATTTGTTTATGGGGCTTTGCCCACAACCCCCAAACTAATATAACTAACCTCGAGGGGTGTGGACTGAGGGAAAGGAATACTTGGAGTGGGGGCACTTAGTATTTTTTTCAGTAGAACACACCAAAAAAAAAATCTTATAGGATGGGGAATCAAACCTCAATCCGTGGGACACTACTACACGAGGGGCATGTACCTTAGCCACTCCACCACAAGAGTGGCTCAACCAAGCACAGCACCTATGTCCTCTTCAGACCTTCCTCCAGTTTGTAGAGTGCGACAGTCGTAGCGGTAGTGTTTTACTGCTATTATACCCCTGTTTCTGTAATGCATTTCGCACTATATACCACGCGGTTTTTCATGCACTGTTTCGACTGCACTATATTGATCCGGTACCTGTTGAATGTAGGCTTTGTCAGCCCTCCCTCATTGGCCTCTTCCCTTAACCTAATGTGAACTTCAACTGTACTGTTACCCACCTTGCTGCTACTAATCCCCTGTTTTGGGGAACCCTAGCTAGATTCCCCACCTGCTCTCCCTTCTTAGTGGTTCTCCTAGCCTTCGTCTTCCCCACAGTCAGTTTAACTGTCCAATGTAAACATCAAACTTCTGCCCCATAGCACTGCCCCCTCTCTCATTAGGTGAAGACCATCACCCATGAAGAGTCTCCTGTCCTAGAAGCCCCTCCAGTTCCCCACAAAGTGGTACTCCTCCTCCTGACCCCATCCCTTTAACAACCCATTAATTAGTCCCCCACAAAGTGATACGCCTCCTCCTGACATCATCCCTTTAACAACCTATTAAACTCCTTAGTCTGTTCCTTCCTTACGTTATCTTACAAATACATTTCTTTTTCTTTTAATTTGCTTACCTAGGATAGCCAAGCAGATATGCAGCATCTCATTATCAATGGGGTCCTGTTTACACATAGCTTTATAGCTGGGAGGAACTGTAGAACAGAGATAGGTCATGTGACTTACTCTTGGTTGCACAGTGCACCACTGGCTGTGGTGGGACTTGAACCTGAGGTCCCCTGTTTCACAGTTTAGTGTCCAAACCACTAGACTACATTTCTTTCAGTATTCATTTAGCATCTAGTGCAGGGTGAGACATTTATTTCACTGACCTACGAACCCTGAGGAGCCTTGCTTTATTTTGCCTTCCACTAGCCTCCAAACTCGGTTAAACCTATTGTTCGCAGGGCAGCCCCACGGAGACAGTATTAGGCTCAGAGAATGCAGCTGAGACATAGGTAACTCACTCAACAGTCAGAAATCTAAGGCTCTCTCCATTAGCTGTTTAACACAATGTGCAGCCTTGCTTTTAGTCCACTAATTGAGATATCAGTGTGATCTACTGAAACAGGGAGTCATAAGTTCAGTTCCCACTTCAGTCACTGGTGTGACCCTAAGCGAGTTACTTGACCTCTCTGTGCTTCAGTCTTTCTCAGTCTTAGAAACATAAAACTAGAAAATCAGTCATCAGAAAACATCTGCCCAGTCTTCCCTACCCTATCCCTCTTAACCTATCATTGTAGAGGGGTAACTTTCTTCCATTGCCTTCTTCTACCCAACCCCATTTAATCCCATACAACTGTTAACTGCCCCCACCCTTTTTTAACCTCCTTTTGACATTACTGTACTAGCCCCTATATCTGTCCCACTTGCTCCTGAACCCATGAAGAGTCTCCACATCTACCACCTCAGCAGGTAATTTGTTCCATAATTCCACCACCCTCTGCATGAAGAACTTCCTTATATCCCTCCTAAATCTTCCACCTATGAGTCTCCAGTCATGGCCTCTCCTCACTGTACTTTCGCACTTGCTATACAACTCCTCAGTGCCCATTTCTTTTATCCCCTTCATGAACGTAAACATTTGTGTTATGTCACCCCTGTCCATTCTTGTCTCAGGAGTGTACACGTTTAGGTCAACAAGCCTAGCTTCTTATGATTTACCCAGCTGGCCTTGTATCATCTTGGTTACTCCCATGCGGCACAGCTATACAGTTAGGTAGAAACAGCCCCCCACCCATGTAAAAGATGTTGGATTTCAACTGCATTAAAATAAACAATGACTAATATGAGTGAAACTGTAAAACGCCATCCACAGTCCTTGTACGACTTGATCTGTTCGGAAGAGTTACAATCTGGAGATTCAGACTGAGCCAGAATAAGGGTGACTCTTTAACATTGTGTCTGTATTTCAGCAGGTCTGATGTCAACTTTTGTCATGGTTTAGCCGCAATGCCATCACACGGGCTGATGCTTGTGTCCCATTACTGTATGTCACTTTACAGCTGCTGTAACAACATGTAAATCTCTTTCCCCACAATAATTGCCAAGCAGCATGCAGACTGCTCAGTGCATCCACGTGATCTAGAGTAGCAGTCTATGCTAGCAACCCCCTCCCTCACAAAAAAAACTAACATAGACTACTACACATACCGGAATTAAGCTGTCAGCATTATTTGCTAAGTAGTGTTTTTTTGAATTTGGGATGCTTGAAGTTGGCCAATTCAAATTCTTTTGGATTCCATTGAAATTTGAGAATATCAAATCATGAATCACCCTCCAGCCCCCCCCCCCCGTATGAAAGAAGGTTTGCTGACCTCCTCCTGGAGATTCAGGGCCTACAGTCCTGCTTGCCCCGCAGTAGTTTAAATTAAGTTTTTGGTTTATGCATTCCTCACCTTGTCCCCGAGGACTCTCACCCCACTACTGAGGTGCAGTTTGGGCCAAAAAGGTTTTATCTGACCCACTCTCTGAAGTCAAGCCACATCACGTTCGAGTTATACAAAAGAAGTTTAGGTGGTTTTGTGATAGAAATGCTAAAAAAATTACAAAACTACAAAATGTGAACTGTGCTCCACAGCAAGGTCAGCTAGTACGGTCACATTCTAAACGGCATCTCACATGGGAGACAGTATATCTGAGCATGCTCAATGTGGCCAAAATGCAAGAAATATATTTCTGAGCAACTTCAGTTATTTTGCTCATGTTACCAGAAACAACCTGTTTATTCCAATGTAATTTTGTAACCACTGCCTGTATTGTTTTTCTGTATTTGTGTCGTTTGCTGTGGACGTGGAATCTCTGTAAACGAGCTTATAGCTCAAAGGTATTAATTCGAGAACTGAATGAATAAATAGATAAAGAATCCAGTTTTATTTTGATTCTGATAAGGGCCTCGTAATAGGAATTAGAATTGAAATTCTAAAGTCTAATTTTGTATGTAAAAACACTTTTTTTTTACTTTTAATTTCAGAATTAGGATTTTTTAGACTGCAGTTTTGAAAATCTAATTTCGAATATTGTGTCAGAATCTGATGTTTTTGATCCAGATCCACAGTTCTGTTTATCCTCATTTTAAATCTTAAGAAGTGATTTTTATGTTTGCTTGCATGCATGTGCAAGAAACATAGTGCCATCATCCGAGTTTTTGGAGGTGTGGCAGCCGTCTTCCAATTCAGTCAGTGTGTTTGCAGGCACAGCCACAGTTCTCCAATGAATGCTGCAGCTGTCTATGACAGCAGTTGAAAATGCAGTGGTGTACAGTTGAAAGGGAGGCTCGGTTCAGTAGGCAACACTCCCCCTTGCGCATGCACCCATATTGCTTGTACACCCCCCCCCAACGCACATACCGTATGGCTGACGGGGGTGCCCAATTCCCCATCAGCTCCACACCCCCCCAAAAAAAGCTTTCCAGGTGCCATGCTGAGAACCCACCCCAGCATGGCAAAACATTTTATGGCCGACGAGGGTGCCCAATCCCCCATCGGCTCCACACACCTCCCCAAACAGCCTTCCAGCTGCCATGCTGGGAGCCCACCCCACTGTGGCACAAGTCCGTATTGCCGATGGAGGTGCCCAATCCCCCTCCGGCTCCAGACCCCCCCAAACAGCCTTCCAGTTGACACGCTGGGAGCCCACCCCAGCATGGCAAATGTTCCGCGTTGTCTTCCTAAAAAAACAAAACAACCTGTAAACAAAAAAAGTTCCCTCGGTGGTCTCCCTGCCTACCCGCGCCCACCCACTGCGCACCCTGCCTCACCACACACACACTCTCATCCCATACATACCTCTGGAGCTTAGCGCGATCATCTTTGGTGGACTGGGAACACGTCTGCACTCTTCAAAGCCGATCGCGAACTGAGGAAATGCCGCTACGCTGTATAATGCAGTAAATAGGTTTTTTTCAACTTTAATGCATATCTCAGGCATTTTTTGGAATTTTGGCACCAAATTTTCAACATGGGGTTTTTGGGACCACTGCTCATGATTTCTTGAACTGTCATGGCATTAATCAGGCCCGAAGGGTGATTTCACAGTCAGTGTGTGAAATCACCTTTTGGGACCAATTAACGAAACAACAGTGCCAGTGTTCATAAGGTGGACTCTCAAAAAGCTGCTAGCCCTTTCCAAACCCTTTCACTGGTAAATACTTGCTGCCTCATCTCAGGGATCCTCCTCACAGCTGCCTTAATGCAAATCTCTGGCAGAAACCCTCTGTCTTCACTTCTGAATACAGAGCAGAAGTACAGGTAGTTGTTAAGAATAACTGCTTTTTGCCTGTCCCCTCCCCTTCAACTACCCAACCTCCCTCTGTTAGCCTAACAATTCCTCCTCCCCTTCATTCTTTTTTCCATAATATATCTGAAGAACTGTGTTTCACCACCCTTGACCTCCTCTGCAGTACACAGCTCAGTGTCTACCTTTCCTTCTCCGATCGCCCTTTTGGTTTCCTTGTTTTCATGTGGTATCTCCCCAGTCTTCCTTCCCTCGTTGTTCCTTGTACCTGGTGAAGGAATTCTTTTTGGCTTTCACTGCTTCCCTGACCTTTCCAGAGAATCATTTTGGTCTCTCGTACCTTTTTCTTTTGATTACTGTTCTCATGCAAGACTTTGTTGCCTCGAGAATGGCCCTCATCTGGTTTATTTATTTATTTATTCAAGCGTTTAACCAGGAAAGCATACTGAGCATGCTAAATGCTCGATTCCAGATGCGTCCTGGGGGAGGGGGAACATAGACAATAGCTGAAAAGCATAGCTGATTGCCCCCATCATCCCTCTACATCCCTGTTGCTGTCCACTCTAACTTGTTCCAGACTTGCTCCCTCATCCGGCTGAAGTCTGCCCTTCTGAAATCTAGGGCTTCAGCCTTTGATGAGGGCTTACTTGTCCCAAGGGCGAGGTCAAACCATACAGAGTTATGGTCGTTGGACCCTAGTGGCTCCCCTGCCTTCACTCCTCCTACCACTTAAGAAAGCACCACATTGAGAATGGCAGTGGGTTCCTTAATTAGCTGCACCAGCAGGCAGTCCTGCAATGCACCCAGCAGACCTGACTTCTGGAGCTCCTAGCAGCTGGAATGACCGGATCAGTATCTGTCAGGTTTAGATCTTCCACCACCACCACCACCATCTCCCCCTTTGCCAATTGCCACTCCCTTTCTAGTTCTGCCCCTAGCTCCTTATCACACTCTTCCAGCTGTCCTGGAGGTCTATAGATCGCCCCCATTCATAGTTTCTTGTCTGAAGGCACCATGAGCTGAACCCACAGTGATTCTGTTTCCAGTATCTATGCCGTCTCTGGCATATAGGGCTATGTCTCCTCTTTTACCTTTTCTTCTGTCCTGTCTAAACATGATGCAACCTGGGACTGTCAGGTCACAATCATTATTCACTGTGGCCCAGGTTTCTGTGATGGCTACTTGGTCCATCGCAGTGTCTGCCACCATTGCCTGGAGCTCACTCATTTTATTTCCCAGACTCCTGATATTAAAGCAGACCCCTTTCCATTTTTCTCCTGATCCCCCTCTTGCTTTATCCTGTTCTTACTCCCTTATTCTTCCCTAGTCTCTTTAATTTTTTTTTTATGCTGAATGGCACGGAGTCATAATATCGTGTTCAAAACCGCACATCACAACGATGCCTCACAGAAAACAGCGTGCGGCAAAATAAGGTCTGGTAAATATGCCGACCTTACTGCAAATGTGCACACAGTTAAAAACAGTGCAAATTTGGTGAAAAAATTCCTAGAATGACTGTTTTACGGGCGTGCATTGCGCAGTTCCTACGCACGCTCATAAGTTCGCAAATTTTTAATATTTGCACTCTGGATTTTCAACATTGCCATTTTACCACACCTCCTTATGAGCAGTACAGCTATCATTTTTCACATCTTGCCCAAATGTGTTTCTGCGCATGTAGCGCACAATGACGCAGTCGGTGTGCGAAATCAATGTATGGGACACATTAAGAAAATCACAGTGACACTGTTCATGAGCAGAGGTCTTAAAATGGCTATGTTGAAAATGTGGTGAAAAATTCCCAAAAATGACTTTTAGGAATGCATGTTGCGCAGTTCCTATGCACGCTCACAAGTTTGCGAATATTTAATATTTCCACGCCAGATTTTCAACATTGCCATTTTATTACACTTTCTTATGAGCAGTACAGCTGCCATTTTTCACATCTCGCCCAAAATGTGTTTCCACACATGTAGCGCACAATGGTGCAGTCGGTGTGCGCAAGCAATGTTTGGGACAGATTAAGAAAATCACAGTGACACTGTTCATGAGCAGAAATCTTAAAATGGCTATGTTGAAAATTTGGTGACAAATGTCCATAAAATGACTGTGTTACGAGTGAGCATTGTGCAGTTTCCACGCACCCTTGTACATTCATGAATTTGTAATATTTTCAGTCCAGATTTTCACCAGTGGCATTTTTCCACACTTCCTTATGAACTCTATAGCTGTCATTTTTCACAACATGGCCAAAATGTGTTTTCACACTTTAAGCGCAGAAATGCGTGGTCGCTGTGGGAAATCATTGTTCGGGACAGATAAAGAAAATCACAGTGACACTGTTCATGATCGGAGGTCCCAAAATGCCTGTGTTGACAATCTGCTGTAAAAGATCCCCAAACTAATTACATTACGCGTGTGCGTTGCACAGTTTCTACGCACGCTCTTGACTTCACCAGTTTTTTTTAATATTTTCACTGCAGATTTTCAGCATTGCCATTTTTTACACCTCCCCGTGAACAGTACAGCTGTCATTTTTCACATCTTGTTCGGAATGTGTTTTTGCTCCTGTGCTGCTAAATGCCGTAGTCGCTGTGCAAAAGCAGCTTTCAGCTAACAAACTGATATTGCCACTGTTCATGAGGTGGGGGTCACAAAAAAAATGTTGAAATTTGGAGTGAAAATACCAACGATTGCCTGAGGTGTTAGGGTTTCCGACCATAACGCCCCACCCTGTAGAGAATGACAGGCATCAGGGGTGTGACTTGGGATTCTCGCCTGTAATGCTTATACCATTCCACACCCTGCAGCCAGTGAGAGGCATCGAGGTGTGCCTTGGACTCTTCGGCCCCAGAGTTCACACCATTCTCCTATACCGCACCCATCTCACCGTATTTGCTGATGGAATGGGGTGCGCATAAGGGCCAAAGACCCCAAGGCACACCTTGACAGTTGTCGGTGTCTGCTGGGTAGGGTGTGGTGAAATGGCATGGCCGTTATGCCTGATGACCCAAAGGCACACCCCAATGCCTGTCAGTCTCTGCAAGGTGGTGATGGGGTTGGCTTAAGTTCAATACTTCACTTCCATTCCTATTATGCAGCTCTGTAACTCCTACGCTACCAATGCCAATGCCAGCAAGCAAACATTCGGCATTGACAAATGCTTGTTTTTGTTTGTTTTGCTCAGTTCGCTGGGAAACCCAGGTTTGCATCATGACACAGATTCTCTACCCCGGCTGGAGGAGTCTAGCGGGCCTTATGGAGGCCGCATTCTTAGACTCCGGGGAGGGGCATGGTTGCCTTCCTACTGGATTTGGGGTGGTACTGGATAGTGCCCCATAGTACTGAAAGGCAGTATAGCGCAGTGGGTTAAGGCTGTGAGCTGCAGATCTGGGAACCTGGGTTTGAATCCCACAGCCACCTAGGTGCAAACTGTGTGATCCTGGGCAAGTCACTTAACTTTCTTGTGCTCCCAGGTCACGTCTGGAAACAAGCTTATTCTTAGTGTGCTACTCCTGGTTAAACAATGTTCCCTGTTTCCTTCCCTAGTGCTGGAATTACAGGGAAGCTTGCCAGGTCTTGACCCCCCCTAGCTCTGAAGTGAGCCCTGGTAACTCACGCATCACTACCATTGACTTATAATGAGAAGGGGAGATCACTTTAAAGATAGAGCCCTTATGAGCCCCCCTAGCACCCAAAGCTCATAAAGTGTTATTCCAACACTGCTACTGGACGTTGTGGGCAATCACAGGAAATCCTCCATCTACCTCCCAGGTCAGTGAACAGGAAGGAAACATATGATTGGAGGTGGTAGTGGTGAAAAACTGTCAAGAGACAAATAAGCCCCCATAGGCTGCTAACGATGTCCAGGTCTGGGGTCCAAGGCAGTGGTCATAGCAGATAAAAAGTAAATTAAAAAGTGTAGCAAGGCTCCCATAAGGGTGGGAGTGATCTACCGGTCATTGGCACAGGAGGAAGAGAGGGACAAAGATATCCTGGAAATCATTCTGAGGGAGCTCATGCTAGTGGGAGACTTCAATCTACAGGACATGGACTGAAGCTCCTACACAGAAGCATCAGTAAGGGGCCACAACTTCTTAATGGTGTTACGTGAGGCAGGCCTTCAGCAGTTAGTAAAAACACTCACATGACAGAGGGCAATCCTTGACCTAGTACTTACTAACAGTAACTGAGTCTTGGGCGTAGTGCTGGGTAGCCACCTGGGCTCTAGTGACCAGCATATGGTACACAGTGAATAAAGTCGAGAAGGCTAGTCATACAAAACAGAAAGTCTTAGACTTAAAGAAGGCAGATTTTACCCTCATGAGAGCATACCTTAAGGACAATCTAGAATGCCGAACAAATGGGGTTGGGGGGTTGAAGAATGTTGGACCAGATTAAAGCAGGCAACAACCACTGCCATGGCACATTGTATCAGGCAGATCAGCAAAACGAAGAGAACAAAAGTCCACTTGGGTTCTCAAGAGAAGTAGCAGTCCACGTAAAGGAAAAGAGGAAGGCCTTTAGAAGATACAAGAACTTGGGCAGAGACGTCAATAGAGAGGCATACAGAGAGAAACTGAGGGAGACAGGAAAAGCAATAAGGGCAACAAAGACACAAACAGAAGAAAGGATAGCACAGGGGGTAACCAAAGGAGATAAAACCTTCTACAGGTACATCAGGGAGAGTAGAAAGAACATGGGAGGAATCCTAAAACTGAAGAAGGGTGATGGCACCCAAGCAGAAGGTGACAAGGAAAAGGCGGAAGTCCTAAACAAGTACTTCTGCTTGGTCTTCACACTGGAAGAAGATGGCAATGGACCAGCACTAATCGGAAGGAAATCACCGCGAGGGAGTGGACTTGAGTCCATTCACATAACAGAGAGTCCTGGAGGAGCTCAACAACCTGCGAGTGGACAAGACAATGGGACCCGACGGCATGCATCCAAGGATATTCAAGGAACTTGGAAAGAAATTGGCAGCTTCACTAGCCACACTCTTCAACAAATCCCTGGAAAGCGGGGTAGTCTCAGAAGACTGGAAAAGTGCTACAGTGGTACCGCTGCACAAAAGCGGGAGCAGGTACAAGGCTGGAAACTACTGTTCAGTCAGCCTCACCTCGATAGTGGGTAAGTTGATGGAATCCCTTCTAAAAGAGCGAATTCTGTCTGTTATAGAAGCAAGCAGGCAGGTGGACCCAAAGCAGTATGGCTTCACTGTGGGAAGGTTCTGCCAAACTAATCTAGTGAAATTCTTTGACTGGGTCACTAAAACCATGGACCCGGGGGGTGCAGTCAACGTGATATATCTGGTCTTCAGCAAGGCCTTCGACTTGGTCCCCCACGGAAGATTGATTAACAAATTGGAGCACGTGGGTGTGGGCCACAGAATAAAAAACTGGGTAAGAAGCTGGCAAAGCAGGAGAACACAGAGGGCTGGATATTCAAACTGCGCCATTCTGAGGCGCAAGCCCTTGCGCTGCTCAAAATAGTTGAGCAGGGGTGTGGCCGGGGCGATATTCAAAGGAGTTGCGCTATTGAGCAATTCCTTTGAATATCACCCCCCAGTCACAGCCACTGTGCATGGCGCAGTGGAACTTGCGCCACCGCAAGTTGTCAGAGTGGAGCATTCAACTTGCGGTGGCGCAAGTACCATTGCCATCGCGCAAAATCATGATATTCAAAGGTGACATGCAAATGGGGCCATAATTCATGCAAGGTGCAGGGGCCATTTGCATCTGATTATGGCCCCATTTGCATGCCATTAGCATGTAGGTGCGCCGATCCCCGAGGACTTGCGCCTGGCGCCCTGCCAGGTAGCAGCCGTTGGGGACCGACGCACCCTGCAGCCCGATCGCGGGCAGCAATGTGGCTCCCCCACCTCCTCCCATACATATCCCTGGTGGTCCAGTGGACCGATTGCCCGATCGCGGCGGTATGTTTAATAACTCCCTCCTGCTCTCACATCCCTGGTGGTCCAGTGGACCGAAATGCCTGATCGCGGGCAGAAAGTAAACTGAACCCCCCAACATCTTTCTTGTGCTTATCGCTGGCAGATAAGCGATTCCGAACTTTGAGGAAAGTTCAGTGGACGAATAGCTGACTGCTGGCAGAAAGTACTGAACCCCAAAATATCTTTCTGGTGGCTAGTGTTTTCATTTCATTTACTATTAAAGTTTCATCACTATTTCCGCAGTCGGGCGGTGGTGAGTCTCACTTCCGCCAGCCGCTCGTCACCGCCGACTGTCTGGCTTGCACGCCTATTGGTGCAGAGCAAGAGCCAATGGGCGCAGAAGCGATATCGATATAGTCCAGATTTCAGGGGAATGAATGTTCATCACAAATCTGATCCATTAAGGTATTGTGGAGTTGCACGCACCATTGGCTCTTGCTCTGCACCAATGGCTGCAGCCCTACCGGGCAGTCAGTCGGGTGGGCGGGGCGGCAGGCGGTGATGCTGCCGCCGCCGCCGGGGAGCGGGGTGGGGCTTTGTGGGTGGGTGGGGAGGGGGACACTAGCCACCAGGGAGATGTTTGGGGTTTTCAATTTACTTACTGCCCGCGATCGGCATTTCGTCCACTGACCACCAGGGATATGTCTGGGGGTTCAGTTTACTTTTCTGCCCCGATCGGGCATTTCGTCCACTGGACCACCAGGGATGTGAACGGGAGGAGGGGGAAGCACATTGATGCCCGCGATCGGGCTGGTGGGGAGTACACTATGCCCGTGCGATCGGGCTGCATGGGGAGTATACTATGCCCGATCACGCGCGGGGGGCATGGACTGAGTTAGGCACAGGGACTGAGTTAAAGAATAGGTGGCAGCTGCTGTGTTGCGCCCCTGCAATACAGCAGCTCACCTGTGGGTGGACTCGATTAAGCCTTTTTTGGCTCAAAGTTCTGCAGGCGCAGGTTGGGGGTTGCGCCTGCACAACTCTGCACAGCCCGGCTGAATATCGGGCTGTGCAGTTTATGCATGGTTCCTCCCCCTCCAGTTGAGCATGCATTCATTTGCATTGCGCTGTTGCTCAGCCTGTTTTCAGTGGCGCAAATGCCTCCTGCTGAATATCGCAGAATGGCGCAATTTCGGACTTGCACTTGCGCAACCCTGTTGCGCATGGCACAACCCTTTTGAATATCTGGCCCAGAGCATATTGGTCAATGGAGCATTGTCTGGGAAGGGGATGGTGATGAGTGCGGTGCATTGCAGGTTGATGCTAGGACCTGTCTTGTTCAAAATGTATATCAGGGACATTGCTGATGATCTGGAAGGAAAGGTGTGCCTTTTTGCAGATGACACGAAGCTCTGCAGTAGTCGATACACCAAAGGGGTTACAAAAAATTAAGGGGGACCTGTTAAGACTGGAAAGGTGGTCATAAGACTGGCAGCTAAAGTTTAACATGAAAAAATGCAAGGTGATGCACATGGGAAGACGGAACCCAGGGGCAGATTACCATCTGGGACGGGAGAAGCTAACAGCTACAAAGCAGGAGTGAGACCTGGGTGTCATCATCACTGATGACTTAAAGATGGGAAAGCAATGCAAAAAGGTGGCACAGAAAGCAAGTGGCCTTCTGGGTTTTATAGGGAGAGGTATCACTAGCAGGAGGTGCGAGGTGATATTGCCATTGTATAGATCTCTGGTGAGGCCCCACCTGGAGTATTGTGTCCAGTTCTGGAGGCCCCACCTCAAAAAGGACATCAATAGGTTGGAGACAGTGCAGAGAAGGGCAGCAAAGATGATTCATGGCCTACACCATAAGACATATGGTGAAAGACTGAGGGAACTAAACCTCTTCTCCCTGGAGCAAAGAAGGGAGAGGGGGAACATGACTGGGACCTACAAGTACCTAAAGGGTATCAACAAGGTACAATCACAGCATCTCTTCCAGATTAACAGTTGTAGTAGGACAAGAGGGCATGACATGCGATTTGGGGTGGGTTTCAGAGTAATATTAGTAAGTTATGTTTTGCCGAGGGAGTGGTGGACCCAAGGAACGGCCTGCCTTCAGGGGTGGTGGAGGTGAAGACAGTTAAGCAGTTTAAAACAGCATGGGACAGACATGTCAGCAGGTTAACAAGTGATTCCAAGTAGGGGGTAGAAAAATTGGGCAGACTAGATGGATCTCGTGGTCCTCATCTGCCGGCACATTCTATGTATCTGTGTATTTTAAATATAGATTTGTTTTTGCTCCCCATGCTCCCAGCCTTGCCACTCCTTTGGACCACATAGCTCCCTGTACCTGGTGTCTCACCTCTGCTTTCTCCCATCTGTCATTCATGGTCCTGTGAGTCCCCACACCTGGGGAGTCCAGCACTAACCCAACCAGAAGGGACCCTCCCTGGGGGAAGGGAGGAGAAGCAGGGATACGGTGCCCCTAGGGTGGGACCACATGGGAGACGGAGGAGGAGGAGGTGGTGCACTCCAAGGACCAGGGTGGGGGGGAGGAGTAGCAGCCATCATCCAGCCAGGCTGGGGCCATTATCCCGTTTTCTCCTCTGAGAGCGTGACGTGCCACCCGACGTCAAGGCCATAGCTGATATCCGTCACGCTCTCTCAGCAGTGGGGTCTGACATAGTGCTGTGCCTGCGGCCTCCGCCAGGGGCCAGCATATGCCGTGGCTCAAACCCCCCCTCCCTCCCAGGAGAAGGCGAGCAGTCATGGGATGCTCGAGCCTTCTATCCCGGCTGGCCCTCCGACTCCCGGATCCGTTCCTGAATCCAGGTCATCGGCATCGCAAGTGGAAATCCAACCGCTGTGCCAGCAGGCCAGCCTAAAAATAGAATAATGTACAGAGCGTAGGACTCTACATACAAACTACATATCTATGAATATAAGGAGTAATGTATACTCGGTGCAAGTTAATTGTTTTATTGGGTTAACAAATTTATATTCAGTTTGAATAATTTGAGTCTGAAGCACATGAAAAACATATTGCATATTTCTTTCCTCAAAGTGAATGACAAGAATGGACTTCAGGTACAAGTATGCACTTTCACATGGACATAGTGAACTACGCAAATGACCATAGGCAAACTGGAAATCAGTTTTAAAAGAATATAATGGGTGCAAGCTTGTTAATAAAAGAAAATGTGTATGTAGTTAGAACAAACGGGAACATTGAAGAGAGGCATGCAAATTGTGATGTGAACTTTGTATGGTTAATTTTAAAGATAAAAGAAAAATGTTTTTATAATCCCATACTTTCCATTATGTACCAAATAATGCCACCAGTTTGATTTTGGTGCGTGCAGCAGGCCATACTACATTTATTTTGGGGTGTGCGGCAGGCCATACTGCATTTATTTTGGGGTGTGCGGCAGGCCATACTTCATTTATTTTGGGGTGTGCAGCAGGCCATACTGCATTTATTTTGGGGTGTGCGGCAGGCCATACTACATTTATTTTGGTGTGTGCGGCAGGCCATACTACATTTATTTTGGGGTGTGGCAGGCCATACTGCATTTATTTTGGGGTGTGCAGCAGGCCATACTGCATTTATTTTGTGGTGTGCGGCAGGCCATACTGCATTTATTTTGGGGTGTGCAACAGGCCATACTGCATTTATTTTGGGGTGTGCGGCAGGCCATACTGCATTTATTTTGGTGCATGCAGCAGGCTATACTGCATTTATTTTGGGGTGTGCAGCAGGCCATACTGCATTTATTTTGGGGTGTGCGGCAGGCCATACTGCATTTATTTTGGCATGCAGGCTGTACTGCATTTATTTTGGGATGTGCGGCAGGCCATACTGCATTTATTTTGGGGTGTGCGGCAGGCCATACTACATTTATTTTGGCTGACTTAGAGCTGACCTCCTAGTAGCTGATAAAGCTTCTGTGCCTGCCTTCCACTTCCACTGCATGAACGAGTCAGCTCAGTCCTTCAAATTAAACTTGACAGGTAGCTATATTTTCTAATTTAAAGAACAACAATAGGCACCTGTTAAAGTTACTTACACTGACTTGCAGCCTGTAACTGCTTTTAAAATGTCACACATTAATATAATTAATGTGCTTGCTTTCTTCTTTTTTTTCCTTCTTCATTGTGTTTTCCCCTCTGGAGAGCATATCATGCTGGGTACAATTTCTTTCATGTCATTTTTCTGTTCGTCAATTATATTAAAGATTTTATTTGAGAAAAGGGCATTTGTTAAGATTGTGAAGCCTTTCACTGGTCCACCGTAGGCCCTGTACATAGATATTACAGTACACATGCTTTTGGGTCCACACGGGCACCTTCATCTGGTTAAATGAAGTTGTGGTGAATGAAGTTTATTAATGATGATAATAATAATAATAGAACGTTATTTATTTGGCGCCTTTCCAGAACCAAGGTGCGGAAGTCCGACTTTAAATGTGATCCGCCACTGTAGCAGCCAGTGCGCCCGCGCAGCATTGGCGAAATATGATATGAGCCATCAGCACAACACAGATACAGTAAACAACTTCACGGGCGGGCAAGCCTCAACCTTCTATCTCTGCAGGGAGCACTACGTGAATCGCGTCTGCTGACTCTAATGTTTCATCAGGCAGAGCCCGACTAGCTTCGCTCTGGTTACATGGTTATCCAACCAGGCTTTTTGTTGCTTAAGTTATGTATCCAGCACTGGCATGAAAACTGTCTAGTTGCCATATTTCTGCGTGCCCTCAAAGGGGTCTGAGCATCTAACCCACCCTCTTGTGTCTTGCTTTATTTTATAGTATCTCTTTGTACTCGTGTACCTGCAGTGTGCAGACATTTGATTCTGAGGATGACAGAGAGGTAAGATGTTAATGAAAAGAGACCAGCAAACGAAGACACTCTTTAGACACTATAGATGCACCAATCTGTGGACACGGGGGGGGGGGGGTAGATTTTTTAAGCCTTGTGCTTGCCTTGCATCTGGGACAATTTTCAAAGGGGTTGCATGCCACAGAAACCTGCATTCTAAATTGGCAGTTTTTATGATTTAGCCTGACTTTGTCTATGGTTGCAGATATACAGTAGCTGGTGTTGACCGCATGCTAAATGTCGCAAACCAGATGCAGTTTTGAACCAATGCAGTGAGGGCTGCTGAATGCACATGTCCATCCAGTTAATGTGCTGCACCCAGCAATATGAAACTCCTGCTCTGAGAGTTTAAAATGAGGGCTTGGTAAACAATTTCTGTTTCTAACTAGAACCCTCACATTTCTTTATTAGCACAGTGATTTGCATACATTTGCATATTGACTTTACACTAGTTACATGAGCATCACTAATTTATTGCTAAAAAAACACTTTTTTCAATATATTTTTAATCCCTCACCTCTTTTGCTCTGCCAAGTATATACCCTGTTCTTGTCAGTGATATACACTGTTCAGAGTGCTGGTGCCACTGTACTCCCTCCTCCCCTTTGGTGTGAGCAATGCCTTATGACTGCAGATATACAGCTTACCTCTTTTGGAGGAGTATACTCCTTGGCCCACCTGCGGGGGTCACTGTTACGCTGGAACTGGCTGTCAGCCCCCTCCAGTTAAGGTGGTACAGTAATTGATGAACGGAGTCTTCTTTTTAGAAAATGATTTCTTTTTATTTTCATTAACTTTACCCCTACGTTTCGCTCCTATGAGCTTGATCACGGGGTTTCATTATCATCTATTTCAGAAAAAAATACACATTTTATTGTATTATAAATACCATTTTTTCTAATGTGTTAAATATTATTCATTTTAAGTATCTACCTGCAGAAAACATTTCTGTGTGTTGATTCACTTTAGAACTTCAATACTCTTTCTAAAATAAATACATAAATTACAATGTTATAATTTCTTAAACTCAAATTTAGAACGCTTTATGGCAGCAGACTGTGTCCAAATGTAACTTAAGTTTATACTTAAACTTCCCCATAACAAAGCTTACCTAAAGAGATGATCAAACATGTAATCTTTGCACTTTAGTGTCTTTGATAATTTCTAAATCTAAAAGGAACAAGTTTTATAAGAGCCATTAAAACTTTTAAAACGCTAAATAATGTTTCTGAAAAAGTTTTGACTTCCACAATCAATAATATGGCTCACCTTCTTAATAAGATGTTATTAATCTTTCCATGGTCTTTCCAAATTCCACAAGAACAAATGAAACATTTACTTTTAAACAAAGCCGTAATGACGCCTACTCGCTAGGACGCTATAACGTTATGATCTCTCTCTTGGCTGCTTAACCTCTTAAGCAGCCTGAATTTCACGCGGGAGTGGCGTATCACTTCCCGAAACTCCTACAGGTGTCTTGAGGCGTTGTAAACAACTAAACACACACCACTAAATGTTGTGGATGCATGGCAGTGAAAACAGGCTGCTTTTGAGCGGACAGGACTGCTGCCAAAAGCGTGAACATAATTTATAACAAAACTTAGTGGGGAAGAAAGCGAACACCCAGATAAAGCAACGAGGGTATCTTGAAATTCTAGCAATCTTATACAAATAATATTTATATATGATTAATTGGTATTTTATTCTATAACACAGGAAACATATCAAACATAACAAGACAATGGTAATGAAGTGCCATGTAATATTTCAAATCATCTCAAAATCTTATAAAACAACTTAACATGTATAAAAATATACTGAGACTGCTATATGTATTTAATTTAAAGCTAACAGACTGTTTCATGAAATCAGACCCATTTTATTAATCTTATGGTTCACTCCAATGTGAACTCCCAACAATCAATACAGGGCCCCTATAAGTTTTGATGTACAATGAGAAACTGACTATAAGATGCATAGTATATAAAAGTACACCAATTATGGACAATTAGATACAAGTCAGAGATCTCTATTTATTTAGTTCAAGTATTTTTACAAACATGCCTGCCAATTACAATCCACATTCATTCCTATACTTGGATCTAACATTTTTAAATTAAAAATCCATTTCCTTTCGGCCTTATCTAGCAATTGTGTATAGTTTCCACCTCTATATGGTAATTTTACTACCTTAAGACCCCAAAACCTGAGAGACGCTCCTGTGTGTCCAGCCTCATTAAAATGTAAGGCTACTGGGGATTTTTCATTTTGGTTTCTAATGTCACTTTTATGTTCTAATATTTGAACTTTAAGAGCCCTTTTGGTTTGTCCCACATATAATTTGTCACATACACATTGTAACACATAAATAACACCCTCTGTATTACAGTCTACATGATCTCTAATAGGAAATTCTTCACCAAAATGTGGGTGTTTAAAATGGGCCTTTTTGCTAGTATTGTTACAGACTGAACATCTACCACATTTAGTCATCCCTGGTTGTAGGGGTCCAAGCAGTAATTGACGTTGGTTTGTGTCTTTATATAGAAATTGAGAGTGTACTAATTTGTCTTTTAAATTTCTAACTTTTTTAGACACAATAATCGGTCTTGGTTGTAAAGATTTGATTCTGGGATTATCCATGGATAATAAGAACCAATGTTTATTTATAATCTTTCTTATTTCTGTCATTTTATGGTTGTATTTGGTGGCAAATAGTAATCTTTCCTGTTTCTGCTTTTGTTTTTTACTGAAAAGATCTTGTCGGGTGACTTTATCAATTTTATAACTTGCCTGTGTGAGAACTTTTTTTGAGTATCCCCTACTATAAAATCTGTTCACCATATCTTCTTTTTGAATATCATAATCATCTATCTCTTGACAATTGCGTTTCACTCTAATTGTGAATAAGGAATACTTTTCTTTAATTTGGGCTCATGAAAACTTTTATTATGCAACAACATATTCCTATCTGTACTTTTTCTAAATAATGAAGTACTAATTCTTGAATCTATAATCTTAATCAGCAAATCTAGGAATGGTATTTCTGTTTTATTGTAATTTAATGTAAACTGAAGGTTGACATCAAAATGATTAAGCATATAGTTGAAAGCCAGTAATTCCTGTTCCGTTCCAGTCCATAAACAAAATATATCATCTATAAATCTTTTCCAGAACTGAATTTGATTTTTATAAATGTTTTTATCACTATTTAAAACAAACTCTTCTTAAAAAATAGTCAATAGGCATTCGCGTAACTGGGTGCCATTGTACTGCCCATTGCTGTACCTTTATCTTGTTGGTAAAATTTCCCTTCAAATTCAAAATAATTGTTCTGTAGAACAAATAATGCTAATTCCTGCAACATACTAGTCCTTGGTAATGAACCCACTGGTCTTTTATTTAGTACTTTTCCCATGTTCAAAACTCCATCTCGATGTGGAATTGATGTATACAGATCTATTACATCCCATGTGACAAGAAACATATGTTGCAATTCAGTTTCATTTGCTATTATTTCTAATTGGTTCATCAAATCAGTTGAATCTTGAATATATGTTACACCTTTTTCTATTAATGGTTGTAGATAATAGTTGACATATTTTGAAACTGGATCAAAAATGGAATCAATCCCAGACACAATGGGCCTGCCTGGAGGATCCTGCATATTTTTATGTATCTTAGGTATTCCATAAAAGGTGGGAATTCTTGGAAATTCCTTTAGCAATATTCTCATTTCTCAATCCTGTAGCCAGTTAAGATCTACAAATTCTGCCAATATTTCCCTAAGTCTGCCCTGTATTGTAACCGTGGGATCTCCCATCAGTAGTGAATAATTGTGTCTATTTTCTAACAATTTCAAACAAATTGATTTATATTGTTCTCTATCTTGAATCACAATGCCTCTCCCCTTATCTGCCTCCAGCTAAGGTGCCCTGCTTTTGGCAGAAGGAAAGTGCCCTCTGTGCACAGGGGGACTTAGTCCCTGGGCCATTGCAGGCCTTTTGAAAACTGGGACTAGCTGTCCTCTTCAAGTTCCTTGTTAATCAAGTGGTAGCTCTAAGATATTAAAAATGGGAATTCAAAATAATTTCCTATTGTTCCCTATGGGGCCTACTCCTACGCCCTCCAAACGTTAACATCACATAGTGTCAGAGTGTGGTGGCACAGCCCTGACACCAGGAAGGGGAAGGAATCGCAGGTCAGTGTGCACTGCATCTTGTTACAATACATTCTCCTACTGAAAGTCTGCAATATATAAAAATTTTACAGCGAGCAACTCCAGCAAAGGTAAGCTGGCGATGGTGATGAGGTTCCATATAGAGCATGACAGGTGCTCTTTAAATATAAAATGTGACATATCCTTGCGATAGACGTAGGAGAGTATAAGTAACTTGGCAGGAAGGGTTGCTGGAGACTAGTTAGGGTCTGCGGAAACAGTCTTGGCAGGGACCCTCTGGGAAGACTGGGTGGGACAAGCAGTCCTTTTCTTCTGACAAATTCTGTGTTTCTATCCAGCAATACCCCAAACCCTGAAACCTTATTTCTGCACTCCAATGGCATAGAACACATGAGTGGGAGGATATGCGTTGTTTGTCACCGTGTCCTTCTCATTCTCCAAGAAGATGTACTGCTGTTGTCCTTCCTGGTTCTGCCCGTGGTTTCCTTCCCTTTTAGTGTGAGCACAGTGCTGTTATTACTATGATGATGATTATTATTCTCTGCCTCAGTCCTTGACAAATGGAGACTGAATCCCAGTTAATCACGGTTAGATGTGACCTACTGTACTTTAGTCTATGGTTTGTAGCTGGTTCACGACTAATCCCCAGCTCTAATGGTGCTGTGCCCCCTTCCCCCAATCCACTCATTGAAGTGATCTTTCAGTATCACTTTGTGGAATAAAAGCCGCAGTCCCTTCCATTCTGAAGTGGAACATTTGAATGAAGACTCTGTGGATACAGAGGGACTAAGCGCAGGCTGTTGCCTAATAGTCTTACCATTTATAAAACATGATAACCACATATATTTCTTGTTTTGCTAACATAGCACTGTGCGTGTGTGTGTGTGTAGCATTTGCTTTAGACACGTACTGCTTGAGCAGTGACAGTATAAGTGGCTGCCATACAGAGCAATAGGCATTTGCAGATGCAAGAGCGATAAGCCGCACTTAAGATGTCAGCAGCGTTGGATAAAGCACAACACTGATTCACGTTTAATAAGCTTCCCAGTTTTCAGTGGCGAAGGGAATGCCATTTTCTGTGTGATGTATCCCTGTTCTAAACTCTAATTATGCACAGTACCACAGCAAGAAAGCACAGCAACCAGTATTCATGCTTCTTTAATTTGGAATGTTATGGGGGTACCACATATCTTTCAGAGTCTGCATACTGCTGCTTATGTGTGCATACCTAAATTTGCAACTTGATTCTTGTGCTGGTTCATATTTGGTCTAGTGACAAGTTTTGTGTATTTACTTTTTAGTGTACTCTTTTTTGGTGTATCTGGAATTGCAGGATAGTTTAAGACCTCTATTTGGACCAACATATATATATTGCACAAAGAGAATGCACAGGGTTTCTGGCTACGCCTGGTCCCTTTCTCAGATGTACTAACATTCTGAACAGAAGAATGTGGTTTTAAGCCTGGCCCGGTGGCTTTGGCTGGTAGAGCAGTGTTCCATTACAACCTGGGATCGATCCTGAGTCCCAGCTGCCTCGTCTGAGCTTGCGGTGTGTGGAGGCTGATAAAGAAAGGAAAGGGAAGTTGTTTAACCAGGTAAGGCACACTAAGCCGAAGCTTGTTTCCAGGTGCAGACTGGGAGCACAAGGAAGTTAAGTGACTTGCTTAGGGTCACACAGTATGCAAGTGGGGGCTGTGGGATTCAAACCCAGGTCTCTAGGTTTGCAGCTCAGAGCCCTAAACCTTTGTGCTATACTGCCTCCTATACGAAAGAGGCAGCATGTTTTGACTCAGGTGGAAGGGTGCTGAGAGTCCTGCTGTTCGGGCACCAGCTGAAGCAAGGAGTTGGAGCTGCCTTGGTGCTGTGGGTGCACAGGCAGGGTTAGTAGCTCCCCGCCTGCAGGATAGTGCTGCGGGCATGCATTGGCTGCATGCTGGGGAACTGGGAGAGCCAAAAAACAGAAAACATCTTCAGGGTGAGCAGCATGACAGCCAGCAGGTCTGGGCCCAGCTCTCTGTTACCAGCTACTCTGACACCACACAGGGGGTCTTCCACTAGGCTGAACAGAGCAGTGGGAGATGATGCCTGGCGCCCACCATGGGGGAAGGGGTAAGCTATGGAATTGGGGTGCAGAGGTACAGATCGTGCTGTAGAGATAGATGATTGGGGCTGGGCCTTGCTGGAAGGAAGAGGTGCCCTGCCAAGAGGGAGTAAAATGTAAATTAATACCAAAAAGAAGCTAGCTGTATATATAATATTAATAATGATAATAATTCTCCTACTATAAGGAATAAAGTGCACTTAAAGGGAAACTGTCAACCCCCTTAGGCCTCAATTTGTCCCGCATTCAAAAAACACATTTTCTGGTTAGTTACATTCTTTGAAGATTGTTGATGTAGCTGGTTATTTGATTCTGACTCCTTTTTCCTTTTTAAACATGAAAAACAGACAGCCTCCCTCCTTACAGAAATACAAGTGCGCAGCATATATGCAGCATGCATGCTACAGGCTTATTAAGCAAGCAGCATGCAGGCTGCACACATGCTGTATGCCTGTATTCCTCTATGGCCCATACTGGTGTTATCACACACAAAAAAACATGTTTGTTTGCATTCCTTGATCGACTTGTACTGCACCTTTCCCTGATGGGAATAACCCCACATGGTCTAGCCACTCATGATACAGTGGGAGGAGAGGATACTATTGCATCATGAGTGGCTGCACTGTTTGGGGTGTTTGTATCATTGAGGAAGTTTGAAATTAGAGTTGATCAAGGTAGGATTTGAAACAAAGCAAGGTTGAGTATACTTAGAACATTACCATACATTTCAGTTCTACTAAGAAAGGGAACAAAACAACCAGAAACATCAATGACCCTTAGAGAAGGCAAGTAATCAAAAAATGTGGGCTTTTAACTAGAAATAATATGATGCAAGAAGGGTTGACAGTGTCCCTTTAAGTGGACATAGCATTTGTTATATTTATTTTTTTAACTTATTAAGTTACAGCATTTGACCAAGAAAGTTGCTCTGCATTAAGAACAGCTCTTTTTCAGGCATGGGCGTGAGCGGGGGGGTACCCTGGCTCTGCCCCCCCAATTAAAAATCATCCTCCAACTAAATAAGAATATAATTATATATGCCCCCAGATCCCCCTAGCTTTGTGGGGATTCTGGGCCCCCTTGTTCACTGACTCTGCGCACGTCTGTTTTCAGGAGTGCCCTGGACAAAATGGAACAGAAAGAAAGGAAATGTAAAATAATTACAGGGATAATTATGAGGGAGACAAATTTCAGATAAAGTACAATTCAATTTACAGAAACATTCTACACAATAAATGTTTACAGTTAACAGTATAATATGCAGAAGAGAGTGAAATGAATGAGAGTGTGCAGTGGCAGCCTGGTTTGTCAGCTCATGCAGCTGGTTCAGTAGAATAGGCTGAGAGGAGGATTTGATTTGTGGAGGGACATTGTACCATGTGACGGGAATCCTCCAGGAGAAAGCAGCCTGCCCTATACTCTAGGCATCTTAGAGGAATAGAGATTAGAATTTCCTAGTGCGGTAGGAGAAAAAATAAGCAGGAGTGAGGACAGAGGATAAACAACTTGGAAGAGTATCAGAGCAGTATTTAAAGATTATTATGAAAGGAGTAAAAACTTTTTCTCTCTTCCGATCGTCAAAGAGGTCCTTTCAGCCAGGCCAGTACTCCAGTACAACAGCCCGGCTGAAAGTAGTTCAACAAAAATATGTTTAAAAAATACACCCAGTTTGTTAAAAATAACCCATTTCATAATTACAATAAGGCACTCCTGGGGTGCGTTACTGTGGGCTAATGACCCTTCTCAGGTGGTGGAGGCACTCGGCTCTGCCTTGTGCTTCAACCCACCTGAGGTGGGCCATTACCCCAGTATGATGCACCCCCTGTCATGCCTTACTGCTTATTAGCACCATGCATGATTCTTCTCTAATCCAGGGAGGGCCAACCAAGACAGCAGTGTGTATATATATATATATATGTATGTATGTGTATATATGTATATATATGTGTATGTGTGTGTGTGTATACACACATATATATATATATATATATATATATATATATATCTCACTGTGATTGGTATGCAAGGGACAGCTATAGATAAAAGGGCAAAATACATCTAAAGGGTTGGTTGCTTAGGCCACCTGGATGGCGCAGCTTCAGTGTGTTGAAGGCCAAATATACTGATATACTGATGTTCCCTGTATTCCATTGCTGATTCTGGTGTACATCATTATGGAGAGCTGCAAACTGCAGGCAAAAAAAGGAGATAGTTTTGAGATAACTTAATGTAACATCGACTGCTTGACTTTTAACAGTATCTCATGAATGAAGGTCAACTCTAAGCATCTTTTTTTAAGAGCGTGGGCAGGCTGCTTCATTGCTAGGGGAAAATGAAACTCTCCAAACTATTCTGAAAGTGCATTGTTCTTGCAGTACATGACTTGATGAGCTCTCACGACAATAATAAGGTGTCAGCAGCCTTGCAAATGCTCTCTCACTTCAATTGATGCAATTTCTATTGTCATCCATAGACTTCTGTGCTAGCTTTGGCATACTCCTTTTCTTCCCCTCTCCTGTGACAAGCATCACTTTAATACTCCCATTTTATGACAAAAAGGGAACATTTCTTCCCATGTCAATGCAAAATAAAAAAAATATATGTGTCATAGAATGACATGTTCCCAAAATGAGAGTTTTGCAACATGCTAGAAAATGTGGGCAGGATTATAAAAGTGCAGTCCCTGTGCCATGACTCTTAGGCTCTGGCAGGGCACCAACCCTGTCACCGCAACTGTGCCCGAGTCCACCATCTCGGGTGCAGACGTAACAGTTTTCATGATTTATGGCAGCATGTGCCAAATATCTGGTTCAAGCTCCGTAGAAAGACCCTGCTACAAGTTAGATCAGAAAAACTTGGTCTGACATGCAGCAGTTGCCACACAGGATAAAAATCCACGTTAGACCCACCAAGCCCGCGCCTTCATTATCACTGGCGCGCACGAGGCTACGTATCAAGTCATTTGAAAATCCTGCCCTACGTGTCTATTAAAATAAAAAGTTATGCCTGAACACTCATTTTGTTTGCAACAATTACATTTACCTCCAGTCTTTCCCTGGTTTCTTCTTCTTTGTCTAATAATTGTTCTTTGAAAAATGTTTCACAGCGAGAGGGAAGTTTTTAGTTCGACACCACAGTTGCTTTGCTTTAACTACTCAGGAGAGCTGTGCAAAATCTTTGCATTCCAATTCCACTGGAATTCTGTGAAATTTTGGAAATTCCGCCTAATTTCTGCAGAATTCCATCAGAAGGTGAATTTAAAAATTCTGAAAGCAAAATTTTAGCTGTGGACCTGTATTCCACAGTTCTTGTAAACCACACATTCATATTCTGCAAATCACTGAGCAGTATTCCATGGATTATATGATTTGTGCCTGTGAACTATTATTCCATGATTTACAGAGAAATGCTTTTCAGAATTCCAAAGAATTAAAAGATATTCAAAAAAGCATTCATATAAATATAAATATATATATATATATATGTGTATGTGTATGTATATATATATATATATATAGAGAGAGAGAGAGAGAGAGAGAGGGATACATTTCTACATATATGTATATTGCTTGGTTCATCCAGCTGACCTGGGTTTGATTCTTACAGCGTCCACTTGCATACAGTGCAACTCTGAGCAAGCCGCTTAACCAGCCCAAAGCCCCCAAAACCCCTAGGTCATCCCTGAAAACAGGCACTTGTGCCTAGTGGGTCTTACCCGGTTAACAAAGAATAAATGCAATATATATGATATGCAATGGACTGACTAATAATATGCAATGTATCTTCAACTGTGAAGGGTAGGACATTAACTCATGAGTGGCAGAGCCACAAGTGTGTTATGAAAGTCCTGCCCACTCACAAGTGATGATAATTTGCTTACTGTGAGTCAGGCTATTGTATATTTGATATATACAACCATAGTTTATAAGTTATAGCTTTTAAATCTGGGGTTTTTTTGATGATTTTGCTGTTTTTTCTTTGATTTTAAAGGGGATGAGTCAACACAAAAGACCCCACACTCGGGCTGTTCCCGATGTGCACTTTGTGGGCAAAAACATTTTGGTTTACTTACTGTTTACTGTAGTATGGTAGATTGTATCAGACTAATTTTGCTTAGTTCTAGACTATCTTCTTTTAGTACAAATCCCAGAATCCCCTACAGCTGACATCAGAACAGTGGGCAGTAGTGGGCGACTCAATAGCCTGCAGTGCATGTTGGAGCTTTTATAATCTCTAATCAGATGTTTTCCAGGACTGCTTTTCTCCAGGGCTAGTACAGTCCTCTGTAACTGTATATAGCCCATGGAGGACAGCTGGACCAGTAAACAAAAGATCAGAGCTTATATAAACTCTAACATGCACTACAGCCTTCTGAATCTCCTCACTGCTGCCTGCTGTTCTGATGTCATCTGAAAGGGACTCTGGGATTTGTAGTAACAGCGAATATCAGCCTACAACTAAGTAAAAAATGGTCTGATACAATCTACTATACTACAGTAAAACAAAGTAAACCAAAAAATATTTACACTAATACGCATGAGACCAACCCACTTGAATATGGGGGTCCTTGGTGGTGACAGTTCCCCTTTAACAGCTGGCGTCAGTAATGCACTGATGTCATCACCACTTTGAAAGCTGTCTGGTTAAGTATTGCATTGTGATGACGGTAACCTTAAAAATATCCATTGTGAGAACAGTAAGAGTAATAATTTTTTGATTTGTTGCTGTTACTGATGTCACTAGCTAGGATGTCTTTTACCCCTGCTGCTGTTGTGTGTGTGTGTGTGTATAAATATATATATATATATATATATATATATATATATACACATATATATGTTCATGCCAAAAAAACTGTGTTAATGCACCAGTTAGGGTTGTTACACAGCAACAAAAGCAGGGAAATTTGGTGTTAGGGTTCAAAACCCTAACTCCACATTCCCCCACCCACACCACCACACACACACATACACATACACATACATGCAAGTAGGGGAAGGACCAAGGCAACACAACCAATCACACACAACCAGCAGGAGGTCTCTACCTCTGTTAGCGTAGCAAGTAGGGAAAAAATTCAAGTTCAGGTATCATACAGTATTTCCAAACTTGTTTCAGCAGGTTACTTTACCTAAAGATGAACCAAGCTGCCAGTAACGAAAACTGTGCACCTCGCTTCATTTTCGACATATGGGTGGCGAAAGACGTGATAAGCGTTGCAGTGTTAGCCTATGGGAAATTGTTCAATTTTGGAACAGTGTAATTTTGTCATCCTTAACTATTTTTGCAGTAAAGCAGCAAAAGGCATATCTGTGGGACCACAGTGAGCCGCCCGGCAAATTTCAGCCCAAAGGACCCAACCGTTTGCTTGCATGAGGATGCCAAAGATGCGCAGTTATCAGGAGTATAGTGTCACAAAATACTTTTGCAAACACGAAAGTGTCGCAAATGGAAGACACGACACTTTCGCATTTGTGAAAGCATGTAAAATGCTTTTGCAAAATACTGTTGCAAGCACGAAAGTGTTGTAAAAGTATTTTGCAAAACTATTTTCAGGAAATGTCCAAAATCCTGTTTTGGGGCTTGTAAATCCCAAAAAAGAATATGTGTAGTCTGTGTTGTGTGTTGCTGGCAGCGTGGTGCCCAAGATGCTATGTTGTCCTTAGTAATATGTGTTTGGTGGAGCATGGAACTTCCGGGATCAGAGTTAGCAGTGAAAACCCCATGCCACACCCCGATATCTTTTGGTGTGTGGAGGATGGGAGCATGGGGGTCTGCTTTTGTAGTTTAGATAATTGTATGTTATTTCTGTTACCTGCTGCTGGTTGTGTGTGATTGGTTGTGTTGCCGTGGTCCTTCCCCTACTTGTATGTATGTATGTGTGTGTGTGTGTGTGTGTGTGTGATGGTAAGCGTGGGTGGGCGGAATGCGGAGTTAGGGTTTTGAATCCTAGCACTGAATTTCCCTGCTTTTGTCGCTGTGTAACAACCCTAACTGATGCATTGATGGAGTTTTTTGCTATGAATTTCCCTTCTTTTTGAGAATGTGAACTATAAATAGTGAATGGTGGGCCCTGTGCTCCCACCAACCTGCCAATTCCATCTTAATCACATGTGTTTGTGGGAGCATATGCCTTCCAGGCCCTGCACTCCTGTGTACAGAGAAGCAGGATGCCACAGTGCAGCCCTGTAGTGTAAGAAAATCTTGTAACTCTGTTTTGCCATGCTAGGGGTGACAGTGACGGTAACGGTAATGTTAACACTAAGGATAACGGTAATGGTAACTGAAATGGTAACTCTAACGGTAGTGGTAATGGTAACACTGACGGCAATGGTAATGCAAAAGCTAACGGTAACACTAACAATAACAGTAATGGTAATGCAAATGGAAAGGCAAATGGAAACACAAATGGTAATGCAAATGCAAACGGTAACACAAATGGTAATGCAAATGCAAGCATAAATAGAAATGGAACCGGTAACGGTAATGGAACCAGTAAAGGAAATGCAAATATAAACATGAATAGTATTGGAAACGCAAATGGTACCAGTAATGCTAATGGTAGCGGTAATGGTACCAGAAATGCAAACAGTAATGGTAACTCTAACAGTAACGTTATCAGTAACGTAAACACAAATGCAAACCAAATGGTAATGGTAACGCAAACACTAATGGAAACAGTAATGGTAATGGTACCGTTAATGCTAACGGTAACGCAAAGGGAAATGGAAATGCAAGCGCAAGTGGTAGCAAACACAAAAGGTTACAAAAACGCTAATGAAAATATAAATGCAAATGCAAGCACAAACGGTAATGCAAACGCAAAGGGCTACAAAAATGATAACATAAACACAAACACTAACAGTAACCCACACACTAATAGTAACACTAACAGTAATGCTAACGCTAATGGTAACGGTAACACACATGCTAACGGTAACGCTAACAGTAACGCTAATGGTAACGATGACACAAATACAAACAGAAAATCAAACTCTAATGGTAATGGTAGCACAAATGGTAACAGTGACACAAACACTAATGGTAACGGTAAAGCAAATGCAAACGTGAACGCAAATGGTTGTGGTAACGCAAATGCAAATGGTGACGCAAATGCAAAAGCAAACAGTAATGCTAATGGTAATGATGATGGTGATGCAAATGTAAATGCAAACAGTAATGCAAACACAAGTGCAAACATAAACAGAAATGGTAACGGTAATGGTGATGCAAACAGAAACACTAACACGAACGATAATGGAAGTGCAAACGTAAACGCAAATGCTAACCGTAACGCTAACGTTGACAGAAACTGAAGCACTAATGGTAATGCAAACGTAAATGCAAATGGCAATGCTATTGCAAGCACAAATGCAAACAGTAACGGTAACGCTAATGGTGACGCAGACGGTAACGGAAACGCAAGCGCAAATGTAAATGCAAATGCTAACGGTATTGCTAACACACACGCTTTGTGTCCAAAGCAGGTGCTTCAAGAAGCACAGTGAATACAAAGAATGTAGGCATAATAGTGGCCCTCTAACATGAAAATGAGCACTTGGAATACTAAATTGCTTATATCTCAAGAACCGTACGAAGTAGGGAAAAAAAAATCTAATCTCATATTATTTATAACTTTCCAGGCTAGTTTTAACTTAGCCCCCCAGCAGGGACCTAAGAATTTTTGTGATGAAAAGTCCATATCTTGAACCATTTTCAAGATACAGGGCCGGAAAGGTGCAGCGGATGCCGTAATGTTATCCTATGGGAAAAATTGTCAACTTCAGAGTGCCGTAATTTTGGAGCCCTGTAATATTGTGGCACCAAATCACCAAAAGGCACATCTGTGGGGTCTTGGCTTTCTTCCCTGTAAATTTCAGCCCAAAAGACCAAACTGTTATTTTGCAAGAGGGTGGCAAATATTTCCTGTTGTTTTGCCCATACTTTCGCAAATTACTTTCGCAAATCATGAAAGTTTCTTAAAACAAATCACGAAACTTTCGCATTTGAGAAAGTATTTTGTGAAAGTAATTCTTACAAAAATTTAAAAAACATATTTCTAGGGGGTTTAACCCCCCCAAGAAAGATATGGCTAACATCCTCGGGACTCGACTAGGTGAACACAACAAGAATTGTGTTCCTAGAGGGTCCCAATTTTAAATGCCAGGCATTTTTCTGAGCTGTAACTAAAAAAAAATGTCTGACTTACGAAAGTAAAAGGGTAATTTGCAACAGTTAAAACGGGCATTTGTGAAACTTTCGCATGTTAACTTTTCCCATTGACTATAATGGGGAATCTGGTTTTTTTGAATAACTTTTGAACTGTTTAATAGTTGTTCACAAAATCTTTGAAAGTCACATCGGGGACCTTGGCTGCATGTTTTCTGAAGTTTTTGGACCGAACGCACAAACCGTGCGGGCTGTAGTCGCGAGCAAAAAATGCTCAGAAAGTCTGTTTTTTTGTGGTTTTCGGTGCTCTGTATCTCCGCAGCTATACATCCGACCGTAACACAACTTGCCAGATCCAGAGAGCTATGGTACCAGACTGTGCATGCAAAATGTTTGGCAAATCCGTTGTATGGTTGCAAAGTTATTAAGGCTCAAAAGTTGAGATTTAACGATAAAGCCGGTACTCAACCCTAACTATAGTGGCACTACTGTGCCACTATTTTTATTTATATATATATATATATGTATATAGTGTGTGTGTGTGTGTGTGTGTGTGTGTTTGTTTACATACAGCTGGATCAGCCACAATGCAGCAAAGTAACTTGCAGTAAATGACATGTCACACAATACTGCAGTAAAAAAGGGCTTAAAATTGCCATTGAATTACACTGTTCCTTGCATTATACTGTAACATTTTGTGGTATACTGCAACATTACTGCATTGCATACTGGCTGGTGTTGCTGTACACATATATATCCATAGTAGAGAAAGCAGAGTGTCAAAATTAAACATTGCATAGTAATAACATATTGTTACTTAAACAGATAGATATACAGTATCGAGCATCATCAAGCCCCAACACATTAATGCACAGGGGTTCATAAAGAGTTTATTGGATTCTTCTCTCAGACAGCCGCAACATAGCATATGCAAATAACAAAAGGAATGAAGAAAATTAATAATAAAAAAACCCTGCATTCCAGAACCTTACATACACCTAGAATTCTTCATTGTCTAATGCAGGCAAAACTTGGGACCATATTAAATTGTACATTTTATGGTTCCTTTGATTTTGATAATAAATATTTTCTCAGTACATTGAGTCAACGGATAAACCTTGCCAAAGTACATACATAGATGTTTATCGTTCCATAACCTAGCAATACATTACTGGTCATTGATCTTTAGAATATTTAGAAGTGTCCTGGTTGGCCCCTCACCCCCAGAAGTATTTGAGTAGAAGAGGTACCTAATGTACACAACTCACTTTCTGGAAACAAATTTAGTTTCAATATCATGCTTTTTGCATTAGAAATAGTATTCCAATCGCTCAGGAGCTGGTGGGGGGAAGGAGGATTGAGCATTCCACTGACTGCTGACCTCTTTTGGGGAGGGGGGGCAGTGTATCTCTTTGCACTACCACCACCTAGTGGTGGCCAGGTGGTATAACAGGTGAGCACCATGTGAAGGGAAACTGACACAGACGTCTGTATCATGTATATGTGTCAGCACACACGAGTGTCACTGCATGCAGTTGATCCCCAGGGGAAACCAGGGAGGGGAAAATGCAAGAGGGAAACCACCCCAGCTGGTAGGATGATAGCGGAAGACTCTGCAGGACCTGTGCTACTGACTCGGGCACCTTACCGCTACATGGTAGTCCTGGAAAGTGATGGAGTAAGTCCCAGAAAAGGTAGGTGAGGGGGCTGGAGATCAAGGCCCAAAAGGGACTGGTGTGGCATCACAGGTGCAGAAATGGTGGCCCACTGGCGCAGTGGTAGCACTACTAGTCGCAACGCTGAGGACCTGGGTTTGGGAGCAAAGCTGAATCATCAGCGGCCAGTAGGTGGAGAGGGACTGAGTGTCCCACAGGATGCCCTCCCTCTCTGGGGAGGGTGGGTTCCTGTCCACCACCACAATACTGCCACCTGGTGGCAGTGCAGTCACAGGACCGAAGGGTGGGAGGGTTTCACAGACATCGGGACTTTGCATTCTCACCACAAGCACACATCCCTAGATATCATGGCACTAAGGAGCTCCAGGGGTGATCAGAAAAAGGCAAATAGCCCCAATCCTGAAGGATGACAGACTCCAGTGTATCCAGGGCATTGCTGTGCTGGCCATGCACGCGCCTTCTGACATGAGTAGTGTGCTCAGGGTTAAGTCGTCCACCCTAACCCCACCTGGGGGGGGGAGTAATCCAAGGCAGAATGGAGGATGGGGTGTGCTGGTTTGGTGTGAGTGTCCCTTGGACGTGCCTTGGGGATCTTGAAGGAAGTCAAGGTCTGGAGATGAGAAGGGGGCATAAAGAAAGACATTTTAAAAAGTGCAGAAATAATTGAATAAAAAAATTAAAATTCCAAAAACAGGATCTTTTTTTTTTTTTCTACATACTCTGTTTATATTTTTTGTGGCAACTATCAGCTGAATATAAACCCTAGTGTGAAACATAATCCCAGAGCATAGTGTAGCATAGCGTAGCGCCATCCGCATGTGATCACTGGGCACTACTGATGAAAATACATACTGCTGTCTCCCTTTCCTTAGAAGGCAAGTTGCACCTTTTCCAGGGCTAAAAGGTTCACAAGCCAGCAGTTCTAGTATAACAAAGCGTTAAGGAAATTCCTTCTTATCCACTGCTGTAAGTCTCATGCCATGCAACCTTCTGCTTAGTCTGCATATTTGTAGCTCGAGGATTAAAAACATGCTCCTTGATCTTTCTTTCTTTCAAATTGCATCTTTCTTTGTTCAATTTTTGTTGAGATGCACAGAAATGAAGGCGAGTATGTTGCACATCACAAAAAAGACTGCAAACCATTCGAGCATATCCCACATGCTGCCAAAAGAACCAACAACATAATACCCCTGAAGTAATAAGCCTCTGTAGGCTGTCTGTGGGCTAGTGACTAATACCATTCAAGGTGCTGTTGGGGGGACATCTTTAAAGTGTTTGTCTCTTGCAGGACAACTTTGAAATCCATAATATATAGGCACAACTTAGTTGATATTCTACAGAGTTCCTGTATTTCTGTGATTTTTATTCTTCATTATTCGTTTACATAGAAACGGGATTCTAGTTCTCTACAGCTCTGCTCTGCTCTTTCTGCTTAATTCTTTTTGCCGAGGTTGCAGTCAACCCTTTGCATAGCCATAGTAGGGCTGTTCAGATTCTGGGTCACAGATCTGGATTTGTTGGATTCTACCCCGATTTTTGGAATTAGGATTTTTGCAATTGCAGTCTGAGAGTCCTGATTACTAAATTTAGAGCTAAAATTTCTTTTTACATAGGGCTTTAGGAATTAGGATTCCAAATCTCAATCTGCTTTTGATTTTGAGGTTCTTTTGAGAATCGGATACAAAATGGATTCAGCATCATAAATTCTTAAATTCTTTAATTCCTAAACTGCCTCAGTTGTGACCTCCTCAACCATCTGACCCCTTGAATATTTCTCTAACCTCATTCAGTTCTCTTTCCTATTAGCACTTGGCCATCCCCTAGTATGTACTTCCTCATGTTATGTCTACAACAATGCCCCTGGCTGCTCTGACTCCTCTATTCCTACCCCCACCCCACTTTTCTCCTCTTTCTCACTTGTCCCCTAACCTCTCTACACCTCATTCGCTATGTCCTTGTAACCTAGCCTCCAAAACTTGTTTTGTTTTTCATATCCTTTGTAACTTATTGTATTGATTACTGGTCTTGTTTAGCTTATACTGTTGTTACTTTGTCTTACGTTTTAAATGATAACTGACATGGAACCTTTGTAAAAGAGCCCTAGCTCAAAGGTATTGTAATCCTAGACCTAAATAAATAAATAAACAGTATAATCAGATCAGAACTGGCCAATTCTGAGCATCTGTATTCCATAGTAACAAACTGTGATATCCTCACAGAGGATCATGAATTCAGAGAGGGATTGAGGAGCAGAAGCGGATACACTCCAGGGGACGAGGAACCTGCATCCATGCAAATTAACCTAGTAATAAAAACATAGAAACATGATGTTACAGGGTTTTAAATAATTGATTAGCAGTTTTTTTCTTGGGACAATACTAACTGTACAGAAAGTATTTATATGGATTTTCTAGAAGTGTTATGTTTGTTAAACACAGTGAGTCAAGTGCTATGCATTTTCACAATGTTTTAGCACTTTTATGAGCAAAACGCTAATCAATTTTTAGGGTTAAATAAAACCCTGTGTTAGGAGGCAGTATAGCACAGTGGTTTAAGGCTCTGAGCTGCAAATGTGGAGATCTGGGTTTGAATCCCACAGTCCCCACTTGCATGCTTAGTGACCCTGAGCAAGTCACTTAACTTCTTGTGCTCCCAGGTCGCACCTGGAAACCAGCTTTCAGCTTAGTGTGTCTCTTCTGGTAAAACAAAGGTAAAAAAAAGATAAGGACTCAAGGTCCATCTGGTGTTCTCAACATCGGTTGGCCACTGGCCCCTCACCTCATAATGAAGCACACATCTAAGAAAATGAAGACTGCGTATAAAATATCAACAGGCTTACTTGGCCCATTGGCACAGCAGTAGTGCTACCTCTCATGATGCCGGTGACGTGGGTTCAGGAACAAGCCTGAATCAAGGGCCGGCTGGGGGAGAAAGACTGAGCATCCCGGAAGACGTTCTCCTTCTCCGTGGTAGGAGTGTTTCCATCCGCCCTATCACAGTGCTACCACCTGGCTGCCAGCAGGTGGCATTGCGGCTGGAGGGCCATTGGGAGGGATGGATGTCAGGGCGTCATTATGCTGTACATGAAGGACAGCCCCTCGACGTCCTTGCATGTGACGTCCAGTGAGAGGGAGGGAAAATGGAAAAGTCAGCCCTGATGTTTGCTGATGGAGGACTCTTGTACACATAGGGCTGGACCTGCTTCACCAGCATGCCTCCTGACGAAAGGAAACAGCTTGGGGGTAAATCCCCCCCACCCTTTCCCTGCCTGGGGGCAAACTGTGGCAGCGTGGGGGATGGTGGCTGGTTGGAAGATAGGTCTGGTGGGGATGATACTTTAGGAATCTGAAGGGAGAGTGAACAGTAGAGACAGGAAGGGGGTATACACAAAGAGTAAAACATAGCAGCTAAACTGTGTCTTAATATTATGTTTTAAAACTTTTCTCAGATGTAATAAAATCCCTTTAAAAGAAAACTGCCAATAGAAGCTGTTTCAAAAACTGGTTCATGATTGGTTATTTATTCCACCTTGTCTTTTTAGATTTTTTTTTCTGGGTGTGAATTTAGTGTTCATGAAAGGTGTTTGATTGATAGCACCAGAAACAGAATCCCTCTATTTATCCACATGACGGATACAGCACAGGCTATTACAGTGCCGACATCCCCACGCTGCCCCGCCAATGTGTCTCAACCCTGTCATGGAGGGCCTACCACACAGGTGAGAGGGTGGGCTGGCAGTGTAGGCTAGAGGTTAGAGCAACGAGCTATGAATGAGCTTGGTACATCCAGCAGACTTGGGTTTGAGTCTCACAACCTCCACTTGCATACTGCGTGACTCTGAGCAAATCACTTAGCCACACCAGTGCTCCCGGATCACCCCTGAAAACAGTCACTTGTGCCTAGTGGGGCTTACCTGGTTACCAAAGAATTAAAAAGGGGGGTAGTTTAAACGTTATGCTCATTCAGTCCTTGGCCTCGCACGTGAGACTCCGAACAAGAGGACCAGTCAGTGCCAGTTGGGTCGAGGCTTTTAGGATGTGGACACCTGCCCACTGGGAACTGGATTGAGACTGCACTACCATTTAGGCAAATGAACAGCCCTCTGGTGGCAATGGCTTTCAACCACTACTGACATGGTCTAGATTTGAACCAGTGACCTCGAGGTGAAAAGCTCCTTAACACATTACCATTCTATTGAGCCACCCAGTTCCTCTCTGTTCAGTTCTGTTTTAGCTAAAAGCCTCCTTTGATTGGGAAAATGAAGCAAGAAAGACCAGAATAGAAGAAAAGATGAACAAAAACATAAATAAGGTAAATCAATGTTGTATGAAGTTTTAACACACAAACCCCTAAACCAGATCAAAGTTAAAGAAGGAAAACCAAAGAAAGCTGCACATCAGAGACAGGGAGCAACAGTCCACCCACAATGGGCTAAATGTTGCACAGTAATTATTTTTGCTCAGTGCCCAGATGTACTCAAATAAATGCAGCATATGACATGCGGTGTGGACAGAGATGCTATTCACCAACATAGGATTAACTACCCCAGCACTTCGCTAACCAAGGCTTCATCGGCGGAGACTGTAACAAATTACAATGTAGATAAGGCCCCTTATGTGACATCATTACTTCAGTGACCAATAACATCAACACATGCAACATTTAAAAAAAATATCAAAGAAACCTAACTGAGCAAATTGAGGTTACCTCATACAAAATTGTTAACTTATTAAAAATCAGTGTTAACAGCAATACCCAGAGGCTGTCTGGTTACAGATTAACATCCTAACATCCAACTTTCTTTCATTTTATGCAGTTTTATACCCCTCCAGCAATACAGAGGCGTGGCAGTCACAATGGGACCAGATCAAAGTTAACAATGTTAATCTGTTACATAACATGTGTGCAAGTTAGTTGTTATTTGTTCTATCATTCTACGAGGGAAACCGAGCAGGCCAAGGCTTTCTCCTCCTGATTTTTGCTTCCTGGGACATCGGTGTGTAGTGGTGCGGTATGTGCGCTGATGGTCCCCCCCCCCGACTGCTCCCACCTTTGCTGCTGCCCGGCCTCTACCACTTCGCAGTGGGATACAGGATTTCTCCTGCCTGAGAAAAGAGAGCAGTCTTTAGGATGCTCAACCTTCCCTCACCTGGATGACCTCCGAGCGAATCAAAGAACAAAAAAAAAAAACAGTGGACACAGAGCTCACCATGCAGAAACTGTTGGAATTTATTGCACCAAAAACATGAAATAAACACCAGCGGGCAGTAGCAGCCTGTCCCCAGCACTGCGAGGCACTGCCTCTTTGTCATTCCATTCCTGAACCTGGGTTGCCGGTATGGCAAGTGGTAAGACGACCCATGCCTCAGCCTGCCACGTCTCTGGGCCAGCCCCATGCTCATTTTTTTGTTTATGTGTGCCTCATTTTTGCTGTTTAACTTGTTGTACTTGCGGCATGAAGTTAGACCACCTTTAACAATGATGCTGTAAGTGGCACAGCTGTATTAAAAATGTGCTGCGAAGGTCTGAACATCCAGTCCTAACTCTTGTTTCACATTTACTTATGCATCAGCTTACCCTATCTCAACAGGGCTGTGTATGGGGGTTGGGGGATTTGTATTTTACATTGGTATTTGTTTGCAAATTAATACGAACATACGAATACTAAAGCCAAGTGGTCTATAAATTCTCCTCAAGCTGTGGAGCCCTATGTCAGTGGCTACTGAAGACTCTGCCCCCTCCCCATCCAGACCCTCCCCTTTCCTGCCTACTGCCCTTTGACCCTGACCTTCCTTCAACCTATTCCACCCTCTTTTGAATCCATCTACCATCTCCAGGGAAACCACTTCTTCTGGGAGTTCATTCCCCCACTGTAACCACTCTCTCCATGAAGAAATGCCTTCCGATCTTCCTCTTGAACCTTCCCCCAACCAGTTTACGGCCATTCCCCCCTTGTGGTTTTGCTTCCACTAAGACTGAAGAGGTGTTCTTTGTTTACCTTATTGATACCTTTCAAGTACTTGAAGAGCACCATTCCTGGTATTACTGCTCAAAGCCAGGAAGGACCCTTACCTGCCCATAGGTTCAACAATATGGAAAACGTATTTTTATATGGCACGGTTTTCGGGAGAGAAGAGATTGTATTTTGGCTTTCAGGAGCCGATCCGCTGATCCCTTCCACTTCCCACTTTGGAGACATGCCCCCATGCTCTCCCGTATTCTTACATCACAATGTGCCAGTGCGGGGGCGTCCTTCTTATTGCCTTAACTGGAATTGGCCATTTTTGTAAGTGGAAAATAATTGTCCCTACATTGTCATTCTCCTACACCAACTCACATAGGGTCCTGCTGGTTAGGATGGGGGGGTGGTGGATATGGCTGGGGGGCTAGTACAGACCATACTGGAGGAACAGGTTGACAGATTGGGGGCTGAAAACTGAATAAAAAAAATTATACCATTTCTCCCTCATCCTCTGTTATTTTTAGATGTCAACTATTGTTCACCGTCCTGCATAATGTGGGATTTGCTAGTAAACTAGAATATTATCTGCAGCTTAATACAGCAGTGAATCACGTCGAATGGATAGAGGTGACTCATGCACACTTGAAAAGATTTGACAGTGTGATAAATACTAGCACTTTTATCTCTTCTCTGTGTGAGAGGCACATGGGTGCGCGCGCACACGCACATACTCTGAGTGATTTCCTAATCTTCTATGATGTGGATTTTTAGGCAAGCAAAGAGGCTTTTTTGCATTGAGTTTCCTTGTTTCTATGTAGAAAAGTAAAAAAAAAAAATGAAAAAAATGTCAAAGTTTGTCTTTCTCCACTGCTTATTGTGAATGGAAGGAATATGAAAACTATCAGTTTTATTGCAGTGAATAGCAGATTTTACCACTTCTCCATTTAAGGAGAGCTTGAAATATACTTTAACGATAAGTCCTTATTCATTGGCATTTAGGGATGAATTTAAGGTTGAGAAAAGGCAAACGGCAGGTGAGACTGGGGGCTACAGTATCTTCCTCTGTTAATCTATGGGCTAGGTACAGTGCAATTCAGGTACCTGTAGCACAACAGTATTTTAGATAAGTGATGCCCAGTCCAGTTTCACATTGTATTATAGGGCCAGCAAACTTAAAATAAGAGGATTATATTTTTAAAATAATATTTTTATCTCCTTAGTCCATCTTCCGCGATTAAGAACTTACCTGCTGCATCAGTTTGACACAATATCTAGCTTTGCACATGGCTTGGCTTGGTGAGCGTATCTGTCCACCGTCAGTGTTAGCTTTATGCTGTTTGTTCTTATGATGGTTCCAGTGAATGTGGCATTAAATGTAATAGAGTGTTCTGTCTAGGCACTGACATGATTGTAATTACTTAGGTGTGTTATGATTTGTCTGGGATCAATTAATATGCTTATTACTGGTTTGTTCAGTGTTTTAAAGCTCAGTAAAAGAAAGTGCAAAAAATGCTCATTATTGCTCAGATTTCTGACTCCCGGTAAGGAGAATTAGCAAACTTGGCTCAGGACCTCTGCATATATCAGTGTCAACAGTCAGGATTGTTGGTGCCCCCATAGTGTTTTCGGCACAGATGTCTTTGACGTTTCACTCCAGTACACCACCTATTAGGTGTTAAAAATAACAACACTTAGCGTTTTGTTTTATGCAATCTGCTGCAAACTGGGGAAATTCTCACTAAGGATCTAGAGTTTTGGCACAAGCAGGCACCTGCATGTGTGCCGCCCCCCTTTCAAAAATCCTGACTGTGTTGTTCTTTCTTGGGAGATCCAAGAAGGACTTCTTATCTGTCATCATGTACCAACCTATCTCCAGTGAGGTCCAAGGGTGGAGTACAAAATGTGTGGAGTGGCATTGACAACTACCAAACAGGAAGGAGACCTGGGAATAATCACATCGGATGACCTAACATGGCCAGGCAGTGCAACAAGGCAGTCAGGAGGGCTGATAGGTTGCTGGGGTGTATAGGGAGGGGTTATCACCAGCAGAAGGAGGGAGGTGGTGTTGCCTCTTTATAGATCGCTGATAAGACACCAGCTACAGTACTGTGTCCAGTTGTTGAGACCGTATCTCTTGAAGGACATAGACAGAGTGGAGGTGGTCCAGAGGAGGGCAACTAAAGTGAGTCAGGGTCTGCATCAAAAGCCCTATGAGGCGAGACTAAATGACCTCAATATGTGCACCCTGGAACACAGCAGGGAGAGGGGGGATATGATAGAGATCTTTAAATACCTCACGGGGTAAATAAGGTACAGGAGGGAACTATTTTTTAGCAGGAAAGATGCTCAAGAATAAGCGGACACGCTATGAAGCTGGAGGGGTAGATTCAGGAGAAATGTGAGGAAGTACTTGACAGAAAGAGTGGTGGGTTCCTGCAACAGCCTTCCAGCAGAGGTGGTGGGGGTGAAAACTCTGGGGTTCAAGAATGCATGGGATAAGCACAAGTGAATCAAAGTGGAAAGGAAGGGGGAGGGAAATAGAGCTGTAGATCAGGTGCAGTCTATGGTAATAGTATAAGTAGGGAGCATGGGTAGACTGGATAGGCCAAGTGGTCCTTTTCTGTCGTCAAATGGTCCTTATCCGTCATCAGATTCCATGTTTCAGTGTTTTCCTAATTTTTTGCATCTGGTAGAATTTCAGTGAAATATGGTATACTGACTTTGTATAGTCTATGTTTATTTATTTATTTATTGATTGATTTGAAACAAATTGCAATTTACAACCTTTGAATCAGAGACTTCTTTACAAAGGCTCCACATCAGAGTATTACAGAGTACAGATGCAGACTGGACAGCAGGTCATCAAAAGGTAAACCGTGCACACAAAGGTGTAATTAAGTAAACTATCAGTATATACAGCACAAAATGTACAGACATAGGTGCTAGGAAAACACTATTTTACATCGATTGTTTCTAGTTCTAAACAGAGTTGTATAAACATAGGCCATCGGTGCAAACAGTATATGAAGAGGTAGAGGGCTACCGGCACTGACAGTAGCTTTTTTTTTTTTTTAAATCATTCTTTATCTGCCTACCTCCATCTGCCACTGAGAAAATCGCTGATCAGGTCCTCAAATCCTTACCTCAGCTCCAGCACTCTGACTTCTCTCTAGAGCTTACTTCTTTCCAACATAGCTACTGTGGCTGCCCCTCCCAATAGGCCTTCATGGTGGTTCAAACCCCTCTGGACACCTCATCCTCTAGTTTTTGAGAAGGCTGCCTGAGTCAATGAGGGTAGAGACTCGGGGGAGGGCAAAAATCTTCATGCTGCACTGTTGGAGGATTTACCTTTGGCCCCTCCCCTCCATGTGGATGCTGTCATTAGGACGTCACCAGACATAGAAACATGGAAACACAGATGATGATGGCAGAGAAAGACTAACAGTCAATCCAGTCTGTCCATATTATCATATCAGACTCCATGAGCTGTTGTCCCTGTGGGGTTTTCACTTACCCTATATTGTTCTCCAGGTTTCCACCTCCCTCATCCCTCTGAGAAGCTACTATGCCCTTGGCGCTAGATCAGCTGTGTTGGAAGCCATGAAGACGTGCTTGTACCTAATGTGCATGTCTGCATGTTGATGTCCGCAGCATCCTCTCCTCCCCAACAAGCATCCATGGTTCTGCCTCCCCATGTGGTCACTTAGAGAATGGTGTATCAGTGAGGACTGACACCCTCTCTCTCCAATGGAAAGGAGCATCCTCTGGGATGGCAAACGTCCCTTCCCTGGCCATCCCTTTGATCTGAACTAATTCACAAACTCAGGTCAGCAGGGTCACGAGTGGTAGCCCTGCCTCTGTACCGATGGTCCAGCACACTGCCAGTAGATTTAGGTATTGCAGTAATCCCAAATTCTGGACAGCCCTAAAAGAGGTACTTAATGCAGATTCTGTAGATAACATCAGCTACAGGATTGTAGGGACATGAGTGTATCTCAAGATCAGAAAGCTGATCAAGAGAGGTGCACCAGGTCAACTAGATAAGAATTCCATTATCAAACAGGTAAATAAGGCAAACATGTCATTTATGTGTTGATATCTTAGTTGGGAGAATTTTGACTAAGTTAAAAAGACAATTTGTGTTATTCAGAAATACAAATTAATATCCTCTCCTTCTTAAAGACCCAGATTTTTTTATCCTTGATTAAAGCTCAAATTCAGGCTTCCTCTTTCATAATACTCCCACTGAATCTTCTATGTCTAATGTATGGGAAGCTCTTAAAGCCACAATTCATGGGAAAATAATTAGCTATGCTGCATATGGAAAAAGGGTAAGAGAGCAACAATTGGCTGATATGGAAAAATCTCTTAAAGCCAAAGAGAATCTATACTTCTCCTCTAACAAACATCTTCCCGATTCTCATCTACATTTTGAAATTTTTCAACTCAGAGTCAAAATAAACGAACAAATTTCTCGTAAAACAGAATTGGCCCTTTTTAAACTTGAGTATAAATTTTGGGAACATGGTGATAAAAATGAGAAAATCCTTTCTTACCAGCTTAAAGTGCAACAAATGGAACGCCGTATTCTAAGTCTTAAAGACAAACAAGGCAAAATTAATTTTGATAACTCTTCCATAAATCGTATCATGTCTACCTTTTATCAAAAAACTATAGTCTAATACAAATCCTCCTTCAACCATACTGATTCTACAATTCCTTAAAACTTTACACCTTCCCCATCTTTCTCCTCATGAAGCGAATCTCTTAGACGAACCCTTTTCATTACAAGAAGTTCAGAAAGCTTTGTCCTCACTGAAATCGGGTAAGTCCCCTGGAAATGATGGTTTTCCTGTTGATTTTTACAAAATATTTTCTCATACTTTATGCCCCCTCCTTCTTAACATTTATCAAGAAGCTTCCACTACTGGCAAGCTTCCTCCCTCTTGTACTGAAGCAGTTGTTATCCTGCTTGCTAAGAAGGACAAAGATCCCATACACCCAGTAAGCTATAGGCCAATTTCCCTGTTAAATACAGATGGGAAGATATTTGCTAAACTGTTAACCTCCCGACTTGAACGTTTGATCCCCAGATTGATTCATTACTCACAAGCTGGTTTTATTAAACATAGGTCTGGATCAGATCACCTACATTCTCTATTCAATCTAATTCACAAAGCCAAATCTCTCAATTCTCCAGCAGCAGCCATAACTATTGATTTCGAAAAGGCTTTTGACTCTTTAAACTGAGATTATCTCTATCAGGTGCTATCTCACTTCGGCCTTCCGCACACCTTCTGCTCTTGGATTAAATTATTATATAACTCCCCTGTTGCTAAGGTACTTACTAATTCCACCCTTTACTCCTGCTTTCAACTGGAAAAAGGAACCAGGCAAGGCTGTCCCCTATCACCTTCCCTTTTCATTTTAGCCATGGAACCCCTAACTGCCTGTTTACGTCAATCTGCCGGTATTAATGGCGTCCCAGTGGAAAGCTCAAGATATGTTTTCCTTTCTTACGCTGATGACCTCCTGATTCTACTTGAGAATCTGGATGAGGCAGGACCCCTATTGGATGACTTACTTAGCAAATTTACAAGTATTTTGGGCCTTGCTTTAAACTATGGTAAGTCAGAAACTCTACCTCTTAATGACCATTGCAAAGTTTTTATGAACCACCCTTTTGGATTTCAGTGGTTGCTGCATGGCATAACATATCTAGGAATCAAAATAACTAGTAATCTTAAGAAAATATGGGATCATAATCTTAATCCTTTACTAGATAATATCAAAACAATTCTAGACAGATGGAGGCTTCTTAATCTTTCCTTGATGGGTAAAATTGTGGCCATTAAGATGTCCATATCCCACAAAATTTTCTACCTCTTTGCTAACATCCCTTTAATTCTTCCATCCTTTTTCCTTGCTAAAATTGATAAACTGATAGGTAACTTTATATGGGAGGGGAAAATTCCAAGATTTAATCATAACAAACTTCAATCTCATTGGAAAAAAGGTGGATTTGGACTCCCTTGGTTCAAATGTTATCTATAGGCCTTCCAGGTGGCACAAACCATTAAATGGTTTCAGAAACCTTCTCCTCACTCCCCACTTTGGATTGCTATGGAATCCACACTGAGCCATGGAGGGGTTCTTACTTCCTTTATTTTTAACCCCCTTTCCTCAAAATTAAAAACTCATCCAATCATATCAGCTTCTGTTCTATATTGGAAGTTAACCCATAACATTTTGAAATCTAACCCCAAACCTTGGTTTTACGTCCCTTTATGGGGCAACGCACTGTTCACACTGGAAAATCATCCAATTTTCTGTCGTTCATGGAGGAATAATGGCATTTTTTTTCTTGGTGATATCTTGGACCTGAACTCTCTCACCCTTAGAACATTCTCAGACTTGAAGGTCAAATGGAAACTTCCTAAACAGGACTTCTGGAAGTTTTTACAAATTTGAGCAGCTTTCAACTCTATTTCTAATTATATATACAAACACACTTTTCTAGAATCACACATCTCGCACTGGGCTAATATCTCTACAAAATTAAGCAGCATCATTTACAAAACCATTATTGACAATCTTCCCGATCCATCTATACAAGCTAAAAATTAATGGAGCGCTACCTTTAACTACAATATCCCAGATACACAATGGAATAAATGTTGGCATCTGGCACACATCACATTTAAAGATACCCGCAGCTCCCTAATACAAATCAAGATCTTGCATCTTTGGTACAGAACTCCTTCGGCACTTCACCGAATGGGCCTGTTAAATAACAATAACTGTTGGTGCTGCAACCAAGTTAACGGTGATCTGCTTCATATTCTTTGGTCCTGCATTCCCATTAATAAGCTTTGGCGTAAAATTCATTCATTTACTTCCAAAGTAATAGGACAAAAGTTTCCATTTGATCCCAAACTATTCCTCCTAGGCCTCTATACTCCGAGTAACTCTTCCCTTACACATGCACATTTTAGATGGCTAAACATACTTTTTCTTTTGGTTAAATGTCTGATTCTTATTAAATGGAAATCTACCCTTGTTCCCTCCTTTTTTGATGTTCTTCAAAGCCTCTCTCAATACGCCTCACTAGACAGTCTATCCCATGTTATTCATGACCGACTCACCGTATATGATCGGTGCTGGTAGGGTTACTTTAAATTCATTGAAATGGCTGGTTCTCAAGACCCTAATCCTCAAGATTTATTTAGCTTTCCTTTTGGTATATCTTTGCTCTGTTAACTAGATCTGGCTCTCTCTAACACTCTGTGTACAGATATCTCCCCTGTTTTTCTTTCCCACCCTACTTCTTTCTTCCCTTTTCTTCCCTGCACTATTTTCTACCTTCAACATACATCTCTTTTTTATTTATATTCCTCCTCTACTGTATAATGTTTGTATTCTTATAGGTATCACTTCCATGTAATGGTTTGAAAGCCTGCTATAACATGTTCTTGTACTCATCTTGCACTTAACTGATCTCTCTGAATTCATAATACTTTATTTATTTATTGAATTTTGATGACCGGGTTGGCTCACTGGGCCCACTAAGGTCACTTTTTCAGGGGGCAACCTGACTTTAATAACTGTAACTCTTTGTTCACTACTTATGATATAAATAAGACAAACTCTTATTTTATATATTTGTATATTTAAGGCATCCTCATTATATTCAACCTAAACTATGTGTTTTGTTAAGTGATACCCTTTTGCAATCTATATGAGGTTTCCCTTGCATTATGTATGCCTGTATGTCTTTATATACTTAAAATTAATAAAAAGATAAACTCAAAAAAAAAAAGAAATGCAAATTAATAATGTGCACCTGAGCACCTAATAATTATTGAGAGAATGTTTTTGAGGTTCTAATTAGAGCTAGAAAGATATGCATCTTACTTTTAAGTTCTATTGACTTGCTCAAGGTCACATAGCTATCTGGTAACTGTGGCTGGATTCAAACATATGATCCCCTGGTGCACAGTGCTGTGTGCTCTATGAGACTGCACTGCCTTGTGGATTGATTTTAAAGAGCTGGTGACACATTCAGGAGAACTTTAACAAAACATCCTCTGTCCCTATGCTCTCTACCAGACCATGCACTACTAAAATGGGTGAACAGGCATTCTCTCACTATGCTCCCAAGTTCTGGAACTCACTCCCCCTACAGGTTAAAAATTCTGCCTCCCACCAAATCTTTAAAGACTCGCTACCTACTCACCTCCTTGCTCATGGTCATTGTAAATGCTCGTGATTTAACTACACCTGCCTGCCGGCCTGTGGCTAGGATCAAATCTCATTTTGTTGTATCATGTCTTTATTTCTGCACTGTATCTTGAAACTGCATTGTATGTTGATAGCTTATTATTCCTGTATTATGTTTACCTAGATTGTAATTTGTAATACTGTCATTTCTATACCTATGTCCTGTACTCTCCCGGGTCGTGCCTGAAAATAGGCAGGTTTGTTGCCTAGCGCACTTACCCGGTTACCAAAAGCTAATAAATAAAAATAATATTTAGGCACTGTTCAGCCTGTATTTCCCATTAGTGCTGTATTCCTCATCCCCAATATTTAGCAGTGAGGTCGTAAAAACAGGATCTTTGCTGTTTAAAGCAGCAGTGCAACGAAAATGGGTAAAAATTTGACCCCACCTTTTTTCTTCTTAATTGATGCCAGATGTCTTCCAGTTTATCTTGGTGATAAAATGTTCAGTTTTCATTATCATTTAAAAATTTTATTAAAGTTTTAAAGTAATTATTTCTCAAGAAAAAAAGATGGCTGCCTCATTTTTATATGGAAATAATATTGAGGACCTGAGGAGGATAAAAGTAAAGAAAAAAATGCAGATGTACAGTACACAGCATAGGAAGCATCCAGAAAACACAAATCAACAGTTCAGCCAATATTTTTTATAATCATAGCAGAAAATTAACTTTTTGGAATAACTTTTTTCATTGCACTGCTGCTTTAAGAGTTCATTTATTCCTGCTGCTTTCTCTGTACCTGAAGTCATAGAGCTCTGCTTGTGCCTAGTTACTCTCATGGCAACAGATTGTGATGTCACAACAGAGGATTATGACTTGAAGTAGGGAGTAAACTATACCAGCAGATGAACTCAAAATGAACGCTAAGGGACAACGATCATATATTCATGCATATTTATTTAGTAATAAATTATGGGGAGGAGAAATATATAACATTTAAATGGAATGCAGGCAGAACTATACCTAATTATTATATTTTTTTAATGTTTTCTTTGAGGTGTCAGTAGCACTTTAAAAAGAAAATAAACTTCTTAAACTGTGTTGGAGAAACCCCCGTTCTGATTTGAAATCAAAACTTTTGCCATCCGTATCTGAATTAATTGAAACTGAAGATTGGTGTTCTCTAGTTTTACTCCCCCCCAACCAGGATGACATCACCGTGGCACTCTCTAGAATCTTGATAAAAGGGAGCAGAGCCACTTCCCACGACCCCCGCACTTGATAGCATCACTGTCTGTGAAAGCACTGGTATACATCATCGTTAGTGGGCCTCTGGTTAACGGCAGGCTCATTTATAAAACCTGCCATGTCTAGAATGCTGTACTGCTACCTAGAGTAGATCAGTTTTTATTAACACAATAGTACAAGCAGATAGATGGATGCAGTTAGTTATCTTGTGGTAGAAGACAAAGGCCTGTATCACCAATGATTTGAGTGGGATTTTGTGTAAGTGAATACTTTTTAAATAACTGATGTTACTTTTTCGGCACATGCTTCGGCTGCAGTACCTCCCTTAAACCCTTCATCATCCACAGTATTTATGCAGCTCACTGCTAGCCTTAACTGACCCCCACATTGTTTTTCAAGTTGGACTACGGTCAGCAGAAAAGAAACTCCAGTTGGTAGCCGGAGAACTTGATTACAAAATATCCCTCAAAATTCTTAATCTGGAGTCATTCATTTCCTTTTTTTTTTTAAGGGCAGCTACATGAAAACCGGGGTCTGAATTTCCAAAGGGCGGAAAAGAGCCAGGGACTAAGAAGTCCCATGTCACAGCCCACCGGTGCAGAAAAAAATCTCCGCAACAGAGGACATTACAGATTTCAGCCCATGGTGCTCACGGGTGGCGGGCATGGCTGTGCAGGATGTTACTCCTAGTACGATGAGACTAAACAGTTCCATGAAGCTGTGCACAGAAAATGGACACAAGCTGGCAAAATCGTTCAGCCAATAGCAGACTGGCTCCACATATGAAAATACGGTGCCTGCGGCAAAATCTGCAGGTGTGCAAGGGAAGCCCCCCTTTGCCCACAGGTTTTATTTATTTTTTTTTATTTAGTTGTTTTTTAACCAGGTATAGCACACTAAGCTGAGAGCTTTTTTACAGGAGCGACCTGGGAGCATGAGGAGGTTAAGTGACTTGCTCAGGGTCACACAGTATGCAAGTGGAAGCTGTGGGATTCAAACCCAGGTCTGGTCTGTTGGATGTCACCAGATTTGCCGCTCAGAGCCTTAGACCACTGCGCTATACTGCCTCTCACGGGTTTTGCCACCCGTGTGCCATTTTCTTCATTTCTGAAAATCTGGCTTCAGATCTTTGCCTCCACAGTTCACTTACAGCTGAGGATGAGTCTTTAGGCGAAGTCATATTCCTCTGCTTGTGGGTTTACAGTCTGTTACTGCAGAAATACCTGTGATGTCACAAGTCAGCATTATATGGTTTCAGCTCCTGTCTACACTTCTGTTGTAGATGAACTGTAAGGGGTGGGACTCCTGTTTTGTGGTGCAGCTAGGCCATCTCTTTAAAACATTAGGCTCTATCCACTCCACCTATAAATAATAAGCTTTTCCAGGTCTCTAGGTTGTGTTTCTTGCTCTGCTGAATGTTCCTGCTGGTGGCTGATTGGCTGTTTGCTTCTGCTCTTGTCTTTGGCCCTCTCTTGTCACTCTTTGCTGCTTCCTGCTTTCTCTCTGCCACCAACCTCTGCTTCTTTACCCACTCCTCTAGACCCCTACCTTCTTCCTGGCAAGCAACATAGGCTGACATCCCAGCCATCCCCTAGGCTGACATCCCTGCCATCCCCTTTGCTTGGCATCTCTCTCTCTCTCTCTCTCTCTCTCTCTCTCTCTCTGTCTATTCCATGGCTCTCTCTCTCTCTCTTCCATGTCTCTCTCTCTTTCTCTTCCATGGCTCTCTCTCTCTCTCTTCCATGACTCTCTCTTCACTGCACAGTGTTTCTGATCCCAGCTGCTTCCTCGCTGTGTTCAGTGCTGTGCACTGTGTTTCCATTCCCTTCGATCCAGCAGCCACAACTTTGCTCCTCTTGTGGGACTACCCCTCTCTTGGCAACTCTGCTTATCGGACACACTGGGCATACCTGGTGCCAACTCCCAGCCACTTGACACACCAGCACAGCCACCAGGTCTACACTTGATTACCACTTGCTGTGGTGCTCACTCTCTCTCTCTCTCTCTCTGCCATGTATCACGGCCTCCCTGTGATTGGCCTTAGAACCCACAGCCCCAGAGCATACAGCCCATTCCTGCATTTTTCCAGTTTCTTTTAGGAAACCTGTTTGTTTTTCAGTACTTATTCAGCCTCATCCTCTGACTTGAAATTGTGGCCTTTTCATAGCTGCTCCTGAACTCTCGCAGCCACTTTCCTTCTCCTGAAGCTGCATGCATGGCTCTCTAAGCTCAGCAGCCATCTCCCCTGCTTCATGGCAACAACAGCACCAAGTTTCCAATCAGGTGCATCAGATTACAGCTCTAACTCAACGTACGCCATTGGCCAACCTCAGCTCAGTAGGTAGAGCAAGGTCATTCCTCATCACCTGAATTATTACAGGCTGCCTGCCTCACTACGCAACTCTACATTCTCCTTCCTTATTAGTGGTACGGGCATGTGAGTCTCAAGGCATGAATGGCTCCACAGGATTCAGTTTGGCTTCTCTAGAGATGGCACCAATGGCTCCCTTGGCCCTGCCATCTGTTGCTTTGAAGTTAGCCAATATCTATGAAGCTAGTTAGTGCCTACCTAATACATCTAGATCTCTGGTCTACCTACCTACTGGTCTAGAGATCTACAATACCCGAGTCAAAGTAAAATTCTGCTGTTTGCTATCTCTGCACTTCATAATTCCCTCCAGAAGAGTCTCGCTCGATCTGCTGTGTCTGACATATGGTGGAATTACCTACTAAGGTCTGTATTTCTACTGTTCAGTAGGGTTGTTAGTGGATTTCTCTATTACACTGCCTGTAGTCTATCTTTCCATTACATATTTCTGCTCAGCTGCAGAGTCACAAGTGATTTGTATTTCCACGCTGATAGTGGAGCTGCTAGTTAAACAGATGCATGCGATTGCCCACCTTTTGCAATCTGTATTTTTTCTGGCCAGCAGAACCACAACCCTATCAAAGAAAAGTCCCATAGAGTCCTACAAGCCAACTCTTCTCTCCCCCATTTAATGCCTAGAGGGAGGTGTCCAAGAGGTTTCCTCCACATGGGTTTCTTCCTCTCCTCTGTGCCAGAGGTCCTCACTCCGTGAATAGGAGGAGTCGGAGTTCCTATGAATCCATATTTCTTTTTGGGGCTTTTAGGTTCCCTCTGCCTAGGGCCATGTTCCTCTGGTATCCTCTACAAAGGTTAGACCTTTTACCAGCATGGAGATTGACCTCCACATAAACCATACTGTTGTGCAAGCATCACACTTTCCAGCATATTTATGATTTTGAGCCCTCCAAGAATTAGGAAACCAGTGCCTGGTGTCCAGTGGGGGAGCAGAAATAGGCTCTGCCCACTTTCCTTATAAATAATTGGTTCTCCCAGCCCTCGTTGCTTACTCCCCCGCTCACGTTCATTGCTCCTCCTTTCTATCTCACTCTGCCTGAGGCACTCCCTGCCACTTGGGCCTTTAGGTTTCTTCTGTCTAGAGTCCTGTCCCTCTTACACCCTCTGACAGAGAGCAGAAACCTTACCAGCATAGAGAGGTACCTTCAATCAAGCCATGCTGTCACACAACCATCACACATTTCAGTTTACTTATGATTCCAGTCCCCCAGTGAACTGTGACCACAAAGAAATTGGGACACTTGACAAAGTGCCACGCATTGGGTAGGAAACTTTGGGTTATTTTGGTTGGAAGCACTCACTGTTAAGCTACTGTGCTGTGTTTTATTACCCCCTTTAACGTGAAATACTGTTATGCTGCATGTTTTGCCACTTTTGAAATAAAATTATTTTTACTGGAAGCAGAGTCTGGCAGTCCTTCATTTAATGTTTCGTTGTGGTCATGCACAGCCTTTCATTGTAAGAACCACATGTCAGAGAGCTTCCCTTTCCATATGACAGACACAGCACGAGCAATCACAGCGCAGGCTTCTACACACTGCCCCACCACTGTGCCTCAGCTCTATCACAGAGGGAGCGCCATGTATGTGAAGGGTTAGTTCAGTCTCAATGCTCGTTCAGTCCTTTATTTATTTTTTTATTTTATTTATTAGAGGTTCGGAAATACCTTTGAGTCAGAGACTCCTTTACAAAGGTTCCACATCACATAATTTGCATACAGAGACATACAGGTTACATAGCAGTACATAGGTTGTTACAGGAGCAATTGCGAGGCTAACAGTGAAAAAACTAGGGAAAAATACAATACATATAGCACCCAGGTGAAAAGCTAGGCTAGAGGGACACAGGTTGGGGCAGGTAGGGTAGAAGAAGCCGGCCAGCGGCCTTAGTCATACAGAATAGTGTGAGGTGTTTCAGTGGCAGTCGCAGTGGTTTGAGGACTGTAGGACGTCTCTAAGAGAGGTTTTGGAGGGTCCAAGTCTGATCTCTTTTGCAAGTGGGGTGGGCAGGCTGTTCATTGGCTTCTTACATGAGACTACAAACAAGGGTGCCAATTAATGCCAGTTGTTTTCCTGGTTTTGTGATGTGGACACTTGCCCTCTGGAAACTAGACTGAAGCCACCAAAACTCATTTCACATATAGGCTATTGAACAGCCCTCAGGTGATAATGATGTTCAGCCACTGCTGAGCTAGGCTGGAACTGAACTAGTGTCCTTGAGGTGAAAGGCTCCTTAACCCACTACCAATACCATGTAGTCATCCAGTTCCCCCTTTTCTCCATGAGTTTCACATCTTTTTTGCTTTAAGAAAGTGGTCCAGCCCGACTGACAGATAAATTGATGAGCTATGATCCAAGAGATACTGGAACTCAGTTTAGCTGTTGGATTAACCTAGAACCTTGGGTGAGTCACGTAACCTCTTTGTCCTGTTACCGTCCCAAGGATAAAACATCAATTAAAAGCGAGGCCTCCTTGTTAAATGATAAGTTGCTTTTCAGTTGGCTTAACCTTGACTACAGTCATGTTATTTCTTCAATGATACATTCAGTTTAAGATTTCCAAGCCACGAGAACTACAGTGCAATTACCATTCTGCACCTTCGCCTTTGGTTACACTGCATTGGGAGAGGGCTGAGTTATCCGGGGGGATCAGCCATCAGTTTATGCTGCCCAGCTTGTTTCATTCGCTTCTTTAAAGGTGAAAGAAAACTATTTCAGATATCCTTAAACACCCTCTTATATCTTCCAGTCAGTGATATCCACTGATGTGACATTTTAGGCTATTTTTTGAAGCAGAAAATGGTTCTGTTATTGCTTTTGTAATGGTGCCAAGAGTGCCTCGGATTTACATAACCTAAGGCTAATGACATTCTGTCACATTATTTCCTGGACATTCTGCATCAGTTCCCATTGTTCTGCTGTGATCAGTTAATATTTTTGAAACGGAATAAACTAGCATTAGAATGTCCAGCAAACCTAGAAAGGCGACCGTGTCAGACACTGAAGAGGCATGAGCCAAGCCTAGTCTGTGGCAGTAACTGACTTAATAACATCTTATAGTGTAGTGTAAAGTTTTGTTAAGCATGGAATTCCATGGCTTGTAAAAAAACTGTTTTACTACAGTAGTGACGGTCGTACTTCAGCAGAACGACTTTCTGTGTTGCTTCAGTACAGACGTCATAAGACAATGGCTGCTGATCAGCTGATTTTTCAAAAAAATAAAAACAAAGTGGACAAAATGCCAAAACGAACTTGTAGCATGTTTTTTTTATACCATACACTATATAAAATAGTGTACAGGAGCCCCAATACATGACAAAGGCTATTCTTTCACCTCATGGTTACCAAGATAACAGATGAACCTCTCAAGCAAACCACTCAGTGAAAGAATAGCCTTGTTATGTATGAGTTCCCATACACTAGTCTGTATTTATACTGGGTACTTAGTGTACTCGGACTTAGCATATTGTACCAAAGGGCCAGCCTGCAGGAAGAGTAGCACATAGGATCTGTAAAAGGATGCTAGGAGAGTAGCTATAACCAAATTGTTCAGCGTTTGTGCATCTCTCCGAAGCACACACGCACAGTACTCTAAAGCCTCAGTCCCACAGCAAGGAATCATGGGTATGCAAACCTGTGTGCTAGACAGGTGAACAAGGCTTCACCAGACAAGACACTGCCTTTTAAAGGAGAACTGCGCTGAACCTATAATAAGCCATTTTCCTCAGAAGCAGCTGTTTTTAAGTACTGGTTCCAATGCAGTTATTATTCCTTCTGTATGGATCTTTTGGTAAAAACAGTGAGTGTTTCTGATTCTCACTCTAAATCAAAGTCCCGTTTTGGAACTGTATGATGTACTTTATGTGCCTCTAAGCCACAGGGTTTCATAGTAGGATATGGTTACATTGTGCCAGCAATGGGACATAAACTGTATCATACAGTCCTAAAATATTACTTACTGCTTATATGTATGTCAGACATGCCGACATAGATAACTAGAAAGCCTATAGAGCTGGAACAGTAACAGAATTGAAACTAATATATAAAAATTACCTTTTACAGGTGAAAAATGGCATACAGGTTTAGCGCAGTTCTCCTTTAAACAGGCTTGTACTCTGATCCGGTGTAGATTGAAAATGACAAACTATAGACCCACAGTTTGCCCTGTTGGGACTCCTCAGTGTAGCACAGTTGTTGTCTCAGCCAATCACCAAGTCAGAAGCCAAAGGTACTGGGCATGTAGTACACTTGGACCATCCGGCCTCCAACCACCAAATGCATGCACGCAAATACAGACAATTGGGAGCTCCCAAGGGATTCTGGGTAACTGGTGCACCAGTGGAGATTAAAGTGATTTAGTACACATTCTGACCTAAGGTACGACTTTTGGGACATGGTACTTTAGGTCCGCAATAGTCCCTCTGTATAATTAGTAACATTTTATTTGCAGCCTTTTTTAAGTGGTAAGGGATCGTAGTTTGCCCTGACAAGGCCGATCCTTTCCACTTTCTGATTCAACTACCGCCCCCCATGGCTTCGTGACGTGAAGTAAGGGGAAACACTAGGGTGAGTCCCATTGGAAATGAATGAGACTGATTTTTTCTTTGCTTTGTAATACATAATGATGATGACTTGGAGATTAATAAGGACCACTGATCGACTAACAAGGCCCTTGTTAGTCGATCGGTGGTCCTTTTTACTCTCCAAGTTGCCATCATAATGTATTACAAAGTAAGGAAAAAATCAGTCTCATTCATTTCAGTGGGGCTCACCCCTGCGCTCTCATAGAAACATAGACATTGACGGCAGATAAAGACCTAAAGGCCCATCCAGTCTGCCCATTTTTTCTACCTTATGATTGTGCCATAGGCCTTTGCTCTGTCAATGGCCTATTTATTCATACTCATCTGTATTGCTCCCTTATGCCTATCCCATGCCTGTTTGAAACCCTGCACTGTATTCATATCCACCACTTCCTAAAGTAGGCCATTCCATGCATCCACCACCCTTTCTGTGAAAAAGAACTTCCTCACATTACCCCTTAATCGGCCTCCCTCCAATCTCATGCTGTGTCCTCTTGCCCTGCTATTTTTCTTATATTGAAACATGTTAGACTCTTTCACCTTGTTAATGCCCTTAAGATGTTTGAATGTTTCAGTCATATCACCTCTCTCCCTCCTTTGCTCTAGGGTATACATATTGAGCTCTGTTAATCTGTCCTTGTATGTTTTCTGATGCAGTCCCTGCACCATTTTTGTTTGTTTTCTCTGGACTGCCTCCATTTTGTTAATGTCCTTGTGCAGATGCAGCCTCCAGTACTGCACGTAGAACTCCAGATGGGGCCTAACCAGTGTCGTGTAAAGAGGGATTATTACCTCCCTTTTATGACTTGTGATATCCCTACTAATACACCCCAACATCCCTCTAGCCTTACCTACTGCTGTAATTGTCTGTTTGGATAATTTCAGGTAATCTGTGATGTTGATGCCCAAGTCTCTTTCTTCCCTTGTGATTGCCAGCAACTCCCCTCCCAGCCTATACATGGCTTCAGGGTTTCTCTTCCCTATGTGCATGATCTTGCACTTCTTTGAGTTAAACCCCAGTTGCCACTCTTCCGACCATTTTCCCAGTTTATCCAGATCTCTTCTCATTCTGCCCACCCCATCTGGATCATCTAGTCTGTTGCAGATCTTGGTGTCATCTGCAAACAGACAAACTTTACCCTCCAGTCCATCTGCAATGTCACTGATGAAGATATTGAAGAGGACTGGCCCCGTGACTGATCCCTGAGGTACCCCACTTGTGACTTGCATCTCTTCTGACTGTATACCATTTACCACCACTCTGTTTTCTGCCCGCCAACCAGTTTATCACCCAGTTGACCAACTTCTGACCCACCTGAGCCTACCCAGCTTATTAATCAATCTTCTATGTGGAACAGTATCGAAAGCTTTGTAGAAGTCAAGGTAGGTGACATCAACTGCACCCCCCTTGGTCCACAACTCTGGTTACCCAGTCAAAGAAATCTATGAGATTAGTTTGACAGGACCTTCCTGTTGTAAACCCATGCTGTCTTGGATCCTGTGTTTCTATGCATTTCAGGTGTTGCACTATCCTTTCCTTAAGGAGTGCCTCCATAATCTTGCCCACTACTGAGGTAAGACTGACTGGTCTGTAGTTCCCTGCTTCCTCCCTGCTACCACTCTTGTGGAGCAGGATAACATGAGCCCTTCTTCAGTCTTCTGGGACCTCTCCTGTGCTCAGAGACTCACTGAACAGTTCTGATAATGGCTCTGCTACTTCCACCGTTGGCTCTTTTAGTACCCTAGGATGTATGCCATCAGGGCCCATTGCCTTGTCCACCCTGAGCTTATTGAGCTCTTGTAGGATCCTTTCTTTTGTGAACGGACTTGTGCATACCTCCCTCCTCCCTGTGTCCATGGTACTGAGCTGTGGGCACTGTCCTACCTTCTCCTTAGAAAATACTGAGCAGAAGTATCTATTTAGGATGGATGCTTTTCCTTGGTCCTCCTCCACACACTCCCCCTTATCCCCTTTGATCTTAGCATACCCCCTCTGGACTTTCTCCGTTCACTAATGTAGCTACAGAAAGTCTTGCCCCCTTCTTTTACTGTTTGTGCTAGTGTTTTGCCCCGGTTTGGGCCTTTGCCTGCCTTACTGCCTTCCCTGCTTCCCTTAGGGAAGTTTGGTATGCCCCCTGTCAGGCCAACCTTTTGGCTCTGATCTTTTCTGCTACTGTTTTTGAGAACCAAAGTGGTTTCTTCCTCCTTTTGCTCTTGTATTTCTCCCTAATGCAATGGGATGTTGCTTCAAGTATTTCATCCTTAATGCTAGCCCACTTAGCCTGTACCCCCTCACCTGTATTTCTTCTTGCCAGGGCTAGCTTAACTCTGTTGGCCATCTTATCAAAGTCAGCTCCTCTGAAGTCCCATATTTTTGCCTTAGAATGGGATGATTTAGTTCTAGTGGCCAAATTGAACCATACTATGTGATGGTCACTGGCCCCCAGGTGACCTTCTACCTGGAGATCTGTAATCCTTCCCCCATTAGTCAGTACTAGATCTAAGATAGCCCTGTCTCTTGTGGGTTGTTGTACCAGTTGTTTGAGGCCCTCCCATAGCAGGGAATCTACTATGTGTCTAGTTCTGGCGGTGTTCCTGCTGGTATTGACCAATCTGTATCTGGCATGTTGAAGTCTCCCATTATCAGAACTTCCCCTTTAGCTGTCATGTTTTGTATATCTTCTAACAGTAATGTGTCTATGTCCCCCCTCAGGCTGGTGGCCTGTAGACAACACCAGTTCATATGGTTGTCCCATTTCCTGTTTCCAGGGTAACCCCCAGTTCTTCTGGCTCCTCATGTGTATTCTGAATTTCTGTAGCTTTGATATTTTCATTGACATAAAGTGCCACTCCCCCCCCCCTTTTTGCACCTCAGTCTCTTCCTAACAGTACATAGCCAGGTACTGAAGTCTCCCAATTGTGGTTACTGGTGAACCATGTCTCACTAATGGCTCCTATGTCCAGTTTAGCCTCTGTCTTTGTCGCCTGCAGGTCTGGGATCTTGTTTCCCAGACTGCAGGCATTTGTGTATATGATTTTCCATTGGCCAGATTTTGCTGTGTTAGTTGCTGGGTGAGATCCGACATTTCCCCTGTGCATCGTATGGGGAGCCGGACCTTTTCCTTACCTGGTGATGCAAATGAACTGCAAACATGCTGAACTCCTGTTTGATCACTAGCTGAGGGGGGAGGGGTGTTCTTCCCATTCGATGTATTGGGTGCTGCACCACTCTCCCCATTTGCTAGTTTAAATATTCTGTAAAGACATCAAACTTCTGCCCCAGCACACTGACTCCCTCCTTAATCAGATGCAGTCCATCAAATTTAAAGAACTTTCACTCCCAAAACTGTTGCCAGTTACCTACAAATTTGTGTCCTTTTTCCTGGCACCAGCCCTTGAGCCATGTGTTTAACTCCCCTATCTCCCCTTCTCTGACCTTCCGTCCATCTTCCCCCCTCTCCCAGACCCGCAGGATCTCAGAGAAGGAGATGCCGGATGAAATGGATGATAGTTTGTCTCCCAGCCTGGTCAGGTGTTTCTTGGTCTCCACAACTGACCGGCTGGCGAGATAGTTAGTCCCTATGAGTATCAGGACGTCAATGTTTTCCCCTGTTTCCTGCATGATTTTAGCAATGTGGTCAGTATCTCTTCACGCTGATGTACCTGGGCTACATCTGACCATTACCCCGGCTGGAGGTAGGTATCAACTCCCCGAATCATGGAGTCTCCTATGATCAGAAATGTTTTGGATTTCCTTTTTGCTTTTTTGTTTTGTTCCTGTTTTGGGTGAGTTTTGTTTCGCTAGCTCCTGTGCTGCAGTGTCCTCTGCTCCTTTGTTTGATTTCAGAGATAGAGGCACATAGCTGTTTTGTGGTTTTTATATGGTTTGTGGAGGTGATACGTTGGTGAGCACTGAGTGATGGGGCACCCGATTTGCCCCTTCTAACCACCTGCCAACCTCCCGGACCAACTACCCCAAATAGAAAATGAATATTTCACTCCCTGTAATTGTTCCTTTTTTCATTTTACCCTACTTGAACATGTAATTTCTGGGTAGCTGGTGGGTTTGTTACCGACAGTGTGAATAACATGGACCGGGATAATGCAAACCAGTTTGTGAGCACAAAATGGGTTAGAGACTCATGAACAGCGATTTGCACCTCTAAAGCAGGGGACTCACTAAATGTGCCATATTGGAAGGCACAGTTAGAGAGGCACTAACCTGTTTGTGTGTAGCACTAACTGATGCCAATGTGCCTACACAAAGCAGCTGACTGCGCCTGCATTGAGGCACACTGTCATATCCAAAGGTCCAAGGAGGTGTTAAATAGCCATTAGTTCCTCTCAACTTAATACCTCCTCAAAGCTGGTCCTAGGGCCACTGCACTAAGCCTCCTCCTTGAACACCCATCCTTATGAATAAACACACTACCTGGCAGTCTAGTGGTCCATGCTACTCTGATCACCCATCTGTATATTTATAAACATGTCCCGGTAGTCTAGTGGCCCACCACTCCCTGCTCACCTGTGCTTATGTTTATAAATATTCTCTGGTAGTCTAGTTGTCCCCCATCCCCCTGATCACCTGTCTGTTTGCTTATGGAAACACAGAAATATAGAAGTTGTCAGCAGATAAGAACCACCTGGCCCACCTAGTCTCTCCTAAAATCCCTATCTATGGTGCCACTGGAGACCCTACTTGGACTCTGACTTACACTCCTCACTTGCTTCTAAGATTCCCTTGTGTTGCCGGCCCACTGGTGCAGCTGCAAGGTGTCTGCTTGTGGTGATGACATCCCGGGTTCTGGAATGGACTTGGGCATTGGAGAGCCAGCCTGGAGCAGGAGGTTTGAACATCCTAGTGATGACTCCCTTCTCTGGGGGAGAAGGGGTAGAGTATCCGGCACTCTACAGACCCCTATCAGAGGCTAAGGGTTCCACTGCGACTGGCACCATCAGTTGTGAGGGGCGGGGCAGACATCGGGCTTCAGTCCCTTAACATCATTGCAAGCCCTGCCTCTGGGATCAGCATGCAAAAACTGCCGGTGATCCCGCCCATGATACCCACCTCCTGGTCCTGCAGTACCCACGGGTCTCTTAGTTCCGACTGAGACAGTGTTCTGTCGGTCAGCTCGCCCCTGCGGCCCCACCAGGGGCAGCAAGCACAGGGAGCCCTGCCGGCAGTGGTGACGCTGCCAGTAATCTGTATGAGTTTCCACGGGGGGGGGTCATCTCGGCAGCCCCACCTTGAAGGAGTAAGCCACAGGGGTCGGCAACCATGGACATGATGGTAGGGGGTGGGACACAGGCAGAGTTCAGGGGATGCTGCCTCCCCCCCAAAAAAAGATTCTCTTGTGTCTATCCCATGCATTCTCAAATCCTGGGAATGTTCTAGCCCCCACAGTGTCCGCTGTAAGGCTGTTCCAAGCATCCACCACAGTCTCCATGAAGAAGTCCTTCCTCATGCTTCCTCTGAGCCCCCTCATCTCCAGCTTCAAATTATGATCCCTTGTCCTTGAGCATCTTTTTCTTTGGAAAATGCTCCTTTCCTGTACCTTGTTTATTCATGTGAGGTTTCTGAATGTCTCTGTTATAGCCCCCCGTTCCCCCTGTCTTCCAAGGAGTACATATTTAAATCCTTAATCCTTTGTAGGGCTTCTGATGCAGGCCCTGCACCATTTTGGTTGTCCTCCATAGGCACCTCCTCCACCTTATTTTAACTGTATGTCCTTTTGGAGATGGGCCCTCCAGAACTGTACACAGATATATAGATTTTCCCTTGTAGCCTAGTGGTGTCTCTCAACCCCCTGATCATCCATCTGTATGTTTTATAAATATTCCCTGGTAGTCTACTCGTCCCCCATCCCCCTGACCACATGTCTGCTTGCTTATAGATATATTCCTTGGTAGTCTAGTGGTCCCTTATCCCGATTACCCCCTGTACATTTATAAATATTCTCTGTGGTAGTCTAATGTTCTACCCCCCCCAATCATTGATCTGTATGTTTATAAATACTTCCTGCTAGTCTAGTGGTCCCCCACCCTCTCAGTCATCTGTCTGTATGTTTATAAATATTCTCTGATAGTCTAGCGGTCCCCTCACCCATCCTTTGGGATTCTCGACCCCCTCCCCCGGCTGGCCCCTGACAGCTCACACTTGTTCCCAAACCTTGATCAATGTTGTCATGTACAATAGCCCTACCACTATGCCAATGGTTCAGCCACAGCCTGCATCTCAAGAGGGACTGTAATCACCTAGAAAAGGTGCAAAGGACAGCCACCAAAATGGTGCAGGGATGGCCATATGAGGAACAAGTAAAACGGATCAGTAATGCACTCGTTTGAGGCCAGAAGGGAGAGGGGAGATACACTTAAAAACTTTTACAAGCATATGAAATAGCCAGCAGAAGAAGGCCTTGTGTTCTGTCGCATCTGCTTGATTGCGGAGCTCATGATCCAGTAATTACAGTGGGCCAGAGCCACCATCCTAGGAACCCTGACCCCCCTCACCCTGTCCCACCCTCTCTTGAACCCCTTGACTGTCTTTTGAGTGACAACCTCAGATGGGAGTTCATTCCACACAAGGACAAAAAAAATGGCACACATACAAAAGGTAGGTGAATAAATAAATTAATTTGTGAATTATAAAGAGAGATGCTGGCCATAAAAATGGAGGTGAACACCCCTACGAATCGCCTGCAAAGTGAGGTTTCATCAGGGGCAGTGTTAGTTCCACAGGAATCAATATTTCAACAGTCTGTGCATACTGACATGAATTGATTACACATGCTTGTAAAAGTACACAAAACAGTGTGCTCAAAACTATTATAGACAAACACTCCAAAGGAGTCTTAAAATGTTTAAAAGAAGCACTGGATAAAATGCATTACACCAGTGGCTTGCACCATTAGGCCACAAAAAAGTTTATCCAAAAAGAGATATTTTTACTTGGTTATCAATTGTGTAAAAAGGTTCCATGTGATAATAGCGAGCCTTTAATCGCAACTCACATAAGGGAGACTACAAAATGCCGAAAACAAAATTGTTGATCAACACTACGCCAAATACAAATTCGTCGACATTACGGACCTGTATTTTATGCGGGTGCCTACGTATCCAGCACCCCCCTTTGCAGGGTGCAAGCCTCCTATGCCCCGCGACTAAAAATAATCAACTCTGGGGGAGCAAACACTGGGGGAAGGAGGAAAACACAGGAAGGGGCGACCTTTGTGGGAGGGACAGCCCGCGGATGGGGGAACCATTGGGGGGAATGGGAGGTTACAAAAAAAATAGTTAAGTACACTGCAACAGGCAGAAGCGAAAATTATACACACCTGCATGCAGTCCTGAACCCACGTCCTTCCGCACCATGGGCAGTGAGCGTAACTGCCATGCCAGGTAGCCAGCTCAGCAGCTCTCCGCTCACTCACGTTACTTAACCTGCTACCTGTACACAGGCTAATCTCCTAAACATTCGCTATTCTGTCCCCCCTACCTCGCTATTCACACCCCTCGCTATCCTTTCATGATTGCTGTTATTCTGGACACGCATATTGAGTCGCTTATATTGAGTTGCTCAGTTTGCTTCGCCCAGATCACTGGATACCATATAAAAATGGCTAGCGGGACCAAAAGAAGTGAGCAAAAATGGGTCAAATGGGGACATCTGAAAAGAGACTAATACACAAACATCTTGATGCAAATACAGTCACCCTTCCCCCCACATGATCTAACACACAAATTGAGGGGGGCAGGGGGTATAATGTTGAAAAAAAGTGGTACGAAAATTCCTGAACTCCCAAGCGAAGCCCAAAAAAATGATAACCCTGTATATAAGCCCATTTGGAATAGCCAACAAAATTAAGCAGATCAATGCCCGATTTCCGTTATATTAAAAGGTAAGGTAAGGTTTTTACTCCCTTTCACCTGTGCTGGTGTGGTGTAGACACTACCTGTATCAGGACCCTAGAGCCTACCAGACACCTTGCGGCCAGACTGTATGGCAGCTGTGCTACAGTAATTAGTATTGCTGGTACAGGAGTAGCTGTGTGTACAGGGGATATGTGATGGGGGCTTATGAGATATGATATTTATCATCATGAATGCTCAGTGACCTTTTGACCTTCACAAGCGGCAACTAGGCACAGGTGGAATAATGTAAAAGTTCTTTGTGACAAACCCAACCAGCTAGATACATTTTTATGACATACCCTGCTGTGAAGATAAAACATTTATCGGCTAATTCCTATTCTCTGCTATATATAGCATTTTTACTTGGCTTAAAAAATGGTATTGTACATTGTATAAAAAAAGTATAGGGTTTTTATACATGATATGTTTTCTGGAAATGCTACTGCCTGCAGTGCATGATGGTTGCTTTCATTTAAATAAAATATGATAGACATACTTCAGTTGGCGAGACTCTCACTTGTAGACAGTGTTTTGGGGCATAAGATAAGAAGGATAATTATTTTGCTTCAATCCAGTTAGGTCAAAGCTGTAGTTTCAGAATCCAGCAAAACACTGGTTTACATGACAGCAAACAGCATCATTCAAAGGAAAAAAAAATCTGCATTCTGTTAGCTTTCAATATTGATATGTAATAGTCTCCAATTTAGGCACGTCAAGTTACTTACTGAACCCACTGCTGTTACACAGCATACAGCAATTAACAGCGGTTTCTTATTATACATGACGGAAATATTACTTAAGGCACCAGTGCCGGTGCAATCGGAATATCAGTGAGGTTATTGAAATTAAATACTAAATAATTCATAATGTAATAAATCTTTTTTGCCTGAGAGGTTAAACATTTTCTTTTATTTGCAGACTTGATCTTGGAGTTAACTCATCATGTTCCAGTTCTTGTTGGTGCTCAGAATGTTTACACTACAGAAGGCAGTGTGGTTTAGTGGCTGAAACAGTGAGCTGGGAGATCCCAGGTTTGAGTCCCACCACAGCTGCTGGCTCACTGTGTGATGCTGAGCAAGTTGTGTGACCTCTCTGTTTTTTCCATCCCTTCTAGCTGTAAAACTGGATAAAAGCAGAACCCTGTTGCCATAGTGACAGGGCTGCTGGTTGTGATGCCCCTAGCCAGGGTTCGAGAATGAGCCTGAGACATTGGGGGGCTGGCTTGGGGGAGGGAGGAGTATCGAGTGACCCAGAGGATGCACTCCTTCTATGGGGAGGGAGGGCTACATTGCCTCACGCTGTCACCGCCACCTGTAGGAATACAGGTGGTAGTGCAGCAGGTAGGGGCGACAGGAAGGGGGATGCTATGGAGCTCACGGCAGGGTATGCCCCTGTGCATGCTTCAGCTGGGACAAGCTGTCCTTGAGCTGGCATCCCCATGGGGTGGGTCAAGCAGCTGTGGGCAACTCAGGGCTAAATCCCCTCAGTCTGGCTCCATGATGACCGATATGGCCAGAAGGTGGTACACTCGCCATGACAGGTGGCGGTGCTAACATTAAAGAAAAAAAGGACCTGTGGGCTACCCAGTTGCCCAGTGGGAAGTGTGTTGTGTACCCCCTCTGAGGACTGAGTTCAGGAGCAAACTAGGGAGCTGGTCTTGGGGTTCCGGAGAGCTGCTGCCACTTGGTAGCGCTCCTAACTGGGGAAGGGCCATTGCCAGGTACAGCAGCAGCCCCTGCAGTGAACCAGGGAACTTGAAAGAGGATGCTGCATGTGCACAAAGTCTGTCAGGGCACCACCAGGGCAATGTAGGAGATGGGCAGGGACAAAAGCGAAAGCCTATGTCCAGCTAGCCATCTACAGTTTATAACAGTAACTGGGCCGCACCTCATGTGAATCTTGTTGGCCATGACAGTGGGTGGAGCAGCAGTCATAACTGGGAGGTTTCTGAGACCTGACAGTAGGAGTAAGGTCACTGACTAGAGCAAAAAAGCTATCTGGAAAATAAAGAAAAAAAATAGGACCCTGGTTTCTCCCCAGACGTATGGTGGCGGGATGTTGCACTGTCAGTTGGGAGACTGTGGTTTGTGTGTGAGACTGTGAACCCTGGGCAGAGTTTGACTGAGGGCTAGGCATATCACACTGGTGATGTACTCAATGTCCGAGTCCCAAGGAGGGATGGTGCGGGTCTCTGGGTATTTGTGCTCCCCCTACTGGCCAAGAAAAGGGGCAGCAATAGTGTCAGCTGTGAAGGCAGCCAGTCATCAACCCTCTCAGCTAGAGGAAGGGTGCAGCCAGGGGTGGGAGACAGTGACATTAGGGACAAGAAATTACATGGCTAAGCCACCTCGATGGCTCAGCATCAGAAGGCCAGTCTGGGAGTGGAATTCAGTCATCATGTTGGGAGGCAGGCCAAGCTGCAGGTAGCTGCTGGAAGGCTTTGCACCTCGTCAAGGGAGGGATAGTGGTGGGTTCTAGTGATGCAGTGAGCCATGGGGGTGGACTGGTGAGCTTTCTTCTTCCTTAGGAGCATGCTGTAAAGCTTGACTGAATGGCATGGCTCATGTCATGAGGAAGGTAAAGGGGAGAAAATCCCCCTGCCATCTGTATTATAATGAATTAGCCTGACTACGGTATATCACTGATTAACTGTGTATATCCCTGATTCATAGGGTATATCTTTGATTAGAGATGCAGCAAAGTTTTTCTCCACTGGCGAATATGCAGTGAAGTCGTCAAATTCGCCTCCGCGGAGCCCTTCTCGTCATTTCCCAGAATTAACCGAAATTCACCATGTGTGACTTCACCTTACTTTTTGGGGGTTTGAAGTGCAAATTGCACTAAAGAAACCCAAAGCAAGTAGATGTTACAAATGGGGAATCCCCCAACACCACCCCCTATCTATCCTTGGTGTCTGGTGGTTGCCCCCACCGCTGATCACCAGCCCCAGTTTAAAAAAAAAAAAAAATGTGTGTGTGTATAAATATATATGATCCCTGGTAAAAAGCAAAAATCAGGAGTAGAGCTCAGGTACCACACAGAGTTCAGGAATTCCAGACACTTGAATATCTGATTCAAAAGCTGCTTTTATTAATAGTTAAAACCAGAGCCACCCACCAAACAGCCACTACCGGTACAGCCCTCTACTCACCTCTGCAGCTGGCAACCTAACTGACCTGCTCTGAATGAACGAGCGCGTGCTTGTACAAGCACACATTCATTCAGTCAGTCAGCCAGCTCGACATTTTAGAGACGTTTTCAGGGGCTAGAGAAGGAAGGGGCTCCTTTGGTCTTCTGCGAGGGGCAGGATGGGAGAACAGTGTTGTGAACCCTGGGGTCCATAATGCTGTTCCCCATCCTGCCCCTCCCTGCGGAAGACCGGAGCAGCCCCCTGAAAAACATCCCCTACAATGACAAGCTGGCTGACTGACTGAATGAATGTGTGCTTGTACAAGCACGCGCTCATTCATTCAGAGCAGGTCAATCGGGCTACTGGCCACGGAGGTGAGTGAAGGGCTGTGCCGGTGGCCCACTTCGACACGGGGTCAGACTTGGGGGGAGTGGAGTGGTGGTGGGGGGGACTACCTGATGGGGTGGGGGAGCAGCAGGGTTCCACTAGACACCAGGGATTTTCTTTTATTGGGGCCAGCGATCGGCAGGGTGGGAGGTCCACTAGACACCAGGGATCTTATTTATATGTATATATATATATATATATATATATATTTATTTTTTCCTAAACTGGGCAGGTGATCAGCAGGGTGGGGGCCACTATACACCAGGGATCTATATATATATATATTTTTTTAAACTGGGGCTGGCGATCAGCAGGGGGTCAAACAGTATTTTTTGCGCAAAGTGTGGAATTCCCCATGTGAGATTTCACACTTTTGCCATTGATCCACACTCCACAAACTGGAACATTTTGCAAATTGAGCACTATTCATGAAATATTTTGCAGAGCAAATTTTGACAACTTAGCCCACCTCTGTCTACAATTAACAGGTATATCACTGATTAACAGGGTATATCTACGATTAACAGGGTAGATCCCTGATTTACTGTGTATATCCCTGATTAACAGGGTATATTTATTTAGCTTCTGATTAACAGAGTAAATCTGTTCTTAGCAGGGTATATCCCTGATTAACAGGGTATATCCCTGATTAACAGAGTAAATCTGTTCTTAGCTGGGTATATCCCTGATTAACAGAGTAAATTGGTTCTTAACAGGGTATATCCCTGATTAACAGAGTAAATCGGTTCTTAGCAGGATATATCCTTGATTAACAGGGTGCATCCCTGATTAACAGAGTAAATCTGTTCTTAGCTGGGTATATCCCTGATTAACAGAGTAAATCTGTTCTTAGCAGGGTATATCCCTGATTAACAGAGTAAATCGGTTCTTAGCAGGGTATATCCCTGATTAACAGGGTATATCCCTGATTAACAGAGTAAATCGGTTCTTAGCAGGGTATATCCCTGATTAACAGGGGCTATCCCTGATTAACAGAGTAAATCTGTTCTTAGCAGGGTATATCCCTGATTAACAGAGTAAATTGGTTCTTAGCAGGGTATATCCCTGAAGACACCGGTAGGGTTGGGGGGAATAAGTAAATGTGTAGAATGAATAAATGCATACATATGTACATACCCTGGCTACAACTGCTATGAGGACAAGGGGCAACACAATGGACTATTGTCCTGACTTCACATCATGGATCCTGTGTTCCTACAGCATGGTGGGAGACAAGAATATACAGGAATGAATATTAGGATCATCCTCTGAATCCTGGGATTTAAAATCCAAGTGTGTCACCAAGACAAAGGATCATGGAGAGTGAGTGACCCTGCAAACTAGAAGTGGTCGGTCACTGTCAGTACCAAGTAGCACTGACAGAACAGTTTGGCAACTCCTGCACTACCTCTACCTGCAGTGAACCTTAGGACCGCACTATCCATTATCAAGTAGCCTGTGGGGTTAATTGAAAGCTCCAGCTCTCAGTGCCATCAGTCCATCAGCTTTCACAAACCCTACAATTAATCAATCGGTTTATGATTTGTATGTTCTATTTTTGTCCTGTCTTTTTTCCTCTTGTACTCACCCCATTCTTGCTGTTTCCACTGTCATTCTGCCCCATAGTGCTACTGCTAGTGTTCTCACGTCACACTGTGGAGGGTCCTCTATTGCCCCCATCCCCCCTGAGAGGGGCATCAGGAACACCAGGAAACATCTTCATAGCATGTAGAGCCACTAGTTAGACTGGGGGCCCAACATGTGCCACCAGTTCGGTCCATAGCAGAATGTTCCAGCCAGTGCTTGGTCCTTGGGACAGATGAGAATTCTCTGTTTGGCCCCCATCCCGGGTCCATCGTGGAACAGACAAGCAGAGATCAGTCTAGCATCCTTCCCCCTTCCCCCTCCTTCTGCTATGGTTAGGACCTGGGACTGTAAACCTAATTTGTTTTTTTCATAAAGCTTTTTTTTCTCACTCCCCCACTGTTGCCCGAGGGATATACCCTGTTCACGCATTTCTGCTATTATTTAGGTGGCTGGGGAAGGGGTTACTTCTTGGTTTTCCTTCCCATATCCCTCCTCTCCCCATCGCATGGGCAGTGTCTTTGTCGGTCTTGCATGCACCCAGCACCCCAGAAACAAGAGCAAGCTACCTGCCTGGTCACTGGCGTCACTGTGGCACCAGAACCCACTTCCAACCCACCATAACTGAGGCACACTGCCACACAGGAACTGCCTCAACCTGGACAGCCTCCTGACACTGCAACCAAAGCTCCTTCCTGAACCGCATCTGGGCCAGCAGGGCTGCCTATGTCTTCAATATTTCAAATAAAAACATGTCGTGCTAGATTGCAGATTACACATCTTTATTCCTTGAAACTGTGGTTCACCTTTGATAATGGTTCCTCCTGTGGTTTGGGAGACAATCCCACAGATGCTTTGGAGACATGGGATGTTTGTGGTACATGGGCTGCTGATTGCACACCTACATACCTCTGGCGCTTACTGACACGTAAATGTATCTGCAGGGTTGTGGTTCAGATCTGCCCTGTTCTCTATGAAGTTTTGTGCAGTGAAGAAGCAGTCAAGTGGCTGCACACTTTTCTCCATGTCAAACCATAATTAATGAGCCTTCGCTCCAAACACCACAGGGACAACTTAAGTAAGTGATTAGCCCCAAGAGGGTGGGAGATATTGAGGGATATTCACATGCTCAGGGTTCCATGAGGCCAAATGCCACAGGTGGAGGGACCTACAGTCCCTCGAAGTGCAGAAACCCACCACACCTCAAAGACTCCTATTGTGCTTAGAAAATGGGTTTTTTTCAGTAACAAAATCTACAAAAAAGTATTTGAAAACATTAGAAGAAAAAGTGTTATATGTAAAATACTGTAGTTCTTATGCAGGAGCAGTGTCGGTTCTTTGTTTTTTTGGAGGGCTCTGCTGCTTGATAAATTTATACCTTGTAACTGTCAGCCAATCAGCTTTTAGGGTTTTTGCCACTTATTTTCCAAAAAATTGTGACAAGTACACACAAGCTTATTTTTGCTATACTTGCCTTCTTTTGTATTACAATTTCAAGTACACCTGGATCTCAGTCACTTGTCTTCATCTGCTCTGGCTGCCTTGTCTACAAGCAAGATCATAACCCTCTGCTCATGACATCACAACTGGTTGCTGGGGAAATTGTTATGATGTCACAAGTGGAGGATTATGATGTCACATGTAGACAAGGAGCCAAAGCAGATGAAGACCAAAGGGCAGAAAATCCTGTTTTCATGCAAACATTCTCAGTACTAAAGGGGAGGAGGGGGTCAATACAAGAAATGTATGTATGTATGTATTTATTTTATGAATTCAAATATAGTTTATTAGTCAGGCAAACAGAGTTCAGTGAGGGCTTGTTTCCATTTATAAACTTGGACAGGGATACAACGGAGTCAGCAAGAGAAGCACAACAGAGCAGTGAATTTAAAGTTGAATTTTGTTCAGATATTATGCTTTATAAATAGCCTTTCATGCCCTGTTACAAAATCCCCTCCAAAAGACACAATGCACACTTAGCTGCCCTGGAGTCCAGTGATGTTGAAAAATCATTTTTTTTATTGCTGAGTTTAAGGGAGGGAAGGTATCATATTTCGGCTCAGTGGAGCCAAGACCCTGATCCCTTCCACTTCCCTATATGGAGCCACACCCCTGTGGGTGCATGTTTCCTAATGTAAGAGTCTAGAGAGTGTAGGGGCATGCTTTGTTGGTTTCTGTGAGGCCGTTTATTTTTAGCCACGATTTTTAACGCTTTAGAAAGCCAATTCAAACAAATCAAGGTCACTGCTCAACTAACAAGAGCCTAGTTATTTGAGCGGTGGCCTTGATTAGTTTGAATTGACCCTCTAAAGCATTAAAAATTGTAGTTGGAGAAAAAAAGTGGCCCCACAGAAATCAATGGAGTGCACCCCACACGCTCCACAGACTCTTGCATCATGAAATGTATGCCTTCGGGGCTTGGCTCTGTATGGGAAAGGAAGGGGTTGGGCTGTCAGCTCCAAAGAGCCTAAATACAATACCTTCCCTCCCTAAAACCCAGCAATAAAAAAAATTATGTCTATGCATCCTTGGACTCTGGGGCAGGCAAGGGCCTATGACAAATTCAGCATTCTACATTGCGTGAAAATATAGAGCGGTGGTAACGGGGAGGAGCCATGGGCCGGGGTCACCAGGGGCGGAGCTACTGGTGGGCGGAGTCAGTCGGGATGCAATAAATGCATAAGAAACAAGAAATAAAAGTAATATGATGATCTGGAGGCCTCCGTAGTGTGCAGTAGCAAAAGAAAAGTGTGGTAAAACATACTGGAGAACCTCTGCATTCTATTTGCAGGCCAGGCAACAATTTGTGAGAGTCTTGACATTTTGGTGCAGCCATACTACATCTCTTTACTAGTGTCTGCAAGGCCAAGATCTAATCTTCGGTTTCGCAGTCCTGCACAGTGAGCTGCAGCTTCCAAATAAGGGAAACTGTCAACATCAGGGCCCTCAATTGAGATAAGCATAAGTGCATTTAGCACACTGGCACCTAATCTATTTCGTTCCTGCGTTTGTATTCGATTCAGTGCAGAAAACCCCCTCTCACAATCTGCAGCTGACATTTGTATTATCATTGGCAGCTCTACCAAAGTAGATATGTTTGGATACAGGTCTACATACTTAGTAGTTAGAGCATGCAGCACATCAGAAATAGTCTTAAAGACCATCTTTTCCGTGAACATGAGACTACGCAGGGAAGCCCATTCCAGTGCAGAAGCATCTACATCCACAACAGTAGCATACTGACCAAGAATAATGTCAAGGCTATCACTACCATACCCTTCCAACTCTTCAATATCACCTTCCGGTATCATGCTGGGGTCAAAGATACTGAATGCATCCAAAAGTTCTGTGCTTGGAAACCTTTGCTCAGTTTGAGCAATTAGGGCCCTAATAAAGTTGTCATGCACAGAGGTTCTGAAACGATTTAACTGTGGTTCGCCAAATGGCAAGTTCAGGCTGTCATCATTCAGGAGTACTAGTTCAGGCGAAACGGAGGAGAAGTACTGATCAGGTACCAGTAGGCGTGCCCTAAGAATCTCTAAAATGGAATGTAAGTGGAATGCTCTTGATGCTGTACTATCACCATTGGTACTATGAATGACATTGTATCCTTACTGTATACTAGCTACTATTCGAGTATTGTATGTAAACTGTTTGTTATTGCTGTCATTGTCACTGTTTGACATGGAACCTTTGCAAAAGAGCTCTGAGCTCAAAGGTATGATCCGAATCCCTAAATAAATAAATAAAATAAATGTCTCTTTATATCAGTAAAATTCAGAGCTGATGTTTGAAAGCATTTAGATAAGATGCTAAGGTGTGGAAGTATGTCATACATCATGCATAAAATAGAGAAAAACTCCCAGTTTTCCACCATTTTTACTAGGCCCACAGCTTGGGGATCATGCCTTTCAGAGGCCTCTCTATGCAAGGACGTAACAACGGATGGGAAACTCTTCCTTAGTGTGTCACATGCTGCATCATGGGACAACCACCTAACTGCTTTTGCCTGTTTAGGCTTTAAAACAGGGTTTTCCATTGCCTGCTGAATTTCTTTCAGGGCAGCCATGTGAACAGCAGAATTTTCATAATATCTGTATAAGTGATCTAGTGTTTGATTAAACTTTTTAATGGCGTTCACTTCATTTGCTGCTGCCTTTACAGCCAAGGCCTCCCGATGAGCCATACAGTGATTTTCAACAAGAATTGGGCTGACTTCTTTCAGCTTTTTAGCCACCCGGTTTTGCCTGCCAAGCATAATGGCTGCTCCATCACTGCCTAACCCTGCAAGGTGATCAACCGAGATTTGATTGTAACCAGAGAACTCCAGCATTTTTTTAACAATTGTGTCTGCCTTTCCATCAATTAGTTCCTCAGCTCCCAGGAAAGAAACTCTGGGTTTCCCTTCTTTGCAGTGCATACCATACAAAATGAGCTGCTTCATAACAGCAATATCAGTTGTTTCATCCACCAAATACAAAAAAAATGTGGCAGCCTTCAAATCTGTAAGAACTGATCTTCTGACCACCTCACCCAGAGAGAGAGAACCATTTCTCTGACAGTTCAATCAGAACGATATTTAACAGTATCAACAATATGTATATTGTCTCGATATTTGCATCCCAGTGATTTGGCGAGATCCAGCAGTGAGCCATATTTCGTTGTGTGAGGCAGCTAATTTTTTATTACCCAGTACATGCAACGAAGGGATGCCACAAAAGCTTCTTGTTCCAGGGTCAGGGCCTGCTGCATTGCCTGCTCTATTCCACCTTTTGAAGCTGAAATTCTGCAGTTAGCTTCCAGTTCAGAAGCAACAACGTGAACTGAACTGTTCAGATGCCTTTTTATAGCATCTTCTCTGAATGTCTTGCACCCACTGGGTACCCAAACTGTTCCTGATTTGGGCATCTGTTTATGTTTTATGCAAAATGCACAAAACATGGCATCATTTTCTTTGTACTGTAACCAACAGTATTTGTTAAGTGAGCCAGTATAAAAGCCTGTTGCTCTATGCTTAGAGGTGTTTTTTCCTGTATTACAGGAGGAAGTGCAAGGAGACTTTTGAACATTGACGGCGACATCAACTGGACCAACTGGCATTGTCCCAATCATCAACTCACGATTGTCATCTTGATCAGGATGTTTCCATTTTTGAGTTAATTTGAAACCAAAGTTAGTTAGTTTCTGCATTGTGTACAATAAAGCTTTTTTTTCCTAAGTGTTGTCGTGTTGTTTATTTGTCAATACAGAACGAGAGTTTGGTAATGCTGGTTGAGCCCCAAATATTTTTTCTCACACAAATATTTTTTTGCTCCCTGAATCAGGGTTCAGAACAAGTGACCACTGACAAAGCAAGACTGCACAACCTGACTGGTGGGACAGAGACTGTAGACCCCCTGGTGGCACAGTTAAGGAGCCCCAAATTGTTTTTTCTCACACAAATATTTTTTTGCTCCCTGAATCAGGGTTCAGAACAAGTGACCACTGACGAAGCAAGACTGCATAACCTGACTGGTGGTACAGAACCCCTGGTGGCACAGTTAAGGAGACCAGAATTTTTTTTTCTCACGCAAATATTTTCTTGCTGCCTGAATCAGGGTTCAGAACAAGTGACCACTGACGAAGCAAGGCTGCACAACCTGACTGGTGGGACAGACACTGTAGACTGGCTACAAAACAAATCTTGGATGGTCAGGTTTATTTTTATTTGGTCTAACTCAGGCTAAGGTCCTTCCAGTGTCGCCTACCAAAGGGTTGTAAAGTGCACCAAAACATTGATCTTCTGTACAGTCACTGTGTTTTTTTCTTCTTACTGCCAGTATTTGTTCCTAGCCTTCAGCAGTTCAAAGAAAACTGCTGCCCAGGTCCGTTGTGGAGACCACACAGTGATTCTGTTCCCCTCTCAAGTCAAACCTAAATAGTTCTCCTCAAACCTTCAGATCTTTTTTTATTTAAGTAAAATTGCCTGCTCGGTCAGTTATTGAAACACAGCCAACACTTCTCTAAGAGTCAGTGACTCACAGGCAATCTGTATTTTTTATTCCAGTCACTGCAAGTTACTTTTCAGCAGTCAAATCAGTGAAAGCTGCTGCTCTGTGGAGTCCACACAATAATTGTTCCTTCCCCTGCCCCCCTCACTCAGCCCACTTCAAAGTAACAGTAAATGAACAGTAAAGTTCAGTAAAATAGTTTTCACTGTGATCAACACTGCAGTACTTCTTCAACACAGATAGGTTTATGTTTTTTCTTGGGGGGAGGGGGGTTAGCTGCCTGCTGTCACAAATCAGTAATAGCCCCGACTTCCACATGCTACAAAGTGATCTCGATCTCAATCCTTGGAAGACACGCAGTCACACTGGCAAAAGTCCTCGAGTGGCAGCAGACTACTTTAGTGGGACTTACCCCTAAGTGTTGTAGCTGCTCCACTATAGGGCTTCTTGGCTGTCACTCTCCTGCTTCCTCCTCGATTGGTTCCACGATTTGTCGCCTTGCATGGTCTGCTGACTGCTAGACCAACAACCCCATGATCACCGATGGTGCTTCCAGAACTGCGGTTGCGCGATCAATACCTCCATGACCATAAGCTTCCGCTCCTCGCATGCATGCGCTCCTGGATGCTGGAATCTGCTGCTGGTGTGCGCGCTCCTAGTGCGGTCGCGAACGTTTAAAGAGATGGTAGCACTAAGCACTAGGGCAGCAATCAAGCAGGAAAGAGTGGCGGCAATACAAAATGAGAGGCGGGCATTCAAGACAACGTGGCGGCCCGCCTCTCAGTTTTAATGAATGGGGCTCACTGATTTAAAATTGTATATCTGCAACCAGGAAAGGCGGTCTGTAAAGTTTTCCATGTAACCTCAAACTCCTTAATTGCACAAATAGTTCCTTTGGGTTATACTGTTAGGGAGACATCGTGGCCCAGTGCTGGATCACTGAACTGTGAAACTAGGAATAAGCAGGATCTCAGTGAAAATTAGATGTTGCATCTCAGTTGGGTTACGCTGGTGGAGAAGACTTACATAGTAACATAGTATTTGATGGCAGGTAAGGACTGCTAGGCACACCCAGACTGCCCGTATTCCCTGCCTGCATCAGTGATCGCTGACCCTACTTGGCCATTGGCTTTAACCTTTCTTATCCACCTCTAGGGTTCCCTTGTGCCTATCCCATACATGTTTGAATCCCCCCACTGTGCTAGCTCCAGCTACTTCCTGGGGTAGGCTATTCCATGCATCTACCACCTTTTCTTCGAAGAAAAACATCCTCACATTCCCCTTTATCCTGCCTCCCTCCAATCTCATATCATGCCCCCTCGTCCTTGTACACCTCCTATACTGAAGGATGTCACCCGCTTGCACTTTGTTTATGCCCTTTAGATACTTGAAGGTTTCTGTCGTTTCTCCCTGTTCCCACCTCTCTTCCAGTTTATACATATTGAGGTCTTTTAATCTCTCCTCATATGTCCCCTGGTGCAAGCCCAGCACCATCTTTGTTGCCCTTCTCTGAACCGCCTCCACCCTGTCTATGTCCTTACAAAGATGTGGCCTCCAGAACTGTACACTGTACTCCAGATGAGGCCTCATCAGCGTTGTGTACAGTAGCATCACCACTTCCCTTCTTCTGTTAGTGATACCCCTTCCTATGCACCCCAACATGCTACTGGCCTTCCCCACAACCTTGGTACACTGTTTGGACACTTTTAGGTCATCTGAGATGATTATCCCTAAATCCCTTTCTTCCCTGGTAACCGTCAGCAATTCCCCCCCTCATCCTGTAACTCTCTGCAGGGTTTCTGCACCCCAGGTGCATGATTTTGCACTTCTTTGCATTAAATTTTAATTGTCATACATTGGACCAGTTTTCCAGCTTTCCTTGGTCCATCCTCATTTTCTCGACCCCCTCGGAGTGTTTACTGTGCTGCAGATCTTGGTGTCATCTGCAAATAGGCAAACCTTCCCCTCCAGCCGTTCAGCAATTTCACTAATGTAGACATTAAAAAGAACTGGCCCCAGGACTGATGCTTGAGGCACCCCACTGGTCACCCCCCTTTCCTCGGATTGGATCCCATTAATGACCACCCTCTGTTTCTGTCCTCCAACCAATTTCTAACCTAGTTCTCCACTTTGCGGTCCACTCCCAGTCTACCCAACTTGTTAACCAGTGTTCTATGTGGAACGGTGTCAAAGGCCTTGCTGAAATCAAGGTAGGTGATATCTACCACTCCCCCCGATCCACCTCCTTCATCACTCAGTCAAAAAAGTCTATCAAATTTGTTTGACACGACCCTCCTGCTGTGAATCCATGCTGCCTCGGAAGCTGTGCTTTGGTGGATTCCAAGTGTTCCACAAGTCTTGTGAACTAAACTGAACCCTGTCTTCGTACAAGTCATGGGGGAAGGAAATTTCTTTTACTTTTTGTTTTTATAATTTACATTTTGTCCTTTGAATTCCTGGGCCAGTTTTCCTCACTAGCAACCCCTGTACATCCCTCCAATCCCTGTCTTCCCTGCTGCAGTCGCTCCCCCAATGTAGCCTTGGTTCTTTCCCTCGACGGGGTACTAGGGGTTGGGGGGGATGTACCCTGATTGTGCACGGCATTCAGTGACCTTCAGTGGTGGCAGAGACCATCCTGGACATACCGGGGTCCATGGGGAAGATGGCAGAGGGGCTGAGCTTTTTTCCATTGCCATTTCCCTTAGAAAGAGACACATACAGGGTACCAGTGCACTAGTACATGCAAGGCATGCTGAGCATGGGTCCCCTGACCAATGTCACTACCTCCCATGGCACACTCGACTGCACTGCCACCTGTGGTCATCTAGGCGGCAGTGTTGCAAGGAGGACAGTGACCCTCCCTATCAGGATATGGTGCGAACCCCCTGGAGAACTCAATCCTTCCCCCTCGGCTGGCATCTAGCGACTTCATCTTGTTTCCAAACCCAGATTGCTGGCATTGCAAGTGGTAGTGCTACCACTGCGCCAATGAGCTGGCTAAAAATTCTTCTTCTTTTTTATTAAACTGAAAAAAAAAAACCTTACTGTATGTCTGCACTTCTAGAGATACTGCTGTAAAAGCAGAAAACTGGATGGTACAACTTTATGTTTTTCACTTCACTGGCTGTGTTATGAAAGCCATCGAGCAGATGCTAAATAAGAGGGTGAGAAAATGGCATTGAACGGCAGGAGCTGTAATAAACGGGGATGTGAATAGGAAGTTAAGAATGACAAATTACTATCATCCAGCTGTAACCTGCGCAGTAGCCGAAAGGTTAATAGTTACCATGTAATTTTGCTGAGACAGTTCACGCAAGATTACTTGCACCAGCTTTTTCTTATTTAGATTGTGCACTTAGCATCTGTTAACCCTTCCTGGGCTCATAATAGAGGTGCTTCGGCTCATTTAATCGTATTGTTTGAAACATTATTGATACGGTTGGTCCGGTGGCACAGCAGCTGTGCATTAAACCAACACACCTGAGAGAGACCAGGGTTTGTGTTAGAGCCCTGGGTGAGTGTGCAGGATAGACACAGTAGCCAATGGCTTATGAAAATCAAATGTGGCTATTAGCAAAAGGCAATGTGGCACGTAACAAAACAAAATGGGGCTCATGCAGTATATTACAATTTGCTGTTTTTTTTTCTCATCACACATACTGCAGTTTGTAGTATTTATTTATTCAGGAGTAGCACACTAAGCTGAAAGCTTTTTTACAGGAACGACCTGGGAGCACAGGGAAGTTAAGTGACTTGCTCAGGGTCGCACAGTATGCAAGTGGAAGCTGTGGGATTCAAACCCAGGTCTGGTCTGCTGGATGTCACCAGATTTGTAGCTCAGACCCTTAAACCACTGTGCTATACTGCCTCCAGTATGCAGGTAATCGTTTTGTTATAGGTGGAGGACTAAGGATCACCCTTATTGATTAGGGTAGGAGAAGGTGAAGTTGAAGATAATGTAGCATGGGTGGACTGCAAGTGGCACATGAGTGGAGCAGGACTTAAAAACGTATTTTTAATTTATTTATGTTGGGGGGCTGTGTCCCACTCCCTATTTAAAAACATTCAAACAAACAGTGGCCGTGGCAATAATGGGATTTGAGTGGGAGCAAAGCAACTGCTCACATTTACGAGCAGAATTTTTTAAATGTGTTTATGCTGGGTGCTGCGTTCAGTGGTGGCTCAGCTTGTACTCAGAATTTACAAGCTGGGCTTTGAAACGCAAGTCCTGTTTTAATTACCACATTGAAAAATTACATTTTGGTCTAAATTAGTTCCTCAGGCAGGCAACTCCTTGTTGTGATTTGCCTGACCCCCAATATGTCAGCTGCTATTTAATGTTGTTATAAAACTGATTACAAAAGTTGCAAAAATAGTGCGCATTTCAAAAATAGCATGCATACAGCAGAAATTATAGTTGACCAAGGGGACCCTGCTTGCGCAACTTATTCTTCCACACATGGGCGAGTTTTACAGTTTTGAAAATTGGACCTCTGCTCTTTTAAAATCAAACCAGTGCCAAAAATGGTAGGCAGAAGATGCGATTGTTTTTTTAAAGGAAGTTAGCTGTTCATTTTTATTTCTGAAGTATGTTTCTTTTTTTCCATAGCTCATTGGAAGGGTTTCTACCTTATAGTCAATGCCCCTGGAATTCTGCGGTTCTGCAGTTGCGGAATATGCCGCTGAATTTGCATCATGCCGCAAAATATATATAGTGACACAGAATTCATTGTTTTTGGTGAATTTTCCTATAAATATACTGTTTTTCCATAGTGTCAGGCTTGCTTTCCCATCTCATTTATCCCTCCTCTATGCTCAGCATATGATGTCATCGATGACATCACATCATAGTTAGTCAATGACAGGACTGCGTTCTGCCAGAGAAGTGAATAAATCATGCCGCAGAAATCAGAAAATGCTGCCGCAGAAGCCAAGGAGCCCTGCCGCAGAAATCAGAAAATTCTGCTGCAGAATACAAGGGGCCCTGCGTATAGTATTTAGATGTGACGGGAAGAGCAGTTCTTTGCACAGAGGAGACTGACATATCTAATTCTATAGTCCTCCTTGTATCTCATAGCTGTTGTGACCTCCTCACTCAGTGTGACATCACTGGTGACCAGTCTGCCAGCAAATGATTGGCTCTGCCTGATCAGTTGTGATGTCACAGTCAGTGGGGTCATAAGGTTGATGATGTAAGAGGAAGAGTAGAACTATCTAGGTCAGCCTCCAGGTAGAATGCTGTTCTGCATATCCCATGAAGTATTATGAGGTAGAAAATATTCAAATTAGCAAAAGAGAAAAAAAAACTTTAGACAGAAGAAATAATAGTTCACTACTTTTGAACATTGATATTAATAGCTGACACTACACTAGCTCTTTAAAGTTTACTATAAAGCAGGTGATGATTTTTATAATGTGCTTGCACCTTTAACACTTTTTTAATTAGAATTTGTGCTGCTTCTATCTGCATTGACTTAGACAGTCAGTTCTATTAGAGAAGGCATCAATGAACTGTACTTACAGATCTCATTTAAATTTTCTTTTGTGTTGCCTTCAAACCCACAAAAATAATAATGGTCTTCAGCTAAATTCTGGTAAGACATTTTATTTCAGTAATATGCAGAACTCAAGAACTTCACGAGTTTCCATTCCTATGGACAACCTACCTAGTAAGAGAAGATGTTCGTGCTGTCTGCAAATTTGCACTTACTGTTTAAAGTTTTCAGTTGAAAACGTCCCCAAACCTACCAATCTTCAATCTTAAACGTTTGAATTTTCTGTTGCGTTTCTAAGCTTAAATGAATTGGTGGTACTGCTTTTATATTTTTACACTTTTATACTTTCTTTTTTATCCGACCCCCCAGCCTGCGGCACTTCACTCTTCGGGACTCACCATGCCTTGTACGTCCCCGCTCTCCTACCCTACCTTCCGAGTGGCCTATTCCCCACGGAGCCTTGGATCTACTCGCCAGGTGGGGTCGAGGTGGGCCCATATCCCCCATACTTCTTGTTTCGTCGGGATGCCGGGTCAGAGGCAGGAGGCGCGGTATCGGGCGTGGTGTCTGCTCACCGGAGGTGCCACCAGCCATTTTCCGATTTTCTTTGCCTGTGCGCCTCTGATGTCAAGGTGCAAAGCGCCAATGCCCACCACGTGGCCCTCTCTACTATTGGCTGGGCTTGCTGTACTCAGGTCTCCACCTGGGGTCAGCTAGCACTGGCCTCGGGTCCTCTTTCTCTCCCGGAGAAGACAAGCAGTCCCTGGGATGCTCGAGCCTTCTCCCCGACCAGCCCTCCAGCTTCCTGGCTCGCTCTCAAACCCACACACTGGCACCACGGCAGTAGTACATCATGTGCACAAGCGGCCAGCCAGGGCGCTACTGCTTTTAAATACATATCTTTCCTTGTTCCTGGATTTTCCCACTACAGCGGCCAGTCATGCTTGATGTATTTAATGAGTAAGTAAACAAGAACTGGATGGCAGCTAACATGTATGGACTTGAGGTGCATTGAAAGGCTGCATGGTAATGCTGATCTGACCCTTTTCTGTTTTTTTTGTAACTATATTGTTATGGAACTGGTCTGTGCCATACAGTGTTTCATCAATAAAAACATACGTGATATACATTTGTTGAGTTGATTTGACCCATTTCAAATGGGAACAACAGATAAAAGTCCAGCTTTGAATTTATTCACCCAAGGTGGCTTGACTGACTCTCAGCATTGTGCTCACAGTGGTATACAGCTGGGAGGCCAGGAGCATGGGAAGACATCCACTCGATCATATCGCCTTCCTAAATTAAACAGCAGTTGGAGTCCAGAACTGTTCTGACTTGCTTCCTTCCAATCACTGCCATCAGTGTATAGTACCCGGGCGCTGAGCAGATATCACAATATTTAAGGCTGAAATATAAATTAATTACATGCTTCAGTGTGCTATCATGTAAACCCAGCTTGCATTTAGTTGAATTGAGAAGCCTTCTGAATAAGAAATTTATTAGTAATGCCCATCATGTAAACTAAGTGTGTGTGTGTGTGTGTGTGTGTTTGTAGTGGCTAGTGTGTGTGTGTCTGTGTGTATATTTGTGTATTATTCGTGTGTGTGTGTGTCTGTGTGTATGTATGTGTATAGTGGGTAGTGTGAGTGTGTGTGTGTGTGTTTTTGTAGTGGGTAGTGTGTGTGTGTGTGTCTGTGTGTGTTTGTAGTGGGTAGTGTGTGTCTGTGTCTGTGTGTATATGTGTGTATTATTCGTGTGTGTGTGTCTGTGTGTCTGTGTGTAGTGGGTAGTATGTGTGTGTATGAGTGTATGTGTATTTGTAGTGGGCAGTGTGTGTCTGTGTGTTTGTAGTGGGTAGTGTGTGTGTATTTGAGTGTGTGTTTGTAGTGGGTAGTGTGAGTGTGTGTGTGTTTGTAGTGGGTAGTGTGTGTGTGTGTGTGTGAGATCCCAATGGCTCAAAACAAATTCTTTAAATTTGTTGCATTTGTTTTGTGATATTGTTTTTATGGGGTTCACCCCCCTTTATTTCTCCATATCTCCGTCCTGCCCCCAACAGGGCATTGAACAATGGCTCACTACTGTGCCACTGCCATGGATAATGTGCTTACTTTTCCTGGTTCATATGAGAACTAGTTCTCAGAAGCTTCTTTGGTTAAAGAACTGTTTGGGGATATATTTTTCTAGGGTACAGGGGCTGTGTGTTCTGGCAGTAAGAAGGTCGCCTTCCTTGCATGTTCTCAGGGTGAGATGGCAGTTGAGGCACCCTGACAACACAAGAGGTAACATTCTTACAACTGTAAGAAAGATTCCTAGTACCCTGTAAAAATATTATGAATCCTCAAACAGTATGAGATCTAAAAGAAAATAATTTTGGCACAGAAGTAAGGAGGCAAGGGTTACTTGCCATGTATCTCTGATCGCCACCCTTTTTGTTGCCCACCTCGGCTAGGGTCATACCTGAAAAAGGTCCCATAGACCAGTGTACAAATATACAGAGAGACATTATATATATACACACACCGATGCTTCCTTGACAACTTTGCCGTGATCGACACTACAGCGACAACAGCACCAGGTCGCTGTAGTGTTGGCACGGGACCCCGTCACTGCTTTCTGGGGGTATTGCACCCCTCCTCAAAGCAACCCTGACTTGGAGTTGATTATCTTAGTAGTGGGGGTGTGGGGGTCAGAGACCCCCAAAGAAAACAGTTAGATGTGACTCCCTTTATGCCAACTGGAAATGCAGTCGACATAAAGGAGTCGCTGTAACATCGGTCAACAACGAAAATGTTGACCGACCACCATAGATCCATATAGATAGATATATGTATATATCTAGAGAGAGAGAGAGAGGGGGACATTTCTACAACAGGTGTGGATCTGGATTGGCCAAGATAAAATTATTATGCTATGGCCAGCTTGCAAGCTAGTATTACTATGCGTGGAACCATTTAGCCTGAATACCAATTCGTGGTCACATGGACACAAATGGAAATTAACAGTAGGTAGGTTCAGGAGATATAATAGGAAGTACTACTTTAAGGAAAGGGTGGTGGAACCTTCGAACAGTCTGTTGGCTGAAGTGGTGGGTGCGAAAACAGTCAGGGGATTCAAGAAGGGCTGGGACATAATGAAGGGAAAAGTGGTCACCGGGGGTGACAAAACTAAGGAGGAGAATGGAGAGAGGACAGGGAGGGTTAGTACCCTGGAGGAGCAGTAGGTTCCAGGGATTATAGGGAACTTGGGCAAACTGAATGGACCGCTGGTCTTTTTCTGCATCATTGTCTATGTTTCTATGTCACAATGGAATACATGACCAATTTGTAAGATTGTGCTATTGTCTTGCAAAGGTGGGTACGTCACAGTGGAGTACTGAACCAATCAGCAGCTTTAACAATGCTGATGACATCACAATAGCAATTTGCAGCACAAAAGCCAGCATATGTGAGATGCCTTGTAGACGCAGTTGCTTTTTCCTTTGCATTTATTTTAATTGTATTGACTTGTACTGTGCTGATTTGTAATGTATTGACTTGCTTCTGTTAGGCTGAGCACTTGATAGTTGCACAGTTTGCATTTTGTACTTTTTCCCTTTTGCAACTTCTAATTCTTTCCATCACAAAACCACCCAAACAACTGTTGTACAAATCCAATATGACATGGTTGAGAGTGAGATAGTAGAAAAATCTCTACTCACCGTACTTGACCTCATCTGACCTCACTCTTGGCTTTGCCACTCATGAGGTCAAAAGGTCAAGTATAGTTTGTGAAAATATTTCTACTATCTCACTCTCACCCATGTCATATCACATATATATATATATATACATAGCTAAAAAGACAGTACACACGCACACATACACACACACCCCCACCCACTCACACTGGACCTCACCCAAATGGAGATGAACATGCTTTTTTCAGAAATGTTGCCAACCTATGGAAAGAGATCTTTCTGTGTTTTATCACTAAATTTAAATTGTGTTTTATTGGATCAATTCCTATGGCAGCATTTAGGGTGTGTCATAAACCCCTGAAACAGAGTTCCCCAAGATTTGATTGTGGAAAATTTGACAGATGAGCTCAGCACCTCCATCAAGTCTACTGGAATAGGCTTTCAACTCCTCTGATTCTGTAGGAATGACACCACTGCCCACACCTCTTCTGCAGAGATAAACAAGACAAACGGTTCTGTAGCTTGCTCTATCAAGCTGTCACATCGAGGGCGGAGCAGATGCAGCAACATTAGTATGGATTATAAATGGACAAGCTCTGGCTGTCACTTCAACAGTAGGAACAAGGTCTGCCTGGTTCAGAACACTGCGTGATAGTGCAAGAAACAGAGGCATTTTCATGCCTTCAGTCACAGAATCCGGATGTATTTCATCCATCAGGCAAACAGCTTGGGCAGGCAGTAAGGTTTCTGTGTTTTGGTGTTGGAGAACCCATAGTGCTGTGCTTAAGAACTATAATTTCTGTGCCTGAGCAATTAGACTTCATCCTGCTTTTGACAACTGTCATGCAGTAGTTTGTCAGAGAAAAGTGTCACCATCAAAAATCGGGGTGTTCAGATGGATACAGCAGTGGGGATCCAGACATTGCTGATCCCACAAACAGTTTGGCACACATTCATTGTGTTTCACAAATAGTAATGCTAACACAACAGTTGTGTGCTAAGGGGTGCTGCTGGTAGTGTCTAACTCCCAATATTGCGGGGATCATTTTCTGCAGTATCTGGATTTAGAAAATAAGAGTCACCCTTATTGTCTCATGGCAGTATACCCACTGGCCACAGTAAAGTTCTGCTCACTATGGCAGTCATTTTTGGTGCCATGAAGAGCATTATGCAAGTTATAATTACAGGGAATCTGTATGATTCCCAGTGTGATCATTTCAAAAATTACTGCAGTTCACTTGTCCAACAGATGACTGAGTGAGTAGGATGTTTGTGCAACTTGCTAGTGCTACTAGAAAGAGGTTATAGTTGGATATGTATGTGGCTTTTGCACTCTCTGTACCAGAGGAATTACCATCATTTTGGGGTATGATGGTATGGAACCCCCTTAACAAGGGTTCCACCCCTAGAGGTGCCGCAGGAGTGAGATCCATTGGCTGAAGGAACCGTATGAAAAATGCCCAGCCAGAGAGAGGTGAGCCACCAGAGGAGAAGGGGGTTGATGGTGGGAGCAAAGAAATGAGTGTCAGGAGGACACTTGAAATGATGCACTCTCATAGCGCTCGGTGGGGTGACATGGCGAATCACCTGCTGTCCCACCCAACATCAGGCAAGCTTCTCAGTGCACTGGTCCAGCAGATGACTTAAGTATGTAGGATGCTTGTGTAATATGATAAAGCTTGTTCTTCTTGAAGGGACTATGGTTGGCTATGTGTGGCCTTTCACGCTTTCTTTACTGGAGGAACTACCACCCTTTTGGGGTATGATGGCACAGAACCCTCTTGAGGAGGTTTTCATCCCTAGAGCTGCCACAGGAGCAAGGTCCCTTGGCTGAAGACACCATTGGAAAGATGCCCAGAAACTCAGAGCCGAAGGCATAGAAAACTGTTGGAACATCATTTCATTATGGAGAAGGGGAAGGCCAGTGATGTACTGGGGAAGGTGCCACCATCCGGATCCCAACTAGACTGGCTGAAGTACTATGAATGAAAACTACCTATATACTGGTTATGACCTTCAGCAAGGAGGAGAGGGGAAACCCCCTTTAGAGGAAACCTCTGGGGATCCAAGGCTTGAAGTCACCATCCCTCCAGGCTATGTGTTTATCTTTTAAGTATAGGCATAATAGGAAATGCTGAAAACTGTTTGTGGAGAGGACAAGGAAACTGAGTAGCCTGAATGGTTTGAGTTTTTGTGTAATCGAGGAAGGAATAGGGGACTGGCATTTTTGGAGGAAAGAGGAACTCGTTCCATCCATGTAGCAGGATAATCATCCTTGAAGGTGTCACAGAGCTGATATTGTATGAGTAAGGGGACCCAGAGAGAAGGCCGCACCCTTGGAGGTAGGAGGCTTGGCTTCCATAACAAGGAAGATTAACCTCCAGAGAGGAGTTAAACTCTTCTATGGAGGAATGCTTAAACTACACACCAATACGAGCATAAACCTATGTGGATTTCACAGAGTTGCAAACGAATGACTAAAGGAGCCTAAAAAATACTGGGCTGCACTCCAAGGTTGTGGAGAAAGGTCCCTGGGAGCAAAGTCCTACTAAAAGAACTGTGTATGAGCAGAGACTGGACATGTAGATAGCAGGTGCAGTGGACGAAGGAATGCCAAACAAATGAGCTGCCCAAACACCTCCTGGGTTCAGTAGGCCAAGGAGGTCACAGAGTTGCAGCCATATAACCAAACAAAACCATTAGAGAGGGTTCTACCCCTGCACTATGTTAGGACTGCAGGACAACTAAACTATGCTCAGACTACAGAACAGCTCGGGCTAGCCCTACGATCTAAAGCACAGAAAGGAAATCTGTCTGCCACTTGTCACTATGAAACTAGACCCCCAAGTTACTCAGTGGAAAATCTGGCCCTAAAAGATCCTAGGAGGTGTGGCGGTAGCACTAGGAGGAAAGAGCACAGAGACAGGTCAGGAATGGGTCGGTCTGTACGAAGTCAAATGGACAAAGCAGTAAGCCCCAAGGGGCTTGATTAGTTGCAGTACAAAGCCAGAAAGGGTGATGCATACTGAATCCTGAAGTTATCATTGGGGCAAAGCTTTCGAGTCATAGGGGCATATGCCCAGTAGTCATGGGGCTAGATCCTGGTAGTTGTAGGGGCATAAGCTTAGTGGTTGTGGGGCGAGAGCCCAGTAGTCATGGGACGGAGCCCTGTAGAGACACTGAAAAAGGCCCAAGGCTGACAGGCAAATAGTTAGGGAGGGAGCAAGGCCCCAAGAAAATGAGAAATGAAGAATAGCCACAGCCACTGCCTGAGGGGCCCAAGGCAGGCAGCACAGTAGGCTGCCAAGGGCAGCAGGCAGGAAGGCAAAAAACAACATGGAAAGCAGGGACAGAGCAAGCCCAGCCAGAACCCCAGGAGTGGGAAGGGGAGAGGCTGGAGGGAAAGGGACAGCCACAGCATGCCACCGGCTGGAAACAACAGCCAATGAGGGTGCCTGTAGAAGTCACAGGAGAAGTGACTACCAAGTAGCAGGAAGCAGGCCCATGAGGCAAAAGGTGAAACCTCCCAGCAAGCAGGACAAAGCAGTAAGGCCCAGGTGGGGGGGCAAGCAGAAAGATTCTCCCCTAGGAATACCAAGGGCAAGCTGGGGGGATGGTCACCCCTAGAACAGCGCACCAGCAGCCACCACAACACTGAGGCAGCAGGACCCAGAAGCGGCAAAGCTAGGAAGAGAACCCACAGCAGAGGGGAGGTGAGCAGGCTGCCCGGCAGCAGCAGATGAATGTGGCAACTGCCACACCAAAGAACCAGAGCCAGTGGTCAACAGGACCAGCAGAGCAGTGGGGGTGTCAAGTGTAGGAACGAACCAGGCAGCAGCTACATGGCAAGGTAAAGTGGTTGAGGAGGGCAGGCAGGAAGCCAGCAGCTGCACAGCCACTGCAAAGAAATGAGTTTCTGGAGGATACTTGAACTGATGCGCTCTTATAACTCTTGGTGGGGGGGGCATAACGAAGTCCCCTGCTGCCCCACTGAACCTCAGACAAGTCTCTCTGTTATCTAGTAATTGGGCTGCTAGGCTAGATTTAGCAAAAGACTAAATTTAAACGTAAAACTTTTTTAACAATGGTATGAGGCATCCATTTTGTGGACATGAAAGGTGCTGTGATGATGTCACTGCCTCAGCAGTTTTAGCAGTGTGCAGCAGGTGAGGAAAATTGTGTCATGGTGAAATGGGATCCTATTAATTTCTAAAGAATCCACTGGATTTTATATTTTGCAGTGTCATGAGAATCCAGTGCTTAGACTCCCAATCTGACAGGATTTGTTTGTAGGAGCAATTTGTCTTAACCTGCTTCATATCACCCGATGAGGGCCAGTGAGAAGGTGATGACATCATCATAAACAACATCCTTCCTGTTTACAAAATGGATGCCTCCACATAATAATTTTTTTTTTTAATGTTTACTTTGTTTTACTAAATACACTTGTTAAATCTAACTCAGCAGGTCACTTACTGGAATGTTCTACTGTAGTAACCTTTATAATATTAATCTGAGCAACAGTATGCATTCCCTTTAAGTTAGTAGGCTGGCATATGTCCATGGACATGGCAACAAGGCATTTATTTTCCTAAGAAAACACTTTGAAATAGGTTTGTAGGGTTACCCAATGATATAACGGCAGCACAATATGCTATCATAATGTAGGCAACTTGGGTTAAGGAATTAGTATACTACTTAAAACTAATATTAGTTTTTAAAAGCAGTCAGCTCTTACCTTTTATATTTGAAGTAATGTTTTCTTTTTAGTCAGAAGATTTTGTACCTGATATTAATAGACGTGACGTGTGGAACTGAACTCTGCCTGGCGGCTGACATATCTAACTCAGTTCCTCCCATTACATCATCAGTGTTGTTACCTTATGGACTGTGATATCGGAACTCCTCAGGAGGAGCCTTTCAGTAGCTGCCAGGTCATTCATCCATGATGACACTGTCTGTGAGGTCACATGCACTGATGTAGGGGGAAGACTAGAACTAGATAGTCAGCTACCAGGCAGAATTCTATTCCACACATCCAGCGTAATACTATCACATTGAAAACTTTCTAAAGAGCAAAAGGAAAATGAAAAATACTTCAGAAATAAAAAGTTACAACTGGCTACATAAAATTTTGTAACATTTTCCTGCCTGCTATTTCTGGTTATGCTGCCCTTTAAGGAGTATGTCTGGATACTTGTTATTAGGTGGCTGATGGCTGGAAATGCACTCCCCGTTGTAGCTTGTCAAAGCTGGAGGAGTGCGGCATCACAACTCACTGCGGAAATACAAAGCAACATTGCTCTCTAACAACTGGAACCAGTGCCGCCATTGGAAAAAAATGTGGACAAATACTACAAGGAAGGCATACTTAAACACTCAAAATTAGAAAAAAAATTAGTTAAATCAACTTAATAGAAAAAAAGTAGTTTTGTGTGGGTATGCATTTTGTAAATTGCATAAGTAGTACAAGTCCTTCTGTGAATTCCACCAGGGGGTAGTCTGCGCCTCTAAAACCTGAATGTAGAGCACCCCATGTTTTAGAAAATTCCAATGTTGCAAAAGGGATTGTGAAGAAAATGTGGAATGCAGACATGACTAACACAGAAAACAAATTCACAAGTCAACACATTTGGCTTCCAGTGCATAAGACGACGTGGCATTATAATACTGTCTGACGAAGACATGTGGTCTAGACATGCAATGGTGATGCACCATCCCCCCAGCGCTCAGAGCAGATTATGCTACAGAGGCTGTGAAGCAGACACAACTTTGCACATGAATAATAAATAGGTGCGCATTGTATACAACAAGTTGGCAAATGCAGTTTGAAGAGTTCTGTTCTGGGGGAGGCTGTGACCTTGACAGTAATTGCAGATGTAAGAAGACCCTTCAACAGTGCCGAAGTGTTTCAGCTTTGGATTATCTTTTTTATCTCCCAAGACAACGATATGTGTTCTTTTATGAAAATAACTTGACATAGACACAGGTTTGCTGAGCAGAATGCAGTAGTGCAGTCAAAATGTCAAGGCAACCAGAAAGCTCTTAAACCATTTCTGCACTTGCTTTTATTTCTTTTAAGGTCCTACTATTGTAGCAAGGAAAAAAGGAGTTAGGGGAAAAATGATGCGGTGCCAGTACTTAATTTCTTAAAGGTCAGAAACATGATGTTGCATAAGAAACTACTAAGACTGTGTGCCGTTTCATTTTGGGTTTCCAAAACTACTATAAAACAAATGATCTGGCAAGTGTAGCAGGCTGCAGTGTGACATGAAGTCAAAGCTGTGTTTTATTTCTATGTACTGTACTGTGCAGGAGATAGCAGAGTGACTTATTGTCTTATTGAGCAGTTTATGGCACGTATCGTATAAGCCTATTAGAATAGGGGAAAATCATGATTTAATACCTCACAAACTACTACAACCACTTCCATAGTCAATTATCTGCATTTTAGACATGCCCGCAGTAGTTTATTCAAATTTAAGACACACCCATAATAGTTTATTCACTAGGACTTGGTGAAATTTTTCTTCTGCTGGCGCAGTTCTGGTGAAATTCTGATTTTGATTCTGGGAGGTTTCGTGAAATTTCCGCAAGTGTTTTGCAAAATTTTGCCAGAATAGTGATTTCAATTATTTTTCATGTCATTTAAAAAGAATTTGTCCAAACTGCATCAGACTGCATGAAGACTCTACCGAGGTTTATACAGCAGTATGCCAAGTTTCAGATCTCTGTCTTTAAAGGGTGACTGAGTTACAAGCCCCCAGACTTTTGGAAATGTTAGTTACGTCACAACTATTTAAACTGCTGAATTTTAACCCCTATAACTTTAAAAACAGAGAATGGAGTATCACCAATTTTGTTAGGTTCATTGACTCTTAAGTATTAGGCTTTGATGCCACCCTATGGCCCAGCAGTAGATTGTCATTCTGCTATGCTGATAACCCGGGTTGAAAGGCAAGGTCGGGAAGTCATGTTGTGAGGTAGGCAATGGCTGAGACATGTCAACCGGCAGTGCATCTTGGTCGATGAGGGATGGCAGCAGGTTTCACCAGCACAGCCATCCCTGCGGCTGGGCCAGGGAGCTTGCTCCTGTTGCAGGGGAAGCTGTGGCTATGCAGATCTGACAGAGGCCTCGTCCTCATCAGGGGAAGTGGGAGGGGAAAAAAGTGTGGACGAAAAACCCGGTAGCCAACTGAATGGCAACTGGGTTCTGCCTGATCAGGGTATATCCCTGTGAACAGGGTATATCCCTAAGAGATGAGCTGCTGGCTGGGAGGAAAAACAGTATGGAAAAAAAGAGTCTCTGCATGTCAACTCTCGAATGTTGCTCAAAGCCTGGTCAACTTATAAGCTGCCAAAGATTCCAAAATAACATCAGTAATCAAAGTTGAATTTCATGAGCTTTTGTGAAATTGTGGAGTGTTGTGATACTTTTGGCGGAAGCCTTGTCCATACATTGTGCCCAGTCATACACCTGCGTTTGCCAGTGAAGAGGAGGGTTAAAGGTTGGGTAAAGTGCCAACAAGGTAGACATCAGAGGAGGCTCCACAGTAAAAGTATAGAGGTGCCAAGTGTCAGGTCACTATCTTGAGTGATGAACCATGAAGAATAGTCATAGACATCACAGTGCATTAGCTTGTCTTCTTGCAATTTGCTAGCTAACCACTAGTGCTTATTGACCAAATGACTTGTGGAAGCACATGCACGTGTAGCGTTGTTTCAGTACAATGCCACCTGCTGACTCTTTAATAACCCTGTAGATAGTAATATTGACTCAAAACTGGGAGCACTGGCAGATGGGCAGGAGGGAAGAGAGGCCCTGCAGGGGATCCGGATACCCTGGGGTGGTGGACAAGGAAGTGGGGGTTGGTTCAATGCAGGGAAATGTAGGGTGCTGCATCTGGGGGTCAGAAACCCGGGATATGCATACACCCTGGGGGGACCACACTGCAAGTCACATTAGGCGAGAGGGACTTAGGGATAGTGGTAGAAAGCAAAATGAATAACACAGAGAATTGACAAAGAGCTGCAGCAAAAACAAACAGGATACTGGGAAATACAAAATCACACATAACCCCACAATGCAAAGCATCATGGGCTGCATATGCAAATCACCACAGAATATTATGCTGGTTCAACTTTAAGCAGAAATGCGTAGTGCCGAAAGGCCTCTCATACAGTTTGCAAAGGGTGCCAACAGAAGACATAGACATGTGTTTCATCCTACCAGGACTCATCGGTAAGCCTCGTCTGTCTGACACCCCAGTGGAATGAACCAGCTACCATAAGATAGTCTATCTGGGCTATGTTGTGGTGAACCCAATTAAAACAAAAATCTATTTAAAAGACAAAGAACCTCTGTGTGCAAGCACTGAGGCAATGGTTACCCCAAAGGGCATATGGCTGGGAAGCCAAGTTTCAAAGAAATACAAAATCACAGATGACCCCACAATGCAAAGCATCTTGGGCTGCATATGTAAATCACCACAGAATCACCACAGAATATTATGCTGGTTCAACTTTAAGCAGAAATGCATGGTGCCAAAAGGCCTCACACAGTTTGCAAAGGGTGCCAACAGAAGACATAGACACGTGTTTTGTCCTACCAGGACTCATCAGTATGCTTCATCTGTCTGACACCCCAGTGGAATGCTGGGCTGCATAACCAGGGGGATTACCTCCAGGACGAGGGAGGTGATCCTTCCTCTGTACAATGCCTGGTTAGGCTGCATCTTGAGTACTGTGTGCAGTTCTGGAGACGCCATCTTAAGAGGGACATAGCGCTGCAGGAGAGGCTCCAGAGGAGGGTGACCAGGATGATTCAGGGCATGAGGAGAGACTGGATGAACTCAGTCTGCATTGGAGGAGAGAAGGGACAGAGGGACATGATAGAGACTTTCAAGTATGTAAAGGGGATAAATAAGGGCAGAGCCAAGGAAGTGTTCAGGCTTAAGAAGGGGGAACTATCAGGGGGCACGAGTGGAAGCTGGAAGGGGAGAAGTACAGGGGGGAGTGCAGGAGACACTTCTTCACAGAGAGGGTGGTGGAACCATGGAACGCACTGCCCAGGAGTCTGGTGGAAGAGACCACAGTGGAAGGATTCAAGAAGGGTTGGGACAGGTACAGGGGGAAGCTGAGGCTAGAGACGGACAACTCTGGGGCTGGGGGGGGGTGGAGGAGCAAGTTTCCAGTAGGAGGCTAGCTTCCGAGCAGACACGATAGACCATGGGGCCTATTCTGCTGGCTTTTACTATGATACTATATTTTTACTACTTGAAAATAGTGGCACCAAGTGACCCCAAACCTTACAAATAGTTGTGACATAGGCCATTGTGACAGACGTATCTGGACATATTTAGTCATGATGGAGCATGATCCTGGCCATCCATGTCATAGGAGTGTTGGAGGTGTGTTACAGGGCCACGATGCTAATTCAGGTAAAGTGATTCAGCAGTGATAAGCGCTTTGTAACAGTTAAATTCCACATGTGTAATTCTAGTGGCATTACCTAGCATGCATCCATGAATTTTTGAGCAAATTTTGCCAAGTAATCATTTCTAAAGTATCCATAATAAATTTGTATTTATTTTTATTTATTTATTTAGTTTTTGTTGACCGGATAAGTGCACTAGACAAATCCTGCCTATTTTCAAGCATGCCCAGAGGATGGGGGATACAGATGAATGCCAACAACCTTGAATCAGATTAAGCTGTTGGTGGTATTTTTAGTGAATGAGGGAAATTTGGCCAGGACACCGGGGAAATTCCCCTACTTTTGCTAGTAGGGGGACAAGCTGTTGGTCTGCATGATGGCCACTTCACCCGGAGCACCGAAGGATGCAGTCATGTTACAGACAGGAGAGCAGGCCTCATCTCTTGATCCATGCTTGGCAGAGGCTGCAGTTCGAATCTCGCTTTCAAGTTCTAATATTTCAGAGGAAGATATCATGGATATTTATGTTTCTACAGAGGATTTGCATTTGGAATCTGTTTCTAACATGGAATCAACTTTAGTCAATAATTTGGATCTACAACAAGTGCTTTTGCAACTGGTCTGTTTCGAAGCAGAACGCCATTTGTTACAGAAACAGCATTTGGAACAAGAATTAGCCACTTTACAGTCCGGTCCGACTGCTGTCAGTTCAGTTCCCAGGCCTGTCAAACTCTTGGATGAAGTAGCTGCTTCTGAAACTGCCCCGAAGGGGCTGGGTGAGTCCACAAATTTTTCTAAAGAACTTTTGATTACGAAGGCTGGCAGTGATAACACCTCATCCGGTGTATGCCTACAGCCTGAAACGTGCATTTCATCTCCATTCACCCTCAATTTGGACAGGTCTGTTACAGCAGAAACAAGTCTCACGCGCTTTCAAAACAACTCCCGGCTCACGCTGAGCCACTGATTGCACAAGCACAGCTGTCAGCATCTTGTCAGAAAGCTCCCTTAATACCGGCGGGTTTACCTGACCAAGTCAGTGAATGCTTGACATCCGATGACAATTTGAGTTCCCCCACTACACAAAAAGGTGGTTTCAATGAAAAAAAAAAGACTCTCCGAATATATCAATTGTACTGCCTACCTCAGGAGTTACTTTATCAAAAACAGTGGGTTTCGTGTTTAAACACCTGATGGCAGTACAACAGGGATCGAAAATAATTTATCAAACCTGACCAACTACTCAAGAGGGTGCCACGGATTTCTTTTTGGGCCAAAACCCTTTGCTGAGTCTACTCAACAAGCAGCATCATGAATGCAGCAGGAAGAAAAGAAATTAAACAATAAAACCAGTCAGCAACCTCTCTCTGAATTCCCTGTTGACAAAACTACTATGACTTGTGTTTCTGAGGGTGATTTTTCTTCAGTTCCTCAGCTGAATGATGAATGGTCACCTCAGAGAGCACTCTCGGAGGCAGGACGGTTGAGATCAACTATAGGAATTTGGATCCCGGATCCTTCATGGGACATCTCATTTTCACAGGCTACAGCAGAGTGGAAGCCTGGGGTCTCTCCTAAGCCTTTACCCAATTCTTCTGAACAAACCAACTCTCATACCTTAAGCATACCTAAGGAACCCTTACCTATTTCAAACGCTCCAAACCCAGACTCTACAGACTCCTTTCTCCCTTTAAATCCAGGGTCAAATACAGTTAGGGGGAATCCCCCTCCCTCAGTCTTAGAACACACTCAAGACCTTAAACCTTTATCTGAACTATTTGCAAACTCGAAACAAATAGCTGCTCGTCGTAGGAATGCTGTTAGGATAAGATATAAGGGGGGGTTAGAGGAAAGGCCTGATAGACATTATGTAGGTAAAATTCTGTTGAAGGACTCTTTACATTTTTCTCTCAAAGAAGTTTATGCGTTTATCAACATTTCTGGCGAGGATAATTATGATGTCAGTTTTCGAACCTCCTATGTGCTAGACCTGTTCTGGGAACAGTATGGGCTGGTGAAGACATCTCCAACATGGACCCCTTTCATAGTAATTCCTTTAACAAAGCCTTTGATAAAATATGTCACCATCAAGTTTCGCAACGAGGGGGTTCATGTTGAAGATATCTCATACTGGTTAGCACAAAAATGTGAGGTTCTTGGTACACCTGAGGCCATTCTTGATAGCGAACATTTCTGGATGGGGGTTAGAAGTACAAGGTAAAATTACATCAAGGGGCAACAGGAATTGAGCATATACCAAATTCCTTCCTGCTAGGGAAAGATCGTGGGGTCTGTTTTTATGCGGGCCAGCCTCGAGCCTGCTATGGATGTGGGTCCCGCATGCACCTCTCCAGTACCTATGATAAACCCCGTTGCAACAACTGTGGTGAAATTGGTCACAGCACCATGCAATGTGCCAACCATACTCGCTGTGACTTTTGTGAGGAATATGGTCACAATTTTGGCGAATGTCCTTGGGCAGCACATAATAAGGTAAGCTGTATAAGCCCTGAGCTGCTTATTCAGCAGGCACAAGACTTGGTTGAACCTGCTTTGCCAACTCATGACACCCCAAAAGAAGTTTCTCAAGTCCCTTACTCACCTCCTTCTTCCTCCCGTCCCCCGAGTCCCCCCCCCAACTAAACCTCCTCCTCCTCCTTCCTCCTTCCTCTTTCCTCCTTAAGTCCTCAGACCTCTCCTACAGGTCTTTCTGCGATCCCTTTTGATCCAGAATAAAAAAATGATGCTTCCCAGAACCCAGTTCAACAAATTCTGGAACCAGATATGCTTACCCCTGTCCGTTATACAGATTCACCCACTCCCCAAAAGGAGGTAGCTATTTTACCTTTTTCTGATCCTGTTCCCTGTAGAAGATCCTCCAGATTTTCTAAATCCATTTCCTCAGACCCTCCCACCGCGGTAGAATCTAAAAATCCTTATGCTGCCTTAGTTACCCCTTGGGGTGATTCCGAAATGGAGGTGGGGGATTCTGACTCCCAAAAATTTATAAATGATCAAGGGCAGCAAAAGAGTTTAGATGGTGATTATAAGGGAAAAAAGGAAAAAGAGAAAAAAAACTTAGTTGGTTATTCATCAGGAAAAGCTTAAAATGGCTAAAGGTTTGATTTGTTCTCTCAATGTACATAGTTTATTGAATTATGAAAAAAGAGGTGTGGTTTTCAATTTTTACATGACAGAGCCATTGATGTTTGTTTGTTACAGGAGACTTGGATTTATGCTAAAGAACAGGTGCGCCTCTGTCAGTGAGAATGGGTCTGGGGTCCATCTTACTGGTCCTTCGGCCGAGTTTTGGCTGATGGAGTAGGGAGCCTTTTTCATTCCTTTAATTTTAAATTACATAAATTGTATGATTTAATACCTGGGAGGGTTCTGATCCTAGGTGGTCTGTGGAATAACATGGATTGCTGCTTCATTTCGGTTTATGCTCCTCAAGTAAAAGCAGAAAAGGTTAACCTTATGCATGCAATCCGACCTTTTTTAGTTACACATTACCAAATATTTTTGTGTGGGGATTTTATCTGTACTCTACCCACAGGCAATAAGCGAAAACAAGGGGACAACAAAAAAATATATTGCGATTCTAATTCTCTGTCTCAAATGATTGTTACTGCTGGGTTATATAATTGTCATCTGCTGCATACTAAAGGTCCTAAATTTACTTACAAGTGTAATAGCTATTCATCTATTATTGATTATATTTTTATTTCCTAAAATGTTCTCAGAGGTTACTTATCCATTATTCCTGTCACCTTTTCAGATAATTTACTTCTACTTTTTTCTATACATCATTTTGTTCCTAGATCTACTCTACATGGTCGATGGAAACGAAATGTCTCTATTTTTTTTTTAAGTTGTTTAACCAGGAGTAGCAGACTAAGCTGAAAGCTTTTTTACAGGTGCAACCTGGGAGCACAGGGAAGTTAAGTGACTTGCTCAGGGTCACACAGTATGTAAGTGGAAGCTGTGGGATTCAAACCCAGGTCTGATCTGCTGGATGTCACCAGATTTGCAGCTCAGATCCTTAAACCACTGTGCTATACTGCCTCCCAAATTTTAAAAGAAGAATGGGTCATTCAAGAAATAACGGCTTTGTTTCAGGCCAGATTATCGGCTGAGATTTTGTATACTGATAAAGGTGAATGGTGGGTAGACACTAAAGCCGACATTAAGAACTGGTTTTCTGAATATGGGAAGAAAAAAGGGAATGCTGATTTATTGCACTATTTATCCCTCAGGCAGCAGTTATATAAACTAATCACTTTGGCAGATCTTTCTAAATACGATTATACCTCTCAGATCTCTACTATAAAAGAGGTTAAGAAATTGTTTGAAAATGCTAGAGCAAAATCTATACAGACAGTGTTATATCATAATAGTAAAACCTCCCCCATTGGTGACCCCTACGAGGCCTGCAAAACCTTAAAACATAACAGTCTCTTTGGAATCCTTAAATACCCCAGATGGCAGAACAGTCTTCTCCTTAACGGACTTAGAGACTGAAATTCAACTTCATTATGGATCTCTAAGTTCAAATATTAACATCTCTTCGGCCGATATAACGAAGTTTTTACAAAGGGCGAACATTCCTGATTTGCCAATAGAAATACAAAAATTACAATCCCCCATTACTAAAGAAGAAATTTCACAAGCCATTAAGGCCTTACGGCTTCATCCTGCACCAGGTTTGGATGGTATCCCTCACTCATTTTATAAGGTTTTTATTCTTCAAGTAGTAGAATGTTTATTTTTAACCTACACTTATTGGTTCTCTAACAACATTATACATCCGTCTTTCTCTGAAGGACTGCTGGTTTACCTCTTTAAAAAAAGGTGATCGCTCTCAAATACAAAATTGGAGGCCTATTGTTCTCATGAACACAGATTATAAGGTGTTAGCACATATTTTAAATAACCGTTTAAAAACTTATGCCTCTTTGGTGATTTCCCCTGTTCAGTATTGTGGTCTGTCAAATAGAAATATCCAACAGGCTTTATGTACTATGAGAGATGTAATTTATCATTGTAATGTTTCAGGACTTCCAGGTTGTGTAGTGACAGTGGATCAGGAGAAAGCCTTCGATAGAGTGCTCCACAATTGCTTATTATCAGTGTTACAATCCTACAAAATACCTTTGGTTTTTATAACCCAATTACGGTTGCTATATTCCTTTTTACAGTCCGGCCTATGATAAAAGGTATAGTAGTCAGTTTTTTGGTACATTGTGGGGTCCGTCAAGGGTGCCCCTTAAGCCCTTTGTTATATATTTTTTCCCTTGATCTACTACTTCACTCAGTCACGTCATCCCCGAAATGGACAGGTCTCACTGGTCTTGGTGTCCCACAGGCCTTATATATACAAGCTTATGCTGATGATATCTGCACTTTCTTTTCAAATCCAGAACAGATTAATATTTTCCTACATGAAATTGAACTGTTATCAGTCGGTTTCTAATGCCAAATTGAATATGGACAAGAACAGAGGTCTTTTTATTGGACCCGGGGTACAGCCAGACTCCCATTGGTATGGACTCTACATTTCTTCTGCTCCTTTGGAAATTTTGGGAATTACTTTTGGATCACAAAATTTACCAGAAAGGAATTGGGAATTGGGAATAATTAAGGCAGAACAAAAAGTAAACAGATGGCGCCAATGGAAAATTTCCAAACTGAAATGAATAGTCATTCTAAAAAAGTTAATTTTGCCACTTTTACAATATATAGCTTTATTATACCCATTACCTACTAAATTGGAAACAAGAATTTATAGTTTGTGTTTTCAAATGTTGTGGGGCTCAAAACTGAACCCCATTAAAAGACATTACACCTATTTGGAACAAAAAAATGGAGGTCTCAACATGATAGAACTTGTAGTATTCCTTCACACTTTATTTTTTAAACACTCCATTGGTAACTTACTACATAACACTGACACAATCCCAAATGCCTGGATGGGAAAAGTCTTTGCTGTATATCTCAAATCGTGGTTACAGTCAGCACCTAAACCACATCCCCACCTTCAGATTCCCCATTATTTTTTGCCGACCGCCCAAAAATTATATAATTGGAGCATTACGAAAAACAGTCTCACCACACTTTCCACAAAAATCTTATATAAGGACATAATGTCTAGAAACTACTCTAGGTAACCTAGTTTTAAAAATTGCCCCACAATTGAGAATCATTACATTTTACACCAGTTGACTCTTTTAAGGATACCACAGAAAATGTGGGAAAACCTTTGGCTTATGGTTCATGGAAGGTTATATTTGATGGGTAATGCTAAACATAAGAGTTTAATTGAACGGAACTACCCCTATATGGAGTGCATAGCACAAATGGAAACTATGGAGCATTTTTTGTTACACTGCTCTTATACCACTGCTTTTGGGGATTATTTGGCAAATAAATGGCAATTAAACTGGCTTTGATTCTTAAGTTATGACATACTCGTAGTGGGAAAATATGAAGCAGGTTTCTCTCAATTTCACCTTGACACTCTATTTTTTTCTGTTGCCTTAGATTCTATCTATGGCAGGCCCGATGTCAATGGGTACTACATCAAAACAGGATGTCTTATGATTGTTTAAGCATTTTAGTCAGCAATGAGCTCCAGAAAATTTATAAATCAGATTGTTTGTTGTACTCTGCACGTCAGGTGTTGATTTGGTGGAAGGGTTTCACTTTTTTTTATCAAATATAAATAGAGTAGTTTGTTCAGGGTTTTGAACTGTACTTTTTCTGTTTTTTTGTGATCCCTTTTGTTTCTTACTAGCTCATCACATGTTATTTTTTCTCAAAACAAATGATTGATTTGCTTTGTAATGCTTTTACTAACATACTAAAATGCCAGCAGAATAGGCCTAACGGTCTTTCACGTCTGCTCGTTTGGTCAGCCCCACCCTGGGAGCTGACCTTGCTGCTCCCCTTGCCTTCTCTGGCTTCTCCCTTCCCAGTTCCGGATATTCTCGCTGCATTGGATTTTGCTTCCAGAACCCTTCCCCTGTACCTGTCCCACCCCCTCTTGAACCCCTCCACCGCTCTCTGCCTCCACCAGCCCTCTAGGCAGCACATTCCATGGCTCCACCACTCTCTCAGTGAAATAGCACCTCCTCCTTTCTCCCTGAATCTTCCCTCCAGCTTCCACCCATGCCTCTAGTGGCCCCTCCTCCTTCCTTCGCAGCACCCTGACTGTTCCTCCCTATTTCACCCTTCATGTACCTGAAGACCTCTATCATGTCCCCTGTCCTTCTCTCTTCCAATGAGTACATATTTAGCTCTTCGAGCCTCTCCTCATAGGTCCTGTCCCCAAGCCCCAAATCATTTTGGTTGCTCCTCTGGACCCTCTCCAGGAGTTTAATGTCCTCTTAAGTGTGGCTCCAAAACTGCACGCAGTACTTGAGGTGTGGCCTCACCAAGAGTTGTACAGAGGGAGTATCACTTCCTCCTTCTGGAGGTGATTCCCTAGTGATACATCCCAGCATCCTGTTGGCCTTGGCTGCTGCCCTCCCACAAGTCTCCGAGTTGTTCATCTTGACATCCACTACCACCCCAGGTCCCTCTCAGCCATCGAGACTTGTAGCTTCCCTCCCCCCCAGGGTGTACACTTGGCCCGGGTTTCTGGCCCCCAGGTGCAGTACCTTGCATTTCCCTGCATTGAACCTCAGCTTCCACTTTCTAGACCATCTTTCCAGAGCCTCCAGGTCCCCCTGTAGGGCCACCCCTCCCTCCTCCCCATCCACCACCACCCCAAGTTTTGAGTCATTCTCAAAGAGACTCATCTCACTCCTGATACCTGTCCTTATATCAGAGACATAGGCGTTGAACAGGAGGGGCTCAAGGACTGATCCCTGTGGGACCCCACTAATGACCCTCCTTGGGGATGAGACTATCCCGCCAACTATGACCCTCTAGGTCTGGTCCAGGAGCCAATTGCCTATTCATCTGATCATTTGGTTCCCTACCCCCATTTCTCCCAGCTTATCCAACAGGCCCATTTGAGGAACAGAGTCAAATTCCTTGCTGAAGTCTAGAAAGAGGATGTCCACTGGTCTACCCAGGTCCAAGGCACTCATCACTCAGTCATAGAACTCCACAAGGTTTGTCTGACACGATTTCCCTGGGATGAATCCATGCTGTCTATCATCCAGGCACCCTGACTTTTCCAGGCCCCCCCCAGCCTCTCCTTGACAATGCCCTCCATCACCTTGCCCACCACCGATGTCAGGCTGACAGGCCTGTAGTTCCCTGCCTCCTCCCTTGATCCCCCCCCTTGTGGATAGGCACTATACATGCTGCCTTCCAGTCCTGGGGCACCCACCCTGTCCTCAGAGAGATGGTGAAAACTCCACCAGGGGTTTCACCAGGACATCCACAAGTTCCTTCAGCACTCTGTGATGTAATTTATCTGGCCTCGGTGCTTTTTCCATCTTAAGGGACCTGAGGGCTTCCCTCACTCTCTCTGCTGTGATTTCCACTTCCGCTACCTCTTCTGCTTGCTTAGCCTTCCCCCCTCCTGCCAGTGATGCCTCCCCCTCTCCCTAGACCCCCCAATCGGTAAGGGTCCCCCCTTCCTCAGAATCACTGTCTCTTTCCATGTATGATGCAGCACCCCCATTTTCCTTGGTGAAAACTGAGGTGAAGTACTCATTTAGTACCTCAGCCTGCTCCCCCGGGTCTTGTGCCCATCTCTCCCCTGTTTTAATCCTGCTAATCTGCCCCTTCGCCCTTTGTTTTTCCCCAGTGTATCTAAAGAACCCCTTGTTCCCTCTCCTAATTTCCCTGACCAGGTTCTGCTCCTTCCTTGACTTAGTCACCTTCACCACCCTAGTGGCCCTTCTAGCCATCAGCTCATACTCCCCTCGATTCCTTTCACTCCTTGAGCACTTGAATTGCCTATAGGCTGCCTTCTTTCCCGCACCACCTCCTGGACCTCCCTGGTCCACCAGCAGGGTTTTCGGCCCTACTGCATTTTGCTCTTACTCTTGCACAGGTGCTGGTAGCATCCTGCACCTCTCCTGATGATTTCCACCTACTATCAGCATCCATGTCTGACCCAATCCCATCCAAATGCTCCTTAAGGATCCTTCCCATTTCCTTAAAATCCGCCCTGAAGTCAGTTACCTGCCTTTGTGCAGCCCTTCCCCTCCTAGGTCCAGGCAGAACCAGACCATGGCATGGTCACTCCCCACCAATGGGTCCCTTACCTCCAGGCTCCTAGTCTGGTCACTGTCTGCCAGGACCCATCCAGTACCCATGCCTCCCTGGTCGGTTCCCTCACCTGCTGAGTTAGGAACGTCCTTGAAAGACATTCAACAACCTCTGTTCCCTGGCCACCAAGGATGTCATAGTCTCCCAGTCTGTTCCCGGCATGTTTAAGTCCCCCAACTCCACCACCCTTCCCCTGCCTAGTCTGCAGTGTCTCCCAACATCTGCCACCAGACTCTCCTCCAGCTCCTTTGGCAGTGTAGGGGGTCTATACACCACTCCTATTTTTACTCTCTTGCCCCCCTTTGTTATCAAGGTGACCCAAATCGCCTCCACAGTTCCCTCTGCCTCTTCTACTCCCCCTGTGCCAATGCAGTTTTGACTATCATTGCTACCTCTCCTCCCCTCTCCTCCCCTTCGTCCTTTCTGAACATAGTGTAACCCTCCAGGTTCAGGTCCCAGTCGTGTCCTGCAGTGGCCCAGGTCTCAGTGACCGCTGCCACATCCACCGCTCCCTCAGTTAGCATCACCTGGAGCTCAGGCATTTTATTGCCCAAGCTCCTGGCATTTACCAGGACTACCTTCCACCCTTTCCCTATACTTCCATTTCCCCTGCTCATGTTCCCTGTGCTTCTAATAAAAATTTCCCCTACTCTTTTCGATAAGTGTCATGGGATCTTTAACATCCACCTGAACTACCACCAATCAGAGCAGATGGGACCTCGGTTTAACATCTCATCCAAAAGACGGCACCTCAGAAGTGCAGCACCCCTCTCATGCTGCACTACAGTGTCAGTACTGGGATATCAACCCCAGTGCCAGATGTGGGAACTGAACCCACAGCCCTCAGAGGTGAGTGTGCTACCTACTGAGCCATTGACACTGACACATTTATCCAGCTTAATTAGATTCTAGGACATGTTTACCTTGGTATGCATGCCAAATCTTGTGTGTATACCTACAAAAGCAGTGGAGCTATAAACACCCAAATATTTTGAACATTTTCACACAGTTTAGCAAATAATTAAATTGTGAAATTTTGAACTCCTGTAACTTACAATTTATGTAACCAACTACCTCTCTATTTAGCAGTTTCAAGACTCTTCAAAGAAAGTATGCCTATAGGTTTTCAATGTTCTAGCTCCAAAGGTGGCTAAGTTGTAAGCATAGAAAGATTTTCAGAAATTTTAACATGAATAATCAATTGCTGGACTTTGTGCCCCTCATCCAAATGCCATGAAACTATCCAGTTAGGGCCTCCTCTGAACAGTTTGCAAGGAGAATTTCAGATCTCTAGCTACAAGACTGCCCAAGTTTTGACCAATTAAACATGTCAGAAAATTCCTCAACATTTTGCAGAATTTTGTAAAACTTGAAGACTTTTGTGAAAATTCCGCACCATTGGAATTTGCTGAGTTTGCTTAACCCTATTAGTCACATTTCAGTCACATCCATGATAGTTTATCCACCTTTTGTTATTCTTTGGTAACCAGGTAAGACCCACGAGGCACCAGTGCCCGTTTTCAGGGGCAACTCAGGAGCACTTGGGAGGTTAAGTGACTTGCTCAGAGTCACACAGCATGCAAGTCGAGGTTATGGGAATCATAACATCATCTGCTGGATGCACCAAGTTCTTTCACAGCTCATTACTCTAACCTCTAGGCTATACATTTCAGACAGGAGGCCCATGATAGTTTATTTACACTTAAGATATGTTCATGACAGTTTATCCACATCTAGTCCACTTAAAAGGAGTGAAAAAAGGCACCTTGCACTTCACCCCAGGTTTTTTTTTATTCTGGTTTCAAAACTCCCAGTTGCATCATGATAATAATATTTGAAAAGCTAATGCGTGCAGTTCTAGGGGTGGAGCAACCAGTCCCAACCCCTCCCTTCATGAGTTATTTAAAGGGAAGGCTCCCTCAACCTAGTTTCTGTATAGCTGTGTAGTTTGTAGGCATAAACAATGATTCCCTCTTGCGTTCCCCTAATTTTATACTAATTTAAATATAAATTAGGTTGCTTTATTCTGTTTTGCCCTGGTGTGAAAACCTGTTTTTCTCCATTGCACAAGTTATGACCCCACTCATGCAAGGCATAATGGGAATCGCTGATGTGTACATGCACAAACCAGCAGAAGTTGTACTCTCAGTCAGTTCTGTTACAAGTCTTGTGAAATCCCTGTATTTTCTAAAAGCATTTTTTCTAACTCAGATACAATTTAAACTACAGAAAACTGCACTTACTATATCTTGAAAAGTTTGATGGACAGCATTAAGACAAGAACATAAGGAGTGCAGTGGAGAGCAAAAGCACTTACAAATACAATGTAACTACTATAGGCTTTAGCTCCAAAGCAACATAAAATTGCAGCATGCCTTACATGAGTCGGGTCATGACTTTGCAATGGAGTCAAGCAAATGTTCACACCAGACTTAAGTACCTTCATTTACATTTAAATCCTGATGAAATTAGGAGGGTGCAGTAGTGGCAGTCATTTTCCATGTCTACAAACTACACAGCTAAACTGAATAAAAGGCTGAGGGGACATTCCCTTTAAACCAATTTCTTCTAGCTTCATTCAGAAGCACGGTTTCTTTGCTGCAGCCGGAGTCGGGGCTGGGGCTGCCCCCCCCCCTTTTCTCCCTGTGTTTGCCACTGCTTTCGTCATTGCTTGGGTGTCGAGCTGTTAGTGATGACTGTTCCCCTTTAATATAGCTTCCAAATTTTCCTGCTTGTCGCTGAGTTTTACGTATAATTCTAGCCTTCCATAAGTGTTCATATTTTAAGTATACCTTTTCAGTCATTCGCACCATCAATCTCAGTCATTCCTTTCAGCAGCCATCATTTAATCAGTCACTCTCAGTCATATCAGTCATTTGTTCAGCAGTTATCAATCAGCCAAGTTCTGCTTCCACGCCATCAGGCTGTATGAATGCATCCGTACTGGCCATCTTCACATACCAAGAATCTGGCCCTAGGGGCTTGCTCTGTGGGTTGACAGGCTTACTTGCTTCCCTTGAAGTCTGCATCTTGAGGGTGAGTCCCTCTTCAGGCATGGGTTCTTCACTGTAGACTGTTTCCTATGCTGCCTCCCAGCAGTCCCACTTGGTTGTAAGGTCCAGTGCTCTTGGGGAAGTGTTAGCTGTGTGGATCTGCAGTCGGCGGCACCTCATGGTGTAATATTTAAGACTTCAGATTCTGGAGAGTGGAATGTTAAGCTTACATGGGTTCCTTTAGCTGAGCAGACTGCGTCAGCAGCACCTCTGAAAGCTATTCTCCATGTGTCTCAGGTCCATCTAGTCTCATTCCTTATCCCCTTCCTTTAGTTTCCATTCAAGGTTAGGCCTCCTCACAGTCTTAAGACTGGATACCAGCCTTTCAGCAGTCACATTGCTCCTCATTCCATGTTTTGAGAAGTGAGCCTTCTTCTTGTGGGAACATCTTTTAGTTGAAGAGATTGACTCACAGCACCCCACAACATTATCCCATTGAAGGGACAGAGCGAGAAGTAGCCCTCCAAAAACTACCCATGGATTAAATTCCAAATTAGCAAATTGAGTTGTCATAATAAGAATTTCTCATGCCAGGAGGGATGGCAGCTGAGGCCGTAGAGCTCCAGAGATTTCCTCTACAGTTTTGTTTTTCTCTCCTGCATGTTGAAGGCCATAATGTTGTATTTATTAATTATAGTGTTTACCCTAGTAGGATTTTGCTATTAATTAGGGTTGGGTGGCAGCTCTCTTTTCATCATCCTACAATCCTGCCATTCTCTTTCTCCTCTAGAAGTCATGCCTCTGTCTGCTGTCAGTCATCACCAGATTCAGCTGTCTATCATTATGCTAATCAGTTTGTGTTTGCAGCACCTGCCTCGAGTTATTTTTGGGTGACTTCCAAGGTACCTATAACCTAAAGGAATTTTGTTCCCCTCAGCACCTCTGGGGGTTGAAACCTCATTAAGAGGGTCCCTTTACCTTCATGGTACTTGGACAGCATGGTAGTCCTACAGGGGACAGAGACTGTGAGTGGCCAAAGCATCCATGTATAACAGTCAGTCATACAACTGACCTTCTGACTATCAACAATGTTATACAAACACAATTCTTCACCTGGTTGCATATGCTCACTGCATTAAAAGGCTAATGCCTGCTGTTCAGTGGGTAGAACAACCATCCATCCCCCCTTCATTGGCTATTTAAGCCAGCTTCCTCCAGCCTCATTTGGAAGCACTGTTTCTTTGCTCCCACCATTCTCCCTTCCTCTTCCAGAGACTCCCTTCTCTCCTTAAGGTGCCATCATAAGGTACCTTTAGCCTAAAGGAACTATGTTTCCATGGCACCTCTAGGGGTGGAACCCTCCTCAAGAGCATTTCTTTGCCTTCGTGGTACCCAGACAGGGTGGTATTCCCATAGGGGGACAGAGAATGTGAATGGCCAAAGCATCCATGACGTATAACAGTCAAACAGTCATACAACTAACCTCCTGACTGTCGACAGTGTTGTACAAGCAAAACTCCTCATCTGGTTGGGTACGCCCATTAAATAGTCAGTTATCCAGTGTATACTCGGAATAACCAGCTTCTGTGATTGTATTGAATGCCTTAGCCTCAGGCACTTAATCACCCACATCAGCTGGTTATTCTGTCATATACTCCAGCTAACTGAATATTATTACGTAATTATAAATCATCCATGAGAACAGAAAGGAGATGATTCCTTAAAACACATCACGTAACCATGCTGTAATACACTCGATGGCTGGCTGTTAATCAGAGTTTTTAAAAACTTTTTAAAAGAGTCCCTGACGTCTTGGAGAAATATTAAAAATGTAATTTTCAGACACTTTTCAGCTCATAGTTCATGTGTTTTCTGTATTTAACTACCCCTCGAGTCCACTCTGGAACCAGTACAGAAGCGCATAGCGCTTCTGCGCGGTCAGCAGGCAGCCCCTGGGGTACTAGATCTTGACTTGGATAGGCATGAGTAACTCTCATTTAAGACCCCACCAAGTCTACATGTAGTTCAGACACTAGTATACATGGTCTCTTTTCCTTTCCTTTCCTTTCCTTTCCTTTCCCTTCCTTCCTTAGAAAATCCCACTGAGATGTATTGCACAAAATGTGGAAAAATGAGGGATGAATCAGAGGGCATTGCTGGGGTGACAAGACATCCCGGGCCTGAGCCTTAAATTACGGGGCTAGACTGTAGATTTTATTATTTGTTTTTATGTAAGAGGATTAATTTCTGCAGTGGCATTCAACAAAGGTTCAGGGTCCATATTAAACTATCTGGGGCTCAAGATTCTGAGACCCAGGGTCTTAGAATGCCCCTGGGGCAAACAAATATGATATAATAAGAAAAAAATGGGACACTGGGAACAAAGCCACCACTGCGAGGAACAACCTGAATAATTTGTCATGATTAGGTCAGTGCCACAGACTTGTGTGAGTTCAGAAGATCATTTTTCCTTGAAGAGATAAACAAATCAATGTCTTCTAACACTCAGTAAGACCCTGAACTTGTTCATTTAATATAATCTCAAGGTTCTTCCACTTGAAAAGGAAATTATTTTATTTTTTGCTACCAACTGTGATTTAGTTTTAAAGCCTCCCCTCCAGGCTTTCTAAGAATGGGATATATAGGCCATTTCAATATCAAGGACCATGTTTTGTTTCTGTTTTTTTCTCCTGCTTAGATGCCTGGATTCCACCCCCTCCCCCTTGATCAGCGGCCACATTTGTTATAGAGATGCACATTATAAGCAAAGAGAAGCATATTTTGCTCTGCACTCTTAATAGGAATTGATCAAGAACTGAGGTTGGCAGTATAGCCTAGAGGTTAGAGTAACGAGTTATGAATGAGCTTGGTACATCTATCAAACCACGGTTTGATTCCCACAGCCTCCACTTGTATGCTATATGACGCTAAGCAAGTCACGTAACCTCCCCAGTGCTCCTGGGTCACCCCTGAAAACAGGCACTTGTGTTTAGTGGGCCTTACCCAGTTACCAAAAGAATTAAAGAAAAAAAATAGAACCATTACTCCATTTTGTACATCTTTTCAGTATGTAATCACCCTGCAATGTATTGAATGATGGTGGATTAAACTAGATTTTTTTAATACTTTTTAATCTCTATGCATGGTGTCTTATCTCCACTTTATTGTGCATTTTTGTTCACTAATCTACTATTGTACAGTGTTTTGAGCTGATGCATTATAACTGTTACAGATGGGTGCAGGTCATTAGCAAAAGAAAAACCACAGCTGACATTATCAGACTTTAAAAAATGTACTTCATACAGTTCCATTTATAATTACTTAGGAAATTTATAAAATAATTGGATTTTTGTGCTGTCAGTTCATCTGTAGCTGAAACCTATTATGTGTTTATGTAATTTGTAACATGTTATATGTACAGTTACTCTGTATCTTCTGGTTATAAAAATGCATTCTCAGGTTCTTTAGGTGGGAGAACTGTGACGCAAAGCTGAGCGGTTCTGTATTTTTTTGGCTCCCTACAGTGGTGTGGCATATGTACCGCCATCTGGCCACGCACACTTGGTAGCCATCACGCTGGTTGGTGAGGGGGAGTTACCCTTTATGTTGCCTCCATTCCCATAAGGGCACTGTCACAAGGACTGATGTCCAGGCCACAGCTGTGCAGGCTCATGCCCCGGGCATGCCCCTAATGACATCCCTCCTTCCTGACACCTCTGCTACTTCATTACCACCTGTTCATCCACAGGTGGAAGTGCCGGAGCAGGTTATGCATCCCACAATCCCTGGAGCGGGTCCTGAGATGCCCAGTCCTCCCCCATGGTGGCCCCCAATGACCAAGGCTGGTTCCAGAACCTGAGTGGCTAGCACTGCAAGCAATGGTGCTCCCCCTGTGCAGAAGGGCTGGTGCAAGTTGAGCAGTTCTGACACACAGAGGACTTGAGAAGAAACTCTTACAACCACATGGGACTGGCTCAGAATGATTGTCCCAGAGATCTTTGTTTATCCAAATTAAAGGTGAACAGCACCCAAACAGCACACAAACTAACACATTTTATGCCAAATGTAGGGTGTGTAACATTGCCATTTTATTGGTAGCAGTACCTGAACTTTAACAATAAAATAACAAACTCACAGACCTAAAACCAGTTCAAGGACATTCACCAACGCCCCACAGAACTGCATGGTGTTGTGAGTGTTCTCAAGCTGGTTATACATCTGTGAGTTTGTTATTTTATTATAATAACTGGAGATCGTTTTTTTACTAAGGGGAAACCAGGTTATAATTCGCCGTTATAACTCGCAAGTTATAACGGTGAACACGCGCCCGGTTTCCCTTGTGCGCATGCCCCAACAGCAGCTCTTCCTTGATTCACGGCCAGCCGCCAGCCCTTCGAGACAGACGCTGACACTTGTCGGTAAGTTAATTTAAAAAAAAAACAAGTAAAAAAATGAGCACTTCAGTCTCAAAATGTAACAATTTTTACAGAAATAAAATAAACATAAGGGAAACCTTTCCCTTCATAAGCCGCTCCCGGACCGCATGAATGCTGAAATCCGACTGACAGCACTGCACAGGAAGGATTTTTTTAATTTTATAGTTGCTGTGGCCAAAAAAAAAAAATGCTCCCAGCAATTATATAAAAATAAAACATGGGGTGGTGTGTTTTAGCGAGATTTTACACACCCCTCGGTGTTGGATGTTAATAAACCCTTGAGCCGCTTTCTGAGGTTTATGTAGCATCCAGCACCCGGGGTGTGTGTAAAATCTCATTAAACACACCACCCCATGCATTATTCTATATGTTAAAGTTCGGCTACTGCTTCCGATAAAACGGTGGTGTTCCATATCATACGTTTGGCATAACATTTGCTAGTGTGTGTGCTGTTTGAATGCCGTTCACCTTTCCTTTGGATAATTTTGCCGGGAGTTAGCCACTTCAGAAATGAGCACCAGCCATCATCACCTGAGCACATCTGACCCCTTTTGTTTTCGTGCCAGCCACTTCTGACTGAGAACTGGGCCCATGATGTTCATGACATTGTGATCTGCACTGATCTCTGACATTAAAACTGATGTGCAACAGGGTTGGGAAAACCACAGAAGGTGCTGACAAGCCGCAAAAAATTCTGATATGTGTTCGAGCCTCACCAGAACTTTCAGAGCCTAGAGGTTAGAACAACGAGCTGTGATTGGGCTTCATACATCCAGTAGACCTGGGTTTGATTCCTGCAACCTCTGCTTACATACTGTGTGATCCTGAGCAAGTCAGTTAACAGTTCTTAACCTCCTCTGGATCCTGCGACACACCAGAAAATGAACGTTGGATCAGTGTGCCTTTCCTGGCCAAAAAATGTAAAATCAAATTAAAATAAAGTACAGAATATGTTTTAACCAGGATTTCCACCCATTAGATGTTGTCAGCAAACAGTAAAGAATCTAAAAACAGTTTGCAGTGGTGCTACAGTAACTGTAATAAACTCTGTTTACACTGGCCATTTCTACATTGGTATAAATGGTTTGGAGAGCCACATCTGCATGTGTAAACTGTGCAGGCATCAAACCTCTGTGGCTCTTCTGCTTCTCTCCCATACAGAGGAGCTGAACTGGTGTAGGCGGTTTCAAGTGCTGGGTAAATGGTAGCCACTTCTCACCTCACTGCCTGAGGGTAATTAAGCATCTCAACGCTCAGGGAACTCCTTGCAGTGCTGTTCCCAAGACACTGATGTGACACCGGTGTGGAAGCCAGTGTCTTTAGGTGGTGTACACTGCTGGCTTCGAAAATGACCAGGTGCAGACTGGCACCAGTGTGAGCCACACTGGTGTATAATGGCTTGGTCAGTGCAAAATAGGCTTCTGTCTAGTGCCACCTTTTGTGTAATACTACAGTATTAGCAGTTTATACAGAGTAGCATTTTTTATTTATTTAGACTTTTTGCCTCCAGCTTGACTCCCCGGTCGGACCCAGCCCCATCCCCCAACATACCTGTCACTCACCTGCAGGACTTTCAACCCCACAAGCTTACCCCCTCATGGCAGGGTCTGGCTGAGCTGCCACCAACCATCTGTCCCCTCCAGAGCTGTGGGGTGGAGGTTCCTGGGGTGTCCTCACAAGGGGCAGTGACTGGGGTCGGGGCCTGAGTGTGTCAGGGGATCCTGATGCTAGAAGTCATTTCCCGTGTATGCCCCACCCACACAATATCGCTGGCACACAAGGGAGCTCATGTGCACGCATGCGAGTGTGCTTGTTCCACAAACTCCGACCAGTGTCCTCTCTCTTGCAGCACCTGCCTAACTACACTGCTACCTGGTGGCGGTCTTGAAGCAGTGGCATCGTCCCTTCCTCCCAGAGGAGGGATGCATCCTCTGGGATGCTGAATCCTTCTCCCCCCCCCACCGCCAACCCTGTGATGACCCAGGCTTGTTCCTAAACCCAGGTCATCAGCGTTGCAAGAGGTAGCCGTACCGCTGCGCCGGCAGGCTGCCCTCGATTAGAATTTTCTGGGTCTCTCCCCCACCACCAGCCTTCTTTACAGACAAGTACATTAAGCTCCAGAATCAAATGTTTTGAAAATAAGAATCATATCAGAACCTGTAAAAATGTTCTGATAAGGTTCTTTTACAGAAAATGGCGTAGGTTCTGTGAGGTTCTGAACTTATTGGAACCAGTTCTTCCATCCTTAAATGCACAATATATGCAGTATGCTTTGCTGGTCCAGTAGTCAGTATTGCACTATCCAGTGAGTGACCCCATGTTATATATTTAAAAAAGAAATGTCATAGTACATACGTAGCCCACCGATACCAGCATTCCGCTTTCCTCCAGACTACTTATCATAATGAATTCCTACTCTTTGTTTTGTAATCTCCACTCCTCAGGTGCTGAACACAGTGTTAAGGTTTTTAAAGGTGTTAAAAAAAAACCTCACGTTTTATGTCCCACGAAAAACAGTGTGAAATATAAAACGTAGACTTACAGTCACGGTCTAACAGCGACCATCTGCCTAATTGCAGTACAGTATGTGAGACAACAGCTCCTTAATTAGCCTTTGGGAATGTTTATTGCCTCTGAAATCATAAGGGTCCTCTTTAGATTAAATGGCAATATATGTGATTAGCGAAGTAGATTGGTAGCAGGCCATAGTTTACTGTAAAGCAGTCAGCTATCCAAGGTACTAAACCTCTCTCTGATGCAAGTGGGACTATGTGTATTTGTTTTTAATTATTTTCTTTACAACCTTTTGATGGCTGTAACATTTTTAACTCCCATCTCACTCGTGTGTGCTCACCCGCCACCCTGCCACCTGGCTGGGCTCTACACTGGCCCTCAAAGTCTCCCTCCTGATGCTCCCAAGGGTTACGCCATCAGAGGCTCTGATGTGTGCCATTATGGGGGGATCTGCTGCCACAGAGGGAAAGCATCCGGTACACTTGGTGGTGGTGGTGGTCTGGGAGCCTTGGGGTGTCAGAGGCCAGTGGACATATATTTACTTATTTATTTACTTACTTACCCAGGATAGCCCAGCTAAGATGTGACATCTCGTTTGGGGCTGCTTCTACCCATTTTCAAGCCCACACTGCAGATTACATGAGAGCACTCATGGCCCTCCCCCTGGCCCCACCTGTTACCTCTCTGCACACTCTCCCTTTCCAGTATTTGTCTTGGTAACAAAAAAAAAACAAAAAACCCTGTGTTCTCTCTCTTCCCTGCCCCCTCTTCCTAGCCCTGGTCTCAGTAAAAAAAAAAAGCACAAAACAAAACCTTGTTCCCTCCCTCTGCATGCTCTCCTCTCCCTCCCCATCAGCCCCATCCCACAACACTACCACTGCTACCAGTGGTATCCAAATGGCCCAGGCAAGCCCGCTCCACTTTCGCCGCTAGGGGTGTCCAAATTGCCACAGACATGCTGATCAGAACTCTTCTGCTGCTGCTAGTAGCAGTGTCTTCCAAACAGCCCCCTCCATTGCTACTGCTGCTGGCAATGACCTCCAGCTCCCAACAAACCAGCCACATGCTCTTCCGCTCCCATGCACTCCAGTGCTGTGGTCTACCCAGCTGTATAAATGGGTAAATGTATGATCCCACTGGAAACGTGATCTTGTATATCATCTGGGCTTTTCTGGATAAATATATTTAAAAAAAAAAAAAAGGATGTAGACTAGTCAGGCGTTATCAGGAAGAGCATGAAAAGTAAGAGAAAATGTGTTTGTGCTTCTCTTTGTGTGCGTAGTGCATGTGTGCCCATATGTACTGCTGCGTGTGTGTGTCTGTATGTACTACTACATCACACATGCCCCCACAATGCAAAGCATCATGGGCTGCATATGCAGATCACCACAGAATGTTATGCCGAAGTTGGACCAGCATAACATTCTGTGGTGATTTGCATATGCAGCCCATGACGCTTTGCATTGTGGGGGCATGTGTGATGTTGTATTTTCTTGAAACTTGGCTTCCCAGCCAAATGCCCCTTGGGGTAACCCTTGCCTCAGTGTTTGCGCACAGAGGTTCTTCGTCTTTTGTATGTACTACTATATGTGTACATCTGTTTGTAATGCTGTGTCATATGTCTGCATCTGTATGCAGTGCTATATGTGTGTGTGTATGTACCACTACATGAGTGCATCTGTATGTAGTGTTTTGTGTCTGTATGTATCACTACACATGTGCATCTGTATGTAGTGCTGTGTGTGTGTGTGTGTGTGTATATATATATACACACTTACTCCTACGTGTGTACATCTGTATGTAGTGGTGTGTGTGTATGTGTGTGTGTGTGTGTGTGTGTGTGTTTGTCTGTATGTACCACTAAATGAGTGCATCTATATTTATTGCTGTGTGTGTGTCTGTACATTCCACTACCTGTGGGCATCTGTATGTAGTGTTGTGTGTGTGTCTGTATGTACCACTACCTGTGTGCATCCGTATGTAGTGCTATGTGTGTTCTGTACCTATCACTACATGTGTGCATCTGTATGTAATGCTGTGTGTGTGTGTGTGTGTGTGTGTCTCTGTCTGTACCACTACATGTGTATATCTGTATGTAGTGCTGTGTGTCTGTCTGTACCACTACATGTGTATATCTGTATGTAGTGCTATGTGTCTGTCTGTACCACTACATGTGTATATCTGTATGTAGTGCTGTGTGTCTGTATGTACCACTACATGTGTATATCTGTATGTAGTGCTGTGTGTCTGTATGTACCACTACATGTGTATATCTGTATGTAGTGCTATGTGTCTGTATGTACCACTACATGTGCGCATCTGCATGTAATACTGTGTGTGTGTATGTGTGCATGTGTGTGTCTGTATGTACCACTACATGTATGCATCTGTATGTACTTTTTTGTGTTAGTATATTTATTTATCACAATCAGAATTACAAACCTTTGAGTCATAGACTCCTTTGCAAAGGCTCCACATCATGGTACGTAGGTTTACAATCAATAGCACACATGAAGGAAAGAAAGAAGTATTCTAGGGTCGGGAAGACCCAGCATTACACAAATGATACTCAATAAGCTGATACAGAGAAGGTGTCAATAGGTGGCAGTTCTAGAGTGGTAGTCACGACAATGTCAGCAGTATAGCAATGGGAAGTACCCGGTTCAGAGACCACATCTTAGTGGAACAACTGGAAGAAGGCCTTAGAAGCAGTCCCAGCTGTGAGCAGATGAGGTGCCGGTAAGGAGAGAGGGCTAGGGGCAGTCACAGACAGAGGCTTCAAGAAGTAGCTTCTTAAGGTTAGATTTAAAGAGGCCAAGCCTGGGTTCCAGTGATACAGAAGGTGGGAGGTCATTTAGTCAGAGTGGGGCACGGTAGAGGAAGGACCTTTGGTGGTGGTGTGTGTGTGTGTGTGTCTATGTACCACTACATGGATGCATCTTTATGTAATGCTGTGTGTGTGTGTGTCTGTCTGTCTATATTTACCAATACATTTGTGCATGTTTATGCAATGCTGCAAGTGCATGAGTCTGCATCTGTGGGGGCCTTTTTGTGTGTCTTTATGTACCACTACATGTGTGCATCTGTATGTAGTGCTGCATTCATGTGTGTGTCTCTATGTACCACTGCCTGTGTGCATCTGTATGTACTGCTGCGTGTGTCTGTGTGTACCACTAAATGTGTGTATCTGTATGTAGTGCTGTGTGTGTGTGTGTGTGTGTGTGTGTGTGTGTGTGTACCATTATATGTGTGCATCTGTATGTACCACTACTTGTATGCATCTGTATGTACTGCTGCGTGTGTCTGTATGTACCACTACATGTGTGCATCCCTATGTAGTGCTGTGTGTATGTGTGTGTCTGTATGTACCACTACACATGTGCATCTGTATGTAGTGCTGTGTGTGTGTCTATATGTTTCACTACATGTGAGTATCTATATTTAGTGTTCTGTGCATATATGTGTGTGTGTCTGTATGTACGTATGTACCACTACATGTATGCATATGTATGTAGTGGTGTGTGTGTGTGTCTGTATGTGCCACTACACATGTTCAACTGTTTATGTAGTGCTGCATATGCATGTCTCTGCATCTGTGGAGAGCTGTGCATGTGTAGGTAGTGCAGTGTGCATGCCTCAGTGTAGGTAGTGCAGTGTTGGGAATTCTGTGTATGTAGTGTATTGTGCATGCCTCGGTGTAGGTAGTGCAGTGTGGGGGAGTCTGTGTATGTAGTGCATTGTGCATGCCTCGGTGTAGGTAGTGCAGTGTGGGGGAGTCTGTGTATGTAGTGCATTGTACATGCCTCAGTGTAGGTACTGCAGTGTGGGGGAGTCTGTGTATGTAGTGCATTGTGCAACCTTCAGTGTAGGTAGTGCAGTGTGGGGGAGTCTGTGTATGTAGTGCATTGTGCATCCCTCAGTGTAGGTAGTGCAGTGTGGGGGAGTCTATGTATGTAGTGCATTGTGCATGCCTCAGTGTAGGTAGTGCAGTGTGGGGGATTCTGCGTCTGTAGTGCATTGTGCATGCCTCAGTGTAGGTATTGCAGTGTGGGGGATTCTGGTCTGTAGTGCATTGTGCATGCCTCAGTGTAGGTAGTGCAGTGTGGGGGAGTCTGCGTATGTAGTGCATTGTGCATGCCTCAGTGTAGGTAGTGCAGTGTGGGGGAGTCTGTGTATGTAGTGCAGTGTGCATGCCTCAGTGTAGGTAGTGCAGTGTGGGGGGGGATTCTGTGTATGTAGTGCAGTGTGAATGCCTCAGTGTAGGTAGTGCAGTGTGGGGAATTCTGTGTATGTAGTGCAGTGTGCATGCTTCAGTGTAGGTAGTGCAGTGTGGGGGATTCTGTGTATGTAGTGCATTGTGCATCTCTATGTAGTGCTGTGTGCCCGCTTCTGCTTGTAGTGCTGTGTGCATGCATCTTCATGTAGTGATGTGTGCCCGTGTCTGTGTATGTAGTGTGTGTGTGTGTGTGTGTATATACACATACGTATAGTGCTGTGTATGTCTGTGCACCGTCAGAGCTGTGTGTCTATATGTAGCTGTGCGTATCTGTATGTAGAGCTGTCTGTACATAAGACTGTGTTCATGGGTATGTAGTCCATCTGTGTGCACGCCTATATGGTGTGTGTGTGTGTGATTGAGATTGTGGGTGTGCATCTGTATGCAGTGCTCATGTGCATCTGCATGTTTATGTATCTTGTGTGTACCGGAGTTTGTATACAACTGTGTTTACAGTTGTGTGTGTGCTTTTGTATATGCAGTGTTGTGTGTGTTTGCGTCTCTGTGTCTTGCTGTGAGTGTGTGTGTGAATCTGTGTATGTAGTACGTGTGTTTATGTCTGTATGTGTGTGTTTCTGTACAGTAGGTAGTACTGTATATATGTGGGTTTGTGTATGTATTGCTGAGTGTATGCCTGTATGCTCTGCTGTGCATGCGTCTATATGCAGGGTCATGTGATGTTGGCCAGCCCTGTCCATATGTGAGTGCCGTGGAAACATATAGGTGAATGCCAGGGAAGGTGAGGGGGCTGAAACACATCATTCCACCCTCCCACCCTAGATTAATGATGGCATTACCACCCACCCACCACAGTGCTGCTGAATGCACCACCATCCCCCTCCCCCACAAGCTCATCCCCCTCCCCCAAGCTCGTCCTCCTCATACTAAGGCTGTTCCCCAGCAGTTGGCAGAAAGTGGCCAGCCATGAGGGTCTTGCCCTGGGGACAAACCCTGAAGGAATCTAGAGAAGAGTGAGAGTCTGATGGGCTGGTGCAAGTAAGTTAAAGCACGAGGGCCAGCTGAAGTGGAGTGCTTGAGAGAAGGTGCAGCCAGGTGAGTATGTGAGTGGTAGAACAGGGAGAAGAATAAATGGTATAACCCAAACAAGCTTAGAAATGAAGGTTCTAATCACAATGCCAACACTTACTGTGTGACCGGGGGTGGGGGGCGGACTAAAGTACAAGGAGGTTGAAGGAGACACCTGTCCTCCCAGCACCCCACCCCAAAACACAATCCCCGATTAGGCTTTTCATCCTAAAAATAATTTTTCAATTACCTCTGTGGCTTAAAATGAAGCATGATGTACCAGCCGTAATGTAAACATGTCCCAAGCTATGGGGCACTATTTCACATTCTCAGCGCGGCGCCACACTGCTCACCGTATAAGGCGATACAGTGAGCAGCATGCACTGAGAATGTGAAATGGTGCCGTGCGACTCGGGATACGTTTACATAATGGCTGGTATATCAGGCATCATTTTCCCCCACAAAGGTAATTAAAAAATTATTTTTAAAAGCCTAATTGGGGGGGGGTGGGGTGCTAGGAGGACAGGTGTTGTCCTTTTATAAATTACTGTGTACGCCACACTTTTACCTTTCCTTGTAAATATCTTCTCGACTGTGTTAATGCCCTTTATTTTCTTCTGCTTTTATTGTATTACCATTAGCAAAGCAACTCTTGTTCATTATTTACTGTGTGTCTGTATACAAATAGGATCCTTCCCCCTGATTCTCTTGTATATAACCTTCATTGATGTCATAATCCTGCACATCACAGTGTTATGCCCATGGCACAGGGACTGTAGAGACAGATTACTGGGGGGACATTTTAAGTAACATTTATCTGTCTTTGTAAGATAAAATTACTCCAGTATGTTGCTGAATTCACCCTCGAAGGAGATATTAAAATGTGTGCTATTTTTTAAACAAATTGCCTGCTAATACAAGGGAGAAGTCGGATAACATTATCAAGTCATTAGCCTGTATAAGAATGTGTAATACAGTACTAGCTAAAGATGTACATATGGATATTACCTTAATATAATCTGCATGTTATAGAAACACAGAATTTGATGGTAGATAAGGACTACTTTGCCCTGGATGTCTGCCCATTTCGCCATAACTACACTATTACATTACTGTTACATTAGACTGTGCTCAATCTACAGATTCCCCCTCCCTTCCTATCCATTATGATTCCTTTGTGCTTATCACATGAGTTTTTGAACCCCACCACTGTTTTTTGCTCCCACCACCTCCCCTGGAAGGCTCTGTGAAGAAGTACTTCCTCACATCTCTGCTGAATCTACCCCCCTCTAGTTTCATAGCATGTCCTTTGTTCTTGAGCACCTTTTCTTCTCTAAAATACTCCCCTCCTGTACCTTGTTTACCCCTGTGAGGTATTTAAAGGTCTATGTCGTATCTCCCTTCTCCCTTCTGGTTCCAGGGTGTACATATTAAGCTCCTTTAGTCTCTCCTCATAGGGCTTTTGATGCAAACCCTGCACCATTTTAGCTGCCCTCCTCTGGACCACTTTCACTCTCTCTGTGTCCTTCTGAAGAAACAGTCTCCAGAACTGGACACAGTACTCTAGAGGTGTCTTACCAGCAGGCAACACCACCTCCTTCTTTTCTGCTGGTGATACCCCTCCCAATGCATGCCAGCATTCCACTTGTCCTCCCTACTGCCTTGTTGCACAGCCTGGCCACCTTTAGGTCATCCGATATGATTACCCCCAGGTCTCGTTCCTGCTTGGTGGCCATCAATACCACTCTGCCCATTTTGTACTCCGCCCCTGGGTTTCTGTGCCTCAAGTTCATTATTCTGCACTTTTTCACATTGAAATCCAGCTGCCATATCCTTGCTCACTCCTTTAGTTGTCTCAGGTTTCTGCTCATCCTTTGCACCCCACCAGGAGTGTCCACCCTATTGAAGATTTTGGTGTTATCCACAAAGAGGAAGACCTTCCCTTCTAGCTCCTCTACAATGTCACTTAGAAAGACATTAAAGAGGAGCGGTCCCAGAACTGATCCCTGCAGCACCCCACTGGTCACCCTCTCTTCCTTGGAGTGGACTCCATTTACCAACACCCTCTGTCACCTATCCCCTAACCAATTTCTTATCCAGTTTACCACCTCTAGACCCACTCCCAAGCTACCCAGCTTGCTAACTAGTCTCCTGTGTGGACCAGTGTCAAAAGCCTTACTGAAATCTAGGAAGACCACATCCACCGCTCCACCCTGATCTAGTTTCTTGGTCACCCAGTCAATGAAATCTATCAGATTCGTTTGACATGACCTCCCATTTGTGAAACCATACTGCCTTGTGTCTTGTAACCCACTGGATTCAAGATATTCCATAATCCTTTCCTTCAGCAGTGATTCCATTAACTTTCCCACCACTGATGTCAGGTAGACTGTCCTATAATTGCCAGCCTCCTCCTGGCTACCACTTTTGTGTAGGGGGACTACACCTACCCTCCTCCACTCCTCTGGAACTACTCCTGATTCCAGTGAACTGTTAAATAGAACTGTCAGAGGTGCTACCAATATTGCCCTGAGCTCCCTCAATACCCTTTGATGCACCCATCTTGCCCCATTGCTTTGTCCACCTTCAGATTAGCAAGTCCCTTCAGGACTCTTTCTGCCTAAAAAGGACTAATGTCCACCTCCCTCCCTACAAAGCTTTTGTTGTTTTTTTTGTGTCCCCTCTCCTTCTCCTTCCTCTGTTCAGGATGTCTGCCTTCTCCTGGTTATGACAGGGTTGGTTAGGCCTTGTCCCATTTGTGTTATGTTGAAAGGAGTCTGAAGCAAGGATTCCGAATACTGTCTTTGCCTTTTCTGACTTTCTATTGGACCGCGCAGTCTAATCTTGCCTTTACCTGCTGTACTTTCCTTTTTCATTGTCTCTCTACCTTGCTTATGTATTTTTGTAAGGCATATGTATGAAACTGGGATCCCTGATTTATAAACTAGATATAGTTTATTATTGTTAAAATAATTGCAGAGGCAGCTATGACAAAGTGTGACCTCAGACAGGTGGGATCTGTCACAGTGCTCTGGGCAGCTGCTAGCTGGGTCATAATGTTATACCTAGCAACCAACAAGTACAAAGTCTGTCTCACTGAGAAGATGTGGGAGATTGACTTGAAGAGAGACAGGAGAAGACATGCTGCTTTCAAGTCCTGAATTGTCTTCTAATTTGCTGTGTGAAGGCCGACCTGAAGAGAGACAGGTCATGCTGTTTCCATGTCCTGAATTGTTTTCTGCTGACCTGGAGAGAAAGTGTTTTCTGCTCAGTGGACCTGACCTGAAGAAGGAGAAGAGATGCTGAAATGTTTTCATTTGTTTGTTTTTTTTTCTTGTGATTTAGAATAATATATCACCACTGTTTTTTTTACAATTTCTCCTGGACTGCTTTTGTTTCCTGACCTAGCCCTCCATTACAGCTAGTGTCAGAGGTATCTGGATTAACTATATTTGGTGTCATTTGGTATCAAAAGCTACACCACATCCAGAAGCTTCTCCACTCTGGTCCTCCTCTGCACAGTCCCACCCCTGGTCTTCTTCTTTTCACCTACATATCTAAAAACATGTTTTGTCCCCATTTCATTACCTCCTGGGCTAGTCTCTCTTCAATTTGTGTGATTTTGCACTCCTTACTGCTTTATCTACTTCGCTGTGTTTCCCCCGCTACACCTCCCTGTCCTCCCTCTGCATCTCCTTGTACCTTTTGAATGCTACCCTTCTAGCTTTTACCTTTTCAGCAACCTCTTTTGAGAACCATAGCAGTCTTTCTTTCCTCTTGCTTTTGCTCACTTGTTTGATGCAGGGGTTTGTTGCCTTCACTATATCTTTGCCCACTGTTCCTCCACCCCACCCAGGTCACCCACCCCTGCTATGTCACCCCTGAGGCATTGACCCATCTTTTTAAACTCTGCCCTTCTGAAGTTCAGGACCCTCACCCTTGTGTTGTTTGATTCTGCAGCCATCCTTATATTGACCCACACCGTACAGTGATCACTGATCCCCAAGTGGCATCCCACCCGTGACATCTGCAGCACTGTCCCTGTTAGTGAGTACCAGGCCCAGTACTGCCCCATTATGAGTGGGATCACCGACTAGTTGCCTGAGGAATGCCCCCTGCAGGGAGTCCAGGATGTCCCTGCTTCTAGATGAAGCTGCTGCTGGAAGGCTCCAATCCAAAACTGGCAGACGTAAATCCTCTGTCAGCAGTACCTCTCCCTTTTTTGCCATCTTGCCAGTGGCTTCCACCAGTACCTTATCTAACTCCTCCCCCTGTGCTGGAGGTCTTTAGATCACTAAAGTGTGAACAGTGGCTCCATTCCCCATCTCCAGGGAGATCCACAGTACATCTGCCTCCCCCTGTATTCCCTGTATCACCATGGCTGTTATGTTTTCCCTCACATAAAGCACCACACCTCCTTTCCTTCCCACCTGGTCTTTCCTGAACAGAGTATAGCCCAGTATGGCCATGTCCCAGTCATGGTTTTCAGTGCACTATGACTCAGTAATGGCCACAATTTCTAGGTCAGCCTCTGCCATGATGGCCTCTAGGTCCGGAATCTTATTTCCTAGACTTTTAGCATTTGCACACATGGCCTTCCAGATTTTGTTTCCACGCTGCTTGTTGCCTCCCTTATTTCCTTTTTTCCCTGCCTCCTTGCTGCCTCTCTTTTTAGTTCCTTTCCCCCTTTATCTCTACCACCCTGCTCCCTTTATTAATTTGCACACTGGGGGATTCCTCTACCCTCGGGTTCTCCTTACTCTCTACATCAGCCTTTGGGGGGAGGCAGTTTCTGATTCCCTGATTCCTTCTGCCACCCCGGCTAGTTTAAATGTTCATAGTAGTAACCTTTAAACCATCTGCTGATGACTGTGGTTCCCCTCTCAGATGGATGTAGGCCATCACTCCTGTATAGGCCCTTATCCTCCCAGGTGGGTCCCCAGTATAGCTGAACCCTTCCTGTCTGCACCATTCCTTCAACCATGAGTTGAAGTTCCTGATACAGAGTTCCCTCTCCTGTTCCCTATCAAAGACAGGCAGCACCTCAGTGAAGGGCGCTGAGTGAGCTATCTGTCTAAGACCCCCTCCCCAGTTCCCTAAACTTGCTCTGCACTATCCCAGCCCTGTCCCTAGCCAGGTTACTAGTTCCCAGGTGGACAGTGACATCCAGCTGTCCCTTCTGTCCTGCTGCCCTAGCAGTCCACAGGATTTTCTTCCCATCCCTCCGGGACATAGTACCAGGCAGGTACCTAACCTGTCTCTCCCCCCCTTTCCTTTTCCCAAATCTAACCTCTCTCACAATTGAGTCTCCCACCAGAAGTTGGTTCTTTCTCCTCTGGGATCCTCTACCACCCTTCTTAGGGTGTCCACTATGGAGGGCCTCCACATTCCCCTTGGTCACTACCATGGGTGCTTTCTCCTGGCAGTCCCACGCTGCCAGAGCAATGTAGGAATTTTGTATTGGTGCCAGCTGAGGAACGTGCCTCCACCCCTACCCATTCAGAGCCCACCATAGTCCACCCATTCCTCCTCACTGGCATCCTCTGAGGTAACAGTGTCAGACTTGGTGGCCTCTGGGTGGGGGGAGAGGTCCTCCAAATCCTAGCCAATTCGGCCTGGAGTCTAGAGATCTCCTCCCTCATCCCAGAGAGGTGCATGCAGATGGGACAGCACCGCAGTCTCCAGAAGGTCTCTGAAAACTGCGGCCCCACAACCACTGCCCCGCACCACTTCCATCATTCCAAACCTCTATTCTCCCTGTGTTACCTGGAGATACTTTTGTACCCTTAGCCATGATAAGGGTGTTTCTAGTGTCCCCTTTTTGGTTTATTTCCATTTGTGAGTCCCCATTATGATTTTTTAACAGGAAATATGTTTTTTATTTTAATTTTGATGTGCAGGTTGTATCTTTTATGTTTTAAAAATCAAAGTTGTAAGGGCATTTTACTGTATTAATTTAGTTTTTGTTGACCAGGAAAGGAGAGCTTGGCTGGTCTGCCTATTTTCAGTCTTGTCTCAGCAGGAGGAGAGAGAGAAAGAGAGAGAAAAGGGGAGGGGAGGGGTGGGGAGAGGGAGAGGGAGAGGAGGGAGGAGGAGAGAGAGAGAGGAGGAGAGAGGAGATATGCAAACTGACATATTGAATTCAGTTAAACTGTTGGTGGTATTTCGGTAAATGAGGAAATTTAGCCAGGACACTCAGGAAGATTCCCCTACTCTTTTCGAGAAGTGCCATGGGAGCTTTAACATCCACCTGAACAGGCAGACAGCACCTCAGTTTAACATCTCATCCAAAGGTGGCATCTAAGAGTGCAGCACCACTACTCCCCCCCCATTGCTACACTACAGTGTCTGTATTGGGATTTACTCCAAGTTCATGATGTGTGGTCAGAACTGCCAACCTTCCAATCTTACAGCCTCAGGGACAAGTGTGTAACGAGCCACTGGCACTGACATCAGTGTACATGTGGAACAAAACACTTTGTACTATCACTTTTCCACAGCAATGCACTGAGATCACGCAAGAAGGACTGTGACTGTACCAGAGTTTAAAGCAGGAGGTATAGATGAAATGTGCTCGATAAGGATCCTTTTTTCATACAAATGTCCTCAGTAATAAAGAATGAGGCAGTTAAATACAGAAAGGTAATGGAACGTAAGCTAATTAATATATGATTAATTATATTTTATAAACGTTTTCACAGGCAATGGAAAATTGGTACAAAGAAACAAAAAAGACCTTGGGTCAGACCCCTTTGACATTCATTTATGTTCCTGTCAGAAACTGCTGTTGTGTGAGTCTGCCCGTTTTGTGAGCACATTCAGTGTGAAATCGACCTGAAAGGGAAAGGACAAAATACATTTATTGCTGCAGCCCACAGAACCAGCAACTGCGACGCAGCAATCATGGAGTGTGAAACAGCAATATTCCTGGGTTGTGAGATGGGGTGGGGGGTTCTTGAGCCATGCCTCCTGGTACTTCTTATTCTAATTCCAAAGACCCCTTTTCTTCATTTGTGCCACTGAAAATTTGAGATGTGATTAAAAAAAAAAAGTAACAGTTTACAGTGGAGGCCCTGACAGTGTTGATTCATCCACACTTGCAGTTGGGGGGGTGGAGGAGGGCAGCCAAAATGGTGCAGGGGCTGCATCAGAATCCTATGAGGAGAAACTGAGGGATCTCAGTATTTACGCACTGGAACAAAGGAGGGAGGGGGGGCATGATGGAGAGCTATAAATACCTCACAGGGATAAATTAGGTACAGGAGGAGTGTATTCTTTCAGAGAAGGTGCACACGAACAAGGGGGGTATGCAATGAAGCTGGGGGAATTTAGAAGGATGGAGGAACACAACACTTGTATGCGAAGAAGTACAGGGCTGGGAGTATAGCCTAGTGCTTAGAATAAAAAGCTGTGAATGAGCTTGGTACATCCAGCAGACCTGGGTTTGATTCCCACAACCTCCACTTGCATACTGTGTGACTCTGAGCAAGTCACTTAATCACCCAGTGCTCTCGGGTCGCAGTTGTGCCTAGTGGGTCTTACCTGGTTACCAAAAGAATAACAAGAAGTACTTTTTCAGGGAAAGAATGGGGGATGCCAAGAACAGTCTTCCAGCAGAGGTAGTGGGGGACAAAACAGTGATGGGGTGCAAGCATGCACAGGATAGACATGAGGGAATCTTGGTGGGAAGTGACTGGGGTAGATAGCAGGAGATCAAGTAGCATCTACGATGTCAGTATAGGCTGGGAAAAATGGGCAGACTAGATGGGTCCAGCAGTCCTTATCTGCCAACAAATTCTATGCTTTTATGTTTCTGTGTTACCCAGCTACTCTAGGGTGATTAGCCCCAGGACTACCCAATTGACATAATGATACAAGACTGAATTTTCAAAGATTGTGGCACAGTTTTGTCACATTAGTGCTACTTGCAACATCGCTGTTACACAACATAAAATGTGGTCTAACTTCATGTCAAAGGTATGTAACACATCCGAAGTGGGCCAAATGTCAGCAAAGTGACGCCTGCACCATTTTTCAGCCGTAAAGTGAGCAAAGTGTTGCAAACGTAACAAAATGTTTGAAAATCAAACACAAACATTTAGGCACATCTGCAAGTTCTGCGTCCAAAACTTTGAAAATCCAGGCCATAGTTTCTACCTCCATCCAGATGTGGATATGGAATTTTTTCAAGTAGGCAGCAGGTTTTTCGAGGGGGTAGCTCTTTACCCCAAAATGTAAAATATTCCCTTTTACAGCTCAGATTAAGCTATAACAGCTATTGGTTGCTGGTTTGGGGGCATTTGCACCTGTCCTGTTCCTTCTTTTCCAGCAATTAGACAGATTAGGGTTTATGTCCCCTTTCTTCTCTATGACATTTTCCAAACTTTAAAGAGCTAATGGACTGCCTAAAACTAATATAAGTGTTTAAAAGCAGTCAAACATTACTTTTTATATCCAAGGTATCCAAAGAAGAATAGTTTAGAAATAAAAAGTTACAACTGCCTACTTCTTAAAATGTGTATTATTTTCCTATCTGCCTGTTTTGGCTCCACTAGCTCTTTAACTGCAGTTACAGTTGGATAACAGAAATCCTGGAAGCTGATTGGCTTAGTCTTCTTTGTCCAGTGATGATATCTCAGTGTATCGTAAGGCTTCAAAAACTGATTACCAAGACCAGTCATTTTCTAACTCTTTGAGTCCATTTTACAATTGCAATAATACACTCCAAAGTAGGGTATATCATGGGATAACATAATTTCATATATGGTTAAAACTCTTGGCATTGCCTCATTCCTCACAACGCACCCAAGGTATGACACATCTCATTACATACCACACCCTGTTGTGTATTAATGCTTAATTTTAATAGCTTAAGTGACCATTCTCCGTTCATTTGCTATTGGACAGCTTGTGGGCCTCAGTCCCCTCCTATACCTGTAACCTCCAGAGCCATTGGTAATATTAACATTAGTTAATTCAGAAGTGCTGTTGCGCAGATCGACTGGTCCTTCCTGCATGCCATCCCAGTGGGTAATTTGATGTTGGATTATACTGGCACATGAATTTAACAAGGCTTGCATTGTTTTTGCCCATATCTTTCGCTTATTAAAAATAAAAGTTAGAAATGGATCACCCCTTATCTGGTACAATTAATGCAGGAGAAAGACAGGGCCAGGAAAGCATTTAGGAAGCAACATACAAATTCTGTTTTGCTTGAATATAAAAAAAATAAGGAATAAATGTAAACAATTGGTTAAACAGACCAAAATGGAATATTATTTAAGATCTCAATTTCAGTTCTCGAATGGTCAACAAATTGACAAATATTTAACAATGTCATGGGAAAGACCAGCTCTACAGCAATACCACTCCTGACTACTGAACACTGTAATCTGACAAAGCCATTGGAAATTTCCACAGAGCTCAACACTGCCTTTGCCTTTGCTCCATTGGTTGATCTGTCAGACCTTGAGCAGCCTGGAGCTGACTGTGATGGTTCTGATATAGGTTTTAAATTTAGATTACTAACGGAAATGAAACTCTAAAGTACCTTATAAGCATGAACCTAAAAACAAGAATGGGGTTGGACAATATTAATCTAAGACTCTTTCTCTTGTTATGTACGTACTGGCCCATCCTCTGTGCACCTTGTACAACCATTTGTTAGCTACCAGAGAGGTCACAAGGTTATGAAAGCAGGCTACTGTCCCAATTTTTAAATCTGGAGAGCGCACCCTGACCAAAAATTACCAACCTATTTCCCTATTTGCTCCATTGTCTAAGGTTCTTGAGAGGATTGTTTTTTTACCAATTTAAAGAGTTCCTGGATACTGGCAATTTATTAACACCTTACCGACATGGTTTTAGAGATAATCACAGCATACTCACAGCTGTGCATGAAGTCAGCAGTGATCTTCACAAGGCCTTGCACAATGGAGGCACAGTTGGTGCACTTTTTTGTTTTATCTTTTCAAAGCATTCAATCTGGTGCACCACAGTTACCTATTCGCCAATCTACAGGCCCCTGGTCTATCCATATCTGCTGTGTCCTGGTTCCAGAAGTGCCTGACTGGCAGATCTCAGGCAGTCCTTTGAATTTCATTTCTTCCCCACTCATCAAAATTACTACCAGAGTACCCCACGGATCACTCCTGAGGCTTCTACTGTTTAGTGTCTTTTGGAATAATGTAGCTGATATATTGTGCAGCTCTAAATTACATATTATACAATGGGGGTAAATTCAGTCAGCCAAATCCTGCATCCTGATTGGTTGGCTGGCACCTTTTCAGCATGGTAAATCCTCCAGTGTACACACTGGAAAAGGTGCCAGCCACCAGACAGCCGCATCTCAAACTCCCCCAAAATCACTGCGAGCAGTACAAATCCAACACTCGCAAACATACTAATAATGCAGAACTCCACCCTCCTCGCCTCCTAATAATTTTTTAACAGGCCGTTCGACTGCGTTCCCACTTCCCCTAACAGTCGTCCTCTCCAAATCTCAATCTCCACTTTCAGCCACTGGGGGAAAAAAAAACTTGCACATCTGCAGAGTGCAGCGGCCCTCTAGGAGCCTCACACTGCTACAGCTCGATTCATGGCTCAACGTGGTTATAATAGCCACACCCACCATTTCGTCCCACAGCTCATTGACGGCTCACTCTTCACTTCTTCCCTCTCACCCATATCTCACCATTTAAAAACATCCCTAAATGAGCAGAGCAATTAACAGTGCTCATCGATGGTCCAACCACACTTCTTTTACCGTGTGTACTAGTATCTCTGATTTGTCTGGAAGCCTTTGTGGAGCATCCCCTTTGAGCTGGTCGGGACAAGCTCGTCGACGACTGTGCTAGCCGAACACACTACCAAACAGCACTATTTTTTTTCAGCAACACTAATAAATATACCTAACTTAAAATCCCCCCCCAAAAAAACAACCTTATTTTTTTTTCCATCTCCTTAAAAAGCAGACCATTGCATAATAGCAATTTATCCCTCCAGGGTATGGGTGTACTGGAAGGCTTAACACGACTGGTGTGGTTCAGTCACTTGGCTGCACCTCATGACCGAACCACACCAGCCATGGTAAATCCTCCAGTATACCTACACTCTGGGGGGATAACTTGCTTAATTATCATTTATACCATGGGGGGTGAGAGCTTTCTCAGTAGAATATCCTGTGTTATTTCCACTGGAGTGAGAATTGTCACACTTGGACAGCTGGTTCTGATCCCTGTATCATTTTTTGTAAATATAAAAAAATGTGTGAGGGACTGTGTCAAGAGAAAATGCTGTCTTGCTAGAGCTGACACATCAAACCCCCCAGGCATAAGTTCAAAGGACAGGAGGTAGCTTAAACTACAGAGATCTGATGTGCAATTAGCTTGTTAAATTTGCTTTGAAGCCCCATAAATAAAATATCCATTCATGATGCCCTCAGGGAAATCCTTTGATTTGCACTAGGTGTTATGAGAAAAGAGACATAGACCAGTGTTTTGGGTTTCCTCCCAGGAAGCCAGCTCATTTCATCAAAGAGACCTTTGATGTCTGGGGATACCAGGTCCCAGACTAAATTAAGGAGTCCAATATACATTTTGCTTTGAATATACAGTGACTTACATCAAAGAGACTTTTGATGTCTAGGATAAAGCAGATCACAGACCAGTTTGGCCCAGTCACATAAAGAGAGGCAATTTATTATGTCATCTATTATGTCATCTATTATTTTTTTAAATATCTTAGTAGGACAGCCTGTGTTATAAAATATTCATTTTTATACACCAAGGTGGAGTTAGGTGACCTCAGAGAGAAGGCCAGCTCAAGACTATTTTTAAACTACTGAGCAGACCTTAGAGGGGACACTTAGACATTCATATTTCTGACTAAGAGAAGAGAGACTACGAAGCACTGAAAGATTAAGAAGTAAGGATCTTAGACAAGACTAGTCTGAGTGTTGTTATTGGTAGGAATCTACACTTGTAAACCTGTTTGTTTTAAGGCTGTATGTGTTGGGATATTTTGTTCTGTAATTTTACTGTTTTCCTATTTTACCTATTTTAAAGTAAAGATATATATTTTTAAAAACGGAAACTGCCTGGTGTGCCTTGAAATTTCTTTTTATATAAGTGAAGCTTTGAAGGTTATAGTTGACACTGTATATGAGCTTATTGTGATACCAAACTGGGAAACAGAGTTCTCTAGGTCTTGCATAGAGTTCTAAGGGTTCATTTTGTAATACCTGATTAGGTGCCCATAGGCAAAATTATATGGCCCCCCGAAGACAGAATTATCTGAGCCTGATAATTGGGTATGCTAATAAGAGGTTATCAGTTTGAATCCCTCCAGAACTTAAGACTAAGGTGACTCGAACCCACAAAACAGACAAGAGGGTTACCTTGTACTGTTCACTGTTCACAATTCTATGCTCAGAGGTTGGCACTTTGGGAGTAGAGGGCTGACCTGCTGAGCGAATCTGTGACAGGATAAATCCTGATGACATCAGCAGAGCGAGGATAAATGCCATTTATCCACACCCTGCTGATGTCACCAACGTGAGGATATCTTCACTGCAGCTTGCATTCTAAATGAAACTGCTTCAGAAAACAGTTTCTCTCTTTCTCACTGAAGTTGCAACTTACTCAGTTAGCTTTGCAAAACACTCTCACCTGTGTCCCATTATGTTTCTAACACTCCTAACCCATTACTGTGCTGATCTCAGCTTCAAAAAAACCTGAATTCTAAATGAAACTCCTTCACAAAGCAGTTTCTCTTTCTCACTACTACCTGCAACAGTTTCTCTTTCTACTGAAACCTACAACTTACTCAATTAGCTTTGAAAAACACACTCACCTGTGTCCCATTGTGCTTCTGACTCCCAGTCCATTCAGAACAACACACACACACACACACTCTTACACCACACAGAGAATGAGCAGAAAACACACAGGAACAGAAAAATGTTTCCTAAAGCTCTCACCCCCATGGTATAAATCGCTCACATGACGTGCAGATCGTGGGATATGGAAAATATTCTCAGTCCTGCAGAGTGAACTGTGCATTCTCACTCTGCAGGAGTGAGAATATTTTCCATATCCCACTCCTGCCCATCATGTGTCCCCTATGTATGTGGATGATATTGCTTTGCACAGAAGGGCATCTAATGTCAATGACATGACCAGATACTTAAAACCTGACTTCAATCTGGTACAAAAATGCTTGTTAAAATATGGCCTTCTACTAAATGTTGATAAAACCAAGTATATGCAATTTGCAACTAAAAAAAAAAACTAAAGGCTCTACTCCCTTGTAACTTAATTAAAGATTTAAGTGACACATAATGTGGAGAGAGTGGAAAATTTCAAGTACTTTGGTTTATTATGGACCTAACTCTTTCTTTCAAAGAGCGTACTGCTGGTTAAATCAGTTCACACTCACCTTGGTCTGCTTTATAGACTAAGGAATTGTTTGTCCACTCAGCCAAAGAAAGTCCTAGCTCAGTGCCTTCTCCTGTCCTTACTGAACTATGGACTCCCAACCTATGCCACTGCCTAAGTCACAGACTTGCAAAAACTTAATATCCTAGACAACACCATATGCAGATTTGCTGCCACCAGACCCAATTTTCATGTCATTGCACTCTAAACAAACACCTTGGCTGCCCTTCTTTTGATTTATGCATTATTGATTTCACTTTCATCAGTTTTAGACGTTTCCAAAAATGTCCTGTCAGATTCTTATTCATGGCTGAGGCTAGCCCCAACACCAGTTCCTAATATACTAGACCTGCTCACACTCACTTCGTAAGACCCCCGCTCTTCCATTCCTCCCTGGCCCAATGCTCATTTATATAAAGAGCTATTACATGCTGGAATATTTAATCTGCCTCGCTACACTCTATAAATTTGCAGAATGTTAAAATGGTGTTAAAAATACTATAATGTATGGTAAGTGCCTATTAACCACCATAATCAGTAGTCACACAGCTTTGTTATGCACTGTTTAGAATTTTAAAAGTTGTTAACCACACTTCGGAACTTCCAAACAGTGGCATAGCAAAAAAGAATGCACCAGAGTTCCATAATTCTCACACATAGAATGCAAACAGTGTTTTTTTGACCATACACTATAAAAGATGATGGTTGGGGATCGGGTGACAATCGTGACTGAAACACCTCTCTTGGTGTTAGCTATAGTAAACCCCCTACAGCCATACCGAGGTTTACTATGTTGCCTTTGCAACCACTTGAGGTGATTACAGCATAGTTATCACCCAATCCCCAGCCAATATCCTCTATATAATGTATGGTAAGTGCCTATTAACCACAATAATCAGCAGTCACACAGCTTTGTTATGCACTGTTTAGAATTTTAAAAGTTGTTAACCACACTTCGGAACTTCCAAACAGTGGCATAGCAAAAAAGAATGCACCAGAGTTCCATAATTCTCACACATAGAATGCAAAAAGTGTTTTTGACCATACACTATAAAGATGATGGCTGGTGATCTAGATGTAACCACACTAAAATCACCTCTCATGGTTGCTAGGGCTACAGTAAACCTCTCGAGCTACGCTCTCGAGGTTTACCATGTTGCCCTAGCAACCACTCGAGGAGATTACAGCGTGGTTATCACCCAATCCCAAGCCATTATCCTCTGTGTCTGGCTAGAGGTACTGTTTTGTACCTTTGCTCTTTTTCTGGTTGTTACGGGAATTGTATCAGGAGACCCGACCATACTGGTGAAAACTAGACTTCACCTCTCGAACAATGTTCTACTTTAGTTTTCCAATATATATATATATATATAAATATTACATGTAAGAAGCTGCTATGAGATGTTTCTCTCTTAATTATGTATGTCATGTATGCAGCTTTTTATTTGCTTTTTCTTATGTTCTTGCATGTTAATAAACATTAAATATACAAAAAAATACTGCATGCATTTATCAATGCACAAGTGTGATGCTGCCTGTTTACTGTGTACAGTGATGTATTGTCAGTGTACGCGTGCGCTGGTTACTGCGTACAGTGATGTATTGTCAGTGTATGTGTGCACTGCTTCCTGATTACTGCGTACAGTGATGTATTGTCAGTGTACGCGTGCACTGCTTCCTGATTACTGTGTACAGTGATGTATTGTCAGAGTACGCGTGCACTGCTTCCTGATTACTGTGTACAGTGATGTATTGTCAGTGTACGCATGCATTGCTTCCTGATTACTGCGTACAGTGATGTATTGGCAGGGTACGCGTGCACTGCTTCCTTATTACTGTGTACAGTGATGTATTGTCAGTGTACACGTGAACTGATTACTGCGTGCAGTGATGTATTGTCAGTGTACATGTGTACTGCTTCCTGATTACTGCATACAGTGATGTATTGTATTGTCAGTGTATGCATGCACTGCTTCCTGATTACTGCATACAGTGATGTATTGTCAGTGTACGCGTGCACTGCTTACTGATTACTGCGTACAGTGATGTATTGTCAGTGTACATGTGTACTGCTTCCTGATTACTGTGTACAGTGATGTATTGTATTGTCAGTGTATGCGTGTACTGCTTCCTGATTGCTGTGTACAGTGATGTATTGTCAGTGTACGCGTGCACTGCTTACTGATTACTGCGTACAGTGATGTATTGTCAGTGTACATGTGCACTGCTTCCTGATTACTGCGTACAGTGATGTATTGTCAGTGTACGCGTGCACTGCTTACTGATTACTGCGTACAGTGATGTATTGTCAGTGTATATGTGTACTACTTCCTGATTACTGCGTACAGTGATGTATTGTATTGTCAGTGTATGTGTGTACTGCTTCCTGATTGCTGTGTACAGTGATGTATTGTATTGTCAGTGTACATGTGTAGTGCTTCCTGATTACTGTGTACAGTGATGTATAGTATTGTCAGAGTATGCATGTACTGCTTCCTGATTACTGTGTACAGTGATGTATAGTATTGTCAGAGTATGCATGTACTGCTTCCTGACTACTGTGTACAGTGATGTATAGTATTGTCAGAGTATGCATGTACTGCTTCCTGACTACTGTGTACAGTGATGTATAGTATTGTCAGAGTATGCATGTACTGCTTCCTGATTACTGTGTACAGTGATGTATAGTATTGTCAGAGTATGCGTGTACTGCTTACTGATTACTGCGTACAGTGATGTATTGTATTGTCAGTGTATGCGTGTACTGCTTCCTGATTACTGTGTACAGTGATGTATAGTATTGTCAGAGTACGCATGTACTGCTTCCTGATTACTGTGTACAGTGATGTATTGTATTGTCAGTGTATGCGTGTACTGCTTCCTAATTACTGTGTACTGTGATGTATTGTATTGAAAGTGTACACGTGTGCTGCTTCCTGATTACTTTTTTTGCTTTAAACTGTTTTTTTAAGAAAAAATTTTTTAGAAACAAAGTAATTATAGCAAAATAGAGAACATTTCAATAAATGAATAAAATATTATATACTATTCAACAGTAGTGTGCACAACTAATCGTAAAAGGAATTAAGCAAGTCAAATGATTTCTGAAAGAAATTAGTAATGCAAAATAAGATATAATAGTATGTTGCAAGGCCATACTTCCAGTAGTTATGTTTTTATGTGTATTCTCCAGCGGCTGCTGCTATAAGTGTAATAAGGCCAGTGATCTGTCCCAGTGGGTACACAGTTGAGAATGTCTTAAGTTTTTAAGTGGGATAAGACGGGGGTCCAGGTTTTATGAAACACTTCCAGTATCCCAAGAAGACTGAGAGCAACTCTTTCATTATTTATTGTTGCAGTCATTTTACTGTACCACTCCTTTAGAGGAGGAGGTGAAGGAGATTTCCAGAGTGAAAGAATCAGTCTTTTCAGGGTTAGAGCAGCCACTCGTGCTCCATTTCTTTGGTATTTAGTTGTCTGCTCCACCCCCTTAGTGATTCCTAGGATAACAAATTATGGGGTAAAGGGGAACTGGGTTTTAAAAGCCGATTCACATATTTTATGAATCTTATAGAAACATAGACTTTGATAGCAGATAAGGACCGCTTGGCCCACCCAGTGTGCCCATTTCCCTACCTATTGGATAAGCTGCAGATCCTAGTTAACCAACAGCCTACTTCCTCCTACTCCCCCAACTATAAGTGCCTTATGTCTGTCCCATGCATTCTTGAATTCCCCCACTGTTTTTTGACCCCATGACCCCCTCAGGAAGGTCGTTCCATGCCAAAGGCCTCTTACTGCTTCCCGACTACTGAGTTCTCATGATGTGTTTATGGCCTTGATGACAGATTCCTCTTGACTCCCTAAAACCAACCTGCTGCAGGTGTACATTATGGGCGTTAGGCTTTATTTTGCATAGTGTCTCAAACAGAACCTGCTGAAAGCTACACTGTCAAAAATGGAAGGACGTTTTCAATAAATCTGAAAAAAAAAAAGCTTTTTTTTTCTTCATTCAGTGTTTGTCCTGGCACTTTCCTTCACTACTGGAATAATGCTTTCACAGCTGGCATTTCAATAATGATAGCTGGCATTCTGTTAAAAGCAGCAGGACATTATGACTCACTTTCCTAGAAACTTAAATTGTTAAATCTGCATGCTTTCTGATTTGCCCATACATACTTGGGATGGAAAGCAATGAAAGGTGACAGCGTACACATGTCTAGTGTCTGTCTATATCTGTCTATAACATTTTTTTTTATTTTTTCTTACCTTCTTTGTTTTCTCTAGCCTCTCCTGTGCTGCTAGTCCTACTCCCACTGTGCTACCCTTCCGTCTACTGTCACTCCAGCTCCAACCTGACAAGGCACTGCTTGGCTTTCTTTGTGATGTTTGTGCTTACTGGAAAGTCTTTTGCATGCCATTTCACTGCCACTAGCAGGACCTTTACAAAGAACCAGGCATAACAGGTTTGTGTGAATGTGGCTACGAATTGCTGCCTTCATGTAGCTAGAAACGGCTACCACTGGCATCACCCTGATTTGTGGCTGCATGACTGGCTAGGAAGTGCTGTCTACCTCTGGATAGGAACTGGTACCACTGGCAGCAGCCCTGACCTGTGGGCTGCATGAGTGTGTCTAGGAGGTGCTGCCCTCTGCTGGCTAGGAAGTGCTACCACTGGCAACACCCCTGACCTGTGGCTGCATGACTGTGTCTAGTTAGTGCTGCCTTTTGCTGGTTAGGAAATAGCAAACACAGGCAGCACCCTGACCTGTGGCTATGTGACTGTGTAGAGCCACAAGTCATTCCCAAACCTGGGCCACCTGCACTGTGGCACAGCACACTACCCATGGGCTATTGGGGATGCCTTGTCTGAAATTATTTAAAAATGAAATAAAAAGCTTACTTTCATATTGCTGGGTCTGCAGTAGCATTCTTTTTACATCCATCTGTCACAATCTTCAGAGTGACATGGGCTTGGATTTTCACAACTGCAGACGTAGATGGTGCACCTGTGTCCAGCAGCACCAGCTGCATCTAGCAACCTCTGGGATACAGGGGTTTACTGCTTTCAGTACTGCATCCAGGTTGCAACAATTTGATATGGTGTCTGGCACTATGCATCCAACTGAGGACATAGTTTTCCCATTTCAGCTCAGCCAAGGTTGCAGACACCAGATCCAGGACTGCCTCCACTGTTGCTATGCAAATACTATTATAATTACCTGCTGTAAGACTTGACAGATATGAAGTATAGAGAGAGCAAGAGAGAGAGAGAGAGAAAGATAATATGCCACTGATATGCATAGGTTTGTGTGCTCTGTCTCTTGGGTATGTATTTGGCTCTGTCAAGTGGCTTCGTTCAGTAATACAGATAATCACATTTGAAACAAAATGGCCATGACTTGCTTGTTTTGGGTGTAATTTCCCAGCATGCTTTATGTGTTTGAGGTCATTGATGTTGACACCAGTTTGCATTTTGGTGACTTATGTGACATATAAAAGGGTCAGTAATAAGGTAAGAAGGTGTTATGTTCAGCAGACACCTCAACCCTGTGATATACAACCACGAGACTGCAAAGAAAGACATTAATAACTAAACGTCAAAGCTAGGGACACTATGCAGGTCCATGAGCTGAAAAATGGACTAAGCTGGCCCACCAGGGCAGCAGTTGGATTTCTGCTTGCGACGCTGGCAACCTGGGTTCGGGAACAGACCCAGGTTGTCAGAGGGCCAGCTGGGGGGAAAAGGATCAAGCATCCCTAGACTGCTCTCCTTCTCTGGGGGGAGGGTGAGGGTGTGTGATCAGTGTCTATCAACACCCAGTGGAGGCTGGGTTGCTACAAGCACACCGACACCTGGACATTTCAGGGGTGGGGCGGACACTGGTCATCATCGCACGTCCCCGCCCCTCCTTACAGGGGGAAAGAAAAATCTGGGCCAGGCTCATCTTCATGATGCCCTGCCCCCGGGCCTCTCATTGCCTCAGATGCTGGCTTCCCCCCGATCAGATACCAGAATTGCAGCATTAAGAGTCGGTGCCGCAACCCCGCCCTCTGGGGGGCAAGCCAGGGGTGACTGGAGAAGAAGCACAGGCTATGCTCAGGGGTGGAGGTCCCAGGGGTCCGTGACCAGGGCAGATATTCTGATGGCCAGGTACCACCAAAAAGTAATAAATAAAAAAAAATGGACTACTACATCCAGGTGTGGCCCTTTCAGTGGTCTTTGATGGAAATCTGGTGGGATGGACTTTGATAGGACTGGAGCAGCTTAAACAGCTGTTTCTCATGGATCAACTGGCAAAAAAGGGATTAATGAATTTCAGAACAGCCCTGCTGAAGTGTGAAATCATATTTTCAGCAGAAATCCTGCTTCCACCTATAATAATTGTACATCAGGGAGGAACAGAAGCATTGAATGGCCAGATGGCTTACTCAGGTGTCACACAGTGATGAAGAGACTGTGGTGAAATTTGAACCTGGTTTTCCGATTTTTCCAGAATCCAGTGGCCTGGCCACTTTGCCACAGCACCTTCCCATAGAAACACAATTTAGGTTTTATTTTTCATAACTGCTTGTTTAAAAAAGTAGGTTGATTTACTGAGAATTTTTTTTTTGTTTTAAATGATGAAAATGGTTCTCTGTACAGAAAAAATGATGGAAATTTATAGTTGTTCCTGCTCACATGTGAGTATTGCTCAAGAAGAAAATGTCATTTTATGGGGTTTGTGAAGCAAATGGGGAATCTTTTATTTGGTGATTAATAGGGTGTGATTTTGAAATGGTGGGTTAGACTAGGGACTTCTGTTATATACACAGCCAAGTAGTAAGGAAAAACCTTTGGTACTGTAGCTGAGTTAATAATCTGGCTAACAAATAATTATATAGAAAATTATGTATGAGGAGTGGTGTGTAATAAGATGTTCCACACACCCAGGGTGTGTGATTCTATATATACCTCAATAATGAAGCTTGAGGGGTTATAAAAGCACTACACACCGCAAGTGTGTGTAAAATCTCGTTATACAATCCCTCCCCATATATACTATTTTTTTTATAACTGCCGACTTTAAATTGGAAAATTTGGGCAGGCATGGTGCTAGTTTCCTATACCGCCAATGAAGGACCCTTTACTCTCCAGGTAACATAGACTGTCGCCAGCTGCTCAGCTTCTGCTTTCATATCCAACATCAGTCGTCTGGTCGGGGAGCATGGTTTTATTTATTTATTTCTAATTGTTCACCAGAAAGGGCACACTAAGCTGTGATAGCTTGTTTCCAGGTGTGTCCTTGGGATGCGGGGTATGGTTACATGGACCTGTTTTGTTGATGCAGGAATCTTGGCCATAACACTGGGGAAAGGACCCTCCTCTTCATCAATAAGTGCCATAGGATGTTTTACTTCTACCTGGACAGTGATCAGAGCTGGGCAGAAGGGACCTCGGTTTAGCATCTCATCTGAAGGACAGTTAAACACCAAGAGTGGTTTCTTTTTATTTTATTTTTTTGTCTTGTTGGAGTCATTGCAGTGGAAAGGTTAGTGAGCTTGCACTGTGAGAGACAGTTGATATATAGCTGCTGTACGCTGCCTCACACCTGCCATTGCAATCAGTCATGTATAAAGGAGGATTATATCATGGTTATCTAACTGTAATCACCCTTAGCGCTTAATTCCCAGTCCCATCTCCACCTGTGGAGGGGTGCCTGTGTGGTGGATTGATGTCTCTATATCAGAGCAAGAAAGATGGTGGGGCGCTGAAGAAATGTAGATGCAGACAAGATGACTCCATTTTCTGAATATCTTTCTTTTATTGATAATTAAAACATGGCATAATACCCAACGTTTCACCTAATTATAGGCTTTATCAAGAGCAGCCATTTCTGGAAAATACAAAAATACAAAGATACAAAAAAATTATTAAAAAACCTGTCTGCTTAAAAATTTCCAAATGATACTTGATCGTCTTAATCTGATCAATGAATATATTATTATCCAATGGTGTTACTCACAGGGTAATATTTTAAACATTCTTTTTTGTTGCTTGATAGTCCTCAAAAAATCAGAATAAGTTCCAAGATTAACCTATGAAATACATATTTTAAATTAAACATTTAAGATGGAAAGGCCTTTGTTGGACAAAAATACAATATCAAAATATGCCACAAGGATATTCATTCATGCTCACCAGTCCTTAAATTCCATGTGATGCCTATTTCAAAATCTTAATACTTTCCAAAATTTTAGACATGGTCATAAGACACTGTTTCATAGATACATTCTTCTAAAAGGAACAAATAAAAGAAAGAATGAAGGGTTTTATAGCAATATCTTTTTTCGACATATACATTACTAAAAAGAACCATGATCTAATTATTTCTCCTTTTTATGTATCCAAAAAACAAAAATAATAATAAATTGCCCTATATGATCTCTAAATGGGCATATAAATCCTCAAAGTCTACTTCATGAGGTCACAAAAACTTTTTTTCTTAAGTGAAGTCCAACATTGTCATATTAATTATGCTGTAAGCAGATCAAATAAGATTTATGAATTTAATACACACATATATGCTAATAATTTGTACACCTGAAAGCCCAGCACCACACTTATATTAATGTTACTGAACAAAATCACAAGGTGCTTCCTCTTATCCATCAATTTATGATGACATATTTAATTTACATACACAATATTATGATCAAATCCTGTCCCCCCCCCAAAAAAAAACAACATCCAAAATGTCACATTCATTTATGATCATCAAATCTAAAGCCCAAAAGTAAACTTTCATTACGTCTATAGGAATAAATGGAATCGACATTATACCATCTTAGTTACTAGATAGTCTTCCTGTTCTTAGATCCTAAAATTAATATTGGTGTCCAAATCTGTATGTTTCAATCATACATTCCATAAGGTCATACAAAACCGGACTCTTATACACGATGACCGGAGGAAAGGGGGGGAGAGGGAGGGAAAAAGGAAAAGAAAAAAAGGGGGGGGGAGGGAACCATCACCTTTTTCAAAAAATACAATGCTCATAAATATGTTCTATGAACAGTCCTGAATTTATTCCTTAATATTCAATAGTTTGTTCATATTGTCATTTAAATGATTCTGAGAGTGTAATACTCCCCACTCTTAATCGGCCCAGGTATTTGAAAAAAACGAGCACCAAATAACTAGCCTTCCAACCAGTCTGCATTTCATAGCTACTTACGTCAATAATCTGCTATCAACACCTCGTTTATTCAAACAATGTTTAAAAGGCCAATATTTACAAGTCCAAAAAAGTAAACCACACACTAAATGTTTCCACTCGATCTATCTAAAAATATTTCTTATACAAAACTCGACTACAAATTAATCTAAACTGTTCAAGAGACATCTGGATGACTGCGGCCCACAGAGCTTCCTACTACACTCATGCAGGGATCTCTGCATATCCACAACCTCAGGATGCATACCTCTGCTGCACCTAATCCCTTGCTGCCAGTATTCCTACATACCCAGTGGGTTGGGGGGGAGGGCACAGGGATACCATGCTTCCTATTCAGAAGATGTGCTCTGTGGAAGTCTGCCTTATCCTTCCTGTCCTTGCTTCATGTGGAGCCAAGGATAGACTATGGAGTCAGCCTGGGCATCTGATTGGATGCCTCGTGCCCGACACAGCATCTCCTTTTAACCTGCCACTGACCTCACTGCACAGCACTCCATGCATGGGTCCCAAGGGGCCAGAAATTGTAAATGCTGACAAGAGCGCCCCCTGCTGCTGCAGGTCAAGGTACCAGATACTAATAGCTCATGGTATCTGGGGTGCTTTCGTGGATCAGACCCTAAGTCAGTAAATGTGTATCACAGTAGACTGAGTGCAACTGATTTTTCCTGTCCACTACCCTACCTCTCCAGATGCAGTCTGCTACTGTGTGAGGGTCCCTTCCTCAAAACCCAAATCTAATGACCTAACATTCTGATACTGTATTATAATAACTGATAAGTTTTTCAGTGGTATCAAACCATGAACATTTTCATATCCTGAAACCCTACTAAGGACACCATAAACCAAAACAGGATTAGCTTGCTAAATAAGAGTAAATGGCAACCTTGCCATTTCACAGTCAATTTTCTTGCAAGTGTCAATTTTTCTGTTAGGTATTCTAGGTCATATCTTCCACCCACATGACAGCTCGCCTTGCACAAAGAGGAACTCTTTTGGGACTGCAGGAGTCAGCAACAAATTAAAAATGCATTTTTAAAACATCAAATAAATTACCAGAGAAAGAAGACTGAGAAGGTTATAACTAGATTAAGCATGCATTTAAATCACGTTTCAATTATATCAGTTGAAAACCAGAGTCTGTATAGTTGCAAGTAATTTTTTTTGGTCAGTCTCACTTGCAAAGAACTGGCTGGTATACAAAAATGGATCTGCTTTGCTCAGTCCTCTTTTTATGGCTGCATGGGCAGAGACCTGCAGATGTTTGCTAGGTGAGAGAAAAGGGGCTCTGGAAGCATGTGACCAGATACCTCAGCTCTGTGCTTCCACTGTGCTGTGGTCCCATTTCCACAGTGCTGCTGTCAGTGCTGGTGGGTTTGTTCTCTGCCACCCCTCTTCTCCCCTCCACAGGCCACACAACCCCCTCCGCGGGGGCACTATCTTGTTTCTGCCCGTCACTTCCGCAGTTGTGGGCAAAACAAAAGAGCCTGCCATACCGAAGATGGTCGCCGTGAACTCATTGCACATGCGCGCTTCCATCACAGTGGCCATCCTGTGCATGGCAGGCACTTTCTTGCACATGCCCAGTGGTTATCAGTCACTGTGCATGCGCGAGTACCGCACAAGTATGGTGTCAGCTGCGGCAGGAGCTCCGAGTACTTTCCACTCAGACTCATTGCTCTGAAGCAGCCGTGTTGGCTCTGACCAGAGTGTATTTTTGTTGGGAGTTACTCATGATCTCACTCTGTGAAGAATTTTTCTTTTGCATCAAGCCATGCAGTTCTGTAGCAACATTGTGAATTACTTTAAATTTCATGCATTCAGTGCCTTATCAAGGAGGTGCATCCCCATAAGCCTTGTTTGGACAACACATTTCCTGAAATAGTTTCGCAAGTTCCTGCTCACATCAGTCTGTTATTCTTGAGAATGTCGTTCCCCATGATTTCTGGATGTGATGCAGATAAATTTCCCTTACAGAACTACAGGTGTGCAGCATGCACACCACATGCTTTTTAAGCGTGCAGCATGCATGCTGCGCACATGCTGCACACTTGTATTTCAGTAAGGGTTCCTGTGATAGCCAAATACCACATTTCAAAATATTTGGGGTCCTGAATACAAATTTTCAGCCAAGTATTCGAAATAAGGTATTTGCTCACTCCTACAATTTACCAACTCCAGATTGGGTGAGAAACTGACAGCAGTACCTTGACTCTCCACAGTTTGGGGAAGTGATGCTTCACATCCTGAGTATGGAACGCTGTCATATTCCAAAAAAAAAACAAAAAAAAAACAAGCTTGGCTTGAGAGAAGGAAATTGGGATTAACTGGAGTGGGTGATGGGTGGTGAAGAAATATCTCTTATCCCTAAATTTTTACTTTTCATGCCTCCTTTCTATCTCCAGGAACCTGCCTCCCCCAGGAGCACCCTAGGCATACCCGACACCCTGTATTCCTACCTATGAGTTCCTCCTTCATGGAGCCTTGGCTTTACCCCCCCCCAGACAGGCTAGGATAGGAGGATTTACTCCCAAGTCCATAATATCATCAGCTTTTGGAGGCATCGTCCCCAGCTGTATAACTTTGAATAATAAGAACTGGACTTTTTCCATCTTTTTATTTTCCTGTAAGGCCTCTAATTGGTGTTTTGTGCAGTCCCTTCTGTATATTATAGTTTTAAGGGAGGCCCACCTGGTCTCCACAGTTGGGTAGGTATACCTATTCTGAGCTGCACTGTCTTCCCCTTTACCTCATTTAAACATGTCCTGATGTGATCTGTGACCTGTTCCCTAACATCCTTGTACCCTTCTCGTTTGGGTGCAGACTACCCCTTTCCAAACAGCTGGCAGACCTTCCAGTGGTGACATTAGTCTCCCAGGAACTACGATCATTCCTCAGCCACACACCATACATTCAGCCATACTTTGAACAAAAAGACCAGGAAATGTTCCCTCTCTTTGACTCTTGGCCTTGGTTGAACCTCCAAGAAAGTTCCTGCCCCTGCTCTTTCCCTAAGTGTCTTACCTAGTGTGTGGAAGCTCTTCTTCACTTTATTCACCCTCATCCTGGCCAGGTCATTTGTGCCTATGTGCACCACCATGTTCAGCCTCTCCCCATCTCGATAAATTTCATCACCTTGGTGTGGATTCTGCCCAGTGTTGTCCCAGGGCAACAGTGAACTCCCCCTATGTGTGGAACTAACCTTTCCCTCAGTCCCCCTTCCAGTAAAGTCCTTTATCACTAGTACCTTCTTACTTACTTCTTTTAGACCCCTTTCCAGCTTATCCCTAGCATACAAGCTCCCTCCACAGGTGCGTTAGTTCCAGCGAACTCACTGTGGGATAATGGTGCAGCCTCCTCCATCAGTGCCAAAAAAATTGTTGGAGGTGTACACATCCTGCCACAGAGGTAGCCCCCCCCATCTTCATCTTACCTATACTCTGCTGAATCTCCCAAAGATTCATTAGTTTCGGAGATCTTTGCAGTCCACCCTTGCAGTCTAGTGCAACTGTAACCGTTAATATTTTTAAATTTGATTTCTGTCTGTCTTTACCTTGTGACTTTTTTGCACAACGATCTGCCTAGATTTTTACATAACTATATGTAATTGCTGCTGTCTTGTTTGATTTGTTTCTGACTCAGCTGCATTCCTCTGGAACTGCTTAACATACTTGTATAAATTGTATTGTGTTCCTTGTGACTATGTATTTGACAGGGAACCTTTGTAAATGAACAATTCTGCTTAAAGGTAACTCCAAAGTTTTCAATAAATAAATACACTCTTCCTCCCTCCCTTCCATCTACAACTGTCCAGCCATTGGCGTTGGACTGTGGAGTATTCTGTGACTGTGGAGCATGTAGCAGTCCTAACGCCTCGCTAGTTTTGGTCCGCAAGAAGCTTTTTTCAGCCCTTGCAGCCTCAATCTCAGCCCTTTTATTTATTTATTTATTTATTAATTTAGTATGCTTTATGTCGCAGCTGCAGGGCATGGAGTTTCTTGCAGTTTGGGCAGCAGTTGTGCTCCCAGAGCGCCCTCTGGATCATCACTATCCCGCATCCCCTGCACTTCACCCAACCCCTTAGTAGTGTCCCCCTGCACGTCTGCATATGAAGTAATCTGTGCTGTTAGTGATACTGACCTTAACCCAGAATCACTGCTTTTTAAATGAAGAATGAAAAGTTATTTGGATAGACTTAAAGCATGTAACCGTTTTAAATTAAACTCCTCTTATTATTACTAATTGCTTTGAAAAATGTACATATGCACATACTATTTGTGAGAGAGGTAGTGTTTTTTTTTCAGTCTTTGTATGACTGGGTCACCTTTGAAAAGGGGTACCTGTTGCCCAAAAGCCTACCCTAAACCATACGTACATACGTACACAAATAAAAAAATATAGATATACAAATATTAATACATCTCCCACTTGAATGAAACTTCACGATGACCGTGTAATCCCAGGATGTCCCTGCAAAGCAGTATAAGGACCCAGTAGTACCTTTACTGGTAAACTGCCCACAGCCTTGATAACACTTGTTTCCATCCAAGAGTGAATGTTCAAGGTGTGACTCTGTCATTGGGTGTCTTGAAATCTGAAAGCTACATAGTGCTGGCACTAGGTCCAAAGAGTGCCAAAAAGAATAGTGTTGGCAAAGAGCACACTGTAAAAATAGCGCCATTTTTGTTTTTGCAGGGGGCTGCCAAAGTCCCAATGTGCTAAAAATGTTGGAGGAGACCAGGATTAGAACCCTGGGCTCCACTGCTGCTAGCTAAGCTGCTCTGTGCCCCAGCCTTCCACACCATAGGAGCAGCTCAGCCAGGCTCCTGGATTCTGCTCTCCTTGTCCATGTAGCGGTACCATGGACAGCGACCAGTGGAGCACATATGGCTAGCGCTGTAAATCCCTGCTCGCTGTCCCTGGCAGTGCTATATGGACTAGCGCTTCCTTGACTGGTGCTATTAATGTAGCGTTCTTCTGACTGGGTACCCATAGAGCAAGGGGTTCCACTTCCATCCTAATTGGACGTACAGGTATTTCAGTTTGGAACCCTTGAGGTAACAGAAGGGCTTTCCATAGGATGCTGAGCATCCCCTTGTTAATATTGATTATTACACGAAGCCATCAGTTTCTGAGAGGAAGGCAATAAATATGCAATTTGTATGAGCCCGCACTTCAAACTGACAGGCGTCTCACAGCATTGAATTAAACATGAGTTCATATTGAATTACGTGGTTCATTCATATTGTGCCCCTCAAGATCCCCCATGAATTCCTCATTAATCACATCGTACTTGTGTATTTTGCTTAGCTTGTCCTTTTCCTCTTTGGTGATCAATGCAGTGGTGGAGGGAGGAATATTTTTTATTTATTTATTTGAATCTAGGATTACAAGTACCTTTGAGCCAAGGCTCTTTTACAAAGGTTCCACGTCAGTTGAGGTACAATTCAAACAAGACATTGAATAACAGTATAACAGTGGGTTACAGGCAGTTACATACAGTTTTATACATTCAGTACAGTGGCAAAAATGCCAGGAGGAGGTCTGGTGACAGGGTTGACACGGTATGGAGGAGAGACACACTAGTGGGGTGCAGCCATAGGCACTTGTCAAATATCAATTAAAGTGCTACAGGAGGGTAGGAGGAGGGGAGGATGAATGGGTGTATGGGAGAGGGAGTTGAGAGGGAGAGGGTTAAGTGCTAGGTGGAAAGAGCAAAGAGGAGAGGGGAGAACAATTAGGAAGGACAGTCACAGGAGCTAGATGCAGACAGGATGTGATGGAGACTGGATTCAAATGGGCCAAGCTTTGGCATTGAGACGATGTCAATGTTGAGACCATTGAACCAGCTGGGAGCTCTGTGTGCAAATTATCTTTGTCCTTGTGTGGTGCGGAAATGCAGCATATGTAGAAGCTGGGATTCAAAGCCCCTGGTGATGCACGTAGTCCACGTTGGGCAGAGGAGAGCTTGGACACCTGGGGGAGCAAGGCCTAGTGTTATTTTCTTTGTCATAAGGCAGGTTTGGTACTTGATCCGGTTTGAAAGTTGAAGCCACCCAGTCTGTGCGTAGAGATCACATGCATGGGTGAGGTGATGGGCGCCAGTTATGAGACAGCAGGCTTTGTTTAGTGCAATGGATATGCGCCTGAGGGCAATGGCAGAGGCAGAGCCGTAGATGATCAGGCCGTAGTCGATTATTGAGATTACTGAGCTCTGTACTGCAATCCTTAAGGCATCTGAGGTAAGGCATTGCCTGTGCCTGAAGAGTCGGCCAATGCGAGTGTTGGCAGCCTTGGCAGTCTCCTTATGATGATGATGGCTGGGACCGATGATAAGCCCTCACAAGAACAGCTATGTATGCTGCATGCTGGTGCTTGCCTATTCTCGCCCTTCCCAAAACAAGTCCCTGCAGTCCTGTAGGACAGTGCAATAGCATTAGCATTTATATAACTGAATCATTGTGGGACTGAGGCTTAACCCCTTCCTCTCCCCCCAATTTAGCAGAAGATATGGGCAACAAATGTGTGCAGCTGTGCGAAGACCACAAATCCTAGTGCATTAGTAAATGCACTACACTCAGTGCCATATATCTCAATGTGGACTCCAAAGACCTTCATACTAGAAGATGCCCGGAATTGTGGGATTAAAATTGGATTAATCAAATTCTAGACTTTTTTTGGGGGGAAGTAGGATTTTGAGGGGGATTGCAGGCCAAATATCCTAAATCCAGAAAGGGTTGGAATATGAGTCCAGTTCTGAGTCCACCTCTGAGTATATCCTAACCTGAAAAATAAGATCCTGGCACCACCAGTGTTCACAGCCAACCAGTCTTTTACCTTCCCCATCTGCACAATCCAAACAATCACCCCCCCGTTCCACTCCTCACAGAAGCACCCAGGATCTCTCCTCCTCCTTCTCGCCTGTTCACTGTCAGTAAAAGCATTTGATTCGTGCTTTGCACTTTGGTTTCAGTAAAGTTTGCCACTTCTCTGGCTCCTGTGTGCATACTCTTTTTTTATTCTCCTTGTTTCCCTGCCCACTGTCACTCACAGTTAGGTTGCCGCAGCTGCATAAGATTGAGGCTGGTTCACTTGTGGGATATGATTAATCATTTTTGATTTACTATTAATAATAAATTAAAGTGTCCTTTCAGGAAGACGACTCTGGGTCCACAGGCTTTTTCCTGTCATGCCATCAAATCATGCAGTCAAATACCAGACAGTATCTGAAATATCTAGTCTGCACATACCTTTAAAGAGCACTGCTTCTGGTACTCATCTCAGCACCGTAAAAATATCCTTAGGCCCCACCCAAACTTGCAGGCTGCATCAAGAACATTTTCTAATAGCTGACTTTGGGCAGAGAAGAGATCATATTTTGGCTCCGTTTAGCTGAACACCCAATCCCATCCACATCCCTACTCAGTGTGCCCCCCCCCCCATGCTAGCATGACATTTTTGATGTAATAGTCAAAAGAGTACGGGGAGCGCTCCCTTGACTTCAGTGGGACTGTTTTTCTTAAATGCAATTTTCAGTGTTCTGAATTCCCAATTTGAACTAATCAGGTTCACCGCTCAACTAAGAAGGGCCTTCTGGCACAAACCCTCCTATCACCTCAGCCGGCTGCCATAGATTGAGTGAATGCATGAGTTCTGCCCCCCCCCAGCTCAATCCAAATTTATATATCTGTGTCTGGTTACTTTTGTTTAACCTACCTGAGCAATGAATTATTATCCAACCAGTGCCTTAAATGTCATTATAAAATAAGTGAGGAAATCCTATCGATCTGATTGGCCAGGGTCAACACGTCACTATCCAGTTATGGCAAGGCAGGCAAGGTTTATTTTTCAAGGTGCCCAATCCCGGAAGCTCTGGGCGCCATACAAACAAATACACTCTATTCATAAAATATACCACCTAACAAACAACACACAAATAAATCATCCGAATAATAGAACAGTTAAAAATAATAATAGCCCTTAATGAGGCTATCCCAGAAATAAATATTAATAGACAGTGTCTGGGAAAGCTTAATTAAACAGGAGGGTCTTGAGATGGGCCTTAAACACTTCAACTGAAGAGGCCTCCCTTTCAGATGGAGGCAGCGAGTTCCACAGGATGGGGCTAGCGGCACTAAACGCTCTGTCGCCAGTAATCTTTAGCCTTGCCCTGGGAACTGCGGGGAGGCCCCTCAAGGAAGAACGGAAGGAGCAGACAGAGGCAGCGGGTGCTAGAAGGTCAGACAAGTATCCAGAGCCCAGCCTGTGTAGGGCCTTAAAGGTGAGCAAGCCCACCTTAAAGAGGATCCTCCACCTGACCGTCAGCCAGTGCAGTTCATGCAGCACCGGGGTGATGTGGCAGTATTTAGACTGCCCCATCAACAGCCTGTCAGCTACGTTCTGCACTAGCTGCAGCCTGCGGAGGATACCTCCTGCAACCCCGAAGTAGAGTGCATTAAAGTAATCATGCCTAGACACTACAAAGGCATGTTCTGTACCAAGGTGGGGAGGTCCATATGTGGAAGTAGGGGCTTGATCCTGGTGATGTTCCTAAGATGGTAACAGCTGGACCGGACAATGGATGACACTTGTGCTTCAAATATCAGTGTGCTATCAAAGGTTACACCCAGATCACAGACCCTAGAGGAGGCCTTCAATGGCACAGATCCCAGGAATAACCCAGTAGCTGCACCAGAGGCCATCCTATCACACCTTCTGTTCGACTCCACCACCAGTACCTCCATCTTATCGGGGTTCAGTCGCAACCAGCTGGAGGCCATCCAATCACTGATCTCGGCAAGGCATTTATTCAGCACTTCCACCTCACTGGATGTCCCAGAGGCAAAGCAAAGATACAGTTGGGTATCATTGGCACAGCAATGAAAACCCAAGCGGTATTTCCTAATGATCCCTCCCAGGGGCAGCATGTACATTGCAAACAACACTGGCGACAGGACTGAACCCGGAGGTACTCCACACGACAGGAGGCTGGAGGAAGAGGAGAAATTCCCCATCACTACCTGCTGCCTCCTGTTCGTGAGATAGGACTCAAACCAGCAGATGACAGTGCTGGCGAGTCCACAAAATTCCCTCAGGTGGTTGAGCAACACACAGTGGTCTTACAGTACAGACTAACCAGTCAGCTGTCATGGTGGATTTTTTTATTAAATATGTTGCTTTTTTTTATTACCATTTTAGAAGAGGAATAACATACAGTACTTCCAGGCCTCAGGCTTCCCAACACACTGGAAATGTTCACATATCTCGGCACAACTGGACACCATGGCATGTATCATTCCGTACACATAATGCCAATGTAGACAATTTTATGCTTGTCTTTTGGCTTTTGCTAACTATTCATTGATTGTAAAGTGCTTTGGAATACAGTGTTTGCTAAAGGCACTACATGAAACTCACTTATATTCCTAACCACAGAATGCCCATAACCCTTGCATGATATATGGGGCAGTGCAAAAGAAATAATAGGGCCAGTATAACCCCCCCACACACACACACCACCACCATCTCATAGCTGACAATTTATTTAGATTATTGTTGTTTGACCAAAAGGGCACACCAGGCTGCTGGCAGCTTGTTTCCAGGTGTGTCCAGTGAAAGGGGGAGAGGAACAATAAGAACATGTGCAGTGAAACAGAATTACAATGGGTGTAAACAGCATACACATAGTATGTACAGACATGTACAGCATTTAATAGTGTGCAAATAGGCAAAAACAGCATACAATAGTGTGCAAATAGGCAAATACAGCATATAATAGTGTGCAAATAGGTATATACAACAGAACATAGTATGCATATAGGCATATACAGCATATAATAATGTGCAAATAGGTATATACAGCATATAATAGTGTGCAAATAGGCATATACAGCATATAATTGTTTGCAAATAAGTATATACAGCATATAATAGTGTGCAAATAGGTATAAACAACAGAACATAGTGTGCATATAGGCATATACAGCATATAATTGTTTGCAAATAAGTATATACAGCATATAATAGTGTGCAAATAGGTATATACAGCAGACAATAGTGTGCATATAGGCATATACAGCATATAATAGTGTGCAAATAGGTATATACAGCATACACTAGTGTGAAAATAGGTATATACAACAGAACATAGTGTGCATATAGGCATATACAGCATATAACAGTTTGCAAATAAGTATATACAGCATATAATAGCGTGCAATTAGGTATATACAGCAGAGAATAGTGTGCATATAGGCACATACAGCAGAAACTAGTGTGCAGATAGGTATATACAGCAGAAAATGGTGTGCATATAGGCATATACAGCATATAACAGTGTGCAAATAGGTATATACTGCAGAAAATAGTGTGCATATAGGCATATACAGCATATAATAGTGTGCAAATAGGTATATACAGCAGAACATAGCGTGAATATAGGCATATACAACATATAGTAGTGTGCAAATAGGTATATACAGCATATAATGTGCAAATGGGTATATACAACAGAAAATAGTGTGCAAATAGGTATATACAGCATATAATAGTGTGCAAATAGGTATATACAGCATATAATAGTGTGCAAATAGGTATATACAGCATACAATAGTGTGCATATAGACATATACAGCATATACCATTGTGCAATGCTGCCACTGACTAAAAGATGTTGTGATGCTTTATTTTATTTTGTTTGTTTATTTTAAAACTGGTGACCAGGAAAGGCGCACTGAGCCAAGACTAATTTCCAGGAGCAATGGGGGGCTGCAGGAGCAATAATGAATACAACACAGTTACATATCTTGGTACATTCTTTCTTTTTTTCTTTCTCTCTCTCTTTTTTTTTTTTTTTATTTCTAAAGTTTCACCAGGAGAGACATTCTGAGCTGTAAACAACTCGTTTCTACAAGTGTCCTGGAGGAGAGAGGGAGAAATACATATCCATACAGTGCAAAAATATTTACAGAGAATGTACACTGATATTAAGGCACCCTTTTATACAATATATCATAAATTAAACATCGAGTAATATATATTGAATGTACAAGAGCATATACGTAGGGATTATTTACAAAAAATGCAGCAACAGCTGTAATTAACATTTGCCTACAAGAAATAGGGGATGAACCAGGTTAGTGCATGCGGCTACGGGTAGTCTAGCAAATGGCGAATAGCCGAGAGGGGGAGAAAGGAGAAGGTAGATCATAGGAAGGAGACAAGGGAGATACAGAATTAGGGTGGGTAGGTAGAGGAGGCAGAGGAATGGGGAGGGAGGTGGATGAGGGGGAGATACGCAGTATGAAAGACAGGGGGGTGGGAAGAGAAGGTGGGGTGGAGTGTCAGGAAGAGGAAGGTATGGGGCAATAACTGGGGGGGAGAGTCGGGGCAGTTACAGGAGGGGGCATAGTAATTGCATATAAGACTGGAAAAGGAGCGGATGGAGGTAGCAGAATGATTAGGGCCTGGGAGGGAGTTCCAGAGTTTGGGAAGGTGGAAAGAGAAAGCAGCTTACCTAGCCGAAGTCTGCCTGGATGGAAGAGTTAGAGAGCGGAGGTTAGAGCTATGGAGAGAGTAGGAGGGGTTTGAAGGGGAAGTGAGAAGAGACATAAGGTAGGATGGAAGGGAGCCCAGCCAGTACTTAATGTGACGCTCTGCCCCTGCTTCTGGTTACCTGTATGATATTATTATAAATAAATGGTCTGTGTATGAAATTTCAGTGTGTGAGGAAGTTGGCCTGTAACTTCAAAGTGTCAGTAGCTGAAACCAGAAGATAATAAAACAGACCAGAAGGAAACAGTTAATTAGAACATTCCTTCCAGAGACAGTTTATGGCCTGCTGCTGCTTTTGAAGTTGGAAACTAGATATACATTTTATATCATCAGGAAAGGGATGTCATTTAGGCTGATTCCTGTTGGCTTTTTAACACCTTAGTGCCAGTGTGGGAATGTTTAGATCAAAGAAAATGTTAATTAAAGGATGCCATATTTAGGAAATGTATTTTTTCTTCTGATGTTCCATTAATTAAAGATACCTCCTGGTAGGAAATCATGTTTGTACTTTTTAATTCTAAAAAGGAGGAGCTAGATGACTCACAAAGTAGGTGTGGCGACAGAGTTAAACTGATACTGGTGTCTGAAATGTGTGTCACATCTTCTTGGGTTCTTAAGAGAAGCAGTTCTCTGATCTAACTAAAACACACTTACAGAGGTAATACCTCAGCAGAGATCTAAATATATTGTTGTAGGAGTTTTGTTCTGTAACTTTCCCATTTTCTTTTGAGATTGTAAGCTCTTGATATTTGTTCTGTATTTTATCTTACTTATTTTAAATTTTTAGTTAACCACCTTTTCTTAAGATACTGCCTGTGTGTTCCCAGTTTTCTTTTTGCATGTGAAGAGCCTGTATTTTTAAGTCCAACACGGTTTAAAAGGCTTGATGGTGTTACTAAGCTCGGAAAGGTAAAAATATACCTAAGGTCTCTTAAAGAGTTTTAAGGGTTAATTTTGGATACCTGGTTAGGTGCCCCTGGGCAAAGGATTGTACTGCATTCCCCGACTAGAGTACGTATCCAAGCCTGTTAATTGGGTATGCTAGCATAAGGTTCACAGTTTGAATCCCCTCCCGAACGTGAGACTACAGGTGATTCAGACTCAAAGCAGACAGGAAAGTTATCCTGTCTGTTACCTGTTCACACTATTGCGCTCTGGGGTTGGCACTGTGGGAGCAGAGGGCCTGACCTGCGGAGTACATTTGTGACACTTAGCAATAAGGGAGGAGCAATGAACAACCCGTCTGACTTCAAGGGAGGGAAAAGGAGAGAGAGGTGTAGAGGTGGCAGTGGTGGGTCCGGTGTGGAGGGGGGGCAATCCAGAACAAACCTACAGAAGGAGTGGAAGAGTGGATCCAGTCTGGCCAGGGTTGACTTGGGAGCACTAGCATAGATAGTGTCACTGTAGTTAAAGAGGGGAATAATCATCCTCTGCACAATGGCTCTGCTGGCCGGCAGAGGGATGCACCCTCAGTTCTTACACAGTGTACCAAGTTTAACGTGAAGCTTTTTCTGTAAGTAGTCCACATGAGCAGAGAAGTCTAGGTGACTGTTGAACCAGACTCTTAGATACTTGAACGTTATGACATTTTCAAGGCTAGTCCCATCCAGAGTGTGGAAGGATGGCAGGGCTGCGAGTTTAGAGAGTTTTTGTCTGGTACCAGTTTCATGGAGACAGTTTTTTCGCATTTAAGGAACGCTGATTTGACTGGAACCAGTGTTGGATTTTGATGAAAGCCAATTGGAGTCTGCTTGTCAGGTCTGGTATGGAGGAGCTTGAGGTAAATATGACAGTGTCATCAGCATACATGTGTATGGATGCAAATGTATTCACAGAGGGGAGGGAATTTACAAAGATGGAGAACAGGATGGGTCTGAGCACTGAGCCTTGGGAAACGACAGTGTGGATGGGGGGAGGCAGGGGGTTGCCAATTTTGACAGCTTGAGTTCTGCCCATGAGATAGGAATGGAACCAATCTGTGGCTTGAGTAGAGAGCCCAGCAGCAGACAGCTGGGCTAGGAGGAGAGGGGCTGGGCTACAGCGTCGAAGGCTTTGGCCAGATCAATGAAGATAGCAGAGGTAACCAGGCCCAGATCCATACCTGTCAGGATGGCATCAGTGAGCTTGAGAAGGGAGGTAGATGTGGAGTGAGATTTATGGAAACCAGACTGGAAAGGGGTTGGGCAGGAGAGGAGTAAAGAAATTTGGAGAGTTGAGAGAGTACCACATGCTCTTGGAGTTTAGTAAGGGTAGAGAGAAGAGAAATAGGTCGATAGTTGCCCAGAGCTGAGGGGTCACCACCCTTAGGGAGGGGAATGACAGTGGCTGATTTCCAGGAAGAGGAACCAGTCAGAGAGAGAAGGGGAGGTTGAGGAGTAGAGCAATAGGGTGGCAAATAGCAGAGGCAGAAAGGTGCAAGAGCTTTGGGTCCAGACCATCTGGACTAGTGCCTTTGTAGGGTTTAGAGCAAGTAGTGCTTTAAGGGCTTCAGCAGGTGAAACAGTGGAGAAAAAGAAGGAGGAGGAGGGTAGAGTGTGATGAGAGGGGGAGAGAGGGGAGGGGAGGGAAGGAGGGGGAAGGGAAGAGAAGAGGGTGGAGGCACAGGTGGTAAAGAAGTGGTTAAATTCAGCAGAAACAGCAGAAGGTTCAGAGATGGTGGCCCCACTCACCTTAAGGGAAGGGTGGGGCAGACTGGGTGGGAGGGGAGAAAAGGGAGTGGATGACCTTCCAAAAACTTGGATGGTTGGTTAATGTTGTTTTGGAAGATGGAAGTAAAATAATCAGCCTTGGCGAGTTTAGTGGCTCTGGTGCAGGCATTGCATAAAGTTCGATATCTGTGGTAATCAGCAGGAGACCCAGAAGATTTGTGAACATTCCAGGCCTGATCGCGTGCCCACAAGCAGGCTAGTAGCTCAGCAGAGATCCAGGGGAGATGAGAGCCACGGACCCTGGTTTTCTTAAGTGGGGTGTGACTATCCCAAATGACCATGAAGTGTGTTGAGAAGAAGTTTAACGCGGAGTCCATGGAGCTGGCAGCAGATATAGGTGACCAGTCTGTAGCTGCTAGATCCATGTGAAGTGAGGAGAGGTCCAAGGGCCAGAAAGAGCGAATCTGGATGAATTTGGGTGGGGCTTTGGGGCGGTGAACCTTGCGAGTGAAGTACACCATATGGTGGTCACTGAGGGTTTCTGGGAGGGTGCCCAATGCAGTAATTCTATGGGGGTGTGATGTGAGGGCTCAGTCCAGAAGAATATGGTTTAAAGTTTTAAGGTTCAAGCAAGTAAGATCAGAGATTAGTTGGAGAGGTTAAGGGATTTGATGTTATTGTCGAGTTTGGCATTAGAAGGGGAGAGCCAATTTTTATTAAAGTCCCAAAGAATGAGGAGTTCCCCCGGTGGAGGCATGAGAAAAGATAGTGGAAAGAAGTCAGTGATAGTGGAAGGAGTTATGCCAGGGCAGCTATATACACAAAGATGGGGATGGAGATGTTAATGAGGAGAAGTTCATAGGCAGAAGGGGAAGAAATAAAGATAATAGGAACATACTGTAAGGCAGAGGTAAGGTACATGGCCACTCCGCCCGGTATCATGGTCCTGACGGATTAGGGAATAGCCAGGGATGACCACCGCTGAGTCATGAATCTTGTGGGAGAGCCAGGATTTAGAAAGTATTAGTATGTCGGTATTGAGGTTGACCATGAGAGGTTGCACTAAGTCTACTTTAGGAAGAAGACTACAGATGTTAAGATGAGCAAGACTTAGTCCCTTAGAGAGATTTGAGAGAGGGGGGACTGCTGGGCCGGTATTGGTCTCAGCCTCACCGGCAAACAGAAGTAGGACGAAAATAAGAAGTTTAGTTGAAGTGGAGGCGCGTTTGCATAGTAGGTGAGATATGGTAAATGCGAGGATGAGAGCAGGGGAGAGGAGTCGAGGGGTTGCCAGAGGAAGGTTAGAGCGGGAGCAGAGAACAATCAGGAGGCCAGGGTGAGTGAGCGGAATGGGAGATCTTGAGTCTGGGAGGGTGCGGAAATTGTGGGGGAGAAGGAGGGAGTGAAGAATAAGTGGAGAAGAGGGGGGTGAGAAGGCAGTAGAGAGGTAAGGGTGAATGGGGGAGTAATAAAAGAGTGAGGGTTAGCATAATCAAGCAGAAGGGGGGGCAAGAGAAGGAAGAGATTGTAGCTACTTTAGTTATAAAATGGATTTAAAATAAGAAACAGGTCCAGTTTCTAGCCCTGGTTTAGTAACTGGAAGAGACAAGAAGTGGCAGACTGGAGCACTCACTAAATGGCAGTGCTAATGGGTAGGTAGTAGAAGAATAACAATTTAGGCTGAGGTCAGATAATAGTTTAGGAGCCTCATGTTAGTGTGTCAGCACAGAGGTTGGTTGATGCAGGGCAGGTTGGTGGGAAGGGGTGTAATTAGTGCGTAGGAGCAGATCGGGGACCAAGGAGTTATTGGTCTTAAACATTGTTAAAAAGTGCAGATTAGGTTAAATTTGGTAGTATTGAAAAAGGGATGCAGGGCAGAAGTGTAGCAGGTGTTGTTTAGAGGGGAATGTATAGCAGGGATAAAAGGTACAGAAGGCAACATGAAATGGTAGCTGCTATGATAGAGTAGTGGTTAAGGTTGTTGCCTCCAGTGTACAAGGTCAACGGTTCGAATCCTGGGGTGGGTTGCCTAATGAAATTGGGGCAGTAAGGCCGCAGGACTGACCTGGAACAGGCTATCAAGAAGGTGAGAGGTGCAAGATAGGGGAGATTGGGAGACTGTAGTAGTGACTCCTAGTGGTCACTCAGTATAAACTGCAACTGGAAAAGTAGAGATAGAATTTGCAGTACTTAGGCATGTGACAGGTAACTTGACCTATGAATCAGGGGAGGGCTGCATAGCAGCAGTGGCCTAGCACAGGTGCACTCTGTACCTGTGCTGCAGCTACAAGCAGGCCCTGATTCTTGCTGCTTGGATGTGTTGAAACATATGCACACATGCACAGAACAACAAGGACTACTACGCAGTAACAAGTGTGGGCACAGGGTAAAGTGCAGTTACAGTACAATACGGCACACCTATGCAAGTGCATATCGAGTGATGTTAATGATGACATCACATGCTGAGCATAGAGGAGGGGGCTTCAGGATAAACAAGAAGGGGATGGGAGCCAGGGGATGGGATGGGATGGGAGCCAGGCACTATGGAAAAACTGTAGTTTTGAATGAAATGTCACCAAAAACAATGCGGCACTATTGTATTCTATGGCATGATGCACATTCTACGGAAAATTCAGCAGCTGTGGATTTGTAGAATTCCAGGGGCCTTGATAGTAGTGTGCTGGTAGACAAGTACAGCATATAATAGTGTGCCAAAAGGCATCCATACCAGACAATTTTAAATTTTCCATGGAGTAGATAGTGCAGTTTTATTCAGAGCAAACTCTAGCCTCACCGCCATTTAACTACACCTAATAACACAGTATTTATTATGTGCAGCAGTAAGCACAGAAATTATAGCCTTCTGACTGAGATGGTACTTTGTTTAACCTTCGCTATCAAGCATTTTCTATTTATAATTGCTACACTCATCATATTTATGCTGCAAATAAGTTCTCCCAAAACTGTTTTTTTTGTGGTGTGTGTGTGTGTGTGTTGGCTGCTATAGGCAATCAGTTGATATGGACTTGCTCCCCTGCCAGCGGGGACAGATTATACATTGTTGTATATATGTAAAGAACCACATTTTCTTAAAAAATCCATTCTAATGTTGGTATGGGTTTTAGAAGACATTCTGAAGCAAGGAATCATTGCTGATTTCTTTGGAGTGATAGCACCTAAACAAAATGACCTTTTGTCTAATGGCAAGATTTTTTCTTGTTTAATTTTCAGTCTTTGGTAACCGGGTAAGGCCCACTAGGCACAAGTACTTGTTTTCAGGGGTGACCTTGGAGCACTGAGGAAGGTCAATGACTTGCTCAGGGTCACACAGTATGCAAGTGGAGGTTGCGGCAATCAAACCCAGGCCTGCTGGTAGATGCACCAGGCTCATTCACAGCTCATTGCTCTAACCTCTAGGCTATGCTGCCAGCCCCATTTGCATTAGCAACACAAGAGCATTAAAGATGACAAAGACCCAGAGCTACACTTTATTTAGCCTTCGGCACAAAGCAAAAAAAAAATAACAGAGAGTCACGCCTTGTAAAGGGTGGAATACCAGGAAAACTCAGGACGTTTCCTTAGCAAAGGGGCAACCCATGAAACCAGGGCTTCACTAGCAAAGTTTACTACATGAAGCGTAGCAACAGCCTGTACAGAAAACAAATAAAACAGTCCCTTTCCCCCATCCTCATAGAATCCTATCTTTACCCTCCCCCCATGGTCTAGTATTAATAAAAAGTTCACACCCCCATCGCAACACTCCAGAGCACCCAGCCCTCCCCACTTGCTACAAATAAATCTGATCGCGCTCTCATTCATTCAGAAGGTACCTGGCAAAGCCCTTGTATGGAGTGCAGCACCAGTCACTGTCCCTGGAAGTCAGCACTCATGGGGGAGAGGAAGGACTTGGGAGCTAACTATGCTGGAAGAGGGGGGTTCACCACTATGACTTTGTGGGATGGGGGGAATGTGGGTGCTAAGTGGGCTAGGAAAAGGAGTAATTTCTTTCAATCTTGGGACCATGATGGGGGAGGGTGGGAAATTGGGTGCTATGAAGGTGGGAGGAAAGGTTACATTTTCTACTGGTACAGTAAATGTAGGGCCCACAGTCCACTGGAGGTTTGACAGTGGGCCCTACATTCAAATTAAAGTAAAACTTTGCTGGCGATGGCGCTTTTGCTGCAGATCCACCCCAGCTTCCTGATCTAAAAAATGGCAAAGAAAGTTATATCGTGGAGTAATCTGTCCTATGCCAGCTGATTCTCATGTTTTCTTGCAGGCGCATGTATTTATTTATTGCGAACTGGTACATGGAAATGACACACTGAGCCAAGACTCATTTCTCGGTGCAACGGAGGAAAGAGGCATCGGAAAGCGAAACATTCTGAGATATTGTACAGCCAGAATATCAATAGCATTGTACTGGCAGTAAGAAAAGCTAAGTTGCAATAGATATAGTCATGGATAAGGATCTACAGATAGATATACAGACATTACAGAGAACAAGTGCAGTAAACATTTGAACAGGCAAATGGACAAACCCATGTAAAATATACAGAGGGGAATTATTAGACAGAGGCACAGGGACAGGAGGCTCACCTGCCTGACAGGTAACTAGTGTACAAGTTTATTAGTCAGAGCATGACATCAAAAGCTAATAGTCCATCAGTGTTTTGAAGTGCAGGAACCCTTCATTAGGATACACAGGTTCACTGCGATGTACTCTTTGCTTATATAATGTGTATAGGGGATATACAAGGGGCCGACTCAAACTCTGCAGTTTATCATCACTTGTGAGTGGACAGGCTCTGCCTCTCTTGAGTTATGGTCTTGCCTCCTCACCTTTCAAGATAACTTGCATATGTTGAGTCAGCCCATTGCGTATCCTCTATATATGACATATTATATATATATCAATAATCTTTGCTTTCACCTTATAGTACTTGTTTATCGTTGTCCATACATTTCTTGCTAAACTGTGAACTCTTGGGTCCTGCCGGAAAATAGACAACATCTTGCCCATTGCAATTTTCTGGTCAACAAAAACTAAATACAGTGCACCCTCTATTATCTTTCCACTTTGGTACAAGACAGAAGTTGGTGGATAATCGAGGGTTGTGGATAATCGAGGGTTGTGGATAATCGAGGGTTGTGGATAATCGAGGGTTGTGAATAATGGGGAGCAATGGCAAAATGAGAAATTGGTATAAGACAAAAGTGGGCGGATAATAGAGGGTGGCGGATAGTAGGGAGGCAGATAATAGAGGGAGCACTGTACATAACATACATACCGTAGAGGCATTGAACCAATGCTTGGGATGATTATCGACAAAGACCTGACTTTGCCCCCATCGTAGGGGCTCTCTTGAGATAAACTGTTTAAAATGTGACTACTCTGAGCACATCCCTCAGAGTGTAGCAGGTGAGAATAATACCGGGAATCCTACTGAGTCATGTATGATGCATTGCATGACTTGTCCATTTTCTGAAAATTCATTATGTATGAGGCAAGCACTGGCTTGGGAACTGGCAGATCACAGGTTCAAACCTTGCAAGAGCCCAACACTGACCCTGGGCAAGTCACTTCACCTCCCAGTGCTCCAGTCCACCCAGCTGTAGAGATGGGTAGAAGGAAGGCTCCTCTGGAATGAGATGTTGCATCACAGCTGGGTTAAACATCTGCAGCAGTGTGATCTCATTGCTAGAGCACTACCTTGGAAACCAGTAGACCCAGGTTAAAATCTCACCACAGCCACTTACTCATTGTGTGACATTGAGTAAGTCATTTAACATTTAAGTACTTCAGTTCACTCGGCTATAAACTGGAGTAAAAATAAGACCCCACTGAAGCCCTGATATCACATCTCTGTTGGGTAATCCTGGGCAAATTCATAAAACAAAACACCTCACAAAATTGTATTTTTTAAACTTGCATTTTATCGCTTGTGTGTACTTTTTTTTTTAAACAATTCATTTACCCAGGACCCAGTGGGATCTTATTTTTACTTAAGTTTACAGCTGAGTATACGGGAGTACTGATAGGTTAAGTGACTTGCTCAGTATCACACAGTGAGTTAACTGGTTCTGTTGGGATTCAAACCTGGGACTCCTGTTTCCCTAGCCAGTGTTATAGTAACTAGACCACACTGCTGCATGGGCAAATAAATATGTTTAAAACCTACAAACTCCCTCATTTGGGATGATTTAAAAAAAAATCTGTATAATTTTTTTTACACAGGACAGCAGATCTAAAAGTACTGAGGGTGTTCAAGGTAAGTGTATGATTCATTACACTAAAAGAAATGATCTAATTAAAAAAGTTCCACAGATTGCTGACTCGGTGCAGTAGTTGAAGTATTCATTACACTGCAGTTATGGAATTAGGTTGATGGATTGAGCTTGTGTTCCTGTTTCACTGCGTTTACTAGAAGAACAGATCACCATACTGTAAAGTATGCACCAGGACTGGGGACTGCAGTCCCATAATAACCTTCTTTAGAAAAGTGCTGAATGGAACTCGTTGGTTCTTTTGAGAACTTGCAAGCCAGGTTTGTTTCTAGGATTGTGGTTTACAGACGAATACGCAAAGAGTCAGTGTGATTTAAATGCGACTGTTTGTCAGGTGGCTTGCAGAGACATTGCATTATTGATGCTTGTTCAATACATAGTTACAATAATGCTTCTCCTAGCATTCAATTACCCGTCCATAGGTACTTGTGGTTAATGAACCCGTGAAAGTTGGTGCACTTGAACATCTGTGTACACTATCAATGTTGGTCCAATAACAAATATCCTGCTAGCATTGTAATATGTAAGATTAATCCTCCAGGTTGGGGCCTCTACCGTGATTAATGCCCGGTGGGTATTGTCACAGGCTGAGTGCTTCAACCACTTCACCGGCATTAATCCACCGATAGAGCCCGACTCTGAGGGATTAATGCGCTTGTAACATGGGCTAGTACTCTGTAATTGTTGCACTGCGTTGGAAATCTCCCGTGATAATATTCGTACAGTTCGCATCTGAACTGCAATCATTTGGAATACGTCTTTTGGTTTGAACAAGAGGCTTTATTAACATAGTAGTGATTTTTTTCACTAACACAATGTGATTTGTTGTCACTGTGCACTCAGTCATTACTGTGCTAATTGTGTTTACATTGATAACTATGCATACAACTGTTTACAAAGGTGCATTACGTTCCATGCGCTGCCGGTATTCTTCTTTGCCTATGATCGCACTGTTGCTGATTTGCATACTCTGCTTGCTGCTGTGCGGAACTCATGTTGCTTACTTCTGCCTGCTGTGCTATTCACTACTGCCTATGTCGGCGGGGTCATTCACTTGCTGTTCTCCTCCATGATAACAAAGAGTTATAGGGCCGTTGATTGTCAAATTGTTGAGCTGAAACTGATTGCTCCGGCTATGGCGCGCTGGGTGGGTGGCTGGGACAGAACACTATTTTATGTTCTGCTGAGGCGCTTACTGTGCTGCTTGTATGTGTGTAATGATTCGGGATTTTCGAGTGCCGTTTAGCACTTCTGTAGTGGCCAGTATTGGAAGTGCTACAGCGGGCTCTACTGCTGGATTAATACCCACTACGTTTTCGTCACCTGATGCCTTTCCACCACTCTCTGTTCTCCATTTCACTCTATTGTTCAGTACCATGTCACAAAGCAATTTAAGGTCAGAATAGACACTAGGTCCATAATGTCTTCCCTATTGCTTCATAAAAAGAAGAATCAGCATTTATGTAGCACATTTCATACACATTGTATCACAAAGAGCTTTACTAACATTGCTAGACTGGTAGCGAAGTGAATGAACATGTAGCAGCAGCCATTTCACACATCAACACCCACACACAGCCTTGGACAGTTGCACAAAGCAGTTTTACGGGACAAGAGAATGTTGACCGAGACACCAGGGAAAGTCCCTAACTTTTGTAAAAAAAAAAGTACCTTGGGGTTTTTTAGTTCCACCTGGATGACACCAAAGATGGGTAGAAGGGACCTCAGTTTAACATCTCATCTGAAGGACAGCACAGCCTGACAGTACATCACTTGGGTGGTGGCATTTCAGTATGAGCCCAATTCCAGTGTGGGACTAGAACCCATGACCTTCTGGCCCAGAGGTGGATGTGCCACCAACTGAGCCACGCTGACACCTAACAGCAAGGACTATTTGCTCTGTGAACATGTACTCATTTATAAGGATACTCCACCTCACCCTACTACAGCGGTACCCTGTGATTCCCACGGTAAGCAGAAATTTGCCTAGGCTTATCATGAAGGTTCATACTTTCTTCATGTCCACTGTCTCAGCTGTCAGGCTGGTACAAAGGATTATCCACTAAGAGAAAACATGCCTCTTAACATTACCATTGTATTTACCACCTCTAAACTTCAGGACAATCAAGCAAGTCTAATCGTCATTATCTCTCGAAACCACCGCCTGATTTATTTTACATGTCTTGTACATTTTGTGCACATAGGAACATAGGAGGTGAAGTCTGAGCAGCTTCATTAACAATTACTATATAACAGCAGCATCAAGCGAGGATGGGACAGGCAAATGGGATTAGTTTAAAAATAGAGGGGGGGGGGTGCAGAAACAAAGGGGAGGGATGGCCAATTGGGATAGTGTAGAGTAGTTAGGTAAGGTGGGCAGACTGGATGGGCCGATGGTCCTTTTCCTTCTGTCATTGTCTATGTATCCAGGTATTTTTATGCCTCCTTCCTCCTAATGAGCTACTAGTCCACCTTAAAATTGTTCCTCATGTTCTGTTTGTTTCCATCCTCCTAAACCAACTTCTAGTCCACCTTAAAACTTTTTCCGCATATTTCCTTGGTCTCCAGTTTCCTAATACAGTACCATGTGGTAGGTGTCTAACTTAGTTTATGTTTCATCACCTTTAACTATGCATCAAAGCAATTGCACTGCTGTTTGTGCAAGCAGAAATAAATATTAAATAGTGTATTCGATTAGTCACAGCTTGACAGCTAGAACATGGAGTGTTGTAATGAGAAAACATGAGCGCCTGATCCACACTGATTATATAGGAAAGAAGACATAAGTGGTGAATGTCTTGAACAGACTTCCAGAGCAGGCAGTATTAACCTATACTGTACCTACCATTAAACTTAAACTTGATAGGTCCTTGGAAAAAAATGTCATGACAGGATAGTCTCACGGGGCTGGTGAGAGAAAGAACCTGATGATCCCCCCCATGGCCCAGCCACACTGCTAGTGACCTGGGTTGAGAAATGAACCCTGGATTTGGTTTGAGAGGCAGGCTAGGGCCAAGACACCTGCCACTCAGCAATGCATCTTGGCTAGGGGGGGTGGCAGTGGGCTGTCCCACGCAGCGACCTCTGTGGCTGAGCCAGGAAGCTTGCTCATAATGCAGGAGAATCTGTGCATCTGTGCGTATGCGTGTGTGTGTATATATACGTGTCTGTCCAATAAAGGCATTGCTCATGCCAGGCATACCAGGGAAGGAGGATGGGGAAAAAAATGGAAAAAAGCCCATCCAAGAAGAAAAAAATCCATACACTGCACATCTACAGTTCAGATTTCCGAGTCCAAATGCCAACAGCAAAAAAGAGAGAAGTCTGTACTCAAGAACTAAAAATACACTTTGATATATGAATAAGTAAATATACACAGTACAGACAATGCAAACTTTCCTATACCCCACTACCCATGCGTATTCGGAGTGCTCCTTCTTCAACCCAGAGAGCCATCTAAGGTCCTATGCAGGTGATGAAGGGGCCATGGATGTCTCAAAAGCTTCTGTAAAAATTCTTTGTTAGTCTAATAATAGGTATCACCACAAAATAAAGTTTATAAACTAGGTAGCGACAATCCTGCATCCTGATTGGCTACAAGCAGTGCATTATAGTAGTTTATAAAATGGGCACCTAAAATAAAAGAACTCTGGTTGGTTGAGACCCATCATGTGACCACACAGTGATGTAGCTCACTGCACAATCATCTGGTACTTAGCCTTATCATAAATCTCTACACCACTGCCAGATTTTTAAAAAGTTTGGTAGCCATTTTTTTCTCGCGAAGCAGTCACTGTACTTTTGTACCCAGAACCCAAATATGTAATGCATGGTCTCCGTTCCTATCAACCAAAACAAAACTAAACACAGTAAACATGCTTTGAATAGAGGAAATGCCTTTTTTCTTGTAAATTTGTTATCCGCTGCAGTTCTCTTCATTTTTCAAAGTGGCGTTTGGACCACATTTTGCCTCGCACTCACACTTGCTCTTTGAAGTGTATGCTTTGCACTGCCAGTTCTCCTGCTGCAATTTGACATAGAGATAAAAAAAAAGATCCCATTCTAATGCCAACCAAGAGGCAGACTCATGCCATGCAGCTCACTCAGTACAAAAATAGCATCAGTGGCACCCAGCGTCATGGCACATCGATGCACACCATATCGGGACTTTGTGGGATGTGGGTACCCATGTCCTTTATGCACATTCTGCCTGTTGGGATGCACATGCATTCATGCCATGTGTCCCAGAGACGCTCACAATACAAGTCCAGAGGAACTTGGTAATGACAATATGCAACCAGTTATGGTGCGAATTTCTTTATTACAACAAACAACATAAGAAAAATGTATGACAAGATTGTCTTTGATGTTAATCCTGAAAAAGAACCCTGAAAAAGAAAAATAAGCAAGTAAATAAGCACACTTGTATTTTTAATGAACATTCAGACTTGTGTTCATTTTAATGGGGACCCTCAGAAAAACCCAGTGGGATCACCAAACGTTACCTGAGGACCTCCATTTTTTTTTCTTGCAAGCCCACGATCCTCAGATTAAAAATCCTACTGAGAGCCCTACATGTACACAGAGTGACTACATACAGTATCACTACGTAATACTGAGGCTTACAACTACCCTGTCCGACACCCACCACTCCGGAGCCCAACACCTGACGTACTTACCCTCAGTTAACATCCCAACGACAGATAGTCTGACAGTGGAGCTTGCCAGGGCCTCAAGAGTTTGATGTAATATCGGGGCGAAGAAACTCCCATGACGGGAGGTGTTGGGGGGCGTAACCCGTGGCAGACCACAAACCCGGCCTGAGTTCACCATCAGGCTTTCTGTCATTGGGATGTTACTGCATTGGGTAAGTGCCACATTTCGATGTCGGTCTCAGGCTGGTGGGTATTGGGGATTGTAAGTTTCAGTATTATGTACTAGATCCCTTCATACACCCAGGCAGTTCTCAGTCCCATCCATCCGCCAAGACAGGAAGCTACCAGCCATAATGTTACAGATGGAAGGAAATTTTAATTTTGCTCAGCTCACTATCCAGCTGTCCACCCCTTAATTTACAAGTTAATGAAGCAAAAATTTAGGATATGCGGGATGCATACTTGCATACCTGCTGGGGCCTTGTTCACGGTTACCCAGTGTGTATTTGGCTCTCATGGGGATTGAACCTAAGATTGCTTGATACTTTTCATATCTGCTGGGATGGAACTTTTTGGGCAATTGACTCCTGAGACCCCGGCCCCTTGTGTGGGCTCCCACTAGGGGTCCATTTTGTCTTCCCTTCCTGCTGCCCAGCCTTGAGACTGGGGAGGATATGAAGAGGCACAGCTGCAAATGACAAAGTGCTTGCCAGACCTGGGGACAATCGAAGCACAGGAGAAAATGCAAAATTGAGTGTTTTTGCTGGGCAGGGGGACCCAAACCAGTTAAGTGCAAAAGACCATGTCCGTGCCTGGGACTCATAGCAGTGTACCACATACAGCCACAAAGGAGAAAGTCTGTGCTGGGCCCAGGGGACACAGTACGGCAATGAAAATTAAAGTTTCTGCCAGTCCTGGGATGTGAAAGTCCCTTCTGGGCTCAGGGGACATGAAGGAGTATACAGCCATGTTAGGCAACGTCTCTGCCGGGCCTGAAGGGCATGGAGCAGCAGTGCCACAGAAGTGGAACTCCCTGCTGGGCCAGGGGGACATGCAGCAGAAAAGCCACATGCAAAAAAAGAGTTCCTGCTGGGCTCCAGGGACTCGGAGCAGCAGAGTTATAAAAATCAAAGTCTCTGCCAGGTCTGGGGGACATGGGATGGAAAAGCCACCAAGCTGAAGGTCCCACCAAGCTTGGAGGCAGATAGAGGTGCACAACCACACTACAGTCCTCTCCAGGCCTAGGGGAAGCCCCTGCTGAACTAGGAGACAAGGAACAGTACAGAGTGGTGGTCTTTCTTGACAATTTTGGGGGTAGTTTTGTTTCTAGGCTGCAGCAATTGGAGGACTGGGGAGGAGGGATTAACTTAGCTTGGAAGAATTGCAGGCATCGAGCTATCCTGCCACGCACTGTTCCTGTACTAAACTGAAAGTCTCCCCCTTCTCCGAGGCAGTCTGCTGGAGTACACACAAGTGATCCTTAGACACAACAGAATGACACCACCCTGGGACCTGCTGACAGGCATAGTGGATAGCAAACAAGTGTGGTTTTGTAATGTTCCATTTCTGTTTTACAGATAGGTCTGGGTTGATTAGTTCCACTCAGTTCCTCTCTTTTTTTTTGGCAAAACTCAGAGTGATTACATATGATAGGCTGCAGTGCCGCAGCCCTACAAATGAACCTTCCTTTGACTCAGATTGGGAAATATGAATGCTGTGTTTGGCAGTATATTGCTAAAGCTACTGTGCATACATCATTGTGAGGACTGCACATTTATTGGGTCATTAACAATCCATGGATTCAACAGAAAAAAAAGGTTGTGCAATAAATTAAAACATTTTTTGGAGAGATTTGGTTCTCAAGGAAAAAAAGAAATAAAAATCAATGTTTACTACTGTAAGCATTGGCAATTGGTGTTAGCATGACTATTATTCCTGCTCTTAGCGATAGATTTACAGTAGCAAGAAGTAGAAACCCTGCCTCTGTTTTTCCCTTTATTTTAAGTTTATGATGTCTCTCCATCGTCTCAGTTTGAAAGTTATTATTGCACTATTTTCTGCAGATTCATTAATCGAATTGTTGACAGCTAGCCAAGAAATAGACCCAAGGACACAGAAATCCTTTAGATTGATTGATTGGCTAAATGAATGTAGTTAAAGGAGAAAAAAACAGGTCCATTTGGAGTTACCTGCTGTGTAAAAGGGGAGGGGGTGTCAAAGGTTAATTTTACTGGGTGATTAAAAATTTGAAGAATAAAGTTACTCAGAGACTGTTTTTTTCTAGCCAGTAGATGACCTGCTCATTAAAACCCTGCCCATGTTATAGCACTGATCATGGAACATAAACAACATGTCATTCAGACACCTGAACAGGCACCTACTGGAACACCTCCAGAGAGATCTGCATGCCAGATGTGAGGGCATGGCTCGGCTAAAGGAAATGGGTTAAGGGCAGGCTCACACTGCAGGCAGTTGTAGGTTACAGAGCCTGATTTGTGGGAGGATGCCGATATCACAGCAGGGAATGGAGCCCATAGGCTGCAGAAGCCCTTTGTGCCCATAGTTAAAGAGTGCAAGGAGCCAAGCAGTGGGCCATAAGCCCATATTATTTATAGGGTAGGCAGCCTTTGTTGTTTGGGGAGTGGAGAGACCTTATTGTACATGGGTATGCCGAGCCCATGTTGTATGTTTGCGTGGAGCCCATGTGCATGGGGTATTGCGCCCTTATTGTGCATGGGGCATGGAGCCCTTGTTGTGTATGGGGCATGGAGCCTTTGTTGTGTAGGACATAGAGCCATTGTTGTGCATGGGGCTTGGAGCCCTTGTTGTGCATGGGGCATGGAGTCCTTGTGTGTGGGGCATGGAGCCTTTGTTGTGTGGGACATAGAGCCATTGTTGTGCATGAGGCTTGGAGCCCTTGTTGTGCATGGGGCATGGAGTCCTTGTGTGTGGGGCATGGAGCCCCATGTTGTGCATGGGGCATGGAGCCCCTGTGTGTGGGGCATGGAGCCCTTGTGCATGGGGTATGGAGCCCTTGTGTGTGGGACATGGAGCCATTATTGTAGGTGGGGCATGGAGCCATTGTTGTGCATGGGGCATGGAGCCATTGTTGGGCTTGGGGCATGACGCCCTTGTGTGTGGGACATGGAGCCATTATTGTAGGTGGGGCATGGAGCCATTGTGCATGGGGTATGGAGCCCTTGTGTGTGGGACATGGAGCCATTATTGTAGGTGGGGCATGGAGCCATTGTTGTGCATGGGGCATGGAGCCCTTGTGTGTGGGGCATGGAGCCATTGTTGTGCAGGGGGCATGGAGCCCTTGTGTGTGGGGAATGGAGCCCTTGTGTGTGGGACATGGAGCCATTATTGTAGGTGGGGCATGGAGCCATTGCTGTGCATGGGGCATGGAGCCCTTGTGTGTGGGGCAATGAGCCATTGTTGTGCATGGGGCATGGAGCCCTTGTGTGTGGGGCACAGAACCACTGCGTATGGGACATGGGGCCCTTTCTGATGCATGGGACTTGGAGTCCCTTGTGTGGGATGGAGCCTCATGCCACGTATGTGCTGTGGAGTCATTGCTAGGCATGAGGTATGGAGCCCTGTTCAAAAGGGAACAATGCCATTCATCATTGGGGCATGGAGCCCTTGTTATTTGAAGGGCATGGAGCCCCCTAGGTAATGCCCTCAATAGAGTCCAGTGGCAAGGCAGAAATGAGAATGGCAGCAGCGCCAGCAGGACACAAGCAGTTGTCTAAAAGAGGCCGGCTGGAGGGAGGCGACACCATGCATGGGAATCCTCAGGAGAAGCAACAACAGCATGAAAGGCCAGCGGTGGGTAGCAGCATGGGAACAGGATGTTAGAAAGAAACCGAGTCAGGAGCAGCCCATGTCAGGAAGGCATTGCAGGAAGCTGGTAAAAGGACCAGGAGTACAGGAGGCAGCAGTCGAGCTGCAACCTGAATAGGAGTGGAGTATGAACAAAGGATCCCAGCATAGCAGCAGTAGCCACGGACATGAAAACCACAACAACCACACCTGCAACAGTCACGGCAGGAGGCACCAGTGGGGAAGTGGAAACTGGAGCAAGGGTGTGAGACCAGGAGAGCAAGAGCAGGCAGAAGAACAGATGGCACAATCGAGCACAGTGGAAGGCAGAAGCAAGTGAAACAAACTAATCTGGAGCAACAAGAAGAAGCGGGAGCAGGGCATATAACGATACAACTGGAGGTAAGGAGCACAATGCAGCAAGCTGGCTGCAACAAAGACATTGGAGCATCCCAAGTACTATGTACTGCACCAGCACTTTAAAAAGCACTTGATGGGGGGCAGAATGCTGGTTGTTCACTGCCCTACCATGCCACAAGCTTAGCCTGCGGTTCTTATATTTTTCAAAGTGGTCCCCTCTGCCATTGGAAACTCTAAAATATTTATTTCTGCAGTTTTTTTTTCACTGGAAAGCACACCCAATTTGCAACATCGCAACATCTCATTTTCAGTGGGGTCCTGCTTCCATCCTCTTTTACAGTGGGAAGGGACTGAAGCACAGGAAGGTCAAGAAGGCTGCTCAGGGTCACACAGTGAGCCATTGACTGTGGTGGGATTTGAACCCAGGCCACCTGTTTAGAAGTTTAGTGCTATAGTGGGGCCTCCCTTGTTTAAATCTTTTCATCTCATATTGTGATGTGGATCAACCTTGCATGGCATTATAAGATAATATGATTTTTCACGCACTGCCTCTTCATTCACTGGGTACAGCTGGAATCTTCTCCTAGCTAATTTCAGACGGGGTTGCCAGCTCTGTGTACTCATCAGCTTCAAAGCCTGGCTTTGCAGGATTTAAAATTAATTAGCACTGAGCCAGCTGCCATGTTCAAGATTAAAAACCAAAAAGAAACAAAGTATTTTGACTTTTGAGAGGCTCTGTGGGATGCTTTCATGCCATGAAAGGGTTGAGTGTTTTAAAGGTTGAGAAAATTGATTAAACTGTGTTCTTTATTATTTGTCGGCACCTAGACACTGTCACAAAGTGTGATTCAGTGTTGTGGCTGCACTGTGGCTTGGCAGCACACCTCCATGGCTGCTTTCTCTTCTGTCAGACCGGCTGACATGGTCAGAGAGGATGATCAGACCTGCAGACCTATGCAGTCCCTGCACCTGACTGCCGGGTTCCTTAGGGGATGAAATTCCATGCCCTTGGGCTACCTGCAGATGTTTTGGGGGTGTTGGCAGCATCGTGGAAGGAGTCAACTCCCAAAATGTACACTTGCAAGTGTACAGTGTTTTATGTTGGTGGGAGAAGCAAGGATTATTGCCCCTCTCCAGCTGTGTGTTGCCCGTACCCGATACCATCTGGTCCCTGTCTCAAGCAGAGTTGATAGCCACATCCTTCAGGGTACACCTGGCCACCATGTTGACATATCATGCCATGGCAGGGTTGACGACACTGGATCAGGATATAATGGTCAGCTGTTTCTTTAAAGGCCTGGACTGCCTGTCCCCTCTAATGTGAGAATCACCTCCACCGTGAGGCTTACTACTGACACTGTCACGGCTAATGAGTAACCCATCGGAACCTATGGACAAAATCTGAACTCTCACATTTCTCATGGAAAACTGTGTTTCTGGTAGGGGTGTGTGAGTAACGAACAGTATTTCCTGAACAACCCAAACAGTGCACTATTCCTTTGTACCTCCCCAACAGATACACGAATGATGAAGCCGAATACCGAATTTCCAAATATTTTGGGCCCTGAATATGAATATTTGACTGAATATTCAAAATAGATATTTGCCTGCCTTTAGTTTTTTGGTCACAGTCACACATTGGCCGGACAGCTACGTGAGCTCCAGCCATTATAAGTGGAGTCGCCATATCTGTTTTTCTAAAAGGACAAGATTATCCTACGCCCACATGTGAAATTCCTGCCCAGGGCAGTCTCCCTAAAACAGGCACTCATTTGATCGACTTTCTTCCCAAAGCCTCACGCTTTAGAAGCCAAGTGAATGCTCCACATGTTGGATGTTTGCAGTGCTCTGCTCCTCTACTGGGAGCACATGGCAGAATTTTATGGTGAGGCTTTCCAGCTGTCTGTCACATACACTGAAGCTGCCCTAAGCAGACCAGCACTGAAGCAGATGATTACCTAGTGCCTAACCTTCTGCATTGCTCCATGGTATAGATTGACTGTGGAGGAGCCATCCATGGGTTTGAAAGCTCAGTCCACCAGACATACTGCTTCCCCTGCTGCTGCTACCAGGCACCTTCCTATTTCTGGGATATGTAGGGCTGCTACCGGGTCCACTGCGCACACATTCATATCCCATCACAACATCGATGTACTCAGCCATCATAATACTTGTTTGGGTCCTCAGTCCTCCAGTCGCTTTTCACCTCATTTTGGGTGCATGTCTTGCCCACACTTCCTGAGACATGCTAGGAGTATGCCTAAGCTTTTTCAGTGAACTGAATCTAGGTAATTACAAACAGGTTATTTAATTGTAATTATAAAATGGCATGACTCAAACAAGCAATCTGATTTCAGTTACTGCACAGCTCAAATTTTGCTTTCATTTTCCTGCTTCTTTAACTCTTAAAACCATTTTATAAGCACAGTAACAGTTACACACTCCAGGGTGTGTGGTAATGCCATAAATTACCGCACTTCCCAGATGGTTGAAGGCACTTGGCTGTGCCTCATGCCTCACAACCCACCTGGGGCATGCAGTAATTTAGCATTACCGCGCACCCTGTCATGTGTTATTGCTTACCCATCATTCTACTGCTGCTATTCAGTTCACATCCATGTGACCCACCCGACAAGACTTGCTTTAGAGTCCTGTTGCTGCATGCAGATCTGAGCACAAAGGGAGTAAAGCTGGAAGACCATGTGATTGGGTAGTGGGAGGAGTCAAGCTTGACGATTGTTCCAGTAACGGAGCATGCTCAGTGAATGACTGCCTGTAAGTGTAGATATAAACTAAATGCAAGTAGCACCATGGTTTCAAGTTAAGTAACTTCTATTCATACCTCTTGCCTCACAAATTGGGGACAACACGACTTACAAAAATAGGAGGCAAAGACCTAAAATCAGAGACACTTCCTAAAAAGTGGTAATATTTACTTGGAAAGCTGATAGAAAAAGGGGATTAGTGAAAGATGCATTTTCTGAAGAAGAAGTCTATAACTTTAATGTTTGATATTATGTTGTGCTTACAATCCCCACTGTTCAGTCACAAAAAGACACATTTTACGAGGGGCAGAGGAAAATTTTGAGGCAAAAATCAGGGAATGCCCCTGAAAATTAAGGACAGTTGAGATGTACGCCTCTATTTCTGGTGCGTACTGTTGCTGCTATTATCAAGTGGTTTACAGGTAGGCAAAAAGCTAGTTGGCTCAACTGTTTTCAGTGTTGTGGTGTTATCAGGAGATATTTATTTATTTTTTATTTATTTAGTTTTTGTTGACCGGGTAAGTGCACTAGACAAATCCTGCCTATTTTCAGGCACGACCCAGGGGAGGGGGATACAGATGAATGCCAACTGACCTTGAACCAGATTAAGCTGTTGGTGGTATTTTTTTTTAGTGAATGAGGGAAATTTGGCCAGGACACCGGGGAAATTCCTCTACTCTTTTCGATAAGTGCCATGGGATCTTTAACATCCACCTGAACTACCACCAATCCAGGCAGATGGGACCTCGGTTTAACGTCTCATCCGAAAGACAGCACCTCAGAAGTGCAGCACCCCTCTCATGCTGCACTACAGTGTCAGTACTGGGATATTAACCCAAGTGCCAGATGTGGGAACTGAACCCACATCCCTCTGATCTCCCGGCCTCAGAGGCGAGTGTGCTACCTACTGAGCCACTGACACTAAAATATTACCACAGCTTGAACTTGTTCTAAGCTAATCAGGTTTAAGGCAATCTTCCCTCAGGTTCAGGAGTGAGGAAGAGCTTCTGTAAGTATTATAAGTTCCCTTCCCCCACATTTACTAATGCATGTTATTCAAGACATACACTAGCACAAGATTGCTAGAACTTGGAGGTTGGGGGATACAGGAGAGAAGCGGAGGATGGAAAGCAGAATACTGTAAATATTTCTATATAAAAATATGTAAAGCTGATATTAAGACCGGCACCATGAAATCAGACAGCAATGTGAGAAATCCCACTTGAAAATCTTTTGCAATTTAAAATGGAACAGGCAGCATCTGATATAAAATGAGCAAGTGACGGGGACTTAAGGATGTGAAGTACTAACAGTAATGACTAAAAGCTGTTTGCTGAGGTGATGGATATAGCAAGACGAAATCGTAGAACAGTAAGCCAGGATTCCTTTGGCTGGCTCATACATTTTAATAGCAGTCGGCCTTCCTCAGCTTAGGGTCTTCAGAACGATGTACACTCCAAGCAATGAACTTCATAGGCAACCCTCTCATGCTTTATCATATTTATGTCAGGCTGCAAATTACAGATGCCCTGATTCTTGAACTCTGGCCTCTGAAGATTATTGAACCTGATGTGCATTTAAAATATTTAGGTTCATACTTTCTGGTTTTATATATATATATATGTATATAGTTAAGCAACACCTGTGAGTATATCTTCAGGCACCTATCGATGGTATTTTTGCTCCCTCCAGACCTAGAATGAAAATATTGAAATGTTCTCACTCTTGTTCCCCAGGGGCAGAAGTATTCTCACTGTAGGTTGCCATTGGTTGGAGCATAAGTAACCCAATCAGAACACAGCTACTCATTGGCACGCTGGCTGCCACCCTCAACTTTCATTCCCTCGGCAGCCCAGGCAAAGTACTTTCACTTTTTCCCCATTCCTTTAACATTATACATTAAAAATTCTAATTTAAACTACAGATCTGTACTGCCCTGACACTGCTCCTAATTTCCCAGACTGTCTTCCCTATAGTATAGGGAATTGTTCCCTTGGGGGATTTGATCCCCATCTCTCCTGTCCGGGCGGTGAATAGCCTCCCCAGCAGGCGACTGGGCAGTGTCATTTGGCATTGCCCCAGGTCATTTAGTGACCCTTCCCCTCTCTTTTTTAGGGGATTGTTTGTTAAGCTTCATATTTACAATGTTATTAAATTATAGTTCTCAATGTTTTCTCTTTTTTCTTATTTTGGTCTTTTCTATTTCACTCCTTCTCGCATTCTGCTCTGTTTGGGGTGTACAGAATGGGCACTTGAAGAATACGAATTGTAAAGGGAAGATTGTGAAAATGGAATTGGTTTCTTTGAAATATGCAAAATGTCAGAATTAACAATGTGCGCTTGGAATGTGAAGGGCATAAACAATGTCATTAAGTGTTCAAAGATTCTGTCGGAACTCGAAAGAGAAAAATGTGATATAGCTTTTTAACAAGAGACGAGGCTTTCCGCTCAGGAGCATTTACAACTTCCCAGGGCCTGGGTGGGAATGGCCTGCTTAGATAAACATCCACAGGCTAAAAAAGCAGGGGTGGCGACACTCATTTGAAGAGGTCTCCCTTTCCAGGTCCAAAAGGTGCATAGGGCTGGCTCAGGTCACCTGGTGATAGTGTCTGGGATTCATAGCAGACGCCCTATTCACATAGTGGTAGTATTGGCCCCCCACTCCTCCATCAGGAGAATTTTTTCTTAGATCACTGTTTAGCAGAATAGCCAGCCTCCCTCCAGGTCAGATTATGTGTGCGGGGGACTGGAACTGTGTTGAGGATGTGAGCCTGGACAGGAGTTCCACTGGAGGCTCTGGATCCAAAGCTTGTTCCCGCTTACTTGAGAACTTATGTTTAGAGTCTAGCCTGGCTAACCCCTGGAGGCATCAAAACCCCTTAGTTAGGGATGTCACCTTTTTCTCCCCCACATCCAATTCATACTCTAGATTGGATAGATTTTATTCCTAGAGAGGTTTATTACATACATTCTGTGATGTCAGCATCCTTCCTGTCACGGTCTTTGACCATGCCATGGTGTGTGGACGTTTGAGGTGGGATGGTCATCCTTGAGGTGTGGGGTGAAGGTTTGACCCAGGGCTAATTAACAACAAACAATATGTGGAATCCACCAAAAAGGTGATACAGCACTACTTAGTTGAAAATACGGAAGAGAATTCCTCCCCAAAATTCTTGTGGGATGCATTGAAAGCAGTAGTCTGAGGCCACACCATTGCCATTGCTTACGCTTCCCATAAGAACAAACAACATCAGGCCTGGATTCAGGAAGCTTTAGACAAGATTAAAGATCTGGAGTCCGAGCATAAACTGCTGCTCCCCAACCTGGCCCTTACAACTGTCTGTCCTTGACAAGGCCCTCGGGCTGCATACCATCCCCTCCCCATGCCTCCCTCCTAGCTCCTCCTTCCCTCTTTCTCCACCCTACCTCTGGATCTCTGTGCTCTCCCCCCCCCACACCTTCTTACCTCTGTTCCTCATTTCCCCTCCTGTACCCCTTGTTGCTGCTATCGCCTGTTCGTCAAAGATTAATGCTTGTGTACTGTTCTAATACTTATACTGTTCTATTTCTGATGTGGAACCTTGTAAAAGAGCCTTGGCTCAAAGGTACTGTGTCATAGACTTGAATAAATAAATAAACATACAAAGAGCAGGCTTCTGTCTATAGCTTCGCCTGCAGAGCAGAGTTCCTCCACAACTCGCTATGCTGAGGCATGTTGAGAATTCGCTGAGGTATACTGAACAGAAGTATTATGAGAGGGGGGAGAGAGGGGCTGGCAGGTTATTTGCCATGAGCCTTAGGAAACAGGAGGCGGACAGGTATGTCCCCTCGATTCACCCCGATGACCCAAACTCCTCCCCCTGTATCCAACCAGCAGAGATTGTGAGTGAATTCTTAGAATATTATAAAAAGCTGTACTCTGCAGAAAGGAGTCCTAACCGTGATGACAAAGTCCAGAGGTTCTCACAAGAAATCTCATTATCAACCCTGCCATTCCTAACAAGATATACTGGATGTCCCGTTCTCCGAGGAGGAACTGAAGTCAGTTATTAAGTCACTCAAATCTGGCAAGGCCCCTGGCCCAGATGGAATCACGTCCAGATTTTATAAATGTTTTGCAAAGAAGGTGACCCCTCTCCTCGCCCGGATCTGTAATCTGGTGCAGGAGGCTGGAGCTATGCCGGACTCTTGGCAGGGGGGGGGCCCTTATTTCTGTACTGTCTAAGCTGGGAAAGGATCTGACCAAATGTGTAAGTTATAGACCAATCTCCCTTTTAAACTAGGATGGAAAATGTTTGCTAAGGCTCTCAGTGAGTGCCTCCAGAGGGTTATTGCAGACCTGGTCCATGCAGACCAGACGGGCTTCATCCCTGGAAGGCATATCCAGGACAACCTTTGTCTTTTATTGAACATTCTATCTCAGGCTGATGCCTCTTCGGGTAGGATGCTTCTGGCGGTAATGTCCCTCAATGCTGAGAAGGTATTTCACTGCCTGGACTGGAGTTATCTCAATCTCACCCTGGGAGGGTTTGGCTTTGGAGACAAGTTCAGGGGGATGGATTAGTAATATTTATAAGGACCCTCATGCCAGGGTCCAAGTGAATGGGGTCACATCCCCATCATTTGAGATTCATAGGGGCACCAGACAAGGCTGCCCTCTCTCTCCTCTCTTGTTCACCCTGAGTCTGGAGCCTCTGGCAATACTGATTAGACAGACTGTGGTGTTTAGGGGGGTTTGAGTGCAAGACACAGAAGTCAAGGTGTCTTTGTACGCGGATGACACCCTTCTTTATGTCTCTGGTCCGGTTCACTCTATCCTGAAGATTTTTAAACTCCTGTCTGAATTTGGAGAGATATCAGGATACAAGGTGAATCAGGGGAAGATGGAAATACTTCCAGCATGAGTTCCTGCAGGGATGGCCTTTCCGGTACCAAGCTCCACCTTCCTCTTAAGCTGGGTCCTCTCATTTCGACCCTTAGCTGTCTGGATTTCTTACCCCTGAAATGGGACCTGGCTTTCCGCTGTTGGGCGAGATTTGGCCTGTGGACTCATAGATACATAGAAACATAGAATTTGACGGCAGATAAGGACCGCTTGGCCCACCTAGTCTGCCCATTTCCCTACCTAACGGATAAGCTGCAGATTCTAGTTACCCAACAATCTACTTCCTCCTAACCTCCCCACTAGAATTGCCTTATGTCTGTCCCATGCATTCTTGAATTCCCCCACCACAGTTTTTGACTCTATGACCTCAGGAAGGCTGTTCCATGTATCCACAACTCTCTCTGTGAAGAAATACTTCCTCACATTACCTCTGAGCCGTCCCTCTTCTATCTTCAAATTGTTCCCCCTTGTTTTTGCACATCTCTTTTTCTGAAAGATGCTACCCTCTTGGACTTTGTTGATTCCCTTGAGGTATTTGAAAGTTTCTATCATGTCCCCCCTATAATTCCTGAGTGTCCTTGATAAGGCAGTATACCAGTGCCCTCATCTAGGTTCAAACCTCTGACTTTTTTTTTGCTTTTAAAGCCAAGACACATCCAGTGTAGCACCTGAGGACCCTTGGTCAATTTTTCTCTGGAAACATTCTGAAGTCTTTTCAACAATTGGTAGCACAATTTAAACTTCCATCTTTGGATTTATATCACTGCCTGCAACTCAGACATTTCCTCTCTACGGCCGATGTACTTGCCCCAGGGGGACAGGACAACCCACTCCGAGATTGCATTTCTGCACTGATTGGGGCACCAGTGAAAAAGGGCTTGGTGTCTAAATTGGTACAATGCTTGAGTGGGGTGGAAGGGGATCAGTTAACATCAATTAAGGACCATTGGGCGTCAGAGATGGGGATATCCTTGACTGAGGGAGAGTGGGAGGGGGTCTGGAGGGGCATCCATAACACTTTAGCCTGTCCATTTTGGAGAAAATTTAGATGGAGATTAGTGGTCAGATATTTCAGGCCCTCAGTGGTAACCAAACATTATGGGAAAGACTCATCCGACCTCTGTTGGCGGGATTGCTCCTCTACAGGCTCTCACTCACATTTTCTGGGAATGTAAAACAGTAGAGGGATTTTGGGACTTGATACACAAAGAGGTCGAGGGAATTTTTTACTCTCCTCTCTCTCTCCCTCTGCCCAAAACTGGTTATTTGGTCTCCCTCCAGATGCTTTGAGTCATCTTTTCTGTATCCTGATTGCAGCAGCCCTTAAGGCTATCACCATCTGTTGGCTCACTCCAAAGAAACCTGCAGTGGAATCTTGGTATCATATATGTCTTAGAAGTTTAGGTATGGAATGTTTAACTGCCAAATTAAGATTAACCTTGGATACATTTAAGGGAAGGTGGTTACCTTTTTTCCACTATGTGGTGGCCAAGGAACAGAGAGATGTTTTGGAAATTCTAGTGTAATACTCTTGATTGGCAGTCGCATACACTTCAGCATCTCTTCGGTTCCCAATCTGGCCTCTGCACCTACTATGGCTCCCCGGTCTTTGAATTTACATCTTTGCTTAAATTCTCCTTATCTCTTCCTTTTCCTTTCTCTTCTTTTTGGTTTTTCTTTTACTCATTCTTTTTCTGTCTTTAACTTTTTATGTTGGCGTGCTTGCGGAACCAACATCTTGCGCTAGTGCAGCTTTGGAGGCATGGTCACTGTTGGGCGAATGTAGGGCATGCACCAGTAGCCTGCATGCAGGCACCACACCATGCATACGTAATGTGGTGACCACATCTAAGAAAATGCAGATTTCCTTTATAGTCACTGCCCTATCTCCTACCTAAGCAAATTGGATACACTATACCACAGAGCTCTGAGGTTCATAACAGATCTACCATTTAACACTCACCATTGCTCTCTTTATGCTGCAGTCGGATGGACGTCTTCACATCTCAGAAGAAACAGAAATGCTGCAGTATGGACATACAGAGTTTTGACTAAGATGCTTCCAAACTATATATTAGGCTGCTTCGCACAGGTCACAGCTAGTACCTATCCCCTAAGAAGCCACAACTTCATCATGCTCAAAGTGCCTAAAGTCAACACCCGGCATGGGAGATCTGCTATCAGCTATACTCTAGCTATATCATGGAACACGATTCAGAAGACCTTGAAGCTGATCAACCTTGTATCATTAGCATCCTTCAAGCATCTATATCTAAGTCTCTTCCCAGAAAAATGCAATTGCTTCCACAAGTTCTAGTTTATTCGTAGTCCTATCCTTCCCCCTCTCAGGCAGCCATCATAACATGGCAATTCACTTCCCTATAACTTATCTCCACAGATACCTCACCCCCTTGCTATAATCTTCTCCCATTAATTCCAGGCTCTTACCTTAGCCCTTATCACTGCCATACACCTCCCAGTACTAGCCTCAGCCCCTGTTCTAGTCACTCGTACCCTTTCCTACCATGTCACTTATCACAGTCTATGACCACCATCTTTCAGTCATCCAATCACTGTTTCTCTTTGTACACATTGACTTCCCTTGGATCATTGGAATCTTGGGTACCTCATGTTGAATGTGTGTCATGTTTACTGCCAATGCTGATATGTATATACTGGATTGCCTAGTGTGCATTTCATATGTTCCTACCATATCCTGTTATGTTTTAAACAACTTCTGTCCTTGATTACTGTATATAAGTGTTTTAAATATTCCTGTACATGTATCAATTATTAAACCTTGACCTTATCAGGTCCATCTTGCAAATGAGCTGTGCTCAATGATGTTCGCCTGAATAAATAAAGATTGATTGATTGATTGATTGATTGATTGAAGAAAAGGTCCGCTGCAATCCGAGCAAAGCTCGTCAGATGCAGAGGACCTTCCCTTGACATGCTCGCCGACATTATGAACATGGCGGCACAGTGGCCGTCAAACTGCCGACTTCGGGGGTGCCTAACTCCTGTCGGTTTACCCTGCCCCTCTGTATGTGCGATCGGGGAGCCACCGTCAGCATAAAGCACCCTATTTGTTAAATGCTGAGGAGTGCCCAATCCCTCGGGTTCGCCACCCCCGCTTTGTGTGCTGACGGGTGCCCAATCCCGCCGGCATAAATTCCTCCCTCCTCCCTTGTGTTGTGTGCTGATGAGGGTGCCCAATCCCCATCGGCTACAGACCTCAGACAGTTAGGTGGCATACTGGAGCCCACCCCAGTGTGCCAAATCCCTACAAGAAAAACTGTCCCACGATGTTCTATTTTTTTACCTGCAAATGAAAACGGACCATCATAGTCTCCCTGCCCCCACCTGCATCCACCCTCCATGCACCCTGCCTCCCCACCTCCCCACCCCATACTTACCTCCGGAGTCCGACGTGATGATCTTCAGTGGACTGGGAACACGTCTGCACTCTTCAAAGCTGACCGCGAACTGAGGAAATGCCGGTAAGCTGTATAATGGGATAAATAGAGTTTTTTTTTCAACTTTGCTGCATATCTCAGTCGCTTTTGGGAATTCTGGCCCCACATTTTCAACATGGGGTTTTTGGGACCCCTCCTCGTGAATTCTTGCACTGTCATGGCGTTATTCAGTCCCGAAAGGTGATTTCGCAGTCACTGCGTGGAATCACCTTTCGGGACTGAGTAATGAAATTACAGTGCCACTGTTCATGAGAGGGGCTCCCAAAAAGCCTACGTTGCAAATTTGTGGAAAACAAAAAAATGACTGTTTTACGAGCGTGCATTGCGCAGTTGAAATATGCACGTCAGAAGTTACAAATTTGGCAATATTTTCACACCAGATTCTCTACGCTGGCATTTTACCACACCTTCTTGTGAACCATACAGCTGTCATTTTTCACATCCTGGCCGAAATGTGTTTTTGCACTTCCGGCACAGAATAGTATGGTCACTGTGGAAAGTCTGTGTTCGAGACACATTATGAAAATGACAGTGACACTGTTAATTAGCAGATGTTCTAAAATGCCTATGTTGAGAATTTGGGGACGAAAGTCAATAAAATGAGTGTTTTACGAGCGTGCGTTGCGCAGTTTGCACTCACGCTCGTGACTTTGTGAATTTGTAATAGTTTCCCTCCAACTGTTCATCACTGGCATTTTTCCGTGCCTCCTTATGAACAGTACAACTGGCTGAAATGTGTTTTTGCACGTCCGCTACAGAATTGCATGGTCGCTATGCGAAATCAGTTTTCGGGACTGTTTGAGGAAATGACGGTGACATTATTTATTAGCAGAGGTCCTAAAATGCTTATGTTGAAAATTTGGTGCTGAGAGTCAATAAAATGATAGTCGGCCCAGTGGCGCTGAGGGTTGAGGCGCTAGACACCACACCTCGTGTCACGTCAGCGATCCGGGTTCGGGAACAAGCCCAGTATGTCGGGTGTCGGCAGGGGAGAGAGAGAGAGGATCAAGCATCTGGAGGACTGCTCTCCTCGCTCAGGGAGGGATCCGGGGGTAGCCTGGCGGAGCAGCAGCCCCCGGTGGAGGCCAAAGGCACTGGAGCACACAAGGGCTCACAAATAGGGTAGATGCTGGGCGGCTGTCTTCCGGACATGGGTGGGAGCACTCACATCGTGGGCTGTACAGCATTGCATGTTTCAGGCATAACTAAGGAAAAAAAACCCGCCTCGTGGATAGGCAATGGCACCTCCACTCTCCCAACCACACTCCACCGCCGGTTGCACTCCTCTCTTGGGCCGAGCCCAGCCCGGCCCGAATTCTAGATAGAGCGCCCTGGGTGGATAGGGCGGCCCTACCTCGGGGGAGGGCTCAGAGCCGGGGGATAGCTGGGCTGGTGCCAGGAATTAGGAGGCCTCTCGGGCACGGAGGTAAAGTTGGGGGCATTGGAGGATGCCTGAGAGAGTTCCACGAGATGGAGGTATAAACAGAGTTAAAAAAAAAAAAAAGGTCCATAAAATGACTGTGTTGCAAGCGTGCATTGCACAGTTTCCATGCACCCTTGTAACTTCGTAAATCTGCAATATTTTTATGCCACATTTTCACCACTTGCATTTGTGCACACCTCCTTATCAACAGTCTAGCTGCCATTTTTCACAGCCTGCCCAAAATGTGTTTCCGCAGCTGTGTCACACAATGGCATGCTCACCATGGAAAATCACCTTTTGGGACACATTAACAAAATCACAGCGCTATGCGTCTCTAGCTCCGCCACTGCCAATGCCAGCACGACAACATTCGTCATTGACAAATGCTTATTTTTAATGGTATGTTTAGATGATAGAGTCTTTTCTAGGTCCACACAGGGCTCCTTGGTTTCCATTGGCTTAGGAAGATTGGTACCCCTTGAAGGATTTTCTCTCTGTATTTAGACATTGCTGAATGGATTGACATTGGCATAATACCAAACAAATGGAAGGAATGTCATTTACTTTTTATGGAAGCCCTATTGGACTACGGTGGCTATATCCTGTCATTCTGTATATGTGTTTTTCTTTTCTGATATTTGTGGGAAAAGTTCAATAAAGTTCAGTTTCCCCCCAAAAAAAAAAAAGAAATGAGGAAAACAATAAACCCCCAAAACAGTTTTTCCGATCAGCTTCACATCGCGACATCTGTGGCACAGCTACTGTGTGAGACCAGCAGTACTTTCTTCGAGTCCCATACCGCAGGTGGATGCCCATCTGCGGTACAGAAAATGAAGAAAGTAACATTCTCCTCAAACACAGTAGTGCTAGCAGAGATAGCGCTCTCTCTCTCTCTTTCTCTCTTTAAAGTCATTGATCTGAACCAAGTGTGCGCCTCCTGCTCCTGGCAAAATCTATATATAAGCCCAATATAAATAATGAAAAAAACAATGAAAAATAAATGTAATCAAAATACAAGCAAGTAATATTTGGCATTGACAAATACTTGTTGTAATTCAGGTCTCCATCTTCATGACAATCATTTGTGTGTGTGTGTGTGTGTGTGTGTGTGTGTGTGTGTTTCGAAGTCAAAGTACAAGCTTCACCAGTTTCTGTTGCTTTCTTTCAGAATTCATGCAGTGATTTATTCACTGGAGATTCACAAATAACTCACACCTTGACACTGTCCAAACCTGTCTTATAAACACAGTGTATTCTCCTTGGCCTGACACCATAGCTTTTTATCCTGCAAGGCGTGAATTTATTGTTGAAAGACTTAATCTGTGTGGGGGATGACAGGTTGGAGTGTTGCACAGACGTGTGATGTGTGACTCATGGAACACATTGCTTCTGCAACCATTAAAAGGCACCAGAAAATTGGAGGACTTTTGAAAATTAAAGGACTTTTTTGGTCAACTTCGATCCAGAGACAAAATGTCTAAATGAGTTAGGAAGTGTTCGAGTGAAAAAATCTCTATCTAAAAAGATGTCTTCAAAGGCATGAAATAATTTATTTTCATTGGCCAGCCAACCCTGTCGGGTCAAGTTACATTTTGTCCACCTACAGACAATGTTGGAATGACATTTTATGATCTTTGGGAGCTGGGGGTGGGGCATGAGGGCCCTAGCTTTAAACTGAGCCCACTTTCCCATTGTAAGTCAATGGCAGCGATGTGTGAACTACCAGGGCTCAATTCAGAGCTGGGGTGGGGCGAGCCCCCCTGTAATTCCAACACTGCATATAGCCTCCTAACTGATAAAGTAAGCTACACTATAGTCCTTGAAGAGGACTACAGAATGCTTAGGTCAGTGGCTGACTCAGTGTTTGGTCAGTTTAAGGCCCCATCCTGTTGTTTTGCTATGCTTGTCATGTTACTGTGGTACATATTTATTTAGTTTTTTGTGACCGGGTAAGTGCATCAGACAAATGCTTGCCTATTTTCAGGCATGACCCGGGGGAGGAGCATACAGATGATAGCCAACTGACTTTGAACCAGATTAAGCTGCTGGTGGTATTTTTAATGAATGGGGGGGGGTGGAATTTGGCCAGGACACCAGGGAAATTCCCCTACTCTCCAGTAGGGGGAGCCTCTGGTCATGCTACATGCTGGCAAGTCTTCCTGAGTCCATGGAAGAGACGGTTGTGTTTTTGGGGCGGGGAGCCTCTAAATGTTTCTGCCTCGCCTACCCTGCTACCTTATCTTCAGAGCCTATGGATGGTGTGGTTTCCACTGACCTGCTGGCTGCTCCTCCTCACCCGATTCAGGCTTCTTCACAGTCCCTGGCATAGCCTAAGCTATTTTTGCACCCACCTGGTGTGGTCACCAGAGACTAAGTGTTGTCCCGCATTTCATTTCTTCGGCAGGAAAAGGCAAAACAGCTTCAGAAATTGCGGGACTTGGATGCTGCTCTTGACTCCATTTCTGTTCCGTTGGATACCTCTGTTCTGGCTCCGGATCTTGCTGTATCTACTCGACCCTTACTTCTGGCGGACTGTAGCCCGGAAGTACCACGTTTAAGCGCAACCAAGGAAAATGTTTTGCTGGAGGCTGGCAGTAAGGACGGGCCCGTTCCCGTGTGTCTACAGCCTCAGGACTCTTAACACTGATTTGTTACATCCTCTGCCTGTAGGGCGACGTCTCGGGCCAGGACAGTTATCTATGCCTTCTGTTACAGCTTTACCGGAACCGGTTGGTATGACTTCATCTACTCTGCCTCAGCGCCCTTTCAATTGGAGTGATCTTGTTGATTCTGACGTGGGTTCTATTGAGTGGACCCCTGAACGAGCACTTCAGGATGCAGGATGGGTACAGGTGCCTTCTGGATCTTGGACCCCAGATACTCAGGATCGCTCCTTTCAGAAAATGGCAGTGGCTTCCTCCTCTTCAGTGGCCACCGATGCTGCACAAGATCTGAGCTCCAACTTGCTCCGGGGTAATGACTCTGTTTTATCTGTTGTTTCTAACGCATTGTCTCCTCCTGCTGTTTCAGTTGGCCCTACTGATGTGCCTCAGCAATCGGCCACTCCAGAGGCGGTCTCTGCAGTTAAAGACCCTGTGGTAACACTACCTGGTGCACCAGCCCCTAATCCTCTGTTTAAGTTGGCTGACCTCTTTTCGTCTAGGGGCGAACTGGCCCCTAGGCTCAATGCGGTCCGTCTCCTTTACAAAGGGGGTTTGGAGGATCCTCCTACTAGAGTATTTGTTGCTAGGGACCTTTGGAAAAAATTGATGCATTACCTCTCTTCTGAGATTTATGCTCTTATAGGGTTAGGGAATGGGAACTTTGATGTTAGTTTTAAGAATATTTCTAATTTAGATAGGTTCTGGGTTCAACATCATAACCTAAAGAATATGCCTGTTTGGATCCCTTTTCATGCAATTCCCCTCACCAAACCTTTGATCAGAACTATTATGGTTATGTTTAAAAATGAAGGGGTACAGCTGGAGGATATATTGTTTTGGTTGAGGCAACGTTGCAAGATTTTAGGTAAACCTTTCCCGACTTTAGATAGTGAACAAATCTGGGATGGTGGCTGGAAGGTGAAAGTGAAATTGCATTCTACCAATATGAGCCCGGTGCATTTACCCAGTACTTTTTTTCTTGGGAAGGATAGGGGTTCCATTTTTTATAGTGGGCAGCCCAGGTCCTGCTTCATATCTGACTCCAGGTTACACCTTAGTTCTGCTCGTGATACCATGAGATGCAGTCATTGTTTAGATTTTGGTCATGTCTCCTCTGCATGCGTGAATTTATTTAAATGTAATCTGTGTGAACAGATGGGGCATGCCTATGGCCGCTGCCCCTGGGCTGCTCATAACAGGGATGACTGCCCCAATCATGAGGGTCTTACTAAGTTGGCTCAGCACCAACATGCGCTGCAAGTGTCCGCACCTGAGAACAAGCCTGGAAACCCTGACTGATCTGTTCCAACTCCCTCTGCTGCTCAGGTTCCTGACCCCTGCATGACTGTTGACGATGCCCCCACTGAATTAGAACCTGATACCCTATTCTTGACCCCTGCTCCTGCTGTTGATTCCCCTCCTGGGATTGTGGACGCTATGCCCCCACCCTCACCCCCAGGGCCTGAGACCCTTCCCTTTCAGTTAGTTGCTACTAAGAAATGACCCAGACAAGGGCAGAAGGGTTCCCAAAAACTTAGGCAGGTAGAGGTGACTCAGCAGTCTGTGTCTTCCTGTTGGTAGAAAAGGAATCGATATGCGACTCTTCCCTTAGAGGACACAGAAGGGGAGACTGATGATGATGAGACTGACGCCTGTTCTGTGACCTGGAACACTGACACTGAACAGGGTAATGATGGTTCCATTGCCACAAGAACCAGACAAAGGTGTAAACCACCTTGATCTGTTTCTTCGGTTTTCTTTGCTTTCTTTTCCTCCTTCATGCATACTCTCACTTTAAGCACCCTTAATCTTAATAGCATTAAAAGTCCACAAAAGCGAGCAGGTGCTGTGCCTTTTTTTGCATACTTTGAGTAGTGACATTATATGTCTACAAGACTCTCGTCTTAAAACGTTTTTTGATCTCCATCAGACTTCCCAAGACTGGAACCTGGGTCCCTCCTTTTGGTCCACAGGTACTGATACCTGTGATGGGATGGAGGTTCTATTTACCAACCCAGACCTTAAGGTCTCCAGATTAGTCGATATCCACCCTTGTAGAGCCCTTTTATTGGACATCTCCTACTCTGCAGTACGCTTTCGTCTAGTTACAATCTATGCTCCACAAACTAAAGCATTGAGAGTTGCTTTGTTTAAAGAAATACGACCTTTCTTACACACCTCTCGTCTTCTTCTTTGGACTTGTGATTTTAATTGTGGGTTTTCTAAGACTGATAGGGGCCTACAAACTGATAAAATGCTTAGTGACTCTGTTTTTCTGAACACTACTATACTCTCTTCTGGCCTGGTAGGTGTCTATAGAGCCATCCCTCCATCTGGTGGATACGCTTTCTTTAAAGGTCCTCTCTGGACATGTATTGATTTTATTTTTGCATCCTCAAATTTGGAGCTTACTGCTGTGAGTTTGCTGCCTTGTGAATTCTCAGATCATTTAGCCCTTAAGTTGATCTGTATGTGGGATACTGCACCTCGATGCAATAAAAATCAATGGTGGCTGAATGAATCTGTGCTTTTGCAAGCCTCAGTACAAATGGCATGGAGGAGGGAGTTTCAGGCTAGGCTCTCGGTAGTTGAGTGCTATTCTGATATATTGGAATGGTGGGAGGACACCAAGCAGTCCTGGCGCATTTTTTTCAGCATCGAGCACACCTCCTGGTCACTGCTGCTTATTTGCATTATTTGCAGCTTAGACACCAACTCATGCGCCTTATCTCTATGTCTGATGGCTCTCCTTATGATTATGGGGCTCAGATTAAGGTTATTAAGCAACAGGTGACGACCTTACAATATGGCAGGGCTCACACGTTGCAACAAGAACTCTGTTTTGGGACTAACACCCAGAAAGGTTCGTTGGACCCTTTTATGGAATGCAAACGGACGTCGCAGAATAAGGTAGTCACAGCACTGACTGCTTCCTCTGGGCAAATTGTTACTTCCCCCAAGGACTTATTAGGAGTTGTGGATTCCCACATTATGGACCTTTTTGGTACCCCCTCTTCTGAACCAGACATACATGAGATTTTTCAGTCCTTTAAATCTGACCCAAGTCACAGATGCTGATGCAACTCTTCTTGTTGCAGAAGTCTCTCTGGTAGAGGTGGAGTCTGCAATTTCTCAACTCGCGAGCAATATTGCCCCAGGTTCTGATGGCATCAGCACAGGTTTCTACCAAACATTTAAATCAGAGTTGGGCCCGGTCCTAGTCATTCTGTTTAACTACAGTATATATTAAGTTCCACTAAATATTCTGAATCTATGCTGGAGGCAATATTAATTTTGCTTTACAAAAAAGGTGACTGATGGAATATCTGTAATTGGAGGCCCATTAGCATGTTAAATTCGGATTTTAAAATCTTGAGTAAAATCCTGTTGAACAGACTGGCTCTGGTTGCCCCTTATTTGATATGTCCCCTTCAAACTTGTGCTGTTCCAGGTCGCACACAACATGATAATTTGGTTGTTTTGCGGGAATTATTTTTTCAAGGAGCACTTAATCAGGTAACAGGTTATGTTTTGAGTTTAGACCAGGAAAAGGCTTTTGATAGGCTTACTCATCATTTTTTGTTTTCTGCATTGTTGGCCTTTGGTGTCCCTCCTGTTTTTGTTTCTTGGATAAAAGAGAGATATGAATATTCTTTCCTTTGCCCTAATGTAAGTGGGTGGTTTGGCAGAAAGGTTAAAATAAGACGGGGGGTGAAACAAGGTTGCCCTTTAAGCCCACTTCTCTATGTGTTTAGCATAGATATCCTACTGAGGCTTTTGACTGCTAATGTTCATCTAGTTGGTATACAGATTTCCCCACTTCAACCTCCTATTAAGATACTAGCATACACGGATGATCTAGTTTTAACACTGGCTCCTACTTCTTCAGAATAATCTTTAATGTCCACCTTGGAGCACTTTTCTCGTGCTTCTGGCTCGAAGATTAATTTGGATAAGTGTAAGGGGGGTGCTTGGCAGTGCCCCATTGCCCACCAATAACCTATTGGCAGGCATTTTTGTATCTAGTGAGCCCATTTCTATTTTGGGAGTGAAATTTGGTCCTGGGGAGTTGGCAGTACTGAATTGGGAAGAAAAATTAGGCAAGGCCAATAGATTGGTGAATGACTGGAAAGGGCAACAACTTTCTAAAAAGAAAAGGGTTGTTCTTATAAAAACTTTGCTTCTTCCGATTTTTCTTTATTTAGGTTATGTATACCCTCCCCCACAAGCAGTAGCCACTAGATTGCTTAGTCTCTTTTTTTCAATCCTTTTGGGGCTTGCGATTGAACCCGCTTAAACGGGACTTGACTTATCGTTCGATTGCAGAGGGAGGAGTTAACATGGTTAACCCTGTAGCTTTTTACTTTAGTATATTCATTTCTTATAATATTTGCACAACCTTAAAACCGGGTGACAAGCTTTGGAAATCATTAGCACGTGCCTGGCTCTCCCCTTGTTTGACCCCTTGGACACAAAGAAATGTTAGGGCACTGCCACATTTTTTACAGATTCCACAATATGGTAAGGAATTTCTTAAGAATATTGTTAAGTGGGGTATTTCCCCATCTCAGATAGTAATACTGGCTAGGAAGCAAATTTACAACTCCATCTTAGCTTCAGAATGGTAAGATTTTCCGAGTTTTCCAGGCTGTCCTGGGGAGAGGGTCCCTTTTGTACTTCAGCAATTGAGTAACCTGTGGATTCCCTCCTTTGTCTGGGATTGTACATAGCTCAGTAATTATGGTAGAGCTAACAATAAACATAAACAGTTATCTGAGAGATATTGTCCTAGAGACACTTGTTTGCAGATTTTGGAAACCCAGTTACACTTGTTGCTTGAATGTCCATATGCACCGGCCTTCTGGCAACACCTTGCTACCCCTTGGTCTGTCCCTCAGTTTTCTAATCTAACTTATCAAGATTTATTGTATGGTCCTTTTCAAAATGCATTTCCACAATACCATGCTGATACTATTTATTTGTTTCTGGTCGTTGTTCGTTATTTTTTATGGTATGCTCGTTGTCTGTTAGTCATTCAACAAAGATCTATGCAATATATTGAGTCATTATCTAATATTAAGTTTTCTTTACAGCATGTCAAACTCTTGGACTTCCAGTGGTTTTCTTCTGAAAAAGCTCATCATTTATGGCCTCATTGTGATGCCAGGTTTCTCTCTGTTTATTTGCTGACTGTTTATTGAGATTTGTATTTCTCGATTTATGTTTTTTTTTCCCCTTTGTTTTGCCTTGTGTTGAAGTCCACTTTTTCAATAAAATTCCCCTACTCTTTTCGAGAAGTGCCATGGGATCTTTAACATCCACCTGAGCTACCACCAGAACAGGCAGATGGGACCTCGGTTTAACATCTCGTCCAAAAGATGGCACCTCAGAAGTGCAGCATCCCCCTCATGTTGCACTACAGTGTCAGTATTGGGATATTAACTCATGTTCCTGGTGTGGGGATAGAACCCACAGCCTTCTGATCTCCCGGCCTCAGAGGTGAGTGTGCTACCTGCTGAGCCATGAACACTACCTATCCCTCACTTTAGACAGTAATTGCTGCCAGTTCTGGATTCCACTGTCCTGCCAGACAAATGAAGGGGGTGGGATCATGAAATGGCCACTTTTTAATAGAAATGGACACTAGTCTCAGTGTTCAAAGGCCAACCTCCATTCTGTGCCCTGGTGTTAGCGTGGCTCAGTTGGTAGCACATCTGCCTCTTGGCCAGAAGGACTTGGATTCTAGTCCCACACAATATACTATAAACACAGACACTCGAGTACAGTGTGGGTGTGCCGTCCTATGGATGAGCTGTTGCACAGAGGCCTCTTCTGCCCTTCTCTGGTGCTGTCCTGGTGGGTGTCCAGACTGAAGTTAAAGAGACTGAGGCACTTTTCACAAAAGATGGGGATTTTACTCCAGTGTCCTGGCCAACATTCCCCTTCCCTTTGAACTGGTTCTTGCAATTGTCCAAAGCTGGGTCTGGGGGTTGATGTGCAAAATGGCTGACACTACCTGTTTACCGTTACTTCATTACCAGTCTCTCATTACTTGTAAAGTGCTTTGGGATACAGTGCACACTAAAAGCACCATACAAATATTAATTCCACTTCAGCTTTTTTTTATTGCTTAGAAATGTGTCATGGCTCTTTTTCTGTCCTAGTGCTGGTCACAGGGCTGAGGTGCTACTGGGAATCGGATCTTTCCTCCCAGGCTTCCATAGAGGCAGGAAGTAGACTTGTAACACAGGTGCACAACCCCCCACTGTGGATTGTGCCAGTCTTCTACCTTCTTCCATTAGGTAGGCAGCAGGAAGACACAGGCTATCGCAGTGTGGCATCAACACAGGACTTTTTCTTCATTTTTTTTATTGCTCAATATTCAATGCAGTCCTCTGGAATTCATGCACAGGAGAAGCATGCACGGGAGGAGTGCATGTTAGGGAGTTCTCTGATTTGGACCATACCATGCACATCTCCCCGGGGGGGAGAGGGCTACAGGAACCAGCATCTGGGGCTGTAGGCAATGCCACTGACATGTTGCCGCCAATCAGGGTTTTTTGTCCTTTTTAGTTTGGTCCCACCATGGCAGTGCATGGTCATGTATAGTGCCAGTAGCACCTCCACACAAGGGTGTAGCCAGGCATATTCACTGTACACATTTGTGTACAGTTTTGTTGAGTGCCTGTCACAAACCATAAGCCACTCTGTTAATATTACCATTCTAATCTGTAGTATTTGGGTTAGTGTAGGCCACTGAGGAGTGTCCAATATATGTATAACCTCTTTAGAGAGTAGAGGAGTCATCTGACAACAATCTGACTTGTTTGGAAGGGGGTGCCATTTGGAAAGGATGTGTAAATTTTTTAATTGGGGGGGTGTAACTGTTGGAGATTGTGTACAAAATGGAAATTTCTGGCTACACTCCTGCCTCCACAGGGTCAGCCCTCGTGTTATACATGTAGCACTGCTGAATGCCCCCCCAACCCTGGGAGGAGTGTATCCATACAGATGAGCTGACCCTTCCCTGGCAGCCCCCCTCCTGCCATACTGGGCGTAGGGTGTGAATGTGGAATATCAGTGTGCCGACAGCACAGCCTTTCGAGTCTCTGTATGACACAGAGCAAGCCACTGGGCCCCCCTATACTTCAACCCAACCAACTGTGGATACAGTAGGGTACAACAGGGACCCACTGTAAATGAGATGTTGCAGCCTAGCTGGTTTTCTTGGGTAAAGAAGTCCTGACAACAAGAAGGGCAACTGCACTATCCATTATCAAAGACTGTATGCAACAGGGTAAATTTATTGTTGGTCAGGGAAGAAAAATATATTTTTTCCAACATGGAGTCTGGAGAGTCCACATCATTGGAAATCTTTTTTCAAAGTGCAGCTAGTTCCTCTTTTTGTAATGTTAGCATACAAGTCTACAAACTGGGGGTGGGGGGGCTTTCTTTCAGTTTCTGTCTCTCTTTTTCTAAACATCTCTGTAGGTGAAAAGCAGTCCAGCGTCATTCAAACAGAACATGAAATTAATGCTGAAAAGCAGTGAGCACAGAGTGTAATTATGTCGGAAACCTATCATTGATCTGCACTGATCTTTAAAGGGTAAATACAGAGGTTGCAGTTTTGGATAGAACCACGGAATATATGGTGTGAACCATGCAGTCACTCCCCCGCTGCTTAGCAGAGGACTACTGCAATGATTATTGCTAGGGTGGAGGTTTCAAAAAGTAGAATTTTGACTTGCAGCTGCTACTGTATTATGGAAGTGCTACCATTTACAGAGTTCAGGGTGAAGAGAGACAAGTGGTGGTATTCAGCTCAGGGATGGGGGGTGACTTTTTTTTGTTGGTATTCTTCCTGGTCAGGTATCATGAATATTTTTCCAAAAGCTCCCCTGAGACATGATTATTGTACTATGTTATATGGGTAGATATTTATTTCCCTGAAAAAGCTGCAGGAACAATCCTTTTGTAATGTACATTTTTTTTAATGAAAGTTTGCAATATTCTAAATACAACTACCAAAAAAGACAGAGTATGCAATGCAAGCTCACAAGTTATGCAGCATGCATCGGTACCAATGACTTCATTCTTATTCATAGTCAGAACCTTGAAATATTAGCCACCTTGCAGCTTGGTAATGGCAGCTTATTGTGCCACAGAGTGAGAGAACTGGATGCAGAAATGGCTGCAGATGATGTCATCAGCTGCAGGACTAGGGGGGTCATGAACAAGCGTACCCATATCCCATACTAGGCCAGCTGGGCAGTGGTGGAAATTGTGGGGGGGGGGGACTCAGTGGCAGGGGGAATCAGGTCTAGGAGCAAAATTAGGGGCGGGCTGCTCCTGTGTAAAATGTACAAAGCATGATGGGAGATGGCTGATTCTGATCCAGTAGGAATTTTTAGGAATTTTGGGATTCAGTATTCCAAATCCAACTCTGATCCAGAAAAGGACCTCAGAAGTGAATTTTGAATCCTAATTCCCAAATCTTAAATTCCTATGTAAAAACATGTAGCCTTTCATTTTGGAATTAGGATTTTCAGACTGCAATTCCAAAAATCTGAGTTCCCAAATTTGGGTCAGTATCCGAGGAAAGCATAAAACTCCCTACATAAAGTGTCAAAAAATGCAACACGTAATGGGGAAACACTCATTCCCCAGACCCTGGCCAGGTATGTTCAGTCCTAGATCAGAGGAGGTGGGTTACCACAGTGAGTGTTTTCTATTTCCAACACTGCAGATGGGTACTGAGCATGTCCTGGAGGTACTTGGCCTCCAAGGTTGGGAGGGTACTGGTTGACCCTCATATAACCCATCCGAAACCCACCTGACCACTGGGCAGCATTTATCCCCCCCCCTCCACTGGCTGACAAAGGAGTTGAATTGCTTTTGACTTTGAAGTTAGATGCTTTCCTTAGCTCTCAGCTAGAGGTAGGATGCAACTGCAGCACCTATGATTAACAGGATGGGGGGATTGTGGAACAAGGGGGGTTAGAAATACTGATAAAAAGGAATGACCTTACAGCGGTAGTATCCTAGGCTGCTGGAATATGAATGCTTTTCTTAGGAGATGCTTTCACGCTGTCTCATGGCACATGGCTCAGAAGCACCCCCGGTGACTAGTCCATGAATAGAAGAGGACTACATGTCAGAAAAGACTGCTTCGTCATTTATTTACTTTGTTTGACCACTTACACACCAGGATATGGTGGGGGAAGGGGGGATTGACATAGTACGGTACATAAGCAATGCATTCAAACAAGAGAATGGGGATAAGAGAGGGGAAACACAGGTTAAATTAAAATAAAATGGGCTGGCAGTATAGCCTAGAGGTTAGAGGAATGAGGTGTGAACAAGTTTGATACATCCAGCAGACCATACCTGAGTTTGATTCTGACAACCTCCACTTGCATACTGTGTGACTCTGAGCAAGTCACTTAACCACCCAGTGCTCCCAGGTCGCCCCTGAAAACAGGCATTTGTGCCTAGTGGGTCTTACCTGGTTACCAAAGACTAAAATAAAATAAAAATCCATAGCAATACAGCTCTGAAGGGCTGTCACCATACTAAATATAATGGCACACATCCAAGATCACACTGCTGTAATATCAGACCTCTGACACCATAATATAGAGAATAAAGTATGGGTCTGGGTGTGTAACAAGAATTTACACACACCCGAAGGGTTTGATGCTACATAAACCCCGAGAGCGAAGCTCGAGGGGTTTATGCGTAGCATCAAACCCCGAGGGTGTGTGTAAATGTGAGTTTTCACATGCCCTGACCCATATTTTATATAATTGCTGGGTTTGCCTTTTTCACCTCAGCAATTATATAAAATGAATGCAGCAACTGCACGGCCCACCCGGTTCGATTTGAGCATCCGGTCTGTGATAGTGACTCATGGTGCCATTTTCAATTCATTTAAAACTTTTTTTGGAGGGGTGAGCAGTAGAGACAGGTTCTTTTTAACATTGCAGATTCTGTTTTAAAAGTGAAACTTACTGCTGAGTCTGATTCTAAGTGGCGGTTCAGTCTTCTGGGGGAAAGTGGACGGGTGCGTTCTGAAGGGAAAAGCAGCAGTGGGGCATGCACAGAGCGAGGGAAACCGTGCGGGTGTTTGCTGTTATAAATGCTCCTTTATAACTGCAAATTACGCCATGGTTTCCCTATGGGAAAAAAGGCTAAGCCAGTTATTATATAGAGAATGATGTATAGGAACTGGTGTGTTATGAGTTTTTTTCTTGTTTTGTTTTTTACACACTTGAAGTGTGTGCTGTCTATAAACCTGGCAGGTGTAGCAGACAGCACACACCAAGGGTGTGTAAAAAAAAAAAAAAAGAATTTTACAGTAGTCCCCTTTTTTTTTTTTTATAATGACTGGTTTCTGCTGTTTTTTTGTTGAAAAATACTGCCCCCAACTCCAGTTTGCCCCTTGAGGCTCTAAACATTAGCTACTGGAATGGGGCTCACTGCTACAGTGCCAGTCACCTGATCATCCACTTTGGGAAGTTGCTTACCCCCCCCCAGTCCTCTTCCACTATTAATTTCTTTAATTTGAAGACCAGTTGTGCATTTGCTGTAAGCTACAAAAGTGACTTTCACTTAGTAACTCCTGCCACTCACCCCTGCTCTGCCCCCGAGGTTCCTGACACAGTTTGAATGACAGATGTCATGGAGAAACTCTGAGAAACAGTAAGGAAATTGTTAGCTTACTCAAATATCAGAAGTCTTTATTTTTATGAGGATTTGTTCTGCTTGAATTGTGAGAGTAGTAATAACTACACTGTGCAGTGAATGATGGCATGAGAGCATGAGGAATGTTTAGAATTTCTGAAACAGCTCAATCTTGAATGTGGACAAGGCAAAGCCCATACAACATGGGTGATAATATACATATGTGTATGATAACCTGTGTATTATGGGGTTTTAAAGTTCTGAAAATCTGTGTATTAAAGTCCCTAACTACTAATTATACTTGTGTAATAACTCCATTGCAGACATACATGACAGTGCCCCACCTGTTCCTGTTACCCTTCCTCCTGATACCTCCATGGCCATGCCTCAACCGTCCAGTTCAGCAGTCGGCTGGGTCCCAGCTCCTGCCTTGGATTAACTTCCACACCACTACAGTTTCTCTCTCTTTTATGAGGTTGGACAGTAACTCACCCCTCAGGTCAATGGCCAGTTGTCAGTATTGTTCTTATTCACTAAGGGTTACTGCTACTTCTGAATATGCACTTGCTAGGCATTCTTATTGAGCTGTAACACACTTTTTTCTCTGCACATACAACTTTTTGTATTTTATTCTAATTTTGTGCTAATTTGTTTACTGAATGTTGTTCAATGTTTTGCTGCTATGTGTTGTGCTGCTGTCCTCCCACTGTTCCCTTCCCCCAGTCGCACTTGGAAACGAGCCTTGGCTCAATGTGCCTTTCCTGGTTACCAGTTTTCAAAGAAACAAATAATATTGCGCAGTGTCACAGTTCCAGCATAATGCTGTAATAGTTACTTTGCCCTCCTCCTATCACCTGACCCCTGCTCCTTTGTTACTAATTCCTCAACCCCTTTCTCTCCTCTTGCACCCCTCAACTGCTGCCCCATGGCCTCCTGCTCCGTCATCCTGTTCTTCCCCACTTCTCATTTTTCCCTTTGATGTTTCCCTCCCTCCTCCCTCCTCCTACTGCATAATCACTGGTTGTTGTTTTTTTTTCCAGTTTAAATATTATGCTCCCTCCATCTCCAGAGCCAGCTACCCCTGGAACCCTCCTACCAGCCTCCACCCACCTCGCTCACTATCCTCCACTAAGCCTCAGTTTACCCCTCAGGTGGGTATGGAGTAGAGGGGGATATATTCCCAAAGCTGAATGACATCAGGAGGTGCAGCAAGGATGTGGGCCAGCCCGAATATACTGGGGTCACCAGTAAGCTGGCTGGCGTTGCTACTTCTTGTGTTATTTTTTCTCTGCAGTCCACTGGAGGTTGCCAACGCATGAGCTGGACCAATGTGCACATGCGGTCAGTGCATGCACAGTGGAGGTTCCTGGTCGGTATCCTTTCCTGCCCTCTAGTGCCTTGCTGACTACCACCTGTGGTCACCCAGGTGGCAGTATAGCAGCTAAGATGGCTTCCCTCCCCAGAATCTGCTGCAACACTCAGTTCTTCTTTCCTGTGCCAACCTCTGATGCCCTTGGCTTGTTCCTGAACTAAGGTATGTCATGAGCACCAGTGGTACCCCAACTGCTGCACCAGTGGTCCAGCCTTTGAACTCATTTTGTTATTGGGTGTTTAACCTTTTCCCACACCTTTTGCCCAAATCCCTTGTGCTGTAAATTTCCCCTTTCCATCTCCGTTATTCCCCCCCACTGCTTTGTCAGGTTGCTCAGCACCACTACTACTGAGATGCCTTAGTTTGTTTAATTTGTGTATTTTGAACATGGGTGTCGGCTGGCATACTCGGGGTGCTTCGCTGAGCACAGTAAAATCTGGAAAATCCAGGGGCAACATGAGCATCAGGCCAGGGCAGCAAACATAAACAGAGCCTGAGCAGCAGTATCACATGGCAAAACATTCTGGAAGAGGCTGAGACCTAGACCAAAAGCCAGCTTCCTGCTGGTCACCTCGTCGCACAGTTCCTAAGTCATTTGTGCTGATCTTTTTTATTTCTTTTTACAGTTATTCTTTATGCATCCTTCCTGTCTGTAGCTCCAGGTTTTCTCAGGAATACCAATGGTGTACCTGATTCCTCTGTACCCCATATCTCATTTGTTAGTCTCCACAGAACCAAATGGGGACAGGATAGGGGGATATACCTATGAGTTTTGTAACATCGTCAGATGGCATCCCAGTTATTGGTGTGGGTTCAGGATATACAGGGGTCTGTTGTCTCTGAAGGTAGGGTTATTTTCATGTTCGTTCCCTTCCTGTGGGGTATCGCATGCACTGACATGAAGGGCTTGTGCAGGTAAAGCCTGCCTGTGTGCCAACCTCTGCAATATCACACACTTTTTGTGGCTTTCTGACCACACTACCACCTGTGGTCACCTAGGTGGCAGTATCACAGTGGAGGACATTGCCCTCTCTCCACAGAAATGGAGGGTATCCTCTAGGTTGCTCAATCCTCCTCTCCCTGGCCAGACCTCAGTGACCCATGCCCGTTCCTGAAGCCAGGTCACTGGCACCATGAGTGGTAGCTCCTACCGCTGCACTGACTGGCCAGCAGAGATGTGACAGACTGGTAAACAATACAATATAATTTTATATTGTCACTCCCCCTCACTCCCCTTCCCCTGGTCTTAAGGCTGCGGTTCCCTTCCGGCAGTTCACCGTAGTACCAGGGCTGGCCGCAAGCTTTGTGAACCCATTTGACCTTGCCTAGGCAGGTATCAGGTATACAGAGTAAATATACTTTGAGGCAGAACTATTAAATAATTCCACTTTACTTTATCTACAGCAGATATGTGCTGATGTCCTTGTAGATGCGCATAATACAGCTACAAGTCTCAGAGTGTTCAGCTTATATTGCAGTCCCACAGATAAAGAGCAGACAGCATCTCTGTCCTGATTCAGTGGTCAAGCCTTGTTCTGGGCTCATTACATTCAAGCTAATGGATGTGGAGGGTCAGTCATTGCACTGGGACATTTTTCCCCCATGCTTCTAAGACATGGGGGTAGGGGCTAGGCCATCAAGAGGCCATGTGACCCAATAGTTTTATTGTTCCTGGGTTTGCTGTCTTTTACACCTGTGTTAGTTACAGTAAAAGAAAAAAGGTATTGTTTCCAGAGGCTCTACAGATGTACTGATGGAGAGATCCTGGCAAACACTGGCATTTCTTATTCTTGTAATACATTTAGCTGCAGTTTTTTTTCACACTTGATAGAATCCTCGGTATATAAACGAACACAGATCCCAAGTGTCACAACGTTTGGCGCTCTGTTTTAGAACACAGATGTTTTGGTTATTCCTGTTGTGAGCCCCCCCTCCAAAAAAACAGCTTCCAGAGTGCCACCCACTTCCACCCAGCTTCCGCAATGGTCTAAGAGCCATTCTGGCAAAACAAAAATTTTGAATGCGTTGCCTTCAGGCTTAAGGTAGATAAAAGCTCCCGGCCTTTTCAAATCAACTTTAAAATGTTATTTATTTTGTATTACAGGTTGTACATGTTTTAGCCAAACAAAGTAAGCACAGAAGGACTCAGATGACTGGCACCTATGGAAGACTTAACTGGCATTCACAGTTTAGCCATCCAGAAAATCAGGGACTGAGTCAAAATTACTCATGTCATGTTTCTTCTTTATTTCTTGAGAAAGCACTAAGTGCGTGAAACACATTAGGCTGTGCAGATTTGTTGTCTTGGAGAAGGAGGTCTTGATGTCTTATGAGTCAGCTGGGACAGTGCTTTAATGTTTTTGCACTTTGGATTCACAAGAAATAAAGAATCATGAGTAATTTTGCCTGTTAAGTCCTATGTAGGTCCCGGTCATCTGGTTCCTGCTGTGTACAGTAAATGTTTTATATAGATTACCTTGTTAGACAACAACTTCAAGTGCTCCATAACAATATCATATTTCATTTTCTGTGACTACAGTATTATTATAATTTGATGTATTGTGTGTGTTTTATTTTTATTTGTTTGACTGTTTTAAAAGCTATATAATGTCGTTTTGATAAATTTAATGTTTGTGTATACTCTTGCATTTACCGTCTTGCTCAGGTCATCACACCTGTAAAAGGCCCATGGGGCCTAGCGTGCTTACCTGGTAACCAATTTTTAAATAAATAATTAATAGTGCAATGCCTTTCCTGCTCCCCCAAATACTCATTATAGTGTATGGTAGAACATGGTTGAGCATGGAAATCCATGCTCCCAACAGCATTGTTGTGCTTGCCTCAGTGCATCACTATCTTGTTGTGCTACACTGAATACATCACCAGTGCAGCACAACAAGATCGAATGCATTCGCGCATGCACAATTGAGCGGCCCACGGCGATGCAGAAGTCGGCGCGCAGCTACACATCCCAAAGTAGGCCTTATTTTAAGAGGTAGACTTGTTTGGGGGATCACGGAGCGCTGATTATGCTTGCCCATAAACTATAACATATTGTGTATAAGCAAGCATACACAAACAAGGCAGTTGTTAGATCTCAAGGTTTCCGTGGTAACGGACCTCTTGAGCTACGCTCTCGAGGTCTCTGGTCACCACGGAAATCTCTCGATCACAACTGCCTTGTTGTGTATGCTTGCTCATACACAGTCCTCTATATTCCTTCATCAGGGGGCAATGACTAAATATCAGTACTCACTCCCCCACCGAGTGCCCCGGCTCCATCTTTGTAGAAATTAATATTGTCTCCACCCCAAGCCTCATACCTCAATATTTGGCCCACGTTGCACTATAGAATTCACCCCTTGGCCCTCAGTACATAATATAGGGGAAGACACAATGCTAGGCACACTGCAGTGAAGTCAGCGGCTGATGACCACTGATACACTTCTAGTTGACATGTCTAGTTTATCGGAGTGGTGCGCAGGTCCTTCTCACTTCCACATTGTCTGTCAAAGTGTGCTCTCCCTTGACAACCTCATGAGCAACGGGGGCCTCTTCTGATCATTCATTTGGATGCTGATGGAGAGGGTGAGTGTCAGTGACAGACAACACAAAATGGAGGAGGCCTGGCATACCGCTTTGCTGACCTAGCCTGGAAAAATAAAAGTAGCCCAGATACCACCAGCCACTGACTGTAGCCATCCCAGGATTGTGTCCCCCCTCCTGTTAGTTTATGAACTGGGGCCAGGGGGGGATATTTTATGATCTAGAATTGCAATATTACAAGGTATGGGGTTTGAAGGGGGAGCAATCATATTCATTTCTACAAAGGCAGTGTTGGTTTATTCATTAGGTGGTGGTGGGCGGGGTTGTACAGTATTTCTATTTAGTCACCGCCTGCAGAGAAGGGAACTGGGGTATATAGGGAGAGAAAACAAATGCAAATGGAATGCGCCTGATGGTGCAAATGACAGGTGATGCCATAAAGCTACATCACAAAGTTAGAGCTGAAACTGAGAAACACAAAAATTGAACACTAGAGGCCAAATCTGCAAACACATGTATTTATTAGTGTGATAAAAAAACATACCATTGAGAGCAGGGATGCTTCTTGTGCTCTCCACAGCATGTTTTATTTGGTCAGTCTAATAACTATATTTGGTTGCAGATTTGGCCTTGAATGCATTATTTTTGAGTTCCTCTAGAATTTGGGAGTAGAGGGTGTTCTTGTCAGAGTGTCATTTGGTGCAGGGTAGTTTTATAGAAGATAGTTTATTGTCCAACACCTAAACACCTGAACCCGGAAACACAATTTTGAATGGATTCTAAATGAATGTTGACCACCCAAACCCGAACACCAGAATGAAAGGTGAAGCAAAACCGAATTCTGAAACAAAACTGAAAGTTGGTCTCCACGTATGTCCCTATAGAATAGTGCCACTATTATGGTAGGGAGACTTCACCATATCTTTAGGAGAGGAATACCCAAATTAACATATGGCTATGCTATACACTCTACGACTGGAACATGGTTAACCAGTTGTAAATAACCTCCCAAGACCCTTATGTGAATTGATTATCAAAACCATTACATTTGCTAAATGATTGGAGAGACTTCTTTAGCTGTTTATATCTATAGAGTTCCCTAACGATCACTGGCAGATATCCTGCTATCTTTAGGAATGATTATATTGGAACCCTGTTCACTGCAGTCTAGCCTTATTGCTGGAAGCACTTGAACACCAGCCCTTCTGTGTGAATTGATTTCTTTGTTGTTGGCAGCATCCTTCCCACACAGTGGGCTTCTTCACCTTGCGTCATCTGAATTGCAATTACAAATTCATTAACGTTAATGGTTCAGTTTATCCCTTAAGCCTAACACATTTCATCTTTAGACAAATGCAAATTCTTCCTCTGTCCCCTGCAACTAGAAAATTTTACACACACACACACACACGCACACACACTCCCTACAAGATACTCAGGGCCAGATCCAGATTTACAAAAGGGCTGGGCATATGCATATCTGCCTGATGTGCCTACATTCAGTGGTCCCCCCACAGCATCTGCCGCCCATTTGGATTCAACAGGGGGCTCTTTTGGAAATCACATCTGAGTCATGACAACTGGACATGGTTTCTGGCAGCATGGATCCAGTGCCAGATGCAACTGTCTTCAGAAGCTAAGTCAAGCTAGCCCATAATAAAATGGATTATGTATGGATGCATGGACTTAGTCTTGAGTGCCTGATGTGTAAGCATTGCATGCAAAAGCAGTTAGTCATGAGTGCCTTATGCCTGCAGTTTAACCATTGCATACAAAAGCAGTTAGTTATGAGTGCCCTGGGCCTGATGTTTAAGTATTGCATACAATAGCAGTAGTATTGATGTGGCCCCTTTAAAAGTTGCTCCAGATGAAAGAATGGTGCAGGACTCTGAATGGTAGGCTTATGGTGGATAAAATAATTTACACAAAACCAGTGGAGATAAAAATGACATGATAAAAAGTGATATACTATACCCGGCTCTTAAGAAGCCATGTTACCTTGTGAATTGAGTATGTCAGACATAATATCTTGCCCTGCTAGGTACATCACAATGCATACTAAACCAATCACAGCACATCCTTCACGGTGCTGATGACATCACATATAGCTATTTGCAGCACTAAAGCCAGCAGTTAAACTTAAAGAGAAACCATTACATTTTCATACAAGCATCAGATTTAAAAGCTGCAACTAGTAAACTGATGTATAAATCAAACATACAATGATCTGTCTCAGAATATGCAGTTTATCATCACTTATGAGGAAGCAGGACTTTTTTAACCCACTTGTTGCCTTGTCACTCATGAGGTACAGTCCTGCCCCCCTCACACATGCAAATAAATTACATATCATGAATCAGAGTATTGTATATCCCCTATTTATCCAATGCTTCTGAGGATATTTTGTGGTGAATAATATCAGTGATATTTTTGCTCTCTTAAAACCTACAGTGAGAAAATTAAAATATTCTCACTGTAGGTCCCCAGGAGCAGAAATATCCTCACTGTAGCTCCTGATTGGTCAGTGTCAGCAGTGTGAGCTCTACAGTTCCAAAATCTGAACTTTTAGTTTCAGTTCATGGCTGGCTCCCAAAAAGTACTTTCACTTTCCAGCCTTTTTCCCAAACTATTCAAAATCATTTTATCCCTTTAAAAACAAACTCTGGTCAGAGCCAATATGGCTGCACAGTGTGGTGAGAGCGAGTAAAAGAACACTTGGAGTGCTTGCCATGCTCTCGCCATGCCAGAGTCTGCTGTTTCCAAGATGGCAGTGCCGACACAACTGCACATGCGCGATACTCACGCATGCGCAGTTTGAGTCGGCACCGCTATCTTCGGCATGGCAGCCGTCACTTCTGCAGTTGTGGAAAAAAAAAGTAGTGCCCTGTGAAGGGGGTCTGTTTATGCAGCCCATGGAGGGGAAAGGGTCACATAAACAACACCAGTGTACATTTGCCAGAGCACTGTGGAAGCACACCGGACAGCAGTTCGGTCACGTGCATTCACAGTGCTCCTCTAAATATACATGACGGCATAACATCTGCGGAGCTCTGCTGACGCAGCCATAAAAAATACTTTCTCCCTCTGTTATGGCACTCACAAGTCAGACGATTAACAACAAATTCACCCAAACCCATTTCCCCTGCATAATACCTCCCTCCATCTCCCAGCTGGCAACCTTGGTTCCTTCACCGCTGCTTTCCTTCTGTCCTGGCTTGGAAGTATGTCCGCATACGCATAGACCGCACCCACTCGCATCTGTGTGCCCGATGACTGCTCACTTACGATGACTGTGCATTTGGGAACTCACATGCTCACACACTCAAAAGTGTCATGTGCATCAGTCATTAAAAACAACCGCTCGGTCATTCTGAAATACCACTCGGATATCCGAAAATATGAAATCTACAGCTTACTAAACAAAATCCAACTAAAAAAAAGACCACAAGCATTGGATAAATGAAATATGCCATGTCCCATACAGAAATATATGTGATATTTTTCCCAAGTGTAGTTTGACCTTTTGACATCATGAGTGGCTGCCCCCTCACACATGCAGACAAATTACATATCTTGAGTCAGGCTAGTGTATATCCCCTGTTTATGCAACTGTACTTGGAGATGTAAAATGCATCCTGTTATCTGAAGTTTAACGCATGCATCATTTTTGGAGTGCAATTCATGGTGACTGCATCCAGAGGTAAGATCACTTTTTAAGTGGTCTAATAGTGTTGGTGCATTTAGAGCATCTGCATCGGAATAGTGATAAAATTCCTTTGAAAGTCCTCCCTATGAGTCAGTCAAGTCTGTCTTGATGCTTCATTGTTTTTCTCTGTCCCTTTGGAGCACCTTGCCCCTTACGTCCCTAATTTCCCTGCTGAAAATGTCCACTGACATTGGGTTTTGAACCTCGAGATAGCACCAGTATTGCTGACACATATACATACATGAGTAACTTGTTATTTGTATGTGTGTTTGACAAACTCACACAATAATAAATGTTTATTTCTTAAGTGTGCATGTATGTCATAATGACATTCTTAACCAATGGGAGAGCAGGTTTGACAAAGCTTGATGATATCACAATAGCCCTGCTGCTTTAAAATCTTTCAGTTGCTGATTCCAGACAGAAACAGTTAATTCTTCATTACAGTATGTTTAATCATTGTAAAAACGTTAAAAACTATACCTTTTAAATGTCTCAGAAACAGCATACGTAATTGGCTGCACTAGAATAAACACATTTATAAAATGGGCTTCAGAATCTTTGCAACTTCATTGGTCTGAACACATCAACTGACCATTGATAAATCTCTGCTATGCGCACAGTTCATCACTACCCGACCCTGATCTATTTAGAAACAGCCTAACTAAATGAAAATAAACTCTTTTTCATTAACAAAAAAAACACTCTGGGGAATGGGAGTATCAGGCATTAATTCACTTCCTAGGTGGTTGAGAGAGCACTTAGCTTTCAGCCTCATGCCTCATAACCTGCTGAGTAGGGATGTCATGGTATGAAATTCTGATGGTATGATAATTGTCACATGTAATACTGTGGTTACCGTTATACTGCGGCATTATCAAAGAAGTAATTTCTGTACAAAAAATAATCCTCGTCAAAGTCTTGCATCAGGGAGAGTTGGTATGAAAGGGACAGTTGTCCCTGAAAATATAAAACAATTAGTTGAAAGATCTGAATAACATGGTATACTGGGAACCTTGGTTATCACGGTATCGGAAATTGCCCACAGTATCCATACTGTGACTTCCACTACCGCAGTGTACCATAAAACCATGTTACTGTGACATCCCTACTCCTGGGGAATGCATAAATGCCTGATACATCCATATCCTGTAATGGGTTATAGCTTATTTATCCCTAGTAGCACAGATAAGACCTCATAAAACACAGGTTCACCACTTGTGAGTTACGAGTCTTACCTTAACATGTGGTAATAAATATGATTATTCCTGTGCAGCCCAGCACAGAGAGAATAAAGCACCCCACAGCGTGTAGAACAAGCTGGTTCTCACACTGAGGAGGGTTGGTGATGTCATAAAGTACGAGAGTGAAGCTGAGAACCAGATTGCTCTGCACTCTGGGGGTGGGTTGTTGTGTACAATACAATGTGAGCCTCTTTTTATGTTATCTTGCGCGTGTGCAAGCAACATCATGTGGTAGCAGAAATGCAGAGGTGTGTCAGTGTTGGCGAATGCAGGGCATGCTTTAGTAGCTGCATCCTTCATTCCCCAATTAGCCAGCATGCTACCGCTGACGCAAGAATTATGTAAAGTGCCACCAACTTGAAAGAAATGTGCCGCTGCAATCAGAGACAAGCTCGTCATGCAGTGGCACAGATGACATGCCTCCCTTATGTGCCTTTCCTGGTGAAACATTTCAATAAACACAGCAGCAGCTCCTGCAGCCACCACACAATCCCCAAAGAAAGCTGACATGGGGGGTGCAATCCATCAGTCGGCATGCCCCCTCCACATTGTGTGGTACACTGGGAGCCCACTCCAGTGTCCCGCCGCTCACACAAAGCTGACCATGTCGGCATGTTCCTCCCCCCTCCCCCCATGCCCATTGTATGGTACACTGGGAGCCCACCCCAGTGTGCCCAACATTTGTTTTATTTCGCCTGTAAAGAAAGAAAATAGTCCTGCAATGTTCATTTTTTTTTCTGTACCTGAAAAAAAGAAAACGGTCCCTTGACTTTTCTGCGGCGCCCCTTCCCTCAACTCACTCACCCTCTGTGCACCCCACCTTCCCACCCCATACTTACCTCCGGAGGTCTGGCGCTGCGATCTTTGGTGGAACGGGAACATATCTGGACTCTTCAAAGCCGAACTACAAAATGAAGACATGCCGGTAAGCTGTATAATGGCATCAGTGGGGTGGGGGGAGGGTTCAGCTTAGTGGGATAGCTCAGCCATGTTTCTGAATTTTGGCTCCAAATTTTCAACATGGAGTTCTTGGGACCCCACCTCATGCACTGTTGTCTTGTTATTCGGTCCCAAAAGGTCATTTTGCGGTCACTGAGCAGAATCACCTTTTGAGAATGATTAATGAAACGACAGTGCCACTGTTCATGAGGTGGGGTCCCAAAAAGCCTATGTTGCAAATTTGGAGAAAAAATACCAAAACATGACTGTGTTATGAGCGTGCATTTCGCAGTTTCCACACATGCTTGTAACTTCGAAACTTTTTATGTTTTCACTCCATATTTTCAACATTGCCATTTTTTCACACCTGCTTAGAACAGTACAGCTGTCATTTTTCACATCCTGCCCAAAATGTGTTTTCGCACATCTGGCGCATAATGGCGTGATTGCTGTGGGAAATCAATGTTTGGGACAGATTAACAAAATCACAGTGCCACTGTTCATAAGCAGAGGTCTCAAAATGCCTATGTTGAAAATGTGGTTAACAAAATCCCCCAAATAATTGCATTACATGCGTGCATTGCGCAGTTTCTATGCACGCTTGTGACTGCACCAATTTTTCATATTTTCACTCCAGATTTTCAACATTGCCATTTTTTTATACCTCCTCATAAACAGTATAGCTGTCATTTTTCACATCCTGCCCAAAATGTGTTTTCACACCTGTGGTGCCAAATGGCGCAGTCGCTGTGCAAAATCACCTTTCGGCTAACGAACTGATAGTGCCACTGTTTATAAGTTGGGGTCACAAAAAGCCCATGTTGAAAATTTGGAGTGAAAATACCAATAAATGCCTGGGACGTTAGGGTTTCCAACTGTAGCGCCGCACCCTGTAGAGACTGACAGGCATCAGGGGTGTGACTTGGGATTGTCAGCTGTAATGCTCATGCCATTGCACCCCCATCCCTATACTACAGCCAGTGATAGGCATCGAGGTGTGCCTTGGACTCTTCAGCCCCAAAGTTCACCCTATTCTCCTATACTGCACCCATCTCAGCGTATTTTCTTATGGAATGGGGTGAGCGTAAGGTCCAAAGACCCCAAGGCACACCATGACATTTGTCGGTGTCTGCAGGGTAGGGTGAGGTGAAATGGCATGAGCATTATGCCCAATGACCCAAAGGCACACTCCAGTGCCTGTTAGTCTCTGCAGGGTGGTGGTGGGGTTGGCGTCAGTTCAATATTTCACTGCCATTCCTATTATGCATCTCTCTAACTCCGAAACTACCAATGCCAATGCCAGCAAGACAACATTTGGCATTGATAAATGCTTGTTTAATTATGATTTTGGCAAAATCATAAAACACATGGACTAACCATGTTCTCTGAAACTGAGCAATTATCAGTGTAGACATTGTTCTGCTGGCTGTTTGAAAATTAAAGTACTTTGTCGTGGAGTGCAAGCGGCTCCCGCCTGCAGCAGTATTTAATGAATGTTCGAGGTTGTTCTGCGTGGTCTGAAAAGCTGTTCTAGACATTTTCAGAAACACCAAAAAAAGAGTCTGAGAGTATTTACATATCCTCTATATAAATGGCGGGTGGTACTGTCAAACGATTTTCTGCCACCTGTCCCTTTGGTGATGGGTGTAGTAGCAGTTTATGCTGTCTTGTCAGAAACCTGAGTTTGTATCCCAAGTCTGACATAAATCAACAGGATTTGCTAGCAAACAAAGTTGTTTTTCACCAAATAATGTTTCTCTGGCAGCCTTAGAGTCATCATCAGTGTGTTTTAATTCTGCCATGACAGTTTTTTATACTTTTTATTTACAAATGTTGCATTTATTTGAAAAGTAAAAAGGGTTAATACATGATACACCAATTCATTCATTTACATATTCTAGTATACCAACATATATTGCGTTATTATTGCAAAGGAATGAGAACATTTAAAGAATTCCTTAAGTGTTTAGAAGTTATCCAAAGGGGTAAAAACAATTATAACTGAATTTTTTTCTTATTATAACTGGAGAGATGCCACGAGTGCCAGAATTCTGTCATGTTCAAAGAGTCAGTTAGTTCTTACTTAGAATAAGTCAGAATAATAATGCTAGATATATTAGTCAATCTCCATGATCATCAGAAAATTGAATATTCTTTTTTAGTAAACAGAGATAAAGAACTATAAAAATTTAATAAGCCAAACTTCAGGAAGTGTCTCCTCTCTCTGACACTATGTAGATGTAGATAAAATCTGCTCGTTTGAGGCCACCCAGTGTCCCAGTGAGTAGCACTGCGCAGTCCCACATCAGAGGCTCAGGTTCAGAAGTGAGCCCCGAGAGCCGGTCAGTTGACTCCAAGGGCTAGGTAGGTTTTGCTGTGCGGCAGCGCTCCCAGCCTGGGAAGGATGACATCAGGTCCAGCCATGCTGTGATCCCTGTGAGGGTCCATGGAGCTTACCTCTCCCGCAGGGTCACGCTAGAGGTGCACGGCTACCTCAGGGCTAGACCTGACATTGTGGAGGAGGGCAGAGTCAGAAAAACGGAAGTATGCAAGCTAGCTGCAGGCTGATTGCCCAGTTGTCACAGCCTCCACACCACCTACTGGGCCCTGGCTACTTCTGGACTGTGCTTCGGAGGTGGAGAGTATGGACCTTCTGCCTCAGACCCTGCCACGGGAAGGGGGTATATCTGTGGGGGACCTCCCCCAGGTAGGTCCCTCAGACAGTGAGTGATGGGGGGTGGATGACCATGGAGGAAAAAACGGAACTAGGTGGAACCTAAGGGAAAAGGTAAGATGAAAAAAACTACTCAGTTTATATTTTCTAGAGCTGTGCAGAATGCGGAATTCTGCTGGAGAAATCCATGCGGAATGGCAATCTGGCTTCCGAAATACTGCAGAAAAGGAATTGGAAGTTTCTGTAAACTGCAGATTAATCCGAAAAACTGTTCCGCTTTTGGAATTTCAGAATTTCACTACTGATGGAATTCTGCAGAATTAGGAACATTTTCAGAAATTCTGCAGAATTCTGTTCCATTAGAATTAGAAAATTCCATACAGGTGTAACCCCCCTGCAAATAGGGGTTCCCAAAAGTCTTCCTTGGTCTTGTCTAAATGCCCATTGCCAGGCTGGTGTTCTGTATCCTAGCGATTTAAAAGTGTTGGCATGTGAGTGACCTGTTAGCCTCTGTGCCTGTCTCTTTAAGAGCTGCCTATCTTGTGGTGTAAAATTAATCTGGGTAGGGACCAAGTAGTCTCAAACTCGAGTCCTGCTCGGGCTGCAGTGTTATCGCTCCATTCTGCCATCGCTATTTGCTCAGAGGGAGCACTGCTAGGAACTGTGCCTGTTTACGGTTTATCTGTTTTAATAACAATAATATTGCAGTTTGTCTAACCTGCCTTCCTTTGCAGCATGGACATTTCAGTATTGCCCCACCATCTTGGTTCTGGACTGCCTATTGGGACCAATCAGTACGTTTGGGGACTCTAAAATGGTGTCTGTCTCCAGGGGTCTTGTGAGAGCAAATTTCTGTAGGAATTGTAGTTTTTGCACTTTGGCGCCTAAATGGACCTGGAGGGGGAGTCCTTGCTTTGACAGACTGATGGATCAACCAACCAGAACCTTTTGGACCGAAGGGGAATTCCCAAGCTGCCTGCTGCAGTCGTGTCAGTCTGGAGTTAGAGTTTGAAGAGTAAACAGCTCGAGTGATTCGAGCAGCTGCTCCTGCGTAGTTAGCGCAGGAGATTGGTGAAAAGGCTGAGTTTGGCCTGTCTGCCTGCTGTCCCTCCAGAGGGAATTTTTTGAAAGGCTTAGTAATCTGACTGCTTCCAAAATCGAGTGCGGTAAAGCCACTGAATTGTGACCAGCCTTGAACATGACAGAGACCGAAGATTTGCTATATGCGATCAGCCTGTCAGGACACCCTTTCACCACATAACTCCCGATTTTGCTCAGAGACACTGATATTGCTGCCGGACTGCTATCCGTTTTGTGGTATGGTGATTGCTTTACTATAAATGTGCATGTATGCTGTGAGTGGGTCGCAATTTGGTTCCCCACTGTGTAATTGTGCAATGCTTGCTGGAAGCTGTATCCAGCCTTCCCGGATTGATATCCGAACTGTCTTACCTGTCCTGGGCCCTGCCACACTGGCCCAGCCAGCTACTTCAGGTGCAGAGAACACCATCGACGAGAGACTCACCCGGGGATCAGCCCCCTACTCAACATCACGAACAGGAACACCACCACTATGAATCATGTGGGCCCTGCTTCTCCTGGCATACCAGCAAGTTATCTTGCAGTCTCCATTTCGTCCATCCTGTGTCCTGTACTGGGTAGCATGAGTAAACACCAGGTTAGCTCCCTTCAACAACAGCTCAAAGTGTGTCATCTGATTTAATTGTTTTGCCTAATCTTCACGAACTGAGCCTCCTGGCTCCAGATTACAAATTGCGTGTGGTTGTGCATGCCTTTTCTTTTCTTTTCTTTTCATCACAGGGCCCCAACCAGCTGCGATGCTGGCCTACCCCGGGCAATGTTCCAGGCTAGCCCACCTTACTTTCAGCTGGGTACCCAGAGCGTGTGACTGTGCAAGGACTAAAAGTGCATGCATAATTGCCTGACTAGATCAGTTTCAGAATCAATCAACCTGATTACACCCCTCCCTTGTTCAGTTCCCCTGAATAAATCAGATCTAACTCTTTTTGCATTTCATCTGACTGTGGCTCCAGTTTGTACCAAAAACACTGTACTGTTATTTGCTGTGCCTAACCTTGTTTTACAGGGGGTCTCCAGGGTCGAACTGGTGGAACCAGCCTTGGTGGTAAGTGCAAACAGTGTGGAGATTTGTATGCTGAATAGGGGCTACTGTAGAAGTGTTTGTTGCATATTGTCTAGGCCACTAGAGGGAAAAGAGGGGGGTTACAGTGTCCCGGAGGGCTGTGCCCAGGTTAGCCTTGTTACTAACAACCCTGTCCTCCAGGTGGAGGCACCTGTTTTAGTACCCAGGCCCCTTAACCTGCAACTGGTCAAGCAGGCAGGGGTAGTAGCCCTTGGGATACTGCCACCTAGGGGTTACACAGAACTAATATTTTCTAACATGGTATTTTTTCTTGATGGAGTAAATAAGAAGAAAAAGAATCAACATTTATGTAGCTCTTTTCATACACAGAGTGTCCCAAAGCACTTCACAAGCAATGCTAGACTGGTAGTGAAGTGACTGACTGTGTAGTGGCAGCCATATCGCACACCAACACCCACACACAGCCTGGACAATTGCATGAACCAGTTTATGGGAAGGGGAATGTTGGCAAGGACTCTGGGAATGTCCTGTACTCTTTGCGAAGAGTGCCCTGGGTTCTTTTATTTCCACCTGGACACCCACCAGGACAGCACCAGGATGGGTAGAAGGGACCTCAGTTTAATGTCTCATCTGAAGGATGACACACCCCAGCAGTACTGCACTCGGATGCCAGTGTTTTAGGTGCAAGTCCAATCCTGGTGTGGGATGAGAACCCACAACCTTCTGGTCCAGAGGTGGATGTGCTACCAGCTGAGCCACGCTGACACAAATCAGTGGTAAACATACTAAGCCAGCCACCCTTGTGTGTCCAGACAGGGAATGGGAAAAACAAGACAGTGAACCAGCTGTCCAGGGCAGGGAAAAACAGAACAGGACACAGGCCAGGACAATTCCAAGGTGGTGTCGATCACTGGCACAAAGGTCTCTACAGACCGCCAGAAATGACACCTCTCCAGGAAAATGTCTGCCAAATTCCACCCAGCCACAGCCCCTATGTGGACTGCCGGGACACAAGGTCAGCCAGCCACAGTCCCTGTGTGGACTGCTGGGACACAAGGTCAGCCAGCCACAGCCCCTATGTGGACTGCTGGGACACAAGGTCAGCCAACCACAGCCCCTGTGTGGACTGCCGGGACACAAGGTCAGCCAGCCACAGTCCCTGTGTGGATTGCTGGGACACAAGGTCAGCCAGCCACAGCCCCTGTTTGGACTGCTGGGACACAAGGTCAGCCAGCCAGAGCCCCTATGTGGACTGCTGGGACACAAGGTCAGCCAACCACAGCCTCTATGTGGACTGCCGGGACACAAGGTCAGCCAGCCACAGCCCCTATGTGGACTGCCGGGACACAAGGTCAGCCAGCCACAGCCTCTATGTGGACTGCTGGGACACAAGGTCAGCCAGCCACAGCCTCTATGTGGACTGCTGGGACACAAGGTCAGCCAGCCACAGCCCCTATGTGGACTGCCGGGACACAAGGTCAGCCAGCCACAGCCTCTATGTGGACTGCTGGGACACAAGGTCAGCCAGCCACAGCCCCTATGTGGACTGCTGGGACACAAGGTCAGCCAGCCACAGCCCCTATGTGGACTGCCGGGACACAAGGTCAGCCAGCCACAGCCTCTATGTGGACTGCTGGGACACAAGGACAAACAAGGACATGACAGCTGGTCGGGGAAAACAGGGTCGGGGCACCTGGGATCACACGCAGGCTGGAGGGTGATAATAAGATAATAGTAATCCTTACATTCTGATGTATCTTCCTTCATGCCTACGTTTTTTTCTGATCTTTTGGTTGCTCTTTGCATTCCGTAGAATTGGGAATTCTTTTAATTGCTTAAGGTCACAGCAGATACAACAGTTCACCTGCAAAGTTATTACACATTTGGCTGGAAATGGTGTTGAAGAGGTGCAACCTAACTCCCTACAAATAATGTTTAAACAGTTTTTACTAGTTTTATAATTGACCAACACTAATAAATACGGCCGCCACCCGCAGTTTTTAAAATCCGTTTCTCAGGTTTATGTTTCAGTGTACATACTGGGTTCATACTGTGGATGTAAATCTGTGGGGAATTTTCAGGTTTCACTTTTGCCACAATTTAGTCCAGTTAAATAAAGAGCTGTGACTGGGCGTGGCACATCCATCAGACCTGGTTTTGATTCCCACAACCTCCACTTGCATACTGGGTGACCCTGAGCAAGTCACTTAACCTCCTCAGTGCTCTCAGGTTATCCCTGAAAACAGGCACTGAGCCTAGTGGGTCTTACCCAGTTATCAAAAAATTCAAAACAAAGTGCTACCTCATTCCACAGAATTCTGTTAGAAAGAAAATTCAGAAATTCCAGAAGCAGAATGCTTTTTCTAAACTGCAGACTAACAATCCCTGGTTTACGCAAACCACGGAATAGTATTCAGAGGTTTATGTTTTCTGCATATTCATTTTTTGCAAACTACAAATACTGTCTCCCAGCTTTGCCTCCCTCGCAGTTCGGAGTGCTGTCTCAGTCTCTGCACTCCTGACTGTCCTGTTGGCCTCCCTGGTTGCCTTTAGGTGACCCTTCCTATCTTCCTCCCTGTGATCACCCTTGTATTGTTTAAATGCTCTTCTCTTTGCTCTCGCTGCTTCCTTCACATCCGATGTGAACCACAGCTGGCCTCTTGTTCCTTTCCCTCGTTACTAGCCCTATCAACACAACTTGCCACAGCCTCAAGCACACCACATATGAATGCTTTCTGTTTTCCTTCAATCCCATCTGTCTCCACTATTCCCACCAACTTTACTAGAAAATTAGGTGCGTCGGGGAGTTTTACAGCCCCTGTGATTGAGCAAAAATCTATAATTTCTCTAAAACAGCATTTTGAAACCCCTATGACCTGGCTAGAATGCAGTTTTGCAACCCCTATAATTGTACTGTAATACAGCTTTGAGGCTACCTATGATGTGGCTAAAGTGATGTTTTGAAATACCTATAATATGATCCTAGTTCTCTGCAGAACTTCAGTTCTGTGGCAAGGCCCCTAGTCTGCTGCGACAGGGGTTGAGCATTTCTGGGTCATGAATTATGCAATTCTGTGGTATGATACTAACATACTAACATTCTAAAATGCCAGCAGAATAGACCTATCGGTCTTTCACGTCTGCTCGTTTGGTCAGCCCCCACCCTGGGAACTGACCTTGCTGCCCCCTCGCCCTTTCGGGCTTCTTCCTTCCCAGTCCCGGATATTCTTGCTGCACAGGACTTTGCTTCCAGAACCCTTCCCCTGTACCTGTCCCACCTCTTATTAAACCCCTCCACAATCTCTGCCTCCACCAGTTCCCCAGGCAGTGCATTCCATGGCTCCACCACCCTCTCAGTGAAATAGCACCTCCTCCTTTCTCCCCCTGAATCTCCTCCCTACAGCTTCCACCCTTGCCCTCTAGTTGCCCCCTTCTTCCTTCAGAGTACTCTGACTTTGCCTCCCCTATTTACCCCCCTCATGTACCTGAAGATCTCTTTCATGTCCCTCCAGTCTCTTCTCTCTTCCATTGTGTACATATTGAGCTCCTCGAGCCTCTCCCCATAGGTCCTGTTCCCCCAAGCCCCAGATCGTTTTGGTTGCCCTCCTCTGGACCCTCTCCAGGATTTCAATGCCCCTCCCTAAGTGTGGCTTCCAGAACTGCACGCAGTACTCGAGGTGCAGCCTCACCAAGCAGTTGTACAGATGTAGTATCACTTCCCTCCTTCTGGAGGTGATCCCCCTAGCAATGCATCTCAGCATCCTGTTGGCCTTGGCTGCTGCCCTTCTACAAGTCTCCAAGTTGTTTATCTTGACATCCACCACCACCCCCAGGTCCCTGTCAACCATCGAGACTTGTAGCATTTCCCCTCCCCCCAGGGTGTACACTTGGCCTGGGTTTCTGGCTCCCAGGTGCAGTACCTTGCATTTCCCTGCATTGAACCTCAGTTTCCACTTTCTAGACCACCTTTTCAGAGCCTCCAGGTCCCCCTGAAGGGTCACCCTCCCATTCTCCCCATCCACGACTGCTCCCAGCTTTGAGTCATCCGCAAAGAGACTCATCTCACTCCTGATACCCTTCCTTATGTTAGAGATATAGGCGTTGAACAGGAGGGGCCCAAGGACCGATCCCTCAGGGAACCCATGATGCCATGCAGTCATTAGCTAAAATATCATGTGATGTCATTGATGAGGTCAGATTCTGAGCATGGATGAGGAAAGCATTTGGAAAAAATAAAGGGTATAAGTGAACTGTGCATTATAAAAAACTGTGTTACAGAAAAATTACCAAAATTAATGAGCTCTTCAGTACTACGTATGTACTGTGGTCATTTCAGGAAATTATTTCTGCATTTACAGTTGCAAAACTCCAGGGCCAAAAAAACAAGAAAACACCTCCACAGTCAGCAGACTCACCAGAGGTAAATAAGTCACTTCAGGTAGCAGGTTTAATCTGTGAATGATAATATATTATAAAATGGCAAGAAAAAAATCGAGAAATTTCATTGGCTGAGAGGTGTCACCTGACCATGCATTAAATCTCTATAAACACACAGTCAGATGTCAAAACTCCTTTTCCTCTCCACAAAAACTACTTAGCTCAATTTTTTAAGTGTAATAAGTCCATCCAAGGTGTGCATCATAGGATTTTACTACACTTCCCAGGCGAGTAACTATTAATAATAAACTGACCGCTTCAGATCAGTGTAAAAAAATCACTAGGATTGCTAACAGAATAATGAAAAAAAATCCAACGCACCTTTGTAAACAGATGTGAACAGTGCATAATACCTTTATACAGGACATACGTGAGGTCACATTTGGATCATTGCTTCCAGTTTTGGAGTCCTTATTTGGAGGGGGAACATTGATTTAATCGAAAGGGTGCAGAGGTGAGCAACCAAAATGATACCAATGGCTCGAAAAGAAAACATATCGTGAAAGATTGAGGGAAATGGGTTTATTCACTTTAGATGACAGAAGGCAAAGTGGGGATTTATTGTTTATGTTCAAAATACTCAATTCATCAGAATTAATGTCTCAGTGCGGCATAGAATTTACTTTCAGATCTACTTCACTAAGGTCAAATAATAAACAACTAATAGTCCCATAGGCAAATACGACAAAAGGGGAACATTTCTTTACCGTTCGAACAGCAGAAGTTTGGAATAGAGTACCACAAGATCAAAAACCATATTAGGATTTTAAAAAGGCATAGATAAACTCATCTACTCTAAATATAATTTGTCTTAAATTGCCCACTTGTGTGGAAGACAATCTCGATGGGAATACACTGCTTACTTTTGTGTGTAGTAAACCTAGAGTAAGGACACTCAGCCTTTGGCCTCATGCCTTACACCGATGGTGTGTGCATTAAAATCTTCTAATGCACACCCTGTCGTGGCTTATTACTTACTTAGCACACGCAAAATGTAAAGACTTCAGTGAACAAATACCATCATCCAGAGTGTAAAAATACAAACTGGTGAAAGAGCAGTCGGGCCCCCCCCCCCCCCGAAGAAGCTTTACATGAGCAAAGCGCCAGGGCACCTAGCCTGTGGAGAGTACTCCTTCACCAGTGTGCAGCTGCTTCTTGTCATGTGATAAGATGTTTTACTGTGTAAGTGCAGGAGTGCTTTCATTCACAAGAGGGCGACCGGCCATGGAGGAAGGAGGGCTGTGTCAGTCACCTTCTAGCTTCTTTTATCCAGTCGCATTTCATGATATGGGTACTGGGGGGGGAGCGGGATGCTGCTGTCAGGGTGGAGAGGGTGGGGTGACATATTTGTTGTAGGGCAACAAGTGCTGAAAGACAGCAGCAGGCCAATGAAGCAGGCAGGTTGTGCTGGTTGCCCCTCATTGGGGTTTTTTTCATCACATTTTGTGTGCTAAGCCAGCCCAGTGATGCTGAGGGCTGAGGCGCTGGACGCCGCACCTCACACCGTGTCGGTGACTAGTGTTCAGGAGCAAGCACGAGTCGCCGGGGGTTGGCAGGGGAGGAGAAGGATTGAGCGTCTGATGGACTACTCTCCTTCTCTGGTGAGGGGGGGTCCACGACAGTCGGTACAGGATTGCCTCCTGGTAGAGGCTGGGGACAATACCCTCTGCTGTACATAGGAGAGGAGCTGGGGGGTAGATGTTTTGGGGGGAGCACGTGTAGACGCATGCATGTTCTCCTTCAGCGGCATCACTACACGTCCTTGGCTCTGGGAGAAAGCATCCAAGAGAAAAAAAGGGTTTGGTGCCTGCATCAAGCGGCTTGATGGCTGTCTGCGAGTTTTGCAGCGGTTGCCTGGCACGCAACTGGATCCGTGTTCTGTGGGGAGTTGGGGGGGCACCCTGCAGTCCCGCTGCAGGGGGTAAAACCGCAGGAGTAAAGGTGCCGGGCTGATCGCGGCAGAGATGGATGGCGGCTGGAATCTCCAAGAGAGAATGCGATGTCAGGGGAGAGCAGACCAGTTGGCCAAAAAAGGAGGTAAAAAGAAATCACTAAAAAAAAAAAAAAATTGTGTGTGCTAGAGGGGAGGAGGGAGGGAGGATTGGGGTTCAAACTGAGGGTGAAAAGACAGGGTCTTGTATGTTTGAAAGGATCTGGGCTGGGGAGGAGGTTGGGGGGCTATTTCTTTATCTTTGTTTAAAAAAAAAAAAGAATAATGAATAGGAATACGAATTCCAAATACAAGAATATTTGGGGGTGCGAATAGAATATTTGGACAAATATTCGGGATAAGGTATTTGCACACCCCTGGTACAGAATTCCAGGGATGTTGCCAATGATTCTTATGAAATAATGCCATTACCGTCCATGATCCAAGGGTTTGCTCTGGCTCTGGAAGCCAGTTCCTTCCAATTTCAGCTCCTAGTGGATCCCATTACAGGGAGAACCACAGGGATGTGAGGAGGAGGATCAGGGCTGTTTATGGTAGTGTCAAGACAGGAATCAGACCAGTACTGAGGTAAGCGGTCTCACACTAAGTAGCAAATAAAAATGCATATCGAGAGCTTCTTCCATTCAGTGCTGATGGTAACAATCTTTTTCAAATCAAGTTTGCTGCTGGCAGTTTCTTTTATTTTTGCCTGCAGTACTCTGGATTTATGTTTTCTGGCAATTTAAAATCATTATCTTGCATCTTCTTCAGTTTGCTTACTGACTTTTCGGTCTTCTTGTTTAGATTTAAGGACCCCTCTACTCATGACACTGTCTCATCATATCCTGATGTCTGATGGAGGCAAAGTGGTTGATAAAAAACAGACTGAAAATCCACATAAACATACAGAGGAGTGCTAGGGGCTTAACTCACAACATGCAGGAAGAAGAAACAGAAGATTCTTTTTATTTTATTTATTTTTGCCCCCATTTCTCCTTGCCAGCTGCCAGGTCGTCCTTCCACCTGCCCAAGCCCTTCTGCCTGTTGTAGGAGTCCTCCAGTGGTCCAACTTGCCACCAGCATCTGCTAGGCATCATCTTAGGAACCACAGCTGTAATCCACAGCTTCTCTGCTGTGGGTGAGACCCCCAGTTCCCCAAGCCAGGAGGAGGATACCTCACTTGATAGTCAAGGATGAGAAGCCAGCAACACGTAGGGAGGAATTGGTAGGTCCCTACTGTGGCATGGGGTGGGCAGGGGGGATCATCTGTCTGGGGCTGCTTGGGTATGTTTTTCCAACTTAGCCCTCCCCCTTTCCAATCCCTTCCCAGGGCATGGTCCTGAGGAGTGACCTGGCAGAACGTCTTTAAGGGCCATCAGAAGGGCAGTTCAGCTCCACCTACCTTTCAGAATTCCCCTGCTAAAGCCGGCCTGCTGGCACAGTGGTATCACCACTGCTCATGACACTGGTGGCCTGGGTTTGGGAATGAGCCTGAGTCATTGGAAGGCCAGCTGTGGCAGGAGGATCGAGCATTCCAGAAGGCACTCTCCTCCTTGGCAAGAGGGAGCTGCCAGTCTTCACTGTGCTACTGCGACCTGGGTGACCACAGGTGGTGGCACAAGCTAGAGCTGCAGGAGAATGGGAGGGAAGACACTGATTGGCTGAGCACGTGTATTCATACACCAGTGTTAATGTGTGCACTCTTAGGGCCAGGTCTCATCTTAAGGGACTGGGAGAAAAAGAAACTGCTGGATGTGCAGGAGGACTCACCGACCATGGTCCCCATCACCGAACCAAGCTTAAACTCCACTGGGGGTATGGTACCCCCTCTGATGGCCCCGCCCTGGTGGGCAAGCCAGGGAGAAACAGGCAGTGGTGGCAAGTTCAGGGGAAGGTGGCTAATGGAGCTGGGGACAGGAGCATGGCCAGCACAGTAAATTAAAAAAATATAGAATTCCCCTGCCAGCCCAGCTCTGGAAGTATGACACCTCCCCATCAGTCACCAGGTGAGAGGGAACATGCAGATGTAAGGCCATTTCAGAGGGACGACTTATTCCTTTCTGCATGATACATAAACCCCCTGGGCCACCAGGGAGCAGTCGTACAGCAGAAGGTGGCCCCTCCACCCCATGTCTGAGGCAGGAGGTGTCTGAGAGCCTAAAGAGTCACTGATACCTCTGGGAAAAATGTGGAATAAGTGATAGGAGCTGTTGAACTCTAAAGAAACAAAAATACTGTCTTCATGACCTCAGTAATAAATAGTGGAGAAAAAATAGAGCTACTGTGAAATATAAGCTGAACTGTGTTCAAATATAATGTTTTTCAAAATTTCCTGGGTGTGACTGGTGCCTTTCTAGTACATGATAACACACTAAAGAACATGAAAATAACATGGAAAGAATTCATTGTAAAAAGAAATTGCGTACAAATATAAATACAGATACCAGTAGAAGCTAGAATTTTCAAAGGACAGTACCCTGGTGCGATTCTGAGATTTGCCTGCATTTTGTGGGCCCCATTACATCTGAAACTCATTGAGATGCAGTGAGTGCAGTCTTCAAAACCCCGTGTGTCTACGACAGTTGGAAGGGGATTATGGCAGTGTGCTTCCAACTCCAGTTGCATCTGCCTGTTGGATCCAAAGTCAGCTAGACCATCAAAATGGTGGTCTAGCTGGCATGCAAAAGGTTTTGCCATGGCACACACTGTCTGGTGAGGGGGAAGGCAAGCTTGATTTGTGACTTCCTGACAGTCCCCTGATGGGAAGATGAGCGACCGCAGCAAAGATGGCAGTTGGATGGCGAGCAGCTGAGTGGAGCATCCGCAGAGGAGCCAGTCCTATAGGTATTTCTTGCAGCTGTCTCTGCTGTGTTGCCAGATGCTGCACTTGACTGTCCCTGCACCGTGTTCAAAGATGGGTGTCAGTGGACATTGCTAGGGCTCCTGCTCAGCCATAGAAAAAGATGTGCAGGCGGCCAGCCCAGTATCACATCAGTAGTGCTAGTGCTCGCTGCGCCAGTGACCCAGGGTTGGGAATGGAATCGGGTCACTTGGGGCTGGTCGGGGGAGAGAGGACTGAGCATCCCATGGACAGCGCTCCTCCCTTGGGGGGGGGGGTGGAGTGTATCCCACTACTCACCTGCCATTTAGTGAAAGCCAGGAGGCATCACAGTGGGACCACATGCTCGGAGGAAGGGCTCACCTTCAGGCACTGATACACTCTTGTGCTTCCACAGTGCACACAAATGCGTGGTGCATCACTGTTTGATTGGCAGCTCTTGGGTAGAAAACACCAGGAGGAAAACCTCCTGATCCTACCCAGGTCCTGCACCACCAACTAGGCAACTCCGCCAAGAAATCTGGATTGTGCTCCAGAGGGGTTAGGGTAGCCCCAATGGCCCTGCTGCAGTAAGGTGGGGTAAGCTATAAATAAGCTGGGTGACCAGACTGAGAGGACTGAAGCAGAAGGAGGACAGTCAGTGGAAGGAAGATCAGTAGAAGATGAAAAGAAAATAGAAAATGGTGTCTAGGCGCAATAGGGTAGATGCAACTGCTTTAAAAATTGCCCCTGATTTAGGGTAGGCACAAGCTTCTAAAATCTGATCCTATTTTATTATTTTGTTTATCCCCAATTTCAGACCCATGGTTCCTATGTCCCCCCAGTCCAATAATCCAGAGCAACATGGCTGCACCCTTACAATGCCAAGTTAGCTAGTGGCTTTTTATTTCTTTACACCACTGCCTGCACCAGAATATATTTTTGTATGCCATATTGTTACACAGAACCGGTTTCATCTCTCTTTAATGGTGACAAATAGTTTTAAGGATGCCCATTTAAAAGTAAAAATATATAAATATATTTTTAGTTTCTAAAGGTGAGTGGCAGAGCAGGGCCTGCTATGGCCGGGAAGCTGGACAGGTAGCCACCTTTACCGTTGATACCATTGCTGCTTCTTGGTAAGTTGGCCAGCAGTGAGGTACAATATTGCCAGGTGGACCACACCCCCTCTCCTGGGGAGGCAATTCCCTCTCCTCTGTGATGTATCCCCCCTTGTCTGTCCCAATAGGCAGTTTCAGGGCATCTCTTGCAAATGTCAGTTATTCTAGTGACAGCATTATGCTCCACCTCCAGACCACTGGGCCTGCAATATAATATCTGTTTTAATTTATGGATTGAGGGAGTGATTCTGACCAATGGGAGTGCTCCTTTCACCGCATGTCAGACAGTTGTATTCTGTAAAGAGATCCCAATGTGCAGGTGATTTGGGAAAGGGCATTTTCGGGATAGTTTTAAAAAAAGATTTTTAATACATTATTGATCAACCTGGAAGACCACGTTTACATATGTTAATACCACCACTGAGACCACTTGTGGTGTTGTAAGACTGGTCTTACACCCATTCTTAGGGTATGAGAACAGCAAACCGAAGATGAGTAGATGTGATACACTAATGATGTTAAGTGAGACCACTCTTATAACTGTAAGAGTGGCCTTGTGTGGTTTTAATATATTATTTATTTATTTTAATTAATTTTTTTTTTTAGTCTTTTGGTAACTGGATAAGGCCCACTAGGCACAAGTTCCTGTTTTCAGGGGTGACCTGGGAGCACTGGGCGGTTAAATGACTTGCTCAGAGTCACACAGTATGCAAGTGGAGGTTGTGAGAATCAAACCCAGGTCTGGTCTGCTGGATGTATCAAGCTCATTCATACCTCGTTCCTCTAACCTCTAGGCTATACTGCTAGCCATTATTGACTGAGATAGATCAATAATACAGGTTGGCAGAACAAAGGAGGTGCGACACTGAGACAGGTGGCTAGCAGTTACAATTTAAGTGCTACAATGAGGTGTTAATTGGTAGTGCTTACATCTAGAGCAGCAGAGTGCCCGATGTACAAGGCGGGCATAGATCATTGTATGCGGTGGACTTAGCTCTCAATAGATAGGGAATGGCATTTGGTAATCATGGTGTGTCCACTATAGCTGACTGCCCGCTATAGCTGCGGGTGGCATAAGTGGAGTGGACGGTATATGAACATTTTAGAAAACCTGCCTGGAACATGCCCATTTGCAGGGTAGCTGCACTTGAGATTCTCTTCACAGAATAAGAGTGTCTCACGCTCAAAGACCAAGAGACCAAGGAGAATGCTGGGAACCTTCACAAAGGAGACCCACAGGAGGGTGGCATGGGACCCCACAGGGGAAGGAAATAACTCCTGGTGGGGGACTCAATCATTAGGGGGGTAGAAATGGGGGAGGAAGGGGAGAGGGAGGTAAGGTGCCTTCCTGGCGCCACAGCTTGGAGGGACAGAGCGAATCCTCAGGATCGTGGGAGGAGCTGCAGAGGGAGGGAGCTGGATGTCATTGTCCACCTAGGGACAAATGACCTGGCTAGAGAATGGGATCAGAGCAGTGCAAGAGAGTTTGTAGAGTTGGGAAGGGCCTTAGACAAGTGGCGCATACGGTAACCTTCTCGGAGGTGCTGCCTGTCTATGGCAAGGGAGATGCTAGGGCACTTCTCACCAGGAATTCAATGAGTGGTTGAAAACTGGTGTGGAGTTCAGGGTTTGGCTTCATTGGGGACTGGGAGCCACCTGGAGGATGCAGACCTATACTGGTGTGATGGTCTGCATCTGTCCAGAGGGAACCAGAGATCCTAGAGTGAGAGTTTAAATGCTTCATTGGCAAGCATTTAAACTAGCCAAGGGGGGAAGCACTGAAAAGGAGCAGGGAAATCCGAGCCTCCCCCCACAAAACATGGTGATTAGTGAGGTAAACACCAAGGTACAGAAGTTATTAAGGAGTAGAACAGATTTAAATGTAAAAAAAGGCAAAGGCATTAAGGACAGAAATGGGGCTAAAAGGGGTAAGGCTATCAAAAAGTGGAGGGTGATGAGTACCAATGCCCATAGTCTGTGTAACAATCTCCCTGAACTACTGGCCTTGATGGAAGAGGGTTGCGTGGATATTGTGGCAGTTACAGAAACATGGTACACAGAGAACCATGACTGGGATGTCAACATACCAGGATACACAATCTACAGGAGGGACAGGGAGGGTAAAGAGAGGAGGAGTAGCTCTCTGTAAAGGAAGGGATCAAAGCAACAGAGACTAAAGAGTAAACAGGGGCAGATGAGGTACTTTGGGTCACCCTGGAGACAGGAAATGGCACCACAATCCGCATGGGGGTTGTATACAGACCCCCATCTCAGGGGGAGGGAATGGACAAGGAAATGATAGAAGGCTTTCTTAGAATGGCAGAAAAAGGGGAGATATTGTTGATGGGGGACCTGAATATGCCAGATGTTAACTGGAGTACCTTTTCTGCAGGCACATCCAAGAGCAGGGTCATTCTTGATGCCCTACAGGGGGCATGCCTCAGACAGCTAGTATTGAAACCCACTCGGGAGGGAGCAATCTTAGACCTGGTACTCTCAAATGGGGATGGAGAAAGAATCTCAGATTTAGAAGTGGGTAGCCATCAGAGAACAAGCGACCACCAAACAGTGTGTTCACGATAAACACAGCCATACAATCAAGCCATACAAAAGCAAGAGTACTGGACTTTAGGAGGGCTGACTTTGGGAAATGAGAGAGTGCCTCAGAAAAGCACTAGCAAACAGGCAAGAAGGAGGGTGGAGGAACAATGGGGAGTGATCAAAACAGCCATCACAGAAGCAACAAGCCTTTGTGTAAAACAAATCAATAAAACACAACGAAGGAAAAACGTTATGGTTCTCAAAAGAGGTGGCAGGAAAGGTTAAGGAGAAAAGGACAGCATTCAGGAAATATAAGGAAACACAGAAGGAGCAGGACAGAGAACTTTATCAGTTAAAGCAGAAAGAGGCTGGGAAGGCAGTCAGAATAGCAAAGGCCCAAACCGAGGAAAGGATAGCTAATTCTGTTAAGAGGGGATAAGACCTTTATAGGTACATTAGGGGCGAAAGAAAGACCAAAGGAGGAATACTGAAGCTTAATAAAGGGGAGAATGTGGGTAGAGGGTGACAGTGAAAAGCAGGATACTGAACGAATATTTCTGCTCAGTATTCACAAAGGAAGAGGAGGGGAGTTACCTAAACCAAAACAAGAGAAACACTCTGAAGACGGGCTTGAAAACAGTCCATTTACAGAAGAAAGGGTTCTGAAAGAACTAATAAAATTGAAGGTGGACAAAGCAATGGGCCTGATGGGGTTCACTCAAGAATTCTAAAAGAACTAAGGGTAGAACTAGTGACACCGCTGACTACTCTGTTTAACAAATCATGGGAGGATGGGGTGGTACCCGAGGACTGGAGGAGGGCAGATGGATTCCTCTTCACAAAAGTGGAGCAAGACAGAGTCAGGAAACTACAGACCAGTTAGTTTGACCTCAGTGGTGGGAAAATGATGGAATCACTTCTGAAGGAAAGAATTGTTGAGTACCTAGAGGCCAGTGGGGCACAGGACCCAAGGCAGCATGGATTCACGAGGGAAGGTCGTGTCAGACCTAATCTAATAGATTTCTTTGACTGGGTTACCAAAGTAGTAGACCAGGAGGGGCTGTGGACATGGCCTACCTAGATTTTTAGCAAGGCATTTGATACAGTCCCACACAAAGATTAACACAAGATAGCCAGCCTTGGAGTAGGTCCCAAGGTGGTAGCCTGGATAAAAATTGGCTAGACAACAGGACTCAAGGGTAGTAGTAAATGGAGTACACAGTGACGAAGGAGGGTTACTAGCGGGTACCGCAGGGTTCAGTACTGGGACCGGTCCTTTTAATGTCTTTATAAGTGACATTGCAGAGGAACTGGAAGGAAAAGTATGTCTCTTTGCAGGTGACACAAAGATCTGCAACAGGGTTGATACACAAGATGGAGTGGAAAGGATGAGAAGGAACTATGAGGTTGGAGAATGGTCAAATGTATGGCAGCTCAGATTCAATGCAAAGAGTGCAAGGTAATGCACATGGGGACAAAAACCCTGGGGAAGTGTACACAATGGGGGAGAGATACTGACAACAGTAAAAATAGAAAGGGACCTGGGGGTAATTATATCAGATGACCTAAAGGTGGGCAAGCAATGTGAGAAGGCAGTAAGGAAGGCTGGGGGGATACTGGGATGCATAGGGAGAGGCATCAATAGTAGAAAACAGGAAGTTGTTATCCCTCTGTACAGACAGTTGGTGAGACCCCATCTGGAGTACTGTGTGCAGTTCTGGAGACCCCATCTCCACAAAGACTTAGACAGAGTGGAGGCTGTCCAGAGGAGGGCAACCAAAATGGTGCAGGGTCTGCACCAGAAGACATATGAAGAAAGACTAAAGGAGCTTAATATGTATACCCTTGAAGAGAAAGAAGGAGAGAGGGACATGATAGAAACTTTCAAGTACCTCAAGGGAATTAACAAAGTCCAAGAGGGTAGCATCTTCCAGAAAAGAGATGTGCAAGAACAAGGGGCACAATTTGAAGATAGAAGGGATGGCTCAGAGGTAATGTGAGAAGTATTTTTCACTGAGAGGGTTGTGGATGCATGGAACAGCCTCCCTGAAGAGGTCGTGGGCTCAAGAACAGTGGGGGACTTCAAGAATGCATGGGACAGGCATAGGGCAGTCCTAGTGGGGGGTAGGAGGAATTAAGCTATTGGTTAACTAGGATCTGCAGCTTATCTGTTAGGTAGGAAAATGGGCAGACTAGGTGGGCCAAGCGGTCCTTATCTGCCGTCAAATTCTATGTTTCTATGTAAAGGACAGAAGTGCTCTGATTGGTCAGAAGCGCACCCTTGATCTATAATGGTAGTAAGATACTCTCACATGCATTCTTAGGGCACCGCAGTTCCTATACTCTAACAATGTGTTTTAGACCACTCCTACAACTGTAGGAATGGTCTTCACAGCAAATGTACTGTAACATACAACTCAAATCAGCCTGAGGCAGCCGATTTTAGCTAAGCCAAGTGTGCAGCGTGTGCCCTGACTACGTGCAAGATCAGCTAGTTTTTTCTTGTACCTAAAAAAGTGTTGACAATGCAGTTCTCCTTTTACAATTGAATGAGGCAGGTTTAATCACATTTGCCATATTTAGTAATTATATTTTACATCATCCCGAGACAGCGCAGCATCTAATTACAACAAGCAGTGGCATATTTGCCACTCTTCTAAACTAATTAGCCATGTTGTGCGAGCCTACTAATCAGTTTATCTACAGTGTTGTAAATGTATAGAAGGTCACAGTGTTGTACTGCAACTAAAATTATGGCCGTCCATCACTACCATAATTCTTAGTCAGCAAGGGCTACCAGCCTTTTCAGTTTTGCATCCGGTGATGGCCAAGTGCTTTGGTGGTGTTACTTACAATTACTAGTGTGTATACATACACAGCAACAAGCTGTTCCTTGTCAGTGTGTTTCAGAGGTTGCAGTAGTCTCACCTCTCAGTGGAATATTTGCGGGCTCGGATTTTACAGTTCAGGCTCGGGCTCCTAGCCAGTGCTGATCATGCAGTGCCAACCTCTGTCTGTGACGTTAAACCAACTCCACCTCTGCCTGCCTGCATTGGTTGTTTATGTGGAAGCTAAACGGGAACTGCCTTTGAGCTGCAAGCCTGCAATCTCTGCAGAAGGTATGAGCGGGATTCATTTGCGGCACAATATGGCTACACTTGCAGTACTTGCGACAACACAGATGGACTACATAAAATGCTATGTAACGTCACACTGCAGATGTTGCGAGATGTGCAATAAAAATGATGCACAGGGACCAGCCCGGTGGCATGGAGGGCTAATGCATTAAACACCTTACGTCCTGGCATGCCAGCGACCTGTGTTCGGGAATGAGCACGGGTTGCCAGGGGTCAGCAGGATGGGAGAGGATTGAGCATCCCAGGAACTGCTCTCCCCTCCCAGGGAGAGGTGACCAGCCATCTCAGCTTCTGGACTGCCACCGGGTGGAGACCCAGAGGTACTGCAGGTAGTGAGTAGCTAGAAGGGAGGGGCCACAGATCTGCAGGATGTGCATGGCCTCACACACACATACTGATGTGATGCCACAGCAGGGGCTTGGGAAGAAAAAAGGAAAATGGGTCCTGAAGGCTAAATGATGCCCTTCGCATCTCCCTGGACCTGCACCACCAGTCAGACACCTCGCGGCATCCAGATTTCAACTCTGAGGGAGGGGGGAGGATGGCTCTTCCCCTTCCAACCCTGCCATGGGAATAATCCATGGGGAACTCACTCCAGGTAGGCCCGGGGGAGGTGGGTGCCAGCCGTGGAGAGGTGAGGACAAGAGCAGATGAGCTGCCCAAGGGGTAAAAAGTTCAATGGAAAAAACACAATGATTCATGGGGGTACATCATTTCCTTCCTCTGGGCTTCTTCAAGTTTGGTGGTCTGGGGAGCATCTTCGTGCTGGACAGGCAACACATAGACTGAGCATGATGGTGTTATCCTGTTAATGAATTGGGGGGGGCGTGTTTTTCTTCCCTCCCCAGAGGTACTTGGCTGTGACTGTGTGGTACACATATGCAACAGGCATGCCTCTGTGAAGCCCCCTCATCTTTCTTCCCACTGCCATCATTGACTGGCTTGCACCTTCATGGGTACCCCGTGGTGACACTTGTGCAGTGTGGGATGGCCATGGGCACCCCGTGGTGACACTTGTACAGTGTGGGATGGTCATGGGTCCCCCGTGGCGGCACTTGTGCAGTGTGGGACAGCTTTCCATCCACCTGAGGATGAGGAGAGCATCCTGCGGGATGCACTGCCATTCCCACCCTTCATTGGCCCGCCAGTGTTCCGGGCTAATTCTTGAACCCAGGTCACTTGCATTGTGGGTGGCACCCCTTCCACCTTTACTGCACAGACAGTCCTGCACTTTATTGCAAAAGCTTTAAGGAAAATACACACTGACTAACAGCCCCTGAGCATGCTTAGGGGGTTCTTATCGACCCCAGTGATATAAACATTTAGCTACAAATGTGTTTATGGTTTTTACCATTTATTTACCCAGGACAGTCCAGCTGAGATGCACCATCTCATTTCCAGTGGGGTCCTGCTTCTACCCATTTCCACAGTTGGGTGGATGTGAGCATTGAGAAGTTAAGTGACCTACCCAAGGTCACACAATAAGTATGTGACTCCAGCAGAGTTTGCATCTGCAATCTTTGGTTCCCAGGCTGGTGCTGTAACCCTTAGACCACACTGTCTCAAAATGTGCTTGTTAAGAATGCAGTAAAACTTGTAAGTAAAAATCGGTTTATTGTCTTAAATGTAGTAAATTAAAAATGAAAGGAGTGAAATAATGTTTCTTTTTTTTGCTGTCCCATGAATGTCAAAGTAGCTTAATTGGCAGGCAAAACTCTTTCTTGCCTGTGAACCAGAAGGTCAGAGGTTAATTAATTAATTTATTTATTTACGAGATTTACCAGGAAAACATACTGAGCAACATGCTCGATTCCAGATGCGACCTGGGGGCCGTGACCCAGTACATAACATAGAATTTTTACATAGTTCAGTATTGGAATACAAAGGCTTTCTCCTGGCAAACATTTGCCAGGAAGTTACAGACAGGGGTAGATACATACAGTGGGAAAGACTGGCGGGTAGAGTACATTTAATATGCGACTAGACTTCATCATCATAGTAGTAAAATTGTTACTTGAAACAGGAGCAGCTGGAGGATGGGTTCTCTCCCATCTCCAGCACTTGACTTCATGCCCACTGCTGACACTATAGTGTAGTATGACTGTGGGTGGGGTGTCTCTCCTTTTAAAGTAGCAGTACAAGAAATTGGGCAAAAAAATTTACCCTACCTTTTTTTCACTGTAAAAGATTACAGGCATTTTATAGTTCCTTTTCGTGGTAAAAGTTCCTACTTCCAACAAAATTTGACTATTTTGTAACCATTTTGAGCTTTTTCTGTAAGAAAAAATTATTACATACTAAAATGCCAGCAGAATAGGCCTAATGGTATTTCGTGTCTGCTCGTTTGGTCAGCCCCCACCCTGGGAGCTGACCTTGCTGCCCCCCTCACCCTCTCCGGCTTCTCCTTTCCCAGTCCCGGATATTCGCGCTGCACTGGTTTTTGCTTCCAGAACCCTTCCCCTGTACCTGTCCCACCCCCTCTTGAACCCCTCCACCAGCCCCCTGGGCAGAGCATTCCATGGCTCCACCACCCTCTTAGTGAAGTAGCACCTCTTCATTTCTCCCCTGAATCTCCCCTCCAGCTTCCACCCATACCTCTAGTTGCCCCCCCCCCTTCCTTCGGGGCACCCTGACTGCTCCTCCCCTTTTTGCCACCACATTTCACTTAGGAATAATATTATAGGTCTGGCAAGGTTTATGATTAAGAAAATAATAATAAAAAAACAACCCTCAAGGTGTACAGCATAGGACATACTTAGAAAAGAAGAGCTGACAGGAATGCTAATATTTTTATTAACTGTAGCTGAAACTAGCTTTTTGGAAACCCTTTTTTTGTTGCACTGCTGCTTTCAAATATGGTGTCCTAGCTGGCCCAGTGGTGAGGTACGCTGAGGCACTGGCTGCCTAACCGGCTGCCATGATGGGGATCCAAGTTTGGGAACAGACATGGGGCACTCAGGAACTGGGCTGGGGGAAGGAGGATCAAGCTGCCATCGAAGGTTCTCCTCCTTTGGGGGGATCAATCATCAATCCCTGAAGAGGTGTACATGCACGAAACTGGTTGGGATGCATTTGTTGTCATGTGAGTACACCTGCTTGTCTTGTCACCACACTTTAAGCTTAAAAAAAGCATTATGAATGCTTTTGCATCGATGAACTGATGAATGATACCGTTCTTTTCTGTGAGCCTCTAGTGCGTGTCGCTGCACAGATGACACCTAGCAGAGGCAAGGTATTATAGCCAGTGGTCACCTCTCAGATGGCTGGGCACAGTCGCTGAGTGCATATGATGTCTTCATGCCACAGGTCTGTGGCAGAGCATGCATGCCAGCTTTGAGGAGGGAAGGACACCTCATCCAGCAGGATGAGGGCAGCAACCCCACAACACCATCTGTGGCACCCACACTCGGTGAGCTGTAAGAGGTTGGGGTAAGACCTGGGATGTGAGTGGTGGGGCTGGGGGGGCACCATCAGATGGGGGCTGGCTGAGAGCATCTGGTGGACAAACACAGGGTGAAACACACTATGCCCCCTGCTTCAGGGGCAGTGCCTCATGTTCCCTCTGTGAGACCCGGTTCCATGTGCAAGACTCTCACACTGGAGTCATCTGAGGGCTGGTTGTATCACAAAGGTTAGAAATTCAGCTGCTTGGGATAGAGGGCATGGGTTGCACACCACTTTTGCACCTAACCTCCACCTGGAAGGCCTCACTCATCCCTGCTCCCTCAACTGTTCCCTGGGTTGGCTTTGCCCTTCCTTTGAGCACTGCTTTGTTTTGTAAGCAATACGACACTCTGGAGTATTGTTAGTAGTGTCATGAATGCACACCCAGGGGCATAGCAAGGTGCAGGCCTGCTGGCCGAGTGCCCTTATGGCCCTGGGCATACACTCCTGGCAATTCTGCCAACACCCTGGAGTGTCGTACTGTACTTATAAAATGGGCAATTATGGTAGTACAAAAATACACATTTTATTTATTTATTTCAAATAATCGGAAATACACCTTTGAGTAAAGGACTCCTTTGCAAAGGTTCCATGACAAGGATACAGAGGACAACATAGGTAATTACAGAGTGTGAACATATGTACAAAGCAGTTTGTTAGCTAAGCTTGAGATACATGTTAGGGCAGGACATGCCCGGTGTCAAAACGTTAATGAGGAAAATAACAGAGCAAAATTTCTAATAGGAACTGGGAATCAGACCCATCGTAGAGTGCAGTGTGTGCATCATCTGGTGGGAGACTGAGTGGACAGTGGGAGGAATAAATTGGCGGAAGTGTTGGGGGGACTATGGACAGTCGCAGGATAAGTGCACGAGGAGCTGATTTTTGAGGTTGGTTTTGAAAAGGCCAAGTTTGGGTTCAAGAGAGATGGAGGTGGGAAGCTCGTTGAGACATAAGGGGGCCTGATATAGAAAAGCCCTCTGGCCCAGGGAGGTTCTACAGCGGGGAATGGCTAAGAGGGACTTGTTAGTACTTCTGGTGGGCCTGTTGGAAGGGGCCTGCTGGAGAAGAGAACATGAAACTGTTATGCTATTAAAACTATCTTCCTCACCTGGTTACGTGATCAGATCCCAACTATCATTTTTAAGCTGGCCCTACTTAAGCACTGCCATAACTTGGCTACCTGTACTTGTGTTGAAGCTGCTGTGTTTCTTGCACTGTTGTATTACCAGCTTTCTTTATGTAATTGGTTTATCTGCTGGTTTGCTCTCGGGTCGTTCCCGAAAAAAGGCATTTATTCACCTGGTGTACTTATCTTGTTACCAAAAACTAAATAAACTAAGCAACAGCACAGAAACTGGCTGTAAACTCAGTCATTTACCCACCCTGCACATCAGAGGAATGGCACAACTGTGACAATCCTCTTCGTTGGGGCAGAATACAAAAGAAAAATGATGTTAACTAAGTGTGGACTAATGTCACCTCTCGTTTTAAAATGGACTGCATATTTGTAATGAGCATGTGGCACCTGACAGCATGTTGTGAATCTAGTTTGGGCTTTGGCTGCTGGGAGGGGGTGATCTGACTGAACAGGTGTACGTAATTGATGCAAAATTGTGCAGAAAACTCTGTTCCACCTTCTCTTACAAAATGGTTTGAGAGTTTCTGTACCTCTGACATAATGATGCTTGGGTAGTGCATTTTTATTTACTTTTTTGTTAAATTTACTGTGTTTTCATCCCTTTCTCACCCAGGAGGCCCCATTGGCAGTGCTTCTGTCCCAGTCCATCACCCACCTTCCCAGGGACTTACCACCACCTCTTCTTGTCTGGCTTTCCCCCCCAGGATGGGGCCGTTGGAGAGGGGAACTGTATCCCCAACACAGTTTAGTGCAGCTTGGCAATGGGAGCCATGGTTATTGGTGTACTGGAACACAGTCAGCATCCTCCTGTTCACACAGCATTTTCTCCTTTTTCTCTCACCCATTTAGATGTAACCCGGCCCCTGAGAGTGCGTGCATTCACTCTGGTGTGTAGTGATGAGCACCCAGGTGACTGATGTCCTCCCCTCCGTTCTCCCACAGCTCTGGCTTGCACTGCCACCTGTGGCTACCCAGGGGGCAGTAGCACAGCAGAGACCGACAGCTCTCCTTCATGAGGAGGCGAGCATCCCCTGGGATGCTCAATTCTACTCCCCTGGCAGGCCCCCCAATGACTTGAGCACATTCCTAAACCTGGGTTGAGAACAGTAGCGCTACTGCTACACCAAGAGGATGGCCTTGGGTAGCACGTTTGACTATCCTAATGGGATCTGATGGATAGTCACACTGTTCGGCTCTGAATCCAGGATCCTGCCTGACCCCATTCTAATTTCGAATCCAAGGTTAGGCAGTGGGATCAAAGATTGGACAGAGCAATCCAAGGTTGGATGTCTGCCTTGGATCTCTCAGATCCAAAGTTGGATAGTGGGATCCAAGGTCAGATGTTTGCCTCAGATCCCAAATAGTTTATTTATTTTTTATTTATTTAACAAATTGGAAAGACCTTTGAGCCAAGGCCTCTTTTACAAAGGTTCCACGTCAAGTCACAAGAATAACAAATTACAATGGTTTCAGTAAGTAGTAGGACAACATGAGGAAAGTAATTACATAAACAAAAGAATAATACGGCAAGATAAATTATTGTGTCAAGTGCAGCCAGTGGCCTTGTCTGAAGAGGGGTGGAAGGGATTACAAGGAGAGAAGGATAGGGCAAATTGGGGGGGATGGAGGAGCAAAAATAAGAGCAAGGAGGAGCTGCCACAATGTAGCTTTATGGGAAAAGACCCTGGGGGGGTAGAAGGAGAGAACAAGGTGAGGAAACAGAGGCGGGGGGGAGTGGAAGTGGAGGGGTAGAGGAAGGGGGATGAGGTTGGATGAAAAGAGGGAAGGGATCGGGATGGGAAAGGGATGAAGGAAGGAAGGAAGTGCTGTATGTGGAATACAGCAGCAACAGGGAAGAGCTATACAGGAGCGAATGGTACAAGAAGGAGTTCCAAGTGCATTTAGCTGTTTGCAAAGATAGGCATAGCAGTCACAAGATGCTCAGGAAACTAGGAATTGATGCAGCTTCCGGCTTAAATGGTCCCAAGGTTGCAGTCGTCACAATCTCAGGAGGAAGAGAAATTAAATAAATTAGCCACTCTGGCTGCAATGGATCACTGTTGGTGCGAGGTTCGACAGCAAGGGACAGTAAAAGTTTGGCTCGTAGAACTTTGTGTGTTACGAATGCCCCAGAAGGGACTGAAAAGCTGAAGAGAACCTGGTGGTAGGAGGCCGAGAGCTGCCTTCTTAGCCAGAAGGCAGGCTTGATATCCAATGCGAGCCTGTAGTTGAAGCCAGGTGGCTTGTCCGTAAAGGTCACAAATATGAGTAAAATACGCTGCACCAGTTAGTATATGGCATGCCTTATTCTGATGCTGTGGCAGGCCGCCGTAGAGTTGTGTCCGTGGCGGTACCATAAATGACCAAACCATAGTTAATAATAGACACAATTGAACTTTGGATAGGCAGTCTGGGGGCTTCGGTAGTAATGCAGTGTTTGTGTCTGTGTAGAAGGCCTAGGTGAATATTAACTGCCTTGGCAACATTCTCAACATGGTGGGAGTAGGAGAGCATACTATCCAGAGTACCTCCTAAGTATTTAAAAGATTGAGTCTGATCAAGGACTACACCCACACTGTTTTTAATCACCAGTTGTTTGGCTTTATGTTTGACAACAGTAGAGTCACATTATCACATTGTCACATTGGATGGTTGATATCTTAGGTGGTAGGATGCAGTTGTAGGGCACCAACATTTGCCATCTGGTATCCAAGAAAATTGGTGCCATCTGATGGTATCTGATTGCATCAGATACTACTCAAGCATTGCTTAAATTGGAAATGTTTAGGTGGGGGGAACTCTCACATCTAGATTCCTAAGTGGCGGAACTGTCATTTCTTGGTGGAAGAACTCTCTGTAGTAGACAATGGAGGAAGTGGACAGAAGTGGTGGAACAATCATTTCTAGCTGGAACTGTCCTACAGCAGTCAGTGCAGAAAAATGACAGAGGTGGTGGAAGTGTAATTTCTAGGTGGAGTAACTCTCCAGTAGCAGTCGATGGAGAAAGAGGACAAGAGGTGGAGGAACTCTACTGTTGTCAATTTAGAAAGATAACAATGGTGGTGGAACTGTCATACAGCTTTTTTTAAGACATGGTGGAACTAAGTTCCTGTGGGCTTCTGCCCAATTTAACCCCTGTACTTGAGTAACACTACTCTAAAAGCTTTCTTCCTTGAATATTACAGAATAGTTTGAGCTGCAAAAGATGACTGTGCCCCCTCCTAAAAATCTAAATATGAATGTTCTCCCTTATAAATAGTTACAGTTTCACCACTGGTGAGCAGTGCCCCAGGAGGGAATATAAACTGACACCATATTTTACATACAGTAGTTTTTTAGTGCCAAAGAGGAATCCCGTCAGAGTTCAGTACAGAGAGGAGTTATAGACCAGCTTTCCTTTGTGCCTTGAGAGGCGCTGAAAGCCTGGGGGAAAAGACATCATCTTAAAACAGCCAGGAGGTGTAGGCATTGAGGACAGAAACAAAATGAAGTCAGGTTCTATAGTATGGGAATTGCAACATAATAACAGGTGGTAAATCTGCCCTATTACGAGCTTAGATACAGCTGTCTAACAATCTTACACAAGTAGCACTTCTCTGAAAGTAATTTACTGTAATTCTGAAATGCTCTTAGCTGCAGAAGGCAGAGGACATTCTCTCTTCCACCTTTGTATACCATTCCTCAGGAGCATGGGAGCATAAGCCTTTTAGCTGTCGAGGTATTCATGTCTGAGCTTTTACCGAAAAACAGTATATGAAATTTTACATTCTTCCTTGCTGTCTAAGTGCAGGTTATCTTTTGCTGTCAAAAGCACGGTTCAGGTTTCACTTTTCTTACTGCTTCTCAATGTGATCGACAGCCTTGTCAGAAAAAATTGCAGTATAGCCTAGAGGTTAGAGGAACAAGGTGTGAACGAGCTTGGTACATCCAGCAGACCAGACCAGAGTTTGATTCTCACAACCTCCACTTGCATACTGTGTGACTCTGAGCAAGTCAGTTAACCGCCCAGTGCTCCCAGGTCGCCCCTGAAAACAGGCACTTGTGCCTAGTGGGCCTTACCCGGTTACCAAAAGACTAAAATAAAAAAAAAAAAAAAAGGTGGCGTGGGATTCTCAAGGCAGAGGCCATACAGTTACACTTTATTTATTGAAATTTATTTTAATCCAAGTAGGCAAGCAAAGATAAATGACATAATCTTATGTCCAGCTGCGACCCAAGGGGGGGTCACAACAAAAAGAGTATGTGCAACAGTTACACAGCAGTGAATGACAGAGGTGAACAGTGAAAATAAGATTATGCACTAGTGAATAATAATGCTGATGAACTGTGCAAAGAGGATTAAAATAAAGCCTAATAATACAATAAAAGAAATTACAGAAAAAATATACTAGCAAACACATCCGGAAAATAATCACAAATTCAGAAGCTGATGTTACCATCAGTGTTTATATCTTATCTTATTGGTATTATATCAGCAGCAAGAAATGATAGTCAGGAGTTCAAACCCCATTTGTGATTGTAAAATGGGTTAGCGAGTCACTAACGTTGTGGTCCCACAGCAGGGAAGGGCTGCAAAATGCCATATTGGATGGCATGGTTAGCGAGTTGCTCACCCATTTCTTACCAGCCCTAAAATATTCCGGTGTGCCTATGAAAAGCAGCTGGTAGCACCTTGCATATAGGCGCACCAGTATATTGGTAGGTTCGGAGAGGCAGTAAGTAGCCATCAGTGCCCCACTAACTACTGCCTCTCTACACCACATATGACCTGCACCCTCTAATTGCACCCCCTGTCCCCCAAACTCCCCTAAGGGTCTTTAGGTATTAATCTCTGGTGCCCACTGTTCCTCCACCCCCAAACATCCCAGACAGTATCTATATACTTATGCCTGGTGTCTAGTGGTCCCTGAACCCAAACCCCTTCCCAATGGTATTTATTCATTATCCCTGGTGTTCAGTGGTCACGCCTGTCTCCTGGTTCACCCACCCACTCTATCCCCAGTGCCCACCCTGTCTCCAGCCCCTACCGTAATGAAAGGGATCCATTCTGTAAAATCAAATAAAATGCATGGGCTGTAGTATGGTGCTTATATAGTACACTATACTTCTAGCATGCCTAATCACCCTGTTGTACCTAAACTGGAGTCCCCCACTGTGTGTCTGTGGCTCTCAACTTTACTTATTTCAAAAGTTTACCAGAAAATGCATGCTGAGCTAGAAACAGTTAATTTCCAAATGTGTCCTAGGGGAAAGTGGAAGGCAATAATTAAGTCAGTTTATAATAAAGTAACAAGTCAATCTATCCACTCAATACAATAGTGGATATGAAGTGAGTGCAAAGGGGGGTTGGGGGAGAGCTTGTGGCAGCATTCAGGACTATTGAAAGGGAATTGTTCTCTGCAAATATTTTTCCTTGATTCATGGACCCCAGGGTCAGGTTGAAGACAGCAACCCAGCTTTTGAAGGGTTATGTGCTGTGCACGCTTGTTACTGATTGTCAGACGGTTGTCCATGATCTTGCCGAAAGGGCCACTATCTTGAAAACATGGGCATTCTATGAACTTGTCATTCCCCAACTTGCTGTAACAATGAGTGAAGGGATTCAAATTATTTAATGTAATATTCTTTATTAGTTTTACACCCTGTGCCTGGAATCAAGTTTATTACCTGCATGTTTATTATGAAACTGAATAAAGTTACAAGAAAAAAAAGAAATGACAGCAATGGGATAAACATAATACTATACAGGTGTAGAGTGGGAGTGTATATAAATAAAATAATATATATAATATGTACTGTGCAAGGTAGACAGCAGTGGACAATGAGGAAAGTACAGAAATGTAAATTACTTAAAACAGGTGGAAGGATCCAATAACTTCCTAACTGTGGTTGCCTATATTCCTTCCAAAAATCCTGAGTTGCGTTTGCAGTCTTTCAGTGACTATTTTAATCAGCTTAATGATAATCATGAAATTATTATTTTAGGGGACTTTTAATCTTAATTTGACAAACAAAATAAAAGTATTAAGGATAAAACTGTGGATTTGCATCTGACTCAAATAGTTAATGACATTACCTGATTGCACTATAAAACAGAAATGGAGACTGTCTCGGATGGATGCCATTAGTGACCCCTCCCCCATCTACTGTGACTGGCGTACCAAACCCCCCTACCCCCCACCTACCTTCCTGACCTTCTGCAGTTTCTCTAATTTTGACCCACTCAGGCTTCAGGATGACCTCAGAGCCCTTGACTGGACTTCCTTCTATGGTGCCACTAACGCTGACCTTGCACTAGACATCTTTGTCTCAACCCTGTCTCATCCAAGACAAGCATTTCCCACTCACCTCACACAGAGTGTGTGGGCATGACACCCGCTGGCTCACATTGGACCTCCTCAATTTTATAAAGCAGTGTGACTCAAAGTGGGCTGAATATAAAGCTGCCCCATCCCCTTCCCATTGGAATAGCTACTGTCACCTGCAAAAACTCTGCAAGCACTGTATGCAATCTAGGAAGTTGGCCTACTTCCAGTCACTTCATTCCAGTCACCTATGCAACCCCAGGCATTTCTGGTCCTCCATTAATGCTTTACTCCCCCCCCCCACCAAGCAGTCACCTCCCCTAAATACACAAGGCTCCCTCACTGACCCGACTGGACATTGCAAATGCACTAATCCATATTTTCAAACCTTAGCAGCTACCTGGCTAAGCTTCCCTCCACCCCTTGCCCCTCATCCACCCCTCCCTCCTACTAGCCCCCTTTTAATTTTAAGACCACTTCTCCTCCTGGGACTCTTGGCTCCTTCTCAGCCTACCATCTTTAGTGAGTGCTGGTAGTGACGGTCTGTCCCCCTTGCTTCTTAAAACTAGTGGCCCAGGACATTGCCTATCCACTCACCTTCATCTTTAACCTCTCCCTTACTACAGTCTCTGTTCCCCCCCATCTAGAAGCATGTCACAATTTTCCCATTCATAAATCAGGTAATCCAAGTCTTAGGGACAACTACTGTCCCATTTCCATGCTGCCCGTCTTGGTAAGCTCATAGAGACGGCAATAAACTACCAAGTTACAGAGCATGTCTCCAAATATAATCTTCTTTGCCCTCAGCAAAATGGTTTTTGGAAGGGGCACAACACTACCATGGTCCTTGCCCTCTTCACTGACTATGTGCTGAGGTATATGGATGAAAGGAAGCTAACTGGTACAGTGTTTGTTGATCTGTCCAAGGCATTTGACATTGTAAATCACAACATCCTGATAGCAAAACTCAGTGCCCTTGGTTTCTCCCCTGCTTGGCTCACTAACTACCTTTCTGGTAGAACACATATGGTCTGCCTTGGTGGTGTCACCTCCACCCCTCTGGCCTGTCTCTGTGGGTGTCCCCTTGGGATCTGTTCTTGGCCACCTCCTCTTGTCCCTCTTCACTAACTCTCTCCCGTCGGAGGGCCTATACTGTAAAATCAGTCCTCTACATTGTCGACTTAATACTATACCAAAGTGACCCTTCCCCCTCCTCACTATCCGTCACTCTAACCAATGATTTCTGCAAGGCACATTGTTGGTTCTCCATCAGCAAACTGTTGGTCAATGCTGCCAAAACAAAGGCCATGCTTTTTAGTTCCAAAACCAAACTTTCTGCACTAGCCCACAATGGTGGCCTTCTCACTGTCAAAACCCCAGATGGATCTCCCCTTGACACTGTTCTCAGCTTCAAGTGTCTGGTTGTAATCCTGGACCAATTCCTAACCTGCACTTGCCACATTGCCTCACTGATCAGGCACATTAACCAGAAGATAAGGCTCTGCTATCGCATGATCGACCACCTCTTGCCAGAAGCCCACCTTGCTATTGCCCATGGTAACCTCCTTTCCCTCCCTGACTATGGCTGACCAGTGTACTCCCTCTCCTCCATTACCAGCCTGAACCACCTGGATGCTACCTACAATCATATATGTCACCTTTCCCTCTGTGCCCCTCTCCTCACTCACCACTGCACTCTTTAGCAGTCCCTGAACTGGCTGCCTCCATGAGCATGATGGTCCTACCTTTCTGGCCTAGACCATTGCTTATACTTTGCACAATCCCTCTGACTCTCCACTACCCCTTCTTATCCGGCCTAGAACTTACTGCCACAATCTATGTCAGTCTTCACACGTTCAGCTAGAATGCCCTAACATAACTACAAGGATGGGCCTAAGTCTTTGGATCAGTGCAAGAAAGAAAGAAAGGGAAAGAAAGAAAAAAAGACATTTTAGTAACTAATTGAGGAAGAATTTAAAAAGTTGAAGAATGCTACGATGTTTTTTTTTTAATTGTTCACCTGTTATGTGTCATTGAGCTGCAAGAACTAAGAAAGTTCCCTCTTAAGGTCAGAAATGTTAGCATTGTTAATAAAACAAACTAAAATCTGCTTTTCAAGAGAATATATCCGTGACAGACTGGTCCTGTTTGGACCTCACTCCAGTTGCCGATTTGTCTCTTCAATTTTTGGTCCATCAATTTAACAAAATTTGCGATGCTTTCTGTCATATAAAACAAAAATTTAGAGGGCGTGGGAATTTTCAAAATGGATTAATTCTAGCATGCTGAAATGAATGCGAAATCAAGATTATTTCTAGAAAAAATATAAAATAAGTGAAAATCAGTTTTTCTTTACAATGTACTGTTAGTTAAATAACATGTGTAAAGCCATTAAAAGAAAGCAAAATTTGATTTTTTTTTAACAAAAGCTAATTGAGATAATAATCTACAAGGGTTCTGGACTTATTTTAGTACTTAATGGGTAACAGAGAGAGAAAAATGTCAGTACGCTAACATTTTATGGTAATATTGTCACTGATTGTGTCCCTCCACTCCCCTACCCCAATATTGTTGGAAATAAAGATCATTGTGTTCAGCTGAGTCCTTTGGCTATTGACACCACTGTCTGTTTTAAGCCATTTATTAACATGGAGACACTAAAATAAATGAATAGAAAGAGATGGAATTGTTTTAAAATTAGTTTAGAGAGCAGTTAGCGAGTTGTCTAAACCAAAGACTAAATTTTTAATTTATCATTAAGAAATCAAACAGTTCCATGCATCAAGATCTGTTATCTTCATTTATAAGCAGTGCTCCTTCCAATATTAATAATTATAGAATGATCTTTCTCCGCTGTCCCCCATCCAAAGACCTTGAGCGAATAGTATATGATCAATTGCCTGTCTAGTTAGAAAATGTAACTAGTGTACAGCGTGAGGCATATATAAGTGGGAGGTGGCAGTGCTCACAGTTGTTACTAGAGAAGAGGCTATGCAATCGACCAGACTAGATAGACCATACATAAGGACTTCTGATAGCTATTTTTATATGTTCATATAGAAGTTGATGTCAGAAAAAGACCATTAGTCCAGCTAGTCTGCCCATAATACTGTATCTTACCCCAAGGCCTAGTGTTTGTATGGAGTTAATGCCCACACTACCTGCTGCCCTGTTACTTTCCTTGCTGATACCCCCTGGGTGACTAGTAAGCCCTTAACTCTGTCCAAAACCATGTTAGATGCCATTAATGGTCTTGGCACCCACTACCTCAGCCAGGCAGTTTAGGGGGAAAAACATGTACAACATCAGCATTAATAGAATTAAATGAATATTGTCATAGGGCTTTGGATGTTGGGGACCATACAGGGGTGATCTATACTGACCTTACCAAGGCTTTCAGCTTGGTAAACCATGACCTGTTCGCTAATCTCTCCATTGCCCTCAGCCGTTCTCCAAAGTGGGGCAATTTGGTTAGCGAATAATGAATGAATTAGTCACAGGATGAATAACAAGATGACACAATTTGGAAAAATATAGAATCCCTTTTTCACATTTTCTTTCGAGTGAACCAGATCATAAAATACCTTAGAGATGGATTAATGCTGTCTCCCTCTATCACACATAAGGTTAGAATAGAGATAGACACTTTTGTGTTTTCTGCTAAATAGAGGAGTAGAGAAGGAAAAGAAAAAGAACCAGAGACAGAAATATTAAGCAGACATAAACAACCAACAGATACCCTTTAGATTTTAGAGTTTTTTGAAAATGTTATTACCTTAGTTGCAGATAACATTAATAACTGAACCTTGTATTTGTAATATATGGTTGTATGTATATTATTATTTTTCCTTGTGATTCTGAATGTTATCTGCTTGTTATTTTTATTGAAATGTAATACAAATTTATAAGGTAAAAATTAAAAAAACAGAACCTGCTCATAAGTAAACTGGGCAGGCTTCATTTCCCAGTTATGACATTGGGTTGGATTGTGCGTTATATGACTGACAGAACATAAAAAGTGAAATTAGAAAATTAACTTTCACCTCTTCTGCCTAAAAATTTGAAGTGTCACAAAGGTCTTAAGCAGAACCCTTATTATTTAGTTTATTTTTAAATTAGCTGCCTCAGGTGCACTTTTATTGTTAATTTTGTATAATCTGTCGATACTGTAATTTTCACAGAGATGACAGCCTACCCACATAGGGTGACCAAGCTCCAGAATAACCTCGCTAGAGTTCAGCAGTAGACCATGTTTCAGAATTTGAATATGAACATGAATAAAACTAAATCAATGTGTTTTAGAACTAGATTAAGATCAAAAGGTTCACCTGAAATAAAAATAAGCCCCCTGGAAGGTGCTTCATTAGAATAGGTTGCCAGCTTTTAATATTTAGGGATTTATCTAGATTGTGCACTTTCATATGACTCTCATATTGATTATTTAATTAAAGCCGTTAACGGACATTTGGGCTTGTTGTTCAGAAATAGAATCTAGTTTACTAAAGATGTATGTAGAATGGATGTGGCTAATTTTATGCAGTCAGTTATTGACTATGGACTGGTTATTTATTTGGAGGCATCTGAAAGTGTACCGATAAGGATCTGTTGAGTACTGAATACTTGCTACTTTATTTTGAATGTAGACAATAATTCACACCACTGTGACCTGTATACACCCACCTGATGGCTTCCATGTGACTTAACAGTAAAGCAACAGCACAAAGCAATATTGTCTTGGCCTTTTAAGGAAGATGATTTTAATGTACCAAGTATCATCTTGGATGAGGTCTTTATAAACTATCTTGAGTAATAACCATTGCACTAGATCAATGCTGAGAATGGCTATAGCCCTCCCTGTACACCGGTTCTATTTAGAACTGATTCTAATCTGAACCCAAATGGTTACAAAAGGTTCTACTTTTGAGCCTCTTTTTGAACCTAGCAATTTGCAGAATTGTATACATTAAGTATATTCAAATGTATTATATTATTATTGTATTATATATATTATTATATTATATTAACATGCATTTTGAACCTCCAGATATTTTTAAGATATTTTCTGTATTACTTTTTATACTCTACCAGGTTTCAGGTGGATTTGTTTTTAGAACCATTTTTGCAAATCCCTAAACAGTACTCCTCTTCTGTTCAGCACAGTTTATTCCTATGTCCATATAATGTGTGTGCTTCACACACCTAATTTCATTTGTTGTAATTTACTGGCCTTGAACATCAAATCACCATTGACTGACCCTTAATGAGCCCCTGCATGTATTTGATGATGTACTTCCAACATAAATGATTCACTTTTCATAGCAAGAGCTAAGCAAACAGATCATCCAACCTAGCGTGGATTCATCAATCACCTTGGAGGGGCAGAAGGAAAAGTGCATTCATGTAAGTGCTTACAATGCGCTCAGTTCAGCAGTGGTAGGAGAGAGCAAAGCAAAGCACGGGCACTATAGCTTAATGCTTGAGAATTAAACTCTTGAGCTTATATAAATGTCACACTTAAATCATACTGTATGTAATCAAAGAAGAAATACCCAATAGACTAGAGCTGCCTCACTGTACAGGATTTTCTAGTCTTCAGCTAAAGGTAGCTTAGAATTAAATTGGGATACACAGTTTTTTTTTAATTGTACAGTGCTGTGCTCCCAAATAATCTCTTCGCTGCAAAATGCCTCAAACAGCACAGAGCATTAGCTCACTCCAAAAATTGCAGCTACCACTGGCTACATGTCACTGAGCAGTAATTGATTTGGGAATGCACTCATGTCTAGAGCCCCAGGCCAGCAGGAAAGATGAGAGAGCTGAAAAGACCATGCATTGCTCTTCTAGTAGTCCCTAGTGGAAGTACGGTGTTGAAGCTCTTATGGCGTAAGTCACATTATGCTGACTGGAATGCCCAGTGATCACCATTGATGTGCACAGACTCAAGAGGTGGCCTGGGAAAGGGCTAGAAAACCATGAAAATGGGAGGCACATCCAGGAACTGCAGATGATAGCCACCACACCCTCATACCACGGGACCCTCAGACGCACCCCCACATACCCCATCAGCTATGTATAGTGTCGCCCACATGCTCTACCCCCCCAGTGACCTGTGTGCATTCAAAGATATATACATGCCTTGGAGGTTCAGGCACAAGACACAGCTATATTGCATGCTCTGCAGTCTGTTTTTGTACTTATAAAATTGGTGCCAAAAGTTATTTAAAAAATACAAATACAGCAACACAATTGAGGTGTACAGGCATAAAAAAACAAATTACACACTTTGTTATGTGTTAGTGCCAATCAGATCATTTGGTTTAGCTGGACTGCCGGCACAGCGGTAGTGTTACTGCTTGCGGCGCTGATGACCCATGTTTGGGAGCAAATTTGAGTCATTGGAGGGTCAGCCAGGAGGAGGACTGAGTGTCTGTAGGACTGTTCTCCTCCTCCTCCTCCAGGGAGGGAGGGCTGCTGTGCCTGGTGCAGTCCTGACCCCTAGCGGAGGCTGGGGGTCAGGCACCAGGGGATGGCAATCAAGGGTGGAGAGTGTGACAGTTGCCAAAGTCTCACATACAGGAGCATATGTGGGAAGCATCTAGACACTGCACACTGTTCTTCCATGGGGAAGCAACCAAAATGGAAGAGAAAAGCACAGATGGGCAGCATGTGGAGGCCTACCCCTTGTAGATCTTGGACCACAGTTCTGATGCACTTCCTGTCTGAGGGTCCAGTTTGAGGCATTGGCACTGCCCTAACAACAGGCGCAGAGTGTCATAGAGAAGACGGTTGAGTGACAATCAATTCACAGGATGCCAGGGTGATGGGGCTGGGGGGGTGTCGGTCCCTGATGATGAGGCCATCCGGGAGGAGGATGAACAAAATGAAACAAACAAAAAAAAAGATTATTGGATTTATATAGATAGCGCGATAGATATTGTGTAGCTAGATATATAGATACGCCATATGGGTATATAAAAAATGACTCTGTTTAGTAAACAGTGGTTTGGGCTATAAAATGTAGATTAAAAACATGATCATGTATTGATGAGAAACTACTGTAATGTAGTCTAGTGATTGGCCTCAGCAAATCAGGTTTAATTATCTATATATATAGATACATATGTATACATGTATGAGAGGAAAGAAGAAAGAAAGAAATGGATAGATAGATACGGTTAATAGATAGATATTGGCTGTTGATGGATAGATAGAAAGATAGATACGATAGATTGATACTGTCTGTAGATAGAGAAATAGAGATAGATAGATATATAGATAGATAGATAGATACTGTCTGTAGATACATAGATAGATACTGTCTGTAGATAGATAGATAGATGGATCTGTCTGAAAATAGATAGGTTGATTTAGTTTTCATTACCAGGTTATTGCACTAGGTAATAAGCTACCTATTTAACCTCGGAGGATACAAGCAGGATAATATCAAAAGGGTTACAAGGATATGTTACAAAATCACAACTCTCCCAATATAGCCACTACAACCTGTATATTATCTGACCCTCCAGGGCATTAAGAAAGTACAGTTATCAGCATTCATTTTCCTTTTCTAATTTTTTTTTCTTGCACAGATGCTATACCTGATAATACCAGGTGTAGCAGCTATGCAAATAAATTGCTCAAGCTACCAAAAACATGTGGAAAAGGTTATAAAAAGGCAAACTGTGTTAAAAATTGCACGTACGAGGAAGACACTGTGGTTGTGCAAAGGCACCTTCCTTGCACAACTTTTGTTGCTGCTCTTGCAGAATTCTTCTACTTTGGAAAGTCTGGCCCCTGGTGGGGAACGCTGCAGCATGGTCTTCAACACTTCTCTCATGGTATGCAATTTATGCAGTGTATATGAGAGCAAACAAAACAGCAGGATGAATAATTTATCGTCTTCGTTCTACATCCTAAATACGAAGAAGCAGTTTATTCTGTCAGGGTAAGTTCATTCTTACACTCTACACGTCACTAGTATACCTCCCCTTCATTGAAGCAGCTGTCAGATCACAGTCAGATTCCAGCATTATGTTGCCCAATTGGAAAGCTGTGCATTTCTCCCATTCAATACCTTGTGTAAACATCAGCGCTACACGTGAGTGATAAGACACAATGGGGTGTGCATTAGGCAGTTCTAACAGACGGCTGGGGGGGGGCGTAGTGAGGCATTAGGCCGCAGGTGCATCCAGCCCCCCTAACCATGCATTAGAATTATCTGACGCACACCTCAGAGTGACTTATTGCACTTATAAAATGAGACTGTGTATTCTACATGGGGTTTCTAGTTTTTGCAATGCATTAGACACTTCTAACGTACAAGTATTGACTAATCAAAATAGCTGAAATTCCTTCCCCATTTTATAATGACAAACAAAATACTTTCACAGATTTTGTTTAAAATCATCAATAAGCCCTACACATAAATCAAACAATACCAAAAAAACTACACTACATAAATTGAATATAGGAGGGCAGTGTTTAGATGCATTCTGAATCCATACTTATTATGGTGACACTGGAGACATTTCACTCGTGGCTCAGCTTCACTCTGCCATTACTGAGGTACTTTGAGGTCACCACAGTTCATACAGATAAAAATGTACTGAACCCTGTCTTGTTGTACAGGCCCTATTGATACACAGACTCTTTTGGAATTTTTAGAGGTTGCCTTAAAGAACAGTATTTGTATAAAAGCAGTTGTGGAAATCAGGACGACTCATAGGGAAACACTGGATACTGGGAAAAGGGCAGCTGTTGGTCCAGAAATACCCAAGGTTTTTGCAATGAAAGTAACATTTTTAAGTACCTTTGCCGTACTATATTTTATTTTGCAAGCCCTGCACCAACCATCATGTCACCGAGCTGCCAGCGGCCTGTTCATGCACACCAGGCGACTTCCAGTATGTGGGGTATGTTAATGAGGGTAACCAACTAATTCTATTCATTGGTAGTCCTCATTAGCATACGCCATGTCCCAGAAGCCACCTGGGGTGCAAGAGATGGTGGCAGGCACCTCAGAGACATGCCAGTTGGTGCGGGTCTTGCAAGAGAAAATAAAGTATATCAAAGGTACTTAAAAATTATACGTTCCTTGCAGAAGTCCTAATCAGGCATTTCTGAATCAACTGCTGCCTGTTTTCTAGTATCCAGTGTTTCCTTTTAAAGTGATGAAAAAAATGAAGTTTTTTTTCAATATTGGCTGTCCAGCCTGGTTCAGTCAAACACTAAATCTAACTTTCAGCTGTATTTATTTCAGCCGATGTAATGAAAACCTTCATTGCAGACAGTCACAGCTTCATCAAAAGTATTGTCTCTCAGTAGCACCAGACCTGTTTTTACATCCAGCCTGTAGGCAGTAAAGCACAGAAAAGGCGGACTGTGACAGGCTGTGGTTCTGTGATCCATGTGTTTACGCCACATGGATTTTGCAGAGGGCTTTTATCTTGTGTACAGCTGTTTGGTAAACACGTTCTCCCGCTTTCGCTAAACTAATGTCTTGCCATCATATTTTTTTTTTTCTTACTTGCATATTACAGGACTTGGTTTTGCATATTTATTTTTGTATTGAATATTTATTCTGTATTGTTGTGCTTCTTTACATCTCTGGGTCCCCCCTTGAAAATGGGCATCTAATGCTCTTGGGTCCTACCCAGTTAACAAATTACAAATAAAAAACAAATTAAAAATGGTGTAATCATTATTGATGCTAAGAAATTGTTTTTTAATTAGGCACTGATGCCACAAGAGACATTTCACAAATCAAAACAGTTAGACACAGTTCCATTAGATATCTTTTATTTTCTGCTTTCCTCTCCCCCTCATCCTTTATTATTTCATGAAGACTTACGTGTTGTCCTTTGGGCTTCACTGTATCCTGCTCTTATCTACACATGGAGTCATAACCCGCCGTTTATTGACAGTTTTTTGTCAGTATTCTCAGCTGTTTGTGAAGACATCCGAGGAGTCTACCTTGTCCCTTAATGTACTATTTATAGAATACTTATCCCCCATCCAGTCATCTAGCAAGTACCTGCTCAGGCTGTCTAATCTTCCCTGATAGATTCTACCTTGCTGCCTCAGGATCATTTTTGTTACCCTCTGCTGAATAGCTTCTTGCCTTTTCTTATCCTTTTTCAGATGAGTGTTCTGAAACTGAATGTAGTACTCTAGGTGAGACCTAACCAATGACCTACACAGCAGTAGTATCACCTCCTGGTTTAATTAGCAAACCTCCACCTGATTCTTTCAAAGTATTTTTTAAAATTTGTATAGAAACATAAAAAGAGAAGGGCAGATCTTGATGTGGAATAAGCTTCCATCCAGTTTAGTAGAGCATAACATCCTCCAGATTTTTAAGAGTGATCTGGATGCTTACATGGGTAGCACAGGCATCAAAAGTGATAACTGCTGGTTATCTTCTCCTGAATAAGATGAGTTCTGCTGGCCTATCACCCCCCGCTGCTGACTGGTTCTGTTCTTACCTCATGGGCTCTACAGTTGGTTCAGTTTGGTAGTGCCCTGTCACCTCTTCTTCCCATCCAGGCGGGGGTCCCTCAGGCTCCACCTTGGGCCGTATAGTGTTCTCCATCTTCCTCAATGACCTCCCTGTGGCCTGTGCCAACCCGCATATTCACATGTATGCAGATGACACAGTCATCTACACTTCTGGTCCCTCCACTACAGCCATGGAAGGTCTGCTACAGCAAGATTTCAACTATGCCCTACGATGGTTCCTTTCAAACCAATCTCAGGGTCAACACTAAAAAAACTGTGTCCATGACCTTTTGGCACCAGCCAAAAACTGGCCAAACTCTCATCTGTGTGCATCTTCTCCACTTTGGATTGCTCCGTGCTTGAAGTGGTTCCTTCCTTCAAGTGCCTCGATCCATGGCTTGACAGCAAGCTTGACGTCTCTACCTCCATCAACGACATCCATGACAAGCTCCGACTTGAACTTGGTGCCTTGTACTGCAGTAAAGATTGTCTGTCCCTGCAGGTTCACTGAGAGCTTGTCACCAAAATGGGGCTTCCGGTCTCTGACTATGCAAACATTGTCTATGGCTCTGCATCCTCTACCTCCCTGGCCAGTCAGAATACCCTCGGTAACTCCTTCTGTTGGTTGACTACCAATTTCCCCCTCTCAAACCCATCACTGCTCACTTTACTCATCATTATCTATCCTACCCCTACCCTCTCGTTGTCAGATACACTGTGCCTCCTTTATATCTAAATACTGGTTAGGGTCCCTGCCCCCTCACCTCTCATCACTCCACTCCATTGTTCCCACTGCCACCTGCTCCCTCCACCAGAGGGATCCTCACATCTTTGCTTTACCACCCCCTTCGTACCTTTGCTGGCCAATCGGCCTTCGCCTTTCATCTTCCCTCACTTTGGAACCAGCTCCCCTCTTCCCTCTGCTTCACTACCTCCCCTGACTCTCTCAAATATCAACTGAGACTCCTTTCCTCCCTCCCCCTTACTCCTGTCTTTCCTCCCCTTAACAGTCCCCCACTCATTTGCCGAATTGCTCAACATGTTGCCTATGTCTTGTTTGTTCACTGTTCACTTCCTCCAGTCTTGGTGTACGTAGTTTTGTACTTTATTGTAACACTGAATTTGTTTATGCTATGCATTTTTTCCTTTGTTCCCCTCCCTTCAGATGGAAATCAGCCTTGTCTCATTGTGCCTCTGCCAGTCATCAATTTTTAAATAAATAAAATTAAATAAATGGCAGACATTTTTAATGGGCATTTCGCCTTCTTGTGTCCATTTCCCCTTTGATCCCATGACCCTGAGATTTCCTACTCAAAATATTTCTAAAGTTAGTTATTTCCCTCATACTCCCTTTCACCTTTCTGGATTATCTTATGATCTTGTAAATCTCTTAAATGCATTTCAGTTTCTTTTGAACTGGCACCAGAAAGAGATAGACTCAGGTACTGAAACTAGTGTTGTATTATTTAGACAACGTGACACAAATCAAAAAGGCGCCTGCCAAATGTAAGGTTTATTACTCTAGCATATAAGCCATGAGAACAGCAGCATGAAAACCCTGGTGGTTTGCGCGCAAGGCGTAATGCTTCATTAGGGATTTTGTTACTGTGCTAGAGCAATAAACCTTGCACTTGGAAAACACCTTTTTAATTTGTACCATTATGTTTTGGTCGAAATTTTGTTCCTCCGCCTGGTTCCTCAATTTCTTTTGAACCCTGATATTATCTCTTTCTCTATAACCTTATCTGGAAGTTTGTCCCACCCTCCCCCCTTCTATAAAACAGTACTTCTTTTTATTCTCTATTTTTATGCCCCCCTTCCAGTCTCTGCCTCCAACTGTTCCCTCCAGATCCCAGGATGTCACCCCAGGTGATCTACTAATCATCTTCTGCCAGGAGACAAACTCGGAGCGGCAGGATCAGTCTGGCCGCACTAGGGTCCTTCGCCCATCAGAGGTACAGGCCATTTTCTCCCTCACCCATTCAGATGAAGATAAGCAAGACCAAGATGCACAAGCATGCCAAGCATTGTGTTGCATCAGTCCCTGACCTGCATCTGACCCACCCTCGATGCCCTCAGCTGCACTGCTGCCTGTGGTGACCCAGGTGGCAATATTGCAGCGAGAACAGCACTCCTCCCTCTCCAGAGGAGGAGAAGAGCATCCTCTGGAATGCTGAATTCTCCTCATCTCCATCAGCTCCCCCCCAACCCAGGGTTGTTCCCGAACAGGGGTCACTGGCATCAAGAACGGTAGCCCTATCACTGTGCCAAAGGGTCAGCCTTAAATAGTACATTTTAATACATTTTTTTTAATCTCCCCTTCTAACTTAAACACAAGACCCCTAGTGGACATTCTACTTCTGAGATTAAATTAATTTGCTGTGTCCACTCCACTGAATGCTTTCCCAAACGCGAAAGTCTCTGTCATGTCCTACCTTTAGGCCTCCAGTGTGTATGTTAAGACTTCAGTCTTTCCTCATATACTTTGCCTTGTTGCCCATGGATCATCTTTGTTTCCCTTCTCTACATTTTCTCTAATCACCTGCCTTGTTGTTGCAAGCACACAGTGTTAGTTTTTTACTCGTTAGGACCACCCTTTGGCTTCTGACAGTCAACAAGTTCTTGATCTAGCTGTTTACCCCATCCTCTAGCCCTAGTTGGTTCATCTTCCTAACTAGTCTCATATGTGGTTCTGAGTCCAGTGCCTTGCTACAATCCCACAATCTAGGTAAAGCACATCCACTGCCTGGATTCTATCTGCCATTTGCATCACTATATTTAAAGGGACACAGTCAACCCATTTTGCATCATATTATTTCTAGTTGAAAACCATTTTATCGTTGTTTATCTTCTCTAAAATCCAATAATGTTGCTGTTTTTTTTCTATATTTGCTTCCTTTCATAGTAGGACTGAAATGCATGCTAACAGTGTAATTATATATAACCTTGTTTGGTTTCAAATCCTTGATCTACTCTTATTTCACACTTCCTGAACATTAAGAACACCCTAAACAGTGCAGCCACTCAATGATTTAATAGTCTCCTTTTCTCCCACTACAACTTGAGTGTTTAGACTGTGTTGGGGGTGTTCCTAAGTCCAGGAAAGATGCAGAGGGAGTTTATCAAAAAATGTAAACAAACATGTTTTTGTGTGGTAACACCAATATGGTGGGCACTCTGTTTTTGAAAAGCAATCCGAAGCAAACTACAAGCCACGTCAGCAGTCTCTACAGAATGCCTAAGGGGTTGACAGAGCCCCTTTAAAACATCTGTTAAAGGGGAACTGTCAGCAATAACAGCCTCACACGCAAGTGTGAGGCTGGTCCCAATTGGCCCTTTATGTGCAAAAACTTTTTTTTTTTTTTTTTTTACCTACTGATTACTGCAGTGTAGCAGATTGTATCAGGCTGATTTCATGGACTTGTAAGCTGACATTTCCTGTAACCAGAAATGCTAGAGACCCCTGCAGCTGACATCAGAGGAGGGCTGCAGCAGTGGGAGATTCAGTAGCCTGCAGTGAATGTCAGGGTTTTTTTTATAAGCTGTAATCTTCTGTTTGCTCGTCTGCTGTTCTCCGGGAGCTAGATATAGTCACAGAGGACTGTACTAAGCCCTGTGAGCACAGTAGGACCAGCAAACATCTGATTTTAGCTTACAAAATTTTAACATGTTTACTGTGGGCTATTGAAGCTCCCAGTTCTGTAGGCCTCCTCTGATGTCAATTACAGGGGATTCTGGGATTTCTGGGTATAGGAAATGGAACATTAGAAGTCAGCAAAATTAGCCTAATGAAGTCTGCTATACTGCAGTAAACAGTAAGTAAAAAATGTTCTTTTTACCCAAAGTGCAAATTGGAATCAGCCTGGCACTAGGTTGTGAGGCTCTTATTGCTGACAGTTCCGCTTTAAATTGATATAACAAGACTGCCTTCTGGTGACTGCATGCTGGTTCCCATCCATTTAGTCATGTTCCTCACATACAACTATCTTCTCCTCGATAAATGTCTTGCAATTTTTCCCACCATTGATGCCCTGCTCACTGCCCATAATTACCTGGATTTCCCTATCACCTACTTTGTGTAGTGTAAGCACATTAGCGCGCCACCCCATCTCTAGGAACCACAGCTGACACCTGTAGCTATAAATTCCCCTGTAGCGGATTGATAGCGGTTCTGACGGCATCTGTCTTCATTTCTGTAACACTCACCTGGGCCTCGTATTTATTCATTTTTGAGTCTCTCGCTTCCTTCAGTACCAGTTCCTTGCAGTGCCTACTGTCATAAACTTGTCCCATGCATCAGCCATGAATTTCCTCTTGCTGACATGGGCCTGCTTTCTGAACTGTGAACACTGAAGAAAATATCAGTTAAATTTTTGCCTTCCCTTTGCAATCAGTTGCACTGACCTCGGCCTTTTGCCCCAGTGTATCTACAGAAGGCTTGTCATTTCCGTTACTGTTTCTGCTAGCCGTAATCCTGCCTTTGCCTCTCTGATTATCTTTTTGGCTCATGCTCTGTTTCTCCTTATAACATGCTACAGTCATCTCACTCTGCTCTTTCTTGCAAATCCTGAATCCATATTTGTCCTAATAGCCTGCTTTATCTGTCAGATCATATTGTTTTCTTATATTTCTTGGATTTTCTTGTTGGGCTAACACATTTCTGGTATTTTTTTCTTTTTCTTTTCAATTGTTTTACCAGGAGTGGCACACTAAGCTGAAAGCTTGTTTCCAGGTGCAACCTGGGAGCCCAGGGAAGTTAAGTGACTTGCTCAGGGTCACACAGTGTGCAAGTGGGGGCTGTGGGATTCAAACCCAGGTCTCCAGATTTGCAGCTCAGAGCCCTAAACCATTGCGCTGTACTGCCTCCCATTTGTAGTATAATCATGTCGTCTCCAGTGGGGCCCAGTTTATTATAAATGCTCGAGTGCTTCAGAGTGGGTGGGCTCATCCTTGTAATATGAAAGCACTCAAACAGATGAACAGGGCGTCATAAAATGGAAATTAATAGACAGCAATTCGTAGGCGGGTACATCTTGGGTGAGATATGAGCTGGTGTTATTTGTTGCCTGGCTATAAATTTTGCCAGTATATGTTGCCTTTACTCTTCTTCCATATATTCTGGATCCTTCATAAACCCTTATAAAGCTATCAAATCACCTTTTCTTCTCTGCTGTTCCAGAATAAACATGCCAAAACTCAGTAGCTTATTTTCTTGGTGTCAATAAGTGCGTGCCATGGAAGTGTGTTTCTTGTTTCTGAGATACAGGCAATATTCTCACTGACACAACACCCTAAATGAGAATAAGCATGTTGTTCTTACAGTTCCACATTTATTCTCCTTTTGAGTGTTGCAGTCCTCCTTTACTGATGGCACTACACTTTTGGGTGCAGTGAAAGCTGCGCGGTTGCTGTCGCTCACTGAGTGCATTAGAAAGTGACACTCGACTGAGACAAACTGTAGTTCCTTTCTAAAAGGGAATCACCCGAAGAGAAAACATTTAGGGAGAAACATGCTTCCATGGCATATACTGAACATTTCGTGGATTCACTGATGTTAGAATTCAGTGGTCACGCTTGTGGCTAGAGATGGGCGAAGACAGCAAAATTCGCTCCATGAATTAATCCGTGAATTTTACACAATTCACAGAGTGTGGATCGATCTGTGAAGTGCAAGGTTTTGCCACAAAATGCAGAATTTCACCTGTGAGGAGGGGGAAATACAAGTGCACAGTATGTGTACAGCATGCAGGCCGCATGCTTAATAAACATGTGTGCCATGCTGCACACATGCTGTGTGCTTGTATTTCTGTAAGAGGTGTTCTACGTAGCTACTGTTCTGTTTTTGTGGTAAATGCTACTAAAAATTCAGTCTGGGGACTAAAAGGTTAGTTTTTGTGCTTAGATAATAATAATAATAATTTTATTTATATAGCGCCTTTCAGTATATCAAAGCGCTGAACAAGTTAAAATCATAAATTCACATTTAAATACAGGACATCAAAACATATGAAATACCTCATAAAAATACATCATAAAAACATAATAAATTACAATAAAATTCCAATCATATTACAATTAACTTAACTATCCAAGAAGGCCATTTTCCATAAATATGATTTCAGTTCTTTCTTAAATATCTCCGCGGAGGTGCACTGGTAAATAAATAAATAGACTGGTGCTTTGTTTTCAGTTGGGAATCAGTTGCCTCAGGGCAGTCAACCATGATGCAACACAGTACAGAAGCCACTTAATCGGACGCTGATAATAGGGATGTCCACATTATTGGGACATCCCACCAGGTACTGATTAATTGGCTATGTTATTCTATTCGGCTTGTAGCTGTTTAAATGGGACACCCCAGCCACCTAAATGGGATGATTTCTGACTCCAGTTGTCTTCCTGTTTTGCCGCTAATCCCTTTTCACACCTAATTATGTGTGAAATGGGATAAGTGGTTCCTGTTCTTTCAGCTTGTCACCTCCAAACAATTGCTGAATAGTGCTCTAACTGCTGAACAGTTGAACAGTGCTCTAAGTTATACTATGTTTTTTTATGCCTGAGAGAGACTGATTTCTAGCGGGGTGAGCAGGGAAGAGAGAGAGAAAGTGTGCTCACTAATGTGCTCTTCCTCGGTATGCTCTCTCGCCACAGCCACAACCACACCACAACCTAGTGCGCTCACTATTTTGTAATGCCTTTAATTCCTGAGAGTTTTAGCAGAGAGAGACAGCGAGTGAGGGAGAAACTACAGTATGCAAGGCATCAGTCAAGACTCTCCAGTTCAATGTTTTTATCCCGGATCTGTGTGTCATTCCTCTGTATGCTCTCTTTCTCACTCTCTGTCACATCACTGCAACCATGTCGCAACATACTAAATTTGTTTCTGTGGGTTGTAGCCGAGAGGGAAAGTGAACTCCCTATTTTTTATGCAGTTTCTACGGGTGGCAAGACATGAGGGTTCTAGCATGGTGGGAGGAGAAGAGAGAGAGAGAGAGAGAGAGAGGAACCTCAGCAGCAGCTTACCGCAAGGTAATATGACACTGTACTGCTGAAGGGACGTCAGACTGTAATTTGCTTATGGAAAATGTTTACTTCTGATAATTGGGACTGCCGCATAATCGAGACGAAAAGCCCGCCACGAGGTTGTCCCGATTAAGCAGCTTCTACTGTGCCTTGCAGTATTTTTGTGAAGGTCTGCAGTATGCTGCAGGTAACGGTGCAATTCAATGGCAATTAAGCCCTTTTTGTGATGTAGGAATTTGTAAAATGTCTTTACTGCACTGCATCTTGGCTGACTCTGCTGTACCTTCTAAAAACATGAGATGGGAGCCTTTCTCTTAAAGGAAAACATCCCATTTAGCAAGCACAATAACTACAGAAGTACAGGTGATAGTATCTGGCCAGCTGCAGAGATAAGAGCTGGGCCTCTGGCAGTCACTGTCAGTGAGGCAGGGGTGGGTGGGCATTGATTATCAGGGCTGGGAGGGGATCTACTAGACTATCAGGAACAGATTTGAGGGAAGAGGTCCACTGGACTACAAAGGAAAGCATAATAATAGTATACCTATGGGGATCGGGTGAGGGGGACCAATAATCTAACAGGGAATGCATGATATTATTATACCTATGGGGACGGGGTGCCAATAGACTACCAAGGAAAGCATATTATTATTGTGTGGATGGGATCAGGTGGGGAGGGGGGATGACCATACACCACTGTGTGCAGTTGCAAAAGTAGGTTTTTGACAACTTTGCCTCATGCCTCAGACTAGGTGGGCCTAGCGGTCCTTATCTGCCATCAACTACTATGTTACTATGTATGTTACTATATTACTATGTATGCACCCTTACAGAAATACAAGTGCGCAGCATGTGTGCAGCATGCATGCATGCTGTATGCTTAATAAGCATGCGGCATGCATGCTGCACACCTGTATTTCTGTATGGGCAGTGCTGACAAAAGGTTAGTGCTGTTGAAATCTTCCTCTGCTCGGTCTGTGTGCCCTTTCTTTTACTCTACTGTTTGCATCGGTTCCTGGCTCTGGTGTTTTTACTAGTTTTCCACCAGCGGAGAGCCTGAGACATTAGGAGCTGGGGGTGTGCATAAGTGCCAGAAGGCTCGTGCATGCCTCCCATAGTTAAAGTTAAACTATATACTGTACATACAGTCACTGCTTGGATAATGTTGCAGGTTTTAAAGTGTACCGTAATAAAAACATATGTAACTCCTATGCCAGTCGGGAGTTACTAGTGAGGATGCCCAGTCTGCATCACGGGAGGTGCGTGCGCGTGTGTTGCTGAGCTCTGCTCAGGCATGCACATGTCTGTTTAAAAAAGTGAAGTTTGGCGTGAATTGGGGGATTGAGAGTCGGTAGAGTGTGCGAGGAGGAGACGAGAGTGTTCGAGGAGGAGTGGGCGCCTGCTCGCAGGCCCATGTAGGGGCGGCCTTCAGTCGGGGCTGGAGAAGCCCTGGACCAGGGTGGGGAGATTGCCCCCCTGGTCACAGACATGAAGTGGTATTTCCCCATAGAGGCAGGATGGGGGAACAAAGCAGCAGTGAAGGTGCAGCAAATCCTGAGGGATCGAGAGGAGCCTGCTAGGCTCTGCCAGAAGATGAAGGGAGTGGCTGCCATGGAGGGCCTGTTTGCAGACTGAGGTGGCAGTGATGTCACCAGTGGGGTAAGTGACAGATACCCCTTTGCCTGACCATGTCCACTTAAAAGGTATTGTGCTGTTTATTGTTTGGGACTGTTGTGAGGAAAGAGTTAGGCCCCTGGTGCTGAGAGACCCCTGTCCGTGGATCTTCAGTGTGGGTGGCCACTGGTGGAAAGGACTGGAAGTGCCGGTACACTGTACCATCGTACCCCCCTCCCTACCCAGAGAGGAAAGTGTACCTGCAGTAAAAGTAATTGTGCCTCTGCTCCCAAAGGCGGGGTATCAATAGTAATGTGATGGGTTAAAGGAAAGAAGGTGTTTCTGAGAGGAATCTGAGCCCATTTTGGCTTGAAATGGAAGGAGAAATAGTCGCTAGGTCCCAGGTTCTACTCCTGAGAACCCCAAGTCTGTGCCATAGCCGAATGCCATAGAAATGTTGGAACTGTGATAGAAATCAATTGAGGATCCTCAGAAAATGTTGTTTCTGCTTAAGCATTTCTTGTGAAGAGGAATAAATGCTGTTTGTTGCATTTTAAATCATTTGAAACTGGATCATTCATAAACTGCGGGGAAAACTGTGTTGTTTTGCTGCTTGCCTAGTGAATTATTTTACAGTCTGTCTAATGGAGCCTGCTACTACCTGAGGTGCTGGGGAGGAAAGAGCCAAGAGTGAGTTAGCGCTTCGACGGAGCTTGAACCGTCACCAAGAAGGACCCGAATCCACAAGTCAAAGGTACTATGTTTTGTACTCCCTTCTGAATGTGCTTACAGTCAAGATGGTACCCTTCCCCTTCCCCAGAGACAGATTTACCATCCAAAACCCCTAGACAGGGAAGGGAGTGGGGTAGTTTTCTGGAGCCAGCCATCTGTGCTTGGACTGAAGCTGCTGCCTGCTCAAAGGAAGACCCTTGTGCTTGAGCTGGAGCCAGTGAATTTAAAAGTGTTTATCCTGTTAAAGTATTTAAAGTGCCACCAGTAGAGTGAAGTGGGTGGGAGGTTACACATATATGCATATGTATTCACACATGCCCAGTATCATGGCGTGGCTTTTCAGAGGTGATTTTTATAGGTTGTAGCCCTCGGTTTTTATTATGGTGCACTTTAAAACCTGCAGCATTATCCAAGCAGTGACTGTATGTTTCTAGTTTAACTTTGAGTATGGGAGGTGTGCACGAGCCTCCTGGTGCTTCAGCCCCATTTCCTTACATGACTAATCATGGGACTCTCCCCCGGAGTGCTGTGAGCACTCCTATGTGTTTACACGGCCACCTGATCCATTCCACAACAATGTGCAGAAACGGAAAAACCAGGAAAACAGGGAATGCGTTTCAGCGAGCACTCATTTTGGAATCGGTGTGGGTTGTCTGTACACACAAAAAAGGCAGTGTTGCAGTTGCTCTGCACCAATCAATGCAGTGCAGAGCCAGTCATGCAAAAGAGCCTTTTGGTGCTAGACACTCAATAGCCCTCACCTACTTACAGGTTAATCCTGTTTACACTATCTGATGTGCACCATTGTGAGAGGTGCAGATGAACTGCATCGATGCAAGTCAAACAGTGTAAACACAGTGGGGAGCATTGCATGTGGCTGTGAAGTGCTCTGGTGCAGAGCGATTGGTGCTTTTGTGGGTTTGTGTACTGATGCTGGCGTTTATTGCTGGCATGTAAGCACGCCGCTCCACTTGCATCACTACAACTCCGTGATACACCACACCATGCCACACTATACCCCCTCCTTACAGCTGACAGTGCCTTGTATCTGCTTTATTAAAGCTTTTCTATTACATTTGATGATTCCATCTTGTACTCCAGTACTGTATTCCAATATGGGTCAAGTGACCCCTCCCCCCCCGGTCACATTCTGCACTGTGTAACCTCCCCCCAACCCAAGCAGGAAATGCAGCTCACGATGTCGGAAGACAGACACTGCACCCTTTCACATGTGCAGTCTAAATGCAAGTCAGGAGCAGTGCTGGCTCAGTTGAGGAGACTGCAACGCAGTGCACAAGGTAGTGTAAATGTACCATTTGTATATCTGGCCCATCAAGCTATACAGCTCATTTCCAGGTGCATCCTGGGAGAAGGGGACAGTGAAATAATACAAATACAGAAGAAATGCAGCAGACATAACAAAAACAGTGAAACTGTAAGGTATGCACAGTGCGCACAGCAGCAAGTCAGATCATTTATACAGAATAAAAGGAATATAACATTCATGAATCCAACACACCCCATAAAAGGGAACCATTGCAACCAAAGAAACAAACTTAGCAGAGCAGCCAGGAATCACGTTTGCACAGAAGAAGAATCTGCCCACATATGTGGCCTAGGAAGTATTTTGGTTGCAGCGGCTGCTAATCTAGACATCTCATGGGTAATTAAAGCATCCCTATGGTGTTTGAAATGACTGGATTCGAGATACAGCTGTACTTCCCCTGACTGATGGCTATATAAATGCCCTCTTCATTTCTCATTCACACAGTTGTTTAATTGAAGTAGCGAGCACTAGACGCACTTGTCCAGCCATTGGGGCAGGGCTTTTAATCAGCATTTAAAAAAAAGTGTTATTCTACAAATGATTTCACGTTCTTTTAACAAAAAGTAAATGGCATGTTGAACCTGGTCTCCTACAGTTTGGAAACTGCAGGATACCGCAAAGTCAGCATCCTTGTTCAGTGTAGAAGCTCTCATTAGAAGCTGTGTGCACAGCTACAGCATTAAAATCAGACACAGATTAACAGTGAGAGAAATGAGAGGCGAGACATTCCTAGTCTTCTATGCATTAGCATTCTGTAAATTAACTGTTCAGCTGCTGAATGTACTCTTTCATTCTTTTTCTTTAACTAAATGGACTCTGTCCTCCCACTACTGTAGTGCTTCCTATAGCTGCTGGCCATATGGAATTGCGTCATGAAGAGTGGCCACATGATGTTGGCCAAGGCCCCGCCAGTGGGGTTTAGTGCTTCTGGCACTACCTCTCTAGCAGTGGTGTACAGTAACTAAAGCTTGCTTTGCTAATTGCCTTATGTGACACTGCCCAGCGAAAAATGAATGCTGTGTAACGTAGAAACAATTCTGTGGACAAAATTGCAACAGCCAAAGGCAACCTGGTGTTTAATGATACAGATGAGGCCTGGAAGAAATGAGCAGAAGCAAGGAAAGCATAAAACAAGGAGGTTCAGCATAATTTGCTTATAAGACAGCAAAGTTTAAATATTTATTCAGTGGACTGAAACTGACAAATATTTTCACTCTCGGCTACTTCACAATTTATCCTGGTCATTTTGCTCCATGACAATTCCCTCCAGACTATTATCTCCAGCGTCAGTTGGCTCCCATGTTAATTCATTCCCAGGACAATTCACCCCCAGTGTAAATACTATAAAATAAACTCCAGGTTGGCACAGTTCATCCTCCAGATGAGGCAATGTGCTTGAGGGTTGTAGAAGTGCAAACCGTGCTTTAACTGTTGTTGGAATACAGTACGATATGTAGTGGGAGCAAACTGTCCAAGGACGAATTGACGTGGGAGCCGATTAATGCTGGAGCTAATAGCCTGGGCGAGTTGTCACGGAGCAAAATGCCTGGGATGAATTGACATGTTCCCCTTGCTCTCAGACTAAAGCAGAAAAGATCGAAGACCCCCAATGCGGCAATTAAACCAGTGAATACCCAGTCTAGAACCACTAACTGCCAAAGAATCAGGGAAGAATTCCAGAGGTTCTACAAGGGTCTATACAGATCAGAAATGGTTGAAACAGAGGGGTATATCTGAGAAGTTCTCCTCTGGTCTGTATCCCCCAAAATTAGCAGAGGAACAAACAACCACACAAGATATATCCCCAAACAAGTGCAGTTCATGAAAAGAAGGGCACTCACCAACCAAGTGAACACGCACAGGCTCCAAATTCCAAAAATTCCGAGCTGATTCCATAACACGCACATTGCATGCTTGACGTGTTTTGGACTGTGGTCCTTTATCAAAAGGCAGTGCAACTGCAATACAGACACACTTAAATAGTAAAAAAGAACGAGGTCATAGTAATGTCAAATGACACATGATCCTTAGATAGGGTAAAATGCATCACATGTTAGGTAAAACCATTCAGTTGAAAGAGAGGTGTGGGGGGAGGAACCAGTGTGCCCATATGAAATGGGGGGTTGGGGGGGGTGGCCAGGTGATTTAAAGCAGGTAGGGAGTGATAAAGGAATAAAGTTAAAAAAATGCAATTACATACATTATATTACATATCATAAAGTCCAGCACCATAGAAAACAAAGTATACTGCAACACCAAAAAGACCATCATTAAATTAATTTGTTCCTTTTTCTAAGGAATGGTTTCAGATCAAAACTGGTACTGAAACCAGGAAAATGTGCAGCTTTCAAGTTTATTATCCAAAAAGCCTCCCTTAACAAAATCAGATCATTATAGTTGTCCCCTCTAGGGTCGGGGTTGACCTTATCTATAGCTATGAAAGAAAAGCTGTGAGCAGAACCGTCCACATTATTCTTAATATGACTGGCTGTGGCATAAGTTTCATCGGCTCTGTCAATAGCTCTGAGGTGTTCTCTTACTCTTACTTTAAAACTTCTGGCCATTTTGCCTATGTAGAAAGCCATACAGCTGTAGCTGTACTTGAGGTTTGTAGAAGTGGAAGTCGTGCTGTAAATGTTGTTGGATTACAGTACGATATGTAGTGGGAGCAAACTGTCCAGGGGCGATCTGACGTGGGAGCTAATAGCCTAGGCAAGTTGTCACAGAGCGAAATGACTGGGATGAATTGACGTATTCTCCTCACTTTCAGACTAAAGCAGGAAAGAGCGAAGATCCCCAATATGGCAATTAAACCAGTGAACACCCAGTCTATAACCACTAACTGCCAAAGAATCAGTGAAGAATTCCAGAGGTTCTATGAGAGTCTATACAGATCAGAAATGGTTGAAACAGAGGGTATATCTGAAAGGTTCTCCACTGGCCTGTATCCCCCCAAATTAGCAGAGGAACAAACACACAACTTCACAAGAGATAGCTCCAAACAAGAAATCACTGATATCCTTAAGAACCTCTCAAGGGAGAAGACATTGGGCAGTGATGGGTTCTTTACAGACTTCTACACCACCTTCGCTGAAGTGCTTTTCCCAACCTTACAAGAAGTGTACAGGGAGGCAATTACTACAGGGACTTTACCCCCACACACACACACCTCCAGTGATGTCTGGAATTATTATCCTTCTCTCAAAGCTTAACAAAGATCTCACATCTAGCTTGGAACATTGTCCAATTATGCTGCTGAATCTACACGCTTAAGCATACACTAAAATTCGAGCCAATAGTCTACAAAAAGTGCTCCCCTCTCTCATTTGCTAAAAGATGGGTTCATGCTTAGGCACATTGTTTCTGACAATACCAGGAAGGTGGGATATGCATCATTAGGGCAGCCAGAACCATTCAAGACTCAGCGGTGATGATCACATTGGATTCAGAGAAAGTGACTGGGTGGAATTACTGTACCTCTTTAAGGTTATGGAGAAGCGTGGCATTCTTCTGGTCTTCATGAGCATGGTAACATTTCTCTACAGTAACAATATGGCTGCAGTATGCATGAACTAAATGAACTCAGAGGTATTTGTGATGGGGAGGGGTACTGGACGAGGATGTCCAATGTCACCAGCATGTTTAACATATCCTTGGAGCCCCTTCTTCAGAAGATACAGAGAAAAGGATTCATGGAATACCTTTTGGGGGGAGAGTAACATAAGCTACTGGCGTATGTATACAATGACCTTCTCACCTTAATCAACACTGCCACGTCGTTTCCTCCAGTGTTGGATAAAGTTAAACAATTTGGCACTTTCTCTGGCTACAAACTCAATACTGGGGAGTTGGGAGGTCCTGTCACTGAACCACTATTGCCTCAGGGACACATTGGCAGATTCTGGCATGCAGTGGCAACCAACCTCCATACAATACTTTAAGATGTCTCTCCGCCCCACAGCAGCTGAGGCAGTAACAAGTAACAAAAGGTATTGTTCATCATGTAAAAGCAGACATGTATAGGTGGCACAAACTTCCAATCTCAATGGGAGGGAGAATAGCCTCCTTACAAATGAATATTCTACCCAGGATATTGTTTATTCTTTTAATGCTTCATGTTCTGGTGTCAGCCACGTGGCTGAAATCTGTACAGAGGTTAATGTCTGAATTATTCTGGGTGCACAAGAAACCCTAGGTGGTTGCTAATATGTGGGCCTGAAGTTTCCAGACATCACAGGGTCCTGTTGGGCCGCATATCTTGTGAATGCCACCTACTGGTACCATATGCCTGAAGAATTCCCTTCAACATGTCAGATGCTAGAATGGCTTGCAATTGAACACAGCCTCTGTGAAGTGGCCGGGGCAGAACTCACAGTTTCTCTACATGGTTGGGCACAACTTTCAGTAGTAGACTCTACTCTAGGATACACACAAAAAGTACTAGCTAAGGTGAATAAATCAGCTGGCTCCTCCCTACAATATAGCATTGGTTAACCCCTCTGGGGTGATGGCAATCTTCTAATTCATGGAACCAGATCAAATACCCCCCTATTGGAGAACAAAAGGAATCCCTAGAGTGCAATACCTTTTACTAGGCAAAAGCTAGATATCTTTCCAGCAGTTACAGATCACATATGGTCTGTTGCCATCAGATGCTTACGGAACTGTCCAGCTGCACCATGTACAATCTTGCCATTAGAAACAGAAGACCCCACAAAACAAATGTTCCACATGAAAGAGACATTGCAAAACCACCTCACGAACAGGAGCTTGGTCTTAGAATAGCACAGCCTGTTGATCTCCCAAATACATGGTTAGGTAGAGGAGATGAAAGAGCGGTGGAGCAGACTGCTGGGAACTGAGAAGGTGGGCTGGGCTGGACCCAGTTAAGGAACTTATCCAGATAAGCTACATTGCTGATAGGCCTTACAATGAATCAATGTAATAGTCTGGGAAATCTCTGCTACACACAACTTAGAAAATGCGCAGGACGGGAGCAATCTCAACATCCAAAATCGCAAATGTGCACATCCGAAATTCCAAATGGCTCACTAGTTCCTCTGCTTAAGCAAACCTTCTAGAATGAGATTAAGTCAAAATTAAATCTGCTGCTGGGCACAAAGTACGTCTTTGCATGGGACATACGTGTGACAGGCAACATGAGATGCTCAAGACTGGAGTAGCAGACTCGGCATACAGCATAGGATGTACCTCATTGTCAATACAGCCAAGAATTGAATTCTTCAATTCTGGCTTGGTAGAAGACCCCTCGCATATCAAGAGTGCCTGACCAATGTACTTGAATGCCTCAAATCAGAGAGTCTTTCTTATGGCCTACCAATGCCCAAGAGGTGCATTTGAGAACATTTGGCCTACTAGAGTTTCTCATCTCCATCCCAGACAGTCTATTGATCCCCAAAGGAAAAACATCAGTACCCCCTTTTTAAGGCTTTTCAGCATGAGATGTAAGCATTTTCCTGTGTTTCAATGTGTTTGATCCCCAGTATTTATATTTTAAGCAGCTTTTTATCTGTAAACTAGTGCACCGATTCATCACTCAGTGGGTACCCAGATATAATTAACTGTTCATCCTTGGTTCTTTGAACCATTTCTGTAAGTTAATGCCTATTAACATAGAAACATAGAAACCTAGACAATGATGGCAGAAGAAGACCAATGGTCCATCCAGTCTGCCCATTGTTATTGTTAAATTCAACAGTAATGGTTGTGTCAGCGCATGATTGTTTGTCTGTCTTATGTACAGGCGTACAAGTTTATGAATATGAATGTTTGTTTGCCTAACACACATGCATACAGGACAGGCATAAGGCAATTCTAGTGAGGGGAAGGAGAAAGTAAGCTGTTGATTAACTAGAATCTGCAGCATATCCATCAGGTAGGGTAATGGGCAGACTAGGTGGGCCAAGTGGTCCTTATCTGCCATCAAATTCTATGTTTCTATGTAATTAGGTGACAGGATTTTCAGGGCCTACTGTATAATGTATTGTAAGTAATATGCCAATGGTAACAAATTCATAACTTCAGCATCAAAAAAACTTATAGAACATTTTGAGTTTTAAACATGAGCAGGTTTGAATTCATAATGGAAAAGATTAGCTGTACCAAATTCCAGTTCAGAATGTTGGTTTCTGTACTTGGAGTAGTCACTTACAAATGCTGGAGAAGGACAATTCTGTGAGGCTGACGTTTACCTCCATACTAACATTTGGGCAGAGGTCCATCAGCTGATTCTTTTTTCACCTTGGAACATCTTAGGGCTGCCAAGTTGAAAAAATTTCCTTTCAGTCTGCAGGAGGCTGGGTTCCACACTTGGTCTCAGGAGTGAATTAAAACAGCTGAATTAATTTATCTGCCACCTGTCCACCTCAGCCTGACAGTGCATTTTTTTCTCATTTTGGGAAACACTGTTTAGATTGTACAAGGGAGTTACTTCTCTCTGACTTGAGTATGCAGTTTGTTCCTGGACAGGGTGGTGAGCAAAGGATTGCTTTTATTTCTGGCTTTGCTATGCTAAGACAGAAAGCCCCCACTGCACCGCTTGTCTAAAGTGCAGGCTCCAAAAAAGGAACCAGATACAGACAATGACATGCACTCAGGAGACCATAGTAAAACATATTTCTTCTTCATAAACAGTTTGCAGTTAGCAGATTCTAAGAGAACTCCCATGCATTCAGAACTGGCGCCTCGAATGTGCATGGGGAATTCTCTTTAGGGGAGTCTGTTGGCACTGACTGTCTGAATTTCAACATGAAGAAGAAATAAAAGTTTGTTACTACGGTCTCCTGAGTGCAGGCATTCCTTTTCTGTATCTGGCTTTGCTACACTGCAGGCACTATGCGTCTGACATTGCTAAAATGGCCATTGTTGGGGACACCAGTTTATGGTGTTTGAAAAGGCCAAAATTTATTTTTAAAACATTGGATTCTGGTACTTTTTGCCAGTGTTGCCTTCGTCCCCAGTTATGATTAACCAAGAGTGCTTCTAGATTCTGTTGCTTTGGACTAATTTGTTCCCCGAATTCTGTCCATTTTGCTGGTGTAAACTGATAAACACTGGGAAGCCAGAGTCCTTAACCAAAGTGTGTTCATAGCCGCAGGCTGACATTGCAGTGCAGGGGGCGTGGAGGGTTGTACAGCTGGTGCTGTCCATTTTATGAAGCATTAAGGGCAAGATTCCTTATGACCATCACTGGCGCAGTTGGAAGAGGAAACCAACATGACACGTTTTAAAATGAGATGCATATGTGGGTTTGAATCCCACAGCCCCCCACTTGCATACTGTGTGACCCCGAGCAAGTCACTTTACTTCCCTGGGCTCTCAGGTCGCACCTGTAAACAAGCTTCAGCTTAGTGTGTTTCTCCTGGTAAAAAAAAAAAGAAATAAATTCATTAAAAAAAAAAATATATTGTCCTGGCGAACATTCTGTTGCTCTGTAAAATGGGCTGCAAAGCGGTTGTCCTACGGATATGTGTGGGATGTTGCTGAAAGCATAATGACTGCTGCATTTGCCCACACACAGTTGCTGCACTACCATTATCTAACCCATTGCTTTGTGAAGAACTGGGTGTGAAATGGGTACAGTGAAAATGTTCTTTTCAGTAGTTGTTGCAGCATTTTATACCATGATGGACTTAATTAGGAGGCAGTATAGTGCAGTGGTCTAAGGCTCTGAGCTGCAAATCTGGTGACATCCAGCAGACCAGACCTGGGTTTGAATCCCACAGCTTCCACTTGCATACTGTGTGACCCTGAGCAAGTCACTTAACCTCCTTGTGCTCCCAGGTCGCTCCTATAAAAAAGCTTTCAGCTTAGTGTGCTATACCTGGTTAAACAAATAAATAATTTACCTCATTGTTGCTTCTGTACCCTGAAACTTTTCCAACATCAGCATTATGCAGAAATGAAGTACTGTAGTTCTTTCATCCCTCTGGATTCTTTCACATATACTCGCTGCATGCAGTGGTCAAATGCTGTGAGAAGAGAAACTGTCTTGCATGGCTGCGGGGATCTGGAAACTCACTACTTATGTTAGAATCTTAGAATTAGACTGAATTCATACCCAACACACAGTTGACACTTGGTATGGATTTCGGCTTGAGCTGTGTTGTGGACTTCAATCTAAACAGTGACACTTATTCCAAACTGATCTGCGCTACTGATTCAGCACTGACCTGCATTGCCAATTCCAACTGCAACCATGCTGATAACCTGGCAGACACCACTGATTCCAACTTGACTTGCCAGGCTAATACCAGCCTGACTGATTTCAACAATCAACCACATAAAACATTCCAGCCTGATAAGCAGGGCTGATTTCAACCTGATTTGCAGTGATTTGCATTGCTGTTTTAATCCTGATCTGCAGTGCTGATTCTTGTGTAACCATTACTGCTGATTGAGCCTGAACTCACTGAGCTGCATTGTTGCTGGTAGTCTGATTCACAGTCCCAGCCTGACATATGATAGCAGTTCTCTCTTACCCAAACCTGGCTCACAGTGCTGGTTAAAGTATGACCTGCGATACTGATTCCTGTGTGATGCACGTTACCAATTCCCTCCACCCCAACAATACTGCTTGAAAACTGGTTTGCAGTGCTGACTCCAGCATGAGATACTGTATGTGCCAGATCTAACCTGACCAATGGTGATGATTCCTAACTGACCAGCAGTGCTAATTCCAGCCTGTACTGTCAAGGCCTGGCTTTCGTCCTGGCCAAACTCGATATGCTCTAACATAGAGCTTTAAGGTTCATCACAGGTGCTTCGTATTCCACTCATCACTGCTTCCTATATTCTGCAGTAGGGTGGCCATACCTTAAGTACAGAAGGCAGAGAAATGCTGTGTACTGGACTAAAGAACTATTACTACAAAACTTCCCCAATGCATATCAGACTGTCTTCCACTTAGTGAGGTAGGAAAATATGCACTGAGAAGTGCCTCTTATATATCACTTGTGGTACTCAGATCTAAATCATGCTTTGGCAGGTCATCCATAAGCTATGTACTACCCCAACTATGGAACCACCTGTAAAAAAACATGAAATTAGTCCTCCCTACTGGCTTCCCAGCATTCAAAATGCTTTATGTTCGCTCCATCAAGGAATCATGCAGTTGTTTCTCTTGAGTGTGGTATACCGTCATCCATCAGAATAACAGAGACACCCTGTCACCTGTTATCCACCTCACCCCACTACCTCCCCCCACTCTGTTGTTTCCAATCATTAACAAGGTCTTGTGTCTTGACACCCCGTATTGTCTCCCACCTGTCTCTAGCCACTTATTCCATGTCCCCTCTAGCCTCGGTGAACTTGTCCTTTTCCTCTGCAAGCACCCTTCCTGTCTGCCCTTCCTTAATAGTTTTTTTCCAGCTCTACCTTACACAGTATCTCCTCTCATTTTCACCCTAGTTCCCTTATAACTGAACTATCATCCTATCCCTCGCTCATTCTGTATATTCTATACTAGGTTACTGTCTTCTCTATATGTCCTGTTCACCGCTCACTGTCCCAGAGCATACCCACTCCATGGACCTAAACCATCTGGGTATAGTCTAGTCTGTGGCCTACTCTTGTTTACCGTATTCTCAATGCACCTTGTGTATTGATTATAAACACTGCATGAATACCAACCCGTAGTGCTTGAACATATGTACTGTGTGCCTAATGACCCTATGTTTTGATTCTGTATACGGACTGCTTATCCTTCTCTGTGTATGCAACATGTTTATTGTCTTGTTTCTGATGTTAGTTATTGAATATATTTAGTCGTATGTTCTATTTTTTTCCTTGTATTGTATTTGATATGTCCAGGTCCATCTTGAAAATGAGCTTTTGTTCAGTGGTGTTCACCTGGCTAAATAAAGACTTGATAGATTGATTGATTGCTGTTCGGATTCCAACTTAACCTGCAATGCTAATACCTGTGTGATCTGGTAACACTGATTCAGAACTGAATTGTAGCGCTTATTCCAACCTGACATGGGTGTTGATTCCAAACTGACCTGCAATGCTGATATAAGTATGACTGGTAGAACCGCTAATAATCTGACTTCTCATGCTTAGTCCAGATTGACTTGTGCTGATTGCAATATGATCTGAAGTGCTGATTCTAATGTGATCCAGAGACACTGGTTCCAGACTAATCTGCAGTGCTGATTCCATCCTGATTTGTGGGGCTGATTCCAACATGAATTCCTGATTCCACTGTGGACCTGATGGCACTGATTCTCTGCTGACATGCAGTGCGAGTTCACCCTGACTTGCAGTGGTTATTCTCAGCTGACATGCAGCGCTGATTCCTGCCTGACTTATGGAGCTGTTTCCAGATTAATCTGCAGTGCTGATTCCAAACTGACATGTGGGAGTTGATTACAAACTGACATGCAGTGCTGATTCCAGCTTGACTTCTGGGGCTGATTCCAGTAAGAATTGTTGATTCCAGTGTGGATTGCTAATTCCAGTGTGGACCTGATGGCACTGATTCTCTACTGACATGCAGTGCAGATTCCAGCTTGACTTCTGGGGCTGATTCGAATAAGAATTGCTGATTCCAGTGTGGACCTGATGGCACTGATTCTCTACTGACATGCAGTGCAGATTCCAGCTTGACTTCTGGGGCTGATTCGAATAAGAATTGCTGATTCCTGTGTGGACCTGATGGCACTGATTCTCTACTGACTTTTATTGCTGGTTCCAGCCTGACTTGTGATGCTGTTTTCAAACTACCCCGTAATGTTGATTGAAATATGACCAGTCGTGATTTCAGTATGACCTTCAGCACTGATTCTAACATGACCCACAATCCTAATCCCAAACTGACTTGCAGTAATGATTCCAAGTTGACCTGTGGTGCCGAGTCTATCCTGATCAACAGTTCTAATTGTAATCTGACCTTTGGTGCTGCTTACGAGTTAACATTTGATGCAGATTTCAAACAGACTTGCAGTGATTTCATGCTGTTTTACAGTGCTGATTTCAGCCTGACTGCTGCTTCTGATTTTTGATTCCAACTTGACCTGCAGTGCTGATTCCAGCCTAATTCATGGCATTGATTGCACCTTGACCCTGAGTGTTGATTCAAATGCGACCCACAGAGCTGATCCAACCTGTATCCACGGTGTTGATTCCAACCTGGTATGCAATTGTAACTTGATGTAACCATACCTTCTGCTTCCAGTATGACCTGTGGTACTGAACCTAAACTTGTCTGCAATATAGATACCAGTCCTGACCTGCAGTGCTGATTCCAACGTGAACTGCAGTGCTGATTGCAGTCTGACCCACAATAAAGATTCCAGTGTGATGCACTGTTCTGATTCAGACGGAACTGATTTTTTGATTCCAGCCTGGTGTTAATTCTGACTTGACCCACAGTGTTGATTTCAAACTATCCTATTGTGCTTATTCCAACCTGTGTTGTAATGATTCCTAGTTGACCTGTGGTGCCGATTCTGATTTTAGCTTGACCCACAGTCCCCATTTCAATCTGACTGGCAAGGTTGAATTTGGCTTACAATGCTGATTCCAAAGAATGCTGCCGCTAGCCTTGCCTGCTGTGCTATATGACTCCGTGACCTGCAGTGATGATTCCAACGTGACCTGCAGTGATGATTCCAATGTGACCTGCAGTGATGATTCTAAAGTGACCGGCAGTGACGATTCCAATGTGACCGGCAGTGACGATTCCAATGTGACCGGCAGTGATGATTCAAATGGAACTCTAATGTTGATTCCAATCTGATCAGAAGTGCTGATTTCAGCATAACCTGAGGTGTTGATTCAAGGGATCCCACATTGTTAATTCTATAAACGTACTCTATCTGGACTTTAGCAAGGCCTTTGACTCTATGTCCCGTAGCGGGAGACTTGTGAAAAAGTTGAGAGATCTGGGAACGGAAGGCAAATGAACTAGGTAGGTGGGTTAGTAACTGGCTGGGAGAAAAACTCAGAAGATAATTGTCAACTGGGAATACTCGGGGGTTTCAGCGGTCTCTAGTGGGGTACCACAGGGGGCAGTCCTGGGGTGGTCCTTTTCAATAGATTTGTCTTTGGTAAAGGGGAAAACTACTGGGTAAAATCAGTGTCTTTGCAAATGATGCAAAAATCAGAGGCAGGGTTGCTACAGCACAGGGAACGTGCTGAATGGAAAGGGACCTGAATAGACTAGAAAAGGGGTCCAAATATGATGACTTAAATTTAATGCCAGAAAGTGTAATGTCATACATATTGCAATATAGACCTCTGAAAACAGAGTACTGGTTGGAGGGGGTGAGGGTGGAACAGATATCAGAGGAAAGGGACCTGGGGATCATTATTAGTGATAATGTAAAGTCCCATGCCTACTGCTAGAAAGGGGAAAGGGGAAACTGTTTAACCAGGAAAGGTACGCTAAGCCAGAGCTTGTTTCCAGGTGCAACCTGGGAGTGCAAGGAAGTTAAGTGACTTGCTCAGGGTCACACAGTATGCAAGTGGCGGCTGAAGGGATTCAAACCCAGGTCTCCAGGTTTGCAGCTCAGTGCCCTTAACTACCAAACTATACTGCCTCCATACAATGTTGCGGTGCATAGTAAGGGGGTTTGCTAGCAGAAGGAAAGAGGTGATTTTGCCCTTGTATAGAACCTTGGTGGTGCCTCGCCTGGAATACTGTGCGCAGTTCTGGAGCCTGCACAGTAAGCGAGATGGGGACCTCTTCAAGTTTTATTAGGGATAAGTCATTGAGCTGAAGCTCATATACAATGACTTCCCTACACACATTCACGCTACTGTTATATCATAGGAAATATATAGTATAGTAAATCGAAAATGTCGACAATACTTCTACGAACAGTATCATAAAAGGGTATGCAAGGGAAACCATATAAGACAAGATTGAGAGAATTAAATGTGTTTCCGCTGGAGTTTAGGAGAGAGAGAGAGAGAGGAGACATGACAGAGACATTCAAGTACATGAATGGGATAAATAAAGTGAGTGAAGGAAGTCTATTTAAAAGGAAAGTCGGAAGTCATTCTTTAAGATTGGAAGGAAGAAGAAATGTAAGGGAGTGTTATTTCACTGAGAGGGTGGTTGAACCCTGGAACAGATTACCTGAGGAAGTGGTAGGTGTTGAAATGGTGGAGGGGTCCAAGAGAGTGAGGGATAGACATATGGGGTTGGTTAGAGGACGGAGGGTAGGCTCCTTGTGCACTGGTGACAAGTAGGGAAGGGGGAGTTGGGCAGACTGGATGGGCCAGGATGGTCATTTTCTGTTGGTACATTACTATGATACTACGATAAAACAAGCAAATTATATTGTTTAAAATGTATTATGGGACATTTCAGCAATCATCTTTAGGACAGTATCACATTATACCTTCTCTACATTTATCATACAGTCGAGGTTGGGAAGTAGACCATGTTTTTATTCGTTTGTGAGCTGGAAGCTTGGAAGGCGTTCGACAGAGGGACACAAAGATGACTCAGGGGGCCCCAGGGAAAACATTTGCAGAGAGACTGGACAGTTTCAATATTTTTATTTATTTATTTATTAGAAAGTCAGATTTACAACCTTTGAGTCATGGACTCATTTACAAAGGCACCTCGTCGCAGGGAGGGTAGACAGAGTTACATAGTGAGGTTACAACAGTGAGAACAGTACAGGTGCAGTACATTAAACATAGAGAATACATAGGTTACTTAATATAACTTATAAAATGTTACAGTCATATACAAGGTACAGCCCTGGACATGCCAGGGAGAAATACCTAGAGAGGGGGGAGGTTTGGATGGGGAGTGGGGTGGGAAGGAAGGTGGGAGAGGATAGGCTGTCCGGAGGACATACCTTCCAGAAATACAAGTGCATGGCATGTGTGCACCATGCAGCATGTGACATGCATGCTGCACACATGCTTGTGCACTTATATTTCTGTAAAGAATGGTAGAGCTCAGGAGGGAGAAGGTGGGACATGTTACAGACCTTTCAGTGCCTAAAGGGTGTTGCTGAAGTGAACGGCAGTGCCCTTTTCACAAGAAGAGAGAGCAAAGTAACAAGAGGCCATGGGTGGGAACTGGTGGAGGAAAGCGTTAGGAGGGATGTAAGGAAGTTCTTCTTTACATTAAGGGTTGTGGAGAAGTGGAATGCATATCCAGAGGTGACTGATGCGGAGTAAATTGCTAGCTTCAAACACAAGTGGGATAGGCACAGGGGGATAGTCTAAATCAGAGCAGAGAGGATGGGCAGTTGAGGGAAGGGGATGAGTTGGCATGGCAGGGGAGAGTCAAAATACAGTCAGGGCCGTTGGCAGACTGGCTCTAGATCAGCATTAGGCTGGTGTAGTGCAGGCAGGTAACGGGCAGACTCGATGGGCAGGGAGAATTTTATTATTAAATGTTTGTGTAGCAACTACAGCATTACAAAACTTAATTTGAGTAGCAGCAGGAGAAAAATGGGTGTAATGTTTGCAGGTAACCTTGTGTAAAGCAGTTGTACAACCACTTTTGGGGGAAGTCAGATGGGTAACATGTGACTGCTGTAGATAGAGTTTCATGTAACAGTTAATGAAAACTGTGCAGTTATTTGTTACGCGATACCAGGTAAAATATTCCCTGTTGATGGGCTGACGGGCCTTTTTCTGCCCTTGATATCTGTGTTTGTAACCTAACCTGCAGTACAGATTTAAGTTTTATGCTAAGCCCTGATTTCAGCCTGACCTATGGTGCTAATGCCAGCAGGACATGTGATGGTGATTACAATCAAACCCACAAATTAGATTCCAGCTAGACGTTTGGTACTGATTTTCAGCTGAGCTTTGATGCAGATTACAAACTGACTTGCAGTGATTGTGTGCTGTTTTACAGTGCTGATTCTAACCTGATTTATTCTGCTGATCCCTGATTCCAACTTAACCTGCAGTGCGGGTTCTAACCTGATTTATACTGCTGATCCCTGATTCCAACCTAACCTGCAGTGCTGATTCTAACCTGATTTATACTGCTGATCCCTGATTCCAACTTAACCTGCAGTGCTGGTTCTAACCTGTTTTATACTGCTGATCCCTGATTCCGACTTAACCTGCAGTGCTGGTTCTAACCTGTTTTATACTGCTGATCCCTGATTCTGACTTAACCTGCAGTGCTGATTCTAACCTGTTTTATACTGCTGATCCCTAATTCTGACCTAACCTGCAGTGCTGGTTCTAACCTGATTTATACTGCTGATCCCTGATTCCAACTTAACCTGCAGTGCTGATTCTAACCTGTTTTATACTGCTGATCCCTGATTCCAACTTAACCTGCAGTGCTGGTTCTAACCTGTTTTATACTGCTGATCCCTGATTCTGACCTAACCTGCAGTGCTGGTTCTAACCTGATTTATACTGCTGATCCCTGATTCCAACTTAACCTGCAGTGTTGGTTCTAACCTGATTTATACTGCTGATCCCTGATTCCAACTTAACCTGCAGTGCTGGTTCTAACCTGATTTATACTGCTGATCCCTGATTCCAACTTAATCTGTAGTGCTGATTCTAACCTGATTTACATTGCTGATCCCTGATTTCAGGTTAACCTGCAGTGCCGATTCCAACCTGGTTTGTGGTATTGATTCCACCCTGACCCTCTGCTAATTCCACTGTGCCCCATAGAGTTGAGCCATCCTGAATACACAGTATTGATTCCAACGTGATGCTTGAGTCTAGCCTGATGTAACCAGACCTGCTGCTTTCAATACGACCTGTCATTCCGAATCTAAACTAACCTGCAGTGCTGATTCCTACCTGACCTGCAGTGCTGATTCCCGTATGACCTGCGGTACTGATTCCAACCTAACGTGCAATAATAAATCCAATATGACCCACAGCACTGATTCCACTAAACTGCAACGTTGATTCTGGCTTTTGTTTACTCCTACTTGATCCGCAGTGCAGATTGCAAAGTATCCCACAGTGCTGATTCCAGCCTGAGTGCAGTAATGATTCTGAGTAGTGCTGATTCCAGATTGACCCACAGTGCTAATTTGAACCTGACTGGCAGTGCTTAGACTCACAATGCTCGATGCAAACAATGCTGGTTCCTGTCTGGCCTATTGTACAATATGATTCCAACCTGAGCTGCAGTGATGATTCCAAACTGACCCACAGGACTGATTCAAACTGAATTACAATGTTGATTCCATTCTGACCAGTAGTGCTGATTTATATGTAACCTGAGGTGTTGATTCAAATGGTCCCACGTTGCTCATTCTAATCGTGTTCCCTCTTAAGCGATAGGGGGTGGTGAAGGTAAAATGAGTCAGTGAATAGAAGTAAGAATGAAGATGGCACACAGAAGGTTTATTCTATTTCTCCAGAGTATATTTAATATTCAGAAAGCAAATCTAAGCCTTTCTTGTCATATACCAACCCCTGGTATGGATAATGTACTGTACTCTGAGTAAATAAAATAGGTTTTTGATCTCAGTAAAAAATTTTTGTCAGAGAGCTGTTGATATGAAAATTAAAGCTCAGGGCACACCCCCAGCTTTGCTTTTTGTAAGAAAGACCCCACAAGCACCAACAGCAGAATCTGCCTGTTACATCAGTCATGAAAGCTTTTGCATTAAATATAATGGGACATATGACATTTTGGGAAGGGAAGGGGCATGCATCGACTGGCAGCTGCTTTTTGTGTGGGTGTCTCGTTTACTTGCAATGCAAGAACATTCCTCTAGCAGCATTCTTAGAGAAATAGCATGACCCCTCATTCTAAATGCCTACCTATTAGGGGTCAGGCTCCTCATTGTACTTCAACATCATAATGATTTGAAAGACCCCTGCTGGGGCTGCCCAGTGACGGCACTTTTGTCTCTGTGCCAGAAGGTTTGTGGTCAAGGATGTAAAGCCCACACTGCTGACTTTGGCCCAGTATTGGAAATGAAAAAATGTAACTGGGAGAACCCATATCCTTAGATATGGAATCACATACCTGATAGGGGTCTTGGGAACTGTTTCCTTAGTATATGCTGCATTATTGCACTTTATTTAGTCACTTTTTTGCCTGGGGGGTGTATTTTACACAGGAGTGGTATCTTCAAATTTTGATCCTGGAACTGAGTCAGACCTTCACTCCCAGAGCGGAGTTCTCTCAGGTCCCCCTCTCTGTTTCTACCACTGCCTGGGCCCATACCCAGTGCTGACATTGCAGTGTGTTACTGGGTTGGGGTGTGTCTTCAGAGGCACTATCCTTTACACTGGAACTGGTTTTATAAAAAATGGTGCCCAACCAGACACACTTATGGTGCCCCCCCCTTCACCTCACCCACTGCCTCTTCCTCCCCCCCCCACCTTAAACTAAACCAAAAAGTTGTAAGAATATTCAGCACAAACGTGGCAACAGCTATTTTGTGTAGTTGTTTTTGTTCTTTTTACCTTAGCATTTTTTGTGCATTTTAAGCTGAGCTTGGCTTCTTCTTTCTGTTTTAAAGAGCCCATGATGTACTTGCATCCCAAGCACCTGTTTTGCTTTATTTGTGTCTAAAACTGCCTCTGCTTCAGGCAGGACTTCACATCAAGGTCCCTTCTGCTGCAAGCCTAGTGGCTGTCTAGATAAAATTAAATAAGACATAAAGCATTTTACATTTCAAAAAAAAAAAAATGGAATAAGCCATGGTTCTATAAAAACAAAGCACCCCACTGCTCTGTATCTTTCTCCTGCACTTGAGCCCTGGGCTTCTGGACTCTCACTATCTGATCTGTGGCTCTCAGTCTCTGTTCTGCCCTTTGCTCTCCTTGTTCTCAGGGCTCTGGTACTGGCTTCATGTTCTCTCTATCTCCTCCCTCCCTCTCCCTTCTATTCCCACAGCGTTTTCTTCCCTGCTGCCTCTGGCCTAAAGACACTTCTGCACCCCCTCGGGGAGGGGGCTGCTAACTTTTGGATGGGGTCTCACCTTTTCAGGCCAGCTTCTGAGCTGAGTGTTGTTGCTCAGCTCTGGTGAGACTGAGCTGGGTACGTGCCTGCTACTTTTATTGGGGGGGGAACCAGCAGCCAACAGTACTCAGCCACTGAGCACACAGGGCATGTGCAGTGACTTAGCAGCTCAGCACTGTTGGAGAAAGTGAGCCTCGAATATTCCAGGCCTCTGGGCCTCTGTTCACATTAACTGTCGGGTGACTGGGCTTGAACAAGTGTGTGTGTGGGGGGGGGTAGTCTAGTTACATACATACCAATGTTTTCATTTATCTTGTAGCATTTGTTAATTGTATATTTAAGACTTACTTAGAATTATTTATTTTTAAAATTTTATGATTACTTTATCCTGGATGGCCTAGCTGACGTACAACACCTCATTTCAAGTGGGGTCCAGCTTGTTTGCATTTCTGTAGTTGGGTGGATTGGCGCATGTAGCGCTTAAGTGACTTGCTAAGTCACACAGTATTGAGTACCTTACTGTAGCGGGGTTTGATCCTGCAATCTCCCAGTTTGCAAGGTGGTGCTCCAACCACTAGACCACACTATCTCTGTATAGAATTTGCCTAGACTATTAGTGTTCTTTTACTGTAACTGCCTCTCCTTTACCCACTTGAAATACAGGTATGTGGCCTTACGATTATAACATTGACAAGAGCATCTAGACCCCTGAGTTGCTAAAGGTCAGGTACAAGAGTGTAATTATCTGGCCATAATTACACTCCTGGACTAATTTAGTCTGTGCACCAGGTTTGGCTACAGTATCAATATGCCACAACCGGAACTATATTTTTTGTTTTCTGCACCTATTTCATACTGAAAACAGTATTTTATTAAAAAGCACAAAAAAATTATTTCTTAAAATATTTTCAAGTAGAACCCATGTTACAAGTGCAACAAGACATTTCAGGAATGTGTAATATTTGGCCAATAATTGGGGCCATGCGAGTCAGCAAATTTGGCCCGACAAGCAAGTTTCGAGCCATTCCGGGCAAAACCTGAATTGGCCTGATTTGGCCCCAAATTAAATGAAGAGCTTTGAGGGTCAAAACATATTTGATTTTAAATGGCTTGTCATGTGTTATTATGATATCATTGTCTCATCATTGTCTGTGTTTCTATACTATGCTGATATACTGCTTGAAAATCAATGATCAATAGCTGTAAGCAGAACCTTCTAGATGAGTGGGGGTAGGGTACCATAATGAGAGGCTCAGAGATGGGAAAACACCTTCCTCCTCCACTTTTCCATCCACCCAACCCTGCTACCCTACGGTGTACTCTCCATGGCGGTGCTGATGATAATGACAACGGTAAGGGAGCTTTGGAAAAGGAAAATGGTTAGCAATCAGAAAAATTAGAGTGAGCTGTGCTGCTGTAGTGCTGGGACTGACCCAGTCGGTGGCAAATGCATATTATGACTGGCTACGGAGGAGAATGGAGCATGCCCGGGGGCAATACCTTCCTCCTCCATTGTTCCTTCTTTCCCCCAACCCTGCTCCCTTGCAGGACTCCACTGATGACCCTCCTCATTCTTGTTCCGCTAGGTAGTACTCCCCAGCAAAAAAAGATTAAAAACAACATTTTTTAATATATTTGACTCTGGGGGAAAAGAGGCAGTCCCTGCCTGGCCCCTCATAGAAACATAGAATTTGACAGTAGATGAGGACCACTTGGTCCACCCAGTCTGCCCCTTTTTTCCTAACTATATTATTACTGCCCCTTCTTTTCCATACTACCTCAAACACCTGCTTCTGTGTTGTCCTGTTTTTTTTTGTGTTGCTCTCTCCATGTGCCAGATAGATTTAAAAATATATGTATATATCGCTCTGCAGTCTACTTCAACTTGTCAGGTTTCCTCTAATCCCGCCTGCCATGAAAGCTGCCCAAGGCACTTATCTCTCTCTCTCTTAGTCTCCTTCTCCTAAATGCATCAACTTATGCCACACAACATTGATGTGCTGCCATTTCTCAGACATACAAGTGTCTGCCTGCTATGCTGTTCACCTCCAACCCTTCTGTGCTGACTTGATTTATAAACCCACGCAACATCATCCTGCATGGTTCAGTCATGTACACCTACCAGCAGCAGGGCCAGAGCAGGCAAAGAGACAGGTACTTTGATTGGACTGCTGCTAGTGCAGTCACACGACTGCCGAGTCAGTGGCTGAGTGTGTACGCTCCACTGCAGAGGTGGGCTGGGAGCGACACAGAAGAGCATCTGTGTCAGCTGGTAAGCCAGCAGCCTTTAGTTATCTGTATGCTTTGAATGCACAGCATGTGTGTAACATGTATGCCACATGCTTAAATACAAGTGCGCAGCACGTGTACAGCATACATGCTGCATACTTGTATTTCTGCAAGGGAGCACTCACTCACACTAAGGAGGAGCCAGGAGGAGGGCACATCGACCTGCTTTCAACCTTATTTTCTAGCTGCTGTCAGTATTGTCTCACCCCTCCACCCCCACTCCCACTGGTTGCTTGCCAGCCAGTCACCTGTCCACATCAATGACATAGTTCTGTTTCAGCACTGCTCCCGCTGCCAGCAATATTTATTTCACTTTCTGTAGCACACATCTTTTGTGGATGAGGACTGATTTCAGGTAGGGGGCTTTTCAGGTTTTTGGCAGTGAAACCCAATTCAGAGGATCTTCCTCGAGGATATCTTCTCCATTAGGCCCCACCTTTGGAACTATAACTGTCGGGCACTAGGACCACACAGCGGGTGTGGCCTAATGGAGAAGATTCTCTTGAAACCTACTGTTACGGTAAGTACATAACTGCTCTTTATTGCCAAGCACAGTCAAACCTTAATGGCCGGAATGTTTGGCCCGACCCGATTCCTGGCCCTACCAGTAATCACACTATTCTCTCATGTGTTTAAAGGCACTTGGTGCAAACACCTCATGCCTAACGACACACTCGAGGAGTGCGATTACTGATCCATAATCACACACCCTGGTGGGGCTTACTGCACATATATCCTGGTGTGCAAATTGAATTCTAAATAAATATAGCCACTCGTCCCCATGAACAAACCCTAACTTCTGTTAATCCTTGTTTTCTTATTGTGTGACTTCGTTAACCGTTCTTTTCTGACCTAGCTTGCTTTTGTGAAATGAAATACATTAACACAACGATGAAGCTAAGCAGCTATTGATAACATTTCACGCTGACAGCTCATCTTTAAAATATTCATAATGCTCTTTCAAAGTCAATCTTCTTCTGTTTTACTTGCACTTAATTCTTCCCCTTCATTATTTAAAATATAATTACAAACCACACTTATTTGGAACATTCATAATTCTCTTTAGATTTTGATCTTCCATTTTATTTCCACTTTATTCTTTTCCTACATTATTCAAAGCATAATTATCACTTGTACTCTATAATAAAATTGTCTTCGTGTTAGTTTTCCTCTTTTTACACAAAACACTACCGGTGTAAAAGGGGCAATCTATATCGTATCGGAGGATGAATCTGGCAGTAAACATGGCAGCCTGTTTCTCAGCTGGCAGTACTGTCTCTGGGACAGAAAGTTGGGGTTCTCCCCCCACTGAGGTTCATACCTAATGCTGACACATTGCTGTGCAGTACGTGGGGTGAAGAGGAGGTTGTTACATAGAAACACAGAAACATAGAAAATGTCAGCAGATAAGGACTGCTAGGCCTATCCAGTCTGCCCTCAGACCCTATTCTTGGTTTAGGCCTTTGATCCAATCTGGTCAGTGTCCTCCCCTCCCTCTGCCCCACCCCAAGGCTCCCTTATGTCTGTCCCAGGCATGCTTAAATCCCTCCACAGTGCTTGCCCCCACCACCTCCTGTGGCACACTATTCCATGTGTCCACCACCCTCTCAGTGAAGAAAAACTTTATCTTATTCCCTCTTAGCCTGCCACCTTCCAATTTCAAATCATGCCCCCTCGTTCTTGTACTCCTCTTGTAATGCAAGGTGTCTTCCCCCTACACCTTGTTAAAGCCCTTAAGGTACTTGAAAGTTTCTATCATGTCCCCCACCCTCCTCCAGTGAGTACATATTGAGGTCCTTTAATCTCTCCTCATAAGTTTTGTTGTGTAAGCCCCGTACCATCTTAGTTGCCCTACTCTGGACCACCTCTACCCTGTCAATGGCCTCCGGCACTGCATACAGTACTCCAGGTGAGGCCTGACCAGTGTTTTATACAAAGGCATCACTACCTCCCACGTTCAGCTAGTTATACCTCTGCCTATGTATCCCAGCATGCTGCTTGCCCTCCCTGAAGCCTTGGTACTCTGCTTGGACATCTTTAGGTCCTCCAATATAATAACCCCCAGGTCTCTTTCCTCCTTGGTGGCTGTCAGTAACTCTCCCCTCATCCTGTAACTCTCTCCAGGGTTCCTATGTCCCACGTGCATAATTTTGTACTTCTTTAAATTAAACTTCAGTTCCCACACCTCAGACCATTTTTCAAGCTTCCCTAGGTCTCTCCTCATTGTCTCCACCCCATCTGGAGTATCTACCCTGTTGCAGATCTTGGTGTCATCTGCAAACAGGAAGACCTTTCCTTCCAGCCCTCCTGCAGTGTCACTAATGAATACATTGAACAGCACTGGCCCAAGAACTGACCCCTGGGGTACCCTGCTGGTCACCTCCCTCTCCCCAGATTGTATCCTGTTTATGACTACCCTCTGCCTCCTGTACATTAGCCAGTTTATAACCCAGTTAACCACCTTGTGCCCCATGCCCAGACTACTGATCTTGTTTACCAACCTCTTATGTGGGATGGTGTCAAAGGACTTGCTGAAATCTAGGTAAGCGATGTCTAACGTTCCCACCTGATTTATTTCCTTCGTCAATCGATCAAAGAAATCTATCAAATTCGTCTGACATGACCTACCCACCATGAATGCTGGGCACCGATGGATTCCAGATGACCCACTAGTCTCTCTTTAAGTAGTTTCTCCATGATCTTCCCCACTACTGAGGTGAGGCTGACTGGGCTAGTAGTTCCCTGCCTCTTCCCTACTGCCGGACTTGTGTATAGGGGCCACATGTGCCCTCCTCTAGTCCTGTGGAACCACTCCTGTGTTGAGCGACTCGGTGAACAAGGCTGCCAGAGGTGCTGCTAGTTCTTCTCGCAGTTCCCTCAGTATCCTCGTGCATATGCCATCTGGTCCCAATGCTTTGTCCACTTTTGGTTTTATTTTGCACTGTTGGAAGGCTCATTCATCAAATGGGGCATCAAATGGAAGTTCTTCTGCCAGTCTCTTGTGGTTGCCCTGGCAGAAGTCACACTTGCAGTGTGCACAAGGCCCCTGGAATTCTGTGATTCCATAGCTGCAGAATTTTCTGCAGTATTTGCATTATGCTGCAGAATACATATAGTGCCACAGAATTCATTGTTCTTTGTTAATGGTCAGTCTGATTTATAGTGTTCCATCATACCTGGCTCCCATCCCCATCTTGTTTATCCTGAAGCCCCTCCTCTATGCTATGCTTGTGCCATCCATGACATCACATAATTCTGGAGCCAATGGCAGGACTGCATTGTCCCACAGTAATGAATAAATCGTGCTACAAAAGGAAAAAATGCTGCCGCAGAATCCAAGGAGCCCTGCCACAGAAATCAGGACTGTGTTCCACAGAAAACTAGGGACCCTGGTTATGCCCCAGTTACAGGCTGCCAAAAGTGTGTCAAAATTATTAAGTGACATTACACTCCTTGGGGAGCATTTCTAGCAGAAGAAAGGAGGTGGTGTTGCCACTGTATTGCTAACTAGTGAGACCCCACCTAGAGTACTGTGTTCAGATCTGAAGGCTGCACCTCAGCAAGGACATTCACAGGCTGAAAGCAGTCCAGAAGAGAGCTACCAAAACGGTGCAAGGATTGCATGAGAAACCATATGAGGAGAGGCAATGGGAGCTCAGTGTGTACTCCCCAGAGGAGAGGAGGGCAAAAGAGGACATGACTGAGACCTATAAGTATCTCACAGGGGTGAATAAGGTGCAAGAGGGGAATGTTTTTCAGTGGAGGAGTACTACAATACGGTGGAGGGGAGTTTAAGAAAAATGTGAGGAAATTCTTCTTCACGTAAAGGGTGGTGTATGTCTGGAATCGTCTGCCAAAGGAGGGGTGGGGTCAAAGACAGTGGGGAGCTTCAAGCATGCATGGGAAAGGCACAGGGGCATAATAAGCAGAGGAAAAGGAGGAGCGGAAGACACTAGTAAAAAGTTGGGCTCCAGTGAGTAGTAATAGGCAGGGACAAATATGGCAGACTAGATGGGCCTACCTACAAGTCCTTTCCTGCTGACATATTCTGTGTTTCTATGTTAGGTGACATTGGTGGGACTCAAATATCAAAACATTCCAAAAAAGTCTGTATTTCAGAATATCCCAGTCTTTATTACTAAAGCCAGTTGTTGAAAATCAGGCTGTTTGTGCCCTAGACTACATCCGTTTCTGCTGCTTTTCCTGTCTTAAAGTCATAATCCTCTGCTGTGACATCACAGCCCCTTGTCACACAAATTATTCTGATATCAGAAGCAGAATATTGTGACTTCAAGGCAGGAAAAGTATCTGGAACGGATAAAGTCTAAAGTGCAAAGAATCTTTTTTCAAGCAACATGTCTTCAGTAAGAAAAAAAAAATTGGAATGTCCAGAAATTCAAATTACAGGTGAATTTTGTGTGAGCCCTCCCACCTCCCTACTTAAAGATTCTCAACTCCGGGAGGGGGCATGGGGGTGTGTGTGTAAAACTTAAAAAAAAAAAATGTTAAACCAGACCCGATGCAAAAAACGATCACGCCCCAGAACCGAACCCAGCATCCTTCCAACCCCAGCCTGCCACCTACCCACCACACCACACGGCCAGCACAGCAGCCAACTGCCACACTACACCCCACATACCCTCCTTCCCCTTTCGCCCATCATGCGACGTGATCCCTCCTCCCCCCACACATCTTGTTGCAGTATTTGCCTACCCCCGTATCCTGTCGCTACCCTGCCAGGTAGCCCAGAACACACAGGCACAGTGTTTCAGTCACCTTTTTTGTAATCACTCAATCACGGTCACTGTGTTCACTGGATACCATTGTTAACAATGGGGGGTGGGATGGAAATAATTATTTTTGGATATATTAGAGGGCCATGGGAGTCAAATGAAAGTCACTGATCAACTTACAAGGGCAATGTTAGTTGAGCAGTGTCTTCCATTTGACTCATGTGGCTCTCTAAAATATCCAAAAATACCATTTCCAAACCACCCCCTATTGCTAGCACTAGAGCACATCCCCGTGGTCTCCAAACTAATACATCACAAAACATGAGAGTGTGAGGGTGGTGCCTTCTGCTTTTAGAACCAGGAAGGGAAGGGATCAGGCGGCCAGCTCCTCTGACCGAGGAATTATGATTCCTTCCCTTTCATGCAGAACTATTAATACATGCTCAGATACATTCTCAAAAAGTGGACTTTTGGGGCGCTAGACTAAAGAACAGAAGCTGGTGCTCTTTAAGGTGAATTTCTGATTTCCAGCAAACATAATTTACATGTGATATCAGCAGCACTCGGTTACACAGAATTCTGCCCAAATCTCAATTTCAGGACGATCAATTTTGTATGCTACTGAAAACATTTTGTATGAAAACAGGGTGTTAGCCATTTAGACAACATCTGTTTCAGCTGCTTTTCGTGCCTTGAAGTCACAGTCCTCTCTGTCCCATTTGTCATAACCGCTTGGGTGGCAAAATCTTAGTTCAAATAAATGGGAGTTCATTGTAGCAAGCGTTCTCATTTTATGTTGTTATCAGGATGGGTTGCAAATGCAGGACAGAATGGGGAGTGACTGTAGTAGTGTGGGACACACTGGGGGGAGAATAAGTAAGGATAAGTACTGTATTTGGCAGAGGGAGTTATGGAATGCAGTTTGTTTTTATCTTATGCTGTGCTTGCACTTTTAAGTTGTTAAAATATAGTACTGAACTCTGCCGATTTATTGTTTTAGTAGTGCGGAAATGTTCTGAATTCTTGCTTATTAAAGGCTGGAAACTCTTTTCTCTGAAGCCGTTGCCTGGAGACCTCTTAATAACATTAACTGTGCAGGATCAGAGTCGGGCTGATTTCCAGCATTGTCGTTCATTTGGCAAAGCATTTTATAGCTTCTGAGTGCATAGGAACGGGTTCTGCTTCATCTTCACTGACATCGCTATCACATTCATTGCTACTTTCACTTGTTTCTGGTTGCTGTCTGACAGCATCTATAATTGATTCATCGGACACAAACTCGTGTCCTTCCTCTGTGCTGTCACACAGTATCCATTTTTCCATGTCGTTTTTGGTGAAGGAAATATTAAGTCTGCTGATCATGTCCTCTGCCGGCACTGCAGTCTCATTATCTGGGTCCACTGTCTCTCTCCCTCCATGACCACCGTGGCTTCCAGCTCCTTGATTACTATAATGTCTGATTTACGCCATGTCTTGGTTATTGTCTCTGGTCACACCTCGTCCCATGCCTCTCCTCTCATCTACACAACATCCTTCAGTATGACTGATCTCACAGTCTCCTGGAGAGTCATGTCCTCATTAATGTCTGATGATATAGCTTGCGGCAAATGCTGTTTATACTGGCATTTCAAAATTTCCAGTCTGCCCTGTTTGCAGGGCTGGATCTTTGAGGTGGTGTTTAGCAGCAGGAATACACACCTAATGCTGCTATCCCTTGCCTGGATTACTGGCATTTCAGGGTGTGCAGGTGAATTGTCCAGAAGCAGTACAGCTAGACTGAGTAACATAAGATGCCATGTAACAATTGGTACAAAGTGGTCTTTGTACCGTTTGGTGAATGGCACACCATCCATCCGTGCATTCTGCTGGCTTGCAGATATCATTGGCAGAGCCAACAGGCTTACATGTCGAAAGCACATGGGCTGTCAAGATGCTCAGTTGAGAAAAGGAGACCATTGATGAGAAAAGTTAGCGCTGATGGCACAAGAACAGTAATGCGGTCCTTTTGCTTTTGCAACATCCATTTCTGGACTGTGGGCCAGGGTCTTGTCTGGGAAACACCACCAATAAGCCCAGTTTCGACCATGTTGTAAATCTGGTGTGGTGTCAGTGACTCAGCCTTTTCCAGATCTCTAAGTTGCTGAATAAACAGAGCTACTCCTTCTTCAGTAGCACTTAATCGCTCCCCACATAGCCTCAGTTGTCAGATACCATGATGCTTTTTGAAGCAATCCAGCCAGCCATTAAGCCATTACTAGCTACAATGCTACAGTACCATGATCATCATCACACTTTGTGTGAAACTGGATAGTCTCTACTTAAAGAGAGGGCTAGAGACAACTGCGCCTTTCTCCATTTCTTGGCAAAACCGTAAGTAATTTGTCTCATCTCACTCATCTTCCTTGCACTCTGTCATATTTTTTAATTTCCCTATGCCTCAAGACCCCTCTTAGCTGTTGCAAATTCGCTCGACTTGTTCTTGGCATCCTCAGTGTCACTGGCAGTTGATTTTCCCATCCATTATTCTGCAGTGAGAGCGAATGCATGCTCACTCTTCTCTAAGCAGTCAAGGATTCTACGTTTCTGCTACAAGGTAGCCTACTGGGTCAAAATGTCACATGCTCTACAGTGCACAACATGACCGTGAGGTAGGAACAGCACAGTAGGTAAAAGCAAGAGGGTGCAAAACCACGAAACGAAGTATGCACGGCGATAGTGCACCCTCTCGCTCTTCCCAGTGCAGGATAAGAATCGTGCTGGGGCAGGGATCCGCCGAGCAGCTGCTGGGACAAAAACAAGATTTATGCTGTTTGCAATGTATTACGCTGTGTTGGCAGTGTGGTATATCGCTATGGCATAATGTCTTGCGACATTATGACCCCGTGCCCAAGGTAAGCGCAGTCCATTTCTCTTTGCACTAATTTGCACTGACAATGTTATGCTCTGCCTGTCAGACTTGAAACGTACCGGCAAAAGTAAAACAGCTGACGTGCTAAATAGGAAGTGCAGCAGATCACCTGATCATGAACTGGGAATTGTCAGGCAACAAGATCGCTGTTCGTTAGAGAGGGAGATCCAGTTTAACGGGGTCGTTATAACAGGACTGCACTGTACTTTACAGGCTTTCGCTTTCTGCCTGTAATCAAAATTGGATTTTGGATTTTAGAACTGGCTTCTAATTCTGATTCAACCATTTTAAAAATTCAGAGTTTTCTGTCTCCAATTCGAAGAACTCCTAAAAATGGATTGCTATCCTATGAATTTGATTGTTAATCAGATTCCGAGCACCCCAGCACTAAACAATAAGTGCAGCATCATGTGCCTATCGTAGTATAATTTTGATCCCCAGTGTTTTAGATAAACTATTTCTTCTTCCCTCATTTGCGGCCAGCTGGGAACCGAGAGTGTAGTAGAGATGAGACCCTCAGCTCCTGAGGAGACAAGACATATGCTATCTGGCAGTTATGTACTCCCTACCCGCTGACAGAGCAGCGATAGAGTAAGAAGTAAATGTAGGTGATTACTCATCATCCGAGCCAAAGGAAGGGTGCAGTGAGGGTGACCTCCATCACTGGGGTGGGGAGAATTGGGGAAAGGGACAAAAATCCTGTTGCCTTCTACTGTGCATTTTGTAAAGTGAATATCCACAGCTGTCAGTTTAACATTTTATTTTATATGGGTTATGCAGTACCCTGACCCAGAATATGTCATTTATCTTCATGACCGTGTGTGTGTGTGGGGGGGGGGGGCAGGACCAGAAAATTATGAGTGCTGGAGTCACAAGTGAGTTATTAAAGTCCTGCCCCCTAACTAGTGATGTTGAATGTTATATTCTGAGTCAGACCATTGTGTGTCTGATTCACACAATACATTTTATAGCTTTTAAATGTGTTCTTGTTATGCAGATTTGTTTCTGTGTGATGTTATTGCTCTGTTTAAAGTGTAGCAGAAGCCGTTGTGATGTCATCAGGTACGTGCACGCTGTTCTGCCATTTGTTAAGGAATCCTTTGTGACCAACTCAGAGTAAAAATAAATGCTGATGATCCAACTAACATTGAAATAAATAATCCGTCTTCATTTAGAATACTTTAGTGGATAAACCAGTTATCTGTAATGTTTAACTCTCGCCTACCTTGTATAAATTAATTTACTACACTTTATTGACCCATTACGGTCCAAACAATGTTTGTCAATGGCCTATGAATAGATAGGTCATTAAAAGAGTAAAAGCCGATGGCACATTCATAAGGTAGAAAAAATGGGCAGTCTGGATGTGCCTTGTGGTCCTTATCTGCCATCAACTTCTATATTTCTATGTTTCAAATGAGATGCAACATCTTGTTTTCAGTGGGGTCCTCCTTCCCATTTCCACAGCTGGGTAGACTGGAGCACTGGGAGGTTAATTGACTTGCTCAAGGTCACACAGTGAGTAATTGACTCTTGCAGGGTTTGATCCTGTGGCCTCTCAGTTCCTAAGCTGGTGATCCAACCTCTAGGTCACACACTGCCTACATTTTTGCTGTTAGTTGAATCCGCTTGAGTGTGCAATTCTTCTTGAAAACTGCACACATTGTGAAGCGACTGCAAAACATTACCACAGACAGATTGCACTAAAAATGTTTCTGCTTCCTGCACATGCTTGTCAAAGAAAAATATTCTGCAAAAGGGAAAAACCAGCAGAATGAAATGATCAAAGGGTAGATGGTGGAAAAGGAAAAAAACAGTCATGTTGATTATTCTTATCCTCGGGGAGGTTATGACTCATATTCTGAGAAAAATATTTAATAAATTGCTTTGAACAGCCAGTGCAAGCCTCAGCTCCATGTACATCTTCCATTGTATTGTTTCCAAAAGAATACACACACACACGCACTTTTATTTAAAAATACTTGCCTATCTGACGCCATAAAACAAAACAGAATTTTATTAGTGATAAAGAAAAATGTGCTTAGTGTTTTGCTTGTGAGACTATATGTAAAGCAGCTGCAGTGCACAATCACTTTTGGTGTAAAATAAGCAATATTAAAGCAACTGTAGTTCATAAGCAGTTTTGCATAACAGCCAATGGAAAGTATGATTTTTTTGCTACTCTGTGACCGATGAGGAATTATCCCTGACATTGTATATGAATAATGAGTCTCTTCTCAAAAGACACAATTACTGTAAATGATTAAATGTTGTTGTGTATGGAAATCTATACGCTTACAGATGTTTTTGTACCATAATAATGATCTAAGAATGCTGTTGCACCACAGTAGTGATATCAGAATGCTGTTGTGCCACAGCAGTGATATCGGAATGCTGTTGTGCCACAGTAGTGATGTCAGAATGCTGTTGAACTGCAGTATTGAAGTCAGAATGCTGTTGTACCACAATAGTGATGTCAGAATGCTGCTGTACTACAGTAGTGATGTCCGAATGCTATTGAACTGCAATATTGATGTCAGAATGCTGTTGTACCACAGTAGTGATGTCAGAATGCTGTTGTACCACAGTAGTGATGTCAGAATGCTGCTGTACTACAGTGGTGATGTCAGAATGCTGTTGTACCACAGTAGTGATGTCAGAATGCTGCTGTACTACAGTGGTGATGTCAGAATGCTGTTGTACCACAGTAGTGATGTCAGAATGCTGTTGTACCACAGTAGTGATGTCAGAATGCTGCTGTACTACAGTGGTGATGTCAGAATGCTGTTGTACCACAGTAGTGATGTCAGAATGCTGCTGTACTACAGTAGTGATGTCAGAATGCTGCTGTACTACAGTGGTGATGTCAGAATGCTGTTGTACTATGGTAGTGATATCAGAATGCTGTTGTACTACAGTAGTGATGTCAGAATACTGCTGTGCTACAGTGGTGTTGTCAGAATGCTGTTGTACTATGGTAGTGATATCAGAATGCTGTTGTACTGCAGTAGTGATGTCCGAATGCTGCCTTACTACAGTGATGATGTCCGAATGCTGCTGTACTACAGTGGTGATGTCAGAATGCTGTTGTACTACAATAGTGATGTCAGAACACTGTTGTACCATGGTAGTGATGTCAGAATGCAGTTGTACTACAGTAGTGATGTCAGAATGCTGTTGTACCAAAGTAATGATGTCAGAATGCTGTTGTACCAGAGCAGTGACATCAGAATGCTGTTGTACAAGAGTAGTGATGTCAGAATGCTGCTGTACCAGAGTAGTGATATCAGAATGCTGTTGTGCCACAGTAACGAAGTTGGAATGCTGTTGTACCACAGTAGCAATGTCGGAATGCTGTTGTACCACAGTAGTGATGTCGGAATTCTGTTAAATCACAGTAGTGATATCATAATGCTGTTGTACTATAGTAGTTGTGTCAGAATGCTGTTGTACCACAGTAGTGATGTCGGAATTCTGTTGTATCACAGTAGTGATGTCATAATGCTGTTGTACTATAGTAGTTGTGTCAGAATGCTGTTGTACCAGAGAAAGTGTCTCTTATCGGCGAGGCAGTGGGACTGAGCCAGTTTACATTGAGGTCTCCTACTAGGACTTGTTGAGCCTTATGGGGGAGGGAGGAGAGATATTCGGTGAGAGATGATATTGCGGGGGTCTGGTTTCTTGGGGGGGATATAGGAGACTGTGAGATAGAGGGTGCTCTTTGATGGGTCTGAGGTGAGTTTGAGGGTGATGGCCTGGGCACCTTCTACAAGCTTGGGGGCTGGGAGGGCATGGCCTACGATGGTGTCTTGAGCATAGAACGCACAACCGCCTCCACGTTTACCTACTCGATCCTCACGATATAGTGTGTAGCCTGGGAGGGAGACAAAGGAGTCCAGGGTGGACTTAGTTAGCCAGGTTTCTACTAGGGCTAAGATGTCTGGTTGGCGTGATATAACCCAGCACTGAATGACAGCACATTTTTTAAGCAGGCTGCATACGTTCATGGAGGCAATTCGGAGTCCGTTGGACTTAGTTGGTGGATGGGAGGGGGGCAGGGCCTGGGTTTGGGTGGATATTACCAGAGAGGAGTAGTAGTATGACTAAGGATGTAGCCCTGGGGTGGCAGTTTGTTAGTTTCCTGTGGGTACGTTGAGGGGCCGGGCAAGCAGTGGGTGAACAGGGAATGGGCAAGGTTTGGAAGATACAGAGGTGGTGGAGCCAGGGTCGGAGGTGGGGTTGGAGGGGGCAGCGAGGAGGTGGATGCAGGGGTCCGGGGTGCATTGACATGGTGGTGGGTGGGTGGGTACAGTGGTAAGGTATGTGGGTACCATAGACCATGGGCAAGGGCTGAGGTCTGGCTAGTGGGAGGTAGGTTCCAAGAAGTATAAGAAGATGATGCATATGAGGTGGAGATTAGCACTCATGATGCCAGGTAGCCTTGGAGTTAGGGCACAGTGGCTGAGAGGGGGAGTCAAAGCTTTAAGAGCTGTAGAAATGAATTTAAAATTGTCTTGGCTTGCTGGCTTGGTGAATAGAGCGGCTGAAGTAAGAATGCTGAATAGTGACACTGTTTGTCCCTGTCTGTTCAGGAAATACTATTAAAGAAAGAAACGGAAACAGTCCCCCACCATCCTCCCTGGCTTCGTCATAAATGCTATCCCTACCACCCCCACCACTGTATTAATAACCCAGTCCCACCTTCCCACCCCAGCACTCACAGTCTGAGATTTTGCTGGAAAAACTCCCATGATAGAGACTGGTACAACCCACCCACCTCCATGGCGTTCGCCATCTAAACCTTCGTTTGTGCTTAAAAAACTAATCTTCCCATCTGGCAGCACCCCCGCAACGCACAGTTCTTATGTGCATGTTACTGACATAACAAAAAGAGCAAATGGCACAAATCTGCCCCCTTCCACGACCAGCTGCCTGCTACAGAATGAAAGTGCTCCCACACTTGCTCGCTCTGTATAGTGAAAGGAGGTCATTTCACTATGCAGGGCAAGCCAGCACAGCAGCAGTTTTACTCTGTAGCAGGCAGCCGGCCATGGGGGTGGTGGTGTTGTGCTGATTGTCTCCTTGTTATGATAGTAAGACGCATGCAGGAATTGGGTACTGGGTAGGGAGGAGAATCGCTAGTGGTGGATGCTGCCGGCCAAGGGAGGGACTCGTTTTCTGTAAGTGCAAACAAGTGTTTAAATGGCAGCCAGCCATGGAGATGGGCAGGTTGTACTGCCCACCCATCGCGGGAGTTTTTCCAACTTAAATTATCGAATTGTGGGTGCTGGGGGAAGGATGGTGGAACTGGGTTTCCTAATAAAGGTTGGGAGGAATGGGGGGCTTGGATTTAAGGATTTGGGCTGAGAAGAAGGGTGGGGGACTGTTTCTTTTTTTTTAATTACACCCCTTCCCCAAATATCTGAATACAAATACCAAATATCCAAATATTTGAGACTCAAATAGAATATTCTGTCTGAATATTCGTGATAAGGTATTTGCACACTCCCTACCTCGTGGTCAAGGTATTCTGCTACCTTTAGTTTCCATATACAGCCTGCAATCATGATGACATCCCTCACAGAAATACAAGTGCACAGCATGTGTGCAGCATGCATGCCACATGCTTAATAAGCATGCATCATGCATGCTGCACACATGCTGTGCACTTGTATTTCTGTAAGGGATGCCATGATGCAGTAACCCCTTTTTGGTTTCTGTAATAAGAAATCCAGAGGCCTTTTCTATTACATGTGAACCAATGTGGATTCAGATCTGGAACCCCCCCCGTGAGGTGCTCTGGATTGACTTGGATCATCTGAGTCACATTTTTGGAGATGGGAGCCGATCTAGATATAAATCGGAGCCAGGCCACCGATGGGTTACCCATGCCCTAACATGTGGCATAACGCAGACTCTGATCCTGACAACCTCTTCGGTGGACTGACTCAGATTGATGCAAACCTTTGGGGTCAAATTCCCAGAGATCCAGATCAGACACTGAATAGAGTCACAACCACCTCACCCTCCATAATTTCTATTCAAGCTGTGATAACTGATGCCAACTTGGCAGCTAAATAATTTGTCTGTTCCTCTCACTTGCCAACTCCTTCACAGGCTGATGCCAGGGAATTATGTCTTGAGGTCACTCGTCCGAGTGTCAGATTTAGGACTATGTAATGTGTTCTTATTCTTGATACACAGGGCACTGGTGTCACCTGTCAAAGCAAACTGCTGTTGGGATACGAGAACATTTGGGTGCAGGGCATATTCAGCTCCCTAGGCAAAACCATTGGGGGAGGAAGGGGGTGTTACTCCAGCTTTCTGATTAAGCCCAAAACTCACAGAAACCAGTGTTCTAGTTGTAAAAAAAAAAAACATTACAAGGGGACTCTTTAAAACCCTAGAAAGAAGATTCAGCTGTATGGTGCAGTGTTCCCTTGTATATGGACTGAATTCGTTGTTTGCAATTTTGGAAACAATAAATATATACTTAGAAATACATTTAAAAAGTTTCAGCTAGGGTAATTCGTATGGCTTAATTTTCCCAATAAGGAAGGACTCCATGTTATTATTCCCCCTCAGTGTCACAACTCCAATATAAAATATTCAGTTTCGTCTTCCTGCGAGGGAAATGTAACCGTATTGCATGTTTAGTCTGTTCTTCTTGAAAAGGAAACGTTACTGGGCCAGATTTTCAAAGTGTGGCTCAGTGCTTGCTCCAAGCCCTGCGCCATGACACTTAAGTTCTAGTGGTGCGCTGAACCCCTTTTGCCGTAACTGCACCTGCTGTTACAGTCTCAGGCGCAGTTGTGACAGTTTCCACATTTAACGGCAGCATATGCCAAATATCTGGTGCAAGCTCCTTAAAAAAGGCCCCCGGGATTGCCACAAGCTAGACCACAGAAAGTCGGTTTAACTTGCAGCAGTTGGCGCACGGGATAGAAAATCCCAATCGCCAGCCAGGAGAATGCCGCATGTCTGGTGAGCCATATCTTCAGCTCACCTGGGGCTGGTGGCATTCTTGCCTGTTTGAAAACTGACCCCACTGTGTTCTTCCTGTGAAGAAAATGTTACCGTACTGCATGTTTATGCAATCTGTTTTTCTTAGTGGGGTAAAGTTACTGCATCACACTTTCAGTACGTTATTCTTGATTATACAATGGGGTACGAAAATCCTGTAACCTCATTGGTTAAAATGGATCAAATGACTGTGGTGAATCCTCCAGTATACCCACTGTAAAAGTTTTATGTCACTATAAAAACAAAAAAACAAGTTGAACATTGTATAATAGCAATATACCATGACAGGGTGTGGGTATATGTGTGGATTTGCCACTTCTGGTGTGGTTAAGTCACTTGGCTGCGCCTCGTGACTGAACCACACCAGGCGTGGTAAATCCACCAATATACCCACTCCCTGTCATGGTATATGTTAATTATACAATGGAGTATGAAAATCCTGTAAGCTCATTGGTCAAAACAGATCACATGACTCGGTAAATCCTCCAGTATACCCACTGTTAAAGTTTTATATCACTATAAAAACAAAAAAAAAGTTGAACATTGTATAATAGCAATATACCATGACAGGGGTGGGTATATGGGTGGATTTACCACTTCTAGTATGGTTAAGTCACTGCGTATGCCTCGTGACCGAACCATACCAGGCGTGGTAAATCCACCAATATACCCACTCCCTGTCATGGTATATTGCTTAAGTAAGAAACTTACTGTGTGATATATGCAAGCCATACTACTTGCTGCATGAGTACAAATATATTTGTTTGTAATTTTGACCATCAAAGTCATGCTGAGCTGTGACAGTAGTTCCAGATGCATCTTGACTGATGGGTTACCTGGACCTGCTTTACTGATAGGGAATGTTAGCCAGGAGGCTGAGAAGAATCCCCTACTCTTATAATAATTGCCATGAGATCTTTAACATCCTCCTGGACAGTCACCAGATGTAGGCAGAAGGACTGTGGTTAAATATATCCTGCTGTTTTATTATTGACACTGTAATTGCCATAATTTTGTTCTTTAAAACGTGTGTTCGTATTTATCTATTTAGATGTAAGGAGGCCCTGTGGCCCAGTGGTGCAGAAGGTTCAAGCGCTGGATGCCTTACGTTGCACTACACCGGCAACCCGACTTCGGGGACGACCTTGGGTCATCAGGGTGCCAGCATGGTGGGGGGGGGCGGAGCAGAATTGAGCATGCCGGTAGGCAGCTCTCCTCTCCCGAGGGTGGTGAGGATGGGTTGGTGCCCCCCCATAGTACCACTCCTACTGGGTGGAGGTCCGGTGGGTAGCGTAGGCGCAGAGGGGGCAGCAATGATGTTGGTAGAGGGAAGGGGCTGAGCTGGCACCACGGGGTGTGAAGCATGCCTCCACATGCTCGCACGGTCATATGCCAGGGCCTCGGACGGGGATCGGGGAGAAATCTATAAAAAGTAAGTATGCACCCCCATTGCCAGTTGGTGGGAGGAGGTGACAGGGACCAAAAAGCTTGATTTAAAAAAAAATATACAAGGATCCTTGAGCTCAAGGGATAGGGTATCATATTATTAAAATCAATTACTGCTGCTAAACGCCTGACCTGGAGGAGTGTACCCCAATAATGCAGTGTCCCACTAGTGCTGTACTAGAGTGTCAGTACTGAGTACTGCATAGAAACAAAGACAATGATGACAGGAAAAGGCCAACAGTCCATCCATCTTGTCTGCAAAAAAAAAAAAAGACACAGTGCTTTCTCCGGTGCAGGTGGGGTGCCTCTGTGGACTTTGCTAGCCCAAGTAATCCAGAACTAAAACCAGTGCCATTGGTTTTGGTTCTGAGTCTGTCTATAATACCCTATCATGCCACAAAGCTTATTGTATATACAGGGTTTTTGTCTGCACTATCCGCGCCCCACCTTCATTATTAGCCAGTATTAACCTGTGTTCCTCGTGTGGGGTTAGAACCCATGAGCATCTGATCTTCTGGCACCATAGGCAACCTGTTGAGCCGCTGTTATGAGAAATATGAGGGGGCCACTCTTCACTAGCCTAACTTTATTGCAAGTGACTTTTGTTTATTGGCATTTTTATTTTAAGAACATAGGGTTTGGGGGGGGGGACTGTTGCATATTTCATCAAAACATGTTTTTTTTTTATTGTATTTTTTTTTATTTAGTTTTTGTTGACTGGGTAAGTGCACTAGACAAATCCTGCCTATTTTCAGGCACGACCCGGGGGAGGGGGATACAGATGAATGCCAACTGACCTTGAACCAGATTAAGCTGTTGGTGGTATTTTTAGTGAATGAGGGAAATTTGGCCAGGACACTGGGGAAATTCTCCTACTCGCCTGTAGGTGAACGGCCATCTCTGTGTCGAGATGGCCACTCTGGGGGAGCTTTCGGAGGAGCTGGATGCGAGTCTAGAGGTGGGAAAGGCCTCACTGCTAGCAGAGGAAAAGTTGTCAGACTGTGCTTTGAAAATGTTGGTTTATGACGGAGACAAAATTTTCCATGAAGCCGTGTCGGTACCGGAGCTCTTGGTACCTGAGAAAACTAATGTGGATACATCACAGTCAGAAAATATAACAAGCTTATGAAGTGGTGGAAAAGAGTCGATGGAGGTAATTACAAATGTAGCGCCTCTCTCACTTCAACACTCTACGTCATCTGCTGTTTCAGCTGAGCGGTCTGACAAGCCGCCCGCAGGTGTTGACAGAAGGAATGAGGAAGTCGAATGTCAGTTACCACTGAAGGAGATGGGTGAGTGCGCTAAAGATACCCTTAAGGCTCTGAAACCTGTGTGCCGGCTGGCAGTTTAGTCGCTGGGAGTAGCGAGTGCGGAAAGCTGAGTGTACCTCTTGTGACTGAAGTCGATTGTGAGCAGGTATCGGCTCTTTCAGAAGTTTTTAAATGCCCTACTGTGGCTCCCATGCTAAAGCAATCTGACCCACAGTTCCAAACAGCAAAGACTCTGTCAAAAGAGTCTGGTTTTATGTTCTACCCGCAGCCGCCTTCTGGTACTGCACGGACTGAGCTCCTTTCGATAACATATCAAACGAGGGCTACTGACCAGAAAGGAGTTATTGAATTCAGTTTTTCACAGCCTGTTACCCCAAAACCTCAGACGCCATCTCTAAAAGGGGCTAAAACTTTATCGCATGAGTATAAACAGTCAAAGGCGTGTGCTGTTATTTCAGAAGCTGTTCCAAATAATCAGGGTATCGGGGTTTCTGATATACATGACGCTTCTTGGTCTCCTCAGAAAGCGTTACAGGGAGCTGGATGGGAGAAGGGCCCATCAGGGGTCTGGACCCTGGACTCGGCCTGGGATCCCTCATTTAATTTTCAGTCTCCTGAGTGGCGGCCTAAGTCTGATTCAAAGGGTATTCCTACTACTAATCTTGCTATAGCTATACCTATACAATCATCTAAACCTGACCTAAAAACTTTTTTCCAGGGGTGGACATGGCTCCAGGGCCACTTTTTACAGCACAATTAGAGAGTGTGGGGGCTCCAGAGACTACGACTAAGCCCCTATTATCTGAACTTTTTTCAAAATCCAGAAGGGAAGCTGCACCTCGACGGAATGCAGTGAGAATACGCTACAAAGGCGGCCTGGAAGTGAGGCCCGATAGACATTATGTGGGGAAATATTTAATTAAGGAATCATTGAAATTTTTACCAAGAGATGTGTTTGCATTTATAAATATTTCCGGGGAAGACGATTTCGACATTAGTTTTCGCTCAGCTTATAATTTAGACCTTTTCTGGGAACGTTATGGGTAAGTTAAATTTTCTCCCATATGGACCCCCTTCTTGGTGATACCACTTTCTAAACCTTTAATTAAAATAGTTACAGTTATGTTTCGAAATGAGGGGGTCCATATGGAAGATATTACCTATTGGCTTTCCCAAAAATGTGACATTCAAAGTGATCCGGACCCTGTTTTGGACTCTGAGCAGTTTTGGACAGGGGGATGGAAATACAGGGTGAAGCTCAGGCAAACGGATTCAGGAATTGATCATATTCCTAATGCCTTTTTGTTGGGGAGGGATCGTGGGGTGTGTTTTTATAGTGGGCAACCTAGGGCATGCTATAAGTGCGGAGCTAAAACTCATCTTTCTAGTGTGTGTGACCAGCCGAGATGCGATAATTGTGGTGAAGTGGGCCATATAACCATGCAGTGTGTGAACCACACTAAGTGTGACTTATGTGACGATTTTGGCCATGCTTTTAGAGATTGTCCTTGGGCCACAAAAAATAAAGCCTCTTGTGGAAGTACAGACTTGATCATTCAGCAAGCCCAAGATGCTGTTTCCAAACAAATGGAGACTAAGGTAATGGCTCCACCTCTTCAGCAGGAGTCATTAGACTCTGTTTCCTCTTTCGGCCCCCTTGCCCCCCCTTCCTCTTCCACTTTACCTCTCTCTTCTGAAGTTTCAGCTAGTATTGTTAAAATTAAAGCTGAAGTGGCAAACCTTCTAGAACCAGTTTGCTACAATGATCCTACAGATTCAGAACAGGCTAGGAGGGACAGCTTAGGAGTGTCTCCCCTTCCTCCACAATGGTCCAACAGGCACGTGAAGGCTGTGGTTGCTTCAAAGAGTGAGTCTTTCGAATCTCCTAACTCGTATGCTGCTCTGTTTACATCTTGGGGGGGGATTCAGAAATGGATGTAGGAGACTCAGACTCCCAAAAATCCACACAAGGTGGTATGGGCACCCCTATAGAAGACTATAAGGAGAAAAAAAAAGCGGAAAAAATAGGCTGAGGTTCCCTTTCTCTTTTGGTTAATTTTATGGCTGGGTTCTTATGGGGCTCCCTTAATACACATAGTCTACTCAATTTTGCTAAAAGAAAAGCTGTCTTTCAGTTTCTTAGAGACCAGACTTTAGGTGTATGTTTTCTTCAAGAAACCTGGATGTTTGCCCAAGAACAAATCACTTCTTTCCAACAGGATTGGCCATGGGGGCCATCTTATTGGTCCTTTGGTAGAGACAGCGCAGATGGGATAAGTATTTTGTTTAATTCTTTTCATTTTGTTTTATTCAAATTAATTGAATTGATTCTGGGGAGAATTCTAATTATTGATGGTCTATGGCACTCTAGATCTTGTAGATTTATTAATACTTATAATCCCCAAACAAAAGCCCTTAGAACTGAGTATATGAAACTAATTCAGCCTTTTTTGATTTCTTCCCTTAATATATTTTGGGAAGGGGATTTTAATTGTAGTCTCAATATAAAAGGTGGGTCAAACAAAAAAAATTATTGTGATTCGAACTGTTTGGCATCGATTATTAAGACAGGGGATTTGATTAATTGTAACTGTTCGGTAAAATCAGACTCTAATTTTACTTTTTTTTAAAGGGGAAAGTAGGTTCCACGATTGATTATTTATTCCTTTCAAAAAATACCACAATGGAAAAATTTAAAATAGTCCCTGTGGAATTCTCAGATCACCTATTAGTGCTGGTTGGAGTTGGCACTTCCCCCTCAGTTGGGAGGAAAACTACGAGATGGAAACTGAATGCCTCCATCTTGAAAGAAGCTGTAGTAATAAATTCTATTTCCCTTATATTAAGGGCTAGACTATCAATAGCATTTTTATATTCTGATTTAGGCCTTTGGTGGTTGGAACAAAGCAAGATTGTTGTTTCTTGTTTAAAAAATATGGTAAAAAAAAAACAGAATTCAGATTTTCTTTCATATTTAAAGTTAAGGTCCCAATTACAATACTTGATTACCTAAGCTAACACATCTAAGTATGATTATTCTGCTCAAATTGAACACATTAAAGATCAAATGAAATTATATCAATATAATAGGTCTCAGACCTTGCAAGCTATCCTCACTAATCATTCTTCTAAAACAGTTATCAGGGATCCTTTCGAATTATGTAAAATACTCAAAGATTCTACAGCTTTGAAATATCTCATGTGGAATCAAATTAAGGTGGAGGATGACGAAGGTATCAACTCTATCATAAAAGACTATTTTGATATTTTAAAACCAAATTCTGAACCTTTGGTTTCTGATATTTCACATTACTTAGGGGTGTCTCTTGATCTCCTAGAGCCCCAGGAGATTCAAAAATTGGTAGTTCATTTTTCTAGCCTTGAAATAGGAAAGGTTATTCAAAAATTTAAAGATAATGTCACGCCAGGTTTGGATGGCCTTCCTAATTCTTTTTATAAATCTTTTCAAACAGACATTACAGCATGTTTACTTTTAGTTTTTCAATTTTTTGTGTCTAAACTACGGTTTCCAGACTTTTTTTACAGAAAGGCTATTGATTTATATATTTAAATCAGGTGATAAAGGAGATATTAGGAACTGGAGGCCCATTACCATTTTAAATACAGACTATAACATTTTTGCTTCATTGCTGAACAATAGGTTATGATTAATGGCTAATAAAGTTATATCTCCATTACACTATTGTGGAGTCCCAGATAAGCATATCCAGTCACCCTTAACAATAATTAGAGAGGTAATAGAATATTTATCCTTAGAAGGGAAGTCAGGTTTTTTGTTATCAATTGATTTGGAAAAAGCCTTTGACAGGGTTAACCATGTGTTTTTATTTCAGGTTTTGGAATTCTTCGGGATTCCTACTTCATTTGTAGGGATGATTCGGGCTTTATATAAATCACCTAAAGTCTATCCAGTGATCAAAGGGAACATAACAAAGAGAATAGAAATAAACACAGGGGTTCATCAGGGGTGCCTGCTTAGCCCCTTGTTATATGTTTTTTCGCTATAACCGTTATTACGAGCTCTAACTATTCCTCCTAGATGGGAAAGGTTACATAAACCACTATCTAATGATCAGTTACTGGTACAGGCTTACTCAGATGATGTTTGCCTTTTTTTTAATTCTCAGGAGCAGATAGCGAAGTTTTTTTCACAGAGTTTTCTCTTTTCTCTACCTTGTCTAATGCTAAACTTAATCACACAAAATCCAGAGGTTTTATGATGGGGAGCATTAATCATATACCTATTTCTGTAAATAATATTATTTTCTCAACTGAGCCTCTAACTATTTTGGGTGTTCTTTTCGGGTCTCAAAACTTTCCAGTAAAAAAATTGGGATCTGGTATGTAAAAAGGTTGAAATAAAAATTGCTAGGTGGAAGCACTTTGCATTTTCTAAACTCACAAGAATCCAGGTTCTTAAACAATTTCTTTTACCCTGTTTTCAATATAGTGCTCAAATCTTTCCTGTACTTACCCAGTATGAAGCCAGATTATATAGTTGATGCTTCCAACTTCTATGGGGGAATAGACTGAATCCAGTGAAGAGATACTGTACATATCCAGCTACAGATAAGGGGGGTCTGGGTTTGTTGGATCCAGTTATTTTCTGTCATGTACTGTTTTTTTCAAATAATTTAAGGAAATGTTTATTATATTCAGAAAGTCAACATGGGTATTGGATTAGGCAGTCCCTAGAGCGATATATGAAGGCTTGGACAACTTATGCTCCTAAAATCCATCCACATATTCATTTCCCAGCACATTTTTGACCAACAGCGCAGAAGCTGTATAAATCTCAAGTGTTAAAAGAACAAATTTCTTCTAATGGTGCGAAAAAATCTTTATAGGATTATAATGTCTAGTGTCTATCCTAAAGACCCATGTTTTAAAAATTTCCCCTCAGCTTGTAATAATAATATTTTAGCCCAATTAAATAACCCCAGACTCCCTATACATATGTGGGAAACCCAGTGGCTCTTCATGTATGGTCGTTTAAATGTCAGGGGTACGGCTAAATATAAAGTCAGGGAAGAGAGGAATTGCCCTTTTCCTGATTGTATAAACCAAGAAGAAACCATGGAGCATTTTTTCTTGTATTGTTCATTTTCGAAATCAATATGGAGATATGCTGCTAGTAGATGGAATATGTCTTGGTTGTCTCTTATTAATTATGAGACTTTAATTATTGGAGTAGTGCCACCCTGCCTGCAGATATATGATAAACACACTTTGTTGATATTCTTTGCATGTTTAAGATTTTGTTTATGGCAATTAAGATGTCGATGGGTAGTTTATCAGAAAATGAGTACAGTTGAAGGGTTTTGTTGCTATGTCAAGAATGAATTGTTGAATGTTTATTTAAAAGATAAACAAATGCATAATGTAGATAAAGTAAAATTCTGGCGGAGGGTTTTTTCTCATTAAATATTAATAACTTGGATGTTAACCCCTCCCCCCTTTTTTTGGTGGAGTGTCCTTTCTGGGAATATACTGTTTTGAATTGTGGGTTTCTTTTTTTTTTGGTTCTGTGTTTTTTTTCCTCTCCTTTTATCTTTACATTTTTTTTTTTGTTTAGTATGATGATCTTGTGTCACGTTTGTTGATCATGTGTTTTTTTTGTATGCACTATTATAAATAAAAACACCCCTACTCTTTTCGATAAGTGCCATGGGATCTTTAACATCCACCTGAACTACCACCAATCCAGGCAGATGGGACCTCAGTTTAACATCTCATCTGAAAGACGGCACCTCAGAAGTGCAGCACCCCTCTCGTGCTGCACTACAGTGTCAGTACTGGGATATTAACCCAAGTGCCAGATGTGGGAACTGAACCCACAGCCCTCTGATCTCCTGGCCTCAGAGGTGGGTGTGTTACCTGCTGAGCCACTGACACTGAATATGACTTTGATTGGAATGCTGCAGACCTTTCCAAGATATCTCTGGAGGTTCTGCCCTTGGGAAACCTCTCATGAAAACATGGGACATTGGAAGACTGCCACATTTATTTTTATAATGTTCTTTTTTGTTTGGTAAACAATTTTTTATACAGCTTTAGGGAACCAGAAGGCATCTCAGCTGAAGCCTGGGGAGCTGCAATCAGACCATTTCAAGTACTTTTTTTTTTACAATTCAACCTACCGAGGATGGCCAAGCTGACTTGCAGCTTCTGACTTTTAGCAGCATCCTGCTTCTACCTTACTTTACATCCAGCTAGTCAAGAGCACTGGGGCATTACGGGACTTATTAAAGGTTACACAGCAACTGGCTGTGATGGGATTTGAACTCTGGGTGTTTTGGTTCAATGTTCTGCTCTACAACCAGTTGACTGTATCATCTGACTTCGTGGAGTCCTTTATGTGTAACCCCCAGGTGGCGCTATCCCAAGGACTACTACCCCTGCCTGCCTAACTGCTAACAGGTTGAGGGGCCTAGGTTCTATGGCGGGTACCTCCACCAGAGGTCAGGGTTTACAGTAGTAAGACTTACTTGGTCACAGCTCTCTGGGACACTGAGACCCCCTTTTCTTCCTACTAATGGCCCACACAATGCCCCATAAGTATCTTTACCATTTACACTTACCCCCAGGACTGGTTCGGTCAACTTGACTCTGGGGACCCCATGAAAAACAAGATGATGTAATACAATAGCCACTGTACAATTCTTTAACATAAACACATATCTCAGTCAGTGTAACTTTGCTGAAACAAACAGATCTGATTTATTTAATGGGTTGTAACAAGGGCAAGGGGAAATCAGGTTAATTAGATTAACCACATTAATAATCACAGTATGGTGTGCAATTTCAGAGTCTCTAAATGTCACTTTCACTTGGTACCCAGGATGGGGGGGGTGGCTAGACAGGATCGGTGCAGCTGGTTGGGGCCCTGTGATGGAACAACACTTGCACAATACCCAATTGTAATCCAGAGCCGGTTGGCTTAGTTCATGAAGAAAGAGAGAGAGCAAATCAGATGAAGCACTTGCAATTAAAAGTACAGATGGCAGGGAGCTACCCTGATTTGCACTCACTAAATCAATGCTGGAAGCTATCCCTTAGGGTGTCATGGATTTCCGGACTCCCTTCGCACAGCAGGAGGATGAGGTTCTGCAAGCAGGCACACAGCTTCAAGAAGCAACAGATTCAATCCACCTGCAAGCGATTGCCTTCCCGTCGACTCACACGGGACAAGAGGACTTGTTGAGCTGTCCTCCCCAAACACCCCACACATTTATATGTAAAATAAATTACTATACCAGGCAGCTGCTCTCAGGTCCCGATCGCACTTACGGTCAACCCGGGTGTTCACAATGCAGCTTCACCTTCCTGACAGACCAAGTGCGATGAATCAATTTCTCCAGTCTTCTACAGGGTGAGCCTGGTTCTCAAGTGTTCAGCCTCTCCTTTCCTCAGTAATTGTGGATTCAGTCCGACTCGCCAAAGCAAACGCGTGGAATTATAATCGGGCGCCACCCAGTCCAATTGGTGGGCTTCAGTTGCCAATCACTCAAAACTCCCCCTATTGGTGAGAAAAGGTGCCACAGTCCAGAACTTCACTTCCCAGAATTACTGGCTAAATCCGTTATGGCCAGCCGGCTCCAGAGAGAGTCCTGATCCTGGTTGGTCCTTAGATGCCCCTCCTGCCTGATTGGATCTATTCTGCAATTCAGATCCAAAATGGAGGGGCAAAGCACACAGAGTCCCAGCTGCAAGAAAGGCAGGTTAGACAAATTACATTTCCGCTAACACTCTAATTGATATGGGGCAAGCAGTTACATCTTTTGAAAGGGCCCCACCTGCGCATATAGCGACAGCATCAATGGAGTGATTTGTCAGCAGCTCGAACGGGTCTCGAGCAGGGAACCACACAGTCCCCCCACATAGCTAATCACGCTTGCGAGCAGACAGCTCTTAAAGAGACAGTGCCAGAGGCTCTAAAAGCACTCACAAATAAACGGCTTAAATGCCGAACACCATCCAGGCTGGGAGCACTTAGGCCAGCTCCTAGGAGTCTTCCGGGAACCCCCAATTGCAGGGGGGGTTACACCCTTCCTAGCCTGAAAAGCTTGACGTCTGCATCAAGTAGATACCCCTAAATCACTTTTAGGCAGAACATTTGAACTGGCATGCCTTTTAAACAGCAATCAACATATTAACCTTTGACAGATACACGTACACTGTATTATACAACAGTACATATATACTGTGTGTATGTATATATATATATATATATATATATATACACACACACACACACACACACACACACACCCACACGCACACAAGTATTTTAACTCAGGTCATCACCTGCTGCACATGAAACCTGGATAAAGGGGGCCCGTCCCAATCAGCTACATTGGGGCTGGAAGTGACAGGGGTACCATACTCAGAGGGCAAAACGAGTAGTCTGGATTTATCTCCCAGGCTTACTTTGGGCAGTGAGCTCGGGGTCACATACACTCCCTTATGGACCACATTGAGGGGCAGGTCCACAGGTCTGCCCAGGGACTCGTTACTTAGCCATACTACAGGCCTCACCTCTTGGCCAGTCCTTCTGGGGGGAATGGTCACAGTTTCTGAACGGCTTGACTCAGTTTCAGCAATGTCTGTACTGGCCAAGGGGATCTGTATTGGGGTAGGGAGGCTAGAACTCTGGGCATTTTCAGCTCCAGGGTTTACAGTTTCTGAGTCCACAACACTTGGGTCAACTGTGGAGGTTCCTGGTACTGGCAGGGAACTATCTGAGCACTCAACACACTGTTCTGTTTCTGGTGTATCACCAGTTTGCTCCAGTACATCACTCTCTTCTCCTGAAAAGCCAAGCAGTTCAACCATGCACAATGATTCCACATCCTCTGATTTGATGCTTTGCACTTCACCTTCTGGGAGCATTGGCTCCAGGGACAAGGCTGGGGGCTTAGATAATCCAGAAGGCTCAGCTGCATCCCCTGGGCTGACTAGGGGATTGCCCCAAAACAGTTGACTCAGTTCATAAGAAGGGTAATATTCAAGGCCACTCTCACTTTCCTCTGACACAGACGGACAGTCATGTTCAATTGGGACGTGAGGAGGAACACTTTAACTTAGGTTCTGTGGGTGCAGTCTTTCTTGATTTTTTTCCTAGCAGTGGCTCTAGTCGCTGGTCCAGAGGGGGCATTTTCTGGGGGCTCAGACTCTATCAGGATTTGTCCAATGGGCAGAAAATGATTTCTATGCATAGTTTTCACATCTTTTGAATTATTCTCAGGCCTTAATTTGTACACAGGCAGATCATCTAGTTTGCCCACTACAATGTGAGGGAGGTGATGCCATCTGTCAGCAGTCTTATGTTTGCCATGCAGTCCTAGGTTCCTCAGCAACACTCGATCTCCTTCTCTGAGTTCCAGGGCTTTCACTTTTTTGTCATACCTTTCTTTATTGGCTAGATTTCTTTTGGCAGCCATGGTTTGAGCCAGTTGGTACGCATGGTTTAGTTGGGCCTTTAATTTTTGCACATACTGTAAATGAATACCTGCTTGAACCCCATTGGGAGAAACTCCAAAGCAAACATCTACTGGCAATTGGACTTCTCCTACAAACATTAGTCGACAGAGGGAAAACCCAGTGGCATCACTTTTGGTGCACTTGTAGGCATGTACCAGTGTGCTAATCTGTTGGCTCCATCTGGGCTTGTCTTTTGGTGGAAGAGTGCCTAACATGTCAAGCAAAGTGCGGTTGAACCATTCAGGCTGGGGGGTCTCCCTGGGGATAATAAGGGGTGGTTCTTGACTTTCGTACCCCCCAGAATGAAAGCATCTCTTTAATCAGGCAACTCTCAAACTCTCGCCCTTGATCGGAATGAATTTTTGTGGGGCCCCATAGTAAACAAAAAAAAATTTCTATAAGCACTTTTGCCACAGTGGATGCCTTCTGATCCTTGGTGGGGAACGCTTGAGCATACTGAGTGAAATGATCAGTGACTACCAGTAAATTACTGATATTTCTTTGATCTGGCTCTAGACTCAGAAAATCAATACTGACCAGCTCCATGGATACACCTAGTGGTGATGTTAACAAAGGTGGGGGGGGGGGCAGCCCTCTGAGGCAAAGCTTTCAGCTGTAAGCAGTGACTACAAGTTCTAATGTGTTGTTCCACATCAGCTCCCATTTTAGGCAAATAAAATCTAGATCTCACTAAATCAAGTGTTCTGTCTATGCCGAGGTGTCCCATGTGGTAGTGTAGGGACCTCAGCACCAGCTCTCGAAAGGCAGCAGGCAAAACTAACTGTTGCTTGTCCAGTTGGTCCCCTTTGTCCACTGACTCTCTGTATAACAGTCCATTCATCAGTCTCAACTTAGGGCCTTCTTTATATAGCAATGCAGTTCTCAAATCAGTGGAGCGTAATTTGGACACATCTTTCCCAGCTTGGAGAGCTTCTAGAGCTCTTTTGATCATAGGATCTCGGATTGAGCACGTTGAATACTGTCATTATTGAATTAAGGCAAAGCACTAGTGTCCAGACAGAAAAATGGCAATAAGCAGCAGGTATGCAGTTCTCAGAGGGCCCCAAACAATCCACCAAACAGTCTACTGCGTCCGTGGACATTTTTTCCTTCCTGTCAAACTTTTGGCAGAGTGTTCGAATATCAGGTTCTGACAGTCTGACCCAGTTATTTGAGGGAACCGGTCTCCGGGAGAGAGCATCAGCATCTATATGGTTCAGGCCTGCTCTATTTTCAACTGCATAGTTGTATGTAGACAAGGCAGAGAGCCACCTATGGCCAGTGGCATCCAACTTTGCTGAAGTCTGCACATAGGTCAAAGGATTATTGTCAGTTTTTACCAGTATCTTAGCCCCACACAAGTACTCGTGAAATGATCAACAATGGCCCACTTCAAAGCTAGGAACTCTAATTTGTGTACTGGATAGTTCTTCTCCGATGGAGTCATGCTCCTGCTGGTAAAGACCACTGGTCTCAGGCCATTCGTGTGCTCCTGATACAACACAGCCCCCAACCCTTGCAAGCTAGCATCAGTATGAAGGACATAAGGTCTTGTGGGATCAGCATAGGCCAACACTGGGGCATGGGTAAGTTGATGTATGATTTCATGGAAAGCAGTCTCACAATCAGGAGTCCAGCGGGCTCCAAACACTTCATTCGGGCAGAAAAAAATGTTTTCAGTCTCAAGGGGCACTGACTTTTTGTATCTTTTGTGGGTTGGGGGATACCCTTGAGTAAGGTTAAGTAAGGGGCAGATCACTCTTGAATAGTCCTTGTTGAAATGCAGATAATAACAACAGAAACCCCCAGGAATCTTTTCAGCTCCTTCAGATTTTTTGGCTGTGGTCAGGTGGTCAAGGCCTCAACTTCACTTGGGTCGGTCTCTATTCCCTCAGTGGATACTATGCGTCCCACATATTTTACTGATGTTTGAAAGAATTGACACTTATGAATGGGCAATTTAAGGCCAAAGTCTTCCAGTCGATCCAACACCTTGAATAACCTGCTTTCATGTTCCTCCAGTGAGCTGCCAAACACAATGATATCATCCAGGTATACTAGGCACTCTAACATGTTCATATCCCCCACCACATACTCCATCAAGTGCTGAAAAGTGGCTGGAGCACCTGAGATCCCTTGAGGCATCCTCATAAATTCATAGAAACCAAGTGGGCAGATAAAGGCCATCTTTTCACGGTCTTCTGGGGCCATCGGGATCTAGTAGTACCCACTGCAAAGATCCAGCACTGAGAACCACTTACTACCATTCAGGCAGTCCAACGCATCCTGAATGCATGGCATGGTGTACTGATCTGGAATATTCCGCTGGTTCAAAGTGCGATAATCCATGCACATCCTAACTGTTCCTTCCTTTTTCCTCACTACCATGATAGGTGAAGCATATGGGCATCTGGATTCTTGTATTACACCAGCAGCAAGCATCTCCTGCAGATGCCGTCTCACATCATCTATGTCAGCAGGTGCCCAGCATCGAGACCTCTCACAAAATGGCCTTTCGTCATGCAGCCAGATGTGGTGTTTGGCTCCTTGCACACATCCTACATCCCACTCCTTCAAAGAAAACACCTGATCTCTCTGGGCAAGCTTCTCACTGATCCTTTCTCTCCATTCAGCTGGCAACAGGGAGTCACCAAAATCAAACAAGTCAGGTGTTACTCTGTCACTGTTCCCTGAACCCTTGTTACTGGGCAGTATGGCAGTATCCGCACAGTGCACAGTAGCCAGGGTGCAGCCTCGATTTACTCAGATCTCCCTGTCAGACACATTGTGAACTTGAACCATTGCTCTTCTGGCAAAAGCATGAGCTCTAGCAGGCAGAATACTTGGTTTGACCAGCAGCCCCTCGGGCAGTTTCCCATCTCCTGGTGTGTCCAACATTAATATTTTGTTCTTGACATCCTTCTTGATGTGGACTTCTCCTTGTAGAACACATTGTGCATTTGGTGCAGACAACCCCAACCGGTTCCTCTGGTTCCATTCTACCAGCATTTCTCTGTGCTTCATAGGCCCTTTTAATCAAAGCCGGGATTCTTAGAGTTCTGCCAGTCCTGGACCTTTGTTTTTCAGAACACAACTGCACCAGTCGCCCAAACATATGTGCATTAGTTCCAATCAACAACAGGATCCACATCATATAGTCCAGCTGGGGGACACACTAAGGCCAAGGTCTCCACTTGCTGTGCCACTCCAGCCACAGAAGTAGGAAAAGACAACCAAATTTGGATATAACCAGAGTAGGGGTAGGTCTTCTCACTCAAGCCCCACACATGTAGCCCCTCTAGGGGTTGCAGGGGCACATCAGACAAATGCTTCTGATACCAGTCCTGAAACATGATTGCCACTTGGGAGCCACTGTCTAGTACAGCTCTGGTGGATACCCCTTTCACTTTCACAGTAGTCTCCATAGAGGGACCCACTACCTCAGACCATTCAGGGGGCATTACTTGAGATGTCGCACGGGCATTGGCCCTAGTGGCAAAACTTTTCCAGTTGCCCCCCCCCCCGGTGACCGAGCACAGGTTTTGCTATGCCAGGCCAGTAACCTGCTGGTAACTTTCCTCAAGTTCTCTGGTAGCCGATACTCAGTTTGAAAGTGTCCATCTTCTCCACAATGGTAACAGGACTTAGTATCGCGGTTGTCTTTGGAGGGGGGGGTCTCTTATCTGGTGGGGCACCTCAGGGGCTGTACATGGCTCTTCTTGAATGGGGTGTTTACCCTGTTGGAGCTCTGGTTCTCCAGTTCTATTGGGGGTGATAGCAGCCTGTTGCAGCTCCCTCACCATTTCACTTAGGTCTCTAATTTCCGCTCTCAGGTTACTCTCAATCCGGGGGTCAGAGGAAACAACATGCGCTCCCACTCCACTTTTGGGCTCAGGAGGAGCTTGATACAGATCCGGCTCCCGATAGGTCTCTGTCATCCCCTTGATCAACCCTCTCAGCTGTTGAGTCTCATCTGGCTCACCCTGCTCGGGGGTCTGGCATGGATTCACAGCCCCAGCAGGGGGTTCCCACCCCTCTTCATCAGTTTCAATTTCATGAATCTCTCTCTCGTCAATTGACAATATTCAGGAGGGTCAGCCCTCTGGTCTTGCAATTTGAGTTTCAGCAGTATTGCACTTGAAAATCTGGCTGACTTCAATATATGGTCTAATCGGACCTGGTTTAGCGTTTGGACAGTCACCCCCCCCCCTTTTTGGTGGGCCTTTTGCAAAGCCCTTTCCATTCTAGTAACAAATGTAGACAATTCTCATTTCTCCACTGTTTTGCTGACTTGAATTTCCATAACAGATCCTCTCCAGTTTCCGTGCTGCCAAACACCCTCTCTAAGGTGGAAAGATATTCTGCTGCAGTTGCCTCTGGACTAGTGGCTCGTAGGAATCGAATGGCTTCCAGTGCGGGACCCCTCAGACTTTCCATCAGCCATTTCCTCTTTTCCGTCTCAGAGCACTGCCACTCTTGTACTAAAGGGGTAGCATAGTCCATGTCTCCAAATCATCTTCCCCTGAAGGCATGGGAACAGTACCAGAGAAGAGTCTCAATCTCCGATAGGAGTCTAGTTGTATGGGAGGAATGACCATAGGGGGTGGGGCTAGTATGGAGCTCTTAGATGACCTGGGAGATGTACCTGGGGACGGAAGGGGAGTGTGGTCACCCGAGATGTCTAATACTTTACCAATTCCTGAGCAGTTCTCCCTTCTGCGGCTAACAGTTTGAGCAGTTTGTCCTTGAAACTGTTGGTCTTAGGAGATCCACCTGGGGTGGCCAAACCACTACGTGTGTGCTTCTGGGCATCTTCGGGAAAAATCACCAGGGGCACCCTCTCAGGGTCTAATGTAATACTGCATGAAAGCAGCACTTGCAGGGTCTGTTTGAGCAAGTCAGCATATCGTCCTTTTACTTCCACCTTGCCCAGACATTTGACACGCTCAACCATAGAGACAATGGGGGCAGCAAAGATGTTGGTAGGTGGAAGGGGCTGAGCTGGCACCACGGGGTGTGAAGCATGCCTCTGCATGCTCGCACGGCCATATGCCAGGGCCTCGGGAAGGGGGTCAGGGGAGAAAACCATAAAAAGTAAGTATGCATCCCCATTGTCAGTTGGTGGGAGGAGGTGACAGGGACCAAAAAGCTTGATTAAAAAAAATATATATATATAAGGAGCCCTGAGCTCAAGGGATAGGGTATCATATTATTAAAATCAATTACTGCTACTAAACGCCTGACCTGGAGGAGTGTACCCCAATAATGCAGTGTCCCACTAGTGCTGTACTAGAGTGTCAGTACTGAGTACTGCATAGAAACAAAGACAATGATGACAGGAAAAGGCCATCAGTCCAGCCAGCTTGTCTGCAAAAAAAAAAAAAAAAAGACACAGCGCTTTCTCCGGTGCAGGTGGGGTGCCTCCGTGGACTTTGCTAGCCCAAGTAACCCAGAACTAAAACCAGTGCCATTGGTTTTGGTTCTGGGTCTGTCTATAATACCCTATCATGCCACGAAGCTTATTGTCTAAACAGGGTTTTTGTCTGCACTATCCGCGCCCCACCCCCATTATTAGCCAGTATTAACCTGTGTTCCTCGTGTGGGGTTAGAACCCATGAGCGTCTGATCTTCTGGCACCGTAGGCAACTTGTCGAGCCACTGATATGAGAAATCTGAGGGGGCCACTCTTCACTAGCCTAACTTTATTGCAAGCAACTTTTGTTTATTGGCATTTTATTTTAAGAAACATAGGGGGTGGATGGGGGCAGTTGCATATTTCATCAAACATGCGACTTTGATTGAAATGCTGCAGACCTTCCTAAAACATCTCTGGAGGTTCTGCCCTTGGGAAACCTCTCATGAAAACATGGGACCTTGGAAGACTGCCACATTTATTTTTATAATGTTCTTTTTCATTTAGTAAACAATTTTTTATACAGCTTTAGGGAATCAGAAGGCATCTCAGCGGAAGCCTGGGGAGCTGCAATCAGACCATTTCAAGTACTTTTTTTTTTTTTTCACAGTTCAACCTACCGAGGATGGCCAAGCTGACTTGCAGCTTCTGACTTTTAGCAGCATCCTGCTTCTACCTTACTTTACATCTAGGTAGTCAAGAGCACTGGGGCATTACGGGACTTATTAAAGGTTACACAGCAACTGGCTGTGATGGGATTTGAACTCTGGGTGTTTTGGTTCAATGTTCTGCTCTACAACCAGTTGACTACATCATCTGACTTCATGGAGTCTTTTATGTATAATACCTGTATATGTACTCCTAATTCAATTAATATTAAGGTGCTGATGCGTACCTCTAAAGGGACACACTCATGCCTAGTGGCTATCATAATATGAAAGCCTATGTACAACTCTTTCAAATGAGATATTGGGTTCATCTATAGCTTAAAACACTCCAGTGATATGGATAACTAAATCTGGGTGTTCAACTTTAATACTACATTACAGCCATTTGTAGAAAATTGTGATGTCATCCAAGAACATAGGAATGCAGATTTTTGTCGTCCCTTTAGGCCCATCCAGTCTGCCCCTTGTCTCTGCCTATTCTGTCACCACTGACCCTAGTTGGTCATAGGTGTCGCTTCCCCCCCCCATTCCTCTACCTAATATGCCCCTGTGCTTATTCCATGCATGCTTGAAGCTCTCCACAGTCTTCGCCTACACTACCTTCCTGGCAGGCTATTCCAGTCATCCACCACCCTTTCCTTTGAGGAAGTATTTCTGCACATCCCTCTTAACTTTCCCCTCTAAGCACCATTGCATGTCCTGTTGTTCTAGTACCTTCCTTTCTCTGAAATAGACCCTCCACGTGCACCTTGTTCATTCCTGTGAGGTACCTGTAGGTTTCAACCATGTCCCCTCTCACTCTCCTCTCTCACAGGGAGTAGCAGTGCCTAACTGCAGTGAGTCTTGGGATAGGGCACAGAGGCTTACAGGATCTTGGCTGAGATCTCATTGGGAGTTTTGGAAGTGGGTGTCCCAGAAAAAGAAAAATGACTTGTGGAAAGGCTAAATTAGGTCCCATGTATTCCTGCAAATTCTGGCAATAAAAGGAAAGTTAGTGCACCCCAGTGCTCCACCCCAAGTGTTCTACACAGCCTCCAAAAGTCTAGCCCAATTATTCTATTTTGCTAGCATAACAGTCAGTAAGGAACCAGTCTGGATGCCTGAAAAACAAGAAGTGAACTATAAAAGTACAAAATGTATTTACTTCAAGCCGGCCCATCGGCACAGTGGCTAGATTTCCGCTTTCGATGCCGGTGACCCGGGTTCAGGAACGGACTGGGACATTGAAGGGCTGGCTAGGGGAGAAGGATGGAGCATCCTGAGGACTGGTCTCCTTCTCCTGGGAGGTCCTTCTGCACTTACAGAAACATAGACTTTGACGGCAGATAAGGACCGCTTGGCCCACCTAGTCTGCCCATTTCCCTACCTAATGGATACGCTGCAGATCCTAGTTAACCAACAGCCTATTTCTTCCTGCCCACCAGAAGGCCCTGCAAATTCTGGCAATGAAAGGAAAGTTAGTGTACCCCAGTGCCCCACCCCAAGAGTTCTACACAGCCTCCAAAAGTGTAGCCCAATTATTCTATTTTGCTCATAACAATCAGTAAGGAACTAGTCTGGATGCCTGAAAAACAGGAAGTGAACTGTAAAAGTACAAAATGTATTTACTTCAAGCCGGCGAAGTGGCGCAAACCCCTGGCGGAGGCCGGGGGTGCTGCAGTGACCGGTGCCAGAATGTTCAGGGGCTGGGGCAGACGCTGGACATCATTGCACATCCCCACCCCAGAAAAAAACAGGAAAAAATCTCATCTGCTGATTGCCCTAGATGAAGCCCGCCTCGGCTTCAGTTAGCCTCCAGGCTGGCCCTTTGATCTATCCCATTGTCTGAGGCACTGGGGGAGTTTAGTGCCTCAGCCCCACCCGAGGGGGGGGGTAAGCAATGGGGTATCAGAGGGTTGTGGCCAATTTGGAGGTGGAAGCCTGAGGTCCGTGACCGGGCCGAAGTTCCAGGCAGCTGGCGGCAGGGGAATGAAGCATAATAAAAAAAAAGTATTTACTTATTGAAATTGTTTCACAAGGAAAACATACCAGAGATACAGTTATAGTGTACAGTGAGGGTTTGTTCTGTTTGGATTTCCATACCAGCTGAAACCTTGTTGTACCACAGTTCAAAGGTCATGGAACGCAGTTGTACCCTTCTGTGGTACAACAAGGTTCCAACTAATCAAAAGTCCACAAGGCATCTGGTGTTTTACACAGCACTGCCGCACACACAGCAGTCAGTTCAAGTTCTGAACTGAAACTGCCTGCCTGCCGTAGGAGCACTGTGAAAACACTTTCTTTTTTTTAAATAAAAACCTATGCACTATAAAAAATACTGGTTGGGCAACCACGTGCCCAACCAGCCTGAGCTGCTGCCTCAGGCTTCTGAATACATCGGACCTCTCAAGCTTTGCTCTCGAGGTCTGATGGGATCAGAACCCTTCTGTGGCAGCACAGGCTGGTTGTACATGGTTGCCCAATCAGTATTCTCTACATACTCTCTCTCTTATAAATGCAACGCGTGTTGAGGTGGTGACGAGAGGTAACGGATCATATCATCAAAGAAGAAACAAATAACTATTAACTGTACAGAGATTTCATATTTAGAAGGTGTTAAACATCAGTGAGAGGGCGGTCTTGTGCAGCAAGCATAACAATGACATACAATTTTTAGTCGGGCAGTATCCCTTTCCTCAGTCAGTAATGCCAAACTCGGATTCACATACAACCCTGTGTCAGTCTTGATACTCCTGCAAGCCCTCTGTGGCACTCCAGGCTCAGGATGAGAACCTGGGTCCAGTCACTGCTCTGTCAGGCCAGTCTGTTTAACTGCATTGATAAAGCCTTGAACAGCAGTATGAGCACAGCAATAAACTGTATGTGGTTTGTATGAAAAGCTGAGCACGACCAGAACACGTAACAAGTCCCCATGCTACAGGAATCGTCCAACATCAGCAGAGGGAATATGCTGTGCCTAACAAAATTAAAATAGAGTTGGCTAGTGTCATCTGGGGATGGCTAGTGCCCTGTAGTTTTTAAAAGAAAGCACTGCATATCTGCTGGCTCTCTCCTGGCTGTGCATATGCCCCCGATTAATGGTTCTGTTTGTTTGTTTATTCAAGGTAAAAACCAATTGAGTATAAAAATATAATTTTGTTAACCGCATGTAAGTATTGCTATTTTAGCTTTAAACACTGCTCAAAATGTTCATTTGCCAGGCATGCCTGCAACCATCTTGTGGGAGTTGCTCTCTCCTTTGCCTGAGATATGATAATGTGCCCCCGCTGGCCAGAGTGCTACATTGGAAGGGGCGCATTAACATATTCTGGGTAAGGGAGCAAACAGCTCCCACAAGATGGCTGCCAGCACTCATGGTAAATGGAAGTTTTCAAGCAGTGTTTAAAACTTACTGTAAATACCAATACCTAAATGCAGTTAAAAAATAATTTTATATACAGAATCTCTATTTGGGGGCATATGCACTGGCAGGTGAATGTTGGCAAATAAACAGTGTTTTCATTTAAAAAAACCTAATACATGCTTTGGGGAGAGTGTGGCAAGTGGGAAAATATATAGAATGTGATAGAATGTTTCCTAACCCTCTGCCTTCCACAGGCACTATTCCATTCTCCCATCTATCCTAATTCTTCCTCCTCGTCCTGGGAGTGACTTGATAATCAGATATCCCATATATGCTTCCATTCCTGACTCTCTCAGCTGAGCACCTTCCTGACCCACTCTTACTTTGCCTGGAAGCGGGCCTTGCCCTGAGTAATAATGTCCGAAAGGAAGAGAAGGGCATCAGCTGAAGGCATGAGCTGCAGAGTAATGGTATGGTTCGTTGATAGGTGGAGTTTGAGGCACACCCTTACAGAAATACAAATGCACCGCATGTGTGCAGCATGCATGCCGCATGCTTATTAAGCATGTGGCGTGCATGCTGCAAACATGCTGAGCACTTGTATGTCTTTAAGTATAGGCTGCTGGCTGACTGGCTGGCTGGAGTGGTTGTTTAGTTGTATGTAGAGTCCTTCTGCCATCACAGTTTGTGACTGGCAGTCGAGCAGTAGTGTTAGGCGTGCCAGTTGCTAGTTAGTTTACATTCCCAAGTCCCCCCATACCTTCTTGTCCTGAGATGGACAGGAGACAGTAAGAGTGTGAGGTAAGGTTACTGACACAACCCTTCATCCTCTTTCATTGTCACTGGTCGAGAGTCTCCACTTGTGGTGGACAGTATGGTCCTGGAGCATTTTCATATTGTTGGCATACTCCTGAGTCTTTCCTTCTCCTGCCCTTCCTTCTTGTCATTGTGCTTTTACCACCACCAGGAAACTGTACAAGACTCAGACCTCAGTGTGAAAGATATTTTATTTTCATCTTGACTGGCTTCATTTGTTGTTTTGCTGTACCCCGCATAATCATGAACAGTCCTTCTGCACTGTATATAAATGTTTGTTTTCACACTGAATAAATCAATCCTTTTTAATGTCAGAGTTACTTGCTTCTGTCTCACTTATCTTGCTCTCGTTCCGTTCATTAGCACGCCTGTAGCATTTGACATCAAACGTTGATACAATTTTCCTGGTCATGGTACTTGAAGTCTCCCTCAGAGGAAGAAGTGTTGTTCCAGTAAGGAACAGGGCATACCTGAATTCTCTGCAGCATTTGTGCTTTTGCCGCCACCATCGGCTGCTACTCGGAGCTCCATCCAGGAGATGGGATGGTGGAGCCATGCTCTCAAGAACATCACTTCTTGTTCTGGAGACTTTTACCACTCTTTCATGCACCCTACATGCGTAGTCATCCTCACGTCCAATTGATAACTAAAATGCTGTAACAGGCATCATGAACAACGATTACAAAGTGGTGCCACTCACTTATTTTGGGTAATTAGCTACAAACTCCTCCCATCCCACTTTACCTATGGGGACTGTTTGCTGCTAACCCTCTGATGATCACAATAGGAACTCAGACCTAATAAAATAATTTTACTATCACAGTTTGCATGAAGCATAATTTCACTCACATAGTGTAATGTAGCAAAATAACCCTTACAGAAAAACAAGTGTACGCAGCATGCATGCTGCATGCTTGCTAAGCATGTGGCAAACATACTGCACACTTGTATTTCTGTAATGGAATAATCTTGAATAACCAGTTTTCATGGCATATTTGCATGGAATACAGAATGAGATATAAAAAATAACTATGCATGCAGTTCTCCCTTCCCACTGGGGTCCACTATCCCTCCTAACATAAGAACATTCATTGGGACTGGCCTGCCGGTGCAGCGGTTGGATTTCCGCTTCCGACGCTGGCGACCCAGGTTTGGGAACGGACTTGGGTCATCGGAGGGTCATCTGGGGGAGAAGGATCGAGTGTCCCACGACTGCTCTCCTTCTCCGGGGGGAGGATGTGGGAGGCCACCAGTTCAAGGGGGACTTCTGGTGGAAGCCAGAAGTGCCGCAAGCATACGGCGACAGCAAGGTAACTAGGGGGCGGGATGGACGCTGGCATCATTGCACGTTCCCGCCTCCCAGAGGGAGAAAAAAAAATGAGCCTGCCTCCTCTCTGCCAGATGGCGCCTCTTCTCAGCTCTAGTTGGCTCCCAGGCTGAGCTCCGCCCCTATCCGTTGCTCGTGGCACCTTGGGAAGGCTGCCCGTCTCTGCGGGTAATGGGGTAATCAGTGGGTCCTGGGAGAACGGCTCATGTGGGGATGCGGCAGCCGAGGAGTCCGTGACCAGGCAGATGGCCAGCAGAGAGAGAGGTGAGGCACAAAAAGAATTAATATATATATATATATATATATATAAAAAAAAATAAGAACATTTGTTTCTAACTAGAATCACTTCATGGACAGTAGGTCCCGGGGTTAGACAGGAAACCATGGGTAGATTAGATGGACCATCAGTCTTTTTTTTTTATTTTTCATTTTGGAAGAAATACAACTCACAAATATAGCACAGAAGGAGAACAGTTAGTAATATACATTCCATTCACTTACAGAGGACTGATAGGACCCCTTCTCTTCTACTATCATTGTCTATGTTTTAATGTTACTATTACACATTTATTGAGTAATTTTGGAATGAACCCTTACAGAAATACAAGTGCACAGCATGTGTGCAGCATGCATGCCGCATTCCTAATAAGCATGCAGCATACATGTTGCACACATGCTGTGCACTTGAATTTCTGTAAGGGAAGCTCTTCTGTTTGCCCACCATGTTCTTCTATGCAGTGGCTGCTAAAGGATGTAAAATGCATTTTAAAAAACAGAGAGAGAGTCTCAATAGTACCGTGGAAAAGCAGTGTGGGACCTTGGTCTTGTGTTGGAATGGTTGGTGAAGTCACAACTGCCATTTTACGTATTTTTATTTTAAATCATAAAGCCAATTTGAAAAGCATATGCCATGATCTCTCCTCTGCTGTGTGCACTCATCCACCTTCTCAGCAAGACTTCTGTGATTCACTTTTGCCTACAGCACTTATGAGTCATCATGTCAGTTTGGCATGTTTAATAAAGCCGATATACCATGGGAATCATGATGTATCCACTATCAGCACCATTTTAAGTACTGAGCATCTATGGACAGGCATACAGAGTCGCATTCAGAAAAAACACCTTGAAGATAAAGGGCTTTTCTTCCTTTTAAAAATGCATGGAAGAAACCATTTAAGAATTAATATCTGAAAGAGTGATACTCTTTGCTTTTCTTTGCAGAGATGATAGTAAATGTAATTCCAAATCTGTGCAATTTAATTAGCTGGCATCTTACCTTTCATCAATTAATTGTTCTGGAATGTATTGTCACTTATTTTCTTCTACATATAAGACATGCCATAAATAGAATTCGAAAAAAAAGACCGCATGGGGTGAAATAAATTACATTTCAAGTAATTTACTATTAAATTATTGAAGTAATGTATTATGAAAATGACATCCTTTCCTCCCTTTGCCATCCCAAAACTGTATATACAAGCAATAAAATGCAGTATAGAGGGTACCGTACAGAGAACTCACTGACATTTCCGTACTTCATGTTTGCCTAAGTTCAGATAATACAGCAAATTCTTTGCAGAATTTCTTTACTTTTTTTTTCACTTCATGTTTATATTCCCACATAGCCAGTGGCAGCCCTTGTCAGTACTTCCAGGCATCCCCAACCCTATCACTCAGTCCATGTCCCAGGACTTACCATGCTCCAGGAGTGTGGTATCCCCTCCCAATGGTGGAGGTCTTCAGGTTGGGTCATGTCCCTCAGAAATGCCATCTGCGGTGCTCCTGGAATGAGACCAGGTCAGCAGGGTGCAGGGCCTGTGGGCCGCCCAGAGCTGTCGTACGACACAACTGGATTTTCTCTCTTCTGTCCGGGGATGCTTTGGCCGACAGACCTGAGCATGCAAGGTGTGCACGTCCATCCAGTCAGTCAGCAGTCCCTGAACACGGAACTACTCTCCTGCCTGTACTATCACCCGTGGTCATGCAAGTCATGGTCACATGGTGGCAGTGATCCCCCCGGGGGAAGCATCCTGTGAGATGCTCAGTCCTCCCTCTCCTCTGGCCAGCCCTTTGATAACGTAGGCTCGTTCCCGAACGTGGGTCGTCGGCATCACGAGTGGTATTGCTACCACTGTGCCGGTGGTCCAGGTACAGAATTTCTGCACTTCTGATATTTTTTTCAGAACCACAACATAATTTTAGAGTTCTCATAATGCAGAACAATTCACGACAGCAGGTTATCTGCGTAGATTTCTTTTGCATTGAAGCAACTTAAAGAGCTACTATTATTATGAAAGTTTTAAAACACTAGATTGACACTAATTGCATTTTAACTTTATTTTCTAGTAATTTATTATTTTCATTACTTTACCCTGCTTTTGATCTACTAAATATTGTGGCTAATGCAGCAGTTATTTCACTGAGTCTTTCAAAATGTATCGGACTCTCTCCCACTAACCACACAATTGCTGTTTGTGACATCAGAATCTGCTGTCATGGTGAACTCTAGGATGTCATAAAATGAAGGCACTGTGAGGTTAACAATGGACAGGCAAACATTTTCAGATGTTTTCTATACAGACTTTTTAGCTAGACTACCAGATGTGCTATAGGTCCTGGAAAGGAATATTGAAAATAAATAAAAAAAAAAATGTATTCTCTCATAAATTGTAGCAGCTGAAACATTTTGTTTATGAAAACACATGCTGAGGTGCAGAGTTGCTCTTTAGAGGGGAGCAGTCAACATAAAAGCCCCACACGTAAGTATGGGTCAGGTCCCTATTTGCACTTCGTGTTCAAAAACCTTTTTCTTCCCACTCACTGTTTACTGCAATAAACTCTATCAGACTAATTCTGGTGACTTGTGAGCTGACATTTTCTGTAACTACAAATCCCCAAATTCCCTGCAGCTGACATCAGAGCAGGGCTGCAGCAATGAGAGATTGAATAGCCTGCAGTGCATGTTAAAGATGTTATAAGCTCTGATCTTTTGTTTGCTGTCCCCGCTGACTTCCCTGGGCTAGGTACAATCACAGAGGGCTGTACTTAGCCCCAGGAGAACTGTGGAACTGGCAAACACCTAATCTAAAGGCCCAGACCGTTACTTACCTAAGTGACATCCAATTTCATTTGAAGTGCTCAGTGCAAGTAACATGCATCCCACCACCGCCACACACTGTGCCTTTGAGCAAGTTATGTGACCACCCTCTACCTAATCTTCTTGTTCTCTCTCTCTCTCTGTCTTTCTGTAGTTAACCTCCCTGGGCTTTCCTTCACCTCCCCAGTCTTACTCAACTCACTGTGTGAGTCTAATATAAAACCTTGTAAAGTGCTTTGGGCTACAGTACTTTTCAAATGTACTATATAAAAAACCAAATTCCTTCCTATACAACATTGACACTGCATAGGGTAGCCCTGCTAGGATGAAAGATCTAATTTCCAGTGGGGTCCTGTTTCTACCGGTTTCCACAGGTGGGTGGACTGGAGCACTGGAAAGTTAAGGGACTTGGCCAAGGCCAGACAGTACTTGGCTCTAGTGAGATTTGAACCTGTGTTCTTCAGTGCTGGCGTCATTCTAGGGAACATCAGGGTTTTTCATTGTGGTTTCTCCCTTCCCCTGGAACGTAGCTGACTAGGGTTCCGATGTGCAGCTGTGCGTGGATGTGTCTGACCGCACACTGGAGCCAAGCTGTGTGCACCCCTTCCCCATATCACTCTCCAGCTACACCACCACCTGCAGTGACCCAGGTTGGTGGTGTGGTAGCGGGAGTGCAACCCTCCATCGCTGGAAGAGGCTCTGTCCTCCTCCCTCGGCTGATTACCAATAAATAGCCTAGGTTCATTTATGGACCCAGGTTACCAGCTTCTGCCCACATCTCCAGCCATAAACCAAGGTATTTATGTATTTGTTTTTGTTAAACAGATTCCTCCATAGTAATACACAGATTTTATATTCAGGGATGACACAGAATTCTTAGTGAAGTATTGTGCATAAAAACGATATAATACACAGTAACACACATAAGCAATAACACACACCAGGGTGTGCATTAAAAACATTTTAATGCGAGGTTATGTTACTTGTTTCAGCCAGTCAGGTGTGTGGATTTTCCAGTGGTATTTTATAAATAAATGTCACACATTATAAAATATGCAATATTACGAACAAGAGGATTATCAGTAGCAAATACTACGTACACTGATCATAAGCGTGACTAGTGGATGGATGAGTGGGGGGATTTCCACACATTGGCTTGCTAAATATATGCTGGTTACATTCATATTACTTGTTTCCCTTTGATCCCCCCCCCCCCCAGTGATGCAATGCAAAGTTTCACGTTTTCTCCCCTCATTGCCTGCTATATAACACTGCATGATTCTACTATATGTATCTCCATGTATGGAAGCTTTCTGTCATCTCCTGGCTCGTACCTGAAAATAGGCATTGATTGCTAGTGTGCTTATAGAAACATAGAAACATAGAAGTTGACGGCAGATAAGGACCTCAAGGCCCATCCAGTCTGCCCATTTCTTTTTCTACCTTATAAATGTGCCATCGGCCTTTGCTCTGTCAGTGACCTATCTATTCATAGTCATTTGTATTGCTCCCTTATGCCTATCCCATGCCTGTTTGAAGCCCTGCACTGTATTCATAGCCACCACTTCTTGTGGTAAGCCATTCCATGCATCTACCACTTCTTCTGTGAAAAAAATTTCTCACATTCCCCTTAATCGCCTCCTCTAATCTCATGCTGTGTCCTCTTGTCCTGCTATTTTCTTATATTTAAACATGTTAGACTCTTTCACCTTGTTTATGCCCTTAAGGTGTTTAAATGTCTCGATCATATCACCTCTCTCCTCCTTTGCTCAAGGGTATACATATTGAGCTCCATTAATCTGTCCTCATATGTCTTCTGATGCAGTCCCTGCACCATTTGGTTGCCCTTCTCTGGACTGCCTCAATTTGGTTAATGTCCTTGTGAAGGTGTGGCCTCCAATACTGCACGCGAGTACTCCAGATGGGGCCTAACCAATGTCTTGTACAGAGGGATTATTACCTCCCTCTATCGACTTGTGATACCCTACTAATACACCCTAACACCCCCTAGTCTTACCTACTGCTTTAGAGGTCTGCTTGGATGATTTTAGGTCATCAGTGATGATGATGCCCAAGTCTCTTTCTTCCTTTGTGACTGCTAGCAACTCCCTCCCAGCCTATAAGTGGCTTCAGGGTTTCTCTTCCCTATGTGCATGATTTTGCACTTCTTTGCATTAAATCCAGTTGCCACTCTTCTGACCATTCTGCTAGTTTATCCAGATCTCTTCTCATTCTGCCCACCCCATCTGGATCATCTACTCTGTTGCAGATCTTGGTGTCATCTGCAAACAGACAAGCCTTACCCTCTAGTCCATCTGCGGGGTCACTAATGAAGATGTTGAATAGGACTGGCCCCAGGACTGATCCCTGAGGTACCCACTTGTGACTTGCATCTCTTCTGACTGTATACCATTTACCACCACTCTCTGTTTTCTGCCAGTCAACCAGTTTGCCACCCAGTTGACCAACTTCTGACCCACCCCAGCCTACCTAGCTTATTTATCAATCTTCTATGTGGAACAGTGTCAAAAGCTTTGCTGAAGTCAAGGTAGGCGACATCAACTGCTCCCCTTGGTCCACCACTCTGGTTACCCAGTCAAAGAAATCTATGAGATTAGTTTGACAGGACCTTCCTTTGTAAACCCATGCTGTCTTGGATCCTGTGCCCTATGGATTCCAGGTGTTGCACTATCCTTTCCTTAAGGAGTGCCTCCATAATCTTGCCCACTACTGAGGTAAGACTGACCGGTCTGTAGTTCCCGCCTCCTCCCTGCTACCACTCTTGTGGAGTGGGATCACATGAGCCCTTCTCCAGTCTTCTGGGACCTCTCCTGTGCTCAGAGACTCACTAAACAATTCTGCTAATGGCTCTGCTAGTTCCACCCTTTGCTCCTTAAGTACCCTGGGATGTATGCCATCAGGTCCCATTGCCTTATCCACCCTGAGCTTAGCAAGCTCTTGTAGGACCCTTTCTTTTGTGAAGGGAGTAGTGCTCACCTCCCTCCCCTGTGTCCATGATGCTGAGCTGTGGCCCTGCCCTACCTTTCTTCAGTAAATACTGAGCAAAAGTATCTATTTAGGATAGATGCCTTACAGGGTCCTCCTCCTCACATGCTCCCTTTTCTCCATTAAGCTTAGTAACCCTCTCGGACTTTCTCCTTTCACTAATGTATCTATAGAAAGTCTTGTCACCTTCTTTTACTGTTCGTGTATATTGTTTCCTCAGTTTGGGACTTTGCCTGCCTTACTGCCTTACCTGTTTCCTTAGGGCAGTTTGGTATGCCTCCCTATCTTCATCCCGCTGTGTTCCTTTATATTTTCTGAAGGCCAGCCTTTTGGCTCTGACCCTTTCTGCTACTGTATTTGAGAACCAAAGTGGTTTCCTTCTTCTTTGCACTTCCTTTTCTGTCTAACACCATGGGATGTTGCTTCAAGTATTGTATCCTTAATGCTTGCCCACTTTGCCTGTACCTTCTCACCTGTGTTTCTTTTTGCCAGGGCTAGCTTAACTCTGTTGGCCATCTTATCAAAGTCAGCTCCTCTGAAGTCCCATATTTTTGCTTTGCTTTTTTTGCTTTATCTGGTTAACAAAAAAGAAGCAGACCCAAAAACCCCACCTACAACTGCATTTTTCAGTAATAAGTTCCTCCGCTGCTCCCCTTTCCAGCCTACAGCCTTTTCATTTCAGAAGGCACTGGCAGTCTTTGCCATTGCTGCCCGCTCCCCCCCCGCATGCAAGGCTCTATCTAGCCTTAAAGAGTGGGGGGAGGGGGGGCTCATGAAAAAATGTTATCACTGGGATAATTCAATGAACAATTGGAATTTTAGTGGGGCTTCAGCTCCCCCTTGCCCCCCTTGGAGCCACCCCTGCCTCGTTGGCTGAGCTAGCCTTCTTTTCTCGCTGTCTCTGGCTCTCTTTATCCTTTTAAACGTTGTCTCAACACTTGTCTCTCTCTCTCTTGTCTCATAGACACCTAGTTTATAAACATTTACAGCTGTAACATTAATGACTGTGTCGGGTTTAAATTTTTTTTTTTTTCCCTGAACTTGCAAAGCACTTTGTGATACATTAGCAGTGTCCGTGCGCTCAGCAGGTCGCATACTTCCTTCTGAGGCTGGAAGATCAGAAGGTTTCTGTTCTAGCTCCACACGGGGAGTGAGGGTAAATCCCAGTACTGAAGTACTGTCTTTGTATGAGATGCTAAACCAAGGTCCTGTCTGTCTGTTCCGGTGGTTGTTCAGGTGGGGATTAAAGATCCCATGGCATTTTGCGAAAGGGTAGGAGAATGTCCCCAGCGCTTGTCAAATTTCTCCCATGCACAAAAAATACTGCCAACAGCTTAACCTGATTCAGTATGTTAGTTTGTGCCCCCCACAACACACACAGATGAGACTGAAGATAGGCAGAATTGTCTAGCTCTCCTTTCCTGGTTAACAACAAATACATATATTTGTATGAAAGGCATGCAGTACAAATCAAAATTGCAATCTAGTGTAATTTTCCTTTAAAAGGACTTAAAACTGTTTTAATGGAGATTCTTTTTGAGTTCCAAATTTTAGAAGTGGCCCAGTTCTAGGAAATTCTTTTCCTTAGAAGAGATTCAACCTGTCCTTGATAGTGACAAAGAGCCTATCTTTCGAATGTTCCTTAAAAATAAAAAAGGCATGGGGTGCATAAAACTTGAAGGAGGGCTTGATATTGAAGTTAGAATGATTCTTTTTATGGCCTCCCTACCAGGTCCAAAGGCTTCATGCTATTTCTCTGAGACAGATGGAAGCTTGTTTTCTTTCAGTTGTCAAGCATCGCACAAAAACAGCTTCCATCAGTGGGCTGGCCTCCTTTCAATTTTAAAACTTGAAGGCTTTTTTTTTTTTACAGTGTTAGGTGTAATAGAGCTTGTCCGAAATAATGGGAGCTTTTGAAATGCAGATGTCGCCCTCGCACATCAAAGTCAGAGTGGTGGCTGAAAAGCTGCAGCCAGACGTCGATGGGATTCAAAAAGGATTAGAGTGTTTCAGAGATTTATCCAGTATCCCAATGATTAGGGTCGGATTTCGTTCATATCCAGAAAGGTTAGCGTAGGAGTCACTTTTTGCAAAAGCGACGAGGGAAAAAAACATAATTTTCAAGCATTTTCTTGCATCAAAAAAGGATTTGTTGAAAGAATTATGAAGTTGTAGTACGTGGTTTTCTAGTTACATGTTTATGGGGTTTCCACCTCCTCGCATATTCGTAGGATGAGAGAATTTCAAATTGGAGTTGAATAGCTCTGTATGTTAATGCCGTCAGTACAAGTATAATTACTGGTGACCCCTTGTAATGCATGGATGAAGTCTGCCTAAATGCCATAATAACTGGGTATGACATCATACCCAGTTATTACAGTATTCCTTTATTCGTGCTCTCCCTGCTTCGCTTTCGGAACAGTGCTGTAGTGTACAACTGACATCGCGTGCTGTCTTTCAAAGCAGCATCTACTTACACAACTCTTTTTCCCACTAATCTTGGCTGGCAAAAAAATATCTCCTCACAGGACATGGTAGGGAGAGTGAGGGCAGCTGTTGGGAACCCCGCAGAACTGCACAAAAGTTAGGGCCCTTCCTGAGCAGCATAACGCACACTTGTATATGCATTATGCTCTATGTAAAAGTAGTTGCACACACGTATCATTATGGTATAAAATCTGAAGGTGAGCGGTTCTGATACCTAAATAGGTAAGTGAGACCACTTCTTACAACCTTAAGAGTGGTCTCAATGGCGGTATTATTATATTATCGATCAAGGTCGATCAATAATATATTAAAGATTTTTAAAATCTTTCCCAGGACATTGCTGTCTCCGAGGCAGCTGTGCATGAGACGCGCTTTGCAGAATATGAGCGCCTCATGCACAGAGATAAGGGACACACGGATTGGACTAGAGCACTCCCTCTATTTATAATGACATCCAGTTGATCCAGCAGCTGACAGTCTTACAGCTGCAAGTGACAATCCCAGTGCCCTACAAACATATCGACCATCAAACTCTGGTCAAGGGCTTATAAAAAGTCTAAAGTTTAAAAACAGTTTTCTTGTTAGATATAAAGAAATGGAACCCCCCCATTTCAAAAGTGGTACATTTTACATTTAATTCTAAGAACTATGACTCAGCCCCTCTTATGGTTATCATAAATCACCTTTGTGGCTTCAACCAAACAGCCCACAGAGCCACTGAACCTCTTATCCCACATACGGTAATCTCTCATGCAGGAACGTTAGGCGTGGGGCATTCCACATCACATCCAGGGAGAGGGTGGTACATTTAACTACTGAAATAGAAATGCTTAAAACTTGTTATAAATAATCTAGCTAACTCCAGTGATTTATGTTAGGTTAGTAGGGCCTCCACTGGTTGTCTCTAGTGGTATTGTAGATCACGGGAATGTTTCCGACCAATCATGGCACTTCCTTCAGTTGCACGTGAGGTACTGTTATTATTGTAAGAGCGTCTCACGTGCTGAGCCACTGTAACGGGCTTCTCGCTGACAGCACACACCATCAGCATTTGAATTAAAATAGGATTTTCCAAAAAAGTGATCTGTAATTTTATAGGTCCAGTTGGAGGGCATCTGAAGGCTATTAAGGTGTCACCTCTTTCATCCTTAGGACCACAGTACTGCTGTCTTTCAGTTTGCAGTCCTCCAGCCCTAAGAATGTGTGAGGCAACACTCTCAGATCCATCAGAGGCCCTCCAACTGGATCCATAAACTTATACAAAAGACTCCTTTTGAGTTGACTTGTCGCTGCAGCAGTAGTACTCCCGCTCGCAACGCCGGTGACCTGAACTTTGGGAATGAGCTCAGATTATCGGAGGCAGGCCAGGGGAGGGAGATCAAGCATTCCAGGGGATACTCTCTTCCTCTGGGGAGAGAGAGCCATCACTGCTGCTGCAGTATTACCACCTGAGTCACTACAGGTGGCAGTATGTCATCCACACACGTTGCGGGGGGGGGGGGCATCGGCCAAGGCCTGCTGAAGCAAACTTGTGTGCATCCACTAGGGCCTTTGTGTGAGTCAGCATCCCAAGGGTGGAGACCTAAGAGGGAAAAATGACTCTGTGCAGTATGAGCCATGGCATCCTCAGGCCCTGACCTCGACTGCTGCCCACTGCAGGGAAAACACCACCTTCATTTTATTTATTTATTTAGATTTTGGTGACCGGGTAAACCCACTGAGACCATCGGTCCCTTTTTCAGGGGAGACCCAGAGTTAGTTTACAGAGAATACATACATAGGTATCAATATACAGTAGTTACAGCAGATACATGATAGGAATTAAAACGTTTGGCACAGAGTCATCAGGTTTCTCAACAGTTCTCAGGTATTAAGACAGGTTCACAGTACATATAACATTGTTTCATAAAAGATTCTTGGGGGGAGTAGGCATGGTTAGGATGGTGGTAGCAAGGGCGAAGGCCCGGTCTGGGGGCTAGAGATTGCAACCGCAGAGGCTGAGTTCCAGGAGATACACTTTGAGGCCTGACTTAAACACAGGGAGAGTAGGCTTGTCAACCAGACTTGCTGGGAGGATATTCCATAGGTAGGAGGCAGCGTATTGGAAGGAGCGTTTGCCTTGGTTGGTGCGCACCCGGGGATATCAAGGGGGCGACTTGCAGAGGATCGCAGGGTTCAGCACTGGACTTTTGGAGTGAGCAGCCCATGAAGGTGTGGAGGGGGGCCGAAGGAGGAGAATTTAAAGGCCAGGCAGGCAGCAGAGTATGCCAGTTTGTGCCGTAGGGAGGGCCATGTTACGTTGCATGTAGAAGGTGAAGGGTTGGCTCTAGCTCGGCTGAACCCCACCACAAGGGGGAGTCTCATTGGGTTGTAACCCCTTCAGTTAAGAGACAGGGGTGCCAGGGGGTGGGACTTGGCCCAAGCAGGAGATAGATGCCAGGACAAGAGCAAATGTGAATTATAAGTGACTCCTTTCATGAGGTTTGGGAAGCCAGAACAGCTCAGATTCACTTTGCAGTCCTCATGCTCAAACCTCACGCTTATGCCACAAGAGACACCCAGCAGAGCTAAGCATATAAGGATGCTTTCTTAACTGAAGTATCAGTGTTTCTGTACTTTTGGCAACAGATAGAATGAAACATTTTGGCTTAAGATAAGAGCCTCTGCGTGTGTGCTTTTTTCCATTTGGATGTACTGCCTTCTCTGGTGGTCAGGTTTCTAGACTGTTTTCTGACATACGGAGCACTTGAGCATTGCTTGCTCAACAGTTTTGGTCGGAGCTCAAGACATTCACTGTTTAATATATTATATATTATTATATTGCCAGTGGATCACTTCAGGAATTCAGGAGTCAAAATATAACAGACCAAACCCCTTTCGGAAGATTGGACAATGTTAATGCTCCAATCTGAAGCTGCAAGCAAAAGCAGTATTAGGGCAGGGATTAGGTGCATAAGCCTGATGTAATATCATTAGGGGGACAGTGACTTACAGGGAGAATGACCGATCATAAATAGTGGATTGCTGAAAATAAAATCAGATGGCAACTTATTCTGATAACATGGCCACAATGTTTCTTTTAATTTGTTTTACATTCTTTTTTCCCTTGTGGTTCCCCCAGACCCTCACCCTAATGTTCAGACCACAACAGTTGCCCCCCTTTTTCTGGCTTGGAGGGCAAGCAAGTGGCTACCTTCACAGCCACTGCCAATGCTGCCAGCAAGGTGAAGGGCATATATGCAGATTGGCTCCTGCACTCCTTCCCTCCCCAGGAGCCAATACCAGTGTAGCCAGAAAGGAGTGCTTGAATGGGATTGGCCCATGTCCTCACTCCCTCCCTGGAGGCAATGCCAATGCAGTCAGCAGGGGGTGCATGAATGTTGATTGGTCAATACCCTGCATCCCCAGGAGTAAATGCCAGTGTATGCAAATATCCGAAGGATAAACACCACACAGATATCTGTAGTTAATTCAGTAATTAGCTCCACACCTTTCAAATGGCAATATTTCATGCTCATCACCACTTCATCAGGTCACAGTGTTATAAATCTTGTAGAAAGTGCAAAAACATATTTTCAGAATATATTGTCACATATAATTCATATACACCCTGACACTCATGTTCCCATTCTCTGTGCTGTTTTCCCAGCACTGCTGTATCATTTCTTATATTGTATCCAAGGACCTTCACATCCTTTAATTGAAGAATTATTTCCTCCTTGGACTGCAAATAGTTATAAAAATAAATACATTCTCATGCACGTGTGACTAGCTAAAGTGATTAAAGTTATTATTAATAACAATATTTCAGTGTCAGGAAACCATCTTTATCGTATTACAGTATTTCATGTATGGATAAAGGTTTTGTTTTCACCTTCTAGCTGTGCTTATGTTTTGTAAATAACGGATCCATAAACAAATGGTTTGATACCTTTTATTGGACCAACACAGATGTTACAAAAAGAACAAAGTGCTTTAGCTTTCTGACCAGCAAAGTCCTTCCTCAGAAGCTTAGCACAGTCACCCAGAAAATCACGTACTATTAGCATACTGTTAAAGGGGCACTGTCAGCTTTGCCCCTCGGTTTACTTTCAATATGCAACTGATGATCTGTGGACACAAACTAGCACTAAGTATGCTCTGGAAAGGCCCTTCATAAAAGAAAAAGTGATCCGTTTACCTGTTGTTTAATATTTTGCATGGTTTTCTTTACACTTGTCCCGACTGAGAACCCCTGTCCACTGGAAGCAACTCCCGCGCCGAGAACGCGTGTCGACGGTGCATGCTGTGCTAAGGTGCACATTTTAGCAACCCCATCCCAACAAACATGTCATCCAGCACAGCTGGTAAAGTTAAAGTGCTGCTGGTATTTGTGACAAAAGACGAGCGCTGGATGAGCCACAGAATTCTACTAAAGTCTGGCGCTGAAATCCCAAGCATGTGCACTAGTGGCACATTCTCGCGCATGCGTGGGATCTTTCCTCTGGCTACAAGTGCGCATGCTTGGGATTTCAGTGCCAGACTTTAATGGCATTTTGTGGCTCATTCAGTGCTCGTTTTTTTTTGTCACAAATGCCAGCAGCAATTTAACTTTACCAGCTCCGCTGGATTACATGTTTGTTGGGATGGGGTTGCTAAAATGTGCACCTCATATACAGCCCATGATGCTTTGCATTATGGGGGTATGTATGATTTTGTATTTCTTTGAAACTTGGCTTCCTGGCCAGTGCCCTTTGGGGTAACCACTGCCTGACTGCTTGCACGCTGAGGATCTTTGTCTTTTAGCTTGCTTTTTGTTTTTATTGGGCTCACCACAATGTAACCCAGATAGACCATCTTAGGGTAGCTGGTTCATTCCACTGGGGTGTCATGCAGACGAGGCACACTGATGAGTAATGGTAGGATGAAACACGTGTATGTGTCTTTTGTTGGTACCCTTTGCAGACTGTGTGAGAGGCCTTTCAGCACCATGCATTTTTGCTTAAAGTTGAACCAGCATAATATTCTGTGGTGATTTGCATATACAGCCTATGATGCTTTGCATTATGGGGGTATGTGTGATTTTGTATTTCTTTGAAACATGGCTTCCCGGCTAGTGCCCTTTGAGGTAACCACTGCCTCAATGTTTGCACGCTGAGGTTCTTTGCCATAAAGAAAACAGAAATAATTATCACTAGTTTAAAATACTCATTTAAACCATAACTGAAGTTTTCATCAGAGAAATTAAATAGCACCAGTTTGCCTGAGGAGCCTTTCAAGGTCAAATGTCACCAGAATAAGATAAAAATACTTTGTGCAGAGAGCTCCACTAACATACATTCTGAATGTCTCAGTGTGTTTTGGTGCTATCTAGTTTCTTTGCAAACTTCAGTTATGGTTTAAATGAGTATTTTAAACCAATGTGAATTATTTCTGGGGATTTTTATGCATGATCTGGGTGTTAATAGTATGTGATTTTCTGGGTGACTGTCATAGGCTTCTGAGGAAGCACTTGGTTAGTCCAAAAGCTAAAGCACTTTGTTCTTTTTGTAACATCTACATGGTCCAATAAAATGTATCAAACCATTTGCTTCTGGATCTGTTCTTATAAGGACCAATACGGCAACTAAACTATTTTTTGTAAATCACAGCATTTTAATTTTCTGTAAACAATTTGCATATCATTGGTAGTAATTTAACAGATAATATCTTTTCACCTGAATAATATTAAATGTTATCTATTTGAAAATGCAAAAAAACTAATAGCTGTAGGAGTCGGCTGGCTGGCACTGTTTTTTTCCCAGGACTTCTACTTGAAAATGCCAAAATAACTTACTCCTTAATAAATTAAAAGAGTTTATTATTTATCCTGTTTAAAGACCAAAGAAAGTAGAAGGAGGGAGGCAACCAGTGGTGTAAAGCCTTTTCCCTTGCAAGGTATAGCTTGCATATGCAAGTTTTCACAGCATAGTTTTTGATATTAAATGACTTTTTCGACTGACATTTTTATTTTATTTTAAAAAGCTTCTGAGGAAATCTAAAGCACAGGAAAATGGGTTTTCTTCAAAATAAACATAAACACAGCTGGAAAGTGCAAACAAAACCTTTATCAGTATATGAAATAATACGATAAAGATGACGTTTCCTGACACTGAAATACTGTTATTAATTATAGCTTTTATCATTTCCTAGTCACACATGCATGAGAATATGTTTATTTTTATAACTATTTGCCGTCTAAGAGGGAAATAATTCTTTAATTAAAGGATGTGAAGGTCCTTGGATATGATATGAGAAACAATATAACGGTGCTGGGAAAATGGCACAGTGAGAATGGGAACGTGAGTGCCGGGTGTATATGAATTATGTGTGACAACGTATTCTGAAAAGATGTTTTTGTACGTTCTATTGGATTCATAACGCTGTGGCCTGACAAAGTGGTGATGACCACACAACATGGCCATTTGAAAGCTGTGGAGCTAATTATTAAATGAACTGAAGATACATGTGTGGTGTTTAGCCTTTGGATACTTGCACACATTGATTCATTAGCTTGGATCACCCAAAACCAAGTATTTACCTTCACTAGAGGGAAGGGCAACCTGAACCTCCATGCTCCACAGTGTCAATGCCAGGGTAGCCAGCAGGGAGTGAATACATGCAGATTGACCCATGCTCTCAGTTCCTCCCCCTCCCTCCTAGGAGCTAGTGAAGACAGTGGGAGTACATGAACCCAGACTGACCCATGCTCTCAGTTCCTCCCTCCCCCTTCCCAGGAGCCATTGTAGTGAGCAGGGAGTGAATACATGCAGATTGACCCATGTTCTCATTTCCCTCCTGCCCTCCCTCCTAGAAGCCAGTGAAGCCAGTGGGAGTACATGAACCCAGACTGACCCATGCTCTCAGTTCCCTCCTTCCCTCCCTTCCTTCCCAGGAGCCAATGTAGTGAGCAGGGAGTGAATACATGCAGATTGACCCATGCTCTCACCTCCCTCCCGCCCTCCTTCCTAGGAGCCAGGGAAGCCAGTGGGAGTACATGAACCCAGACTGACCCATGCTCTCAGTTCCCTCCCTACCCTTCCCTCCCTCTCTTCCCAGGAGCCAATGTAGCGAGCAGGGTGAATACATGCAGATTGACCCATGCTCTCACCTCCCTCCCACCCTCCCTCCTAGAAGCCAGTAAAGCCAGTGGGAGTACATGAACCCAGACTGACCCATGCTCTCAGTTCCTCCTCCCTCCCTACCCTTCCCTCCTCTCTTCCCAGGAGCCAATGTAGCGAGCAGGAGTGAATACATGCAGATTGACCCATGCTCTCACCTCCCTCCCACCTTCCCTTCTAGGAGCTAGTGAAGCCAGTGGGAGTACATGAACCCAGACTGACCCATGCCTCAGTTCCCTCCTCCTCCCTACCCTTCCCTCCTCTCTTCCCAGGAGCCAATGTAGCGAGCAGGGTGAATACATGCAGATTGACCCATGCTCTCACCTCCCTCCCACCCTCCTTCCTAGGAGCCAGTGAAGCCAGTGGGAGTACATGAACCCAGACTGACCCATGCTCTCAGTTCTCTCCCTCCCTCCCCTTCCCTCCCTTCCCAGGAGCCAATGTAGCGAGCAGGGAGTGAATACATGCATATTGGCCCATGCTGCTCACCTCCTCCCACCCTCCTTCCTAGGAGCCAGTGAAGCCAGTGGGAGTACATGAACCCAGACTGACCCATGCTCTCAGTTCTTTCCCTCCCTCCTCCTCCCTCCCTTCCCAGGAGCCAATGTAGCGAGCAGGGAGGACATGGATGCAGATTGACCCAAGCGCTCCCTACCTCCCTCTGGAGCCAATCGAGTCATGAGAGAGTGCATGAATGTGGATTCGTTCATGCTGTCCTTCCCCTCCCTCCCCAGGAGCCAATGCCAGTGAAGTCAGTACAGGGTGTGAATGAATGCAGATTGGCCCATGCTCTTCTCCTCCTCCTCCCTCTCTCTCTCTCTCTCTCTCTCTCTCTCTCTCTCTCTCCTGAGAAGCCAATGCCAATATTGCCACCAGGGAATGAGTGAATGCAGACTGGCCCCTGCTCTCCCTCCCTCCCTCCCTTCATCCCCCAGATGTTATTTGCCTTATCTCTGCAACACTGTTCTCCTGTCCCCATTCAGCCCCAGCTTGGGGTTCCAGGGATTACATATGTAGATTAGTGCAAACTCATATCTGATATGTGTAATCCAGAACAAGCTTTGCACAGAGCACAAGGACTAAACAGATTAGCATAGAAGTAAGGGGATATGTATAGATAAAAGAGACCTAAGCATCAGGATATGGAAATTGGAAAGCGCGGTAGACACCATTGTGTGTCGCTGCAACTAGTACTGTGAATAAAACATTGTTCTGTATCTTCCAAGCTCTGTGTTTTAAACAGTATTGCCCCAAGAGGAACAAAACCAGGTTTCCCCAGGTGGCAGTGTAGTGATGCTACACCTCTGGCAGAACCCTGGTTTACATCTTATCCTACATGGGGGGGTGTACTCCTATCTAGCCTGCCCCATATCTCCCTGGAACTACCCCCACTATAAAGACATGCCTTACCCTTCATGGTAAAGCTCCTCTGCTTAGAACGGAGAAGAGATTTATTAGTTTGTGAGGGTGGGCCAAGTACTGGGTGGCAGCTGTCTTCCTGTCTCCATTCCTGTTTTCTTTGTTCAAGTCCTCATCCTGGGTGCTGTCAGTGCTGTGTGGTCACATACAGTGCTGGCACAGCATGCTGCCATCACCCCTCCCGCCCCCGCCAAATGGTTTGTTAGTTCACCTCATTTATCCGCAGCAATCATGTGCTCGCTCCTTGTCACTCAGATGGTGACAGTGAGAGGAGGGGGCAGTGCTGGTCACTCTCACCAGACATGACTCCGGCTGCACTTGCGAGGATGAAAAATAACAGCCAGAAAGTCCAGCACCAAGACGACTGAAAAAAACATCAAACTAAGTATTAAACTGATTTACTGAAGCACATGCCAACAGTCCTGAGTTGCCCCAACCACTCCACCAAGTTTGGTAGACTGGTTGGAGCAACCCAGGACTGCTGGTATATGTTGCAGTAAATCTGACCGTTAATTTGGTATTTTTGACATTTTCTTGGTGCCTGATGTTCTGGTTGTTGTTTTATACTTGTGTTGTGTCCGAGGCACAAGTATTCACAGTGAGCTGCCCTGTCTGTGTCTGCACTTGTAAGGATGGTGGAGTACGTTGAGTGATGGATGTTGAGTGGCTGGACCAAGAGGTTTTTTTTTCACTGTGATTGGGTGGGGGCCCCTAGACTACCGTGGAGTGGGTAACTTTAATATCAATCAATCAATCAATCAATCACTTTATTTAACCATGCATAAACACCATTGAGCAAGCTCATTTTCAAGGTGGTCCTGGGCATAAATACAATACAGTACACTTCATAAGATTACAATTACGTAGACAACGGTGCAAAAAAAAAAAAACATTGTGAAGGTGCCGGTCAATATGGGCCTATACATACCGGTCAACATAATTAACATGCAAAGGTACATAATGATAAGCTTTACTGAAATGAGAAGAGACAACAATCCCATATAGTCTCCACTGAGAAAGAGCTCATACCTAAATGATAAAAAATAAGGAGGTATTAAGGAATAGGGTAGAAATTGGGGGTGAAAGAGTAGGCAGACAAAAGGGAGGCCAGAATAGGTAAAAGGTAGAGAATAGGTAGGGTCATATGTATATGAGGATTGGATTAGCAATCAATAGATGGGGTGGGCCAGGATTTTTTTTTTCACTGTGATTGGGTGAGAGTGGGGGGTCCTAGACTACCATGGAGTGGGCAACTCTAGTATCAGAGGATCGGACTAGCAATCAGGGGATTGGGTGGACCATAGACTATGAGGGTGTGGGTATCTCTATTATCCATGGAGTGGACTGGCCATTGGGGGGTTAGGGGACCACCAGATTACCAGGGTGTGGGGAACTCTATTGCTCAATGATGGTGAGAGTGGGGCAACCACTCAGGGTTTACAATCAGCGGGATGAATGGGCAGTTGGATTGGATAGTGTAAGAACAATGTTGGGTAGGTATTAAATAGCACAGCGCGTATGGCTGTTTTACACCTCCAGGAACCTTTTGGAAATGCCAGTATGGTGATGTACGAGCACAGTCAGCATCACAGGCATCAGTCAGTGCCATTTGCTAAAGGGTTACTGCCTCGCTGGGTGTGCTTTTAAATATGCCACATTTAGGGAGCCCCCTGCTTCTGAGTGCTAAAAACTGTTAGAAAGGCAATAGCCCTGTTTGTGACTGTTAAGTGCCTTGCAACATCCTGGCCTACATTTCCTCTGGGGATGCCACTCAGCCTCCAATGATCTGACTGGGATGTTGGACTTGGAATGTGAAGCTGTGTACCATGACTCTCCCCAGCACTTATTTATTTATTTATTTATTTTTATTTATTTAGTTGCTTGACCAGGAGTAGCACACTAAGCTGAAAGCTTTTTTACAGGAGCGGCCTGGGAGCACAGGGAAGTTAAGTGACTTGCTCAGGGTCACACAGTATGCAAGTCGAAGCTGTGGGACTCAAACCCAGGTATGGTCTGCTGGATGTCACCAGATTTGCAGCTCAGAGCCTTAAACCACTGCGCTATACTGCCGCTTGGTGAAAGAATCTAACCGTCACTACACTGGTGGTTCAGCTCTGTCAGATGGACTCATTTTAATACCTACCAATGTGATGTCATTTGGTTGGTAATTACGCAAAGAGGCAAACAGTTGTGGTGGACAGTAGGAGGCAGTGTTGTCTAATTGCTCAAAGCACTGAACTCTGAAGTACAACAGCTAGGGCCAGCCTTAGGCAAGCTCAGTCCCAGCAGTTACTGGTGGGGCCCACTCACAGGGGCCCCTGCCTGACCCCATGAAAGGCATCAGATGCAGTCCTGGAGATTTCAATGCATTTTAATTTATACGCAGAGCGGTGCAGAACTTTCAAATTCGCTTTTGCTGGAATTCTACTGAATCTCATAAACTCTGTCTGATTCTGTGGAGTTCCATTAAAAGAGGAATTCCAAAAGCAAAATTCTTTTACAGAACTGCAGATTAGAGAAAACAGCCCTATGGAGGAGCAGCTGTGCTTCTGCCCTGCATGGTGGTGACCCAGGTTTGTGAATGGACACAGGCCGCTCAGTGGACCGGCAGGGTGAGAGAGGATTGAGCACCTGATGATGCTCTCCTCCCTCGGGAGGAGGGAGGATGATACCAGTTCCTATTGCAGAGACTGCCACCTGGTGGAGGTGGGGCCACAGCACAGTGGGAGTGCAGGCAAGCAAGGGGTGGACTGGAGCGCAAGGTGTTGCCGCACACATCCTGATGCTGTTTCCCAGGGGAGAATATTGGGGCAAGAAAAAGCCAGGCTGCTCCTTGCTGCATGCCTTACAGGCTGTCACACAACCAACATGGCTGGCCACCCCCCCCCAGTGGGTTCTGCACAGGGGGTGGATAACTGATAACTCCATGAGAAGGTCGATGACAGGGCTGGTGGGGTGCCGTCAGGCAGACCAGATGGGCAAAGACAGAAGACTGAAAAAAAACCCTCTGATTAATAATTGATGGTTTATATAAACCACAGAATACTATTCAGCACTTTATGTACCGCAGATTCAGATAAATGGCGGAATACTGTTCCTCAGTTTACATAATCCATGGAACTATACATAGGAATGCTTTGCAGAATTCCACAGAATTAAAAAAATAAATTCTAAACAGTGTTTTGGAAACAGAATTGCCATTCTGCCTGAACTGTGCCAGCAGAATGCCACATTCTGCACAGCTGGATTCGTCTTACTGTGCCCTGTTCTTATATCACACAAAGGACGTCTGCGTGTGGGCAGGAACTTTCCAGATCTCGTCATACTGCAAGACGTTTTATGTAGTACAGCTCAGCCATTCACAAACAGAAGGTCAAAATGGATGGGGGCCCCTCCATGACTAATCTTTTGGCCCTCTCCCCGCAACATTATGCCAACCACAGAGGAGATCACAGGTTGAAACCCCACCACAGACACTTTTGTACTGTGTAACCTTGAGCAAGTTATGTTACCTCCCTGTGCTTTAGTCCTTCCTACCTGCAAAACTGGGTAAAAGTACACCCCACCCCTCCCTTATGCCCTCCCCCACTGAAAACAAGAGGCTGCATCTCACAGTTGGACTATCCCAGATATGTGAAACCTGCCTTGCTGACGTAGAAACATACATTCTGTCGGCAGATAAAGACCACTTGGCCCACCCAGTCTGCCCATTTTTTCCCTGCCTATACTGTCACCACAGACCCTACCTCATCTCCAATTACGTCTCCCCCCCCCCACTTACTAGTGTTGTCACCCCCCACCTCCACTGGAAAACTGTTACAGTTGTCTACTACTCTTTCAGTGAAGAAGTAATTCCTCACGTCCTTCCTAAATTTCTCCACTGCCAGCTTCACTGCATAGCCACTGGTTCCTGTGCGGCTTCTCTTCTGAAAAATACTCCTTTCTTGCACCTTATTTACCCCTGTGAGGTATTTGTTGGTTTCTATCATGTCCCTTCTCTCCCTCCTCTCTTGCAGGGTGTACATATTGAGATCTCTCAGTCAGCGTAGCCAATACCCAGAGGGCCTGGGTGCATGGCGATGTTACAGGGCTTATCCCCAGTTTTGAATAAACATCAAAATTATGATTTGGGCCCCTCAAACCTCGTGGGCCTGGGTGCCACTGCATCCCTTGCACCCTTGTAGCTACGCCGCATCACAGGACTTATGATGCAGCCCCTGCACCATTTTAGTTGCCTTGTAGAAGTCGATTTGTTTCTTTTCAATGCTATCTTGAAATCATAGAGTATGTACTGGGGCCTCCTGTTTATAGAGGCATTCGAAACGTCATTTCCAATATGGCACCCAGACAAGTGAAATAAACCTTCCTCCTGCGGTGCAACACACATAAACAGTGGGCTTTAATAGTCCTGCTTATCCTATTATGCTTGATAGGTTATCATGTAATCCGTTTTGTTGTGGCAGTCACATTTTATTGAAACCCTTCTCTTCTACTAAGCTTCGTCGGCTCCTGGCTTTGGGAATAAAATGCCTCTTTGATGTCTATTAGAATTTTGTTCAGCAGATTTCGTCCTGTCAATTGTGGTTAAGTTCATTTTCTTCAGCCGTTGCGGCGCCAAGTTTCGCTCGCGTTCTCTCTTTCTGTCTCTCCCAACAGCAAAATCTATTTTAGCGTACAGTTTCAGGCTGTTGTTTAATGTTACCAGTTTTATGTTAGGTTTGGAATCTGTGATGGTGGTGGTAGTGGTGGTGTGGGGGGGCTGGAATCTGCTTAAGTCCTGTGACTGGGAGACATTTTAATTTACTGTCCTTTTGGATGGGCAGAGGGTAAGAAGGAATTAATTGACCTGCATTGAATTGGTCACCTGAGAGAATCAGTGATCACCAGTGCTGTTGATTAATTAATTACAGGTCTCATTTTCAAAGTCCCCCTTAAAGAGCTACTGACCTCTCTGAGAAAATATTTATTTCCGTATTTATGTTTTTTGACTCAGTAAATACGCTGGACAATTAAAGGCTATTTTCAGGTAAGACTGGGGAAGGGGGTTACAGAGGTAAAAACAGTAGCAATGAAAGAAAGGGAGCAAATTATAATACATCTGAAATACAAAAGTAATAGGCAACAGCAAATTAAATTCTCCAAACTGTAATATACAGAAGGTGAAATCAGTAGATACATTAAGTATATAAACAGCCATATCAGTGAGGAACAGAGTAGGTGGGGTCTGAACTTGACAAACATTACAAAGAATCAGGCAAGAGGATAGCACTCATGTTCCCATGCTAGTCACCCAAGCTCAGAAGCGAGCTCGGGAAGCTGTCTGGGTGGTCCAAAGGCTGGGGAGGCACTGCTGCTAAGCGGCGCTCCTAGTCCAGAGAGGGAGGACATCTGATTTGCCCCTCTGGTGACTGCTGCAGTGGGCCTAGGTACCGCAAGGAGCCAGAGCATGATGTGGCCTGCAAAGGCAATGCCAGACGTCAGGGTAGGTGGGCAGGGCAGAAAAATGGGTGAGAAAAGACTTGACGTGAGGCAGGCTTTGCAAAGCCCTGCCTGCTTGCCCTCCACTGGCACCCTCACTGAGTGCCTGCCAAATCTGGATTGTTCTCTGGTGGGGGGATTTGGCATGTAAGCTCGAGGAGATGGGGGCCAGTGGGAGGGCAGCAGGAACAGGGCTGCATAGCCACCTACCCACACAAGGGGGTAGAAAAATGTCTGTGAAAAAAAAAAACAACAACACAGAGGCAATGAAGTACAGTCACAAGCGGAGGACATCTGGAGATACTTCCATAGTGCATTTTTTAAAATACAGTGTGAGGGAAAGCTGTGGATGGACAAGGGATTGGTATTCCAGAGCCTTGGCGCAAATTTAGAAAAGGCCTGATCACCAGTCCTAGTGTTACCGTCAGAGACAATAAGGACTTATCATTAGATCTAAGGGAGTAGTCCGAGTGGTAATAGTGTGGTAGGACAGATACAGAAGCACGATGGCAAGTCGAACAAACATTAACGAGTAAGTCTGAAAAACTTTTCCATAAAACATCCAAGAGCAAACAAACACTCAGCAGGTGTGGTGGGGATAACTACCCTTCATTGTTTACAGGTCACAATGGAGTGTTAGACAGTTTGAAGATAGATAAGAAAAAGCAATGTTTAAAAGGGCCTTCTTAGTTGAGCGGTGGCCTTGATTTGTGCAAAACGGGACATTAAGAATATTGAAAACAGTGATTTAAAAACAAGCCTCATTGAAGTCAATGGAATGCCCCCACGCTCTCCCCACTATCGCATCACATAATGTGAGAGCACGGGAACGTGTCTCTAAATAGGTAAGTAGAAGGGATTGGGCTCTCAGCTCCACGTAGCTAAAATATGATCCCTTCCACCCCTAAAGCCAGCTTATGAAAACATGTTGTTAATGCAGCCTGCAATTCGGACGGGCCTAAGGAAATTTCTGGGGTGCCAAGGTGAGCACCGGAAAAATGTGCTCTTTAATTCTTTCCTTTTTTGTATTTGCTTTTTCCCGGGTCCCCTTGAAAATGGAACATCCTTGCCCTTGGGGTCTTACCCGGTTAACAAAATCTAGCGTAAAAATAAAACAAACATTCACATTAGGACCCCAGTAGGGGTAGATATATCACGTAGCAGGAGTAACAAGAATCAGTAGTCTGGGCCTAGAATGCTGACCCCTCCACTTAATGTGTAAGCAGTGAATTACATGGCGAATGTGTTCCTACCCCCATGCTTATACGTTATTATTAGGGTTAGATTTAAAAAGTAGCCCAACAGCTGGAGCAGATGAATGCTATTATTAAACGAAGCCATTTTTTTATATTTTTGAGGTATATTTTTATAGCTGAGATTCTAGTGGTTCTATTCTACATAAGGGGCTTCCGTCTGATAAACCTTTTGGAATGCTGTCTGCTAACCGGCATGCCCCCTTTCCAGCCATTGTTTTATACTGATTTAAAAAAAAAAAAACTGTTTGTTCAGGGAGCCTGCCAGTTTGGTGAGTTTGATAAGTGCAACAGCTCGTGCTGGTTACTGAGGTGCATATACAGCATATGTGCATGAAAGGTGATACAGTATTGTAACACTGCGGTTATACTGGGCCTCATGGGGGCGGTCCTCAGTTCCGTTTTTATTCCTAACTGTGAAGGCTTCCAGGGAAAATAAGGGTCATGAGAGGCACCAAAAACAACCACACTGGGCACAAAGAAGTTCAGTGTCCATACATAACATATAGAATAATACATGGGGTAGTGTGTATAATGAGAATTTTATACACACTGAGGTGTTGGATGCTACATAAACCCCAACAGTGAATCTCAGAGGGTTTATACAAGCATCTAACACCAAGGGTGTGTGTAAAATTCAAGGTTTACTCACTGTCCCATGTCTTGTTTTATATGATTGCTGCAGAGTGTTTTTTTGCCACAGCGATTATATAAATACAAATTGATCTCCGTGCCGGTAGCATTGGTCAGGCAGAAGCAGGAGGCATTATGCACTTGCATGGAGCAAAGGAAACCTGGTACATGTTCACCATTATAACCAGCTGGTTATAACAGTTAATTATAACTGGGTTTCCCTGTGGAAGAAACCGCTCCCCAGTTATTAAATTAGAGCTAAGCAGTAGAGTTTTAATTACTTCTTCTCCAAGACACTGGGCTGTACCTCTGGTGCCGGCAGCTTCCCAAGGGAGGCTGCAGTGGCATTTCAATAACGTGTTTGTATGTTTTCTGTTGTTCTTCTCTTCATACTAAATCATTTCACACATTTAATAGTAAATGGAGTCTACCCTGAAGAAAGGGGGGTTACTAGCAGAGTACCGCAGGGTTCAGTATTGGGACCGGTCCTCTTTAATGTCTTTATAGGTGACATTGTGGAGGGACTGGAAGGAAAAGTATGTCTCTTTGCAGATGACACAAAGATCTGCAACAGGGTCGATGCAGAAGGTGGAGTGGAAAGGATGAGAAGGGACTTGGCTAGGTTGGAGGAATGGTCAAATGTGTGGCAGCTTAGATTTAACACAAAGAAGTGCAAAGTAATGCACCTGGGAAACAAAAATCCAGGGGAAGAGTACACAATGGGGGTGAGGTGCTAACAACAACAAAAATAGAAAGGGACCTGGGGTAGTCTTATCAGATGGCCCAAATGTGGGCAAGCAATGTGAGAAGGCAGTAAGGAGGGCTGGGGGGATACTGGGATGCATAAAAAGAGGCATCACCAGTAGAAAACAGGAAGTTATTATCCCTCTGTACATACAGTTGGTGAGACTCCATCTGGAGTACTGCGTGCAGTTCTGGAGACCCCATCTCCACAAGGACACAGACAGGATGGAGGCTGTCCAAAGGAGGGCAAAGAAAATGGTTCAGGGTCTGCACCAGAAGACGTACGAAGACAGATTAAAGGAGCTTAACATGTATACCCTCAAGGGGGAGACATGATAGAAACTTTCAAGTACCTCAAGGGAATCAACAAAGTCCAAGAGGGTAGCATCTTTCAGAAACAGAGATGTGCAAGAACAAGGGGGCACAATTTGAAGATAGAGGGGGGAAGGCTCAGAGGTAATGTGAGGAAGTATTTTTTCACAGAGAGGGTTGTGGATATATGGAACAGCCTTCCTGAGGAGGTAGTGGAGTCAAAAACAGTGTGGGAATTCAAGAATGCATGGGACAGACATAAGGCAATTCTAGTGGGGGGGGTAGGAGGAAGTAGGCTGTTGGTTAACTAGGATCTGGAGCTTATCCATTAGGTAGGGAAATGGGCAGACTAGGTGGGTCAAGCGGTCCTTATCTGCTGTCAAATTCTATGTTTCTGTTTTGTTTTTGGTCTGATCCTTTCTAGTACCATACTCTCATCCCATGCAGTTTTGGGAAATTTCAACTAGGGCTCCCTGTGCAACAAGCATTTTCCCTATCAGTGGAGCCTTGCACATATAAGGGACCCTCGCTAGATTACTGGGACACCAATTACCCTGGGAGGTTTCTCCTTACTTTCTCTCCGCTCAGTTGAAATGTCCACATAGGGCACCTCCTCCTTCCACCTTGGATCAGTAAGGCTTCCCAGCCTCCAAACACATTCTGTGCAGGTCAGCTTTGGGGTAACCAAGAAAGGGAGTCCTCAACAGAGGATTCACAGTTAACCATCTTAATCCAGCCCACAACACATTTAAAGAAGCAGAGCATGTTAGGCTGAAAAGTTTCACTGCTAACATGCACTACTTTTTTTAACAAGGGTGCAACATCTCCATGAGAGGCAAAAATTCTTCTAAAGCAGCAACAGAGGTGGTACTGCAATTCCACCAATATTGTCCCATTTTTGTTCATGGACTGGATGGGACTGGTTTTCTTTGAGCGCACCCCAGCTGGGAAATGATATGCAATGGCCTCAGCCACTTCAGAAATGGCAGGGTGTCATCTCTGCCTGAGATAATCAGTTTCAGGGCTGCTGAGGAGAAGACACTGATCCTACTCTCTCCTCACTTGGACTGACTGGAAACTGACCAGAACCCCTCTAAAGTCTTTCAGCCTAGCACTGCCCTCCTGGCTCCAGTGCCCGTATTACATGACATAGGTTCCAGGGAGGACTTGCTTGCGCATTAACCTGGTACTGCCTGTGCAGTGTTTAGGTCAAGTTTCTGCAAACCCCAGGGGAAGCCAGAGTGACATAGAGAATAATACATGGATAGATGTGTGTAACCAGAATTTGTTACACATACTGAGGTTTTGGATGCTACATAAATCCTGAGAGCAAAGTTCATGCAGTGGTTATGTATAAAATTAGGTGTTTCATCTGTCAATGATTTTTTTTTGGAGAAGGCTGTGCCTGTGGTTCAATGGACAAGCAGCCAGCCACTCCCCCTTCCTGTGCCATGTAAGCAGTTCCTCTGAGCCTCTTTCTCAAGCACTTTTTCTTTGCAGCCAGAGGCTCTGTTGGTCTGTCCTTTGCAGCCTACTGGGACTTGCCCCCCCCCCCGCTGTGTTTTGCTGCTGTCTTCACTGCACTGCCTAGCCAATGTGCTGCTTTCATAGTGTTGCCTCCCTATAGTCTAAGTTCATTTGAATTGCTACCCCTATAACTAATAATTACTCAATACTGATGTTGCTCTATTACATTGGCACACTGCTATTATACTCTGAAGGTCACCTGAGCTACTGCTGATGCTGTAAACTAGTTTTAATATCTGCAAGTGGGTCACAGTGCCTTCCCATTGCTTCTTGTTTTTACTATGGCAGGGGACTGGAGGTGTTGTTGAGGAGTCATGGCCCCCTGTGGCATACTAATGAGAGGGCTTTAAGCCCGAGGTTAGATGGGCGGAGCAACAATGTCACTCCCCCATCAAGCTTAAAAAGTCACAACATCCTGGGTTTTGCCAGGATTCTTTTTCATTGCACCTGGAGGCTCTGTGGGCTGCTCCTTCTTCCTCTCGCATTTGTTCTGCCTACCATTTCCTCCCAGCTTGTGCTTGCCTCCCTTCTCTCTCTTTTCCCATGGGTGCTGCTGTTTCATTCTGTTGGCCTTCTGCCTCGGCACTTTCAGATGCTCCTCTCCCTCTGCTGGTTTACTCCCCCCCCCCCCAATCACCTGCAGCACTTGCCACCAATGCCTGCAAATCTCCCCAGCTCTGTTCCTCTTATGTTCCCCTTTCATTCGGGCTTGACCAGCCCTCCTCATTTCAGGGCTTCTCTACCTTCCCTCACTTTCCCTGCCTGGGGCTGGTGTTAGTCCATCCCATTGCCGTGCTGCACCCATTTTTGCCTCTGTACAGTTCTCTTACCTCTTTCCTTGGCCGCTCCTTGCAGCCACCTCTCCTGGCATCCTATCCCTGCTTCACTGGCTCCTTTTGGACCGCGTTCCTTCTCCTCTGTCAGCTGTAGCTTCGGCTTTGTCTTGGCGCTTCACTTCTGCCTGCCCCTGCACCATAGGGCTCCCAGCTGCTCCAGACTAAGCTCCTCGACCTGCTGTTGTAGCAGGGGAGGATGCTGGTAACCCAGGTAGTGTGGCTCCCTGCCACAGTATGGCTCACTGTGAATTATGGATGGAGAACGTGTCTCTCTCTGGTTCTTGTTGGTCACAGTTCGTATGTCTGTCTCCGGTTTACTCATATTTACTGAGTCTGCTATCAAAGTTTAGATGGGACTCAATTTTCTCCTCATCTGTGCATTTTTTATTCTCCTCAGTTTTTCTGTACTATCTCGGTCTTAGCTCGCATACATCTCAACCAGTATTTCCTAAGGAGAATTCCTACTCTGTCTCAGGCAAGTTCTCCTCCTGACCTGGTGGTGGCACCGTAAGTCATTTCTGATCAGCTTTAGCCAATTCCTGCCTTCACTTGCTTGAGCCTTCACTTCAGTCCTGCATTCCTGTCGTTAGGTCCTACCCCTTTCGGAGCCTTCCTCCTTCAAGGAGTCTACTTACTCCATGTCGTCTATCATCGATCCCTTCATCGGAGATCCTCCAACTCAGTAGCCCCCTCAGCTCCATGTTATCTAGCCTCAAACTGCTCATCTAATTTAGTCCCTCTATCGGGATGCCTTGGAGTGGTTTGCTGCCAAGTCTGTGCTATTCCCTTGCTCTGTCTGGCCTGCTATTGATAATTCCTTGGGCATACCTATCATGGATCATGTACCATCCAATCTGACTCGCCCCCATGCAGTTCTCATCCTGTACCAGTTGGATCCTATGCTACTCTGTTGGCCTCCCTACTGTCCTTTGTCCTTTCATACCTCTCTTTCCAGTATCTGCCTTCATGGTGTCAATCCCTGATCGTACCTCATCCGTTCCTGTTACCTTCCTCAGCCTAGTGCTTCTTCTTGTCCTGACCATCGTGGATTCTTTCCACGCATGGTTTCCCTCCTCATTGTCCATCATCTGATTTGACTCCCCTTGATCTCCGTCCTGAGCTTACCCTCTGGTTCGCATACCCTCTGGTTCCTGACACGCCTTCTTGGCCTCAGTGTCTGCCTCCTTTCGAGGAGCATCATTGTTCGTATCGCTCCACAGAGCATGATACCTTTGTTCAAGTTCTTTTCATGTTCATCCCCGTCTCCTCTTCTTCCAATTCTGTACCGGCTCTTCAGGATTCGCTCCACTCGTGGTCTGCTCTTGATATTTCATTTTGGGTGTACCTAGTATAACTCCTCTGCCACCTATCCACCGTGGCCATCCTGCCGCATGTATCGAGTTCATAATTCCAGTTATATCGAAGTCATAAATCCACTCATCATTCACTCAGCATTACCTCAAGGTTTATCTATTTACATCGCTTACTGTAACATTCCTATCATTGCATTCCATACTACCTTATCGACTATAACCTCAGCGTCTAATCATTCACATCGCATAATCAAGCATGCCTCTTCAACCTCAGTATCTGCTCACTCGCATCACTTAATCAAGCCAGTCTGCATTATCATCTGTCTCCTTATCAGCACATCTGGAATCTTCTAGTGAGCACATCTGGATACCCCTTGCTCCTCTGACTTATACATGTATTTACTCTCTCCCATTCTTGCTCCTCTGATCTACTATCTCTCATTGACTACTCGCGCATACCCTCCTTGGGTCCCTGCTACCTCATGTTCCTTATTTAATCTGTGATTCTCTGGGGGTTTTTCCCTTTCTCTTTGTCATCCTCCCTACTGATATCCCTCACCTGTGAACCATTCTCTTTACCGACATATGTCCTCAAATCAAACGTCATCAGCCTGGAGGGAAGGCGACCTAGGCCTTGGATCCCCAGAGTTTCCCTCCTCAAAGGGGCCTTTTCCTCTCCTCCGTGCTAGTGGTCATAATATTAGTTAGAGGTAGTGCTTTCTTCACATTAGTTAGTTAGTTAGTTCGTTAGTTATGTTCCACTGCTGGGTGGAGGTAGATGGTGGCCCCGGCTTTCCCCTCTCTCCTCAGGAAGCTAGCCCTTCTCTTCACAGAATTCATTTATCATCCTCGCCTCTTCGAAGCTTGACATCTTTAGGTATTCTTTTTGGGCTTCTTCCTAACCTACCTTTAGCCGACACATTCATTCCAAGCACCTGTAGGGGGGGAACCCTCCTCTAGGGTTCCTTGCGCCGTACCCCTACAGGGTGGTATATCCAACGGATAGAGAGGCGGAAAGCCACAAAGCAAATCAAGTTACACAAGCATCATCTCATATTATCTCATTCGGTTGCATAAGCACATCGAATGGGAGGGCTTTAAGCCTGAGGTTTGATGGGCGGAGCAACAACGTCACTCCCTCATCAAGCTTAAAAGGTCACAACATCCTGGGCTTTACGAGGATTCTTTTTCGTCGCCCATCATCCACCCCTCCTCCTCCAGTGGCTCATCGCTGTTCCCCGTGGGCTTCTTCCTAACCTACCTTTAGCCAACGTATTCATTCCTGGCACCTGTAGGGGGAACCCTCCTCTAGGGTTCCTTGCATCATACCCCTACAGGGTGGTATATTCCATGGATAGAGAGGTGGAAAGCCACAAAGCAAATCAAGTTACACAAGCATCATCTCATATTATCTCATTCAGTTGCATAATCACATTGAACTCATGCTCAAATCCTGCTTTCACTGCTAAAATCCTCTGAGTATTTTCTCACCTTTCATTGGCTTCCTTGATTGCCTGGCTGGCTGCCCAGCTATTCATATTTGCTGCTCCTCGATCTCTGTACAGGTCCGACCATTTGCTTACTCTGCTTACTGACCTACATGCAGATCCATTCATTGCTTACACAATTCATTGCCCAACTCTCACTACTACCATGTCTGACCTACATGAGGGTCCCACCACTCAATGCTTCATTCAGCTCCTCCTCACTTGTTTTCTGGGGCATGCCAGCCATAACCATTCCATGGTGCAGGGCCTCCCTGCAGCTGACAGTCTCGCTCTGCACCTATGAAGTCCACATCCTGAGCATGCCTGACGTGGGGCAGAGTCCTTCTCACCTGGCCCATAGCTGGGAATGTCCTCACTCTGGGCCTGGCTTTAGCCATTTGAGACTCGATGGAAGCTCCTCATGTAGAATTTAAGACTAGCTGTGAAGGGTGGTTACAGCAATCTCCTTTGGCTTCAGCATTCTATAGAAGGTACCGTCACTGTGTTCTCCCTACGACTGCCTCTGGTTCACCTGGTTTGTTTTTAGGGCGGGTAGGCCAGGTGAGTGTCTCAGCAGTCATTGCTCTCCTTCTCTCACCTTGGTTGCCCCTGATGTTGCAGAGCACTTTTGCAACCTTCCACAGTGTTCCCATTAGAGGGATCAAGTTAGAACTTTCCTCCAAATTGGAATATTTTGTACCCCCCTTTCATTGGGTTTCTAAATTGCAGCAATTGTCAATGGACAAGCAGCCAGCCTCTCCCCCTTCCTGTGTTACATAAGCAGTTCCTCTGAGCCTCTCTCTGAAGCACTTTTACTTTGCCCCACCATCCTTCCCCCCTCCTCCTCCTCCAGTGGCATTCCCTCTGTCCTCGGGATGCTTCCCAAGTTACCTTTAGCAAAGGGAATTGTCCCACAGCACCTCTAGGGATGGAACCATCTTCAAGGGTTCCTTGCTTTTGGTACCCCTACAGGGTAGTAATTCCTCTGGACTAGAGAGCGCAAACAGACAAACCATGTAACATAGTTGCACAAGCATTATATCATACTGGCTGCGTAGGCCATTGAATTTATAATTATTGTCCAGCACTTTTAAATAAGGGCAGGGTTTAGGGAGATGTAAAGACAGTTCAGTAATCTAAACTCACTGTAACACTCATAGTTCATTCAGCTATGTAAACTTTAACTTGTTCATTTTTAAACTGTAAAAATACAGCTGCTTTTCAGTGAGGGACGTTAAGTGTCTGAAACAAGAGGCAGTTGTGCTACTGGGCGTGCAGCTTCACCAGTACGAGCTTAATTGGCAGCTTGTGGTTACAAATGACCAGTTGTAATCAAAAATTAAAACATGGTCATTTCGCTATTAAAAATGCTTGCTAGTAATCATGAACAGATTAATATATAGGTAACCATGTATTATGAGGCTATTAATGCATTGAGAGGTTCTGGTAACATGATTACCATGTGAGTGCTGCTCGAGTGGTTACGTCTTGGTACCAGGACCTCACAATGCAATTATTACTAGGTAGAGAAGGTTCACACTATGCTATTTTTTGCAATATTCTGTTTTGTGAAGATTTAAAAAAAGAAGAAAAGCTCACTCACTGTAGAAGCTTCATTGACAAATAGGAACTGTAGTCAGTTATTTGTAACTAATTCATGTATAGTGGAAGCAGCAAGTGCTGTCGTACTATGTTTATTTAAAGAAAAGCTGTCATTATGTGGAGGCCTTTAAGAGACGTTTGAAGACTTTTTTATGGAAAACTGCGTTTTTAGAATATTGATTGAAAAAATTGTTTTGACAAAGTTGTATTTTTTAATGATTTGTATTTTTAATCTGTATTGATGTACGGCGCCTTGGCAATTGAAAGGCGCCTTAAAAATAAAATTATTATTATTATTACCCGCTCCTGCCCCAGCAAAGCTTACCCTCTGGTTAAGCTTTTACTGTATGATGCAACATTTTTCTCATGCCGCAACATACATTATTTTAACTTGTGAAAATCCACAACCCTGAAGTATGGCGGATGTAGGGGGGGCCCCATTATCTGTAAAGCTGCAGCAACACACCGCTCGCTTCAGCACATTTTGTATTGAAGCGAGCAGTGCATCACTGCTCCTTTACAGATAATGGAGCACCCCCCCTGCATCCGCCATACTTCCGTGTTGCGGGCTTTTACAAGTTAAAATAATGTATGATGCAGCGCATGAAAAACATTGCAACATACATTAAAAGCTTAACTGGAGAGTAAGCTTTGCTGGGGTGGGAGTGGGTAATAATGATGGCTTTCCTTTAAAACAAAAATCGCATTGCACTGCCTTTTGTATGCAGTTGTGCAAAAAAAGAACTAGGGATTCTTTCTGAACTTCACAGATGTAGATGACTGCTGGGTAAAGCAGAAACGTGAGGGTAGTCAGAAGAGTAGGCTGCAGTCTTTTGATCATGAAGACTTACTATAAGTACGAAAAATGTAAAGAATGTTGAATCCCATAACACTGTCAACGTGACATTGCATCAACAGCACTATCAGACTGTGACATCACAATATGGCATTATGGGATTTCTTTGGTACAGTTTCCCTATTCAGAAAAACTACTACCCACATATTACAATATAATAAAGCAAATGGTATTGTCTGGCTTGCTGTGCTTTTACCTCACTGCTGCAAAAAATGGCAGTCTGCTGCAAATGTCAGCTATAGGAATAATATTTATCATCCGTCGGAACACCAAGGGGGAGGTGGGTTGGATGTCTCAGTTTGCAAATTGCCTCAGCTGCAAACAAAAAGGGGCTGACGGAAAATTAGCCCATAAGCCCCTTTGATAATTCATTCACAAGTCCACAGCTTAGCTGACTGAAGAGACATGACTGGAATTTTGTCTGGTTGGGAATTAAAAATGAATTATACTGGAGTTTAAACATTAATTGGTAATCACTTAACTAATTATTATGTGCCTACCTAACCTGAATCCTTGAAATTAATTTTCAAAATTCCTTAAATGTAAGAGGCTGGATTTTTCAAAGCGCGTGGACACAGCTGCAAATATACGCTCTACTTGTGTCTGTATCCACACTAGTGTCCAAAGGTCGAGTGTTTGGTTTTCAAATTTTCTGTCGACCTGTGTTTTAACTGATTGCTAAGAGTGATGTATTGTTTCCTGCACCGTTTTTTAATCTTGTATTCATCTTTTGTGTATCTATTTTTCAGCTGTAGTCTATTATTTTACCTTCCCTCCCCAGAGGAGGAAAGTGTCATCTGAGACACTTGATCTTCCTCTCCCACCCTCGCTGGACCGCAATACTCTAGGGTCTTTCTTGAACCTGGGTCACTAGTGCCATGAGTGGTGGCTTTGCCACTTGATTGACCAGTCAGCTGGTGTCATTTTTATGATGCAGATTTGTACAGAAACATGACAGATGTATACCACCAAAAATACCTCCAACAGCTTAATCTGGTTCAAGGTCAGTTGGCATTCATCTGTATCCCCCTCCCCCGGGTCGTGCCTGAAAATAGGCAGGATTTGTCTAGTGCACTTACCCGGTCAACAAAAGCTAAATAAATAAATAAATAAAAACATGTTAAACTATATAAAAGATGGTGCAGTATGTACAGACAGACGCAGATGCAAGTCGGCTGTTTTTTTTATTTGTTTGTGCTCCTCCGGTACAGGCAGATTTATATGGATCTGACCCTCCCCACCTCATCACTGGACATCCCAGGGACTTAGCCTGGCCCCCACTGTTCCTCTACAGCTTCCAGTTTGATGAGGGATGGCCCTGTCACTGGTGGGGGATATGCGAGGGTTCAGACCTCTCATTGTTGCTCTGTCTGGAATTTTCATTCCTGATTTTCTCCCCTCAGTTGCCCACTTTAGGGTGGTATGCAAGCTCACATGGAAGCATAACATGTGTCACCATTGGCATCCCCCCACCTAGTAAGTCTCTCCAAGCACACTGCCACCTGTGGTCACCCAGGTAGCAGTATTGTTTTCATGTGTAGTTTATGCTTCTCCAGCCAGGGCAGGCTTGGGTTCCCTTCAGCCCTGCCCATTGACCTCCACCGTCCATCACCTCCCCAGGTATTGCCGTGTTGGTGAGGTGGGTGGGGGATTGGCTGGCAGGGCATTATGAATGCCTACCCTGCCACCATTTTCCATCAGTTGTTTTCTCCCAGTTCTTCTTGCTGGGGCCACAGATCAGTATGCATGTGTGGAGGCACCAACATGCTGCAGGATCCTGCAGCAACACCCACTTCTGCCACTACTGACTCGCAAAACTACCAGGCCTCCACTTGGTGGCAGTCATTGGTCAGAGTCAGCAGACCTCCCTCCCTCCCTGAAAGAGGAGAGCAGTCCCTCGGATGCTCAATCCTCTCCCCCCGTCCCACCTTCATCGACCCATCTTTGTTTCTGAACATGAGTCACCAGCATGGAGCAAAGTGTGGCATCCAGTGCCTCAACCTTCAGCGACACCAGGCCGGCTCCCAGGTGGCAGTACTGCACCCGGAGCATAACCGCCCTCCCTCACTCCCCAGAGGATGAGGAGAGTGTCCTCTGGGATGCTTAATCCTCCTCCTCCACCTCTTTCTGACCAGCCCCAGTGACCCAGGCTCATTCCTAAACCTGGGTCACCGGCGTCGTGAGCAATAGTGCTGTCACTGCACTGACAGGGCAAGTCTGCTTTTGAAGGTAGAGGCATATGGATCTTGGATGGTCTGGTTACAAATCCTGCCTTTACCATTGGATTCCAGCCTCTGTTGTCTTCTGCAGTAAATTGTTTCCTGTAATACTGGGGAGACTATAGATTTTTTTATATTTACTGTACTTTCCCCGATGTGCTCCTGACTGGCCCACACTGGTGTGCTGCTCTGCTCAGCGCTGTCATCCACCATCTCTAGGACTTACTTTTCATTCCCTTGTTCCCCCATAGATAATCTCCCATGGGAAGGGCTGCCAGGGTTGTCACGACTATGCCTCCCTTGCAAAGTTGAGTTTCAGTCACAGAACAAGAGCCCAGTCAGTGGTGTGGGGCCTGTGGCAGACAGCATACTGTGCAGTTAGGTTTTTTCCCCACTTTTCTGTCCCCAATCCGTGAACATCATGAAGGTGCTTGTGTGATGCACAGAGTGTGTAGTCTGCATCAAGATGACTACATTCCCCTCCATCAGTTACTGGCTCCAGCTTGCACCACCACCTGTGGTCACCCAGATAGCAGTACTGTGGTGGAGACCAGGAGCCCTCCCCCTCCCAGAGGAGGCAAGCATCCACTGGGATGCTCAACCATCATCTTCTGATCAGCCCTCCAATGACCCAGGCTCGTTCCCGAACCCAAGTCACCAGCACCACGAGCGGCAGTGCTGCTTCAGTGCAGACAGGCTGGCAAAATGGATCTTCAGTATAGTGTTCTTCAGATACTATCTGATGGAATCTGATACTGTTGAATACCCTTGATTTTCTGGGATACTGGATGGTACTGGATACTGTTGGTATCTGGCTGTTGACTCCTGTCACCTAGAGATCAAATCAAATACCAACTATCTAGTATGACTATCTGGAACCCAAGTCATCAGAGGCAGACATTTGACATCAGATTCCACCATCTGACCTCGGATCCCAGTGTCCGACCTTGGATCTGAGGTCAACATCCAACCTTGGATTCTGTTATCTGACTTGGATCTGAAATCCAAATGGGGTTGGATAGGATCTCGGATCTGGAGTTGGGTAGACGGACTATGTTGGGCAGGATCTTGGATCCAGAGTTGGGTAGATGGACTATGTTGGACAGGATCTCAGATCCAGAGTTGGGTAGATGAACTCTGTTGGACAGGATCTTGGATCCGGAGTTGGGTAGATGGACTATGTTGGACAGGATCTTGGATCCGGAGTTGGGTAGATGGACTATGTTGGACAGGATCTTGGATCCGGAGTTGGGTAGATGAACTATGTTGGACAGGATCTTGGATCCGGAGTTGGGTAGATGGACTATGTTGGACAGGATCTTGGATCCAGAGTTGGGTAGATGGACTATATTGGACAGGATCTTGGATCCGGAGTTGGGTAGATGAACTCTGTTGGACAGGATCTTGGATCCGGAGTTGGGTAGATGAACTACCCAATGGATCCCATTAAGATAGTCAAAAAGCACAATCTGAGCATCGTAGTTTTCTGTAATTACCTGAGCTTCTGATGTGCATCAAGTAAGAAACAAGACATGACGGAGGGTAATTATGTTTATTTTTTTCTTTGGTACCCAGGTAAGGTTCACTAGACACAAATGCCCTGTTTTCTGGGGTGACCTGGGAGCACTGGGGAGGTTAAGTGACTTGCTTAGAATCGCACAGTATGTAAGTGGAGGTTGTGGGGATCAAACCCAGGTCTGCTGGATGTACCAAGTTCCAAGTGTCTTCACAGCTGGTCACTCCAACCACTAGGCTACACTGCCAACCTCTTTGTGGAGGGGGTTGTGGTATAACAGATGGACCAGACACCAAACTTCAGGTTCAACACACAATTTCTATGTGGCGTTTATTCAAAATACAAAAAATAAACTGCTGCAATGCCATATTCCTTCAGTACATCAGTTTGCAGCAACAGACTATGAATGTCCTTTCTCTGTACTTGGCCAGCACCTACTGACACTGATCTCTGATCCTATTCACGAGTTGAGATGTAGCCACCACCCCTATGCAAGCCCCATTTGTTTGAGTAGTGGGGGCCCAAAAAGAAAAAGAAAAAAAAAAAAAAAAAAATCTATAGACAAAGAATCTCAATGCAGAATCACTGAAATAAGGTCTATCCCAAAGGGCATTGGCAACAAATCAAGTTTCAAAGAAATACAACATCATACATACTTCCATAATGCAATGCATCATGTGATATATGCAAATCATCGTGAAATTTCTTACTTAAGTTTACAACAATATACATGCATTTTAAATAACACAGTTAGCTTAGTTTCTATAATAGTCACCTAGTACTTTTTACCATTATCAAAAACATCTAGTGCCATGGTATTTTCAACATTACAGGTTTCATAAAGATAAGGTATATTATGACATAGTGCTATTACATACTAAATCCAACAGCGATTAACACAACCTGTTTTACATACATCTGGAGGTCACCACAGTATGCTCCTTGTACGAGGACCTGAGAGGGAAAAGGAAAATTTAGAGAGGACACTGTAGCATAGTCAAGAGAGGGAGAAGGGGGTGCCCACAGGTGGCCAACCTTATGGATTAGAAATAGTAAAGGATAGATTAGGCTTAGAAATAGAAGAACTGTTGCAACAGATTTTAGAAAAGGTCAGTCTTCAAGAGTGGCAGGAGCTCCCGTTTACACTCTTGAATATAGGTACCAGTAATCACATGCCTTGGGTGTGTTCTTAGGCATGAGCCACAGCCAAGTGCTTTTAAACACAGCAGAGCAATGTGATTATTGGCCATAATTGTAACTATACCGTCACAAAGCATCTCATTAGGCTTCTGAAATGGCTTTCAAAGCAAAAAAAAAAAAAAAATTGGAAATTGCATCTGTGTAATTATAGCCAATGGTTATATGACTTGTTTAAGACAATCAGGTGAGTGTATTTATCCCTGCCATTTTATGAGTTTTAATAAAAGAAATGTAAAAATAAAACTCACTATTTTTTTCCAGTTGCAGTGGCTCCTCGGATACTGGGTATTACCAATCTCTTAAGCATACTCAGCACAAACTCTTAGGGATATCAAATGTGCCGTCAAGCCTGATGAAGTGGGCGTGTAGTGTTTTGATAATGCCTTCTGCTCTCACATTTGTGCACTGCAAGCTGTTACAGGCATGACATATTTAGTCCATAAAGCCTAACGGAGCAGGCACATACCACTCCATAATGGCTGCAGACATGGGCTTTCCAATGCAGCCAGGATCATTACTGGGGCAGCATATGCCTGTTCAGAATGGTTTCAGTGGGATTTTAAACAGTAAAACCCTCTTTTCACTGTTTATAATGTTTTAGAAACCTGCTTCCATTGCTGTTGTTAGTGGCAGATGGGTGATTCAAAGCTAGCAGCCATTTAGCAGTACGATAATGACACCGGCAGAAAGTCTTATACTGTGTCTGACTGACTTATACAGCCACCAGCAACCTGCATATGTTAGCAATTTTTTTCAATGCAAAGAGTTCTGTATTTAAACAGTAAGGTATGACAAGGGGTGCATTATGATGGGCTAATGGCCCTTCCTAGGTGGTGAAATCATGAAATCACGATGCTTTGCCTCTTGCTTCTACTACCCGAGAATGGCCATTAGCCCATCATAACACACCCTTTGTCATGTCTTATTGCAGTTATGAAATGGGTCTTTTTTAGTATATTGGATGTTTTTTTTAAACATATTGTTGCTAAGTTACTTTCAGCCCGGCTGTTGTCGGGGGATAACGGCCCAGCTGAAAGTACCCCTTGGGCAATCAGAAGCCAGCATTCTTTCTATGCATTTCATAATTAAATGTAACCAGGCCAGCTGGATGGCCTAGCAGCAGAGTGTCACACACAACCATGCCAGTGACTCAGGTTCTGCAGTAGAATCTGGTGGTCACTGTGTTAGAAGGCAGGCCAGGCTGCAGTCAACAATTTAATTGCAGTGTGTCTTGGCCAAAGAGGACTGGCAGCAGGTTCTGGCACCACAGTGACCCCTGTAGGCAGGCCAGGGAGCTTGCTCCTTCCACAGTGGCATGCTGTGCTTGCATGACACTGATCAGAGACTCCTCATACCATGGGGAGGAAGGCAGGACAGGCAGAAAAAGGGGAGCAAAACACCCTGCTGGCATCTCCATGATTGCCATGGCCTCAACGTGGTTCATTCCTGGACGAGAGAGTGTGTGTGTGTGTGTATGTGTCATAAAATCTAGAAATGTCACCCAAGCCTTGGAGGGGACTGCCAAAATGACAGGGCCAGGGTGTTTATGTTGTAACCTCAGTGAGAAAATGCTAAGGGAAGGACATAGTGGCCAGGGATACAAATTAATGTCTCTTATTCTGCTACATTCCCTAAGGCAGGCAAGATGCACAACAGGTACCACTCACCTCTGATCCATGGGTCTAGGCCAGCATTGATGCAGGAAGAAAGCAGCACTCAGACTCACCATGTTTATTCCACAGTCAGACAGTTTCTTGCAGGTCAGGTCAGGTCAGGTCTGGATTTGGAGGGCACTTTATTTTTAACACTGGTAGTGTCCTGAAGTAGGACACGCAAGATTAGAAGCACACAAACAACTGCAACAGTTACACTAACTGGGCAGTTAAGGATAGATGTATTGCAACATACCATGATCCCTTAGTTTATTTGCACCTAGGTCAAGACCTGACTCAAAGTGTCTTTTTCTGCACAAGGCACCGAGAACATCCAGCAGTATTGCACCACCCTGCTAGGAGCACAGTCTTCCCAGAACTTATGGTGGCAGTGATCTGGGGCATCTCTTTTTTCCGTCAACTAGCCACCTCACGGAAAAAGCAGGAGACACCTCACCATCCCATGGTCCATATTAGTCCAGACTCTACTTGCCTGCAGCTGCTTGAGTTTTGGCAGTCCATATTTCAATATGGCGGAAAGGGGGAAAAAAGCAGCACACAGCTATAGTGGAAGTAGTGAAAATTTAATAGGAAAACCAGAGAAACAACATCATTCATGCCAGTCACAACCCCAATGCAGGTTCCGCCACTTGTGAGTAATGGTCCTGTCCCCCTCACACTTTAAGATAAACTTTATATTTTGAGTCAGGCCATTACTTATCCACTATTTATCTAGTCTGTTTTCTTCCACTCCCGTTGTGTTCCTGTCTGTCTGTCTGTCTGTCTATCTATCTATCTAACTATCTAGCTATCTATCTATTCACAGACAGTATCTATCTGTCTGTCTGTCTATCTATCTATCTAGCTATCTATCTATCTATCTAGCTATCTATCTATGACATTATCTATCTATCTAGCTATGACAGTATCTATCTGTCTGTCTCTGTCTGTCCGATTATCTGTCTGTCTGATTATCTAGCCATCTGTCTATCTTTCTGTCTGTCTAGCTGTCTGTCTGATTATCCATCTGTCTATCTGTGTATCTACCAGTCTATCTTTCTGTCCATCTATCATCTGCCTGTCTACCTTTCTGTATGTCTATCTGTCTGTATGCCTGTCTACCTGTCTGTCTATCTGTCTCTCTATCTATCTATCTATATCCATCTATCCATCCATCCATCTACCCTAACTGGGAATTGAATGCTGTTCTACAATCCCAGGCCAGCTGTTTGCTTTGTTATTGCTTTTACATTCCCAAGCCCCACTCCTGAACCATGATGACATCAGGATGAGATGGGAATGCCAAGTGCTCCAATTATCACTTGGTTGGGCTATAAATAAAGAGACATTTCTGGTGCTGGCTTACATAGACTGGCTTTTCTTACAGTTCTGTGGCCATCTCCCCTGAGTGAGAAACAGAAATCTCTGAGGAGCACACAAAAGACAGGCACCAGGAGAACAGGGGGTGCCATTGGTAAAACATACACAATGAACAAGACAATCATGCTGTAACAACTTTTGTGTATTTTTTTGTGTTTCATTTTCATTATCAGCTAGTCCTCTTGTAAGTATTTCAGCTGAGATAAAACTGTGTGATAAATCTAAAGTTTCTTGCCACTGGAGCCCCGTCCGGAGGCAGTCAGATAGGAGGCTGCTTGAGCAAACAATAGAGTTTGTGTCAGCTAAAGGGTACTTACACTTCAAAGAGGCAAATTACTTTCATAATCACAGGCTCTGTCTGGGGTATAAACAAAGTTAGAGCAAGGGAGACAAAAACCCCATGAACTTTACCAGATGGGAAGACAAAGGGAAGGACATTGCAATCCATGAAACGAGGGTCTTGCGTACATATCCAGTTTGGACCAGTTTTCAAGATGGGGAGCTTCCCAGGACACAAAGGAAGTGTTGAATCTATTATGTCAGAGTGAAATAGTTGATGATGCAATATTGGGGGCTGGCAGCTAAAGGGTTTTGAGGACTTGCCAGACCCTGGCGAAAGTAGTTGGTTTTGGGACCTCGAAGAGTTGCCATCTAAGGTTCAAGTGTGCTCTAATTCACCAAGGTGTCCTGTGTAGTATGTTATTCTACTTTGGTTAATAGAGGAAGAAACGTGAGATAGGTTTTTCTGTGCATTATCTACTGTTCAAAACATTTTCTTTTATCTGTCTAGAATTATTGTTCCCCATTGTCTTAGTGTAGTATACTGCATGTGTAAATACCTTGAAGTATTAAAATATAATTTTTTTCAGTACTTCATTTTTCTGTGACTGAGTCCTTTGAGGTACAGATGACTGGGTTATAACTAACAAGAACTGGAGTTCTGTCTCGGAAGAGAAGACTATGGTTACCATAATTTGTTTCTAAAGCAAAGCGATTCTCAGCTGTACAGTTGGGTAGGGTCACTTGTCATTTTGGTGGAGCACTGCATGGGATTTGGATCCACAGATACCCCTAGAAAGGCTGCAGCTGAGTGGTGGCAGCAACTGAGGGATGCTTTGCAGGTGGTCTGAAGGGTTAAGAAAGCTGTTAGCAGTGCACAGGCTGAGTCTGACAGAGACCAATCTGTCACACAAGCACTCACCTGAATGCTGATGTTTTCAGTTGAAAAGCAAAACCGCAGCATGTCCAGACTAGTTCACAAGTGGACAGTCTCTTCTTTATTAATGTGCAGATGGGCAAGGCTAAAGCGAACATGGATGGTGGACCAGGAATAGACCCACATCCTGCTCAAAATCTTTCAGAAGTGTATTGTGCTTTGTCTGAAGCCCCTGCAGTGCTCAACCTTACTCTCTTAAATTTACCTTATTTAAAAGGGAACGCATCCTTTCCTAAGAGCATAAGCACTAGAAGTTGGCCAACATATATGCAGTGATGACACCTAATACTTACGCAAAAAGAAAGTACATAATAAACAATATTTCACATAATGAAATCATATAAAAGTTTAAAAAGAATGATAAAGAACCAGTCATAAACACCTTTTCTGTATACTTGCCACTTGGCATCCTAATTCAACTAATGGTAGCTAGCTATAAGTGAAAATCAAGAATATGATCAGAACAGCTTATACAGTTTGATAATTGCAGTTATGAATTGGGGACCATAAATGCTGGAACCTGAATAGCTGAGCCCTCTTTTCACCTGTGATTAAAATACACAACATAATCAGGGGTAAGAAAAAGTGCTAGCCAAGAGGTCTTTTTACCTGTTCGCAATCAGTCCACTGGTACATTTCAGCAGCAGTCAAAAATTTTGGCAGCTGGGCTCAACTTGCTGTCAGGTCAAAGATATCGCCAGCCAGGCTGAAGTTGCGTTCAGGTCTTTTTCTTTTGTTTTTATTAAAACAACTGTGCGTCTTCCATGTCAATTGACATCGGGCAGTGGCTGGCTGGTGACGGTGAGCAATGTTTTTTCTTATTTTGGTGCCATTTTATAAATGCAATAACACATTTCGGGGCTTACGGTTATTGGTTAATTACTGCACTCCTACAACCCCATGGTTGAAGGGCACTTGGCTAGCACCTCGTGCCTTCAGCCCACAGAGTGGAGGAGCGTACGGTAATTACCCAATAAAGATATGCTCTATCGTGTGTTATTGCTTACACAAGACACAAAATATGCTTTGCATGCAAGACTGGGTTTCCTAACAACCTTATTTCAAAAAATGGATGTGATCCTGCATCCAGTTCTAACGTGGCCAGGATCCCTACCATCCCAAGTCAGCTGTTGCTTACATGGACTGGCTTTTCTATAGTTCTGTGACTGTCTCCCTGAGTGACGAACAGAAAGCTGCCAGATTGTGAGTCAGAGCCCAGCCTGTCATGTACTTTCCAGTTGAAAGGTCTGCAGCAGACTGGGCCTGCAAAAAAAAAGTGTATGAATCAGCCGCTATTGAGGGCAATAACAGTCAGAGGAGATCAAGGGAGAACTCAAACCAGTGATGTTCAGTTAAGAGGAAATCTGTGTATGCTTCAAACAGTTCACCTGTCCAAACCTATAAAACTGAGTACTGTTATTTTTTTTTTCTAATTCGGAGAAAATTTTATATTCAGGCAAGTGGGAACAGAAAGACTTGGTCAGGGCATCAGACATGATGCTGAGAGCCTTTTTATCATGTCTGAGAGTGGCTTTGTAGAATGCAGACACAAGCAAGGGAAAAAGGTCATCTAAGCAAATCAATCGGAGCCACTAAAATTGGTTAAAGTAAAAAAGAAAATGTTATAAATGTGAACAGTAATAATGCAACATTTGATAAGTGACTTTACAGTATTGAGTTACCAAATGCCTCCCTAATCTAGATATTTCCCCATTAGTGATGTTACATGACACATTTCAGACATATGTTAAATACTGGGTAGTTGTGATTCTATTCAGTTTTCAGAAGCTGTAGATTGCTGTTTTACATGGCTATGACATCACAAATCCTGTTATACCCCGTTGAGCTATCACACTTGTGCAGAACCGGATTTTTAGAATGTTAAAAAAGGGGTCTGCTGTCATTTTCCTTTGTTGCTTCCCTTCCTTTCTCCCATCCCTTCAGAGCTGGCATTCCACAGAGACTGGTTGGGGGCATCTGCACTCCTAAATTCCCATTCAGGTATTGCTTTTTGGTCTGAAGAATACTTCAAATGTATAATGTACGACTTCCCTAGATTAATTTATAACTGTGCCCCCCTCCGAAAAGCATGTCTAGGTATAATGTCCTTTCTTGAACCTCTTCTCTGATGAACTCCACATTAAACTAAGCATTAAATGCACCCCCTACCAAATCCCCCAACCCAGCTATGTATTGTGTTTTAATATTTTATAGATTATGGATTTTTCTGAAGCACTCTGAGCCTGTTTTGGTTGAGGTGCTATTGAAAACTAAATGCCTTGCCTTCTTAGTACACCCTCTGTGTGTGATGATAGCAACGTAAGCTAGTCAGGCTTCTCTCTTGGGGTTTTTGAGGTCATCACAAGCCATAGGTGTGTTAAAATACCTCATTATACACCATCCCATACATTTTATTTCAGTCATTCATTCATTCTTTGTTGACCAGCTAGGTACACTGGCACCGGTCACTTTTTCCAGGTACAACCTGCGTACCACAAGTACAATGTGAGAGGAGCAAAATATCTGATACAGTACATGAAACAGTAACAGAACCATGTGAACTGGATACATCAGAGGTACACAAAAGTATTACAGTTGTGCAAATTTTAACGTAGTGCAAATAGACAAACGTAGCATCAAATGTGACAACATGAATTATAGCAAGGAGAACAGTGATGAAATCGAGCTGGTTATGAGCAAAGCAGGGGGTGAAAGTTAAGTGGTAGATGCATCAGGGTTCAGCAGATGATTTTTCATTTTTAGAGGAAAGCAGAATCAGCGCAGCAATCCAGGTTCATACTTGGCTATTCCTTCGGTTCATACTGTATATCTCTTGTGCTTTGGTTTCTGTCTGCCTTGGTCTTTAAAACCAGCACCGTATATATCCCCTCCGATGCACCATTATAAATGCTGCAACCAGTGACATCATCGGTTAGAATCAGCCCATGGCTCCTATGCTGGTGCTACTTCTGGCATGGGTTGCAGCTCTGATACAAACCGAGCACGTTGGGGAGCTCTTCCATTTTCAGTTTCTTTTAATTTGACACTTTATTTCATAGTCAGCATCATATCTGCCATGAGCATTACATAGTGCTATTAATTTTACATTCAAAGTTACATATCTACCACAAAGGCTTACTGATGTTCTTCATAATATTAGGGCTGTTGATGGACACACAAACTAATAAAACATTGAACTAAGTTGATAGAAACATTCCTTAATACTAAACATAGATAGCCCACTTTTTGTTAGATATAAATAAGAAAGTGGTACACATTCTGGCCATTTGCTCTGAATTTTGAAGGCCAGTGCTATGCATTTTAATGCAGAGAGGTTAAGAGGTATAATCAGCATTACATATATACATATAGGCCTCAGGATTCAGAACTACGCCTGGCAATGGTGCATGTGGTGGCGCAGCGCAACTGAGTTGCGCTAGTGCAACTCAGGGGTATCGTCATAGGAGATGAGTCATGGCGCATCTCCTTTGAATATATCAGGCAATGTGCACTGCACAAATATGATGCGCTGGCGTATCCCCCCTTCCCCAGACAGGGCTGAATACCAGGAATGGGAACTGTGCCAGCGCAACAGAGTTACGCTGTGCACAAATGCCTGATATTCAGCCAGCAGTATGCAAATGGAACCATAATGTATGCAAGGTGCAAATGGATCCATTTGCATGTCATTATGGCCCCATTTGCATGAATTGTGCAGGGCTGGCCCTCAAAATGCACATGGTACCCTGCACAACATGTGGTTTTGCCAGAGGGGGTCTAGTGGCACCCCCACCTCTCCTGTAGCTCCGAGTGCCGAAAAATAAAATAAAATAAACAAAGTCTTTCATTCATTCATTTACACATTTGTGAATGACTATTATAATATGCACTGCAAACCCATTGGTCCTGGCATTAGACCAATGAGCTTACAGCTGTTACTATAAGCTATCATTTGCGGGCAGATCGGAGGTATGCGGGTGGTTTGCTGTTACCCACTGATGACAGGGGGGGAGCTGGGTGGGCAGGGGGTCCAGTGTGGGTGGGGGGTGCCACTGGTCCACAGGGGTCTATTGGCGATGGTTCTACGGGCAATCACAATTATGGGAGGGTTGGGGAGTTCCACTAGACTACCAGGGAAATATTAAACATTTCTTTTTCGGCAATTGGATCTACAGGAGGGGTTAGGGGTGCCACTAGACCACCAGGGTATTCTTATACATGCATTTCTCAGTGATCGGGCTACGGAGAGGGAGGGAGTACCACTAGACTACCAGGGAATTATAATACATGTATTTCTTGGTGATCAGGGCTACAGGGAGGGAGGGATGGGGTACCACTAGACTACCAGGGAATTATTATACATTTATTTCTCAGCAATCCGGGCTACAGGGAGAGAGGGGGTACCACTAGACTACCAGGGAATTATGATACATTTATTTCTCGGCCTGCGGGGCTACGGGGAGGAGGAGGGTACCACTAGTCTACCAGGGCCATTTTGGGTGCTTGTGCACAGTGTACTGGGGGGGTGGCCACCCACAGCTGGTGTTTGCTGTGTTGCACCTTGCAGCACAGTAGCTTGCCTGTGGTGGCCACCATTTGCACATTATTTCTCAGGCTCAACTTTGTGCATAGGTATAGCACATCAGGGTTATGCAGGCCTATATACACGCACATCCGAGCTAAATATCAGGATGTCGCATTGCGCCATCACGCCCCTGGAGATGCGCCGCCACTACATTATCCTTGTGCCCGGCACATTGGGAATTGCGCTGCTCAATTCCTTCTTTTGAATATTGCCCCGGGGTGCATTTCTGGTGTTGCACTGGTGCAACTCAGTTGCACCAGGTGCAACCCCCCTGAATATCTAGGCCATTGAGTATACACTACTCAGCTACCCCACCTCGCACTCACTTATTAGTCCCAGTCACCTCCAGTCCAGATCCATCTCTCCTTTGTTGCCCATGGCTTGCCCCCACATGGTGGGGACCTGATTTTAGACTCACATACCGCTATCCATTGGGAAACATCCTTGGTCCAAGGGTGGCAGAGGGATACCTGAATGATAAGTTGCATCGGGGTAGGCAGTTCATCAGCTGTCCTGTGCTGCTTCCTGTGTCTTTTTTCCTCCCTTGCTTTTGGCCCTCCCACCACCACCACCTTTCTTATTTGAGGACATCCATGGCTCTGCCTTGTGGGTGGGGAATGGCTGATACTGTGTGGTCACCCACAGTATCCATGCCACCCCTTCTTTCCACCTGCAGGTGTCGCTGTCTGAGCAGGACTCTCTTCTCCCACCACTGGGGGTCACTGTGCAATGCCTTCATATCAGGCTGCAGAACTCAGTGCCCTGCAGGGGAGAGCCTGGCTCAGGGCCTGAACTAGGTCTCCCATGCGGTGATGCCATATATCACCAGTTTGTGCCACCAGGCCAGGCAAGCTGCTGCATATTTTCATGAATATAGCAGACTATGCTGGAAGAGGTATCCGTTTTAGAAACAAGGGGTCTGATTCTAACCAATAAAGTCACTGGTTGTAACTTTTATAATGGCTGAGCGGGAGTGTTTACATACTGAGCTGGTTTTAAGGATGAGGGAGACGGAAAACAAAGAAAGAGATGAACAGAACAAGAACTGGGAGTAAGTAGATGTACATTGGGATTGTGGCAGTAATGCTGTTGCCTCTGATAATTAAGATTCCAAACACTCTTACATACTGTGAAAGGGTATGGGTGAACACTAATTGATTTAGGCTGCCATTTACATAATTCAGTACTGGCATGATTATGGTATCCACCACTAGACATGTCTCACAAGGGGTTATGGGGTACATCTGGACTGCATTTTAATGAGTTGAAGATGTCTGTTTCTGTTCTTAAAGGTTGCGCTTTGTGTGTCATTGTTGTAATCTACTTAGAAAAGAGTTAAAACATGATAAAAGCAAGAACAGTGTGCTTAAAATAAGAAACATATGCAGTTGTAGAATTTAGAACCACAGCAATATTCTCCCTGAATTGGTTAAGGTTCCAGTTAGTAATTAGCAAAATAATTAGCATACAATTGATATACAAAGGTAGGCAGATTACTAGGGTCTGGTAGAAGCTGGACAACAAGGTCCAGAAAGGCTTTTGGGTATTAGATAGAACCAGTTTTAATTAAAGCTAGAAAAACTTTGCCAAGCCTCAGTTTGAATATTTATTTATTTGGTTTCTGGTAATCGGATAAGTGGCAACCCAGTGAGAACAGAGCCTGATTTGGGGGGCAACTGAGTGAAGATACCAAATGCTAGGCATACAGGGTCCCTATTTAATATATTCCATTTTCCATAAGGAATATAGTATGCCACCATGAGCGTGATAAGTCTGCAATGGCATTTTGGATATTTGTCCCCAGAACCCCAAGGTGCAGGCGATTCCAGCTTTATGCGTACGCTTTCAGTATATTTTATTTACTGTCATTTTTGTTTTAATTGCCAGTATGCCTGAACCCATTCTGTTTCTGCAGCCAGTCCTTGGTGCATGAGGCTGCAGTGGTGTAGGAACTTGCTGTTTACAGCTGAATAACCTGTGCGTTCCTACCTCAAAACTGATTCATGCTAACAAATGACATAGGAGTTCACCAGTGTTATAAGGTTTCAGACATCTGGCATTCATAAGGAAACTAACACAAAGAAATATATTATTAATATTTTATACAAGCTTCCAAAAATGCATGCCCCCTTCCCACGTATACTGTAAAGTGACTTATTTTCACACAAAGTAATTTTAGCGCAAACATAAATGCAGTGATTGTGCAAATAAATTTAGTACTAAGTCACTATCACCGCATTCACTGTAATGGAAAACATGCTAATTGTGCTAATTAGTACAAATTTATTTTCACACTAATTAGTGCTTCAGCACAAATAGTGAAAATGATGTGACAGTGAGAAATTTCAAGTTTGATAGTAGTACCTCTTTGTGGTAGCTGGATAATTGATAGATTCTCCCACAGCTTACCTCAACCAAAATTAAACCAGGTATTAAAGAACACCTTTTTCCATGCTGCAAACAAATAAGGAAGCTGCCTTATATCCATGGAAGCTTCTCTGTGGCACTTTTTGAATTTTTCTGTATGCCCCCCAAGGAAGGGAAGGGAAGGGATCGTAATTAGCCCCCGAGGGGCTAGCTGCATGATCTCTTTCTTTTCCTTATCACTGGCTCCACCACCACAAACAGACGTTTTATGAAGTCTATATAAGGAGTCTACAAAGTGTAATTTTTCAGTCTCTTTTATTGGCTGCTTAAGTGGGCATTTGGCAAAAATTGGGGGTGAAGGTTCAACTAACAAGGAACCTGAGCAGTGCTCTCCCTTACCTGGTGGTCTCTCCACAGGAGGGTTTAAAGTGCATTGGGAGGGTAGTCTAGGGAAGCTTGCACTGTGGATTGCCTGTACTCTACCTGCTATGTGGATAAACCAATGGCTTCGTTCTCCAAAGCTGTCAATCTAACATCCATCAAAAGTAGGAAGACATCCTATAAAAACAAAAACATTGAACCATGGTGACTTTTTCTTTAGTTCACAGAGAGTGAGAGTAAGACAGAGAGTTGATTTGGTCAATATGACAGAATTGCAGTGCAAAACAGACGCTGTCTAGCAGCTGTCATACACACATTCTTGCCTCCCTATGACCAACAACTAAGAACATTTCTAATATTAAAAGAAAAGAAGTATTTTATTTTATTTTTGTTGACTGGGAAGTGAGGGATATACAAGTCTGCTTATTTTCTTTGGGGGGGGAGAGATACAGATGCAAACTGACGTATTAAATAACGTTAAGCTGTGGGTGGTATTTTTAATCAATCAGAGCCATTTATCACAAGGTTATTAACATCCTTCTTGTGTTAAACCCATGTTCTCGTCTGTCTTCCTTCAATGCCACCATTTAAAATCCACAACCAAATGAAATCATGTGTATACTTTGCTTAGTAAACCATGTCTCTGAACTATTAAGGGACTGTAATGATTTTGGTTTAGAAACATGGTCCATATTATTTATGGTTGGCTCTTATTATGGTTGTGTTCTGCTTGGGTGTCAGAAAACAGAAGAACACACACTCCTTGCTAGACTGCCTCTTAATAAAGTCATCAATCACAGAGGGCACTTTAATGGGATATCCTCTGAGCACCATTAGAGGGACTGGAAACAATGTTTTTGTGGTAGTTCAACAATTTTTTTTCCTGTGACAGTCATTTCCCAATCAATCAAAACTGTAGGAGTACTAGTGACTTGTGCATGTACCGCCATATCAGCAATGGCACAGTGAGAGAATTGGCCGTTGCTGGTGGCACCTCATGGCACTGGTGTGTTTTTGCACTGCATGGTGTGTGTGTGTGTGTGTGTGTGTGTATTTGTGTGTGTGCGTGTGTGTGTGTGCATGCATATGTGTGTGTGTGTGTGTGCGTGTGTGTGTGTATATGTGTGTGTGCATGTGTGTGTGCCTGCATGCATAGGGGTGTGTGTGTGTGTGTGTGTGTGTGTGTGTGTGTGTGCGTGCCTGCATGCATAGGTGTGTGTATGTGTTCACTGTGCTGCTGTATCTTCTGAATGTAGTATCTGTAGTCTACAGCATGGGATTTGGACATGGAAATGTAATTCCCAAAGTGCAGCTGGATGGCTCGGACCTAGATTGGTAGCAGGTTATGAAGTGACCGGCACATCCAGGAGAAAAGAACACAATATTTATGCAGTCCCCCTGATGCAGCAGTAGCACTATGCCTTGCTGTGCTGATGACCCATGTTACGGAGCGTACGCAGAATGTCTGAGGGTCAGTCTGGGGGAAGAGAATTGAGGGTACAATGGAATGTTCTCCTCTGGGGAGGAAGGGACACAGCGCCCGATGTAAGTCAGGCTCCTAGCAGCAGACTAGGTAGTCGGGGACTGCAGCATAGGGGAATGAGAGGAGTGGCAGCAGCCAATGTCCTGCTTACGGAAGCATGTGCCAGGCCATCTTAGGCAGTATTGCACATCCACTCCTGCTGGGGGAGAAAACCAGGATGGAAAATGAGGGCTGAGTAGGGTGATGGACCTGACCCATTGCATGCCCCCCACCGGGTTACATGGCCCACCTCTTCACTGAGGATCTGTTTCATGGTCTGACAGGGCTGGGAGGATTGGGCCTGATAGGAGCCCAGCAAAAGGAGAACAAACAGAGTAGGGGGAAAAAACCATCCCTTACAGAAATGCAAGTGTGCAGCTTGTGTGCCACATGTGGCACACTTGCATTTCTGTAAAGGACAATATTTAGAAACAGTTAAGCTTATATTTAGGCATAGTTCAGCTTATATTTCACATTAGTTCTGTATTTCTCCTCCCCATTATTTATTATGTACGAACATTTGTTTTGCACATACCCTTGTGAATACATGGGATGGGATTTTCAGATATGACTCTGCAGACAAATGTTCTGATTTGAAGCAGCACCTGTGGCATCATAAATGTGGCACATTTGCTAATTTCAAAGTCCCTGGAACATTTATGGCACTGTTGATTGCTTTATAGTCTAACTGGGTAATAAAATCACCTTTGTTAGGTTCTTGTTGGAACTGCACAAAAGGAAGAGATGACAGACAAGTGGTATCCAGATAATAAATGTAATTTATTACTAGTAAATAATAATACAGGTTTACAACCAACAATGTAATCACTGGGAGAGTATCCAGCTTCCTTACCTATGTAGGCGCAGTCTCTAGTCTCCATAAAGCTACGTGCTGCAAGGGGTCTTATACCCCAATAATCACTATGGTAACTATAAAAGAAGATACATAAAAAGTGCATAATTGGCCAAAAACAGGTGGCCTGAGTAACCATCCGAACTAACATAAGAAGTTGCTTAGCTTGCAGAAGTTAACTGAACAATAAGGTCTGTGATGAGTCCAAGGTCACATGTGGTTACAGTTGTGCACAAGCACTAAAGATGGCACTATTGCCTAACTTATAATTATACAATAAAATATAATGGATAATATCTCCCAGTGTCAGAATGCATCATAAATACATAGTGAAGCACGGTGTGCATTAGAAAGGTACAGTAGATCTCAGATCCTGGCACTCATGCTTATACGATAAGCACCTCTGCCCAAAGGTTAGTACATATACCTACATATGTGTTGCTGTCTGTGAGGTGGGGATACAATTGGGGGTGCTGGACCATGGATAACAATAGTAAAATGATGATGCATGCTTCTCTTGTTGATTCATGCAGCATTATAGGGCTCCCAAGTCACCGCGAGTTGCAGCAGATTTGTGTGATATTTAAACCATGCTTTAGGTAGTCTAACATATCAGTGCAAACACTGGGGATGTGGCACGACATGCTGAGTCCCTGATGTGCAGCTGAAAATGCAGCCCATAATCTCTGGCATGTAAAATACATATTATATAATATCTGGTAACGACCAGAAATCAGACCCTCTATTCTGCATATCAACATGCTATGACACCACAGCTGTTTAATTACCTATGCAGGCAGCTGTTACCCAGGCACACTAACTTAGCATCTGGCAGCTTAATCACTTTCTCTCTCTCTCACAATCTCGTTTCGTACACATTCACTTGCTTGCTTCTAGTTTTGGTCGATATCAGATCCTAACAGATATTATAAAACATAAAGGGCCAGATATTGAAAACCTTGCCCCGGGACTAAATTAGCACTGCCCAGCTGGCAAACTTAGCCCGGAGCACAAAGCAAGCTGTATTCAAAAGGAATAGCCTGCTGCAAACAGCTTCTGAATATAGCATGGGAATGAGTCTGGGCAAACTGGGCTGGGAGTGCAGGGCAAACGTAGCCCTGGAATAAGACAGCTCTGAAAATAGCAACCAGGAAGTGCAAACCACAACAGCAACACAGTGCACAGTGACGTGAAGGTAGGTAGAGGTGAACTATGTGGCCAATGTGTGTGCCAGCAAATGCATGGACCCAATACAGCTGCAGGCGGCAGCAGATGTGAAAGAACAATGGTCAAAACTGTATAATATTCCCTGAACCATTAGCGCTGCGCTAACACGTTTGCGCGGCTTTAGCGTGGAGCTAAGCTGTTTGCCCGGTGCAAACACATTTGCCCAGTGCGAAACTTTGCCATATTCAAAAGTGACATGCAAATGAGTCTACATAGGTAGTGTCTGGGCAAACATCCAGATTAGCATCACATTATGCTCTGATTTGCATGCAGTTTTCCCAGCGTTACTGCAGGGTCCCAAAGCTCCACCTGTAGGTCAGTCTGGAAGTACAGGGGCTAGCCAGGTCTGGCCGCAGCTCCACCTGTAGGTCAGTCCGACAGTGCATGATGGTAGCTGCAGGCTACATGTATGCAATACAGCATAGCAGTGTGTACCCCAGGGGGACAACACAGCATAGGCACAGGCGGTGGTAGTGATGCATGCAACTGTCACACTGTAGGGCATGCTACAATGCACATCAAACACCACAGTAGCAAGGGGGCCAGTATTGTGAGGGACACAGCAATGCCTATGTTGTGAGGGTAGTGATGACCACTGCACAGTACACAGTGACAAGCCCCACCTTGCAGGTGTGTACTGCCAGTGGATAGTACTAGCACACTGTTGTGTGACCCACAGATGCTGCACCTCTGGCATGGGATGCTCATAGTGACACAGACATAGCTGGCTGTATGTGCTGTGGTGTATGTATGTACAGCTGTGTGGTATGTGACTGTGGGGGCAGGTACGATTGGACAAGCACATTGGTATTGGGGCATTTCCAATACTGGCCCATGTGCACTGCATGCTGTGTCCCAGCCTTGTGGCCGCACCCGGTCTGTGGTGAGGTCTGGCCACCCGTACACCCTCCCATCAGCACCCACCATGCCCACAGTGCTGCATGTGTGTGCTGGCATCTGTTGGGCATCACAGACGTATGGTCTGCAGATGTGCGCTATATGGCCACACTATCATGGTGGCCCCTGGAGGTCGGGTCACCACATACTGCCTGGCATGGCTGGGACTGGAGGCAGCAGTTGGTATCATTGTGGTGCCATCAGTGAGCAGCATGTTTCCTCCATGTCTGGCTTTTTCTCTGTCATAGTCATATGTTAGGGTTGCGCAAAGCCACACTAATACCACGCAAGGCCACAATGTTGCACAAAGCTGTTTGCTCAGAGTTAAGACCAGCTTTTCCTGGGCGCTAATTTGTACCGCCCAAAGGGTCGCGCTAAGTCGCGCTATAAACACCTTAGCGTGGTGCTAGTTGCTGAATATCTCATAGTGCCTGTATTCATGTTCAGTTTGCCCCTTGCATATATTATGGTTTGCCTGGCGCTAATGCAGTTTGCACGTGCTATTTGGCCTTTTGAATATAGCAGACCCATGCTAATCCTACGCTAAACCCACACAAACGGTTTGCGCACCGCGCAAAGCTTTGAATATCTGGGCCAAAATATTGGTGACTGTGTGATATATGTTTCTTTTTTTTATATTTATACACGCTCAGTGTGTTTTGCTTTTATAAACCATGAAAGCGAAGTGAAAGCGAAACACGTTCACACAGTCACCCGTACATTATTTTATATGCCTCATTCATTCTTACATGAGTCCAAATGCGTATGCACAATATGTAAACTGTAGATAATGGAAGGTGCACATGCCATGTTTCCAATACTCAGAGTAATCAGACTTGGCACCCAAAAGGAAGGAGGTGATACTGCCTTTCTATAGCTCACTGGAGAGGCTGCATCTGGAATACTGCGTGCAGGTGTGGAGCCCCCTGCCTAAGAAATGACAACGACAAGCTCATAATATTACAGTGCAGGATCAACAAAATGATTCAGGGCCAGCAGGGCAGAGCCCGTGAGGATTGGCTCAAGGCCCTGAACATGTACTCACTGGAGACCATAAGGAAGAGAGGACATATGATAGGGGCCTTCTTATTATTGAAAGGAATGAGCATGGCAGATTGTGGGGAGATATTTAGCAGGACTGGTGAATCAAGAACACGAGAACATGAGTTGGAACCTGGCAGGAGGAGATTCAGGAGGGATGTAAAAAATTTTTTCCCCCCAGAGATAGTGGTTGATCCAGGAGCAGCCTACAAGCAGAGGTGCGGGAGACAAGAACCATTAATGGTTTCAGAGGCTAAATAGTTACACATGGGGAAGGCAGCAAGGCCTGACTAGATATTAGGTCTCAGGCTAAGATAGGGTAAAACTGGGCAGATTGGATGGACCAGTTGTCTCCTCTGCTGACATCTGTTTTTCTTTTATTGCTACTTGGCAGACTGAGATTGGTTTACTGGAGGACTGTGTCCAGTTCTGGAGGCCATATCTCTACAAGGTTATTGAAAGGGTGGAGGCGGTACAGAGGAATGCAACCAAAATGTTGAGGGGTTTGTATGAGAAGCCATATGAGGAAAGGCTGTAGGAACTCAACATGTACTCCCTGGAAGAGAGGAGAGAGAGCGGGGACATGACTGAAACCTACAAGTACCTCACTGGAGTCAACAAGGTGCAAGTGAAGGGTCTATTTCAAAGTACTAGAACAAGGCGGCATGCAGTGGAGCTAAGAGGGGGAAGTTGAAGAGAGATGTGTGGAAATACTTCTACACAGAAAGAGTGGTGGATGACTGGAACAGCCTGCCAGAGGAGGTAGTGGGGGCAAAGACTGTGGGCAGCTTTTCAGCATGCATGGGATAGGCACACAGGCATATTAGGTAGAGGAACAACAGGGGAAGGGAGTGACACCTATGACCAGCTAGAGTCAGTGGTGATGAAATAGGTAGGAACTGGGGCAGACTGGATGGGCCTAAAGGTTTTTTTTTCTGCCAACAAAATCTATGTTTCTGTGTTTAACCAGCCTTCTTTCTAGATGAGGACCTGCTGGGGGAGTATGTTAAAGAGCTTATCAGAACCTGGAAAATAAAGTTGCAAGTTTCTGTTACAGAAAATGGCATAGGTTCTGGAAGTTTCTGAGCTTACCTGAACAACTTCTCCCACCACTAAAAAAAAATACATCATGGAGATTTGTCCCCATCAGTAAAATGTAGTTCCCAGAGACTGCCTGGATTGTAGGAGGTGGTGAATATGATGGACCCTTGATCTCTTTTCATCCAGTGTTCCCGATATTCCCATGTTCCTAAAAATCTGTTGAGAATTAGGACTGTAGTCTTCTGTGAGAAAATCTTGGAGAAAACAAAAACAAAAACAAATCCTTGTAAACCACTGACTACTGCTTATTTTTTTTGACAGACCACTATAAATACTGAGGTAATCTGGCACAGTAGTACAATAACGATTATTATATGATTGGCACAACTTTTTTCTAATAACTAAAAGGCTCACTTCTAGCATAAAACGAGTGCGTTTGTGATGCTTTCACCTGTTACTCTTACTGGTTCAGAAGGAGTTCAGTGTCCGCTGTACAGCAGCTGCTTAAACTTCCTAAATTATGCACTGTAGCTGTAACACTTTTAGCACTCGAGAGAAAATGCAGAAGTGATGGTTTCACCATTTTAGCATATTTGAAATTATCATCACAGAATAGCACCCATGCCATCGTAATGGTGTTAACCTATTTCTTACTAATTTTCAAAAATGGCAGCGCACTGTGACACTGTTTAAAACAATCTGCCTGCTTGCTGACATTTCTCTTTTCACAGTTCACGTACCTATAGTATGGCAACCTGGTAACCTGGATAAGATGCAAAGTAGCGGTGGAGCATCTGAAAAGTGTGCGGGTTGTGTGTGTGGTCAGAACTGTATAGGCAAGGGAATGGATCAATGCAACACCCCATCCTGGGGCACAGTAAAATAATTGCTTGCTTTCTTGAATATGCTTCAGTCAACATGTCTGGCTTTTTACAATCTTGAACAATTCATGCATTGCTATGAATTAACCGTGCTTTAAGCAGAATTGCATGGTGACAAAAGGCCTCTCACACAGTCTGCAAAGGGTGCCCACAGAAGACACAGACACATGCCTCAGCTGTATGACACCTCAGTGGAATGAACCAGCTACCCTAAGTTGGTCTACCCAGGTAGACCAACGTAGGTAACTAGTTCATTCCACTGAAATCATACGAATAGCTTACACTGATGAGTCCTGTTAGGACTAAGCATGTCTGTGTTTCGGCCTGTGCAATTCTGTCAGCTTGACTGAACTTCAACTATAATATTTTGTGGTGATTTGCATATACAGCCCATGATGCTTTGCATTATGGGGGTATGTGTGATTTTGTATTTCTTTGAAACTTGGCTTCCCCGCCAATGACCTTTCGGGTAACCCTTGCCTCAGTGCTTGCAAACTAAGGTTCTTTGTCTTTTAACATATACAACAGGAGTGCGGGTGAAAATGACAAGATAAAAAAAGATATCTTAATGATATCAGTAACAGCAAGATATCAAAAAATATAATTGTTACTGTTGTCACAGTGGATATTTTTAAGTTACTGTCATCACAGTGGAATACTGAACCAATCAGAGGGCAGCTTCTACAATGCTGATGACGTCACAATGCCTAATGCAGCACTGAAGCAAGCAGTTCAAATCTTTAAATAAACTGCAGATTTAATAGAGGATAATAGAAACATAGAAACATAGACGTTGACGGCAGATAAGGACAGCAAGGCCCATCCAGTCTGCCCATTTCTTTTTCTACCTTATAAATGTGCCATCGGCCTTTGCTCTGTCAGTGACCTATCTATTCATAGTCATTTGTATTGCTCCCTTATGCCTATCCCATGCCTGTTTGAAGCCCTGCACTGTATTCATGGCCACCACTTCTTGTGGTAAGCCATTCCATGCATCTACCACCCTTTCTGTGAAAAGAATTTCTCACATTCCCCTTAATCGGCCTCCCTCTAATCTCATGCTGTGTCCTCTTGTCCTGCTATTTTCTTATATTTAAACATGTTAGACTCTTTCACCTTGTTTATGCCCTTAAGGTGTTTAAATGTCTCGATCATATCACCTCTCTCCTCCTTTGCTCAAGGGTATACATATTGAGCTCCGTTAATCTGTCCTCATATGTCTTCTGATGCAGTCCCTGCACCATTTTGGTTGCCCTTCTTGGACTGCCTCAATTTGGTTAATGTCCTTGTGAAGGTGTGGCCTCCAATACTGCCGCAGTACTCCAGATTGGGCCTAACCAATGTCTTGTACAGAGGATTATTACCTCCCTCTTACGACTTGATACCCCTACTAATACACCTAACACCCCTAGCCTTACCTACTGCTTTGAGGTCTGCTTGGATGATTTTAGGTCATCAGTGATGATGATGCCCAAGTCTCTTTCTTCCTTTGTGACTGCTAGCAACTCCCTCCCAGCCTATAAGTGGCTTCAGGGTTTCTCTTCCCTATATGCATGATTTTGCACTTCTTTGCATTAAATCCCAGTTGCCACTCTTCTGACCATTCTGCTAGTTTATCCAGATCTCTTCTCATTCTGCCCACCCCATCTGGATCATCTACTCTGTTGCAGATCTTGGTGTCATCTGCAAACAGACAAGCCTTACCCTCTAGTCCATCTGCGAGGTCACTAATGAAGATGTTGAATAGGACTGGCCCCAGGACTGATCCCTGAGGTACCCCACTTGTGACTTGCATCTCTTCTGACTGTATACAATTTACCACCACTCTCTGTTTTCTGCCAGTCAACCAGTTTGCCACCCAGTTGACCAACTTCTGACCCACCCCGAGCCTACCTAGCTTATTTATCAATCTTCTATGTGGAACAGTGTCAAAAGCTTTGCTGAAGTCAAGGTAGGTGACATCAACTGCTCCCCCTTGGTCCACCACTCTGGTTACCCAGTCAAAGAAATCTATGAGATTAGTTTGACAGGACCTTCCTTTTGTAAACCCATGCTGCTTGGATCCTGTGCCCTATGGATTCAGGTGTTGCACTATCCTTTCCTTAAGGAGTGCCTCCATAATCTTGCCCACTACTGAGGTAAGACTGACCGGTCTGTAGTTCCCCTCCTCCCTGCTACCACTCTTGTGGAGTGGGATCACATGAGCCCTTCTCCAGTCTTCTGGGACCTCTCCTGTGCTCAGAGACTCACTAAACAATTCTGCTAATGGCTCTGCTAGTTCCTCCTTTAGCTCCTTAAGTACCCTGGGATGTATGCCATCAGGTCCCATTGCCTTATCCACCCTGAGCTTAGCAAGCTCTTGTAGGACCCTTTCTTTTTGTGAAGGGAGTAGTGCTCACCTCCTCCCCTGTGTCCATGATGCTGAGCTGTGGGCCCTGCCCTACCTTCTCTTCAGTAAATACTGAGCAAAAGTATCTATTTAGGATAGATGCCTTTACAGGGTCCTCCTCCTCACATGCTCCCTTTTCTCCATTAAGCTTAGCAATACCCCTCTGGACTTTCTCCTTTCACTAATGTATCTATAGAAAGTCTTGTCACCTTCTTTTACTGTTCATGCTAGTGTTTCCTCAGTTTGGGACTTTGCCTGCCTACTGCCTTACCTGCTTCCCTTAGGGCAGTTTGGTATGCCTCCCTATCTTCATCCTGCTGTGTTCCTTATATTTTCTGAAGGCCAGCCTTTGGCTCTGACCTTTTCTGCTACTGTATTTGAGAACCAAAGTGGTTTCCTTCTTCTTTTGCACTTCCTTTTCTGTCTAACACAATGGGATGTTGCTTCAAGTATTGTATTCTTAATGCTTGCCCACTTTGCCTGTACCTCCTCACCTGTGTTTATTTTTGCCAGGGCTAGCTTAACTCTGTTGGCCATCTTATCAAAGTCAGCTCCTCTGAAGTCCCATATTTTTGCCTTGGAATGGGATGATTTAGATGTAGTAGCCAAATTGAACCATACCATGTGATGGTCACTGGCTCCCAGGTGACCTTCTACCTGGAGATCTGTGATCCCTTCTTTGTTAGTCAGTACTAGATCTAGGATAGCCCTGTCTCTTGTGGGTTGCTGTACCAGTTGTTTGAGGCCTTCCCCCTGCAGGGAATCCACTATGAGTCTAGTTCTGGCAGATGTTCCTGCCAATAATGCTTGAGTAACAGTGGTTAAACACAATATAGTGTATGGTGGAACGTCGTTCTCCACCGAAATCCATCGTTGTCGAAACCTTGTAGACACACACTAGTGACGTTCGCAGTGCAGCAGAATGATTTTTTCTACTGCACTGTGAACGTCACACACTGTGTCCTCAAGCAGCATTTGACAGTTAGGGCTCACTCCATAGACAGGACACATAGCGAAAGCAGAAATGTCGGCGGCAGTACTAATGTTTAGCGTTAAAACCTTCAAAATGTAAAGTTCTTAAACAGTTAAAATGTCAAGCGTGAAAACGTTCAAAATGTAAAGTTCTTTTTTCCTTCTAGTAACCCAGTAAAAATGTTTTGAAGCAGAAACATGCTGTAGTGATTTTTTTTCCCCCAAAAATGCGTTCACCATACACTATAAAGAAAAGTTCATGGGAACAGTTGACAACAGGGCATCTTTCACCTCGTTGGCACTATATATTGACGGATTACCTCTCAGCGCACTCGGGTAATCGTCCGTCAGCGCCAACTTCGGTGAAAGAATAGCCCTGTTGTGAACTGTTCCCCATGCACTATCCTATATATAATGTATGTTAGGACGCTGTTAACCTTAGGAAATCATCATTTCCTAAGGTTGTTAACCTATCGATGTGACGTAGATATGTTGTTAACCTATAGATCCTACATCACATCGATAGGTTAACAACAGCGAGTGGTCTGCGCATGTGCACACTTTTTTTTCAACGGGGAACTGACTGAAGGGAAACTGATGGGGAAGGACTGAAGGGCCACGGCGGTGACTTTTTAAAAAACATAAGCCATTTAATTTTTGATAGTGGGACCATACACTATAAAAAATAATGTATGGTCCCTCTATCGGCAACCAGTCAATTTTAACCGTCTCGAGGTTGCCATGGCGACGTAAACCTCTCGAGCTTCGCTCTCGAGGTTTACATGGTCGCCCTGGCAACCTCTCGACTGTTAACTGACCGGTTAACGATAGAGGACCATACATTATCCTCTATGTAATCACCTCAAGCAGTTGCCTGGACAACCAAGTAAACCTCAAGAGCATAGCTCGAGAGGTTTACAGTTGTCATGGCAACCGTGAGAGGTGATTACATCTGTGGTTGACCATTACTCAGGCATTGTATTTTATAGTGTATGGAACTACTAGCCACTGTGGGGGAAAATAGTTTTTTTCAATGTTTGTTTGTTCTCCTGCTCGGCTATGAATGCCTCCTGGTTTGAATGTTGAGCAACTGAAGTGATGAAATTAGCCATTGCAATCTATACTGCAGCGGGTCTCTAACTGTCTGACTGGAATGTGTGTGTTTTGAATGAATGTCCAAGCAGCAGATCACCTTTCCTTTCCAAGAATTTTGACAGGTGGTGACATTCTATACTGTAATCCCATCATTATGACACAGATAAGCAAGGTTTACAGAACACTAATGTCATAACGATGGGATCATCAGGTTATAAACTGATTGAAAACAGGGGTCACTAGACACTGTCCATACATTATAAAGCCATAACTTGTAAATTACTGTGTATATCTCAAATATACAACAGCCTGACTCAAAATAGACAATTTATCTTCACTTGTGAGTGGGCAGGACTTTCATAACTCAGTTGTGGCTCTGCCCTCTCACACTTGAATATAAATTGCATATTTTGAGTCAGCCCATTATATATCCCCTACATATCACAGGTGGCAGGGAGTACAGAATGGTGCTGGCTTCATAGTTGCCAAGCTAACAGATTACTGTGGTAACCATTTCTCTTGAACCAGCCACAGCACCATGCTGCACTCTGTACCATCTGTTATCATTTTTGCAGGTGACAGGAGCCCCTCTTTAAAAGGTAAATGTAAGGTGAGGCAGTCTCAGGCAAGAAACTGTGCTTGGGGATGATCTATAGGCCACTGCAGCAAGAGGAAGAGAGGGACAGGGAGCTCATGGACGAACTTGACAGAGGGGTAGGAAAGGGGGAAGCAGTGGTAGTGGGTGACCTGAACCTGATGGACATTGGCTGGGATGTTCTAGTTGCCAGCAGCACTAGAAGTCAGGCCTTGCTGGACATGTTCAAAGACTGTCTGCTGGTACAGCTAGTTGAGGAACCCACCAGGCAAACCACAGTTCTCGATGTGGTGCTCACCAGCTCGGAGGTGGTAGGAGCTAAGGGAGTAGGGGAACCACTCAGGAACAGTGACCATAACTTCTTTTGATTTGAACTGGCCCGTGAACCTGGTAAACTGCAACTCAGAGCTGAAGTCTTTGATTTTAGGTTTTTTTTTTTTATTTTAGAAATTCAGTGGCAGAAAGTGCAAGGTAGTGCACTTCGGAAACAAGAACCCCAAGTCGGAGTGCTGGATGGGAGGGGTGAGTCAGTTCTATGGCTGAAGAAAGAGACCTTGGAGTTATCATCAGTGACACCGTAAAGCAATCGAGTCAGTGCAACAAGGCATATAACAGGGCAAATAGGATGCCGGTATGTGTTGGGAGGGGTAATAATAGCAGGAAAGGAGAGTTAATGCTTCGCCTGCATAGAACCTTGGTGAAGCCACGCATGGAGTACTGCACCCATTTCTGGAGGCCTCAGCTCAGGAAGACTAGGGGTAGGCTAGAGTTGGTGCAGCACAAGGTAACAAAAATGATTTAGGGACAGGAGGCAGTATAGCGCAGTGGTTTAAGGCTCTGAACTGAAAATCTGGTGACATCCAGCAGACCAGACCTGGGTTTGAATCCTACAGCTTCCACTTACATACTGTGTGACCCTGACCAAGTCACTTAACTTCCTTGTGCTCCCAGGATACACCTGTAAAAAAGCTTTCAGCTTAGTGTGCTACTCCTGGTTAAACAACTAAAAAAAAAAATGACCAGGTCCTATGAGGAGCGCTTCAAGGCACTGAACATGTACTCGCCGGAGACCAGAAGGAAGATGGTAGATATGACAGAGACCTTCAAGTTCCTAAAAAGAATTCACAAGGTGTACAATGAGGGACTGTTTAGCCTGAATTCCAGCTTGTGGTCACATGGACATGAGTGGAAACTGACAGAAGGAAGGTTCAGGAGGGACATGAGGAAGTATTGTTATACAGAAAGGGTAGTGGAGCCGTGGAACAGTCTGCCAGCTGAGCTGGTGGGTGTGAAAATCATTAGTGGGTTCAAGTATGCTCGGGACAGAATGCAGGGTATAGTGATTGCTTGGGGTGGCACTACTGGAGTGGAGAATGGGGGGGGGAGGGGTAGGACCTTGGAGGAACAGTAGGTCCCAGGGCTAAGTTGGGAACTTCAGCAGACTAAATGGACCATTAGTCTTTTTATGCCACTGTTGTCTATGTCTCTATGATGTACAACTGGCCTGCTGGCCTCGTAAAGGGCCCATATATGCCTTCCATATGGGTAAGGGGGACCTCATGTGCTATATCTCAAGCTTTGAAGGAAGGAATCTTTCAAGGAGGCAGTATAGCACAGTGGTTTAGGGCAGTGAGTTGCAAAGCTGGAGACCTGGGTTTGAGTCCTGCAGCCCCCACTTGCGTACTGTGTGACCCTGAGCAAGTCACTTAACTTCCTTGTGCTCCCAGGTCGCACCTGGAAACAAGCTTCAGCTTAGTGTGTCTCTCTTGGTTAAACAATTTCCCTTTCCCTTCCCCCTTCCTTTGGATCACATTTGGAGCTCAAAGGGGTTTTGACTGACATCCAGTGTTATAAATCACTGACATGATTTCATCCAACCAGCGGTGGCTGATAACTCTTATCTTGCATCCAGCTGGCATGTTATGTGACAGCTACAACTAGAACATTCCATTTCGGCAGTGCGGGGGAGCAGTGTTATTTTTATTTACTGTAATTCCTTTATTTTGTAAATTAAAAATGACTTACTGCTTAGTAACTCTAGGAAACTTGAGTGATTTATATGTTTATTGGGCCTATGAGAAATGACGAGGTGATCTAAGCTAATTAGCAAATGACTTACTGTATGGTAACACTAGGAAACTTTAGTGATTTATAATGTTTATTGGGCCTGTGAGAGATGACAAGGTTATCTAAGTGCCATCTACTTTTCTGAAAGGAAAATATTGTAAAATCTCCACAGAACTATAAGAAAGCTACCCTAGAACTCAATCTCACAAAACCCTATGCAGAACGTTTTCATAAAAATCACAGAATATTCCCCCAACCTCCCTACAAAAAAAAAAATATCACAGAATTCAAATGGCCTTTCTTAATGGTCAGAGCACAGAGTTTTGAACCTGCAGACCCAGGCAGGGTTGAGTCCCATCACTGATACTTATTCTCTGTGTGACTCTGAGTGAGGCACATAACGTCCTTGTGCTCAACAGCCTGTCTCTCTCTGCTTATAAAATGGATAGTAAATTCCCCAAAATGTAATTGGACAAAACCTACCACTTGACCTTTCATCGACAGTACTTAATGTGCAGGAGAGGAGGAAACCTCACTGCCATCTAACCCACATCCCAACTAATTCATAAAAATCCTTTTCATCATGTCAGGATCATGTTACTAAAACAGGACTTGAGCATATCTGCGTTGTTTCATAGTGGACTGTTTCAAGAAACTTCGCAGTTTGTGTCCTCGTAATTCTTTTGTGATTCCAGAGTCATTGTCATCACATAAAACTGTTAGGAGACAGATCATTGGAGAAACGAGCCCCAAGTGTTCTGTTTCTACTAACATCTACACACTCCTGCTACTAATTAGTAACTAAAACACACCAGTGCTAAACCAAGTTCCCGCAAAGGTGTTGGGATACACAAGGGACACTTAAATGAGGCAGATAGTATCTGATACAGACAGACAGACAGGAATAAAGAGCTCTCTACTACAGGCTGGAAGTATTGACAGAGAGATATTGAATACAGTTAATTACAGCAGGTATGTCACTCATTATTAATTGTTTTAAGTTGTTTTTGAGCAAGACAAAATCCAAGATGCAGTAAAGTTAGTTTTGAAAGCTGGTGCGTGAGTGTAGTGGAATTGTTGGAGACAGCAAGCTAAAGCACCGGGGGGTGGGGTGTCTGGGCTGCCCTCAAAGCAGAGAGAGAGAGAGAGAGGTGTAGACAGAACAACACACTTAGCAGATCAATTTGGGGGGAACTCCATCAGAAGAAATACTTAACATTAAATCCCACAATATTTACGAAAACAAACCTTTACTTTTATCTTGTAGACTTTTACATAAAACCCATTTTATAAGTGCAATAATGTTTGCTAGTGTGGTCTAAGCAATTTCAACATATGCCCTGGGTTTAATTGTAATGCACTTAGCCTTTGGCCTAATGCTTTACAACACACCCAGGGTATACGTTGAGCTTGCTTATAAAATGGCTGCGAGAAAGGGAAGAACGTGACTGGCTCAACTACATCATGTGACTGTGTAAGATTTGTCTTAACTGCAAGGCTATCAAATTTAAACGGTCTCTTTTTGACATTTGTCTGCCTAAAGAAGCAATTTTAGAAGTGCAATATCTGCTCCAGGGTGTGTGGTAAGATGAATCTTACCATATTTCCGAGGCGGTTGACACCACTCGCTGAGCATTGTCTTTCACTACCCATCTGGGGTGTTGTGTAAGATCTGTTTACCACACACCATGTTGTGCCATATTGCTGACTCAATGTACACTTCATCGTGCGTTATCACTTTCTTACTTACTGTTCCATAGCGTTCCATAAAGTGAGATTATCTGTTCTAAGAAAATTGGCGAAAACCATAATATTTAGAAAACATTTTGCTTATGTTCCGTACATTGTCTCTATTTCTATTACCTTTGTTTATCATTACTAGGGTTATTGCACAGAAACCAGATCCTTGAACCATGGAGTCCCTCGGCTCTTGTTCAATCCTTTCCTGAAGTCACAAACCTTACAGAAATAAAAGTGTGCAGCATGTATGCTGCATGCTTAATAAGCATGTAGCATGCATGCTGCACACTTGTATTTCTATAAGGGAATCTTCTGTTTGTGACATCACAGTATGTTGCTATGGAAATGATTATAATGCCTCAAGCACATCCTGTTTCTATGCGATAGTGCTAGTAATGAAGAACAAAGGAAACAGTTTTTCCAAACATGGCAACCTCCATTTTGTATTGTCATGGACCTTTTTGCCTTCTGAATGCTACCATCACCAGACACTGAGAACGTTCTTCTGGTGATCTTTCAACACCACCAGCCACCCCCCACCCCCATGTCAGACCAGTGGGAATGCACATGAAATGGATACTGGCAGCCATTATATAGATTGCTGAGGAACATGTTTTTTGGGGCATTTTCTCCCCATCTCCTTAAATCCCTCCCACTGATGCTGGGCGGTTCCCCGTCAGGCCTCACTCCCACATGCAATAAACTACTGCAGAGGAGACACACTCTCCAACCCACTGCATTGGTCACTGAAGTGTGGTGGAACCCAGCATCACCCTGCCTCAGTTAGCAACGTTGCCTAGCTGCAGCACCACCCCTGCCCCCCCGTCTGCTTGACCCAACTCTTAGGTCCGCTCCTTAACCTGAGTTGCCATGTGGGAGCATGATGGACTATCTGCTGGGCCATTGGGTAGCCCACAGCCTCAGTTTAACCTCCCTCAATCTCATTCCACTTCCTTGTGCTTGCCAAATGGCTGAAGCATCTGTTCATGATCTAGAATTCCAGCACTGGTCATGATCTAGAAATCCTGTACTGTTCATGATCAAGAAATCCTGCATTGTTCATGATCTAGAATCCCAGCACTGTTCATGATCTAGAAATCCTGTGCTGTTCATGATCTAGAAATCCTGCATTGTCCATGATCTAGAATTCCAGCACTGTTCATGATCTAGAATTCCTGCACTGTTCATTATCTAGAAATCCTGCGCTGTTCATGATCTAGATGTCTTGCACTGTTCATGATCTAGAATTCCAGCACTGTTCATGATCTAGAAATCCTGCATTGTTCATGATCTAGAATTCCAGCACTGACAGGTACATGTGCACAAAACCACCAAACAAATCAAAATAGAATACAATTGCAGATTTTACTGGTATGAATGCACAGCTCAAGCCAAAGTCATATCCCAGCACTTTGGCCACTTTGGCTTCACACAGCCTTGGTCGGGGGGCGTGGCAGGAACAGTGACATCAATATTTAAATAGCACCAAATAGTGACATCATAAAAAAGTGCAGATCAATTTTGCTTGAGCTGCACATTCTTACCATTAAAATTTGCATTTGTATTCTATCTTGATTTGTACAGTGGTTTTGTACACATGTGCCTCTTGGTGCTGGAATTCTGGATTTTTTACCTGTTTGGCACTGGTTACCCTCTTCACAGCACTGACCCTGCATCGTGGTTTCACGGCAACAACCTGTGGGAGCCACTTGCACCTGTTCATGGCATGCAAAGTGTTTTGGGTTATTGCATGGATGGAAGGCACAAGAGGATAGCCAAACTGCTTTCTGTCCTTTCAAAAAAATCTGAACCAACCCTTGTATTTATGCAGATCTATCATCTAGAAAGCAAGTAAATCATATTAATGTGATACACATATACATAGACTGTGTCGGCAGATAAGGGCCTATGGCCCACCCAGACTGCCCATTTGAGCTTGTAAGTTCAGTTTGTGTTTTTGTAGAAGTCTGATAAACATAGCTGTTCTGTACAAAAGAAAAAGTATTAATATTGGTTTTTACTGGCAAAGCCTGCATTGTTTAAAATGCCTTTCTTAGAAACAAGGTTATTTTGGGGTTGCTGTCCGCAAATCAATCCATTTCTCCTTATGATTATTTATGAGGACGTCTCCTACGGATTACTGCAGCTTGTACAATCAAGGAGGCTCCCAGCAGTGGTCCATCTTACAGCATGAGAAAAGTGACTATCCATGCTAGTTCTGATGTCCCAGCTCAGAGTAATGATAAACATTACTGAGTGAGAACATACTTTCCTGGGAAATGTATTTCCCACCTACTGTTACTACCACACACCCCACCCCCACCCTTCGCTCCGCCGCTATTAAATGAGATGAAGCATATCTGCTGTTATGTTTCTTGTGAACAAACCCCCCCACCATTAAGATGCAAATACAGCATGCATCTTATTTCCTGGAGAGGATGAGGTTATTTCACAAACATCAGAGGGGTGGTGCCCATAGGACAAAAATGGACAGCTGTCCCCATGCCACATTAAAGCAGCAGTATAATAACAAAAATGTTTGTCCTATAAGCTAGCTTCAGCTACAGTTAATAAAAATACTAGCACTCCTGTGACATCTACTTCTCTAGGTTCCTCCTACGTTGCGCACCAAGAGTTCTTTTTTTTTTTCTCGTTCCTAACCCATGCCATGTCTACAGTGCTATTTCTAAGCCAAATGTGATGACTGTCTTTTTTTATGAGAGAAAAAAATACATTAACACATTTATAGAATATTCAGATTTGGGTGAAACTAGAAAATGTTACCACCAAATAAAATTGGAAGAGGGCTGAAATCTTTAATAGCAAGAAAAGGTAAGGTCAACATTTTTTGCCCAGTTTCGTTGCCCTGCTGCCCTTTGGCTGCTGCTGACAGGTATACTTGTCCTAAAAACCTATACATCCTAAATCTTCTGGCAGCCTAATTACAGGTGATAGGAAATTATTTTTTTTCATCATTAACTGTCCTCTCATTTTCCTTTCCTTGTCAATTATGTATTTTAATATGCTCTTACCAATTTTTGATACATACATAAATACATATATACATGCATACATAAATCATCTAACTTTGGGGTGCCCTCTGATCTACAAAGAGGTTCACTCTCCTCAGCAGCAAATGCTCTATGACATACCATGACATCAGTTACAGCATTCTATGCTATTGATCTGAATAGCCTGGAATGGTATTACTGATGTCATAGAATGTTCAAGTCTATATATATATATATATATATATATATATATATAGCGAAAGAGAGAGAGAGAGAGAGAACTGCTGAGGAGAAAGGAATGCAGGGTAGATACAAAATAGTGTTACTGTTTCAATAGACAGCACACTCACCTCTGGGGCTGGAAGGTCAGCAGGTCATAGGTTCTAGTCCCACACCAGTCACTTGGGATAACACCTGTAATTGACACTGTAGTTCACTATGAGAGGGGATGCTACACTGCTTAGGTGCTGTGTTTTGGAAGAGACATTATACCATGGTCTATTTTGCCCATCTCTGGTCACTGTCCAGGTGGAAGTAAAAGGCACTGTGGCACCTATCAACGAAGAGTAGGGGAATTTTTATTACATAAAGAGATAAAACTATAAGCTACCTCACATCTATTTTTCAGTCCTGCTCTTCTCCCTGAATTTTAAGAAAAGCAGTACAACAAAACTTAACACATAACAAGATTTATCAATTCTACAGCCAGGTATCAGGTATTCCCAATGGTACAGTCTATGTTTTTCCATTTTTATGGCTGTGTAGGCAGAGCCTGCAGCCATTTTGCCATCGGTGTCTCTAAACATGTCTGACCATGGCACACTTCCATTTTGGAGTGTCAAAAGTGTAGCCTTCCGACACTCCAAAACAATCAAAACAGTCCACGATACCAATCGCAATGCACGCAGCAGAACCGCACTATCTGTTGTGCCGTCTGCCACTTCCACATTGTAACTGAACTGCGCATGCGCGAGCATCGTACATGCGCAGTTCCATCAGTGCTGCCATCTTAGGAGTGGCATTTTGCCATTCCACAAACTGCATGTGTGAGAGTGCTGTGCATGCACAGTTCCACTGCTGCTGCCATCTTGGTGATGCCATTTACCGGCTCTCGTTCCACAGCACTGGAAAAAGCTCACTGTAGCTGTATCGTCTCTGGCTAGACCTTGTTTCAGTAGAGAAGATGAGGATAACCATTTACTTTCTTTAGTATATATGGATTGCAGTTCAAATTCCGTCATGTTAACCACTGCTAGCACAGCTAATCTTTGTTGATGGAATATTAATTTGCACCAGGTTTACCGGAGAAAAAACTTTATTCAAATAAACAGCAGTCTCAGTGTACTTTTATCATATTGTCAAATAGAACCAAAATGTCCATGTGTTATATTCTCTTGTGTTACCTTAGTATCATTCCACCTGTGGGTTAGAAATAACCAAAAAGTTTTGATAAAAGGACAGTCCACAAAAAAGGTTCCATAATCTCCATTTTGCAAGACGCACTTCTCTTGGGTATTGTCTCTAACATGAGCTTTTGTTTGGAGTTCCCCATTACACCTAGGCATCCATGGCAACACAACCAGACAATGTCCCACATTCAGGGGGGTAGGGTCCTTTTATCCATTAAATATTTTCAACTTGCTGAGTGTCTTGTCCATATACCCCTTAAAGAACTACTGACACCTCAAAGAAAACTTAAAAAAACGTAATAATTAGTTACAATTCTGTCTGCATTCCATTTCTATTTTATATATTTCACCTCCCCATTATTTATTACTTAGGAAATTTGTACAAATATATGCTCTTTATCCCTTAGATTTCCTTTAGAATCCATCTGCCTCTATAGCTTACTCCCTACTTCAAGTCATAATCCTCCATTGTGACATCACAATCTGTTGCCATGGGAGTAACTGTGATATCACAAGATGTGCTGCGTGACTTCAGGTAGGGAGAAGGCAACAGGAATAGACAAACCCTTTAGGCTCAAAGATCCTGCTTTCATACAGATGACCTCAGTAATAAATAATGGGGAGGAGGAATACTGCACTAATAGGAAATACAAGCTGGATTGTGTCTAAATATTAGGTTTTGTTAAAGTTCTCCTGAACGTGTCACCAGCTATTTAATACTCTAAAGCAGCAGCACATCCTTGTTCCTGTATAAAATTGTCTTTTGTTTCTAGAGACTGACTGAACCTGAGTATAAGTAAGCTTTCTGTGCCTATTGTTTCCATTAAAGAGGCTACAAAATATTTCAATGTGTGTACGCAACGTAGTGATGAGTATATGCTTGAGCAGCTTCATTGAGAGACTGATAGTATTTGAATGCTTATGTTGTTGATTATTTTAAATAGATACTTTGACTGCTCACGATTTTTGTCCCATGGGGAACTACCACCCTGTCGGGGTACCGTGAAGGCAAAAGAACCCTCTTGAGGAGGGTTTCACCCCTAGAGGTGCTGTGGGAAGATAATTCCTTTCAGCTAAAGGTACCTTAGGAAGCAGCCCCCCAAAAAAGTTGAGCAGTAAGTGGTGAATGCAGAAACTAGATGAATATGGACTAACAGAGTAGTGATAACATGTAACAGACCTCGAAGGATTGGGCAAGTAAGCAATAAGACACAACAGGGTATGCATGGAACATATTTTGCTGCATGGCCATGGGTGTAATAAGGCATGAAGCCCCTGGCCGAGTGCCTGTAGCCTCTGGCGTGCAGTAAAATATGTTCTGTGCACAATCTGTCATGTCTTATTGCACTTATAAAATGTTTTTTTTTCTTTTTACTTTGTACAGTTAAAAAATCATGCTTGTATATAGAAAAATCATTTTATTCTGCTAATCTATGATAAAATAGTCCTTCTGCCTACATTAATATTGATGAGCTCATTTGCTTATAGTGGTTTAGTAAAATAGTACACACTTACACAGGGAACAGTGATAGCGGAGATCCCGTCTGAAGGCAGCATGTCATCATAGCAGGACCGGGGGATTTGACAAGTGGCAGCATGAGGCATCAGCTTTTTAAAATTTTTTTACTACAGGCAGCACAGTGGCAATGACAGGAGTGGGCACCAGATGCTCAACATTTGCCAGCTGCATGTCTTTCTGAATGATCAGCGAGGCTCCAGGTACCATTTTGCTGTTTCTGCAGCCTGAGAGAGACAAGAAGCGCTGTGCATAAAGTGTGATCTGAACTTTCCCCCTCCTGTCTAAAGTCCCAGGACCAAGTTGTTGTGGTGGCAGATTTAAATTCCTCCCCCTCTTGAACTCATGAAGATCTCTTCCATCCAGAATTCATGTTGTTTCTAGTCCCTCCCCATACCAAACACAGTCTGATTTCAGCTCCACCCCTTATTGAGCGCAAGCTAATCCACCCACTCCACCTCCCGCTTTCAAGCTGATCAAAAACCCTCCATCATCAGAGCTCTGTTTCATGTACTTGCTGGCTCTTGCTTACATACCTCTGTCTCAAGTATCCCAATTATGAGGGGTGTCCCTTTTGATTTTACCCATCAAAATTACTGTGTTCCTCATCAGTTCCTCATGGAAAAGGTGCTGCCCACACACAGAATGTACCATAAATTCAGAATGTATAGCAGACATGGATAGGCTACATCCAAGTAGATTTTCTCCATGATGGGCAAATAGAAAGATGGCGGACAGTAAAAATGCCAACATTCTATCGCTTATGGATACTGGCCTTTTTACTGCCAGCTCTTTTTTTCACCCATGCATGGACCATATTTCGTGCATGGGTAAGTAGCCAGTCAGATTGTTGGATTTAGCCTATCCATTTTATAATGACTGATGATTTCAGTACTAATAGCAGAAGGGGCATGACTTCCATAAGGAGAGAGGGAATGGCAAATTAGAAAGAAGGCCACCATCCAACTCTAACTCAACAGTGGAAACCTACCTGGTGAAAATGTACTACTATAGATATACTACTTAATTATTTACCTAACTTTTATGACCTTCAGTACAGAGGAAAGAAAAACAAAACCCAGTGAGGGAGGAACCTCATGCTGCAATTTAGAGACCCAATTCAGGGGACATTTTTAGAGGAAGGGCTGTCACTCTATCCCTCTAATGGAAAACCATGGAGGTGCTGTGAGTAGAGGCCTCTGCAGATAAAGGGCAACCCTGCTGGGGCACACCCCTCTGGCTGAAGAGGAGAGCAGTGGCCACTGAAAGGCACTCACCTGGCCTTCAAGTGAAGCCTAGGGGAAGACTACAAACCCAGAAGGGTTAAAGCTGAACCCTGGAAGGTTGCAAATAGGAGGATTGAACAGTCTTCACCCTTGAAGGGCAGGAAGGACAAGGGAGGGTATAGAATGGGGTCCAGGTGAACCGTAGGTGGCTGTAGGGAGAATAGCTGTCGAAGGTGCTGCTGATGCTTTCAGCAGCTAAATGAGCCCCCTGGGACTTGGAGGCCCACCATCTAGCAGCTGAAGTCTTAAATGCTACATCAAGAGGTGCTGCCAATGCTATCTGCACAGCCAAAGACTTGCCCTAGAGTGGAGGAGCTTCTCACCCTAATGATAGAAGAGAAAGACCCCACCCAAGGTGACAGACCCACCCTTAAGATGCGGAGAAGTGGGCAGAGCTGTGCTAGGTAGAGAGAGGCAGCGATGCAACTGAAAGTGCAGGATTGTTAGTGCAACTGGTAGAACTGAGGATAGCAATAGACAGCATGAGTGGGTGGTCCGCTGTTAGTACTGAGTATATGAGACTGCATGAAGTGAAGTGCATCTGTCAGTAGTAAGTACAGGGAGAGAGTATGGATACATCGAGAAAACATGAGGTGGAGTGCAAATGTAATTGGTAGCATTGAGTATGGCAAGAAGACATGCTGGAGCAATGGAAACAATTAATATTGATAGGAAATGCATTAGCATGGGAAATCAAACTAGGAAGTAGAGCACTGCTGGAGTAAGTAATGAGGAAGTAATGAAACCACTAAACCCAAAGGGAGTGGTTGCTAGGCTGTGAGCCAGGTGTAAGCAATTAAGGAGTTGAGATGAACAGGAGACTGCAGATGGTACAAACAGTGTAGGTAAGCAGAGAGACTGCATCTGGTACAAAAAGACAGCAAACATGAGAGCTTGGAGGAGCACAAGATAAATGAAAGGAGCAAAGGCAAGGTACTAGGAAGACTAAGGCCCTGTCCACACTGCAGCCCAAAAACCCTTCTGTAACGTTACAGAGGGTGTAAACCACATCGGTAATGCTGTGCATTTACACTGGTAACGTTATAGGAGGCGTTTTCGTAATCGTTGTGGAAACCACCTATAAGGTGGTTTCCACAATGGTTATGAAACCGGTCCCGCGCTGGGACCGTTACCAGCGGTAGTGTGGACTGCCGGTAACGGTCCCCTGCAGGGCTGAAAGCGCAGAGCGAGCTGCATTGTGGGATCGGGCACTGCTGTAACGGTCACCCGGATCCCATTGCGTGGACCGGCGGTGCCGGTTCCGTAACGGACACCGCTGAGGTGTGGATGCACTGCACCGCTCCACGGCTGTAACGGATTGCACCCGTTACTGGGCGCAAGCGGTGTAGTGTGGATGGGGCCTAGAAGTACCCAAAAGAAACAGAAGAGAGGAAAAACACAGAACCTGAAAACAGGAGGGCACTACAAAACAGCAGACAGAGAAGTACAAACTGCAGCCAGAGGCAGGAGCAAAATACTAACACAGGAATGTGGAGGCACAAAGCCAGCAGAAATCCCAAAAGCATAAATTGAAGCAAGAAACAAACACGGGGGGGGGGCACAGAGCTCCAGCAGAGCCCCCAGCTGCAAGAAAGAAAGAATGCAGCATCTGAATGAGACTGCCGGAAGCAGACTTAAACAGCTCAGGCAGGGGGCTTGGATAGTCGATCCCACCCACTGAACTGCAGTCATAGCCTTTTATAAAGTCTCTTGACTGTTTTTTACATTTTGTTAAGCTAGAAACCTAGTTGCTGGTCAATGGGGACAACTGTTCTGCCCAAGGGAGCCAGCATTTTCCACCACAAGCTATAAAGGTACACTATGGAGTTAATTAGGTTCAAACCCACCAGTTGTACTTGTAAATGTAGAACATTTCTCTTTATAGGGTGAAACAACCGCCCATATCATTTGAAACACCAGAGTTAATATTTCAACTTCCATGTTCCATGGGGTGGCAAATAAACTACACTTAAACATGCCAGGGCTGGCAGCACAAATGTTTTTGTGACTGCTGCTTTTTTCTTTTTATGACAGTGGGTGGATCCTACAGGAGTATTGCATGTACAAAAGGAGTGATGTCATGTTTTCTGTCCGTGGAACTGACTGAAGGTGTAAATAGTCTCCTTCGCCTTACCCTCCTCCAAGAAATGTTTTCTGCCCTCAAATAAATATGCTTTCATGTTAGTCAATGGTTGCAGGGTACTATTTTCTTTCTTAAATGGGTGGTACAAGAACTGGAACCTGAGTAGTAGGAGGCAGCATTGTTTTTTGGGGAGAAGTAAGGTCCACCCCACCTTCACCCAAGAAGCTCCAAAAGGTCAATTCCACCTTTTTTTTTATTCATGTGGGAGGGGCATGAGGTGGATCTATCATCCTGAAAGAAGACTCACATGTTTGGGATGTGGACCAAGGAACAGAAGTCTGTGGAGTCCCTTCATTTTGTTAAGGACTAGAACAGAAGATACTTAAAATGCCTTCAAACTGACTTAAAAACCCTTGGAACAAATGATTATCAGAGTCACCTGGTGTCTCAAAAGGAAAGACTAAGAATTTTCTAAAAACTAAGGAAAATAGACAGCTTTCATGTATTTCTTAAACATTTATATACTAAAAACAAAGTTCAGCTTTTGGGATTAACAATATATGTTTACCATATTATATCTATATATATATAGTTTATCTTTTTAGTAGTTTCAAAATCTTGAAAGCATTGGTGTTACTAATGCATTTAGAAATACATTTTTTAATTGTCTTTACAGATAACCTTGAGAACACTGGTGTTACTAATGCATTTAGAAATACATTTTTTTAATTGTCTTTACATATAAATCATGCATGTTCATGGGAGGGCACATTTTTTTGGGGATGGGGTTCAAATTATTTTAATGATGGGCGCAGTGCTTGGTAAACACAGTCTATGATGAAGTGTGTTTTTCTTTTTAAGTTTGAGAAGTGGAGCTGACTTGCACAAATGGATAGTACAGACACCTATTAGAAGTAGAATGGGTTAAACACTTCCTGGAACTTTCTGCATAACAAGTTCCCAATAGCACCTCACAGCATTTGACACTACCATCCTAAGAGTAGTCAGTGTGTTACTTTACAGGACATTGCATAGCAAGAGACCTAGCCTTCCCTTTTTCCAAATAATATACCAACTTCATTCTCAGGCAGGCAGTTCTGGGCTACTATTTATATTCTGTTGAATCTTCTTAAAGGAACACTGCATGTTAAAATCAGGAATATATGTGTTACTACCAGTTTTGAGTTCTCACTTCAATCCAGTGTTTTGGTTCTGCCTAGGCTAGCAGAGGAGTATTTCTAATTTTCCCTGGGTGTTTTATGATGTTTGGGGGCTGTCATTCAAGTTTGTTTTATTGCATCTTCTCCAAGTTAGTCTTCAAAGTGTACCCTTTGGTTTGATGTCTAATAGTCCCTACAGCAGGCCAGTGTCTTGTTACAGTGTCTTGCTTAGCCACAACAGAGAAAAAACACTGCAGCCAGGATTCACAGTGCTATAGAATATACTATACAAAGTTACATGTTTAAACACACACAGTCACACACACCAAGCAGAACACAGCTGGATAAGGTACCAGTATTTAGGAAACATGTCATACTTACCTAGAGTCTAGCAATGTGAATCCTGGCTGTGACTATAGGTATTTATAACTGAATGATAATAACCACACTTGCTTCGCTTGCAAGTAGGTCAGTATTTGTGTCTAATTTCTGTTTGACTTACTGTAGGTTACACATAGAATCTGAAAAATTCATAACATGCTGTATTGTGATTCAATGAACTGATAAATGGGGATTTTGGTTTCTTTTACAAATTCATTTTTTCTGGCCATGTATATACTAAAACAAAAATTTCTCAACAAAATGTTTTTAAATAAAGAGTTTAACTCACAGCAGCAGAAGAAGCATGTTGGCATTAAAAACTTAGTGGCATGGATGTAGAGGCACCAGTATTTAAGCATGACTTTGGTAGAGGATTGATTGTGACTGGGGGTGAGGGAGGGAGGAGGAGTCTTGATATTTGTAGCATAATGGTTTTCTGAAACTTCAGTCTTCAATGGGTTAGACTCTGAAGCCATCTGTATAGTATATTACTAAGCCATGTGCAGTGTGGTATGGATAAAACCCAGATCACCAGACCAGGACCAGTGCTGTAAAATCTGCATGAACACAGCTTGTGCAAATATTGCTGATCCAGTGAATCAAATAAGTACGTGCAAATAAATAAATAAATACTCTGCTTTGCCTCATGCTTCAACCCACCCAGGAGTGATGTTATTACATGATGACACACACCCTGTCATGCCTTATTGCTTAAATAGTCCCTTTCTCAATGTACTATACTTTGATTCAGTTAGTGTATGCAACAGCCTTCATGTGAACACCCTGGGCTTCTCTTTGACTCCTGATGTCTATTTACTTTAGCTATTGTATATTGTTTTAACTGCTTTGGTCTTCTTGATGTGGTGCCTGTGTGCCTAAACTATGTGATCTGTTTATCTACTGCTACCCATGTATTTCCCGTGAATGATTGTTATAACTGTCTGCTCTCCGAGCCATTGTTTTTGGACTTAACTGTGCTGTCTTTGTATTAGTTTTGACGAGGTGTCTTTGTAAATGAGTCTCTGACTCAAAGGTTTGTAAATCTGATATTTTTTAAATAAATAAATAAATGTTTATGTTGAAGCCCATGAACCACCCTTATCTAGTTAATGCATTCACAGTCGTAGTGGCTCTGCCAGAGTTTGTTTGTTTTACTGCCATTGTCTCCAAATGTTGACTTTTTTATCACAGATTGTTAATTTCTCTTCCGAATTACTATCTGCTGCATCTTTCTGCCCATACACAATTTCCAATATGTTTATTGTATCATTAGTCCCTTGAAATATCATTTAACTTGAGATTTATTCTGTAGTGGCACTTAACAATGTACCCTTGCTTTTGTTGATGTTAATTATTGACCCAGATACTGCTGTGAAATACCATACTTGTGAGACTTCATTTTTAACATATAGACAAATGTCATCTGCATATATTGATACAGTAATAGCTGCTATACCATCTGGCATCCATAGACCTATGATCTGAGGGTGCCTGTGGAATGTTTAGAGTAAGAAATCTAAACTAAATACATACTGAAGTTGGCTCAAAGGACAGCCCTGCTGTACACCTCTCTTTAGTGATGTCACAGAACACAAATGGCCATATTAGCTGTTACTGTTGCATTCTCATATACTCTCTGAAACCATCCACAAAAGATGTCTGGAATACCATATTCAGCGAACACTTCAAACAAATATGAATGGTATACCTGATCAAACACTTTCTCTTGAACAAGGGAAGTAACATAACCATCTAGATGACCCTGTTCACGAAACTCCATAATCTCCGTTAACAATATTAGATTATCGTTAATACTCCTAGCAACAATAGAGCAGGTTTGAAACAGGGTTATTATGTGCTGGGCTACAAGCACCAATCTTTCACACAAACTTGTCATTAGTATCTTATGATTTGAATTTAGTAAACATAATGGCCTCCAGTTTCTTAAATCTTGCAGATCTCATTTCTTAAACCAAACGTTTTTCATGGCCAATCTAAAAGATTCTGCTGGGGTGCCTTCAGAAAGTATCTGATTAAAAAACACTTTCAATATCTCAGCTGATCTGAATGATGCTTATAGAATTCTGTGGCATACAAATCTATACCTGGAGCTATGCTATTTTTTGATTCTTTTTAATTGCCTTCATAATTTCGTCTGCTGTAATAGGATCATTTGACTTACTTAGTTCTATTTTAGGAATATGTGGGATTTGCACTTTCTCAAAATATTCCACCGAACCTTGCACCATGTTATCTACTGTTCCAAATAACTGCACCACATAATCCTGTATAATATTCATAATGTCATTTTTTGCGTCCTTTAGTATACCCGTGTGTTCATTTAGTTTGTGTCTTTTATGTACACTCTCTCTCTCTCTCTCTCTCTCTCTCTCTCTCTCTGCAGCCTTTAAAAATATTCCCTGTAGTTACTTTCCCTTGTGTACCAGTCCTGTGTTCCATAACAAAGGAAGTAGCTCTCTTATATTGCAAAGCTTGCATTTCCCTTTTAATATTTTAATTTGTTCTCCATAAGAAGCTAATCGTTCATGCATGAAAGAAATTAATTTTGTCAACTGTGTTCTTAGCGTTAGATGTTCAGAGTAATCTTTCTGTTTCACTTGTCTATCTTCTTTCTGAAATTTTTTTTTTCCTTTCATTTTTTGTTTTGTACCTACCCACCATTCATCTAAATCATCATATGTGCATAGCATGGATTGCCTGGCTTTCAAAAGATTGAGTATTATATTATTCAAAACTGAATTCTAACAGGCTAGTGTTCAACTTCTGAGCACCTTTTCTATTTTCTATTAACCCTGTGCATTCCCGACGAGACGGCCGAGTAAAAGATGATCTGAGTGTTCAGCTAGAATAAGGTTACCTTTTTAAACTTGCAGATTTGCTCATCTAAATATAAATTATATTCGAGTGGCTAATTTGTTCATGTAGTAGGTGTACCCCTCTGAACTATTCAGTTCCCGATAGACATCCTGCAGCCTAGCATCCTTTTCCACTTTAATAAAGTAATTCAAATCATGGATTAACGTGTTTGTGGTGGTTCTTTGACCGCATGCTGAGACTGCACAATTAGAATCTCCAGCACACAATCAGCTTCTAGACGTATATAGATAAGTCTGAATGGGTGTTGGCAGCACCACCCTTCCTTTCTTAGTTTGTGGAGCATAAATGTTGATTAAACTTAACCTATCAGCATTCAGCATGACATCCAATATCATTGTTCTCCCAGCAAATATATCTAGCACATATGTGACGGTTATATTTGTAGTTTTAAAAAATAAATCCAGCGTCATCACACTTGTCCTCTCCAAATGACCAAAATGATGCACCCCAATGCCATAACCTTTTAGCCTGAGTAACATCAATGGTACCATTTAGTCCCGTTTCCTGTAACAAGACAATTTCATGGGGCAGATCCCTTAAAACAGAGAAAGAAAGGAGTCTTCTCTTTTGGATTCTTAATACTGTTCATAGTTATTGTGGTAATCTTAATTTGTGTCATATTGATCATTTAGAGAGGAGAAAACTGATTATCTCATTAAACCTAAGTGGATTTTGTGTAGTGCTTTCCACTTCTTGTTCTAGGTCCAAGGCAACTTTTTCTTATGTTTTTGGAGGAATAACTTTGTGTATCACCTTCTCTTTCTAACAAGGCAAACCTTTGTGATGACCCTGGTAGAGGAGGCTTCAGACTCCATACCGACATCAAACTCCCCTTCATCTGTTGTTAGAGCCTCAAATTGGTTTTCCTGTGGTATGTTGGTAGCTGGGGATAGTTTCCTAAGCATTTTTGATTTAGGCTGCTGTCTCCTGAATGATCTTTTGTGTGTTATCACGGTCATTCCCAGAGGGGGCATCATAACTTCCTCCACTCTGTCACTCTGTATGGAGTGAGTCATCTTTATGCAACTCTCCTCTTTGTGTCTCCATGTGATCTTCAGGTTGTGCAGTAGCAATACTTTCTCTTTTTATGCATATTTTTTTATTTAGTATGCTTTTCTCCCTTCTGCCAGCCTGCCCCCATTAGTCCTACCCATTCTCATAGCCCCATTACCCACTTTACTTGGCACTTACCTCTCCTGCTACACACACCCTGGTTTACCCTCTAGGGTGAGGCCATTGAGAGGGGGATCTCTAACCCTGACAGAGACCTGGTCAGTGCTTTTGAAGGAGAGTGCCACGGTCAGCCGTGCTGCAGTGTGGCGCCTGTGATGAGGGGGTGGACATCCTCCTGCAACGGTTGATGTTTTTTCCCCTTTTTCCTCCCAACCCCGCAGGACGTCGAGAAGAGCTCCTGACGTGTGAGCATGCATGCACCTGCATTGCATGTCACAGCCTGTTGGTGTCCTCCCTCCCAGCTCAGTGACTTCGCTGGCACCACCACCTGTCATTACCCAGATAGCATTAGTGCAGTGGAGTCCAACCACCATCCCTCCTCAAGGCAGAGAGTGTCCTCTGGGACACTTGGCTCACTCCCAGCCAGCCCTCCGATGACTGGTGTTCATTCCTGAACCTTGCTTGGTTGGCGTCGTGAGCAGTGGCACTATCGCTGTGCTGGCAGGCTGACTTAGTAGCGGTACTTTCAGTTCTTTGTAGCAATACTTTCAGTTGTTTGTAGCATTACTTTCGTACTTTCAGTTGTTTATAGCAGTACTTTCAGTTGTTTGTAGCAGTACTTTCAGTTATTTGTAGCAGTACTTTCAGTTGTTTCAGTTTCTTCCATTACCTTAGCTTGCTGTGGAGCAGTTTCTGAAGGGTCAGGTTATGGGTCAGCTCCGAGGCACTGGGCAATGGGGCATTGCTCTGGCATGCTGGCAACCCAGGGTTGTGCCCCAAACCCAGACGTCAGGAGTGGAGACTTTTGGAGAGGGAGTTAGAGCATCCTTTAGATGCTTCTCTCCCAGTGGGGGTGGGCAGTACTGGACCACGTGACGGGCGGCTCCTGTGGGTGGCTAGCAGAAGCATTCTAACTGGTGTGGGCCTCAACATGTTGCCAAACTCCTCCACTCCCAGGACACTGCTGCGGCCGTATGATTGTGGGAGAGGCCCCAGAATAGCAGAAAATCGCTCACCTGGCTAAGCAGATGATGGCCGCCATGTTCCCCTTTGAACCACGCAGCCTCACAGCCCCCTCTGATCCCCTCAGCCCCCCCCATGTTCCTGGTCAAGGCAGCAGAACCCTCTCTCCCCTCTGCCTCCTCCATGGAGGGGGTCCCCTGGCAGGATACTCTGGTTCTGCCAAGACATGGGACTAATAGGGAATGGAGCAGTGGTGAAAGGAGATGGCCCGGCGGGTAGGGATTAACCCTGAGTGTCCTGAAGGAGTGGCTGGTCTGGGGTCAGGTTAGACAAAAAAAGTGTATCACTAGTTCCCAGCACATAGAAACATAGACTTTGATGGTAGATAAGGACCGCTTGGCCCACCTAGTCTGCCCACTTCCCTACCTACAGGATAAGCTGCAGATCCTAGTTAACCAACAGCCTATTTCTTACTACCCCACACAAAAATTGCCTTATGTCTGTCCCATGCATTCTTGAATTCTCTCACAGTTTTATTTTATTTTTTTTATTTAGTTAGCTTTTGTTTACCGGGTAAGTGCACTAGCCATAGCAATGACTATTTTCTGACACGACCCAGGAGGATACAAAACAATAATACAGGGATGACATTCCAAATCCAAGTACAACAAAAAATCATTACAACAGTTTACGGCAGGTTGCAAGAAATTAGCTAAAAACATGGAGGTTATGGTAACAGTGTGGAAAGATAGAAAAAAAGAAAACATGGAGCTGTTCAATAACTAAATTCCACCAAAGTTTGCTTTGAGAAGAAGAAAAAAAAAAAAAAACAAACCACAACCTCCTCAGGAAGGCTGTTCCATACGTCAACCACCCTCTCTGAGAAATAATACTTCCTCATATTGCCCCTGAACCGCACCCCCCCATCTTCAAATTGTGTCCCCTTGTTCTTGCACATCTCTTGTTCTGAAAGATGCTACCCTCTTGGACTTTGTTGATTCCACTGAGGTACTTAAAAGTTTCTATCATGCCCCCCTCCCTTTCCTCAAGGGTATACATAGAGTCAGCACTCAGATATCCATTGTCTTCTGTTCTCAGGTCAGGTGATGGATATCTGAGAGAAACGGTTAAGTGGAAACTGGATGCTTCGTTCTGCAGTTTGCTCTATGGCTGCTGTGGCTATTTAGGTATGTGGCTGCTTTGGTCTGTGGTTTTCTGTGCAGTACTCTACTCGGGATGAAAAGGGTCAGTTATCTGAGGCTAAACATTGAGATCCATATAGGAGACAGCAGGCAGGATGGGCAGCGGAAACGGATAACACGAGGGACAGATAAATGAGTGTAAACAAAATGAGAAATAAAAAAATCATGCAGTCAAAGATGGATACATGAGAGAAATGGATAAATGAGAGCTGGATAAACAAGTGCTGACTGTATTAAGCTCCTTCAGTCTCTCCTCGTATGGCTTCTCTTGCAGACACTGCACCATTTTAGTTGCCCTCCTCTGGCCTGCCTCTATCCTGTCTATTGTCCTTGCAGAGATGGGGTCTCCTGAACTGTACGCAGTACTCCAGATGGGGTCTCACCAACTGTCTGTACAGAGGGATAACAACTTCCTGTTTTCTGCTGGTGATGCCTCTCCCTATACATCCCAGTATCCCCCCAACCCTCCCTGCTGCCTTCTCACATTGCTTGCTAACCTTAAGGTCATCTGATATGATTACCCTCAGGTCCCTTTCCATTTTTGTTGTTACTACCTCCCCCCCATTGTGTAATCTTCCCCTGGATTTTTGTTTCCCAGGTGCAGTATTTTGCACTTCTTTGCATTGAATCCAAGCTGCCATACTTCTGACCATTCCTCCAAAAGTCCCTTCTCATCCTTTCCACGCCTCCTTGTGTATCAACCCTGTTGCAGATCTTTGTGTCATCTGCAAAGAGGCATACTTTTCCTTCCAGTCCCCTCTGCAGTGTCACTTATAAAGACATTAAAAAGGACTGGACCCAGTGCTGAATCCTGTGGTACCCCACTAGTAACCCCTCATTCTTCAGAGTGGACTCCATTTACAGTTACCTTCTGTGTCTTGTTGTCCAGCCAGTGTTTTACCCAGGCTACCACCTTGGGACCCACTCCCAGGCTGGTTAATTTGACTGTTAATCTTTTGTATGGGACTGCGTCAAATGCCTTGCTAAAGTCTAGGTAGGCCATGTCCATAGCCCCTCCCTGGTCTACTACTTTGGTCACCCAGTCAAAGAAATCAATTAGATTTGTCTGACATGACCTTCCTGCTGAGAACCCATGCTGCCTTGGGTCCTGTGTCCCACTGGCCTCTAGGTACTCAACAATTATTTCCTTCAGAAGTGATTCCATCACTTTCCCTACCACAAAGGTCAAACTGACAGGTCTGTAGTTTCCTGCCTCTGTCTTGGTCCCACTTTTGTGAAGGGGAATCACATCCGCCTTCAGTACTGTCCTCTTCAGTGTGTAATGGGGAGGAGGGGTGGCCTGCTGTAAAGCTATCACTTCCAACTGACTTTCTGGTCTTGGGGATGTCAGTCTGTGGTATACTGCAACTTACTCTCTCTTATTTATATTAGCTTTTTGTGCCATTGTCAGAATTTCATCTTGATTCAGCCTATCTCCTCTGTTTTGAATGGCCCAGCAGTATGTTCGAAATAAATTACCACTTTCTTCGCACAAGTTGCAGCACAGATCAATGTGCACTTCTTCCCCACGTCTATGTTCTAGATACAGATTGCAGCGAACTCTGTCGCATGCATTACTCAAATGACTCAAAGACCCACACTTGAAATATGTCTTTGGTTGCCCTCAATACAAGCATTTTCCCTTGTTTCTTCCTATAAAAAGCCTCAAGAGATGTTGTATCCTAACTTCTGACTGTTGAAGATTTACTTTAAATTTCTGCCCCCTGTCCATAGTTGCTCATCATCCATTATGGGGTTTGGATTCCCTAGAATGTCACATTTTTGAGCAAGCCAGTACTTAATGTCAAATACATTGTCCCCTTCATTCTTAAACAAAATGGTCACATTCTTAATAGCCAGTTTACTGCGGGGTATGGCCTGAAATGGCATCCACAACTCAGTTTATTTTAAGGCATTGTATTTTTCCAGAATCTCTCTAAATTAGCCACAATCTTAAAGGTAACATCAAAGATGAAATCATCTGGTATATGTATCAAGGTGTAAATTTCTGTTGTGAAAATATTTAATAAATCTTTCAATAGAACTCAGCCAACATATTGCCTGTCTGGTGGTAGTTTCAGACCTCCCATATATCTCAAGTGCACAGCATTCCTTCTTTGAGCTGGTGCAGGGGCCGATGAAAAGGAGTGTCTCATTCTGAAATTCTGCCACCTTTGTTGTGCAGTTTCTTGTTCTTCGTGTTGCGGCCGTGGAATTTCAGAACGATTTTCAGACTGTTTAACTCCATCACCCCGAATAAAACTTCTGTTATTCCTTAAAGAACTGGACCTTCCCTCACTGAAAAATCCTCAGAAAAGTTTCTTCACTGGAATCATCACCCTGTGGATTATAATCAGTGGCCACTCTATCTCCCTCCTCCTCTACGGTAGCAAGCATAACTGTGGGGTGCCCAAGGTGTTATTTTAAGTGCCATTTTTTCATATACTTTTGCACAGTCCCAATATTGTGTACAATATTGTCTATAATACTTTCTGGTTAAACATGGGGGGGGGTCGCGATCTTAATAATGCATTTAGATTTTTTGCGAGTGCTTGTATGCTGTGTATAAACTAGTTTGTCTGATCTTTTGCTTAGCTCTTTATCTAACCCTACACTCAAAGGTAAACTTGTGTCTATGTTATGTGTCTCGATATTTTCAGAATTGTCATTCACTCTCTGGCCAGCCAAATTTTTTTTTGCGCACTGAGTTCCTCAATACTTGTTTCCCTAGCAGTTTGCTCTATTTCTGGCCCATCTGTACCAATTTGTACCCTTCCCCTAGGTCGCCCCTGTAAAAGGGACTGCATGGTCTCAGTGGGCTTACCCAGTTACCAAAATTCAAATGAATAAATAAATAAAATATGCGTTGATAATGCTTGTGACCCCTCTGCAGATGCAGTATATGTGGACTTAGGCAGAGACCAAAGTTGGCACTTGTAGGGGAGAATTAAAAAACAAACTAAACAAAGTTAAGCTGCTATCAAGGGCTGATTTACAAACTTTACAAGTGGATGCGAGTCTCAAGCCCCAGCACCACGACCACAAGGATCTTTGTTTTGGGGGGCATAGCCAATAAGAGACTAGCTGTTCCTTCTAAATGTGTTGCTTAAAGAGACATGAAGATTACAATGTGCACTAGTGTTAACGCATCAAAAGGAAAAAAAAAAATAGGAATTCAATAATTGCTACCTATGGTTCAGTGCAAACAGAAAATATTATTCTCATATTGACATCTACAAAAGACTTATCAAAATTAAGTCAGCATTAATAATGCAATCATTTCCAGTGTTTGGTTTGCATCTGAGTTCCAAAGTCCAGCGATAGTCATAGAAAAATAAAATTTGATGGCAGATTAGGACTGCTTGGCCCATCCAATCTGCCCATTCCTCCCTACTTGCACGATTACTGCAGACCACACCTGATCTACAGCTCTTTCCTCCTCCCCCTTCCTTTCCACTATGATTCCCTTGTGCTTATCCAATGCATTTTTGAACCCTATCACTGTTTGTGTCCCCACAACCTCCACTGGAAGGCTGTTTCAGTTATCCACCACTCTTCCTGTGAAGAAGTACTTCCTCACATCTCTCCTGAATCTGCCCCCCTCCAGCTTTATAGCATGTCCCCTTGTTCTTGAACACATTTTCTTCTGAAAAATACTTCCATCCTTATTTACACCTGTGAGGTATTTAAAGGTCTCTATCATATCTCCCCTCCATCCTCTATTCCAGGGTGTACATATTGAGATCCTTTAGTCTCTCCTTATAGGGCGACCGTACCTCATTTTAGATACCCTCCTCTGGACCACCTCCACTCTATCTCTGTCCTTCCAGCAATGTGGTTTCTAGAACTGGACACAGTACTCTAGGTGAGGTCTTACAAGTGAACTATAAAGAGTCAACAACACCTCCCTCTTTCGACAGGTGATACCCCTCCCTGTGCAGCCCAGCATCCCACTAGCCCTCCTGTCACAGTGCCTGGCCACCTTTAGGGTATCCAATATGATTTCCCCAGGTCTCTTTCCTGCTTGGTGGTTGCCTATACTACCCCACCCATTTTCAACTCCGCCTCGCCTCTGGGTTTCTGTGCCCTTAAGTGCATTATTTTGTGCTTTTTCGCATTGAAACCCAGCTGCCATACCCTTGACCACTCCTCTAGTTTTCTCAGGTCTCTGCTCATCCTTCACACACCCCTGGAGTGGCCACCCTATTGCAGATTTTGGTGTCATCCACAAAGAGGCAGACCTTCCCTTCCAGCCCCTCTGCAATGTCACTTATAAACACATTAAAGAGGAGTGATCCCAGCACTGATCCCTGAGGGACCCCACTTGCCACCTTTCTTTACATAGAAACATAGAAGTTGTCGGCAGAAAAGGACCTCTTGGGCCATGTAGTCATGTCCTCAAAGTGAACTCTGTTTAGCACCACCCTGTATTGCCTATCCCCTAACCAATTTCTTATGTTTACCACCTTTGGACCCACTCCTAAGCTACACAGCCTGCTTGTTAGTCTCATGTGGAATGATGTAGAAAGCCTTAATGAAATCTCGGTAGACCATGTCCACCGCTCCACCCTGATTGAAATCCTTTGTCACCCAGTCAAAGAAATCTGTCAGATTCATTTGACATGACCTGCCCACTGTGAAACCATGTTGCCTTGGGTCTTGTAACCCACTGGATTCAAGATATTCCACAATCCATTAACTTTCCCACTACTGATGTCCGACTGACTGGCCTATAATTGCCAGCCTCCTCCTTGCTACCACTTTTGTGTAGTGGGACTACAGACACCCTCCTCCAGTCCTCTGGAACCACTCCTGTTTCTAGTGAGCTATTAAATAGGACTGTAAGGGGTGCGCCAGTACCTCCCTGAGCTCCTTTCATACCCTTGGATGCACCCCTTCTGGCCCTATTGCTTTTGTCCACCTTCAGATTAGCGAGTCCCTCCAGGACTCTTGCCTCCAAATAAGGACTAGTGTCCCCCTCCCTTGCTCTAAAGCTTCTGTTACTTTTTTGTGGTCTCTCCCCTTTGCCTTTCTCTGTGAACACTAAACACAAGTATTTGTTCATGATGTCTGCCTTTTCCTGGTCCCCCTCTGCACAGTCCCCCGTCCCTTTTTAACCTAACAATTCCACCCCTGGTCTTCCTCTTTTCACTCACATACCTAAAACATGTCTTGTCTCCTTTTGTTACCTCCTGGGCTATTCTCTCTTCAAGTTTGCACCTTTACACTCCTTACTGCTTTCCCTGCTTCCCTCTGTTTCCCCCTGATATACCTCCCTATCCTCCTCTTTCTGTGTCTCCTTTATACCTTCTGAATGCTACCCTTCTGTCCTTCACCTTTCCCCCCACCTCTTTTGAGTACCATAGTGGTCTCTTTTCCCTCTTGCTTTTGCTGACTCGTCCAATGTCACAGAGGTTTGTTGCTTTTACTGTGCTTCCTTTTAGCTTTGCCCACTGTTCCTCCACCCCACCCACATCACCCCCCTCCTTACCTGGTCATCCCTGAGGCATTCAGCCATCTTTATAAAATTTGCCGTCCTGAAGTCCAGGACCTTCGCCCTTGTGTGGTTTGATTCCGCAGCCATTCTTATATTGAACCACACCATATGGTGATCACTGGTCCCCAGGTGGCCTTCTACCTTGACAACTGCAAGACTGTCCCTGTTACTGAGTACCAGATCCAGTATTACCTTATCATGAGTAGGTTCATTGACTAGTAGCCTGAGGAACGCCCCTGCAGAGAGTCCAGGATGTGTCTGCTTCTAGCTGAAGCAGCTGCTGTGAGGCTCCAGTCTAAATCTGACAGGTTGAAGTCCCCCACCAGCAGCGCTTCCCCTTTTTATGCTATCTTGCCAGTGTCTTCTATCACTACCTTATCTTATTCTTTCCCTTAAGCTGGAGGTCTGTAGACCACTGCAGTGTGAATAGCGGCTCCATTTCCCGTCTCCAGGGTGATGCACAGTACCTCTGCCCCCCACCATATTTCCTGTATCTCCATCATTTTTATGCTTTCCCTCACATAAAGCACCACACCACCTCCTTTCCTTCCCACTCAGTCCTTCCTGAACAGAGTATAGCCCAATATGGCCATGTCCCAGTCATAGTATTCAGAGCACCATGGCTCGGTAATGCCACAGTATCCAGTTCAGCCTCTGCCATGATGGCCTCTAGGTTTAGAACCTTATTTCGTAGACTTCTAGCATTTGCACACATGGCCATCCAGATTTTGTTTCCTGCTTGTTGCCCCCTCCCCTTTTTTCCTTGTTGTCCTTCCTCCTTCCTCTCTCTCTTTTTAATGCTCCTGTTCCCTTCCGCTTTATCTCTACCACCCTGCTTCCTTTATTAATTTGAACCCTGGGGATTACTCTCCCCCCCTCAGGTTCTCCTTACTCTGTTCTTCAGCCTGTGGAGGAGGGGCAGTTTCTGCCTCCCTGATTCCTTTTGCCACCCCCTCAGCTAATTTAAATGTTCATCGAAGTAGCATTTAAACCAACCACTGGGGACTGTGGTTCCCCTCCTGAATGGATGCCAGCCATCACCCCCTGTATACCCCCCATCCTCCTAGGTGGTTCCTCAGTCTCCAATGTAACCAATCCCTTCCTCTCTGCACCAGTCCTTCAGCCATGAATTGAAGCTCCTGGTGCGGCGATCCCTCTCCTTTCTGTGTTGTAGAGAGGCAGCCCATCAGTGAAAGCCACTGAGAAAACTACCTATTTAAGACCCTTCCCCAACTCCCTAAACACCCCCTGCATTACCCCAGCCCTGTCCTTAGCCAGGTCATTAGACCCCATGTGGACAATAGCATCCAGCTCTCCCTTCTGTCCTGCTAGCCTGGAGATCTTCAAGATCTTTTTGCCATCCCTCTGGGCTGTGGTGCCGGGTGGGCATCTAACTTGCCTCTTCCCACCCAAATCAAATTTAATTTTTGATTATCATACAAAAGTCAAACACTGGGGGGTTCAAAGCAAATTCCAATTCAAACATAAACCAAATTATAGCCACTGGTAAACAACTCATGTTGTGATTTACAGTTCTCTGTCAGGTAGTTTCTCTCTCAAGATGAGTACAAAAGTCAGAGTGTCAAGATGTCACGTTCCCCTCCACCCTGTATCTCCTTACTGTGTGCAGTCTTGCTTGATCCATGCTACCTCTCTGTCCAACTTGCATCAGCTGTGAATGGGAGTGAGATGGCCATCGGTGTTTGCAGAGGTCCATTTATCAGAACAGCAACACATTTTCATACCGGACCTTTCTGCCAGCCAACACTGGTAAGCGCTTCCTTTACCAAGCAGGTAGAGACTTCAGGTTCCAGCAGCAATTGGGGACCTGACCTCCATCCTTGCTGCAACCCCAGCTGCTTCTGAACTCATTGGTTTTGTGGTTTGCTGACAGTGTTTTGTAAGTCACTATCTGGATCAAGAGATGGGCTGTTTGCTGATTTAGAGAATTTTGCCTTTCATAGAAGTACTTTGGGCTGCCTGTCCGAGGCACTGTTCTGACCTTGGCGACAGCTTGGCTGAGCTATCATTCTTTTCCATTGATGAAGATACATCACAAAGAACAGCTGATACCGGTCTTCCTGAGTCTCCTAAGTCAGTTCCAGAGTTTTATTGTCTCTGCTGTTGCTCGGTCATCAGTTGAAGCCATTTTTGATTGAAACTGGCTTCTTCTTCAGCCATGAGGGCCATCAGATATCCTTTTCTCTCCTGCATAGACTTATGCAGTGTTATTTCCTCCGACTGTAGTTCCACATCTGACATGAGGTTAGAGTAACAAGCTGTGAAGAAACTTGGTACATCCAGAAAATCTTGGTTTGAGTCCCACAACCTCCGTCCACTTGCATACTATGTGACTCTAAGCAAGTCACTTAACCTCCCCAGTGCTCCCGGGTCACCTCTGAAAAGAGGCACTGTGCCTAGTGGGCCTTACCCAGTCACTAAGGAATAAAATTAAAAATAAAGACTAAATGTTAGCAAATGAACTGTGTTCAACACCACTGTAGTGCAGAGTCAGTCTCCATTCTATCAACTTCCATAGAGTCAGCAGCAGGAAGGGAGGTCGGCTCTCCTGCATACACTCCATCTCCTCCTCCCTGGTCACCAGCATCCGCCATCTTGGCCTGATGGCCAGCAGCTCCCCAGACTGGCAAGATCCGGGGTTTCCATGGAGTCATGGCCAAGATTCTCCCCTCAGTAAAGAGCAGTCCATGCAACCCACCCCCCAGGACACACCTGAAAACAAGCTGTCACAGTTTAGTGTGCCTTTGCTGGTCAAAAATGACAAAATACATTAAAAAAAGGGGAACAGGAGGGCATCTAGAGGTGCAAAAGAACTAATAGATGTGTTTTTCCTAAAACCTTTGCACTACTCTCTGCTGATACAACTGGCCACGGGCCAACTTCAGAGGCACAGAATAAATGAGATTTCTGAGATGAGACAGTGCCTGTCCTGAGACATATACCAAGGAAGCAGACAGCAATGTCTTCTCTGGGTGGTGGGTTCATAATATGATGCACTAGCCCTTAGGAAGTATTCAGCTCAACAGAGGTGCAGACTGTAGGAAATTAAACTTATGGTATTGGTTTTCAAAATGCTGCAGACAGATACTGTACTTACATGTCGTATGGTATGTGTTCTTTTGGCTAAACCCACATGACACGGCTTGGGGAGGTTAAGTAACTCTCTTGTTTTTAATCTAGTTTTACATGTAGGGATGTTACAATATCACATTTTTTTGTATCACAACATTTGTGTAAAATATATATAAATTGATCATAGTGATAATCTCATGCATTTCTCATTTTTGGAAAAACATTTTTTTAAAAGGGGAGCCAAAAGATGATCCCCTCAAGTAATATTTACTGAAAGGATGTTCCCTATACATCCCAAGCATATATCTCCTAAACTTTTTATTGCATATTCTCAGCTTGGAAAAGGTCTAATAATTTATTCAGAATATCTATCTGTCTGTCTGTCTATCTGTGCTGTATATACACTGATGGATAAGTGTGGTATACAAGGAAATAAACCCACTGAGAGGCTAACCAAATCATAAAGCCACAAGCCCAAAGGGTTACTATTAGTCTGAATCACAATTGTGTCTACAGGGAAATAACTGCTAACCCCTTCTATGGGGAAAAGGTCCCATCCATGTAAGATAGACAGACAGATAGATAGATAGATAGATAGATAGATAGATAGATAGATAGGCAGACAGACAGACAGACACTGTCTGAAGATAGACAGACAGACAGACAGATACTGTCTGTAGATAGACAGATAGACACACAGACAGACAAATACTGTCTGTAGATAGACAGACAGATAGACACTGTTGATAGACAGATGGGTGGACAGACAGATGGATGGATGGACAGGCAGACAGACAGATAGATACACTTTGTAGATAGACAGACAGACAGAGAGGCAGATAGACAGATACATGGATAGACAGACAGATAGGCAGGCAGACACAGATATATATATATATATATATATATATATATATATATACACACACACACACACCACAGGAGAAAAGCTAATATGGCAAGATAAAGATATATTGACTAGTGACATCAGTAACAGCAATATATCAAAAATATGTTATTACTGTTGTCACCACCGATGTATTTTAAGTTACTGTCATCACAGTGGAAGACTGAACCAATCAGAGTGCAGCTTTCACATTACTGTTGAAATCACAGTGCCTAATGTAGCACTGAAGCCAGCTGCTAAAATCACAGAAAAATAGCAATATCTTCAAACTGCAGATAAGCTATAACCTGTAAACTACTGTTGTATATATAAAATAGAGGATAATGTATGGTCGGCTATCCATAACAAGCGTGGTTAGCCATTCAGAGGTTGTCACTGGCAACTGTTTCAACCTCAACAGTGAAGCTCGAGAGGTTTTGGTTGCCATGGCAACCTTGAGACTGCTACCCATGCTTGTTATGGATAGCCAACCATACATTGTTTTTGTAGTGTATGATCCCCCATCCTATGAAAATCGAGTCATATTTGTGCCTTTGTAAAACAACCATTTGTTAGTGCTGAATGTTTGCTTGCTGGCATTAGCATTGGAAATGCAGGAGTTAGACAGATGCAGAATAGGAAAGGCAGTGAAGTATTGAACTGATGCCAGCCCCACCCCCACCCTGCAGAAATGGACAGGCATTGGGGTGTGCCTTTAGGTCATCGCCCATAACACTCACATCATTTTACCTCACCCTACCCTGCAGACACCGACAAGTGTCGAGGTGTGCCTTGGGGTGTTCAGGCTTTACACTCACCCCACTCCATAAGGAAATATGCTGAATTGGGTCCAGTATAGGAGAATGGGGTGAACTTTGGGGCCAAAGAGTCCAAGGCACACCTCGATGCCTGTCACTGGCTGCGGGTGGGTGGAATGGCGTGAGCATTACTGTCAACAGTACCAAGTCACAGCCCTGACGCCTGTCAGTCCCTGCAGGATAGGGTGTTATGGTCGGAAACCCTAACACCCTGGGCGTTTCTTGGTATTTTCACTCCAAGTTTTCAACATGGGCTTTTTGTGACCCCACTGCATGAACAGTGACACTATCAGTTCATTAGCGGAAAGGTGATTTTGCACAGTGACTGTGCCATTTGGTGCCACACGTGCGAAAACACATTTTGAACAGGGATGTGAAAATGACAGCTGTACTGTTCATGAGGAGGTGTAAAAAATGGCAATGTTGAAAATCTGGGTGAAAATAAAAAAATTGGTGACGTCACGAGCGTGCATAGAAACTGTGCAACGTACACCCGTAATGCAATTATTTTGGGGATTTTTTACACCAGATTTTCAACATAGGTATTTCGGGACCTCTGCTCATGAACAGTGGCACTGTAATTTTCTTAATTTGTCCCGAACATTGATTTCGCACAGCGACCCGCACCCATTGTGTGCCACAGGTGCGAAAACATGTTTCAAGCAGGTTGCAAAAAATGACAGCTATACTGTTCATAAGGTGGTGTGCAAACATGACAATGTTGAAAATCTGGAGTAAAAATATAAAAAACTGATGAAGTTACGAGCATGTGTAGAAACTGCGCAACGCACGCTGGTAATGCAGTCATTTTTTTGAATTTGTTCACCAAATTTGCAACCAGGCATTTTGGGACCTCTCCTTATGAACACTGTCACTGTGATTTTCTTAATCTGTCCCGAACATTGATTTCACATAGCGACCGCGCTATTGTGCTCCAGATGTGAGAAAGCACATTTCAGGCAAGATGTGAAAAATGACAGCTATACTGTTCATAAGGAGATGTGGAAAAATGGCAATGTTGAAAATCTGGAGTGAAAATATTAAAAATTCTCGAAGTTACAAGCGTGCATGGGAACAGCGCAACGCACACTCGTAACAGTCATTTTTTTGAATTGTTTCACCAAATTTACAGCATAGGCTGTTTGGAAGCCCACCTCATGAACAGTGACACTGTAATTTTGTTACTCAGTCCCAGAAGGTGATTCTGCGCAATGACCATGAAATCACCTTTTGGGACAGAATAATGACATGACAGTGACTGAGTTCATGAGGTGGGGTCCTAAGAACCCCATGTTGAAAATTTGGTGCCAAAAGTCACAAAAATGGCTGAGATATTCACCTAAGTTGACCCCCCCCCATTTATGCCATTATACAGCTTACCGGCATTTCTTCAGTTCGCGGTCGGCTTTGAAGAGTGCAGACGTGTTCCCGCTCCACTGAAGATTGTCGTGCTGGGCTCCAGAGGTAAGTATGGGGTGGGGTGCGCAGAGGGTGGGTGCGCTTTGGGGAAGGGGGCACCACAGACAACGAGGGACCATTTTCTTGTTTACAGGTTTAAAAAAAAAGAAAACTTTGCGGGAAGGTTTTCTTTTTTACAGGTACATTTGGCACGCTGGGGTGGGCTCCCAGTGTGCCACTTGTATTTTTGGGGAGGGGGACTGAATCTGATGGGGACTGAGCCCCCCATTGGCAAAGAAAGTATGTCTGTGTTTGGGGGGGCATGATGCTGAGGAGGGATTGGGCACCCCCTTGGCAGACAAATAACAGGAGGGGGAACATTATGCCAATGGGGATTGGGCCCCCCCATCAGCAAATGAACTGGGGAGGGGGCATGCTGACGGGGGGATTGGGCACCCCTGATGTCGGCTTCCGCAGGACTGTGAGAAGCGGATGTGACAGCCACCGTCATATTTAGTGAAATGTTACACCAGGCAAGGCATGCCCTGCAATGAGGGGGCATTCCCTCATTGCAGCGGCGAAATTGTTTCAGGTTGGTGGCATGCTTCTGAGTAGCTGTCATAGACAGCGTGCTCATTTCTTGGTGCCACAGAGACAAGCCCCAAAAAGCAGTGGCGGTATTGGCCACAACATGACCGCGCCTCCACAACCTGCTACTCCAGCAAGCTGTCATGACATCTTTTCTTGCACATGCGCGCAAGCAAACGTAATAATTTGTCCTTACTTTACTGTTTTTTATCTGTGTGACGCTCTCCTTTACTCCAGCTCTCACCATCGCGGACACTCTTAAAAGGAGGAAGTTCACATATCGCACATGCGCGACCCCATTCTAAGTTGTTATACTGCACTAGTTACATAGCTAGTGAGCATAACAATGTTTTAGAAGTGATGGATTTCGGCACATAACATTCCATCATCATATCTATATATACAGTAGCCTGACTCAAAATAGGCAATTTATCATCACTTGTGAGTGGGCAGGACTTTCATAACTCACTCGTGGCTCTGCCACTCATGAGTTATAGTCCAGTCCCTCACACTTGAAAACAATTTGCATATTTGAGTCCCCCATTCATATCCCTATATATGTGTGTGTGTGTGTATATATATATATATATATATATATATATATATATATATGTGTGTGTGTATATATATATATATATATATATATATATATATCTCACTTGTAAAGTGCAGCCTAATGGTTTATAAATCATTGAATTACCATGAGAAAAAAAATACATCTTTCCCTTTACATGAGACAGATTACAACAAATAATAAACGGTGCTATTTAACTTGGATAATCTTGTCCTTGTTTTAAAAGAGATCGAGTAATAGCCTTGGGAAATTCTTTTGGACTGAAGTATTCATAATTTTTTAGTATCCTTGGTTGCGTTCATTCCCCTGGAATGGTTCTCATTAGTGCCCTCCCAGTTCGAGTTTACACACATCTGAAATGTGCTTCAGGGATCTACTCTGAAGGAAAATTGGCAGCTCAGGGGATGAAATTTGTGAGTTCTTTCAGCGCTCTTCTTGCTGGCGTGCTGCTGCCAGGACAAAGCGAGCATCATCTGGGGGAACAGTGAGGCATATCACATGCTGTCTGGTAGCGCTGGCCCCTGCTGCATGTTATAGAACATGCAACGCTTCCCTCCCACTCCAGCCCTGCTGTATGTTAGGTGTCCTCCTCATTTGGTATACTGCATTATAATTTGTGACAAATTTCCAAGAATCTGCCCTCCTGCTGGGGAAAGATGTGGCTTCAGTTGAATAGAATTTGTTTTTATATAAGAAAAGCAAGGAAAATAAATGTATTTTGTTTTATATAGTATCTTCCATACAGACTGTATCCCAAATTATTTTACAATCCAGGAGAGAGAGAGGAGGGAAGAGGAGGGGGAGAATTGCACTGCTGTTTTTGGTGCCTAGGAGATTCAAAGAATATGGAAACAGATGAGGGAGGTTAAACAGAGGTGGTTAAGTGACTTGCTCAGGGTCACAGGCTGAGTAAGTGGCTGTTGTGGGATTCAGCCCCAGAGCGCTGCATGCACACTGCATCTGATATCCACTGACGTGCCAATCAATGAGAAACTAGTTATTTGGAAAATGTGTGCATTGCATGCAAACCTGGCAGACCCTATCTTGTCAAACCAGAGCCCTCCATAGTTTTTGCACCCCCACTGCTGTCCGAAACTCCAGAAAAAAAATCAGGGAAAGTATGTTGGCGCCCACATCCTGAAAATCCCTGTTTTGATCCAAATGATTTGCTGTTGTTTGCAAATTAATAATTTGTTAATCACATTGTAATTATATTTACATTTTGAGCCACTAGAACTGATTCTAATGGGGACTTTCTTATGTTTCCTAAACCTTAGAACTGAATAGGTTGCATAGAATTTCGTGCTGGGGGTAGTGTGGTTAGGGAGTGGTCACAGACTTGGGGTGTTCAGGCTTTACACTCACTTCATTGCTGCAGTGGATCACACATTCCATCACTAGATTTAGTGACATTGCAATGAAACGTGGAGGCTTCTCTGGAGGTAAGTGAGTGAAAAATGAATCCGTCCTGGTAGAATGGAAGAAATAATTTGTGCTGTTACTATCCTGAGGTCCTGATTTGAGGACTTGGATAAATAGACAAGTATGGAGGCGGGAAAGAAAGGTTGGTGGAAAAGAAAGTAGGTAGGTAAGAACAGTAGGTTAGGTAGGCAGAGTGGGAAAGAAAGTAGGTAGATAGAGAGGGAGGGAGGGAGGTGGGTAAGGTGAGAGAAAGGTAGAAATGTAGAAGGTGGGAAAGAAAGTAGGTAGTCAGTTGGGAAAGAAAGTACTGTAGGTAGGTAGATAGGTTTGACAGGTGGGTAGGAAAGAAAGGTAGGTAGGTGGGAAAGAAAGTACAGTAGGTAGTTGGGAAAGAAATAAAGTTGGTAGGTATGTAGGTAGGGTGGGAAAGAAAGTAGGTAGGTAGTTGGAAAAGGATGTAGGTAGGTAGGTAGGCCAGCCCTAAATCAAAAATAAAAGGTGTGGTGTGAACTAAATGTATGTAGGTATGTATGTAGGCAGTTAAGTAGGTAGATAAGTGGGAAAGGAAGTAGGTGGGTAAGTAGGTGGGAAAGAAAGCAGTAGGTGCAAAGGAAGGTAGGTGGGAAAGAAAGTAGGTAGGTGGGTGAGCCCTAAATTAAAAGATGAGAACCCAATAATTTATCAGTCAATAAATGCACCCTAGAACTTACTCTAGGTCCTAAAAGGCCAGATGGAATAAACAAAATTAAATAAGTTTTTTTTTTTAAAGGGAACATAACCCATATTGTTTACATTTTTAAATATGCAGTAATTATAAATCTGGGCATGAGTGAAGTCTGTCTAATAACCCTCATGTGTTGTTTGTAGTGTTTGTTTTGAAATAATCTTTTTTTTTCTTTTCAATGTAGTCTTCTTCCCTGCCCAACATTCAGTTTTTTAATTGCTTTGCAATTCCAGCTTGGGGGGAGGGGGTCCTTAATAAAACATTTTCCTGAATACTGAAAACATACTTTGAAAAAAATCAGGGGAGCAATTTTTTCAATCAAAATAAGGTGTGTGTAATTCTGCAATAAAATGGCTTGCCTTGGGCCATACCGTGTTATACCTTACTGCTTAATTGTATCACAAGGTATGGTATAGCATGGGATGTAATCATACCTTAGGTATGCTATGTGGCCTCTTATCAAACCCAGTTCCCTCAACCACCTGAGAGGCAACAATACCCCATCAAAAAGCACCACTGTGGATTGCATTTTTGTAATTATGAAATGTCCCACAGGTGTTTGAATGTGGCTTATTGTGGTAGTTACTTCCACCCTGTGATACCCTACTGAGATTCATTCATCATGAGTCAGACACTGCTCTGGCCAATCAGCTTTCAGGGTCTTCCTACCCACTTTATCATGCCTTGATTGGGCCAGCCAGAGAAATTTTTATCAAACTCTTCTCCCCTATACCACTCTCTGCTCCTACCTTTCTGGCCCTTCCTGCTGGCGACCTCCATGCCCCACCTGCCACTCCCTGCACTGTCGAGATCAGTGGGGATCCAGCTGGTGTGGAACCTGACAGTACCACTGGCTGTTATACTGGTGGTATGGGTGACATACAGTTTTGTTCTTGTATTTCCCCAGTCCCCTCCCACTGATGCTGGGCAGTGCCCCGACAGGCCTTGCATGCATGCATGCAGCAGTTTTCCTGCAGAGGTGGCCATCTCCTCAGCCCATTGCAGGGGTTACAGTGACTGTGGAACCACAGTACCATCCCTCCCTGGCTGGGGGCACTACCCCAGCCCCCTTGGCCACCAGACCCAGCCGGCGTGTGAGCATGGTGCACTACCCTCAGTGCCATGTGGTGCCCCTTAGCCAGAGGATTTTTGCCCAACTTGTCAACTGCCCTAGAAACACTCCATCAGGTTCTCTCCCCCATTTGGTTGTGTCTCAGCCCCTCTTAGGGAATGAGAGTCTTTGTTTGACACTACATGAAAGTTAAGAGATTGTCCATGTCCTAGCTGGTCCAGTGGCATGGCGAGCTAAAGCAGAGGGCCTCATCACCCACTGCACCAGCAGCCTGAGTTCCAGAATGTATCGAGGGTGCTCGGAGGCCAGCCAGGAGAAGGAGGATTGAGCATCCCACCATGGCTCTCCTTCTTCGGGGAGGATGGGCGGTGGCTACCACTCCTTGACTGCCACCTAGTGGAGGCTAGGTGGTGTGGTAAGTGGTCACCTACCTGGTTGGCCAAGTGCAGGTCACTGAGGTGTGCTGCATCTTCATGCAGTGTGTTCGCACCATAGCATGAATACTGGTCCGAGGGAGAAATTGTGGGAAAACAGCTTAAGTGGCAGGACGATGGTGGAGTACCTTGCAGACCCTGTACCACTCACCAAGGTGCACTCCTACCCATGGAGGTTCAAGAGGTAGGAGGTAAGTCCTGGATTGGGTGGGTGACAGGGCTGGGGACCACCTGAGTGTGAGGCGGAGAAAGGAAGAATGAAAAAAAAAAAAAAGGAGATTCTCCTTGTCCTTTCAGGCTAAATCTGACGCTGGATACCTTTACCTACAGATATCTGAAGAATCAGGATCCAGAGAGTACTTGGTGCTTGATTCAATTTTCACAACAACAGAAGAAAAAATGAAACATTTAATTACAGTGGCCCAGAAATAAGAAATGAATTATAAATAGAGTTGCAGCTAAGGTACCGGCCCTAGAGTGATCAATTATTGATCTGCTTCAGTAGAACAAAATATCAGTCCCCATGGTGTGTTTGACCCAGATGGGGAGGCGGAGGGCACTTGCTCTGCCTCTTCAGACACTGTGGTCGTTCGTTGTTGTCGAGAGGCTTGTGTGCCAACAGGAACGGTGTGTTTCTGAGACACTTTAGCTCATCTGTACAACCGTAATTCCGTCAATATCAGTTATTTTTTAATTTTGTTCCTCACTGCTACAGCACTGCAGATGATGGTTATGGTGCAATCAGCAGAGCTTCGGCAAGAATCCAACCAAATAGGAGGTAATCCTCAGTTAAGAAAAAGTATTATAAAAATGGGGAGGGGGCATAGTGCGTAGTTATTCTGAAGCCCAAAATTCGAGTGATCTCAAAGTATGGCCACCTTTTCATCTTGTTCAGTCCAATCCCTGATATACATTCAATTTCTTTTCACAAAGTACACGGTAAATCAAGATTATCATGTCTTTTCATCTGAGATGAAGTCCCTGTTATTTTAAAGGTAAGACATTGCCACTTCCTTCATATTTCTAACTGAGACACAACTCTGTGTCTTCAGAAAATTGTTCTAGTGGTAGCCTTATTTGAGAAAAAAACGTACAAGAGAGATGCCTTACATTATAAACAGGAGGTGGAAATCTAGACAGAACAGAATTCGACCGGATATAGCCTGTTTCATAATCGTATCCCAGAGTGCTTTAAAGTAACACGTTATATACTCGTGGTTCAGGGACTGGATGTGGTATGCGTACAGCAGTCTGAAGTGTGCTGATCGTAGGCACTCATCCATATTATGATGGTATGTATTGTACGTGTAACCCCCCTGCAAATGGGGGTTCCCAAAAGACTTCCAGGAGTTTGCTTGAATGCTCCAAGCCTGAATGGTGTTTGGCATTTAAGCCATTTATCAGTGAGTGTTTTTAGAACCTCTGGTACTGTCTCTTTAAGAGCTGTCTGCTTGCAGACATAATTAGTTTGTATGGGGGACTGTGTGTTTCTTTGATTGAGTACCACTCAAGCTGCTGCCAATTCACTTCATTTTGCAGTCACTAGGAGTGCAAAGGAACCTATCTGAAAGATGTAACTGTTTGCCAGAAATTATTTAGAGTAATAATGAAATTACAGTTTGTCTAACCTGCTTTTTGCAGTCAGAACTGTGTCTGCTAGTTCCCCATTCTAGTTTTGAACTGCTGAACTGGACCAATCAGTGTGGGGTAAGCTAGCTCTAAAATGGTGCCTTGGACGAATCAGAACTTGGACTCATAATCTGAGCCAGCCACAAGAGGATTGTATGGGCAGTGACTCTGGGAGATGTAGTTTAGACTTCAGTGCCTTTTGGACCAACAGCAGCAGTCTATTGTGAGTGACAGCCAATCCAGTCAAGAACTGGGAGGAACTCAAAGGAAGTGCCAGTTTTGTCGGTTGGAGTTTCAGTTGAGCTTTGGCAGTGAAGAAAGGAGCCTGTGCTTTTCCAGTGTGCAGTTTTAGTCAAGCGTGTGTAGGCCCAGAGTTCCGGTCTGCAGCTTGTTAGGACTGAATCCGTCCCTGTGAAAAGAATCAAAGGATCTCTGAAGAGTAGAAACCAGGCTCACCCTGTAGAAGACTGGAGGAATTGCTGAAAATTACACTCGGTCTGTCAGGAACTGAATCTGCTGTGTGTTCTCCCGGGTATTGTGCAGTAATTGCGATCGGGATACAGATGCAGCCTGCCTGGTATAGTGCTTTCTTTTATATGGATGTGTGAAGAGGTTTGTGCACCTCAAGTGAGCCCTGCTGACATTGAAGGACCCTATCTTATTTGGAGGTCGTGAGTACTAATTCAGGGTCGCTCCTGTTGAATTGCCCATTAAATCCAAATGGAATTACTGTACTGCTGACTGTTTAATTCTCCTTTTCTCGTGGAAAGGGCCCTACCAGCTGCCACGGTTGGACTAGCCACTAGGGCTTGGGTACCCAGGGACAGTAACTGATAGGGATAGGCCTGTGCACAGAGCCATAGGTAGATTATTAAAGTGATAAGCTAATTAACCTGATTTCCCCTGTCCTTGTTATAACCCCTAAATAAATCAGAGCTGCTTGTTTCAGCGAGAGTTATACTGCCTGAGGTATTTGTCTGTTAAGTACTGTACTGTGATTGTTGCACTGTATCTCATTTCACAGGAGGTCCCTGTGCCGGAACCAGACCTGGGGGTAAGTGTATACTGTGAAGGTAATTCTGATATATTGTGTGGGCCACTAGTGGGAAGAAAGGGGGGTTGCAGTGTCCCAGAGGGCTGTGACCAAGTTAGTTTAACTATTGCAAACCCTGACCTCTGGGTGGAGGCACCCGCCATTGGATCCAGGCCCCTCAACCTGTTAGTGGCAAATCAGGCAGGGGTAGTAGTCCCTGGGATAGCGCCATCTAGGGGTTACATCTTGAGGCTCACCGCTGGGATTGTGTGTCCTCTGTGGCCATATTTACGAACCACTGTTAAGAAAAATGGGTACCCGACAGAAGTGGCTGTGCACCGGCTGGTGGAGTGGTGTACTGGGAGGAGATCGACCCCCAAAATGCTATGCTTATCCTGGACATCCCTGGTATCAATACGGACACTGTGCAGGAGTACTTTCCAAGGTGGAAGGTTTACAAAACCCTGTGGTGGTGGGTCGGCATGCTAATCTGCTCACCCACACTTTCCTGGCCCTAGTAGAGTTTAAGGATCCCATAGATAGGCTCCAAAGTGCCACAGACCATTACCCCAGAGGAGCCCTCACTGCTTGGAGAGTTATAACTAGGACAGTAAAGACCTGGGGAATCAGCCCCACCACTATCTGAAACTTTTGAGGAGAAATTTCCTGAATGGTTGCTGGGAGAGGGAAAACTGTGGAGGACTTGAAGAAACTATTCTTGCCACCTGGGGTGTTCCTCCCCAACACCTCTCCTGCTCCAGTGCCCGTAATGGTGGCTGAACCAATGCAGACTCTTATTTCTGCACCTGCCATTAGTCACGACTCTTACGAGGTTGAGGATCTTCTCTGGCACCCTCCCCACCCCAAGGGAGGATGACTGGGAGACCTGGATAGACTATGTTGCCCCCAAGTGCTAGAATGGCAATGCTCGGAGGCAGCGAAAGAGGGTTAGTGAGGCCTCCGGTCCTGCCCTGGCTACCATCCGTGCTAAGACGGGCCAGTAACCCTGAAGCTACTGCACAGGCCTATCTTGAGGCCTTGGAGAATGTGTATGGGAGCCCAGATTCTGATAGGACCTATGGTGGAGAGTAAGAAATGCACAACAGTACCAAGGGAGTTGTTGTCTGTGTATGTCTCTCGGCTGGAAAAATTGTTGCAAGAATGCCTCAGAAAGGGTAGTTTGCCAGCGATTGAACTGGACCGAACCAGACTGGACAGAATCCTTAAGTCTGCCCCTTCTCAGAACTGCTGTTGCTTCAGTTCGCCTGGCAAATCGACTGGAATCCCACCCTCCTATGATGAGTTAATGAGAGAAATTGGGGAGTTGAGAAAAGGCGACCTCGGAGGTACCTGCACCAACAGCTGTGGCTACGACCCGAGTGACTGAGGGTGACCCATCAAGTGAAGTTCAGGGGCAGAGGTTGACAGTCAGTGAGTGCTCTGACAAGGAAAAGATATGCCACAATGGGGCGAACTGTTGAGAGAGATCCGGAATTCAAAAACAGTCCTTTATGAAGGCCACGCCTGCAAGTACGGGCCCTGACCTATATCCGACTGCATCTGCTATGGGGTGGGGTATCCACCCATGTATCTCCTGCTGATAACAGCTCCAAACTCAATTCCTTGACCATGGAAGTGAGAAACTGACGAGATGTCTCCAAATGCTTATCACGCCAGACAGAGATGGCACCCAGGTTTCCAGTTAGTAATACCCCGCCCTGGCTCCCAGTGTGGCGCCTCGGCCAGCTCAAACTCAGAAAGTATGTTTTGCTATAATTGTGGGAAAGATGGGCACATGAAAAGGGAATGCCAGTCCCAAAAGACACTGACAAAGTTGCATATAGGCTACAAGGAGAGCTTGAGAAGAAATCAGTGGTTAAGAGGTGCACGACATGATCCCAGTGAGGGCACCAAAAATGCTAATTCACGTCCTTTTGTGGCAAGGTCAGTTGCCCAGGCCCCCACTACCGCCTCCAGACTGGTCCAGAATAGTGGGTCCTCCATGGAGACCACTGTAAAGGTGAATGGAGTGTCTACAAGAGCTGTATTAGACAGTGGCTCCCAAGTGACAATTATGTTCCAGGATTGGTATCAGAAGCATTTGTCAGCGTACCCTTACAACCATTAGAAGGACTGCATGTATGGGGGTTAAGTGAGAAGGCCTACCCCTATTCCGGTATATCCGAATTTGGCTGTCTTTCCCCACCTCCTGGCTGGAGTGGCCGAACAAGTAGAGACCCTAGCCTTAGTGTGTCCCCCACTGGACTGTATGATGGTGTCCTTTGTTGATTGGAACAAATGCTCATATGTTCGGAAGGCTGGCACAGTTGTGTTATGAAAACAGGGGTCAAAGACTAGTAGAGCTTTAAGAGTTCGCTTTAATTAAGAAGGCCTATGAGGCACAGAGAGATGCTGAAAAACAGAACCAGAGGAACTGGTCGGAATTGTATGGAAGAAGGATCCTGAGTCTCTGATCCTGGCGCAAATGCCCAGTGTACCTTACAGGGAGAGGTCCGTATCAGAAAGGATGTTAAGAATAAAATATTAATGTTGGATGCACCAGGCGATGGAAAATTGCCAGAGGACTGCTGGTCAGCTAGTATTTTGCCCGCTAGAGCCCATGCTTATGCCAGAAGGGTAATGGTCCAAGTTCATAATGTGTCTGAAAGAGACATTCGAGTAAACAGAGGTTGCATCCTGGCTAATGTGCATTGTGCAGACACTGCAGTGCTACCCAGCAGCAAGAGTTCAAGGAAGAATGACAGAGTAACGCCTGACTTGTTTGATTTCGGCGACTCCGCTGCCAGCTGAATGGAAAGTGAGGATCAGTGAGAAGCTTGCCCAGAGAGACCAGGTGTTTTCTTTAAAGGAATGGGATGTAGGATGCGTGCAAGGAGCTGAGCACAATATCCGCTGCATGACGAAGACCATTTCGTGAGAGGTCTCGGCGCCTGGCACCTGCTGACATAGATGATGTGAGACGGCATCTGCAAGAGATGTTAGCTGCTGGTGTAATACAAGAATCCAGAAGCCCTTATGCTTCCCCATTGTGGTAGTGAGGAAAAAGAATGGAACAGGGATGTGTGTGGATTATCGCACCTTAAACCAGCGGACTATCCTGATCAGTACACAATGCCCCGCATTCAGGATGCTTTGGACTGCCTAAACGGGAGCAAGTGGTTCTCTGTGCTGGATCTCCGCAGTGGGTACTACCAGATCCCGATGGCCCCAGAGGACCGTGAGAAGACGGCCTTTATCTGTCCGCTTGGCTTCTATGAATTCATGAGGATGCCTCAAGGGATTTCAGGTGCCCCAGCAACTTTTCAACGATTGATGGAGCGTGCAGTGGGGGACATGAACTTACTAGAGTGCCTGGTATACCTAGATGATGTTATTGTGTTTGGCAGCTCACTGGAGGAACATGAGAGCAGATTATTTAAGGTATTGGACCGACTGGAGGACTTTGGCCTTAAACTGTCCATTGATAAGTGTCAATTTTTCAAACATCAGTAAAGTATGTGGGACACATAGTATCCACCAAGGAATAGAGACCGACCAAGTAAAGTTGAGGCCTTGACCACCTGGCTACAGCCCAAAATCTAAAAGAACTGCAAAGATTCCTGGGATTCTGTGGTTATTATCGGCGCTCATCAAGGACTATTCAAGAGTGATCCGCCTTACTTAACTCTTACTCACGGGTATCCCCAACCCACAAAATACCAAAAGTCAGCGTCCTCAAGACTGAAAGAGTGTATTTTCATCCGAGTGAAGTATTTGGGGCCCGCTGGACTCCTGATTGTGAGACTGCTTTTCATGAGATCATATATCAACTTACCCATGCTCCAGTGCTGGCCTATGCGATCCAAGAAAACCTTACGTCCTGCACACTGATGCTAGCTTGCAAGGGTTGGGGGCTGTGTTGTACCAAGAGCACGAGAATGGCCTGAGACCAGTGGCCTTTGCCAGTAGAAGCCTGACCCCATCCAAAAGAACTATCCTGTACATAAGTTAGAGTTCCTAGCTTTGAAGTGGGCTATTGTTGACCAATTCCATGAGTACTTGTATGGGGCTAAAATACTAGTAAAACTGACAATAATCCTTTGACCTATGTGCAGACCTCAGCTAAGTTGGATGCCACTGGCCATAGGTGGCTTTCGCATTATCTACATATGACTATGCTCTCGAATACCGAGCAGGCCTGAACCATATAGATGCTGATGCTCTCCCGGAGGCCTGTTCCCAGAATGATTGGGTCCAATTGGCAGAACCTGACATTCGGCACTCTGCCGGAAGTTTGACAGGGAGGAACAAATGTCCACGGACGCAGTGGACTGCATGGTGGATTGCTTGGAGCCTCTGAGAATTGCATACCTGCTGCTTATTGCCACTTTTCTGCAATAGACATTGGTGCACTGCCTCAGCTGGACAATGACAGTATTGGCGGGCTCAATCCCGCGATCCCATGATCAAAGCAGCTTTAGAAGCCCTCTATGCAGGAAAAGATGTGTCCAAATTACGCCCACTGATTTGAGAACTGCACTGTTATACAAAGAAGGTCCTAGTTGAAACTGATCAATAAACTGTTATACAGAGAAACAGTAGACAGAGGGGACAAGTAGACAAACAACAACTAGTGCTGCCCACTGCCTTTCGAGACTCAGTACTGAGGTCCTTGCACAACCACATGGGGCACCTTGGTATAGACAGAACACTTGACTTGGTGAGATCCAGATTCTATTGGCCTAAGATGGGGGCTGATGTGGAGCAACACATTCGAACTTGTAGTCGCTGCTTACAGAGGAAAGCTTTGCCCCAGAGGGCTGCCCCCCTTGTTAACATCACCACCAGTGCACCCATGGAGCTGGTCTGTATTGATTTTCTGAGTTTGGAGTCAGATCAAAGAAATATCAGTAATGTGCTGGTGGTCACTGACCATTTCACGAGATATGCCCAAGCTTTCCCCACCAAAGACCAGAAAGCATCCACTGTGGCCAAAGTACTTGTAGAAAACTTTTTTGTTCACTATGGGGCTCCACAAAGAATCCATTCTGATCAAGGGAGAGACTTTGAGAGTCGTCTGATCAAAGAGATGCTTTCTGTGGGGAGCACGAAAGTCCAGAACCACTCCTTACCACACCCAGGGGGACCCACAGCCTGAACGTTTCAACCGCACTTTGCTAGATATGCTAGGCACCCTGCACCCAAAGGACAAGCCTAGATGGAGCCAACAAATTAGCACCCTGGTACATGCTTATAACTGCACCAAAGTGATGCCACTGGATTCTCCCCCTACCTTGATGTTTGGAAGAGAAGCTCGACTACCAGTAGATGTGTGTTTGGGGTCTCTCCTGATGGGGTTCAAGCTGACAACTATTTACAGTATGTGCAAAGTTAAAGGCCCAGCTAACTCATGCGTACTCAACTGGCTCAAACCATGGCTGCCAAAAGAAATCTGGCCAACAAAGAAAGGTATGATAAAAGGTGAAAGCACAGGAACTCCAGGAGGGAGATCGGTATTGCTAAGAAATCTGGGACTGCATGGCAAGCACAAGATTGCTGACAGATGGCACCATCTCCCTCACATTGTAGTGGGCAAACTAGATGATCTGCCAGTACAAAGTAAGGCCTGAGAATAATTCAAAAGATGTAAAACAATGCATAGAAATCATTTACTGCCCATTGGACAAATCTTAATTGAGTCTGAGCCCTAGAAGATGCCCCTCTGGACCAGTGACTAGAGCTGCTGCTAAGAAAAGATCAAGAAAGTCTGCACCTACAGAAGCAAAGTTAAAGTGTTCCCTCCACAAGTCCCAGTTGAGCATGACTGTCAGTCCATATCGGAAGAAAGTGAGAGTGACTTTGAATACTATCCTTCTTACGTAACTGAGTCAATTGTTTGGGGCAATCCCCTAGTCAATACTGGAGATGAAGCTGGGCCTTCTGGACTGTCTAAGCCCCCAGCTTCATCCCTGGAGCCAATGCTCCAGAAAGTGAAGTGCAAAGCATCAGATCAGATGAAATGGAATCATTGTGCATGGTTGAACTGTTTGAGCTTTCAGGGAGGAAAATGATAGATTGGGGCAGACTGGTGATACACCGAACAAGAAGAGTATTTTGAGTGCCCTGACAGTCCACTGCCAGTGTCCGAAAGCTCTCCATGCGAGCCAAATGTTGTGGACTCAGAAACTGTAACTCCTGGAGCTGAAAGTGCCCAAGTTCTAGCCCTCTACCCCATGGAGACTCCTGACAAGTGAGGACAATGCTGAAAATGAGGCTCAGAGTGCAGAGACATAACAGTTCCCCTAGAAAGACTGGTCGAGCTGTAAAGCCTGTGGTGCACCTCAGTTATGATTCACTTGGGAGGCCTGTGGACTTGCCTCTCAATGTTGTCCATAAAGGAGTGTATGTGTCCCCGAGCTCATTGCCCAAACTGAGCATCAGTGCTAACTCCAAGTTACTTGTGTTGCCCTTTCAGTATGGTGCCCTTGCCCCATCCAGCCCCAAGGTAACTGATAGGAAGGGCCTCTCTTCAGGTTTCATGTACAAGAGGTAATAACTTGAGTTATGGTACAATGTGTATGTAATACTGTGTAAAGAGTGACGACTGCAATGTTTCAGAAATGTGTTCTTGGTAAAATGATATATTGACTGATGATTACATATGCGAGCCTAATGCAAATGTATATGGTTGCAGTTGAAACTTATGGGGGTACTTGCTTGACGCGGACGTCAAGCTTTCCCAGGCCAGGAAGGGTGTAACCCCCCTGCAAATGGGGGTTCCCAAAAGACTTCCAGGAGTTTGCTTGAATGCTCCAAGCCTGAATGGTGTTTGGCATTTAAGCCATTTATCAGTGAGTGTTTTTAGAACCTCTGGTACTGTCTCTTTAAGAGCTGTCTGCTTGCAGACATAATTAGTTTGTATGGGGGACTGTGTGTTTCTTTGATTGAGTACCACTCAAGCTGCTGCCAATTCACTTCATTTTTGCAGTCACTAGGGTGCAAAGGAACCTATCTGAAAGATGTAACTGTTTGCTAGAAATTATTTAGAGTAATAATGAAATTACAGTTTGTCTAACCTGCTTTCTTTGCAGTCAGAACTGTGTCTGCTAGTTCCCCATTCTAGTTTTGAACTGCTGAACTGGACCAATCAGTGTGGGGTAAGCTAGCTCTAAAATGGTGCCTTGGACGAATCAGAACTTGGACTCATAATCTGAGCCAGCCACAAGAGGATTGTATGGGCAGTGACTCTGGGAGATGTAGTTTAGACTTCAGTGCCTTTTGGACCAACAGCAGCAGTCTATTGTGAGTGACAGCCAATCCAGTCAAGAACTGGGAGGAACTCAAAGGAAGTGCCCGGTTTTGTCGGTTGGAGTTTCAGTTGAGCTTTGGCAGTGAAGAAGGAAGGAGCCCTGTGCATTTTCAATGTGCAGTTTTAGTCAAAAAACGTGTGTAAGGCCCAGAGTTCCGGTCTGCAGCTTGTTAGGACTGAATCCGTCCTGTGAAAAGAATCAAAGGATCTCTGAAGAGTAGAAACCAGGCTCACCCTGTAGAAGACTGGAGGAATTGCTGAAAATTACACTCGGTCTGTCAGGAACTGAATCTGCTGTGTGTTCTCCCGGGTATTGTGCAGTAATTGCGATCGGGATACAGATGCAGCCTGCCTGGTATAGTGCTTTCTTTTATATGGATGTGTGAAGAGGTTTGTGCACCTCAAGTGAGCCCTGCTGACATTGAAGGACCCTATCTTATTTGGAGGTCGTGAGTACTAATTCAGGGTCGCTCCCTGTTGAATTGCCACATTAAATCAAATGGAATTACTGTACTGCTGACTGTTTAATTCTCCTTTTCTCTGTGTGAAAGGGCCCCTACCAGCTGCCACGGTTTGGACTAGCCACTAGGGCTTGGGTACCCAGGGACAGTAACTGATAGGGATAGCCTGTCACAGAGCCATAGGTAGATTATTAAAGTGATAAGCTAATTAACCTGATTTCCCCTGTCCTTGTTATATCCTCTAAATAAATCAGAGCTGCTTGTTTCAGCGAGTTATACTGCCTGAGGTATTTGTTCTATGTTAAAGTACTGTACTGTGATTGTTGCACTGTATCTCATTTCACAGGAGGTCCCAGTGCCGGAACCAGACCTGGGGTAAGTGTATACTGTGAAGGTAATTCTGATATATTGTGTGGGCCACTAGTGGGAAGAAAGGGGTTGCAGTGTCCCAGAGGGCTGTGACCAAGTTAGTTTAACTATTGCAAACCCTGACCTCTGGGTGGAGGCACCCGCCATTGGATCCAGGCCCCTCAACCTGTTAGTGGCAAATCAGGCAGGGGTAGTAGCCCCTGGGATAGCGCCATCTAGGGGTTACATATGTCTCTCAGCTTTAAACTGGGCATGACCTGCAGGGTTAAACATTGTCTGTCTACATCCAATAATTTTCCATTTTCAAAAATTGCCAATTCTGGTTGGCAAAATCTTAAAATTTGTTATTTTACCTATTTTCTCCAAAACTGAGGGCAAATCAGCATGATCTGTTCAGTAATTTGGCCCCAAAAGGAGGGAGTTTTACAAAAAATGGTGCAGAATGGAGTTGTTTGCATGATATAGTGGTGTGAATAGAGGGCCGGATTCACAAAGCTCTCGAAATTTCCACAGCTGCAGGAAAACCCAGCACAAGTGGGTCACCACTTGCGGAGCCGCAGTTTTTCCCACAGCTGTGGTATTCACAAAGGTGAAGTCGGTTTATGACTGGCTCCGTGATTTACAGCAACTTACGGGTGTTTTTCCCTGCCGTTGTGGAAAAATGTTATGGCCAGTGGAACCAGGCGTGACATCTCTGCAGCTGTGGAGATTTTGGTCCGCAACTGAAGTTGCAGAGTGGGACTTAGTCCCATTTCATTTTATGAATCTGGCCTGGAGTATTTTCATGAAATATTGATACCTGAGTGTTGGTTTAAACATGATAACTTCTGTTTTTTTCCAGTGACTGAAAATGGAAAGTCATTGGCCTTACCTCTCCCTCAACGTCTGCCTAGCCATTGTATGAGGAGTGTTGCTGCGGAGTTTCCCCTATGACCTACTGGCTTACCTTGGCACTGCTAAAAGCAACCTAATCAAGTGGAATATGGCATACAACAACAACATCTTTTGATTTGCCCTAGCCACTCCTCGGCTCCTCCACCACTGCTTACTATATACTGGGCTAAGCTGGCTGTTCATGGCTATGTTCCTGCCTCTTGGGATGTTAGTATAGACAAGCTGCATGGGTTAAGATCCCCCAGTTGTTCTAGTGAACCACCTGTATCCTCCCACAGCATTTTACAGCTTGAGGTCTGCCTGATCTCCAGTTCTCCTGCACTGCAGATTTTCCACAAACCTTGGTCAGCTCGCCTTGGATTTCTCTGCTTATTCTGTGAGGAACTATACCAGACACCTGCAATTTTGCAGATCCCTAAAGAAATGCTTGCTACTGCCTGTGAGGTGGCACATCTCCTTCAAGATAGGTTTGTTAACATACTGAGCCGTAAATAATCTGGGTCCTGTCTACCTAAAAGAGTTCCTGTGTCCATATGCTCCTGACTGCCCTCTCCACTTTTCGGAGGCAGGCCTCTTGATATTCCCCAGATCTTGTTTAAAGTTGTCTGGGGAGCATGCCTTTGAAGTGGCTGCTCTAGTTTTCGGGGAGTCTGTTGCCGCAAGAACTTTGGGAGGCCCCCCTCAGCTGACAATTTTAAGGTGGGGTGCTAAAGTATTATCTCTTTATAAGGGCTTACCCCACCGATTCCTAACTTGTTATTACGTGAATGGCATTATTTAATGATAGTTATATATTGTATGTATTTTGATATGTGAGGTGCCCAGAGCCTGTGGGATTGGGTGCCTAAGAAATAAATATATTAGTACTAAATATAATATGTCAGTAATAAGCCACAACAGGATGTGCATTATAGGATTTTAATGCACGCCTGTGGGGGTGTAAAATAAATATGCTACATGATCAGTATATGCATCCTGTGTCTACATTCTACTAGTGCCCACCTACCCTGTTACGGATATCTGCTGGATATTTGCTCATGTGACTGCTAATGCTATAGTTCTTTTCACTACTTGACTTGTTGTGGATACTATACTTCATGTGCCCTGCTGGACTTGTTTTATCACATTTTGTCATATGAAATTTTGTTTTCCCTGTTGTTGCATTTTAGCTTCATCATTGCCTGCATTCCTCTGGTATCTGCTGACTGCCACAAGCCAGGTTTGTTCTACTGTTGCTACAGTGCTACTTATGCACCGTGCTGACGTGTAATCGCTAATGTTGTCATGTGTGATCTTGTTTCCCATTTTGTTCCCCTTATCTGTACTGTCAGTCCACTGCGTACTGCATTGTTACCCTTTGAGGTCATGCCTAAAAAATAGTCTTGTCTCTTTGCCTAGTGCACTTACCTGGTTAATAAAAAGCAAAGAAATCAATAAAATAAATATTGTATTGGAATCTGTGTTATAGTAAAAGTTAATAGGGCCTCCGAGGGGTGTCTCTTATGATATTCACGTTGCAGTTCTCTCTGCTCAATCCTCACAAGAGGAGTCTCATATACCATAAGCTGGGCTGGCAGTATAGCCTAGAGGTTAGAGGAATGAGGTGTGAATGAGCTTGATACATCCAGCAGACCAGACCTGAGTTTGATTCTCAGAACCTCCACTTGCATACTGTGTGACTCTGAGCAAGTCACTTAACCGCTCAGTGCTCCCAGGTCGCCCCTGAAAACAGGCACTTGTGCCTAGTGGGCCTTACCCGGTTACCAAAGACTAAAATAAAAAATAAATAAGAGATACCCCTCGGAGGCCCTAAATCACTTGCGTTTAGCTCAATTGATTTGTAATAAGTTTATAGTCCTTTTTTTTATTTTATTGTGCTCTCTGCAACCCCCCCAGGTGCTGAAGTGGGGCACTCCCTCCAAACGCTCTCACACGAGAGCACACTGTACACAGGATAAGAGGTGTAGCGGCTCTGCCTGCTGGTTGATTGAAATCACATTAGTGATTTATATATAGAGCGAATGTTGACCAGAACACCGGGGTTATCCCCTACCACCACTCTTTTGAAAAATGCCATTGTCATGTTTTTTGTTGTTGTTTATCCCCCTTCTTGCTCAGCCACAGCCCCCATCTGACAGGTTATCTACCACCCAGCTACGTCACCTATCTTGGATTCCAGACAGAGCCTATTACATGCTCTTAGGAAACACTCCGATGATAGGGTCATTAGGGTAACACTCCCTCGCCCAGCCGACTTCGGGTTTGATGGCACTGGGCTCCTCCTGCAGGATGGGTGGAGCGGGGCCCAAGCATACTCTTCACCCTGGCAGGCCAAGAGGTATTTCCTGCTTTCTGTTTTCCCAGGTCCCTCCAGATGGTGGCGCAATGCGTTCCCAGCCATGCGCATAATAGGCGCTGCATGTCCTTCCCTCCCAGTGCTGAGCCTGTTCTCCTGCTCTGCCTGTCAAGCCACAGACGGCACTGCTGTGGTTGGCTGCAGTCACCCTCCCTGCTGGGGGAGGAAGAGCATCCTGAAGGCTGCTCAGTCCTCTACCTTCTGGTTGGCCTCTGTCATCCCAAGCTCATTCGAGAACCCTGGTTACCGGCATCGTGAGCAGTAGCTCTACCACTTTGCTGACAGATCAACATGCCATGTTACTCTGTGACTTCCACCTGGACAGCCACCAGAGATGGGCAGCAAGAACATCTGTTTACCGTCTAATCTGAAGTTGGTATCTTCAGTGGTGGAAATCGCAAAGCTGCAACCATACCTCGTATAAGCAGTGCCACAGTCGGAAAGTCAAAGTTAGAAATACTTGTCCGTACATTCTACAAATTGCGTCACACTAGGTGAGCTGAGGTGTTTCACCTTTCCAGGTTTTCTCAAAGGTGACAATAGTAACGCTAACCTCCTGCTTAAATCCAAAGTGCCACTTTCCTTAGTCACATTACTGTTCTACTTATTTATTAATGAGGCTAAAGTTACCTTTTCAAGTTGCCTCATTTGACTAGTAGAACAGTGACATGACTAAGGAAAGAGCCTTTCAAAAATGTTTAGAGCACTCCTTGTAGCATTGTGAGGTTGGTGAGAATAGATGGACACTCAGAAGTCAGGTTTGGCAAATCCAAATAAATATTTATTTACATACAGCAAAATAAGCTGACTGGATATGACAAAATAAAGGAAAACAAAAGTAACTAAGCAAACTCACAGTTAACGTCACGGTTTGCTAATAACTTAATAAGAGGCAGTATAGCGCAGTGGTTTAAGACTCTGAGCTGCAAACTTGGAGACTTGGGTTTGAATCCCACAGCCCCCATTTGCATACTGTGTGACCCTGAGCAAGTCACTTAACTTCCTTGTGCCCCCAGGTCACATCTGTAAACAAGTTTTCAGCCTAGTGTGTCTCTCCTGGTTTAAGAAAAAAAGTTATAGAAAATGGCTAGAGGTCACTCAAGCTAGGTGAAAATCCCACCTGGACTATAAGGCCTGAAGGTACTTGCAGACCTTATTACATGGGGTCAGCACAGTACTGACCCCAATACAAATCTGATATGGGCATTAGGTTGGACTCTTTTTATACTCAGTCAACCATCTGACCACATCAGGCTCCACCCACTTACAGAAATACAGCTTATTTCTTTTAAACAGCCTTATTATTTATATCCAAATGTAATCCCTATGTGGCGCTATCCCAAGGGCTACTACCCCTTCCTGCTTGGCTAGTAGCAGGTTAAGGGGCCTGAGTTCTGAAATGGGTGCCTCCACCCGGAGGTCAGGGTTGGTAGTGGTCAAGCTAACCTGGGCTCAGCCCTCCGGGACACTGTAACCCTCCTCTTTCCTTACTAGTGGCCAGAACAATACACAATAATCACATTCACAGTACCCCTGATACACCACACTGTTTGCACTTACCACCAGGGCTTTCCTCTGGCTCGACCCTGGGGAGCCCCTGTAAAACAGGGTCATACACAGCAAATAACAGCAGTACAGTACTTTTGCACAAACTGGAACCGCAGTCAGGGTAAATGCAAAAAAGAGTTAGGTCTGATTTATTTAAGGGACTTAAACAAGGGAGGGGCATAATCAGGTTAATTTGCTTAAAGGCTGTATCAATCAAACAGTTATGCATGCACTTCAGGGTCCATAAACAGTCACACACTCTGGGCATCCAGATGGAGAACGGTGGGCTAGCCAGGAACGTTGCAGCTGGTTGAGGCCCTGTGATGGAAGAAAACAACATGCACCACACACGCTAATTGTAATCTGGAGCCGGAGGGCTTAGTTTGTGAAAAGAAAACAAGACAATCAGATGACACACTTTCAGATTCGGCTGTTGTTGCAGGGAGCTACCCTGATGATTACTCAGGATACCCAAGACTGGACACAGGCTAGATGAAAATTGAGACTGCAGGTGGTTGATCTGGAGTGCCAGGGGAAGCAGGGCCCACACGATTCACCGAGGCGTCATTCCTGTTCAAGCGTGGAGCAGGGGGCTGATCCCCAGGCAGGTCTTTCATCGATGGCTTTCTCTGTGCAGCGGGTAGTCTGGCTGGGCCAATGTGGCAAGGCCCAGGCAAAACGGAGACAAATTCAGATACAGTCCATTTTGGACTGGATACAGCTTCCAGCAAGCAGAACACAATTCACACAGTGGGGAACCAAACAACTCACAGCACATTTACATGTAAGGAAATTCTACTGTACCAGGCAAACCGCTCTTCGGTCACGATTGCAAAGTCTCTGCACAAACTGGGGATTCAAAAGCAGCTGGAAATCCTGACAGGCAGATCACATTCAGAAAAATCTTTGGTCTTCTTCAGGTATGAGCCAGGTAAAAAATCTGTGGCCTACTTCGTTCTCACAAACTTGGATTTAGTCCAAAATAATTCTCTTCTCTCCCTCTCAAGGGCAGGAGGCAGACATGCAGGTCACAACACAGGCCTTTCCACAATTCTCCCATGCAAAACTTCCCAGACGGCTGCTTGACTGTCTCAAGCTGTTGCTTCTTCAGCTCCCAACTTAGATCTGACTCAACTGCCAGCAAGCCTGGGAATTTCCCCAAGATCCAAAAGGTTTGGTTGGCTGATCTGTCTGTCAGTCACAACAAAGGCTCCCCCTTCAGGTGCAAAAATGCTCCAAAAGCCCAAAACTACAATTCCTAAAGATTTTGACTCCAGGCAGCTCCTGTAGTCCGCCTCCATTTTAGGTCCCACCTGTACTGATTGGTCCAATTTGGCAGTCCAGGACCAAGATAGTGGAGATAAACAAAACAGTCCTTGCTGCAAAGAAGGCAGGTTAGACAAACTACATTATCATTATCACTCCAAATGATTTTCAGCAAATAGTTACATCTTTCAACAGAGCTCCCTCTCAGATTACTTATGACTGCAATCCAGGCAGCTCTTAAAGAGACAGTACACAGAGGCTATACAGGCACTCCCTGGCAATCACATTTAAACTGCTAAAACACAGGACACCTGCCTGGCAGTGAGCATTTAGGCAAGCTCAATGAAGACTTTTCAGGAACCCCCATTTGTAGTAGGGTTAAACAAATGCTATAAATAAAAGAAAACTCAGATATCTTTTGGCTGGGTGGTAGTGTTCATAATAAAACTTTCTCCAAACAAAATAGGTTGTAAGTTTCCAGTGCAGGCTCCTCCCACAGAGCTATCTAGTGTACAAAATGTGGAAAGACAGGGCTGGCCTGTGCTTGGCAGGACCCTATAAACAGAAACCTCAAGTTTATTTTTATTTTATTTTATTTATTTATTTCAATCTAGGATTACAATACCTTTGAGCCGAGGCTGTTTTACAAAGGTTGCACATCAGCATGTGCAACAGTCATCATTTTTAGTTACAAACATATAGTAATTGACTTACAGACATGTAATAACCAGTACAAAGACTTGAGCTATGAGCAAGACAAGGGAGGGTGGGTGGGTGGGGGAAGTGAGGGTAGCAGTTTGAGGGGGGAAAGGAGGTGCAGAGGGTAAGGGGAGCAATGAGATGGTTGGGGTGGGGGCAGGAGTAGAGATACAGGGGGGAGGTGGGCGAGGGCGGGAGACAGTGCAGCCAGGGGGCCTTGTCGAGGGAATATGACAGGTAAGGTGCTAGGGGTGCAAAGACTGATTGTAAGTGCTGGGTGCTGGGGCATGTGCAGCTGAAACAGTGGATATGTTAAGATGGGCAATTGCAGGATACAAGCAGTGAGAGGCGCAGCTTGGACTTGAAGAGGCCGAGTATTGGAGCGGTCGCTATGTCACTGCCAAGAGAGTTGAGCCGGTTGGATGCCTGATATGTGAATGATTTTGTCCTTGGGTCGTGCGACATCGTGGGATATGTAGTGGATGAGAATTGGATCTCCTTGTAGTGACGTTCCTGTGTCTAGGCTTAAGGAGGGCACAGACACCCAGTGGGGCAAGCCCCATTATAATTTTCTTGGCCATGATGCAGGTTTGGTATTTAATGCGTTTGTCCAGTTGAAGCCATCCAGATTTGGAATAAAGGTCACATGTGTGGGTACGGCGATGTGAGCCAGTGATGAGACGACAGACCTTATTCATGGAGGTCGCGATATGTTTGAGAGCAGTGGTAGTTGCAGACCCATCTATGATAAGACCATAGTCTACGATGCTGACGATGGAGCTTTGGACGGCCACTGACGGTGCTTCTGGGGTTAGGTGTTTCCTGTGCTGGAATAATATGCCTAACCTCGCATTGGCAGACTTTGCAACATTGCTGATATAGACAGCGTATGAGAGGTGGGGATCAAGGGTGATGCTGAAGTACTTGAACGATTGTGTTTGCTCTAGGATGGCTCCTTGTTCGGTTGCAATGGAGAGGTCGAGTTGTTTGTTTTTGTTGTGGGGGCTGCAGAAGACCATAGACTTGTTTTTTTTTCTGATTGAGAAGCAGTTTATGATTTAAGAAACAGGATTCGATGGAGGAGAAGGCCCGCTGAAGTTTATTTTGTAATTGGATTGGATCAGGGTATGAGGTGAGGACCACAGCATCGTCAGCGTAGTTAGGCCAAATATATCTGTATACAGTTTCACATCACCTTTCTAGTTTCATATCACCTTTTCATTATGTGAACAACAGGTTGTAGAACCTCTACTGTTTACTTTAATTCAATGCAGGCCTTCTAGGCCCAAACATGTTGTTGTAGGCCCAAACATGTGCATTTTCTGGCATCCCTTCATTTATTTTCCCTTTTTCATTCTGGTATAAAAAAATACGTAAGTAAAACACAAAGGGGAAAGTTTCGTCTCTTTAAAATGGGAAAACTAATGGAAGTCATTGCACAAGGGAAGCTGCAGGGCACAATGCGAGAGGTACAGCAGTGGACACCTTTTGGTATTTCTCAGTATTTGGCTGAAATGCGAGTTTGTGGTTGAGTTGGTCTTTCAGTTGAATTTTAACTTGGGTTCTTTGCTTTACAACAAATACAGAGAGAGAGAGAGAGAGAAGCAAACTGTAGCACAGTCTTTTCTAACTAGGAAATACATGTTTGTTTCAAAGGTCCCAACTCACTACGAAGGGAGGAAATGCTATTTCTATACATTTCTCACTTCATCCCTTCTTAGCACCTTATAGAGAGCATAACTTAACTGAAGGCATGTCTTTCCCAAGTACAAATATAACATAACAGTGCTTCCAGGATAAAAACAAAACAAGGTGCTCCCTTTTTCCTGACGCTTTCCTAGGCGGGGTGGGGGGGGTGGATCCTGAGGAGACCTGAAACAAAGGCATAGTAAGACAAGTACATGTACAGGTGGCCTGTCTGCAAATGGTGAAATGTAGTGGTTAGAAAAAGGGTATATGAAGGAGAAGAGACTCTGCTGCAGCAGACTTTAGGGAAGAAAACATGGTCTCTCAGGATCCAAGGTATACTGTGACAAGCCTCATTAATAAATGTGTAGCACTTTAATAGACAGTTTAATAGAAATGCATTTATTTATTGAGATCTTGGATAGTACCTTTGAGTACAAGCTCATTAAATAGGTTCCGCATCTAGACAAAGCTATAAGCATCGTAAAACATAAGTAAATTACAACACAATTGTACTGGAATGGCAAAGTAGAACAAGCACAGCATGTACATGGTCATTGGCTGATCACAGTAGAAACAGTCTGTTAAGTTACATTAGGTAGGCATTTATACAAAGGATGTGTCAGAAGCCAGAGTCAAGTACATTAAATTGGGCATAGTTTCAAGGTCATAGGAAGAGGAGAGGAGAGGAGAGGAGAGAGGCAGTACCTTGGGAGGAGAGATGACAGCTGATTGTGCAGGGGAAGGAATGAGTGAGAGAAAGGAAACGGAATCAAGGGTGGAAGCTGGGGTAGAGTATTGGTTATAGGGCAACTGGAGAGAAGGGGAGGGTGAGGGCGAGCAGAGAAATGGATGTGGGGGGGTGGGAATGGAAGAGGATGGGTAGGAGGGTGGTGGGGTGGATAGAGTGCCAAGGGAACTAAGAGCAGAGGTGAGATAATATGAGGCTAGGAGGCACAAGACTGGTTGCAGGATAGGTAAAATAGAAGGCACTGCAGGAGTGGGTTAGCATAAGGTCAGGGGGGAGTCCGGAGGACACATGTAAGAAGTTATTGGAAGCAGGTACAGCTGGCATTCTCTAATAGATGCTGTTTCAGCAGTCTTTGACAGGACCAACTGAGCTTAGCGAGGAGATGTCAGGCTATAGAGAGTTTAGCAACCCAGGGGCATGGAAAGCAAGGGACCTTTGGCCCAAAGAGGTGCGACAGTGGGGAATTTTAAATAGGCGACAGTCTGAGCTTCGAGTGTTGCGAAGGTTGGTATTGGGAGAAGAAGATTCTGAACCCTCTGCGAACCAGGCGAAACTAGCTTTTTTTCGCTAGTGTTATGACCAGAGAAGTCTATCAGGGAAGTGAAGCCAGTTAGCTCAGACACGAGTCAATATGTGCGCCATGTGTGTGGCTCCCGTGGTAAGTCGGCAGGCTTTGTGTAAAGCAACTTTAATGCAGCGTAGGGCAGTTTCTGTGGCCAAACCATATATTACCAGCTCGTAGTCAATTATGGTCACAAGGGAACTATGTACTACTAGTTTGAGGGCCTCAGGGGTGAGGCTATGCTTGTGTCTGTGCAACAGACCAATGCATGTATTAATAGCCTTAGTGACTATGTCGATGTGGTGGTCGAAAGTCATTGTTCTGTCAGGCATGATGCCCAGGTATTTGAAATTCTGTACAAGCTCCAGGGGAGAACCCACCTTGCTGGTGACCAGAAGAGGGGGAGCTCTGTTCTGATTTTGAGCAGTGGAGAACAACATTATTTTAGTCTTTGTATAGTTCATCACCAGTTTCTGATCTTTAAACCATCTTTCCACTGCCGAAAAGTTGGTCTGGAGTTTGCCTTTGAGAGCGAAGCGGTTAGAGTTGCTGGCGAATAGTATGGCATCATCTGCATATAGGAGTAGATGACAATTACAGGCAGAGAAGAGTTGGTTCAGAAAGAGGCTGAACAAGAGTGGGCCCAAATTAGACCCTTGTGGTACACCTGAGCAGACTTGATGGCTATCGGATAAGGTATTAGCAATCTTGACCTGTTGAGACCTCTCCAGCAGGGAGCTGGAGAACCAAGCTACAGTGTCGGGAGAGACCAATGCTATCGAGCTGTTTGATCAGAAGTGCATGGCTGACAGTGTCAAACGCTTTCAATAAGTCGATGAAGGCTGCGCCAACTAGGAGACCTCAATCAAGGGAGTAATTTACATAGCCCATAAGTTCAAGCAGCGCAGTTGTGGTGCTGTGATGCTTTCTAAAGCCATGTTGCTCAGGTCATTGCAGCTGGTGCTTTTCAAGGTATTCGCCAAGCTGGTCTGTAACTATTCTCTCAAGGGCTTTCGAGAGTGGCAGTAAGATAGAAGTTGGGCGATAGTTCCCAGTAAGTGTCCGATCACCACTCTTGAAGACTGGTGTGACTATCGCAGACTTCCACTTTACTGGGAAATAGATCTATCATTCTTTTTAATAGTGCAATATACACTATAAGAGAGCTTAAGTCACTTTTTGTACTGTTTTTTACTACTGTTTTTATATGCTGACTACTTTTGTGTGTAGAAATGTTAAGAACTGTTGCACTCATTGCACTTTCTGTTTTGGTAACACTGCACCTTTAATTGTCACTTTGGATTTAAGCAGGAGGTTAGTGTTATTATGGTCACCTTTGAGAAAGTCTGGATAGGTGAAACGCATCAGGTGACCTAGTGTGACACAATTCGTAGAACGTAGGGAGCGGGTGGTCGACGCCAGGAAGTAATAGCTGTTTATTGATTCCTTTTTACACTTTGTGGATTTTAAACTGGAGAAATAAAGAAGTTTTTATATGGTTCACCAGGGAATCACACCACTGGTGAGTTTTTTCTGAACATTAAGCAGAACTGTTGTTTCGCTGAAATCCTTGAACAGGTGTCCATCTCTCCATAACCTTGTGGACAAGTATTTCTAACCTATCTTAAATGGTACAGCAACCTCTACCAATGAAAGAGTGCAGAACCCCCTACCAATGCAATGGTGCAGGACTCCCTACCAATGCAATGTTGCAGCACCCCCTATGAATGCAACAGCGCAGGACCCCCTACCAATGCAGTGGTGCTGCACATCCTATCAATGCAACAGTTCAGCAACCCCTACCACTGCAAAAGTGAAGTACCCCTGCTAATGCAGTGGTGCAGCAACCCCGGCCAATGCAGTGATGCAGCACCCCCACCAATGCAACATTGCAGGACCCTCTACTAATACAATGATGCAGCACCCCCTACCAGTACAGTAGTGCAGCACCCCCTACCAATGCAATGATTCCACACCCCCACCAATGCAGCACCCCACATCAATGCAGTAGTGCAGCACCTCTTCCCAGAGGTGAGAGTGCAACAGTGCAGCACCCCTATGAATGCAATAATGCAGCACCCCCCCCAATCAGTACAATGGTGCAGCACCTCCCTATCAATGCAAAACTGCAGTACCAGTTTTGGGTAGTAGCCCAAATGCCTGGCATGGGACTTAAACCTATAACCATTTGACCTTCCTGGCCCAGAGGTGAGAGTGCAACCAGTGGCATCGCTGTCACTGATTGGGTGATGACTGTGACTTTCTGGCTGACCTAGATAGCCTGCTGCTGATTTCTTTTGTTAAACTTTCTTTATTCAGCTGTGCCTGTGAATTCATATTGTTATCACAGATGCCGACAAAACTTTCTATGACGTGAATCAAATGTCTCTAAATGCACGACTCTGCAACATTTCCCCCCTCAAAAAAGCCTACTCAAATAATTTTATAAATGAAATGTATATATATAGACATGCTAGCCCAGGAATATTATCATTAGTTCTATAAAATAGGATGGTTCATTGTACCTTCAGAATGAGCCTGGTTCAGAAAATGTATGAGTCAGGACGTGTTTACATGCTATCCTGTGTGAATCACACCTTTGTCTGCAAAGCTACCAAGGCTATGTATAGGAATTGCCAGGCGGTCCGAAGGCCGCCCTGCTGTGTGATAGCTGTGGGTGTACATTAGAGACTATGGACTCCCAGCTGCACTGAGACAGGTTTCAGGGATCTATCTAGACTTGGAGAAGCTGATGCAGTAGCTGGGGAGTGGAAAGACCAGCAACAATATGGAACTAGTGACTCGGAAAGTGTTTGAAAAGCAAATGGTTACAAGCATAAATCCTAAGAGGGTCTGGCACTACAATTTATTTAGAATATATTTACCTGGAGTACCCTGAAAAATGCAGTGTGGAACTTGTTTTTTATTTAAGGCCAAGTCCAGAAGTACTAAATAATGCATATTTTCATGGGCTGAAAAAAACAAGTCTGGACATAATGGACTGAATTTTCAGCCCACCAGGACTAAGTCCCACTCCGCAGTGGTGTGATAGGGTGAGCCCTGTCTGGGGTGGATGCCCATGTGTGTAGTGTCCAGGGCCCCACAGTCCTTTCACTTTCTGTTTCTGTGGGACGGCACTTGTGCTGGGAATGAAACTGAAATACATTTGCTGTATGCTTGTCTATTTTAGGGTGTCACATTTAACGATTTAATGGCAATAAAAGGAAAAAATATGATGAGTTCCAAGGGTTGGCAGGAGAAGGGGCGCGCACCCTCGTTCCTCTTGCAAACCCAGTAGAACCCTCATGGACTTACTATCTTATTAAAACTATCTTTTGAGATTAAACAAAATGGAAACATAAAACCTCCTTAACCAAAAAAAGAGGAGTTGAGTCTAGGCTAGAAAAACTAACATGTATGAACATGTATGTCTTTACTGTTTGATGGGGAACTCCTGAGAATAAGAGATTTATACTGGTGTTGGCAAACAGGAGTGGATCACCTGACAGTGATGTCATCCATGAAAGGTATAGAAACCCACCACTTGGAGTAACAAAGACAGATGGGACGGGAGAATCAGTTGAATGACTACCAAGCGAGGAGGACCTCAGACGTGTGTGCTTGTTTCCACGCTGTTCTGTTTGCAAAGGCTGAAGCTAAGCCTCAGGAATTTTCAAAATTAGAAAGTTTGCTGGAAACTGGACATTGAATTACCTTTTGCTTTCCGTATGTTTATTATTTTAATTTTTTTTGTTTTCTGATTTGAATAAAATAACACACATTTGCATTGTTATGCACCTGACTTCTGGTTTGTTGTTTCTGTTTTATCCCACACCTTCACAAGCGGCCAGCGCGGACTGAGATCTCTGTATCTGCAGACGTTGCGCAGCTGCGGAGATGGTAAACCTGGTTCCTCCACTAGGCGCACTTTTCTCAATGCAGGTGTGGCAAAACCGCCACATGCTGTTATAAATCAGGGAGCTGTAACTGCCCTCTTTGAGACACTGCAGCTGCAGGAAATTGCAGCTCTGCAAGTGGCAATCCACCTGCACCACTTTTTTCTCCACAGCTGTGGGAATTTCGGGGGCTCTGAAAATCCAGCCCAATGAACCCAGATCCTTGCTGCTACTGGGTCAGCCAGAGCTGCAATCCTGATGTGGACACCTTCCCATCTACTAGTGCTAGGCATGACTTTACTGCGGGGGGAAGAGGTAATAGTGAGGGGCTGAAATTGAATTTTGCAGCCACTAACTAACTGACAGGGCTATTGGTTGAAAGGGTCCACACAGGCCCAGCTGCTATACTTATTGCAATGTTACCTCCTGTAACACAAGACAGCAGGGCTGGTCAGAGGAAACTTCAATGGCACGTTGTAAAATGTACCATTTGGCCACTGAACCAGTGGCAAACGTGAACTCTGCATTGATCAGATGGGTCAAATCAGCTTGTGAGCTAGTGGTTAACTTGGCTACTAGCTTTCAAAATCTGATGGCCAAATCAATATTTTTAGTTGCCATCCTTCTTAAAGACTCAAACATCACTCTGTGTGCATGGAATCAGTTGACCAGTAATTTTCAAAGTCTGGTAGTCAAACACATTTTTTTAATGGCCATTGGACAGCTGGCTACATGATTTGTCCTACCTTGGAACTGATGCTGGAAAGCTTCTCCATCTCAACTTGGTTCGGCTTCCACCACATCTAGACCATGCCCCAAAATGAGTACCAATGTGTCACAGTAAATGAGAGACTCAAGTCAGTTCTTGAACCTGGGTCTCTCCCATGGCAGCTGAGACACTGGACTTGCCCACCAACCTGTTTACAGTATTGACGTATGGGAATTGTTACTATCATTGTGCTGGAAAGGGGCTCATTTAACATTTTATCATGAAAGGCAAAAATGTCTGCAGGTCCAAACGGGTAAGTCCTTCCAATTTTACAGAACGCAAACAAACAGAAGAGAAAAAAAAATAAGTGCTTTAGCTGTGATTTGAACCCAGGCCACCCAGAATAACATTCTGGTTGCTCTAACAGCTGTACCACCAAGGCAACTGTAAACCTGGGACTTCGAGAAGCACCTTACTCTGTTTTCATTTTTACAGAAGCCAAAATGCCAGCCCAGCTCTCAAAATGTCTAAAGTCAATATATTATTTTTAAGTTACTTGATTTTATTCCTCCTGTTGTACATCTTATTAGGTCATGTCTTCAATGAGCCTCCTGCTGAAGGATCTGCTGCTGGGACTGGTACCTCCTCTGATATGCCCCCAACCACTAGCACATCCATACAACCTTTGCTTACACCCCCAGGCAGGGTTCCTCTGTTACAGTCAAGCATCCATTTATGTTTTTGGAGGGCAAGAATGGAGCACAGCTGTAGGTCTGGTCTGATGCTGGGGGAGAGGACAGCTCGATTACATGCTACAAAGGTGTATGGCACTATAGATCATTCACGTCATGCCGCTGCCACTGAAGCAGGGTTTTCCCACTTTCTTTGCCCTGAGCCCTTCCACCTCCAACTCACGGGCATGCTCGCCCCAATCGCCCGGGGCTGGGAATGCCCGAGAATGTGTGGTCACTCACCTCCCCAAGAGCATTATACTAAACCATCTCTGGGTGTCACTCCAAGAGCAGAGCAGCACAGCCACCCACTCTGGGAGAAGAACATCCAGCCATATGCTCCTGACCTCTCAGCTGCCTCTGCTCCTGACCTCCTGGACTTTGGGCATGAACTGGGCTTGCCAGCATGCCAGAGCAGTACCCCCACAAGTCACTGCCACCGAGTGGGCAGGAAGTCAATATTTTAAGATAGAGGCCAACTTGTACGTCTATAATACCCACATCTTTCAGAATGATCAATCTTGTGTGACCTGCATACCTCTAAAATTGGATGCCAACTCACTGTATTTTCCTTTTCAGAATCAGATACTTCCTTCCCCTTTATTTTGGAAGTTTCCCCCCCCTACCTTTGAAGTCTTGGATAGAAGATGATTCTAGGAAAGAAGCTAGTTTTGCCTCATCTGCACTGACATCTGTAGAAATTTCTCTGAGTTGTTCCACAACTTTCTGTCGTCCCCGCGCAGAAACTGATTTCAGTGAATAAGAGGGTAAAAAAAGTTCCCAATTAAACAGGTAACCAGTACAGTATTCACAAGCTGCACTTTCCGTGAACTGACTCTCCAAATAAAAGTAGTTGAACCCTGCAGGGGATGAGGTGAGTCATCACCAGAGCACCATAGTCGCATTACTCCACTGACCCCTCACTGAGGGAAACGCACATCATGGCAGTCAGAATGACTTTGTTGCTCTCTTGTGCCTCAGAATCCCTTTGGCTGCATCCGTGATGCCGCAGCACACTGGAGGGATTTGTATTTTTTTCAACACCAGTGAAGGAGAGCAAATGCTGTCGGGTCAGCTCATGTGAAGGCTTTCTTCTTTCTGTGCTCAGTGGGGAAAGGCAGGCTCCACTCGGATGACATTCCTGTCCTGAAAGTAAGCAAGAAATAACATATTCAGATGTCCTAAATCCCAGGAAGACAAAGCACTGCATACCAACTTGAAAAACAAAATGACTGTATTGTGCACATCTCATCAATTGTTTAATTTCTTTTGCACCTCTTTCCAGAAATAGCCCCTCCCCTTTTCTTCATATCTTTTCATCTGTTTGTAGATGTCTGCTATTCCTCTTCATAGTAGTGGCATGGGACAGAAGCACCGTTTTACAGAGTATTGATGGTCTTCTCTGGGAAACGTTTGGTATTAATCCCACAATTCCCTGCTGTGCTATTTATAGTTTCTGGAAAGCAGGATTTATAGTCAAGTCTGATGACCAGATAGAACATTTGCAAGCGTAATTTGGTTGCATGTGCACAGAATGTTTCCCTCCTTCCTGGCCCCATCAGTACCCCATTCTTTTAGGTCTCTCAAGGGTCCACATTTGTCGTCTGGACTGTCATCCCCCTTGTGGTCACTACCTCCAGGCACCCCATGGTGTCTGCCCTGCTTTGGTTCTATAATATCCCTGCTGTGGGGCCTCCCTGCTGCTGGGATTGGTTCACTGAAGAATTGTGCAGCATGTGGGGGGACACAGAGGCAGTCATCTGGCACAGCATAGGTGGGTATTTCCCATGTCCCCCTCACCCACATTAGGGGACGTGAGTCATTATGTCCTGGGGTACACAGTGGTTACCCATGCCACTAATGTGCCTCCACCAGGTGGCACTCTAGGAACAGTGAGTGTCACCAGTCTCTCCCTCCCAGGAAGGAGAGCATCAGCACAGATGCCCTTCTGCCTTTCCAGCCATCTCTGATGCAGTTGTCTTGGGTACAGGGTGTGGACCCAGGTTGCTAGAATGCCACGTATGTAACTCACCACTTGCTAGCACAGAGAATCCAACATGAAAATGTTATAATTATTTTTTACTTTGGCATAAAAGTTTTTTTTTTTTTTTTTATGTTGGCTTGCGCAAACAACATATTGGGGTACTAGCACGTTCAGAGGTGTGTCAGTGTTGTGTCGAATGGAGGGGATGTTTTAGTTGGTGTGTCCCTCTGCTGCCAACCAATGAGCATGATGCTGATGACAGCAGTTTCAGACAGTGCCACCAAGTTGAAAGAAATCTGCCACTGCAATCACAGACAGGCTCATCATTGCAGCGGCAGATGACATGCCTCCATTACGTGCCATTCCTGGTGAAACATTCCAATACATATGGCAGCTCCTGCCATCTGCTACACAATCCTGACATCGGGGTGCCCAGTCCCCATGTCGGCATGCCCCCCCCATTATGTGGCATATCCAACATGGCGGCTCGTGCCACCTGCCACACACTCCCAAAAAGCTGACATCAGGGTGCCCAATCCCCATGTCAGCATCCCCCCTCTTAGTATGCCTTTCCTGGTTAAACAGTATCCCCTTTCTGACACCGGAATGCTCACTCCTGGTGTTGGATGCGCTCCCCAACCCATCTATACAGCTTGCCGACATTGGGGTGCCCAATCCCCATGTCGTCATCCCCCCTGAATTGTGACACACTGAGAGCCCACCCCCAGTGTGCCTATTTTTTTGTGTGCGTAAGCTGTGTAAAAAAAGAAAACCTTGCCTCGCGGGCTTTTTTTTCCCCCCGCAGAGAAAAGAATTGTCCACCGTTGTCTCCCTCATCCCCCTCCCCACCCTTCCTCCCTCTGTGCACCCACCTCCCCGCACCCCTCCTCACCCACACTTACCCTCCGGAGTCAGGAACCGCGATCTTCTCTGAAGTGGGACATGTCTGCACTCTTCAAAGCCGAACTGCGAACTGAAGAAATGACAGTAAGCTTTATAATGGGGGGTTTCAACGTAGGTTGCTATCTCAGCCATTTGTAGGAATTTTGGCCCCAAATTTTCAACATGGGGTTCTTGGGACCCCACCTCATGAACATGTCACTGTCATTTCATTTCTCAGACCTGAAAATACCAACAAACGCCTGAGGTTTCCAACCATACTCCCACCCTGTAGAGACTGATAGGCATTGGGGGTGTAATTTGGATTTGTCGGCTGTAATGTTCGCAGCATTCTACCCCTACCCCCATCCCCCCACCCTATAGCCACTGACAGGCATTCATGTGTGCCTTGGGTTCTGTCACCATAACGTTTACCCCATTCTCCTACATTGTACCCATCTCAGCTTATTTCCTTATGGAATAGGGTGAGCATAAGGGTCGAAATCCCAAAGCACACCACGACACCTGTCGGTGTATGCAGGGTGGGGTGAGGTGGAATGGAGTAAGCGTTTTGGATGACGATCCAAAGCCACACACCCAATGCCTTTCAGTCTCTGTTGGGGGGGTGGCATTAGTTCAATACTTCACTGCCATTTCTATTATGCATCTCTCTAACTCTTGCCCTACCAATGCCAGCAAGCCAACATTCGGCATTGACAAATGCTTGTTTTTAGAGTCTCCAGGAAAATGGCCTGAATTCATAGCTATTGTTAGCTCTGGTGCTGTTCCAAGAACTTCTAGATTTGTAAAGCCCTGTCTTTGCCTTTGCATCTATAATTGGCCCCTACAATTAGGACAGGGCTGTAGGAAGAGGCACTGCGTTGCCCCTGTTGAGCCAGTATTAATTTCTGTATAGCAGGCACAGGAATCCTAGAGTAGCAATCTACATCCATTTGCAGGACACACACTGGCCCTGCAACGGAGTTGGTTTGGTCATTTTTTTTGTTTGGTTTTGTTTATGGATTTCGTTTCTGATGTCAGACGCATCAAGCGTTGGATGCATCCTGCTGGAAACTGAGAGGTATTGTCATAGATCTGATACGACCTTCTAAACAGCCCCTTTCTGCATCCCAACAGGTGACAGATTAAGTGTTCAATTCATTCTATTAGGAATAACTAACTGGAATTATTAGGAGTAAATATAAAAATAGGAATTATTAGGAATAAAATAATTGGAAAATGCTGGCCACATGGGATGCAGGCACATCCAGTAGATTGTCATGTGTCTGACCCTTCATAAATCTGACCCAAGGAGGGATGGTAGGAAGAAAAAAAAAAGGGAATAAAACAACAAATGTCTTTGCATGGAAGGGCATACAAATCAGGCGTGTGTGTGGTTGGGGAGGCTCCTTTTAAAAAAGAGTGCCCTTTTTGTCATCCAGTTTGAGCTGCGAGTGGAGAAACAAGTAAGTAAATGACAGAAATAAATCATGAAGGGGAAGGTATTATGAGTCAGCTCATGGTATTGATTTCATGTCAGAACTATAGTCTGTAAGGCTTTGCCTGCAGGCGCACTTTGGCTTCAAATGTTTTGGTTTCATCAGTTTCTGGTACAGTACCAGAATTGTAAAAGAAGGAAAGGAGAGATCAGTTTTTAAAGGGAAACACCAGTCTCCCCACCACCCCACCCCAATAACAAACCATCCACCCCCAATTAGGCTTTTAAGCCCCCTGAAATGTTTCTTAATCACCTGTGTCTTAATATATTCTCTGGTTTTTCATCTGCATTGTAAACACAGCCAGAGATGTGTGGTGCCATTTCACATTCTCAGCGCAGCTCTGCACTGCTCCACTGTATTAGGATAGGCTAGGATAGGGTAGGGTACGGAAGAGCAGGATGGGATAGGGTAGGGTAGGATAGGGTAGGGTAGGGTACGGTAGGGCAGGATGGGATAGGATAGGGTAGGGTAGGGTAGGACAGGGTAGGGTCGGGTAGGACAGGGTAGGTAGGGTAGGTATAGGATAGGATAGGGTAGGGTAGAGTAGGATAGGAACTTTATACAGCACCTTTCCAGATCCCAAAGTGCTTAACAATGTGAATGATTAATTCAAGCTGTACATAATATATAATCACAGTTCATAACTAAAATGAGGTGTAAGCATATTCCACACAGTTAGCAGAGCTTATCAGTCTCCTGAGAAGGTTTGTCTGAACAGTCAGGTTTTTAGTTGCAAATTAAAACTTTCTACTGAGAAGGCAGTGCAGATGAATTTCTGGACAATACTCGAGTCTCGGTGCAGCTAAAGAAAATGTTCGGTCCCCGGCAGATTTTAATCTTGAGGCTGGGACAACTAAAAGCCCCTGGGTGTCCAAGCGTAGAAGTCTGGTGCTCTGATAATCCTCCTGACGTGTTGCCAGTAATTTATGAAAGTAGAAGTGGCCTAGTCCATTTATGGCCCTCTAAACTAGTGAAAGAACTTGACATTCAGATGCCATCTGCTTTGCAACCAGTGCAACTCTCACAAAGCAGGAGTAGTTTGGTTGAATCTGGAGGTACCCATTAACAGCCTGGCTGCTGAATTATGCAGTAACTGCAGGTGGTGACGCTGAGTAGCTGGAAGGCCATAACAGAGTGCGTTGTAGCAGTCAATCCATGAGGTAATGAAAGCTTGCACTAGTGTGCACAGAGTGCCATGGTCAAGCAAAGGATGCAATCTGGCTACATTTTTCAGGTGGTAAAAACCACTTCCACTGATAGTGGTAATTTGAGATGTAAGATTTAGCCTGACCATCAAAGATGACTCACTGTTTGTGAACTCCCTCTTAAATCTGCAGTCTTTCTCCATCACAGAGAGGGAGAAAGTGTTCCTTTACTGCAGACACCAAATGCTCTGAGCCCACCAGAAGCAATTCAGTTTTGCCAGGACTGAGTCTCAGCCAGCTCGCACTCAGCCAGTGCTTGATCTCCATTATAACCTTCTCAACCACATGCATCAGATCCCCTGACTGGCTCCAACCAAAAGGTAACACTGAGTGTCATCTGCATAGCAGTGGGAACTGAAGCCGTACTGTACAGTACCTTCGGATCACTTCTCCCAACGGAATCATGTATACCACGAATAACAATGGGGAGCGTATAGTGCCCTGAGGGATGCCACATGTGGCCAGAGAAGGGGCAGACTGATAATTGCCCAACACCACTGTTTGGTGATGATTTTCCCAGCAGGATCTGAACCAATGTGTAACACTGTGCCAGACAACTTACATAAACATCCTCAGGCGCTCAACTAACTCCCTGTGACCTACTGTATCAAATGCTGATGACGTATCAAGGAGAATCAGAACTGATAGTTCTTCTTGATCCTCTCCCTGGAGCTGATCATTCATGACCCAGACCAAGGTGGTCTCCATGCTGCAACAAGAGCAGAAACCAGGATGGAAAGGCTCGTAGAGGTTGCTTTATCCAGGTATTGCACCAAATGAATTGCCACCACTTTGTCTGTAACCTTCTCTTTAAAAGGAAGAATAGAGATAGGTCAGTAGTTTGTGAGCTCATCCAGATCTAAATTTGATTTCTTGAGGAGGGGCTTCACAATGGCCCCTTTAAAGGGGTCAGGAAAACACCCTCTTTCAAGGAAGAGTTCACAGTCTCTACAAAAACAGACACTAGCATCTGCCAGCCTGCCTTAACAAAAAAGGAGGGGGCAGGTTCTAAGATGCAAGTAGATTGGCACATTGTCGAGTGCACCTGGCAGATTTCTACATAAGCCATCTGCAAATCTATCTATAGCACCTGAGATTCAGTTACCTTAGCTCCTTGAGTACTGCCCTGGTGCCCAGCACCAGTGGAGAAGATATTTTGTTGTACTTCCTCAATCTTGGCCACAGAAAATTCAGAAAACCACTTGCATCTCTTCACTGAACTTTGTTGTAGCCAAGGGTAAAGACTCTGTATTTAGAATTTTATCCTACCAGTCTTAAGAGAGCTCCTGGTCTGTTTTTCCAGCTGCACTGAGTGAGGAATAAAATTATTTCTTCACACCAGTCATTGCCTCCTGATAACTCTGATGATGAGCGATCAGGACAAGTTTGTCAGAAAGCAGGCGAGAGTTCCTTCACTGCCTTTTGAGCCTCCACCCACATCTTTTCAGTCCCTTCAGCTTTTCCTTATACCAAAAGAGAGCTGCAACTTCCAGGATGTTGGTGGAGGTGGACTGGCCCCAGGGAGTTGACTGCAGCAAGAATGGCTATATTATAACCCTCAACCACTGCACTGCATCCCCTGCAGGAAGTGGCAAATATCCCTGAAATGTCCGCAAGAGCCCAAAAAGTATCAGGTTCAACACTTCTCCAACTATGACAGTGGATCATTCCAGCAGAGGGGAGAGTAGTAATTGCCTCGCACATCACCTCGAACTGCAGCACAGGAAGGTCAGACAACTGGTTCAGCAGATATTTTAGGGATCCCCACACCAGCAGTAAAAATCCAGCCACGTGTGTGGGGGTCCTTACATTTTGGAAGACGTCCAGCAATTCCACTAAATGAAAGAAATCACCCACAAACGCAGACAAGGAGGAGTCTGCCCAGGCATTAGAGTGCCCCAGAATGAAAAGTCTTTGGGACTCCAGAAACTCAGAGCATCTCTTGAGAAAATCACCATTCACACCCACCTGGGGGATGGTGAGCTACCAAAAATCTACAATCGATGACCTCCAAACAAGTAAAAACTGCTGCTTTGAATGAGTCCTACATCTCAAAGGGGAGCTGGACACAATCTGTATGTGATCCTGAGATGATGACTGCTCCAACCCCTTTCCGCCCAATGCAAGGGTGACGAATCACAGAGTAACCCGGAGGAACCAGACCTGATAAAATAGGACCAGCATTATCACCCAGCCAGATCTGCCTTCTCTGAATCAAATAAACCAGATAAAAGCACAGTTTAATTAACTACTAACCTGGCATTCGTCAGCATCATCTTTGCTGGGATGGGTTGGTCACCTCACACACCCCGCACAGCTGGAGAGGGGGATCTCAAAGCAACAGGGAGCACCCCTCTCTGCATGACACCTTCTTTTCTCCCCTCTTCCTTGCTGCTATGATATACAGTGGAGCTGCGCTGAGAATGTGAAATGGTACCACAGAGCTCTGGCTTGTTTACATTATGGGTGAAAGAGTGAAAGCTATATTAAGACACACAGGTAATTAAAAAAATAATTTTGGGGGGCTTTAAGGCCTAATCTAGGGGGTTTGTTTTGGGGGCTTGGGGGAGGACTGCTGTTTTCCTTTCAAGACATACATTGCTGCTGAGTGCAGTGCATGTTACTTTTCTGGAACGTGACAGACTGCCGGCCCAAGGCATGCAGTTTTTCATTTAACCGCAGAGAGAAGGTAATGGAGCTGCAACAGACCTTTTATTGAAAATGTAATATTTAAGTATGTGGCAAGGGGAAAACCCTTAAGGGTTTTTTTTTGTACTGCAATCTGTTTACCCAGGACAGCCAAGCTGAGATACAACATCGTGTTTTCAATGGAGTCCCTGCATCTACCCCCATTTTACCAAGAGTCTGCCTTATGTGTCTGGGAACCCCCAGTGAGGTTAAACATTGAGGGCCCTTGAATGCACCTAAGTGAGTACCTTCTTGGCAGTATGATGCATATTTTGAAGGTTCTGCCCAGCCCAGTAATGTCCCTTATGTGACCATTCAACAATACACAGGGAACGAACGTAAATTCAGTCAGACATGCAATATGCAAGATTGATGACCAGTACATTTTCTGTCTGTGGTCACTGTGAGCATGGGGCTCCAACTAACAAATGGGACAGAGGGTGAATAACGGTGGCCCAGCATTTCACATCCCAGTGAAACAGAGAACATGTTGATCAAGCGACTTGCTTGTGGTCACATGCCAGCCAGTGGCTGTGGATAAATTTGAAATTAGCACTTTGTAATTCATAGTCTGTTTTTTTTTTTCTTTTTCCCTTTATTTGTTAACTGCATTAAAGGTCAAGGTTGCAATACCCTGACTCATCAGAGCACTCCTTTCCCTGTGATTCATAGTCCCTAGATCATCCTGTCATTTTCCCTGTGTTTTCTGGTGGATTACATTATTTGCTATGGAAGCTGAATTTCCCTGTTTTTCCATACAATTAGTGCAAGTCCATGGGAAAAAGAAACAAAAACCGCACCAAGAAAGTGACTGGTGCTGTACCAACAAAGTTAAGTAAAGCGCACAAAAGTAAGCACCCAGTCAGGACTTCAAATATAAATGACTTTAATTGTCAGCAAAGTGCAGAAGTGCAAAATGTGTCTCCACATCACAATGATATGGGCCGGCAGAAAAACATCTGGATGCTTTCCTACCAGCCCATATCATTGTGATGTGGAGCCATGTTTTGTACTTCTGCACTTTGCTGACAATTAAAGAAGTCTGTAGGAACAATTTCCTAGCAACTGCTTCATACAACTGAATGTATTTTGTACAGCGTGTCTCACGTGCTGGTACTCTGGAACTGGGCACACGTGGGTAGGTTTTTGCATTTTTAAAACATTATTTATTTACAGTATATGGTTGTTTTTGACTGGGAAAGGGGGCTCTAGAGTACTGCCTATTTTCATCCTTGTTCTGAGTGAGGGTTGGGGGGCAGATACAGATGCAAACCAACTGATATTGAAACAGATTAAGCTGGCGGTATTTTTGGTGCATGAGGGAAATTTGGCCCGAGCACCAGAGAAATTCCACTACTCTTCTCAAAATGTGCGAGCAGCAGTGCAATGAAAAATGTTTTCCAAAATATCTAGTTTCAGCTGCAATTAATACAAATACTAGAATATCTGTCAAATGTACTTGTCTAGGTACCTTCTATGCTGTGCACCATGAGTTTCTTTTTTATTTTCTCAGTTCTAACCTTTGCCAAGTTTGCAATGCTATTTCGGTGCAACATTTGGCAGCCATCTTTCTTTCTTGAGAAAAAAAAATTAAAGCATTTATAAAATACTCACATTTTGGTGAAATTAGAAAATTGTACTACCAAAAACAAACTGTAAGATGCCTGTAAACATTTATGGTGAAAAACGGTAGGGTTACATTTTTATGCCCAATTTTGTTGTACTGTTGCTTTAACATCCACCAGAACAACCATCAGAAAAGGCAGATTGAACCTCGGTTTGTCTAATCTGAAGGATGGCACACCCGGCAGTGCTGCTTTCCCTAGTGCTGTACTCTGGTGCTGGCATTAATGGTATGAGTCCAATCCCAGTGGGGGACTAGACCCAATGCTGGTCTGTCCCAGAGGTTGATGCGCTTACCAATTAAGCCATGCTGACACCACCTCTGACCAACCTCGGCCAACAATATTCCTATATGTCGGTCAACAGCATTCTTAGAGTGTGACTGTAGTCTCATTTACATTCTGTGAGTTACATTGCAGGGATGCCTGTGAGATGTCTCAGGCAATGTACACATATATAACATTTATCTGGGTGCTGCCTGAGGCAGGGACCATTACATTGTTAGAATGTAACCCAAAGAATGTAAGTGAGACCACAGTTACACTCTAAGAGTTTCATTGTGGTATAAAACAAGGATGCTTGAGAATGGCCATTATTGCCCAAATGTGTATTTGATGTGTAAAAATAAAGTTGTTTTTACGTACACATACAGTAGTGCAGCACAGGGGTCATGTGCTTACTCCACTAGAAACCAGTTAAAAAGACAGCGGAAAATGCTAGAGTGGAGGGGGACTGTGGAATTCCACCAGCGGAAGTAGTGCAGAATAGCAATTCCATTTCCAAAGTACTTTTTGGAAGACTTCTCTCCTCTCCCGGGGAGGGATGAGGATGGAGTCCACTGCATGACTGGCCCCTGACGGTGGCTGAGGACTGGCGCAATGGACCCATAACATGGGAAAATGTGGGGCAGATGCCCGGCGTGCCATGTGCGGAAGCATGCACTTTTCAGCCATTGGCATCATGGTATGCCTTCTCTCGGTCAGGGAAAAAAATTCCAAGAAAAACTCCGACCAACTGGATGATGCTGACCTCCCCGCAGATGCCACACCCAGCCAGCTGACACCTAGTTGCAGCAGAGGTGAGTCTGGTGGATGCCGGGGTGACAGGGCTGGGGGGGGTGGTCAGAAGGACAGAATGAAACAGATTAAAGTAAAAAAATGAAATACTTTTTGAAATTTCTTTTTTAATTTTGTGGAATTCTGAAAAGCATTTCTGTGTAAACTTATTCCAGGGATTACATAATCTGTGGAACAGTACTCAACAGTGTTCAGACAATGATTTCTCGGCATGTATAAATCAATGAATGCTATTCTGTGGGTTACTTAAATCATGAGTAACTAATCTTCCCTTCTAAAAACAGCATTCCGCTTTCAGAATTTTTGAATTCCACTTTTTGCGGTATTCCACGCAGTAAAGTGGAATTTAGGAATTTTTGCAAAATTCAAGCGGATGCAGGATTTGAAAATTCTGCACAATTCTAGAAAATGCCTCGATGGCACCTCATCCATAAATATTCTGAGACCAGTTTTCACCCGTCACTGAGTGATGCAGTCAGGGATGCAGTAAGCTCCATTTTGGCTGAACATGACTGCCACCAGTAGTGGAAAAATGTCAAGAATAATGGGGGAACAAGCATTTGACTGTCAAGAGGGCACAAAGGTGGCCGGCCTGGTGGTGCTGAGGGTTGAGGCACTGGATGCTACTCCGGTGACCTGGGTTCGGCAACAGACCCGTGTGGCCGGCTCAGCAGGAGAGGGAGAGGATTGAGCATCTGGAGGACTGCTCTCCTCTCCCTGGGGAGTGATCCAGGGATATCTGGAGTTCTGGTGGCCCCCAATGGAGATTGAGGGTATTGCAGGATCATGCAGCGATGCAAGGGGTGGAGTGCAGCAGACACCAGCAGGTTCACCGTGCACAGGCGTCATTGCACGCTGCACTCCGGTGAGAAAAACAAGGGAAAAATCCTCATCCTCAGGGATAGGCAATGGCACGTATGTCCCATACCACACTCCCAACACCTGGCGCCCTCCTCTCCGCTGCCTTCCCCGCTCATGCCCAACACTCTATACTTGAGATAGAGCACCCTGGGCAGATAGGGCAGCCCCTCCCCGGGGGGATTCAGAGCCAGGGGATATGTTGGGTAGAGTGAGGGGAGAGGAAGAGAGTGTCTGAGGTGGGAGGTAGAGACCATGCAATGGAGGATGCCAGAAAGAGTTCCCCGAGAAGATGGTGCTGAAAGAAGAAAGAAATAAAAAAGGGGGGGCACAAAGGAAATCAGGTGGCACCAGTTTTACCAGCATGGAAGTAAAATAAATATGGTTTATGTTTCCTTTTTTTAATTTAGTGAGCTTTATGCCCTCTCTGTGCCTGACTGGCTCACACTGGACCGCCACCCCAGCCAGCCCATCACCCACCTCTTCTGGGACTTGCAACAGCTCCATGTTCTCTCATGAATGACCAGCATGGAAAGGGCGGCTGGGGATCAGCCTACATCCCCCTGCCCCCTCGACAGAGTTGTTGAGATTCAGTTCTGGAGTGGAAGCCTGTCCGGCAGTGCAGGACCTGTGGCAAGGGGCATCCTGTGCACTCAGGGGTATTATGCGTTTTTCCATTCCCCAATCCACAGACATTGGGAGGCCCTTGGCTGATGTACTGATGTGCATTAGAGCACCAATATCCCCATCCCTTGTTTGCTGGCTCCAACTTGCAGTACGAGCTGTAGTCACCCAGCTGGCAGTGTTACAGTGGAGTCCAGACACCTTTCCACCACTGAGAAGGCGAGTGTCTGCTGGGACACTTAATCATCCTCTGCCAGCTAGCCCTCCAGCATCTGAGGCTTGTTCCTGAACCCAGGCTGCCAGTGTTGCAAGCAGGAGCTGTACCAGTGGGCTAGCCTATGGTTGATGTTTCTGGACAGAAGAATATTTTATCATAGGCATGCACTGGGGGTGGGCACCCTAGGCCATGGCAACCCTGTTCAGGGTCTGACGTTCAGTGTTCCTCTTTCACTAATAAGGGGTGGCAGGCTGCTGCACTTAATACAGTATACCTAAAATTGCATGCTGAATTCTAATTGTTGGAATCTGCCCAAGAAATTGTTTTTTTTCCTGTTATTTAAGAGAAGAGCAGGAGCTCTAAATTGTACTGCCTCTCATTTCAGATGCTCACTACAGCCTTCTTGTGATTTTTTAATTTTTTTTTATTTTTATACAACAAATTTTATGTTATGCTCCTGAAGTTTGAAAAGTCTTGAGGCAAGCTCTTCCCTAATAAAGGGCTGTCCATCTCAACGAGAACTGTGGATGACAGCTGGTCAGGAGAATGGTGGGCGGGTATTGCAACCCAGTTGGAATGACAAATTAATTTCTTACACCTCCCTCCATTAAAAAGCATAACAACACTTGTCTCACATCACCAACAATGACCAACTGTGAACTACCATCTCTTTGGCAATAGAAAGCTACCATCTAAAAGAGCAATTGTAGTGTTTCCAAATTGTTTCAGTCAGACCACTGTTAATGCAAGATGACCCAAGGAACTGCATCTATCTATTAATCTCCATAGCCATTAAGTTGCTATTTTCTTTTAATTCAGAACTCCGGCATAATTAACATCAATGTAAACTGATATGGGATATCTGCCTGGTGAGTGCTGTCAAGCTGTAATAAGGTTAGTAATTATTTCTATTTATAAAATGGCAAGGAACAATATTGAAACCTTATTGTCTAAGAGACATCACTTGACTGTGCATTAAAAAGCTAGGGATGCATAGTCAGGTGTTGGATCTCATTACCAAGGCAAAACAAGCCTCATTACCTACAAAATCAGGGACTATTTCATGTATATAGTTTTGTTATTTAAAATGTATTTAAACAAGTTGGTCCATCTGCGCAGTGGTAGTGTTACTGCTCACGATGCTGGCAAGCTGGGTTTGGGAAGCCCCTGGGTCATCAGGGGCTGGCTAGATGTGGAAGGATTGCATGAAGGATGCTCTCCTTTCCAAGGGATGACTGGTCCCATCTGCCGCCATCATACTGCCCTCTGGATGCAGGGGATGGTAGGGGGTGGCATGACTAGGAGTGGCAGGAGCTGAGCTGGCCGTGGATGATGTCATACTTGCATGTGTACATCCTTGCAGCCCTTGCATGTGTGGCACCTGTGGGGCAGGGACAGAAAAACAAGAAAATCAGTGCCCTGCTCTCGGTGACGAAGGGCTCCTGGCACCACTGCATCCCCCGCCTGGCCAGAGAGAGGTTGCCTCTTCACAAGACTAAGAAATGTCAGGGCTATATCCCCTCCGCCTGTCCCTGCTTGGGGAGGGGTTAAGTAACAGTCCTGTTGAGGATGGCACCTCAGGAACTCAGGTAGGACCAGGATCAGAAATTGGTCTTGGGGGACAGGAGGGAGATCAGAGGCAGTATGAAACAAGGTTGAAAAAGACATTTCAAAAAATGTATTTAAACAAATGATTTTATGTAAGAAAAATCATAGTAAAAATGTACACTTTACATGTAATACATCAGAGCAGTGATACATTTTATAACACAGTGTCACTCCAGGGTATGACACAAAGGATTTGAATGCACTTCTCAGGGGTGTAATGACATTCAGCCCTTAGTCTCATGCCTCACTCCCCTGGGGCATGCATCAAATGTTTGCCAGCCATGCTGTTCTTCTGTGGCTAAGTACAGCCCTCTGTGACTGTACTTAGTTCCAGGAGGACTGTAGGAACAGCAACATAAAATCAGTACTTACAAAACCTCAACCATGCATTGAAGGCTTTTGAAGCCCCCACTACTGCAGCCCTGTTCTGATGTCAGCTGCAGGGGATTCTGGGATTTTTGGTTTAAGCAAATGTCAGCTTGGAAGTCAGCGGAACTGGCCTGTTAAAATTTACTATACTACAATAAACAGTAAGTAAAATAAAACTGGACACAATGCGAATTTGGACTAGCCCCACGCTCGGGTGTGGAGCTTTTATTACTGACTGTTCCCCTTTAAAAGAAAAATCAAGTCACTGAAATTGGATGCTGATGGTTTAATTATCTGGTATTGTATCCACAGTATAGCCCACAGACACCAGGCACTGCTCTGGCACATCCCGTACTGCAACATTAGTTTTTAAACGGTAGAGATAATCTTCACTTAACAGAGAAACTGAGATCTAAAATTTTCCAAAGTCAACTTGTTCTGTGAATCATACTGGAACTAATGTGTAATTAAAACCTTTTAAGAGCTGAAAGAGCCCCTAACAACGCAAACTGCTCATGGTAACCAGGTCCTGTTTCTTGTCTCCTCTTGTTTATCTCATTATGTTTGGTTAATTTGAGCCTTCATATAAAAATTTGAAATCACTGATCACCACACTCAAATACCAGTCATTTATTATGGGTTATTAGCCTGTGTCAGTGTCAGTTTGTCACTTCTGCTCTGATGTGGCCTGCTGTTTGGCTTCTTTCCATGATCTGCCTAGCTGACATTCTTCATTTGTAGGCTTACTCTGTCATTCACTTTTTCTCCCTCTCCCCTCTCCTTCTTGCTCAGGTGGAGTTTATGAAGGCTTACTTGATACCATGGTTGGCTGACCATGGTACAGAGACAGAAGGTTCACAGTTTCTAGTTCTGATTTTCTGCATTGACGGTTTTCAGCATCACAGGTACTCCAGTTTTACCACCTGTCCTTTTATCTGCAGAGGTCAGCAGAGCAGGCTCTTTACATTTATCTTGTTTAGATACAAGAGCCTGCTTACACTGTCAGCAGCTGAAGCTAGGTACTAGTGGTTAGGTGCTAAAACAGTAACAGGATTCAAGCATGCATAGGATAGACAAGGGGGACGTTTGAAGTAAGGCGGGGGGAGGGAGAAGACCAGAGATTGAGTAGGGTCTGCGGTGGCACAGTACATAGGGAATATAGGGCAGATTAGGTGGGCCAAGAGGTCCTTATCTGCCGACATCTTCTATGTTTCCATGTGTAGCAAGGCTAACAAATGGGAAAAATTGGCTCGCCAAAATGTAGCGTGGATGGGCATGAGCTGTCCGCATATTTATAAGGTTGTTTGCATTGTGGGTAACTGCTCCATTTAACAGTTGTTTGACCTGATCTATCCAGCGCACATGAACTAGCTATCACTCCAGGGCATGCTTGTAAAAGAGGTTTGCTACATACAGCATAAGGTTCCTCGCTTAACAAAATGTATTTTATTATTTTTTGAATTTTGTTGACAGAGTAGGCCCACTGAGACTAAAAGTCCCTTTTTCAGGGGCTACCCATGTGGGGGCTACGGATGGTAACCAACTGAAACTGAACCAGATTAAGTTGTTGGTGGTGTTTTTAGTGAATGGGGGAAACCTGGCCAGGACACTGGTGAAATTCCCCTACTCTTTTTCGAGAAGTGCCATGGGATCTTTACCGTCTGCCTGAACAACCACCAGAACAGGCAGACGGGACCTCTGTTTAATGTCTCATCCAAAAGACAGCACCACAGGAATGCAGCACCCCCCCACCCCCATAATGCACCACAGTGTCAGTATTGGGATTTTACCCCAAGTGCCTGGTGTGGGGCTAGAACCCACAACCTTTCGATCTTCCAGCCTCAGAGGTGAGTGTGCAACCTGCTGAGCCACTGACACTGCAAAATGAAATGAAAATAAAGTCATGATTGTGAAATATTGTAAAACCCTTTGCACAGCCTGAGCATAACACAGCAGTGTTCTCCATTTCTGAGACGTAATCATTTATTTCTACTTTCTATGCATAAGCTGTGTCAGTCAAGTTATTTTGCTAGCGTCAAGGTCAAGAGATTTACTTTTTTCCAGTGAAGTGGAACGGATGAATAGTTGGAGTTTACCACCATCGTGACCGCCCCTTCAAATATTTAAAAGTCACTTGCAGAAAAAGCACCGAACCAACTTTAGCAAAGGGCTGTCAAGGCAGTTACCCTGTTGCCCATTACCTAGAACATCGCAATGGTCCAAGAGGATTTAAGTGTCTTAAAAGGTTTGGAGCTCTGAGAACAATCCTTTACATAGCTCCCACATTACTCTGATCGCAATCAAATGGCTCGTCACTGTCAGCTTCCAAGCCAGCGGGGAGTGTTTGTCATGAAGCTCTGCTCTGTAGCAAAGGATGGCCCATCAGCCCTTTTTTAATAAAACATGATGACAGAATGCAAAATCATAACTTGATGATGTGACCTTTATGGTGACAAGACAAACAGCAAACATAGAGTTACCTGACAGTTTGAGTGTGCCCCAGAAGGACCAAATCTGTCACATTTGCATACCCCAACTCCTGAGTCCCTATGTGAAAATAAAACGCATGTGTGTAGCTAGTGATATAATGCAAGTTTTCCATGATAGCAATTTAATTTTCCAGAATGGAGTAAAGTAAGGACAGAGCAGGCCAAGAGGACATTTTATTGATAGTAAATATAATTTTAGGGCTGGCAAAGTGGCACAGGAGACACCTCATAATGCTGCCACTGGAGCACAGGGTCACCTGTAAGCTCTGAAGTCCAACTCCAGTTTATTTTATTTATAAAGCACCCTTCTTTTTTTTTGTATTACTTTTTCTCCCATGGGGGTCCCAGCCAGCCTCATTGTCCTTGCATCCCTGTGATCCGGCCGCTGTCCGACCTGCGCTGTCTCCTACAGAGGGCAACCACTGATTACCCATGGCTTGCCCCCCCCCCATGGTAGGGGTCGACCAACTCCCCCAACACAAAATGGATCCGCTCACGGTGGTCCCCTCAGAGTGGTGCAGGACATTGCGGACGGCCATCAAGCCGCAATGGCTGGGCACTCCCCCTTTTTCCATGTTTTGTTGGAGGCAGGGCATGCAATGCTGACAAGGGCTCCCTGCGCACGCATCTGCATGCAGTGCACCTGCCGGCTGCCCCGCCTACCACCCCATTCTACCAGGCCGGATGTGCCGACACCCAGCCTCTGCTAGGTGTCAGACTACGCCGGACACTGTGCCCGACCTGTGCCCTGTGGAGACCCCATCTCCGCAAAGACATAGAGTGGAGGCTGTCCAGAGGAGGGCAACCAAAATGGTGCAGGTTCTGCACCAGAAGACATACGAAGAAAGACTAAAGGAGCTTAGTATGTATACCCTTGAGGAAAGAAGGGAGAGAGGGGACATGATAGAAACTTTCAAGAACCTCAAGGGAATCAACAAAGTCCAAGAGAGTAGCATCTTTCAGAAAAAGAGATGTGCAAGAACAAGGGGGCACAATTTGAGGATAGAGGGGGGATGGCTCAGAGGTAATGTGAGGAAGTATTTTTTCATGGAGAGGGTTGTGGATGCATGGAACAGCCTCCCTAAGGAGGTTGTGGAGTCAAGAACAGTGGGGGAATTCAAGAATGCATGGGACAGGCATAAGGCAGTCCTAGTGGGGGGGTAGGAGGAAGTAGGCTGCTGGTTTACTAGGATCTGCAACTTATCTGTTAGGTAGGAAAATGGGCAGACTAGGTGGGCCAAGTGGTCTTTATCTGCCATCAAATTCATGTTTCTATGACCCACCCCGGGAAAGGAGAGCAGTCCGTGGGACGCTCGATCCACTCCCTCCCCTGCCGACCCCCAGCAACCCGAGCTCGCTCCCGAACCCGGGTCACTGGCGTGGTGCGAGGTAAGGCATCCAGTGCCTCAGCCCTCAGCTCCACCAAGCTGGCTTAAAGCACCCTTCTTAAAAGGATCCACGTACTGTGCATAAAAACATCAGACAACAATAAAATACATACTAAGGCTGTCTGAGTCAGCTGATTCTGCAATATTATAAGCAGTGTTTTAGGCCGTGACAAGGGGCAATCTAGTCAGACATAAAGAGGTGTAATCTTGTACTTCCCATGTTTTATTTTAGTATTCCTTATTTTTCTTCATCAAAGATTTTATTTACTTTATGAATGTGCAAAATCTGACAGAACTACTGTACTGTCTTTCTAGACTTCAGCAAGGCATTTGACTCTGTTCCTCACGTGGGCCTGTTGGATAAGCTGGGAGAAATGTGGATGGGGAACCAGATGATCAGATGGATAGGCAATTGGCTCCAGGACCGGACCCAGAGGGTCGTAGTTGGTGGGATAGTCTCATCCCCAAGGAGGGTCATTAGTGGGGTCCCACAAGGATCAGTCCTTGGGCTCCTCTTGTTCAACGCCTTATGTCTCTGACATAAGGACAGGAATCAGGAGTGAGATGAGTCTCTTTGCGGATGACTCAAAACTGGGGGCAGTGGTGGATGGGAAGGAGGGGAGGGTGGCCCTACAGGGGGACCTATAGGCTCTGAAAAGATGGTCTAGAAAGTGGAAGCTGAGGTTCAATGCAGGGAAATGCAAGGTACTCCACCTGGGGGCCAGAAACCCGGGCCAAGTGTACACCCTTGGGGGGGGAATGCTGCAAGTCTCGATGGCTGAGAGGGACCTGGGGGGTGGTGGTGGATGTCAAGATGAACAACTCGGAGACTTGTATTAGGGCAGCAGCCAAGGCCAACAGGATGCTGGGATGCATCACTAGGGGGATCACCTCCAGAAGGAGGGAAGTGATACACCCTCTGTATAACTGCTTGGTGAGGCCACACCTTGAGTACTGCGTGCAGTTTTGGAGGCCACACTTAAAGAGGGACATTAAACTCCTGGACAGGGTCCAGAGGAGGGCAACCAAAATGATTTGGGGCTTGGGGGACAGGACCTAAGAGGAGAGGCTCGAAGAGCTAAATATGTACACATTGGAAGAGAGAAGGGACCGGGGGGACATGATAGAGGTCTTCAGGTACATGAAGAGGGTAAATAGGGGAGGAAAAGTCAGGGTGCTTTGAAGGAAGGAGGAGGGCCACTAGAGGGCATGGGTGGAAGCTGGAGGAGGGGAAGATTCAGGGGAGAAAGGAGGAGGTGCTACTTCACTGAGAGGGTGGTAGAGCCATGGAATGCACTGCCTAGGGGGCTGGTGGAGGCAGAGACGGTGGAGGGGTTCAAGAGGGGCTGAGACAGGTACAGGGGAAGGGTTCTGGAAGCAAAATCCAATGCAGCAAGAATATCCAGAACTGGGAAGGGAGAAGCCAGAGAAGGCGAGGGGGGCAGCAAGGTCAGTGGGGGCAGACCAATGGAGCAGACTTGAAAGACCGTTAGGCCTATTCTGCTGGCATTTTAGTATGTTAGTATGAAAATAAGCCCCAGAACTTAGATTCTGTTTGGCACCCCTTTGTTCAGTACTGGAGAGATCAACCCAGTGAATTAATGCCCCCTTTTGACATCTTACAGAGTAGCTTGGAGAATACCCCTGGCTATGATTAACTGCATAAATCTCAAACCTGAAAAGGATGGCATCACTAGATCCCTTCACAGTGCTATCCTTTCAAAAACTGTGCTCTCTCAGAACCAAAATAAAACCAAAAACATTATTTTCCTAACTACATCAAATAATCCAAGAGACAATATATAAACATATAAAGACTAAACCAACACTGAGTATATCACTACAATGTCAGGTATTCAGAAGCTTTAGAAAAATTTGCAGACATGATGTACTCAAAAAGAAATCCTGATCTACCACATTACTTTAACATCTTGTAGGCTAAAATGAGGAAACGGCACATTTGACAGTACATAATAAACTATACTTTAAGTTTCCTTAACTACATAGTAGTTACAGTGTGACTACTCTATAACTGCATTACAGTTGCAATGCAGTTAAATACAACAAATGTGTAACTACAATGTAATTACCCCTGTTGCATGTAATTAATGATTACCTACCTCACAGTTACATTGAAAATGACACTGAAAGTATGACCATAGTTACTAGTTCTTATCGAAAGGTAAAACACGGAACTAAAGTTTGTCAAAGGAGAGCTTTAAGACGGCCTTAAAGAGACTTACCAAGTTAGCCTCCTGCACCACGCAGGTGCATTGCCTTCCAGAAATGCTTTCTATGTATATCTGACCCAAAAGTATGCAATTGCATTTTAGTTATAACACTCGTAAAATCTTGTTTACCAGGGCGCAGGCACTTCCCTGTTCTAAGATCCACCCCCTGCACCGCCCCACACTCAGGAAATTTCTGACATGATCACAGGGAGAACATGGGGATGCATGGCATTGTAATCTATGGGGGACAATTTTACGATCATTTTTTAATATTATAATGGCCGTTTGGCAATGAAACTTGGCACTGGTAGATTAACAAGCTTAACGTGTTGTTCATGACACGTACAACAGTATCCACTGGGTAACTAGTTCACACTCTCCAAGTTTTTTTTGGGAAATAATAGTAATGGTGCAGTATCTTGTACTGTGGCGTGTATATACTCATGTATAAGTCTAGCTTTTGATGTTAAACTAGGCCCCAAGAAAGGGGACTCAACTTATCTGGGCAGTCCCCCTACCTACAGAGTTTCAGTCAATCAATCAATCAATTCTTTATTTAACCAGGTAGAACACCATTGAGATACACTCATTTACAAGGTGGACCTGCATATAGTCACAACTATACAGTACAGTAATACAGTCAACAGAGGGCTACATTACCAGTCAAAGTACAGAAGCAACAACATGGGTTACAAGGCAAGGGAGGCTTGAATATCAAACAAAGAATACAGATATGGTTAAATAAGCCTCATACATATAAGTATGTATGCAAAATAAGCAATTTATAACATTCACAATATATACAGAATATGAAAAGCTATACATAGACAATAACAAAGGTAAATCATTTCTGCAACTGTGTAACCTGATTTTGTGTCCAGTTCTGGCTGCAAATACAAATTAAATTCGATACCTGACTTTGGTCACAAAACAGATTTTCCCATCCATTTTGGGCAGCAAAATATTTTCTGTAATTTTGGTACAACTGACAAGGTAAAAGGGGTCTGACTTACTTGTGAATTTGACTTATAAGAGAGTATATATGGTATTTACCTGCCCTGTGTCTCTTTACATTATGCAGAGGTGTTGGTCCATACCAGAAGACCATTCTTCGGAGTAAGACCAACCCCAACTGTTCCTCCTGTTTATTTTTTTGTTGTCAAATCTTTAAGTGAGGCATTACTTTCCCATATTTCAGTGTTTCTGATTCTTGAAAGCAAGCAAAGTATAGAGGTTCCTGATTAAAAATAATAATAATCAGTGATATCACACAACTTATCCTATTAAGGTCAGAGTGTTAAATAACTGGTATAGCATAACAAAACATTATGCAAAACAGGGTGTTGTGTTAACCATTTCCAGAAATATGTAGCAGTAGACTGCTAACCGTTTTTTGAGTGAGTCCATATTGCACAGAAGGCAATATGAATAAAACTTTATATATTTATTTTAATTGTACAACTTAATCTGTGCCAAATGCTATGCATTTTTTCGCTCCTTTTTTTTTTAAACTTTGCTTTATTGCTCAATTCGGACACGTACAACAATCAAAACAGTATTACAGTCAACTTGATGTATAGCACCTGGTCAGTCCATTTGCCAAACAATATAAGGTAGTACCTATCCATCCATCAAACAGTCTTGTATAAGGCAACCTGAACCTTCTATGGAAGGATCCATGACAGTCGGTCGACAAATAATTTGTCGACCGACGTTACAGCAACTCCCTTATGTTGACCGCATTTGCGGTTGGCATGAAGGGAGTCACAGGACCTGCCTCTAGTGCCCGTTTCACCCCACCACGGTCCCACCCAGAAATGGTTCATGTCACTACAACTGTCACACTTATTTGTATCAACTTGCTTTTTGTCATTTTAATTGGGTACTGGTGCTGCTTATAGAACCAACTTCTGTTTACCGTTTGTCATTTGTACTTGTATCTTGCTGAACTGTTCACTGTTTGCATGTTATCTTTGAAACACTTCTCTACTGCTTTTTTAATTTATTGAAGCCACAGTCCTTTTTCCCCGTGTTGCACCTGGAAATGAGCCCTGGCTCAGGGTGCCTCTCCCGATAATACCAATTTTCAAATGTATAAATAAATAATTGTATCGAACAAATCTTGCAGTCACATATAATGTTCTATTTAAATATGTATTATAAAAATCTAATAAATATACTTAAAAAAAAAAAAACTTGCGACCTTAGCAATAAGATCATGATTAAGCATGGTCCTTTCTTTGACCTCAGAGAGGTCACCTCTTTAGGCCCAGCTTAGGAAGTGGCATTACTGCCATATGAAATAAATAGGACAAGGCAATTCAGGCCATGAGTTGGGAGTTCAAGTAAGAAGAACAGTTAAAAAATTAATAAAGGCTGATCCATCAGCACAGTGGTTAGATTTCTGCTTGCGACACCAGTGACCCGAGTTCAGGAACAGACTTGGGACTATGGAGGACCAGCTGGGGAGAGATGGCTCGGAGTGTCCGGAGACTGCTCGCCTCTCTCGGAGGGAGGGTGGATTAAGTACCTGGCACTTGCTGACCCCTGGTGGAAGCTGGGGGTATGGGGGTATGGCAACACACTGGAGCCCTACCAAGGGGGGTGGGGTGGACATGGGGAACACCAGCTTATGCCTTGATGTTGTGGCAACCACGCCCCTAGGGAGCAAAGAGGAAAAGGCTCCAGGGATGACCAGATGATGGTCACCAGCTCCCGTTGCCACCAAATCCCCGATGCCACTCAGATCCTCCTCTGCTGCACCCAGGCCAAGTAGCATGTGCTGGCCAGCCCCTACCAGTGCCTGTCTCCCTCGGAGGAGAGGGACCTGCCTGGTGAAGGGTTACATCTGGGTTACCCGGGGGGGCTGTGGATATGGGGTGGTGTTGGTTGGCATTGGGGCAGGGGCATCAGTGGGGACCTTGGTGGCATGAAGGAGTGGCCACCCTGGAGCAAGTAGGAGGCAGATAAAAGAAAACAAAATGAATAAAATCCAGGCTCTGTATTCAAGATGACAGCAGTTCAGTGCCTGATACACAGCCACACTCAGTAGTGATGTAAAATCAGTGTGCCACTGGCTTTCTGTTCTCCACCAAACCTTTATGTGATGTACAAAGCTGACATGCTGTCAGCAGAGGTGGAGTCCCCCTGTAACATTGTTGCTCAACACTAAATGCAAAGTGTCTGATCCAGATGTTCATGGGCACATTGGTTGTACGCCCGTTAACATCTGGATTGGGAAAGCCACAGCAGCCTGTTGCATGGTTCCACTATAGGAACACTCTTGCAATCTGGTGCTGGGCAGTTAGGGTACCAACTGGCAATGTTGCCAATCACGTTTCTTGTGGGGGGCTGTGCCCCTGCACTCTCCCTACTGATAGATTCTTACTCCAGGGGTGGGCAGACCTTGGGGAGAGAGCGCATCCCGCATTTGGCACCCTAATTGCCCGGTGCTATAATGCCTGAGCTCTGAATGCCATAAGCATCTGTGCATAGCACCAGTGACATGGTACAGTGTCACCCATTGAACCCTGGGCCAGTGGTGCATCTGCTGTAGTTTTCCTCTCACCCAAGCAACTCTTACCTTTAGGCCCAGTTCTGGGTAGGTGAAATGTTTACTTTTCCTGTGTCGCTCCATGTCTCTCTAGTGGTCCAGTACCCCTTCCCCCCACCAACCCTTTAGTAGTTCCTGGCATCCAGTGGCTCACTGCTTCCTCATGTGCATTATTTTTCATGGATTCTGGGATGGTCCATTGCCAACATCCCTCCCACTCTAAGATTTTCCCCTTCAGTTGTATGCCTAGCCCATCCTAGCACTGAATATAGGATTGGAGCGTAGAAGTAGAAAGTGCTTTGGAGGAAAGGGACTTGCAAGTAATAATATCAGACAGCCCGAAGGCATCAGCAAAGTGCACTGGGGTGGTTGGCAGGGCATATAGGATGCACTGGGAGAGGTATCCCAGCAGGAGAAGGCAGGGCTGCTGCCACTGTGTACGTCACTTGTTTGACATCACTTGGAGTTACTGTGCAATTTTGAATCCGCTTCTGAAGAAGGAGAGGAACAGAGTGACAGTGCAGAAGGGGATAACCAGGATGCTCCAGGGACCAGGAAAGAACGTACAAGGAGAGGTCGGCAGATCTGAACATGTACATGCTTGATGCTAGAAGGGAATAAGGGGATATGGCTGAAACATGCAACTGCCTCCACAGGGTAAATAACATGGATGACAGGGAATTGTTCAGACTGAGTGGGAACCATAGCACCAGGGGTAACTCCATGAAGCTTGGGGAGGGGCAAGTTTAAAAGAGACACAAGGAAGTACTTTTTCATGGAGAGAGAGTGGAGGAAGGGTCTGATGGATGCAAAATCATTGCAGGTATGGATTCAAAAGAGGTTGGGACATTTACAAGGGCTTGGTAAAGGCCGCACCAGAAAGGGAAGGGAACAGAGGGGAGTGAGGGTGAGTGATTGACTCTGGGTCATATATAATGCAATAATTAGGTTTATGTTGAATGCCCCTTTTGGTACCCATCATTGCCTCCTATACAGACAGTCTACCTCTGGATAATAGAATCCCTATCCAAGCACTTTAGGTTTTCTGCCAAACTCAGTCTCAACGTTATTTCCTCGATTTGTTAATGGTTCTGGCATCAGATCTCAGAATAGATTTACATTTAAGGTTCCCCTGTTCAGGGAAGTAACTGATCAGAGATCACTACTTTACCATGCTCCTTTGGTTTTTTAATTCTATGCCAGGTGAATTGGTTAACTGTAGAACAGTTTTTAACTTTAAAAGGAAACTTATTCTCTTTCTGAAAGACAGACAGGAACATACATGTAACAAGCAGTTTCGGCAGTGTTGTTGTAATTGTCGTATGGTTGCATGTTTTTCTATCTGTAATTGTATTTTATGTCAGAGTTGATGTTTTCTATGTGTCTTTTGTAATCACATGTTGCCCGTGAAAATGGGCATTTTGTTCATCAGGCCTACAAGAAAGAAAAGTAAATTAAATGAGTGAGGAGTCCCTACTGCTGTCTCAATTAGCATTAGTTAGGTAGGGGTACGATGGTCCAACAAGCCTTTTTTGTCGGAAGATACTGTGTTCTGTGTTTCATACCAGCACTGACATATAGAACTGTTTGAAACAGTTCTGTAGGCTGTGTGGTGCTCTGGTGTGTGACCAGGGTGTGCGAGGGCTGGTGTGTGACAGTGCTTAATAAAGTGCACCTTTTACATTCCCAGCCCCTGCATCTGTGTGCTTGCCTCTATCCCTTTCCCTATGTTGTCACAATGCTCATCGTATCAGGACAAAGAAAGGCTTGCAAACTACTTCTGTATAGCACAGCAGGGTGCAGAGTTGAACTGCGGCACAGAGTGATAATTCTGACCACTCTTCACCACAAAATTGCTGCCATTTACAGAGCCCCAGAATTTCGGCCTCCATGACATCAAAAATAGCCAGGATTACCTTCTGGGACACATTTTCTTGCATGTATAGAATTTTGCATCCGAGGGTGAAACTGTAACTGCAGTCGGGTTGTAATGGAGTAGTTATTTAAGTGCATGCTGTCATGAAAATATTCAAACCTTGCTTCACCAGTTTTGGCTATGCATTGTTTGGGCAGGTGAAGGATGCTTAGTTCAGGAACGACCTCAGAGTTCCCCAGTTTTGCAGGCAGGATTTGGCATTATCCTCCGTGGAGGTTGCCCTCCTGTACTTCTCACAGTTGAGGGCTAGCACCTGGCAATGTGGCTAGCAGAATAAGGATGGGGTACAGGTGGCAAAGAGGGAAAATGGGGCACAAAGTAACAATGTTGAGAGGACTAAAATAATCCAGATCCCATAAGGGAACAAAGGTGTAGAAAGCATAGTGCACTGCTCAGTGTTCACACTTGACTAAATTTAAATTTATCTGATTTTTTTGCATAGCAACTGATTAAGACCCTGTTTTCTCTGACATGTCACTTATTCATATTCACTCTCTTGTATGTTTTGTTCCAGTTGACTAGTTCAAGCTGCTAGCTAGCTTCTTATGAAATCAGTTTTGACCTTCACTTGAACATTCAGCTGATAGGCTGTTTATTGTTGATGGGCAATCTGACACACTTGCTCATCGGGTTTCTACTAAGGGAGGAAGTGCAGAAGAAAAGCCAACACCAGATTCAGAGTCTCTGTCCAAAGTACTGCCATGGTGAGCTGTCGGAGTTTGAGAGGGAAGGGTCAGGAGAGAAATGGTTAAGGCTAATTAAATCTAGGTGTCTGAGTTGCTTTTATCACAAATTTGTATCCTTGCTAAGCTGAATAGCAACAGCAAAGCGTTTTTTACTCTCTGCATTAGGAAGGATGCTTAATAAGCAACTGAAGAAAAGCCTTGGGAACTGAACACAGCTGATAGGCTAGTTTCCTTAAAAATTGTCATACACTGTAAGAAGGATATGTGAGAATATTAGCACAATAATTTCCCAGAGGCTCGCACAGATAGGGGGATAATGCCAGCTTGTGACTCGGGGGCAAAGCACTGAAAAGGCCGCCCTCAGAAATGGAGTTCATCCTGCAGCTAACCAGACTTAACAGTTGTCTAGAGATGGAAACCATTTCATAGTTTGCAGCGCCCCTTTGTAGTGTGTTTAAGCATAGCGGATAGCGAATTAGCCATCCATCCACATTATCGTGGGCCACCATGTTGTGCAAAAGTTTCTGAAGACATAGAGTACAGAACAACATGCACGTTACAGATTTTGCTCATGTTACATACAGCCATGCCATTTTTTTATAGTCTTCTTGGAAGTGCAGATAGTGACACCACTTAAATCTTCAATATGGCGGCTGAGATTTGTAGACAAGATTATTCTCCGATTTCTATTATAGATCAGGGGCATGCTCCCGACCAGCTGGAGTGCTCCTTTCTTCTGTGTGTGACACTTTTATTCTGTGAAGTGTGTCTCGTGTGCAGTTGCCTTGGAAATAGGCACATTTGGGGCAGACGTTTTAAAATTTTAGAGTATTATTGATCAAGCTCTATTAATAATATAATAATACCACCATATAGACCACTCTTACATTTGTAGATGTGATCTCACTTACATACTTAGGGTATTAGAACTGCTCTCCTTCAGTTCATGGTTTATATACTCTGAGAATGCATGTAAGTTCACTCTTACTATCGTAACAGTAGCGTCAGCGTTGCTGTTAGCATACATAAGACATCATTTATATTCGGGAGGGCTGTGCCTCAGTACCCTCTGTAAAATACAATGTATTACAAATTTCTTATAAAAAAAAAGGGCATGTGCCATACCTGGAATCCCATAGCTGAAAAATCATTTGTTTCTGATGGTGTATTTTCACACATAGTGCCCTTATTTTTATCTGCTTTCCCCCTGTAGCCCTTCCCCCCATTCCCCACTCCAGTTATGGGGACACCATGTCTACATCCTTCCTCCAGCTGGAAGGGTGGGGGAGGGCCTGCCTTCACAGCTGATGCCAGTGTTGCTACATGTTTGGCTAGCAGGAAATGTGTGAATGCGGTGGCGGGGGAGGGTAGAACTGTGCAGATTGTGGAATTCTGCTGTTGGAATTCACTTCAGAAATGCGTTTTGAAATTTCTTTTTTTTACATTTCTGGAATTCCAAACAACATTTTTCTGTAAACCAAAGAATGATATTTCTCAGATTACATAATCCATGGAATAATATTCCTTGAATTATGTAATCTACGGAATAATAGTCCTCGGATTATTTAATCCACAGAATATTATGCCTTGGATTATGTAATCCCACAGAATAATATTCCCCAGATTACATAATCCACAGAATAACATTCCTCAGATTACATAATCCACAGAATAATATTCCTCAGATTATATAATCTGTGGAATATTATTCAGCAGTTTTGTGAAAAATAAATCCGTAGTTTATGTAAACTGTTGTTAGCCTGTCCGTTGCTTCTTATAATTGTGGCACTTAGCCTCAGTGTTGCTCTATTAGGTATTCCCAAACCAAGAGGCATGTGTAACTGTACAATGTGTTTCTCGCGTTACTGCAGTATGCTTCATTTTAATAATGCGTGTATTTTGTTCACTGGCTATCCTAATCCCCCTCATCCAGGATGCATCTGGAATTGAGCGTTGCACCGCTCAGCATGCCTTCCTGGTGAAACTCTTAAATAAATAAATAAACCAACCACAGATTACTAAATCTGCAGTTTAAAAAAAGTCTGCTTTGGGAATTTCATTTCCAATGGAATTTCGTAGAATTAGGTGGATTTTTTTTTCTCTGTTCTAGTCCAGGAAAAGCTTTGTGTCAGAGAATTCCCCTACTCAGGAAAAATGGGAAAAATAGGATAGGCTATGATTTCTCCTTAAAGTCAATTTATTTATTTAGATTTTGGTAACCGGGTAAGTCTACTGAGACCAGAAATCCCTTTTTCAGGGGCGACCTGGGATTAGTTACAGTGAGTACATACATTGGTGACATTAAACAGTAGTTTTATCTGATACATATACAGGACAACTGCAGGAAAACTGCACCTGTCTGACCAGTTCCCAATAAAAAAAAGAATTAAGTAGAATTTCTGAAATTTGGCAGAATTTGGGAATTTTGCACAGCCCCATTAAGGACATGCTCCTGCCTTCTCCCCTTCCAGGGACCTGTGGTCTTCTCCTCTGTGACTCCCCTGGCCTCTAGCCAGTTCCTGTGGTTGTTTTATTATTGTAGTTACAGACCCACCTGTGTGATATTGCCCTTTTCTAAAACAGATGAATTTTGTGAAACTTGCAGGATACAGATTCTGCAAAACAGGGTACTGTGGAATTATATGGATTTTGTTTTATTCACTGCAGTTTGTCAACTCTGGAGGAATTTTAATTTCTGTTAAATCCGTAAAAATTCATATGGACAAGTTCTATGGGTAATGGCCATAGACATAAAATCCCTCAGTTTACAGAAAACTCCTAGGTAAAGTACATACTATATGGTTTTGAACTCACTCATGCAAACGTAAAGAAACATGCATGGTTTTCAACTCACTGGTCCAATCTTAACCCTTAGGCTACCAAAAGAATTGGAACACATAATAATTCTGGACTGATACATCAGTCCGTGGCAGAGCAAGGGTTAAAGAAACATGTGAATCTAATGTCTTCATATTTATTACAGACATTCTTATACATTACTGTACCTTAATATCTTTTAGGGGTCTTTAAAGTGCCCTGACACCACTGGGGAAACTTTTGAAAAATTTAATATTTAGACACAATTCTGTTTCTATTTCAAGACAGTTGCATGAAAATAAGACACCTATCACCTAGACTTGATCTGCTATGTCTGCTCGTCTCTACCTGGCATAACACTACCTTGTTTATAACATCATAATGATCTGCATGGGAAAAGAACCGTGGTGCCAGGTGTTGGTATGCAGCCAGAGAAGATAGGGCTGAAATCTATTTTCATGCAAATGTCCTTAGTAATAAAGAAATATGTGTGAGAATGAAAGAAAAAATATGAAATATAAGCTAAATTGTGTCTATTGTATCTGTATTTACTTGGGAGAAACTAAAGGACCTAAATATGTACAATGTGGACCCTTCCAGCCATATGTGCGCCCGTCGGAGTGCGCCCATCATAAGGGTGCCAAACTTTGAAATTTTCCACCACTCCCAGTGTTGGAATATTTAGTTTGGGGCATGGGGGGCACAGCCTCTATTATTAGGAGGGTGAAGGCCAAGCCCCCCACATATAGGGTGATCAGTGAAATTAAATCCTGGCTCAATAATGATGGGTGCACTCTGACGGGCACATTCCGAAAGTGGAACCCACTGTAGAAGAGAGGGGAGAGAGTGGAGCTGTGATAAAGACCTTTAAATGCATCACGGGGGTAAACAAGGTACAAGAGGGAAGTATTTTTTTAGAAAAAAGATGCTCAAGGAAGGAACATGACATGAAGCTGAAGGGGGGTAGTTTCAGGAGAAATGTGTGGAAGTACCTTGTCACAGGAAGAGTGGTGGATTCCTGGAACAGTCTTCAGCAGAGGTGGGGGGTGGGCAAAAACAATGGTGGGGTTCAAGAATACATGGGATAGATAGAAGGGAATCATAGGGAAAGGGAAGGGGTTGGGAGAATGGGCCAGAGATCAAGTAAGATCTGTGGTGACACTACAGGCAGGGAAAATGGGCAGACTAGGTGGGCCAAGCGGTCCTTATCTACCACAAAAGTCTATGGTTCTGTGTTAAATACTGCATTTTTACCAAGTCTCAGCAAGGTCAGGGGGTGCTTTAAATTTGCACATCTACGGTTAGTCAGTGATCTTGGTGTGTCACAACGTTTGCTGCTTATTTGTACATGCTCTATGATAATATCTGCTCTTTGGTATTACACAGAACCTGGGTCTGGGTCTAAATAATATGGGTCAGAACCTTTTTAGGTTCTCCAACCCCAGTCCAGCATCCAAAAAGCAGTGTTGTTTTTTTTTTTTTTATGTTTTTTTAAACAGACAATACAGATAATGGTTTACTGGCAAGTGCTCTGCTGGGAGGAAACTGGGATTAGAACTGCAGTCCAGATGGCACCAGCAAGTTTTGCTGTGTTGAGGATATCTCATTCTTTAGAGCTAATTCACTTCTGCATAAACATGTAATTAACCTTCATGGAATCAGACTCAGCAAACCCACCCGCATATGCCCGGTTTGGCCTGTGTTTCCTTTGCTTCCCCTTCAAAGTCCAAAAGGGTTCAGCAGATTTTCTTTTGAACTGAACTGTTTTCTTTTTTCATGCAGAGAATGGTGAGAATTTGGAATTAACTATCTTCTGCCAGAAAAAGTGGTCAGGTCTGGAAGATCAAATTCTTTTTTTTTCCAAAGAGGTTTTTATCCTCCGTTGTGATGTCTGTCCGTCTTCTGCTCCTAGGGGAGGTGTTGGATGTCACTAGGCAGGAAAGCAACCTCAAGGACCCCAGTGCACACTCCAGCAGACAGGAGAGTGAGGTATGACATGATTGAGACCATCAGGTACCTCACAGGGGTAAACAGAGTATAGAGAAGGAGCCTCTTCCAAAAGAGGATGAGCTTCAGGACTAGAGGACATACAGTGAAATTGGAGGGGAAAAATTCAGGAAGGATGTGAGGAAATACTTCTTCACACAAAAGGTGGTAGAAACATGGAACAGACTGCCACCTGATTCTGGACAATAGAATGGTGGAAGGTTTCAAGCATGCGTGGAATTGAAACAGGGGCTATTTGTACAAAAACAGGGAGGGGAAGGGTCCTTGGAGACCAGTTAGGGTCTGCTGAGGTACAATAGGCTGGTAACCCCTAGGCCAACTTGATGGGTCAAGCTGTCCTATTCTGCCACCAACTGTTACGTTTCTGTGTGTCTGTGATCACCCAGCCTCATCACCCAACTTCCCATGGGCTTACCTAAGGACCAGTATCCCCCAGGTTTTTCCCCTGTAGCAGGGCCAGAGGAGAGGACTACCCACCCCTGAGACTGTCATCCAGAAATGGCCCTGGAGCCCTGTCAAGTGATGCAGGGCCTCATGACCAGCGGCATGATCCTGCCAGCACCCTCTCTCCCTAGTTTTCTCCACCCACCTCCTCGATGCAGCATGTAGACCTGAGGTCCTCCTCATCAAGCATGGCATACCTTGTGAGGGAAAGTTCCCCAGCCCGCTGCAAGGTACCACCCCTGCGGAGGAGTGTTGCGTCATTCTTTCCAGAGCTGGAAGTGCCTCCCCATGGTAGTGCTGTCCCCCATTCCCAGGCCATGCAGCTGTCTCCCTTGGCTCATTCCCAGGTTGCTGCATGGGAGCATGATGCACTAGCCATTGCGTCACTGGGCAGCCTGAAGACCAAGTTCTTTCAAAGCAGATCTTGATAAAAATACGAGGGAAGTGAGTTTCAAGAGATAAGTACTTTAACTACAGAGCAGTAGGGTATGGCTTTGATTGACTGGCTTGCTGCTTCTGTTTTAGATTGTTCTGTTTCAGTTTTTATTCCCAGTTGATCAGCATGGCCATTCCTCTGAATTATATGTACATTTTCTGGGAACCAGTGCTTTGTCCAAGCAGGAATCACCTTGGGCTTTCAGATTGCTAAGGAAGGCAATTCAGTGCAGTAGCCACAGGCATGTGCACTGATCTTTTCAACTCTCTAGAAATCCAGAGTAATGTGTGCATGCCTGGAAATCGATGCCTGTCCAGCTCTGACATCACAGCAAACATTTAAATCTCTTACCAGTTCTCCAGTTAGGATCCGAACCAAGGGCAAACAGTATACCATCCCAGGGGCTACTTTTAGATTAACGAGGTGTTAACAGCATGGTTACCCTCTTGGCGTTTCCCACAGGGGCTGTTAATATGTATTGATGCCACTGCTCAACTGGACAGCTGGAAGACGGACAAGATTAAGTAAACTGAGTTAAGTTTGTACTCGCCAGTGTACAAGTGGCTTGCTTATTCAGACTGGGATGGAAATCAACACAGTGGTAGTTGTTATGCAGAAACTGTCATAAACTGGATACTGGCACGGAATCATGAACGGAGAGAAACTGGGGACAGAATGCAAGGGCTGCTAGCATTTATTTCTTTATTAGTATGTGTGCACTAGTACCTAGTTTCCAAGAGGATCCTGGGTGGACATTATAGCAGTAAGATAGAACAGTAATGATAACAACATCAATGAGTCACGATGACACAAATACATACTGTATAATGCAAACGCAAGTACATACATATGTAGGTATGTGTGAATGCATACATATGAGTGAATGTGTGTGTGTGTGTGTATATATATACACATACACATACATACACACACACATATACATATATATATATATATATATATATATATATATATATGCAGTAGGTGTGAAGATAAACATTGTGTGATGAATCAGTTTATCAGAGCAACTGTTTGTATAAAGGTAAAATCTTATATTTATATATAGCTACTACTACATCATGCACATTTATACACCTAGTTACTCTATCATCACTTCCATGGCCCCACCCCACCCACCCCCAGCACTACTTGCTTACTTTCATTTCCACCACATAGCTTCAACCGTACATTTATCTGTGAGCTCCCTAACAAACGAGCAAAATCAATCTTAAAAACAACCTCATATCTTCTATGGTGCTTCACAACCACAGCGCAAACATTTTAGAACTGTTTTTTTTTAAACTAACTGCGTCCTGAATCTCTTTCAACCATGATTCATTTTAACAAAAGACACACCTTTCTAAGACTCCCCACACTGCCACCACCAGCCAGCAAGGCAACCATTAATGTTCTTCCTTTTTAGTATACACTGTGTAATGCTCTCTTCGTACCCACCATTTAAAAAAAAAAAAACACTGCAACCTAGAAGATGCAACAACTTCATTTACCTCTGTTATGTACTCTCTCTCTCTCTTTATCTGGTGGCTCCATGACAACATAATCCATTGCCTCCCTCGCATCCACAGACTTCATGAACCCCTACAAACGACTTAGACCACACAAAGCAAGAATCTCAAATACAAATAAAAAATTGTTTCCTGTCATGCATGCACATCTCTGCCGCATCAAGGGGTTGAAATGACAGTATGTTCTACTCACATAACAAAATCAAATTTTCAGAGTTTGGAAAGGTAAAAGGTATGACTTTGGGCACCGGGGTGGTTAGTACGTGGCTAGTTGTAGAATCATTGAGAAATTTTAAATTATATGACCTTTGAACTGTGCATACTATATCATTGTTGTAGGTTGCCTCTGACCAATCAGAACACAGAATTTTTTTATTGTCATTGTACTTTGTTATGTGACTGGGACAAAGAAATGGTAAGATTTTTTGTTTTTATTTCAGTGGGGGTCTGTCACTCCAGTGTAAAATATATATACTATAAAAAATAAAACATGGTCAACCACACACAACTCGGCATGTGTTTCCATCTCGGGGTTGAGATGACAGCATGGACCTCTCGGACTTCGCTTTAGGTTCATATGCTGTCATCTCAACCCCTCGATGGAAACACAGCCTTGTTATGTATGGTTGCCCATACATTATTCTCTATATAGTATATGGCTACCCATGCTATGTATAGAAATCAGCTTGCTCAAAATCCTTGTTAAGCACATTCTAAACCGTTATGCGCATTCTACAGTGTTGTTATGCACATTCCAAATGGTTGTTATGCACAGTTCAAAGGTTCATATGCTGTCTTTCAGCCCCTCGATGGAAACACAGCCTTGCTATGTGTGGTTGCCCATACATTATTCTCTATGTTATCCTAGTACCGCCGGACTGTATGAAGGTGATTAATGTGCTGAATGTCACTCTTATCAATAACTGCTACCTATGCCTACATTGTTGCTGTGGACCGACAGTGAGACTATTGTACCTAGAGTGAGATTATCATAAATAGTGAAATACTAAGGAGCCCTCCCATTCAGAGTTATTTTGGCCCCTCCTGATCTGCAGGTAAATCTGTTCCAGAGATATATGCATATGATTTTTCTTTGGTCATATTTGTACATCCATTACAGAAAGCTTTGCCTTTTACATTTCTGGTTAGTTGGCTCTCTCTGCATTTCATTTCTACAGCTGTACCTCTGTCACATGAAGTTCTGGATGTCAAGGGTACCAGGATTTTCCCATTTTTTATGAAAACTCCATGATGTTTGGTACTTTTCCTGAAAACATAATGATTTTTCAACATTTTCCATCAAAGCACCATAGCATTTTTGTGTTTGCAACTGACAGCCCCATACATTTATGCCTGACTGCCACAGTGAGCTTGATCCCCAAGCTGGCCCTGTTCTGGGGCTTGCACGCTGTCCCCCCTGTCCCAAATGACAGATTCTGACACTGGCCTGGCTTAAGAATATAATTGTTAAAACATCTAACTTCATTGTTGATGTGCTGGTATAACAGACATGTTGAAATAGAGGTAAGTTTGTTTAACACACATTGGATCTATAACCGTTTGTGATTTCTACTATGATTTCCATGAGTTCTGTCATTTTGACTGTGACAGTACCGTGATTTTATCAAAATTCTCCATGATAAACTATAGTCGCTTTCCATACTTTATAAATTATTGAATTTGATTCATGTACAAATCAGACAATGATACATATCTACAGTATATCTACTGTATGTATATGTATATGTATATATATATATATATATATATTAGAGAATAAAGTATGGGTTGGGATGTGTAAAGAAGTTTACACTCACCCTAGGGGTTAGATGCTACATAAACCCCGAGAGCAAAGCTCGAGGGGTTTATTGAAAGCATCTAACCCCGAGGTTGTGTGTAAACTTCGAGTTTACACACACCAACCCATGTTTTATTTTATATAACTGCTGGGTTTGCCTTTTTTCACTTCAGCAATTATATAAACTGAATGCAGGTTGTTGCGCAACCCACCCGGTTCTGAAGGGAAACGAGGCAGTGGGGGCATGCACAGAGCAGGGGAAACCGTGCGCGTGTTTGCACTTTTAAATGCTCCTTTATAACGGCAAATTACGCTACAGTTTCCCAATGAGAAAAAGGCTAAGCCAGTTATTATATATATATATATATATATATATATGTATATATATATATGTGTGTGTGAGTGTGTATAATTCATGGATGGACCCCACTTCCCATTAAAAATGCATCATACATGGATGGACCCGCTTTCCCATTGAAAACACCATCGTCTGTTTTTCCATATGTAATGGTACCCAATTTTCTTACATGAAAACTATTTGGTACCCAATTATCATATATGAAAAATAATTGTTAGGGGAAATCCATATACAGTACATGTTATTACAATTGTGTAATAAGTACCCACAATGCCTCATTACAACTTGTAATAAGCATATAGATGTGTCTGCCTATTACAACTTGTAATAAACACATGAATAATGCTAAAATACAACAGCAATACCATTTAAAACACTCACCTTATTAACATATTTACAAACGACCTTAACATTTGCCACCTGTGTCACGTACCAAACAGCTGGGTCCCTTGGTGCTCCAGCAATCACTGAGGCTCCATACCCTGCATGCTGCTTCTGGTGCCCCAAACAGAAACTTCCGCTCCTGATCACAAACCCACCATGGCTGCTGCAGCCCCAGACCATGTAGCCCAAATACATAACACTGCCCATGGCACTCATACAACCCAGTGCTCACTTAAATAACCCACCATTCTCAGTACAAATGTCACCACAACTCACCCACCATGCTCAGTGAAAGGATCGAGTGCCAGCACTACATCTCCTTTTATAGCATGCCACAACACTACAGCAAATCACTATGGAGACGACTCCTATTCCCCGTACAAATGCCACTACACTGTGGAAACACTACCACAACAACATTGCCACCCAGGAAATGCTCACAAAAGTGACACAAAGCAACTGTAGCTTGCAAACATGCACACTCCTATACCATCCCTACGTATTATATAAAATAAATATTGAAAAGTGCACCATAAAAAAATCTACCATCTCTGGGGAGGGGGCTAATTAGCTCAATAACCCCCCCCCCTTTCAGCCTTGGAGCTTGTGGAGTATTGCACTACTTAGCCCCCTCAATAGTTTATTACCCTATACACCACACTTACCTATCATGTATTCTGTGTGTGTGTGTGTGTATATATATATATATATATATATATATACACATATATGTGTCAGTGTCAGTGCTTAGCAGGTTGCTCAGTCACCTCTGGGGCCGCAAGACTGGAAGGTTGTGGGTTCCAGTCCCACACTGAGAACTTGCAGTAAAATCCTAGTACTGGCACTGTAGTGCGACATGAGGGAGGGGCTGCACTCCTGAGGCACCATCTTTTGGATGAGATGTTAAACTGAGGTCCCAGCTTCCTGTTCTGGTGCTTGTTAAGGCAGATGTTAAAAATCCCATGGCACTTCTCAAAAAGAGTATGGCAATTTCCCCAGTTTCCTAGTTAAATTTTACCCATTCTGTAAAAATACAACCAACAGCTTAATCTGGTTCAAAGTTGGTTGGTTTCCATCTGTATCCCCCCACACCCCCACACCAGATGAGGCTGATAATAGGCAGAATTGTCTAGTCTTCCTTTCCCAGTTAACAAAAACTATATCAAATAAACATGCAATAAAATAATATATAGTACACTTCAAGGGTAAATCCCAATAATCTACTTTTGTATAATAGTTATCATTAGTCAAAGATTGTTCTACACGTACTGAACAGTGAACCACATGACTTAAATTGTCACGACTGACAAATCTTAACCATTATATATTGTCAGTATTTGGACAATTGTATGCCAACCATTTTAAGTGACAGCTTAATTACTTGTATTAACCTTTGCAGAGCTGCGGATTGATATATCAGTCCGTAACTCCAGTACGTTCTAATTCTGTCAGCAGTCTGAAGGTTAAGGGCCTTCAGCAAGGGGGTCCCATATTTCTTCAGAGTGAGCTGGTGAATCATAATGTGGCTCATTCATTCATTAGTGGCACACTTGCTCATGTGACACAACCATTCCTTAAGGAAGGGGACTGTAACATCTTTCCATCTGGATACAGTCATTCTTTTCAGTCGAAGTGCTGCAGCCAAAAAATTTTTACATTGTAATATTGGGATATGCTTAACATTGGAACAGTCTCCTAAAAGTTGTGAGAGGGGATCATTTGAAGAATCATATTTAACTTTTGCTTTACAAAAGAATGGCATCCCTCTTTAAAAATAGGAATGATTTGGGGGCAAGACCAAGTATATGGAGTAGATTTGCACCTGTTCTTTTACATTGCCAGCAGTTCCCAGCTGTGTCATTTTATTATACATTTATTTATTTGTAAGCCCCCCATCCCTGCGTCTAGGGGTATGGTGGTGAAAGTCCAAGGGAGGAGTCACTATACAGCAGAAAGAGTCCACATACCTGGACAACTTGGCTTACCAGACCCGATAAAACCAGGGAACCCTCGGACCTCTGGTTGCCAAGCTGGTCTATTGGAGCTATGGAAACTACTGAGCTTCACCAGCCTGGCCTTGCCATCTTTGCCTCCAAGGCCTTTGTAGACAGTCTTTGACAGGCAGGCCTTGCCATCTTTGCCTCCAAGGCCTCTACAGACAGCCTTCGACAGGCAGGCCTCTCGCCAACTTCCTCAGTGGTCCTGCGGTCCTTCCGTTGCAACACTGGACACACACTAGGGGCTGGGCTATGGAGACAAACTTCTTGTTAGCGGCAAACACCAGAACTGCAGGAATGAGGGGAGCCCATTTCATGAACAGTTAATTCAGAACAGGAAACAGTCACTCCATGGAGCAGTAAAACACACAAACAAATTGCTCTGGACCGAGAAGTTGCATCAGAAGTTTAACTAATGCTCAAGACTGAGAAGGGCACATCATAAGCCGAATTCCAGGCAGTTAGCAAGCAGGCTGGGCAGCCACCATCCAAGTACAGACAGCTTAACTCGAGGCCGAATCAGGCCTAGAATAGCATGCAGCAACAGCTCCTCCTCAAACGCAGAAACCGATCAGTCTCTAGCTGGGTCCATGTGGAACTGGAGGGCTGTCCACCGACCCCCCCCAAGAACCCATTGGAACCCCTATTCAGAGTCTCTCCATAAAGGGTGCAACAGCAAAACAGTCTTTGGGATTAGGGTAGTGCCCGGACTACTAGATCCCCTCACCCATCAGATGTCATTTTCTTCTTTCCTCATCTCATTCTCTGGTGCCTGAGAGTAAACACTTCCCTCTGCTTTCTCCCAATTACAGATTCCTCATAGGGGGTCCCACTCAGCAGTGATCCTCTGGGCCTGAAAATACAGTCCACCCCCGAGATACAGATAGCCTCAGTGCCTTTCCCTCCTACTGGACTCACAGCAGTTGCTCTGTCTCTCTCTCTCTCTCTGTCTCTCTCTGGATTGCGGTCCCCCAAAGACGGGCTCAAAACAGAATGGCTGCCACCACATCCTTTGAGATGAAGCTGCACTGCCATCACCCAATAAAAACAAACTGCGGCCTCTATGGCCGAGCGGGCAATGTGCCCCACTCACACCTCTCTCCAGTTCCCCTTCACTCTGGTCTTGCTTGATTCCTGCCTGCTCCTCCTTTTTATCCCTTCCTCCCCTAGGCATCAAAACTCACCAGCTAACTAAAGGTCCAATCCAGACCAACATCTTGGGCGCCTAAACTCTCTCATGCCCCAAAGACCTATGGGACATGTAGTCCCCAACATAACTATTTACAGTTTCCTCCCAAACAGCACCAACCAGCACCAAAACTATCCCATGTAAGAAGCAGCAACTGCTCCTTTAAATTGTTCTTCCTTGGCAGTCACAGATGTGCAGAGTGTGGGCCACAACTATTTACAATATTTACTTTTTTTATTTAACTTTGGCCCCCCCAATCTCGCCTGGAGGCATGGAACCACAGCCCCAGTGTTCTGCCTTCCCACCACAGACTGAGCACCTGAAATCCAGGCAGCCGAGCCCACAAAAGGAAACTGCAGGTCTGAATCCTGCCCGAGACCCCCTGGCCAGCGCCACGGGGAGCACGGAGCCACAGCTCCCAAAAGGTAAGCCTGATTTGGAGGCTTACATATTTATTTGAAATTAGTCCAACTGGTATAACCCCATGAGATGCAGCGTCTTGTTTTCATGGGGGTCCCAGGGAGAGATAGCAGCAGTCAGCAGGTTAACGTAGTCCAGCAGGAATAGTTACATATGCACTACAGTATACACAGGAAAAGCAAACAAGCTCTAAAAGTAGATACATCAAATAGTAACCAGTGGTGACTCTGGGCCACAACAAATACAGGAGTTTTAAGGTGGCTGAAAAGACTGGATTTGAACACTTGCAAGCTAGAAGCATTTCTGAGCTGAATACGGAGTTTGATCCAGGTGTTTGGTGCTGCAAATGCAAAGGCCTTTCTGCCAAATTCATACTTCATCCTGGGAGGTACAGTAAGTGCTGCTGTTGAACTGAGTGAGTAGGCACTGCTTGACTATGTGAGGAGAGCGAGGAGATGTTCGGGCACTTTTCCTTGTGCACAGCTGTACAACAGAGAGAGACAGTGGCAGTCAGGTCTGCTTATGGGACTTGTCCAGTTAGGCTGGTCACACAGCAGGTAATAACAGAAGACCAGTCACAGGAGAGGACGAACCTACACGTCTTGTTGAACAAAGGATCCAGGGACATCAGAGTAGTTTTGTTTGCACAGTAGTGTATGATGTCTACCTAGTTAGTGCAAGAGAGCAGAAGTGGGAGACTATCTGCTTCCTTGCATCAGCACTGAGGAAGAATTTAGACCGGTAGAGTAAGCCGAACTTGGGTCCTACAGTTGATAAGATGGGACCAACATGTCTACAGTATGCAATATCTATATTAAGCCAGATTCCTAGCTATTTGAATAAGTTGACTTGCTCAGTAATGTTGCCATTGTTTATTTTTGCCATCATTTGTGCCATTGTTTGCGCCATCATTCATTTGTGCTATTGTTTGTGCCATTATTTGTGCCATTGTTTGTTTGTGCCATCATTTGCTTATGCCATTGTTTCTGCCATTGTTTGTGCCGTTGTTTGTGCCATTGTTTATTTGTGCCATCATTTGTGCCATTGTTTGTGCCATCATTTATTTGTGCTGTTGTTTGTGCCATCATTTGTTTGTGCATTATTTGTGCCATCATTGGTGCCATTGTTTGTGCCATCGTTTGCTTATGCCATTGTTTCTGCCATTGTTTGTGCCATTGTTTATTTGTGCCATTTGTGCCATTGTTTGATTGTGCCATTGTTTTTGCCATCGTTTGTGCCATTGTTTGTGCCATCGTTTGCACCATTATTTATTATGACTGGAAGTGGATCAGCTGAATGAATTAGCAAGTTCTGGGATACAAGCAAAATAGACTTAGTTTTGGTTGCATTAAGGATCAGGCAGTTGTTGACAAACCAGGAGGAAAATGAGTTGAAATCAGACTGGAGTACAGAATTAACCTTGGATGTTGTCATTGCACTGAGGTAGAGTATGGTGTCATCTGCATACATATGTAGATGACACCTTCCACTATGCTTCTGCTGGCCATTAACAAAAATGGAGCACAGCAGAGGATCATGATTGAGCATGGAAGAACCTCAAGATTTAAGATGCGTCTGATGTTATGCCTTGTATAAACACTAGCTGGGTGTGGCTACTCGGGTAGTTTTGAAACCATTTGATGGCTGGTTGCCTGAGACCTAGGGTCTTGAGCTTGAGAAGTACTACATAATCCACCATGTTGAAAGCCTTGGAGAGGTTCACAAAGATGGTCCCAGTGAGGAGACTATTATCCACAGCTATGTGGCACTCACTGGTGACCTTGAGCAATGCAGATTTAGTGACTGCCCCTTCATGAAGACTTTGCATATGAGTGAGCAGATAGTGCAGATTAAGACACCCCGTCACCTGTGGGTGAACCCACTTTTCAAGAAACTTGTAGAGGGCAAGGTGGACTGAAAGGGGTCTGTACTGATTCAGATCCTGTTTAGCCCCTCCTTTGTTGCGGTGCACAGCTGTAGCACATTTCCAGATAGTAGGTATCTCACCAAGGTAACCACTCAGTACAGTGTTTCAACAATAGTGAAGGCAAAACCGCGCTCCAAAAACCATGTACTCCTTGACCGCGACAGAGGTAGGATAGTGCATGTTAGTTACTGCTACCCATGTAGCTGTCAATGCAGAGTGGAAGAAGGAGTCAAGTCAGTGAAAACGAGGTGCCTGGTTGAGTTGTTCTCATGGTGGAGAGGCTAAGGCAGCAGCACAAAGAGCAGCGGAGGTTTGGAGACCTGGGTTCTGTTCCCAGACTCCCGATTTTTTTATGTTTTCAACTTTGTCTAGTTCCCTGACTGTGGTGTTTTGCTTGTCCCCCCTCCCACCAAGGTTCTTCCCATCCCTGAGTTCCACCCCCCCCTGTGGAGCTGGTTATTTAAATATTAGGGGTGTGTGTGTGGGGATGGAGCCCCCTGCAGAAACACAAGTTCCTATTGTTTCTTCACCGTGGTAGTGGTCTTCCGTGTGTTTTCGGACCGCTACCATTGGCGCTGTTGTTGAATGCAGCATTTTTCTTGGGTGCTGCTGTTGACAGTGCTGTTTCCACTGCACGGTTCTTGACTGCGCTGTTTTTTCACTTGGCATCTTGACCTAGTGCCTTCCACCAGAGGCAAGGGAGATGTTTAACACCTTGGTATCTGGGGTTCAGATACGATGTGCTGCAAGGTGGTGAAACTTCAGGTCAAGGGAGTCCGCACCAGCACTCTTGTTTGGGCTGAAACCCTTTAGTACTTTCAGGGCCTCTGCTGTAGTGATTTGTTAGAAGCTGAAGTTTGGCAAATCACATGGGTCACACTCTGGGCAGCTCGATGAGGACCCACCATGGGAAGCACCAATGAGTTCGGCGGCTTGGCAGAAATGCTGAGGTTAGTGAAGTGAGTGTTAAAGGCATTCACAATGTCTGGAAGAAAGGTGACAAAGTCTCCAGAGGGGTTCCAGAGTTGATCAATTTGTTTTTGATGATTCATTTCAAATAGGGTTTTAGCCCCTGACCAGCATTTTCTTGAATGATGTTTGTTATCCTGCCAGTAGTTTTTGATAATATTCCACTTTTGCTTTAGCTACTGCTGATTTGCTTTAGATTCCAAAGTTTTCCATAATACTGTCTGTCATTAAAGAGTACATTTCTTGGTGCCTTTTACAACATGGTATAAGCTCCCTTACATTCCTAGGAGCTATTTTATTGGACTTCTGTAATCTTATGTTGTTGCCTACCTGGAAGGGAAGGGATTGTAAATTGCCCCTATGGGCTAGTTAAACAACCCACTTCCTACTACACTATATTGCTGGCCCACAAGTATACCCTTGGCAAGGTTAAGATGTGCTTTGTTGTAGAGGGCCTCCATATTATCAGGCATCTCACCCAGTGCCTCCGACACTATAAGATTGCCCATGATACAGAAAGCAATACCACCTCCATGCTTGTTTCTGTCATGTCTGTGTACTGAGTATCCTTGTATATGAATGCATGAATCGGAATCAGGGATTCTGGAGTTAAGCCATGTTTCTGACAATGACATGGTATTGGGCTTATGAATAGTGACCCAGGCTCTCCGCTCATCCAGTTTAGGTACCAGACTCCTGATGTTAGTATGGAAAACATCAGACCTTTGCATGTAGAAGGAAGGGTAGAGCCACATGGGGGCACCATAGATTGGGTCTGAGATTGTAGATTGGGGCCAGGGTTCCTCTCAACATCAAAACATAGGAGGAAATCGACCAAGATAAATTTAAGGGGCATCGTACTGAGCAAGTGTTTGCAGCACTTGTTTATCACTAAATAGGAGCAAGAAGGCCCCACTCCAGCATACACATATGAGATATCCAGTCTAAAATGACATCTGAATCTCTCTACGGGAGGGAGGGGTGGATTATCAAATGCTGGGGGCTGAAGAACTGGTTGAGCAATGGAAATGCAGTCACAGGGCAACCTGGTAATTACTGGAGTAAGGTATATCAAGTTTATTGAGGCTACCCTATATGTAGTGAGCAATAGTAGTGGTGGAATCAGGGCAAATAAAAAACAGAACAACAATAACTACGTATTTTAGCAACAGGCATGAGGTTTTTTTAGGCAGTTGCTCCATAATCGTACTTGTATCCCTTGGATGTACTGTGCCCTTTCTCCATTATTTGTACTTGTCTCCTTCTGTAACTAATTCTGGGTCGCCCCTGAAAAAGGGACCTTCAGGGCTCAGTGGGCCTGTCCGGTTACCAAAATTGAATAAATAATAAATAAAATAAATTATTTATGCGAATAAAGGTAAGAAGACAATTTCTAACAAATTTATTATTATCACAATAGTTACAGACTGCACAAGTTTCAAAGACAGGGAAGTCCCTCAGTCTGTGGAGCACTAACAGGAATGTCTAGGTAGGAAGCTGCCCAAAGTTGTTGTAAACACACCAAGCAAAGCAATTTGCTACTGGCACCCACCTTGGCAGTTAGATGCAGAAGTTCAGGTTCATTTCAGTATACATCCATATGAAGGTTCATGGGGTAGTCCGTAATACTCCGCACAGAGTAGTAACCATCTCCAAAGTGTTCTGCATCTGTGAGTCAAGATAGAGGATAATGGATGGGCAACAGTGAACAACAACACTGTTGTTCACTTCGAGAGGTTGTCATGACAACCATGTAAGCCTCGAGAGCGAAGCTTGAAAGGTTTACAGTTCTCATACAACCTTGAGAAGTGAAGTCAGTGTTGTTGTTTACTGTTGCCAATCCATTGTCTTTTATAATGTATGGGCAACAGTAAATAAATAGCTCGTCACTTCTTCTGTGGTCATGCCACAATGTCAGGGATCCCCTGCTCAAAAGTCTGTGAAAGAATTCTACTTCTTCACACTACATTTTTTTTTTACATTGAGAAAGAAATACTGGTGTGCTTCTGTGTGCTGCATAAGATTACAAACAACAAAAAATCACTTACCGCTTGTTTAAAAATTCCTGGTCCATCAGTAAACTGCCATGGACGTTTTCCGATGTGCTAAGTACCGCTACTTGCGCATGTACAAAGACAGTCAATGCTGTTGTGCCATTGTTGTGACGTACTAACGATAGTACAACAGTTTACTGATGTCACAAAGATGGTACAACAAGAATAGTAAATGACAGATTTTGACTGAATACAATGTTCCACCATACATTATAAGATCTTTTTTAGGACTTATGGACAGTGTTAAATCCAGGATTTTACGGTGGAGGTGGGGGTGCTGAGGTGGTGTGTGTACTCAGTATGTAATGTTTTAAATGTCTTTTTAATCCTTTATATTGTCTGCTGTTATTTTTTCATTACACTGCTGACAGAAAATTCAAATGTAATCCATAGTTTTTAATGTAACTTTTCTTACAATCAATAAAATCAGAAGACTTCAACAAAGAGAAATGCAGCAGCAAGCAACAAAGTTACAAGGGGGGATGTGGTCACCCCTTTGCCACTCCCAGGATCTGCCACTGTTTCAGGAGACGTTGTGCAAATCTTTAAAAGTACCGCCCCCTACTCATCACCTTTTTCTCCTCCTTGGTACCTTTTACATTGCTGGAGATGGCACCATTTGTCTGGTAGTCATGGGTGGAAGGGTGTGAATTAAACATAATAAGTGTTTTATCGTTTCTACTGGAGACCTGCTTTTGCCGTCAGTTAATCCAGCACTAGTCATTCATTCCCTTGATGGTTCATTGCTAGGCACACGCTGGTGGCCTGTCATTGGGCAGTGGCAGTCCAATTTTTGAGTAATGGAAGACAGTTTGAGAAAACCCCTTCCCAGCTGCTTTTTTTGTTGAATATGGCCGCGCTGTGAGAGACGCTTAATGAACATTGTGAAAGTCTTACTGTTCTCACTGCCTCACAGCAGGCTTTAGGAGATGAAATCCTTCTTTGCACTGATGTGTTTGGCAGGGTAATTACTTCAGCATTGATTTCACACCCTTGCTGTCCATCCTCTGATTTACCACAAAGGTGACCGCTGCAGAAAAAGTTCATTCTGAAATACAGGCACAGCGGTTCGACTCCCAAGTCTCACTTGACTCTGCTCACCAAAGGTTAGCATTCTATTTTTTCACCTTTGAACTTTTCATTAGTGCATCCCTGATTATTTCAATAGTAACCCCTTCCCCCCCCCCCCATTATCGAGGGATCTTAAAGAAGTAGTTTGTGTTAGGATGAAAACTTTTTACATTCATCGTTTTATTTTATTTTAGACCTGCAGCTTAAATGGGGGAAGGGTGTGTGGAAGATAGCAAATGAAAGGGAGAAATACAGAATGATTACTTCTGTTCAGTATTAATAAAAGAAGAGATAGAGCCTCTGTCTCAGGAAAAATGAATGCTTGACCAGAACTTGGAAACAAATGGGTATGGGGCCAATTTCCACAGGCAGGGTACTAAGGGGGCTTGGGGCATTGAAGTTAATTAAGTCACCAGGGCCAGACTTGCTCATGGCGCCAGCGCCCAGCACTCCTTGCATGGCCCCTGGTAGGCTGGGCCTTGTTAATGCCAGCAAGTGTGCCAGCATCAGCAGGGGTGGCGGTATGTACCCTGGATACACACAGTTCACTCATATCTGGGGTGCCTTTGTGGCGCATGCCCAAGCCTGAGAGGAAAATACCTGCTTTCATGACAACGCATTGAGTAACAGAGAACGGATTTCCTGAAGTTCAGGTTTTCTTTGGAATGCTGTAAGATTTTAGCCTCACAGATGCCAGTTGCAGTTTGTTTGCAAGAAACTGGAAGATTACTTTTAGGGTTAAAAAGATCCATGCGGGCCCAGACGGGCTGATCATGTGTCCTTTCCGTGCGAAATCTCGAGAATAGTTTGCTTTGTGCTGATAATGTCCAACAAATACAGGAATTAATAAATGCAGGAAGCAGTTGTATCTAACCAGTTACGCTGGTTTAAGTCCTTCACGTCCTCCCTCTGCTTCATTATGACATGGGGCCAGAAGATGAGGGTTTCACACACTTTAGTGAGGTGTGTGGCAGAATGAAATTGCATTTAATAAGATTTAATGCATCTGAGAGCCAAGGTGTCCTTGAAATGATGGTGGAGTGTTTTTGCTCTCATACTTCAGTGCTATCAAAGACAGAGGCAAAAGCCAAAAGAGTCCCTTAAGAAACATGGCGACTTCAGTTACTCATTTTATCCACTGTGTTTTGCCATTTGCTGTCCTGTACCCATCCTCTTGTATAAGAGGCAGTGCCAGTAGTGCACAGTCCTCAGCCACAAGGGATGCAGGTGACACTATCTTTACATTCATTTCATCATTTGTTTATGTTGTTTTTGTGACCAGGAAAGGAGGACTAGACAATACTGCCTGTTGCTAGCCCAGGGTGGGGAAGGGGGGGATACAGATGCAAACCTACTGAAAGTGAACCAGATTAAGCTGTTGGTGGTATTTTTGTGAATGGGAGAAATTTGGCCAGGACACAAAGGAACTTCCTCTACTCTTCTGAAGAAGTGCCACAGGATCTTTAATGTCCACCAGAAAAGGCAGATGGGGCCTTGGTTTAACATCTCATTTGAACGACCACACACCCCAACACAACAGCATCCCATTAGTACTGCACTTGGGTGCCAGCATTTGTAGTGAGTGCACAGTTCTGGTGTGGGACTGGAACCCATGAAGTTCTGGCCCAGAAGTGGATGTACTGCCACCTGAGCCAGGCTGACACCTAACATAACATATTATCTAGAGAAGGCAAGACAAGGCAATTTTATTTGTATGGCACCCATTCCCATGGGCTCTGGGCTCCTTAAAGTAAACAGAACAATACAGTAAAACACAATACCATTACAAATAATAAAATGCATCTGTGCATTATGATGATGATATGCATGAATGCATGCATCTTTGCATTGTGATGGTGCACATGCATGCATCTTTGCATTATGATGAAGCTGCGTAAACATGCACCACTGCATTGTGATGAAGCTGCACATGCATGCATCATCACATCATGATTAGGATGCACATGCATTCATCATTGCATTATGATAAGGCTGCATGTGCATGCATCATTGCATTATGATGAGGATGCATGTGCATGCATCATCACGTTACGGTAAAGCTGCACATGCATGCATCATTGCATTATGATGAGGCTACTCATGCATGCATCATTGCATTATGATGAGGATATGCATGCAGGCATCAGCACATTATGATGAAGCTGTGCATGAATGCATCATTGCATGATGATGAGGATGTACATGCATGCATCATTGTATTACAAAGAAGCTGTGCATGCATGCATCATTGCATGAGGATGAGGATGCGCATGCATGCATGCAGTGGCATGCGTGTGTGCCTGGTATCTGGTGGCTACCCCTCTCACCTTTTATGGCATTCTGCTGTGCTGCCACCTTGACTCCTTTAGGTGGCAGCCCAGCAGTGGAGCACAGCGTCCCCTCCTTAAAGGAGGAGAGTTATTCTTAGGAGACTCAGTCCTCCCTCCTCCAACCAGCCACTGAGTGACCCAAGTCTGTTCCCAACCCTTGGTCTCCGTTGTAACAGGCAGTAGTTCTACAGCTGTACCACTAGATCAGCTGTAGCTTACCTCTTTTAAACAATCGATTTTTACATATATGGTGGGATGTGGGGTTGGAGGATGGAAGATCAAGAGGGGGCACCATGGGGCTAGCTCTAGCCACCTGGGAACAGTTTGAAGTTGTTGGGTTTTTTTTTCAAATTTTTTAACAGTTTTTTTTATTTCATAAATACAATAACACAAATAGTGGATACTCATTGTTATTCAGTTCTGAATTAGAAATCCTTCATTTTCATGTTTTTTAGAAAATACTGTGTATTACCCACATACACCCCAGTGATAATTAAATGTATTTCACTAGGTGTGACATAATTTGTGAAATTTGGTGAGACTTGAGGAAAACATGGCAGAAGTAAGAATTTATTAGAAAAGAACCTCAAGAGGCTGGCCCACTGGCTTGGCGGATTGAGGCATCTGTGCCTCCCTTCTGCCACACCGGTGTCCCGGATTTGGGAACAGACTGTGGTCACTCAGGGGCTTGGCCAAGGGAGGGAAGATTGAGCATCCATAGGACAGCTCTCTTCCCTTGGAGAAGAGGAATGCCATGACTCGGTACGTGACTGCCACCTGGAGGAATCCAGATGGCAGTGTGTGAGGAGTCTCACAGTCTGGGGAAGGGCCAATGTACAGAGTACTGAGGGTGCCTCTGTGGAGGCGGAGCCAGCATGCCACACACATTGCATATCCAGCCGAGCATATCCATCTGAACATATCCAGCCGAGCATATCCATCTGAGCATATCCAGCCGAGCCTGGGGAGAAAAACGAAAACCTCCGTTCAGCCCACCCATAATGCAGCGGTAGGGTTTCCACACATGGCGGTGACCTGGGTTCAGGAACAAGTGCTGACCTTAGGGAGCTGGAGAGGGGGTGGAGGATTAAGCATCCTAGAGGACCTTTCCTCCTCTGGGAAGAGAGGGTGGGTAGCTCCACTGCAATACCACCTGGGTGACCACTAGTAGGAGCGCAGTTGGCACTGCCACAAGGGAGGGGGGGGGTCAACCGATTGCACACTACACACGTTTTATTTTATTTATTTTTAATTTTTTTTTATTTAGTTGTTTAACCAGGTATAGCACACTAAGCTGAAAGCTTTTTTACGGGAGCGACCTGGGAGCACAAGGAGGTTAAGTGACTTGCTCAGGGTCACACAGTATGCAAGTGGAAGCTGAGGGATTCAAACCCAGGTCTGGTTTACTGGATGTCACCAGATTTGCAGCTCAGAGCCTTAGACCACTGCGCTATACTGCCTCCCTACTGCCTGCCGTTCACGTGTACATGCATGCCTATCCTTTCCCCTGGCATCCTGAGGAACCAGAAAAGAAACATGAAAACACCTCGACTATGCAGGGTGAAACAGGCCCGCAGCAGGCCCACACTGGCAACCTAAGCACCTGCTCCTACCGGAGCCATATAGCAAATGACATTGGGAAACACTGATGCCCCTGCCATTGGTGGTGGGGGGGAGAGAAGCCATGGACAGTCAAGAATGGGCAAATCCAGGAGACTCTGGATGACAGGGCTGGGGACGGCTGGTAGAACAGGGCATATTCAGTGAGTGAGAATAAAAAAAAAAGAGCCTAAACTCAAGAGCTGTAGAGCACAAATTATGCAAATGTTCTACATACAGTAAAGCCAAGTTTTGAAAATGCACGAAATGTACACACAGTCTCCTGGTGCAGTGCACCATAGGTAATGTATACTTATGCCCCCCAGAAAAAAAAAAAAGAAAGAAAGAATTTAGACTTGCTGGGGCTGTAGGGTAGCAAAACTCTGTGTAAACAATTTCTAAAAGCTGGAAATGTAACACAGGTTTGTTGTAAAATTGTTTAAACTGCATATGTGGACGTTTTTTTTTTATCCTTTTTTCGATCAATTAAATGTGATAAATGGCTTGCCTGTGTATAACAGCAGTGTTCCAGCTGATACAAATTGCTGCAACAAAAAACTCTGGCTGTTTTGAAGACATGACCTTTTTGAGGGAGCTGATTAAACTGCTGTTGTTTGGGAAGAGTTTCATGAGGAATGCTGGTAAACACAGTGGAAAAAAAATTGTCCTTCCTATTATGGAAAAATAGATTAAACTTGTGTCTCTCTGGAATACCCATGCGATGACTCTGAAAAAGTCAAAGGCATGCATCCTCTCACGATGAACTTTAAGCATGACCGTCTTGGTTGGCGTGGTATTTAATAATAAAAAAATGTTTTATTTAGAATAGGGGCCTTGTGGTGGTATTGTTTTCTGCTCTGCTCTCAGAAATGCTTGCCTGTGGGACTTCTGGAAGTGGGGCTTGACTGGTACTTCAGAATGGGCTGCACTGAAGGGACTGCTAGGTATTTGGGGAATGTACAGAGCTTCATTTGGTACTGAGAAAACGGTTGAAAATCTAATATTTCAACACTGTTCAGTACATATTTCATTTCTTATCTTCCATTCATTCCCACCCTTGCTTTTTCTGTGTCAGCTCGTGGACTTTGTAGCTTTCCAGGAATTGAAAACGCAAACAGCCACTCTCGGCATGGCTGGGCACCAGAGAAAAAAACATCCAGGCAATCGAAAACTATGCTCGGGCACCACCAGCAAAAAAAAAAAAAAAATGGAATGTACTAGAAAACAGTAGACTTCCAAACAAGTAAACTTTAGCACAAAAAAATAGAATAAAAGTAACTTACAGACTTTCAAAGAGTTTGAAAAGGTGCTGTTTTGGGTGCAAAACATCGGAGGAGGGGGTTTGAAGTGCACACTGCCACTTACGAGTCTTTAAGTTGCAGTTATTCTATTTTTTGTAATAAATTTTACTTGTTTGGAAGTCCAGTATTTTCCAGTACACTCCATGTTTTACTGGTCTTGTCTGAGCTTAACTTGAGATTGTCTGGAGCGTTCAAGGAATGCCCACTCATTAACCATCCTGTCTTCTATGCCCCTAAAGGTTTATTGCCCTTATTTTTATTTTTCTCATGACCCAGGCCACCTAAGCCCTAGCATACTTGCAAGAGACAATCATTTTCCATCCCCTTCTTACCCCCTCCAAAACAACTGTGCGTAAGGAGATGCCTGTACCTGCGATGAAGGAAATTGTGAATCTCCTCTGTTGCCCTGTATGCATTTGTTCACCACTGTGACCTGTAGCCATGTAGCCCACTACTATAAATATATATATATATATATATATATATACACACACACACATATATAGCAACACACAAAATAGCACTGGTGATTTGGGCAGTGTCAGCGCTGCACAAAGTGAATGTATGCGGCAGTAACGTGGCCCTATGCTGGCATCAGATTCCCAGGAGAAAATGGAGAGAGGGCATTCCAGATGGGCTAGTGTCTTCGCTCCTGGGAGCCATAGTCAGTTGCCGGCATGCTAATGACCACATATGGCATCCACAGCACTAAGAGGCTGTTTGCATGTCATTATGTAGCCATACATCCTGCAGACTTGGATTTGATTCCCACAGCCTCCATTTGCATACTGTGTGACTCTGAGCAAGTCATTTAACCTCCCCAGGGCTCTCGGGGGGTGCCTCTGAAAACTGGCACTTGTGCCAAGTGGGCCTTACCTGATTACCAATGAATACAAAAAAATTTGCAGCTCTGCAGAGTACATCCCCACAGAAATACTCAGAGGCATTGTGCAGAGCCTTAACTACCCCCCCCCCCCATCCTGAGAAACTGTCAAAATTCCTGGTAGTCTGATTGCCCCCCAACCCCCATCGCCAGGTAACTGTCAAATGCCCTGGTAGTCTGGTGGTCTCCTGATCCCAGAGTAAATGTCAAAAACACATGTAGTCTAGTAGTCCCCCACCCAAATCCCTGAGAACCTGTCAAAATCCTTTGTAGTCCAGTGGATCCCCAATAATCTGTCAAAGTCCATGCTCTAGTCCAGTCCCTCCTGCCCAATCCCTGACTAAAGAGAAATATCCCTGGTAGTCAACTGGTAACCCCCACCTGATCCCTGCTATACTGATGTACCCCCTCTCCTTGGCCCAGTTCCTCAGCCCCTTCACCCCACCCCCATGTTCCCCAACTCACCCATAAAGTGTCATCACTGTTCCACCACTGCATCTGCATACAGTGATGGGCACAGACCCAAGCACTCCACCTTGGTCAGCCTCCATCTGAATGACAGGGAGCAAGCGTGCGTGTACTATAAATACAGCTGCATAAACATTGAGGTGTAGAGAACCTTTATTCCCTCATATCAATGTGAGGGTAATATCTTAAACAAACCTTTTTATAACAAAACAAGATATCAAGAATTTATTACACCAAGCTTATTTTTTTTTTGCGGCACTAATGCGGTGGTGTTATTAACCCGTTGTTCGCATAAAGAGACCTAGGGCCCAATTCTGTGTTCCAATATCATGGTCTATAAATGGGCCCTGTTGTGCTAACCCATAAAATTGCTATACTGAGAACGTTCAGCTTATGCCTAGGTGTCGGAGACCTCCCTGCCCAGGTGCAAACCTTGGAATGCAAATGAGGCAATGCAGCTGTTACTGTGTGCATTCCTGGATTGCATACTGTACTGCTCCACATTATGAGGTCATGAATGTCCAAACATGATGCAGTGCCATGCACAGACATAAAAAAGCCAAGCCTCTGTACATGTCACACTCCGGACCCTTTCCTGTGGCCGGCTCATTGGCCATGACATTAAATCCATTGTTGTCCATGGCCAACATCTTTGGTGGGCCAGTGGTACTGCCACCACCCAACCCTAGCCCTAGTTCATTATTTGTCCCTGGTGGTCTAGTGGAACCACCTCCTACCAAGCCCCATTCCCTATGCATGTCCATTTACAAAACTGACCCATCACTGATGTCAGTCACCCTAATGTCCCTGCACATTGGATGCAGCATTGCGATACCCCTGCCACCTAGTTAAAAGTCCTTAGGCAGGGGGTGTCACAAAACTGCAGCACCCGCTGCATCTGCAGTAACTGTCAGTGGGAATAGCACAGCTCATCTTTTACTTGCAAATCCCACTGTATTCCATGCTGTGCCACACCTTGATGTGTATTGGCGTAGAAAGGCTGTCCAACCCGGTTTGAGCATGGGTCAGAGAAGGCAGGTGCAACAGAGGGACTCTCACTAAATTGTGTCACAGTGATTTACCACCAGTCCCTTGTGACTGAAAAAGTAGGCCCCAAGCTCCTTTCAATAGTTATCATTTGAGTGAATGTGAGATTATTTGAGAACAACTTGAAAAATCTGAATTTGTACATCAGTAAGCTATATTTGTCTAAACTTGTTTACCTTGCTTGAAAGATCCTTGCTGCATTGGTTATCTGTATTTTGTATAGCACTCTGAGCGTGCCACGGGCGAAGACTGGCCAAATGTAACTGTGTTTTCCCAGTGATAATAACTAGGGATGTAAGTTTGTCATGGATGAGGTTTTAATGACTCATTGTTTGCTCATGAAATCATTAGTAAACAGTAGTAAATGTTGTGGCACTGTCATCATTGCTACATTCTGATGACACTGGTGAAAGTCATGGAAGTCCTGAATAAAGATCAAACGTCATGGAATCAGTGACGTGGATGACTGCCATGACAAACTTACATCCCTAATAATAACTGCAGCACATGAGAATAGCATGGGCAGACTATCACTAACTTGCAGTGTAACATGCACTGTTTAGGCAGTGGCTTGGTGTGTTTGAACTTTAGGTTTAGGATTAGTGACTCACAGGCTAACAAATAATAAAGATAGGAGTCTAAAATTTAAAATAAGTAATTATAATGCAATATGCATATCATTAATATGCAAATACAGAGTTTGAAAAATAATTCAAAAACAAGAACATTGCAGTTTAGTTGGAACCAGAAGAGGACAACTCATCCTTAGTTATAAAAAAGTAGGGTTGCACCTGACCCAGTGTCACTAGTGGAGTGTGTTGTACCCCAGTGTGTAGGGGACCCAGGTTCACTCCACGAACCCCACTTTGTGCCCTGGGATGGTGGAACCTAGGGAGTGCAGTCAAGGGAGGAGGAATGGAGAGAGTATCAAATAAAAAATGAGGGAAGTAAAGAGGACTGCCAGGGAGGCAAAGGCAGGCACGGAGCTACATGTTGCAGAGAAGTCGAGGGTGGGGAGAAACCATTCTTCAGATATATTAAGGAAAAGGGGAAGAAGGGAGAGGGCATTGTTAGGCTACAAAAGTGAGGAGGGTACTAGAGTAAGGCGAACAAAAATCAACTGTCCTTTTAACGATTGCTTCTGCTTTGTCTTCACAAGGGAAGACAGTGCGTCCCAGCCTGAAAGTGGCATCAGGGTCGCTGGCAGGAGCATTCCTGAAATGAAGCAGCCAGTATTTACCAGAGATGAAGCCCTAAAGGTAGATGAAGCCCTGGGACTGGATGGGATGTACTAAAGGGTGCTCAAGGAATTGGCTGTGGAACTGACTGAACCCCTAGTAGGGATATTCAGTAGCTCATTTCAGACAGGGGTAGTTCTGAAAGACTGGAGGGTAGTGGAACTAGTCAGACTACAAGGAACAACTGCGGAATTAAAGCCACATCCAGATTGCTGCTCGCCAGCAAAGGGCAGATTGGAACACTAGAGATGGTGCAACGAACATTTACTAAATGTATCCATGGATTAGAGGGACAGGATTATATAGGTAGAGTAACATCACTGGGGCTGTGTAGTCTTGAACAAATGAGAATGCGGGAGACCTACTATTGCTTTACAATACACTGGGAGACAAAATTATGTTTGCAAATGGATTTGGAATACAAGAGAACTGTGTATAATACAAGGGGACTGTGTATAATACAAGGAAACTGTGTATAATAAAAGGGGACTGTGTATAATACAAGGGGACATGGCATGAGACTCAATGGGAGACGGTCCAGAATGAATCACAGAGGTTCTTACTTTATACAGCAAGTGCTGGGACACTGAAATGCATTGCCAGATGTAGTTCAGTCTACAAATATTGCTACTTTAAAAAGGTTGTTAGATAATCATATGTTAATGGACTTGAAATAGTCCACTGAGCAGTGGGGAAACAGGAGAGAAGGACCTCGGGTCTATTCCTATTCATATCTAACCTTAGTAATTACAGACCTGTCAGCCTTACCTCTGCACTGGGTAAACTGATAGAGTAACTGATCAAAGAGGACCTTGTGGACTACCTAGAGAGAAATGGTCTACAGGATAGTAAACAGCATGGGTTTGTGGCAGGAAGATCTTGCCAGACCAGCCTGATAGTTTTCACTGACTGGGTAACAAAGGTAGTAGAGGAAGGCCATGCCATGGACTCACTCTACTGTGACTTCAGCAAGATTTTCGACTCAATGCCACATGGAAGGCTGCTGAAGAAGTTGGAGGACCTGGGTGCAGCTAGGGACATAGTTAGATGGGTAGGAAACTAGATGAAGGAGAGACAGCAGAGGGTGGTGATAAACAGAGTCAGTTCCGAACAGAGGAAGGTCACGTTTGGGTTGCTGTAGAGATCTATCTTTGGTCCTGCCCTCTTCAATATTTTCATCAGAGACGGAGAGGGCATCTGGGATAAGTTGTGTCTCTCTGCAGATGACATGAAGCTCTATGGCAGGGCAGATAGCAACGAAGGGATCAGGAAGATGCAGAAGGATCTACAAAGGCTAGAGAGGTGATCTAAGGTTTGGTAGTTGAAATTCATTGCCAAAAGTTCAAAGTTATACACCCAGGCAAAAAACAGGACAGAAGACTGGATAGGAGGGGTTAAACTGGACAGTACAGCAGAGGAAAAGGACCTGGGAGTCATCATTAGTGACTGCCTCAAACAATCAAGCCAGTATAACAAGGCCTATAGTAAGGCTAATAGGATGCTGGGGTGTATCAGAAGTGGTATTGACAGTAGGGAAAAAGGAGGTACTACTACCTCTGTGTAGGTCACTGGTGAGGCTGCATCTGGAATACTGTGCTCAGTTCTGAAGTCCTCACCTAAGGAAGGACAGGGACAGGCTTGAGACAGTGCAACGCAGGGTGACCAGAATGACTCAGGGCCAGCAGGGCAGATCTTATGCAGATCATCTGAGGCACTGAACATGTACTCACTGGAGACCAGGCAGCGGGGGATAAAATAAGAGACCTTTACGTTCCTGAAGGGAATAAACAAAAGTGAACTGCGGGGAACTGTTTAGCAGGTTCACAGAGTCAAGAACCCAACATGATGAGTGGAAACTGGTGGCGGAAGGTTTATCAGGGATGTGAGCAAATTCTGTATTACAGAAAGGGCGGTGGAGCTGTGGAACAGTTTATGAGAGATGTGAGCAAATTCTGTATTACAGAAAGGGCGGTGGAGCTGTGGAACAGTTTATGAGGGATGGCAGCAAATCCTGTATTACAGAAAGGGCGGTGGAGCTGTGGAACAGTTTATGAGGGATGGCAGCAAATCCTGTATTACAGAAAGGAGCGGGGAGCTGTGGAACAGTTTATGAGGGATGGCAGCAAATCCTGTATTACAGAAAGGGCGGTGGAGCTGTGGAACAGTTTATGAGGGATGGCAGCAAATCCTGTATTACAGAAAGGGCAGTGGAGCTGTGGAACAGTTTATGAGGGATGGCAGCAAATCCGGCATTACAGAAAGGGCGGTGGAGCTGTGGAACAGTTTATGAGGGATGGCAGCAAATCCGGCATTACAGAAAGGGCGGTGGAGCTGTGGAGCAGTTTATGAGGGATGGCAGCAAATCCGGCATTACAGAAAGGGCGGTGGAGCTGTGGAACAGTTTATGAGGGATGGCAGCAAATCCGGCATTACAGAAAGGGCGGTGGAGCTGTGGAACAGTTTATGAGGGATGGCAGCAAACCCGGCATTACAGATAGGGCGGTGGAGCTGTGGAACAGTTTATGAGAGATGGCAGCAAATCCTGCATTACAGAAAGGGCGGTGGAGCTGTGGAACAGTTTATGAGAGATGGCAACAAATTCTGTATTACAGAAAGGGCGGTGGAGCTGTGGAACAGTTTATGAGGCATGTGAGCAAATCCTGTATTACAGAAAGGGCGGTGGAGCTGTGGCACAGTTTATGAGAGATGGCAGGAAATCCTGTATTACAAAAAGGGCGGTGGAGCTGTGGAACAGTTTATGAGGGATGTGAGCAAATCCTTTTATTACAGAATGGGCGGTGGAACTGTAGAACAGTTTATGAGAGATGGCAGCAAATCCTGTATTACAGAAAGGGCGGTGGAGCTGTGGAACAGTTTATGAGAGATGGCAGCAAATCCTGTATTACAGAAAGGGCGGTGGAGCTGTGGAACAGTTTATGAGAGATGGCAGCAAATCCTGTATTACAGAAAGGGTGGTGGAGCTGTGGAACAGTTTGTCAATGAAGGTGGCAAACGCCAAAACTGTAAATGATTTCAAGCATAGCTGGGAGAGAGTGAAGGGTCTGGTGGTTGTTCAGGTTGATAGCAGTAGGGAGGGGAGCGAGGGGGGGGGATGGACAGGGAAGGGATAAAACCCTATATGGACAGTAGGTTCTGGAGCAGATGCGGAGCTCTGGGCAGACTAGATGGACCTTTGAACTTTTTTCTGCAGGCATTGTCTATGCTTCTAAACCCAGCTGTAACCAGAGACTTTCAGGGGCACATTTACCAGCTAGAACAGCTCGTTAGGCTACTTTTGTATGGAGGGTTTGCAAAAAGGCTAACTTTTGTAAAAAGAATATAGAATGCTTTCGTTTTAAGTGCTTGGCAGGTCTGACTTCTGCTACATAGGAAAAATTTATAAGATGCAGACAGTCCCTCCAAATCTGTCAGCATCGCATCCTCCAGGCAGACCTGCCACTCTTATTGAATGTTATCATAATGAGCCTCCGTGGTAGTCTCTCTCTGGTAACCTGGATTAATTTGGATCTGGCACAGTGCCTCAGCACATCTGTGTCCTTGAATGTTGTATGTCACTCAGCCATTCATCACCATGTTGTGGGGCACGGCTCTCAAGCAAAGTGATGGAGACAGGCACTCGGGACATCGAAAAGGAGTGCTCTGGTGCACCTGTGATTGGCTGCTCACAGCAGACAAAAGACCACAGCTGTGGATTGTCCTCTCTAAATCTTGCTCCCTTGATGTCATTGTTTTGCGGTATATAATGGTGAGAATGCAGTGAAATTGCTCAGGCACACATCCAAGCTCATATATGACTGACTAAAGCTAGATTTGTTGACGATACTAGAGAAACAAATTAACAGCAACTGTATACTTCAGTATGTACTTTCATGAACATAATGAGGAGAGACTAAAGGACCTCAGTATGCACATCCTTGAACAGAGGAGGGAGAGGGAAGATATGATAGAGACCTTTAAATACCTTATGGGGGTAAATAAGGTACAGGAGGGGAGTGTTTTTCAGAAGAAAAGGTGCTCAAGAACAAGGGGATATGCTATGAAGCTGGAGGGGAGTAGAGTCAGGAGAGCTGTGAGGAAGTTCTTCTTCACAGAAAGAGTGGTGGATTCCTGGAACAGCCTCCCAGTGGAGGTAGTGGGTGCAAAAACAATGGTGGGAGGTCGGCCTGGTGGTTCTGGGGGTTGAGGCACTGGATGCCACATCTCGCACCACGCCAGCGACTGGGGTTCAGGAGCGAGCTCGGGTTCTGGAGGTTGGCAGGGAAGGGATTGGATTGAGTGCCCACTGGGCTGCTTTCCTCTCCTGGGGGGAGAGTACTGGGATGTCTGGTGCTCTAGCGGCCCCTGGTGGAGACCGGGGGCACTACAAAGCGCTGGACCACACGTAGACAGCATGGCCCGATGCAGGCAGGGCTGCTGTGTGTCGCAATGGTGGGACATGTACCACGCACCGGAAAGGGGTGAGGAGGGCATATAAGGGAAAAAACCCTTCGGCCTTGGATAGGCGATGGTCCACAGGTCCACCAGCCACATGTACAATGCTGGCCCTCCATCAGCGCCCCTTCGATAACCTGCGGGACTTAGTCCAGGGGGCTCTGTAGGTCACAGCGGGCGGTAGAGCTGGGGATGTGTCGTGGCCCGAGAGAGTTCCAAGTGTCCGAAGGTGTTAAAGAAACTAGAAACAGGAAACAGTGGTGGGGTTCAAAAATGCATGGGATAAGCACAAGGGAATCATAGTGGAAAAGAAAGGGGAATGGGAGAAAGAGCTGTAGGTTGGGCACAGTCTGATGTAATTGTGTCGTTATGGAGAAATGGGAAGACTGGATGAGCCAAGTGGTCCTTATCTGCCATCAAATTCTATGTTTCTATGTTTTTATATTTAAACTACTACAATTTACTAAAGAATACATGTTTTTTTCTTTATTTTTCAGTTTCCCTTTCCAGAGTTTCTAACACATCTTAGTAACTTAATCCAGAAGTTCTAGTTCTGTGTAAAACAAAGTATGGCTGCATCATGTCCGATACTCCCGAGTAACCTCCCTCCCAGTCACCCTCTTCCTTTCATTCCTTCAAATATCCTGACTGTGACTTCACCACCCACACCTGCTCAGTTCCTTTCTTCCTCCAGCCCCTACTGTTTGAATTTTATTTGTGGGAAACATTCATTAAGCAAACCTCATTCAGAATTGAGACCCAGGACATTTTCGTATAAAAATAATTAAATACACTATTGATTACAGACAGTCAATATGTAATACTAAATCACAATCACAAGAGACATTTTACCAAGATAACAGTAACATAAATGCAGTAATTGTAATTTATCACATAATCACTATGAACTATAATAAAAGTAGGATAACGGGGAAAGAAGGGGAGGAAAAGAAAGGGGTAAGCAGGAGAGAAACAGGTACAATAAGGGCCAAGAGCTGGCTATGCTACTGTTCTTAGCCCACTATTCCCCCTTTTTCCTTTTCCCCACTCCAGGCTCTATGCTTATACCCCCGCATAGCCTCTCTGGGGCAGCTACTGCATTTTAATGTATATTTTGTTGTCTCCCTGATTCCTTTTTGTCTCTGTTATCCCTGGATTGTATTCCTTTGTACTGTATTTACACGTTGCTTACTGAAAACTTGTTTTTTACTACGTTGTGTGTCTGTACTTTTGCACTGTATCCATATTTTTTCTGCCCCCCCCCCACCTCACCACCTGTTATTCCCCGCTCTCTGACTGCACCTGGAAACAAGCTTTCATCTCAGTATGCCTTTCCTGGTCAACACAGTTTAATGAAAAAGTGATTACCTAATTAATTTACAAGTATAGAAATATTCAGCTCCTTCTGTTATTCACACCCCGCAGTGTCAGCTTTTTATCACCTTAATGTGAGATATTAACCTCCAGTTTGTGAAATACAGAGGAAAACTGTGAGATACATAATCAGGAGTTAGGGATAGAAACTCAGAACCCAGTGCAAACTTGTCCTTTTCGATTGCATACAGTTTGATGTATTTTGTGCAACATAGGTTACTATGATTTTTTAAATTTAAAACCACTGTAGAATCTGGGATGGCATAAAAGTCATGTTGAAGAAAGGCACGGAAGTAAAATGGTTACTGAAAAGTGCATCAGCAGTAAAGCTGAGTTTTAAAGAAACACACATTTGCATATACATCCCAAGTACAAGACATCATGGGTAACAAGCAATTTTGATCATATAACATTGATGCTGCACGGTATGCACTGGCTTCTGGTTAGATAGCATTCAAAATTTTATTGCTGCCTTTTAGGCCCTGCACAGTTAGGGACTTGGCTACATAAAAGACCTCCTGCACCCATATACTGTGGATCCCCTCTCTGCTTTGCTGGAGGACTTATTTCAGAGATTCCTTGTGCCCACCTCAAGTCATGGGAGTGGGGGGTAGGTCCTTTTCTATGGCTGCCAAGCACTTGCCATTCCAGATTCATCAGATCCATTTGGAGAGGATAGGATAAATAAGGTGGATAAGGAGAGTCTCTTTAAGCTGAGTGGCAACCATAACATGAGGGGGCACAGTCTTAAGCTGGAGGGTGGGAGGTTTAGGAGGGAGGTCGAGAAGAACTTCTTCACAGAGAGGGTGGTGGACACTTGGAATGAGCTGCCAGAAGAGGTGATTTTGTTGAAGACAGTGGTCAGCTTCACGAGAGGCTGGGATAGGTATAGGGGGAAGGTAAGGATCATAGGTGGGGAGGATGGGAGAAGTGGGGGAAGGGCAGAGGCAGTAACTCAGGCTGTTTACCCTGCAGTACAAGCAGACTAGATAGACCAAATGGCCTTTTTCTGCTGGCTTGCTCATATGTAAGGTTTTAAAGGGTCCTAAAATCACATCTACTCTCCACAGCTCCTGATGGCACAGTTTAGTGTGCAGTTTTCACTGGAAGGGTCAAATTTTGTATACTTTGCTTCTATGATCCGTGCTGTATCTTTATTATCTATATTTTGTATAGCACTTTGAGCCTTTGAGATAAGGCATTTTGAAAATAAGATATGATTGAATATGTTTGATATATGCAAAACTAGTAACGTAGACAGCACATTTAACTGGTGTTACAGCCATTTTTTAAATACATTTTGACTGGCACCTAAAATCCTTACAATTGTTGCGCTGCTCCTTAAAAGATTGTATCTATGACTGCTTATGTTTCTTCAAATTTTGGGACACATGGTTTTCTGTTATTTTAGGGAGCTGTGCTTAGTCGTGTAACCACATGCAGGCCATAGCAGTATAAAAATGTTATTATATGTTTATGATAGAATACGTGCCTCAGGGTCCTCCCCCTTGGGGAAAAAAGTTCTATTTTATGCTTCTAATTTCATAGGTTTCATAGGTAGGTTCAAGTGAATATTGACAAGAAGTCCATAGTGCTTGCCAAGTGTGTTACCCAAAACAAAATTTCACGTCATCTCCAAAGTCTTGGTCTAAGCTTGATTTAAAAGAATCCATATCAGGGCAATTTATTATAGCTGTTGGGAGATTATTCCATGTAGAAACTACTCTGGTACTAAACCAATTTTTTCTTCGCAGTGTATTCCATTTAGCTAGGACTAGTTGTTTACTGTGTTTTCTAGTACTTGTTCTATTTTCACTAGGTAGGATCCCCAAATCATCCTGGAGGGTTGGATCAGTTGTAGCTTTGAAAAGGAGGCACATATCCCCTCTAAGTCGCCTGTAGCGGAGCATGTACATGTTTAGTGATTTAAGTCTGTCCTTGTAGGGCTTATTACTCATCCCAACTATAGCCTTAGTGGCCCTGCATTGGACCCCCTCAAGCCTTGAGATATCTTCCTGAATATAAGGTGACCAAACCTGGGCACAATACTCCAGGTGGGGTCTGACCAAGGCAGTGTACAGGGGGAGAATGACTTCCCTTTTCCTGCTTGAAATATGTCTGAGGATACAGTTTAACATTTGGTTGGCTTTTTTAATTTGGGTACTGCAATGAGATCTGAATTTCAAATCAGGGGTAATTGTTATTCCAAAATCTTTTTCTTGGCAAGTTACTGAGAGATCATCATTCCCTAGCCTGTACATATAATGATTATTATGTGTACCCAGGTGCATAACTTTGCACTTGTTGGTATTTAGAAGTAATTTGCTATGATTGGTCCAGTTAAGAACTCTATCAAGGGCTAGTTGGAGAGCAGCATGATTTTCTGGGCCATTAACCACAGTACCTAACTGACAGTCGTCCGCAAATTGCAAAATCCATATATTAGGTACATCAATTTTGAGTGAAGCAATATAGATATTAAAAAGACAGGGGGCCCCAAGACAGACCCCTGAGGGACCCCGCTTGTGACCCAGGCCCAATCGGATAATACTCCATTGATGGATACCCTCTGTTTCCTTACCCTAAGCCAACCAGTAATCCAATTTAGGATGTTAGTGTTTAGTTGGTAGGATGCAAGGGTATCAACAAGCTCTATATGTGGGAGCTTGTCAAAAGCCTTGGCAAAGTCTAAAAACACAATGTCAGCAGAGTTCCCCTGGTCTATTTCCGTGCTGACAAAATCATAGAAAATTTGTAAATTAGTTTGACAGGACCTGGATTTAGTGAACCCATGTTGTAAAGGATCTGTTAACCCAGATTGCTCAATGAATTTTAGGATATGATCTTTGATGATGCTTTCTAGAATCTTGCATAAGATTGAAGTTAAACTGATAGGTCTAAAGTTCGCAGGATTCGATTTAGGTCCCTTTTTTAGTATGGGTACTACTCTGCAATTTTCCACTCGTGAGGGATTGCCCCAGTGTCTGTAGAATGTTGAAATATATTGGTTAGTGGTAGGAAAATGAACTCAGCTACCTCTTTTAGAACCCTGGGATGAATTTCATCGGGCCCTGGCGATTTGTTCACATCCAGTTTTCTTAGTCTGTCGAGTACCTCTGTGGTTTCGATGGTTACCTGGCCGGGGGATGATGTTGGGACTGTTTCTGATACACCAGTGTTATCTTTAAGAAATACAGTTCAAAAGTAACTGTTCTGTATATCCACAGCTTCCTTATTACTGGCAATATATCCCGATTCATTTAAAAAGTGACATATTCTATTTGTGCTTCCCTTTAATTAGTTAATATGGGAGAAGGCTTTTTTATTACTCTTACCCTGACTAGCAAATTTAAATTCATACTATGATTTAGCTTTTTTAATTTTGGCCTTCACTTTTTTACCAGATCCCCGTACTTGGTGAGAAGCTGGGTTTTACCATGCTTTATGTACTTGAACATTTTACTTTTCCTGTTAATTAGTCTCTTAATTGAGGGGCTCATCCAAATAGGTGCTAATCTTTTGTTTGCCTCACACTTCTTTATGGTTGGAATACATGCCATAATCAGATATTTTAGTTTGTTGAGCAGTAGGCTCCATTTTAGTTCAAGTGAGAGATTGGTAAATTCTTTAGCCCAATCCCAGCTAGCCGGGCTAGATTTTATTATGTCAAACTTGGCTTTTTGGAAATTTAGTATTTCTGTTGAGCCAGAGGCCCTTTTCATTTGGTTACCTAGAATTTGGAAATTGACTATATTGTGGTCACTGTTTCCTAAGGGTGCGCTAATGGAGATGTTAGATACACATTTCTCGGTGCTAGTTAAAATCAAATATAGAATTTTATCATTCCTAGTAGGTTGTAGGACCAACTGTTCTAACCCGAGCTGGTCAAAAGTTTCCATGTATAGTCTATCATTTTTAGTAGTTGCTGCTGCCAATGTCCAGTCGATGTCAGATAAATTAAAATCCCCAAAGATCGCTATGTTGTTAGATGGTTCTAGGTTTGCAATATAACTTAGGACACACAGGATTCAAAGTCACCTGAACCCCCTCTGTAGCCCCACCCAATGTTAACACACACTGAAATTTAAAATATTTAAATCTAAATCAAACAAACCAAAAATAATAACCATGATGTAATTTAAAGAAGTTGTACACAATGCAATATCAGCAGCAATTCTGAGTAAATCAAGTGAGTCACAGTTCAAGTGATGCCCTCATCAGTCTTAAATGGGCGGGGTTATGGGTAGAGTTTGGGGTGTGGTTTAGTATTCGGTTTTCATCTCACCCAGAGGTGGCAATCCTACTTAGGAGCTGCTTATCAATATCTAAAGTTGTTGATGGGGGTCTGTAAACTAAACCAATGGTAAGTGAGGGGGTCTCCTTTGGGGGGCCAGCTTAATCCAGAGTGATTCGGTGTTAAAATCTCCTCACATTCTATTGTTTCATGGTGGTAGATGGCCACACCTCCCCCTTTCCTGTATTCCCGGCTTTTAGAGAAGACATTGCAGCCATGGATTGTCTTACCCCAAGTATCAGCCTCGTCCCACCAGGTTTCAGTAACTAGAGCTATTTGAATATCATTGGAAGCTAGTAGGTTTTTAAATTCGTCAAATTTGCTGGTCAGGCTTCTAGCATTTATCAGTACCCTCTTCCAGCCGTGGTTGTTGAAATATGTCCAGTAGGTGTTTACCTTACTATGGTATTTATTATCCCTGGTAGCCCTTCCATATTTTTTGCCTTTGCCCTTTTCACATCTCTGAGAATCTGTCACTGGGAACTTCAGCAAATGGTGTCTCCAAGAAAACATAGCAGACCACTGATAAATGGCATTGAAAGCTGTTTTATTTACCGTGTTTTTTTCTTCTGAAGATAAGACATGGTGAATTGGTTTAGAAATGATAGTGAACTGTGTAGGACATCAGTCCCTGAGGGACCTGTGGTAAGCCCAAATGTCTTCAAGGAGTCTGGTGAGAATTGCTTGCCACCATTTAGAGGTCTTGTCATACACTATAGCGTAGTGGTTTGACCCAGGACCAAGTGGCTGGACCGTTGTTTGAATCCCACCAGTGCTGCATACTTGTTGGGGTACTTTATTACATTCATTATATACACCTGGGTATATGTTTTTCTATATGTTTTACACTTGGGTGTACTTAACTCCGTATATTGTTTATCATTGGGTGTACTTCATATTTTATATCTCAGTGGTATGTGGTGTCTTATTTTCAACATTTAATCCCAGAGGGGCTCTTTCCATATAATCAAGCATATGCAAGGCATCCTTTACAGCTGGCGTTTGAGATGGGAACCAAGTTGCCTCAGATGCTTTTCAAAATGCATGTGTATCACCAGAAATTGTCACTGCTGGAAAGCTCCGGTCTGTCAGAGTTGCACGCAGAACACGCTTATAGCTATGCCCTACTGGACGTGTTTATACAGCATCAGCGGCAGAACCTGATTCGTAATTACTTCTTCCTGGGAACCAGCTTGCATTCCTGAACTCTATAAACATATTTGCATCTGGAGCAAACTAAATGTAATATAGTAATGCGTACCCATGTGGGAACCAGACACAGGAAACTATTGCCATGTCATTTATTTCAGCTAAATAACTGTAAACTCTAAAGATATTAGGGAGCAAGAGACTGTTGTTGCCTGACATAATTGTTCTAGCTCTTTAAGACATACAGCGCCTTCTGTTCATTTTGCATTGTTTGTCAGTAAAGTTCAGACTATGTAATAGCAAACACCAGTTTAAGTATAGGTGAGGGTGGAACAGATGTTGATGCTACAGCCTGCATATCTAAATGGTATATGACGTTCAGCAAAAAAAGAATATATTTCCAAAGGATTATTAAACATTAACATATGTACATTTTATGAACATTTGTTGCTCTGTTGCAAAAATTGCCTATTTGTTTTTTAATTCTCTGTTTTCATGCCACCTTCAGTCTGCCTTTGTCCTTTCTCTGGATCCCAGTGCATCACCCAGCCCATCCCTACCTGCTCTGGCATCATCTTCCATGCTACCTTGGCCTAACCCACCAGCAGGGATGGAATGAAGGGGGGTTTACCCCTGAGACACTCAAGTTTTGGTAGCAGATGAACTCTGAACTGTAGGGTCGGTCTGGGGCACTGGGGTCCTGTCAGAGGCAGAGCCATTTTCTCTGTTTCTTCCACACCCTCTTAGACACAGGCATACAAGGGAGCTTGCACACACAGAGCATGTTGCTGCATTGGTCCCCAGCCTGTATCTGTTCCACTCATGACCCTCTTGGCTGCCCTGCCACCTGTGTTCACCCAGGTGGCAGTATTGCAATGAGGACAGTGACCCTCCCTCCCTCCTGAGGACGAGGAGGAGGAAGAGAACATATTTTGGAGTGCTAAGTCCTCCTCCCCCCAGCTGGCCCCCAATGATCCAAGCTTGTACAAAAAACCCAGGTCACTGGCATTGCAAGTGGTAGCCCTACCATTACGCCAAAAGCCTGATCTCAAAAATTACCTATTTGTACTGTTCGACCAGGGGACCTACATCAATGAGCTCAGGCCCCCTCAACCTGTGCCTAGGCACACAGGCAGGGGTAGTAGCCCTTAGGACAGTGCTACCTAGGGGTTACATAATTGTACCCCTTTATTTCAGGGGTGGATCTGGAAACTGATGCAGCCAAGGGGTGGGTAATAGGTCCCACAAGCAGCTGGGTACCTTTAGACCAGTGTATTGCAGCAGCAGCAGTAGAACTGTATGCATACTAGAAGTGGGGGAGTTATGTAAGAGCCCCAAGAATTACTGTTGCTCAGATAGTGCTTTTGTGGATCCTACTACTATCTGTCAAATAGTGCTTGTATCCTGACTTGGATCCTACCAGATATCCTGCCAGAGACAGATGCAGGATCTAGGGTCAGATGGTGATGAATCCTGGTTAGGATCCAGGTATCCTGGTTAGGATCCAAGGATCCTAGAGCAGATAGTTAGGCTCCGTGGCCAGATAGTGATGGATCCTGGTTAGAATCCAGGTATTCTAGTTGGCAAGCTCCATGGTCAGATAGCGCTACTGTCCTACCACAGCAACTATCTGGCCAAATTGGAGGTATCTGTTGGTATCCTGATTTCTAGGATACTATCTGAGCAACACTACCAAGAATATGTTATGGAATGTACGTGTAGGGCATGGTCCAAGGAAGAAGTTATAGTGTAGTGTGTGCAAGTACCATCGTAATAACAGTGATGGCCAGGGAGACACCCGGAGAGCATTGTACCACCTAGGCAGCTATTAAATAAAACCACTATGCTTGATCTCCGCTCTGGTATGGATGTTCTAGTTTGTGGGTGGTCTCATGTTTTGGTGCCCCAGAGTATGGTTTAAGGGGCTCCTGATTTCCATCACTCCAGTCTGCGTTGGTGAGGTGACTGGCATTGGTGTAGAACTGGTGTTCATGCTGTGAGTGGGCCCAGGTGCTGTCCTGAACTAGATACTATCCACCCCCCCTAGACATAGGAGGGTCACCCTGGACCCCCTTATATGAACGCATTAAGACACTTCAGGAATGTGTACAGCACACCACGGTGCTCCCTGGCATGTCATATTGCTTAATATTCCATCTGTGGCATAGGAGTTGAAATTCATATGACGAGATTCTGCTTATTTATTTTCAAAAAATGTGTGGTTCAATTTAATTGGGCAGTTTTTTCACCACATAACATCTGGTGATTAAAGCCATTTTAAACAAAAACTTCACTGGTGTTTTTTCAGGCTTTGCCAGCTAATCTTAAGAAAAATTACAGGCCCAACAAGATGTATGCCATGTGTGCTGTATTCTGTGGTAAGCAGGTGGCTGAGGAAGATGGCCACTCAGCATACCTCCCAGATGTCACACATTACGAGGTACATCACTCATTTTATCTCTCAGAAATCCTCTGTTACACATGTAGAAGGTGACATTCCACACTGACAACCAGGCCTTTTAAGCAGACGTGTATGATAATATAAGATGCTACATAATCAGCAGACATTATAAATAATAGTACTCTTATTTCCACAGTATTCTTGGCTTGTATTGTCATGTTTCATAATGTGTGTCACACATTTTGTCCATCTATCACACATCTTGTCACACGTTCAGGAGACGAAACGTTGAGAGGTATGCCACTCAGTGTTTTACCTGTTTGGGCTTAAATCATGATTCAAAAAATAGTTAAGCATAGTCAAAAAAAAACTAAAAAAGAAGACAAAAGAGAATCCTTGTCTGCTCCCGATTTCGCTTCTGCCTCTCTACATTGTTCTCTGCTAAAACAGATTGTGTTCGCTTTAGAAATGGAGAAGTAGCCATCAGATGGTATGACTTCTCCCAAGCAGCAATTGAAAAATGAAGCTTCTCGCAAAGCCATCTACTATTCGCAGAAACCCTGCAAGGGAGCGTTCGGATGTGGAGAGAGAAAAAAATGAGTCATGTCGAGGACTAGCGACCTAGAAAAAAGAACTGACAAAGAGAAACATATTGAGGCTTCCTTTCCGAACTCTAATGAGGAGCTGCAGCATTGAAAAGTAAATAAAGATGTACTGTCCCTAGTGGAAATTAAGCAGCTGTGGCAGTTTCTCAAAGAAATGAAGAAGTCAGAAATGCAGACTGATCAGGAACTATAATACCAAGGACCAGATCAGGAAAAGAATGCAGAGGAGGAAAAGTCTGTTTCTCCAGATACCATGGGAAATTAAGACATAGGATAACCGTAGAGTTCTGGAGTTCCTGTCAAATTTAACCCTTGATAGTCAGCATTATTAAGGTAAATGGCTGATACTGTAAAATGGATTTACATACAACTGAAACAGACAGCAATGTTGAAGAAGCCCAGTTTATAAGTATGACAGGTTTATTCTATTTTGTCATTTTTGACCAGGAAAGGCACACTAAGCTATTATGGCTTCTTTCCAGGTGCGTCCTGGGGGGTTGGTTGCATGGAGCTGTTTTATTGACAGGGGCATGCTGGCCCTGATACCAGGAAAACTCCCCTGCTCTTTGTCGATAAGGGCCTTGGGATCTTTTACTTCCATCTGGACAGTAACCAGAGATGGGCAGAAGGGACCTCGGTTTAACATCGCATCCAAAGGATGGCACCTCACCAGTGTAACACCCCCCTTCGTACTGCACTACAGTTACAGTTATAACCTCAAGAGCCTGATGTGGGGCTAGAACTCATGTCTGTCTGATCTTCTGGTCCCGGAGACGAGTGTGCTATTTATTGAGCCACTCATACTAAGCTGTACCAAGTGTGCCACTGGTTTGACATCCACAATCAGTTCACATACATAAGGGTTTTAAAAGGCAATGCAAAACATTTAAGGAAAAGCCTACTATAGCCCCTACATTTGATTAAATGATAGAAAAAAAGTTGTGTGATGCATAGGGAGGGCTCTGGGTATGTATATATCCACTCTAGTCGAAAAGACCTTATATAGGCAAAAGCGTGTAAAACAAGCATTTGTCAATGCCGATCGTTGTCGCGTTGGCATTGGCTTTGGTAGTGCAGTGCGGAAACACATTTTGGGCAGGATGTGAAAAATGACAGCTGTACTGTTCATAAGGAGGTGTAAACAAATGGCAGTGTTGAAAATGTGGGATGTAAATATTGCAAATTTACGGAGTTACAATGGTGCGTGGGAAATGCGCAACACACTCTTGTAACACAGTCATTTTATGGACTTTGGGCACCAGATTTTCAACATAGGCATTTTAGCACCTCTGCTTATGTACAGTGTCACTGTTATTTCCTCAAACTGTCCCAAAAAGTGATTTCGCACAGTGACCATGCTATTCTGCGCCGGACATGTGAAAACACATTTCGGGCAGGATATGTAAAATGACAGCTTGTACTGTTCATCAGTAGGTGTGGAAAAATGCCAATGGTGAAAATCCAGAGTGAAAATATTACAAATGCACAACGTTATGAGTGTGCGTGCAAACTGTGCAATGCACGCTCGTAGCACGGTCATTTTATGGAGTATCGTCACCAGATTTTCAACATAGGCATTTTAGGACCTCTGCTTATGAACAGTGTCACTGTCATTTTCGTAATCTGCCCCAAACACTGATTTCTCACAGCAACCGCGCTGTTTGTGCAGAAACGCATTTTGGCCAGGATGTGAAAAATGACAGCTATACTGTTCACAAGGAGGTGCAGAAAAATGACAATGTTGAAAATCTGGTGTGAAAATATTGCGAATTCGCGAAGTTACGAGCATGTGTAACAACTGTGCAAAGCACGCTCATAACACAGTCATTTTATGGAGTATTGTCACCAAATTTTCAACATATGCATTTTAGGACCTCTGCTCATGAACAGTGTCACTGTCATTTTTGTAATCTGCCCCGAATGCTGATGTCCCACAGCGACCATGCTGTTGTGCGCCAAAAGTGCAAAAAACACATTTCAGCCAGGATGTGAAAAATGACAGCAGTACTGTTCACAAGGAGGTGTAGAAAAATGACAGTGTTGAAAATCCAGCATGAAAATATTGTGAATTCGCAAAGTTACGAGCGTGTATAGCAACTGCGCAATGCACGCTCGTAAAATGGTCATTTGTTGGATTTTTTCCACCAAATTTGCAACATAGGCTTTTTGAGAGCCCACCTCATGAACACTGCCACTGTCCTTGCGTTAATCTGTCCTGAAAGGTGATTCCATGTAGTGACTGTGAAATCACCTTTCGGGACCGATTAACATCATAACAGTGCCAGAATTCATGAAGAGGGGTCCCAAAAACCCCATGCCGAAAATCTGGTGCAAAAATTCCAAAAAATGCCTGAGATATGCATCAAAGTTGAAAAACCCCTATTTATTCCATTATACAGCTTACCGGCATTTTGGTTCGCAGTCAGCTTTGAAGAGTGCAGATGTATTCCTGGTCCACCGAAGATCATCGTACCAAGTCCGGAGGTAAGTATGGGGTGAGGGGGGAGAGGGCAGGGTTCGAGTGGTGCGGGTGGTGGGAGGGGGTAAGGGAGACTATGAGGGCCATTTTCCATTTACAGGTGGTTAAAAAAACGCCGCAGACAGTTTCTTTTACAGGCTTTTTTGGGGGTGGATGTAGCCGATGGGGATAGGGCACCCCATCACACATAAGGAGTGGGACACTAGCTGAGGGGATTGGGCACTCCCTCAGCACAGAGGAAGGGAGGGACATCATGCCGACGGGCAGTGGGCACCCCAGTCGGCCAACAATGAAACCCGGGGGGGCCACATGAGCCGAGGGGGATTGGGCACCCCCTCGGCAAGCAAAAAAGGAGGGGGGGACACATTATGCCAACAATGAGTGGGCTCCCCCCATTGGTACATACATGAGGGGCAGTGTAAGCTGACCGGGGGATTGGGCACCCCCTAAGTCGGCAGTATAGCGGCCACTGTGCCGCCATGTTTGTAGCTGGTGAAGCACGTAGGAAGGTCCACTGCATGTGACGAGCTTTGTTCACATTGCAGCGGACCTTTCCTTAGATGAGCTCGCCCAGGTGGTGTGGCGCTGGCATGCAGGCTAATTGGGGAATGAGGGAGGCACCTACTGGTGCGTGCCCTGCATTCGCCCAACAGCGAACATGCCTCCAAATCTCTACTACCACAAGATGTTGGCTTTGCAAGCATGCTAACATAAAAAAGAAAGCTAAAGTTAACATCAACTGTATAGCTGAAGAAGTGGGAGCTGTGTGTGACCAGAAAACATTATTTTACTATTGCAATAATTAACAATGAAAATTAGTTTTATCAGTTACTTGGTTTATCTGTGTATAATACTATCATAGAGTTCGGGAGACATTTGTAAGCCACAAAGAAAAGATTGAGTGATTTGTATTTGCCTGTTGCTCACCTTGACAGAGGCAATTAAATTCAGTCCTTGTTGGCATGTACAAAGCTCCTCCTGGGGATTCAGAGGTGAAAGAGTATAGCAAGACAAAGTCAGGGTGTTCTGTTGTCCATTAATTCATCAGCAAGGTACAGTTTTCTACAGGTATGTGAAGAAGCCTCATATACGTTGACAAGAGATAACTGTAAGTGCTACTATTATGTTATAGCATAGGAGTCAAAATTAAAGATTAAAGCAAATTACTTTTTTTTCCATTGGTTAACATTAATCCTGATGAGTTCTAATGTGCCTTCACTTATAATGTCCAGTTTGATTTCACTTACATTAAAGCAGCAGCACTAGTTAGCCAGCAAAAAAATGTAATCTACCTTTTGTTAGCAGTAATGTAGTTATGATAATCTTAGATTCTTCGTTCAAGTATTTTAAATTCAATCAGCTATTTTTAAGATTGTGTTTAATTAACAGCTTTTGTCATTTGTGTGGATCTGCAGTAAAGATGGCAACCCCCAGCACACTTTCAGAAATTTTCTCCCCCCGGGATCACACACTAACTGCACACACTGGGCCCAGTTTTCTAAGAGTCCCTAGATCAGCACAAGTTACGCCAACCCCCCGCCTGCAGAAATCTCTGGGTGCACCAGGGACCCTGTGCTGGATTTTGGTACAGCAGGGGTCCTGGCATCAAAGTCCCTAGAGCTGCTGCAAGCTGAGTGGTGGGCCAAACAGGTGGCGCATGGGAGGGGTTTGACAGAGGGTGCTGTCATCCCCTTCTGCCCATCATAATGCTGGCCCCAGGAGATAAATTTTGGGGGGGTAAGACAGCCCACCTCATTACCCATGCTTGGCCACTGTTCCCTTTACTTCCCATAGTGGGCTGTGCTTGAAAAGTGTATCGGGTGCAAGGTCCTACAGTGCACCATGCATTGGTGCCCAGGACAGTCACAGACCCACAGAGCATGGCAGCCACAGTGTTCAGTTCACAAACCTGTACCGGATTACCTGCTGAGAACATACCTCACCAGCTTGCAGTGATCACCAAAAATCTTATACTGCCCCCGGCCACCCAGTATGCAATGCCATTGTGTTACAGGATGGGTACCCCGAGTCTGCCGCCTATAATGCAGTTACGTGCAACAAACATGCAGCTATAGTATAATAACTGAGGAACATTTTTTCCTATCAGGAAACCCGGTTATAATTCGCTGTTATAACATTTTTCCCTTCCTCTGCACCATTCCTTAGCACCAGAAACTTCACCGCCACTTGGACTCCACAATAAATTAATTTAAAAAAAATTAACTGGCCTCTTTCTGCTTTAACACTTAAGTTTTTATAAGAATGATGAGAAAAAGAGAAACATTTTGTTTTACCAGCTGGTTCTGACCGTGGAGCATGCTTGAAACCCGACCAGACCGCAGCTCCACAGGGATGTGGAGTCCGTTTTATTTATTTATTTATTTAGAGCCTAGGATTACAAGTACCTTTGAGCCAAGGCTCTTTTACAAAGGTTCCATGACAATTGAGGTACAATACAAACATTACATAGAGCTGAGTAACAATGCAGAAATGGTGCACAGACATTTTTAAGCAGCTGAAATACATTACATTGAGGGAAAGTGAGTACCAGGGGCAGGGATAGCCAGAGGTAACTGAGGCTTGGAATGGACATAAAAAGAGCGATGCAGCCATGGGCATTTGTCAGGTCTCAAAAAAGTGCTTGGGGGTAGGGGCCAAAAAACAGGAGGGAAGGGGAGGGTAGGCTGTAGGAAGTGGAAGAGAAGGGGTAGGAGTAGAAGTGCTAGGAGGAAGATTAGATTATGTGGGACTGTTGCAGGACCTAGAGGCAGTTCAGTGGTGATGGAGGTTGGCTTTGAATGGGACTAGCTTTTGCAGAGAGGAGATGTCTTTGTTGAGTCCATTAATCCAGCTAGGAGCTCGGTACGCAAAGGATCTTTGGCCCTGGGTGCTGTATGGAGAAGACATTGGACTGTAGAGGGGGGAGCAAGATGTAGCATAATTTTCTTAGCCATTAGACAAGTTTGGTACTTGATACGGTTTGATAACTGGAGCCACCCTGTTTGGGCATAGAGGTTACATGTATGGGTGAGTCGGTGGGATCCTATGATGAGTCGGCAGGCTTTGTTGAGGGATAAGCATCTGAGGGCTGTGTCAGTCGCAGAGCCATAAATAATCAGACCACAGTCGATTAGAGAGACCACCAAGCTCTGTACTGCTATCCTTAAGGCATCCGAGGTAAGGCATTGCCTGTGCCTGTAGAGGAGACCAATGCATGTGTTTGCAGCTTTGGCGATGCTATCTATGTGGATGCTGTAGGATAGGTTGCTGTCTATGGTGATCCCCAGATATTTAAAGGAGTGAATCTGTTTGAGGACAGCACCAAGGCAGTTTGTAATATTAAGGGGGTGAAGCCTATGTTTGTTGTGGAAGCCACAGAAAAGCATTGACTTGGTTTTCTTATAGTTGAGAACCAGCTTTTGACTACTAAACCATGTTTCAATGGAGGTGAAACCCTTCTGAAGCTTGTTTTGGAGTAGGTGGGGGTCCTACTGGGTGGTGTGAATGACAGCATCGTCAGCATAGAGTAGGATTTGTTCTGAACAGGATTGTGGAAGATTGTTCAAAAACAGGCTGAAGAGGAGTGGTCCAAGAATGGATCCCTAGGGGACTCCTGAGCGTACTGGTCTAGCATCTGAGAGGATATCAGCAATTTTCATTCTTTGGGAATGGTTTTCCAGGTAGCTCTTAAACCAAGTTGTAGACTCAGGGGAGGACCCAGCTTTTAGCAGTTCTGTGAGGAGTATTCGATGATGGATGGTGTCAAAAGCCTTGGTCAGGTCTATGAAGACTGGACCAGTGAGGTAATTATTGTCCAGGGAGTTGTGGATTGCTCCTGTGAATTCAAGGAGGCAGATGTGGTGCTGTGGCCTTTTCTAAAGCCGTGCCGTTGTTTACAAAGGATCGTGCCGTTGTTTACAAAGGATGTTGTACTTGTCCAGATATTCCATTAGCTGGTCAGATACCAGACGTTCAATGGCTTTGGGGGGGTGGGGTAGTATGGATATAGGCCTATAATTTCCATGAAGGGCCTTGTCCCCACTCTTGTGGACTGGTGTCACAGTGGCAGATTTCCATCTGTCGGGGAACTGGCCAAGGGTGAGGGACAGGTTGAAAATCCAGGTTAGAGGAGATAGTACTTCATCAAGAGAAAGGGACAACAGTTTGAGGTCGAGTGAGTCGCCACTTATTCTAGATCCAGCAATTGCTTTACAGACGTATCTTTGGACTTCATGTGTCCTGACTGCTCTGAAGTAAAAGGGGCAACTTGAAAAAAGGGGCGGGGAGGGTGCAGAGGAGGTCTTCATCAAAGAAGTCTGGAGGAAGAACACTACTGAGGTCAGTGAGCGTGTTATTGAGACGTGTTAGCTATAGTGGAAGGGTCAAGAGTTATAGCCCCATCCACATCCAACATTGAAGGTGATGTTTTGGGCAGTATTCCTGTAACTTCCTTGAGATTATTCTAGAAGGACTTCCCCTTTCCCCAGGTGTTTGTGAGGGCATCTTTGTAATAGTTACTTTTCTTCAGGCGTATTTCTTTGGTGCAGTCATTTCGGGCACGTTTGTAGTTTTGTATATCTACTTGCCTACCAGTGGCCCGGGCTTGAAACCAGAGGTGGTCCCTAGCTTTCAGCAATGTAAGGAGATCAGCAGTGAGCCATGGATTGCTAAGACCTTCTACTTTCCTCTTTTTGAAGGGGGCATAAACGTCACAGGCAGCATTGAAGGAGCTGATGAAGAAGTCAAGTGCAGAGTTGACATCTGATGCATGGAAGATAGGTGACCAGTCTTGTTGTCTAAGGAGTAATTTGAGGTGCTTCAATTGACCATGTGGAAGGATTCTGCTGTCTATTAGTTTGGGTGGTGGTGGGCTGAATTTCTTAGACCATTCACATGCGACTGGGGAGTGATCACTTAGCGTATCTGGGAGAACGGAGACTTTTGAGATGCGGGATGGGTGGCTGGTCAGTATCCAGTCTAGGAGGGTACTTGTCCCAGTCTTATAGTTGAGTCTAGTGGGGGAGATGACCAGCTGACTGAGGTTGGCAGCTGAGATGGCATCCTTGTAGCCACCTGTATCTGATCCAAACCAATTTATGTTAAAATCGCCCATTAGGATTATCTCGGTGCCTGGTGGTTGGGAACGGACAAGGTCAAGGACGGAGTTGAGACCTTTACCTCAATCCTTGGGAGGGATGTAGACAGCAGCAATAGTCAGTGCCTTGTTGTGAACTCTGAGTAGAATTCTGATGGGTAGTATCTGGGCGGTAGAGACTGAGGCGGGGGGGTGAACACGGTGCCCCAGAAGAGAGTCTTTGAGGTAAACAGCACATCCACCACCTTTATATAATTGCTGTGGTGAAAAAACACTCCCCAGCAATTATATGAAATAAAACATGGGCTGGTATGTTTAACTCGAGATTCTACACACACCCTCAGTGTTAGACGCCTAAATAAACCCCTTGAGCTTTGCTCTCAGGGTTTATGTAACATCCAACACCTCAAGTGTGTGTAAAATCTCGTTTTATACACCTCCCTATGTATTATTCTATATATAATTACCCTGTTGCATGAAGTTAATGATTACCTACCCCACAGTTACATTGAAACTGACGCTTAAAGTGTGGCCAGTCTGAAAAATGGAATGGCCAGCCCACCCATCATCATAGTGGTAGGGCAACCTCTTGCAATACCTGCAACCTGGATTTGGGAACAAATCTGGGTCCTTGAGGGCCAGCCAGGGAGAGAATGACAGAGCATCCCAGAGGACGCTCTCCATTTCTGGGGAGGGAGGGTTTCGCTTCTTCCTGCAACACTGCCATCTGGGGGACAGCAGCTGGCAGTGCAGCGGAGGCACCCTGTGAGAGGATGACAGTGATGGCTGTGCAAGCATTCTGTGTGCATACACATTGATCCTCCTCAAATGCCAGCGCCTTTCGAGGTGAATCCAGGCAAAAAATGGAAGCAGCCCTGGAATGGCCTCTTCCTCCTAGCCCACTCATGTTCGGGGTATACCCCCTCCACCCTGTACCCCACTGTGAGCAGGGTAAGCTATGGCAACTTGTTTTTTTTTCTCTTTTAGATATTTCCTGAAGAAGACCTAAGGTTGAAACTTAGATTTTTAACTGTATTTTCTGCGTGCATTTTATATAACCATTTTGTTTTGCTTTTAGACCACATGCTGATGCAGCGCCTTGTTTTTGTTTTTTACAACATGGAGGATAGAGGGTACATGTAGACAGTGGGCTGTGGGGAGGGCCAAATGGTTCCCAGGTGAACTGGCACTGGAGACAGAGTGGGCATTAAATGTAAATGCAAAAAAAAAAAAATGGAAGGGGCCCTGGATCAGGCTTGATGGAAGAGAAGTCACTTCGGCCAACATCAGATATTTGTCTAGTTAGGCGTTAACGATCCTCCTTGGTACAAGACAGTGAAGAATAATCCCCCATGTCACCTGACCAGCATTACTCCTCTCTCAGTAAAACAATTACAACTTGTTTTCCCAGCATTGCTCAGATGAGATGCCACAGGTCATTTCCAGGGTTCCTGCTTCTGTCCTTTTCCGTAGCTTTGTGGATTGGAGCACTGGGGGGTTAAGTGACTTGCCCAAGATCACACAGTGAATATGTAGCTGTAGTGGGGTTTGAACCTGTGATCTCCTGGTTCTCAATGCAGTGCTCTAACCACTAGATCACCCTGCCTCCAAAATAGGTACTGATGCCCAGTAACACAGAAACCTAGAAGTTGTTGGATGAAAAAGGTCCTGCCGCCCAACAGGTCTGCCCAGCTTCACCTACTGTATCTGTTATTGATTATAAGTCTAATTAAATATTCAAGAGCCTAGCAAGGCTCCTGATTGGCTACTGGATTGGTCACTAACATCTTGGAAATTACTAATCCAGCTGCCAACTTGTGCTGTGTGGCGCTCACGGCTCGAGCCACTCCACTCAAAATCTAAAGTAAGTAAAAAATAAATGGTAAAATCCAAAGGTGTTATTGTTTTCAACTAATAATTGTAATAACAGCCTCAAAGTTAGTCATTTCCTTCAATTAACAAATGGCCTGAGCGAGGTGATCCATTCCCCCAGCAGGCCGGTAATCCCTTGGAAATTACTGGTTCTTTGTTCTTATTGTATAATTATTATATATGTGTGTGTAGGTTACAGCTGAATGCATAGACAAAGTAAGGCAACTGTTCTTTGCATGATGCCCGTTTCATGGGGCTCAGAGTGCCTTACGAGGAGAGTAAGACTGTAAGATACTCAAAATAATAGACACTAACAGACGATAAATACAGAACAGTAGCCAAGCTGGAAATAATACATTTTCAGTGTTCCTTTAAAGGCATCTACCATGCGGGCTGACCGAACAATCAGTGGAAGGGATAATATCTGCTGTGTGCCTGCATACAGACACTGCATACCAGTACCTAACTCGTGGTGTTGTAAAGCAGTTTGAGGTAGCTTGGGGATGAAATGTGCTGTATCAATGTAAAATCTGCATTTTCTTCTCCTGTGAGGCTCCCAGCATAGATGCTAAGTAGTATCGCATTTCAGTGACTCCTCTGATGTGTCCTAGGGATTGACAACCTGTTCTGGTTCTAATTAGAACCCCCCCAAAAAAATTCTGAAAGGTTCTTGTTTTTGTTCGCTTTTCTGAAACTAATGATTTGTGAACATTTTCACGCAAAGTAGTTAGAGCTGTGTGGATTGTGGGATTCTGCTGGCAGGATTCAATCTCAGGTGCAAAACTCAATCTCCTATGCTGATACGAAGTTTTACAACAGGTTACCCCAAGACATTCAGGTCTGCAATTCTGTGAACTTCTTAAACTCCTCCCTCAAGGCCTACCTCTTCAATGCCTCCACCTGCAGCTGCTCCACCCATTCCCACAGTTGAACACAGCCAGGCACCTGCGTCCACTCAAGACTCCCAGATCACTACCCCCTCCAGTTGTCCTGCACTTTCCCCGCACTTTAGCACTTCTCTCACCATTTTGTCTTCTCCTACCTCCCTTAAAATTATTGTTGTTCGTTATTCTGTGTTTATCTAAACTATTTTGCCATTCTGCATTTTATTACATGAATACCCTTGTTCATTCATTAACCGTATCTCTGTTGTACTTCGTTTTTATGTTGCTTGCACGCATGCACAAGAAATATAGTGCCATCATCCGAGTTTTCGGAGGTGTGTCAGCCTGTCTTCCAATGCAGTCAGTGTGTTTGCAGGCGCGGCCCCAGTTCCCCAATCACTGCTGCAGCTGTCTATGACAAGCTGAAAATGCAGTGGCATACAGTTGAAAGGGCGAGCTCCGCTTGAGTGACCAGAGCTCCCCCACACACACACACACACAGCACGCCTGCGCACACACACTGCGTGCTCATGCGCCTCTCCCCTCACTGTACGGCGGCGAGGGGTGCCCAATCCCCGTCGGCTCCGCTCTCTCCCCAATGCTGTCACCGGCGGGTGCCCAATCCCCAGTCGGCTCACTGTCTCCCCAGTACAGGGTGCCAGCTGGAGCCCACCCCAGTGTGGCAACAGATGCCATGCGGCGGGGTGCCCAATCCCCGTTGGCTCCACGCCCACAGCCATCCTTCTGCCTCGCTGGGAGCCCACCCCAGCATGGCAAGCGTCCGCATTGTCATTTAAAAAAAAAAAAAACCTGTAAAGAAAAACTGTCCCATGCAGTCTCCCTGCCCCCCACAACCCGCACCCACCCACTGTGCAGCCCGCCTCCCACACCCCTCACCCCATACTTACCTCCGAGTCCGAGCGATCTTCAGTGGACCGGGAACACGTCTGCACTCTTCAAAGCCGACCTGAACTGAGGAAATGCCGGTAAGCTGTATAATGGGATAGATAGGGTTTTTCAACTTTGTTGCATATCTCAGGCATTTTTTGGAATTTTTGCACCAAATTTTCAACATGGGGTTTTTGGGACCCCTCCTCATGAATTCTTGCACTGTCATGGCGTTACTCGGGCCCGAAGGGTGATTTCGCAGCCACTGCGTGAAATCACCTTTCCAGAATGATTAATGAAATGACACTGCCAGTGTTCATAAGGTGGGCTCTCAAAAAGCCTATTTTGAAAATTTGGTGGAAAAATTCCTAAAAATGACTGTTTTGCGTGCGTGACAGTTCATATACTGCCTTCGTAAGTTCGCGAATTTTCAATATTTTCACTCCAGATTTTCAACATTACCATTTTACCACACCTTCTTATGAGCAGTATAGCTGTCATTTTCACATCTCACCCAAAATGTGTTTCCGCCCATATGGCGCACAATGGCACAGTCGGTGTCTTGAAATCAATATATGGGACACATTAAGAAAATCACAGTGACACTGTTCATGAGCAGAGGGTCTTAAAATGGCTATGTTGAAAATTTGATGAAATCTAAAAATGACTGTTTCTGAGCGTGCGTTATAAGTTCATGGCTCGTAAGTTTCATGAAATTTCAATATTTTCACTCCAGATTTTCAACATTTCCATTTACCATACCTCCTTATGAGCAGTACAGCTGTCATTTTCACATCTCACGAAAACGTGTTTCCATCCATGTAGTGCACAATGGCAGTCGGTTGTCTGAAATCAATGTATGGGACACATTAAGAAAATCACAGTGACACTGTTCTTGAGCAGAGGTCTTAAAATGGCTATGTTGAAAATTTGGTGAAAAAATTCTTAAAAATGACGGTTTTATGAGCGTGCATTGCACAGTTCCTACGCACGCTCGTAAGTTCGCGAATTTTCAATATTTGCACTCCAATGACTTCCAAATTCCTAAACAGCACATAGAAGCAAACAACATTCGGCATTGACAAATGCTTGTTTGTATTGTTGTATTCTACACTGGACGTTTGTGAAAACGAGCATTTTTGCTCACATACTTTCCAGTATACAAATAAAATGGATTGATTGATTCATTCATTCATTCAGAATGGCGATTCCGCTTGTGAAATGCTTTTTGGAATTTGTGTTTTATTTTTGTTATGAGTTCAGTAAGCAGTGGAATAATATTTCGTGGACTAATATTCTGCCGTTTGCAGAAAATAAATCCACAGTTTATGTAAACTGCTGAATGCTATTACGCAGTTTATGTAAACTGTGGATTACTAATCTGCAGTTTAACAAGAAACAGTTCACTTTAAGAATTTCCACTTTAGATGCAATTCCATGGATTTAGGTGGAATTTCTGAAAGTCTGTGGAATGTCCCAAACTCTGTGGAATTTTAAAATTCTGCAAAGCTCTACTAAGTATATGCTAATTACATGCTAATTAGTAGTAGTAGTCAGATTTATATCACACCCTTTCCCCGAGATTTGGAGGGCACCTTACATAAAAATTATATCACAACATTAGTATTATTAACAAGAGATTGGGCAAACAGGCCCACTCACTCATAAAGTATAATATTCTTTTGTATTTATAACATCCAGACAAATTAAATCCTACATTTCAGGTACACCCCTTCTTCAGGGAATCTGGTTAAATATTAAAAATAGTATTTTTTCTTTAACCTCATTCTTTAGTGGTAATTTCCAATATACATTTATCTTTGGACAAACTATCCTTTTTTCCTTCTAGAATCTTCTCTTCTTTGTATTTATCTAAAATCTTCCAGGAAGCTTCTGGTTCTTTTAATACATTCTTTTCCTTTAAACATGTGTAATCTCTGTTAGTGTAGTTCATCCTCTATGGTGCCTCGAAGGTGAATTCACCTTCGAGGCACCATGGAAGATGAACTACGCTAACAAAGATAAACGTATATATTGGAAATCTCCACTAAAGAATGAGATTAAAGAAAAATATTATTTTTAATATTTACCCAGATTCCCCGAAGAAGGGGTGTACCTGAAATGTAGGATTTAATTTGTCTGGATGTTATAAATACAAAAGTATATTATACTTTAAGGGTGCGTGTACCTGTTTGCCCAATCTCTTGTTAATAATTAGTCATGATTGGCTTTGGGCCTCTCCCTGGTGAAAAGCACTACTGTGTACCAATTTATTGAGGTTGGCTGAGCCAGGACTTGGCTTTCAACATAACATTAGTAAAAACAGGTAATGAGAACCATATGCAAATAAATACAACAGTATATAATACATTCATAAATTAAATAAAGATGTAAATTACAGTAATATAAAACAACAGCGCCAAACCATTTGAACAGAGTAGTGACGTGTGGAATTTTTACATTCTAGCAGAATGGAATATCATGGAATTTTTAAAATTCCACTGAATTTCATCAGAAGTGAAATGGCGGAATTCCACGGCAAAAAAATTGCAGAATGAGTTTTCCACTACATTTCTTTGGAATTCAATTTCTTGGATCTCAATATTTTCCATGGAAATGGTTGTGGAATGATTTTCCATGGAAAATGCTGTTTGATGGACTATAATTCCACGGATCACAGCAAGCAGAATTCCGTAGAAGGCTCAGCAAAATTCTGGTGGAAATTTTGCCAGCAGAATGGTCATTCCAAACTAATTCCACCAGCGCAATTCCACATTTCACACAGCAGTAACAGAGAACCCTTTATAGAAGGCCATATGCCTCTCAAAAAGATTGGTCTTAAGACCTGTCTTAAAGTCTTCCACCAAGGGATGGATAATTATTAATTTGCATGTCAAACCTCAAGACTGTTTCTACAGGGACGAGCTTGTTGGCTCAGGAGTTTCAAACCATCCAGGCTCATGGGGGTTCCTTTTCTTTCATGAATATATAGGCATGTCAGCCTTAAAGGTCTGCTGACGCCTCAAAGAAAACTTTGAAAAATATAATTATTAGGTACAGCTCAGCTTGCATTCTGTATCCTATAGATTTCGCCTCCCATTTATTTATTACTGAGGACATTTGCATGAATAAATGATCTTTATACCTTAAAGTTCATTGGATCCACCACCGGTCCGCGACAAAATTTTTGTCGAACAATTGTACAGTGAAAACGTCATGTCGACCGCATTTGCGGTCAACATAACGGTTTCTCACTGAAACATGTTTTTCTTCGGGGGCCTTGCCCCTGAACCCCTCACATGGGAGTCTGTGCCCCCCTGCACTCCCCCCCTCTAAATATAATCAACTCCGAGTCAGAGCTGATTAGAGGAGGGGGTGTAAGACCCGCAGAATACAGTGCCAGGGTCCAGTACCAACACTATAGCGACCTGGCACTGTAGTCACTGTAATGATGGTTGCTGTAGGCATGGTATACCGAGTTAATCTACCTGTTTAGCTTACTACCTACTTCAAGTCATAATCTTGTGTTGTGACACCACAGTCTGTTGCCATGGAAGTCTGTGATGTCACAAGGAGTGCATTAGGACCTCGGGTAGGGAAAAAGCAACAGGAATAGATGAACTCTTCAGGAGCAGCGATCCTGTTCTCATGCAGATTACATCAGTAATAAATAATGGGGAGGAGGAATACAGAACTAATGTGAAATACAAGCTGTACTGTGTCTAAATATTATGTTTTCTTTTTTTTAATTCTCCTGAAGGCGTCAGCTGCAGTTTAAGTTGGAGTCTGAGAACACCAAGGCCCACTTTACATAGGGCAACTTGGAATGATAACAGGTTTTGGCAAACTGCTGCCGTGCGCCAGAGCTTTGAACCAGCAGTGCAGAGATGGAAAGATTCATAGCCCACTGCTAATCTCCTGAGCTAGTCACACCTTACAGACCTAATCTAAGAACACTGCAGAGCAACTTTCTGCAGTAGTGACATGAAATAAATTACTGAGGTCGGCAACGCCTGAGGAGGCGTCCAGTTAATTACCATTGCCGGTCAACTAATGATTAGCTATGTAACCTTACAATACATGCAATTATGTTGTAGTCAAAAGAATTCTAATTGGCAGAGAACCATGGTTTTCAACTAAGTGCCTGGTAAGTACAGCATTAATGGTGCCTGGTGCCGCAGCAGACGCGTGCAAGTTGAAAAAATAATTGTCTCGAAATCAAATAAACTTGATTCATAGGAAGCAATCAAACTCTAGCAAGCTTACATCTTAGATCATTTCAAAAGCCTAACACTAAGCAGGTTAAAATGTTCTCTTCCAGTTTTACAAATTCATATCAAAGTTGATTTTTACAGTATTTGATTTAATTGTGTAACCCCTAGATGGCGCTATCCAAGGGGCTACTACCCCTGCCTGATTTGCCACTAACAGGTTGAGGGGCCTGGATCCAATGGCGGGTGCCTCCACCCAGAGGTCAGGGTTTGCAATAGTTAAACTAACTTGGTCACAGCCCTCTGGGACACTGCAACTCTCTTTCTTCCCACTAGTGGCCCACACAATATATCAGAATTACCTTCACAGTATACACTTACCCCAGGTCTGGTTCCGCACTGGGACCTCCTGTGAAATGAGATACAGTGCAACAATCACAGTACAGTACTTTAACATAGACAAATACCTCAGGCAGTATAACTTTGCTGAAACAAGCAGCTCTGATTTATTTAGGGGATATAACAAGGACGGGAAATCAGGTTAATTAGCTTATCACTCTAATAATCTACCTATGGCTCTGTGCACAGGCCTATCCCTATCAGTTACTGTCCCTGGGTACCCAAGCCCTAGTGGCTAGTCCAAACCGTGGCAGCTGGTAGGGGCCCTTTCACCAGAGAAAAGGAGAATTAAACAGTCAGCAGTACAGTAATTCCATTTGGATTTAATGTGGCAATTCAACAGGGGCGACCCTGAATTAGTACTCACGACCTCCAAATAAGATAGGGTCCTTCAATGTCAGCAGGGCTCACTGAGGTACACAAACCTCTTCACACATCCATATAAAAGAAAGCACTATACCAGGCAGGCTGCATCTGTATCCCGATCGCAATTACTGCACAATACCCAGGAGAACACACAGCAGATTCAGTTCCTGACAGACCGAGTGTAATTTTCAGCAATTCCTCCAGTCTTCTACAGGGTGAGCCTGGTTTCTACTCTTCAGAGATCCTTTGATTCTTTTCACAGGACGGATTCAGTCCTAACAAGCTGCAGACCGGAACTCTCTGGGCCTTACACACGTTTTTGACTAAAACTGCACACTGAAAAAGCACAGGGCTCCTTCCTTCTTCACTGCCAAAGCTCAACTGAACTCAACCGACAAAAACGGGCACTTCCTTTGAGTTCCTCCCAGTTCTTGACTGGATTGGCTGTCACTCACAATAGACTGCTGCTGTTGGTCCAAAGGCACTGAAGTCTAAACTACATCTCCCAGAGTCACTGCCCATACAATCCTCTTGTGGCTGGCTCAGATTATGAGTCAAGTTCTGATTCGTCCAAGGCACCATTTTAGAGCTAGCTTACCCCACACTGATTGGTCCAGTTCAGCAGTTCAAAACTAGAATGGGGAACTAGCAGACACAGTTCTGACTGCAAAGAAAGCAGGTTAGACAAACTGTAATTTCATTATTACTCTAAATAATTTCTGGTAAACAGTTACATCTTTCAGATAGGTTCCCTTTGCACTCCTAGTGACTGCAAAAATTAAGTGAATTGGCAGCAGCTCGAGTGGTACTCAGAGAAGCACACAGTCCCCCCATACAAACTAATTATGTCTGCAAGCAGACAGCTCTTAAAGAGACAGTACCAGAGGCTCTAAAAACACTCACTGATAAATGGCTTAAATGCCAAACACCATTCAGGCTTGGAGCATTCAAGCAAGCTCCTGGAAGTCTTTTGGGAACCCCCATTTGCAGGGGGGTTACAATTGGTTGAACGGAGTTAGTTAAATTACCCAAAATACAAATTGTAGGCACCAAAATGAAAGAAAGATTGACCCATATCCATGTGGATGCGTTGATGAGTTCCAAAATCCTTGAATGACATTAAAATGCCAAATAAAACAAGAACATTTTCTGCTCAGTAGTTATTCTGAGCTCTTATTTTATATTAATATTTTCTTTTTTAGGCCTAAAAGGAGGTTAAATAGATGTTTTTCCCCCCCTTAAACCTCGACATGCACTCAGGTGGGAGGCTAGTCGCTTCCATAGGATGTATTTTTGCAGTCCCCCCCAGGTTGCTCACATAGTAATCTCGACAGGAAGGGCTGATGGAATACAAATGACATCCGCTGTTCACGGGGCGAACCATATAAGGAGCATCACTAAGCTTGCAGGCCCATCAGGAAGTGCCAATCGAGCAGTGATGAGAGCCTAACACACGGCACTTTTGTTGAAGAGCACTTGGCATTTCTCCATCGATAACATTTAACTCAGTTTACTGTTTTTAATGGTCCCAAACATACGCCAAATACCGACCAAAAAAAAACCCACCAGTACACCGCCAAAGCAAAGGCAAATTATGAAGATAAATGCAACTTCTGATGAAAGGTGCCTTGTAATCTTTGGAGCCATCCACTTTAGAAGGGTGCTGCACTGTTCAGGGCCCGTCCTTCAGATAAGAGTTAAACCAAAGTCCCTTCTCCCCATCTTTGATGGCTGCCCAGGTGGAGGTTAAAATCCCATGGGACTTATTGTAAGACATGGAGATTTATCCCTGGTGTCCTGACCAAAATCCCCCGTCAATAAAACTGGTCCATGCAACCCACCTCCCAGGACATACCTGGAAATGAGCTGTCACAGCTCAATGTGCCTTTTCCATTTTTGTAATTTATTTTTATACCCCCCATCACTCTGTCCCAAACTCCTTCAGGTCCTGCAAGGCAAATCAGCTGTCCCCCTTACCTGAGGGTCCCGAGGTGCTGTTCTCCACGAAGCTGTGGCTTACCCCCTAGGCGGGGATGAGGAAGTGAGGGTCCTATCCCTCAAGCTTTCAGCTGTTGTTGGGAGACTGCCATCTTTGGGCGCAGGGCTATGCTGTTTCGCTGTTTCTCCCAACCCTTGAGGTGGCACATACAAGGGCTGCAAGTGCACACGTCCACAATACATGACGACACACACAGCCAGCATGGCTTCTCCCACTCTTGGTCATGCCAAGCCCTACTGTCTCCTCCATCCAGCGGACAGTGTAGCAGTGGTAGACAGGACCCTCCCACCCCAGGGAAGGGGAGTGGCCTCAGGGATGCTCAGTCCCCTCCCGGTCGTCCCCCCCCAGTGACTCGAGTCGACTTCCAAACACAGGTCATCAGCATCGACTCGCGAGTGGTAGCACTACCGCTGTACCAATGGGCTGGCTCAGTGTGTCTTTTCTGGTCAAAAAAATGACAATGAAATAAAAAACAATAATTATGTTTGGTCCCAAGTGTGAATATTCACTATGTTTTTGCCTGGAGGCACTTAGCTCTTCCCTTCACCAGCGGTGTTTATTTGTTGCCTGGCTGATTCTTTTTTGTTATCTTATATTTTATTGCGTTTTCAGACATATAGAACCCAAGTATTTCCATATAGGAACACACAGAGACAGTATCATTGTACAGTACATACAAGAAACAGCGTGCAAACACCATGCAAGTACTATTCTTTAGTCAAGGGTTTGATGCTGTGCTTGGATTTGTTACAACATTCTGAGGGTTCCCCAAGCTATGATACTTAATTACAGATCAGTAAAACAAGATAGCCATTACAGCCAAGAACAAGAATGTAACTAATTAAATTTATACTAAAGCTTCATCTCGCTAGTCCAATAGAGGTAGGCGTTTTTATCTCATCTCTAGTCAGGGTCTTGGTGATGCATTTTAACTAGTCATCTTCCCTACCCTACAGAGAAATGGCAGTCTAATGCAAGATCTAAAGTGATAATACATTCACGGGCGAAACAATAACTGTGCATGGGCAACATGCAGTTCAGAAATGATTAAAGGAAAAAACTGGGTCCACTTTTAAAGGCCCTTTCCTTCTCTCAGAGCATAGTTGGTGTCCAGCTCTTTCCCTGGTTTCTGCAGGGGTGGAGCATGTCCGAATGTTACCAAACAAGGATCGCTCTGTAGATAGCGCGAAACAGGACTGCCTGAATGAACATGAAGAAGAAACGCATGTGGGTGAAACAGGTGCTGATGGGGAGAACAGCACAAGGGTGGCCATTTTGCAGCTATCAACTCGTTTGCAGCAAGTATAGTGCTTAAGCACTGGAGGTACACAACATGTAATAACAGGTAACTTTAGTAGCAACTTAACATGTCTCCCAGTCTTTGCTTGAGTCTTTTGGCCTTACCCCCTGCCATACAGAAATGAGGACCGTTAAATGTTAGTTTTTCTTTACCCCCTCCAGCCTACCTCTGCTTCCCATCCAACTCGGAGTCCTCTCATCTGGCATTGAACTCCCTCCTGATGGCCTGAATCCACCTATCTGCCTCTTGTGGGTCTGTGAAGAGGTATGTCTGACTCCCGTAAACAATATTGAGCTGAGCCAGGAACTAAAAGTGCATGACGGATACCCAGACCCTGTAACTGATCCTGAACTCCAGTGAAGCTCTTCCACTTTGTGCAGGCAGCAAAGCTGAGGTCTGGGAACAGTCAGACTGTGTTCCTGAATTTCCAGCATCTCTGCTTGTCTTGCAGGTTGAAGGACTGCGTCTCTTTCAGAAGTGTCACCAAGCACCACCATTAGTGTCCATATCCCCGGTGTGGCTTTGAGTGATGGGGTAAGCCCTTTTAACTTGTACTGCATCTGGCTGAAAAATCTCTTCGAGTCATTGCTGTATAAGTTTTGGGCTCTTCCCCCTCTGTGCCCTCTGCCATTCTAAGTACTCAGATGTTACAGGATCTTGCTGTATTTTCTGAAATTTCCCATCTGAGCCTTAGCAAGCTGTTTTCTTTTGTTACTCCTGCAGCAGTCGTAAGAGCTCTTTGTGCTGAGTCTGTGTCCGCCTTCCTGTTTGTCTTGGAAACCATGCACTTTTGAGCTGAGCACTGTCACTTTTGCCGTGTAGTCTTCAGGTTTCTTATCAATGGACTGAATGGCCTTGAACAGTGCCAGATTGCTGGGTGGCGCTGCATCCAAGGGGCTTGTTGGAGATTGCCATTGCTTGTGCCTGATTTGCCAGCCCTTGCCTTGTCACTTCTCCTGCATTCTCTCCTCTTGTGTTTTGTCCCATCACAGTAAAAAAGGTATCCGTATGCGCAGCTCAGTATTAACTATCGAGTGCTGATATTTGCAGGATTATCAGTCAGCGTTAAATTATTCTAAAAGAATGTTTTCTTTTCCTGGTAGCAGAGTGTGACAACAATGTGCCTCTCTAGTTGGGCTGCCTGGCCACGACCCCTCACTTGGTTGAGTCTTGAACATGTAAATTGCAAGAAAAAGTGATTTGTGAATGCCTGTACAATGCTAAGAGGTGTCAGGAGACCCTGATTCCCTACTTCTCAAACCGTACCCTCCTATTCATATTGGAATGACTTGCAGACCTCCAGCACAGGGAGAGGAGTTAGATGAGGTACTGGTGGAAGCCATTGGCAAGATGGCAGAAAAAAAGGGAGAGGTGCTGCTGGTGGGAGACTTAAACCTGCTGAGTATTGATTGAAGCCTCTGAGCAGTGGCTTCAGCTAGAAGCAGGGGCATCCTGGACACTCTGTTAGGGGAGTTCCTCTGGCAACTAGTCAGAAAACCCATTTATGATGGGGCAACGCTGGATCTGGTACTTACTAACAGGGACAGTGTTGCGGATGTCAGAGTGGGAGGCCACCTAGGACCAGTGATCACCTTACAGTGTAGTTCAGTAGCTGCAGAATTGAGTCGCACAAGGGTGAAGGTTCTGGACCTCGGGAGGGCAGCTTTTATAAAGATGGGTAAATGCCTCAGAGGTGATCTTTGGGGGTTTTGGCCTGGGTGGGGTGGAGGAACAGTGGGTGTAACTAAAAGGGAGCATAGGAAAGGCAACAAACCTCTGTGTCGTCAAACAAGTGAGCACAGCAAGAGGAACAAGAGACCACTATGATTATCGAAAGAGGTGGCTGAAAGGGTAAAGGCTAAATGGGTAGCATTCAGACGGTATATGGAGTTGCGGGGGGGGGGGATAGAGAGGTGCATCATGGGAAGCAGGGAAAGCAGTAAAGAGTGCAAAGGCACAAACTGAAGAGAGAAAAGCCGAGGAGGTAACAAAAGGGGGCAAGACATTTTTTGGGTATACATACATAGATACATATACATAGAAATGTGACAGCAGAAAAGGACTGTCAGGCCCACCTAGTCTGCCCACTTGCCTAGTTATCTGCTAGGACCTGCCTTACCCCCGCCCCCACCTGCCCCCCTCACCAGCCCCTTGTGTCTGTCCCATGCTCTTTTGAACCCTTCCACTGTTGTTTCTTCAACCAACTCCTCAGGGAACCTATTCCAGTCATCCACCACCCTCTGTGTGAAATAGTACTTCCTAATGTTCCCCTTAAACTGTCCCCCCGTAATCTCCAACCCATGCCCCCTAATCCTTTGATTTACTTTCAGCTGGAAGATGCTTTCTACTGGCACTTGTATGTAAGTGAAAAGAGGAAGACATGGGGTGGGACTGTAAGATTGAAAAGGGAAGGGAGAGACTGTGCAGAGAGGGACCAGGAAAAGGCAAACATCCTGAACAAATACATTTTTTTCAGTGTTCACAGAAGAAGGAGAAAGGGAAGGGCCACAAAAAAGTAACAGAAGCTTTGGAGGGGGAAGGCAGACACTAGCCCTTTTTCTGAGGAGAGTGTCCCGAAAGGACTCTGTAATCTGAAGATGGACAAAGCAATGGGGCCAGATGGAGTGTACCCAAGGGTATTGAGGGAGCTCAGGGAAGTACTTGCTGCACCTCTGCTCTGCCAGTCCTGTTTAACATCTTACTGGAAACAGGAGTGGTTCCAAAGTACTGGATAAGGGCAGATGTTGTACCACTTCACAGAAGTGGTAGCAAGGAGAAGGCTGGCAATTTAGGCAATTATAGGCCAATCAGCCTGACATCAGTGGTGGGAAGGCTAACGGAATCACTGCTGAAGGAAACAATGCTGGAATATATAGAATCCACTGGGTTACCTACGTGAGGCAGCATGGGTGCATGGGAGGATCATGTCAAAGGAATCTGATAGATTTCTTTGACTGGGTGGCAAAAGGAATGAGATCAGGGTGGAGCTGTGGATGTGGCCTATCTAAATTTCAGTAATGCTTTTGACACTATTCTACGTAGGAGACTAGTAGGAAAACTGGGTAGCTTAGGAGTGGGTCCAAATGTGGTAAACAGGATGAGAAGTTGGTTAGGCAACAGAGGGTTATAGTAAATGGAGTTCACTCCAAGGAAGGGAGGGTGACCAGCAGGGTTCCTCAGGGATCAGTGCTGGGACCACTCCTCTTTAATGTGTTTATAAGTGACATCGCAGAGGAGCTGGAAGGGAAGGTCTGCCTCTTTGTGGATGACACCAAAATCTGCAATAGGGTGGGCACTCCTGGGGTGGGGGGACTGGGGGTGGAAAGGATGAGTAGAGACATGAGAAAACTAGAGGAGTGATCAAGGGTATGGCAGTTGGATTTCAATCTAAAAAAGTGCAAAATAATGAACTTATACCCAGGGGCAGAGTACAGAATGGGTGGAGTGGTACTGACAACTACAAAACAGGAAAGAAACCTGGGGGTAATCATATCTGATAACCTAAAGGTGGACAGGCAGTGCGACAAGGCAGTCGGGAGAGCCAGTGGGATGCTGGGGTGCATAGGGAGGGGTATCACCAGCAGAAAAAAGGGAGGTGATGTTGCCTCTGTATAGGTCGCTGATAAGACCCCACCAAGAGTACTGTGTCTAGTTCTGGAGACCAAATCTCTGAAAGGACATAGAGTGGAGGTGGTCCTATGGAAGGCAACTAAACTGATGCAGGGTCTGCACCAAAAACCCTGTGGGGAGAGACTAAAGGTCCTTAATATGTACACATAGGAAGAGAGGAGGGAGAGGGGGGATATGATAGAGACATTTAAATACCTCACGGAGTAAATAAGGTACAGAAGGGAAGTATTTTTCAGAAAAAATGGTACTCCAGAACAAGGGGATATTGCTATGAAGCTGGAGGGGGTAGATTCAGGAGAGATGTGAAGAAGTATTTTTTCACAGAAAGAGTGGTGGATTCCTGGAAAAGCCTTCCAGTGGAGGCGGTGGGGATGAAAACAGTGGTTGGGTTCAAGAATGCATGGGACAGGCACCAGGGAGTCACAGTGGAAAGTAAATGGGGGAGAGAGCTACAGATCAAGTAAGATCTGCAGTGATAACGTAGGTAGGGAAAATTGGGCAGAGCGGGTGGGCCAGGCAGGCCTTATCTGTAGCCGCATTTCTATGTTTCTCAGGGAGCCCAGCAACATGTACCTTTTCTGATTTATTGAGACGTTCACTTTTACAGCAGTCTCCATATGCATGCGAGGACCTGCAGTGTCAGCCCACAGCACCTTTGAGAATGCTGCCTGAGAGCTGAGCTGAAAGTGTCAATCAGTGAACGTGTGCCGGGTCACTTGTAAACAGCAACCCCGGAAAAAAACAAGAGACAGAGCTTGACAACTTCATTAACCGAGTACCTTGACGGATCCCCTTGTTTTTGAACCTCATTTTGTTGCACACCTGTGGGAACTGCAGCAAATCTGCCTGCTGCCTGCATATTACTTTGTAGCCACTCGAGGCCTGATTGTAATCTGCAGATGTTATCAGTGCGGCTGTTCATAGTTTGATCGAATGTCCTATAATTATACCAAGCTGATTGTTTAGCGCTGAGCTGTAGGTAGGTGTTGATTACGACTGTGGGTTCCTCTGTGCTGTATGAAAGGACGTGTATACTTTTATTCATAGCTCCTAATTAAAACTGAGTAAGGACGTTGAAGACCCCAGTTTTGGGGATGCAAACTGGGTGGAGGTGGTTGTTCAGATGAAGACCTACAAAAATTAATTAGACAGTAATTTAGTTCTTCCACAAAACAGCTTTTCTGCATGGTGCAATACTTTCACTGTTATGGGGAATTTTTTGTTCTGTTCCCCACGTGTTAATAATATGCACATTTCATGCTAATTGCTGATTTGTGTTGCAAGCCAGATGAGTACAATCAGAAGTGGAGTGGAATACACTCAAACCGAGGGAGAGTGGGATAAGGGGATGCATCAGGTGCAGTAATACTTTACACAGAGAGTGCTTGTCATTTGGGATAGTGTACTTAGTGAAGTAGTGGAGGCTATCACTATTTCATCTTTCATAGCAGGACTAGACAGATATCTGAGGGAGAACAGAACTGAGGGCTATACAAAGTCTGCCCTGTAGTGATACAAAATTGCCACCGTTTTTAGAAGCTTGTGATGTCATATATATTAAAGCTGCCCATAACTGTGAGTGAGGAAGTGAGGTTGTGAGGAAGTTCTTCACAGAGAGGGTGGTTGATGCATGGAATGGTCTGCCTCAGGAAGTGGTGGGAGCGAGCACAGTGGATGGATTCAAGCATGCTTAGGATAGGCATAGGGGAACCATAGAGGTACAGCAGTGGGTGGGTCAGAAGCAGTAATCCAGTATGAGGGCTTATAGGCAGACAAGATGGTCCAGGCAGTCCTTATCTGGCAACAATGTTTGTGTTTCTATGTAAGTAGAATTATATGTGGTGCGGGTGCCCCTTCGCTGTTCCTGCCCCCTCTCTACTCCCTTTTGCCTCAACCCACATCAAAAAAGCAAAACAAATTCTACAAATATCTGATGACAACAATTTTGTTTACTTTCATATTGACATTTTTTGCATTTCAAGCTGATCTTTGCTTGTATTTTTTTACCTTATTGCACCCCTTATGTGCTGGCACCAGAGCTGACCCTTGGTTCCTTTGTGCCTAATTGTGTTTTTGGGTGGAGATGGACCTGAATCTGCCCCTGAGTTCAAGACAGGGAATGTAGCTCTGGGAAGGGGTTCAAAGCTAATAGAAAACAACTTAGACATGATGAATATCTTGAAGAAAAAGTGGCGGCTTGCTGTTTCTGTTGAGCTGGCAGGGGAAGAATATGATGGACTGATGTTCTTTTTTTCCCCCCAATATGTATGTAGGTGTAGGTGAAATTCTAACAAATGTTTTGAATTCAACACAAAGTGTGGAAATTAGCATCATAATATGTTTTGCAAATTCTGCACTTCGTGGATCTCCGCATCATGAAATTCATACGTCACGTAGTGAAATACTACGTGAATTGTGGAAATGAGCCAATTTGTGGCAGTATTTTACTGTGGGGAATTTGTGAATAAAAAATTCATAGAGTGAAAGCATTGCATGGAGTGGCCATTTCACAGATACTACATGAAGCCCATAGTGGGCCACTTCACGCTGACTTCGCCGGTGAAGTTTAAACTTTACACAGCACTGCTCATATGCTCATGTGTTCTGTTTCATTGAAATATATTAATATGTGAGCATAGGTGTAGAGTTTGGGGGTGCTTCCAGGCTCGATTCCCCCTCCCCCTCGGATAGGGTAGTCTAAAAATAGGTTCACTGTTTAGGCCAATAGTTTTGTGCCTGAGAACCCCCCCCCCCCAAAGACAACCTAAAGTCTACACCCATGTATGTGAGTTATCCATTAGGGAAGGGTCATGTTAACCACAAGATATTCAGTGACACTGGATCCCTCACTGGCGCTTGTCACCCAGAGTCATGTAGGCAGCAGTTCCCAAGGGATCAGGAATATAGTTTGATGTAAAAGGGAAGGGGGCTCCATAAGGAGCTGCCATATCTGGAAGTCACGGGCTGAGTAGTAGTATGTACAGTGGTGTTTCCAATCTAAGATTACTCCCTTACAGCACATTAACTGATTAACGAGGGATTTCAAAGCACATGTTCGTTGCCAGCTCTTTTTTTTTTCTCACCATTAGCACATCTTTAGTAGATATTACCACTTATTAGGCTGAATGAAATCTGGCACTGCTGACTGTCTATCACTTTTCCATGTTAAATATCTCATTGCAGTGATTACTGGCATCTAAACAGAAGTAAACACCAGCTGGGGAAGGAGCTGGGCACCTGTTCAGGCATAGAACAAATTTCTTAGAAAAATGGACTTCACGTGGAGCGTTTTTGTCAATAAATTGATTGTTTGATGATTTTATGCATAACATCAATGCTCTACAGGGGTGTACCGTGACTTACATTTCTCCTGAGCTGGGATCCAGTGGGTGGTCAGCTAGAAAAGCAGTGATGCACAGGGGCATGGTGGGTGCTCTGTGAGATGTGGTGGTGACAACTGATTTGGGATTTCCACCGCAACTGCAGTGCCTACACAATGCCTGCTCCATGGGGGAACGCAGACTGCTAAATTTCAGTTTTATTCTATCCCCTTCACACCTCCCCCCGTCATTCCCCCTGTCTCCCACCACAGCGATTGGGGTTGCCAAGACAGTGTCCTTCCCCCTGGCTGATACACTAGATAAGTACCTGCTATTACAGCCAATGACAAAGTTGCTTCTTGGTTTGCCAGTGTAGTATTCGGGAATGCTGAAGGGGGAGCAACAGGCTACCTCCCTGAGAGCTGAGGGTCCCACCTCTGTGATGCATGGGCCTCTTCACCTCAGTACGGGATTCCATGGCTCACAGACAAACCTCAGTCTCCCACATGCCACTGGGTCAACCCCATGCCACTGGGTCAACCCATATAAACTCTCAGTGACAACTTAAAGCAGAAGTGCAAGGCCCAGCCCAGAGTGCTGAGGCACTGGACACCTTATCTCCTGCCCTGTCAGTGACCCAGATTTGGAAAGAGACCATGGTTGCTTGGGGGCCAGCTGAGTGAGGAAGGATTGAGCGTTCCCCAGGATGTCTTTTTGCCCCTCAGGGGGTTCCTGAGTCCCACCATTTGCCTGCCACCTGGTGGAATCCAGGAGGCTGCATGGCGGCACCAGCGGGTGTGGAGGGGAGTCTGCTGATGCAGCGTGAAAGTGAATCAACACCCACATGTGCGCTTGCATCATACAGACATCGGGGGGGGCTGAAACAGAGGACAAAGCCTTCGCTTGTTCAGCATCCCTGCAGGCACTGCACGGTCCTCCTATGTGGCAGGCTACCTGCCAACATGGTGCTGTGTAAGGCAAGGCACATTTATTTATATGGCGCCCAATCCCGGATGCTCTGGGTGCCTTAAATAAAAACAGGTAGGGTAATACAAAATAAAATAAATTACCAACAAATACATAAAATACAAACATACAACACATAATGCAGGTTTAAAATCAATAAATATAGTCCTAAAATATAACAGCTTTGGACCAGTCCAGGAAGGCCAACTTAAAAAGATAAGTTTTTAGACCCCTTTAAAAAACCTCCACCATCGTGTCCTCCCTGACGGAGATGGGAACCGAGTTCCAGGGGCCAGACCGGCAACCTCAAAAGCTCGGTCACCTGAAGTGTTTAACCTGGCCCTCGGAACTACAAGGAGGCCCCTGGTGGAGGAACAGAAGGAGTGGACTGAGGTGGCAGGTGTTAGGAGATCACCCAGGTGGCCAGGGCACAGTCCCTATAGGGCCTTATTGGTGAGCAAGCCCACACTGAGGATGAGCCTCAACTTAACAGGCAGCCAGTGCAGAGCTCGCAGGACCGGGTCACACGACTAGACCTAGACAGTCCCATCAGTAACCTGGCCGCTGTGTTCTGCACCAGCTGCAGCCGGTAGAAGGTCCCTCAAACGGAGCCCAAAGTACAGAGCGTTACAGTAATCAAGCCTGGATGTAACAAAGGCATGTACCATTGATGGCAGGTCCTCAGACAGAACTAAGGGTTTAATCCTGGCAACATTCCTTAAGTGGTAAAAACCACTTTGGACCACAGATGACACCTGCGAATCAAGTGTCATTCGGTCATCCAGAACTGTGCCAAGATTTCTCACCCTAGGGGAAGCTATAAATGGAGTGGTTCCCAAGACCAATCATGTCACCACTCTGGAAGCATTCCCATGAGACCTGCAACCCGGCTCAATCACTAGGACCTGTGTCTTGTTGGGATTCAGTTGCAACCAGTTGGAGGACATCCAATTATTGATCTCAGCCAGGTGGTTGTTTAGCATTTCCACGGCGTTGTGTGTTTCAGGGCCAAATGACATAAACAGTTGGGTATTGTCTGCATAGTAGTGAAAACCCAAACTGTAATGCCTAATGATCTCACCCAGGGGTAGCATGTATACCGTGAATAACACTGGTGACAAGATCAACCCTTGAAGAACTCCACAAGGCGGAAGGTTCGGGGAGGAGAAGAAACTCCCCATCACCACCCGTTGCTTCCTGCCCGAGAGATAGGACTCAAACCAGTTGATGACAGTACCAGTGAGTCCACAGTACTCTCTAAGTTTTGTCAATGGTGGTTAACCTGTAAGTCCACAACATGGGTCAGTGTCGGTGATTGGGGGATGCCACCAGGTACAGGGACCATAGGAAGAAAACAAACTATAAAAAAAAATGCAGACGTGCATGTTATAATGAAAATTTTGCCTGTACTTTTTTAAAGGAGGTCGTGAGGCCGTCGGTGTCCTGCCCTCCCCAAGCCACCGGATTCCCCACCAAACCGCAACACAGAGCCAAAGGAGGTCATGAAGGCGTCGGTGTCCTGCCCTCTCCAAGCCGCCGGATTCCCCACCAAACCGTAACACAGAGCCAAAGGAGGTCATGAGGGCATTGGTGTCCTGCCCTCCCCGAGCCACCAGATTCCCCACCAAACCGCAGCACAGAGCCAAAGGAGGTTGTGAGGGCATCGGTGTCCTGATCTCCCCAATCCGCCAGACTCCCCACCAAACCGCAACACAGGTACGACGGCCACGCCACGGTGCTGCAGGAAACAGGACGATATTTTAGTCAGCAGAGCTATGCTGATAGTTTTTGGCTCCTCAAATTATTGTAATTCATAGGGTGCTGCACCATTAGTTGGGAACTTTAATCTGATTAGTGCCTGAGTTCACGTATTGTGCAAGGTGCTTTAAGGGACCGAAATTCAGTGTGTAGTGCTAAAAGTGCTGTTTAAATTATTTATGTAACGCCAGGCTTGTTTAGATCAGCAGTGCTGCACCATTTAATTAGGAACTTTAACCTGATTAGTGCCTGAGTTCACGACAGTAAGGTGCTTAAGGAATCAAATTCAGTGTGTAGTGCTAAAAGTGCTGTTTAAATTATTTATGTAATGCCAGGCTGTTTCAGATCATGAAACTGCAGCATTTAAATAGGAACTTTAACCTGATTAGTGCCTGAGTTCACGTATTGTGCAAGGTGCTTTAAGGGACCGAAATTCAGTGTGTAGTGCTAAAAGTGCTGTTTATGTTATTTAAGTAATGCCAGGTTGTTTCAGACTGCAGTGCTGCACCATTTAAATAGGAACTTTAACCTGATTAGTGCCTGAGTTCACGTATTGTGCAAGGTGCTTTAAGGGACTGAAATACAGTGTGTAGTGCTAAAAGTGCTGTTTAAGTTATTTAAGTAACGCAAGGCATAATCCGAATTGCATGGTTGGTCCTGAATCTGCTGGCCCCTGAAACTGTTGCTGTAAGCTCCTCCTCCTGTTGGCTTACCCGTTAATAAATTGTTCTCCTCTTCTTTCCCCAGAGCCAAAGGAGGTCATGAGGGCGTCTGTGTCCTGCCCTCCCCAAGCCGCCGGATTCCCCACCAAACCACAACACAGGTACGACGGCCACGCCCACGTAACTGCAGGCTTCGAATGGTGTATTGTGTCCCCGCCGCACCGCGCGTGACTGCTCCCCACCGCCTCACTCACCACCACTACCCTTGGTGGACATTGTCTTATATAGCTCTGTGACATCACGCTGTGTGTTCATGATAATTTCTATCAGCCTATTTTCCCATTAGCAGATTATCTGCTAGCACCACTAGTGGCTGCCCTAATTAAGCAACCTGCCTCTTCTTTTATCACCACTAGATGCCGCCCTCTATACATGCAATCTGCACCATATTGCCACTATACAGCATTGTGCTGTGCATATTCCCACCCCTTACATCCCTTCCGCCTGCCTCCTTTCCAGTCACACAGCCATATACCAATTTAATAGATAACTGGTCTGCTCCCCCACCTTTCCACACCACTGCTTCCACTGACCCCCTGCCCCAACAGCTCTCGTTTAACTGGCTACCCGGCCCCTCCATCCTGCTGCCCTCTTTCCAAGCTGGGCTCACTGGATCAAGATTTTCTCACACAACTGGAACTACTAAACCTGTCCAGCGACTCTGTGCACTAAGTGTGCCGCCAGGATGGATGCCTGAAATTAAACAGCTGCTCACCCTGTTGCTTCTTATGGCAGGTGATATACAGCCTAACCCTGGCCCAACACCCCATACCACGTCCACCCCTATAAAACTCCCACGGGGTTTTAAAATAATTCACCTAAACTTATGTAGCATCCTGAACAAACTCACCATCCTTCAACTATATGTCCTTATACTGCGTCCTGACATTCTAATCTTAACAGAAACTTGGCTGAAGCCCCGCAATATGGATGCTGAATTTCCACTCCCTGGCTACTCCCTCATCCGGCACGACCGGCACGGTAACAAAAGAGGTGGAGGTGTTGCCATGTTCATCGCTGCTCACCTCCACTACACCCCAATCCAGCTCACCTCGCCCACCCTGTCCATTAACTCCTTGCTAATAAAGCGCTCATTGCCCCACTCAGTGCCTTTATACATAGTTGGGTCCTACTGTGCCCCCAACACCACCATGCCACTCATAATGGACCACCTGAGCACACTTAAGCTACTTGACTCAGCGGGAGAGCTAATTATCCTTGGTGACCTCAACTCTTACTGGCTCTCCAGTACCACCTTTAAGCTACGGAACCATGCATCATCTTTAAATCTCTCCCAACAAATTACCGAACCCACACGCTTAAATCACAAGTCTAAAAATGACTCCCTTCTAGACTGGGCCCTTACCTCGCACCCTCACCATATACTTGAATCTGGTCTCCTTCCGGACTCACTAAGTGACCATCACCTAATCTACGTGGTCAGAAAAATCTTCAGAACTAAAGCTCCCCCCCCCCACGGATACTGTTCACCAGGTCATACAAATCCCTCGATCTCTCAGCGCTCCTCTATGACCTGTCCACCTTGGACTGGTCTTTCATCCCCCAGGCACCCTCCATGGACTCTGCCCTGGATCTCTTCAAACACAAATTCCTCACCTTGTGGAACCTCCATGCACCACTAAAAAGGGCCCGGGTAAGAGGTGACCACCTGCCCTGGGTCTCCGCCAACATTATCAATCAACTCAATGCCAGGGACCAAGCTTGGAAATCATATAAGTTAACCAGTTCCCTGGAGGCACTCCAACACTACCACACACTTCAAAAATCCTGCACCAGGCTTTTACGTCAGGCCAAGGCCAACTACTTCAAGTCCTCACTCCACTCTAACCTAAATCACCCAGAAAAATTCTGGAAAACATTAAAATCGCTACTCACCCCCCCGCTCAGCCCCCCTCCCAATCCTTAAATGTGGATGGCTCAACCATCAATGAGTCAGGTGCAGTGGCCTCAGCTTTTAATGACTTTTTCGCAAGTTGTGTAGCCTCTCTCCTCTCCTCACTCCCCCAATTACACCCTCACCCACCCATGTCTAAACCACCCTCCTCCATATCCTTCACCTTTCTTCTAGTCACCCCGACTGAAGTACTAACACTGCTGCAGGCCCTAAACCCCTCTAAAGGAAAATGTCCCTCAAGGCTGGACTCCAAAATGCTCTGCCTGTCTGCTCCAGCCATCACCAGCCCTCTGGCCACACTATACAATCTCTCGTTCTCACTTGCCTCTGTCCCAGCCAATTGGTAGTGAGCCACAGTCATTCCTCTCCCGAAAGGGGGTGATCTCTCTTCTCCAGGTAACTACTGCCCTATCTCATTACTCCCCATCCTAGCCAAAATCTAGGAATGCCTCATACTAGCCCAACTCTCCCATGTTCTCGACTCCTCCTCCTCCTACTTCACACCTTACCAAGCTGGATTTAGGAATTCACACTCCACCATCACCTCCCTCCTATGGCTCACCAACACTGTACTCACGGGTATGAATCATGGGCACATCACCTCAGCAATCTTTATCGACCTTGCCAAGGTGTTCGACATGGTCTCCCACACCCTTCTGCTATCCAAACTCACGCAGGCAGGTCTATCTGTAACCAGCTCCAGTTGGTTCCAGTCCTACCTAGCTGGAAGGTCTCAAGCTGTAAAAGTTGGTCAACATACCTCTGCCCCCCTCCCAGTTAATATGGGAGTCCCCCAAGGCTCTGTCCTTGGCCCCGTCCTGTTCTCCATATTCCTAAATGACCTGCCCTTGGTATGTAAACATGCATCCTTACATATGTATGCAGTCAACACAACTCTGTATGTGTGTCAGGTCTCTCCCACCCTGAGGTGGCCTCCAGACTCCAGGAAGATTTCACTGCTGTCCAGAATTGGCTTCGCTCAAATCAGCTCTTCCTAAACCCCCCCAAAAAAACATCTCCATTACCTTCGGTACCAGGCAGAGACTCGATCGTCTCCCCACCTTCCCCTCTTTCCACACCTTAGATGGTACACCATTGGAGGCCCTCACCTCCTTCCGGTACCTTGGGGTCTGGCTCGACCAACACCTTGACTTCTTGGGGCACATTGACTCAATCCACAAGAAACTGTACCCCAAGCTTGGTGCCTTATATCGTAACAGGGACTGTATCCCTCTGGAAACCCGCAAAGCTATTCTAGAATGATCCTCCCGATACTGGACTACAGTGACGTAGTTTACACCACCATCCCAAATTCCACCCTAGCCAAACTTGACCCCCTGTTCCACTCCTTTTGCAGATTCGCCCTAGACTGCCCCCCCTCTACACACCACTACGAACTCTACAAGTCCCTTGACCTTCCACCACTACAGGATCAGAGACAGCTCCACGGTGCAAGAATAACTGCTAAATTCTGGTCCCAGACCCTCCCCCCTACCTTGGGTCCACACTCCAAGCTCAACCACCCACTGTGTACTCCCTCAGGAACACTGACTCCCGGCTCCTTTATGTCCCACATATGTCTACTGCCAAAGGGCAGGCTGCCTTCAAGTATTGCATGCCTAAACTCTGGAACTCCTTACCAGTGGCCTTCAGGCACACAGACAACTCACAGCAGTGCAACCTGTTACTCAAAGTGTATTTCCCACTCGCCTGCTCCTGCTGAAGTCCCCGTGACTCCTAATGCTCCACTCTCCGCCTCCTGTCCCCAACTGTTCTCCCAGGCCTCAGTGCACCCATTATTCACGAGGACTACCTCACCGACAACAGAATTCCTCTTGTAGTCAAAGGAAGAGCCAATATATGTCTATTTAGGCTTTCTTATGGCACAGCTGTGTTGCTGAGTTGTAGTAGGTAGACCTGCTGTTAGCTAGCCTCCCTTCGTATTCTATTGTATTAATTTCTTTCCTCAAACATGTTATCACTGCTCAAGATGTAACTTATTTGTTATGCATCATTGGCGCTGTGTGCTATCTGTTTTTGTATGTGTTCATCCTCTCCCCCCTCCCCCCAGGACGCATCTGGAATCGAGCAGTACTCTGCTCAGTATGCCTTCCTGGTGAAACTCTTAAACAAATAAATAAAATAAAAATTCTATTTTAGATTGCCCCCTATATCCTCTCTTGTATAATACTCTTCTTTTTCCATTTTGAGTCTGCTTAAGCACTCTTTATACATTTGAAATATTAAAAAAACACTCCTTTTAGTAATAGCTTGGACCAGGTTTTTATCCGTATTCGCAGCTGTTTTTGTATAATGTTGTCCCATAAGGTCAGAGAGCAGTGTTCGCTGCATGCTAGGCCATTGTAGCCACAAGAAAAGGTATGTGACCACCTTTCTTGCTCTTTCACTAATTGACCCCCATGAAACACAGGCAGACCCTCACTTGTCCTGAAGTTAAATGCCACATTAACTTGAATTTTTTGTTGCCTGTAGTTGATGAGGGAAGGGATCATGTTTTGGCTCTTCGGAGCTGAGATCCCAATCCCTTCCACTTCGCGCTCTCACGTTTTGTGGAGTAAGAGTATGGAGAGTTTGGAGGCGTCAGATGCTGTGGTGGGATCTGAACCTGTGAACTCCTGCTTCACAGATCAGTGGCCTAACCACTACACAGCACTGCCTTCCAATTATTGTGCCATGGTGGATCATTAAATGACATTAGTACTTTAACTAATTATTGCGCATCATGGCGGTGGGTACCATCTCCTCACCACTCTCTTAATTTTCTGCGCTTGTCCTGTCGGAGTTCTCTTGCAAAAAAGAAAACCGAGGCATTTGCAGCTTGTTTTAGAGCCAAAAGTTCTTTCTTTTCACCATCTTTTTATTTCCATTTTTTGTAAGCTTGCATGCGTCATTCATACAACTTAAAGCTGTGACCTTTAAGTCACGTGTACCTGGCTTTGCCTTTGATGCCTCCCCCTTCAGGAATGTAGCATATAGCTTTTTGTATGAGTCCCAATTTACTTACCCAGGATTGCCCGGGGGGATACAGCCCTTATATTTCTTAATCAAGGATAATGCAGAAATTCTTCAGAGATGGGGGGAGGGGGAGAACTTATTCATGAAGCGTATTGATCTCTGATTGAAAAACCCTATGTTTAAAAACCAAGGTCTTTTTATGTTTAGGTTTATTTTTCATTATTTTTATGTAGCAGCTTCTTTGAGCAGATGGCAATTCTTCCATCATCAACAAATATTATTTTTTAAAGAATTAGACTCAGTTGACTGTTTTCTCATAATACCAGATTTTATTTTTTTATTCATTTATTGACATCTTGGAGAGAAAATACCTTCGAGCTAAAGCTCATTTACAAAGGTTCCGCGTCAGTATTTAGACAATACATACATAGCATAAACATATGGTGGAACATAGAGCAGTCACAGTGTACAGTACAACAACAATAGGTAACAGGGAGTACAAAGCTGGTGGGTAAACTGGCTAATACAAAATGAGGACTGCAGTGATTAAGGCTTCATACAGCCAGAAGACAGGGGAGGTAGGTGTGGACCGGTGGGGTAGGGGAGCAGATTAGCAGCAGATTAAGGTAGGGACCCAAGGAGGGTGTCAAGGCAGGAAAGAAGCTGATACAGAGGAGGAGGAAGGAAAGGGGGGTACCGAGGAGCAGCTCAGGCAAGCCTTGTCATAGAGGCAGGAAAGAGTTAAGTGAGGGACAGGGGGAGGGTAAGGGTAGTTACGCAGAGGGCAGGCAGTGAGAAAGAGGAGTAAACTATGTGAGGGGAGAACCTCTCTGGGGAATGAGAGGGGACAAGCACTAGGAGTCATAAGTAAGTGCTGGGAAGAGTACCAGGGTCAGTAAAGTGGGCAGAGTAGAGAATTAGGGACTGCAATTGCACTTATTGTCATAGGTCTTCAGGTGGGCCCTTAGGTTAGCCTTAAATTGGCCAAGCTTAGTGCAGAACTGTAGGTCAAAGTTTAGGGAGTTCAGCCATTTGGAGGCTCTGTATCCAAAGGATTGCTGGCCTTGTGAGGTCCATCAGAAGGGCACTTTTAGAGACAGATTACTGGCTCTTCTGGTGTTCCTGATATTGTTAGAGTGGAGGAGATTGAGTATCCCTGGGGTAGTGATTCCCAGGGTTGTCTTCTTGGCGATTAGGCAGACTTGGTACTTGATCCTGTTTTCTAGGTTGAGCCATCTAGTCTGGGAGTAGAGCTCACAGGAGTGTGTTAGACAGTGGACTCCTAGGATAAGCTTACAGGCTTTATTGAGAGCCGTTTTAACTCTTTGTAGTGCTGTGTGCTTAGCTGCTCCATAGACAACCAGTCCATAGTCACTGACAGACAATACTGAGCTTGATACAGCTAGGCTAAGGGCTTCCTCAATTAGGTAGAGCTTGTGTTTATACAGTTGGCTGCTCCTGGAATTGACTGTCTTTGCCACCCGATCGATGTGTTGCGAGAAAGAGAGTGAGCAATTAAGGGTGACCCCGGGATATTTGAAGGAATGCACCATTTTTAAAGCTTCACCTAGATGGTTATGAATTTGCAGCTGATGGGACCTGTGTCTGTTATGTGGAGAGGCAAAGAGCATGGTCTTTGTCTTCTTATAATTCAGAAGAAGCTTGTGGCTTTGGAACCATGACTCCACAGCCGAGAAGCTGGACTGCATATGTTGTTCAAGGACGGCCAGGTTGGCCAGACTTGAGAACGGCACAACATCATCTGCATACAAGAAGATTTGGCTTGGACAAGTAGTTGGAAAATTATTTAAGAATAAGCTGAATAGTAGGAGGCCCAGGATTGTGCCTTGAGGAACAGCAGTTGTGACATTACAGGGATCAGAGTGGGTATCAAGGATTTGTACTTGCTGGGCTCGATTCATGAGGTAACTATGGAACCACTTCACAGATTCAGATGAGAGGCCAGTGGATAACAGTTGATACAGAAGTAGCTTGTGATTGACCATGTCAAAGGCCTTTGTTAGGTCTATATAAGTAGCTCCAACCATGTGACCGTGGTCAAAGGAATTGTGAATGAAAGTGGTAAACTCAATCAGGGCTGTGGTAGTGCTATGCTGTTTACAAAATCCAGTTTTTCCTGACACTGTAGCTGGTATTTGTCTAGGTAGTCTGACTGGTCACAGATGATCCTTTCAAGTGCCTTGGAGAGAGGGGGGAGAACAGAAATAGGACGGAAGTTAGAGTGGTTGGTCTGGTCACCGCTTTTAAAGACTAGGGTGACCATGGCCTTCTTCCAGATCTTTGGATGTTCTGAGGGACAGATTCAGAATGCAGGTTACGGGCTGGATTACCTCATCCAGGGTGAGAGTGAGTAATTTAAGGTCCAGCGAGTCACCACTGGATCTTGTTTTCCCAATGGCGTTAAAGAGGTATTTTTTGGCCTCAGTTATGAACATAATTTTGAGGTAGAAGGGGGTGGTGTGCATGTTCGAGAATTACCTACGCTCACAGAGTTTAGGTCAAGAGGGGGTCTAGGAAGTCAGATGGAACAACCCCACTAAGATCTGTGAAAGTCTTGTTGAAGGTATTGGCAATCACTTTGGCGTCCTGTGTCAGCTCCCCATAGACTTGGAGTGGGGGAGTTTGCTGTCTTTCCCAGTTAAGGTTTTTATATTATTCCAGAAATGCTGGGAATCACCCCAGGATCGGTTTAGTTCCTCCTTGAAGTACTGGCTCTTAACAATTTTAATGGCTTGTGTGCATTTGTTTCGTGCTACTTTGTAGCATTGCATGTCTGATTGGGATCCAGAGTATTGGGCCTTGGAAGAACTGCTGTCCCTTTCCTTCATTTGCTTGAGAAGGGAGGGGGTGATCTAGGACTTCCTGGCTCCCTTCATTTTCTGCTTCTTGTAGGGGGCATAGATGTTGCGGGACGTGTTGAAGGTGCTCACAAAGTGCTCAAGTACCAGATCAACATCCTCCGTATTATAGATGGTAGACCAGTCTAGATGGAGAAGGTGGAGTTTTAGGGGGCCAAGTTGTCCTGCCTTCAAAACTCTGGAAGTGATTGTTTTGAAGGGGGGGTTGGGGGTTTTTGTGTGATCATGTGCAGATGATAGGGGAGTGATCACTTATACTGTCAGTGAGTACTGTAGTCCTGATTGTCCTTTCAGGGTGGTTGGTTAATAACCAGTCGAGGAACAAGTTGGTTCTGATATGATAGTTCGTATGGGTGGAGGATACTACTAAATTTGATGAAAACTATGTTTTATATCCAAACCTAACTTCTTCAAAGTTATTAGCTTTGACTTTTTGTTTAGGACTTTTACGTTGAAGTAACATCCAGCCAAACTTGGGTCCTGTCAATATCTCTTTAAAGGATTCTGTAGGCGTGAAGGTACAAGTGAAAAATAGGCTTATTATACCATAAAGGCAAGTGTAATAATTGGTTTATACAACACAATGACGTGTGTTGACGTTAATACAGCATATACAGTACACACTGTTTAATGAGAACATAAACGTACATACATACATGGAGATAAACATTCAGTTTAAGACGTACATGAAAATAAATGTTATTTTTCATATATGTAACACCAGTGGTGATAAATTTTCCCTGATAAAGTTCTTTATATCATTATGAATGTCTTATGTGTGGAGATGAATGTGTTATTGTGCTGTAACCCATTATATATTTGATATATATACCGTACCACACTGTTTGCAGTGCTTTTATTAGTATCTTACCTTGTTTTTGCTTTTCTTTCCATTGTAAACTATCTATCTAACCAGTTGTTCTTTGTTCGATTTCAAGATACTAAGGGAAAATAACATATTTTAAGTGAAATAAATTGTGTTCTAAGTGAAAATAAAAAAATACCCATAAATAACATGATTTATTTACCCAATTTGTTTATCACTGCTGTGGTATATAAACATTGATCTGGAAGTTAGATATGTCACAATGAGTAACCTAAACTGAAGAACCAATCAGAGAGCAGCTTTCACAATGCTGATGACATCACAATAACCCTGTCTTTCCCTGAAATCAGCTGCTGAATGCAAAGAAAAATGATCCAATCTTTACACAAACAGCTGATTTTTTTAAAGGCATAACTTATAAACTGATATTGTATAAATCAGATATGCAATATAGTGACTCAAAATATACCAGTTATCTCCATTTGTGAGGGAACAGGACTTTCATAACTCACCTCTGGCTCTGCTACTTATGAGTTATGGTCCTGCCCCCATGAAGATCAATTGCATATTTTGAGTTGGGCCATTGGGTACTCCCACGTATGTTGGCAAGAGACATGTTTCTTAAATCAAAGTTCCTCCAAGACAGCCATCGGTACAATGTGAAACTTAGCTTTTTGCACTTATTCCTTCTTGCACTAAATCCACTGTCTTCTATATTTACTATTCTACATTGGCAAGAAAGAATCTTGGACTGTGATTGGTCAGTCTGGGGCTTGACCCATGCTGTTATCCCAGAACAACATCATTGATCTAGTCTCAGCCTCACTGTGAACCTCTTGATGATTGTTTGCATCATGATTGTTGGTCGATTCCCCTTGCATCTTCTCTTAAGAAACAAAAAAATGTTTCTACACTAACAAACACATTCTTTAAAATTAATTTTTTTATTCTGTATATAATAACAAGCCATTGTATAATAGGAATAATGCCCTCCAGGATGTGTGTCATGCTGGGATAATGCCACACCTGGGATGTTGGATGCACTTGGCCTGCGGCCTTGTGCCCAACCACACCGGGCGTGGCATTATCCCAGCACAACACACACCCTCTCATGCATTATTTCTTTATTCTAACACCATGCCACCATGGATCACCACTCAAGTGAAATTCTGACAAAAGATAAGTAAAAAGACCATGTGCAGATTTGAACTCTCAGCCTCTTGTTTATTAGGCTATAGACCTTTCCACTGCACCATGAACCCAGCACAGCAATGCAGCTCAGCTCATTAGCTGTAGACATTAAAGGCCTTCCTGGGAGGCAGCCCCCATCTATAATGTCTGCTGCAGAGACAGATTTATCTCAGAGGCAGCCCTGCCTCCGAGGCAGGGAGAGTGAGATCTGCCTCCAAGGCAGGGCTGCGTCGAAGGCGCCTTTGGTTTAAGAAAAGTGTCTCTTGCATGTATGTCGACCCGCAAGTCTAGATAATAGGATCTATTTGCCTCTGGTTATAACCAGCCCATTTGTATAAACTTGAGTATAACTGTTCATCATCCCTTGATTTAATTTTCTCTAAGCTCACGTAGCCTACGGCAGCCATTTTGGATAAGGTTAAACATAAAACGTTTCGACTCATATATGCGCTATAGGATTGTACCTAAAAGTTGTTTTTGAACTGCTGTTTTCCCATTTTCTTATCATAAGCAGAAGGCTCAAAGTATGTGGTATGCCTAAAGCTATCTGGTATAGGTTTCTTAGCTCTCAGTTTTATGTTTGTTCTTGAAAATGTCCATTGGGAAAGCTTATCTCTTAATCCAGTGATTGATGATGTGTATAAGTTTTGTGCTCAAGAATTACTTGAGATATATAATAAGCATGGTCCCTACTAGAAAAGAAACAGTGTGTTTGAATAATGCACCTTGGTATGCACCCTGTTTTGTAATACTCCGTAAACTGTGGGACTTGGCTTGGAATAGTACTAAGCAATATAAAATGATGGCTTATTGGTAGAAGTATAAAACTTTGAGAAATAATTAGCTAAAAAAAAAAATCAGAGCAGCTGAGTCTAGGTAATTTTATGATGAACGCCAGCCTGGTAACTTGACAAAGCCTAGTTTCTTTTAGATAATACTTTCACCTGGGACCCTAAAAATTAGAGCGGATGCTTTAAACCATTTGTTTATTGGCTTAGATATTTCCCATACATTATCCAATAACTGCCATAGTATCTCCCCTTCTTAGTCAACCCCAGTAAATTCTACAATTTTTCAATCCCATTTCTTTATAGTCCTGCTTCAGCCAAAGATTTTCTCCTGAAATAAGACCATAGGAAACCAGAGGTACTTGATGATATAAATGAAAGATTGCTACATTATGCCACCCCAGTAACTTACACCCATTGACTTCCATTTCTTAAGGAGAAGTTCCAGATATTTGTAACCCTCTGCTTACCTCTGACATCAGCTGCTATCAGCTCCCACAAGTCCGGTATGTCGATATACCTTGATGCACACATCTAGTGTGTATCAATATGGGACTGACGGTCATAGGTCATGGCCACTCGAGCCACAGAAACCAAATGGATGTATAACTGGTTAGATGTGATTCTAACCAGTTTTCAGAAGCTGTTGTCTGTTGTAATACATGGGTATGACATCACAAATCACATTATCCATGCTTGTTATGTCTCACCTGTGTATACCAGTATATAAGGAATGTTAAACATAGAAACAGAGAATCTGAAGGCAGTTAAGGACTGCTTGGCCCACTTAGTCTGCACATTTTCCCTTTCCTACTGTAACACCGCATACCCTGTGTGATCTCTGACTTTACACCCCCTTTCCTTACCACCAAGGTTCTCATATGCCTACCCCATGCATTCTTGAATCCTATTAAAGTGGAATTTTCTTTTTTCCTTCTCCTCTCTTCTCCCTTCATTTTCAACTTTAAAGGACACCACATCACACCCATTTAGCTGTGACTCCCAGACATATTGTTGTCTATAAATTTGATTTTATATTGCTTTTTTGTTATATTTAAACATTGAATTTTTTTTATTAAATAGAATAAGATGAACGTGTCAACTATTTTTATTTAACATCCTTGATTTGTGATGACCTTGTAAAACACATAAAATGTGGTCTCCAGGTCTGTAAGGTCATCACAAACCTTTAAAAATACTCCAAATTACAGACATCCCATGCTTTGTTCTGTATATTAACTGCAGGCAGGGTAGTCAGTCTGTTGTCTGGGTAGTGGGAATCCCTGGTAGATTCGATGAAGAAATGTAATTGGCCTTCTGTTCACTGTTTCAAAACATTGCACACAAAAGCAATAATATGATTAATACAGTGCAGATTGGCTGTGACTGGAGGTGAGTTTTCATAACTGCTGAATGCAATTTCAGAAATGGATTGTCTAAATATAAAATAAATTGACTTTCAGGGTTAACTCGCTATCTTGCCATTATTTGTATTTTTTTCCTATTTGTATTTGCTCCAGGTTTTTTTTCTTGCAGTGATATTTTTCTAGTGAAACGGCACTAATCTTGGTTATTGGAAATGTAATGAATCTGGGAAAGACAGCCTTACTTTGTTGTTTTCTTAAAACCTCATCTGGCAGAGGGGAGTTTTGAGCCCTGTTTCTCCCGCAATGCGACTCCACAGCTGGTAACATGTGAGATGCATGTTCCTTTGTAATGTTGTCCTTGCATATCTGTATAAACTTAAAAATAGGTATAAATATGAACGCACAAATTAGGAGTGCACAAAATCGTATAGCAATATTTGTATAGTCTCCAGATTAGCTACTCAATCATTCTTTGGGAGATTTGGATATTTATACTAGAAATTATGTAAATGTAACTTATTGTAGATAATTAACATGCATCATTGTACACTGTATCAAAACTTAGATGTTCTCTCTCTTAATAACTGGAGACAACTCCTCTGGTTGGAATTAATTTTTAAATATAAAACCCCTGTTTTTTTCCCAGACTACATATGTAGACTGCTTTAGTCTTATAAACATTTTATTTATTTATTTAGAGCAGATCCAGAGGCAAATGGTTTGATACCTTTTTATGTTGGCTTGTGCATGCTCAAGCAACATCTTGTGGTAGTAGCACATTTCAGAGGTGTGTCAGTGTTGTGGCCAATGCAGGGGATGCTTTAGTGGGTGCGTCCCTCAGCCACCAATCAGTGAGCACGCTGGCGATGACAGCAAACTTCAAAGAGAGGCAAAACCTTGAAGGAAATCTGCCGCTCCAATGAGGTGCAGTTTCCTCATTGCAGTGGCAGATGACAAGACTCTGGCCATGCGCATTATAGGCGCGGCTTTCCACAATGGCGGCTCCTGCCACCAGCCACACATTCTCACGAAGCCAACTTCAGGGGTGCTCAGTCCCTGTGTTAGCATGTACCCCCCCAGCCACATTGTGGCACACTGGGAGTCAACCCTAGTGTGCCCATTTTTTTTATTTTCCCGACACCAGGATGCCCACTCCCAGTGTTGGATGCCATCCACCCCCAAACTCAATTTCTTTGCCAACAGGGATGCCAAATCCCCATTGGCATCATGTTTCCCCTCCTCCCAAGCTTGCTGATGGGGTGCCCAATCCCCGTTGGCATCATGCCCCCCCCCAAAAACTCATGTGGCACACTGGAAGCCCACCCCAATGTGCTCAAAAGTTGTTTTTTTTTTTTAACCTATAAATAAAGAAAACAGTCCCCCAGAGTCTTTTTTGCTTGTTTGTTAAACTGTAAAAAGGAAAAACTGTCTAGCATCATCTCCCCAGTCCCTCCACCCCCACCTCAACCCTTCCTCTGTGTACCCACCTCCCTGGACACCCCTCACCGATACTTACCCTCCAGAGGTGGGGAGCAGTGATCTTCTTTGGACCAGGATGCATCTGCACTCTTCAAAGTTGAATTAGTAACTGAGGAATCGGGCAAGCGCTGTGTAATGGGAGTCAATGGGGGGTTTCCACTTAGGTTGATATCTCACCTATTTTTAGGAATTTGGGCCCCAAATTTTCAACATGGGGTTCTTGGGACCCCACCTCTTGAACACGTCACTGTCATTTTGTTTCTTGGTCCCAAAAGGTGATTTCACAGTCACTGCATGGAATGACCTTTTGGGACCAATTAACAAAACAACAGTCCCACTGTTCTTGGGGTGAGGTCCCAAAAAAAACATGTTGAAATTTTGGTGAAAAAAATTCCGAAAAACGACCACGTTACAGGCATGCATTGTGCATTTTCTACGCACGATCATAACTTTGCCAATTTTTAATATTTTCACTCCACATTTTCAACATTGCCATTTTTTAACACCTCCTCATGAACAGTACAGCTGTTATTTTTCACATTCTACCTGATATGTGTTTTCACACCTGTGGTGCAGAATGGTGTAGTTGCTATGTGAAATCACCTTTTAGGATTGAGTAATGAAATGATAGTGCCACTGATCATGAGGTAGGGTCCAAAAAGCCCATTTTGAAAATTTGAAGTGAAAATACTGACAAATGCCCAGGGTGTTAAGGTTTCCAAATGTAACCCCCACCCTGTAGAGACTGACAGGCATCAGGGATGTGACTTGGTTTCTTCGACCGTAATGCTCATGGAATTCTTCCCCCACCCTACAGCTACTGACAGGCATCAAGGTGTGCCTTGGGATCTTCGGTCCTAACATTCACCCCATTCTCCTATACTGCACCCATCTCAGCTTGTTTCCTTATGGAATGGGGTGAGCATAAGGGCCAAAGACCCCAAGGCACACCACGACACCTGTTGCTGTCTGCAGCGTGGGGTGAGGTGGAATGGCTTCAGCATTATGGCCGACGACCCAAAGGTACACCCCCCAACACCTTTCTGTCTCTGTGGGGTGTTGGTGTTAGTTCAGTACTTCACTGCCATTCCTATTATGCATCTCTCTAACTCCTGCACTACCAATGCCAGCAAGCCAACATTTGGCATTGACAAATGCTTGTATAGATATAGACATAAATTCTGGTCCAATAAAAAGTATCAAACCATTTGCTTTTGGATCTGTCCTTACAAGAACGAATATGGCAACTAATCTATTTCTGTATTTATTTATTCAGAAATATACCTTTGAGCACAAGTGCTCTTTTACAAAGTTTCCACTTCATTGAGTAGTTACAGAGATTGCAACAAAACGCATAGGAGAATGCAGTTCCATCAGAGCAATGTCATCAGCCATACGTACAGTATAAGTGCATTCAAGTATTGACATTACAGATACCTACATTTTTATGAATCGCAATAATTGCATTCTAGCAAACTAAAATTTGTGATGCTTAAAGGGAAACATTTAACAGTTGTTACCGTTGTTGGAAAGCCCATGAAAAATGCTTTCAAGCAAGGTATTGTGCTCAGCTTTAACTGAAACACTCCAGGGATATGGACAACTGGTTCTTCTGTTCAATATTAAAATAGCAGTACGTTGCAGCCATTTGTAGAACATTGTGATGTCATCGAGGAACAAGCTGTACTTGAACTCACTCTAGTTAGACGCAGCCATAGCATTAACAGGAGTAGAATGGAAGCCTCCTATTATGTCAATGGGCTGATATGCATGTCGTTTTGGCATCAGCGGACATCTTAATAACCTGACAGATGTATTTCCGCTTTCATTATAATACTGCCTCATACATAGTTAGGGACCATGCATGCTAGAGTAGCGTAAGCCAAGGTTGTGCACGGATGCGACAGTCAGACTTCCATTCTACTTCCTATTATTTCTATGGACACAAAATGGCTGCCATGTAGTCTCTTTTATTTTTGTTTTTGTTCATGTAGTATGCTTTTTCCCCTGCCACCTGATTGGCCGAACAGCAGTCCTAACCTGCTCACCCAGCCCCATTACCTGCTTCTTTCCCTCAGCTGGCCTCTCTCTATCTTCCATCCTGGTGTGCCCCCTGGGCCGGGCTACTAGGTGTGGACCCTGGCCTCCAACACAGACTTGGTCAATGGTACTTGGAGAGAGTGCCGCAGTCAGTGGCGTAGGGCTTGCAGCCAGTGGCAGACATCCTCCTGCTGCAATTGGGAGCTTTTTCCACTTTTTACAGTTCCATCCCCTAGGAAGCCAAGAAGAGCTCTCTGATGTGTGCACATGCAGTTGCATGTATTGCGTACTGGAGCACTTTGGTGTCCTCCTGCCCTGATCCTTGCCTCCTACTGTACAGCCACTTGTTGTCACCCAGGTGGCGGTACTGCAGTGGACACCAAACTCCCTCCCACAGGCAGAGAGCATCCTCAGGGACGTTCAGCTCACCTCCCTGTGTGGGCCATCTAAAGACTCAGGCTTGTTCCCAAACTGGGGTCACCGGCATCACAAGCAGTGGCGCTATCACTGCGCCAACCACCAGCCTACAGTGTAGTTTTAATTTTGAACAGACTCAGTAGTCTATAACTCTGGACTGCTTCCAGCTACAGAAGAGCCCAATATCACATTTGAAAGAGCTTTCATGGATTTTCATACTATGATGGCCACCGGATATGAATGTTTCCATTTAAGTGGAAGGCCGGTAAAGTATCCGTTGAATTCCCCTTGTCTGCGTCATGAAATTCTTTGTCTAATGAAGCTGAAAGTCTGATATAGTTATCACACTTGGGGAAAAAAAAGTGTGTAGTATGCAGAATTGGCCCTGCAAATGAAGATTAGGGGTGGAAGAACCAGAAGAGGTTCTGAGGTTTTAAAAAGTTCTGACAGTTATACATGCCTTATCAGAATTTATGAACCTTTTAGTTTAAAGTACAAAAGCTGTTTTAACCAACACTGCCCGCCCTTAAGCTATATTTTCAGTTATTTAAATCATTATAAATCACTTTTGGGCTTTCATTTTGGTTGGGGCAGGCAACTCGTGGCAAGGAGCTGCCTGCCTCAAAACTTATATTAGCCCACAATTAAATTTTTTCAGCCACAAATTATTTACATATTTGACTTGCTGTTCTTGTGATCTAACTTCCTAATCAGCAGCTTGCTGTCGAGTGCCTGCTGCAGCCCCGCCCACAAAATTGCGTTTTGATGACACAAAGTAGGGAAGGGGCTGTAGAGCTATAGATAGCATTATAATGTATGGTAGAACGTTGTTATAGGTAGAAATCTACCTTTTTATAACAACATTTTACCATCGATGTGATTTCACGATGTTGTTAAACCATCGATGGTATGTCACATCGATGGGTTAACAACATGGAACAGGCTGGGCATGTGTGCAACTTGATCAGGCAGCCATGAAACTGCTGCGGGGTGAGAGCATGACCCAGAGCAGAGCGGCGGTGGCACAAAAAAACTGCAGTAAGGAACTGCTTTCTCATTTTTTAAACATAAACGGCACCATACACTATAAAATATAATGTGTGGTACATCGATCATCAACCGTTTTTTTTAACCCATCTCGAGGTTCCCGTGGCGATGTAAACCTCTCGAGCTTCGCTCTTGAGGTTTACATGGTCGCCCTGGCAACCTATCAGTGGTTAACAAATCGGTTAACAATCGATGACTATACATTATCCTCTATATAATGCTATCAAAGGCAACCATGGCCTTTACATGCTACTTGATCTTATTACAAACATGCGTACATATTAAGGGAGGGTAGTTAAAGGGGGTAGTTTTACATGGCACCAGCCCCCATAACATGTACAAATGGCTCTAATAAGTTCAAGTAGCATGTAAACATCACAGCTGCCTCTGATAGCATTATAATGCTATTTATAGTCCTGTAGCCCCTTCCCTGCTTTGCGTCATCAAAACGCAGTTTTGTGGGTGGGGCTGCGTCAGGCACTAGGCAGCAAGCTGCCACACTGGAAGTTAGATCACAGGAATAGTAAGTCAAATATCAAAATATTTTGCGGCTGAAAATTTTAATTGTGGGCTAATTTAGATCCTCGGGAAGGCAGCTCCTTGTTAAGAGCTGCCTGTCCCTAAGGTGTCAACTGCTCTTTGAAACCTAAGCATTTTGCCTTTCCCCATATCTCAAGACGAGCTGCCTATTTGGCTTGAACCGTTGTACTCATACTCACCTTATTCCCTGCGGTGGGGAGGGGGGATCATACCTTATTCCCTGGGGTGGGGGGATCATACCTTATTCCCTGCGGTGGGGGTGGATCATATTCAGAAGCTGAAGATGTTTCACCTTAAAGGCCGTGCAATTCATTACACTTTGTTACTGTTAAAGTTTGCTGATGTTTTCCTCACATGCTGTGGTCACAGCTGTGTTTGGCCCCTTTTGGAACAGGTTTCTGTTTATTAAATGCTTCAGTGCTCCGCTCCTCCTTTTTAAGTGCTTTGCAGCATTTAATTTTTTTTTTCTCCACTGACATTTTTCTGTAGGCTTGTTTTGATTCTGAAGCATACTGTACATAAAAATGAAACAAATCAGAAAACCAGAACATGCCAACCATTATTTTGCTTTTTAACCCTAAAACAAATATGCAGCCTCCTCAACTGACCCAAAAATTAAAAAATAACATAGCACTTTGGAGATACAGAGAAATTGAATTCTATTTCATATACAGTTATTTCACTCAAGGATAGGATACCAGAAACGCAGAAATGAAAAAGGGGTAGGCTATGGGATTGAAAGGCTACGGGGGGAGGAGTAACATTTCCAAATTGTTTGGTTTCTGTATACCTATGCAAACCATTCTGTTTTCTATAACGATCTTATGTTTCTACAAAAATACAATGCAGGAAGCTGGCCCAGTGGTGTAGAAGGCTAAGGTGCTGAGTGCCTTGCCTCTTGCCATGCTAGAGACCCATGTTCGGGAAACAGCACGACTTGCCGGGGTGGGGGTGGGCTGGAAGAGGATCAGGCAGCCTCCTGACACCTCTCATCTCCCAGATCAGGGTGGCTGGTCATCTCAGCTCTTGGCTTCCACCAGCTGGAGGCTTGGTAGTAGCCCACGGGAGCTCCGAGAGACAGACGATAGTCAGGGAAGGGGGAGGGACCCACGGTGCCGAGATGCATGTGCACCTCCACACACATGCACCACCCATGTATTTTTTTTTTTTAATTTAGTTTTTGTTGACCGGGTAAGTGCACTAGACAAATCCTGCCTATTTTCAGGCACGACCCGGGGGAGGGGGATACAGATGAATGCCAACTGACCTTGAACCAGATTAAGCTGTTGGTGGTATTTTTCATGAATGGAGGAAATTTGGCCATTGCACCAGGGAAATTCTCCTACTCTTTTCGATAAATGCCATGAGATCTTTAACATCCACCTGAACTACCACCAGAACAGGCAGATGGGACCTTGGTTTAACGTCTCATCCGAAAGACAGCACCTGAGGAGTGCAGCACCCCCTCATACTGCACTACAGTGTCAGTTTTGGGATATTAACCCAAGTGCCTGGTGTGAGGATAGAACCCACAGCCTACTGATCTCCTGGCCTCAGAGGTGAGTGTGCTACATGCTGAGCCACTGACACTGCTGTGGCTGGAGGCAGGAATGGGAGAAAACAGGAGAAGAGTGGAAGGCAGGGTGGGGATTCATGAAGTCCCCCCCCCCCGTGCCTCCACCCCCGCATTACAGGGGCAACCTGTAAGAAGCACTGGATTAAGGCATCAATGCAGGAATGCCCTCCCCATCCTAACCCTGCCACTGAGGGGAATCCGTGGGGGCAACAGCCACACAGATACGTCCAGGAGATGACAGATGGTGGAGGTGGTAGAGTCAAGGCAGATGGGAGCCAAGCCCAGTCATGGCCACAGAAGTATAAACAGATGTCGAAAAAAAAAGAAAGAAAATACAGACACTGTTAGCATCCCTTGTGGCTTGTCACATGTAAGAGAGGAGCTCCCTTTGGTCTCTTATTTATAAAATGGGTCATAAAAATTCTGTAACCTCATTGGTTGAAACATGTCACATAGCCCTTGATTATTTTCTGACAACTGCACACTTCACCTGAACTACTTATTTTCTTAACACATAAAACCCCAATTTATAAGTGGAATAATACACACCAGGCTGTGTGTTCATAATGGAATAATTCATTTCTTGAGTTTCATGAGTGGTTACAACACTTGGTTACATCTCGTGCCTAACAACCACCCAAGGTGTGCATTATTCCCGAATAACAACTTGGTCACATGTTTTCACTAAGAAGAAGCCTGGTGTAATTCTCCGTTATAACCAGCTGGTTATAATGGCGAGTATGCACTGCTCGCTAAAAGGGAATGCCACGAGCCAGATTACCTCAGCGTAGGATGCTTAGATAAACCCTTTGAACTTCACTTTTGGGATTTATGTAGTATCCCATACCTTGTGTGTGTGTGTAAAATTCTCATTATACATACCACCTCTTGAATTATATTATATATAGCTGCACAACCTGTCACATTATCTCTTACATGACCATAAATGCAACATTTTCAAGTATGTGAATGAAAAACAGCATAGAAACATAGAAACATAGACTTTGACGGCAGATAAGGACCGCTAGGCCCATCTAGTCTGCCCATTTCCCTACCTACAGGATAGGCCGCAGATCCTAGTTAACCAACAGCCTGTATCTTCCTGCCCCCCACAAGAATTGCCTTATGTCTGTCCCATGCATTCTTGAATTCTCCCACAGTTTTAGACCCCACAACTTCCTCAGGAAGGCTGTTCCATGCATCCACTACCTCTCTGTGAAATAATACTTCCTCACATTGCCCCTGGAACCCCTCCTTCTATCTTTAAATTGTGTCCCTTGTTCTTGCAAGTCTCTTTTTCTGAAAGATGCTACCTCTTGGACTTTGTTGATTCCTTGAGGTACTTGAAAGTTTCTATCATGTCCCCCTCCCTTCTTTCCTCAAGGGTATACATATTAAGCTCCTTTAGTCTCTCCTCATCACGGCTTCTCTTGCAGACCCTGCACCATTTTAGTTGCCTCCTCTGACTGCCTCTATCCTGTCTATGTCCTTGTGGAGATGGGGTCTCCAGAACTGGACACAGTATTCCAGATGGGGTCCCACCAACTGTCTGTACAGAGGGATAACAACTTTCTGTTTTCTGCTGCTGATGCCTCTCCCTATACATCCCAGTATACCCCAGCCCTCCCTACTGCCTTCTCACATTGTTTGCTAACCTTAAGGTCATCTGATATGATTACCCCCAGGTCCCTTTCCTGTTTTGTTGTTGTTACTACCTCCCACCCATTGTGTATTCTTCCCCTGGGTTCTTGTTTCCCAGGTGCATTATTTTGCACTTTTTTGCATTGAATCCTAGCTGCCATACGTCTGACCATTCCTTCAACCTTGCCAAGTCCCTTTTCATCCTTTCCACGCCTCCTTGTGTATCAACCCTGTTGCAGATCTTTGTGTCATCTGCAAAAGGCATACTTTCCTTCCAGTCCTCTGCAATGTCACTGATGAGAGACATTAAAAGGACTGGACCCAATACTGAACTCCTGCGGTACCCCACTAGTAACCGCCCTTTCTTCAGAGGACTCCATTTACAATTACCTTCTGTGTCCTGTTGTCCAGCCAATGTTTTACCCAGGCTACCACCCTGGGACCCACTCCCAGGCTGGTTAATCTGACTAATAATCTTTTGTGGGACTGTGTCAAATGCCTGCTATAGTCTAGGTAGGCATGTCCACAGCCCCTCCCTGGTCTACTACTTTGGTCACCCAGTCAAAGAAATCTATTAGATCGGCCTGACATGACCTTCCGCTGTGAACCCATGCTGCCTTGGATCCTGTGCTCCACTGACCTCTAGGTACTAACTATTCTTTCCTTCAGAAGTGACTCCATCACTTTCCCTACCACAGAGGTCAGACTGACAGGTCTGTAGTTTCCTGCCTCTGTCTTGGTCCCACTTTGTGAAGGGGAATCACATCCGCCTTCCTCCAGTCCTCGGTACCACACCATCCTCCCATGATTTATTAAAAGAGTAGCCAGTGGTTTCACTAGTTCCTTCCTTAATTCTTTAGAATTCTGGGGTGAATTCCATCAGGACCCATTGCTTTGTCCACCTTCAGTTTTAGGAGTTCTTGCAGAACCCTTTCTTCTGTGAAAGGACTGGGATCGACTCCCTATCAAGAGTGCTTCTGTTAATTGGCTTAGGCACTTCCCTCCTCTTTCGTGAATACTGAGCAGAAATATTGGTTCAGTATTCCTGCTTTTCACTGTCCCCCTCTGCCCACCCAATTGCTCATTCTATTCAGCCTCACTATCCCTCCTTTGTCTTTCTACGCCGCTGATGTACCTATAAAAGGTTTTATCCTTCTTAACTGAGTTGGCTATCTTTTTTCTCAGTTTGGGCCTTTGCTATTCTGACTTCCTCCCTGCTTCTTTCTGCCTTAACTGGTACAGCTCTCTGTCCTGCTCCTTCTGTGTTTCCTTATACTTCCGGAATGCTATCTTTTCTTCCTGACTTTCACAGCCACCCTTTTGAGAACCATAGTGGCTTTTTCTTTCGCTTTGATTTGTTTATTTGTTCTCACAAAGGCTTGTTGCCTCTGTGATGGCAGTTTTGATAATTCCCCATTGTTGCTCCACACCCTTCTAGCCTGTTTGCTAGTGCTTTTCTGAGGCACTCTCCATCTTGCCAAAGTCAGCCCTCCTTAAGTCCAGTAACCTCACTTTGTATGGCTTGACTCTGTAGCTGAGTTTAACGTGAACCACACTGTTTGATGGTCACTTGTCCCCAGATGGCAACCCACTTCTAGATCTGAGATCCTCTCACTGCCCCCGCTTGAGAGATACGAGGTCTAAGATTGCTCCCTCATGAGTGAGTTCTGAAACTAGCTGTTCAATACCTGCCACCTGTAGGGCGTCAAGAATGGCCCTGTTTTGGATGTGGCTGCAGCAAATGTGCTCCAGTTAACATCTGGCATATTCAGGTCTTCCCATCAACAGTATCTCCTTTCTCTGCCATTCTAAGAATGCCTTCCATCATATCCTTGTCCATTCCTTCCCCTGACATGAGGTCTGTACACAACCCCTGTGCGGATTGTGGTGCCCTTTCCAGTCTCCACAGTGACCCACAGTGCCTCCTGTCCTCCCTGTTTACTCTTTTGTTCAGTTGCTTTTATCCCTTCCTTTACATAGAGAGCTACTCCTCCCCCTCTTCTCCCCTGCCTGTCTCTCCTGTAGGTTATGTACCCTGGTATGTTAACATCCCAGTCATGGTTCTCTGTGTACCATGTTTCTGTGACTGCTACAATATCCAGGCATCCCTCTTCCATTAAGGCCACCAGCTCAGGGAGTTTGTTGCCCAGACTACGGGCATTGGTACTCATTACCTCCATTTCCTGATGGCCTTACCCCTTTGCCCCATCCCTGTCCTTCTTGCCTTTGTCACTTTCTCCATTTACCACTGCCCTCTCCCTATCGACACCTCCATGTTGGTGTTTGCCACACTTACTACCGTGATTGTTTGGGGGCTAGGATTTTCCTGTTCTCCAGTGCCTCCCCTTGCTAGTTTAAAAGCTTTCAGGCTACTTAAACCTATCCCTGTTTCCTGGTTCCCCCGTGTTCGCCAACCACTGATTGAATCCCATAGTGCAGAACACCCTAGCCTCTCCTATGCCATAGATGGGTAGCACTTCCGAGAAGGTTACCGTGCGTGCTACTTGACTAAAGGCCTCCCAATTCCACAAACTCTTCCTGCACTTCTCTAATCCCTTTCTTAGCCAGGTCATTTTGTCCCTAGTGGACAATGACATCCAGCCTCCCCTGTGCAGCTGCTCCGGCAATCCTGAGGATTCGTTCCCTGTCCCTCCAAGCCATGGCGCCAGGCAGGCACCTTACCTCCCTCTCCCCTTCCTTGCCCAGTTCTACCTTCCTAACAATGGAGTACCCCACCAGGAGTTGTTTCCTTCCCCTGCAGGGTCCCCTGCCACCCTCCTGTGGGTCTCCTTTGTGGAGGTTCCCAGCATCCTCCTTGGTCTCCACTGTAGGTGCCTCCATAGAGGAACCACACTTTGCCAGAATGGCATAGGAATTGTGGAGAGGTACAACTGGAGGGATGTGCCTCTGTTCCACCACCCTCACCCTCCCTGAGCCCACTGTGGTCCAACTGCTCCTGTTTCTTGGCAACCTCTGAGGCAACGGCAGTGGCACTGGTGGTCCCTGGATGGAAGAGGAGGTCCAACAAATCCTGGCCAACTTAGCCTGGAGATGAGCAACCTCCTCCCTCAGCCCAGAGAGGTGCCTGCAGATGGGACAACACTGCATCCTCCAGAACATCTCCCGGAAGACTGCTGCTCCACAGCCACTGCACTGCACCGCTCCAATCATGTCTTATTTCTGGACCTAAGAGTTGGGAGACTCCAAAATAAGAATGCCATGATAACTGTTTTTCACAATAATCATAACAGTTGTCAGTGGCAATACTGGTATAATAACTGGTGACCCCCCTTATCAACCTGCTTTTGAGTGCTGTAAAAAGTCGTATCAACCCGCAGGTTGATATGAAAAAACTCATATCGACCCGTGGGTTGATACGACTTTTACAGTCTCGCGCTGAGAAGCCTGATTTCAGATACCCTTCAAACGTCGTAATTGAGGAGCTCTAAGTCACTTCTTACTTACACTGTCCGTGATGATCACTTTCACTTTTCTCCGACACAGTAGCGTGGCTGAGCAGTGTTAGGTAAATTATATGCCCCATAATCCACAAAAAGAGAAGTGCCTTGGATAAAACATTTTTAACCTGTAGGTGATAAGCTAATTTTTTCCTCAGTTTTGAGAAACAGAAGCCGTTCAGTATAGAGGCGAGTGCTTAGTGATTGAGAAGGCGAGATTCGTTGCGATGAGTGATATAGCAACGCCATTCACGCTGAATCTCGCTTTTCGAAGTCGCCGAGTCACTCGCCTCGCCAACCTCATACTCAGTGGCTTTGTATCTTAAAATTGAAAAAAAATTAGCTAAGCACCAACAGGTTAGAATATTTTTCATACAAGCCACTTCTCTTTTTGTGGATTTTGGGGCATATAATTTACCGAATCGAACACTGCTCAGCCATGCTTTTTCTCTCGCCCAACTACTTTTACACCCAAAGTCCATGCACCAGTTATTATAAAATAACAGTTAGGCAGTAGTTATGAATATTTTTTTCCATCCCTGTGTGAGGACTACATAAACATCTCGAGCTTCGGCCTCGAGGTTTATGGGTCATCACACGCCTTATGTGAAAAAAATATTCATAACACACACTTCCCTATACATTATTGTCTATATCATATATCTGGTTTCCTAAAATGTGGTATCTGTTTTCACAGTGAATTGGAACAAATTATGAAGAATTGTGTTTTTCAGTCCATTGTCTCCCCCACTATCACATTTAGGACATTGAAGATCCTTCCCAAGAAACATAAACAGACAGTGAACACCATAGAGGGCATAAGGCAGGAGACAGATGCAGAGTGGAAATGGGATATTATTAAACGGGGGATTACAGAGGCAACAGAAGCCTGCACCAAGACACGGAGTAAGAGGAGCAGAGCAAGGAAACCATGCTGGTTGAACAGTGAGGTAGTGGAGGTGGTGAGGGCAAAATGAGAGGCACACCAGAGGTATAGGAGGACTGGGAAGGAAGGGGACAGGAGGGAGTATGCAAGATGGTCCAGGGAGGTGACCAGAAAAGTGAGAGAAGCCAAGGCCCAGAGGGAGCTGAGATTAGTGCAGGGAATTAATGGGGGGAAGAAAGGCTTTCAGATACATCGGGAGAAAGGGAAGTTGCAAAGGAGACAATAGTAAGGATAAAAGGGTGAGGAGTGAACGGAAAAGGGTGAGGAGCAGGCAGAAGCACTGAATGAATACTTTTGCTCAGTGTTCACAGAAGAAAAGGGGGGACTGCTACCACCACGGGCTGGGAGGGGGAACAGGGGGAGAGGAGGCAACAGATGGAAGAATTGAGTCAAACAGAGTCCTAGAGGGACTGAGGGCACTGAAGGTAGACAAGGCACCAGGGTCAGATGGTATCCACCCCAGGGTGCTGAAGGAGATGGCAGAGGTGTTGGCGTAGCCACTGGCGGATCTGTACAGCACCTCACTGGAGTCGGGATGTGTGCCACTGGACTGGAGGATGGCACATGTAGTACCATTACACAAGAGTGGACCAAGGGATGAACTGGGTAATTATCACGTGGTAAGTCTCACCTCCATAGTGTGCAAACTCATGGAGACAATACTAAAGGAAAGACCGCTATCGTACCTGGAGGACAATGGTCTCCAGCATGTAAGGCAGCATGGGTTTGTGTCAGGGAAGTCTTGTCAAACCAACCTGATAAAATATTATAACTGGTGACAGGTGAGCTGGATAAGGGTCATGCAGTGGATGTTCTTTACTTTGACTTCAGTAAGGCCTTTGTTTTGGTGCCTCATGGGCAGCTTGGGGGAAAGCTAACTGGTGTAGGGGTAGGGCCAAAAATGATGAACTGGATTGCAAGCTGACTGAGTGGCAGGCTGCAACAGGTGGTGGTGAGAGTGGAGCTCCCAACTCCAAGGTCAGTGATGAGTGGGGTGCCACAGGGCTCTGTGTTGGGGCCAGTATTGTTTGGGCTCTTCATAACAGACATTGCACATGGGGTGGTGAGCAAGATAAGTCTGTTCGCTGATGACACCACATCGGAGCAGTGGTGAATGGAGAGGAGGGATGGAAGCAGCTGTAGGAGGACCTAAGCAAGCTAGAGGAGTAGTCGGAGAGGTGTCAGCTGGGGTTTAGTGCAAAGAACTGTAAGGTTATGCACTTTGGGGCAAAGAACCCTAGGAGAGAATACTGGCTGGGAGGGGTTAAGCTGGGGATCACTGAGGATGAGAAGGACCTTGGGGTAATGATAACAGGGACCATGGACAACACTGCCCAGTGCTGGAGAGTGGCTGCAAAAGCGAACAAAATGCTGGGGTGCATAGTGAGGGGGTATTCATCCAGGTGAAGGGAGGTGATCTTTCCCCTCTACAGGTCGCTGGTAAGGCCACACTTAGAGTATTGTGTGCAGTTTTGGAGTCCATACCTAAAGCGTGATATCAGGCTACTGGAGGGGGTGCAGAGGAGGGCAACAAAGATGATATGTGGAATGGAAGGGACAGACTTTGACAGCAGGCTGAGAGACCTGAATATGTACACCCTGGAGGGATAGAAGGGACATGATAGAGACATTCAAGTATCTGAAGAGAATCAATAAGGATGGGGTAGATGGGGTCTTTAAATTAAAGAGGGGGAGGGTCACCGGGGGGCATGGGCTAAGAATAGAGGGAGGGACGATTTAGCAAGGAAATAAGGAGACACTATTTCACAGAAAAGGTGGTAGCAAAATGGAACACACTACCAGAATGGGTGATATCATGTAAATCTGTGAACAGCTTCAAAAGGGCATGGGACAGGGAACAGGGGAGAGTGAGGGCAGGGGAGATGGCAGTGGGATGACAAATGGGAGGGGGTAGTGGGGCAGCTGCAAACTAGGGGTGCTAGCAGCACACTCGAGGAGACTTAGATAGACAGGGTGGTCTGTTTCAGCTGGCACATTCGTATGTTCATATACTATCATGACAATATAATTGTGATGATGTTTTCAAGATTCATACCTTGAAACATTTGTCCACCATGGCACCTCTATTCACAAACCTCATTAGGGTCTTTTTTCCCCTCCGATAGGCTAAGATCACTCATTCTTCTTAAGCCTTTCTGTCTCAGAAGCTTGAATGGGGATGGAGCAAAAGGGAGTAAGGCCATCAGAAAATGGAGGGCAATGAGTACCAATGCCCGTAGTCTGGGCAACAAGCTCCCTGAGCTGATGGCCTTAATGGAAGAGGGATGCCTGGATATCGTAGCAGTCACAGAAACATGGTACACAGAGAACCATGACTGGGATGTTAACATACCAGGGTATATAACCTACAGGAGAGACAGGCAGGGGAGAAGAGGAGGAGTAGCTCTCTATGTAAAGGAAGGGATAAAAGCAACTGAACAAAAGAATAAACAGGGAGGAGAGGAGGCACTGTGGGTCACCTTGGGAGACTGGAAAGGCACCACAATCCGCACAGGGTTGTGTACAGACCCCATGTCAGGGGAAGAAATGGACAAGGATATGATAGAAGGCATTCTTAGAATGGCAGAGAAGGGAGATACTGTTAATGGGAGACCTGAATATGCAGATGTTAACTGGAGCACATTTGCTGCAGCCACATCCAAGAGCAGGGCATTCTTGATGCCCTACAGGTGGCAGGCATTAGACAGCTAGTTTTGGAACCCACTCGTGAGGGAGCAATCTTAGACCTCGCATTCTCAAACGGGGGCAGTGAGAGGATCTCAGATCTAGAAGTGGGTTGCCATCTGAGGACAAGTGACCATCAAACAGTGTGGTTCACGTTAAACTCAGCTACAGAGTCAAGCCATACAAAAGTGAGGGTACAGGACTTTGGGAGGGCTGACTTTGGCAAGATGGAGAGTGCTCAGAAAAGCACTAGCAAACAGGCTAGAAGGAGGTGTGCAGCAACAATGGGAATTATCAAAACTGCCATCACAGAGGCAACAAGCCTTTGTGTGATGCAAATAAACAAATCAAAATGAAAGAAAAGCCACTATGGTTCTCAAAAGATGTGGCTGTGAAAGTCAGGAAGAAAAGATAGCATTCCGGAAGTATAAGGAAACACAGAAGGAGCAGGACAGAGAGCTGTACCAGTTAAGGCAGAGGGAAGCAGGAGGAAGTCAGAATAGCAAAGGCCCAAACTGAGGAAAAGATAGCCAACTCAGTTAAGAAGGGGATAAAACCTTTTATAGGTACATCAGCGACGTAGAAAGACAAAGGGAGGGATAGTGAGGCTGAATAGAATGAACGGTGGTGGGCAGAGGGACAGTGAAAAGCAGGAATACTGAACCAAATATTTCTGCTCAGTATTCACAAAAGAGGAGGGGAAGTGCCTCATCCAATTAATAGAAGCACTCTTGATAGGGGGTCGATCCAGTCCTTTCACGGAAGAAAGGGTTCTGCAAGAACTCCTAAAACTGAAGGTGGACAAAGCAATGGGTCCTGATGGAATTCACCCAGAATTCTAAAGAATTAAGGGAGGAACTAGTGAAACCACTGGCTACTCTTTTTAATAAATCATGGGAGGATGGTGTGGTACCGAGGACTGGAGGAAGGTGGATGTGATTCTCTTCACAAAGTGGGACCAAGACAGAGGTAGGAAACTACAGACCTGTCGGTCTGACCTCTGTGGTAGGGAAAGTGATGGAGTCACTCTGAAGGAAAGAATAGTTGAGTACCTAGAGGCCAGTGGAGCACAGGACCCAAGGCAGCATGGGTTCACAGCGGGAAGGTCATGTCAGACGAATCTAATAGATTTCTTTGACTGGGTGACCAAAGTAGTAGACCAGGGAGGGGCTGTGGACATGGCCTACCTAGACTTTAGCAAGGCATTTGACACAGTCCCACACAAAAGATTAGCAGTCAAATTAACCAGCCTGGGAGTGGGACCCAGGGTGGTAGCCTGGTTAAAACATTGGCTGGACAACAGGACACAAAGCATAATTGTAAATGGAGTCCACTCTGAAGAAAGGGCGGTTACTAGTGGGGTACCGCAGGGTTCAGTATTGGGTCCAGTCCTTTTTAATGTCTTCATCAGTGACATTGCAGAGGGACTGGAAGGAAAAGTATGCCTTTTTGCAGATGACACAAAGATCTGCAACAGGGTTGATACACAAGGAGGCGTGGAAAGGATGAAAAGGGACTTGGCAAGGTTGGAGGAATGGTCAGAAGTATGGCAGCTAGGATTCAATGCAAAGAAGTGCAAAATAATGCACCTGGGAAACAAGAACCCAGGGGAAGAATACACAATGGGTGGGGCGGTAGTAACAACAACAAAAAAGGAAAGGGACCTGGGCGTAATCATATCAGATGACCTTAAGGTTAGCAAGCAATGTGAGAAGGCAGTATGGAAGGCTAGGGGTATACTGGGATGTATAGGGAGAGGCATCATCAGCAGAAAACAGGAAGTTGTTATCCCTCTGTACAGACAGTTGGTGAGACCCCATCTGGAGTACTGTGTCCAGGTCTGGAGACCCCATCTCCGCAAGGACATAGACAGGATAGAGGTAGTCCAGTTGAGGGCAACTAAAATGGTGCAGGGTCTGCAAGAGAAGCCGTATGAGGAGAGACTAAAGGAGCTTAACATGTATACCCTTGAGGAAAGAAGGGAGAGGGGGGACATGATAGAAACTTTTAAGTACCTCAGTGGAATCAACAAAGTCCAAGAGGGTAGCATCTTCAGAAAAGAGACTTGCAAGAACAAGGGGACACAATTTAAAGATAGAAGGAGGGCCATTCAGGAGCAATGTGAGGAAGTATTATTTCACAGAGAGGGTAGTGGATGCATGGAACAGCCTTCCTGAGGAGGTTGTGGGGTCTAAAACTGTGGGAGAATTCAAGAATGCATGGGACAGACATAAGGCAATTCTTGTGGGGGGTAGGAAGAAATAGGCTGTTGGTTAACTAGGATCTGCGGCCTATTCTGTAGGTAGGGAAATGGGCAGACTAGATGGGCCTAGCGGTCCTTATCTGCCGTCAAAGTCTATGTTTCTATGAATGGTTTAAAAGCACAAAAAGAAAAGGTGTTTTCTTTACATGAATGGGTTTGAGTGACAGCTCTTCCATTAATAACTGGCCAGTTGTTATGGCGAAAGATGATTTTTATGGTATTTGAAAGTTCTGCCAACTCAGTTAATAAATGACTGACTAGTAATTATAATACAGTACAATGTATAGAGACAGTAGGCGGCAAGCCTATTGAGTCTGTCTCTCTCTAAGTTTAGCCTGGCTTTCCTCCCAAGCCTTTATCCCAAACTGGGCATGATAGCAAACTCCGCTTTGGCTCTCAGCCATTCAAAGTTCTAATGGCTATTAACCTTCAATATACGTCAGTTGGAACTTCGATTTTTATTCTCTCTTGCCACTAGCATGGCCCACCTCTACCTGCGGCCACCTCCTAACCTCACCAGTTCCCATTCACTTACCCTCTCTGATCCTCCGTGGCTTACCCAGCAAGGCGTTGCCTTTGTGGGGGGCATCATTCCCCCATAGGAGGCTTTACCCCCTGGAAAGGTCATCAGTCAGGTCTGGCAGGGTCAAGAGTGCCTGGTGTTATACCACTGTATACTGGAGCTTTCTGCTTTTCTGGTCCCACCCTCCCTCAAGTGTGCATATGCAGCAGTTTTTGGTGGGGGGGTGGGGCACCAGGCAACATGTAGTCAGCCCTGCCACCAATGATGTCACCAACGAGTCACAACCCACTAGTGAAATGCCACAGTGCAACCCACCCTCCTCGGGAGGAGAGCAGCACAATGTTCTCAATCCTCCATGCTGGTCTTCACTCCTGTATCTTATAACGTAACCCTTCTTTTCTTAGTGTCAGGAAACAGAAACTTGTACAATTTCTGAGTTTTTTCGCTGCCCTCTCAATGCCCGTTTAAGTCTCACCTTCATTTTTCCTGCGCTGTCTTTTTCATCTTTATGGACACAAATTAAAACACATTTCTCTCTCAGGTCGGGACTGTGGTTTTTTTTTTTTTTATTTATTTACGTCAGCCCCGTACTGCCTCTATGGCAACAATTTTGTTATCAGACAATAACATGCTATCGTCTTTTCATTTGAATTAGATTTTGTTTTCCCTTTTTTTCCATGGTAGGGTGCAGAAGAAATTAATTTGCTGAGGGTCATGAAATTATAGCAGTAATACCCTCCGTGACGGGCTATATCAGCTGAATAATTGACCTTGCCATTGGTAATGCGCCCTCAGCTATCACAGTCAATTAGGTGGAGGTATAGCCTGCCACACTGGACATTATTACTTAAATAATATGTCTCGCATAAACATTCCCCCTGACCAGCAATTTTTGGAAAAAAAATCATTGCTCTGACTTGCATTCATTAGCGCGCCTGTCTGTGTACTCAAGGTAATAAAACTGATGCAGTCCCTTAGTGTAGCTATATGAAGCTTTCAAAACACTTATGGATCATACAAGTGTATATTTTTCATAGCTGGCTAATGTACCTATTATCCAGGATGTATCCACAGCCATGCTGTGCTAGGACATCAGGGTTGCCATTAGTTCTCCTTTCTTTCATCCTCTTTGAAGCTAACAAGCCATAATCGTCAGCTCTAAAAGAACCCTCTTTCGGTGCGTAATGGATTCAGAACTGGCCTGTGCATGCACTAGCCATTGTTTGTTTGCTGCTTACAGTTTATTTACTTAGGCTAGCTCAACTGAGATGCAGTATCTCATTTTCAGTGGGGTCCTGCTTTGTACAGCTGGGTGGGCTGAAGGCACTGAGTGGGTTAAGTAATGTGCTCCAGGTCACACAGTGAATAAGTGGGTTTGTGGGATTCCAACCAGGTCTTCTGTTTCACAGTTCTATGCTCTAATCATTACTATAGATTGCAGGAGCATCATGTGACACTCCTGACCAATCGTAGCACTTCCTTCAGTTGCGCATGAGATGCTCTTATTTCCTTAAGAGTGCCTCACACACTGAGCTACTATAATGGGCTGCACGCTGACCGTTAATGCTGTCAACGCTGGGAAGTAAAAAGTTACCTACTTTAAAAAAAAAAAATGAAATGGTGGGATCTTGGTCTGTATATCAAAGGTATAATAATACTGTGGTTTATCTTTTGAGAATGAAGTATTTGTTAGCCAGCAAAAGAAAGTCAACATATCATTTTATTTAAGTAATAATGTGTTTATAGGGAAAACATCAACATACCGATTTTTCTTAGAATTTTCTTTCATTGTTTACCCTCTGAACTAAGATACTGTATGTGCTTCTGATGTTTCCAATAGTTTCTGCTTTCTTACCATGCCAAGAAAACATTATTGCACCCAGGTGGCCTGGAGGAAGCATAGCATGCTTCCATGTAGCCATCCCAGGTTTGGGAATGATCTCAAGCTTCTGCAACCACTTGACTTGGCTGGGAAGAACATTGCCGCTTGGCAGTGCATCCCAGGTGGTGAAGGATTTCACTCTCACTCAGTACCGTAGTGGCCTCTCGCAGTATGCATGCCCCCGAGTCACAGTTCCGACTTTCAAAGCAATAGTTTTAAGTGTTCCCAAGCTTCTTTTCAGTATACTACATATTTCCATGTTAAGGACAAATGTTTATCTCACAACTCACCTGTTTTCTCAACTCTTCTTCCTTTTTCATTGCTTTACAGTCTGGCTTCAGGAAGTCCCTTACCACATCTACCGCCCTTCTCCACCTTACTGATTTGGTCCTGTCCGGTATGGACAGGACCAAATTACTTCTGTCATCATGGCCAAAGCTTTCAGCACTGGGTCACACCCCCTTGTCCTGGACAAGCTTAAGGTAGCAGGGCTCTCTGCCTGCTCTATCAGCTGGTTTCTCTTCCTCCTAGAGGGCAGGTCACAAGCTATACGTATTGGAGACATCCATTCCACTCCACTCCCAATCTTCTTACACATTCCCCCAAGGTTCTATCCTGGGCCCCATTCTCGTCTCCGTATTCCTAAATGACCTCCCCGCCACCTGTTCCTCTGAGTCCATCCACATGTATGCAGATGACACCGTGCTGTTTGCCTCTGGCTCCCTCTGTTGCTGGCCTTATTGTCCGTCTCCAACAGGATTTTAACAGTGTTCAGCACTGTTTCTGTTCACACCTTCTGTCCCTCAGCACCAAGAAAACTGTCTCCAAGATGTTTGGCTCCCAGCCACCAGGTTTTCCTACCTCCTTTCACACCCTTGATGGTACTGCAGATGAGGATGTCTCCTCCTTAAAGTATGTTGGTGTCTGGCTGGACCAGCACCCCGATTTCTCTGCACACATTGATGGCATCCACCTCAGACATCACCCCAAACTGGGTGCGCTCTATAGAAACAAAGACAGTATCCCTCTCTCTGCCCATCGCGAGCGAGTCATGAAGGTGAGTCTCCCTATCTTTGACTACAGCAACATTGTCTACAGCACCTCTCCCAAGCCCACCCTTACCAAACTGGACCCCCTCTTCCAATTTTTCTGCCATTTGCAATTAGACCCCCCTTCCCTTGCACACCACTGCTTTCAACTTCTCCCTCTCCTTCACTTCCTTAGGTGCCGGACATATCACCTGCTGTGCCACCTTCACTTCCAGATCCTGGTTTGGCTCTTCCCCCTACTTTTCTACCCCCCCTACCTACCACTGACTCCCTACAGAACACTGCTTTCCTTTCCTGCTCTCTTCCTTTCCAGGAAAATTTCCATGGATGAAGCTGCCTTCTCATATTATTTTCCTAAGCTGAGGTCCTCTCATCCTGTCTATCCACTCAGCCTCTTCCTCTCCTCCCTCAAGACCTTTCTTTGTGGCTTTACTACCCATTCCTACAACTGTTCCTGATCCCTGTTCCCTTCTCTCCATGTTGTTGATGTCCTCCCTTCTACCCCTCCCCCATGGCTGTGAGCAATCCCTTACAGAAACACAAGTGTGTGGCATGAGTGCAGCGTGCATGCTGCACACGTGCTGCATACTTTTATTTCTGTAAGGGATAATTCCCCCACCACCCACCCCCGCTTGGCTAATCATGCCGAAATCAGTTAATCATAACTCCTTAGCTGTCCTCCTGCACTGGCTTGATTAGCTCGCACCTTAGCATTCTGGGAGGTGGTTGTCTGTTATTGTTCGGCATTGTTCCTAGTTCTGGTTTTATGAAGCATGCGGCGCACATGCTACGCACTTGTATTTCTGTAAGGGCTTGTACCCCAGTACTGTATTGCACTTCTACCTTAATTTTACATTGTGTTCTTCTTTATTTTGTGTTCCACTGACTGTCTGCCTGCCTGTAATGCGTGACTGTGCACTGTTATGTATTTTTTGTTCCACTGACTGCCTGCAATGCATGACTGTGCACTGTTACGTATTTTGTGTTCCACTGACTGCCTGCCTGTGATGCGTGACTGTGCAATGTTATGTATTTTGACTGTAAGTATTTTTTATTGTATTGTATTTTTATTTCTACTGAACCTTACATTGTGTGCTTTTATTTGCCCATCTTGTATTGTGTACTCCTCTTTTCCCTTTCCACTTTCCACCAGGACCCATCTGGAAACAAGCTGTTACAAGCTCAGTATATGTTTCCTGGTGAAACATTTTAAAGAAATAAACAGTAACTACGTCTCGGAGTACTTAAAATATGCATAACTCATAGGTAATAAGTAGATGTCAGTTCAGGGCCACCTTGCTCAGACACCTGTTCTCTTGTCCTCAGTAATACGCAGAGGTATCAGGTGGGTCAAACTTCAGACGAGCTATGAGATAAGAAGTTCAAGCCACGTAAAATCACATTTTAATTGAAAAATAACAATGAACTAATGAGAAAACCAAAATGAGTAGCCTAGATACAGTCAGCAAGCATATAGACTTTGACAGGAACACTGGTCCCAGAGGACCAAAAATAAATACTAAAAGCTGACAGTTCCCCATTGTGAACAAAAGATATGCCCCACCCTCCCCAACATAAAAACAATGGGTGTAACTTTTCCTACTTTAGCAAGTTTGGTTTTAAAAACACAGTTATAAACATCAATAACATATGCATATTTCAACATAATTTCAGCAGAGAAATTAAGATGAGACCACTCCAAAAGTATCCGTATGCACCAACTCCCATTGTCATAGCACACATTTAGAATGCATACGTAACTGCTGCGCTGTCTATACCCAGCAGCTACACAATAAATACCAACAAGTGAACATGGGTGGTGTCAGCTAATGTTTGTTTCATGCAAGCTGCCGCATGTCAAAACCTTTGCCACAAATGCCCGCAGTCCTTTGGATATGAGGCAGGCAATATGGGACTCATTTGGTCAAATGTGTATTTAGGTTGATCTTGTCACTGCATCCTCATCTGGTCTTCCAGAAAATCCTAGCCATGGTCTACACCAGATCAAAGCTGTCAGCTAGCTGCCAGAAGATGCCACTGCCAGGGTAATCCTTAGAAAGAAAAACAAACAAAAAGAAATGAGCAACCGGGGCAAGCTGGTGCTGCCGTCAACCAAGTAACAGCCAAAAGAATAACTGGAAGAAACTGGCCCACAAAAAGCAGAGGTTATCCTTTAGAATAGTTCACATTTATTAAAGACAAAAAGTAAAATACAACCCAGTAAGCAACCTCCAAAGTACTACTCTTTTCTATGCACTACCATGTGTTGTGGCTTTATCAAACAACACGAAGGGCCCAACTTGTATCCAGAGTCACTGCTACCCTATGGGTTGCCTTGCCGTTGCCAGGCACTGCTTCATTCTCAAGCCATACCTACTCAGCTCTTAGAACCGATCCTTATTCCAAAGTTACTGCACTGGCTTGCGGATTTCATTTACCTACATTGTTTAAGCATGCCAGAGGCTATCTATCTTGGAGACCTACCGTGGATATGGGTACAGCCTCACATGTGGTTTGCCCCATCTTCTCTGGGTTTAAAAGGGCCACTGAGAGCTCACTGAATGCCAAACTAAACTGTGATCTTTCCCTGGACCCTTTCCCTGTATCTTGTTTGGTGGATTTTGTTTTCCTGTAAGTCTCTATGCCATACACACTTTATCCTTTCTTAACAACTGGGGTCATATACAGTGGATTTGACACATATGTAGCGCTGCTTTGACGTGGACCCTGTAAGTGGGCTAGTGCAGTGCATAACTGCAAAATTCCACTTTCGCAAAATTCTGCTTGAGGTGAAATAGGCCTTCCCAGCTGTGAAAAATCATAGAAAATGCAGAACTTTGCCAAGTGATGCAAAATTCTGCGGAAAATAACAAAATTCCACAGTTTTCAGTTTTTATACAGAACATGGTTTATTTCAGTTTAACAAACAAAACTATATTTACATTAAAAAGCAATTCACTTCACCCCCCCCAAAAAAAATCGCAGTTGACATGGTGAAATTCCACAAAATTTACTGCAAAATTCCACCGTTCTTTTCAGAGGCAGGATAACAATTTTGCCAGGATTCCTCATTCCTTAGAGCTCTCGTGTGGATTATACGCAATCTTATATCAGCCAACAGAGATGGCAACAGTAAAGAAGAAACTAAGCAAGGCAGAGGGCAGTCCTATGTTTTCCTAAAAGCAAAAAACAAATTTAAAATATTGAAATGAAAGTGGATTAAGAGACTCATACAAGTAAATGAAACCAGAGGATGTCAGAAAATGTTTATAGTGGGAACAATAGCATGATCTGGTTGTTTAGTTGTTTTACGAAGATACAGTCCCTTTCCTCTGAATTTGGTTCACTCTATTTCTGAAACCCTTTGTCTTTACTCGGAATGTTACAGACAGGGGCCCAGTTTTCAAAGGCTTTGATATGCTGCAGGGACCAAGTCCCTGGGCCAAATTCTCAAAACGATTTGGGACTAAGTCCCACACCCGCAACTCCAGCTGTAGACCAAAATCTGCGGTGGCTGCAGAGATTGGTATTCCTAGTCCACCGCAGCTGCAGGAGATGTTACTCCTGGTCCCATCAGTTGTAACATTTTTCCACAGCTGCAGGGGAAAAATCACCTGCAAGCTGTCGTAAATCATGGAGCTGGTCATGAACTGGCTCCACTTTTGAGAATACCGCAGCTGCAGGAGGAACTGTGGTTCCGCAAGTGGCAACCCACTTGTGCCAATTTTTTCTCACAGCTATGGGATTTTCACAGGTTTTGGAAATCCAGTCCCCTGTGTGCAACTCCCTGGTGCAAGAAAACATTTCTGTACCTGCGAAAATGCTATTTAAAGCATTTTATGCACATGGGTGGCATTTTTCTTTTTTTGCTGCAGCTGTGCAAAAATATATGCATATGGTATCATAAACTGGAAAAGGTTGCAAGAGGGCAAGCTGTTTAAAACTGAGCATGTGTGGAAAAAAATTGTGGTTGCGCAAGGAAACCCTCTCTTGTGTAACTTTTGTTTTCCGCATGTGCGCAGTTTTTCCACATATGAAAATCTGGACCCAGACCTTTTTTTGTTAAGTTCATTATCAGTACAGTTGAAATTCCACCATAAAATGATCAACCCCCCCCACCCCCAAAAAAAATCTCTTACATGGTGTGTCTGTCAGCTGTCGTCCCTCATTTTGGCACCTGGAAACCGTCTGTCGCACATGATGATGGAGCCATGCTGTCCGCAAAGATTTTTAACAGGAATTCATATTGATTGCTGATGCTCCACTAAACCGCAAACCATATTATTTTTATTTATTTATTTGGAAAATGTTTCACCAGGAAAGACAACGTGAGCTGTAAACAGCTAGTTTCCAGAAGCGTCTGCGGGGGCATGGGGGAGTTGGGAGAACAAGTACATAGCAATACAAGTACACTTTCTAAACAAATTTCTAAAACAAAACAGTGTAATACAATTACACAATAATCCAGTCCAACCGACCAGGGTAAACAAAACATATTCGAATATAACATACATCGCAACAACCCAAGAGCAGGTGATCCAGCAGGGTAAAGGTTAGAGGATGGATAACACATTTGGAGTGCTAGAAGTAGAGCGCCTGCTTTCACAGAAACATCTTTAGTAAATCAAAGCCCAAAACAGTAATTTCCAACAGAAAGAAGGGTTAAAAGGTCAGGTTAGTTGATATCTTGGAAGTAGAAGACTTGGTTTGCTGGCCAAGGCACCTAGCTTCACCTGAGCTCTTTCCTTCTAAGACGGCTTGAAAGGCAGAGTAGAGAAACTTACCAGAGCAAGGGAAAAGGATTAAGACTTCTTTTGGCTAAGCAGATTTACTGTGTGGTGTTGTTTTTATTTTTTACTCACAGGGATTGCTACTGTTTGTTGCTAACATTTCATTGTTTTATTTTTCTCTGTAGCAAAGTGTTTCTTACAGCGTATATCTTCTCTGAAATTATTACAGGTGGTGTTTTACAGGTTTTACAGTTTTGTCTAACAGGATAAGCTTTCAGGGTTACTGCATTTGTTGTTGACTGATTGTTTCTGCTCTTACCTCCTTGTTCTTTCGTCAGTGGTTCTTCTTTTTCGGCAGGGGAAGGGCCCAGCCACCCACCCCCATCCCCAACCACCCCACACTACACTCCTTTTATAGGGTACCACAGTTGTGACATTTCCTGTGGCAGAGCAGGAAGGGGCGGATCAGTGGGGCATCCACAAGGTGAGCTCATTTACAGGGCATTAGTAATTAACTTGTTATAACAAGTAAAACAAAAACAAAACACAATCAAACCATTACTTGCATTTTTTTTCCTTCTAATTACTCTGACTAGGTTATAAACCCAGCAACTTATCTGGAATGGATATCATTAACTGCAGGTACTGTGGAACAATTTTCAGAAGGACAGTCTTACAGGATTTAGGACACTGTCCTACATGCTGGGCCATTGAGATCTTAGAGCTCAGCCCGGGCAGCATGGGCAGAGATTGCACGCCTCAAATTTTATATTCAAGAGGAAATACATTATAAGAACCACCTGCCATTTCCCCAGCATCCAACAGAAAAACCTTGACCGCAGAGGGTAGTTGGTCCAGGAGGTTGGCAGGTGGTTAGGAGTGGCAAATCGGGTGCCCCATCACTCTCTGCTCTCCAACATATTACCTCCAAAAACCATATAAACACTACAAACAGGTATCTGCCTCTATCTCTGAAATCAAACGAAGAGGCAGAAGACACTGTAGAGCAGGATACTGTGGCACAGGAGCTAGCACAACAAAACTCACCCAAATCAGGAACCAAAACAAAAAAAGCAAAAAGGAAATTCCAAAACTTCTGATCATAGGAGACTCCATGATTCGGGGAGTTGATACCCATCTCCAGTCAGGGGTAATGGTCAGATGTCTCCCAGGTACATCAGCATGGAGAGACACTGACCGCATTGCTAAAATTGTTCACAAAGCAGGAGAAAACATTGATGTCCTAGTACACATAGGGACTATGATCTCGCCAGCCAGTCAGTTGTGGAGACCAAGAAACACCTGACCAGGCTGGGTGACAAACTATCATCCATTTCGTCCGCATCTCCTTCTCTGAGATCCTGCCAGTCTGGGAGAGGGGGGCAGATGGACAGAAGGTCAGAAAAGGGGAGATAGGGGAGCTAAACACGTGGCTCAAGGGCTGGTGCCAGGAAAAAGGACACAGATTTGTAGGGAACTGGCAACAGTTCTGGGAGTGAAAGTTCTTTAAATTTGATGGACTGCATCTGACTAAGGAGGGAGTCAGTGCATTGGGGCAGAAATTTGGTGTCTTTGCAGAATATTTAAACTAGCAAATGGGGAGAGGGGTGCAGCACCCCATATGTCGAATGGGAAGAACACCCTTCCCCCCTCAGCTAGTGGTCAAACAGGGATTCAGCATGTTTGCAGTTCATTTGCATCACCAGGTAAGAAAAAACGTTTGTCTCCCCATACGACGCACAGGGGTAATGCCAAACCTCACCCAACAACTAACACACCGAAATCTGGCTTAATGGAAAATCATGCACACAATGCTCACAGCCTGGGAAATAAGATCCCAGACCTGCAGGCAATAATGTCAGAGGCTAAACTGACATAGTAGCAATTAGTGAGACGTGGTTTACCAGTAACCACACTTGGGAGACTTTAGTACCTGGCTACGTATTGTTCAGAAGAGACTGAGGTGCAAAAAGGGGGGGAGGAGTGGCCCTGTATGTCAATGAAAATATCAAAGCTACAGAAATTCAGAATACACATAAAGAGCCAGAAGAACTGTGGGTCACCCTGGAAACAGGAAATGGGACAGCCATAAGAACTGGGGTTGTCTACAGGCCCCCAGACCAGGGGGAGGACATAGACACATTACTGTTAGAAGATATACAAAACATGACAGCTAAAGGGGAGGTTCTGATAATGGGAGACTTCAACATGCCAGATACAGATTGGTCAATACCAGCAGGAACATCTGCCAGAACTAGACACATAGTGGATTCCCTGCAAGGGGAGGGCCTCAAACAACTGGTACAACAACCCACAAGAGACAGGGCTATCCTAGATCTAATACTGACTAACAGGGAAGGGATCACAGATCTCCAGGTAGAAGGTCACCTGGGGGCCAGTGACCATCACATGGTATGGTTCAATTTGGCTACCACATCTAAATCATCCCATTCCAAGGCAAAAATATGGGACTTCAGAGGAGCTGACTTTGATAAGATGGCCAACAGAATTAAGCTAGCCCTGGCAAAAAGAAACACAGGTGAGGGGGTACAGGCAAAGTGGGCAAGCATTAAGGATGCAATACTTGAAGCGACATCCCATTGTGTTAGAAAGAAAAGGAAGTGCAAAAGAAGAAGGAAACCATGTTGGTTCTCAAATACAGTAGCAGAAAAGGTCAGAGCCAAAAGGCTGGCCTTCAGGAAATATAAGGGAACACAGCGGGATGAAGATAGGGAGGCATACCAAACTGCCCTAAGGGAAGCAGGGAAGGCAGCAAGGCAGACAAAGTCCCAAACTGAGGAAACACTAGCACAAACAGTAAAAGGAGGTGACAAGACTTTCTATAGATACATTAGTGAAAGGAGAAAGTCCAGCGGGGGTATTGCTAAGCTTAATGGAGAAAAGGGAGCATGTGAGGAGGAGGACCATGTAAAAGCATCTATCCTAAATAGATACTTTGCTCAGTATTTACTGAAGAGAAGGTAGGGCAGGGCCCACAGCTCAGCACCATGGATACAGGGGGAGGGAGGTGAGCACTATTCCTTCACAAAAGAAAGGGTCCTACAAGAGCTTGCTAAACTCAGGTGGATAAGGCAATGGGACCTGATGGCTTACATCCCAGGGTACTTAGGAGCTAAAGGTGGAACTAGCAGAGCCATTAGCAGAACTGTTTAGTGAGTCTCTGAGCACAGGAGAGGTCCCAGAAGACTGGAGAAGGCTCATGTGATCCCACCCACCAGAGTGGTAGCAGGAGGAGGCAGAGAACTACAGACCAGTCAGTCTTACCTCAGTATTGGGCAAGATTATGGAGGCACTCCTTAAGGAAAGGATAGTGCAACACCTGGAATCCAAGGGGCACAGGATCCAAGACAGCATGGGTTTACAAAGGAAGGTCCTGTCAAACTAATCTCATAGATTTCTTTGACTGGGTAACCAGAGTGGTGGACCAAGGGGAGCAGTTGATGTCACCTACCTTGACTTCAGCAAAGCTTTGACACTGTTCCACATAGAAGATTGATAAATAAGCTGGGTAGGCTCGGGTGGGCCAGAAGTTGGTCAACTGGGTGGCAAACTGGTTGACGGCAGAAAACAGAGAGTGGTGGTAAATGGTATACAGTCAGAAGAGATGCAAGTCACAAGTGGGGTACCTCAGGGATCAGTCCTGGGGCCAGTCCTCTTCAACATCTTCATTAGTGACCTTGCAGATGGACTAGAGGGTAAGGCTTGTCTGTTTGCAGATGACACCAAGATCTGCAACAGAGTAGATGATCCGGATTGGGTGGGCAGAATGAGAAGAGATCTGGATAAACTAGCAAAATGGTCAGAAGAGTGGCAACTGGGATTTAATGCAAAGAAGTGTAAGATCATGCACATAGGGAAGAGAAACCCTGAAGCCACCTATAGGCTGGGAGGGGAGTTGCTAGCAGTCACAAAGGAAGAAAGAGACTTGGGCATCATCATCATCACTGCTGACCTGAAGTCATCCAAGCAGACCTCTAAAGCAGTAGGTAAGGCTAGGGGAGTGTTAGGGTGTATTAGTAGGGGTATCACAAGTCGTAAGAGGGAGGTAATAATCCCTCTTTACAAGACACTGGTTAGGCCCCATCTGGAGTACTCATGCAGTATTGGAGGCCACACCTTCACAAGGACATTAACCAAATTGAGGCAGTCCAGAGAAGGCAACCAAAATGGTGCAGGGACTTCATCAGAAGACATATGAGGACAGATTAACAGAGCTCAATATATACCCTTGAGCAAAGGAGGGAGAGAGGTGATATGATCGAGGCATTCAAACACATTAAGGGCATTAACAAGGTGAAAGAGTCTAACATGTTTAAATATAAGAAAAATAGCAGGACAAGAGGACACAGCATGAGATTAGGGGGGCGATTAAGGGGAATGTGAGGAAATTCTTTTCACAGAAAGGGTGGTGGATGCATGGAATGGCCTACCTCAAGAAGTGGTGGCTATGAATACAGTGCAGGGCTTCAAACAGGCATGTGATAGGCATAAGGGAGCAATACAAATGAGTATGAATAGATAGGCCACTGACAGAGCAAAGGCCGATGGCACATTTATAAGGTAGAAAAAGAAATGGGCAGACTGGATGGGCCTTGCGGTCCTTATCTGCCGTCAACTTCTATGTTTCTATGTATGTTTCAAACTTCAGATTTTAGGGGAACAGCATAAGTTCTGTTGATACCAGCTGTGTTTAGTTTTGGTGGAAGTCTAAAACTTCCATGAGTCAAAATCTGGAAATCATTCCAATTTTTAGAAGTCAAAATACTTTCTGGATCCCACATTTTGGAAGTCAGTATTTAAGAAAGGAACAATTTATGGATGTTAATAGAAATATTAGTGATAAAATACAATTTCTTTCAGAAAAAGACCTCATTTTTTGACTTCCATGCCTGCTATTTTGGAAGCCTTCTAATTTTTGGTTTTATATTTGGAAGTCAATGACTTCCTCCCCCTTTATTTTGGAAGTTCTTGCCTCATTTTTGGAAGACAAATACTCACAAAATAGAGTTAACTGAATTCCTCCTCCAGTGTAAAGGTTTTATGATCTGCTGATAGCAAGGTGATCTGGTATAATTATGTTCAGGATCAGTAAATCTTCACAGACACTGGTTACTGGCCAGTTGGTAAAAATTAAAAATAAACCTTTTGCTGTTTGGTATGCGGCCTTAGGAATGTACATGGCATCTGTTCAAGCTTTGAGTATCACTCACTGCTCTTAGCATATTTAAGATGTTATGTAGTGGACAGTGCATGTTTTCTCCCCCACAGGGGTTTCTTAACCTTGTCTGTTTCAAACATGTCTAACATGATTGCCTTCAGTCCAATGACATGGGCTACTGCGTGAGAGCAGTTTGCATCGGGGTCAAGACATGTCTTTCAATAAAAGTGTTTATACAAAATGATGGCTCGTGTCATCCAATTTGCTATTAATAATCTTTCTATGGGCCCCACTCCAGCTGTTCTTTGATTTAAAGATTTAAAGCCAGGGTCTTAATTACCCTCTCCATGGTGTCAATCGGTTTGTCAGCTATTCCTGTACTCACTGATAGTGAGGTAAAAGGAAGCTTTGTGCTGCACAGGACATCACTAAGCTATGGATAGCCAAGAACAAAAAAGTTGCAGTTGATAAAGTAAACATCACAGCTGCAGTCAGTTATTAAGCAGTCTGGTAAAGAATTGGTTAAATAAAGCCTGTTCCCATTTATTTCTTTTGGGGGGGGGGGGCACACATCCCATGCACAGCTATGCATAGCTATTTACTTTCTGCTTTTACAGGGGATGGACAGAAACTTTCAAGTACCTCAAGGGAATCAACAAAGTCCAAGAGGGTAGCAACTTTCAGAAAAAGAGGTGTGCAAGAACAAGGGGGCACAATTTGAAGATAGAGGGGGGATGGCTCAGGGGCAATGTGAGGAAGTATTTTTTCACAGAGAGGGTTGTGGATGCATGGAATGGCCTTCCTGAGGTGGTTGTGGAGTCAAAAACAGTAGGGGAATTCAAGAATGCATGGGACAGACGTAAGGCAATTCTTGTGGGCAGCAGGAAGAAGTAGGCTGTTGGTTAACTAGGATCTGCAGCTTATCCATTAGGTAGGGAAATGGGCAGACTGGGTGGGCCAGGCGGTCCTTATCTGCCATCAAATTCTGTGTTTCTATGGGAGCAATTCCTAATGAGGCTCCCCACACTTATAAAACATTTTATTCTGACAGTTTCCTATTTTGATGATGCATTGAAGGTGCCCATTCAATTCCCATTTCCTGTGCCCTACCCCTTCTTTTGTTCTTGCTGTAGATTCTGTGTTGCGTTTGCTCTGTGTTACAAAATCATACACTGTATAGTAAACTTGCAGTGAGTTCCGCCATGAGCCAAGACTGATGCTTCTTACACACTTTCAGATTTTCAGTAAGGGTTAGCAAAAAATGTACACTTTTATTTAAAGTACCAATAAATTTAAGCCTCAAAGAAAGGAGAGGGGGGTTACAGCTTTTTTCAACAGCTCTGAATACAGACCACAAAATGCAAGTCTAAGCTATGCTTAATTAGGCCCTGCCGGAGATCAGTAAAGGTTCTGGGGCTGTTGCAGCCCATTAATTTTGTTGGTAAAGTCAGGGGTTACTCAGTCATTCAAGTCCAGCTTATGTTGTACTTGTTTGCCAACAGTAATTGCTTCTAATTACCACTACATCTTGAGAAGCAAAACTCTGCACAACGTCAGAGATTCAAGCGATGTGGCAGGCACACACCATGCCTGTGAACACATTTTTCTCCATAGATTTTTTTCAGCTGCAGCTGTACTGCATTTGAGCACCAGCTCGGCTTTCATAGGCTTCCACTGCAGGTGCATAGAGCGACATCTACTGGTGGAAGTGGGATGATGCTTTTGTGATTTCCTCAAAGGTACTCCGTGCCACTGTCAGTGCAGAGCAGAGTCAGTCAATCAGGCAATCTGTCTTTCTTACATTGCACCCTGCTGATGGCATCATTTGAGATGAATCACAGTAAAACAGAAGTGATGATTAACAAATAAGACATTTGTTTAAAACACCAATGCAATGAAAAATGCTTTTCCGAAAAGCAATTTCCAGCTGCAGTCAATAAAAATATTAGTATTGCTGTCAAGTCTAGTTTTCTAGGTACCTCCTATGCTGTACGCCAATTAGTTTTTTTTTCTCTTAATCCTAGCCCTTGCCACCTCCACGATGCTATTTCTAGGACAAATGTGGCCACCTTTTTTCTTGTGAAAAAAATCAGTTAAAACATTTATAAAATAATCTCATTTTCATGTTACTAGAACATATTACCACCACGTATGTCGAGTCCATGACATCCTCCAGCTCCTCGCTTGCTCGGTGGAACCAGTATCTTACCATTTACTGTAGTTTGTAAGTCCTTTGTCTGCTCCTGGTCCTCATGGGTATTCCCCTGCACTGTCTCACACTGAACAGAATCAGCCATGTGTCCAATCACCACCAACCAATATCTGAAACTGGCATCTCCAAGGTCTCCTGTTTTGCAGTTGTTGTGCTCTAACCTCTAGGCCACATTACGTTCCCGGTCCATGCTCCCCTTTTGGGGAAAATAATAACAGTGGTACAGTATGGCACATTGTGTTGAACTCCCTGTGGGTGACTTCTGGCTGTGTAAGTGTTGACTTCTGTCTTTGTGGTTTAATCTATGTGGTTTTACTCTGATACTATGAATCTCTCTGGCATTAAGCATTGAGCCGCAGACACCCAGTCTCATTGGATTTGTGGCCCCGAATTAAGATCCAATCTCAGGCCTCCAGCAAGGACATGCCAGCACCTTCAAGTCATCCTGCTCTATCCTTCCCCTAATTTGTGTGTTTCAAAATGGACTGGTAGTGCCAGAATTTGAGCTCTAAGACCCCTTCTGGTACTGGAATCCGCTGGCAGATGAAAGACCGCTATGCTGATGATCACTCTCTAACTCTGTAATGGATTTTTTCCTCAATACTATGAGTTATACCCTGATGTTATTGCGTGATGCATTCCACTTTGCAGCACATATCTCAGTGTCATAAATGTTTATCTGTGTAGACAAGAAGCTTTAAGTTTCACATTATAGGGGCCACAAAGGGCTAATGAGACCTTAAAAGGAAACATCATCATCTACCTATAATACAAAACAGTGTCAGTTTAGCATTCAATCAGTTTAATGTTGTTGTTCAGCAAACAAAAGGCATTACAGTTTTAAAACATAAGAAAAAAACAAACACATGTTAAAAAGAACTCCTCCTGATCTACAATAACAAGTACAATAAAAAAATTAGCAATAACACTTCTTTCACAGCTCCATAGTATACAACATTGATCTGTCCGTGCACACATGCTGCACCAAGGGTCGAAATTAAGTTTTGCAGTCACTAGCTAGCAGGGCTAGTGACTGGGAAAATCCATGAGCCCCACAGACTTTCCACTGGCCCAGTTGGTGTTCATACTGAAGTGTTGCCTTCTCCAGTACAAGCCCACAGGGCTAGTTAAATGAAAATCTTACTAGCCCGATACAAAGTCTACCAGCATTTGGCTAGCGGGCTGGTGTCAATTTCTGACCCCTGTGCAAAGGGCATGGTTAATAGTTTTGAGTTGAGTCTCAGTGTGTATTTTCTTATATGCATAGCTCTGTTAAAGAGCACAATATCTTGAATAATGTCATTTTTTTCTGATTATCTACAGTGAGCTTTGGGGCTTATAATGTCTAGCTAGTATTGATCCCAGATAGTTATCTCTTATTGATTTGTGCCAAGAGCACTTCTGAAGAACATATTTTAAATCTTCTTCTGCATTTGTGTATAGTTATTTACCCAGGATAGACTAGCTGGACTGCAGCATCTCATTTCCCAGTGGGGTCCTTATTTTACCCATTTCCACAGCTGGGTGGGCTGGAACACTGAGAGGCTAAGTGACTTGCCAAAGAAACCACCATGAATATTTAACACTAGCAGGGTTTAAATCTGCCATCTTCTGGTTCCCAAGTTGGTGCTGAAATCACTAAACCAATACTGCCTGAGATTTGTTTTGTTCTGTTTGTATCTGTTGCTCAGAAAGTTACTGGTCAAAACTTTAAAATCCAAGTTTGTAAGTGTTTTCCTTAATTCTTTTTTTTTTTTTCTCCACCCTCCGTGCTCACTGGTCCCCCACTCCTTCGAGCTCCACAGGCTCTCTCCAGCCCCGCTGTCCTTACCCAGCTTTCCTCTGGTCCCTATATGGCAGCCGATCCCCGGGATATCCCGGCGTATCCCTTCGCTGGGCAGGTCCCCCTCCTCCGAGGGGGAAGGCACCGGGGGAGAGAGGATGACCCCAGCACACTCACTACTAGGGCCCGGGGATGCTGCTGAGGAACAGGGGGCCCTGGGAAGGCACTGGAGGCTCAAGAAACAGAGAGCCCTCATCCAGCAAGCAATCTTTCCTTTTTCTGTTGGGGGCAGTGTAGTGACGTCACGGCATACGCTGAAGTCCACTCCTCCTCCAGCTGACATTTGGGTCATGCGTCCTGTGATACTCCCAGCCTTCGCTAGGAGCCAGCAGGCGCCGGACCAGTCCCCCACCCTCCCCCCAGAGAAGGACAGCTGTCCATGGGACGCTCAATCCTTCTGCCCCCAGCCGGCCCTCCAGTGACCTGTGCTCGTTCTCGAACCTGGGTCACTGGCGTCTCAAGCGGAAGTCCAACAGCTGCGCCGGTGGGCCGGCCCTATGTTTTTCTTAATTCTGAATAATGAAATATAGTCAGTTTAAGGTTTGAACTCTTATAGAAATACAAGTGCTTAATAAGCATGTGGCCTGCATGCTACGCACTTGTATTTCAGTAAGGGAAGCAAAACCCAGATGAGTTTTCTAATAGCCACAAACTATCCTTTGATTCCTTAGTATAAATACTAATGTCTCATGTTTTTATGTCAGTGTTTCTGATTTTAAGTTTATTATTGATGCAGTCTGCAGTGTCTATGAATGAAGTAATCTGCAGACTTCCCTTCCCATACCTACTGTATATGTTTGAGATTCTTTTCAACATCCTTTATCCAATCAAAGGAATATTCCTTAAAATGTAACTCTGATTTTTTTATTGTGTGCAGCCCCTCTCTTACAAAAACCCTTACAAAATGTTTCACAAAGGCAGCCTACCACGATTCCCCAAAATCAAAATTCCTTTAAACATGTGCAAAGAGTAAGTATTAAGCAGTAGGTGGAAATGGAGCAATTTACATACGAACATGGAAGAAGCCAGCAGAAGAGGGCCATTTGGTTTATCAGTCTGCTCGTACTGCAGGGTCCACAGCTTGAGCTACTGTCCCTGCCTTCCCTCCCCACTCCTCCCATCCTCCCTACCCATGATCCTTACCTTCCCCCATGCCTATCCCAGCCTCTCTTAAAGCTCTCCACTGTCTTCAACAAGATGACCTCTTCCAGCAGCACATTCCAAGTGTCCACCACCCTCTCTGTGAAGAAATGCTTCCTGACCTCCCTCCTAAATCTCCCACCCTACAGCTTAAGACTGTGCCCCCTCATGTTATGGTTGCCACTCAGCTTAAAGAGACTCTCCTTATCCATCTTATTTATCCCTTTCAAGTACTTGAAGGTCCCAATCATGTCCCCTCTCTCTCTCCCTCCTGTCTTCCAGGGAGTACATGTTTGGTGCCCTCAACTTCTCCTCATATGCCTTACCCTGCTGACCCACTATTATCTTTGCAGCCCTCCTCTGGACCATCTCCAGCAGATTAATGTCCTTTTTGAGGTGTGGGCACCAGCACTAAACTCCATACTCTAGATGCAGCCTTGGATGACATCATTTTACAAGGATTATGTTAATAAACAAAAATGTTTTCTTCTTTTTAACAGACTGTTTTTATAGTTAAAATGCTAATTGTTCTGCTGGATGTGAGCGTTACGTAAGGAATAATCCACAGTCGGGTGTGTGGCAATACTGCGATAACTAAATGACTTGGATGGGTTCAACCCCCTAGGAGGTGACATTATTGCAGCACTGACCCACACCTGGGGCCAGATTTTCAGAAACCCCAGAAACTGGTGCAGGTGCAGGAAAAACTGGTAGAAATGGGTCTTCACTTCTGGAACTGCAGTTTTTCCTGCATACTCCGGATTTTTAAAGCAGGCATCGGTTTATGACTGGCTCCATGATTTACAGCAGCTTGCAGCCATTTTTGGGTGCAGCTGTGCCAAAATGTTTCACTTGCTGGGACCAGGTGTGACATCTCCTGCAGCTGCACCTGTCTCTCCCCCCCCCACCCCCGGTGTGGAACACAGGATGAAAATATGACTGTCCACCGGTGCAAAGATTTGTTCTGTACTGGCAGACTACAGCACAGGATGTAGTCCTTCTGCCCTTTAAAAATCAGGCCCCTGGAGTGGATATTACACATAAGACCCGATGTTCAAACATGCACCTGGCAATGGTGCAAGTGGGTGTGCAACACAACTGTGTTGCGCTGGTGAGACCCAGGGATATATTCAAAGGAGATGAGCAATGGTGCATCTACTCTGAATATATCAGGCAATGCGCACTGCACAAATTCCATGCTCTGGTGCATCCAACCCAGACAGGGCTGAATACCAGGAATGGGACCTGCGCCAGCAAAACAGAGTTACGCTGTGTGCAAATTCCTGATATTCAGCTGACAGTATGTAAATGAGGCCTTAATGTATGCAAAGTACAAATGGGGCCATTTGCATGTCATTATGGCCACATTTGCATGAGTTGTGCAGGGTAGGCTAGCAACTTGCACCTGGCGCCCTGCACAGCATGTGATGCCCCCAGAGGACATGTGTGGTAACCCCCCACCCTCCCCATAGCGGAAAGCATCATAAGAAATACCTGTACCTATGACCTGGCAGTCCAGTGGTAACCCCACTCCTTCCCCATAGCCCCGATCACTGTACATCCCGCCCGTACCCGCAATCACCCGTGAAATACCGTTCACAATATTCCCTGGTAGTCTAATGGTACCCCTTCCCTCCCCATAGCAGGAAACCCTAAAATATGATTATACCATATCCCTGGCAGTCCAGTGGTACCCCCAACCCCTCCCCATACATGTACATCCCTGGTAGGCTAGTGGTTCCCTCAGCCCTCCTGTTACCACGATTGCCGATTATATGGCATGGTCCCCTCCCTGGTGGCCAGTGGCATCACCCACCCCTCCACCTACATAGGACCCCTGCCCACCCAGCTCCCCCACCCGTCAGCGGCGGGCAGCAGCATACCCACCCTCATACCTCTGCGGCTGCCCGCTGACTGACAGCTACTGTATGGGCTGCACTCCCACTGGCCCACGGTGTGGACCAATGGGCTTGCAGTGCATACTGTAGTGGTCATTCACAAATATTTACTACAGTACTACAGTATGCACTGCAACCCCAGTGTATTGTTCTGTGTGTTGGTTGTGAAATAGTCCTTTGTTTTCTTATTTAGGGTCCCTGGTTAATGCAGTCTTTTTTTTTGCATCCAATATTCATTTTTATGTTCATTGAGCGCATAACGCAGATGAACATGTTGATGTAAGAGTCGCTAGAGAGAGAGGTGTGAGGGGTGCCAGCCCAATGGCCAGCGGTTCTGCAGGGGCCGGTCTGTGGCCAGCAAATCAGCTGGCAGTGTCCTGATGACACTGGTTTGCTGAGGGGGCTTGTCTCAGCAAACATTTCAAAGGACAGAGACAACACTGTGCATGGCTTTGTCCTTTGAAATGCGAGCCCTTCAACTGCTGCTTAGTGTGCCTTTCCTTGTTAAACAATGTCCCCTTTCCCTGCTGCTGCTTAGTGTGCCTTTCCTGGTTAAACAATTTTCCCTTTCCCTTTTCAACACTGGGATGCCCACTCTAGGTGTCGGATGCTCCCCCATCAACCTGTCTATATCCCTAGCTGACATCGGGCTGCCCAGTCCCCATGTCGGCATCCCCCACCACCACCACCACTGCTGTGGCACAGTGGGAGCCCACCCCAGTGTGCCTAAATTTATATATATACATATATATATACATATATATATATATATATTTTTTTTTTTTTACCTGTAAATGAAGGAAACCTTCCCTCATGGTCTTTTTTTTAATTTTTTTTTCCACCTGTAAAAATGAAAACCATCCCTCATTGTCTCCCTGCCCCCCTTTCCGATCATCTCTCTGTGCACCCACCTCCCTTTACCCCCCCTTACCCCATACTTACTCTCCAAGGTTGGCAGACATGATCTTCTGTGGAGCGGGACACGTCTGCAGTCTTCAGAGCCAACTGGCAAACTGAAAGAATGAAAGGTAAGCCGTATAATGGGAGTCAATGGGGGTTTCAACTTGTGTTGATATCTCAGCCATTTTTAGGAATTTGGGCCCCAAATTTTCAACATTGGGTTCTTGGGGCCCCATCTCCTGAACATGTCACTGTTGTTTCGTTCCTCAGTCCCGGAAAGTGATTTTGCAGCTGCGGCACGGAACCACCTTTTGGAGCCAAGTAACAAAATGACAGTGCCGCTGTTTATGAGGTGGGGTCCCAAAAAGCCCATGTTGCACATTTGGTGAAAAAATTCCCAAAAATGACTGTGCTATGAGCAAATCATTGTGCAGCTTCTACACACACTCGTAACTTCGCCAATTTTTAATATTTTCACTCCAGATGTTCAACATTGCCATTTTTTCATACCTCCTTATGAACAGTATAGCTGTCATTTTTCACATCCTGCCTGAAATTTGTTTTAGCACCTGTGGCACCGAATGGCGCAGTCGCTGCGCAAAATCACCTTTTGGGATTGAGTAACGAAATTATAGTGCCACTGTTCATGAGGTGGTGTCCCAAAAAGCCCAGGGTTGAAAATTTGGAGCAAACATACCAACAGACATCTGGGGCATTAGGTTTTTCCACCTGCCATGCCCCCCCCCCCACATTGTAGAGACTGACAGGCATCAGGCGTGTGCCTTGGAGTCATCGGTCGTAATGCTCACACCATTCCACCCCCACCCTGCAGCCAGTGACAGGCATTGGGGTGTGCCTTGGAGTCTTTGGCCCAAATGTTCACCCCATTCTCCTATACTGCACCCATCTCAGCTTATTTAATTATGGAATGGGGTGAGGGTTAGAGCCGAAGACTTCAAGGCACACCACGATGCTTGTCAGTGTCTGCAGGGTGGCTGTGGAATGGCGTGAGCATTATGGCCAATAACCCAAAGCGACACCCCCCCAACGCCTGTCAGTCTCTGCAGGGTGGGGGTAGGGCTTTAGGGGTTGGAAACCCCAATGCCTCATTAAGGAAGTAAATCAGGGAGGGATGTTTGATGTCACCTACCTTGATTTCAGCAAAGCCTTCAACAACTTCCAACGTAGAAGCTGATTATCAAGATGAGTAGTTTGGCAATGAGGCACAAGCTGGCTGACAGACAGGAGGCAGAGGGAGATGATAATAGGATCCAATCTGGGGAGAGGGGGTGACCAGCATGGTACCCCAGGGATAAGTCCTGGGATCAGTCCTGTTCAGTGTTTTCATTACAGACATTGCGGAAGGGCTAGAAGGAAAGGTCTCTCTCCCTGTTTGCAAATGACAATAACAGAGTGAATACTCCAGAAGGGGTGGAAAAAATGAGCAGGGACATGGAGAGGCTTGAAAAATGGCCTGAGGAGTGGCAACTGAGGTTCAATGCAAAGAAGCCCAAATAATGCGCCTGAGAAGAGAGAAACCTGGGGAGAGTTACAGGATGGGGTGGAGGTGCTGATGATCACCAAGGAAGAAAAGGATCTAGGAGTTATCAGTTCTGATGATCTAAAGGTGTCAAAGCAGAGCACAAACATTGCAAGGACAGCCAGTGGCATGCTGGGGTGCATAGAAAGAGGTATCACTAGCAGAAGGCACGAGGTGGTGATGTCATTGTATAATGCACTAGTGAGGCCTCACCGACAGTACTGTGTGCAGTTCTGGAGGCCGCAAATGCGCAAGGCCATTGACGGGGTGGAGGCAGTCCACATAAAGGCAACCAAGATGGTACATGGCTTGCAACACCGAACATATCAGGAGAGATTAAAAGGACCTCAATACGTACTTATTGGAGGAAAGGAGGAAGTGGGCAACATGATAGATTCGTTCAAGTACCTCAAGGGCATAAACAAGGTGCAGAGGTAGACATCTTTCAATACATCAAATGTTTGGCTTTGAATAATGCTTGTTTTTTATCCTAATAAAAAGAAAATCATCCATCATTATCCACTGTGTAACCCCCGCTCCCCTAAACAGTATATAGACACTGGGGGTGCCCAATCTCCCAGGGTCCTCATCTGTTCATCCATTGTTGTGCACTGTGTAACCCCCCCAAACAGTATGCAGACATGGGCGGTGCCCAATCCCCCAGTGTCCTCATCTGTTCAGCAAGCTCCCTGAAAAAAGAAAACTGTCCCTCATCATTTTTTTCCCTATAAAAAAGAAAACCGTCCATCATTGTCCATTCCGCCATTACCCAACCCCCTACCCTCTCACTCAGAACCCACGACCCTACACCCCCCATACCCCATACTTACCCACCGGAGGTCCGTCGCCATTATCTACCTTGGACTGCAGGCATGTCTTCACTCTTCAAAGCCCATCCGTGAACTGAGGTAAGCCCTTCAGTGTATTTCAATGGCAGTTTCGGCATCAGTGTATTTCAATAGGGTTTTCAACTTAGTGACCAACTGGCATAACTTGGCCATGTTTAAATATTTTTGCCCCAGATTTTCAACATATGTTTTTTGGGACCCCACCTCATAAACAACTTCACTGAAGCAATTTTCAAACATCCCCCCCCCATGACACCAGTGCACACGACGAACATTTGGAATTGACAAATGCTTGTTTAATTACTTAGCCATTCTGGAATGTAGCAATGTTGGTTGAGCGGAAACCTTCAATCATGTTTAAAGCTACCTCAGAATATTCCCTATATATACAAATGTAACCCCTTGGTGGCCCTATCCCAAGGGCTACTCCCCCCTGCCTGCGTGACTAGGTGCAGGTTAAGGGGCCTGGGTACTGAAAACGGGTGCCTCTACCCAGAGGACAGGGTTATTGGTAATGTAGCTAACCTGGGTACAGCCCTCCAGGACACTGTAACCCCCCTCTTTCCCCTCTAGTGGCCTAAGCAATGAACAACAGACACAGTTACAATACCCCCTAATCAGCATACAAATCCCCACTCGGTTTGCACTTACCGCCAGGGCTGGTTCCACCAGTTCGACCCTGGAGACCCCCTGCAAAATAAGGTTAGGCACAGCAGGTAACAACAGTACAGTGCTTGTTGTACAAAATGGAACAACAGTCAAGTTAAATGCAAAAAGAATTAGATCTGATTTATTCAGGGGGAATGAACAAGGGAGGGGTGTAATTTGGATGATTAGTTCTGTAACAGATTCAATCAGGCAATTATGCATGCACTTTAGAGTCCCTTCACAGTCACACACTCTGGGTATCCATTTAGAAAAAAGGTGGGCTGCCTGACACATTGCCTGGGGTAGGCTGGCGTTGCAGCTGGACGGGGCGCTCTGATGGAAAGAAGGAGCATGCACAACCACACACAATTTGTAATCTGGAGCCTGGAGGCTCAGTTTGTGACAAGAAAACAACAATTGAATCAGATGACAACACTTTTGATTTAGCTGATGTTGCAGGGCACTACCCTGGTGTTTACTCACACTACCCAATACGAAACACAGGAGGGATGAAATGGAAACTGCAGGTTGACAAGCTGGTATGCCAGGAGGAGCAGGGCCCACATGATTCACCAGGGTGTCATTCCTGTTCGAGATGGTTGAGCAGTGGGATGATCCCAGGCAAGTCTCTCATCGATGATGATCTCTGCATCTGAAGTAGCTGACTGGGCCAAGGTGGCAGGGCCCAGGCTGGGTGAACAGTTCGGATTCAGTTCGATAGGTGTTGGAGACCGTATCCAGCAAAGCGTGACACACTTAAGTAGTGGGGAACCAAATCGCGACCTACTAACAGCTCACAGCACATTTATAGTAAATTAAAACACAATACCACAGATCAGATGACAGTCCAGGTGCAATTCCAGTTTTCCTGAGCAAAACCATAATCTCTGTGGTGATTCAGACGTCCTGACAGGCCGATCACTTACAACAAATCTTTGGTTTTCTTCAGGTAACAGGGCAGTCACAATTCGGTATTTCTGGCCACAAGCCAGTTCGGATTCAGACCGATTAATTTCACTAGCAGATGAAGCAGGCAGGCCAGACACAGCCTTCCCACCAGTTTCCTGCACCACGACACAGGAGCAGCTGCTGGAATGTCTTGGGCAGGTCACTCTCTCAACTCCAAACTCAGACTGACTCTCTGCTGCAAGCAGCACCAGGACTTCCTTCTGACCCAAAAAGGGTTTGGTTGGTTGATTCATTTGTTTGTCAAAGCAAGGGCTCCCCCTCCAGGTCCATTTAGGCACCAAAATGACAAAACTACAATTCCTACAGAAATTCACTCCCACAAGACCCCTGGGGACAGACTTTGTTTTAAGGTCACAAAAAGGTACTGATTGGTGCAATACAGAAATGTCCATGCTGCAAAGAAAGGCAGGTTAGACAAACTATAATACCATTGTTATTAGATCAGCTAATCAGCAAACAATTACCAGTCAATCAATCAATCAATCAAAGTCTTTATTTACCAGTTCTAACAGAGTTCCCTCTGCACCATTAGCGATGGCACAACAGAGCAATATTATTGCAGCTTGGGTGGGACTCAAGCCTGGAAACACTCAGCCCCTACCCAGATTAATTATACACTACAAAAATAATGTCTCTTAAAGGGACAGGCATGGAGGCTAACAGGGCACTCACATGCAAGCACTTTTACACCTGTAAAGGCACAGAATGCTTGCCTGGCAGTGGGCATTTAAGCACACCCAAGGAAGACTTTTGGGAACCCCAATTTATAGGAAGGTTACACAAAACAGTTCAGCTGCCTGGAAATTTTGCAGTCCAGCTGCCAGAGCTCTGCCTTTCACAAGTTGGACTTGAACCCCACAAATGTCAGATTACCCTTAGGGTACGGGATTGAGAACATTACTTGTGTTGTAAAATTTATATACCCATGCCACTAACATTTACCTGTGCTCCAGCGACCACAAAAGGAAGTACATGTCAACAGAGCAGAAGAAACCTCACATCTTATGAGGTCAGAATCTTCTTGAGCCTCTAGGGTCTCAGGTATCTGTCAGGTGGCATGGTTTAGTTATAGCAAGCACATGCAGAGGGTCAGAGGCCAAGTTGGGGAACAGGCTGTCATCATACCGTGGCACACACACAAAATTCTAAACTTCTAGCTGCGAGGAACAGCAGAGCTGTCTTCCTTGATCAGTGCACATGTGCTGTTCGCTGTGTTCCTTTTACCAGCTAGGGACAATGTGTGGAAAAGGAAACACAGTGAATGGTGTGTGAGAGCCCCCTTCTGGACAAAAGTAGGTAAGCATGCTAAGTGTGATTCAGCTGTGCACTTTTATTTCTGTAAGGGAGTGCACAGATCACCTAACTATTCAAGTTTCAAGTTGATTTACATATATGAACAGCTTATGATTATCAGACTAAGTCATCTTCAAGGCTGTCTTGTGCAACATGTTGCAAAACACTGTCTCTAGGTCCAAGCAAATGGTAGGCATTTGTTGGTGCAAGGCAGTGTCTGGGTCCCTGCTCCATTTTTTCCTTGAATTCTAGCCCTGTGCCTTCATATTCTTTTGAGAACCTAAAAGGTTCTCAAACCTAAAATTAAAAGGTATCAAATCATTTGCTTCTGGATCTGTTTGAGAACCTAGACACACAGTTTGTTTTTTCATTAGTCTTAACATTAAAGTCTTTTATATATACTGGCTGTGCTCCAGATAAGCTGGGTACTGACTTGTTTTATGCACCACATTTAAAAAAAATGCTCTTTACAACATGTTTTTAATGAGTATCGATACTCATCCCAACACTTGGAATTGTTCCACAGGTGACCAGCTGATGACAGTGATGGCTCTACATATTTGTAACTCAGCCATCTCGTTTTTTAATCAGTTTGCTAAAAATATTTTTTTTTTATTTTGCCACCGTTGGCTATTGTTTTTTATGCCATGTTAGCAGGTGCCCATTTAAAATAACAGGCTGGTGGCACTGTTGAGCACACCTGTTGAATAGACACCTTCCTCTTGGCTCTGCAGTCCTTGCACTTTTATAAATAAATTACCTACCAATTTTACGTCTTTTGGACTTTTAAGTTACAGCATTCCGTAGGTCTCACAGAGAGGAAGAAAAGCATACAATATTTTGCAATGGTGCAAGTCGAATAAGTGATGTGGAGGCAGCTCCAAGAATCAGCCGTCCGTGCAGCAGCAGGCTGCGGTGCTGCTGGCAGGACCATTGAGGACTGCTGAACTACCATGGTAGTCCCTGACATTTTCCCTGAAGGCCATAGACAGGAAGATGGAGGACATTTTAAAATGCCGGGGGCAGGGGACAGGATATCAAAATTGAAACAGTCTCCAAGATCATGGTCTCCTTAGAGGTACAAGTTGTGAAAGCTCTCTCCACCACTAGCAAGCTGGTTCAAGAAAATGGCCTTTACTGTCTTGATACCCTAGAAAATGTCTAGAGGGTGTTGAATCTCTGACTAGAAAGGCTCCCAGAAGGCAGTGTGGGGTCTGATCTTATACCTTTTTACAAGACTGGTTGCCCAAGGCCCTAAATGTTAATGGTAGAGCAGCGATGCCACCTCAGATAAGTCAGGCATGCGGAATTTCCCCATGAATTGCCCTAGCACAGCATGACATCCCAAGAACTATTCTTATGGTCACTATAGGAGTGATTGTTGGGGATACGTTCTTGAAGGCAGCCTGAGATTCACAACTTCTGAACTATAACTGGACTACCATACATCTTTTTCCAGTGATGTCCTTCACAACTTGCTCCAGTAGGAAGAAGTTCAGTGGGGTTCAGGTTTGCCTACAAAGTCTTGGAGTTGTCCATTCCCTCCCGATGCCTGCAAATCTCCGCATCCATTACGGAGGCCACACTTATCAATAGATGGACTCCCAAGAAGCAGGCAAGAAGGTGCAGCACTCAAAAGGGAATTAGCTGCTGACCCTGTACTGGAGGGAGACAAAGTGTCAGAGGGAGATGCCCCATGACTGACGATACAGTTTTGACTTTCCTTGTTTCCTAACAGGGTTTGAGAGTGACACCAGGGACTAAATGTGGACTGGGGTTGACTGCATCCTTTGCTTATCTTTACAATTTTTAAATGTTACAGATGTGGCACTTAATTCAGTCTCTGACTACGGATGAAAGACTAGGACGGGCACATATTAACGTGTAAAACTAAAAATGGTAGCTGCCATGTGGCAGCTATTACTGCTCGCATGTTACTTTTGCAGGAGAACAATCATAAGAGTAGCTGAGGTAAGCCAGGCTGTTATGGGACATTTTAGAGACTGCAGTATTCTTTAGGTCAGGATTTCTATCACAAAGCACAATATCTCTAACTTGTTTTCCCCCAGTCTTATGTTCTCTGACAGTCTTTCTTGATATGCCTCTTACATTTGCTGTTTGAAAGTTTATTATTGACTATTACTAGTGCTGTCTAGTTTTTGGCAGTACTTCGTCAGTAAGTTCGTTTTTTTTTGTAGCCAGAAATGTTAACAGGATGAGGGGGTCTGTAGGTTTTGCAAGAGGAGATGGCATGTTAACCATGTTGTCTATTATTCACGTGTTCAGGATGGGATCACATCAACCTTTTAGTTGAATATTTTTTATGCATGATCTTTTAGTTGCAAGATCGTCTCACTCTTGCGAGGTGCATTTGTTTTACTCCCGACTCCTTAAACCAGGCTGCCTAGGTTAATTATATATTGTCTTCCATCTGATGGCTCTTAGTAATTAGTACTGCATGCTTGGTGGGAGGTACTGTAGAGACTGCAGGTTGTTGTTTTTATTGCTAAAACAATAAAATATAAATTTACAAGGAATGGTTAAAATACCAAAAGAGGTGGTGACTAAAACAAAATGGAGGGTTTAGCTAAATGGTTATTTTTGGTGTCCTGGCATCTAGAACCGATACAGGTTGACTCCCCCGGGGGATAAAAACGTTGAAAAACATAATACTAAGACACAGTTTAGCTTATAGATTATAGTTTAACTTGGAATTAGCCAGTTCTGATCCAACTGGACTGTTTAGCAATTTAGGAATTTCTGGTTCCAAACCAGATTGTTATATGATCCTGAAAAGGACCTGAAAATCAGATTAGGATTCCTAAATCCTTACCCGGTTGGTATCATGTAACGTGGGTGAGTCAAACTGAGTGACTCAGTTTGAGCACGTACAATAGTAGCAAATGTGAAAGTGTAGCAGTATACAGTAAGTGTATTATCAGTGAGGTACACTTGCTGTATAACGCTATAGGGCTGTGTTTGGCCAGGCAGTTTCCAGCCAGCTGTATGGTGTAGTAGGCTATGTCATGGCCTGTGGAGTTGGTGGACCTAGGTTTGGATCTGGGCAGGGAAGTAATTTTATTTTGTTCATAAAATAAATTGTTTTTTACTAAGTCCTGCTTTCCCAGTCCCCCGAGTTGCCCCTCCCGAATTTTCCTTTCCCTGTGTCCATTCCCCCCCGAATTAATTACAATAAGTTTGAGGCGCAAAGCCCCCCGCATTAAAATTTTAATCCATATTGCCTCCCCTGAGTACATTGTAAGTGTCTGTCGCTGTTTGCGGTGGTCACTGTAATAGTCATTAGTGTTTTTCCTTTTGGCGATATTGTCATCAGCGCTCTTTTTGAGTCACCGTTATCACATAATACTACATAGTTACCAAAAAAAAAAAAAAGAATAGAATAGAAATCCTAAACCCTAAATTCCTATGTAAAAACATGTTTTAGCATTAATTTTCAGAATTAGGATTTTCAGACTATTAATACTATTTACTTTTTAATTATTAATATCATTAATTAATATCAGCCTAAAACCAGTTGCTGTGAAAATCTATAATACATGTTTTGTGATGTCACAAACATGCATTACGGATCTCAGCCCTGTGATGTGCTTTTCCACACTTACCAGAACATTTCTTTTCTTCAACTTCTAATGATTAAAAATGAACTAATGGACATTTGTGTTCTTCTCGATTTTTTTTTTAAATCCTCATTGTGTCATACTTCTACAAACCACCCAAGCTTTGCCTTTGTGGTTATGCAGTATCATGCAATGAGGAGGGCAAAACATATCTTTTAACACACTGACATCCATACTTTATGTTACATATATTTTATATATATAAAATCATGAAAAGAAGGTCTTTGTCCATTAGAATTCACCCCTCTCTGTTGCTTATTCGCCACTTGGAAGTCCTAATCCTCGGCTTGTGACATCATAGTATGTTGCTGTGAAAATGGCAGTTCTGTCATATGCAAGGGTATTATGAGCTGAGGTAGGGTACAAGCAGCTGTGGTACATAAGCTGTTAGACAAAGATCAATTTTTCATGCAAATGGCCAAAATGATGACTCATAAGGGAAGAGACCTATAGAAACAAAATGTGCAATATAAAATGAGCTGCATCCAAATATTATGTTTTTCAAAGCTCTTTTAGAAGCATCAGTTGCTCTTTAAAAAGAAGCAGTTTTTCTCAGGTTTAAAGCATTTTTACTTGACCAAATTATATTTTTTGGGGAAAACATAGAACATGGGGGGGGGGGGGACTAAAATTTAGAACTGAAAAGAACCTCCCTGCTAAAAAAAAAAAAAAACAGTTAAGAAGTTTTGGAATGGCATTGAGTTTGTATACAGAGCTATACAAAATGGTGCAGGGCATGCATCAGAGGTCCTACGAGGAGAAATTGGAGGAACTCAATATGTATACCCTGGCAGAGAGGAGGGAGAGGGGAGACATGATAGAGACCTTCAAGTACCTCAAGGGGATTAATAAGGTCCAGGAGGACAGTATCGTTCAGAGGAGAAGATGCTCTAAAACTACAAGAGGGCATAACTTGAAACTGGAAGGGGGATAACTAAGGGGCAACGTCAGAAAGTACTTTTTCATGGAAAGGGTGGTGGATGCTTGAAATGGCCTGCCCCAGGAGGTGGTGGGAGCAACCACAGTGGGGGAATTTAAATATGCACGGGATAGGCATAAGGAAACCCTAGAAGGGGAACAGAGAGGCTGCAGTCGATGACCAAGTAGGGTCAGTGGTAGCTTATTAAAGGTAGGGTATATGGGCAGACTAGATGGGCCTGGTGGTCCTTATTTGCTGTCTGTTTTCTATGTTTCTAGAATACTGGATGCACAACTATGCACAACCAGTGTGTTCTGCCACAGGGGGTTCTGATTCCCTCTGATCTCGAGAGCAAAGCTTGAGAGGTCTGTGGGAATCAGAACCCCGAGGTGGCAGAAAACACTGGTTGTGCATAAAGTTGCTCATCCTGTATTTTGTAGTGTATAGTATTATATGAAATGTGTGCACAGCGGTTCTTTTGCCTTTAGAACAAAACTAACTTGTGCAGTCTCTAGAGATTTCAGAATGATGTTGTGCCACAGAAGGGTACAATCACATTCCACGACCTCTGAACTGTGGTATAACAGCATTTAGAAAGGGATGGAATTCTATACAGAGCAGTGCTCTACTATATACTATATAGTCATTTTGCCATTAATATGCAAATGATTAGGTTGCAAACCAAGAACCTTTGGGGGGTTCGAATTAGAAAGGATTATAATATGAACCAGATAGGAGGGTTTCCTGTCCCATGTTGCAGTGCAGATGTCCAATTCCTAATTTATGGGGCATTTCATCCTCCCCCCCTGAATCATTAAATACAGTAACACCTATGTGCATTAAAATGGTGTGTACTAAGGAAGCAAGTGTGTGTGTGTGTGTGTGTGTGTGTGTGTGCGCCTTAATTACTGACTAGTCAAATGGCCACCGAAAACTAGGAGATATGCAATGGCCTGGCTCAAAATATGCAGCTTATTTTCATATGTGAGGGGCACACTCTGTACTTCTAAACCCCCTGCCTCAAACATCAGGGGCAAAATCAAGGAGCCATGACCCAAATAAGGAAAACATCTTAAAAAGGGTAATATCAGTTTATGACACTGTTACAGTAAGTGGTTTAGTGATAAAAACATTTTCTGATGGAGAACTAGACTGTAAAACTATTGTTTAATATGATTTTATGATTCAGATCTCTACTCTTCTGTGCTAAAAATGTCACACTTAGGAGGGACAGAGGAAATTTCTTAATGCAAAATCGGGGACGTTCCTGAACATCGGGGGAGGGGGCAAGACTATAACTCACAACTGGTGTTACCATGAGCAAGTTATGAATGTCCTGCCCCCTGACAAGTGATGAAAAATTGTGTATTTTGAGTCATACCATTGCATTTTTGAGTTATACAGCATCAGCTTTGGCGGGGGTGGTGAGAAGGGGGAAGAAAGGCATTGTGGACCCCTTCCCCATCCTCCCCCCACAAAAGCCCAGGACATCCCCCATCCCTTCTGTAGGACCCTGAAATCAGCTCCACTACTAGGAGGAGGAGTCAACTGACTGAATGAATGAGTGTGTGCTTGCACAAGCATGCGCTCATTTATTCAGAATGAGAGCACATGTCAGTGGGGCTGCTGGCCACGGAGGTGAGTGAAGGGCTGTGCCAGTGGCCCCTTGGGGTAGGGGAGAGGGTGGGGGGTCAAGTGGTGGCTTGGGGTTGGAGGGGGCACTACCTGACAGGGTGGGGTGGCGGGGGGTCCACTAGACACCAGGGATTAATTAAAATGTTTAACAATTGAAAGTGATGATGAGCAGGGTGTGGGGGCAGTCCACTAGACACCAGGTATTTTGGTGATTATCAGAGCCATTGATCATTGAGGGGGTTCCACTAGACACCAGGGATTATTTTTTATTATTGGGGTGGGGGATCGGTGGGGTGGGGGTCCATTAGACACTAGGGATTTTGGCCATGTGATCAGTGGAGGGTTCCACTAGACACCAGGGATTTTTATGGGGTTGGTGGGGTGGGGGCAAAAGTGTGGAATTTAGCATTTGATCCACGCTATGTGATATGGTGAATTTCATGGATTGCGCAATTCATGAAATTCTCCGTATAGCGAATTTTACTGACTTTGCCCACCAGCACCGGGGAAGTTAAGTGACTTGCTCATGGTCACACAGTGTACAAGTGGTGGCTGTGGGATTTTTTAATTTTTTTTTCCAATTGTTTAACCAGGTGAGACACACTAAGCTGAAAACTTGTTTACAGGTGCAACCTGGGAGCACAGGGAAGTTAAGGAACTTGCTCAGGGTCACACAATATGCAAGTGGGGGCTGTGGGATTCAAACCCAGGTCTCCAGATTTGCAGCTCAGAGCCTTAAACCACTGCGCTATACTGCCTCCCTAATTCAATCCCTGGATTCAAACCCAGTTCTCCAGGTTTGCAGCTTAGTACTTTTAACCACTACGCTATACTGCCTCCACAATTGTATTACCCAATGGTGATGTCATCAGCATTGTGAAAGCTGCTCAAATTGGTGGGGGGCAGGAGAATGATGCCTCCCTCTCCTGGTCAGGAGGTGCTGGCATCAGCAGCACCCCTGGCAACAGCCCACCAAACAGCAGGGATCCCTGGGGTTGCTGCCTAATCCACTTCGCCGTTATGGTAGCAGAAAGTTCTATCACTGAATCAGTTTGGGAGCAAGAAAACATTTTTTTTTTTTATATGGAATGAGCAAACCTTATGAGCAGCAGTGGCTGATTAATTCACTTATTAAGCTAAATTCCCCCAGGAATAGTGAATCTAGAATACAGGGGATATGAGTGGAGGCTTGCAGAGGGGAAGAGTCAGGAGGGACGTGAGGACATTCTATTTTGGTTGACCTGTGGAATAACCTGCCAGCTGAGGTGGTAGGTATCAAAACCCTGAACAGCTTCAGACATAGTTGAGACAGAGTTAAGAACTGCCTAACTTCTCAGAAATTCTGGTTAGACATTAAAACTACAGTCAGACAGAAATAATGCTCTCACAGAGTAAAGTGTAAAGGCAGTGATTTATTGCTGAGCAGTCAGAGCTACACCTAAGGAGTAAGGTATAGCTCTGAGGTGTAGCTCTGACTGCTCTGCAATAAATCATTGCATTTGCACTTTACTCTGTGAGAGCATTATTTCTGTCCGAGTGCTTTCATCCTTGGTGCTGTGTGTATCTCTTGGGCCAGCTGCCTGTTGACTAGCACCAGCCTTCTTTGGGGCCGTGCTGCAGGTACTGGAACTTGTCGATATTAAAACTAACCTTACAAACCTCAAAGAAATTCAGAAACGCAGTAACGTTGAAACATGTCTGGTTGGTAACTTTGCTTCCTATCCAGAAATAAACAAAGAAAATAAACGTTCCATTATTCTGATTTCGATAGCTGCAAAGAACTGTGTTCTTAAAATATGGACTGATGACGGATCCCCTTCTCGGAATGAATGGTCAAATGAACTGATAGAAACTATGAGACTGGAAAGACTTTCACATGGTTTAAAAACAATTTACACAATTTTGACAAGAAATATAAAGCCTTGCTTGAATTTATGACATCCACAAACTGATGAACCACAACAGTTATTTCTTCTAAACATTTCCTTTCCAATGATTGCGGACTTCTTTTTCACAATTCTGGATGTATGTATTTTTGTAATTTCCTTCTTTTTCTTCACCTTAACTTCTTTTCTTCACTATCTCTCTCTTTTTCTGTATATCCACCTCTCCGCCTTCTTGTCCTTCTTCAATCTGCATGCTATATTTTTTCAAGATATGGAATAAAGACTTGTTAGTTATTAGGTGAGAATTTTCTCTTTTATTACTGATAGAAGTATTAGTGTTTGCATCTTATGCTAATTCTGTATGTTTTGAAGTGTACCTTAATGAAAATATGCTTAAAAAATAATAGCGACACGGGGTAGTAGTAAGGCAGGAAACATGGGGGGATAGGAGGGAGACAAACAACCCCAGATAAGCACTGGGGGGTTAGAGTTTCAGGCAGCTAGAATTGCTCCAAGCCCCGAGTGCATCAGATACATGGTGTACCCGGCCTGCAGCGATCTAAAGGATCTTCCAACCTTTGTGGCAAATCGCTCCTTGCTAGACCAACCATCTGTGGTCTTGCATGCATCGTGGTTCATGTCTTTTGTAACCTCATGCCTTGACTACTGCAGCACTAGGAGGGTTGATATCCACCGATTACAGCTAGTGCAGAATGTGACAGCCAGGCTGTTGACTGGTTTATCGAGATCTTGCCACCTCACTTCTGTGCTCCGCAGCCTGCACTGGCTGCCTATACATTGGCGTATCACCTTCAAGTTCAGGCTACTGACCTGTAAAGCCCTACATGGACAGGAACCTGGCTACTTGCAAGAACTTCTGCATCCCTACTACCCCCTCTGGCCACTCCGCTCCACCGATGAGGGATTGCTAGTGGTTCCCAGGGTCCGATTAAAGACTTCTGGGGTGTGCACTTTTGTAGCCCCAACCCTGTGGAATGCTCTACCTCATCAGATTAGAGAGTGCCTGACCGCCTACAGCTTTAAAACTGCATTAAAAAGATATTTGTTCAGCCAAGCATTTCCTGATGTAAGCTAAGCCTAATTGTACTGCCATTGGGTATAGTAAGATATTGTTTTAACTTTGCTTTTATTTATTGTGTTTATATCAATTTTATTAATTTTAGGATCAAATGGAATTGCGCTGATAAATAAATCTTGATTGATTCATTCATTCATCATTTTCGGGGTCACTTACCGTGCAGCTTGCAGCTAAACTTTGCCTCAAGGTGCCAGAAAATGGGAACACTGTGGCAACTGTCCTAAACATTGTAAAATTTTGAGCAGTTGTGGCACTGGGCAGTGCCACAGCTGCGGCAGTGCAAGGGTTTGATGCGAGCCCTGCGTCACCCTTTCATGATCCGGTTCAGGGTCTCGGGATTGGCTAGGGTATTACAGGCAGACTGGGTGGATCAGTGATCCTTTTCTGCTGTCATTTTCTATGTTTCCATTTCTAAATTAGTCATTATAAGCATAAAACTTTTCAAACACACAGCCCCAGGGAGATTTTGTTTGTTGTTTTAACCTGTAACCCCATCTCAGTTCTGCTGAGCCTTTATTTAGGCCCTGCACTGCCCATTCCTCAAATGTGTGAAGAATGCAATAAGGCATGACAGGGTGTATAACCACGGGCCAATAATCATTCACCTTGCATGTGTTATTAGAGAAGTGCAATCTACTGGCTATAATTGCACATTACCGAAGTGCCTTACTACACTTACGAAATGTTTTTTAAAGCAAAACAGGCATTTAAAAGTACACATGTGTAATTGTAGTGAATAATTACATGGCCAAATGACTTGTTTAAGCCAATCAGATGGCTTTAGTTTTCCCTGTCGTTTGATAATTACACATGAATTATTGCTGGAGAGGGCCCCTGCAGGAAATTTCACAAATGCATTCACAGTAATCTGTCTTTCTACAACAAGGTCTTTGGACAGTTTGACCCAGAAAGAAAAAAATCCAATTGTGAACACTCCATTGACGGATTGATTTCTCCGTGCCTTTACGTGGATTGTATTCCAAGTTAATAAAAACTTAATGAAATCTCTCTGTTCTGACAAAAGTCTAGTAATTATAAAAATCCAGGGAGTAATTCATTAAATCTGATGCCTGAAAATAGTAACAAAATGAGCTGCGCTGATGCCACCAGCTTTGAAAAGCTCAGAATTCACAAAATACAAACACATGTGGATTAAATTACTTTTTTTTATATTGTATTCAAATTTTTTACCTGTTCCCCTCTCCTCTCCCCTCCCCCCTACCAGATGAGGTTATCGTGGCTGCACCTTTCCTCTGTCCAGGAGTGCAGGAGAACAAGAGAGTGACTATCTTTGCAGCCAATCCCTGTGCCCTTCCGTGATCAGCTGGCAGTAGGGAGGGGGGAATCATGGGTGGAACACCCTCCATCCACAGAAACACAGAACCCCTGACCTTTGTGCAACCTATCTGGCTCTCTGCCAGTTCCAGCATGAGAGTATGTGGCTCAGAAGTTAACTCCGGTCTCCCGGGTGGCAGTGTGACGCACTGCTGCCACACCACAGAATTGGTTACTCTTCTGCCGTACAGTAATATGTCTCTCAAGGCCACTCTAACAGTTGCAAGAGTGGTCTCATGCTGATTCCTGTGTGAGAACTGTGAAGTGAAGGTGAGTTGAAAATTCTGAAAAGTGTTTTGGAAGAGGAATTGCCATTCTGCCTGAATTCTGCTGATGGACTTCTATGTTCCGCACACCTCTGGAAAATACCGGCACGCATCACAACTGAGAAAAGAGACCTGGGAGTCATCATAAGGAACTTCTTTAAACAATCTAGCCCATGTAACAAGGCCTACAGCAAGGCAACTAGGAAGTCGGGGTATACTGGTAGGGGTTTGCATAACATGAAAAAAAGAGGTCTTACTACCTTTCTATATAATCACTGGCGAGGCCTCACCTGAAGTACTGTGCCCACTTCTGGAGTCCTCATTTTAAGGGACACATTCATGCCCACTGCCCATCATAATTAGAAAGCCCACAGAAAGCTCACTCAAATGAGGGATTGTGCTCACCTGTAGCTAGAAGCACTCCAGAGATGTAGATGACTGAGTCTGTTCAACATTAAATACTGCATTGCAGCCATTTTTAGAACACTGTGATGTTATTGAGGAAAAAGCTATGCCTTACTACACTGAGTTGAGCACAGTTTGTTCCTTGATGGCATCACAAAGTTCAGTAAATAGCCACTATGTAGTATTAATATAGAGCAGACATAGCCACCTATATCTCAGGAGTACTTACTACTACAGATGACCCCAGTACCTCATTTGAAAGAGCTTTTCATGGGCTTTCACATTATGTCAGCTACTGTACATGAATGTTTCCCTTGAAGGAAAGACATGGACAGGCTAGAAACGGTGCAGAGCAGAGTAGCCAAAATAATTATTGGCCTGCAGTCAGATCCTGTGATGATCAGCTTAGGGCACTAAACGTGTACTCACCAGAGACCGGGAAGGAGGGGAGATATGATAAGAGACCTTCAAGTTCCTAAAAGGAATGAATAGGAGATATGATAGAAACCCTCACGTTCCTAAAAGGAATGAATGGGAGATATGATAGAGACCTTCAAGTTCCTAAAAGGAATGAATGGGAGATATGATAGAGCCCTTCAAGTTCCTAAAAGAAATGAATGGGAGATATGATAGAGCCCTTCAAGTTCCTAGAAGGAATGAATGGGAGATATGATAGAGACCTTCAAGTTCCTAGAAGGAATGAATATGATAAACTGCAAGGAACTATTCACCGAAAGATCTTGTTGAGGCATTGGTTAGATCAGGCTATCCCTACCTACCAGGAGAGACACGTCAAACTTCTTTTTGCACTTAGAATGGAAAATCCATAGCTAGCATACATCAGCAGCTTAAAGGTCATACATCCAAAAGGAAGAAACTAGATGTACCAGTGACATTAAATGGATAATGCCAAATCGAGGTTTGAAAGGAAACATTCCTGGGGTGTCATGGGCGGTAGGGTTACAGTCTGTTCAACCTGGGATATCACAAGACATGTGGCATGTGAGTGAACTAAATGTACTGATGTGTTTAATTGCCTATTGTTTGTACTTTACAAAAATTAGAGTTGAGTCAATGTAATTTGCTCGGAGAGGATTTTGTCGTACATGTTGTGTTGTATGAATGGAGTGTTTTTGTGCCCAAAAACCAGAAAACTCAATAAAGTATGTTTAATTTAAAACAAGGAGCTATTCACCAGGTATAGTGAATCCAGACCAGGGGGTCATAAGTGGAATTTAACGGGTGGAAAAGTCAGGCAAGGGCATGAGGAAGGTATATTTTATGGAGAGAGAGGCTGAGCAGTCGAACAGCCTGCTAGCTGAGGTGCTGGGGACCACAACCCTCAACAGCTTCAAGCATGGTTGGGGTGAAGTTAAGGGTTTAAAAGTGTCCAGGGGGGTTGTAGTAAGGCAGGTAAAGTAGGGTGGTACCATGGGCACAAACCCTGCTTAAACAGTAGGTCTCTGGGTAGACTGGGGCATCATGGGCAGACTAGGTGAGCCAATGATCTTTTGCTGCCATCATTTTTTTATGCATCTATGTTGTGCACCAAGCAAACCTTCGACGTGTATTTATTTATTTATTGTACAATCTGGTGACAACCTTTGAGCGCAATTGCTCATTTGCAAAAGCTCCACATCAAAGGAAGAAAACAGTACATAGGTTTAAAGAAAACAGTGACTTTTTCAGCTCCAATGGATCCATTGTCGTAGGTACTAAAACTGAGATAATCTTTAAACACATAAAGAGGTAGGTGTACATTAAAACCTAAATGCTGACTAGTATTTACATTGTTCAGTATAGGCAAATTCCATTCCAAGTAGGTCCAGTAACATGTCACATCTGGACAGGTAAGATACAAAAATAATTAGAATGTTGGTGAGAACATTCGGGTGTGTGCAAGGCCCTGTACAACTAGCTCCCAGGTGGGGGAGAAGAGGTAGATTTAGCAGAGTGTGGCCCAACCAGAGGTTGGGGTGCATGTTCAGGGTGAGGAGGGTGAAGAGGAAGAAAGTATCTCTCAAGGTTTTTTTAGTTGCAAGCATTCTCACTAGGGCTGATGCTGAGCAGATGAGGTCAAAGCTGAAAACATGCAATACAGCGCACGAGTAAGCACTTTAGGCAGCATTGTCGGATACCAAATACAGTAATGTTTATCACATTAGAAGAGATATAAAAAAGATCACTCTGCTTTCCAGTTCTAAGTAACAAATAAAGTAACGACCTCTACTGTCTCTCCTCATGGCAACACTGAACCTTTTACTGTTTGAGAATATTCACAGCAGAACAGGGCATGTCTTTCTTTTTTTCTCTTTCTGTGGCCCCTGCCACCAGACTTCTTTGGGCTTACCTAAGCACCTCAGCCTATCTGGGCTTTCAGCAGGACCTCAAAGACTTCCTGCTGATACCCCACTGGCCACCACTAGATCTGTCACACCATTTGCGGGGGGGCTGTTTCCAGCAGAGAATAAGCATCCAGTGAGCATGGTGGTAGATGGGGAATTGTCCTTCTCCTACTCTGTACTGAAACTTTGGAATTCCATCCTGGCTTTGGTCCAGCTGCATTCTTCTACTCTAGCTTTCAAGTGTGGGTATTGCTCCCTCCCTCCCTTCCGAGGCATCTGTACTTGTCCATAGACTGCCTTGGTGTATCAGGAAATCTGAGCCATTCCACTTGACTGTACTGCTGATCATAAGGCACTCTTACACACAGTGATCTGTATCACAACAAGCGATGCAGATCAACTACAGTGTTTACACACAGTGATCTGTATCACGACGGGTGATGCAGATCAACTACAGTGTTTACACACAGTGATCTGTATCACAACGGGCGGTGCTGATCAACTACAGTGTTTACAGTGATCTGTATCACGGTGATGCAGATCAACACAATGTTTACACACGGTGATCTGTATCACGACGGGCGATGCAGATCAACTACAGTGTTTACACACAGTGATCTGTATCACAACGGCGGTGCAGATCAACTACAGTGTTTACACACAGTGATCTGTATCACAACGGGCGGTGCAGATCAACTACAGTGTTTACACACAGTGATCTGTATCACAACGGGCGGTGCAGATCAACTACAGTGTTTACACACAGTGATCTGTATCACAACGGGCAGTGCAGATCAACTACAGTGTTTACACACAGTGATCTGTATCACAACGGGCGATGCAGATCAACTACAGTGTTTACACACAGTGATCTGTATCACAACGAACAATGCAGATCAACTACAGTGTTACCTTTCTGGTGTGTACAGGCAATCAGTTTCACAAGGGAAATGAACATTTGCCAATTCCAGGTTCCCTGCTTGCCTGGGTTTGCAGAGTTTTGTTCCGTTCTGCCCGGCTGTATACTCACTAGTGCCATTCACATCAGTCCCTTGGTAAGGAAATCTCCTGCTGTCTTGGCTGCCCAGAAACACTGTTAAAATTCTGAAAGGGCCAAGACAGCGATACAGGGAAGGGTGTCTACAACAGAACGGAGAGGGCAGAGCATGGAGTGGAGCAAAGGGCATAATGGAATGAGTGATGGAGTAAACCTGCAATATAAAAGTGTCTGTAAACTCCAACCATATAACCTTTTTGAGCTTGTCTGTTTTACTGCCCTATACCCTGCACTGTGTCTCCCAGTTGTTTCACATTGTAGTTCCTTTGGGTATTTCTATGCTTACTGATACGCAGTTGTGTATGTTCACCCTGTATCCTATATAATGTTTCTGTTTACCCCTCGTTTTGTGATTTTCCAGGGGGTGTGCCTGAAAATAGGCAAATGTCTTGTGTAGTGCACCTACATGGTAAATACAATTTAAATAAATAAATAAAACTGGGAAGCCTTGGAGTATCGGAGGCCCAGAAAAATGTTTAGTTTAACTCACTGGGTACAGTAGACGCTATATTGCACTGGAACCATCCATTACAGAACCTGCCCCAAAATGGCCACCAGGACTCAATGAGTACAGCACCAGAGACAGAGAGAGAGAAAGCAGCCAAAGCTTCCTTAAATTAAGGAGGTTATTTTCTAGACTACACTGAACTGAATTATGACTTTTTGGATGTGTGTAGGTAACTAGTATTGATTCTGTTTTGGGGGTTGACTTTTCTTAGTTTAATTTTAATTTGCCAGGGAGGAACTGTAGCTGGGAGATATTTGCAGTCATTTGTGACTAGACCTGTTACTTAACCTCTGTGAAATAGGTGTCTGAAAGGAAGGAAGGCACACCCTGGGGTGGAGGGTCAGAGTTGTAGCTGATTGCTTCTGGAGGGCATAGGTTTACTCCCACCCACCTGCCCCAAGTGCATAACTTCCTTTATAGCAGGAGTTCTGACATCACTTCCCTAAAACTGCTAACAATATACACCTGTTCATATCCTTAAAGGCACAGCACACAATCGGAGGTAGAGACAATCACAAGCTTGCACACACTAAAACAAGAACAAACAAAAAAAGGGAAAAGCATCTGTAACAGGAAGGGATGCAGACATGTGGGGAGTGGTGCAATACACTGGCTGTGGAGCAGCAGTCTTCCTGGCGACATTCTGGAAACTGCGTTGCTGCCCTATTTGCAGGCACCTCTCTGGTCTGAGGGAGAAGGTTGTTCATCTCCATGCTGACCTGGCAAGGATTCAGGAAACCTGTTCCCCACCCAGGCCACCGCCACTACCTCAGAGGTTGCCAAGAAAGAGGAGTGGTTGGACCACGATGGGCTCAGGGAGGGCGAGGGTGGTAGAACAGAGGCGCATCCCTCCAGTTGTGCCTCTCCACAATTCATTCACCACTCTGGTGGAGCATGGTTCCTCTATGGAGGCACCCACAGTGGAGACCAAGGAGGATGCTGGGAACCTCCACAATGGAGACCCACAGGAGGGTGGCACAGGACCCCACAGGGGAAGAAAACAACTCCTGGTGGGGGGGGCTCAATTGTTAGGTGGTTAGAACTGGGGGAGGGAGGGAAGGGAGGAAAAGTGCCTGCCTGGTGCCATGGCTTGGAAGGACAGGAAACAAATCCTCAGGATCGTGGGAGCAGCTGCAAGGGGGAGTGAGCTGGATGTCATTATCCACCTAGGGGCAAATGACCTGGCTGAGAATGGGATCAGAGCAGTGCAACAGGAGTTTGTGGAGTTGGGGAGGAGCCTTCGACAAGTAGCACACACGGTAACTTTCTCAGAAGTGCTACCTGTCTATGGCATGGATGAGGCTAGGGTACTCTGCATCATGGGATTCAATGACTGGTTGAAAAACTGATGCAGAGCTCAGGGATTTGGCTTCATTGGGGATTGGGGCTCCACCTGGGGGTATGCAGGCCTATACAGGCACGATGGTCTGCACCTATCCAGGAGGGGGAACCAGGATCCTAAGTGATAGGTTTAAATGTTTCATTGGCAAGCATTTAAACTAGCCAAGGGAGGAGACACTGAAAAGGAGAAGGGAAATTCTAGCCCCCAAAAAATCAGGGTAGTTAGTGAGGTAAACACCAAAATAGAGCAGTTGATAGGGAGAACGGCAGGGGTAAATGGAGAAAAAGACAAAGGCAATAAGGACAGGGATGTGGCAAAAAAGAAATAAAGCCATATAAAAATGGAGGGTAATGAGTATCAATGCCTGTAATCTAGGTAAAAAGCTCCCCAAAATGGTGGCCTTGATGGAAGAGGGATGCCTGGATATCGTGATGGTCACAGAAACATGGTACATAGAGAACCATGACTGGGATGTCAACATACCAGGGTACACAATCTACAGAAGGGACAGGGAGGGAAGAAGAAGAGGAGGAGGAGTAGCTCTCTATGTAAGGGAAGGGATCAAAGCAACAGAACTAAAAGGTAAACAGGGAGGGAGGGAGGGCAGGGAGGGAGGGAGGAAAGGAGGCACTGTGGGTCACCCTGAGACTGGAAATGACACCACAGTCCGATAGGGGTTGTATACAGACCCTGTCTCAGGGGGAGGAAATGGACAAGGAAATGACAGAAGGCATCCTTGGGATGGCAGAGAAAGGGGAGATATTGCTGATGGGGACCTGAATATGCCAGATGTTAAGTGGAGCACCTTTGCTGCAGCCACATCCAAGAGCAGGGTCATTCTTGATGCCCTACAGGGGGCATGCCTCAGACAGCTGGTTTTGGAATCCACTCAGGAGGGAGCAATCTTAGACCTGGTACTCTCAAATGGGGATGGAGAGAGGATCTCCAATCTTGAAGTGGGTAGCCATCTGGGAACAAACGACCACCAAACAGTGTGGTTCATGATAAACTTAGCTGTAGAGTCAAGCCATACAAAAGTGAAGGTACTGTACTTCAGGAGGGCTGATTTTGTCAAAATTGGAGCGTGCCTCAGAAAAGCACTAGCAAACAGGCAAGAAGGTGGAGTGGAGCAACAATGGGGAAACATCAGAATCACCATCACAGAGGCAGCAAACCTTTGGGTGAAGCAAATAAACAAATCAAAATGAAAGAAAAACCCACTATGGTTCTCAAAAGAAGAGGTGGGGAAGGTAAGGGAGAAAAAGATAGCATTCAGAAAGTATAAGGAAACACAGAAGGAGAAGGACAGAGAACTGTACCAGTTAAAGCAGAAGGAAGTGGGGAAGGTAGTCAGAATAGCAAAGGCTCAAACTGAGGAAAAGGTAGCCAACTCGGTTAGGAAGGGGGATAAAACCTTTTTTAGGTACATTAGGGAACAAAGAAAGACTAAGGCAGGGATACTGAGGCTGAATAAAGAAGAAGGTGGTTGGGCAGAAAGTGACAGTGAAAAAGCAGGGATATTGAATGAATACTTCTGCTCAGTATTCACAATGGAAGAGCAGGGGGAGATACCTAACCCAGTCAATAGAAGCACTCTGGATAGGGGTGTTGATATTAGTCCTTTCACAGAAGAAAGAGTTCTGAAAGAACTCTTAAAACTGAAGGTGGATAAAGCAATGGGACCTAATTGGATTCACCCCAGAATTCTAAAAGAACTAAGGGAAGAACTAGTAACACCACTGACTATCCTTTGTAATAAATCATGGGAGGATGGTGTGGTACCTTAGGACTGTAGGAGGGTGGATGTGATTCCCTTCACAAAAGTGGGAACAAGACAGAGGCAGGAAACTACAGACCTGTCAGTTTGACCTCAGTGGTAGGGAAAATTATGGAATAACTTCTGAAGGAAAGAATTGTTGAGTACCTAGAGGCCAGTGGGGCACAGGACCCAAGGCAGCATGAAGTCACATCAGGAAGGTCACGTCAGACAAATCTAATTGATTTCTTTGACTGGGTGACCAAAATAGTAGACCAGGCAGGGGCTGTGGACATGGCCTACCTAGACTTTAGCAAGGCATTTGACACAGCCCTGCGCAAAAGATTAATAAACAAGTTAGCCAGCCTGGGAGTGGGTCCCAGGGTGGTAGCCTGGGTAGAACACTGGCTGGACAATAGGACACAGTGGGTGATAGTAAACGGAGTCCACGGCGAAGAAAGGGGAGTTACTAGTAGGGTACTGCAGGGTTCAGTACTGGGGCTAGTCCTTTTTAATGTCTTTATAAGTGACATTGCAGAGGGACTCGAAGGGAAAGTATGTCTCTTTGCAGATGACACAAAGATCTGCAACAGGGTTGATATGCAAGGTGGGGTGGAAAGGATGAAAAGGGACTTGGCAAGGTTGGAGGAATGGTCAAATGTATGGCAGCTTAGATTCAACACAAAGAAGTGCAAAGTAATGTACCTGGGAAGCAAAAACCCAGGGGAAGAGTATGCAATGGGGGGTGAGATACTGACAACAGCAAAAATGGAATGGGACCTGGGGGTAGTCATATCAGATGACCTAAAGGTGGGCCAGCAGTGTGAGAAGGCAGTAAGGAGGGCTGGGGGAATACTGGGATGCATAGGGAGAGGCATCACCACTAGAAAACAGGAAGTTGTTGGCCCTCTGTACAGACAGTTGGTAAGATCACATCTGGAGTACTGTGAACAGTTCTGGAGACCCCATCTCCTCAAAGACATAGACAGGGTGGAGGCTGTCCAGAGGAGGGCAACCAAAATGGTGCAGGGTCTGCACCAGAAGACATATGAAGAAAGACTAAAGGAACTTAAGATGTATAGCCTTGAGGAAAGGAGGGACATGATAGAAACTTTCAAATACCTCAAGGGAATCAACAAAGCCCAAGAGGGTAGCATCTTTCAGAAAAAGAGATGTGCAAGAACAAGGAGGCACAATTGGAAGATAGAGGGGAGACAGCTCAGAGGTAATGTGAGGAAGTATTTCTTCACAGAGAGGGTTGTAGATGCATGGAACGACCTTCCTGAGGAGGTTATAGAGTCAAAAACAGTGGGGGAATTCAAGAAGACATGGGACAGACATAAGGCAATTCTAGTGGGTGGTAGGAGGAAGTAGGCTGTTAGTTAACTAGGATCTGCAGCTTATCTGTTAGGTAGGGAAATGGGCAGACTAGGTGGGCCAAGCGGTCCTGATCTGCCGTCCAATTCTATGTTTCTATGTTACCAGTTTGCAATAAAAATGAGAAGATAACAAGTGGTATCTTATATTCAGCTCAGAACCTGTCATGTTGTCTTGTGAGTTGGGTACGTCACTGATGAAAACTTGCACTTTTGGGTACATCACAACACATACATAACCAATCAGAGAACAGCCTGCACAATGCTGATATCACAATAGACATGTATAGCACTGAAGCTAGCAGTTGAAATCAAATGAAAACAGTGGCGTCTTCATACAAACTGCAGATTTAAAAACTATCACTAGTGAACTTATGTTGTATAAATTAAACTTGCAATGGTTTGACTCAAAATATGCAGTTTATCATCACTTGTGAGAGATCAGGACTTTTATAGCTCATGCATGGGTCTGCCATGCATCAGTTATTGCCTTCCCCCTCACATGTCAAGATAAATTGCAAATTTTGAGTCTGCCTATTGCATATCCCCACTTTATGTAAGATATAACCAGCAGGATGTTCTTCTAGTTACAGCATCATCCAGTCCTAAGTGAGTTATTGTCCCTTTATGAAAACTTTGAAAAACATAATAATACTTAGAAACAAATCAGCTTGTATTTTATAGATTTTCTGTTTCTGTTCCTTTTATTCTTCATTATTTGGTTAATTTGCATGGAATGTTATTCTCGTTTCCAGATACAGTCGCTCGACCCTTGCTGTTTAATTCTTTGCTGAAGTCAAAATCCTTTGTGACATCATAATCATTTTCACTGCCACACATACCTCTCGACTGTCACACATTGCAAGGTACATCACTCATTGTACCTCTTAGAAATCCTTTGCCCCACATGGGGAAGGTGATATTGCACATTTCCCACTTAGACTTAAAGCAGAAATTCATAATAATCTGTTATGCTCCCTTACCAGCAAACATTAAGAACTTTAGTGCACTGATAGCCATAGTGTTCTGAGCTTGTAGTGACATGTTGATGATATATCACAGTTTGTTCATTTGCCACACATTTCAGTGAAGAATGGTTGAGAGATATGCTACCATGACTGAGGTCACAAATAGAAGATTGTGATGTTAGCTTAGTATAGCCTAGAGGTTAGAGTAATTAGCTGTGGATGAGCTTGGTACACCCAGACAGACCTGGGTCTGAGTCCCACAACCTCCAATTGCATACTGTGTGACTCTGAGCAAGTCACTTAACTGCCCAAATGCTCCCAGGTCACCCTTGAAAACAGGCACTTGTGCCTAGTGGGCCTTATCCAGTTACCAGTGAATAAAAAAAAAGTACTGGGCAGCAAACGTAGATGAACTCTTGGGGATACAGATGCTGGTTCCAAGCACAATAGCCTAATAATAAGAAACAGGCAGACAAAACTATCAGCTAAATTGCCTATGTCTGTCTCATTTTGAAGAGTTGTGTTTATAAAAAGCTGCCAGCAATTATGACATATCAAAACAATATTGCAATGGTTTATATACATTTAAGATGCTTAAAGATGTTGCCCAGTGTTTCAAATTCCCAATTTTCTGATTCACCCCAAAAAAGTTTTCAAGGCTGTTTACTGGCACAAGTACATTTGTACATATATGGAAGCAGTATTACAGTAATGATTTATCCAATTATGTCATGTCCAGCTAAGACTATATACAGGATGGCAGTAAGGAATTAGCTCCTACAAGAGCAATCGTTGGCAACATTCAAGGTGCTTTATGTGCAGTACATGCCTGTTTGTCTTTGAGTACCCTGTTTGTTTTATTAAAATCCTTGTCATTCTGCAAGTACTTTTGAATTGCTTGAATAGCTTTCTAGCAAGTTTTATTTATTATTGAGATTTTTCAGATATTTTTGTCCTGAACCAACCATCCTGAAACTGCAACTCTGAAAGCAGATATAAACAAAAGAAGCATGGTGACCCCCATATGTCTTTCTATTGGTATATTCACAACCATATTCTATATCTGCCAAAAAGGTTTTGTGAAAAATGACATGAGACTGAAATAACTTTATGTACAAAAACATACAAATATTACCCCCATTCCAGGGAATGTTGGTTCAAGATCGTGTTATAGTATTTGTAATTTACTCTGTATTTTTGTATTCATGGAACAGATGAAGCAAACGTCATGACACATGCTGTGTCCCTGTTTTGCTTTTTCTTTCACACTCATGTTGACATCTAAAACACTGATGTATAACTACATAAAATAATCTGACCCCTTAAGAATTTTTGCCATAAATTGGGATTAAGTCTCACCATATAATTTAAAAACCAGCCTGGCAACCCATGTTTATTGTGGAGGATTTTGAATGTTTAGATGAATATCATGTAGTGATCAGAATATTATGAGTTTGACATGAAGTTGCTGAAACACCAGGGAACGATGTGCAAAAAGGCAGTAAGCATTTCCATCTCTGACCTAGTTTAACTCATTTATGAGACAACTCAGAGTCTTGGGGTCTGATCCTCAAAAGCGTCGGAGGTGTTGCACACCTGTGGAGTGGTGCATAGTAGGGCCAGCGGAGGGCGGAGGCCTCACTGTGCGTACGGAGAGACCACCGCACATCCACAGCCCTATCCTTACAGAAATAGTAGTGCACAGCGTGTATGTAGCATGCATGCTGCACACATGCTGTGCACTTGTATTTCTATAAGGGTGGATACACAACCGCAGCATACCAAATCCTGAACCACTCACACAGCTACGTGGGTGGGCAGGCTGGAGTGAAGGCATGCTGAAGTGCCTGCTCGCAGGGATGCAGGCACCAGCGTCCTTTACGCTCAATGAGCAGCTCAGGACACGTGCATGTACCTGATGTGCTTCCCCAGGAAGCAGGTTTTATCAGCCAGGATGCCTTCTGTGCCACCGTCCTCACCCAGCCTTAAAAAAAGGGGAATGCAGACTGATACTTGTATACTAAGCAAGAAATAGTTACCATTTTGCAAGCTGTTTCTTGTTTAGTTTACAGCACTTTGTGTCATTTGGCAGTTGAGTCAGTGGGGTAACGACAATACCACATTTCTTTGGGGACCCTCACAGAATTCTGGAGGATTCAAACTTTTATTTAGAACCCTCATATTTTTTTTGAGAGAGTCCAGGACCCTCAAACTAACCTAGAGTCCTTCAGGAACATTACATCCATGCTGTCGTGAATAGTCAGCAGAGGGGGATTAAGCTACATGGGCCAAGACCTTGCTATGGTGCTTATGCATCCCCCCTGCCCCAGAACATCCTTTGCAGCACAGCTGGCCTCCCCCACATTCTACTCTTGCCCTCTGAGCTGCCATGGAGAGCTGCTGGAGGAGTCTCTCAAAACATGCTTTTATATTTAAAATTACATTTGTGTTCCCTAAGGGGATCTAGCAGTCTTTGGAGGACTGTTGTATCCCATGATCCTCAGCTCCATGCAGAATGAGGAATCCACCAAACAGCCAACCCAAGTTTGCTGTTGTATGCCTGTTGCCCATCACAGCACTGCCCTAGGGCCCCCACCCCATATGCGCAAAGCTCTGAATTCATGCATAGTGGCAGTTTGCTGTCATGAATGATGTCCGCTGTGGACAGGCATTGGGGTGCAGACTATGGAGAGCTATCGCTGGGATATGTGCAAATGGCAGAGATCACTGGCTGCATTGTGGATCGGAGCCTTAGGCTTTAGCAAACCCTGACTGGTTTTGAATATTCAGAATTTCTGACTTTCCTTGGCGAGCCACGAGCTGGCGGTCACTGGGGTAACCAAAAGGTGACTACAGCAAGACCATATCTCAGGTATAGAAACATCTCTAAACCTCATATCTGTCATGTTATATTGTGAATCTAACTGTGTTGGAAGGTCAGTCATGTATTGCGGAGCTATACTGGTGCATTTAATAAGGAAATCGAGCTTGAAGATGCCAGGATGCAAATATACATCACAAGTCAAAGGGATTGACATTTTAATAATAATAGCTGGCTTGTCTAGAACATAACAGTAGCTAGATTGTAAACAAAATATATTGTCTAAAATACTTGTAATGTTGTGTCTTATCTTAATACAGCTGAAGTTTCAAACAAGAAAAGGAAATTAAGTCAATGTTTCGGGGTGATGGCCATAATCTGATTACGGTAGGTAGGTCAGTTGGATTTTCCTTTTTCTTATTAGCCCCTTCCACCTCCCAACCTCCAATAAGTGCTGGAATTGGGGGGGGGGGAGTACTATGGTCATAGCCCTTCCATTTTCATGAGTGGTAGGGCCTGGCCCTATTACTTTTTGCAGTCATGTTAATTTATTAATAGGGAGGACTGTGCCTTTAAAATGCAGCATGTGCAGTAAGCAGAGTTACCTCCTAGTCACTCCCATTGTAGCTTGCAGGATGTCAGCAGAGTTTTGAAAAGTGAAGGCCTGAATAGTGTTGATGGGCGCGGACTGGGTTTATGGCCTACTGAGTAAAGGTACAGTGATCAAAATGTAAAAATGGAAAGAAAGGACCCGGCCTTCAGGTGGGCATCAGAAAACTAGGCACTGGAAGTTGCTATCAGTCAGTAGGGGTGGTGGCGTTACTCCACCGATTACAAACTGGATGAGAAAAAACAGGCTGTGGGCGAACTCACTTGATTGGGGGGGTGGGGATTTTCCTCTTACATTCTTGTCCGTACCACTTTTCAGATCGTTCCACCACCAGTGCAACCTCCCTCACACTACTCTGCCTTGACTACCCAATCAGTGGGGCTGAGACAGGAAGCATGAGGTCACTTATGCTGCCATGCCTACTGCTAGATGCTGTCAGCTAAAGAAAGCTGTAGAGCAGTAGAAGATTGGCAACAACCTGCCCCCCTCCCCACACACCAAGCCTGTGAGTGCTGCTAAGGCTAGGAGTTGGGACTACAGCATGAACCCAGGGCTCCCAAGAACTGGTAATTTCTGCAGAGCTGTGGTAGCACCTCAGACAGTTGTTACAGTGGTCTGAAGTGGAACAGATCTATTGAATGACTAGTCATCTGGAGGTTTTAAGGATGGGCCAACCTCTTGGATCTGAGCTGACTAGAACTGATCTTAATCAGGACGCAGAAAGGTTCTCATTTCGGAACTGCTTCTCAAGGCTGCACTTCTGTCAGAAAAATTTAACAGCATCCCAGACAACGTTTTGAAATATAAAATTCAGACACAAGTCAGCTCATTTTGAATTCGTTTTCTGCAGGTATATCCCATATTTGTTATTACAGAGGATTTTTGAAGGAAAGCAAGATATTTGTGTCTCAGACTTCATTTATTCTTCCTGCTTTAACTCACGTGAAGTCACAGTCCTGTATGTGACATCAGTGTGTTGCTGTGCAAATAATGATGTCACAAAAACAAGATTATGACTTCATCAGAGGTTAAAGTAGGAGGACCAGTGAGCAGAGATCCAGTTTTCATGCAAATATCATCAGTAAAAAAGAATGATGAGAGATAGATACCGACAATTAAATATAAACTGAAGTATATTCAGTATTATATATGAAAATATTTCCTGGATAATGGAAAATTGCGTAAAAGGGAACTGATGCTGCAGGACCGTGAGGTCCTGATTAACCAAAATGTTATTTAATGTAAGTTTTTTATTCACTCTCTTAAAAGCATTGTAGGTTTTTATCTGATTGATCCTGCGATCCCCCAACCCCACCCACCATGTCCGTGAACAAAATGTCCTAGCATCCCCCCACGGCCAGCCCTCTGATGACACAAGTGGTGGGCTAAGCCATGAGAGTGTGTATGTGCTGTTATGTCTGGTACAAGACTGACAGTTTACTAGAGTGCATGACCATGCTGAGGCAGTGTGATCAGTATCAGTAGAGTAAGTGCGGTCATGCACTCTAGTAATCTGCTAGTCTTGTAATAGACATGTCGGCATATAGACATCTGCTGTGGCTTAGACTATCAGTCACATCATTAGAGAGCTGCCTGCAGGGTACCCTGGGACATTTCCGTCATGGACATGGCAGGTGGGGGTCACAAGATCAACCAGATAAAATGAATTAAAACATTATGTTAAGGTTGCCTTTTGCTATACTGTACATATATAGGGAGACGTTTTTGGCCTAGGTGGTAGCGCTATTACTGCTGTGCCAAAATGTTCAATACTGGTGGAATGAAACTTTGCAGAATATTGGAAAATTGCATGATTCCACAGAATTTCATTGGTTGCAGAATTCCGAAAGCGGAATGCAATCCATGGTATACATAAGCAGCCAATTTTCTTCTTCTGCAGTTTGCGGAAAATTATTTCTCATTCTACCTAATCTGCAGAACGTTATCCTGTGACTTACAGAGAAATGTTTTTTTGAAATTCCGTAGAATTAAAAAAGAAATTCCGAAAAGCATTTCGGAAGTAGAATTGCTGTTCCGCAGGAATGCCATCAGCAGAATTTCACATTCTGCACAGTTCTAGTTAGCACACAGAGCTGTGAACCTGAGGACCAATGTCTGAATCCCACCACTTTCACTTACTGTGCAACATTGAGCAAGACACTTAACCTCCTTGTAGTCAACCTCGCAAATTTTTCTCCAAATCTGTGTGCTGTTTGACTCTCCCTATATACTGAAACATCCCCCCACACACACACTTGGGTTGTAACTTACTTCTGGATACCATTTGTATGAAAAGTGCTATAAAAAATCATAATCCTTTTCTTTCCTATATGCTAATTACATATTTGCATTTCAATACTCTAGAACTGATTTTGAAAAGGAGGTCCTTTTTGCTTCAGATCTAACAAGCTTGTAGGGGGGTCCATTTTACTTTTTATAACCAGTTCTCCATCTCTATGAAGACTTTACTGCCACGGCATGAAACTTAAACTCATGGAAATGGCCAGTGGCCTCCAGTACTGTACTTTAAATATCTATATAGGCACTAGGAATAGAGTGGCTTATGATGAACACAGCCTTTACAGAAATACAAGCATGCGGCATGCATGCCACATGCTTAATAAGCATGCGGCATGCATGCTGCACACATGCTGAGCACTTGTATTTCTGCAACGGAATTGTGTGTGGCCACGATCATGTCAGTTTGGGCTAGCTAGCAGATGTTTTTCCCCTGTAGCAATTTATTGCTTTTTTTTTTTCCTCCTTAGTATTGAGGAAGACAGCAAACAATGGCTTTTGATCTTGTCTGTTTTGTTTGGAACTTCAAAGCTCTCTTTGTTCCCTCAGAACCATTTTTTGTATGTAACGGGTGAGCATATCAAACACTGTAGAGTCTCAAGTTTTTCATACACTAGGTTATATTTGCTAACCTCTTGGTGCTTGAAATGTAGATCATCCCAATTTTAACACATATGAACACAGGAAATTATACAAAAGAAAGCACGTGGGCCCATTGTGTTCATTTCCTGCCATGCAGGCAGCTGCAATGCCTACGATATGCAAAAACAGGAAATCAGAGGGAATCATTGATCATTATAGAGCAGCTAACACTTGCCACAGAAACAGACAACTTACACAAAGGGGCTGCCTTCCTGCAGAGCTAGACAGTATTTTTTTTATGGAGCTGTTTCCCAGTCCAAGTCTCACCTAGCAGCACTCTCAAGCCCCGTCACCAGCCTTCTCATGGATTTACTTTTTATCAGCCACTGGCCCAGAACCTCAAGGCGGTAGGTGGCCAGTCATGTCAGTAGTGTGTGAGTCAGTAGGGATGCTGACTTGGATGGCCAATGTTTTCCTCCTGGTTGTCTCATTGGGTGGCAGCATACAGTGGTGCAGTAATCCATGCATGTAGTGGCATACCTGCAGACATGACAGGCATCTGGCAGCAACCCCTTCCCTTCTGATACTCCCGACTGTACTACCGACTGGTCTACACAAGTGAGCAGTCAGGCAGTGGGAGCAGCATCCCCTCCTCCCCCGAGGAAGGAGATCTGTCCCTGGAATTCTGAGTTCTTTCTCCACTGGCCAGGCACCAATGGCCTGTGCTCATTTCTGAACATGTGTCCATGGCATGGCAAGCGGTAGTGTACCTTGATAAGCCACATACATAAATTCCACGATCAAGCCCAGCAGCTGCCAAGGTGCTGCAGACTCACCCCCCAAAAACAGCAGTTTGATGACATAACATAGGAAACAGGGTTGCAGGAGCTTAATATATACAGAACTAGGATTTGGGATTGGGGCTACCAGAAAATAAGATTTGTAAATTTGCCGGCCGGTCTACAAGTGTGTGGCTTGTATATAAATGTAATGTACTAGCCTGGTAGCAGCACATTCAGTGATGAGGGCTGCTTCTTCCCATCTGTCGAATCAAGGGAAAGGATGTTTATTTATTTATTTATTTCAATCTAGGATTACAATACCTTTGAGCTGAGGCTCTTTTACAGAGGTTCCACGTTAACGTGTGCAACAGTCATCATTTTTAGTTACAAACATATAGTCATTGACTTACAGACATGTAATAACCAGTACAAAGACTTGAGTTATGAGCAAGACAAGGGAAAGGGGTGGGTAGTGGGGAAGTGAGGTAGAGATCGGGGAGGAGGCGAGGGGTAACGGGGAGTACGGAAGGCGGGGCAGGAGTACAGATACGGGGGGAGGTGGGCGAGGGAGGGAGACAGTGCAGCCAGGGGGTGTTATTGAGGGAATATGACAGGTAAGGTGCTAGGGGTGCAAAGACTGATTGTAAGTGCTGGGTGCTGGGGCATTTGCAGCTGGAACAGTGGAATTGTTAAGATGGGCAATCGCAGGATACAAGCAGTGAGAGGCGCAGCTTGGACTTGAAGAGGCCGAGTGTTGGAGCGGTCACTATGTCACTGCCAAGAGACTTGAAATGTGATTAAAATTAACAGACACAAAGAACAGAGAAGTAATAATAAGGACTAGGGGTACACTAACCACATATTTAAAACTGGGCGTCTTTCTTTTTCAAAGCAATTTTTTTTCTACTCACACATGTAGTAAGATATATAATCCCAATAATTCCCTTACTAGTAGACATTTGCCACGGGGTAACACCCAGTGTGGGGTGAATGACTGTTGGCTTCACCACAAACCATCAAGACTTCCCAATCAGACATTAATCCCCATACAATGGCCACTTGTTCAGGACCTTATATACAATGCATCAAATAAACATGGTCCCCCCTCCCCTCTTGCTCGTGTACCTAAACATCCCATTACCCAATCATCATGATACCCAGGGTACTTGGTAATAAGACGTCATGATCCCAACGACTAACATCTATGATGTGAATGTACATTTTGATTCTACTTATACTATGATGACCCTGTAAAGTTGCCTGCAACTAACCAACCAAGCCTGTATGCTGTGAAAAATTGTATTTTGTATTGACGGTACCATGTGTCCTCCTTCTGTTACCCCAACCCCGGGTCACACCTAGAAATGAGCCTTGATTCAGTGCGCTTTTCCTGGATACACAAATTTTACATAAAAAATAATACCTGATTATTGTTAGAAAATGTTTTTCACACAAATCCCCTTATTTTAGTAGCTTCCAGAGCTGATAACACCATTTGTTTTGAGGTAGTATCCCTGGTTATGGTCCTTTTTCCTTCATTTTTGTTTTAAACTTTGCTCTCAATTTTTGTGTTTCAGAGGGTAGTGGGCTGGATTCAAAATTACTCCATAATTAAAGCCTATCTTGAGAAATCAATGAGCTAAACCCACTAACTCATTCTGAATTCATGGGACCAAAGACTTCTGACATAATATTAGGCTTCCCTTCACAGGGCAAGCATGCTACCACATTCTCTCTTGCATGGAAGAGAAAACACTGCAAGCACCCAAGAGAATCCATCTGAATCACTGAAGCCAGCACTTTGATGCCTGACAGTGCTGTCATCATCCGGGCATGACTGATCGACTTTATTAAAATACAGCAATTAAAACGCTAAACTGTTCTGATGGCATGACTCATTAGAATAAATGAGAATTAAAACAGAATTTGGCCTCATAGAACTGCCAGTTTATACATATTACATTTGGAGGGATGTCCTTGTTTTTATCAGTTAGAAACCTTCTATCCAACATGGAGACTATGCTGTTCACTGAGATATAAACATAAATTCATACTTATGTTTGATGCTCTATTTATGGTGAACTATATTACAACAGTTACACTTTAAAGTGTCATTTTAAGTGTAACTAATAATTAATTAAATGCAACAGGATAATTACACTGTAGTTACATGTTTGTTGCATGCAACTACATTGCACTTACAATGCAGTTACAGTACAGTTACACTGTAGTTAACTCACACAAAGTGTGACCATTAAAACCACCAGTTTTTCTAGAGTTCTGAGTTTAAAGCTTCATGTTTGATGATACGTCTCACATTTCATGAGCCAGTGTGATGTTTTGTTTCCGTCAATAAGATTTTATTTTCGAAAAGAAAAGAAAACATTGCATTACACCTTGCATGCATAGATATAATCTACATAGCTGAACTGTTACAGCTGTACAATATATGCATGTGCTGTTAACTTATCTACACAGTTTACATTAGTAGCAATGGCAACTTTCTCATCTACATTGTTTACATTAATAGTGATGGTGGTTAACTCATTTCATTTTTTTTTCATTCAATTTATTTTATACTGAAAAATCTGTGAACAAAAAAATGCCCATTTTCACAGGCATCCGGTAACAAAAACAAATGCAATGACAAGATACAAAAAAAAAACCAAAAAACAGTAAAACATAAACAAAGAGCAACAGAATACAAAACATATAATGACAAAGTCAAATCATTTAAAACAATTACAGACAACCTCTGAGGAAAATTTTTGTTCAAGTAAACCCTTAAAACGTAATACAGTACGACAAGCAGTTATGTAACTGGGTAATTGATTATACCATCTAATAGTTTCAAACTGTATTGAATTCTGTATAAAATTATTTCTAAACCAAGGCAGTTTAAACACATTTCTAATACTAGATCTAGTAAAAATAATAGATGCGGAAATGGGGAACAAACTAGCAACACTATTAGGTATAAGACCTATTTGAATCTTATGCAAAAAGGTCAAGGATCTAAGATTAACAAAGCAGTAAGAGGTAAACAACCTGATTTCTCATATAGGGTGCAATGATGAATCATCCCAGGTAAAGAAGTGATGAAACGTAATATACTGTGATATGTAGTTTTTATTTTGTTTAACATCTTCGGAGAAGAGCAAGAATAAACAATGAAGCCATACCTCAGTAGAGAAAACAGAAAACTGTTTGCCGAAAGGGTCCTTGTCTCCGGGTTGAGATAATTCCTAGTACGGAATAGCAAACCTGAATGCTGATGTAATCTAGCAATGAAAGAAAACACATGCTGATCAAAGGTTCAATGCTGATCCAGCACAAGGCCCGGATAATTAAAATTGTATACCCTTTCAGTTGAATTACCAAATTTATAATTAAGCTTGAAGTCATTATTAAATTGATTCCTAACACCAGAAAAAAAATCAGGAATTTAGTTTTAACAGAATTAAGTGTTAATCTGTGTTGAATAAACCAAGAGTGTAAGGCAACAAAATCTCTCTGGAGATTTTCCTGTAGCTTATTACCATCAGAACCAGTGTAAAACAATACAGTATCATCAGCAAATAAAATAGTTTCTGTATCAGAAAAATTTCAGGTAGGGTATTAGTAAACAGAGAAAGTAACAAGGTGCCTAAAATGAACCCCTGTGGAACCCTATATTTTATTACATTTTCCTGAGACAAGGAACCACAGACAAGAGTTCTCTGTGTTCTACCACTCAAGTAATGGCCAAACCACCAAATCTCTTCCACTGAAAAATTAACCCTTAGTATCATTCTCATCAAAACATCATGATCAACAAGATTGGATGCCTTGGTTAGGTCCCTGAAAGCCACAGCCACCATACCGCCCTCGTCGATGGCAGTATGGACATGGACAGTGAACCTCACCAAGGCAGTCTCAGTATCATGACCCACCCTAAATCCATGTTGGGCAGGGATCCAAAGATTATATTTACCCATATGCTCATTAATTTGGTCACTAATAATTCTTTCCAATACTTTGGACAAGGTACCAAGAAGCAAAATGGGATGATAGTTATTCAAGTCCATTTTTACACCCGGTTTTGAAAATAGGCTTAACTGCAGCACACTTCCAAGCAAGTGGAAAAATGCCATGACAAAGAGAATAGTTAAATAGTTTTGTAATAAGGGGGACAATAGAATAACCAATTTTTTCAAGTATCCGAAAATCAACAAAATCAAGACCAAGATAGGGATGAGGACTCATTTTGGTCAAATAATAAAAAACATCTTCAGGCAATAAGGCACGAAAGTAAAATTTTGCAACAGGACACCCCTCACCCTGACCTATGCCCTATTCATTAATGATACCTGAATCAATTGGGCCATTTGTTCTATACTTATCCAAACAAGAAAAGTGTAAATTGAACAACTGAGCCACTTGTAAGGGGTCACTAATTGTACAACCCTTGGACTCAATAATAATAAGGTATGTCTTTTTTCCTGTACCCAACAATGAATTTAAGGTATTCCATGTAGCTTTCGAGTTTCCACGTTCAGAACTCAATTTGGCCCTATAATAATTAACTTTAGTTTTAGAAACTTCATTCTTACATTGATTACACATACCCTTTTAGGCATGAAGGTTGTCAATAGTTTTATTTTTACAATATTTAGACCATAACTTATTCCTATTTCTAAATATCTTCAGAAGATTGGGAGTGATCCATTCTTTGGTATCACCCCTAAGTCTAACCTTCTTCATGGGCAATAACTCATCACATATTGCTATAAATTGAGTATAAAAAGATTTGAAAGCAATATCAATGTCAATAATGTCATCCAAAAAGGACCAATCACCAGCCTCAATGGCTGCGTCAACAACCTGAACATTTTCCTAACCTTACGATCATTAACATACTAACATACTAAAATGTCAGCAGAATAGGCCTAACGGTCTTTCGTGTCTGCTCGTTTGGTCAGCCCCCACCCTGGTTGCTGACCTTGCTGCCCCCTCGCCTTCTCTGGCTTCTCCCTTCCCAGTTCCGGATAGTCTTACTGCATTGGATTTTGCTTCCAGAACCCTTCCCCTGTACCTGTCCCACCCCCTCTTGAACCCCTCCACTGTCTCTGCCTCCACCACCTCCATTAAGCATTCTAGGTAAACGCTTATTCATTTTGGCTGACCAAAGACAGAAAATAGCACTGTGGTCGCTAAGACTATCCGATAACACACTTGAGGCCCAAACATGAGTTGGATCATTGGTTATGAGTCAATCCAAAATTGATTCATAATTGGTATGATAATTAACACGTGTTGTTTCAGTAACCATTTGAAAAGGCCCTAACTCGGTTATTAAGTTCCTAGCATCAATTGCTTGATTGGATTCCCAACTGAGATTAAATTCCCCTACAGTTGACCTCTCTCTGTTTGTTGGCAAGTGACCCCAGTTAGAAAAAAGGACTCAAGTCCGATTTTTGTGATTACCTGGTGGTGTATATACATCACTAATAGTGATCAGCTTATTTCCGCCCAGTTCAATATCAATGGACGGTGATTCATATGAAGGGTCATTAAATTCTAATGGATGTTGTAAATATTTTAAGTGGTCAATTACATGGAACATACAACCACCCCCTTTTTTTCCAACTCTATCCTTTCTTATTACCGACTAGCCAGGTATGAAGATTTCATCATTGCTTATTTTCTCAGTTAACCAGGTTTCGGTAAGGGCTATGATAATCTTATTTTCAATAACCCAGCTTTCAAACAAACTCATTTTTGGTAATAAACTTTGAATATTTAAATGAACAATATGTAACGAGGAGTGGTAAGTACCACTACTCAAACTTCCTATAACATTACCACTATTTTGTGGGCCTGGGTTTGGATGAACTGAGCAAGAGAGTAACAAAAACAAGATTAACATTTGTCTCAATCCTTTGCCATTAGAAAAGCATGTATCACCCAAGTACCTTGTTCTGGAAACTGATGTAAATATATTATATTGCCTCAAATATTTTTTGCAATAATGACACCTACAGAACTGAAAGTTCATCCAAGCCTGCAAACAAGAATCCTGTTATAGGTGAGACTCAGACAAAAGGGCCTGTCTAAAACAATAACAAGGTTGTTCCCCACCCTCTGGTCACTTTCAAAAGCAAGTTTTTATGAAATGATAAAGGCATAAACTGTTTAAAAAACCCAATCTTCTTTAAGATATTGTGACTTTCCATCTACACTGTTTACATTAATAATGATGACAGCTAAGAATGGTATCCTATGCTTATGGAGTGACAAACAACCCCTTCATTGAGTGAATGGAGAGTTGAGCACCTGGAGGCCCTTAAACTGGAAAAACTCCCATGGGGTACAATATATGCTGCAGATGTTTGAATCTAAAAGAGGTTTTATTCAAAATTGGCTTCCTCCCATCAATATGAACCACACTTAATTTCTATGGAGGAATCATGAACGCAACACTCCAGTCAAAATATGAAACCGTCTTAGCGTATGAACCCTGTTGCTACTTATGTAACACTAGAAATATGTATAAGTTCTTTAACAGCCCATAGGATGGGTATGTAGAGACTGTAATAAACATCAGCTGAAACAGACCAATTGATACACTACAATAATTATTCTTAGGGAAAATTTTGATAGCAATAGAGTTTAAGCAGTTAAGAACTATTGTTAATTTGTTAGTAGCAATGTAGTACACAGTTTAGAGGTACTAGCAGTTCTCAGTATTTGTTTTAGATCAGTTAACAGTACATATGTAATAAGCCACGACAGGGCATTTGGTCAGTTGGGGCTTTGAGTAGAATTGTGATTCATTTTTCCTGGCTTCACTCTCTGCAAAGGTTAGTGTATAGTGGGGGGAAGGGTGTTAATGGTCTGGCCAGGGGCCTCAGCTACCTGATTGTTTCTGGAAGACTTGGGTTGGTCACACCACCCCAGCCCCTCACCCCACCCACCCCGGTCCATGATTTCCTTTATACCAGGGGTTCTGACATCACTTCCTCAAACGGGCAAAGGATATGCACCTGTCATAGCAGAAGTAGACATCCAGGAAAGAAACAGCAGCAAGTGAAGAGGTGACTGCTATCTCAGTGGAAGGGAAGTAACTGCAAATCTAGGAGCTTTAATTGTTACTTCTTTGCATTGCTGTTGCATTGTTGAAAGGAGGAGCAAGAGTTTGAAGAAGGTTGTGCAATAGCTAGTTAAAGTCTCTTTTTGAGTTTGGATAGGAAGGTTAGGAATATAAAAAGCAGTTGCTCAATCTATCTAAACATGTACAACAAAAGGGGTAAGGGAAATTAAGAAAATAATGTTTTGCACTGATAGAGGAGGGAGAGGGGAGACTTGGGGGAGTGTTTGGTATCCTGCATCTGGAAGGGTGGGGGTTCGCTGGTGGGCAACGGCAGCAATGGGTAGGGTGGTAGGCTGCAACAACTGTGGTTCACCAGTCTTTCTAAAAATTGCCTGGAGTGTGGGAGGATGTTTAGTGTGCAACCACATAGAGAAACTCAGAAAGGAGATTGAGGGTCTGCAGGAGGAATTAAGACAGGCAAGGCAGGCTGGGGGTGGGTTTAGCCCAGTACTGGAGGGAGGAAGAATGGGAGATGAGGGAGGGTGATTTAAGCCAACAGTGGTGAGGAGAGGGTCAGAAGAAGGGAAGCAGGGACAAGGGGGCCCAAGCCAGGAAGAACAATTGCCGGGGAAACCAGGTCAGGAGACAAAAGACAAATGGAAGGAGGAGATAGGGACTTGTGAGGGGAGGTGAAGAAGTGGCAAAAGTCATGAAGTAGAAAGGAGAGAACAGGTGACTATGAAGAGAGAGGAAGCGGGTATTTGTGAAGGGTCTTCAGAAAATAGTTTTGCACTGCTAGAGAAGAAGAAGGTGGAGAAGGGAAATGATGAAATTAGAGGAGTAATTGATAAATGCCTGGACCAAACCAGAGCGGAGGGAAGTTCTGCTGGGAGAATTGCAGCAGGGGCAAAAGGGGTAATAATGTGCAGGAGGAAGAAGAGGAGCCAGAAACGAGAGAGAGAGAGATGAATGGAAGCAAGCAGGGAGTAAGAGGGGTGGAATCTTAGTGCTGGGGGACTCAATACTAAGAGGAGTCAGGTGGGGTAGCAAGGGGGAGAGGCATAGTCGCATTTGGGTGGAGGCCATGCCAGGAATGACAGCGGAAAGGGTGGGACAATCTGTTCTGAAATATGCTAGAAGGGGTAGGGACAAGCCTCATTTAATTATACATCTTGGGACAAACGACCTGGCTGACAAGACAGTAGATATAGTCCAGAGGAGGTTTGAGGAACTAGGACAATTATGTGAGGGGGCAGGAAGATCAGTAACTTTTCAGAGCTACTTCCAGTGCCCAAAGGCAAAGCACAAGAAAGCTGAGAACAGAGGAATTTAATGGATGGCTAAGAACCTGGTGTTGTGCTAAAGGGTATGGGCGATTGGGGATGGGGGACCTGGGAGGATAGTAGTTTCTGCCAAGGACAGACTACACTTGAGTGAGGAGGAAAGAAAGTGTTGAAACAGAGGATGGAGGAGTACATAGGAAGTAGGAAATTTAAGCTAGGAGGGGGGGGTGGCAATTGGGCAAGAGACATGTAGACACCACAGGTTGGGAAACCATATGAGTTTACCCCCATAACAGTGACAAAGGACAAATGGCAAGTACTATTGGTGATGCTAGTAAAGGAGGGCAGGATGGTGGGGGAGGGTGGAAGGTGGTTACCCTTAATGCTAGAAGCCTTGGGAGGAAAACTGCAGAGTTACAGGTGCTCATGGCAGAGGGAGAGGTGGACATTGCAGCCATCATAGAAACATGGGCCACCCAATACAATGACTGGGACCTGTCTATACCAGGGTACAGGTTATTTTGTAGGGACAGGGTGATTGGGAAAGGAGGGGGTGTGGCACTATATGTGAAGGAAGGACTGAAGTGTGTAAGGGAGGAAGGGGACGAGGGTAGTATGGAGTCAATTTGGATATAAATCTAGGATTCCAAGAATAGGATTCTTTGAATGGGAGTGGTGTACAGGCCGCCATCTCAGACGGAGGAGTTAGGCAGGGAACTAGCGGGACAGATCAGGAGGACCTGCAAGAAGGGTAGTGTGGTGATTATGGGGGACTTCAACATGCCAGGAGTGGACTGGAGTACCCCAACAACCAGGAACAGAAGGGAGCAGGTACTGCTGGATGCCTTCAGGACAGCTTCCTGCTGCAAATGGTCAGTGAACCAACCAGGGTAGGGAATACCTGGACCTTTGTGCTGGCAAATGGGGATTTTGTGAGAGAACTTACAGTGGAGGAACGCTGTCAGGGGTGACCACCACTCAGTATGGCTCACATTGGATATGGGCAAGGAAGGAGGGAATCTGGCACAAGAGTGCCGACTTCAGGAGGGCTGACTTTGGGAGGATGGGGGAAGTGGTAAAAGGGTACCTGGCCAGAATTTAATCTAGTATGGACACTAACCAGAGGTGGGAGCTCATAAAGCTAGGGATAGTGGAGGCAACCAAAACCTGCTGCAAGGCCCAGAGCAAGAAAACTAGGGCTAAGAAACCAAGCTGGTTGAGCAAGGAGGTCATGGAAAAGGTAAGGAGGAAAAGAGCTGCCTTTAGGAAGTACAAGAAAACAGGGAGAGGGGAGGACAGGGAGGAGTACTTGATGGAATCGAAGGAGGTGACAAGGGCAGTAAGGGGAGTCAAGGCATCTACAAACCTCAGACTGGCACAAGGCATTAAGAAGGGGAAGAAGGACTTCTTTAGGTACATCAGGGAGAAAAGGAGCTGCAAGGACCACATAGTAAGGATTAGGAAGGAGGGGGGTTGGGTGGTAGCAGAGTGCGATAAGGCAGAAGCACTAAATGAGTACTTCTGCTCAGTATTTACTAAAGAGAAGAGAGGGGTGACACCCAAGGGGGGAGAAATGGCAGAAACTGGGGGAGGGTAACAGATGGGAAATCATGGAGGCAGAGTTCAGGAGGGTTTGAAGGCACTGAGGGTGGATAAGGTGCCAGGCCCAGATGACATCCACCCCAGGGTACTGAAGGAGCTGGCAGAGGTCCTTGCAGGACCTTTAGTGGACCTATTTAATGCCTCACTACATTCGGGTGTATACCTCAGGACTTGGGGATAGCTCATGTGGTGCCCCTCCACAAGAGTGGCCCCAAGGATGAACCGGGAAACTACAGACCAGTGAGCTTCACATCCATCGTGGGTAAGCTAATGGAGACTATCCTGACGGAAAGGCTGGTGGCCCTCCTAGAGGCCAAAGGACTACAGGACAGCAGGCAGCATGGCTTCATATGGGGCAGATCCTGTCAAACCAGCCTGGTGGAGTTCTATGACTGGGTAACTAGGCAACTGGACAGGGGCCATGCAGTGGATGTCCTGTGTCTGGACTTCAGTAAGGCATTCGACTCGGTGCCACATGGAAGGCTGGGAAATAAGTTAATAGGCACAGGGGCAGGTGCAAAGCTGGTGAAATGGGTAGGGAACTGGCTTCAGGGAAGGCAACAGAGGGTGGTGGTGGGTGGGGAGCTCTCACACCCAAGGGTAATGACGAGCGGTGTTCCACAGGGCTCGGTGTTGGGACCAGTGTTGTTTGGGGTATTCATTGCAGACATATCATTGGACATCAAGAGCAAGATCAGTCTGTTTGCTGATGATACCAAAGTAGGAGCAGTGGTGGATGACCTAGGGGGATGGCAGGGGTTGCAGGATGATCTGGCAAAGCTTGAAACCTGGTCAGACACCTGGCAACTGGGGTTTAATGCCAAAAAGTGCAAGGTGCTGCATTTTGGAATGAAGAACCCAGGAGGAGTTACCAGCTGGGAGTGCAGCTAACCCAGACAGAGAGGAGAAGGATCTGGGGGTGCTCATTACAGGGTCAATGAACAACTCGGCACAATGTAGGAAGGCAGCTGCAAAGGCCAACAAAATGCTGGGTTATATTGCAAGGGGTATATCCTTGAGGAGGAAAGAGGTGATTCTGCCACTGCATAGGTCATTAGTTAGACTGCACCTGGAGTACTGCGTGCAGTACTGGCGCCCGTATCTGAAGAGGGACATTAAGTTACTGGAGGGGGTGCAGCACAGGGCGACAAAGATGATCAAGGGGCTGGGGGACTTATCATACAAGAGGAGGCTGAGGGAGTTGAACATGTACTCACTGGAGCAGAGGAGGGACGGGGGGACATGATTGAAACCTTTAAGTACATGAAAGGAATAAACAAGACAGGTACAGAGGGGCTGTTCAAAGTAAGGGAGGGGAGGGACACCAGGTGCCATGATATGAGACTAGAGGGAGGAAGGTTCAGGAGGGAGATGAGGAGACACTTTTTTACAGAGAGGGTGGTGGCTGGGTGGAATCGTTACCTGCAGAAGTGGTATCAGTAGAGCAGTGGACTGCTTCAAAGGGGATGGGACAGGACAAGGGAGGGTCAATGAAGGGAAGGGTGGAAGGGAGGGCAGCTGCAGATAAAGGGTGCTAGCTGCACATTCAAGCGGACTGATAGAACCTCTAGGCCTTTATCTGCTGGCAAATTTCATTATGTTCATATGTTAGCATGCATTATAGGATTATAATAACCGGTCAGCAATTTCTCTCAATGTACTGACCAGGTTGATATTTTCCATAACAACCGGCTGGTTGTTATGACATTCATGAGCCATGCCAGTCAAACTATGCTGCTGCCTCATTGGCCAACATTCTGTATGTGGGTGGGGCCAAACAGTCTCACAAACTGCTGGAGAAAAATTGCTGGTCTGTTATTATAAAAAAATAGATTGCACCTATGCATGCATGGTATAATGTAATGTTTTCTTTTCAAAAGTCTTATTGTCAAAAAATGTAATTGCTTGCTACCTATGTAATTATTTACAACATATTACATGCACACATTTATGTTGTAAAATGTACATGATTTTCTGGCACTTTAATGCATTGATCATTGTTCAAAGGACCATATTTTAGCACTGTGGTTGATGTTGGAACACTGATAGTGTCTAACTTGTATACTTGTAGAACAGCTCTGCTGATTCACTACTAATCAAACTGTAAAACCACAAGATTATGCTAGTCATGGCCAAACACTGGCCCTTTTTTATCTCTTCACACACTTGCATATAGCAAAGGAAATGTCACCACAAATGCTGTCAGAAGTGGCTTACAAAAAAAGCCACCCAGTACTGCTGAATATTTGGTTTTAATCTGAGCCACTTCTTAATAAGCATGCAATATGCATTCTGCACACATTTTACACACTTGTATTTCTGTAAGGGCAGTGTCAGTTTGGCAAAATTGGTATAATCCAGTTGGTAGATAGGATTTGGGATTGGAGGGTTGGCTGTGATCCGGTTCTGATTCTGACTCTGAATTGTTTCTAAAAGGTTCTGATTTACTCTGATCTACTCTGGTCAGCCAACATAGGTATATTTCTCTAGACCTAATCAAAATCGGGTCAGACACAGATCTGTAGTGGGTCAAATTGCAGAATTCGATTGCCTCTACTCCCTTGTTAAAAGCCTTTGCTGTACGTCATTTCACGTTTAAAACAGTTATGTCTTTTCCTGTTAGTTTCTCAATTTTAACGAGAACAAAGCTCCAAAATTACTTACAATATCTAGATCGAGTCTGAACCAGATTAGAACCCAATCAATACTTTGGGCTAGACCAAACCAGAGTCAAGTTACACATGACTCTGATTTTAAGAGTCAAGTGGAAGTCTGATTTTAAGAGTCAAGTGGAGGTGCTCCATTTGGGGGCAGGGGTCCTGATCTGATACAGATCTGGCTCGCCCATCCCTTGTTAGGACAAACAAAAACCATCACACGTCCTTTTTTTATTTTTCATTTCATTTCTGAGCGAAGAGAGATCATTTCTGAAGTTTTTAATAGTTCCAGCTTCCTATCCGGCCCACCGCCATGCATGCAATTAGAGCAGGGTAGCACTTTGCTGCTGATCATTCAGAAACATGCGGTAGCAGCACCCTGAGGCACTGGAGCCCATGAACACAGTGGGCACAGTTGAACAGCGTCTTCAGGGAAGGAGAGTTTAAAAACTGCTGGCGTCTGCTGGGTTTGTTGTACATCAACATAAACTACAAAATGGGTAATTAAAAACGGTTTCAGAATTTGCTGAATGAACTTAAAATACCCTAGTAAGGAGTGTGATAATATCAGTAATACATTACTGCTGAAAATGGTAGGCTGACATTTTTTGGCCGATTAATTGTTATTGCTGCTTTTAAAAGGTATTATCTTGGAAGGGTGACCTCATTTAGCCTCTCAGAAATGGAGACCACACAGTTCTGCTAACTCACACCATGTTTTATTGCTGCTGCACCACAAGCCATAACTTTCTGCACACAGCCCGATTCATGGGAGTGTGTTCTTTTTTATCGTTAGTCTGTTTCTCGACGATGTGTCTTTGGCCACGCCCCTTCTGCTGTCCTCTCCAGCCCCATCACTTAGCTTCTCCCAGACTTACTGTTCTAGTCCCAGTTCTCCACAGCTCACCTTCATTCCCCCTCCCATGGTGGGGGTGGTGGGCTCCTTAATTCCCTTGCAGCCCAGATCTGATGGGAGGACGTGCCTGGGTCACCGGTGTGGGCAGTGGGAGGCTGGTGCCATCCTGCCTGACTGGCTGTTTTTATTAGCGTTCTGGTCCCTAGCCCTCAGGATGCTGGCAGCAAGTGTGCACACTGCACATGTGCAAGCGCAGGTAACACAACACCTACCAGCTTCCTCCTTCCCCGCTGGCTGCTCCCGACTGCACTTCCACCTGTTTTCACCCCGATGGCAGCATCACAGTGGAACCAGCTGCCTTCCCTCCCTGAAGGAAGAGAGCACCCTCTGAGATGCTGAATCCTCTTCCCCCTCACTGGCCCCCAATAAGCCAGGCTCTTTCCCTTACCAGTGACGCAAGTGGCAGCCCTACTGCAGTGCTGCGCTGGCTGGCGTCAGCTGTGTAGTCTTAAAGCATTTCCTGTAACCCGGAGGACTACAAAGAGCAATTCTAGATTTGACCACAAGGCGGCACTACAACACCTTTTTATAAAATACTACACTGAGTACTAGCATTCATTTACTATAACAGAATTGCTTCAGCAGAGGCAGCCCTTCTATTAAACAATGACTTTCTTAAATGTACTTTAAAATCATTGCAAATGTTCTTAAAATTGCAGTGGACACAACAGTCTAGCAATTGGGTGGCCAGCCAGAGAGGAACCCAAAGCTGTGGGTCATGGCCAGGAAGGGTTGATGGCACATTCTGCTGCTGCACCATCCCTGATGGTGGTTGCACAAGCTTACTCCTCCATCGAGGGGGTGGGGTTCTGCATGCAGATAAGCTAGCTGTATTGACCAGCATGCCACAGCATGTTGATAGGAGGATCAGAGGGCAAAGGAACAGAAGCAGGCACCCCCATATACCACCTAGATGAAAGCAGCTGGCACTAGCGGCCACCATAGTGCATAGACCCTGATGGTCATGCTCTCATTGTTACTGCAGCATACAGGGCAGATAGGTCACCATGCACTTCAGCCTGATGACCAAAAGGACAGGTGAAGAAGACTGAAAACTGAAAAGGCTGTATGAAAAAATAAAAAAAGGGCACACTAAATTCTCTTGCTCAAAAAGAGATGCTTGTCATTGATTCCCCCCCCCACCCTCAACACAGGCACATCCTTAATGGTGATACCTGAAACTGCAAGGAACCCCTGGGACTTGGAACCAGGCGGCTGCAATTTTCGGGAGTGTTCACCCCTCTCCTCCATGTTAGCTTTGCCAGAGAGAGAAAAAATGGCACTCATTTCAACTGAATTCAGGAGGATAGTTCAGCCTAGTGGTTACAGCACAGAGCTGTGACAACTTTCATATACTGTGTGACCCTAAGCAAGTCCTTTTTCCTGTTAATCTACCTGTAACCCCTCACCCCTGCCTTTTTGCCAAACGACAGGTGGCATGCTGTTGAAGCTGACAGCAGTACCTGGTGGGGACCTAGGTTCGGGGAGGATGAGGTTACTCGGCACAGGGGGACCTAGGTTTGGCTACTCTGGACAGGGGTACCCAAGTAAATCCGAACACAGGAAGCAATAACTGTAATGTCCAGAATCAGGAATGGGATTCTTCAGTGTGGCTTTTATTCACATACTGGCTGAACAAAACAAAGCATAGATGGACCCCCATGGGGCTACATTTCCTGATAATGCAGATTAGAGACTACAGAACATTTTATCACCATCTTCAGCTCTCAGGCTCTGGACCCACCAGGCACACAGCCCGGACTTGCACGCAGCTTTGGGTACACAGCCTGACTTGTACACACTTGGGTTTTCCCCACGGTCCATTGGAAGAATGAACCAATTATCCTGTCGTGGCTCCCCACACCACTTAGAGTCAGCGACTCCTAGAGAAAATTTTTCTTTACTTGTTGTGGCTCCCCACACCACTTAGAGTCCACGACTCCGAGAGAGATTTTCCCTTTTGCAACCCCATGTCTGGGTACTTCCCCCATCACTGGCCAAGTGCATGAGGCATAGTAGCAACCACAGCAGAAATCCGTAGAGGTGGACCTGGTTACTAAAGATGGGGGGGGGTTTGCCCACCTCCAGCTCCCACAGCCCATACCCGGCCATTTCCCTGGGAAAACTGAACTTCTACATGTAGATTAAAGGGTAGATGATCTGGGTACATCTCCTCTACATATTACTTGAATCACACAACACTCTAGCATTTGACACTACTTTACTTGTTTGGCCCAGTCCTATAGGCTTCCCAAAAATGTAGCTCAATCCCGAGATTTCCACACATGTCCCAGGGTGAAGAAAACATTTTGCCCTCTTAGTCAGAGCAGACACTCACCCTTTAGTTGCAGGTGCCCCACAGGCGACTCACAAATCTTCCAACTTTCAAAATAATTTCTGAACTGAATAGGCAGCTTTTCTTCCTCTTGGCAGAATTAAGGAGAGTGCCCCAGGAATCTGCATGGGGATCTTTACATCCCCCCCCCGGAGAGAGGGGCACTGAAACCCGAACAGCGGTCTCCACCACTTGAGCACACCTTCACTTACTCGAGGCAAACTGGACCCTGACTACTTCTTACTGAAGACAAACTGGAACTGAACACTACCCTTTGAAAACTCCCAACGTTCTATCTAACTCCCTCTGCTGCAGATTCCAATGTGGTTTATGCAGCTGCGAAAGTTCTGTTGTTGATGTCATCCCTCAGTCTCAGCTGAGACTGAGAACAGAGTGAGACAGTGTGAAACCCATTTAACTGGAGTTTCACAAGCTGCATTCCCTGCCTACCACTAGGTCTTACTGGGATTCTAGTAACCCCGGGTAACAAGGGGGTTACATACCTCTGTCCACAAAATCACTTTGTGCACTGAAATCAGTAGCAGCATTCTCTGTTGTGGATTGTGGATTGTGAAGCATTTTAGGAAGCAGTTTGTATGAAAGGAGCTATACAAAACCATGTGCCTTGCCTTGCCTTTCTGTTCCATTTGATGAAGTTTAGAAAAAGAAGTGGAAGGACTTGGACCCAGACCTTGCTTTACTGGATATAGTCAGACTTTGATCTTGGAGGGGCAGCATGAGCTGGCATGACATATTCCCAGATGCTTAGGAAGTGACCGGATTCATTGAATGCACTGAAGAAGTGAAGAAATGACAACAGGATGAAAAAAAAAAAAAACAGGAGGATGACTACTGCTACGGGGTCACATTCTGGATGTAATTGTGCACATAAAACAGAACTTGGACAAGCTTCTCGTATTAAAAGGGTGTAGCGGACCTTAAATGGACACAGTCGCCCTCCCCCTACAGCCCATGCATGGCCCTATTGAAGTTATGAGGGGTTTATAATGCCCTCTGTTTAAAGGGATACTGTCAACAACCCCCACCCCCCCACCCACACACACACACCAGTTTTCACCAAAATGACATTCTGAGACAGTATAGTGCTGTGGCTTGGGGCACTGAGCTGCAAACCAGGAGACCTGGGTTTGAATCCAGCAGCCTCCTCTTGCATACTGTGTGACCCCAAGCAAGTCACTTAACTTCCTTGTGCTCCCAGGTCACACCTGGAAACAAGCTCTGGCTTAGTGTGCCTTCCCTGGTTAAACAATTTCCCCTGTCCCTTACCCTCATATGCGGCCCCATGTTAATGTGTTAAGACCCAAACACAGGTGCCCCTTTCATGTACATTAAGCATGCATCCAGCATTTAAACAGGTGGGTAAGGTGCTGTGGTGCCATCACATTAAAAATAACTTCAATTTTAAATTAAATCTCATGCAGAAGTCTTAAAATGTCACCCCTAACACACATTAGTTAAGGAAATATTTAGTCTGTGGGTTGTCTCTGCCATCCCGTCAATATTAATAGCACACTATTGCAGTGTTTCTGCCATGGCTACACGTAGAATATAGTTTCTCTGAAACAGGTAGGGCAGTCTTCATATATGAAGTATTTCAGCGACATCACAGTTGTAAGATTTAAATGGTAAAGGGTGCAGCCACTCGGGTTAGGCAAACCAAGCTGTCATCAAAACAAAACCACAGCATAGCGCACACCAAAAATATTTCTGTTAAATCCATATGCACCTTGAAGAAGCCTTTTTTTGTGAAACGTTTTGTTCTCTGTCTTAATTATAGTTGTTTGGAAGGTAAGCAACAGTTTAATTATGAGGGTGCATTAAACAAAAGCATTGTAGTGTGTTATGCACTATTGTGTTTTGTCTGTATGTAGAAATTTAACAGACGTGCACACTCTACACAGTATTACACACACTCCTAATATTAGCACAGTAAAATCACAATTTCTACAACTGAGAGTTTATCTATTAAATTATGTATTTAATTATTTTAAAAAGGTTTACCAGGAAGAACATACTGAGCTGGTAACAACTTATTTTCATATGGGCCGTGGGGGGAAAGAGGGCGGGAGGGAGCAGTGTAATCCAGTCAGTACATTAAATGTTTTATCAGTAGCAGTAGTGCTGAGATGTATTATTCTCAATGTATTACTATAAGTGTTAGCAATAATGCAGTATTATCAATAGTGTTGTGCAAAACTGAGAAATATTTTGTGGGTGCAAAATTACACCTGAAAATTGTGAAATTTCACCCCAAAATGGTGAAATTTTGCCACAAAATTTGACGTTTCAAAGTTATCGGGTGAAATTTCACAGTTTGCGGGCAAAATTTAACATTTCTCATTTGCGAAATATTTGACATGGCAAAAATGCTGATTTTGCGGTAACTTCGCTGGCGAAATTTAATTTCGCAGCATCTCTAATTATCAGTGTAGTACAGTATCATCGGTATTAGTCAATTTACTTATTTAGATTTGTTACCTGGGAAAGGAGGACTAGGCAATGATACCTATTTTCAGCCTCGTCTTGGGCCGGGGGGGGGCGGATACAGATTGAAACCAACTGAAATTGAACCAGATTAAGCTGTTGGCGATGTGGTATTTGTAGGGAATGCTATTTTGTCCTCCTTCAACACCCCCCTCTACACACAGCCCAGTTAACTGACTTTATTTTATGTTGATACCTTTTGAAACAATTGTTGCTAAACTCAGCTGAAAGGTTATACTCATACTAAATATCTGCCCAAGAGAATTGAATCAAAGATGCATTTAATTGCCTTTTTATTTTGGATATTTACAATGTATTATGTTTTTGGCTATGTTAATTTTTGTTTATTTGTATACTGTTTACATGTGCTCACTTGGATCTGTATCTTTCTTTTACGTGTACTTGGTAGCGGCTCGTTATGCATTTTTATAACGCATACAACAGTGATACAAGATCTCTAAAACACACTATTTTGGAATTTGTTAAGCCATTAATAAGAAGGGGAGATAGAAAGACACTATTGCTACAAAACTAATCCAGATGGATTTACACCCTGGACACATTTATTTATTTATTTATTTATGACATAGGAATTACAACCCTTTGAGTCATAGACTCGTTTCCAAAGGCTCCACAGCAGATATGACGATACAGATAGCAACAATCCAGTTTAACAGTGGTGCAAAGTCATACAAATGTGGATGTGCAAGTAGCAAGTAGGAGAAGAATGTGAATTAAATATACATAGGGTAATTGCCTGTACAAGTGGCCGCTAAACATAGGATAACGAAGAATGTGAATTATACATACATAGGGTAATTACCTGTACAAGTGGCCGCTAAACATAGGATAATTGCTATGCAGTTGGTAACTAAGACAGAGGCTGCCTAACATGCATACAGATATTACAAACTGTGCTACGTACATATATAGGGTGACTTCTTATACAAGAGTACCTTAGTACCTTATACATTAGTACCAAATGGCCCAAATAGAGAACTAGATTTAACAGTATACCTTTAAATATGTAAAATATAGCTGCAGAAATTATTTTTAGGTATTGCCAAGTTGTAAGAAAGTATAATGAGGACCTATCTGTGTAGCGTATTCTATCTTATTTTATTTCATTTGCATCTAAAAATGGAAATTTAACGCAGCTTATGAATCTATACTTGTCTGTCTTTTCCTATATGTCTTTGTTTAATGGAAATGATCCAAAGAGTCATAAAATGAAATAATAATGAGTTTTAGGCTGCTATATGTATAATTTCATGTGCAGTCTCAAATCTCAATGGGGTGTCATGCATAGATAGATATTATGACAAAAATCTGTAAATGTTAAAAAGTAATTAAGGGTGAAATCAACAAAATGGTGAATCCACCAGTCTTTGTATTTTCACACACCCATAAGCAATTGGGATTGATTATGAGTTAAAAAACATCCCAAAATAATTTAAAACAATGATTTAATGTTTGCACATTACAAGTAATAGTAACCAATCAACAAAATTCACTTAGCTGACACTTGGATAAAAAAATTGTTCCTTTTTTTACTTTACACCTATGTTTCTCACTGTTAGTATTGTGATAAATTAATGTTTTATCAAACTTTGCATTGGATTGGTGACATGGAAGATTTTTGAAATACATCACGATGTTTGTATGCATTTAACAAGATGTGCAACTATGTGGCTCCACCCCCTTGATGGAGAGGGTTATCCCTCGAAGCGCTGGGGAACTCTTATGTCCGAATAAAAGTTAAACATTTTTGGAGCTAATGTGTGATCACTTAATGTTCTGTTGTTTGTCTGTTAAACCTACCATTGCAGCAGATCCACATTTTTACTAGTTCAGCGCAGATTCTAACTGTGTTTTTTAAATGTTGGCCAGGACTCCTGGGAGAACTCCCCAAGTCTTAGAAAAAAATAGCTGTGGATCTTTAATTTCCACTTGGTCAGTAGTGGAGATGGGCAAGCAGGCTGCCAGTTTGTCTCCTCCAAAGGATGGTCCCTCCATTGATGCATTACTAGAGCTGCGTAAACGGAAACTTCTCCACCTCCACCAAAGTTTTCTTCATGTGGAAAAATCTCCTGCACATTTATACATGTTGTTGAGTTTCTTACAGGGTGAAGGTGGTTACGGATAATTACAGGGCAGAAATGGATCCGGAAAATCCAAGAAAACTCTGTGAGACAACTACAAACTCCTGCAACGTGGGAAATGCTCTCTCGCAGACTTTTCTTTTTTTTTTAAATTAAGGGGAAGGGGTTCCAGCATTCACTGTGAAAGTAGTCACCTAGTACATTCTTCTGCGGCTTATCCACATTGTTCCTCAGTGTCTGTTCAGATTGAGCTTGGCTTTCAGATAGCGTGGCTGGGTCTCCACTCTCTGTGCTCTAGTTATTTAAGATATAGGCAGTATAGTGCAGTGGTTTAAGGCTCTGAGCTGCAAATCTGGAGACCTGGGTTTGAATCCCACAGCCCCCACTTGCATACTGTGAGACCCTGAGCTAGTCACTTAACTTCCCTGTGCTCCCAGGTTGCACCTGTAAACAAGCTTTCAACTTAGTGTGTTACTCCTAGTAAAACAATTGGAAAAAAAAAGAAAAAAAAAGATATAAAACATGAAAATCATGCAGACCAAGAACTAGCACGTGTAAACTGGGAGAAGTTTCCTAGAACAGAATTTCATAATTTTTTTGTTTGTGGTTTGGGGTTTTTCTGGACTTCAGTTTTTGGTGTCTGAAAGAGTCTGCAGTCTGCTTCAGTATGTCTTGCTATTGACCTTACTGGACTAGTGCCACAGACAGCAGACTCTGCATACTTTCTTTCTTTCTTTCTTTCTTTCTTTCTTTCTTTCTTTCTTTCTTTCTTTCTTTCTTTCTTTCTTTCTTTCTTTCTTTCTTTCTCTTTAACTCACTCACTTCTTCCTAGCTTCCTTCCTTTCTCTTTTTATGATTGCTTGCATGCATGCACAAGAAACATTTTATGGCAGCTTAGGAGAGAAGCTGGTTTTGGAGGTGCGTCACTGTGGCGGCCAATATCACCACTGCATTCTTAGGCCTGGCCCTCATTTTCCAATCTGGTGGCACGCTGCTGCTGACACTAGTTCAGCCAGTGCGCCACCTACTTGAAACAAATTAGCTGCTGCAATGAGGGAGCGACCCGTCATTGCAGGGTGGTGCCTTGCCTGGTGTAACATTTCACAAAAACAAGGCAGCGGCTGTTGCCGTCCGTTCACAGTCCCCATAAAAGCTGACAGGAGTGCCCAATTCCCCCTGTCGGCATGCCCCCACCCCAGTTAATTTGCCGACAGGGGAGCCAAATCCCTGTCAGCATAATGTTCCCCTCATTTGTTGTGTGCTGGGGGGGTGCCAAATCCCCCTTGGCATCATGCCCCCCCAAACAAGTTTTCTTTGCTGATGAGGGTCCCAATCCCCATTAGCTTAAGTCCCCCTCCCCAAAAAGCAGGTGGCACACTGGGAGCCCACCCCAGTGTGCTCAAGCAAACCTGCAAAAAAAAAACCTTCCCACGACATCTTTTGTTTTTTCCCATGAAACAAAGAAAATGGTCCCTCACCATCGGGTCCCTTCCCCTAATCCACACCCACCCTCTGTGCGCCTCACCTCCCCACATCCCCCTAACCCCATACTTACCTCCAGAGCCGGGTGACACAATCTTCGGTGGACCGGAAACATATCTGCACCCTTCAAAGTCGACCGCGAACTGAAGAAATGACAGTAACCTGTATAATGGCATAAATGTATTTTTGTTCAACTTATGTGGATATCGCAGCCATTGTTTTGACTTTTGGTACCAAAGTTTCAACATGGGGTTCTTGGGACCCCTCCTCATGAATTCAGTCGTTATTCAGTCCTGAACGGTGATTTCGCAGTCACTACATAGAATCACCTTTCAGGACCGATTAACAAAACAACAGTGCCACTGTTCATGAGGTGGGCTCCCAAAAAATGTATACTGCGAATTTGGTGAACAAATTCCCAGAAATAACTTTATGAGCGTGCATTGCACAGTTTACATGTACGTTCGTAACTTTGAGAATTTTTGAGATTTTTACTCCAGATTTTCCACGTTGCTATTTTTACATACTTCTTAAGAACAGTAGCTCTGTCATTGTTTACATCCTACAAAAAATGTGTTTTTGCACATCCGGCACACAATGGTGCAGTTGCTGTGGGAAATTAATGTTCAGGACAGATTAAGAAAATCACAGTGACACTGTTCATGAGTGGATGTCCAAAAATGCCTATGTTGACAATTTGGTTACAAAATTCCACAAAATAACTATGTTATGAGCGTCTGTTGTGCAGTTTCCATGCACACTTGCAACTTCGAGAATTTTTAATATTTTCACTCCAGATTTTCAACATTGCTATTTTTGCACACCTCCTTATGAACAGTACAGCTGTCATTTTTCACATCCTGCCCGAAATGTGGTTTTGCACATCCAGTGCACAATGGCACGGTCACTGTGGGAAATCAACTTTTGGAACAGATTAAGAAAATCATAGTGATACTGTTCGTGAGCAGAGATCCAAAAATGCCTATGTTGAAAATTTGGTGAAAGAATTCAAAAAAATTGTTGTGTTACGAGTGTGCATTGCACAGTTTTCACGCACGCTCGTAACTTTGAGAATTTTTACTATTTTCACTCGAGATTTCCAACATTGCCATCTCTTCACACCTCCTTATGAACAGTGCAGCTGTCATTTTTTGCATCCTGTCCAAACTGTGGTTTTGCACATCTGGTGCAGAATGGTGCAGTCACTGTGAGAAATTAGCATTTGGGACAGATTAACAAAATCACAGTGCCACTGTTCATGAGCAGAGGCCCCAAATGCTTTCATCAGGTAGGGTCACAAAAAGATCATGTTGAAAATTTGTATTGCAAATACCAACAAACACCCGGGGTGTTGGGGGTTTCTAACTATAACATCCAACCCTGTACAGACTGACAGGCATTAAGGGTGTGCCTTTGGATTGCCGGCTGTAATATTCATGCCATTCCACCCCCACCCTGCAGCCAGTGACAGGCATCGAGGTGTGCCTTGGACTCTTCAGCCTCAGAGTTCACCTCATTCTCCTGTACTGCACCCCTTTCAGCATATGTCCTTATGGAAAGGGGTGTCTGTAAAGCCAAACACCAAGGCACACCTCAACACTTGTCGATGTCTGCAGTACAGGGTGAGGTGAAATGGCGATAGCGTTATGAGTGATGACCCAAAGGCATACCCCAATGCCTGTCCATCTCTGCAGGGTGGAGGTGGGGTTGGCGTCAAGTTCAGTACATCATTGCCATTCCTATTCTGCATCTGTCTAACTCCTGTACTTTCAATGCTAATAGCAGCAAACAAACATATGGCATTAACAAAGGCTTGTTCTTCTTCCTTCCTTTTTTCTTTCTGTTATATTTAAAAACAATATTAAAAATACATTTTCTTAGGCACTAGTGGTTTTTATACTGTGCTATGCATACCATTGTCCTATCCTAACTGTCTTCATGCAAATTACATCTGTTTCTGTTCATCCGTGCGTAATCCATAGGGGCATAGTACATGCAGTGAGACACAATGATATGGTATGTTATGGGATATCAACACTCCTTGGGTGCATTGCAAGGCACAAAGCCAACTAATGGCAGAGGTCAGCAGGGCTCCTTAGCATAACAGAGAGTAAAGAAAGCTGACAGGCAATGCCATTTTTACCTTTAGGCTAAGTAGGCTGCAGCCTAGGAACGCCAGCTGTTGGGGCGCACCTGAGAAATCAGAAATCAAAAATGAAAATGAGACAAAAAAAAAATTGACTGAGCTTGATCTGAATCATGGCATCCCTTCCCCCCCAGAACTCAATGTCATCTGCCCCCCTCCACTGTCTGTCTCACCAGTCACTCCTCCCCAGAACTTGACTGTCTGTCTCGCTCTCTCGCCACCCCCCCAGACAGAACAGAGCACAGACTAGTCCAATCAGCGGACAACGTGCGTGGCACGTATGGATTGTTTTGATTTTTAAATCCTCCAGAAGATCGCTGCGCATGTGTGCACCCAACTGGGCAGTGGGGTATGTAAACAAAGAGTAGCACATTCCAATGCTGCAGCACCAGTATGCAGCAGAGGTTGGACTCCTGACTCAGGAGTCACACTGACGCGGACAAACGTTGTTGTCATCGACTCAATGAGGAGATGGCCTGTGATGGCTGCTGCCACTGGCACTGTCCTGCTGACTAACTTGGAGAGAGCCTAGGTGGGCTAGTAGAGGCCAAGCCAGGTGATAGAGAGATAGAGTGTGTCATCACTAACTCTCTCTCATCAATTTCTCATCCTCCGCCGCTGCCGCTACTGAATCTGGTGATCAGATCAAGTCTTCAGTGAGTGTTCACTTTCACTTCACAGACACAGAGTGACCTGCCTGCGGCCTGCTGCCCTCCCCCGCCCAGCCAGTGCTGTGCCCCCTCTGTTCATCTTCTTTCCCTCAGATCAGATGGTTGGTCGGTCATATTGCTCGGTGTGGTGATGGACGGTGAGTCAATCAAGAAGCTAAGTAAGTTGTCAGTTGTGTGCAGTGTTGTTTGTGTGAGATAAGAGATTTTTGTTGATGACTGTTTGTTGATTGATCATGTCTGTGATCATGCACAGTGGTCACACAGACCGTTAGAGTTCAGACATGAATAATCACAGATCATGAACATTAATGTCTGAACTCTAATGGTCTGTGTGACCACTGTCCCAGACACAGACATACTAGTGTGACCAGTGTGTCCCAGTGTCCAAGTCCACCACAGCCGAGTGAAACTGTGAAAGTGAGTCCACTCAAAAATAAACATTGCCTGCCAGCCTGCCTAAAAAGGAATGTACACATCATTGTCTAAATTTACTACTGTTATTTCCTGATTGTTACCGGGGCAGGGAAATGTGGGAAAATAATATACCAAAAAAAAACATAATGAAATTTGATTTCACAGTCACATCACATGATGCAACAGAGCCTTCCATCCTGGCTCTTCTCTAAGGTTTGGTGAAAAAGGGGTATGGGTAATGTCCTGGTCTGTCATGTGACATATGATCAGTGGGGAATTGGTTGGTATTGTGAGGCAGTTCATATGCTGGCCTGGCCCCTTTCCAGCCATGGTGCATGGAGGGGGGTGTTAGTTCCCATGACCAGGCCCCTCCTTGACATTCAGTAGGACTGTGTGACATGTTATGGTCCACTGAAGCAGTCCATGTCCTGGTCTCTCACTGACATTGGATGGTGATTTGTTGTGGTCCACCCACAGAGGGGCAGTTCATGCCCAGGCCCGCCCTGAATATTGGTGGGAATTGGTATGGACTGGTTCTCTGATGGGGTGACCATGTCCTGGTCCTTAACTGATGTTTCATGGGGAATTGATGTGGTCCACAGGGGAGGAATTGTTTTGTTGTTCTGTGAATGTGTTATTGCCATACCCTGGACTGAGCTGTGTTTCTTGGGGGGGGGGGGCTGAAGTTTCCAGCCTATGGGCACCATGTAAGTTAATACGGCACTGCTGACAGGTGCATGCAAGATGGCTGTGGGCACCCCTGTTTCTTGAACATTACCGTGCAACATTGATAGAACCTAAACACCTAATAAAAGGTAAAATAAAACCACTTGTACTCTGAAGCCCTAATCAGGGGTGGGGGCATTGTCATTGGTGAAAGAACTACAATGTATGGGTTCCGTGCCACAACAGTAAATGAAAAAAAGTGCCATAAATCTCAGCGAGTGCATGTTGCCGAAAACAGATATGGTGACTATGTACTAACACCGAAACCAGCATGAGCGATGGTCCCAACACACTCTATGGGACCCGATGTGTGGTATACATCTTTTATGCGGGGGGCTTTGCCCCCCCCCACACCTCCCTTCATTAATATAATCAACTCTGAGGGGGGTCTGACACTGGAGTAATGGAGACACCTCAGGAGGAGACTATTTGGGGGGGGACTAAGACAACAGAACAGGGGGATGGGGGACTGTGGAGCACAAGTCCAGGGGATCGGAGAATGGGAGACTAAGAAAAAGCTTAAGTCCCAAACAAAAAATAAATAAAAAATATGTACCCACCCCTCGCTATCTCAGAACCCGGGGCCTCTTGCACCACGGGCATCCACTGCCTCCGCAACACCAGATGGCCAGTTTGGAACTGCCTGGTCAAACTAGCTCACATATCCTTCTTTACGTCAGGTCCCTCTTACCATCACTCTATCTGTCCATCACCTTTATTGTTCCCTGACACTCATTCTTCCAACATTCACTGCCCATTCACCCTTGCTCTCTTCACAGGCACTCAAATTGAGTTCCTGAAATGTGAGTCTCTCAATCTGAGTTGCCCACATAACAGTATACCCAATTTCTGCATGGAAAAATCTGAAGGAGCACAAGTTTCAAATGGTATATGTGGTTTATTTACAAAAAATTGCATTCAAAAATTTGAAACAGAATTTTCCAGCAGATAAGGACTGTTTGGCCACCTAGTCTATCCATTTTCCCCTAATTACAGTATCACTACAGATCCTGCTTATTTCCAGCCCATTTCCCTCCCCTTCCTTTTCCCTAAGATTCCCTTATGCTCATCCCATGCATTCTTGAACCTGGCCACTGTTTTTGCCCCCACCACCACTTCCACTGGAAGGCTGTTCCAGGAATCCACCACTTTCAGTGAAGAAGTGCTTCCTTACATCCCTCCTGAATCCACCCCCTCCAGCTTCACAGCACGTCTCCTAGTTTTTGAGCACCCTTTTTTCTGAAAAAATACTTCCTCCTTGTACCTTGTTTACCCCATGAGGTATTTAAAGGTCTCTATCATGTCCCCCCCCCCATCCTCTGTTCCAGGGTGTACGTATTTAGGTCCTTTAATCTCTCCTCATAGGGCTTCTAATGTAGACCCCCGCACCATTTTAGTTACCCTCCTCTGCACCACCTTCACTCTGTCTATGTCCTTTAAGAGATCTGTTCTCCAGAACTGGACACAGTACTCTAGGTGGGGTCTTACCAGTGATCTATACAGAGGCAACATCACCTCCCTCTTTCTGCTGGTGATACCCCTCCATATGCATCCCAGTATCCCACTAGCCCTCCCTACTGCCCCGTTGCACCTGTCTAGCTACCTTTAGGTTCTCTGCTATGATTACCCCGGGTATTTTTACTGCTTGATGATTGTCAGTACCACTTCACCCAATCTGTACTCTGCCCCTGGGTTTCTATGCCCCAGATTAGATGCTGATTCAATTTGTGTCCTATTTTTGCTGGAAATTCGGTCAGAAGGATGGCAACATTAGATCCCCTAAAAGATGGTCACACATGTCCACGCAGATGTAGACACAAATCTGTAGTTGAAAATGCTGCAGAAGGGCAGGTCCTGAAATGGTGTCTCAACAGACTAGGCACTACTTAGGATTCCATGTTCCTGGTTGAAATTATTGGAGGGTCAGCCAGCTATGCTGGCAACCCAGATTTGGGATCATCAGGGGGTTGGCTGTGCTGTTGGAAGACTGAGCATCAGAGGAACTGTCCTCTTCCTAAGGATGGGTAGGAATATGCCTGCTGCAGTTGAGTGCACTCAGAAAAGGCTGTGTGTCATGGCATTTGGGAGGCCCAGTGGATGGGACATAGAAATATAGAAGGTGACGGCAGAAGGGGACCTCAAGGTCCATCTAGACTGCCCATGGTGTATAGATTACTACCCCCACCCTTTTAGCCCCTCTTTTAAATGATGGAAGTTTGCTATGGCATTGTATGTCAGATGTCCCAGCAGAAGAAACCAGTGGAAAAACACTGGCCAAGCAGTAAGATGGGCCGTCTCCACCCACAGGCCTGGCACCACCAAGTGGGCAAACCACAAATAGGTTCTGCTTCTGGAGGGCTAGATTAGCCCTTCCAACCCTGCCACGAGGGGTAAGTTGTGGGGGTTTCTTGTGGGTAAGTCCCAGGAATGGTAGGTGACTGAACTGGGAAAACCATTCTCAAACGATGCTGGCGAGAGCAAGGAGCACAAATTACAAAAGAAAAAATATTGAAGGGTCGTACATCAGTGCCCATGCTATGGAGCCCCCTCCTAGTGGACCTAGCAGGCTAATTCTTTGACATTATGTAAGAGTAGACTGAAGAGGTGCTTGTTCTAACAAGCCTTTGCACCATAAACCTAGTGTAATTTCACCTGCTCTGACTCCCACCATTAATATTTTACCTATTTGGTATAAATTATTCATTGTGGTAATAATATTTTATAATCAGACATTTATAGTCCAATCTCCATTTAGTTACTATGAATGAATACTCAGGGATACTATTTGTATAACTAATGTATTTATCTATTCATTTGTTTTGATATTTGGGAATATTGCACAGTATATCTGACGTGTTTTGTTGGCGCTCTTTTTAGGTTTTTTGTGTCCATCCAACTATTTGACCTCAGCCAAGCAGTCACCTACCCCTTCACTCATATTTTGCCACTAGCAACCTCCCAGATCTGGCTGTCTTTTCCCCCTTCATAACAGCCCTCTAGAATTCATACAGAGTGGAGTCTGAGAGTGCCAGTGACTGTCATTTAGTTGGTTACACTTAATATTGTAAGTGTCAGTTAACTACAGTGAAGTTACAGTGTAACTGCTCTGTAACTGCAATGTGGTTGCATGCAACAGACAGGTAACTACATGTTAATTACCCTGTTGCATGTTTTAGTCTACTCGTGGTGTATGGTTTACCTACCCAGGTTTTCTCCCTTATGTCCCTCCCATCTCCCCATGGCATGGGCAGTAGCCAGTTATTGGGCTATGTAGGTAAAATGCATCTATGGGAGGGATGGAGCAAGTATTCTAACACTTCCTGCTGGTGTTGCTGTAGTGCAGGAACCTGCTGCCGCCACCAGCACCCCTGACTGAGAGGCACTGCTGAGCAGCAGCTGTTTGAGCCATGGCTTATCCCTGATGCAGCATTCCTGAGTCCACTTGTGCACCTTAGTTGCCAGCAGTGCATCACAATGCACTGCATGCTGGGTCATCAAGCCGCCTGCTTTTCTCCATTTTGACCTGTAATCCTCCAACGCTCTGAGCCCTTGAAAGGCACATTACACAGATGAAAGCTAATCTGCATGGGGAAAAGGATCCTCCACAGATTCCTTAAGAAGTCCTGCCTGTTTTGTGAAGGATCCTGCACAGATCCCTTTGGGAATCCTGCCTGCTGTGTAAAGGATCCTGCACAGAATCCATTGGCAGTCCTGCCTGCTGTTTGAAGGATCTTGCACAGATTTCTTTGTGAATCCTGCCAGTGGTGTGAAGGATCCCACACAGATTCCTTTCTGAATCCTGTCTGCTGTGTGAAGGATCCTGCACAGATTCCTTTGAGAATCCTGCCTGCTGTATGAAGGATCCTGCACAGATTCCTTTGGGAATCCTGCCCATCGTATAATAGATCTGATTGGCAATGCTGCCCATTGTATGAGTGATCCTGCAAGGATTTCTTTGCAAATTCTGCCCTTACGCTTGTACATATTTCTTTGGAAATCCTTCCTGTTATATGAAGGATCTTACACAGATTCAACTGGAAATCCTGACCATGGTGTGAAGGATGATGCATATATTCCTTTGGAAATCTTGCCTGTTGTGTGAAGGGTCCGGCACAGATTCCTTTGTAAATCTACCAGCCTGTTGTGTGAAGGATCCTGTATTAATTCCTTGGGAAATCCTGCCCATTTGGCAAAGGATCCTGCACAGATTCTTTTGAGAATCCTGCCTGTCATGTGAATAATTTTACAGAGATTTTTTTGGAAATCCTGAATGATCTTGTACAGATTCCTTTGGAAATCCTGCACATTGCATGAAGAATCCTGCATACATTTCTTTGGAAGTCATGCTCATTGTAAGGTAAGTCCTGCACAGATTCCTTTTATAAATCCTGCCCAGTGTACAATGGATCATGTACAGATTCCTTTGGAAATTCTGCCCATTGTATGAAGGTACCTGCACAGATTCCTTTGGAAATCCTGCCCATTGTGTGACAGTTCCTGCACAGATTCCTTTGTAAACTCCTTGCCGTTGTACTAAGGAACCTGCACAGATTCCTTTGGAAGTGCTGAGCATTATGTTCTCATCATCTCCAGCAGTAGTGCATTTCCAGTTAAAGCTTCTGTTAGTTTCTGTTTTGTGGAATTGAAAACATCCCATGGGTTCTAGGTTGGAAGCCAGTGCTGTAGGAAGACATTTTGGTGCCCTGGGCAAGAGACTAATTTTGTGTGCACACACACACACACAGAGAAAAGAGGCAGGGGTCTTGGGGGCCGCAAGGCCCCCAGAAGCTCTGAGGTGTTTACATGCTGTGTGGTGAGTTATGGGGCTTTTCTTGAAGACGAAACATAGTTTTGTTACATGTTCTCTACCCCTGCTTTCAGGGAATATTTTGCTCCCATGGAATATGAGATGTGGAAGACTCTGGCTAGCTGGCATCAGAGTGTGCAGCCACATTTGTTGTGGACAAGTGGTTGACCAACAATGCCATCAACCACCCACCCTACATGCATTTTTGAACTATACTGTGAAATATTGCTACATAAAGCATGGGGGTCTGGGGGCTGCAAGGCCCCCAGAAGCTATGAGGGGTTTACATGCTTTGTGGTGAGTTTGGACGCTTTTCTTGACTTCCCTGGGCTGCAGCTGCTTCCCCGCAAGAACACAATCAGTACCGTACTTTTGTATAAATAAACAGAATGTGAGGGCGATCACCCTCACAGTGGGTGAGCACCCTCACTTTCTGTTTATTTATGCAAAAGTACTGTATCTACTGTTTGTTTTCTTGTGGGGAAGCAGCTGTAGCCAAGGCGTATTCTATTATCTAAGTAAGACTAGGGAGGAGTGGACAGACTAGATGGGACAAGCTGTCCTTATCTGCTGTCAGATCTAAGTTTCTATGTTTCTGTGTTTCAGAGAAGACACTAGCATAAATGGAAGGAGACACTGCTGTAACTGAAATACTGAGAGGTGTAACTGGGAAGAGACACTGGTATAACTGGAAGCTGATACTGGCATAACTGGAGTGGGAAGAGAAACTGCTATAACTGAGACACTGTTATAACTATAGCTTGGAGGAACTGCTTTAATGGGACACTGCCTCACTGGCATAAATGTGAGCAACAACTGCTATAACCGAGAGCAGACATTGCTGTAACTGGTATACTGATTTACTGTATCTGTTAAGCTAACAGATACAGTAAGTCAGTATACCAGTTACAGCAATAGTTAGGTGACTTGATACAGCTGGGAGGGTACACTGGTATTGCTGGCAGATGTCACTGTAGTAGCTGTGAGATACTGGTGTAACCGAGAGGAGATAAAGTGTTATAACCATCAGGATTCACTGCACTAATTGGGAGATACTGCTGTAACCAGGAGGAAGCCCTGACATGACCACAAAGTGCCACTGCAGCAGCGCGTAACTCTTGGGATACTGGGTGATTACACTGGTATCTGGTTAACTTGGTTAAATGGCACGTTGATGTTTGGTTGCTCTAGCTTGAGACACAACATGGTGGTGCTGGCAGTGGTGTTCACAGTTGTGAGGTTGCAGCTGGCATTCCCTACAGAAACACACTAGAAAGAAAACACCAACAGGTGAGGATGCAGCAGAGGAACTGCTCCAGAGTGTCCTGTGACTCCAGCATCTGCAACATCCATGGTGCCTTTACAGACTCCATGTCCCTGCTCTGCAAAGCATTTGGTTTTAGAATATGCCACACCCCACAAAAATGCTGCAATTTTTATGCTATCACCCACTCTTTGTGGGCAGAATGGCTAACATAATATGAGTTTCATGCTAGCCTTTCTGCCCACAAAGAGTGGGTGATAATATAAAACTGCCAGTGCTGTTCTCAGTGCCAGTGTCCCCACACCACCAGATCCCTACAATTCATGGCCAAGCAACATTTTCTCACATCCACCACCACCAGTCTCCCCTCAAGTCATTCCACAGCCTCGCTTACTCTTTCTTATACACATTAGTGAAAACAATTTACACACTACAAAAATTAGGCACAGTACGCAGTGAATTTACATAGGGCAAACAGAAACAAATACAGAACAAACTAAGATAACACAAAACAGCAACAATATGCTTCACTAAAGATGGTCTAAAGACTTAATTAAGAGACTGCAGCACTCAGTTTTTTTAGTCACTAAACAGTGTTTCTTTTCTGTCAGAAATATGAAATGGACAGAGTAGAAGCCAGCCAGGACTGTCTCCTTCAGGAACCATGGTAGAGCAGCACATAGCAGAAGACAGTATAGTTACTGCAAAATTCAACTTCCTGGCTAAAAGTTGAATTTTTAAATGACTATACTCTCTCTCCTGCTGCTGGATGGAGATCTAATGGTAAAAGCTCTGTAGGAGTCCCATCTGCCTGGATTGGTGGTAGTTCAGGTGGATGTTAAAGATCCCATGGCACTTATCGAAAAGAGTAGGGGAATTTCCCCGGTGTCCTGGCCAAATTTCCCTCATTCACTAAAAATACCACCAACAGCTTAATCTGGTTCAAGGTCAGTTGGCATTCATCTGTTCCCCCCTCCCCCTGGTCGTGCCTGAAAATAGGCAGGATTTGTCTAGTGCACTTACCCGGTCAACAAAAGCTAAAAAAAAAAAAAAAAAAAAAAAAAGCAGCCTCATATTTGCGGTGCTAATGGTCAGAGCTAGCTAGATGGCGCTCACAGCCGGGGTGGGTCGGTGGACTAGTGAAGAACATAGGGAGTAAGGCAGGAGGCAGAGTCATAGAACAGACTGGAGGTCTCGGGGTGGGAGTCAGCAACACACCAGAAATTTATTTCTATTTTTTTTTTCCAGACACCCCCCCCCCATCTAACAGTCAAAGACAAATGAACCAAGGATGTAGGATGAACAATCACAAAACAAATGATCCAGCAGGCACACACACACACACACATACATACATACACACACACCCCTTAAAATAAAGGAGTTTGGTTGGAAATGTTTATTTATCAGGCAGTAGCCAGAGCAGCTCAGCAAGACATCAAATCATCAGTAGTAGTTAATAGTCCCCACTATTCCGACCCTGTCATCAGCCTCAGGTCAGTCAGAGCAGACAGGCTAGATAAAAAGCAAGGAAGAGATGGAAGAGAGTGCTTGTTGCTTACACAAATAATAAATAGATAAATGTCTCCTGTCCTGTGGAGAATGACGGAGGGAGGTGGGAGCCCCATGGAGCAGACTGGAGGTCCTATGAGTCAGCAACACACCGGCATGACCAGATTAAAATTTATTACTCCTCATTTACATTTTTTTTCAGTTGGATGCCCCCCCATGTCATACAGGTGAATGAAAATGAAAAGGACGAACAATCACAAAAAAGAAAAAACAACCATCAAGGCACACACAACAAGGAATGAAGAAATGTTATTTGTCAGGCGGTAGCGACTCAGCAAGTCAACTCAGTAGTCCGACTTGTGTATTGTAGTCTCCAGTGTTAACTTATCCACCTCTCACACAACCACTTGCTTCGCGAGCCTGCCTCTACCTTTGATACTGGTGCTGGCGGCTGGCCCACCCAGTTACCACCACCAGTCCACATGATTTTTTCTGCCTTCAGACAGCATGATCACATGACAACCCCCCCCCCCCAACTTGCTGATCTTTCCACGGATGTGCTCCTACTGGCAGCTACTAGTAGTTACAGTAAAAAAAAAAATTAAGCCATCAAAACTGCGCCCCTTGGAGGTATGCGCCTGGGGCGGTTGCACCACCGGACCCACCCTTCCTATGGTACTGTTGGAAGCCATTACAATGTTTTGGGAGTCACCATACTTCACAGGTCACAAATGTTGCCATCGATACTCTCAAAGATGTGATCATTAAAGGTAATATTTTTTAAGGGAACATAAAACAGCTTGTTTGCATTTTTCAGTACTGTATAGTTGTTAATTTGGGTATGTGTGAGGTTTGTTCAATAACTCCAGTGTATTGTTTTTTGTGGTTGTTGTCAGTTGAGCTGAAACCTACAATGAAGCTTCCCGTGAAAGGCTTCTGCTCAACTGTCATCACTGGGTTCTGGAACTACTAAGTAATTAAAAATTGAATAATGGGAGGCCAACCCCCTGGCACGGTGGTAGTAATACCACTTGCAGTGCTGACAAACCAAGTTCAGGAGTGAACTCAGGCATCTAAGGGAAGGCCTAGGGGTGGAGGATCAAGCGTCCAAAGGACTGTTCTCCACTTTCTGGGGGGAGGATTTTCAGAGCCTGGTAGTCCCCTGTCCCCTAGTGGAGGCTGGGGAAAGGCATCTGGGACTGCCTGAGCACAAGGGGGGGGGCATAGCAGCACTGGGAGCATGTGGCATATGTCATGTTGCCATTGCATGCCACACCTCTCAAGGGTGACCACAGGGAAAAAAGGAGGAAAAATACCAGCAGCAAGATGTCACTGGACTTGGCAGGCCCCATACCCTACCAGCTGGGCCCACTGGCCACAACTGGATCCTGATTGACAGTGAGGGTTGGAGAATACCACTGACTTCACCAGGAGGGCAAGCCCTGGGGTCAGATGGCTAGTGGTAGGTCCTGCTGGATGTTGGGGTGGCTGGTCTGGGGTGTCCGCCAGAGAGAGGCTGACTGGAGGGAGAAACAGATTAATGAAAAAATTAATACTGGGTGGTTAAAATGCTGTATATAAAAAAGAACCCTAAACTAAAAAAATCTATTTCAAAAGAAGAAAACATACACAGATAAACACACACACAGGCGCAACAATACAGTGAGGTTATGAAACAGACTTCATGTAAGTCAAATTTACAATTATGTTAAAAGTGTAAACAACAGTGTTTATGTTCCATTTAAATATTATTGAAAGAAATTCCATCTCTGTCTGACAAATCAACTATTGTTGGCTTTTGTACATGCAAAACTGAATGTCACTTCATCATAGAAACATAGAATTTGGCTCAATGTCAGACCACCAGCAGCTGGGGGGGGGGGGTGAGCTACTTTTTTCCTTTAGGGTTGACAAAAACCAATGTTTCTCTATGATTCTTCCCTTCCTACTGCCAAACAGGAAGTTCCTATTGACAGTCAAATCCAGTGGCTATAATAATAGAGCTGGCTTAGGGTGGAGGGGCGGGATGGAGCGCAATTAGTAAGAAAAAAGGCTAGCAACAGGAAGTTGTAATTTGAGTCACCTTCTTTTATAGTGTCTAAGCCACACCCCCAATTAAGCTCTCTCTCCTCCTACTGGTTTAGTAAAGTAAGTTGATACAGCACCCTTCCCAGCACAGAACACACACTGACTTTCTTTTCTTTCTTTTTTTAACCTTAAATAAGACCCCTTCTACTTCTAATAAAGTATCTGTCTGCTTAATCTCAGCAGACACTGATGCCTGCTGAGATATAAGTGTTAAATTAATAAGAAAATGTAGCTTCTTTTAGTTAGCTGCTTTCTGCTCTTCAAGCAAGGCTAGCAACAGGAAGTTATTTTTTCCCAGTTTGGAAGTCACATATGTCCTTCCCCTTTAAATGTTTAAAGTTTTTTGTTTTTTTTTTGCACTAGCGCTTTTCTCCTCTGGCTGCCACCTTCAAACATTCAGGCCCTTGTACCAGCAACCACCCTGCTCCGTCAGCCCCCCCACCCACTGTTGAACCATTGGGGATCCACATGAAGTGGGGCCTAATAGTACCCACAGTCATCATACAGGAGGCAGAGGAACATGGATTTTTTGACATTTTTATTCCCGTTCTGCTCACCTCCCCTTGACATTGAGCAGTACCCTGTCAGGCCTCTTGTGTACACAGCAAACCCCTAAGGAGTAAACAAGGTCCCCAGCCCATAGCAGGGGTCATCGTGGTGGCAGAACACAGCATCACCCCTCTCTAGCTGGTAGTGTTGTTAAGCAGTAGTGCTACCCCATCCCCCTCAGCCATCTGACCCAGCTCCCAGGTCCACTCCCAACCTTGGTCGCTGGTGCAGGAGCACAATGTGCTACCTGCTGGGCTATTGAATGGCCCTTTATTTTGAAAGTGTTTACCTTATTTTTGGAAATCAAATACTCCCAAATGGAGAAGAACTATCAGTCCTAAGAACCTACACACCCAAGTAGAGCTGGTCCCAATTTACAGTTTGTGAGCCCCAATTTTTTTTTTGTACTTACTGTTTACTGCAGTGTAGTAGATTGCATCAGACTGAGTCTGGTAATATTTGTATTTTATTTTTATTTAGTTTTTGTTGACTGGGAAGGAGGACTAGACAGTTATTTCCCTATGTTCAGCCTTGTCCCAGGGAGAGGGATAGAGGTGGATGCCAGCTGAAACTGAATCAGATTTTAAGCTGTTGATGGTATTTTTGGTGAATGGAAGAAATTTGGCCAGGACACTGGGGAAATTCCCCTTACTGTTTTCTATATGGTCTTAATACTGGTGATGTTCTTTATTTGCACTGTATTTCGGATTGTATTTCTCTTTACACTGTATTAATATACTTTTTGTTGTGCTTATGAATTTGAATTAAAAATTGCTCCTGCTCTTTTTGAGAAGTGCCATGGGATCTTTAACATCCACCTGAACTACCACCAGAACAGGCAGGTGGGACCTCGGTTTAACGTCTCATCCAAAAGACAGTACCTCAGGAGTGCAGCACCCCCCTCATGCTGCACTACAGTGTCAGTACTGGGATTTAACCCAAGTTCCTGGTGTGAGGATAGAACTCACAGCCTTCTGATCTTCCGGCCTCAGGGGTGAGTGTGCTACCTGCTGAGCCACTGACACCGATTTATTTATTGGAATTTCGGAAATAACCTTTGAGTAAGACCACTTTTACAAGGGTCTCACATATGTTAAACAGTACAAATACAGACAAAATTGAATTTATAGTACAAATACAGACGTAGTTGAAATATCAGTACATAATTGAATTCACATTACAAATACAGACATAGCTGAATTATCAGTACAGGAAGTAACAAAAAACATAGAAAACAGCTAAGAGTTTCTTACGAGTTTCATTAAGAGTTTAGTACTAAGTGCTGTATGGCGTAAGGAAGTATATGAGAGGAAAATGTAGGATAGGGAGGGGGTGGTTACTGAATAGAGCGTTGGGATAGAACAGCCCAGAAGGAGCATTGTCACAGTGCATTACAGCTTTGGAGCTGAGGAGCTGGGGATGGTGCATGTGAGAGTGTGTCGTTAGGTGGGAGAAGGTGGTGAGAAAGAGAGAGAGAGAGAGAGAGAGAGAAGGAAGGGAAGAGAGAGGGGAAGGAGGGAGAGACCAAGCGGGGGAGGGGTGGTATCATGAGAGTGGAGAATGATGGAAAAAAGGGGGTGTGGAAGGGGGTGAGAGTGAGAGAAAGGGGTGATCAGGTGTGAGACAATGAGAGAGCGCAACTACTAGCAGAATAAGAGCTACGGAGCATGAAGTGCCAGAGTCTTGGGAGCAGGGGTAGGGAGAGGGGAAGGGTGGACCATGTGAGTGAGTCCATGAGTAGTTTCTAGTAGGCAGGATTGGTGCAGGCCTCAGAGACCCACTCTGAACAGTTTAGCACTCACAGATATTCTTTTGCAATAAAAACTGCTTAAGTTCAACTTTGAAGGTTCTAGGGTTAGCAGCATTTAGAATGGTAACTGGGATCTCATTAAGCCACAATGGGGCACGGTAGGAGAAGGATCTTTGACCCAGAGCTGTCCTTTAGAATGGGGCACAGAACAGGAGAAGTTCTTAATTCCTAGTCCTGTAAATGGAGTTGGTTAAGGTGATCAGATCTGTGATGCAGGGAGGAGTTGGGCTTAACATGGCTTTCCTACCTAGGAGGCACGTCTGGTATGTGATTCTATTCTTGAGGCTTAATATGTTTGCTTGCTCACAGAGTACACAGGTGTGCGTGGGCCGGTCAGCATCTAGTAACAGTCTGAAGGCCTGTTTAGAGCCGTGCCTACCCTCTTGAGGGTGGCATCAGCTGCTGCTCCATAGGCCACCAGGCCATAGTCAACCACAGACAGAATGGAGTTGTTTATGGAGAGCCTGAGAGCATTGGTAGTGAGGCTTTTCCTGTGCTGATAAAGTACCCCAAGTTTAGTATTTACTGCCTTCACAACCTGGTCAATATGCTGGTCATAAGCGGGAGTATCATCTATTATTACTCCTAGGTATTTAAAGGAATGAACCTGTTCTAGAGGGGCTGACCTGTTGTCGGTAACTGTTAGTATGGGGTACCTCCTCTTTAGCTGAGGGCCAGAGAGGAGCATGGATTTCTTTTTTTTTGTAATTGAGTAACAGCCTACGAGAGGTGAACCAGACCTCCAGTTGTTGGAAGGTAGACTGCAGCTCAGCCTGCAGGGTCTCAGTGTGGGCACTGCTGCTGAGTACCACTGCATCATCTGCATAGAGGGTAATTTTTCTGGTGCATGCTTCCGGGAGTGTGTTCAAAAAAAGGCTGAACAGCAGTGGACCCAGTATGGACCCTTGTGGAACTCCCAGCTTTATGTCCCGAGATGTGGAAACTGTTGGTCCAATTCTGACCCTTTGAGACCTTCCGGATAGGTAATCTTGAAACCACTGGATGGTGTTGGAGGCCAGCCCAAGAGCACATAGTTCCTTGAGAAGGAGCGGGTGACAGACTGTGTTGAAGGTCTTCGTCAGGTCAATAAAGATGAATCCAACCAGTTTACCCTCATCCATAGCCTTGTGAGTGCAATCCGTGAAATCAGCCAGGGCTGTGGTTGCTGCTGTGTTTTTTCCTGAAACCATGCTGCTGGGGACACTGCAACTGGTATTTCTGGATATATTCCATGATTTGGTCTGCTATAATCCTCTCTAGTGCTTTGAATAGTGAGAGAGGACGGAGATAGGCCTATAATTAGCTGTACACGTTCTGTTCCTGCTTTTGTGAACTGGGGTGACCAGTGCTTGTTTCCAGAGGGAGGAGACCTTAGCCAGCATTAGGAACTTATTGAAGATTTTAGTGATGGGGACAATAAGCACATCCACTGTCTGAGCTACCACTTTCCTGTCGATACTGCCACTGCCAGTCCTAGTCTTTCCTAAGACCTTTTTGATGTTTTTTTTTGTTTGTTTTTTTCAATTGTTTAACCAAGAGAGACACACTAAGCTGAAAGCTTATTTACAGGTGTGACCTGGGAGCACAGGGAAGTTAAGTGACTTGCTCAGGGTCACACAGTATATGCAAGTGGGGGCTGTGGGATTCAAACCCAGGTCTCCAGATTTGCAGCTCAGAGCCTTAAACCACTATGCTATACTGCCTCCTGATGTAGCCCTTGGCTTCCTTGACTGTAACCCACCTGAAATGGAATTGTGGGTGCTGTGCACTCGTGGGTATGTTTTCAAGATCCACATCCACAGGCTTCAAGTATTCATTAGGGAGGACGGAGCTTAGGTCTGTAAATGCAGAGTTAAACTCTTCTGCTATGGTGAGTGGGTCCATAAAATTGGAGCCATTAAATATTGAGTAGTAAAGGTTGTTGTTTGGATTCCTTTCCTAGGAGCTCCTTAAGGTTGTCCCAGAAACCCCAGAATACCCTGCAGCTTATGTTGGAGCTAGGCTGCAGCAATGGGACATTAATATCCTGCAGTGCATGCTAGAGTTTTTAAAACCTCTGATCATTAGCTTGCTGGTCCAGCCGTCCTCCCGTGGCTATGTACAGTCTCAGAGGGTTATATTTAGCCCTGGGAGAGCAGGGGAACAAGCAAACATCTGATCTGAACTTGTAAAAGCTCTAATATGCACTGCTGTCCCACTGCTGCAGCCCAGCTATGATGTCAGCTGCAGGCGAATCTGGGATTTCTGGTTACAGCAAATGTCAGCTTGGGAGGCAGCAACGTCAGCCTGATACAGTCTACTATACTGCAGTAAACAGTAATTAAATAAAATAAAAAAAAACAGGTTTTTGCTTACAAAGTGCAAACTGGAACCAGCTCCACTCTTAGATGTGGGGCTGTTAGTGCTAACTGTTCCCTGACCCAGTCCCATATACAGTAAAGTGGTGGACCCCTCTGCCACATACAGGTACTTCAAGAGCCTACTATCACTTTAATTGGGAAACAGGGTTTGGCTGGTCTTCACTGATAAGAGGGACGCTGGTTGATTAGATCTCACTTTTTCAAAATGAGCACTCTAGTCGGTGTGTGTGTCTGTGTGTGCGTGTGTATGAAGCTACGGTCATTTGACACAGAAATTATCTGATCAAACTACTGTGTATCATTACATCCTGCTCTTTCATTCTATGACTGCTGTGTGCCAGGGAAACAAATTGGTGAGGTGCTGATAAAGTGTTTTATAATTGACACAGACTTTGTTTCAGGAGTTCAGCGTATAAGACAACCCTGTGTGCAGGCAGGGTTTTTTTGTTGTATATTCCCACACTTATGTGCCAACCCACGCACAACTATATTATTGTATGGTTTGTCCTTGACTTTTAAAAGTGAAGTCCCTCACGTCATATATTGCCTATTTCAAGATTCCTCCTGAGTCAGGCAACGTAGGACTTCACTCTGCTGGTTCGTGCTGTGTGGACAACTCTGCTTTCTGGCTGCTGAAGAGCTGAGAGAAGGATTGCATGGCTAATGTGGAACACAAGCAGTGGAATTTGTTGTCTCCAAGTGGAATAAACATATCTTGAAAATGGGGCTTGTGTAACAGGGGAGAAAAGAGAAAAAGAAACGGTTTTCAACAGTTTGCAGACCTTAAAAGAAGAACAACTTTCATTTCCTTAAAAGAACTTCCACAGGCTCTGGCTTGGTCCTGTTTGTCTTGTTATACATACTGTTTGCTGAAGGCATAAAGAGTCTGCAGTCGTTTCTATTTGCGTCCTCTTGGAGAAGGAGGAAGCTTCAGTTTTGGAGTATTAGATTTTATTTCATTTAATTATCTGCATAGATTTTTTTTCCTAATTCATCACAAGAGACATGCAAGATTGGATTGTGCTTATGGGGATACAGTAATATAGAGTAAGTGCATATAGTTTGAATTGCAATACATGGAACCCTGAGACAGACTGCAGATGGGAGATCTGTTTGACTACAATCTTTTAAAGTGACGTGCATTGCTTGGACAAACCATATAGGTATATATCTTCTCAGGCTGATGGAGCTACCAGTGATTGCGGTGTGACAGGGTTTTCTGACCTTGTTTTTGAGGCCATGTGATATACATTATCATTGCTGGGGAAACATACAAGAGGCAGTTTGATATTTTTGGACTTCCTTTACTGTTCCAGGGAGCGTGCAGTACTTTCATTTTCTGTAATTTTTTTAATGTTTTTATTTCTAGCAGCTGCTAGCACTTTGCATTCCCCACTGTTCAAAATAAAAAGGCAACCATATGCTTTTGTTTAACGAAACATCCCAGTGCATCAACATCGAGTTCTAAAGATTTCATCATTTTCTGAAAATTCCTGTACAATTTTATTTGCAAATTTTTTTTTTTACAGTCTGCAACTGAGTGTGGGAAAATATTTTTGTCCCAACACTTTTCATAATGGTTGTTTTTACGGGGTTGCTGTTTCATCCCATTGCACTGTCAGGCAGGAATCAATAAAATGCTTTCCCTATCTGATGTCTCAGTAGCTTCAGTTTCAAACATTTAAAAAAAATTGACCAGAAAAAGGATCATTTTGTGGAATTATTGCATGAATGACCCTCTAAAAGAAAAAGGGACTTGTTTATACAGTAAGATTGGACATCGAGTCAAAAATTTACAAGCTTTGGTATCTCAGCCATAGATCACTATGGAGCAGCACAGGCGACGGACTTTGCCAAACATTCCTGAACTGGAACGGCTTAGAGAGCAGGAGGATGATGCCTTCCTCCCCAGTTCTCCCACTTTCTCCCCCACGGAAGTGCAGCACCCCGCATTGTGTCCGACGAGATCTCCTCTGTCTCCCAAGTTCATGTTTGGTGGTGCCTCTTGCCATAACACTCAAACCTTTATGAGAAAGATGAAAATCAACAGGAGCATTCAGGAATATCGGAAGTGGAGGGCCTACTCACAAATGAGGTATGGTGTGTGTGAACCTGAGAGACAGCTCAAGTTAGGGGGCTTTTCTTGTTTTGTTTTTTTTCCTTTTTGAACAGTGACTTTTCCACCGTGGCCAGTAGCTCATCCCAGGAATATCTGTTCACAGGGATATACCATGGTTAGGTCGAACCTGGTCATTGTTCAGGTGGCTACCAGGTGCTTCTCCCTTGGTTTTGTCCTCCCTCCTTCTGTGGTGGGAACGAGTGCCTTTGTCGGCCACTTGCAGCCACAGCATCCCCTGTGCAGCAGCAGCAAGCTCCTTGGCCCAGCTGCAGTGGTCACAGTGGCAGCGGAGTCCACCACCAATCCTTCCTGTCTGAGATGCACTGCTGCATGGCAGCTGTCTCGGCCATGGCCTGCCTCCCAGTGCAACTTCCCGGGCTCGCTTCCAAACCTGGGTCATCATCATGGCAGTGCAGCACGCTAATGCTGGACCATCAAGGTGGCTGTTTTTTTTTCTACAAAGATTTGTCTTCTGTGGCCACATGTAGGGTGGTGGATGCATGCAATAGCCTGCCCCAGGAGGTGGTGGCGGCCCGTACAGTAGGGGGCTTCAAACATGCATGGGACAGAAACAAAGGAATAATAGAGATAAGAAGGAAAAGCTAAAGCCAATGACCAGATAGGGTTGCTGGATGCTTCGTTAGGCAGCTTAATGGGCAGACTGGATGGACCTAGTGGTCCTTACCTGCCGACAGCATCTATATGTATATGTGTGTGTGTGTGTGTGTATATATATATATATATATATATATATATGTCTAGGGATACACCCTGGTTACAAGAATGTACTGTGTTTGGGCCTGTGTCTGTGGCCTCCCCTGGCCGCCCCAGCAACCCACCAGTTACCCCATTGGTTCTGCCTTCCATGGCAGGGACTATGGGGTGAAGGATGTCCCCCACAAGGCTGTCCACCACGTAGACTAGGATCTAGTGCCATCACACACTAGTGCCCAGGGGTGCCAGGACCCTAAATGGTCATTTTATTTATTTATTTAAAATTTTAACCAGGAAAGACATGCTGAGCTGAGAACAGCTCATTTCCAGATGTGACCTGGGAAGGGGAAGGAGAGAAGGAGATAGCTAAACAATAAACTGAAGAAAATAAGAAGTCAATTACAGTAATATAGTAATACATGAAGCATAAATATAAATACAGGCAAATTAATAAATGAATGCAAGCAGAAAATAAAACCCACTTATATGTATAGAAAAAGGCAACAAGAAGAGGAGAGGGTCATAGACACTTGCAGGCAAGAGAACAAAAGTCAAAAGAAGAGACTTTTGGGAGGAAGAAGAAGAGGCAGAATGAATAGAAAGGGGATGGAAGGACCAAAGTTTAGGAAATCAGTAAGAAAAAGCAGATTGTCCAACAGTAGATTTTCTTGAAGGAATAGAAAGAGAAGGGGAATTAGTGTTGCAGAGATGGTAGCAGGAAGAAGGAGGAGAGGATAGAAGGGATTTAAGATAGAAGGGAAGGAAGGAGCTGAACCAGAATTTGGATATAAAAGGTGCACAATGGGTCATTCAGATGGCTATGTTTTTTTCCTCCTCCTCCTCCCATTTTTCTGGTCCCCCCACAGCCTGATGTGAGCGTAGCCTCTGATGGCCTTGTCTGCACACTGCACATCCCCCCTGTGGCAGGTGTAAGCTTCCTGATCCAACCACAGGGCTCATTGTGGTACTGGGTCGTACTGTCAGCCCTCCCTGACTGAGGTACATTGCTGTGCTGCAACTGCCTCAGCCTGGCCTGCTTTCTGATGCAGTCACCTGGGTTTGCTCCTGAAGCTGGGTCGTCTGCACTCGCTGGACCATCGGGAAGGCCAGTACTTTTCTTGTTATAGTTCTTTCAACCCCATGTCTCCTGTGTGCATCCCACCATCACTCTCCTCACTGCCCCAATGCTGTGTAGACCGTAGTCAAAGGCAGACTGAAAATGATACTTGAAATGCAAACAATAAAAATGATAAGGCAGTCTTCAGTACTTCCTTTTTTGGTTGCTTATCATGACTTTTGTTCGTGTTCTCTGTTCCCATCCTCATTTTTAGCCCACTTGTGTGGGATGGAGAGCAACATAACTGTTCTGCGGTATTATACATGATAAATAGACAGACAGGCAAACAGAAAATGGGTCTAAATAGCTGTCACAAATGCCACTCTCTGACCAAACAAGCCAGGTCACATGCCATGCTTGCAGGCACTCACTTATACCAGTGATGAATTTTGTATGCCAAAATGTATAGAAATAATAAAACCACAACAGGATGTGTATTATAGGATTTTAATGCACGCCCCCAAGGGTGTAGTAAGGCATGAGGCCAAAGGTCAAGTGTCTTTACACCCCTGGGAAGAGCTTTAAAATCCTATGATGCATACCCTGGAGAGGCGAATTACACTTATAAGGGTCATGTCAGGTGCCAAATCTAATTTTCCTCCCCCCAAAAAACTTAGAACCATTTTATGTGTCAGGTGATGTCTCTCAGCCAGTGAAATGTGTTATTTCATATAGATACACACACACACACACACATATGTGAGTGTGTGTGTGTGTGTGTGTGTGTGAGTCTGTGTCAAAATAGGTGCCACAAATAGTACTGCTCTCTAATTTGACAAATTGAGTCACCTGCCACGCTTATGTATACTCACATACATACTGTGCTACATTTTCGAAGCCAAAATGATTTACATGTCTTTTTATAAGTGCAATAACAGATCCGTAGTGCTGTATTCATTGGGAGATACAGGCACTCCTCCAGTTTATGCTAAGGAGCAGTCATCCTGCAGCCTCATACCTCAGGACACACTGAAGGAGGGTCTACATTTCACAACAAACACACACACCTTGGAGTGTGTTACTGTGTATATATTCTATTGCTACTGCATTTGTGTCATCTGGAAACAATTGTATGTTGTTCATCTAACCTGATGATGGCTGCCTGTGGTTGCTTGTGTGGTGTTGTCCTTTTGTTGCTTGGGGGTAGGGGTGGGGAGTTAGGGTTGGATGCCCTAATGCCACATTTCCCTACTTTTGTGGTGTTAACTTGAACCCTAAATGGTGCATTAATGCAGTTTTTTGCATTAAATTTCCTTTCTGAGATAGTGGAATTGTATCCTCATTCTTGCAGGTCCCTTCATTAACAGATGCAGATCAGGGCCCTCTGGACCCTGTGCTGAGAAAAGAGTCTGTATGCAAGCTGAAGTGTCCATCTGTCTGCTGGCTATGAATGCAAATAATTTGTGGGGCTGTCTGAGGGGTTGCAGAATCAGAGGGTACTCTAACCCCTGTGCATCCATTTAGGTAGATGTGCAGGGCCAACAATCATTCTGGCTACAGAGGCACAGGGCCTTCAAGGCCCTGTGCTTCCATGCAACTATGGGTGTAGAGGTGCAGGGCCTTATGGGCCCTATGCAAAACAGAAGACTTATCTTTAGTATATGGTTACTTGGGACATGTAAGTTTCTCTTTGCTGGGCATCAAAAGAGAAGAACTACTGCACCCTTCACCATAAATGACAGCTCTCACTCTGCCCTCAAGCAAGTGTCATCCTTCAGGTACCTAGGACTCAGTATCAATGAGTCCCTTGCCTTCGAAGAACATATTCATAATATTACCACCCCCACTAACAGGAAGTTAGGGTCCCTCTACAGGCTTTGATCCTGCCTCACTCCAGAGGCCAGGTATCATGCCGTCTGAGGTACAATCCTAGACTATGGAACTGTGGTCTACGGTGCAGCCTCCAACACCAGCCTACATAGAGTTCACACTACCCTAAACAAAGCCTGCAGACTTGTCTTAGATGCTGATCACCTTATGCACACTCGTGATCTGTACATTAGAACAAAATGGCTTCCTCTCAAGGACCGGATCTGACTCCACTCCTGCCTCCTGGAGATGAAAGCCCTGCTTGGACTTGCACTACTTTCTTTACAGGCTTTATTCTGCTCTGCCCCTTCTAAACATGTTATGAGAAGTGTTACAAAACACGCACTTGTGGTGCCATTCAGAAGAACTGCCCTAGGGAGCCGTGCCTTTGCAGTCAGGACACCCACCTGGCTAAATGAACTCCCTCAAGCCATCACAAGCCTCGCCAGCATTAGTCACCTCAAATCCGAACTTCAGAATTCCATCGCCCCACCTACACACTGCTACTGCTCTACCTAACCCCCAGGGCTTTACCTGTGTACCCTACTAGACTCTATCCATACATATTCCACTGAATCAGCCTCCCCTCTCCCTTACCTATTGCCCGCCACACATTCACTGAGACGTTTCTACCTTGGCATCCTCTTGCCTATGACAAGGCTTCTTAGCTGCTATTTGTGAGTACCTAAATGAACTGTTAGCACTTCATTTATACTGCCGGTGTTTTGTTCCTTATGTACTCTGTGTTAAGACTGTACTTTACAATTTACCTCTGTCTTTAATACTCAGTTTCTTGTATTTCATTAGTTTGTTAATCTGTTACTAATATGTTTATGACAATGCCTGTTAACTGCATTTACTATTCCCAACTCATATAATCATTCCCCTCTTTTGATTGACAAGGACCCACTGTAACTGAGCTCTTAGCTCAAAGGTTTGTAATTCTGAATCTTTAATAAATAAATAAAAAAGACAGATTCAGAATGGGAGCTACAGAAATAAGGGGACTTTCATGGAGGACAACAGGACATTCTAGCAGTAACTGTATTCACTGAGGACTGCTTTCAGTTTTGAACTGAAAAATATTGGTTTGTGAACCCTAATTTTCAGTTTGAACTGAAATTTTTGGTTTGCAAACCAAAATTTTTGGTTCACACTAAAAATGTTCAGTTCGCAAGCTTAAATTTTCGGTTCACACCAACATTTTTGGTTTGCACTGAGGTTTTTGGTTCGTGAACCAAAATTTTCAGTTTGCGAACCAAAGAGTTTTCATTTTGAACCAAAAAAAGGTCTGATGAGCCGAAAATTAGAAGAGGACAATCCCAAAGTCCAACAATTACTATTTCTGGCACATTTTGAAAAAACAAACAAACATCAAAATCTTCCTTGGGAGGTCTCTTTTGGCAAGATTCATGTTTTTGTTTTTCTGAGTGTCCATTATATTTGTTTTCATATTTTTGTGGTAACTGAAAGGAAAAAACAAGATGGCAGCTGTCACAAACTAAAAAAATGTTTTGGTATACGAGGAGCATTTTTGGTTTGTGACACCTACTGTAACTGATACAAACCCAAAACAGTCTTATGAACCAGAGAGTTTTTGGTTCGCACCAGACAGCTATCCAAAACCAAACTTTAAATCCTGCTAACACTGGAACTGTTTAGTATATTTTCACAGAACCTTAGAAAGGCATCTCCTCAGCCCAGACCACCTCTACCCTGAATGTTTCTTGGAGAAATTCAGTACCGTCTAACGTGTGCATGATAGCAAAAAAAAAAATACATGTTAAGTATAGGAAAAAACAGTGACCCCTTTACAAAATAAGGGATTTCCAGATCTGGAAACCGCACAATGTGCAGTCATGAAACTTCTCACGTGTTTTACAGTATGGTAGTGTGACCACACATACAAATTTGTGGGGTATTCTGTCGAACACCACCAAAGTTATTAAGATGTAAAGTTAGGGGTTTAACATTGAACACCCTCCTCACCCTACCTATAGGGGCACTCCCCAATATTATATATGTACTTGCAAATATGCCATACCTGTGAGGGTAAAAATGGCAAATGTTACTATTTGTAGTTTCCCGGCACCTATTCATATTATGATATTCTCACTCCAGGTTCCCTTCTTAAAACAGTATTCTCATTGTTGGTGCTGAGTGACTGTGGCTGGCAGTGCAAGTAGCATACTCGGTTTATGAGTACTCCAGCTGACTTTCACGCTGGGTCCCACTCTGCTTTTTTAAATACAAAGCCGCTGTCAGAGTACTGGCACCTCTGTATCCATACACACACCATACTTACTCCGTGACTCTGATCAGCACTTTCCTGACCTGCAGACCTGACAACAGCAACCCAAAGAGGCAAAACAAGCAAACAAACACTTCCATTTCCCCACAAAGCCAACTCGCTCACTGCAGCAACTCCCTCGCCCTCGCTCGCTCTACACTAACATGCTGCTTTGATGTACTGATGCAGCATCATATTAAAAAAATGGCAAGGTCATCTGAAAAAACAAAATCATTAAAAATTACAAAAAAGTAATAATATAGCATACATGGCACATACCACAGCCCTAATGGAAATATCTCTGATATTTCCCCCATGTAGCATGACCTTTTGACATCCATCCATCTATCTATCTATCTATCTGTCTATCTGTCTGTCTGTGGACAGTGTCTGTCTGTCTATCTATCTATCTATCTATCTACCTACCTACCAATCTACAGACAGTATCTATCTATCTATCTATCTGTCTATTTATCTATCTACAGACAGTATCCAGCTATCTATATATCCATATGTCTGTCTGTCTATTATCTATCTGATGACAGTATCTATCTATATATCTACAGACAGTATCTGTCTGTCTGTCATCTATCTGCTGACAGCCTCTATCTATCTATAGACAGTGTATCTCTCTATCAACAACATCTGTATGTCTGTTTCTCTATCTAACTATCTATCTATATATCTGTCTATCTATTTTTGTTCAGCTCTGTTTATTCTCCCTTACCAGTAGCCTCTCTCCGGCATGGTCTCTCAGTGTGTCATTTCTGCCTGTCCAGCCTGAAGCCCTAACATCCAATTCTGGTAAGGCATGCCCCCCTTCATGTGTGGCCAGACCCTTAACCCCCTGGCTCTAAGTCCCCTGAGGAAGTACCGCCACACTCCTATGCTGCACTCTACCTATAATGCTGGAAGGGGTGCCACATGTTAGGAGGGACTGGAGTGAACATCCAGGAGCTCAGCATTGGATGTGGGGCTGTACCCACTGGACCCACCTTCACCTACCATTGGCAGGGGGTATTTCCTTGTTTTTTGTTCACAGCAACACGGACATGCAGTGATGCCCAGTGCAGTGCAGGCACGCTCCCGCACCCACCTGCAGGACATCTGCTGAGCCACCATACCCCTCAGAAATGCACTGTGCAGCCCAGCCCCCAATCTCCACTAGGGGCTGGCAAAGCTGTGCAGTGCAGACCCCACCCCCTCCATGAAAGGAGAGCTTCCTGCCAGGAGTTCGATTCAAGTCCACACACCCCCAATCCCTGATGACCAGAGTCCGCTCCCAAACCTGGGTCACCAGCGTGGCACAGCATCCAGGGCCTCAGCCCCCAGTGCCACAGGGCAGGCATGTCTATCTAGCTATCTGTCTGTATATCTATCTACATCTCTCTCTCTCTCTCTCTCTCTCTGTATATCTATAAATCTTTATTGATTGTATCACTGGGGGTCACAGGGAAACCCTTTCTTTAATCCTCAATTTTTTTCTGCTCCTTATCAGTTTGTGCACATGGGATGATGACCCCAATATGCCTGGCCATCTTGTCTCCTGGGATCAACTCTCCCACACACCCCCCCATAATGTACCACTCATGGTGGAGCTCCCTTTCTGCAGCACAAGGTGAGAGATGCAATCCAACTGTGGGGGCAGTGGCAGCCATCACCTTGTCCCCATCATTTCCTATTTTCCAAATTCTCACCACAGAAAGCCAGAAGCATGACACTGCCATTTGTCACACTAGTGGGTACACACTCATCTCCCCACTTGCCCCACCTAAATGCCACCCCAACCTGCCCATGCTTTACGGCACATCCTGCAGATGATGTGTGGATACATGCACTTCTGCCTCCCTTCTGTTAGAAAAACACGGACCCAGGTTTGCTCTCGAATCCGGGTTCATGCACATGGCTGGGTGTTGCTCTATTACTGGGCCACTGGGGTGGATCTTCTTCATTTTTTATTTCAAAATGAAAATCAGGACCTGCTGGAAGCTTGAACTCACTGGATTAAAGCTCTCCTTATGTTTCTGGAGAACTACTGAGTGAAGTGACATATTTCTGTTTGTATTAAAACAGCAAGGCTTCCATGGTGCTGTAACAAACAACTGAGATGGGTTCCAAAGAGTTATGATTGATGCAACAGGAGTCTCTCTCTCTTGAGTCTCCTTATTAAGAAGTTAAAGTTGTGCATAGTCTGTACTTGTATACAGAAACTAAATAATTTGTTCTTTAAAGTATGTTGCAGCAAAATGCCAGAAGAGTGTGAGCTGTAACAGATAGACTCCTTCTCGACCAGATCATAACATATTAGACAGACATTTCAGTTTTGGATTGATGAAGTTTTGAATTGCCTTTGCCAAAAAATGCACTTTTTTTGTGGCTATTAATAGCCACTTTAAAGTTTGGCAATATTTCCTCTAGAAATGTGGTTAGGGGGTCACAGCGGCCACCTATTTTAATTGTCTGTTCCAGGCAGGTAAAACATTACAAGTAAGAAAGACACGATCCCTAGTTAACCAGAATAAGAACCCATTGGACTACTGTAGTGGAATGAGATGTCTCAGCAGTGTGTGATCGTGGTTCTCAGAAATCACCTTTCCCTAGAATTGTAATGCTATACTGTATTATGGTATGAGGTGCTCGGGTTCGCCATCTCTGGTGTGACATTACCTAGTGTCCGTAACTCTGTACTTACTTATGGAAGGTTTGTGCTTGAGTTCTCTAAGTCCAGGTCTTTAGCCATTGCCAACCAGTGTCCTAGAGTCCATAACTCTGTACTAACTTATGGTATGTTGCACCTGGGTTCTCTATGCTCAGATCTTAAGTCATTGCCAAACAGTGTCCCAGTGTCTGTAACTGTGTACTTACTTATAGTATAGTATACAACAGTTGTTTATGCCCTGGTCTTAAGTCATTGCCAACCAGTGTCCTAGTGTCCATAACTCTCTACTTACTTGTGGTATGTTGTACTTGGATTCTCTATGCCCAGGTCTTGAGCTATTGCAAATTGAAGTCCTAGTGTCCGTAACTCTGTACTTATTTATGGTATGCTGCAGTTAAACTCTCTATGCCCAGGTCTTGAGCCATCACCAATCAGTGTCCTAGTGTCCATAACAATGTATGTACGTATGGTATGAGTTACTCACTGACGGTGGGAGATACCTAGTTCTCCTCTGTGCCCAGGTACTGGGATATTGCAGTGCCCTAGTTTTCCTGGCTGTGTACTCACTGATGGTGGGAGCTGGCACTTGGGTTCTCTGTGCACAACTACTGGGATATCACCACACCTCAGTGCTTGCACTGTGTGTTCATTGATGTTATGAGGTAGCCAGTGATGGTATAATGGTATGGTACATCTGTGCCCAGGTAGCTGAACATCACCAACAGAGGTTTTGAGTCTATTCTATAATGTATTTGGGTTTTCTGTACCCAAATGGAGGGATATATCTATGTCCCAGTGTTCCTAACTGCATAATGACTGATAATATGAGGCACTTTACTTGTATTTTCTGTCCTATGGGCCGGGGACCTTCCCATGCATTCGTCTTGGTAACTGTATTCACTACACATGTTGGGTTGGCCAAAGCTAGACAGGCATAGAACTGACTCTGTGGAAAAGTCATGAAGACCATGGGCTTAAGCGAGCATGAGAGCAGCTAAACATATTCCAGTTACTTCCTGACAGAAACATTAGCATACCCATGTAAACATCTGGGGAGAGAGGACTGACACATAACATTTTACTAAACTTTTGAATTGATTCTTTCTTTGGGTGCAGAGTCAGTACTTCACGCTGGGGTAGTTCTATACTGGGCCATTAGCTTTTTGACTTTCACAGTTTATAGTAACGTAGATGGTCGAGATTTTATATATATATATATATATATATATATATATATATATATATATATATATATATATTTTTTTTTTTTAACCAGGAGAGACACACTACACTTTAAGCTTGTTTACAGGTGCGACCTGGGAGCACATGGAAGTTAAGTGACTTGCTCAAGGTCACACAGTATGCAAGCTGGGGCTGTGGGATTCAAACCAGGTCTCCAGGTTTGCAGCTCAGAGCCTTAAACCACTGTGCTATACTGCCTCCTAGGATTATATTTGCATGTGTTTTCTTTCATATGTAGCTGCTAACCAAAAGCCATGAGATTAACAGAGTAGGTTGATATTATTATTAATTTTAAATTTGTGACCAAGAAAGGCACACTTAGCTAGTATAACTTCTTTCCAGGTGTGTCCTGTGGGGTTGCATGGACCTGTTTTATTGACAGGGAGATGCTGGCCATGACACTGAGAAAACTCCCCTGCTTGTTGAATGCAGTACTTTTTTGTGCAGTATGGTACACAAGGTGATTAATCTCTCTAAAGTTATGAAACTTCAGGAAACATCTGTTAAGTCTCTTAAAAAAAAAAAAATCCAGGTTCACTAAAAATCTTACCTTGGCACCACTCGGCAGTAGAACAATAATGGGAAAACGTGCCTTTTGGAACCAACTTCATAACTCATTAGAGAATGCTGGGCTCTATAATATTTAAAAAAAGTTTGAGGAATGTAAATGTGATCGCTAAATTATTCATCTGTAGTTTGTATTTTTGGTGTTATAGGTATTGTACTTTGTCTGTGCTTCAGCCCAGGTCCCAAGTTGAGCCTGAAGAAGGACCCCTAGTCCAGTGCTCTCACCCGCTAAACAAATTTAAAATGAATAATGGAGTGAACATCAGTTCTAGGAGTGTGTGGGTCAGCTTTTTCAGTTTCTGATGGGTCGGGCAAATTAGAACCAGAACCAAAAATTTAATTAATAGGGAAAAAAAATGGTGCAATCAACATAAAAAAAAAAAAAATATGACACAGCATCTCTGGATCTACTTCACACAAAGAATCAGTGTGAGCCAGTGGCTTAATTTTCTGTGCCTTCTGTGTTACAGTGATCCCGCCCCACCTATTTGAGGTCACCTAGAAGGTGGACCTATGACCTCATCGTTCACTTAGGAAACATGTTTATTTTTACAATAAAAAGACCCTCACTGTGAAGAACTCACAGGCACCTCCACATTTCCTTAGTATGGTGACATCATAAGGGCATTTGCGCTTCGCTCTTCTGCCCAGGCTGTCACCACACTAACTGGGTGTGGAGTTATTAGCTTGTTGTTCACAGCAAGGGGTTAGTCATTCTCTAATAAACCTCCTCCTTCCTTCCCCTTTTTTAAAGCCACCCCACCCAAGCAATGTTTTTATTTATTTTTTTTTTTATTTTAGTCTTTGGTAACTGGGTAAGGCCCACTAGGCACAAGTGCCTGTTTTCAGGGGCGACCTGGGAGCACTGGGCGGTTAAGTGACTTGCTCAGAGTCGCACAGTATGCAAGTGGAGGTTGTGAGAATCAAACCAAGGTCTGGTCTGCTGGATGTACCAAGCTCGTTCACAGCTCATTACTCTGACCTCTAGGCTATACTGCCAGTTTATGCAGCCCCTTACCTTTTTGAAGTCTTTGGGGACACAGTATTGTGTGCCCCTATCCTTTCCCTCTGTGCCTGTGATGATGATGATGAGGGGGACTGCAGAGTCTTTGCATGTCAGATGAGATTAGGCCCCCCCAATCTTCAGGAGGCACAGATGTGTGTGCCCCCCCCCCGTCCTTAGTCTGCCACTTCCTGAGCCTCAGGTTCACAGTGGTCACTCCCACAGTGCTCCCTTATGTGGGAGGAGCAGCAGAATGTGGCAGTCCAGACAAACAAAGGGCCTCTGTGACCCCCCTCCCCATTTAAAAAATAAATTGTTGCCAACTTGCATGTTGCCCATTCTCAGAATTCCAGCCCCCCATGTCCATTGACTGCACTCCTCTCCCCATGTCTGTTGGCTGCCCCCCATGCGCCATTACACAGGAGAGCAGCAAAGCATTGATTCAGCTGTGAGGCCAGCTGACTGGGTAGGAAGGCAGCTGAACAAGCACACTGCATTCAGTGACATGCTGGGGGGGGGGACTCATGTAAGAGCATCCGTTGCAACTGGACCTCTTGCACAACTCCCACCCCCATGTCACATCACTGAAGCCATGCCACGTCCTTGCTCTGCCCGTTTTTACCATTGGCAACCCATTGATACTGCTGCTCCCCCCATGAAACTGGGCATTAGGGGGAGCAGCAAACACAGATGGGGGGGGACGTTTGGAGGCTGTGGGGAACACACAGCTGTTCCCCCTAAACACTGGGCTTATTTTTGTCAGGGGAAGGAGTGAGAACATAACAAAAGGGGTAAATTATAATAAAAAATCAAGTCACAAATTGGGTCATACTGGCTTTGACCCGATTCTGGTCCAAAAGATCAGACTAGCCAGTCCCCGACTGGTCCAAATCTCTGACCCCACCTGCTGCACACCCCTAGTCAGTTCTTTGTTTACTTTGCTGTTGCAACATTAGATTTAATTTAATCTATTTCTTTGCTCAGCAAAATTTATGTCATTCCTGCTTATGAAGGTGGGGGAGGACCCTCAGAGAAATACAAGTGCACAGCAAGTGTGCAGCATGCATGCAGTATGCTTATTAAGCATGCAGCATGCAGCATGCATGCTGCAGACATGCTGTGCACACTCGTATTTCTATAAGGGAGTGAACATGATGGTCAATATGCTGCCATTTCAACCCTTCGATGGAAACGCTGCCTTACAATGTATGGTGGAAAGTTATGTGTGGAAATCCGTGCCTAGAAAAGGGTTGTTGCACTGCAGTAGTGACATCAATATATTGTTGGGCTGCAGTAGTGATGTCACTGTTGCAGCACAACGACTTAGAATGCCATCACACTGCTCCTTTTCACTTATCAATCAGGCTGGAAGCTGTTTTGTTTTTTAAACTTGAACTTACAGAAACAACTGCTGCAGTAGTCACTATCCACATGTTGAATCAGTAATTTGAGCTCACCATGAACCCTCAAGTGCCCCCCCCCCCCAACCACCAGTTCACTGAAAGGAAGTGGAGTGCCTGAAATAGGCCTGGATACCCATACACTATACAAGATAATGTATGAGCAACCATACACAGACAAGCCTGTCACTTCATCTTGAGTTTTCTAAGGTAACCAGGGGACCTCTCTACTCGGGTTTAAACATAGAAACATAGAATTTGATGGCAGATAAGGACCGCTTGGCCCACCCAGTCTGCCCATTTCCCTACCTAATGGATAAGCTGCAGATCCTAGTTAACCAGCAGCCTACTTCTTTCTACCCCCACCCCCTAGAATTGCCTTATGACTGTCCCATGCATGCTTGAATTCCACCACTGTTTTTGACTCCACAGCCTCCTCCGGAAGGCCATTCCAGGCATCCACAACCCTCTTTGTGAAAAAATACTTCCTTACATTACCTCTGAGCACCTCCCCATCTTCAAATTGTGTCCCCTTGTTCTTGCACACCTCTTTTTTTTGAAAAATGCTACCCTCTTGGACTTTGTTGATTCCCCTTGAGGTACTTGAAAGTTTCTATCATGTCCCCCCTCTCCCTCCTTTCCTCGAGGCTATACATAGTAAGCTCCTTTAGTCACTCTTCATATGTCTTCCAGTGCAGATCCTGCACCATTTTTGTTGCCCTCCTCTGGACAGCTTCCATCCAGTCTATGTCCTTGCAGAGATTGGGTCTCCAGAACTGCATGCAGTACTCCAGATGGGGTCTCACCAGCTGTCTGTACAGAGGGATAACAACTTCCTGTTTTCTACTGGTGATGCCTCTCCATGCATCCCAGTATCCCCCAACCCTCCTTACTGCCTCTCACATTGCTTGCCCACCTTTAAGTCATCTCAATGACTACCCCAGGTCCTTTCCATTTTTGTTGTTGTTAGTATCTCACCCCCCACTGTGTACTCTTCCCCCTGGGTTTTTGTTTCCCAGGTGCATTACCTTGCACTTCTTAGCATTGAATCTAAGCTGCCATACATTTGACCATTCCTCTAACCTTGCCAAGTCCTTTCTCATCCTTTCCACCCCACCCTGTTCATCAATTCTGTTGCGGGTCTTTGTGTCATCTGCAAAGAAACATACTTTTCCTTCCAGTCCCTCTGCAATGTTGCTTATAAAGACATTGAAGAGGACCGGTACTAATACTGAACCCTGCGGTACCCCACTAGTTACCCGCTTTCTTCAGAGTGGACTCCATTTACTATTACCCTCTGTGTCCCATTCTCCAGCCAATTCTTTACCCAGGCTATCATCTTGGGACCCACTCCCAGGCTGGCTAACTTGTATATTAATCTTTTGTGTGGGACTGTGTCAAATGCCTTGCTAAAGTCTAGGTAGGCCATGTCCACAGCCCCTCCCTGATCTACTACTTTGGTCACCCAGTCAAAGAAATCTATTAGATTCGTCTGGCATGACCTTCCCACTGTGAATCCATGCTGCCTTAGGTCCTGTGCCCTTCTGGCCTCTAGGTACTCGATAGTTCTTTCCTTCAGAAGTGATTCCATCATTTTCCCTATCACTGAGGTTAAACTAACAGGTCTGTAGTTTCCTGCTTCTGCCCTGCTCCCACTTTTGTGAAAGGGAATCACATCTGCCCTCCTCCAGTCTTCAGGTACCACCCCATCCTTCCATGATTTGTTAAAGAGGGTAGTCAGTGGTGTCACTAGTCCTACCCTTTGTTCTTTTAGAATTCTGGGATGAATCCCATCAGGCCCCATTGCTTTTTCCACCTTCAGTTTTCAGAGTTCTTTCAGAACCCTTCCTTCTGTAAATGGGCTGGTATCAACTTCTGTATCCAGAGTGTTTCTATTGTTTGTTTTGGTACCTCCCCTCTTCCTTTGTAAATACTGAGCAAAAATATTCTCTAGTATCTCTGCCTTTTTCACAGTCACCCTCTGCCCACCCTCTCCCCTTTATTAAGCCTCACTATCCCTCCCTTGGGCTTCCTTCACTCCCTGGTGTACCTAAACAAGGTTTTATCCCCCTTCTTAACTGAGTTGGCTATCTTTTCCTCAGTTCGGGCCTTTGCTGTTCTGACTGCCTTCCCAGCTTCCTTTTGCTTTAACTGATACAATTACCTGTCCTGCTCCTTCTGTGATTCCTTGTACTTCCTGAATGCTTTCTTTTCTCTTGAACCTTCACTGCCACCTCCTTTGAGAACCATAGTGGTTTCTTACATCGTTTTGTTTTGTTTATTTGCTTCACACAAAGGCTTGTTACCTCTGTGATGGCAGTGTTTATTATTCCCCATTGTTCTTCCACCCCTCCTTCCTGTCCATTTGCTAGTGTATTCCTTAGACACGCACCCATTTTGGCAAAGTCAGCCCTCCTGAAGTCCAGTACTTTTGCCTTTGTATGGCTTGACTCTATTGCTGTGTTGTGAACCATACTGTTAGATGGCCCTAGTTCCCAGATGGCTACCCACTTCTACATCTGTGATCCTCTCTCCATCTTCATTTGAGAGAACCAGGTCTAAGATTGCTCCCTCTCGAGTGGGTTCCAATACTAGTAGTCTAAGGCATGCCCCTGGTAGGGCATCTAGAATAACCCCACTCTTCGAAGTGGCTGCTGCAACTGCACTCCAGTTAACATCTGCATATTCAGATCACCCATCAGCAATATCTCCCTTTTCTGCCATTCTAAGTATACTTTCTGTCATTTCCTTGTCCATTTCCACCCTTGGGGGGGGGTCTGTATACAACCCCTGTGTGGATTGTGGTACCATTGCCTGTCTCCAAATTGACCCACAGTGCTTCTTCTCCTCCCTGTTTACCCTTTTGTTCTGTTGCTTTGATTTCTTCCCTTATGTAGAGAGCTACTCCTCTTCCTCTTTTACCCCCAACCCCCTCCATCTCTCTTGTATATAGTATATCCTGATATGTTTATGTCCCAGTCATGGTTCTGTGTGTACCATGTTTCTGTGACTGCCACGATATCCAGATGTTCCTCCTCCATCAAGGCCACTAATTCAGGAAGCTTGTTACCCAGACTACGGGCATTGGTACTCATTGCTCTCCATTTTTTGATGGTTTTACCTTCTGTAGCAGCAACCCCCACTGACCTTTCTACCATGGTCTTTTTCTCATTTAGTACCCTGTTTTGTAGGGGGAGGCTGGGATTTTCCTGCTGCTTATCAGTGCCCCCCCCCCCTTGACTAGTTTAAAAGCTTGCCAATGAAGCATTTAAACCAATTGCCCAAAAGACTTGCTCCCTTCCTGGACAGATGCAGACCATCCTGCCAGTATAGGCTGGTATCCCTCCAGGTAGAACTCCAGTCCCCAGTGAAGCCAAACCCCTGTGCTCCACACCATTTTTTCAACCATTTGTTAAACTGCATGGTGCAAAGTACCCTCACCTCACCCATGCCACTGACAGGCAGCACCTCTGAGAAGGATACTGTGTGTGCTACTTGTCTTAGGCCCCTCCCCAACTCTATAAAGTCCTTCTGCACTGCTCTAGTCTCATGATGAGCCAAGTCATTTGTCCCTAGGGGGACAATGACGTCCAGCTCAGACTCCCATGCAACTGTTCTCGTGATCCTAAGGACGCGCTTCCTGTCCCTCCAAGCCATGGCACCAGGCAGGCACCTTACTTCAGTTTTCCCTGCTCCCCCCAGTTCTATCCCCCTAATAACTGAGTCCCCCACCAGGAGCTGCTTTCTTTCCCTCTGGTGTCCTCTGCCTCCTTCTTGAGGGCCTCCCTTGTGACAGTTGTCTGCAACCTCCTTAGTCTCCTCTGCGGGTGCATCCATAAGGGAACTATGCTCCCCCAGAATGGTGTATGGATTGTGGAGTGGAACAACTGACTGGGTGTGCCTCTGTTCCACCACCCTTACCCTCCCTGAGCCCACTGTGGTCCAACTGCTGTGCTTTCTTCGCAACCTCTGAGGTAGTGGTGGTGGCTCTGGTGCTCCTTGGATGGGGGAGGTTCCCTTACTACTGTCCAGTATGGCCTGAAGACAGGCAACTTCCTCTCTCGGGGCAGATAGTTGTCTGCAAACAGGACAGCATCTCAGCCTCCAGAAAGACTCCCAAAAGACTGCTGCCCCACAGCCATTACACTGCACTACTCCCCACATGTCTGTCTACCTCGTTTAGTTTTTGGTTTTGTGTGTGTGGGTGTGATTGGTTTGTTATATAGAAATATATATATATTATATGATGTGTATGCTTATATTGTCAGTGCAGTGTGCTAGAGAGGATATGACAGTGATATGCACCTTGCCCTCTTGAGGAAATGATGTGAGAACCCCAGGTATAAAGGAACTATTTCCAGGGGTGGGTGGGGTGAGGGATGGGAAGGGTTTGGGCCTAAACTGTGCCCTCACGAAACAATCAGCTAAAAGCTCTGACCTACCACTGCTATGAGTGCCTTCCTGTCAGCAAGAAGCTCTACACAACAATTTGACAGAGAAAATACCCTGCTAATCAAACAGAGAAAAATCCAAACATCCAAGTCAGACACAGGTAAACCTCCCCAGCCCCAAAACAGCCTGGTGACTTGTGCTCTGAAAGCAATCAGCCCCAAAACACGTCAGCTGTGCAGAAGGACAGACAAAGAAAACAGTATTCAGTCCCTGTGGGTTTAAACTCTCCCTGCACTGAAAATCTTAACAATTGTAACAAAAGTAAAGCAAGGTCCACCTCCCTCTGTTGATTGAAAGACTGCCTTTTCTGATAATTCTAAGTTCCTTATTTCACCCTTCAGTTAGAAGTATCCTCCACCTGAAGAATATTAACTTTCCTAAGGAATCTGCTTCAAACCAAAGACAATTGTAAATTGTAAGGTTCACCTCCCTCTGTTGTGAGCACAACTCGCTTTCTTGCAAATCTTAAGTCCAGTGTTGCAGCTTCCAGCCAGAGGTAGCTTCACCTGAAGAATATTAGGTTATGAGAATGGAGTTTCTTCACAGGCTGTATTTCCCCTTACTAATAGGAATGTCTTTTTTCTTTTTTGTGACTACCCAGAATTTAACCTGGAACATTTGAACTACTCTGAATAATGTTAGATGGTATTATCTCACTATAATTTGTACGATAGATGGCAGGCGTATTTGTCTTGTACAAAAAGATCAACAGAATGGATGATTTGGTGCTTGCTAAGTCACCCGCTTTGTAAAACTTGTATGTCAATCTCAAGTATTCGACATGTGCATATTATTCTGCCGTGGACATCCCCAAGCTGTAATTGTATTCATCTGGTTATGATTCAGAATTCAGCTGAGGAGTGACTCCGAAGGGACACCATGGAGAAAATCTTCAAAACACCTCATATTATGGTGTAATTCTGCAGTTATTCACTCCCTTTTGACACACCTCCCACCACCCAGTACAGACATGCCTCCAGATATGACAATTCACCAATTTCTGACTCCATGAGATCACTGCTTTGGTCAATTAATTATTCAGCTCGTACCAGTCCGGCTGGGAGTCTGGTCCAGGCAGGCAACTTGCATGTCACTGATGGGGAATTTTTCTCTCGTCAGCTGGACAAGGTCTTGGTTTAGCTGCTCCACAACTGAGTGTGGGGGGGGGGCAATGGGAAGGTGCGGCCTGGTATTAGTAGGTACTGCTTGCTTTGCCTGCCTTGCTAACAGTGTGTGAAACAGCTCGGAGGTGCTGCTTTTTACTTTGCACCTTGACATGAACCTGACAGCACCACAGCTGCAGCCCAGCAGGTCTGAACAAATCTAGTAGCATGGGTCATGCACACTAAATGTATTCCTGATCAGGTCAAATCCTGCAGATGTTTTGGCTCTGACCAGATCTTGTTCTAATTAACTAGAACTAAAAGGACCATTCCCCTTTAAATACAGTTACCGAGACTCAAAATACAGGATAGCGTGTGTGTACTTAACATGCTTTTAGTATGCAGAGCTATACTAAAGCTGCTGGTTGTGAAAAGAGGTTTGAAACCAAGAATCACACAGAACCATTTTTCATTTCTAATTAGAACTGTAAAGTGGTTTGCCTCAGCCTAGTTCTAATTGCCACTAGAAAGTTTATCCTGTCAGTAAAGGCACTTGTTGGATTGGGATGGGGAATTCCAGACGGTCTTAATGGTGACCTTTGAATCCCTGGATGGGATCTCAGTTGGAACAAGTGTCTGGGACCAAAGGTACTTTTCTACAGATAGCTGTACATCTTAATTTACAGTCAGCAGAGCACGTGCTGCCTCCTTGCTTTCTAATGTTTAGGCAGGAGAAACACAGAAAGGAAACACAAACAGAAAATGATGCTGAGATAACACTGCTTTCCGGCTGTCTTTGTTACAAAATCACCACAAAGTCAATGAGTTAACCTACGTTAAAGGGACACGATGTGAGCAAAGTGTTTTCCTTTGCCTGTTTTGCTCCCCCACCCCTTTCTGGGGGGTGGATGATGGGTAAATTTGTAACGCCAATAGCTCATGGTGTTACTCGGTAAGCCAGGCCAGTTTTAATGCTCCAGGTCAGATCAGTTCATTGAATTAGATTTCTTGTTTTATGAATGTATTGTTTTATAAATATGTTGTATTTAATGGAAAGTTTAATGTGTTTTATTTTTCATATTTTATTTCACCATTTTTCTATTGTATGCACCATATAACTTGTTTCACGATAAGTAATTTGATTCATTATTTGACATCAAGTGACAAGGACAATATCTGAATTTGAAAAACGTCATTGACTTGAGTGCATTTAATGGTAGTATTGTGGTTGGTGACTCCACCCCCTGAGGAAGAAGGATTGTTCACTTGAAGTGCTGGGGAATCATTCATTCTGTGGAAGCCTGAATAAACTCATTTGATTTGAGCCTCTGGTGTAGCATTGCATTTTTTTGTGTTGTTTGATTCTGTTTTAATGCTCCCTGTCGTTTCAGCGGAATTTGTGAAAACATAATATTTGGATGCATATTTGTTAATCTTTCATATAGATTCTGTGCTCCAGTTCCCCGTTTGGTTTATAAACACGTCCATTAAAGGTGATGGGAAATAACCGTTACTTTGTTAAATGTCCTTCTGTTTTCCTTGCTTTACAAAATGACTTAGATCAAGCAAGCAATCTGATTGGTCAAAACTGGACACATGTCCGTGCAGTATTTCACATTACCACACAGTTCTGAATTTAGGCCCGGTATACAGTGGCTATCCATTTTTAAAATCGTTTTTAAAAACGGTTTTAAACTCACCATGGAAGTCTGTCCACACTTGTTTGTATTTCTTCAGACCCGTGTTTAAACACGGTCATGCCACATCCACACTGTAGTGCTGTAGCGATTTAAGAAGCCCCGTGGCAGCATGGTCTCTAGCAGGGATCAGTGCTGCTTCAGGAGAACCATGGATCAATCTCTCATCCACACTACCAGGTAAACCATGCTAGGTGTGTAATCGTGTTTTAAACCAGTTTTAAGACTAGGGGACTTGATTTTCAACAGGCGATGCACGGCTTGCTTCAAGCCCTGCGGCACATGCCCTTTTTGGCACAGATGTGCCAAACACATTTGCCACAACTGCACCTGATTGTAGTACATCGGGTGCAGATGCGACACTTTCCACTCTTTACGGCAGCTTATGCCAAATATTTGGTGCAAACCCCATACAAATGGTCCACAGAGTGCCGCAAGGTAGACAAGGGGAGAGCTGGACTAACTTGGTGCATGGGAATGAAAATCATGATTGGCGGAGAATGCCACAAGCCCCTCGCGCTGTATGATTGCGTACCAGGGGCTTGCGGCATTCCCAGGGTTTTGAAAATTGAGCCTAGGTCTCTCTCAGGGTCTAAACATGCTTTTTAACCATGGTTTCAAACCATGTTCATTGTGGATGAAGAACCATGTTTGGGCTTGTTAAAATGTGTGTACAGGGCCTTACTGTCTTTTTTCTTGATTTCTTAACTTTAAAAGCTATTTTTTTTAACTGCAGTAGCACACTCCAGGGTGATAATACCATACATTACCTCATTTCCCAGGTAGTTGAAGGCACTTGGCTGAACCTCATGCCCCACAATCCATCTGGAGTATTTAGTAATTTAGGATAAATGCACACCTTGTCATGCGTTATTGCTTACATATCAGCCATGTAATCTGATGTGCTTTTGTTTTTTCATGCTTTGTTTTTGTACCTCCTCTGCTCTGGCTTGGCAGATTTACCTGCCTTCCAGTGTGGATATACCAGACTTCATGGAGCTGTGGACACAGGAGTGTTTTTTTCTTGTTTATTTAGTTTCCCAGTTCTCTTTCTGTGCCATGTCTCCCCATGCCCCAGAGGGATGCCACCACTGGGAACTAGTCCCTGACGTGAGCGTGCATCGGCACACTCACGTGATACACAGCTGGGCACACCCCTGCCTCCCTGTGTCCCATGCAGTCTGCCACCTGTACACCTACAGGTGGCAGTAGTGCACAGGATGCAGCACCCTTTCCACCAGGAGGAGGAGCACATCCCCTGAGACATGTGATTCTTCTTACCCTTGGTTGGCACCCGCTAACTCAGGCTCATTCCCAGACCCAGGTCACCAGCATTACGAGCTGTGGCCCTACTACTGTGCCAACATGCCAACCTGATTCTGATATGCTTTCATCATTTTTCTTTAATAGATTAATAATCTAGCTTTGAAATACCCTTGAATCAACACTGTGATCCCCACTTTTCAGCAACTATAGGTCTTTCTTTGATATGTTAATATTGATCTCAAGACTATGGTTATGATTGTAAGAGTGGTCTCACGTGTATTCTTAGGGTATGAGAACCGTGAACCAAAGGTGTGTGGTTCTGATACCCTAAGAATGTAAGTGAGGCCACTCTTGCAACCATAAGAGTTGTCTAGGTGGCGGTGTTAATATTTTATTAATCAAGAGATATTTTTTTTAAATCTGCCCCAGGGCAGCTGTGCATGAGCACTCTTCATAGAATAAGAGGCAAGGAGCCCTCTGATTGGTTGGGAGTGTTCCCTCGAGCTATAATCATATTTTCAATAGATGACATCAGTGACATCATTGCTTGTTATTTATCTGAATGGCCAGGAATGGGGTGACTGTCACAGAATGTTCAGCCAATGAAGACAAGGAAAGCAGTAGCTGCTGAGGATAGAGGAATTAAAGGTCATTACAAAGACTATAAAAACGATTATAAATTGAACAGAAATGGTCAAAAAATTTTATTTTATTTATTTAAACATGTTTTAGCAAGAAAGGCACACTGAGCTGAAGTTCGATTCCAGATGCGACTGGGGTGGGGTGGGTGGGAGAACAATTACGGTTTCAGACAACGTACCATAGTTGCAGCAGTATAACATAAACAGTAGGTACAGCAATAATGCAGGTTACAATGGATGAAAACACACTTGGTACAGCAACAATTCAAAATCAACAAAAAATAGGAAATGTGACTGAAACAAGAGCAAAATTCAGGTGAATGGGACAAAATGAGACGAGTTATACAGTAGTAAGTGCACTCTAGGTGAATTAAGACAAGCAAGTACTTTGAAGAAAAAACAGAAGTCCTAAGAGTCAGAGGAGTGAAGAAATGTGTCACCTGGGACAGAGGCAGGGGGAGGTGGCAGAAGGTGTAGTTGTTTTTTGCAAGTGAGGTACAAGGAGGAGTTCCTGATGGAGGGGGCTTGGTTGTTCTACACGCTGGGGAGCTGGTAGGAGAAAGCAACCTTGCCAGATTGGAGGAGGGACGAGGTACATTGAAAGATCTTTTGTTTCGGTGTCCCAGGACATAAGGGGTGTGGGAGGCTGAGGAGAGACTATCCGAGAGGCAGGAGGGTAGCATGTTGAACCAGAATTTAGATATCAAGTTGAGAGAATGGATAAAGCATCTGTGGGACAACGAAGTTAGTCCAAGAGAGGAGTATAAATCATAATGATGAGTTCAGGGTGGGTGGTAGCAAAGTGACAGAAAGGGTTTAGGAGGGTACCGAGCTTAGATAAGGAGGTTGCAGGGGTAGAGCAGTAGACCACATCTGCGTAATCAAAAATGGGGATAATCATTTTGGTTAAGATTTGGTGCCTGGCAGGAAGTGGGAGGGAGTCTCTATGCTGATGCAGCATACCAAGTTTTGGAGTAGTTTAGAGGTGGTAGCATCTATGTGAGATGAGAAAGACAGGTGGAGGTCTAGCCAAATGCCGAGGTATTTATATTTTGTGACTTGGTCTAGAGAGGTACCTTCTAGGGAAGTGATATGGGTTGGAGGGTTGGATCTGCTAAGTTCTGCACTGTGTCAAAAATCATGGATACAGTTTTGGATGTGCTTATTTTTAGTTGTTTTTTACAGAACCAGTGCTGTATATTGTTGAAATTGCATTGGAGGGTAGATTGAACTCCGTGAATAGATGGACCAGAGGTAAAGAGAACAGTGTCATCTGCATACATGTGTATGTTGTTTTTTGTGCAAGAGGAAGGAAGGTCGTTTATGGAGAGGGAGAAGAGGATGGGGCCAAGGACAGAGCCTTGTGGTATACCTGCAAGAATGGGGAGGGGGGGAGAAGAGACATCAGCAATTCTGACTGACTGAAACCTGTGGGAAAGGTAGGAGTTACACCACTGTACAGTGATGGGAGCAAGGCCAGCTGATTTAAGTTTTGAAAGGAGGAGAGGGTGTGAAGCAGAATCAAAGGCCTTGTCTAGGTTGACTACACAGCAGCAGTTAGAAAGCCTTGGTCAGAGGTCGTGTGGATGTGATTTGTGAGATGCAGGAGTGAGGAGGTAGTGGAATGTTGTTTCCTAAATCCTGACTGCTGGGGAGATAGGAGATTATTTGTAGAGAGATATTCTGACAGCCTGGAAAAGGCTAGGGATTCCTGTAACTGTAAGCCCACTGAGACTAGAAGTCCCCTTTTTCAGAGGTGACCGGGGGTGGGGATACAGATGGTAACCAACTGAAACTGAACCAGATTAAGCTGTTGGTGGTATTTCTAATGAATGGAGAAAATTTGGCCAGGACACTGGGGAAATGTCCCCAACTCTTTTTGAGAAGTGCCATGGGATCTTTAACGTCCACCTAAACAACCACCAGAACAGGCAGAATGGACCTTGGTTTAACATCTCATCTGAAAGACAGCACCTCAGGAGTGTAGCACCCCCCCCCCCATGCTGCACTACAGTATCAGTATTGAGATATTAACCCAAGTGCCTGGTATGGGGATATAACCCACAGCCTTCTTGTTTCCCAGCCTAAGAGGCATGTGTGCTACCTGCTGAGCCACTGACACTGACCATTGACCTTTGATCCAGATTGTGGCTGAAAAAGAGCCCTCTGTCTCAGTACATACGTAGTTATCAACAAACATTTAACAAACAAGAGGGTGTCCCAAGCTCACAGTTCCAAAACTGAAGATATTCCACGGAATGGTCTCTTGCAGTAAGTCATTACTTCTGGGAGTTTCCGATGGGTGGCGCTCCAGCACGGAAGTTTCTCCTAGCAGTCTGCACACCAGAGACCACCCACACTACCTCACTTCCTGGGCTGTGCCTATAAAAGTGGGTGGTCCCTGGTAAGTTTTGTTCATTTTCCCACCGGCTTCAGCTCTGATAGCATCTCTTCTGCAGCAGTATACGACGTGGATTGAACTCATAGCCTGAGGTGCCTGGGCTTCATACACGGCACCAGAACTCTGTACTCTATAAGGGTGCTACAATGGATGTTTCCCTGTCATACACACAGGGTTCTCAACCAAAGGGCTCAAAAAGAGTCCTCTTCAAGAAATAAAATAGGGAAGGAAACACCTTCACCTAAAGTCCTACCTGACCACCTTACAATGGTCATACCCCAAAAACATGGATCATCAAGAAGGCATTCATCATCGATGGGAGATACACCCCCATCAATGGCAGGCAGTACTTTGTCAAAAGAGCACAGAGGTGCAACTTCTCACAGCAAGGAACGTTCCTCGTCGATGGGTCATCATTCCTCAGCTCCCTTGTCGATGAGGCCACATGCACCATCGACGACAATGGTCCTGCTACCCTCCCCATCAGTGGGGCATGCTCCCCCATCAATAAGAGGGCTCTACAAGACATCCTCATTGAAGAAAATACCTCCTTCATCGACGGAGCACACTCTACCTACTGCATCGTCGATGGAATGTGCTACTTATGCACCATCGTTGACGAGAAGCCTTCCACTGTCGACAGAGCATGCTCTCACCTTCCCATCATTGATGACAGCATTTCCATCATTGACAGAGCATGTACTCACCCTCCCATCATTGATGGAGGGCATCCCACCATCAACGGAGCATGTACTGTCTTCCTCATCATGAACAGAGTATATTCCACCATCGACAGAGTATGCCTTTACTTATCCTTCATCTATAAGACATAGTACATCATCAACAAAACTGATACCACCATCGACGGAGCAGCCCCTGCATCACAGAACAGCACCTTTACATGCATATAATACAACAATGGAAGATCCTTATAAGAAGTCTACCATGACGTAACATGATTATTCTCAGAAACATGTATCAAAAGATACTTATGGGGCTGCATTAACACAAAATAAAGAATTATATACTATGGAACACAGAGACAAACCAGCCTCATTTGCACTTGTGCATGGTACCCACACACCAGTGGGTGATGAACAAAGACTCCAAAAAAGTACTGGATTACTTTACCGGGAGGCACAAATTGATCTTCCATCACCACCTACACTGGACTCTGAGCCTGTTTACATGGCAATTCCATCCTCACAAGTTCCAAATATTGAAGAAATAGTAAATAGAGTGTTAGATTCTTTGGGCTTTGACCATACAAACACTCCGAGACATGAACCTCAATCACAAACTATGTCTCCGCCTCCATCAAAACAGGCACGCACAGAGCTAGAACGCTCACCAGTAATGCCTCGTCAGGAATATTCAGAAGAATATTTTCCAGATTATCATACAAATTTGGAACATTGCACACATGATGATTCTTCTAGTATAAGAGGTTATGAGTCCCCTTATGATGCACCATCTTACTGGGATGAAGGTTTACTACAACCACCAAAGGTCATTTCTCCACTGGATGACCCCCTCATTCCCTAAAATGATGTTACAAATACAAAAAACAATGGGGTTTACCACAATGGAACAAGATAGATCAAGTAAAGATATGGCAGACTATCCAGACCTTCTGGAAGAACTGATCCGGGCAGTACCTCCTTTTATACCAACGTTCAGAAATGTGATTACTGAAGCATGGAGCCAACCCGTAGCAGCACAGGAGGTACCTAGAAAAGCACTCAGGCTGTATCAGGCTCCTCTTGATTATCAATATTTAATGGATACGCCCACTGAGGACTCTGTGGTTATTGCAGCTGCTCACAACCGCACTGGCAAACCTAAACTTACAAGTACAATACCTCCAGACAGAGAGACTAGACATTTTGATTATATGGGGAAGAAAGTGTTTGCTCTAAACACACTAAATATCAGAATACTTAATTACATGGGACACATCCTGAAATACCAGCATACAGTGAGCACCTCTGCTGGGGACATTATAAACAGACTACTTGCATCCCCTGAAAAAGAGCAACTCGCATCAATAATAAATACCTTCACTTCCCTTTCTCGACGTTTATTAAAATCAGCATATGATATTGCCGATGCTTCAGCCAGGGCCTCTGCAGTTGGTGTTCTCATACGCCACCAGGCATGGCTCTGACTTTCAAGGCTAGCACTGATATTCAACAGAAAGTGGCAAATGCCCCTTTTCAGGTGACCATCTTGTTGGCCCAGGGGCTCAAACAATACTGGATGATCTACAAGCCTCAGGCAGACAACTAAAGACAGTAGTATAATACATGTACTCCAAACCACGCCCTCAGTGTAATTATTCATACAAAACTGGACATTATTATACTCAATGAGAAGCCTTTAAGGGTAGAGAACAAGTGACAAGGAACACAACAAAGCTGACCCATGGCCGCCCCTCTGGCCAGCCCGGCGCCTTTTTCTCTCACTAAAAAACTCCACACTTCACCCCGGTCTCTTCTTCTAGGCCTCGGAGACCTCTTGGGGCTTCAACCAAAAGACTGAGACCTTTTACAATGGGCTTTATACATCTAGCCACTTTCCTGAGGTATCACTCTTACCAACCATCACGGCCATTCCATAGGGATGCCTCTAGACCTGTTGGCGGCCGGACTCCACGTCCCTCCCACGAATGGGTCCAACTACTACCACTACTCCTCACGTGCTGAAACACATTCTGTATATCCTGGTATGGATCATATTTCAACCATTTACGAATATAAGCGACTTTCACTTGATCATGCCAGCTACTTACATAAATGAGGGTGAGTACATTTACAGAGATTATACATATTAAACTCTGCTTGTATTTTTGCTTGGCAAACAAAAATTAAATTTTTTTTTTACACATTTCATTAACTTCAAGAATGAAATCCACTGTCTTATGATTTCAATTATATTGTTCATTATTACTTTAGCGTGTATTTATTTCGACCAGTACGCATAATGGACATACCTTACGAACATTTCAGATTCATGCCTAACAAGGCTACAGGCCTTGACATACCTGGGACCCCCTTGTAAATAAGATTACTAATACAAGATGGATATGTCACCATTTACTTCACAAGTTGCTTAAAACCATATGCAAAATTGAATATAGCTACTGATTCTAAGAATCACTGACTTTCTTTCTGCCACAGATACCTTGTTTCATTTTGCAACATTATCTGCTACTTAAGTATCCTATTTATGCCAGATGGATACATTTCTACTGTCTGGACTGATGTGGTAAGATTCTTAATGTGCTACATTGTTGCACTTCTCAGGACTAACATTGTATTATTTAAACTACTGTTACAACTTGAACCATCCGTGTCCTTTGGCTCAGACTGTCCTTTTCACTGCAGATTACTGAGAGCAACTATTCACTCCATGATATAGCAGAATTACTTATGATTTATTGATATGAGTATCATGTTTCACACTAATCGGGTTACCATTTCTCTCAATACGTCTGATAAACACCTGATAATAGCAGGTCTGGCTTATATCTTAGCTATAACCCTATAACAGACAAAATAATGGAACTACTTAACAAACAGAATGCAGAAATGATTCTATATGCTGATATGCTATTCGCAGCATTTATTGATCCTATAACCACATTATCCTTATGGCAGAATGCCATATTTGGCCACCTCACTGTCATATAACTGCTTGGGAATCTCCCAGAAGTAATGACTTACTGCAAGAGACCATTCCGTCGAAGGTAGAGCAGTTACGCAAAGACTTTTGTCATAACAGTAGATCGTCTAGGAATGTCTCTTGCAGTAAGTAGTTTCCCTCCTTCCAACCCACTGCCATTCTGCAACAGAAAAAATGATGTAGGGTTGGGAAGCTTTGGTACTTCGGTTCCCCTTGGTCCCTCGCTTTCCTAAGCTGAAACCAGTGGGGAACAGAGCTTACCAGGGACCACCCACTTTTATAGGCACAGCCCAGGAAGTGAGGTAGTGTGGGTGGTTCCTGGTGTGGAGACTGCTAGAAGAAACTTCTGTTCTGGAGCGTCACCTATCGGGAACTCCCAGAAGTAATGACTTACTGCAAGAGACATTTCTAGAAGATCTACTGTTACGACAAAAGTCTTTGCGTAACTGGTCTTTCTAAGCTCAGCTAGGAGGTTCACTACTTTTCTGCACAGTAAAACATTTAGATTTTAGAAACATAGAAACATAGAAGTTGATACAGATAAGAACCGCAAGGCCCATCCAGTCTGCCCATTTCTTTATCTATCTAATAAATGTTCCATCTGCCTTTGCTCTGTCAATGGCCTATTTACAGTCATCTGTATTGCTCCCTTATGCCTATCCCATGCTTGTTTGAAGCTTTGCACTGTATTAAGCCCTTCACGATCAGGGTCTGTCCTATCTGAAAGACCTTCTGGTGTCTTACTGCCCTAGCCGATCACTCCGCTCGGCCGACATGGGGTTGTTAGAGATTCCAAGAGTGAGTTTGAAATCCTCCGGCAGTAGAGCATTTTCTTATGCCACACCCACTCTTTGGAATTCTCTACCTTGCCGGTTATGGGAATGCTCCTCCGTGGAGATTTTCAAGAAGGAATTGAAAACCTATCTCTGGAGAATGGCCTTTCTTGAAAGTTAAATGCACTGTTTAGTGTGTGAAATTTTATTGTAATTTATTATGCTTTTAGAACATATTTTATAATTTTTATGGTTTGTGGTTTGTATTGTGTGTTGATGTTTTTATTGATCTGTTCAGCGCCTTGATATTGTGAAAGGCGCTATATAAATAAAATTATTATTATTATTAATATCCACCACTTCCTGAAGTAGGCCGCTCCATGCATCCACCACCCTTTATGTGAAAATGAACTTCCTCACATTACCCCTTAATCGGCCTCCCTCTAATCTCATGCTGTGTCCTCTTGTCCTGCTATTTTTCTTATATTGAAACATGTTAGACTCTTTCACCTTGTTAATGCCCTTAAGGTGTGTGAACGTTTCGATTATATCACCTCTGTCCCTCCTTTGCTCTAGGGTATGTATAGTGAGCTCCATTAATCTCTCTCCTCATATGTTTTCTGATGCAGTCCCTGCACCATTTTGGTTGCCCTTCTCTGGACTGCCTCAGTTTGGTTAATGTCCTTGTCAAGGTATGGCCTCCAGAACTGCACACAGTACTCCAGATGGGGCCTAACCAGTGTCTTGTAAAGAGGGATTATTACCTCCCTCTTCCAACTTGTGATACCCCTCTAATACACCCTAACACCCCCAGCCTCACCTTACTGCTTTAGTGGTCTGCTTGGCTGATTTCAGGTCATCAGTGATGATGATGCCCAAGTCTCTTTCTTCCCTTGTGACTGCCAGCAACTCCCCTCCTAGACTATTGGTGGCTACAGGGTTTCTCTTCCCTATGTGCATGATCTTGCACTTCTTTGCATTAAACTCCAGTTGCCACTCTTCTGACCATTTTGCTAGTTTATCCAGATCTCTTCTCATTCTGCCCACCCCATCTGGATCATCTACTCTGTTGCAGATCTTGGCGTCATCTGCAAACAGACAAACCTTACACTCCAGTCCATCTGCAATGTCACTGATGAAAATATTGAAGAGGACTGGCCCCAGGACTGATCCCTGAGGTACCCCACTTGTGACTTGCATCACTTCTGACTGTATACCGTTTACCACCAATCTCTGTTTTCTGCCTGTCTACCAGTTTGGCACCCAGTTGACCAACTTGTGACCCACCCCGAGCCTACCCAACCTATTAATCAATCTTCCATGTGGAACAGTATTGAAAGCTTTGCTGAAGTCAAGGTAGGTGACATCAACTGCTCCCCCTTGGTCCACACTCTGCTTACCCAGTCAAAGAAATCTACGAGATTAGTTTGACAGGACCTTCCTTTTGTAAACCCATGCTGTCTTGGATCCTGTGCTCCTATGGATTCCAGGTGTTGCACTATCCTTTCCTTAAGGACCGCCTCCATAATCTTGCCCACTACTAAGGTAAGACTGACTGGTCTGTAGTTCCCTGCCTCCTGCCTGCTACCACTCTTGTGGAGTGGGATCACATGAGCCCTTCTCCAGTCTTCTGGGACCTCTCCTGTGCTCAGAGACTCAGTAAAAAGTTTTGATAATGGTCCCGCTAGTTCCATTCTTAGCTCCTTTAGTACCCTGGGATGTATGCCATCAGGTCCCATTGCCTTGTCCACCCTGAGCTTATCGAGCTCTTGTAGGACCCTTTCTTTTGTGAAGGGGCTAGGTCTCATCTCCCTCTCCCCTGTGCCCATGGTGCTGAGCTGTGGTCCCTGCCATACCTTCTCTTCAGTAAATACTGAGCAGAAGTATCTATTTAGGATAGATGCTTTTACATGGTCCTCCTCCTCACATGCCCCCTTATCTCCTTTGATCTCAGCAATACCCTCTCTGGACTTTTGCCTTTCACTAATGTATCTATAGAAAGTCTTGTCACCTTCTTTTACTGTTTGTGCTAGTGTTTCCTCAGTTTTGGCCTTTGCCTGCCTTACTGCCTTCCCTGCTTCCCTTAGGGAAGTTTGGTATGCCTCCCTATTTTCATCCTGCTGTGTTCCCTTATATTTCTCAAGAAGTCTTTCACATGATTTATATATAGAATAATGTATAGCTGTCAGTTTGTTATGTGATATTTTATTTTACACTCCCAAGTTGTGTGATACTATATAAACCACAAAAGTGAAGCTTGGTGGTTTATAAAAGTATCACACATTGAGAGGGTGTAAAAAACCTTGAGAACAACACTGATGTCTGTTACTTTACTGTTTATAATAACTGGTTTGAGAAAAGAGTCGTTTTGGTAAACATGGCAGAGAGGATTGTGGGACTGAGTGCCATGATACATGTTCGTGTCATCCCAAACATGTATTATGGAGTTTGACAGCAACTGGATTTAGGTTGATATCAACCTTAACCAGTTCTTTCTTTCTATCTATCTATCTATCTATCTATCTATCTATCTACAGACAGTATCTGTCTGTCTGTCTATCTATCTACAGACAGTATCTATCTATCTATCTATCTATCTATCTATCTATCTATCTATCTATCTATCTACAGACAGTATCTATCTATCTATCCATCTATCTGGTGACAGTATCTATCTGTCTGCCTGTCTGTGTATCTAAGTATCTATCTCACAGTTTCTATCTAAGACAGTATCTATCTATCTACAGATAGTATCTATCTATCTATCTGAGACAGTATATACTGTATATCTAAGACAGTATCTGTCTAACTATCTGTATATCTGTCTGTCTAAGACATGATCTATTTATCTAAGACAGTATCTATCGACAGTATATATCTATCTAGCTAAGTATCTAGCAACAGTATCTATCTATCTATCCATCTATCTATCTATCTGTCTATCTGTTTACCGACAGTATCTATCTATCTATCCATCTATCTATCTATTTACAGACAGTATCTATCTATCTATCCATCTACCTGGTGACAGTATCTATCTGTCTGCCTGTCTGTGTATCTAAGTATCTATCTCACAGTTTCTATCTAAGACAGTATCTATCTATCTATCTATCTATCATTATCTATCTATCTAGCTATCTATCTATCTATCTTCATCTATCTATCTATCTATCTATCTATCTATCTGAGACAGTATCTGTCTAACTATCTGTATGTCTGTCTGTCTAAGACATGATCTATTTATCTAAGAGAGTATCTATCAACAGTATATATCTATCTAGCTAAGTATCTATCAACGGTATCTATCTATCTATCTATCTATCTATCTATCTATCTATCTATCTATCTATCTATCTCAGTATCTATCTATCTCAGTATCTATCTATCCATGACAATATCTATCTGTCTGTCTATCTACAGACAGTATCTATCTATCTATCTATCTATCTATCTATCTATCTATCTATCTATCCACTCTATGTCTGTCTGTCTATCACAGTATCTATATATATATATATATATCAGCAAAGAAAGAACTGGAAGCATTGTATAATCCCTTACAAACACATTATGGCGACTACAGTCTGCCTTCTGCTACCACCAACACACTTAAGGCACCTAAGACAAATCGTGCTGCAGTGTCACCTATCCACCTGCAATGTTCAGAAACAGAACTGTGTGGAATTTTCAGATTGCAGTTCTGATGGAATTCTGCCACATTTCAGAAATTCTGCCTAATTCTGTGGAATTTCATTGACATTGTAATTCTGGAATTCCAAACGGAATTTTTTTTTAAAACTTTGGATTAGTAATCTAAAATTCAGTTTTATATAATTTATTAATTCATTTCCCACACACTGAAAAATATTCCATGGTTTACGTAATCTGCAGGATAAAAGTGCTTTTTGGAATTCTGGGAAGTTAAAAAGAAATTCAGAAAAAGCATTTCAGATGCTGAATTGCTATTCCACATGAATTTCACTGGTGGAATTCTGCTCAGGTCTACCCAGAAATTAAGTCACTAACTATCTAACTATAGGCAGAAAGAGGTTCAGAAACAGGACCCTCTAAGTTACTCACCTACCAGTGCTAGGACTGAATAAAGTTCCACTTGTGGTTGTAAGAGCACCTGGAATGTTTATTTTATTTATTTATTGAAATCTTGGATGGCTCCTGTGAGTGGATGATCATTGAGAGGTTCCATGTCAGATACATTAACACAAGAAGACACAATGTAGTTACAGTAAATTATACATACAGGGTAGGATATTCAGACTGCACCAGGCTGTGGTGCAAGCCTGGGCGCAGTGCAACTGGGATGTGCCAGGGTGATATGCAACGGTGCTGCACCAATGCTCAGCACCATTGAATATTGCTCCGTGGTCACCCACATAGCACATGGCGCAGTACAGTGTCACTGTACCAGTGCAAGTGGCCAGAGAGGAACAGGGGGATGCACTAGCGCAAGTGCCATTGCGTTAAGCACATCAACCACTATATTCAGCGGTGGACATGCAAATGGGGCCATAATGCATGAAAGGTGCAAATGGGGCCATTGCGTATCAATCTCATTGTTACATGCAGGTCGCAATCCCTGGCAACTTGTGCCTGGCACCCTGCCAGGCAGCAGTTGTCGGGGGACCAACACCCCCTGCACCTCACTGGCAACGCACTCCAATGCCTGATTGTGGGCTGTAAATAGTGATAAACTCTCTGGTGGTCCAGTGGACCTCTCTCCTTGCCCGATTGCAGGCTGTAATAAGACAAAGCCTCCCTGGTGGTCCAGTGGACCCATCCCCCTCCATGATCATGGGCTGTAATATTGCAAACACTCCCTGGTGGTCTAGTGGTACCCGTACCCCCCTCCCAACCTGCCCACTCATTCCCGTCACCCCGCTCCCCCCAGTCAGCAGTGGGCAGCAGCACCCCACCCACAAGATGCCCACCGACTGACAGCACATAGTACAACTGCACACCCATTGGTCCTGGCGTGCACAATGGGCATGCAGACTGTAGTCAGAGCTAACACAGTTCCCTGATATGTGAATGGATCCATTCACATATCGATGTGTATAAGTGAACATGATGCTCATTGGCCTACGCTGTCAGACCAATGGCATGCAGCCGATTGTACGCCATTAGCTGGTGGGCTGCCAGCAGCTCTGCAGGTGGTTGTTGCTGCCTACCACCTACTGGGGGAGTGGGGTGTCAGGAATGAGTGGGCAGGTTGGGACGGGGGTATGGGTACCGCTAGACCACCAGGGAGTGTTTGTAATATTACAGCCCATGATCGGGCAGGGGGATGGGTCCACTGGACCACCAGGGAGGTTCTGTCTTATTACAGCCTGTGATCGGGCAAGGAGAGAGGTCCACTAGACCACCAGGGAGGTTCTTCATTTTTACATCCCACAATTGGGCATGGTGGGGGTGCTACACCACCGGACGGTGCCGCCAGAGCTCGGGTGGCTACCCACAGCTGGCAGCTGCCATGTTGCACTCTGCATTACAGCAACGCACCTGTGGGTGACCAGCTGTTGCTCCTTCATTTTTTGGCTTAACTGTGTGTGGCGCATGTAGGGGCTGCACCTGCATATTCACAGCACATCCCGGGTTGAATATCGGGATGTGCAGAATATGCATGGGCACACCCCCCTTACCTGCACTGCATATTTCACCGATGCAGCCTCAAGATGGGTATTTGTAGAAGGCGATATTCCCCATTGAATATCGCAACGGGGCGCATCAGTGGGTTCTGCATGGCACAACTCTGATGCGCCATGTGCAACCCATTTGAATATCCCACCCACAAAGTACAAAAAATTCAGCAGTACATGGGTTGCAATGACAAACAGTTACACAAATTGAGCTAAAGCATAGTCTATGGTATGCCAGCATCTTGCAGAAGAGAGAGAGAGAGGGAGAAGAAGACTATTAGGGTGAGGTAGGGAGGGGAAGTGGGAGCTGGGATAGGAAGGGCAGAGGGAAAGAAAATAATCAAGAGGTAGGGAGTGGGAGGCAAGTGCTAGGGCAAAAGGGGATGGAAGGGAAGTACTTGGGTGAAGACTTAACTTGGTGGGTCAGGAGTTGGAAGTGCTGAGGCAGACTAAAGCTGCAGGTGCAGACTAGTGGGGGCACCTACAGGTGCTATTGTCGGTGAGGTGCTGATGGAGTTTGCGCTTAAAGGAACCAAGGGTTGTGGCTCTGGCTATGTCAGGTGGCAGACCATTTGTCCACAGAGGGGCTCAGTGAGCAAAGGATCACTGGGCCATAGTTGTGCGGCATCTGGGCACATGGAATACTTGTGTAGTGGAGCTCCTGGTGTGCCCAGCATGTACAGGTGGTGAAAGAAGGCTCAGAACTCCTTGAGGAAGTAAGTTTAGTGAGACCTTTTTTTCGAAGTAGGCAGGTTTAATAAAGTATTCTGTCCTTCAGTTGTTTAGAAATATACACTCCTGATTTGTTGAAACTACTATAGGGCTGCTCGGAACTGGCCTGTTCTAGTCCAGTTGGACTGTTTAGAGATTTAGGAATTTCAGATAATTAATCTGATTCTTTTCCATTACCTGAAAGTAGCTAAAAACTGAAACCCTGTTTATAGACAGTGGTGCTATGACTCAGATGTCATGCTTACTTCCTCACTTGGACAGGAGAACGACACTTGCGGAGCTTTGTTAGTATGTGCACTGGCATATTTTGATTCACTCCTGTGACTGCCTCAATCACTGAAGCAGAATGGTTTCTGCTTTAATGCATATTAATAAAACCCAGCATGGTCTGGGATAACTGTGATAGCGGATGCACTCCTCCTACCCATCACAAAACCTTTTTTAATGTGGAGGCTGATGGAAATACAGTATTACAAGGAGCATAAATCCTAATTCGAGGGACATCCCAGGAGTCTCTTCTCTCATGGATTTCACTAAATCAAATGTCCACTCCACCTCAGCACCGTGGCAGGGCAGCTCCAGCAGCAGAGTCCTACCTCTTTTACTATCTGAGATTGTTCTACTCAACATGGAACCCAGTAAAACATGTGGATCATGTTCTAAAGCTGGCAGTATAGCCTAGAGGTTACAGTAATGAGCTGTGAATGAGCTTGGTACATCCAGCAGTTGTGACCTGAGTTTGATTCTCACAACCTCTACTTGCGCACTCTGGGACTCTGAGCAAGTCACTTAACTGTCCAGTGCTCCCAGGTCACCCCTGAAAACAGGCACTTGTGCCTAGTGGGCCTTACCTGGTTAACAAAGACTAAAATAAAAAATGAAGCACCCCCGTACAACAGGGGGTGTGTGTATCATTATGGGATATCAGCAAACCTTGGGTGCTACTTCAAGTATCTTAAAGAAACCCAAGAAGTACAGATATCCCACCCAACACATACCCTGGAATGTTTTACTGTATATGCACAATGGAAACCAGTTTTCAAAATTTTATTAAAAATTAGTAGGGAAAATACTGCACCTTAATTGGCTGGGGCCTGTGCATTAAGAGAGCACAATGCATGGGTAAAAAAAAAAGTGTTGGCAATCAAGACACAGCACTGCACCCTAACAATATCAATGCCTTTTTTAATTCCTGATTGCTACAGTGTTACAAACATGACTGCCACCTTTACTCACTAAAAAAATCTCCCAGGCCTTAAAAATGAAATACCTTCAAATTAAAAAAAACAAACAAATTAAATGTTCTTTTTCTTCATAGTCTCCTCTCTCACACACATACACTACTAACAGTTTTAATTTTTGGAGCTTCTTTTTTGACCATGTACCCCCACACTCCACCCCCATTCTTACCTGCCTACCAGGGAAATCTTTGTTGCTTGCCCTGTCCTATATAAAACTGAACCATTGGCTTTACTGAGGCTTTCTGTTGTGTGTGTTTGTGTGGGGAAGATGTGATTATTCAGCCAGTAGAATTCTGCAGAAGTCTGAATTCCTGTATTCCATGATAAATATTCCATCTGTGGAATGTGTGGATAGACAGATGCTTGACAGCTACAGATGGCTTACTTTTTACTGGTTACTTTTAACAAAAGGAAATACCCAATTTAAAATTAAAAAAAAGTTGTTTTTTTTTGTTTTTAAAATTTGTTTCTGTTTACCAAATTTCTAAGTGTACTAAGACACTTCTAGGTGGGAGTTGTGCTGACACGATGCACTGACAGGGGCCAAAGACACTTCGCCTGCAGTGGTGTGCCTTACTACGCCCTTGGAAATGTGTTGTGACAGCACAGCGCACATCCTGTCATGTCTTATTGCTTACATATTTATAGATCGAGAGAGCACTGCTGTCCAGTTGGAGTGTTTTGTTCTTTTACATATGAGGCACACTTATCCTACTGTCTCACACACAGCTGCACTAGAAATGGATAGGTTTGGTGGGGTTTTTGTTTTCAGTTTTGTTTTAATTTAAAGAAACTGTTGGCAATGCTTGACCTAAAATATATATTTATAGGTCCCTGATGGTAATCGTACAGGTGTAACAGTAGCTTTGTTTACATTCTTATGGTGCCAGAACTGATCAGCTTTAATTCGTGCTTCCCATACCCTATGAATATTTGTTAAAGGAGAACACCTGTTAAGCAAACAAGCCCACCCGCTTGCAGAGAACCACCCCCCTCCCAATTAGAATTTTTTTTTTTAGTACCTTTTAGCTGCTTTATTCATGTTGTGTTAATCCTCAGGTTTGTAAACAACTGCTGTGTGGAGCCATTTCTAGTATGGGCATGGCTCTGTGCAGTTTACTTGTATGCACTCAGTACAAGTGAGCCGTACTGAGGTACAATTCATACCAGAAATGGTACTGTGCATCAGTTACTTAAAAATCCAAGAATTAACACAACATGCATTAAGCAGCTAAAATGTACTAACAGTTTTTTTTCTCCTTGCAAACCCCCAAATCGGTGAGGTGTATCTATCAGGAGGTGGAGGTGGGCTTGTTTGCTTAACAGGTGCTCTCCTTTAAACCACTCTGACAACTATCAGAGTGCTGCAAGGGTACCTAGGAACTTATCAGAAAAAGAACATTAAATATATATGTAGTTAAAAGGTGACAACTGAACAAAATGCATAAATAATGCGAAGTTCAAAGCCATGGGTCTGTGGTGGGATACCACCATGGGTTCTAATCCAACGCAGCGGTTCTTAAGCTTCAGATCCTGGGGGCTTCAATGTGAGGTCACAAAAACTCACTGCTGGCCTCATTCCTAATTTTTTCACTCCAAACCCCCTGATACACACCAGGCCCACAGATATAATAATACATTTATTGTCATACAGCATGCAATAAATCAACTTCATGATATAGTTTCACTTAAAAGATATCTTCTATGTTATTTAAAAGGTAAAAGTCCTCCATTCCATTACCTTTGTATCTGGAGCACTTAAAGAAGAACTGCACTCACCCTGAAGGTCATTTTTCCCACTAGAAGCAGTTTTTTTAAACACTGGTTCCAAATCTGTTATTGTTCCATCTTTACAGACCTATTGGTACCCTCTGTTGGTGTTTCAGATTTACACTCTTGATGTAAAGTGCCATTGTAGAACTATATGATGTAGTTTATGTCCCAATCAACCACAGAGTTCTATAGCAGAACACAGCTGCATTGTGCCAACAATGGAAGAGCTGAGCAAGGGACATAAACTGCATCATTGGCCCGGATATTCAAACTGCGCCAGGCTGTGGCGCAAGCCTGGGCACAGCTCAACTTTGTTGTGCAGGGGTGTGGCCTGGGCGATATTCAATGGAGCTGTGCTATGGCACAGCCGCTTTGAATATCGCACCCTTGCCACCCCCACTGTGCATGGCGCAGTGGCACTGTGCCAGTGCAAGTGGCCAGAGTGGAGCATGGAGATGCAATAGTGCAAGTGCCATGCACCATGCACAGCACCTGCGATATTCAAACAGGGACATGCAAATGGGGCCATAATTTATGCAAGGCGCACATGAGGCCATTTGCATCTCATTATGGTTCCATTTGCATGTCATTAGCATGCAGGTGCGCCGATCCCCAAGGACTTGTGCCTGGTGCCCTGCCAGGCAGCAGCCGTTGGGGACCGACGCCCCCTGCAGCCCAATCACGGGCATTCGTCTAAAGAAACCCCACCCCCGTCCAGTATCTCTGGTGGTCCAGTGGACCACTATGTGCCTGATCATGGCCATTTGTCTAGAAGAATAAGCCCCCGTCCTATATCCCTGGTGGTCCAGTGGACCGCACTCTGCCCAATCACGGGCATCGGTATTATAACCCTCCAAGTCCAATATCCTTGGTGGTCCAGTGATCTCTATGTGCCTGATCGCTATCAGTGATAGTGTTTCATCTTACTTCAGGTCCAGTGACTCCATCTCAGCCCAATCACGGCATATGTAAATCATAAAATACTCCCACTACCCTGGTGCTCTAGAGTACCCCTCCCCACCCGGCCCACTGAGCCCCTCTGTCCTCGGCCCCCACCCGGCCAGCCAGTGGTAGCATTCCCCACTCATTTCGCAGGTTCGCGCTGGCTGATCGATTACAGATGTTCATTGGTTGACAGTGTGAGCTGACTGGCCAGCAGCCCATAACATACATTAGTCCAGATATGTGAATGAATTCATCTCATATCTGGACTGGCCAGGGTTAGTATGTTGCACGCCCATTGGCTCATGTGCTGTGAACCAATGGGCATGCAACCCTACCGAGCTGTCAGTCGGTGGGCGGCGGGGCGGCAAGCAGGTGTGGTGCTGCCGGCTGATGGTGGGGGGGGAGCTGGGTAGTGGAGCTCAGTGGGCAGGTGGGGAGGGGGGTACACTAGACCACCAGGGTAGTAGGAATATTTTATGATGTACAGATGCCCGTGATCGGGCAGCGATCAGTCCACTGGACCACCAGGGATATTGGATGGGGAGGTTACTATACCGATGCCTGTGATCAGGCAGAGTGCGGTCCACTGGACCACCAGGGATATAGGAGGGGGGATTTCACTACATGGATGCCTGCAATGGGGCATGGGTGCCGCCAGGTGTGGCAGAATTGGTGGCTACCCACAGGTGGCAGCTGCCGGTTGTGCCCTGCAATGCGGCAGCTCACCTGTGGGTGGCCATCACTTGTTCCTTTTTTTTGGCTTAACTTTGTGCAGGCACAGGTAGGGTTGCGATGATGACTCTGCACATCCCAGGCTGAATATCGGGCTGTGCAGGTTATGCATGGGCATGCCCCTACCTGTGCCTGAATACATTACTGATGCACCGCGCATCGGGATTTCAGCGGCGACTTTTCCTTTGAATATCGCATTAAGATCAGTGGGTTGTGCATGGTGCAACACTGTTGCGCCATGCACAACCCTTTTGAATATCTGGGCCATAGAGTTCTAAAATGATACTTAACCAACACTGTGATACTTACCAGCACTGTGTAAATTAGAAACACCCACTAAGATAACTAAAAAGGCTGTAGAGATGGAAAAGTAACAGAATGGGCACCAGCATTTAAAAATCAGCTTCTACTGGGGGAAAAGATGTACAGATTCAGTGCAGTTCTCCTTTAAGCGCTCCGTGGCCGCTGAAAATTGTGCTTGTTTAGTTTAGTTTATTGGTCTAGGAATTAATACCTTTGAGCCAGGGCTCTTTTACAAAGGTTCCACGTCACATAGAACAGCAAACAAACAAAGCACATTACAAGTATTATCAGAAGGAAAAGTTACATAATAAATATGCTTTAACAGTTTCAAGGCAATAACGATTTAAGAAACAAAACTACCTCCCAAGGAGAGGGAGATAATTGGAGGCATTCAGGAAGGCGAAAAGTAGGGAAAGTAGTGGGCAGTAGAGCAAGAGAGAGGGGAAAGAAGGGGAAGTAGAAGAGTGTGTTAGGAGGCAGACAGGAGTAGTTGGTGGTACTTGTGGGTTCTTTAGCCAAGGAGGACAGTCCAAGATTTGGGGATGGTCAGAGGAGGAATTAGGCTTTTATCAAATGCAATCACAGTTGCTAGTGGTAGAGAGGTGGGCATAGAGCATGGTTTTGAAAGCTCCAAGAGAGGTGGAGGATAGAGTAGGTGGGCTTAGAGCATTGTATCAGGTCGGGGCCCTGTACGTGAACGTTCTTTGTCCCTGTGCGGTCCGGCATCTGGGAACCAGAAAAGGTTGGTGTTCAGATCTGGTGGTGGGACGCATGCCATGATTCAGGCAGAGTAGGTTTTGGATACACAGTGGAGTCAGCCCCATGATAAATTTTTTTGCCATTATGCAGGCGAGATACACAAGGCGATTTGATAGTTGCAACCAGCCTGTTTCATAGTAAAGCTCAAACGTGTGTGTCAGTCTTTGTGCCACCGTGAGGAGCCGGCAAGCCTTATTTAGAGCAACTGAGATACGCCTTAGTGCCGTGGTAGTAACTGAGTCATAGATAATTAGGCCATAGTCAATGATTGAGATTATGGAACTTTGCATAGCAATCCTCAGTGCAGCTTGGTTTAGGAATTGGCGGTTTTGAAATAGTATTCCTAGACATTGGTTCACTGTTTTCGCCGTGTTGTCTATGTGGGTTGCAAAGGTAAGACCTTGGTCAAACGTGATACCAAGGTATTTGAAGGTATTTACTTGGTCCAGTGTATTTCCAGCGGAGGTTTTAATGGTGAGTGGAGTGTTTCTATTTTTTGTTTTGGTGATTGGTAAAAAGCATGGCTTTTGTTTTATTGTAGTTAAGCACAAGCTTACTATCCCGGAACCACTTTTCAACACTAGAGAAAGCAAGTTGTAAGCTCTGGCGTAGGGAGTTTGGCTCTTTGTGAGAAGAGAGAATTACAGCATCATCAGCATGTAAGATTAATTTTTCCGGGCAAAATTCTGGGACAGAGTTGAGGAACAGGCTAAAGAGGAGCAGGCCTAGGATTGATCCCTGTGATATACCTGAGAGGACAGGTTTAGAATCAGAGAGTACAGCAGAGATTTTTACAGCCTGTGACCAATTTGACAGGTAACTTTTTTACCCAAGCACTAGGTCCTTCCGCCAGGCCAAGGCTGGTCAATAAAGAGATAAGTAGGCCATGATGGACTGTATCGAAAGCTTTTGTGAGGTCAATGAAGACCGCACCGGTTAGATAGCCTTTGTCCGGGGCTGAGTGGACTTCTCCAGAGAAGTCAAGTCAGGCTGTTGTCGTACTATGTCCTTTCCTAAAACCATGCTGTTGTTTACAGAATAGATTGTACTTGTCCAGGTAGTCTGAGAGTTGGTCTGCTTGTGGCTGCATGCAGCCTCAGTGGCCTCATTTGAGAAACACTGTCCTAAATGACCAATCCAGTTTAACAAACTGGAAATTTACTTGTGTGAGAGGACCTCTTAAAACCACATATGGTTCTCTCGTGCCAGTTTTGAAAAAGTAGATTATTCAACTTGTTTTTGTTATGGGTGTTCAAGGTGAGCATAATGTGGAATTCTGCCAGTGGAATTCATACAGAATGGAAATTCTGCATCCGAAATGTTTTTCAGAATTTCTTTTTGAATTCCATGGAATTACAAAAACATTTCTATGTAAACCGTGGACTAAAGTCGTATGGATTGTGGAAAAGGAGAATGAGGTTAATGTGTTGTTCCACTTTCAAAATTTTCTAAGTCCACTATTAATGGAATTCCACAGAATTAGGTAAAATCCAGAACAGATGGTTTGATACCTTTTATTGGACCAACAAGGATGTTACGAAAAGAACAAATAGCTTTAGCTTTTGGGCCAACAAGTCCTTCTTCGGAAGCTTAATGGCAGTTATTTATAAAATCCCGTATTATAAACACTTGGAACATGCAGAAAAAAAACAAAATATAATTCTCATTGGTTTAAAACAGGCCGTCAGAACATAATTAAAATTGACATTAGAGAGCTTGGATATGTCAAGTGTGCTTTCAGCTGAACCAAACTTAAAGGTCTAAGGTTGTCCAGAGATAACAGCAGGCAAAGAGTTCAACCCACATATATCATATGTCAGTCTAATGAACAGCAAAACACGAAGACTCTCTATTCACTAAATTACATGTCAAGTGAAAAAACCTCCCAAGACACATGCTTCAAGAGTGAAGTCAGAGCACACCAGTAGAAGTCAGCTTCAACTCTGCTCAGAACTATGTTAGTTTGTGAATACAGCCTATGACAAGAAAATGACCCTTGATAAAATAATCGGATGCCAAAATGTAACATAGTAACAAGTAAAACATGAAAAATAAGCCCCAAAAATTACAACAACAGAAATAATCTTTACGTGGCAAATAAAAGGATGAAAATGATGTTTACCCAAAGTGAATAAGCGTATCACACTGATGAAAGTACAACTGGCTGGAGATATATTCCCCAACATACTCTCAACCAGCTGTTATGTTCCAGAAACCTTAAGGCCTTCAGTGTTGCAACAAGATTTTATGCATGCTAATATCAATTGTCAGTGTAAGTACCAGATATGAAGAAGTACTAGTCAAAGACCCCCAAGAAATTGAGACTATGCTGTCTGATATGTACAGATTGCAATAAATTATCAGTGTATAATCAAAATAATACACATACAGAAACAGTCTGAGGAATCAAAACAAAAATTCCTTGGAATTAGGCAGAATTTTCCAGAATTTTGCGGAATTCCATTCCTTTGGAATTTAAAAAATTTCAAACAGCCCAAACAGGTGTTTATCTTTCCATGGCCATCCCTTCAGAGCTACTGCTGGCGATATTCCAACCATGACAACTACCAAACAGCTCTTTCGTGGGAGGGCTGTGAGTAGCAGGCTGGTTGTTTTTCCCCTTTTTCTTCTACCGCCCTCCTCCCACAGGTGCTGCAGCCTATCAGTATTCCATAGCAACCCCCATGAAAGTGGCAGGGATGCCTCCTTGGCCCACGAGGGTTTGTTTTGGGAATGGAAGGACATTACCTCCCTTGGCCAGGATGCACTGTCACTGGTAGCCCCCAAACCATGGTCTGCTCCGAAACCTGGAGCAGCTGCACGGTAGTAAGATCTGCTGTCACTTGGAAGTCGGGCTGCCCATTTCACTTTTTAAAGAAAAACAATTTTTTTTTAAAGATCTCTTTATTGAATTTCATGTAAAATACAGACATGACAATGCAAAGCTCATTGAGTAGCAAAATATCATATTGGCGCCTTTTATTTGTTTTGTTGTTCTTTGTTAACTGGGTAAGGGCCACTAGGCACAATTTCTGTTTTCAGGGGTGACCCAGGAACACGGGCTTGCTTAAGTGACTTGTTCAGGGTCACACAGCATGCAAGTGGAGGTTCTAGAAATCAAACCCAGCACATCTCACATGTCTGTATTAACAAATAGCACTCGCACTCCTATGATAAGGGCAAGTTGTGACTGCAGACCAGATGTGAAACTGAAACAAGCCATATCAAACTGACTTGCAGCCCGTGTGGTTTGCCACTGCCCCACTGTTGCTAGTGCACCATGGCTGTAGATAAGAGGAAGTTGGTATTAGAAGCACAAAGCAGAATTTGGAAGTTAGCACAAAAATAACTGCAAAAGGGTTGACTGCCTGCTTCATGACTCATAATTTTCCCAACAGACTTCCTATACACACTCTCCTTCACCAGCCATTTTAAAAGAGGTTTACATCACTCAGTTTTCCCAATGGCAGTCTTTCAAACTACACGCTCCTTGACTGCAGGAAGACAATTCACACTCTCAGAGAGTGACAGTCTGTAGTACAGTGAAAGGAAATGAAAATGGCATCACTAGCACAAAACATGAAGTTGTTATCCATCTGTACAGACAGTTGGGGAGACCCCATCTGGAGTACTGTGTGCAGTTCTGGAGACCCCATCTCCGCAAGGACATAGACAGGATGGAGGCAGTCCAAAGGAGGGCAACTAAAATGGTGTAGGGTCTGCAAGAGAAGCCATATGAGAAGAGGCTAAAGGAGCTTAATATGTATACCCTTGAGAAAAGAAGGGAGAGGGGGACATGATAGAAACTTTTAAGTACCTCAGTGGAATCAACAAAGTCCAAGAGGGTAGCATCTTTCAGAAAAAGAGACGTGCAAGAACAAGGGGACACAATTTAAAGATGGGGGAGGCAGTTCAGGGGCAATATGAGGAAGTATTTTTTCACAGAGAGGATAGTGGATGCATGGAACAGCCTTCCTGAGGAGGTTGTGGGGTCTAAAACTGTGGGAGAATCCAAGAATGCATGGGACAGACCTGCGGCCTATCCTGTAGGTAGGGAAATGGGCAGACTAGGTGGGCCAAGTGGTCCTCATCTGCCATCAAAGTCTATGTTTCTATGTTTCTATGTAGCATCTTTCAGAAAAAGAGATGTGCAAGAACAAGGGGACACCATTTGAAGATAGAGGGGAATGGCTCAGGGGCAATGTGAGGAAGTATTTTTTCACAGAGAGGGTGGTGGACGCATGGAACAGCCTTCCTGAGGAGGTTGTGGGGTCTAAAACTGTGGGAGAATTCAATAATGCATGGGACAGACACAAGGCAATGCTTGTGGGGGGTGAGAAGAAATAGGCTGTTGGTTAACTAGGATCTGCAGCTTATCCAGTAGATAGGGAAATGGGCAGACTAGGTGGGCGAAGTGGTCCTTATCTGACATCAAAGTCTATGTTTCTATGTAAAATGCTGTGCTGTCTGAGGACTGGGTGGCTGATTACATAAGACTGTAGAGTTCCCAACTAAAATCCCTGCCTAGGTCACAGGTTCTTACACACCCATGTACACATTTTTACAATAATAAACAGGAGGTATCTAGTGAGATTTAAACCAATGGTCTTTCCGGCCATGCTCTCTAGGCTTGGCCTGTAGAACGGTGTAATGAGCTAGAGCCAGTTCTTATTTCCTTCCTCCGGAGAACTGAGTCAAGCAACTGGCTTGTTAAGTAACACAGTCTAAGTTTTTTTTTTTTCCATGTGTGAAATTTAGTGCTAGTGAAAGATGGTGAATTTTCAGCACTGGAACCTAAAATCCTCTGTTTATCCACATAACAGATACAGCATGGGCGATCACAGCGCAGGCTTCCCCACACTGCCCCACCAGTGTGCTTCACCCTTGCCATGGAGGGACCACCACATAGGTGAGAGGGTAGTTCAGAATCCATGCCCAGTTAATCCTTGGCCTCTTATGTGAGACTGCCAACAAGGGTGCCTAATAGTTCCAGTTGCCTCGCTGGTTTTGTAATGTGGACACCTGCCCACTGGAAACTGGACTGAGACCACCACAACTCATTTGACATAGGCCATTGGCCAGCCCTCAGGTGATAGTGGCTTTTGGCCACTACATACCTGTGCTGGATTTGAACCAGTGACCTAGAGGTTAAGTAAACATTAAGCCATGACGAAGGCGGCATCTAACGGGGAATTAATGCATGGTTGGGACCGTTGTGGCACGAGTCCAAAGGCTGAGTGCCTACACTGACCCAACCATGCATTAATTCCCCATTAGATGCCACCTTCGGAGTGGCTTAATGCACTTGTAGCATGGTGTTGCAATACTTATGAGTGTTACAAATGTATTTATAGTTTTCTAATAGATGTTATACAGACAGTATTTGGTTACTTAATAAATATTGACTGCACTTTTCAGTAATTTACCAGATGCTTTTACAGTATACATACAGATGTGACAGAAATAACATTTCCTATACAAAAGCAGAAAGGTTTGTTTAAACTAACGTTCAATGTTTCCTGTGAATCTACATGGCTATTTTTGTCATAGGGTCATTAGGAGGACTCCGGTACACTGCTGTTTCTGCATCTAACTCAGTAACTGCTTTGCACATTTTCTGAGGTTGTGTTTCTTTGCTGTGCATGCATGCTCAGTTGGCTTCAGGTTCTGCTTTATGTACTGTTTTGCTTCCCAAGGTCCATATCTATAGCTGTTTGTCAGCATGGCTCAGTTGGTAGCACATCCGCCTCTGGACCAGAAGGTCGTGGGTTCTTGTCCCACACCGGGATTGGACTTGCACCTAAAAATCGCTGGCTTCCGAGTGCAGTATTGGGGTGGTGCTGTACTGCTGGGGTGTGCCGTCCTTCAGATGAGATGTTAAACTGAGATCCCTTCTGCCCATCCTGGTGTTGTCCTGGTGGGTGTCCAGGTGGAAGTAAAAGAACCCAGGGCACTCTTTGCAAAGAGCAGGGAGTATTCCCGGTGTCCTGGCCAACATTCCCCTTCCCATAAAACCAGTTCATGCAATTATCCACGCTGTGTGTAGGTGATGATGTGCGATATGGTCGCCACCACACATTCAGTCGCTTCACTATCAGTCTAGCATTGCTTGTAAAGTGCTTTGGGATACTGTGTATGGAAAGCACTGTATCAATGCTGATTCTTCTTCTTCTTCTATTTCCTTGGGTCCACCACTGGGTCATATTTGCACTTTACGGTTCTCTGAACCATCGAGGGGTGAGGCGGTGTTGCAGAGAATAAGTGGAGTAGCTGCAGGATATGCATAAGCTATGCATCTGTGACACACAGCGCAAGCATTAACCAGACGAGGTTATGAGGGACAGCCGGTATGCGCAGACAGGGCATAAGAACAGTTGCTCACTAAGTCACCCAGCACAACTTTAGAAAGCCAGGTACCAACAATAGACTTCTATAGCAATACACACACAGCATGATTATATTGAGATTAGTGGAATGGTGTGACTGTTACAAGCATTCGGGTGGGTGGGTAGGAAAGACAAGACATCTGCTTGTCAGTGTGTGTATTTTAACACAGTGCTGTTGTCTCCTCTGTGGTTGAATCCAGTACTTCACTAGCAATATGGCATTATCAGTGGAATAATGCCATGCTGAACTAGTAGCACATGACCTATTTAGCCCACCAGGACATCCAGTTTACCAAGTAACACAGTCTAAACAATGATCCATGTCTCATATCCTCCCTTCTGAGAACCAAGTCCTTATCAGGACATAGCAAGCGACTGGTGCGTTCAAGGGACACTGTCAACCCCTTTAGGCCTCAGTGTGTCTCTAGTTTAACAAACACACGTTATGATTGGTCACATTCTGATATAGCTGGCAGTTTGACTCTCATTTCGGTTTTTCTTTTTATAAGTGAAAAAATGGACTGCGCACTGTACTAGTGTTACCACACAGAAACATGTTTGTTTACAGTCCTTGATCAACTCTGTATCACAATGAAATCTACCCATAGTGCAGTCGCTGACAAGATGGTGATTCCCTCCAAAAGGATGAAACTTGCCCAGAACTCCATCCTGTATCAAGGTCCGAAATGGTACAATGAACTACCTGCTGTCCTCACTGGTACTACCAAAATTAGTACCTTCAAAGCTGGGCTCAAATCTCTCCTCTGCTCTAAAATGAATTGTACCTTCCTGCACTAATGTGATGGTACCTCGCCCCCAGTTTTCCATTTACCTCCCCCCTCTACATCTTTCAGCTGTATACCACTTTTTTTCTTAACCCACTACCCTACCCCCAATTTACCTGATGATGGCCTCCATTGGTTGAAAGCTCCACCTCTTCTCCCACCTCAGACAATGCCACCTGCCTGCGTTAATGTGATAGTACCTCACTCCCAGTTTTCCATTTACCTACACCCCCCACCATCTTTCTGCTATATACCACTTTTTTCTTAACCCGCTCCGCTACCCCAATTACCTGACGATGGCCTCACTTGGTTGAAAGCTCCACCTCTCTCCCACCTCAGATGATGCCACCTTCGGCTTACCCCCCCAACCCCCTCTTATCTAATCAGTCTTTCTGTTAATATTTATTAATTTGATGTGTATAAGTTCAAATTTTACTATTACTGCCTGTGTATATGTTTCAATGTTTTTTCTCTCTTTTTTTCTCTCTATAAACCTTGTATTGTTGTAATGTTTGTTCAACACTGACGTATAACCTTTGAAAATGAGTCCTTGACTCAAAGATATTAATCCCAAACTGAAATAAATAAAAAATAAATAAAATCAAACTCCCACTGCACCTTTCCTGGATTTGAGAACACTCTCAACACTGTCTAGCTACTCATAATGTAGTGAGAGGAGAGGGGACTGTTGTAGCATGAGTGGCTGCATTGTTTGGAGGTGTTTTTTTTTTAACATATTTTTGCCAACTGAGGTACTTATTCTTTCTTCTGTATGTGGTCCATAAATATGCACACAGCACTCTTGCGATACAAATATAGATTATGAAATGGGTAGAAAGAATGCTGAATTCTGATTGGCCGAGAGCTTCTTTTAGCTGGGCCGTTATCCCAGCACAATGGCCTAGATGAAAGTAATATGTTTAAAAATGCATAACATTTACTAAAAATTACCCATTTCATAATCACAATAAGGCACTCCGGGGGGGGGTGTTGTGGTGGGCTAACAGCCCTTCTCGGGTGGTGGAAGCCCTTGGCTATGCCTCGTGCTTCAAACCACCCCGAGGTGGGCCATTATCCCACTATATCGAGGGGTTGATGACATCATAGACCTTGAGAGTGAAGCTCAAGGGGTTCTTATGATGTCATCAACCCCCCAAGTTGGAAACATGGCCTTGCTAGTGCAGTTCCTTATCTGTTATTTTATATAGTATGTGGTTCCCCCCAAACTGTACCAGTTTAATTTAATGTTATTTATTTATCTGGGTCTAGGGTTATAATTACCTTTGAGCCAAGGCTCTTTCACAAAGGTTCCACATCTGGTGAAGAACAAAACAAAGCAGGACAATTAAGTAATGAGGCAGGATAACAGGTTACAGTTGTTTACAATCACATGAATACATTCATTTTGGTTTCACAAGGATCTGTCCATTTCCATACCTTGTGTTGACACTGCCATTTCCTCCCAGTCCGTGCTACAGTCTTGCTCTGCTACTGACCTCGAAGGTCCCAGTTCTCGCTGCCATCCAGCTTAGCTTTGTTCCTGACCCTGAAGATTAATATGGTCACTGATTTAAAAAAAAAAAGACTGTAGACAAACTGATAGTTTGGAAACACAGAGTCAACTATGGCAGTCCATGTCCAAACTATTTCAGAAGCTCGTGCCCAACCATTTGCTTTGCAGCACCGCCATGTTGTTCCGTATTTTTTGTTAAGCCCGGTGTTTCTGCCAATCGGGAAACAGGTGAAGGCTAAGAAGTTGTTGTACTATCGTTGTGATGTCAGGACGGTAGTACAACAACTTGTTTGACCTTTGAACTGTCCTACAACAAGATTTGGAAAACCATTGTTTTCCATACACAATAAGCCCTAACAGGGTTTTAAATAATTGATTAGCAGTTTCTTTCCTGAGACAATACTTACTGTACAGAAAGTATTTATGTGGGTTTTCTGGAAGTGTTATGTTTGTTAAACACAATGAGACAAGTGCTATGCATTTTTACAATGTTTTAGCACTTTTATGAGCAAAATGCTGAACAGTTTTCAGAGTTAAATAAAACCCTGCCTAACCAAATACTATAATGTAATATCCATGCAGCACCAGGCTGTGCACCGGAGCAAGAGTCATGGGCTCAGGGATGGCCCCGTTTCCAGTTGCCTCGGTGGTGCAGCCAGTAGTACAAACAGAAAGGCATTCTGGGTGGCCTGGGCACAAGTCACAGCTGAACAACTTACTTCTTTCTCTCCTCTGTTTGTGTGTGTTCCATAAATATGCATATTGCATTCTTGTGACTGAAAATGTAATTATCTGTGCAGCACCAGGTTGTGCATTGGAGGAAGAGTAATGTGCTCTGGGATGGCCCAGTTTCCAGTTGCCTTGGTGGCGCAGCTGGTAGCGCAACCGGAATGGTATTCCGGGCAGCCTGGGTTTATGTCCCAGCTAAGGCATTTACTTCTTTCATTCCTCTGTTTGTATGTGTTCCATAAATATGCACACCGCTCTCTTGTGATAAAGAACATATTTTTCTACCTGAGTGCTCGGCTGGGACCTCCTTCCACCTTCAGCCAAGCTCTGATGCCCACTCACCAAGACTTCCTCACATACCAAGGCCCACTCACGTCTCACTGCTGTGCTGCCCCCCCCCGCCGGGTTGCGTACACCTTCAGCCACTTCAGCATTACTTCCCCGCTGTCTGCCTGTCCACCCATAGTGGAGGTGAAAACCTGGAGGTTCCCCCTGGCCAGCTGTGGATGCAGTTCAGCTCTGAGCATGGTGAGCAGGCAGAGGCTCCATCTCCCCAATCCATTTTCTGCTTTTCTCTGTTAGCCCTGCCCTCCGCCCAGGGGCATGCGCATCACTGGGTGCCAGCACGCCAATACACCAACGTGACCATGATGCTCACTACAATGTCCCTATTTGATGCTATCCACTGCACCGTTACCTGTACTCTCCCAGGTGGTGGTACAGCAGCAGATCAGTGGATCCCCCCACCACCACAGGAGGAGACACTCGATCCTCCCCCCAAGGCAGTTCTTTGGAATAAGAGTAGCATGCATTTCAGTTCGACTAAGAAAAGAGGCAGATAAAACAACTGGAAACATCAGTGAATTTTAAAGAAGCTAAGTTATCATAAAATATGGGTTTTCAACTAGAAATAATATGATACAAACAGTGCTGACAGTATTCCTTTAACTTACCCAGTCTAGACGATGATAGCCCTTGTTTCCCTCCCTCTGAGAACTGAGCACCTCTCAGGGTGCAGCTGACAACTGGCTGGTTAAGTATCACAGTCTAAAAAATATGTTCCAGCAGTGTACAAAGGTGCTTCAACGAAACGTCAGAGCATTTCAAATACAGTTGTCTACCATTAGTCAAGTCAATGCAAGGGCTTAACAAGTGGTAGCTTTCAAAGCTGACATGTGTGTCCTTGCAGTGGTGGCTTAGCATACTAAAAAGTGTGCGGAGACCAGAGAAACCTTCAACTGCTGCTTCTCAGCACTAGAGAAGAGGGCTGTTCATGAGCCGAATAGTATTTCCCAAATACCACGAATAATACACTTGACGAATGTTCGGGAACATAGCCACCCACTATTGTATAATATTCTGTATTTTGTGCAAATGTTAAACAAAAAGTCTTCAAATTTTTTTCCCACCCACCTCCCCACTCTATGGTGCCCCCTGACTGCCAGGGTAAAGATATAAAACTATTAGATCCTGGCTGTATGCCATGAGCTGACATCTTCTCAAGTTGACCCCCTCTCCCTAGCTCAAGTTCCCCCAGTTCTCTTGATAATGCAGTTTTATTTCACTACCCCCCATCAGGAATCAGCAATTGTATATCTTTATTTTGACAGTCTCATGAGGCATCACAGAAAGGGGGGGAGGTGGGTAGGAAATGTTTAGAAGGGCTGGGAGACTGCTCAGGAGACTAGCCCTGGACACCAGGTGTGGGGGATTGGGGTACTGTATTTTATGTTTTTTCCTCCCCCCCCCCCACAAGCCAAATACCAAATAATGAATACTGAATACCTGAATATTTGGGGACCCATATATAATATTCAGCCCAAATATTTGGGATGAGATGTTTGCAGAGCCTTACTAGAGAAGTCTTCCATTGCAACTTCTCACAATTAGAGGGTGCTATTAGTGCAGCTTCTCAGGACCAGAAAAGCACTCCATTGCAACTTTTACCCTCTAGAGCTTTTCAACACCAGGGAAGTCCTCCATTGCAACTTCTTACATCTAGAGGGTGCGGCTGATGCATAGTCTCAACACCAGAGGGAGTTTGCTATTACAGCTTCTTAGCACAGAAGTGTCTTCCATTGCAGTTACTAGCATCTAGAGGGCACTGTTGTTGCAGCTTCTCAGCACCAGCGAAGTCTTTCATTGCAGCTTCTAACATCTAGAGGGCATTGCATTTCATTGCAGCTTCTAACAGCTGGAGGCCATTGCATTTCATTGCAACTTCTAACATCTAGAGGGTACATCTCGCTAACTTTGCTTTTTGGATACTAAGCAGGGACGCTTGGTTCTATCTACTGTCTGGACCACCCTGAGCTCTTACTGACAGCCAGTGCTCTTCATTCAGGTGAGGGGCTAGCTGCACAATGAAGCAAACGCGATAGACCATTTCAGGCTGTTTCTGCTAGCATTTCTTATGTTCGTATGTACATGGAAGCAGTGTTGGATTCAGGATAAGAAAAAAAAGGGTCCTGCGACAAAAATGAACTGGGTCTAACTAAAAGGGGTTGAGCTGTCAGCAAGCACACAGACAACTTCTGCATCTATCATCTTGTACTGAATGTGATAACGCTGGGTAGCGGACCATGATAAAATTAATTTTTGTTATGCTGGAAATAAATTATGTTGGACTGGTTCTGTGTCTTGTAAATGTCAAAGAAGGGTCCTGCTGCTGCAGAATCTTCAGTAACGCTTGATCTGCCTCTGCATGGAAGGGGGTAAAACGTCTCTGTGGAAAGGTTTTTGTAGTCAGGACACCATCAGGCTTCTAAGACTGATCTAATCTGCCGCAATACTGTGACTTTTTCAATATTTAAGACATTGACTTTGGTGTGGGAATCAAAAAGATGATAGATGTACATCAAAAAGCATAAGTCTGATCATTCAGAATTCCTGTTTCAAATCCCTGTCACTGCCCATGCTTTCCAAAGCAACATCACACAGAATGTCAAGCTAGTAAGATATGGTCATCAGACAGAAATGGCTTATAGTGACTTGTTTATAAAGAACAGTGCAAAGGTTTTACCAAAAGAAAAAAAAAGGGGGGGGGAGGAATTGTTTGGATTGAAGTTATGAAAACTTGGCAGAGAACAGTGGTGTTTGTCTTCTTTGGTTCCCACTTTGGTGGCAGGTTACAGTTAGTGGAACCCTCATTTTCCCCCAGCCATTAATAAAGAAAGAGAAATGTGACTGCAAAACAGTGCTGTCTGAATTATAACATAGAAACGTAGAATTTGATGGCAGATAAGGACCACGTGGCCTGCCCAGTCTGCCCATTTTTACAGCTGCAGTGGTCGGAGCCTGCAGATGTTTTGCATGTACAAAAGGGCTGATGTCATGTTTTCTGTCCATGGAACAGACTGAAGGTATAAATAGTCTCCTCTGCCTTACTCTCCTCCAAGAAATGTCTTCCGCCCTCAAATAAATATGCTTTCATGTTAGTCAGTGGTTGCAGGGCACTGTTTTCTTTCTTAAATGTGAAGTACAAGAACCTGAGTAGTGGAAGGCAGCATTAGTTTTTTTGGGGGAGAGTAAGATGCTAACAATGCCGAACAACTTCACTATGCACCCGAGAAACTCCTAAAGATCCACCCCACCTGTTTTTTGGTTCATGTGGGAGGGGCATGAAGTGGATCTATCATGTTAGAACAACTGACTATCGGAGCTGCCTGGGGAAGTAATTAAGGAGCGCCTGAAACTGCATCTAGGCACCCCCCCCCCACACACACACACACATAGACATCATGATTTTTATTTTTTAACTCTAAACATGTCAATATTTGGCTCTAACAGAATGGGCAAGTTGGGCATACAAATAAAATAGAAAAAAAAAGATCAAGCAGGTGCATTTTCCTTTGTCAGATACATGCAGACAGGCTAAGCTGAAGGCTTGTTTACTGGGGCAACCTGGAAGCACATGGAAGTTAAGTGATTTGCTCAGTGTCACCCAGTATGCAAGTGGGGGCTGTGGGATTCAAACCTAGATCTCCAGATTTGGAGCTCAGAGCCTTAAACCACTGTGCTATACTGCCTCCCTAGTTATAGCAGTCATCTGTTTTATGGTTCATGATGTTGGTGTAGTAAGCAGCAATATATTGCATCGCAGGTGTACAATGTCAATAAGTAGGTCATGCAGTAGATGTGCTGAGCAGTTACTGAAGCAAGAAATGTATTTAGGATAGTAAAATATTCCTGTTAGAAAACTGATAAATGTGACATTTGATCTCAATTTCAAGGAGGTCCTTATGGGGTGTCAATGTACAATATAAAGTAATTACAGTTTTCAAGTTGTCTGAGTAATTGCTTTGTACTACCACTATTATTAAATTAAAATTATTCTATGAAGGAAATTTAAGTCTATGTAACTGAATGTTAATGTATTAAAAACATATACTTATCCTTATAATGTAATGCATTAAATGCTGTTGCTAGGTTAAGAAGTCACATAACAGCAATAGAGATGAAAACAATGGGATGCATAGGAATTTGGAAAAAAGTACACATTAGCAGGAGCACTGTCATAACTTCACCAATTTTTCTTAGTTTCACTCCAGATTTTCAACATTACTATTTTTTTTGTACATCTGCTCATAAACAGTACAGCTGTCATTTTTTACATCAAAATGTTCAAAATGTGTTTTTGTACCTGCGGTACCAAATGGCACAGTCGCTGTGCAAAATCACCTTCCAGCTAGAGAACTGATAAGTGTCACTGTTCATGTGGTGGGGTCACAAAAAGCCCATGCTGAAAACCTGGAGTGAAAATACAAAGAAACGCCCAGGGCATTAGGGTTTCTGACCACAACACCCTGCCCTTTAGAGACTGACAGGCATCAGGGGTGTGATTTGGGATTGTCAGCAGTAATGCTCATGCCATTCAACCCCATCCCTCCCCACCCAGGTAGCCAGTGACAGGTTTCAGGGTTTGTCTTTGACTCTTCAGCCCCAAAGCTCACTCCATTCTCTTATACTGTACCCATTTCAGCATATTTCCTTATGGAATGGGGTGAGTGTAAACTTTGAACACCTCAAGGCATACCTTGACACTTGTCTGTGTCTGCAGGGTAGGGTGAGGTGAGATGAAATGGTGTGAGCATTATGGGCAGTGACCCAAAGGCACACCCCAATGCCTGTCCATCTCTGAATGGTGGGGGTGGGGCTGGCGTCACTTCAGTACTTCACTACCATTCTTAGTCTGCCCATCTGTCTGTCTGTCTGTCTGTCTCTCTCTCTCTCTATATATATATATATATATATATCTATCTATAAGTGTATGTAATTATCTGTCTTTCTATCAATTGCATGTATCACTATTTTTACCTATTTGTAAAACAAACCTGTATATCATATTTGCCTGCACTCTGAGCACATACTTAAGAAACAAGGCATATTTGTACTTCACTTCTGCATAGGCCTCATACTTTCCATCACCTCATGGACAAAAACCCTGTTTTTCTAAAAAAAAAAAAAAAAAAAAATGTGTAAATAATCCCAAGACTGAACATATGCCAGCCATTACTTTTCATGTACTGCCATCTTCTGTACCTTCATGGGGATTTGCATATGTTTCCCATGATGCTTTGCAGTATTGGGGTATGTGCAATTGTGTTTTCTTTAAAATTTGTCTGTCCGACCAATATTATCTGGGATAACACATACCTCAGTGGCATTTGCTCGGGGGTTATTTTGTAAGCCTATAGTGCATCCTATTCCTTCCATCAAAATGTACACCTCCATATATTTTCCTAATAATGTGTATGCCTTTCTTAGAACAGAAACTAAAACAAATCTTACTACTTATAAATCATTATGTTGTTTATGCATACCTCCTTAACAATTCCGAACAACTTCACTATGCAGCCGTGGTGGATCTGACCACAATTTGTTTCCTAGCTATAGTATCATTACGGACCCTAATCAAGGGAGGGAGGAGGGGGAGGAGGAGGGGGTCAGGAGCAGAGGGGAGGGTCCCTCCCTTGGGAACTACAAATTTTATTCAAAACTTTTAACTGCGTACACACACATACTCTCCTTCTCACTTCCTTTCTCTTTCGGTCTTTGTCTTTTTCCTCAGCAACCTTCACTCAAAACAAAGGCTGCTGAGAAAGCTAAAAGACCAGGTGGTGGGGATGGAATTGGTCAGATGCGTAAGGATCTGGTTGGGGGGGAGAAAGCAAAGGGTGTTAATGAACAGGGTCAAGTGTGAGGACAGAGAATCACGCATGGGGTAGTGCAGGGGAAAGTCCTTGGACCCATCTTGATGAATATGTTCATCAGTGACATAGGGGAGGGCATTCATTCCAGAGCAATATGCTGTCTGTTTGTGGAAGACACAAAACTATGTGGCAGGGTAGACAGAGAGGAGCGGCTGAGGGCATACACCTCAAATGTCCCTGATTTTAGGGACTTCTTGATTTTGCCTCAAAATTTTGGAGGAAAAAATGATTAACAGCAAAATGTTCCTTTGTCCCTCCTAAAATTTAAATTTCTATGACTGAACAGTATGGGGTTGTAAGCTCAAAATAATATCAAACATTAAATTGACATACCTGTTCTTCTTCAGAAAAGACATTTAACACTAAGCCCTTTATTCTAACAGCTTCCTGAGTGGATATCATTGATTTTTAAGATGTGTCCCTGATTTTGGCCCCTTTTCCTTGATTTTTTAAAGCCCTGTCCCTGATTTATGAGTCAGGAGGGTGAGAGGTATGGTTGAGGGAGTTAAAGAGGGACATGGAGTGTGGTCGAAAATATGGCAATTGAAAGCCAATGCCAAAAAGTGCAAAGTAATGCAGATAGGGAAGGGGAACCAAGATACAGAGTACTGGATTGGTGGGCGGGGCGGGATAGATTGGCCACTGCATCAGAGGAAACAGACCTGGGAGTCATCATAAGTGACTCTGTCAAACAATCTTGCCACTGCAGTAAAGCATACTGCAAGGAAACCAGGATACGGGTGTGTGCTGGGAGGGGATTCGACAGGAGAAAGGAGGTGAAGTTGCTCCTATTCAGTTTATTGGTGAGACCTCACCTGGAGTACGGTGCCCAGTTCTGCAAAATGCACCTGGGAAAGGACAGAGATATGCTAGAGTCTTTGCAGCATAAGGTCACCAAGACAATCCTAGGCCAACAGGGCGGACCCTATGAGGGACGGCTTGTGGGTCTTAATATGTACTCACTGGAGGCCAGAGGGGCGACATGATAGAGATGTACAAGTTCTTGAGGGGCATTAATAGTGAACCTTGGCAGCCAATCCATGTAGTCTTGCTTGATTATGTGACTTAAACATGAACAAAGGTACTTAAGAGTTAGCTGTGAAGACCTGTTCAACAGAAACAGTGGTGCCATCACAAGACGACATGACTGGGACTAGTTAGTGGTAAACTTCAGGAGGGCCATGATAAAATAAGTCTAACTTACTGAGAGGATGGTGGAGCCTTGGAACAGATTACTGGCAGAAGTGGTGGGGGCAAGAACTATAAATGGGTTAAACATGACTAAGAGGTTTAAAGGGCTGATAATTCCAGGAGGAGAGCTGGGGAGGGTTTGGGGTAGAAACCCCATTTGAGATATTAGGTCAGCGAGATAGGCAGGAAACTATGGGCTGACTGGATGGATCCTTGGTCACTATCTGTCAGCAACATCTACAGCTGTGCTTTACACGGCTGATCCGTGTTGATTCTTGGACAGCTCCTGTGCTGCCCTGCCCTCCGATGCCAATCCTGCATAAAGCTTATGTGGTCCCTCTGCGCTGATGCAAGCTGCACTGGAGAGGGACCATGAATGTGGAAGCCAGGCAGGAGGATGCAGGGACCCTGTGGACTGTGTCCTGGAGCAAGTGGTACAGCCTGTTCACACAGCTACTTACACCACTCGCTCCAGAACGTATCCCCAGCTGAGCAGTGGTTCAGGAAGAAGAGGAGGTAACAGCTTGTCATGACTGGGCAAGTGTTCACATGGCCACATTTGCACTGCAGTAATCCAAGTGGCTGGGCTGCTGTGGTGTAACTGCAGTAGTGTAAAGTGGCCTTGTTTCTGTGTTTCACGCTCTTTCTCTCTCTCTCTCTCTCTCTCTCTCTCTGTTTTATTCCTCTATATGTCTTCTTCCCCTTCATTTTCTATGTCTTCCTTCAGTCCCACTACTGACCTAACTTGTCCAAGGAGTTGACCCCACCAGCCCTGGCCACCCAGATCCTGTTTACCTCATGGCTTGCCCCTTGCAGTTTGATCTGGCCAGTGCTGTCTTCCATCCCAGCAATCGGAGCAATCAGATCCAGTGCAGGGAAGATAATGGAATGAACCAGAGTCTGGTGGAGTCAACTCAAGGTCCACGCTTGCCATATGTTTGCTATTACTGATAATATTGTATGATAACAGAAGTTCAGCCCCGATTTGTCTCTCCCCTAAACTCAGTGTATTTAAATTACCCAACCTCTCTTGATGCATGTTATTTCCTGACCCCCTCCTGTGCACCCTTTCCACTTTTTCAATGTCAACCCTCAGATTTTTTTTAACATAAACTTTTTGTATCTTTCAAAGAACATACAAGAAACAATCACAGTTAAAGAAAATTGAATGAACCATTGTAATAAATAAAATATACAAAGCTGAAAAAATAAAACGGGTAATAACATTACAAAATTCTCAATACAACACCTGACTGAGCAGGAATAATTAAATAATGAACAGATGTTTGTCTAATACTGTAGAGTCCAAATCAAAGATCTTTTAAGTCTTTGAAAGGTGTCCACATTTTTGCATATAGGTCTGATTTGTTCAGTGTTCAAGCTGATCAGAAGTGTTGAGAACTGCATAATTTGCATACATGTGAATATGTAAGTTGGCACAAGTAGAGTGGAGGTCATTTAGGAAGATGGGGAAGAGTATTGGACCCCAGTGGAATCCTGGCCCAGATAGGGATGGGGACAGGGTGCCTCTTATCTGTATCGACTATTGATGGCCTGAGAGATTGGAATGGAACCAGCTGACAGCAGGAGCTAAGAGGATGGTAGAGCTCAACTTGTCCAGGAGGAGGAAGAGGAGTGAATAGGACACCATATCAAAGGTTTTAGCCAAATGGATGGAAATGGCCACAGCGATGTACCCCTCGTCTACCTCAGAGACGATGGAGTCAGAGACTCAAAGCAGGGAGGAGACGGTGGAGTGATGCTTCTTAAAACCAGACTTGAAGGGGAAGAGGAAGTTGGAGGAGTTGAGAAAGTCAGCAAGCTATGAATAGACAAGTTTCTCTTGCAGCTTTGCAGGGGGGGGGATAGGGCAGAAGTTGCCAGGGTGAAGGATGTCATGGGCCTAATCCAGTGAGTGTAGCAGGATATCCTGTTCTTAGGGTGGTCCCATTTTTTATGGAACTCATAAGCAGTTGTAGGGTTCAGGAAGTGTTACCACCTTCCTATTCTCAGTGAGAGGGTGAATATATAGTCTTGAGTCCCCCTGACTCTGTACTATGTTCTCTGATTAGAATCCCACTCCCAGCTTTGCAATTTTGTACTAATATGGTATTTTAAGATAGCTGAGCTGTTTTCTATATTCGTAATAAGGCATACAGTCCTTACAAAAACCCTTCTGTTAAAAATGTTATATCCCAGAATCAGACCCCAGGCAGAGTTGATAAGAAATTAGTGTTGATGTTCAAAAATGGGAGGGGGGGGAACCAAAAGTACTCCACTCGGGCTGCTGTAAAATTTCTCAAAGTTCGTTATTTATTTTTGTTAATTGCCTACCCCCCTACTATATTCCCCCATACACTTCACCCACTTGATGCCCTCTCTTGGATGATCACCCCCCCTCCTTTGACAAGGCCCAATCTCTGCTGACCACCCTACCATCTTAGTCTTTTTTGGTGGACTGACCATCCAGTGATCACTAAGACAGAGTACCACCCTCCTCTCCTTTCCTAATCCTTTCTCTGGCACCACCGAAATAAGATGTATATAATTGCAATGTACTTGCATGTGTAAATTGTTCCCTCTTTTTCTATATATGTTGTACTATCTGTAATGTTTTGTCCACCACTGACTTGGAACCTTTGAAAATGAGTCCTTGACTCAAAGGTAATAATCATAAACCGAAATAAATAAATAAAAATAAATATATTTTATTATGTATTCGGTTATTTATGGTTTAATTTATGATAGGTACTGTTTTATCTAGAATCCCTACACTGTACTGATGCCCTGGGGCTCTGGAGAAGGATGCCATTACCAAATAAAATATACTACTACTTTCCAAAGCAATCCTTCCATTGCTAATCATATTAGCCCATGGGACAGACCGGAGAGTAAACAGGGCACATGGTCATGGCATGGACCCAGCCTCATTTAGTGCAGTTAGGGAGCAGAGCTGCTGGCACAGCAAAAACAAAAGTGCAATGGTCCTATAAGAAGCACCAGCAATGTAGGATGTGGTGGGACTGCTTTGTTATGCTGCAGTTCCACTATAGATCATGTTAAAGTGAAAGGTGACATCTGATGAACAAGTACTGTATGCTGTGGTTTCCTGATTTTCCACTGACTTTTTCTCAAATTTGTTACAAAAAAAAAACACAGGCAAACATCTGTAATTTTCATTTATACACTGCCTAATTAGTATAGCCAAGTCTTTAAAACAATATCTATTTGCACCATGGGGGGACATCGAAACATAGACATACACGGTGTGGCTTTTGTGATTGCTTTATTACCCTTCCTTTCTAGAAGGATGTTATGTTAGGATCCAGCAGGAGCTGCATAAAAAAAGGCCTGGACACGTGCCAGGGGTGTGAAAAGATGGTGGAACAAACAATAGCAACATTTTAAAGAGCCTGCTCGACTCCTGTTGACAGGTGGCTTTGCAGTTTCAGTTTGTGCACTTCTGAAGACCAGCTGTATTCTCCTGATTCAATAAAAGTTTCTGACTCCGCTATTTCTTTTTTTTTATTAATCGGCTAGCGAAACAATCCTGTTATTTCCAGCCCATGTGCTACGGTTTTAGCATGCAAATTGTAGTGCTGGAAGACCTTTTTCTCTGAAATGAGTGGGATGATTTTTCACTTTCTATTAAAAATGGCTATTTCTTTTTAAGCAGCTGCAGGCAACTTTTTTTATATATGGAAGCAGGCAGATGTATCAGTTACGTATTTGACAAGCTCGGGGAAATAATGATACTGCACATTAATTATAGGTGTTGTAGCACAGGCTCCCAGTAATAGTAACTATTTTGCATTTTTTTTTCCGGCGGAAGGGATTCATGGCACTGAAGTGTGATGATGTTCAAGAAGATACGCAGTGAGTGACATAGAAGCAGATCACTCACTAGTTGAAGATCAGGGAGGATTTTAAGCTGGTGCAACTTGTAGCAAGATACACAAGAGTCAGTCTTTAGTGCCCTGTATCTCAAGATGGTGTGTCACTCCCTGTTGCTATAAAAAAAATCCAGTGGCTGTGAAGCCACTTAAAAATCCTCATAGGCCACTAAAAAATTATGCTTATATGAACACATGGCCTTTATTTTTTGGCTGCCTGTCCTTTATAACTCCATTACCACAGTATTTAGTAGTCACATGGCCAGTAAACTGAAAAGGTTTTTGTAACAGTCTGGCACACCTTCTGCTGAAGTTTTTGGTCATGTTACTAGAATGGGTACTGTAATGTTCCAGATTTAAAAGTTATGTTGTAAAGGGATCCCAAAATGTTTCTTTCATGACACAAATATTTGAAAGACAGTTTAAAAAAAAAAACAACTAAATAATAGTGAAATAAAACGTGAAAAAAAAAAAAAAAAGGAAAAAATTAAAGCACTAATTTTGAAAAGCGGAGAGGTTCTTCTGCGTTCTTGATTTTAGAACTGGCCAGATTCTGAGGGGCTCTTCATTTTGAAACTGGTTCTGCTTGTCACTGTTCTTTAGTTGCCTTCTTCCTGAGCAATGGAATACGTCATCTGCCCAACCTTCCTACCATTAACATGTTTCTGATAAAGCTTTGACATGTGTTCAAGGAGGTAAAAAAGTGTTTCTTTCTCGGCATGTTGGAATATAAACTTGCTAGGCTGCCATAAAGTGTGGTTGATTAATAATATATGCAAATACTGTACTGGCACCAAGACATCTCCACACTGTTTTAAGGGTACTTCCTCCCTGGTTCCTACAATGGAGATGACCTAATGTGGCATCTCAGTGACTTAATGGCTTCATTTAACTCCCTTTTTAAATGTATTACAAAAACTTTTAAAATAAAAGGGGAGGAAATATTTGACTCATGAAATAAAAAAAGAAGAGAATTAGCTGGCATTGAAGTTTGCAAGGAAGGTAAAAAAAATGATTGATTTTTTTTTCTCACAGAAAGGTATTCAAAGAGTAATATTTAGTATTGAGTTGCAAACTGTGGTCTCTTTTACAATACTGGCTCCCCTAATTTCAAACATGGGAGTGTTTCAACTTCCAAGACACTCAAAGGACTTCCACAGTTGGCCCCAGCGAAGTTTTGGACTTGCGTCAAAAAAATAAATTAGCTAACCCGCTGCTTTACAATACTATACTAATACGGTGCTGTCCAAGTGGTGCGGCTCAACCAGTCAGAGGCAGAAGGGCATCCTTGTTTCTCTTCTCCAAACATGTTCCAGTTCCTCTGTGTCCTTTGCTCAGTAGTGCAACGATGCCTAGAGCTGGGTGCAGTGCTCCGAAGGAAGCTGCATCAGTGCCTTGTATGTTGGCAACAGGTGTGTTTACACTAACCTTATTGTTGTGTTGCCTTCTGCACTGTTTGCCCACTGCTCTACATGCATTGCTACTGACTACTGTTTACACAAATAGAATGAGGGATGGCCAGCCGTGTACAACAAGCTCAGGATTCCAGTGAGGGTTCCTGATGAAATCGATGACCACGACAGGGCAGCTCGAGTGGTCTCTGATTTCATCAGAAGCCCAAGATGGAAGCCTAAGCTTGTTGTACATGGCTGGCCATCCACTGTTTTTTTGTAGTATATGATCTGTGTCTGTTCAGGAACACATTTAAAAAGAAACAGCAGAAAAAAGTACTTGTAATTTGGAGAGAGTCAGGAAGGCTGCAGACATCAGGCAGCAAGCTCTGATTCAAAGTCCTATTCAAACGATTTGCATACAATTCAGCAAGATCTAAACAAAAGAGTCAAACAAATTCAAACATTCAGTTCAGGTACGCTGATATTCATGGCTGCCATTTCACTCATTTTGACAGTTGCTGTCAGTCTTCTTTTAAACAGTGATGTACAAACATTTATTTTTAAACTTTGTCGCTCGCTGGCGACGGCTTGCTGTTGTACCATCAATCTGATGTCAGAGCGATAGTACAACAGCAGTGTGACTTCAGATTGATGGTACAACAGCATTTCAGCTGTCACAGAACTCCATAGATAACAGACAGCCTCCACTTGCATACTGTGTGACCCTGATCAAGTCCCTTAACTTCCTTGCGCTCCCAGGTCACACCTGCAAACAAGCTTCAGCTTAGTGTGTCTCTCCTGGTTTAAAACAAAATGCAGATCATATACTATAACAGGTGTTGTGCACTGTTGCTGGGTCAGTCTGCATGTCAGGCTAAACATCCTGCATTTTGTAATGGATTTCCACTAGGGCTGGGAGAGGCACTGCATGATAGAGAGGGTGAAACAGGGTATTGTGCATGCTTACACACTAGCAAAAAAGGCCAGTACCCATACAGCTCCCCATCAAAATGCCATTTGCTCTGTGCTGCAATGGAGCCACCCACAGAACTCTGCAGGCTGTTTACACTACCCAGTGTACACCTTTGCAACTCATCTGCACCGCCCACAATGGTGCAGAACAGGTAGCGTAAATGCACCTAGCGCTTCACTCCAAAAGATTAAATAATTGTCAATCCTGGAGATAAATCGAGCAAAACAGAAAACAAAGCAAAGTATAGCACAAGGGAGGATGCCATCACAAGGTTGGAACAAGTGTACTTTAAAGAGCTGTTACAGTGGAGCACTCTTAAATGCACACTGCAAGTATATTTTGTGCATTTATCCAGGATACTCAGTTCAGCAAATTGACATTTTTGGTTGTAAATAAAATGACCTAGATGTTAATGCTGTTTAATGGCTTCGACCCCCATTTTCAGAGCTGGACACAAGTGCAGTGAAGCCTGTTGTGCTGTGCTTGCGATAGTACATGGCCATCTTTGAGTGATATTCAGCCGGGTTAGCGCACACTGATGGAGCACGCTAACTGACTGAATATCAGGCGATGTCGGCACAGCACTAAGTGGATCTGTGCTGCACTGACAGAGACCAGGCTGTATATGGCCCACAGAAAATAGTGCTGCCTGAAATAGGATAGTACCAGGACCCCTGTGGGCCATATTGAGGCCAAGCATGCAAATTAGCTAATTGGGCATGCAAGGTGCTAAAGGGACATCTGCATACCCATTATGGGCTCATTCACATGGGTGTAGAGGACCCCTAGGGCCACTGCAGCGGTATCACTACCTTGTAGTCTAGTGTTCCCCACCCACCCCATCACCCGTCACATATGTGATCGTGCTTCATGACTGTTAGACAGCAGCTGGCTGAGAAGGTGAGCAGAGACCTGTGCAGGCTGCCACTCAGTTCTCATCTTAACAGTGAGTGGCAGTCAGGGTGAGGTGAGGTGCAGGGGTCCTCAGCCAGTGGGCGACTGGAGGGTTGGCACTCAGTTGTGGGAGTGGTGGGATCAGTGAACTAGCAGGGATGTGTCTTTACACTAAAGGATGGGTGAGCAGGGGGTGGGGGACCACTAGAATACCAGACATATGTCTTTACACTGAAGGATGGGTGAGCAGGGGTGGGGGGACCACTAGAATACCAGACATATGTCTTTACACTAAAGGATGGGTGAGCAGGACATGGGGGGACCACTAGAATACCAGACATATGTCTTTACACTGAAGGATGGGTGAGCAGGGGTTGGGGGGACCACTGGAATACCAGAGATATGTCTTTACACTGAAGGATGGGTGAGCAGGGGGTGGGGAGAGCACTAGAATACCAGACATATGTCTTTACACTGAAGGATGGGTGAGCAGGGGTTGGGGGGACCACTAGAATACCAGACATATGTCTTTACACTAAAGGATGGGTGAGCAGGACATGGGGACCACTAGAATACCAGACATATGTCTTTACACTGAAGGATGGGTGAGCAGGGGTGGGGGACCACTGGAATACCAGAGATATGTCTTTACACTGAAGGATGGTTGAGCAGGGGGGGAGAGCACTAGAATACCAGAGCTATGTCTTTACACTGAAGGATGGGTGAGCAGGGCATGGGGACCACAAGAACACCAGACATATGTCTTTACACTGAAGGATGGGTGAGCAGGGGTGGGGGACCACTAGAATACCGACATATGTGTTTACACTGACAGGTGGGTGAGCAGGGGTTGGGGGGATCACTAGAATACCAGAGATATTTTTTTACACTGAAGGCTTGTTGATATGGGGGGTGAGAGGAACACTAGACTACCAGGGATATGTCTTTATACTAAGGGATAAATGATTTGGTGGTGGGAGAAGAGACCACTAGACTACCAGCAATATAACTTCAGGGTTTTAAATAATTGATTAGCAGTTTTTTTCTTGGGACAATGCTAACTGTACAGAAAGTATTTATATAGGTTTTCTAGAAGTGTTATGTTTGCTTAACACAATGAGGCAAGTACTATGCATTTTCACAATGTTTTAGCACTTTTATGAGCAAAACGCTAATCAATTTTTGGAGTTAATTAAAACCCTGAACTTTACACTGAAGGATGAGTTATCGTGGGTGAGGGTATATTTGACACTTGAGCATGTAGCTGCAGTATTGCCGCTCTGCCTTTGAGGTGTGGGATGTGGCATTAGCACTGCGATAAGATCTGGTTTCTATGGCAGTAAGAAGTGTCACTCTGGGAGCTGTTTAGCACCACCACAAACCTTTAAATATATTGCTGCACCATTATGCAGGAGGAACCCCCTCATTTGCATTGGCCCAGTGGTATTGGTAGTGCCTTGGTGCTGCTGTATTTGGGCAGGGTTCTGATGGCCTCTGAATATGCCCCCCCCCAAGAGTGCTGGCAGAAACCTAGGTTAGCACCAGTGCTACCAAGTTTGCTCCGGTGCTTACATTTGAATGTGGGGCCCTTTATATTTTATTCATCTTAAAAACACATAGAACACAGGACAGCTGCAGAATTGAACCACACAAGGGCGAGGGTCCTGAACTTCAGGACTTCAAATTTTATAAAAATGGGTGAATGTCTCATGGATGATCTGGTGGGGAGCAATGATCGGAGTGAATTGGAGGAACAGTGGGAAAAGCTAAAAGGGGTCATAGTGAAGACAAGTAACCTCTGCATCAAGCAAGTGAGTAAAAGTAAGAGGAAAAATATACCACTAGGTTTCTTGAAAGAGGTAGCTGAAAAGGTAAAGGTTAAAAAGGTTCAGTAGCATTCAAAAGATATAAAGAGATGCAGAGGGAGGAGAATAGGGACTTGTATCAGTAGAACAGAGAGAAGCAGAGAAAGCAGTAAGGAGTGTGAAGGTACAAAATGAAGAGAGAATAGCGCAAACAGTAATGTCAGAGAAGACATTTTTCAGGTATGTTAGTGGAAAGAGGAAGATCAGGGGATAGATTGTAAGGTTAAAAAGGGATGGGGGACTGTGCAGAAGGGGACGAGGAGAAAGCAGACATCCTGACTAAATACTTCTGTTCAGTGTTCACAGTAGAAGGAAAGGGATAGGGGCCACAAAAAAGTAACAGAAACTCTAGAGAGAGGGAGGTGGATAACTAGTCCTTTTTCAGTGGAAAGAGACCTAAAGGGACATGTTAATTTGAAAGTAGACAAAGGAGTGGGACCAGATGGGGTACATCCTAAGGTATTCAGAGAGCTCAGGGAGGTACTGGCTACACCTCTGACAGTCCTATTTAAAAGCTCACTGGAAACAGGGGTGGTTCCAGAGGACTGGAGGAGGGTAGATGTGGTCCCATTATACAAAAGTGGTAACAAGAAGGAGGCTGGCAGTTACAGACCAGTCAGCCTGACATCGGTGGTGGAAAAGTTAACGGAATCACTGCTAAAGGAGAGGATAGTGGAATATCTTGAATCCAGTGGGTTACAAGACCCGAGACAGCATGGATTCACAAGTGGGAGGTCATGTCAAACTAATCTAATTGTTTTCTTTGATTGGGTGACCAAGGAATTAGATCAGGGTGGAGCAGTGGATGTGGTCTACCAAGATTTCAGTAACACTTTCAAAACCATTCTATGTAGGAGACTAGTAAGTAAGCTGGTTAGCTTAGAAGTGGATCCAAAAGTGCTAATTGGGTAAGAAATTGGTTAGGGGATAGGTGACAGAGGGTGGTGATAAACGGAGCTCATTCCAAGACAAGGAGGGTGACAAATAGGGTGCCTCAGGGATCAGTGCTGGGACTGGTTCTCTTTAATGTCTTTATAGGTGGCATTGCAAAGGAGCTGGAGGGTAAGGTCTGCCTCTTCGCAGATGACACCAAAATCTGTAATAGGGTGGACACACTGGTGGGATGGAAAGGATGAGCAGAGACCTGAGAAAACTAGAGGAGTGGTCAAGGGTATGGCAGCTGGGTTTCAAAGTAAAAAAGTACAAAATAATGCACTTAAGGGCACGGAAACCCAGGGGCAGAGCACAAAATAGGGGGAGTGATACTGATGACCACAAACAGCCAACACTCCACTGCACTCCTAGAGAAGAACATTAGTCCAAACTAGTTCTTTCAAACTAGTGTGCTTCTCTAGGAGTGCAGAGGAGTTTTGGCTGTTTGTGATTGTATTGGGGATAGCCACCCCCATCCGACTGCACCCCTACAATCCAACTGTAGTGCAGCAGAGAACTTGAAAATGGTATTGCTGACCACCAAGCATGAGAGAGACCTTGAGATAATCATCTCTGATAACCTAAAGGTGGCCAGGCAGTGTGACAAGGTATTTGGGAGGGCTAGTGGAATGCTGGGGTGCACAGGCAGAGGGATCACCAGCAAAAGGAGAGCGATGGTGTTACCTCTGTATAAATCACTGGTAAGACCTCACCTAGAGTACTGTGTACAGTTCTGGAGGTCACACCACTGAAAGGACATAAACATAGTAGAAGCTGTCCAACGGAGAGTAAGTAAAATGGTGAGGGGTCTGCATGAAAAGTCCGATGAGGAGAGACTAAAGGAACTCAATATGTACGCACCGGAAGAGAGAAAGAAAAGGGGACATGAGAAAGACCTTTAAATACCTCACAGGTGTAAATAAAGTACAAGAAGAAAGTATTTTTCAGAAGAAAAGGTGCTGAAGAACAAGGGGGGCATGCTGTGAAGTTGGAGGTGGGTAGATTCAGGAGAAACGTGAGGAAGTACTTACTCACAAAGGAATGGTGGATTCCTGGAACAGCCTACCAGCAGAGGTGGTGGGAATGAAAACAGTGGTGTGGTTCAAGAAAGCATGGGATAGGCATAAGGGAATCTTAGTGGAAAGGAAGGGGGGAGGGAGAATGGGATGGAGATCAACAGGGTCTGCAGTGATACTGCAGGTAGGGAAAAATGGGCAGAGTGGGTGGGTCAAGCAGTCCTGTTCTGACAACAAATTCTGTGTTTCTGTATTTCTACGTAACAATAAAATCACAGTACTGTATTAAAAGTTCCATTCAGACAACAGTTTCTCTTCAGATGCCCAAATTCATAGACCCAGATTCAAGACTGTTGATAAGTCAGTGTCATACATATATGTCAGTGTCATACAATGTGCTACATCTGAACGTTTTATGTCTGGCATTCACAGTCGCTGAATTATATATTCCATTTTGTCACCAACAGAATGTGACATTCATTTCTCCATGACTGTCAGGAACAGCTCTTTTGCTCCTCACAACATAATGAACTTTTGTACCACCGATGGCAGAACTGTAATTAACGCCTGATCAGAGAGGTGAATGTGCATTTAAGCAGATGGACAGACAGAGCAAGCCATAGCAAGCTGTGCACTTAGCCAAAATTTGCATTTTACCAGTTTGCACTTATCAGGATAATTTAACACATGGAAGATAGGGAAGGAAAAATGGGAAAACAACAAAAAAACACTGTGCATTTAAAGCAGCAGCTCATGATAGCGGTGACACTTTTGACCTATACTTTTTTATTTTATTTAAGCTTGCCCCTTATCTCCTGACTTGTATATCATTCTTTCCCCATTTTGAGCCTGCTATAGTACTTTTTTTTTTGGCAGTTGAAATAATAAAAGGAGAGCTCCTTTTAATAGACTCAGGCCAGATTTTCATCAGTATTCTTAACTGTTTTTCTACATCTGTTGTCCCACGACGTCAGGGAGCAGTGTCTGCTGCATGCTAGTTCATTTTAATCACAAAGAAAATTATTAAAAAACAATGTGTGTTCAAAAGCAACAGAGAATACTGATGAAAAATGGGTCTGAGCCATATTAAAAGGAGTTCTCCTTTTATTTCAGCTATATAAAAAGTGATAAAGTAGTCTCAAAATACGGAAAAGGGTGTTACACAAGACCGGAGATAAGGGGGAGTCTAAAATAGAATAAAGAAGTATAAGTTAAAATTGTCACTGCTATCGTGCACCTCTGCTTTAAGTAGCTAGTGTTCCTTTTTTGTTTCTAAAGTTTCCATTTGCTCATTAAAGAGCCACTGACACTATTAGAAAAACTTGAAAAAATGTGAAATTTAGACACAATTCAGTTTATAGTTCATGTATTTTCTATAATTCTTTCCCTTTGTTCTTTATTACTGTTGTATGAAAGAGGATTATTGTCCCTTAGACTTTATCTGCTGTTTCCACTTGCCTACACCTGACATAATAATCCCATGTTTATGGCATCATATTTATCTCCACAGCAACAGACTGTGATGTCACAAACAGAACTGTGATGTCAGATGTAGGCAAGCAGCCAAAACAGGTAGGGCAGCCATCCTATTTGCATGCAAATGTCCTTCTTTAGTACTAAAGAAGTAAGGGTGGGAATTGCAGAAAAAAATATTAAATATATGCTAAATTTTGTCTAAATATTACATTTTTCCAGAGTTGTCACAGTGGCGTCAGGGGCCCTTTAGATTTTCAACCAAACTGTGTTAGGTGTGATGTGAAGAGCAGTACTTTACATGGTACTTTACATATCTAGTTCTTTTGCCCTATGTACCTCATCAGCGCTGTGATCTCACACACAGTGACATCACACGGGATTGGTCTGGCAGCAGGTGGCTACCAGAAAATGTTGGCACACAGGGACAGGGGCCACTGTCAGGGAAGACTCAGGAACTGGAAGGGATCAGCCTGCAAGCTCTGTGGAGCAAAATGGTATATTATAATCCCATCCCTTCAAAATTTCTGTATGAAAAGAATTTGATCTTCTGCCTTTCATGCAGGTAAGGCAAGTTATGTTGCTTTTAAGAGCTTAAATAAACTGGTATCGTTTAAATTTTTTTTTAACGTTTCGTGCGCGGGGGACTTGCTCCTGCAGGACCTCGGCATTTCTCATGGAGTGATTTGTAAGCATTAATCACCGCCAGCTGAGGGCTCTACCGGTGGATTAATGCCCGCTGAGGGGGTTCGTGCACGAGGGCCCCCCCAGTGGGCATTAATCACTGGTAGAGCCCGAAGCAGAAGGTGATTAATGCGCTTGTAACAGAGGCTTGGCGCGCGACGCAGAGCCTCTGTTACCGGCATCGCCTCCGGCGGTATCACCTTGTCAGCGGTCGGCTGAGGATTTCTGTCTCTTGCACCCGGACCAGAACGAACAAAGGAGGCGGTAGTCAGGTGTGAAAACACAATTTTTTTTATTACCTTACAATCGGAAAATGTTACTTCCTGGAGCACAGTTCAATGATTCGGCAGCTCCAACTGGTGTACCACGTCTCGCAGTCCCTGGCTGTCTGGCTGTACTCGGGGACCTGCTGGGTTGCGCGCAGTGCTCGTCTCCGACCTGCAGGAGACCTCGATCGCTGAGGTGGTCGCAGTGGATGGGTGGCAGCAGCTTCAGCGCTCCAGTGCTTTGACGTCGGACACAGCAGGGCTCAATGATTTCGGCCCTCTGCCGTGCATCGGAGCCACCCGCTCTGCATTTCAGGCTGCGCCCACTGCTGCCCGACGGCGTGCATCACAGGCTACCGAGGACGGATGCTCTCCATCTGTGCTGCGGGGGGAGCGGGGCAGAGGGCGGGGGCCACAGCAACTGCTGTGATATGCGGCTTGCTAGGAGTTGTAGCACACACGGTTATCGGGACACTGTCTGCTTCTCGGGCGGGCGGGAGGGGGGGCCTGCTCCACTCTACTCTACTCTTCTGGCTTCCTCACTGGTCCACAACAGAAGTTTACCGGCCCATGCACCACCATGTTGTGGATTTCAAAAGCCTGCCAGGCGGGACCCTGCATTGCTGCCCATCCGCTCTGGCGACCAGGTCCATGAGGCTCCGCTGGCTGCTCTGTAGGCGCACTGCCACTCCCAACGTTTGGGGAGGGTGGATCAGCGCCACGAGTCTGTGTGCTGCTGCTGTGACTGGAGGATGTCTCAGACGGAGGGGTCCCGCAGGTGGGCCATCCAGGGTCCATTGGGGGCCCCGGTAGAAATGCAGCATGGTGCTGTGAGGCTGACAGGGAGCCTGTGGCTGGTGCTGTGCAACTGGGCTGTGTGCTGCCTCTGGTTCTGTTGGTGTCATTGTCTGTGGTTGCTGCAGGTGACATTTTGCTGGCTGTCATGGACTGTCTCTCTGCTGGTGCTGCTGTTGGCTCTGCAATGTCTCTTGACCCTCCTAGCAGTGGCATGTGCTGGGTGCTGTCCTGTAGTGTCCTGGTCGACATTGGCTGACTATGGCACCAAGAGCTCGTGCTGGGTTCCGCTGGGGTGGAGCAGTTGTTCTCTGGTGGTGTGGCACTGGATAGGACACTAGACCACCTCTTCCGGTCTGCAGTCGATGGTGACCAGTAACTCCGGAGACTTGTCTCACACCGATGTCCTGTGACTGACATTATCTCCCTCGTGGCGAGCCCGGCATCACTCAGCATTGTGACCGCTGTACTCCTAATGCTATGGTTTGTGTAGCGTCACAGCTGGGCATCATCAGAAATTGTTTACTGTGAGAGCCAAGGTAGTTTTACCATTGGCTGGGATGTACCAGCAGGTACACTGTTCTGCACCTTTCTGATCTGTCTTCCATGGGTGAAGGTATAGCGCAGGGGCATTTGGGGGGCACCGTTGCGTATACTCACGGAAGAGTGCAACAATGCAGTCCCTGCTCCCAGGGCTCCCATACAAGATGCCTCTCATACTCTGCCAACCTGGATCACCTACCTGCATATGATTCTTTGTCTGTTTGTTGAATGAGAGGGACAGAAACTCATTGCCCTCATCATCAGTTTCCACCCTCAACGAGTCTTGGCAGAGCTCTCTCTGCCCCTCTCTGCCCCTCCGCGCCAGTCCTAGCTGGAGCTCAAACCAGAGCCTGCAGACTAGCCCGTACGGTGTCTCTGGGCTGAGCTGCACACATCCGAATCTTTACTAGGTCGGCTGGAGATATGCTAGGGTGGTACATTGCTCTGTCCTGGCCTGATCTCCGGTACTCCTTCACCACTGCCACAAACATCTTGTTTGCAGCAATAAACTCAGGATCTGTGATCACAGTCACAACTCTGTAGTTTGGTGGCCCTGTCAGATACCGCTGCACGCCTGCACGGAGCCCAACAAAGGAGCTTAGACTGTACTGTGTTCTCTGTTCTGTGCGAACTGATGCATATCAACTATCGGAGAAGAACTCCCAGCTCCGATGATGGCACAGTCCTAAGGTCCACTTCATGGCCTGCTGCTGTGAGCCAGTCTAGCAGCACATTGGAGGCCCAACTTGTATTTTTGTGTGTGTTCGCTTCCACATGCCTGCTCTCCAGTGTGTCCACCTCCTTGTCACTGAGTGTAGCATGCCGGCAATTCACACTGCTGCTCACGAGTCGAGTTACTGCCTCTGTCTCTGTGTGGACACTGGACCTGCTTGTGGACGGGGCTGCGCACTCCACTGCTGGGTGTCTTGTGTCATACAGCTCGAGCTCATTGCATGCAATATGACTGCCTCTGGCACTCATCCCATCCATCTGCTGTGCTGTGCCTGATACCCTGCTCCAGCTGCCAGCAGTCTCTTCAATCACTCCTCCTCTTGTTTGGCTCAGTACGCAGTGCTGTGAGCGGACATGTTGCACACCCCCATCCCCACGGTCACTGCTCTGTTCCCTGCCTGCAACTGCTGCTGAGTACAACAGGACTGTCTGAGATGGTACCATGTACCTCTCTTGAAGGAGCTCTTCGGGCCAGTGACTGCTCTGCACAGCCTTGCTGCTCACAGCTCCTATCACAGGGACGACAGTTTCTCTCGTCCGCTCCACAGCCTCCACACTGTCAAACTCCTCTGCTACCCATCGCCTTATGCCCTGCACTCCACAGAGTGCAAACGCCGTGCTGTAGCTTTCCATCACTTCCACTACTCGGTACTGCTACACTGTATGCCGTGCTTCACTGCGCTCGAATCGGCAGATTCTCAGCACTGTGTAGCTTCCCTGTAGCGCTTGATGCTGACGTGTGTCTACAGGGTTCTACGGGTACCTAGTGCTACTGGCTCTGTCTACCACTACTGCCAGGCGCGCTCCCGATTCCTCCTTTCGGTCTCTCAGCCTGTTCATTCCAGGCTCAGTGCTGCACCCTCTGCCTCCTGGCCAATCTCGGTACTACCCCAGCGGGCTGCTACTCTCGGCAGCCTCCATGGCCACAGCTGGTACTGACCGAGCGGGCGTTATGCCTGGCTTAATACCGCTGGGTTTCAGTCACCTCAGTGGCGATTCAGCCTATTGCCGCGCTCCTTTCCGCCGCCCGACTGAGAGCCGTGTTACAAATTCCTTTAATTAAGGCTACCCAATCCACCTTTAAAAATATGTGCATGGTTGTAAAAATAGCAACCACAAGAGGGAGCACAGGTGTCAATATAGAGTAACAGAAACTGAATTAACAGCCCAGTTTCAATCTCTTGTTGCTACCATACAAGTTATATCTTTTAACCATTTCACATTAAAATGGATGTCCCTCATTTCACCCCTCAGAACCCCTCTGCCTGTACCTTTCAACTCTCACATTACAAGGGAAATCCTTCATTTTACCACTCAGAACCACTCTGCCTATACATCTGAACTATGAATGTCCCTCATTTTACTCCTCAGAACCTCTCTGCCTATACCTGTCAACTCTCACACTAAAAGGGACACCCCTCGTGTTACCCCTCAGAACCCCTTTGCCTATGCATGTCAACTCTCACGTTACAAGGGAAGTCCCTCATTTTACCCCTCAGAACCCCTCTGCCTACACCTCTCAACTATCATATCATAAGGGATGTCCCTTGTTCTGTTCCTTAAAACCCCTCTGCATATACCTCTCAACTCTCACATTACAAAGGATGTCCCTCATTTTGCCCATCAGAAAACCTCTGCCTATACCTCTCAACTCTTGCATTATAAGGGATGTCCCTCATTCTACCCCTCAGAATCCTTCTGCCTATACCTCTCAACTCTCACATTAAAAGAGGCTCCCCTCATTGTACCCCTCAGAACACCTCTGCCTATATCTCTCGACTTTTGCATTACAAGGGACATCCCTCGTTGTACCTCTCAGAACCCCTCTCTATATCTCTCAACTCTTACATTACAAGGGACGTCCCTCATTGTACTCCTCAGAACCCCTCTGCCTATACCTCTCAGCTCTCCCATTACAAGGAATGGCACTCATTTTACCCCTCAAAATCCCTCTGCTTATACCTGTTAACTCCCACTTTATGAGGGATGTCCCTCATTTTACCCTAGAACCCCTCTGCATATACCTCTCATCTCTCACATTACAAGGGGATATCCTTCATTTTACCCTTAGAATGGTACCATCCCACATGGAAATAAAGAAACATAGAATTTGTCAGCAGAAAAGGACCACTTGGCCCACCCACTATGCCCAGGAAACATGTTGCCCACACAGAACTGGTGCTATCTCACATTGCAAAGTTTAAAGCAATAATTTATAATAATCTATTATGCTAAATCACAATTAAAATTGGCACAAATAAAAGCAGCAGTTTCCTCAGTGTTCTAAGCTTGTTTCTCCATATTCGATGATGTGTTCCTCATAGCTGAACTGTCAGCATTCTGCATTCTGGTGGCAAAAGGTTGAGAAATATGACCATTCCAAGCTTTTCCTGCTCTTTACATAAAAGAACCCATCTGGTATTATTAGTGTTGTTGTCCAAACTAACCTGTTTATTGTGGGATCTGGGGTCAAGCTCCTGTTTATGCAAGGTTACGTGTATATTGTTCATGAGTTCCTCATCCTGTAGTATCTTTTATATCTCTTGTGTATCTCCTCTCCATCTTCTTTGTTCTTTTTTTTTCCTTTGTAGTTTTTGGTATTTAAATTTTTCTCCCCTTCCCTCCCAGGGCCACAGCGTACGCATGCATGTATGTGCATGGATGTGCATGCACACGCCAGGATCCAATGGCCCCTTTCACCCCTCCACAGACTTGCGTCACTGCTCCAACCACCTGCACTGCCCACCAGACCTCCACCTGGTGGGAGCAGGACTACAGCGGAGCGGGCATCCACCCCTGTGGAGGGGAGACCTACAGCTCAACCCCAGTCCAACCCTCCCAGTGACTTGAGGTCATTCCTGAACCCAGGTCACCAGCATAGCACGAGGTAAGGTGCCAACGCCTCAACCCTCAGTGCCACCGGGCCGGCCCATCATCTTCTTTATTCTAATGTAAATAGACTTAACCCCCAATTCTGTCTTGACAATTTAGGTTTTGTAGCCTCTGCACCATTTTGGTGGGTTTATGCTGTACCTGTTTTAGCTGTTTGATTTCTTCAATGTGGTATGGATTCCATATTTGAGAACCATAGTCAGTGGTTGGTCTGACACAAGATTTATAAACTGTAATGCTACAGTGTTCATGTTTTGTGATGAATCAACATTTTATGTTTTTTAAACAATGTGTTTCCTCTTCCAGCAGTTTTGTTATGTTGTTTTTTTTAAACTTTAAAATGGAGGATAATGGGTGGGCACCAGTTAACAACAATGCTGTGTTCCCTTCAAGAGGCTGTCATGACAAACTAGTAAATTTCGAGGGGGAAGCTTGAGAGGTTGACCATTGGCATGACAACCTCAAGAAGTGTACTCCACATTGTTGTTAACTGGTGCCCATCCATTGTCTTTTATCGTGCACGGACAAAAATTAAACAAAACGTGTCCTTACTTTTTCATTTTGTTTGTTTTGCGACGCTCTCCTTCAGGGCCACCTCTCACCACCAAGGCTGTTCGTCGAAATGCAGGAAGTTCCTGAGATGCGCATGTGCAAAGACGTTCGTGGCGTTATAGTTTCATTGTGACATACTCGAGAGTTTAACAAACTTCTTGATGTCACAGTGATAGCATTGCAATGATACGAATTAATTGAATTCCATGATTAATAACCCTCTCCCATACATTATTTAAGCATTAGAAAATGGGCTTCTTACATGCTGCAATCTGATTGGTCAGTACCCTCAAGATAGGGGTACATTAAGTTTCAATAGATGACCAGCAAGTAAGAAGTACCAGCCTATACTGCCCCTTAACCACTCTAGTATCCTAGTACCCACCTCGGCTCCTAATTGGACAAAATGCTTCATCTCCATTTGAAATTGACGCCATTTTTTGCACTCGCTAGCAGAGAGATCCTGCCCTACCCTCCCCAATTCAGTGCCACCTGCCACATGAACCCAGACCTGGCCACATCAAGAAAGTATCACAATTTAAAAAAGAAATATTTTTAAATAAAAGTGAAGCTGTCCGTCTCATATACATCACCGTAGTCACCAACGAGGTAATTCAAAACTGCAGTAACGCCACTACATAAAAGCTGCCTCTTCGCATTTGCCAACAGAAAAATGCTTCCATTTAAAATAAAAAATCTAACATTACGGAACTCGTATCTCCACAATGCAGCCACCCCTATCCTCCGCCTGCTGTTTAACTCCATCGCCCGCTCTAAGCAGCTGATTTGGCGCCCAGTACCATCGCACTGCTGACTCCTCCGCCTCGCCGCCTTCTTAGCTTCCCGTCCTGGTCCAGTATCGCAGCCACACCAGCAGAGCCTCACACAAACTGCACACCAACCCCCCACGGAGTCTCCAAGCTTCCTTTAGTCCCGTATCGCAACAACGTAGACCCCCACACAAACTGCACACCAACCCCCACGGAATCTGCAATAGGACAAAAATCCATACTGAGGAGGAACTACTTTACTAAAAATGACTACAAAACTTTTGTTAAACAATTTTTTAGCTTCTTTTTTTTAAATGAAACTTTTTTTTCTTTTGCAGTGCCCATTTTCTAAACGCAATAATGCCCTCCAGGGTGGGCAGTATGGGCAATACCGGACCGGCCAAGGGCTATAAGGCCCTCCGCCTGCGGCGTCGGGCCTCATTACGCCCCTGGCCGGTCCGGTATTGCCCAATACCACCCACCCTGTCGGGCATTATTGCTTACATAAGGCATGACATGGGGGTGTGTTATGGTGGGATAATGACCCGCCTCAGGGTGGGTTGAAACACGAGGCATAGCTGAGGGCTTCCACCACCTGAGAAGGGTTGTTAGCCCACCATAATACACCCCCTGGAGTGCCTTATTGCAATAATGAAATGGGTAATTTTTAGTAAATTTTATGCATTTTTAAACATACTACTTTCAGCTGGGCCGTTGTGCTGCTATAACGGCCCAGCTGAAAGCAGCTCTCAGCCAATCAGAATTCAGCATTCCTTCTACCCGTTTCATAATCTTGATTTACTATGGTCCCCAAATCTCTTTCTGATTCAACATGTTTTAAACTGAGTAACTACGCGCTTTTCAGTTTTGAAGTGCATGCTGTTTTTTTTTTTTGCCCATGTTTTGATTTTTTCTAAATCCTTAGTATCTCTTTGTTTATCTTATTATCCACCTTCCCTCCTAATTTAGTATTGTCAGCATCTTTTGTTAGTAAACATTTAACATCAGCATGGAAATCAGGTATAAGGACAGAAGAAAAGAGATGGCTTTAGCACTGACCCTTGGGGGATCCCACTTGTAACCTCCTTTTCTTCCAGTGCTACTCCTTTATTCTTACTATCAGTTTTCTTCCTTCTAACCAGCCTCGTACCCGCTTTACTGTATTGTTGTTTGCATTGACTGCTTTTAGTTTCTTTATTAGTATTATATGAGAAACTAGATCAAAGGCTTTACAGAAATCCAAGTATATAAAGTCCATTGGTATTTTATGATTTTAGTTTGTATTAATTGTTTCATAGCAGGAAAGCATATTCGTTGTACAGGATCTATTACTTTTGAAACAATGCTGTGTTCTGTCACCTAAACTTTTGTTTCTGATGTCATTTCCCAGTTTTTGTTTTATTGATTTCTCCATTAGTTTCCCCGGTACTGATGTCAGGCTAACGGGGCTAACATTTTCTACATTTGATCTGTTCCCCTTTTTGTGTCAGCGTGGCTCAGTTGGTAGCACATCCGCCTCTGGACCAGAAGGTCGTGGGTTCTCGTCCCACACCGGGATTGGACTTGCACCTGAAAATCGCTGGCATCCGAGTGCAGTATTGGGGGGTGCTGTACTGCTGGGGTGTGCCGTCCTTCGGATGAGACATTAAACCGAGGTCCCTTATGCCCGTCCTGGTGGGTGTCCAGGTGGAAGTAAAAGAACCCAGGGCGCCTCGCAAAGAGTAGGGAACATTCCCAGTGTCCTGGCCAACATTCCCCTTCCCATAAAACTGGTTCATGCAATTATCCAGGCTGTGTGTGGGTGATGATGTGCGATATGGCTGCCACCACACATTCAGTCACTTCACTACTAGTCTAGCATTGCTTGTAAAGCACTTTGGATGTATGAAAAGCGCTATATAAATGCTGATTCTTCTTCTTCTTCTTTTGTGAAAAGGTGTGTCTACAGCATGTTTCCAATCATTTGATACAATTCCAGTTTGAATGTGTTTGTTGTCAATTGGCCAACAATTTAATTTGCCAATTCCTTCAGCATTCTTGGATATAGCCCATGAAGCCCAGATGCCTTGGTACTATCTAATTTCATTAAAAGATTCTGGACATCCATGACCTCAAAAGTTCTAGTACTGCTATCTCCTTGAAAGTCTGTATTTGGTTTGGTATTTATTTATGTATTGTTTCATATAGTTGTTTGCCCGTGACCACTTCTAAAGTCTGCCTTCATCCCCTTGTGCCGGCAGCCTCCAAGCCCCATCTGCAGCTCCCCACATTGCTGAAGCCAGTCAGGATCAACTTGGTGTGGGGCCCAAGAGTACTAGTGGCTGTTATACAGGTGGAATAGAAAACACGGGGGGGGTCTGTTTATTTCCCCTAGTCCTCTTAAGTCCATCCACCTTGCCAATGCTGGGAAGTGCCCCACCAAACCTTGCATGATTGTATGAGGTCCTTACAGAGTAGTCAAGATCCCCAGTCAACTGCAGGGGTCAGCGGTGGAAGCACAGTGCCAGGGGGTATCACCAGGAGAGGTAGAGAGGTGGTGTTACCACTTTATAGATTGTTGGTGATACCCCACCTGGAATATTACATCCAATTCTGGAGACCACATGTCAGATAAGACATAGACAGTGTGGAAGCTGTCCAGAGGAGGGCAACTAAAATGGTGTGGTGGCTGCATCAAAAGCCCTATGAGAAGAGACTGAGGGGATCTCAATAGGTACACACTGAAAGAGAGAAGTGAGAGGGAGGATATGATAGAGATCTGTGAATACCTCACAGGAGCAAATAAGGTACTGAAGGGGGTATTTTTCAGAGGAGAAGGTGCATAAGAACAAGGGGGCATGCAATGAAGCTGGAAAAATTTAGGAGGGATGTGAGGACGTACTTCACTGAAGGAGTGGTGGAGGCCTGAAACACTCTTCCAGTGGAAGCTGCAGAGACAAAAACAGTGGTGGGCTTCAAGCATGCAAGGGATAGGCACAAAGTAATCTTGGAAGGAAAGCAGGGGGAGAGGGAGCCAAAGATTAGGTAGAGTCTACAGTGACAGAATCGGCAGGGAAAAACTAGCAGACTGGGGGTGGGCCAAACAGTCCTTATCCCTCAACCAATGAGCATGTACTATGTACTGTACATGCTCATTGACAGTTCGGTCAGCATCTGGCTGTGCAGTGAGAGGAGGGCTGTGCCAATCGCCGGCAAAGGTCGGGTTGGGGGGAGCAGGGTGGTGGGTCACTGAGAAACAGTGAGTGCGAGGTGACATTTTTCATTTCTTGTACTGGTGGGTCACTACCTGCTGAGGTGGGGAGGGGTGTTGGGGGGGCCACTAAACTTTCAGGGAATTTATTTATTTGGGACGGCGCTTGGAGAATGGGGGAGGGACCACTGGACCACCAGGGTTTATGACAGGATTACCGGGGAAGGTATCGGGGCTAGGGAGTGACCACTAGACCATAAGAGTAGTTAGGCAGCAGCGGTATTAACATAGCTATGGCCACAGAACTATGAGCTCTAGTTGCAAACCCTGCAGTGTTCTGGGTTTCATGTAATTGTTGTTATAGATTATAAAATCATTGCAGAGATATGTGCCATGCACTGCAGGTTCTTCTGTTTAGCACTGCTTGCACTGGCTCTGTCCTGTCAAAAATATGCTGTTTGTAACAAAGTCACTTGTTTGCCATTCAAAACAATGAATATAGACACTGTACAGTACGTAATGGCAAAATGCAATGGTTAACAAATCTTTTAGAAGATGGGCAAGTTAAATACTAAAAAGCGAGTGAAAAGAGTGGCTAACAGGCACTAGTGCACATCACAGAAACGCAAACCCATAGCTTGGTTTGTGGTTAAAATTTGCTTTTTATTGCATACAATCCATCTCACTCACTCACCACACCAGCGTCTGCCAACATTTCACCCAACTGACCATGGGCTTTATCAATGCGGGTTTGCGTTATTGTGATGCACACTAGTGCCTGTTTGCCACTCTTCACTCATTTTTTGTACTATTCTTCTTTTGAGTGTGCACCAGGTGAGGGCTCCCTTAGCTGCCTTTTTCTTCCTAGCAAGTTAAATACTGCGTAATGGTTTCCTGTTGCCATTCGATTGGCATATGTTTCTGTATATGTTTATGGGTCCAATTGGAGGACCTGTTAAAGATATAAAAGTGTCACCTCATGCGTTCTTCGGACCATAGGACTGCAGACTGAAGGTGAGCGGTTCTGTGATGCTAAGGACACAAGAGGTGACACTCTTTGATCCATAAAAGACCCTCCAAACTGACCCATGACATTTTTATAGGTTGCTAACTGTATTAAATAAAAAAACAATTTTTCTTCAATTTAATACAGTTAACAGCATGAGCAGTACATGAGAAACCCATTACAGTGGCTCAGCACTTGAGGTACTTCTGTAATAATATGAGTACATCACGTGCAGCTGAAGGGTGGGCTGTGATTAGTCAGGGATGCTTCCACAATCTATAATGCCAATACCACCCCTCTGTAAAGAAAAATGTCCAATATGTGATCTGGAATTTGTATAAGTCACATACAGAATTCATGAGCCACTTCACCCATTCTTGATTGCCACCAGAAAAATGGCTGCCACCTTTACTCTTGTATAAAAGCCTTAAACTAGACTCCGAAAATAAAACTCCCTTAAATTAAAAAATATAAATAACTGAATGTTATTTCTTCTCATGATCCCTTTCTTCTACACATAAATGAAAAAAAAAGAAAATCAAGCACTATTCAGATTTTTTTATTTCTAGTTTTTCTTTGATGACCATGAAAAATCCCCCTCATACCCTAACCAGCTTGACAGAGCAATCTCTGCTGCTAACCCTGCCCCAGATAAAAGTAAGCCTCTGACTCCGTATGAGGCTGTGTGTGTATGTGTGAATGTATGCTAGTGGAATTTTGCAGAATTTTGAATTCACGCATTCCATGTTAATATTCCATGGTTCTGGGAGGGTGCATATTCTATTAGAGGAACACTGCAGAATACTGAATTCTTGTGCTCCATGGTAAACAAACAAACACACCTTCCACTGCATGTGTAGAAATACAAATGACTGACAGAAATCATCTGTGGAGGAACTATTTACATTTTCTAAGCAATATTTTATTGTATTATTTGTGCCCTTTTTTTTATCTTTTAGTGATTTTTTTTTTCTAATCTGCCCAACCCATTTTCTAAGCTCATTAAGACCCTTCAGGGTGTAGGGTATTGGTGGATACCCACACTTCTAGGGGCTGTCATGCCCTTTGCCTGTAGCATCAAACCTCATCACACTCCTGGTTGTGTGGGTATCCACCAATGCCCCACATCCTCTCAGGTCTTATTGCTTACATAACTTACATGTTAGATGGAAAAACAGACACTGAAATGGTGCAAACATGTGTTCACCGATGTAATATTTTCAGAAAAGCAAGATACAGGAATAACCATGTGAAACAAATACAGTTACCAATCTGCATTATCAACCACAAGTAGTGTTTTTTAAGGAGTGTTTTTTCCTATCTTTTAGAACCCGCTGGGTTTGGGGCTGGGGGTGTTACAGTTATAACTGGTTCTGCCTGTCCCTTCTTCAAAGAGTAAATGGCAAAGAAATAACCCTTGTGCAGGTCTAACTCCCCTGTAATGCCTTCTTCCCAGCTCATGTATGTGTGCGGGAGGGGGAGGCATTTTTTGTAAACTGAATGACAGGCTTGCGTGTTTAAGTGCTGGACCCTGAGAGCAATCCTTGCATCCCTGATCTCAGAGACAGCAGCTCTATCTCTTTCAGTCTAAAGGAAATTCTTTGTTAGCCAAGCAGTTGTAATAAGGTCTTCTTCTTGTATATGGTGCAATCATAATTTTCTCCACCAGATGGCACACTGCACCTGGTGACTAATTCTGTAGTCTTCACTGGAACAGAAATAGAATGTTAATGAACATCATACACAACAATGTTTAAGTGGATACTTGCTCTTGTAAGATATAGTCACAGTTTTAAAGTTAATGCTTGACAATGTTCAGCATACTGAATGCTTCTTTCTCTCTTTCCTTCTTTAGGTAAGTAAATATTCTAAGAGTAAGGAACAGCAGAGAACGGTAAGAATGCACTGCATGTTTCAGTTAACCCTTGATCAGCTGTGAAGGAATCGGTGTTTACGTATTCAAGTTTACTGATTTTAATACAGGATAAGGACCTCTGGGATGGTTTTCTATTTCCTGGGTTGTTAGACAGTAGTTTCTGAGCTGAAGGCAGTTACCTTTTGTTTAGAGATGCACAGAATGCCTCCACAATGGCAATGCATTTAAATTTTTCTGTACATGATTTTAGTTAATCTGAAAAAAAAAATGTAGGGCATGAGTCACAGACACAAAGCAAGGGAGGCTCTACACCTAAGGAGCAGGGGGCTCAGCTGATAAAAAACATTTTATTTCTGGTCCAGAACAATAGGATAATTTAAGGAAAGAAAAGAGTTTTAGGGTTGCTCCAGCCCTCCTCCCTTGGAGCCCTCCCTTAACACAAAGGCTGGTGATATTTTTTAATTTTTTTTTATTAATAAGATTTTACTGAAAATGTTCATAAAACAGCAATAAGTCACATCACTAAAATAATTACTGTACAAATGTAACCCGAACCCCCCCCTTTTTTAAAGACAAGCCAACAACCACAAAGGGCAAAAAATGCATTACCCCTGGCATTAGGGCAACACCTGCCTCAGGCATTTCAGAGGTCTGGGGAAAGGGCACAAAACAACATTTCTATTTACCCCAGGTCCGGGAGAGAAGTACCAGGGCTATGGTGTGTCAATTAAGACTGAGAGGGCCCAAAAATGCACAAATGTCACAGAGATGTAATGTCTAGAACAGGAATGGGATTGTACTGTATGGCTTTATTCCTGACAGATGTTACACAGAAACGGTGGTGTTCCCAAGGCTTTTTGCAAGTGCAGAAACACACGGAGCAACACTCTCCTTTGGCAGTACAGAGACTTATCACACAAGAACTTTTCTTTATGAACTTCCATCCCTTTGATTAGGGACCTCTGGAAAATTGAGGCATCAGGTGATCCTCGGAACTACTTCAGTGCACATTTATGTAGGCGGCTCCACAGCACTGAGTTAGTGAGCACAGACCATGGGTGAACTATGTTACCACCCAGATGTGGAAACAGACAGGTCCCTCTGCAACCTGGATTGAGTGGCCAGCTCAATTTCATCAAAAGCCAGACTTTCTCTGATGTTTCATCAGGTTACGGACTCTTCAGGCACTCCTGGCCTCTGAAGACAATCCACAAGCACATCCTTGTGCTAGGGTACCAGTGAACCTACTTCTGAACCTTCTTGGGTTCCTTGCTAGGCACCAGCAAACCCAAAGGTAAATGGCAAATGAACTTTGTACTAGGCAGTGGTGTACTCTCAAAGCATTTGTTAAAATCTCACAGAACTGAACAGTTCCCACAAACAGTAAGGATCATCTTCCATGGGCCCTCCCACAGTAAAACTTGAAAAGTCACAGCAGTAATTACGCTCCAGCCCCAGGGCTGTAGGGTTTTCTGAAATACTGAACTCAATGATAGACATTCAAAGCAATTTACTTTTCAATCAGGTTAGAACTTTGTTGTAAAAAACCTCACACAGTCTTATGTCTGGGCAGCACTTAGGAAGTGACATTAGTGGGGGGGGCCCACACAGTTACTCACTGACACTGACTCCAGAAGATCACAACTTTGTGAATAAATTCACCCCCCAGGGGCCTTGAACAGAAGGCTTCCACCACTTTCCAGCTCACAGACTGATTGCTGACACACTAAGGTGAAGAAAAGGCAAGAGGGTCTCTCTCTCTGAAGTTGGGCTGCCAGTAGGCAGACCACCAACCTGTCCACATTCCAAACTCCTCTTAGAGCTCTCACTGACTGAGTCAGAACTGCAGTGGCTAGTGGCACACGGGTCACGCAGCTGCGAAAGTTCTATATGCAAATTAGCTCCACTCTGCTCTGCAGCAGCTAAGCAAAGAGGGCTTATTTGAACCTACAAGGATGTTACCTTTTTTGTGTGCTACCCACCCACCCACACTACACTGAAGGGGTTCTAGTAACCCCAGGGGAGCCTGTGTGTTACACAAACAAAAGTTACCATAACTTACATAGATATACTAACATAACAAAAAGTTTTCAACAAATAAAAAGATAACAGTTATAGAGCAAAATAACCATCCAAGATAAATATCATTTTTTATGAATTGCTTAAACTTCAGATATTAATCTATTTTACATTTTCCCCTTCTTTTCTTGGCTAGATCAGTGAATCAGTTTAGAAGGGAAAGAAAAAGGAAATGGAGAGAGAAAAAGAAAAGGCAGCAGAGTGTTAGAGAGCTAAAAAGTTGCCAGTTTACTCTGTTATACATCTTAAACCTGATGTTGCATCCTGGAAGAAATGGACAACAATGAGAACTCATAGCTAGGTAAAGTTTGATACTAGGGGATATGGTCTCAAAGAACAATATGATCCCATCCCAACCTTTGCTGGTGTCATAAACCTCTTCTGTGTGCCTACGAAGGAATTGTGGGAGCCTGGGAAAGAATATTGATGGTGCCATGTGAATAGTTTGGAGTACACTGCAGACCCCCAAATGCTGCCGAGACCTGTCAAGCTGACAGCTAGCTCACTGCTGGTGTTAACTAAGGGTAGAGGTCCTAGCAGTGCAGTCTATTGGGAGAGTGTGGAATTCAGGAACTTGACATTGAACCACTGGTTATTTATTTATTGTTTGTTTATTTGTGTGCATGTATGTATGTATTTATGTATTCATTCATTCATTCATTTATTTATTCTATTTAGCTGTCTGTCTATCTACAAATCCTTCTATCTATTTATCTATATATCTATGTATCTATCTACAGACAGTGTCTATCTAGCTATTTATCTATCTAGCTATCTGTCTACATACAGTGTCTATCTATCTATCAGTCTATCGATCTATAAATCTATCTATCTAGACAGGATCTATCTATTAATCTATCTATATCTATCTACAGACAGTATCTATGTATCTATCTGTCTGCAGACAGTATCTGTCTATCTATCTGTCTACAGACAGTGTCTATCTATCTATCTGTCTGTCTATCTATCTATCAATCTATCGATCTATAAATCTATCTATCTAGACAGGATCTATCTATATCTATCTACAGACAGTATCTATCTATCTATCTATCTATCAACAGTGTCTGTCTACAGACAGTATCTATCTATCTATCTGTCTACAGACAGTGTCTAGCTATCAGTCTATCGATCTATAAATCTATCTGTCTATCTACCTAGACAGGATCTATCTATAAATCTATATATATCTATGTACAGACAGTATATATCTATCTATCAATCTATAAATCTATTTATCTAGACAGAATCTATCTATAAATCTATCTATATCTATCTACAGACAGTATCTATCTATCTGTCTACAGACAGTGTCTATCTATCTATCTATAAATCTATCTATCTATCTAGACAGGATCTATCTATAAATATATATATATATATATCTACAGACAGTATCTATCTGTCTACAGACAGTATCTATCTGTCTACAGACAGTGTCTATCTATCTATCTATCTATCTGTCTATCTATCTATCTATCGATCTATAAATCTATCTATCTATCTAGACAGGATCTATCTATATCTATCTACAGATAGTATCTATCTATCAACATTATCTATATACAGACAGTATCTATCTATCTATCTATCTATCTATCTATCTGTCTGTCTGTCTATCAATCTATTGATCTATAAATCTATTTATCTATCCAGACAGGGTCTATCTATAAATCTATCTATATCTATCTACAGACAATATCTATCTATCTATCAACAGTATCTCTCTATAGACAGTATATGTCTGTCTACAGACAGTGCCTATCTATCTACCAATCTAGCGATCTATAAATCTATCTATCTAGACAGGATCTATCTACATCTATCTACAGACAATATCTATCTATCTATCAACAGTATCTATCTACAGACAATATCTATCTATCTATCAACAGTATCTATCTACAGACAGTATCTATCTATCTATCTGGCTATCTATCTAAACATATTTTGACAGCTAAGCACACAGAGCCAGAGGGACACTATTGCAAACGCGATCTCAGAACCAGGAGCGGGTGTCTGCCTTGCAGAGAATAGCAGCAAGACATAAATGGCAGCACTCTTCTCTATTTGCAAGAAATAAGTATTAAATTAAAAGAATGAAATCTCAAGTTACTGAGGTGAAAAAGCAGCATGCCACAGCACCAATACCCCAGCGCTTTGAGTCTTAGTCATGACTCATCGTTAGCGGGTGGAGCATCAGTGCTGTGTCCCACAATTTATTCACAATAGTTCAGGACATAATTAAGAACATAAAACGGATTCAGTTCATAGAGACAGCAAACAAATGAACAATTATATAAAATCGTACTTTGTTAAAATAAAAACCACACCGTAGTGATAAAGTGCTATTAAACAATGAAATGACAGCAGCATACAAATATCAAAAAATCATCAAAATAATCAATGAAAAGAACCCACAAGGACCAAAAGGAAACTAGAGAAGAATAAGACATAGAAACATGACTACCATCTGTGATCGGTATAAAATACATTAAACTGGTAGTAAGCTGCTTTAAACATGTGCCCATCAAGATAAACATAAAACTGATGAATAGGGGGAACAGAAAAAGGCAAAGTCCTTCTCGTTGATTATTTTGACAATTTGTTTTTATATTTGTATGCTGCTGTCATTTCATTGGACCGTACCGGGAGCAGCAGCACAGGGCCATAGGCACATCATAATCACTGTGGGTCCTGGACAAACAAATCGGCACATGCAAAGCAAGTGCTCTGAGGCTGGGGCACTGATTCGGGCACAGGCAGGCTACATGCTGCACAGCATCAAGGCTTTGGGGTAAGGAGGGTAAATAATCAGCTATTTCATGGTTCACTCAGCCCACCAGCCCTGTCATAAACTATGTTATGCAAAATTAATTGATTGTATGTAATATTCGCATGTGTATTCTATGTAAGTATACTGTTGTAACTCCCTCCCCCTCACCCCTGGGTTGCACCTGGAAACCAGCCTCAGCTCAATGTGCTTTATCAAAAGTTTAAATAAAAAAAAATAATAAATGTTATTCTCAGGTTTTTTTTCAGTCCATGTTATATTATAGGGGCATGGTAGCGTCCCTATAATTAGGGTTGGGTAGGCTGTTTAATGTTAAACCCCAGTTTTTGCAACTTAATAACTTCGGCATCATTTGATGAACTAGCTCAAAATTTGGCACGTGCAGTCAGGCTGTCAGAGTTGCAAGATGTGAAATGTTCTGTGATGGCAGCTTGTTTACTTTCTGAGATACAGAGTGCCAAAATAAACAGAGAAAAGTAGCCTATACTTAACATTGTGTTTTGCTCTCACCTAGAGCCTAGATGGTGTAGAATTTTTTAATGACATTTTCAGGGTTGAAGGGGCCTATACCAAGGGTGTGCCTTAGGAAGGTTTCCTGAAAAAAATATTATATGGTTTTAGAGTTATAAAGATTTTTGAATTAACCAAAAAATGTGAACGGTAAAAAAAAAAAAAAAAAACTACTATGACATGTTATTTGCAACATGTATTTTTAAGTAAACTAAGGTAAGTACAGTTCAGTGTATTTCAATGAGGTTTTGAACTTTGATTCATAACTTTGTAATTTTTACATATTTTGACCCCAAATTTTCAACATGGCATTTTTGGAACCCCGCGTCATGAGCAGAGGCAATGGAATTATGCAAATCAGGCCCAAAAGGTGATTTTGCAGTTGCTTGGTGAAATTACCTTTTGGGGAGGATTTCAACAATTTCATTGCCTTTGTTCATGAAGTGGGATCATAAGAAGTCTATGTTGAAAATGTGTTGTCAAAATATGTAAAAATGACAAAGTTATGAGGATATGTTCAAATTTGTATACACTCGCTCATAACTTTGGTAATTTGAACTTGCATTCCTTGACAGGGGAGGGTTGCCAGGCCCTGCACTTCTGTAGGCATACAAAGTCTTCCCATGGCATAGGGCCCAAAGGGCCCTGTGCATCTACACCTGTTCATGCAGGTGAGGATACAATTCCACTGTCTCAAAAAGAAAGGAAATTCTTTGCAAAAAGCTTTGTTGATGCACCAGTTAGGGTAACTTAATGCCACAAAAGTAGGGAAATGTGGTGTTAGGGATTCCAACCCTAACTCCCCATCCCCAAGCAGCAAAAAGGCAGTATAGAGCAGTGGTTTAAGGCTCTGAGCTGCAAATCTGGTGACATCAAGCAGACCAGCCCTGGGTTTGAATCCCACACCTTCCACTTGCATACTGTGTGACCCTAAGCAAGTCACTTAACTTCCCTGTGCTCCAAGGTCACACCTGTAAAAAAGCTTTCAGCTTAGTGTGCTACTCCTGGTTAAACAACTAAAAAAAAAAAATTAGGGTTTTGGGTCTCCGGAGTCATCATGAATCAGTGGTGGGGTTTTCCTTGGGGTTGTCAGCCCAATGCCCACCCTGTTCCCTGAGCAAACAACGTCACATATGATCTCCTGCAGGCCCTGCATGAAGAAAGCTACAACAAACTGTGATGGCAGCGTGTGGTGAGATGTACTTCTCTACCTTTGAAGAGTGTATTACTAGGAGGCACTGATTTGCAGCTCTACCTTGTGCTTTAGACAGGAGGGTACAGGCTGTGGGAAGGGGTGAGCATTAGGATTGACAACCCCAAGGAAGACCCCACTACTGATTCATAAAGACTCTAGCGTCCCAAAATCTCCTTTTGCTGCTTGGGGCGGTGGGGATGGGGAGTTAGGGTTGGAAACCCTAACACTACATTTCCCTACTTTTTTGGCATTAAGTTACCCAAACTGGTGCATTAACAAATTTTTTGCAAATAATTTATATATTATGTCTGTGGCTGTCCAGAGTGAGAGTAAAGTGCAGTTGAAAACTGTAGGCGTGTTTTATGGGGGATATGCTGCCTACCGATTAGGGTTGTCAGAACTAATTCTAAAATGATTAGAACCCTTTTAGAGCCCAGGGACTTGAGTTCTAATTTAAAACTAGAACACCCATGGGTTCTAAGTATTAAGGGGTTTAAATACTAAATGAAATGTTTGTTTTGTTCAGACATTTCAAAAATAGGAGATGCTAGCCTGGAAAACAAACTAATTCTTGGGAATTACATCCAAAAATGTTGAGAGAGACAATATGAGAATGTACCGCTCATACTTTGATATACCATTCAGGGTCGAATTGTGATGCTTGGCATTTGCATTTTGAAAGGTGCAGTTTGTTTCTTTTTTCTGCATGCGCAGTGAAACAATATTATCACTGCACTGAATGGGCAGGACTTTTATTTCTGTGTTTTTCCCTTCTTTCTCCTCTTAATATCTTTATCTGTCCTTTGTCTTCAGTCCTATATACAAAAAGAGTTTGATTTTTAAAAAAGATTAGAACCCTAGAACTATCTTCAAAGTTCTAGACCAGAAACAGAGCCCAGAATTTCAGTGGGTTCTGACAACCTTAGTGCAGATGTGATGCTCTATTCAACACTTACTGCCAGCTGCTGCAAACAGTTCTTCTAGTTATAATAATATGTTTGCCTGTGCAGAGTCAAGCACAGTTGAACTGTTTAGATTTTTGTGTGGTGTGCTGATGCTCTGCTCAACACTTGTTACTGCTGCAAACAGTGTGTTCGAGTTTGTTGGTGTGGTAGTGGCTTAATTTGCATGTTAACTTCAAAGTGCTGCTGGTTGCAGCTGCTGCCAATACTAGTGTAACACCCCCTTCCACCCCACTGTGTCTAGGGGTCCCAATGGTAAGCAAAGGGGTGAGGGGGTACAGACCAAAAACTTTCCAGGGAGGTAAAGCCAGCTGATATAGGAAACAAAGCCTTACCTCAAAACAGGTCCTGACAGTGCAGTGCAGATTATACCTCCTCCAACAAACCACCTCTTACCATCTGCTGCAACATCAGACAGGGCCAGGGGGCTCGAAAAGCTGGAACAGTAAGCTTTATCCAAGGAAGGAATCAGTTAGTTCATTCAATAATCTCAGCACGCATGGAGTAGAAACAAGAAATAAATTAAATTCTGGTGCTCATTTTTAAAATATTAAATAAATTGCTCAGCTCCATGGAGCCAGCAGACAGACATACGTAGGGCAATACTTGTTAGGCATTAAGCAGTACCCTCAAATACCAATGCTTGGACAGGCCTAAAATAATTAGACCAGGCACAAACTCCACGCAGAAACCCAAAGCCATTTCAAAGCTTAGGACCTGACATGGTGCAAATACACAAACCAATCATTACCAAGGGAAGTGCCTTACTCCCCCACCCCAAATTAACTGACGCTGGGGATGTCAGCATTTATGCCATACCGTGGCCGCCCTGAACCCATTCCAGAAGCCCCATCAGCTTGTCACCTTTTCTTTTTCCTGCAAGGAAAAGATGCCAGATTACATGCAGAATGGACAACAGGGCTGCCTCCTTCCCAGTTACTACTAACTGTGCATTCCATTAACGGGTCTAATGTGGGTCCTGCTCCAGACATGGGCATGGCAGGGCTGATGCACATGAATCCCCAAAAAGCACCCACCAACCATCCCGCAGCAATGTGCCACACCAGGTAGAGGCCTCCTGGAGCTGCCACCTCCAGCAAAACCCTGCCTTGGCCCTGCTGCCACCACCAAGACAGCCCCACTGCCATACCTTGTCTGTTGGAGTACCAGGCCTCCTGAAACCCAGCCGGGTCTTGGCCTTCCTCCAACCGTTGTACTTCCCTCTGCTGAGCTCCAGGATCCCCAGACCCCACAGTCACCATACTCCTGCCACCCTTCCTACAGAAATCAAGTTAAGCACCTAGCTTTGAGCTCACCAGGCCAGTATCTACCGGGCTAGGGGGTGTTATGCCCCAACCCTACTTGCCCTACATATTGCCTGTCAGCTCCCCCGCCAAAAAGATTCCTCCCCCTTTTATACCTGAGCCAGGAGCAACACCCCTTCCCCCCTCGGGGCTAGGACACAGGATGCCCCAAGCTAGGCTCCTAAGCAACACGGGAGAGCACAGATTAGTAAGCCAGTCCCGAGAAGGGTGACTTACACTATTACGAATAAATGACAGTGATTGAGGATCAATTGCTTGTGGGACAAGGTTCGTCTGCATAACCTGTGCTGATTAGATAGAATGGTAGGGAAGGGGGTTGGTGGTGGGGATTGCCAAGAGAGGTTGGCCGTGGGGTGGGCACAGATGGTCCGGGAAGGACGCACAGATGGGTGGGGCCCTTGGTTACTGCTGTGCATAGGACCCATGGCAGTGTAAATCCAGACCTGAATCATGCATCATGAATTAGCATTTTTGCTGAGGCCATCAAGGATCAGCTTGGTAGGAGAATACCTGGTAGCCAAAAGGCCAACAGTTGGGAAGCAAGGCTGCTCTCTGTGCTGGTCATGGCTTGGTACTGGGCACAGAGTGTTCACCAAGTCCATACATACAAATGAAACCATAAATCTAAGTGCCATGGCAAACCTCTTGCAGGATATTTTTGGAACTATTTTATACACTGCATCCAGAAGAGGTCACTTGAAAGGGAGTTACCGCGGCCAAAATTACCTTAAGGATAGCCTTCAAAGGGGCAGGCATGACCCACAGGAACCTACATATCCTACTGTAGTAGGTAAAGAGAGAAAAATAAAAGCAAAATTCAGCAAATAGATTGCAGCACATTGCACTAGATACAGAGCTGTTTTGTTACTTGGAGCAAGCCTTGCATAAGCACACCACCCATGTAGGGTGTATCTTGGATACCACATTAAGAGACCAAACAAAAACAAAGTTCAGTAACTACATTACAGCATATTGCACTAGGTATAGAATGATCTTGTTATGATACCTGGACCCAGCATTGCATGGCCACACTACCCAAAAGGGTGTACCTTGGATACCGGAGTTATAAGGAGCAAATCATTATATACACACCACACAAGTAGAATGCTTTAATAGCAACAACAACTAAGCTCCGCAGACATATAGCAACAGGTGGCAGCATTTCAAAAGCAAAAGCAATTAAGCAGAGCAGAAATGAGCAATTAATGATGGAGAGCCAAGTCCAGTGATGAGTGTTTAGGCTGGCAACAAGTCGATTAAGCACGGAGTGGTGGCCGCAGTAACCCTATACAGAATCAAGCTGGTTACTTACAGTTATTACTAGGTGTTGTATCTAGACAGGCAGAATGGCTGGCCACCAGCTGCCTCCATGCAGACTCCATCACTGCCCTTTGCACTACAGCCCTTAGCACAGAGGACCGCAGCACAAAGGGACTGTTGGGAGGCTCCAGCCTATTACAGGAGGTACGGAACCCGACTGACTGCAGGCTTGTGTAGGGAAGTGCTGCTTTGGAAAGGGCTCCAGAGGACAGCTACAGTTCTAGTGGCAATCAGCACTTATTATTATTTCTATATTATTGATTTGTCAATCCATCTCTTAACTGCAAGGCACTTTTAAGATATGCCTACACAGCCGGAATATGAACTTAGTTTAGTTTCTACAGTTTGAAACCTACTCGGTTGAAACAGAAATGTTTATTTGATATATCTGCCTGGTCAGTTTGATGATTAGGTAAACATAAATAGCTAGCTGCTTACATGTACCAGATGAAGTAATATAAACTGTGGAAATAGACACGATTCTGAGATGAAATTTGTTTCTAACACTCTGGGCCTGATTTTCAAAAAGCCCTTAGAGTGACACAAGTTGCATTGCTCCAGGGCTGCATCAAACTCCAGGTGCGCCAGGGACCCTGTGCCCAATTTTACAAAAATCAGGGTCCTGGCACCAAACTCTCTGGGTTTGCCGCAAGCCAACAGCTGCGCCAAACCGTTGGCACACTTGTAGGAATTGCCACAGGAATGCACCCCCCTGCCCAGTGCAACATTAAAGGGGCCAGAATGGGTGGTGGTGGTTACTGTGCTGGGCAGAAGGGGCACGGGAGGTGGCATGGGGGAGTCGGAGAGAAAGCTTGGCATTAATGGGAGTGCTGTGGCACCCAGTGGGTTGCATTTGCTTTTGTATGTATTTGCCTATTGTACTCTACCTATAAATTATACTGTACAGGGGAAGGGGGTCCAGGGATAGAATGTGAAGCTGACAGGGCTGTGCGCTCCTGGTGCCATGTCATGTTCTGTCCCTGGACCCCCCCAAATACAATATAATTCATAGGTACAGTACAATGTGCAAATACTACAAAAATACCCATGAATGCCACTAACATGTTGCCTCTCTCTGACTCCCCATCTCCTGCTCATCTCTTCTGCCCTAACCTCAACTGTCAGACCCGTCCCACTGGCGCAAGCCACTTAGACCACCTCTTGGCTGGTCTAAGTGGTGCCCCTTGCTACTTCCATGGCAGGGCTTGCAAAAATCCCCAAAAAGGGGACGCTGCAGCCCTGCCGTAGTGCAAACCCTCTTGTGACCTGGTGCACCAGTCTGTTTGACACAGGCTTGGCACAAGGGGGTTTTGGCGCAGCTGTGTCAGGATTTGAAGCAGGCTGCATTACAAAATTGTGATTGATGCAAGTTGTGACGCAAGTCACTCCCTGCATCATAATCTTTTAACACAAGTACCTTGCATCGTTCTAGATGGTTTGAAAATTGGGCCCTCTGTATGTAACATGTTTGTACAGGTCATTTATTCATATGAATAAAGATTAGTTTAAAATAAACTATGTGTAATAAATCCAGCAAACAGACTCTGGGGAGGCAGTGTGGCTGAGTGGCTAACACGCTGTCATGGGAACTAGAAGACCCCAGTTTATCCAGCCCACCAACACAGCATCAGTACTTCCATTCATGATGCTGGTGACCCAGATTCGGGAACTAGCCTGAGCCATCGGAGGGATGACCAGGGCAGAAGAGGAGGATTGAGCATCCCAGGGGACACACTCCTCCGGAGGGGGGGCTATCAGTGCCCACTGCTCTACCCCATCTGGGTGACCACAGGTGACGGTACAGAGGAATCACAATGATAGCAGACAGCATGAACTTGGATTGACTGTGTTGGGTCTCACTGCCAACAGTCACACTGTTCCTCCTGGTGGGGTAAAAAGTGCACACAGCACTGGGCAAGTGAGGCACTGCCGGTGGTCCACCCTAGATCCAAGCTGTGGTGCTCCTGGGGAATCCCGTCACCTTCACCTTGGGTGGCCACATATACGTGGGAAAGAAATGCCTGAAGGTGCTGAAGGTATACCCGGCCACAAGGGGTAACCTGGGGGGCAGCACAGAGCTGTGCTGCAGATGGGTGGGGGGACCAGGAGCTGCCACAGTGGGATCTTGGTAGGGTGGGAAGGTCACATGGATGGTAGCTGAAGGAGGTCCTAGCCTGTGGTCCAAGGAGAAAAAATAAGTATTTGCAAAAATAAAATAAAAAGACCCAGGTTCAAACCCGACCAGAGTCACTTATTGATTATGTGACCCTGATAAAATCACCTAACCTTCCTGTGCATCTACCCACCTAGCAGTAAAAGGATAGAAGCTGGACTCCACTGCAAATGGGAGATTGCACCACAGTGACAGGATCTCGGAGTTAAGTAAATTGTGAAATAAAACATACTCACAGGCATGCACTGTAATGTGAGGGTAAATGCATGTTTTTTCTTTGTTTTGTTTTTAGTTTCTGTTTTAGCACCTGACATCGAGGGGCTCTTGGCCCCCTACTCAGAACCAGCACTGCCTCAACCCCCTCACCTGCCATCTCTCAGGACTTAGTGGACTCTCAGCCAGTAGCTTATTGTGTCCTTTTCCCACAATGGAGGCTGTCAGGCTGGGTCAGGGCTCACAGGGGAAAGGCAGGTTGCCTTGACTGCCAAGAATGAGCCGAGGTTGGCGGGTTTGGGGTCTGTGGGTGATGCTAGCATCCTCCTGCTGTGACAGTTGGGGATTTTCTCTTGTTCCTCCTACCCATGGAGACATCAGGCTGGGCAGGGCTTGTGCATAAAGTTTGTCAGTATCCTACCCTAGCCAAGCAGCAGCATCCGCCCCTCCACCAATCATGCTTCTTCCTTGCACCTCCAACTGTGGCCACCCATGTAGCAGTAGCAGATTGGAGAGTTCCCCCTTCCCTCACCAGAAGAGGTCAGCACCCTGTGGGACTCTCAGTCCTGTTCTCCCTGGCTGGCCCTTCGATGACTCAAGCACATTCCTGAATTCGGCTGGTCGGCATCACAAGTGGTAACGTTACCACTGCACACGAAGGCCAACCTTTGCATCTGTCCTTTTAATTAAATTTGAAGCACATTGCTACAGAAGACTTTTTGAGATAATTTCAGAAAACCAAGCTACAGACTTTGGCCACCACAATTTGACTTTGGTCTAGCCCCCACCTGTCTAACCACTTATCTCCCCTCAACCCTGAAAATCCTGTTCCATGTTTGCATCTCTCTCTTATATCTGCTCCTTGGAGCCATATAGAGTTTTAAAATCTGACTTTTCCAGAATTCAATGGAATTTCAGCAGTTTTGCCTAATTCTACAGAATTCTGTATGAAGAGGGATTCTGAAAGAAAACAGTAGATTACATAAACCATGGAACAGTATTAAGCAGTTTATGTAAACCTCAGATTCATTTTCCGCAAACCATGGAACAGTATTCCACAGATTATATAATCTGCGGAATCGTGACATTGTTCTTAACCAATCAAGAGTCTTAATTTTTCATTTCTAAACATTCCAGACACTCTTACATGCATGAGAGGGTCTCTCATGCCATTCTCTGTCATTCAAAATTTCTGGTGTTCTCTAGCCTCCAAGTTAATCGAAGCACGGTTTGGACTCTGTCAGTAATGATACCTAGTAAGCAGCCGTGGAAAGGATCAATTAATAGCATGCATAAATGGAAATGTATTCTGTAGACTATCAATGCTGAGAGCCTGAGTAGTTACCATTAGATAAGGCAGAACATCTTGGTAACAATTGATGACAGTGTTATTAAGTGGCTATGACTAGAACTGGGACTGTATAGAACAAATCTAAAATCATTTTTATCTGTGCTGTGCCGTATGTCTACACTTGCCAAATGAGAATTGAATAAAAAAAAAATGATTTCTGATGTTCTAAGTTCAGGTAGTGTAGTCCATTTCCCATATGAAGGGTTCTCTAATGTTCTGCAGGGTAAAAAATTTGATTTTAAAGCAGCAGTGCAACGAAAAATGTTTGCCCAAAAAGCTAGCTGCAGTTAATAAACATATTATCATACCTGTCAAACCCACTTTTCTAGGTACCTCCTACTGTGCGCACCATGAGGTTGTGTTTCTTGATCCTAACCCTTGACGGGTGTACAATGCTATTTCTGAGCCACATTGTGGTCGCCATCTTTTTTCTTGAGAAAAAAAATAAATTAAAACATTTATAAAATACTCACATTTTGGTGGAACTAGAAGATTTTGCCACCAAATACATTTTTTTGCATTATTTTGCTGCACAGTTAAACCTTTTTCTTGACTCCTTTTTGTGCCAGACTTGTACAGCTTTGCTATGGAGTTCTCTCACCCAAAGAGCTCAAAGGGGCATTCTGATGATCATAAGAGACACAGTAACTGTACATATTAACATATATTTCACATAAATCAGGGGTTCAGTTTTTTTTTTCCTATGGAAATCAACAACTTCCGTGGCTTGAAATCTGAAAGTCATTTCAGTTTCCTGAACATAAAATGCTCCAGGGCCTCAGGTCCCAATTTTGAAAACCAAAGTTGTCAAGAGAGAATGGTAAAACTAGCCTTCATTCAGAAAACTCAGCCGGTTTTTTGTTTTACTTCTATGTCTAAAAAAAAGTCACCTATTTAGATGTTTTCCTCTTTTGAAAGTCAATCGGTTTTTACCTTTTTTTTTTTTTTTTTTAATAAAAGGCATCAAACCACCTACTTTGTTCATCTGTATGTACAGGGATCACTACAGCTACAAGCAAGTCTCAGGGACACATTGATTTGTTCTAGTCATTTTGGTCCGCAACAATGCACTTTGGTTTGGGTGTTCCCAGGAGAATTAGTAATTTAGTACCTGTGTGAATTAGTTCTTTTTTCTTCCTGCTTCGACAGCAGTTCGTTTTGTGTGTGTTTCATGCAGGGGACAGTTTGTTGCAGACGCTATGCGTGGTCTGCGTCTTGACATTCTGAAAGGGTTTATAGGGAGGGTGTGTACTGCAATGGGTGTCGGTGTTGTGGGTTTATGGCGGCTGCAAAGGTAACGTTATTTATTCGTGAATGTTTATTGTGTGGTACGTTGTTTTTTTTTACTTTCTTTCCTTTGTTCTTTTCGTGAATCGCCATTATTTACAGGTGCTCTTTTTGTAAGTAAAATACTTCCAGAATGGAATGAACTGAAGCCCTGATAGCAGTTCATAAAACCATGTATCCCCCTCGCTTTTGTGCTTAGTGAGGGCATTACAAACCGTGGGCTTGTAAACAAAACAAATCTTGTTATGCACATCTCCCAATACATTATTATTCTACATATTGTAAATTACTCCAGCCGGGATAACCCCATGAGATGCAGCATCTCATTTTCTTGGGGGCTCCAGGGGTGACAGCAGCAGTCAACAGGTTAAAATAGTCCAGCAGGAATAGTTGCTAACAGGCTAAAATACACACAGGAAAGAAGGTACTGTAAGTACATGCTAGGGTTATACAAACATATCATGGTTCTAGTAAGAACCCGTTTATATAATTTTCCAAATTTGTTTTAAACAAAAATCTGTTCTTTCTATTTTCAGGTTGGGTTTACCTTTATTTTCTTTGTATGTTACTTTTACAGGGGAATCTGATTCTTCAACACTAGAGTATATTCATATACTTTACATGTGCTCTTGTCAGACCTAGAGTCATAGCTAGATGGTGCCATTTACTTTGCTATCAAAAAATGTATTCGCATTCTGTTTTTTTTTTGTTGTTGCTTGTTTTTTTTAAGATAATTTATTCACCCATGACATGCCCGGTTGAGATGCAATTTCTAGGTTCTGGTGGGGGGTCTTGCTTGTACCCTTTTGACAGCTGGGTGGCACTAAAGTACTGCGGGGTTAAGTGACTTGCTCGGGGTCTTTTAAGTGGCTCTGGTGAGATTTTAGCTTGTCTTCGGGTTCCCAGGCCTCTGCTGTAACCACTCTAGACCACACTGCTTCTCCTTTTTACTTCCGGTTTCATACACAAAGGCCCTAGATTTGGGTCCCCTTTCCCTCCCCCCACATCCCTGTTCCCCTCTTAAATGGTTCACCGGTTCTCTGCCTGATCACGCTTAGTAACCCAGGGACTCGGTATCAAGATGGTATGTAAATAATTTGTTATGTAAATAAATATGTACACAAATTATGTAATGTAAATTCCCAATGCACAGTCCAGCCTGTACAATTCCTGGACCGGATTGCTCACTCTTGTTGCACCCACTTCTGAACCTACTGTATTGCATCCCTTGCATATGTTTCATTCGTATTGATTGTATGTATCCCTTGTTGGCCTCACTTCTGTACCTCCTGTATTGCATCTCTTGCCATTGCTTCAGTTGTTTGATGTATGAATGTTGTAACTCCCAGGTCGCATCTGGAAACGAGCGGGTCCCGCTCAGTATGCTAATCTGGTAAATCTCTTTAAATAAATAAATAAATAAATAGCAATAAAGCATGATAGGGTGTGCTTTATGTACGTAATAAGACATGCCAGAGTGTGTAACTATGGGGGAATAATTGCACGGCTCGAGGATGTTGTTAAGCACGAGGCACGTGCGCCGAGTGACTTTAAATACCTGAGAGCAAAGTGCAGTATTTCCCACATAATTGCACATCCCTGAAGTATCTTACCGCACTTGTAAAAGGGACAGAAACATCATGAGCCATTGATTAACCAAAATGTACTTACGGTATTTTTGACTGCTTTAAAAATACGTGAATTAATTCAAAACAAAGTAGTCCCTTTGAACATTACTCACTATGCCCCTGTGTTGTAATTTTATCAGACAACAACCCACACTCCATCGTGTCATATTGCTTACTCAGCAGGGTATATTCCTGTAGATGATGGCAGGGGCAGGGGAAAATTGCATACCCAAAAAATATTTTACACTGAGGTCCCTTCAGGCTAGCATGATGGTGCCATGGCTACGCTGCCATTTGCTAACATTGGTGACTGGGGTTCAGGAATCAACTCAGGCTGCAGGAGGGCTGGTGAGGGGAGTAGGCTTAGGTGTCTCCACGGATACTTGCCTCCTCTGGAATGAGAAGTTGCCTGTGATCTGCTGTGTGAGCACCGCCTTGCATCCCTTAGGACCAGGCAATATGCAACATGACAAGGGGATGGGAAGACTTTTGTGGCGCACCTTCACGCATGCTTGTTACACGTACATTTGGAAACACGTTGCACCGCTGTCTCGGTGAGCAAGAAAATCAGAGGAGAAAATGCTGGCCCCTCTCAGGATGATTCCCAGTGGCCTTGGGCCCCAATCCACCAGCTAGGCTTTTCACTGGAGTTTGTCTCTGAAGGGGGCTTACCCCCCCGGTATCTCTACCATAGGGGACAAGCTACTGGAGGCAGGACATAATCCCAGAGTAGGTGTGGATGCGGCTAGGGGAGTCAAGCTAGAGGGAGTTTGGTGCGAGAGGAGACAAAAAGTGAATCAAAAACAAAATGAGGACTCTTCTGCCCTTCCATTGTGGTTTTCCACTAGGAAGCTGAAGCAGAATGTTATGGGGAAACATTTTGCAGCTCTTCCTTTTGATTCCTTGTCCTAGCATCCATTTCCTCCTGTATAATAAGATGCAGCGTTACTAATTTTGAGACTGCGTTACTTTTTTTTTAGATTTGAAATACTGTAATAAAATAAACATTCCTTTAAACGTGGTTCTTCCCAGGTTTCTATAATTATTCCAAGGTGCATTTGAACATCCACTATCTCACACAGTCAACGGGGCACTGTCTTTTCCATATTGATTTTGCTCCCCTGTTCAGCTACCCTCGTTATTCAGGGATTTACCTTGTTCAGGCCTCAGCTACCACACAGCCCCAACCGCCACCTACCTGACACCTCATTGCACCGCATTGAAGTGCACGGCGCAGCACCGCACCTTTACAGTTAATGGAGCAGCCCCATAGTCCACCATACTTCTGGGTAGCAGACTTTTTGTCATTAAATTAAACTACTTTCTGGGGAAAGAACAAAGGTGCTTTTCTGTGAAAAACTATACCGGAGGGTAAGGTTTGCAGGGGCAGGAGCCCCTGCAAACGACAGCTTCCATTTAAACATCGCAAGGCAGTAGATTACAACAAGGTGCAAGCGACAGATAATTGAGCTGGATAGGCAAGGGGAAAGTACCCCAATCAGACCTAATATGGCAGAACAGCAAATGTGGTCAAGACAATATGTACAACGGGTTGGGGGGTGATTAAGGTAAGGGGACAAGGACAGTTGCAGGTGCAAGTAGAAAAGTCACGAAGAAGAGATTTAAGGGAAGAGGCAGAGTGGATAAACTGAGGAAGAGAGAGAGAGAGAGAGCCATGAGTTTAGAAAATTGATGTGAGAAGGCAACTTACCAGCAGTAGATTTCCTGGATGGAATAAGATCCAGAAAAAAAGGGATGATTTGATACCTTTTATTGTACCAACATAGATGTTACAAAAGAAAATAGGAGCTTGAGCTTTCGAATTACATAGAATTCTTCATCAATTCATTTGAACTAATTAATGTAATTTGAAAGCTCAAGCTCCTATTTTCTTTTGTAACATCTATGTTGGTCCAATAAAAGGTATTAAATCATCTCTTTTTTTCTGGATCTTTTGTCACTCAGACCAATATGGTAACATGACCAATTTTCTGGATGGAATAGAAAGGGAATGGTAGGAGGGGAGAGGACAGGAGGGGGGGGAGGTAAGGTTGGAAAAAACAGAATTCGGATATAAAGGAGGCACACTGGCAAAGGCACCTGGCATCGAGGGAGGAGAGAGACAGAGTAGAGCAAGTAGTGGTGGGTATGTGGGGGGCAGTCTAAGGCAAAAGGAGTGAAAGGGAAGGGGTCCGGTCTGGCAAGGGAGGATTTGGAGGCTGCACTGTAGACTGTGTCACCGTAGTCAAAAATGAAGGCTATCATCTTCAATACAATCTCACAGTGAGTAGGAAGCAGGATACTCACTTTGTTCCTGTATAGTGTACCACGCTTGGGGCGGAGCTTAAGGTGGATGCATCCATCAACACGCACCAAGAAATCAAGATGACATTCCAGCCAGACCCTGAGGTACATAAAGGAGGAGCTATCCTCAATCACAGCACCATCAAGGGTCTGGAATGATGGGAGGGAGGCGAGTCTGGTAAGCCTCTGTTGGGAGCCAAATGTTATAGAAACTGTATAATAACAATAGTGTCACCCATTAAACGTATTACAACTGGATAATTGACCTTGGTGGGTAACGTGAATTATTTACTTATAGTATTCAATGTAGTGTAGTGGTTACGATGCCACCTTGGGAACCAGGAGGTTGCAGGTTCAAACCCTGCTGGAGAAAAATACTCACTGTGGGACATATGGCAAGTCACTTAACTTCCTAGTCCTTCAGTCCCCCCAGCTATGGAAATGGGTAGAAGCAGAAACCCACCATGAATGCCATATGCCTTTCAGCTGGACTATTCTGGGTAAATATATTGCAGAAATGGGTAAAAACAGGTCTCCACTTGGCCCCTCGGCACAGCAATAGAACTGCCTCTTGCAACGCTGTTGAATGGAATCAGGAGTCATCTCTGGTCATGGGGGGGCCAGCCGGAAGGAGGAGGATTGAGCGTCACAGAGGATGCTTGCTTCCTCCAGGGAGGGAGAGTAGTCTTCTCCGCTGTAACACTGCCACCTGGGTAACCACGGGTAGCAGTGCACGTCTGCAAGAAAGAGCGCGCACACAAAAGTACCAGTAAAGTTATTTTATTTCACATACTATAGTGCAGAAGGTTGCTGTGCAAATGTGAACGAGCATACCGACCCAGTGCATGCCGAAGGAAGGCAATTAACTCACTGAATGTGCAGGGGGAGCAGGTATCTGTGACCTGCAGCCTTTTGTACCGCATTGGTCTGCATGGTAATGGGGGACCCATGTGCCAGTGATGGAAAGAGATAACTGGTTTTCACCCAGGTGGCCCGGGTTCGACTCCCGGTATGGGAAAGACAGCAGCGTTGGGATGCAGTATAGCGCAGTGGTTTAAAGCTCTGAGCTACAAATCTGGTGACATCCAGCAGCCCAGACCTGGGTTTGAATCCCACAACTTCCACTTGTATACTGTGTGACTCTGAGCAAGTCACTTAACTTCCCAGTGCTCCCAGGTCGCTCCTGTAAAAAAGCTTTCAGCTTAGTGTGCTACTCCTGGTTAAACAAATAAATAAAAATTAAAAAAAAAAAGATTTTCAAAGCCCCAGGAATCATTGTAACTGAGGGTAAAACAACTGGTGCAAGTGGGTCTCCACTTGCAGAGCCACAGATTTTGTCCCACGGTTTTGGTATTCTCAAAGGTGAAGCCAGTTTACAACAGGTTTCATGATTTAAGGCAGCTTGTGGTTGTTTTTTTAGCATATTTGCACCACAGTGTTATGCCTGGTGGGACCAGGCATAACAGCCCCCTGCAGCTGCACTGACTGAAAAAACAAACCTCTGTAGGATGCAGAGATTTCGCCCCGTAGTGCTGGCTGTGGAGTGAGACTTATTTCCTGGGGGGTTTGAAACTCTAGCCCCAAGTCTCCATTGCAAAAGGGATGGTGTATCTCAGTTGGGCTATCCTGGGTAAAAAGACTGTAGCACCCTTCCCCCCAAATAAATACTGCTTTGAGTCACCAGCCTTTTGCAGTCCCCTTCCCAGGCAGTGGAAGTGGAAGCACATGGTGTATTAGAGCACTGTTGGGAACCAGGACATCATAAGCTCAAACCCAGCTAGGACCAAATACTCCCTGTGTGACCTTGAGCGAGCCACTTAACCTCCCTGCGCTCCAGACCACCCAGCTACGGAAGTGGGTAGAAGCAGAACCCCAGTGGAAATGAGATGTTGCATCTCAGTGAGGCTATCCTGGGTAAACAAATTAAAAAACAGAAAGAAGATGCATTTTATGTTTCGGTTAGCTCTCTAAATTTTAAGGCTATGGGCACATAAATTCAGATCCATAATGGGAGCTATCCCCCCCCCCCCACTAACACCTTTGATTATCACTTTTTACAGTACGAAAAGATCTGACAGGAGACTATGGAGAAATACTGTAGTAGTTAATTGTTGGGCAGGGATTTTTTTCTTAGGAAATGCACTAGACAGTTTTCCTGGACAGTGTGCGTGGGAGTTGACAGCAGATGGCGCCCCTACGAGCAAATACACTTATCACCTCTGACGAGTCTCATTGCATGCTTCCTCTTAAGTTTTTTTTGTTCAGTTATAGTTCTGCAATCAAAAAGTGATTAAAAAGGATATCAACCACATAGAAAATTGACTTGAAAAAGTTTTGCCTTTTTCTTTTTATTGTCAAATGCAATTTCAAGTACCTCAAGGGAATCAACAAAGTCCAAGAGGGTAGCATCTTTCAGAAAAAGAAATGTGCAAGAACAAGGGGGCACAATTTGATGATGGGGAGGACGGCTCAGGGGCAATGTGAGGATGTATTTCTTCACAGAGAGGGTTGTAGATGCATGGAACAGCCTTCCTTAGGAGGTTGTAGAGTCAAAAACAGTGGGGGAATTCAAGAATGCATGGGTCAGACATAAGGCAATTCTAGTAGGGGTAGGAGGAAGTAGGCTGTTGGTTAACTAGGATCTGCAGCTTATTCGTTAGGTAGAGAAATGGGCAGACTAGGTGGGCCAAGCAGTCCTTATCTGCCATCAAAGTCTATGTTTCTACGTTTATTTATTTAGTTTCTGTGTACCCAAATAGGTGCGCTAGATGAATGAAATTGCCTCTTTTTGGCACAACCTGGGAGGCTGCAGCGAGATAAGAATATCACAAAACAGGTAGTGTTGTGTAGTCAGCAATTACAAAAACATGACAAGCCAGCTGGCCCGGTGGTGTAGAGGGCTAAGGCGCTGGCGCCTTATCTCGACCCATGCCAGCGACCTGGGTTCGGGAACAAGCACAGGGTGTTGGAGGTTGGCACGGGGGAGGGGTGGAGCTGGATAGCGCTGCCGACCGGCAGGCTCTCCTCTCTGGGGAGGAAATGTGGCATCCCTCGGCTGATGGGTGATCCCCAGTGGAGGCTGGAGGAAGCTCAGGCCAGAGGGGGCCTAGGCAGTAGGCCTGGGGGTGGGGAAAGGAGGCCATTACCAGGGCTGTTTGGCGCATGCGCACCTTCATGCACATGTGTGCTGCCTCCTGGGGTCTCCGGGAGAAAAACAGAGAAAAATGCCGGTCGGCAGAGTGAAGACCAACCCCCCGCACGCTCTGTTCCCCGGCCAGGCAGGTAAGAGCCAGGTGAGTCTGGGGAACGGGGCTGGTGGGGTCGGTCAGATGGGGGCCAACCGACAGGGGAGAAAAATGTGCCAGGATTAAAAAAAAAAAACATGACAAGCTGGAGCAAACATAACATACAACCACAGGACTAAGCGGTGGTAAAATTACAAAAATCTGTTTCACACACTTTTCGTGTAATTGTGCGGTTTTTTGCAAATTTTCACACTTTTCCAAACTGAACACTGTATGTTCAAAAGTACAACTTTTGCACATACCACATGTCTGGATAAAAAAAAAAATCGGAGATTCTTGTTTAATTTGCACAAGATGAACGGTGCTAAAGAAGTCATAGATATTATTGAGCGACTCAATAATACCGCTCGTGTGTAGGGCGACCATTGAAACAGAGCAAAAGATCCTGTATATCGAGTGCAGCAGTGAACTACACCCGCTATACTAGGATATAGGCAGTTGTGTGGCCAAACCCTGCTGAGTTGGCCATTTGGTGTAGTGGCTAGAGCCACCACCTACAGAGCAAGCAGACCTGGGTTTGGGTCTCACACTAGGATGTAGAATTTTTTATGTTTGCCCCCTCGGGAAATGATTATATTAATCTGGGGTGTGGGGACTTGCCTCTGCAAAGGGGTGCAGGGAAGTATTTGTACTGCTGTTCATTAAACAGCTGAGGATCATTGCCTTTTGTGTGTGGTTCTTTGAGATCGCCCTTCTGGGTAGGGCAATGTTTGAGTCATGGTTTGTGTGCGCTGCACGATAAGGGATTATCACATAAATGTGACCTGCAGAACTGCAGTTTCAATTCTTGGGGAAAAAAATCTTGCAAATCTAACTTTTTCTTTTGCAACATGCCAGTTATAGCTTGCCAATCAATCAGGAAGGAAGGGAAAGGAAGGCCTCTTTTCTGACCATTAAAACATAGCTTGTGGTTGATACGGAGGTCCTGCATAGTGCGCAGCTGCTCGATAAGTGCGCAGTGCTGTAATCGCATACATCAGCCCTGAAATTCACCATATAGGTACCATGTGATAACAGCACCAGCATATCGGTGCCGACTATAACAGCTACTGCAGATCGCCAAACAGGAAAATGGCAACATGCACAATAGCACTGGACACAAAGCGCTACATTACCTCGATGTTGCTGAAAAGTACAATTAATCACTATAATTTATGTGGGGTGCTATGCTCCCCACACCCCCCAAACTATAATCAACTCCGGGGCTTGATTATGGAGAAGAGTGAAAACTCGGGAGGGGGGCTATATCAGGGGACAGACTGTGGAAGGGGGTGAATGTTGGAGGCAGCCTACAGGTGGGGGGGGTGACAAAGTCAAGCGGGGGGTACAGGACTGCAAAACAAATAAAAAAATTTTTCAAAACTATTACTATACACAAAGAAAGCCAAAATACCTTTTCCATGGCCAGTCCCGAATCCAGGTCACCCAACTGGAAGGCGGTGACTTTACCCAGCACACCAGACGGCCAGCTCGACATCGGCCGGATCACCAATCGTACAAATACTCATACACATCACTAATGTATGTACATGCTCAGATTACAGTGTGCTATTAAGAGCATATCACCCAATTCCCTTTCGCTGTTTTGACATTGCCCACATTGACTCGCTCAAACCAAGTCACTATTGACGGGTTACTGCCACATAGCAGTAGCAGCAGCAGAAATTGTACAGGAACATTTTGCTAGCAGCTTTATATATTTAAAGGAAAACAGTGTTTTTTGTTGTTGCTTTTTGTGTGATCAGACAGTAGCAATACACGAGCCTCACTCAAGCAGGGGTCTTGGCATGCAGGTAACCACTGTAATTCCCAAGCATCAGCGATGAAAACTGCCTTACTGCAATGGTGCCAGCCAGAATTATAAAAGGAAATTGTGCTTGCAACTGTATATCAGAAGACAAATGATGAGTTTTTTTCAATGATTAGCCAGTGGCAGTACAAGGGCACCACTCAAGCGGGAGTCCAGTGTTGTGTGCAGTAGCACAGTATACACTCAGTGCTGTAATGTCAGGGGTCGGCACTGAAATTCACAATATTGCAGTAGCAGCAGTATAAATTGGGCTGAAGTGGATTTTATTAAAAAAAAAAAAAAAAAAGTCCTGGAGCCTAGTAAATGCTAAACTGTCAAATTAAAACAACCTCTATTTCTTTATGCATTTATTTTTCTTATTCTCTGTTTCTGCCCCTCTACTGGACAGCTACCATCTGCCTGTACACCCCAGCCCTGTCACCCCAACGTCCACCGAGTCTTACCTGCCAGCCAATCTTCCCCCAGGGCTTGCTCCCATGGTGGGGTTGACATGGTGCCCCCATTCTCCATCAGGAACAGGATCCAGTTCCTGGTTTGACAAGCCCAGCTAGTAGGGTGCGGGGCCTACGGACATACTGGTGCCATCCAGTCGCTAGTAGCCCTTTTCATTTTTTGTCCCCTGAGTGATGTGGTGTGCAATGATGTCACAATGTACTTTCACACTGTCCGCTGGCATCTGCCTCGCTCCCCCCCTTCCCTTCTAGGCAGTCCTGATGCCTTTCCCCTAGTTTCCGCTAGGGGCCAGGTAAACACCGGAGTCTGCAAGCCCCCCCCCCCCGCCGGAGGAGGAGGAGAGCAGTCCTCTGGATGCTCGATCCTCCTCCAATGCTCCAATTTCACTTCCAAACCACAGGTTATTGGCGTCACGAGTGGTTGAGCTATCACTGCACCAACAGGCCAACCAACAACCTCTATTTAGAAAAAACAACACCAATCTTATTGGTTCAAAATGCAAATTAGTTGTAAACATCAGTTAGCAAAGGCAAATTTCTTGGCTCAAAGCAGAGGATCCAGGACAGGGAATTTGACTTTAAATAGCATCTTACATGCGAAGTATACCCTAAAGTGCATTACAGTCCGGGAGACGGAGGGGACAGGGAGAGTCGTTGATGTTTTAGACACACAGGAATTTACATTATAAAAAGGGTCTCAGAAATGCTGCAATCTAATTGGCTGTTAGGATTCTGACAGCCTTACATTAATCCCTGTTACGCTGTCATGAACAGCCTGATCACCATGGCACATGGATTCTTCCTGATAGCATTCCATCCTCTAGCACTGCTGAGTGACTGGAATGATGCACTGTGATTCTGAACCAGCATTCTGAAACTGTTGGTGAAAGAACTATTTTATTGAAAATCTCCCTTTCAATGAGGATGACATTCAAATTGTATACAGTACTTTTGATGCTTTCTTTTGGAAGAATTTTTATAATACCAATAAGGTTAATCACCCCCTAGGGGCAATATGTCACTCAACTGCACTTAGTGCCACATTACACCCCTAGGGGGATTAACCAACTGCTAATCTAACCCCTGCTCATGCTTTATGGCTTAAATAACACACAGATGGAACATAGAGAAACTACAGAGAAGTTAATAAGCACAAGGAGGTTAAGTGACTTGCTCAGGGTCATACAGAAGTCCACGTTGTCAGATTCAAACCTCAGTCTACTGGTTTACAGCTCTACCCTCTAACAATTAGGCCAGACTACCTCAACCTAGAACTGCTTGAAATGATTTTACATTCTCTCCTGATTGGCAGTGGGTCTACTACCCAAGCTAGGCTGCTTCGCCATAGACATCTAATGAATAATCTGGCTAACAGGTTACCTGATGATGGTAGTAAGTTGAGAATCATAGCTGTTGCACCTATGATACCCCTGTGATCTATTTGCTGTACCTATCTTTTGCAATAAAGATGAATTAAAAAAAAAAGAATGCTTTTAAGTTCTGATTTGGACACATTTGAATTACTGCTACTACTACTACTATTAAGGTGGTTACCTCATACCTTATGGCCCCTTGACAGACACCACCCCAGACTGATGACATCACAGGTCTGGGGGGGGCAGTTTGTTTGCGTCTCAGGGATTTCATTATTACACACATTATCCAAGTGAGCCTTCTCCCAGCTGACAAGTCAAACTGCAGCACGCTACTGTACAGGCTCCTCTATGACGACAAACGTGCCGCTGGGAGACGATTGCTCATCCAGGGTGCTGGGTAATTACCATATCAGATAAACAAACACCTTCTCAGTTTGTCAGTCTCCACAGACTGGACAAAACCCATCTGTAGTGACAGTCACTATGGAAACCCAGTTCTGACTTTATCTGGCATAATTTTGGAAACAGACGTCTAAAAATATGTTTTATAAAGCAGTGTACAACTGATTGGGGAGAACACAGAATATGTGCACTTACTCATGCATGTTGAAATATTGCATAGGCACATTTCATATAGCATGAGCTAGACAAGACAGTAACATAGTAATTTAAGGTCCGATTGGACTCTAGGGCTGCTAAGTCTGCCCCTTCCCCTTCTTCATAAGCAGGGACAAATTAGTATGCTGTGCAAATACTGTATGCACTCATTTATAAGAATTTCCTATTCACTCTACTACCCCAGGTTACCCGTGATTCCCTTCGTCAGCAGAAATGTGTCCTGTCTCATCTTGAAGGTGTGTACTGTCTTCATATCTACTGTCTCCATTAGTAGGCTGTTCCTTAAGTTCGCTACTTTCTGGGAGAAGAAGAGATTCCTATTGTTACCCATAAATGTACCACCAAAGTTTGGGGTGTGCCACTACATCCTTCTGGAGCAACACCAGATAAAACATCTCTGTCTGTTGGACCTTGTTGATACCCTTGAGTAGGTAGATGACTCCGATCACGTCCTTTCTCAGCTTCTTTTTAGCAGGTGAATGTGTCGGGGGCCTCCAGTTTCTCCTCATGGCATTCATCTTCCACCCCTGATCATTCGGGTGGCCTTGCATTGCACCCGCTACACTGCTTAAGCGTCCTTTTGGTATTAGGGATCACAGAACTGCAAAGAGTACTCCAGGTGGGGCCTGACAAAGGGTCTTGCAAAGTGACAGGATTACTTCCCTGCTCTGCTGGCCAGCCGCCCCAAACATGCACATCAGGTTCTTGGCGTCTTTTTCTCCTTTTCCACCAAGGTGTTTATGCGTGCCTGTGTCTGCCGGTGGCTGATCAGCCCTGTCCCTGCTTCCCCAAGCCAGCAACCACCTCTCCTAGTTTAGTTTAGTTTAGTTTATTAGTCTAGGAATTAATACCTTTGAGCCAGGGCTCTTTTACAAAGGTTCCACGTCACAAAGAACATTTAACAAAGCACGATACACATTACAGGTAAAACCAGACAGGAAAGTTACATCATAAATTTGCTATTAACAGTTTAAGGCAGTAACGTTTTTAAGTTTCATAGAAAAACAAGCTATAACAGGTTCAAGCAGTAGACAATTTGAGTTAAGGAAACTTCCAGGGAGAGGGTGATCATTAGGGGCCAAAAGGAGGCTAGAGAGGAGGGAAAGGTGGTGAGCGGGAGAGTAAGTGAGAGGGGACAGGAAAAAAGGGGGGGAGTGAGTTTGGGTGGGAGACAGGAAGTAGTAGAGGTACCAGAGGGTTCATTAGTCAGGGAGGAAAGAGGCCTCAGATGTGAGGATGGACATGAGGAGTAGTAGTCTAGTCCTAGGGTTCACCTTGGTCTGAAGGTTATGTTATGAATTTCCCCTCATGGTGGGACTGGAGGGAGGAGGTCCCCCGTACTGATAATCCAGAGCAGACCATTGGTGAGTTTCTGGGTTTCGGTGCGAACTCGGGGACAAGCAGGCAGGGTTTCATTAAGCATCTGACACCCTCTGTCCTGGTTTTTCTCCCCACCCTTGTTGCAGGACATCAGTGCATGTCCATGGAGGAGCACATGCATGTCACTCCCGCAACCCCCACCTGGTGGCAGTCTAAAGCCAAACCAACATCCCTACCTGGGAGAGGAGAGCAGTCCCTTGGATGTTTGATCCTCTCCCATGCCTGCCAACCTCTGGTGACATGAGTCCGTTCCTAAACCCAGGTCGCCGGCATGGCAGGAGGTAATGCACCAGTGCTTCAGCCCTCAATGTCACCGGAATGGCTTCTTCCAAACTCTTACCAGCGGACGTACACTGCTTATAATGTATTACAAATATATTATAAATAAGCAATAACACAACATGCTGTGTATTAAAACATATTGCTGGCTGAGTGCCTTTAACCACCTAGAAAGTGCAGCAAATATAGACTGGGCAGCAGTGCATAACACATTGTTTTATAGCCCATGATGTGTGGTACCACGTAAACTATGGCAGCAAAGCTCAGGGACCCCCTGATGAAACCACATTGGGAGGCGATCAGTGCTAGCCTCCTCGTGGTCTACACGAGCATGTCTCTGTTCAAATCATAAGTTTGTTGAAATCCTTTTTCTGTACAAATTCTGTGGACAGGCTCAGGCAGACAGGATGGGCTGCTAGGTGTTGATTTGTTCTAATTTTCTCTGTTTCTGAGTATAGTAAGGAATAAGTCACAACAGGACATGCATTAAAGGATTGTAATTACTGGTGAGCTCATTTATTGACTGGACTGACACCACTTTCAGATGCCAGAATAACTGGGTACCATTACGTAATAACCAGCTAGTTTTTACGGTGTGACTGTCAGCCAGTCAAACTGAAAGTGAAAGCTGTTGCCATTTCATGCTTAAAAAAATGAAATGTCACAGAAAGGACAATGACCATTTTTTTGCCACACAGCACTAAATTGACCAGCAATTATATAAAATAAAGTATGGGTGTTACATTATTCATCTTTTTTAATTTATTTATTTGGTTTTCGATAACCGGGTGGGTGCACTAGACATTAAATAAGCCTATTTTCAGGCACGACCCGGGAGCGTACAAGTCAAGTAGATACAGTCATGAACACTGTATCTGGGAGACAATTAAAGTGAACAATGCAAGAGGTGAGGCTTGTAACATAATACATTGGTGAATCGAGGGAGGATACAGGGGAGAGGAGGGGAAAAATCATAAACTATAATAAATCATAAAACATAATGCGTTATAGTACAAAGTACAGCAAACATGATAATAAAAATACAATAAACATAATGCATAAAAGTACAAAGTACAACATAGAGGGCTCCGTAACTACAGTACAACTAATGGTAAGAACTATTGTATAGTACAGCAAAATAGGAAGGCAACAAAACGGGGCAGAACAGTAAAACCTAGAGGGGAAAACAAGAACAAAAGTAACAGAAAGAATAAGTGAACTTAGTTAGGCAACAGGGACAAGCAATAGTTCAGTGCGGTAGACAGGGCATTCAAGGAGGGAGGGAGGAAATGGGAACAGGGGTTAGAGGTTAGGAGATAGTGGTGTAGCTTCTTTTTGAAGAGGGCATGAGAGGGGGAGAGCCAGATGGATACTGGCAGGGAGTTCCAGTAGGTGGGGGCAGAGTAGGAGAAGGCCTGGGATCCCATGGTTGTGCTGCATCTAGCAACAGATAGAAGGGACTGGCCACCAGAGCAAAGGGGACAGTTATGGCAAGGAGGAGACAGTAACAGGGCTAGAAAGGAGGGCACTCCAGTTCTAATGATATTATCTGTTAGGGTGCCAAGAGTGTCGGAGTGGCTGGCTTCAGGGGATAGCCATTTTAGACTGCTGTACAGCTGACAGCTGTGGGTAAGCTGGTGAGATGCCAGAGCAAAGTGACAAATGCTGTGCATCCCATTTATGAAGATTGATTTTAGTGGCTTGTTCGAAGGTGACGGTTCCGTAGGTGAGGGTGAGAAGAAGGACTCCTTGAGCAGTGGCAACTCTGGCAGAGGGTGTAAGGGCATAACTAGCTTTAAAGGCCAGGCCAAGCTTACAGTTAACAGGTTTACTGGAGTAGGAGATGTGTAGGGCAAAGTCCAGGGAGGGGTCTAGTGTAATTCCAAGGTATTTAAATGAACTTACATTTTCAAGAATAGAGCCATCATAGCTTGAGATAGATAGAAGTTCAGTATACTTTCTAAGCCTGGAAGCAGAGCCAAATAGTATGGAGTATGTTTTACTGATATTTAGTAATAATTTGTTTTGGGAGAGCCAAGACTGGATTTTGTGAAAGTTAGAAGTAAGGATGGTGTCACTGTCAGTAAAGCACTTTGAGCTATAGTAGAGTACTAGGTTGTCAGTACAGAGTAAGGGGGGGCAGGATGAGATAGTTTGGGATAAGTCATTTATGAAAATGGTAAAGAGGAGGGGGCCAAGAGTAGGACCTTGAGAAACACCAATGTTGATGGTGGATAGGTCAGATGTGGCAGAGTTGAATTTAACAAATTGTTTCCTGTCTGTGAGGTAACTGTTATACCAGGTAATCAGGTTGGGGAGATGCCAATGGATGTCATTTTAAATTTGAGAAGGGAGTGGTAAACCAGGTTAAATGCCTTTGTTAGGGCAATGAATACTGCACCAGTTAGGTAACCGTTCTCCATAGCATCTTTAGTATCATCGGTGAATTTGAGGATAGCTGTAGTGATGCTATGTCCCTTCCTGAAACCATGCTGGACTCCAGAGAGGAGGTTACAGTCATGCAGATAGTTGATGGTTTGGGTGGAAACTATCTTTTCAAGAGGTTTGCTCAGAACAGAGAGGTTGGCTATGGAATGATAATTAGTGATGGATTTAGTGTAACCTTTCTTAAATACAGGGACAATCTTGGCAATCTTCCATATGTTAGGAACCATTCCTGAGCAAAGGGATGGGTTAAATATCCTAGAGGGGAGGCAAGGAGGGTTCCACCACTTCAGAGTGCCGGTGGCAGTGCACCCAGTCATTGCAGCGCCAAGTAGGAAAGTCACCGTCCTCTCTTTTTGCAGGGGGCTGTGCCCCTATGCCCCCCACCCCCCTTTTCAACGGATACTAACTCCAGGGGGAACGGACCTCTGGGGGGGCAGCGAATCCAGCATTTGGCACCATAATGACCCAGTGCTGTAATGTTGGCATCCTAATGGCTGGAAAGGGGCAAGGAGTGGGGCAGCAAGTTTTAGTAACCTAGGTTCAAAACCATGCAAGCCAACAATACTGCCATCAGATATGGAGTTAAGTAACTGATGCACTTCCTTCTTTGAGATTACATGTAAGTAGAAATGAGGGGTAGAGTGGGGAGTATTTTCTGTGAGGAGAGGAATAGAATCAGGGAGAGACAATGATGGACAGCTGTAGCTAGAAAGGTCAGAGAAGTGTTGGTTGAAAGTATTAGCAATAGTAATGGGGTCATTGCAATGAATGCCTTCCTGCACCATGTCATTTGTAGACTGAGCAGTCTTGCCCCCCCACTCCATGAAACCATTTATGTGACTTCAGAATTTTTTGGAGTTACGCACTTTCGGTGTGTTATACCATTACAAACCACTTGTGCTTCACACTCGTGGTTTACGTGGTATTGCACACCTCTCGTATGTATAAAAAAACCTCATAATGTACAACGTCCGATCCATTATTCTCTAATTAATGCAATAAAGCTATTTCACCACACAAGCTTTTTGAGGTCTCACAGCTCTGTAAAACGAAGTGGACAAGGCCTGTTCTGTAGTTATATAAATAATACTGGTGCACATATACGCCCATGGTAAATAAATTTGTTTGCTCCCAAAATCTAGGACCTAGAATTCTTATTTTAATTTTTTTTTTTACATCTACAAAGTCAGCAGTACTGTACTTAAAAATTTGAGCAAGCAGAAATATTACATTGCTGCAGGTGGAGATCTCATTTTGAAACACTATTTGATTCTAAGATAACAGAATTTTTTTCGCATTTTATTTTATGCAGAATGGCAAGGAAAGGATTAAGCATGAAGCAGGCACCACCATGCATTCCAACAGAAATAAAATTTGTCCTACTGTTATTATCACAGCATTCATAAAGTAGTTGACTTGCATCTGTTGATGTATAATTATAGCAGTGTTGCTCAGATGGTATGGATAAGCGACGGATGCCTCTCCATGTTGGAACGTGCCCAGGCTAGGGTGGTTCCATGTGGCCTGGAGGCTTCCCAAGCTTCCTGAAACATTAGAAGGCTTGGCTCCAACTTTGGAATTTTGAGACGTGACGTAGGAAGCACATTTATTGCCGTTACAGGACCCATGCCTAGAGTTTGTTTGCATTTAGCTTTTAAATGTTGGTTTTAAAAGTAGTACGGTAATGTCCACGTACAAACAATGAATCACTTTTCTCCATATGTCAAACTCACAGTCACTGGAGAAACTCTAGGATCAGGTGTACAACCTTGAATAATTTGGATAACAAGAAAGCATAATAGAAACAGAATTTGACAGCACATAAGGACTACTTGCCCCACCCAATCTGACCATTTTTTTTTCTTGCCTACACTGTCGCCACAAGCACTACAAGGTCTCCAGCCCCCACCCCCCACTTTCTACTGAGGTTCCCTTGTGCCTATCCCATGGAAGCTTGAAGTCCACCCCTGCCTTCACACCCACTATTTCCTCTGGAAAACTGTTCCAGGCACCCATAATTCTTTAAATGAAGAAGCACACCCTCACATATCTCTTGAATTTACCCCCTTCCAGCTTCAATGCATGTCTCCTTGTTCTCGTGCATCTTTTTTCTCTGAAAAATGCTCCCCCCCGTACCTTATTTACCCCATGAGGTATTATATGTCTCTCTCATATCCCCCCCTCTCTTCCATACATATTGAGGTCTTTCAGCCTCTCCTCATAGAATTTCTGATACTGCCCCTTCACCATTTTAGTTGCCCTCCTCTGGACCACCTCCACTCTGTCTGTATCGTTCCTGAGATGTGGTTTCCAGAATTGGACCCAGTACTCCAGGTGGGGTCTCACCAGTCATCTATGCAGTGGCAACACCACCTCCCTCATTCTGCTGGAGATACCCCTCCCTGTACACCCCAACATCCCGCTGGCCCTGCCCACTGCCTTGTTGCACTGTCTCGCCACCTTGAGGTTATCAGAAATAATTACTCCCAGGTCCCTTTCCTGTTTGGTAACCATCATTAGAAAATGGTCTAGATACTAGGACTGCTCTCATTGGTTGAGAGCCACTACAGGGAGGTACATTAACTTTCGATAGACACCCGCATGGAAACAAGTGCCAATACTGGGTGCCCCATTACTACGGGTATCCATGGACACCCTGAATTTTCAAAGAAAGCAGCTGCTATTTCTTGCCCCTCACTTAACGAGGGACCCCCCCCCCCAAGCTCACACTCCATAACTATCTTTTTTCTGACAAACAAATTGGTTTTGCACTTTAAAGTATTAGCACTAGCACGTCGGGCACTAACCGCTATTCTGAGTAGCAAAAAAACACATTTTTTTTCCAACTTGAAGTAGTACAGTAGCGCTAGCATGTCGCATGCTAAGCGCTACTGCAAAAGTGCCTGGCCCACTGAAAGACTGGCCACTAACTAAAAAAAAAAATACAGCTGCATACAAAAACCTAAAACCTTTTTCTCTCTCTTTACAAAGTCAGACTGATTCTGCGCTTTCACCACTTCTGACCTGCAATCCCCTGCTGCTCTAATAACTGCTCCCAACCAGTTCTGCTACTCCACGTACCGGACCACTTCCATAGAGGTCCCACTCGTGTCATGAGTCATTGCTGAAAAGCTCTGTACACTCCTATTTCAGCAACCAGGCTCAACTTAAAAACAGCTCTTACAGTGAAAAGGCAGTAGTGCTAGCATATTGCGTTACTCCCGCTGACTGCATTCCCGCTCGCATAAAGCAAACACCAGAGTAACACTGTTTTTTTTTTTTTTTTTGGAAATCAGGTACCTTATGTGGCTCCTTCTGTGCTCTGTCATTCTTAACTCCCCCACCCCCACCCCTGTGATCACCAGAGAAGATGCAGACATTCCTGGCAACGCTTCCAGGAACAGTGCCCTCCCACAGCAGTGCCCTCTACTGGTAACTGTGACAAACAGGGAAATGCAACTGACAGGCAGGGATTACTTTACATAAAACTTTTTTAATGTATTTTTAAGATTTTTTTTCATTGTCTACCTATATTTGTACTACTAAAAAAAATTGAACTTATGCCCATTTTCTAAGAGCAATAATACCCTCCAGGGTGGGCGGTATGGGCAATACCGGACCTTCCAGGGGCTATAAGCCTCTCTGCCTGTGGTTTTGGGCCTCATTACACCCCTGGGCAGTCTGGTATTGCCCATTATACCATGGACCTCGGACACAACCATTTGAAGCGGCAGGCTGGCTTACCGCCCGCGTTGTAAATCCTCTGATAGTCACGCAAAGGTGCCAGCCAGCCACATCTTTAAAAAAAAAATAAAAATCCGATGCCGAAATCACGGAACTGCAACCACTATCTTGTTTCCCCGCTAAGCGGAGACTGTAAAACAGCAGCTCCGTACATCAGGGAAACGAAACAAAATAAAAACACTGCTGCAATACTGGGTGGCTTATTAACCATTATACCAATTACTGCTTTTTCAAAATAATAAAAAGGTGCCGTTTTAATTAATAAGTCACTGGGATCTGGTTATCGGGAGTTTACAAGGCTGGCGCTGATTTACCCACTCGGCTGTGCCTTGTGGCAAAACCCTCCAGCATGGCAAACTCCAGTAACCCACACCCCCTCATGGCTTATTGCTTAAATACTGCCCACCCTGTCAGGTATTATTGCTTGCATACTTCTCTCATTTTGTATTCTGTCTCTGGGTTTCTGGGCCCCAAGTGCATGATTTACATTTTTTTGCATTGAAACACAGCTGCCATACCCTTGACCACTCTTCAAGTTTTCTCAGGTCTCTGCACATTCTTTCCACCCCATCTGGAGTGTCCACCCTGTTGCAGATTTTGGTGTCATCTGCAGAGACACACCTTTCCTTTCAGATCATCTGCAATGCCACTTATGAAGACAGTAAAGAGGACTGGTCCCAGAACTGAGCCCTGTGGCACCCTGCTGGTCACTCTCTCTTCCCTGGGATGAACTTTGTCTACCACCACCCTCTGCCATCTATTCCTTAACCAGTTTGTTACCCAGTTTAACACCTTTGACCCACCCCTAAGTTGCCCAATTTCTTTATGAGCCTTCTATGAATGCCGGTAGTAGTAGCAGAGTGACTGTGTCTGTGTGGAGCTCCCATAGCAAAGTGAATATTTTCTATATTTTTTCTTGTTTTTAAATTATTTTTGTGTACAGTGTGCGGATTCAGAAAGGGTGTATTGTATTGGTGTCTATAGAAAGGTGTGAATTTGTGCATTTGATGTTGGTTGGGAGCAGGGTAATCACAATATTTGTTCTGTGGCAAATCATATGTAGTGTGGGACATCTTTATAATTTATGTGGCATCCAGCACATCGGGTGTGCGTGTAAAATTCTCATTATAAACACCTACCCAGCCATTATTCTATGTTTAATATTCTTCACACACAATTCTGCTTATGTCTCATCCATATTCAATCATTCTTTGTTACTGAGAACAACTGCATGGAAACAGGACCTTGGTTTTGCATCATCCTCCTTTTTCCCCTGTGGAAATCATAATCCTCTTGTTTGCGAGAGCCTGTTAACTTCTACATCAATTGACTGTGGTGTCTCAGACAAAGAGTTATGATGGGGGGCAGTACTTGAGGTTAGCAAAACATTATAATATACACTATCTAATACATAAGTCAAGTACTGATCAGTGTGATCAAGTCCAAAAACACGGCACATTGTTTACATACAAACATACAAACTAGCCAGCAGAATAAAGTCGTACATTCTGTCAAGTCTGCTTGATTGCAGAGCCCCTGGTCCGTCAACTACTGTGGGCCCTGCCCCCACCCCACCAGCACTCATCCTTCCCTTCTCCCTGACCCACCCTCTTTTGAACCCACCTACTGTCTTTTGAGTGACGGCCTCAGATGGGAGTTCATTCCAACCCTACACCACTCATTCTGTAAAGGAGTGTCTCCTGACTTTCTTCGTGGACCTTCCCCCCATCAGCTAATAAGGCAGAAGAGGTCCCCTGTATCCACCTCGTTAATACCTTTCAGGTTCTTGAAGATTTAAATCATGTCCCCTCTCTCCCTCCTCTCCTTGAGTGAGTACATGTTGAGTTATCTCATCCTGTCCTCCTATGCCTTGCTCTGCTGTTCCTGTACCATTTTTGTTGCACTCCTCTGAACTGCTTCAAGCTAGCTGATATCCCTTTTTTTTGGAGGGGGCTCAAGTACTGCACTCCTTACTCCAGGTGTGGTCACACCAAGGATCTGTACAGTGGCAATATTACCTCCTCCCTTCTGCTCATGAACCCCCTCACAATACAGCGCAGCATTCCATTTGCCTTGGCTGTTGCCTTTCTATGATGCATGGCCTGTTTTAGGTTGCTGGTGATGGCTATTCCCAAGTCCTTTTCTGATTTAGTGACCTTGACACCCCGGCTATACTGAATCCTTGGGTTCTTTTCTCCTATGTGCATGACTTTCCACTTCTTTGCATTGAACCTGAGCTGCCATATGCCAGACCACCTGTCCAGTTTTCTAGGTCTTCTTTTGGGTCCTGCACCCTCGCATTCATGTCCACCCTCCCACAGAGCTTGGTGTCATCCGCAATGAGGCAGATTTCTACCTTTAATGCCATCCCCAGTGTCATTTATGAAGCCATTAAACAACACTGGGCCAAGCACTGACCCCTGCAGGACCCCAATGGTGGCCACCCTCATACCGGAGAGCTCCCTCACCACCATCCTCTGTCTCCTACCACTAAGCCAATTTGCCACCCACCTAGTTAATTTATTTTTTTTGCTGCAACCCCCCTTCCGGTTTTTGTTACACTGAGCTTACTGTCACCTTGATGCACTGATTGATTATTGTACATATATTGTATTTAATCTATTATACTATAATTTGTAGTTACTGTATCACTTCATTTGAGGGTCTTCATTGGTGATGTCTGTTTCAGCAGGTCACACCTATGGAACTTATCCATCGGGTGCTAGGATCCCACAGAAGCCTTTTTCTGTAGCAGTCTACTAGGGGCCGCTGACACCGATGTCGGCATGCTGTTACATACCATATATAGGCGTAGGCAGCCCCTCTCCCTCCTTAGTTCTTTCCCGCTGTTGCCTGACATGCCAGGTCTCCTGCAGAAGCCTCGTTGTTCAGTCAACCATCATTTTTCACACTATTCTTTATTTTCTTTAATTTTATGTCTAGAACAGTCGAGTCATCCTCTCTTTTTCATCGCTGCCACTGTGGAAAGATTTTCTGGGATGATGACCGCTACATCTGTGTTTGCTGTCTGGGGCCTTCGCACTCTCCTGAAGCCTGCACCATTGGACAGAAATTTACTCTTACCACTCTCCAGCACCACAAACCCACTCTCAGGGTATTTTTTATGGAGCAGAAACTAGCCAGTTTGGAACAGGTGGGCTCCGGATCCTCTTCATCCCCCTCTCCAGCTCACTCCTCTGGGTCACAGGCTTTCAAGGCCCGGGACAAGTTCTCAGGGAAGCACAAGGTTATGATCCACAACAAGGACTGCCCTTCAGGTCACCAATTCTTCTCCCTGGGCACTGTTCTTAAGTCCTGCAGGACTTCCTTGTCATCCCCTGTGGGGGGGACCTCCTCCGCAGCCCAACCCTTGGGTTCCCTTAGGCCGCTACAGGGGGTGGTCTCTTTCTCAGTTCTGGCCAACTCTCAGTCATCGACCTCCAGGTCAACGGCCCTTACCATGCCGGCACTCCCCGCTTCTCCACGAGAGTCTCCAGTGTCAGACTCTGCTGCCGTAGCTTTTGACAGCAGGTCGTCAACGCCTGGTCTTCTGGCAAGCTCATTGCACCCTGCTCCGGCAGGGTCAAGTGATGGCTGGGTTTCTCCCGGCTTCATCATCCTCAAGCCCTCTGGAGCCACCATCCGCAGGCTGATGATTCCAGTCAAGATGGTCATCCAGTAGCCCCTCAGCAACCTGAACTCCTTGCTTACTTCAGTTACCATGTCGCTGATATGGCAGTTAACCCCAGCACTTGCCAGGCTGTCGACACCTCTGGCTTCAGCTGTGGGGCCTGTTCACCTGGTGCCCTCTCGGGCGTAGTCGGCATCTGCTGCATCAGCCCATGGCTCAGACTGGTCAGTGCTGAGGAGGAGTATCACCCTGACGTTCTCCTCCCTGAGGAGGAGGAGGAGGAGGAAGAGGAGAAGTATTGGAGGAAGAGGCCTATTCTACTGACAGGTCCACTTCCTCCTCCAGAAGTGGGGGGCTCTGAGGGCCCTACCCCTCAGTCCTCCCCGAGGACCCTATTTTTTATGGCATCATGAAAAAGCTTCAGTCTGCCATGGGGTTCCAGACTGAGGAGGAGGATGCCACCAGAAGAAACATGGTGGACTTCCTGGAGATTTCTGACTCCCCACCCAAGGTCATCCTTCACTTGCTGCCAGCCTTGGAGAATGTGACCCAGGTGGTCTGGCACAGACCCCAATCTGTGCCAGCAATGTCGATTGCCTCTATCCAGCCCCCTAGGGCAAGCCCTTTTATTCTGCCAGCCAGAGACAGACTTATTTATTTATTTAATCTTGGATTAAACAACCTTTTGCAGTACTACAGCTTGTCAAAAAGGGCCATATATTGGAGCTCCTGGAGAGACCACTCACCATCCTGGTGGGACCCAACTCTTGTCCTCCAGACCACTTTACAGTACTAAGGGAGGAAATTCAGTCTCTTTTGCGCATAAGTGTCATAGAACCCATCCCTCCTGCTCAGCGGAACAAGGGGTTTTACTAAAGGAATAATTCATGTTAGGGTGTGTATGTGATGCTGGAAAAACATCATGCCTCAGGTGTTTGGGCATGAGGCTGCAGGCTAAGTGCATCCAATACCAGAGAAGTAACGTTATCCCAGCATGACACACATGCTGGAGTGCTTTATTCCTGTTATACAATGGCTAATCTTTAAATACAAAAAAGATAAAAAAGAATTCAGTTTCAATTTTTTTTTTTACTGATCTGGTAGTGTGGAAGAGTATTTAAAGAAAAAGGAGTTCCTTGTCACGCTTCTGCAGCAGGTGGCACTGTTTAGTGTGTGTGGCTCTTTATTTGTCTGTGCCTCCCCCACTGTCACCCATTATTGCTGTCTGTTTCAGTTAGCCCGGAATTACATCATTTAATTTTTATATTAAAAAGATGTCCCGACTCAGTGAAGAAAAGGGAAGATGGGGAACGGTACGTAGCTCATCCCTAAAACATGTGCTGAAAGTGAAAGTGTAAGTGAAGTGGGTTTGCTCTCGGTTCCTGTGCTCCATCTAGCAACCGCATCAGAGGCTTTAGTGTATTTTATGACAGTGGTATTTTTATTAAATAAATCCAAGATTGTGCAAAGGTAGTTTTAACAATGACAGTTCTGTGTGTTAGCCAGAGTGACTGAGCGGTATTGTACTTGAACAGGCATGCGCTGTGGTTTTCAGTAACCGCTTGGTCATTGATGAGTAGAGTCATAAGATGCCATTATTAGAACCAGTGTGAAATGAATTGGTGTTTTTTAACTTGGTTACCTAAGGATTGACTCTTGTTAAGCAGGGGTGTTTTCTGTAGAGGTCAACAGAGAACCGAGGTGACCGGGGACGGGAAGTGTGCCAGGAAAGAAGCCGATTGAACATGGTCACTGAAGTCAGCAGCTGACCAGGAACAGGAAGCCGGTCGTGCTGATGGCTTCACCTTTACTTTTTGAATTTATGAGCATGTGAGGGGAATATGCTGGAATTCTGGTGGTGAAGTAATACAGATGTTTTTATTAATATGACACTGTGGGAAGAGAGAATTTACTTTTAATTTGTTATAGGAAGTAGTGGGAAACTCTGTGGCAGGCATGTCAAGTGTGGGCAACTTGTACATGGCCAGTGGAGTGATTCTTTTAACATGTGATGCGGTCATGTGTGTGCTGGGACTAGATCCCTGATGTTGTGCTGGGATAATATCACGGGTCCAGCCCCAGACTGACCAATCAGAGCTCAGCATTCTTTCTTGCCATTGTATAATCCAGGTTTTCCCTGGTCCCCAAAATGACAGGGGATCTTCGCCCCATCTTGGATCTCAAGGGGCTCAACCAGTTCATTCAGTACAAGAGGTTCCATATGGTCACTCTCCAGGGTCTGTTGCCTCTCATCAGGCAGGGAGACTGGCTTTGTTTTCTGGATATGCAGGATGCATATCTCCACATCCTGATACGTCCCAGCCGCTGGAAGTGCTTCAGGTTCTCGTTCCTGGGGAACATTTTCAATTCAGAGTCTTGCTCTTTGGCTCATCCTCATGTGCTGCAGTTATTTACCAAGTGCCTGGCAGCAGTGGCTGCTGCCCTTCGATGAGAGGGCCTTTAGGTGTTCCCTTATCTGGATGATTTGATTTTGAAATCCCCATCTAGGGAACTCTTACTGACCACCTTGCACAGGACTCTGCAGTTGTTCCACTCCCTGGACATCACCATGAATCTGCTCAAGTCGGTTCTCACTCCCTCTCAGCATCTCCAGTATATCAAAGCAGTTCTGGACACCTCTCAGGGCAGAGCTTTCCTACCTCAAGACAGGTCAGACTGCCTAATAGTGCAGGCCTCCTTAGTGGCCCAGGAATGGTACAGTTTAGCCTGGTCTTTTTTGCGTTTGCTGGGGCTGATGGCAGCTGCTATAGCCATTGTTCAGCTAGCCAGGCTCCGCATGTGGGTCCCCCAATGGATCCTCCAGGTCCAATGGAATCAGCTCCACAATGACCTGGATCAGTTAGTCCTGATCTCTTCCCATGTCCGCAAGATCTTTCAATGGTGGCAGAACCCCAGCCATCTTCGCAGGGAGTGTCCTTTCTCATCCCCTCTCCTGGGCAGGTCCTCACAATGGACACCTCAGAAACAGGCTGGGGAGCCCACCTAGGTCCTTTCCAGATCCGGGGGTCATGGTCCCCACTGGAGATGTCTCCACATTAGTGTGCTTGGAATGAGAGAGGTCCTTTCTGCTCTTCAGGCTTTTCAGAACCAGCTGTCCCCGGGTCACCTGCTGGTCCAGTCAGACAACATCAGTGTGGTGTACTATCTCAACAGACAAGGGGAGACCGTCTCTGCTGGGAGGTGATGAGGGTCTGGCACTGACCATTGGATCATGACCTCAAGCTATTGGCTGTCCATGTTCCAGGGGACCAAAACATCTTGGCAGACAGGCTGAGTCAGTCGCAGTCTCACCAACATGAATGGGCACTGCTGCCTGCTGTGACTGAAAGCCTCTTTCAGAGGTGGGGTGGTCAAAGTTGGAGCTTTTTTGCATCCCTATAAGGCACAAAACTGCCACTTTTCTGCATGCTAGATTCCAGGCCTGAAGTTTTCTGGTGAGATGCGTTGTCCCTCTCCTGGAGAGGGAGGTTTGTTTATGCCCCCCCCCTTTCCCACTGATTCAGTGGCTCTTTCTCAAGCTGCAGATGGAGGGGGCCTCCCTCATCCTCGTGACACCATTTTGGGTGTGGCAAATTTGGTTTGCATTGTTACAACAACTGGTGGTGGAACCTCCAGCACCGCTCCTGCTTTGCCCGGTACCTGCTCACTCAGACCCAAGGGACCCTGGTCCATCTGGATCTCAAGTCTCTGTGGCTGCATGCCTGACTCCTGAGGACATAGCCATAGCCCATGTTAGCATTTCCCAGAGAGTGGCTGATGTGTTGGTGGCAGCTACGAAGCCTTCCATCAGGGCCACCTATTCCATGAAGTGGAAACGTTTTGCTATATGGGCATCTGCCGTCATTTGGACCTTTTCACCTGTCTGGTGAACCAGACCCTGGAGTACCTCCTGTCCCTTTCTGACCGGCCATAAATATTCCTCCAATAAGGTGAACATGACTGCCATCTCTGCTTTCCATGTGCCAGTGGATGGTCGTTTGGTAGCCCAATTAGAGGTGGCCTGTATGTTTTTTGCGGGGCAATCTTCACTTGAAGCTCCCTGTGCATAACCCTGTCCTGGCTTGGGACCTGAATTTTGTTTTGGAGAAACCGACCCTGCCTGCTTTTGAGCCAGCCGTGTCTTGCCAGCTACGCTTTCTCTAGTGGAAAGTGTTGTTTTTAACTGCTGTTACTTCTGCTTGAAGGATTTCTGAGCTTCAGGCTCTCATGTGTGAGCAGCCTTACTTAGTTTTTCACAAAGACAGGGTCTCTTTGCATACCAATCCCAGTTTTCTGTCTAAGGTGGTGTCTGAGTTGACTCTTAATCATTCCATCCACCTTCCTGTTTATTACCCAGAGTATGCCACTTTCACTTATGCATAGTTCACTTTTGTATAATATCAGTTATGTTCTACCTTGCTATTGTACTGTACATAGAGAATACTGGATGGGCAACTATGCACAACCAGTGTGTTCTGCCACAGTGGGGTTCTGATTCCGTCTGACCTCGAGAGCAAAGCTCGAGAGGTCCATGGGGATCAGAACCCCGAGGTGACAGAACACACAGGTTGTGCATAAAGTTGCTCATCCTGTATTTTTTATAGTGTATAATAGTACTATGTGAAATGTTTGCTGTGTGTGTTTTTTTTTCTCTCTTTTTCATAATGAAACTGACTTAAAAACTCTGTAGAGGTTCTAGACTACTGTCACCACAGAATTAAATAGAGGAAAGCAACAATGTGCCAGGATTCCAAGTGGTTCTGCTGCAGTAGTGACATCACTACTGCAGCAGAACAACATAATGATATCACTACTGCAGCAGAGCAGGTATACTCCAGGCATGGAATTTCATGCTTAACAGCATTCCGCTATATACTATATATTGTATATTTTCTTTTATCTGTATAATATTGCACTATGTCTACTATGTTACCGTACAAAGATTTTTCTCATTACCAGGTCCATCTTGCAAATAAGCCTTGCTCAATGGTGCCCGTCTAGATAAATTAAGATTTGATTGATGCCAATCCAGGGGAGCATTGCTCCATACCTTAGATGTGCATAGAATTTTGCATTACTACACACATCATACCAAGGATTGCAGGAAGTCCAAACAGTTGTTTATTTCTTTTGCCCCTGTGAAAGAAGGTTCCCCAGTTTCTAAATAGTGCTTGTGCAAATGGTTCACCAGCTGTATTACTTTTTATGTTGATCAGGTTGTGGAGGCACAGCACTGTTGTGGCCAATGCCCCCACAGCCTTTAAAGGCTTGGCCCGCTTGTCCCAATGTTGTGGCACGCTGCTGCTGACGTTAGTTCAGCCAGCGTGCCACCAACTTTTAAAACTTTAGCCGCTGCAATGAGGGGCCACCTCGTCATTGCAGCGTCAACCATTTTGCTGCAATGAGGGAGTGACCCGTCATTGCAGGATGAACTCTTGAACATTGATATTGTTTGTGAACACGGCGGTGGTTTGCGCTGTGTTCACAAACAATATAACCTCTGCTACCGAGGGGGTGCCCAATCCCCTCGGCAGCATGTGCCCCCCACCATGTTTGTTTGCCGACGGGGCCCCAATCCACGCCGCTTCAGTAGCCCCAGTTTATATTGCCGATGGGAGCCCTCCTCATCGGCATTATGTAACCCCCTTTGTTGTCTGCCGATGGGGGTGCCCATTCCCATCGGTGTAATGTAATACCCCCCACTTTTGTTGTGTGCCGATGGAGGTGCCCAATCCCGCCAGCTACAGCTTCCCCCAAAGACTCCATTTGCATGCTGGGAGCCCACCCCAGCATGCCACATGCCTGTAAATTCAAAAGCGGTCGCGATGTCTTTTTTTTTAACCTGTAAAGAAGCAGTCCTCAGCAGTCTCCCTACCCCTCCACAACCTTGCGCCCCACCCTGCACACCTGCCTCCCACACCCCACCCCATACTTGCCTCCGAGTCTGGCGCGACGATTTTCGGGGGACCGGGAACACGTCTGCACTCTTCAAAGCTGACCTCGAACTGAGGAAATGCCGACAAGCTGTATAATGGAATAAATAGGGTTTTTTCAACTTTGATGCGTATCTCAGGCATTTTTTGGAATTTTGGCACCAAAGTTTCAGCATGGGGTTTTTGGGACTCCTCCTGATGAATTATGGCACTGTCATGGCGTTATTCGGCCCTGAAAGGTGATTTTGCGGTCACTGCGAGGTATCCCCTTTTGGGACTGAGTAACAGAGATAACCGTGCCAGTGTTCATGGTGGGCTCTAAAAATCCTATACTGCAAATTTGGTAGGAAACATCCAAAAATGACTGTTTTATGGCGTGTATTGCGCGGTTGCTCGCACACTTCGTAACTGCGGTGAATTTCAATATTTTCACGCCAGATTTTCAACACTGGCATTTTTTCAGAGCTCCTTGTGAACAGTACAGCTGTCATTTTTCACATCCTGGCCGAAATGTGTTTTCGCACTTCCGGCGCTGAATAGCGTGGTAGCTGTGGGAAATCAGTGTTCAGGACAGATTAAGAAAATGACAGTGGCACTGTTCATGAGTAGGGATGTAAGTTTGTCATGGATGAGTTTTAATGACCCATTGGTTGTTCAACAAATCATTAGTAAACATTAGTAAATGTCGTGGCACTGTCATCATTGCTACATTTTTGATGACAATAGTGAAAGTCATGGAAGTCCTGAATAAAGACGAAACGTCATGGAGTCCATGATGTGTATGACTGCCATGACAAACTTACATCCCTATTCATGAGCAGAGGTCCTGAAATGCCTATGTTGAAAATTTGGTGACGATACTCCATAAAAGGACTGTGTTACGAGCATGCGTTGCACAGTTTGCACACACGCTTGTAACTTCACGAATTAATAATACTTTTACTCCAGATTTTCAACATTGCCATTCTTATGCACCTCCTTATGAACAGTATAGCTGTCATTTTTCACATCCTGCCCGAAATGTGTTTTTCGCAGTTCTGGCACAGAATAGCGTGGTTGCTGTGGGAAATCTGTGTTCAGGACACATTATGAAAATGACAGTGACACTGTTCATTAGCAGAGGTCCTAAAATGCCTATGTTGAAAATTTGGTGACGAAAGTCCATAAAATGAGTGTATGTTCGAATGTGCATCTGAAGTTTCCATGAATACCGATCTTTGCAACTTTGCAATATTTTCACTCCAGATTTTCAGCATTGCCATTTTGCACACCTCCTTATGAACAGTGCAGCTGTCATTTTCACATCCTGGCCAAAATGTGTTTTTGCTCTTCCGGGCACAGTAGTGTGGTCGCTGTGGGAAATCAGTGTTCGGGACATATTAAGAAAATCACACTAACACTGTTCATGAGCAGAGGTCCTAAAATGCCAGTGTTGAAAATTTAGTGATGAAACTCCATTAAATGACTGTGTTACGAGTGTGTGTTGTGCAGTTTCCATGCACCCTTGTAAGTTTGCAAATTAGTAACATTTTCATGCCAGATTTTCAACACTGGCATTTGTTCACACTTCCTTATGAACAGTACAACTGTCATTTTTCACATCCTGGCCGAAATGTGTGTCCACGCTTCTGGCACAGAATATCACAGTTGCTGTCGGAAATCAGTGTTTGAGACAGATTAGGATCGGCGATGGGGTGGGGGGTGACCGAGGCTCAACTGAGCTCTGTTGAGACTGCTGCGGTTTCTTTGTGGGCAGGAAAAGGTGGCAATGCAGGCAGGAGCCGGTACAAAAAGCCTACCTGCAGCGCGGCAGAAATGGAATGAGCGAGTGAGAGGGGAGTGAGCGAGCTCAAGAGCTTTGTCAGGACTGCTGCAGATGTCTTTGTGGGCAGAAAAGCTGCCAACATAGGCAGGAACCCAGTACAAAAGGGCAGCCTGCAGCAGCGGGAGACACAGAATGAGCGAGTGAGCGAGGGGGAGTGAGTGAGCTCAACGGAGCTCTGTTGGGACTGCTGCGGATTTCTTTATGGGCAGAAAAAGGCAGCAATGCACGCAGGGGCCCAGTACAAAAGGGCAGCCTGCAGCACCGGCAGAAACAGAACGAGCGAGTGAGACAGGGGGAGTGAATGAGGCCAGCGGAGCTCTGTTGGGACTGCTGCAGATATCTCTGTGGGCAGGAAAAATGCCAACAGAGGCAGAAGCCCAGTACAAAAGGGCAGCCTGCAGTGCCAGGAGAAATAGAATGAGCCAGTGAGACGGGGGGAGTGAGCAACCTCAATGGAGCTCTGTTGGGATAGCTGCGGATTTCTTTGTGGGCAGGAAAAGGTGCCACTGCAGGCAGGAGCCCAGTACAAAAGGGCAGCCTGCAGCACTGGGAGAAACAGAACGAACAATTGAGAGGGGAGAGTGAGCAAGCTCAACGGAGGTCTATTGTAACTGCTGCGGATTTCTTTGTGGGCAGGAAAAGGCGGCAACGCAGGCAGAAGCCCAGTACAAAAGGCCAGCCTGCAGTGCCAGCAGAAATGGAATGAGCAAGTGAGAGAGGGTGAGTGAGTGACCTCAATGGAGCTGTGTCGGGACTGCTGCACATATCTTTGTAGGCAGACAAAGCCAGCAAAGCAGGCAGGAACCCAGTACAAAAGGGCAGTCTGCAGCAGCGGGAGACACAGAATGAACATAGGTGAGAGAGGGGAGTGAGTGGCGAGCTCATGAAGACTCTGCTCGTGACTACTTTGAATTTCCTTGTGGCCAGAAGAAGGCATAACGCAGGCAGGAGCCCAGTACAAAAGGGTAGCCTGCAGCGCCGGCAGAAACAGAACAAGCGAGTGAGAGAGGGGGAGTGAGCTAGCTCAATGTACCTGTGTCATGACTGCTGCAGATTTCTTTGTGGGCAGAAAAAGCCACTAACAGAGGCAGGAGCCCAGTACAAAAGGGCAGCCTGCAGCACCAGCAGAAATAGAACAAGGGAGTGAGAGAGGGGGAGTGACCCACCTCAACAGAGCTGTGTCGGGATAGCTGCAGATTTCTTTGTGGGCAGAAAAACATGCCATGCAGGCAGGAGCCCAGTACAAAAGAGCAGCCTGCAGCACTGGGGGAAACAGAACAAGTGAGTGACACAGGGGCAGTGAGCGAGCTCAACGGACCAACACAATCAACATTCAGCATTGACAAATGCTTGTTGTTATAAGAATGGTAAATAACTTCCCAGGGATGTCAAGGGGCCATTCCACCAAAAGTATGACCACATCAGCAGCTTGTTTCAGGAATGTGTCTGCTGCTGACATTTGTGCTGCTGCCACTTGGAGTTCTGTCCACACTTTTACCAAGCATTACAGTTTGGACATTGCCTTCTGCAGGCAGGCAGGCAGGTTTTGGCCTAACCATGCTTCAGGGTCTCATCTCATGAGACCTTTTTATCCTGCCTCCCTTTTGGTCTTTTCTGATGTCACTGCTTGGGACTCATTCCATAGGTCTGACCTGCTGAAAGAGATATCCACAATGAAGATAGTACAGCTACGTAAGAGCTTACTGTAACAGTAGATCTTCGAGGGAATCTCTTTCTACAGGTCATGCCATCCCACCCACATCTCCCCTTGGGGTCCATTCTGTTCCAGACTGGTTACTTTTACTTTGGTTCTCCTGCCTTATACAGGCCTAGGCATTCTTTCTCTCTCTCTCTTCTGGGTTCCCCAAGGTAGGCCGGGTACAGACGGTCTCCAGTGGGAATGAACTGAGGAGGGAGAGGGGCCACCTACACCTATATATGGTATGTGATGTCGGCACGCTGATGTTGATGTGGGTGTCCCCTAGTAGACTGCTACAGAAAAACGCTTCTGTGGGATCCTAGCGCCTGATGGCTGAGTTCCATAGGTGTGACCTGCTGAAAGAGATTCTATCAAAGAACTATTGTTAGAGTAAGTTCTTACGTAACTGTACTACATCACTTATTTTGTAGTTACTATATCACTAGCCCCTTTTTTGTACAGACTCCTATTCCCACATGTTTAATTTGCAGTTAACCCCATTTACCTTTTTGAACAGCCTCTTTCTTTTGTTTTATTTAGATTTTTATAGGCTTTTTCTGGTTTTCAACCTGTATCCCCCCCCAGCCCCGGCACACGGCCGTACGTGCACGTGAAGGCATGCATGCACACGGGAAGCCAGCTCAGCCCCTTCTGCCCACCCATACTGCTGTTCCCACCCCACCTATATGTTACCCCACCAGACCTCCACCCAGTGGGGACAGAACTATGGAAGCGACAACCACGCCCACCACCCACAGAGAGAGAGCAGCCTGAGGCTCGCTTCAGTCCCCTCTTCCTGCCCAGTGACCCAGGATTGTTCCTGAACCTGGTCGCCAAGCGCAGTGCAAGATAAAGCATCCAGCACCTCAACCCTCAGCACCACCGGCCCGGCTTGAACAGGCTCTTTCACAAGCACGCTTTGTACCTCTTGTATAAATTGCTTCAACTTCATAGTCTGCCTTTGCATATATACTGTACCATGCTTGCTGATTGATGTCCTCTGGATTATTATTTATGTGCACTGTTTTTGTTTATTGTTAGCATTACTTCTTTGTCCCACTCTCCCAGGATGCATCTGGAAGGAAGCTGCTTATTGCTCAGAATCCTATTCTCTTAGAAATCTTTACTAAACAAATAAATAACATTTCTTGCAATTCACATACTGTCCCACTGGCACGTAGTGATAAATGCAGAATGCTCTCACTCCATTGATGTAACTGTGTGTGACGTCTGGTGCTATTCTCGGCTCAGACCATGGTAGGACTTTAGAAAGCAGACATCCTTTGTTTAATTTTTTTTTTTTTCAAACATGATACACCCAGCCAGAATTTAAGGTAAAATTTCACATGACGCAGTAGATGTAAGTCTACACCACAGAATCCTGCTGCTTATTTTCAAAATCGCCGACTGGCAGTTTACAGAGATTATATTACTATGTTGCAATGTATGTGTAATGTGGAGATGAGATCAATTTCTTAATATCTGTCCCTTGTAAGTGTATTGCTATCTTGTCCTTGCATAGAGAGCATGAGGAGCATGCTACGTGTAGCAGAGTACTAGATTTCAAAGAGGTACTTTACAAGTGTACTATAATAAATAGTATAGAATAGTGTTGGCTTTCCATATGTTACGGTGCCGTAACACCATCGAGGGGCTCCATGGCATCATATACCTTGACAGCGAAGCTCAAGAGGTGTCTGGCATCATGGATCCCTGAGATGGTGTTATAAGCGCCATAACATATGGAACGCCATACACTATTTTTTGTAATAGATGCTTTCAATCTCAACAGTAACAGCATAAATATTTTGTACGTTACGCTCACCGCCACAGCCTCACTTCTTGTTCAGTGACTTTCACTCTCAGTGATGCCATGGCAACCACGCATGCATGCATCGGTAGTCAGGGCGACCTCCGGTTGGGATCTTCTGCTGCATGTCATTCACGTCTGGCCGTCGTTCTGGCTACCATCTCGGCAGCTTGTCTTCACACAGGAAAGACTTCTGATGTTTTTTTTCATTTATTTTAGCATTGCTAGGAAAAGAAAGTGAACCTGCATTTTGAAAGCAGCAATTGACATAAATGTGATTCTTTTTTTGTGACATACTGTGACTGTTACTGCTCGCCCCCTCAATACACACACACACACACACTTGTTAACAGAAAAAAATATCACAGTGGCACTGAAAATGATAATGTTCTCAAATACTTTATTGCATACATATTTTTCTTGGGGGTTTAGATCTGGGGTGTGAATGTTAACGGACTATTCAATGTCAGTCTGATAGAACAGCGATCGCAGTCATTGATTTCTTTGTTGCTGTTTGGCAGCTACTGCACATGCTACTTTTTCTAAGGCTTTAACATGTGATAGCAGCGATGTGATGTCACATCATTGCTATTACAGTTTAACACCTTTCAGAACACTACTGTTACGAGTGTTCACCAAATGTTAAGGCATTGCAGCCCGAGACTGAAAGCACCTATTACATTCCAGAAGCTGTTGCACCGCAGTAGTGATATGGGAACACTGTTGCTTCACAGTAGCTATGTCACTGCTGTGGTACAACAGCACGGAATCCCACGCCTATTAAAATTCCTCATGGCTACCTACCCTGCACATTCCCCATAATGAAGATACCAGCAAGACTTGAAAGCACCAGACATGAACTGTGTTGTTAAAAGATGAACTACTAGACATGTCGGCTCATACAGATATTACTTAAATCACATTAAATGTTTTTACTCTTAGCCTGTTGTTTGCTTGCTTTTCTGTTAATTTTACCACAGTTCAAGATAATGTTAGAAAGAAGCTAAATTAATTAAAACAAACATATGCCCCTTATGGAAACACAGGTGCACAACATGCGTTCAGCATGCATGCCGCATGCTTACATGTTGTGCACTTGTAGCTCTGTAAGGAACCATACAAAATAATGTATGGGCAACTACACGCAAGGTGGATGTTTCCACCTGAGGCTGTGATAACATCATAGAAACTTCATAAGCTTCACTCTAGAGGTATATGATGTCATCTCACCCCTCGTTGGAAACGCAGACTCGTTGTGTATGGTTGCCCATACATTATTCTGTACCTTATTACTCGAGCTGCTGTCTTAAGGTCTATGATGTCATCTCTCCCCTGGATGGAAACATGCCCTGTTTTGTATAGTTGCTCCTACATTATTCTGTACATTTCTCGATCTTCGCTGTCAAGGTCTGTAAGGTCACTTCACTACTTGATGGAAACACTCCTTGTTTTGTATAGTTGCACGTACATTATTCTGTACATTACTCAAGCTTTGCTCTCAAGGTCTATGATGTTGTCTCATCACACAATGGAAACACAGCCTCATGTATGGTTGCCCATACATTATTCTGCACATTACTCAAGATTCACTCTCAAGGTCCCCGACCATCTCATCTCATCTCATCCCATGATGGAAACACTCCTTGTTGGATGTGGTTGCCTATACATTATTCTATACATTGCTCGAGCTTTGCTCTCAAGGTATATGATGTCATCTCATCCCACAATGGAAACACAGCCTCGTGTATGGTTGCCCATACATTATTCTGTGCATTGCTCAAGCTTCGCTCTCAAGGTCCATAATGCCATTATTCTATATATAGTATATGGTTAAATGTTGTTAGCAATGGAAATTCTCCCTCAGCAAAATGCTGTTGCACCATTGTTCTGGTGCCTTGATGCTGTTTCACCATTGTTCTGGTGTCTTGATGCTGTTGTACCTTTATTCTGGTGTCTTGATGCTGTTGCACTATTGTTCCGGTGTCTTGATGCTGTTGTACCATTGTTCTGGTGTCTTGATGCTGTTGTACCATTGTTCTGGTGTCTTGATGCTGTCGTACCATTGTTCTGGTGTCTTGATGCTGTTTTACCATTGTTTTGGTGTCTTGATGCTGTCGTACCATTGTTTTGGTGTCTTGATGCTGTTGTACCATCATTCTGATGTCATCTTGCTGTTGTATCATTGTAGGGCGTCCCCCGATGAAGGCCCGTTCTGGTGTTGAATTGCTGGAGTTCATTTGTGCATTCGCTGTCACATGGATTGGAAATTAATTTTGTCACTTTTGCTTTATTTGGACTCCAGAGTGACTTTGCTCCTTTCTACACTTCCGAGCGCTGCCCCTTGTGTTCTGTTTTGTACCACTTTGTTTTGGGAGGCACCTATCAGTTTATCAAGTGCGGAAGCTCTTTGCCTCAATTTGGAACTAGAACACCAATGGGTTCTAAGTATTAAGGTTTCTGAATACTAAATAAAATGCTTTTTTTGTTCAGACATTCCAGAAACAGGTGATGTCAGCCTGGAAAACAAACAGATTATTGGGAATTGCATCCTAAAATGTTTTGGAAAGAGATAGAATATGAGAAGGTGCTGCTCATATACAGATGTGCCAAATGCATGGAATTGTGACACTTGGCATTTGCATTTTGAAAGATGTGTTGTGTTTCTCTGTTCGGCATATGCGGTGAAACAAAATTATTGCAGTGCTGTGATGGCAAGACTTTTATTCAAGTGTTTTTTTTTTTTTCTCTCTCGGTATCTTTCTCTGTTCCCTCTCTCTAGTCCTAGACACAGAAGAGTTGAAGTTCTAAAAAAGATTTTACATTTTAAGTTCGAAATAAATTTTATTGTATAGGTTTGTAGAGGTGGAACTAAACAGGGGATATTAAATTGGTTTTGTTCATATCTAAACCAGAGATGCTGAACAACTGCAGTAAATAGGGTTGAGTCTTCCCCCACTGGTTATCTCAAGAGGGGTACCCCAGGGCTCGGTCCAGGAACAGCTTCTTTTTTTGATTTATCTGAGCGGTTTGGAGGCTAGTGTGGGTGACTCATTATACCATTTATACACAGGTGCTACAGTAGTCTGTACATCTAGCCCTTCAATTTTGGAGGTTCAAGATGCATTGCAGCGAAGTTTTGACGGGTTACAGGCCCTTTTTAATGAATCTAAGTTAAAACACAACTCTTCTAAGACTAAGCTTGTGCTGTTTGGTTCAGTCCCTAAACTTAGAGATTGTATAAAAATATTGGCAAGGAATATAAATGTGACTCCACCGTAATGTGTAGTTATAAATATATGAGCTTTGGGTTAAATCTGGCAGGGCCAGGGAATAAACTGATTATGCAGGTGGTCAAGAAGGATGAGCTGTTGCACAGGAACCAAAACTGCTGGGACTCCAAAATAATAATAATTAAAAAAAAAAAAAATAGTCCAGGTCTTTCTATTGTTCGACTATGTGGATGTGATGTACTTCTACAAATGACAGGTTACAAAAAACTTGAAATCCTGTATAACCACCTTGCTAGATTGATTCTTAACCCTTGCTGTGTCACTGATGTGTATACACATCCTAAAAACCTATACGTTCTACATCTTCTGGCAGCCTAAGGGTTAAGTGCTCTAGGGACACCTGCCACTGTGACCATTATCTTAGGGTAGGGTGGATTTCCCTGCTTGATAGAAGGAAGTTACACAAGTTTTTGTTGACATATAAGAGCGTAATGGGTCACGTACCAGCTTACCTGAGAAATAGACTATCTCCTAGAAGAAGGAAGGGAAAGGGAAAGGTGAAATTGTGTAACCAGGAAAGGCACACTAAGCCAGAGCTTGTTTCCAGGTGTGACCTGGGAGCACAAGGTAAAGTTGAACTGCATTTTTGGAATGTAACCTTCCCTGTTTCCCTCTCCCCCCGGCTGTACCTGGAAATGAGCTCCGGCTTAGTGTGCCTCTCTCGGGCAACAACGTTAAATAAATAAATAAATAAATTGACTTGCTCAGAAGCACACACAGTATCCAAGAGGGGGGCCGATGGGTTTCCAACCCAGGTCACGAGGTTTGCAGCTCCGTGCCCTTAACCACTATGCTATACTGCCTCCTAACTTTGAGGAATTTGAGTTTATGAGACATGGTGGTTCCAAGAACAAAAACCCAAAGGTCTATGTACTTTTTTAGTCCGTATGTACCCATCTTGTGGAATCAACTTCTGGACAAATTTAGATCACTAGACTCAAGACCTCCTTCGGTTACAGTTCTAAACACTTCTTTGTTTTTGAACTCCATTTCAGCACAGGGAGCTAGCCGGTTGTTGTAATGCAGGTTTGGTTTTTACATAATTGGTTTAGATTAGTTGTGTAATTTACCATTGTATACTGATTATAACCCTAAATAAGTGAAATGAAATGAAAACGATTAGAACCCTAAAACTATTTGCAAAGTTCTAGACCAGTACCAAAACTCAGAACTTCAGCTGGTTCTGACAACCCTGGTAGAATTGGGTGGGGAGGGGGGATTGATTACATGTAACTAGTTTCTTATTGCTTGCACCAAACAAAACTAATTTGTTTAAAAGTTACTTGACTGCAAATCACTGGAGAGAAAAATTGTGTGATATGCAATGGGAATATAAAGGGGACAGTCAGACTGAATCAAAAAAGAGATGGACTGGCCAGACCAGAGTTGTAGCACCTAGCTACTGCCTTGGGGACCGGGGTTCCCTTGCGGTCTGCGGAATCCAACACTGTGGCTGGATGGGGCTGGCTCGTTACGGGTGTGAAGTGTATGGCTCCTGGGAGGGTGGCAGTGGGTCACGCAGACTTCACTTACCCCATGCATGGCTGTCCTAGAGCAGCACTGGCATCAGCTATGAAGGCAGCCACTCACCCCCCCACCTACCTGCCCACACTCCCAGCCAAAGGAAGAAGAATTAGCATCTAAATAATGCTGTTATAATGTACAGTAACACTGTTATCCCCCCAAAATCATCTTTTTACAGTGTTGTTACACCGTCAATGTGATGTCACGCTGTTGTTCTGCTGCTGTCGCTGCATCACATCGAAGGTGCAACAGACTAGAGCCACCACGTGGAGCTGTTGCCATGACCCCCATAGCAGCCGAACGTTCCCATGTTTAAAGACTGAAGCACAAACTGTCATCAAACTAATGCATAAAATAATGGCAGCAACAATCGGTTCTAAACCCGATACTAGTGACCGGCAAGCATTCATCGAGGAGCAGCGTAACAAACGTTGTTCAAATCGTACCTTGCAGATGCGGGGGAGCAGCCTAACATCTCAGCCATCCCTGTCAAACAGCTTGGCATCCTCATCGCTGAGTTCATTTACAAAATCAGCAAGGTAAACGAGCAGTCTTTTGAAATTGAGCGGCAGAGATCTAAAAACATCTCTTTTTTGTTTGTTTTGTTTTAGTGATGACCATACACTATAAAATACAACGTATGGTGATTAGGACATAACCATGCTAAGCTTGCCATCTCGTGGTTCCCATGGCAGCACAGTTAAACCTCTCGAGCTGCACTCTAGAGGTTTGGCTGAGCTGCCATGGGAACCACTCGATAGCAAGCATAGCATAGTAATGAGCTGATGACCATACGTTATCCTCTATCATACACATTGTATCCCAAAGTGCTTTACAAGCAGTGAGAGACTGGTAGCAAAGAGACCGTAAATGAGTAGAGGCAGCCCTTTCACATATCAGCACCCGTTCACAGCCTTGGGCAGCTGCCAGAACCAGCCTATGGGAAAAGGCACAGCTGTTAATTTAATTGCAAAGTTGACCTTGAAAGGCACACTGTGCTGCGGCAGCTTGTTTCCAGGTGCATCATGGGTATGTGTTAAATGGACCTTTTTTTTTTTTCAAGATGGGGAAATGTTGGCCGGGACACTGGAGAAAATCTTTGTGAAGCTGATAGGACTTCCTATTCTTTATAGCATCTTGGAGAACTGTGGGGCAAGGCCCCATTGTGGTTAGGTTTGAAGTGAAGTGGGTTCATTTGGGGAAGCCGATGGCATGCGCTCTCTTCCCTTTTTTCCACCTAGACATCCTGAAAATGGTGGGGTTTGGATGCCTTGTGTTTTTCCTTTGTTTTTGTATTATTTAGTGCAAAACGATTGTTTCTGTGTATGACAGACAGACTTCATATTTCAGGCATGTTACTGCACCATGACATTGTGTATCTGACTGTGGACATGGTGATTTGAATTCTTTCTATGTAGTATTTAAAGAGCACCATTTCCAGTGCTTTCTGAAGCCCTCCACCAGTAGCTCACCTGCACCAGCGTTTAACTCATCATACTTTAAAATGTTTTTTTTGATACTTTGTGAAGGGGAAGGAATCATAAATGACAGCTGGCCACACGATACTTTCCCCTTCCTAGTGCTGATCTAGTCCAGCTCGACCTGCGTGCTGCCCCTGCAGTTCAACGCTTTATGCGGCGATGATTGCAGAGTGTGGGGGCATGTTCCAGTGCTATGAAAAGAAGCATCTTAAAACATATATTTGGATATTTTAGAGGGTCACTGGGATCAGATCAGTGGCACCAATCAACGAAGAAAGCTTTTCTTAGTTGACTAGGGGTACTGATATGACTCCAGTGACCCTCTAAAATATAAAAATATATATTGTAAAAGATGCTCCTGTTCATAGCGATGGAACATGCCCCAGTGCTCTACAAACTCTGATGTCATAAAACATCAGAGCACGGGGTGGCACAGGGGCAGAGCTGGACTAGATCAGGACCAGAAAGAGGGGGGGATTAGGTAGTCACTACTGTCCTTTTATTGACAATAAAATGTCTGTTCTGAGTAATGAATGGTATGAGTTTGCTAAGGAATAAAGTGAAGGTAACCCTGGCTTCAAATTGGAAAAGAGGGTCTACATGTAATGTAATTTATGATCAATAAGTCCCCAACCTTTATAAGTGCATTGGAATCTTTAACTTCCACTTAGACTGCCACGAGAGATGGGCAGAGTGGAGCATGGTTTAATAGCTCATGCAGGGTGTGTCACCTCAAGAGTGTAGCACTCCAGTGTCAGTACTGTGTAGTAAACCAAGCTCCTGAGGTGGGACTAGAACCCATGACCTTCCTGTCTTCCAGCCCGAGAGGTAAGCGTGCTACTTAGTGACCCAGTGACACTGCTGTGGTGACCCTGATTGTCAGAGTGTGGGGGGGGACTGTGGGAATGAAGGTGGAAGGGTCGGATGCATGGCCAGAAATTGACGTTGCAGCATGCTATTCATGCAGGCATGCCTTGGCCCCCCTTGTGTGCCAGAGAGAGATGGGGAGAAACTGAAAATGGCCTTGTTTCTGGTGGCAGAAAGGACCCCGGTGGCATCGGGCCCTTCTGTGCCAAGAAACTCATCTACTGGTGAAAGCTAATTCTGCATTGTTCAGGGGTACAGCCCCTCCATAGCAATCCTGCCTGGGGGGAGACACCACGGCAGCATGGAGTATGACGGGGAACCTTGAGCAAGGTTGGAGCACTGATACTACCTAGGGGATTTGGAGGAGGGCCTGAAACAGAGATCAAAAGGGTGAATAAATACAAAAAGAAAACATAGCCTAGTTTAAATTTGCCTAAGTTTGTATTAATGTTAACCAATAGGGTGGGTCAGACTTCTAAAAACGCTTAAGGTAGTAAGGCGTTTTTAAACACAGATGATTACTGCAGCCCGAGCATAACAGACTGGGGGTGAGGGGTGGGGGGTGATCTGAGTTCTTTGTGTGATGGCCATAATCTGCAAAATGAAGTTCAAAGGGATTATGACATCACACAATGAATTTGGAAGATTACCACTGCCTATTCATTATGACCAGGTAGAGCTTGTTATGTATAATATTTATTTTGTTAAAGTCAGGTGGGCAGCGCTACCTACCATGCTGTCACTCAAGAGGGCAGAAACAAATCCTTTCCACTTTGGCCCCCCTCCCCCAATGTGCATTCCTCTATGACATGTCCAGGAGGGCAGGACAACATTATGACTTGTTATATGTCCAGGTAAGCAGAACAACCTGGTGATGCTTTCAGGAGCACAAATGCAGGGTTAGAATCCTAGCAATTCTAGGCTGTATTTATGTTCTAAACACAGTACAGCAATGTTGCTTCTTCCCACATGGAGCGCAAGGCCACGCTGTTCCTCTAATCTTTTGATTCCCATGTTGTGGCAGTGCAGGAAATTCAGTAAGAGTTTGGCCCTGACAGCCAGTAAAGCACATGTTATTCTCATATCTGACTGAAGACTACAGTTATGGAATCTCATACTCTGTGTGAGCTTGAATGAGGTGACACATGGGGCTCTGCTGACCAGCTGCCATGATGCATATCTGGTATTTGTTAGAAAGGTCTTACCGTGGTTCCAACATTGTTTTTTTTTTTTCATTTTGCATCTGCTTTTCATCAGGATGATAGCCCAACTAAAAAGCAGCAGCTCGTCTTCTGTCAGAGCCTGCTTCCACCTAATTTTTACTTTTTGTTCCGTCCTTTCAATTCCTTGCTTTTTCAGTGGTTCTTCCTGTTCATGACCCTTGTTTTTTTTGTTTGTTTTTGCACCTTCTCCCCACCATGCTCCTATTGGCCACTCCCAGCCCCGTCACTAACCTTCTTCCAGACTTACTCCATTCCTCTTTGTTCCTCCCTGGCTTACCTCCCGGGGTGGGGTCGATGGGGGTGAAGCAAGCCCCTGTCAGAAGTGCTGCTCAGTCTGGAAGTGGGTGTAGAGTCGGTGGTGCCGGGCTTGTGGAGTGGGGGGGTCAGCATCATTCTGCATCGGAGGGGTTTTCCTGGTTTCTTATTCACCCTGCCCATTGGGACACTGACTCACTGGAGCTAGCGACATGTGTGCACCGACATTCCCCCTCCCTGCATGCAGTTCCACATGCAGTAACCCCTGTGGTCCAGCAGGTGGCAGTAGTGCAGGGGAGACTGGCAACCCTCCCTCCCCAAGAAAATGAGTCTCCTCTGGGATGCTAGAACCTCCTCCTGGCTGGCTGCCCCTACTCTAATGTTGCAGTTGCCTCAGCTGCTCCCTTCCTGTCCGGCCAAGAGGGTGGGAAAATAGTTGCCTTTGTATTCGATGCTGATACTGCTCAGTGATTGGCTGATAAGGGGTGCACAAATGGTAGGTAGCCCACACCCTCCCTCTCCAGGAGCCAAGGCCCCTCCTATATGACACAGTCAGCCCCAGGCAGCCTCAACATAAGGTTCCACTGAGTTGGCCCTGCACCCTATTTTTTGTATCATATAACTGTTTTGTCCATGAGCTACCACTGGTGCCTACTTCAGGTCATCTGTCAGCAAACCCTCATCTCTGTCTGCTGCTCCTTTCACCATCAAAGCTGGTTACCATCTACATGGAGCAGGGCCAAAAGGTATCAATGACCATTACTCAGGTGGCGCGGTGGACATTATTTCCTGATTTTTCCTCCCTGGCCTTGCCCTCCTCCCACACAGTGCTGAGCAGTGCCCCTGCAGGCCAAAAAAGCACACAGTTAATCTTTGTTACACTGTGATGTACAGACTGATCAACATGGTGCATGAATTCTTCCTGTCAGCATTCCGTTCTCCAGCACTGCTGAATGAGTGCAATGATACATTCTGATTCTGAACCAGCATTCGTAATTAGTTATCTATTACAAACGTTTTACCAGGAAAGTCATGCTGAGCTGCTGTCAGCTCGTTTCCAGGTGCAACCTAAGGGGAGGGGGAAGAGGGGAGAAGAGAACAGTACAAAGTGAAATGTATAAACAGTACAACGATACAGAAATAAGTATATCAAAATACTGTACAATTCAAGAACATTTAATGAACAAGTTTCCAAACTGTGTCCCGTTGTTAGTTGCATGGCATGGCTCAAACATTGGACTTGTGGTTTTCCACCGGCTCGACATCACCATTTGTGCTGTCTTGTGTAACTTGTGATGTACATCTGTGACACAGAGGTTTACGTAAACCAGTAATGGACTCTGTTTGGAAAGCATCAGCACAAATACAAACGTTTGGAGGTTCGAATCCTGTCACTGAAGCTCAAAGCTGTTTAGTGTTTGCCCAGTTCTTCTCTCAAGTCTGCTGCTTGTTTGTAGAGACTGTAATTACAAAGGGCTGGCTCCTTGGGCATATGCAGTGTGCTATGAAGGAAGCCCTGGGGCATTCCTGCTTTCTATATTATCAGTATGAGACATCACACTGGGTAGCAGAACAAATAGAATAATGGAGCAGTAAGATTAGCCATCATTTACAGAATATACAGGCTGACACAAGTACAGTGCATCGAACGTAACGCAGACTTAGCCTGTTTTCCAGAAAGTTGATTGATTGACAACCCCCCCCCCCCACCAGTCACATCTCTTTTTTTTATCCACAGCCTGGTCAGGTGCTGGTAGAGTAGACCCTTGCAATGATCCTGGCCAGTGAGCCATTGCTTACCCAATTTCTGCTTAACCCTCTCATTGCCTCATTGCTAGAAAGAATGACACAGTGCAAATAGACCAGTTTGTGTCCTCCCTTCCCCTACATTCTCAAATCTCAAGACATGTCGCCTTCAACCAGTGGGCCTTAAGTTCTCTAGGACTCACTTCTCTGGAATCTATACCACAACTAAACATGATCAGATCTTTAAAAGTTCTGGTTCAGTTCAGATTTCCCCTTCCAAAACAAAAATGGTTTGAAACATTTTGAATTTTCAAGCAGTTTCGGAACTGCTAATTCACACGCAGTTTGCATGTACTAACATGCAAACTCATGTTAGTAAAGTTACTTGGGTGTCAGCCAACAGTTAGCCAATCAGGTGTTACTAATTTAGGAGGGTGCCATTTCAGCCATACTTACTGGAATTAAGAAGAGCGCAAGCTGCTTCGCTGGGGAACCCGCCACAGCTAATAACGATCCATTCTCCTTTGTCTCTCACTACTTTGAGTGCTATGGGGCACAGAAGGGAGGTGGGGGGCTAGTGGGCATGTTGGAAGGGGGTTCTTTATTGAATTGTGGGGACAGGGATTGTGGCTTTGACCAAGATGGGAGGGCAGCAATGCTTTTGGAGGGGGGGGGTGCAGTTCCTACTTTATTGCCGGTAATATTTTTATTATAAGGATGAGAGATTCAAGCCAAATAAGTATTTAATAATACTATCAGTGGGCTTGGGGGGGGAAAGAAAGAGGTTGTGGGTTACAGGGTGGTTGGGATAGGAGGGTAAATAATATTGGCTGGGGAGGTTTTGCACAGGGTGGGTGAGTTTAGTATAAGCTTGAGGATTTGGGATTTTCGGCAACTTTATCTGAAAAGCTAAAATCCTATATTTTTGCTGTTATTCGAGGTATCTGTTTTTCTAAATGGATATCCGAGCAACTGTACGTCAGAAATAAACATGAACTGCTGCACTATCAGAGCAGTACTTAGAGTTCTATATACAAGCTGTCGTATAGACAAAACGCCATAGTGCTGGCTTCACGAGAACAGTACAGAATTCCGTCCATAAAAGAAAACAACACAAAACGAATTTTTTTCTCATCAGTTTTTACTCAGATGTCCATAAATGTGGGTCATTTGGGGAGTATGATGTGAACATCATTTGTATAAAAAAAAAAGAAAAAAGTCACAAAACTGCACACTAGTGCAGATTTCCCATCCTCTTTAACGGAGTAGACAGGGCCATATTTCAGTCCATGCAAACTATACCTGTATATATGGCCTTGCCACAGTAGGGGGCCTGCCACTGCACAGATCTGCTTTTCAATTGACTGCTATATTGCTTAATTTAATTTTGAATAATTCTGTTGATTCTGAGTTTACCTAGCCCTCTTTGCTTAAAGAGCACAAGTTATGCTCATTTGAATATACTTCTGGAAGTCCCCACCCCCACCCTCACCCTCGTGGTAGCTCACCTGCACTGGAGTCAAACTATTCAAGTTTTAACATTTTTGTCTTCATAGCTGGTGAAGGGGAAGCAGTGGCGGAGCTAGAGAGGGGGCGGTCGCCCCTCCTGGCTGCCCCAGTATGAGTCATGGTGCCCCACCATCATCTTTATTCACTGGTTAGTGCCCATTGTGGAGACCATGATTGACTGAATGGCCCCCCCACCCCGGCTCCCAAATGCTCCCAAGCCTGGCTCCACCACTGAGGGGAAGGGATCGTAAATGAGGGCTGGCTGCCTGATCCTTTCCCCTTCCTGGTCCCCCCGATCTGACCTAGCTTCTCTCCCCCATGCCACTCTTGCGTTTTGACTTTTTGCAACACCAGAGTTTATAGAGCAAGGGGGCGTGCTCCATTGACAGCAATGGAAGTGTCACATAAAACATGGATTTTTATTTTATAGAGATCCATGAGGGCAAATGAAAGCTACAGCTGAAGTAACAAGGCTGTTGCTGCTAATTGAGCTCTGATCTTCACTTGCCCTCAGTAGACCTCTAAGATATAAAAATCCATGTTTGAAATGACACTCCACTGCTATTAATGGAGTGCACCCCCATGCGCTACAAACTCCGGTTTGCAAAACGTTGAAGTACGAGGGTGGCATGGGGAGGGGAGCCGGATTAGATCAGGAACCAGGAAGGAGAAGGGACTGGGCAGTCAGCTCTCATTTAAAAGCCCTTCCCCCATCATCAAATGTGAACAGAAAGTGTTTAAAACATGAACAGTTCAACTCTGGTAAAAGTAAGCTACGAGTGGGGGGCTTCCAGAATGCATGGAAAGTGGGGCTGTAATAACCATCTTACTGTCGCGCTTGCAGATTTCAACATAAATCCCTGCTTTTTTCCCCTTGCCTATCATTTTCAGTTTCTCTCTCTCTCACTCTCTCTTTCTGGTATCTCTATTTCCTTTCCCTTTTTTGAGTGTTGCAGCATCGCGGCCCATCTCTTTTAATCACTCTGTGAGTTTTCCTAAAATGAGGGGAACTTTGAGGAACTGGAGACCGAGGGGGAGGGGGGACAGACTGAAACTTTCACTTTTCTTCATGGTATAAACAAGGTGCACTTCAGAGAATTGTGCACAAAGAGTTGAAATAAGGGCACAAGGGAGAACGCAAAGCAGCTGGTGGGAGGGATATTCAGGAAAGACATCAGAAAATATTTCTTTAGAGAAAAGGTGGTGAATAAGTGGATAAAGAGGGTTTGGTCAGCAGCAAAGCAATGGAGGGGTTCAAGCAAGGATGGGACAGACGTATGGGGCAGGGGAGGATGATGTGGGGGAGTGTGTGACCTCTAGGGCATTTGCATCATACTATAGGTAGGGCCGGCAGACTAGCTGGGCCAGTGGGCCTTTTTTTTGCCATCAGTTTCTAGGTTTCAGTGTAACTATTCAGTTACAAAATAAAATGTTGACAAGTCCGACTTAGCTCTTTTGCCTCCACTGCACCTATGAGAAGCTCCCAGGGTGATGCAGCGGTGTTGTGAGTCAGAATCTCCTACATGTGCTCTGTGCCTCAGGGGAAAGATGACAGAGCCATTTCACTTCTGGCTGTCTTCAGGAACTGAAGTCACCCAGCAAAAAAAACAAAAAAAAACAGCACCTGTTCCCTCACTCTGCGGTCTGTCCCACCCTCTGTTCCTGGCTCCAGACCTAACTGAAAAACCACCCACTTCCTCCTCCTGCATGCTCTACCAATTCTACCCTTATTGCTGGCCTGGTCTTGATAACAAAAAACAAAAACAAAAAAAAACTCACTCCCTCCTTTTGCATGTTCTTCTCCTCCCAACCCTCCCTTCCCAGTTTGGTTTCGTAAAAAATAAATAAAACACCCACCCAATCCACATGTTCTCCTCCCACCAATCCTCCCTTCCTAGCCTGGGCTCATTAAAAAAAAAAGTAAACCACCCACTCCCTCCCTGTGGGTGCTCTCTTTCCAATAAACCCAATTGTCCCATTCCAACACTGCCGGGAAGTGGCAGGGGCCGGCAGCATTATAACTCTCCTCACTCACTCTGGCACACGTATACTGTTTTCAGCCTCACTGCCCTCCCTAGGACCAGGCAGCATAAGTTGATGTGCCCAGTGGCATGGAACTATTCCATTCCCAACCCCATTGCCTGTCCTGGAGCCAAGATTGCACTGCAGATGTGTGGCTGGCTGGCCGGCCACAAAAGTGAAAGGGCCCTGTAGGGCTAAAGAAAGCATCTCCTGCCTTCCTGGTTGCCTGCTGTATGCAGGTCTTGGGAAGGGAGTTCAGGAGGTGCTGAAGATGTTCAGGGAGGGGGTGCAGTGGGCCCAAAAGGTAAGGAAAGGCGAGGCAGACAGTTGAACACATGTACTAGAAGGCCAGGGTGCTCTGCAAAACAGAAGAGCAAATGAACTGCAAAGGCAAGCACACCAATGAAAACCTCGCTCCAGGAATATTTATTGTAGTAATACAAAAATTACGGGTCAGCTGCCCAGATGACGTGTGTGTGTGTTTTGTGTGTGCTGCATATATGTGTGTTTTGTGTGTGTGTATATGTGTGCTGTGTGTGTGGTGTGGTGTGTGCTGTGTGTACTGTGTGTGTGGTGTGTGTGTGGGGTGTGTTTTGTGTGTGTGTGTGTGGGGGTGTGTGTTTTGTGTGTGTGCTGTGTGTGGTGTATGGTGTGTGCATGTGGGTGTGGGTTTGTGTGTGCTGTGTGTGTGTGGGTGTGTGTGCTGAATTTCAGCTGGGCTATCATGGAGAAATAAATAAAAAAAAAAAAGAACAGTATTATCCAGACCAGTCAGGCATCATTGGCAGGAAGGGCATGAAAGGTGAGTGAAGAAGTGTGTGTGCATTTTTGTGTAATATGTGTGAGCTTCTGTGTAATTGCATCTGTGTATTAAGTGCTGTGTATTTGCATGTAGTACTGCATGTGTAGAGCTTTATGCAGTGCTGTCTGTGTGGCTGTGTAGGTGCTGTGAAAGCCTGTATGAAGCGTTATGTGCACATCTGTGTATATAGTGCTGGGTGTATCTGTATATAGTGCTGGATATATCTGTATAAAGTGCTGGGTGCATGCAAATGTCTATAAAAAATACATAGTACTCTGTGTGTGTACATGTGTCTGTGTTGTGCTGCGTGTGGGTGACCACGGAGCAGTGGATCTACTGTGGGTCTATCCGGTGCATCCCACTGGAAGCCCGCAGTCTTGCCCAGGTCTGGCACACCCCTTACATGGAACTACATGACCACGCATCACGCCAGCTGGGGTTAGTGAATCTGGAAGGGTCCAAGTGCACAGTAGTACAGCTCGTTACTTGCCTTTACTGGCACGGACTGGGCTCCATCATACATAGGGCCTACAGTGCCTGAGAAACCAGGTTTGGTGAATCCAGCCTTGGGGTAGGTGAATCAGTTATTTGGAAAAGAGGGCCATCAAGTTCCACTATCTTGCTAATTGTTGTGCTGAGGACTAGCAGTGGTCAGGTACTGTCTGCGGGGGTGCTCATACTTACTCAGGCCTGCATCACCCGGCTGAAGAGTATCTGGTGAGTAGCTAAGGTTTAAACGAGGTGTACACCTCGAAGTATGCACCTCCACTGCACTACTGCCTGACAGGTGTACACGAGGTTCAACAGCAATACACTTGCAGTGTCATTTACCTGTAGTTGATTTGCATCTAGAAAATGTTAATTAGGTACACTTCAGTAAGGTGTACATTTCAATGTGAGGTGTAGGCAGAAGGTGTGGTTGATGTGTGTCTAAACAAATGCTAATGAGGTACACCTCGATAAGGTGTACACCTCAACCTGAGGTGCAGTCAAGAGATGTAGTTGAGGTGCACTCATCAATATGGCCAGTCTAGCTGTAGAAGCTAAACTCTAAATACAGGGTAGAGATCTTACCTAAAAGAACAAAAAAATACTGTTTGCTTAATTGATTAATTTTAAGTTGAACTTTAAAAATAATTAACAACAGGGAAGTTCCCTACTTTACCATCCCAGCTTCATAACAGGAATAGACAGGAATTCCTGCACTAGTGTCATGCAGAATTTTTGAAATTCTGCCAAAATTCTGCCAAATTTTGTCAGAAGCAGAATGTTGGAATTCTGTGGCAGAAGAATGTGGAATGAGTTTTCCACTACATTTCTGTGGAATTCTATTTCGTGGATCTCAATATTTCCCATAGAAATGGTTCTCGAATGATTTTGCATGAGTGTAATAACACAAATCACACCAGGCAGAATTCTGCAGAAGGACCAGCTCAATTCTGGCAGAAATTATGTGAATGGAATGGTCATTCTGCACTAATTCCACTAGTGGAATTCTACATTCCACACAGTACTACAAAACAAATAGGAATTCCTGCACTAAAGAGATGGTGCCGTGTCTGCAGGAACAGCATTTAAAAGATATTTCTTTTATACATTTGTCACTGGAAATAGTGAACCTTACAAAAAGCACAGGAACAATACTATGGAGTCAGATGCCCCTATCCCTCACCTCCATTACATAAACAAAAGAGATACACATATAAAATAAAATAAAAACATGCACACCCTAGTAAGATCTTGTCACTTTCTGCAACATGAACAAACTGTTATTATAAATGAGAAATTGTCTTACTCTGCAAAAAGATTTCTTATACAGGTAACTCCCGATTTTACGAATTCCGATTAACCGAACCGCTGGTTAATCTGAATTCGTGCCTTGTCTCCCACTTAAACTCATGTTTTTTCTAAAGCACTAGTTGCCAAGGCGCAAATAATGATGTGTCAGTCCATTTCATTAGTTCAGTTCATTAACGCCTCTTGTTATCTCCCTATCGCCTATATGAGCTGCTAATTTCAGCACTAGCTTAAACTGGAACCAGTACTTTATAACTGAAATAAAAAGTGTAGATCAACGTGATTCATTATGCAGCCATGGCCAAGCGTAAACGTACCACAATCAACATTGCCCAGAAGCTCCAGATCTTAGACAGCTTAGAACGTGGCGAACGCGTTGTTGATGTTGCACAGAGATTCGGTATTGGAAATTCTACTGTCTGTGACATCAAAAAGGCAAATCAAAAAATCCAGAACTTTGCATCAACACTCGATTGTGGAGAAACACCAAAACAGAGGAAGACCATGAAGGGGTGTCGGGGTGACAAACTGGACAAGGCTTTATGCCTCTGGTTAGTCCAGAACTGGGTGAGAGGCACACCAATTTCTGGACCCATACTGAAGGAGCAAGCCCTTCAGTTTCACCGCAATTTAAATGGGGAGGACGATGCCTTCATAGTCAGCGATGGCTGGCTGACAAGATTTAAGCAACGCCATGGAATCAGACAACTGTCAGTGGCTGGAGAGCTGCTGTCACGTGCTGATGAATCCATTGCCCTATTCCATTTGAAGCTGAATTAAATTATGTCACAAGAGGGGTTGTCAGCAACACAAGTCTACAACGCTGACAAAACGGGACTGTTTTGGAAACTGTTGCCGGATAAAACTCTTGCTGGCAACAATGAGAAGTTCGCACCCGGGTATAAAAAAAACAAGGAACGCATAACTGTGTTGAGCTGTACTAATGCAAGCGGTACCCACAAGCTAAAGCCGTTGGTCATGGGTAAATCATTAAAGCTGCGTTGACGAGGAGGACGACAGCAAGGAAGAGGGCGACAATGAGGAGGTGAAGGTGCCGACAACTGCAGAAGCAGTAGTTTGCTTCGAAACTTGTATTGCTTGGCTTGAAAGTCAACCAATGATTACTTGAACATGCTGCTACTCCAACAAATGCGACTGAAGGCTGTGAAAAAAATGAATGAAACAAAGCGTCAGCTAAGTATCAATGACTTTTTCACAAAAAAATGAAAGTTGCAGAACTTAAGTGACTGTCATCAGTAATATTTTACTGAATTGAGATTTCTGAGTGAATAAAGCAGAAAGATGTACAGTACTGTGCTTAGAGATGTTCTTTTTGTAGTAGCACTATTTGTCCTCGCATGTAGACTGTCACTCGATTTTACGAATACACGATTATCCGAAGAGATCAGCTGTCTCCGTGAGCATTCGTAAAGTCAAGAGTGCACTGTATTGCAAACACTGCCCAGCTGCCACTAATCAGGAAGTACTGCATGGGGGTTCAGAAATCTAATCTAATGTTGGTGTACCTACAGGGCCAAAAAGATTCACTGAGTAAGACAAGGCACAAGTCGCAGTTGAGGTGCATACAGCTAAAAGTTAAGTCTGTGAGGGGCAGTTGAGGTGTACCCTGTTAAATGTTAAGTCTGTAAGGTGTAGTTGAGGTGCATACTGCTGAATGTAAAGTTCATAACGTGTAGATGAGGTGTGTATCAGTACAAAATACAGGTTTGTAAGGTGCAGTTGAGGTGTACAGTGTTTTGGAGGTATATATATGGTACAGTTGAGGTGTACAGTATTTTGGAGGTATATATGAGCTACAGTTGAGGTGTACAGTGTTTCTGAGGTATATATAAGGTGCAGCTGAGGTATACAGTATTCTGGAGGTATATATAAGGTACAGTTGGGCTGTACAGTATTTTGGAGGTATATATAAGGTGCAGTTAAGGTATACAGTATTCTGGAGGTGTATGTAAGGTGCAGCTGAAGTGTACAGTATTTTGGCTGTGTATATATAAGGTACAGATGAGGTGTACAGTATTCTGTAGGTGCATATAAGGTGCAGTTGAGGTGTACAGTATTCTGGAGGTCTATATAAGGTGCAGTTGGGCTGTACAGTATTTTGGAGGTCTATATAAGGTGCAGCTGAGGTGCACAGTATTTTGGAGGTATATTTAAGGTGCAGTTAAGGTGTACAGTATTTTGGAGGTATATATAAGGTACAGCTGAGGTGCACAGTATTTTGGAGGTATATATAACGTGCAGTTGAGGTGTACAGTATTTTGAGGTATATATAAGGTGCAGCGGAGGTGTACAGTATTATATATATATATACAGTATGGTGCTACTGAGGTGTACAGTATTTTGGAGGTATGTATAAGGTGCAGTTGAGGTGCATAGTATTTAGGAGTATGTATAAGGTGCAGCTGAAGTGTACAGTCTTTTGGAGGTGTATATATAAGTTGCAGTTGAGGTGTACAATAGTATTTTGGAGGTACAGTGGAACCCACTTATAGCAGACACCCAATTATAATAGACGGATCTGCCTTGCAAGAAGTCAAAAGCTATTTCTGTAATGTTAAAAATCACATTTATACCATACTCTGCAACCCTTGTGTAGTGGACACTGTGAGCTGCTCTGTACCCCTGTTGCATGCTGCAAACTACCTGCTGTCACCTGATTATTCAGCTGGTTTGTCTGGCAGTATAAAGACATCACTTACCTCATTCAAGTCATGCCAGATACCTGACACTTTACTTCAGGGGTTTACTCCTGATCTCTCCTGATCCTGCAGTCAGCACAAGTACTGTACAGCAAAATGTAACGATCACATTTACTGCTCAGCCCACTGATCCCTCAATCAGCACAGGTACTGTACAGCAACATTGTTTCAGTCTTGTTTACTCCTCAGTTCCCAGTCAGCTGCAAATAGCAGTTCCCCATACCATTGGTTGTCAGAGGAGGGGGCATGTTCTGATTTTAAGTCTTGCCATGTATGAGCTCTGGTAGAGGAGAGTTAAATTTTAAGACTTTAGGATATAGCGGACACCCCTTATAATGGACAAAACCTGCTTGCACAAATGGGTCTGTAATACGAGGGTTCCACTGTATATATATATATAAGGTGCAGTTGAGGTGTACAGTATTTTGGAAGTATATATAAGGTGCAGTTGAGGTGTACAGTATTTTGGAAGTATATATAAGGTGCAGTTGAGGTGTACAGTATTTTGGAGGTATATATAAGGTGCAGTTGAGGTGTACAGTATTTTGGAGGTATATATAAGGTGCAGTTGAGGTGTACAGTATTTTGGAGGTATATATAAGGTGCAGTTGAGGTGTACAGTATTTTGGAGGTATACATAAGGTGCACTTGAGGTGTACAGTATTTTGGAGGTATACATAAGGTGCAGTTGAGGTGTACAGTATTTTGGAGGTATACATAAGGTGCAGTTGAGGTGTACAGTATTTTGGAGGTATATATAAGGTGCAGTAGAGGTGTACATAGTGTGTGCACGTCAGACAAGGTGTACACCTCTGTTCAGGGAGGGCTATCTCCCCTAGTAGCATGCTGCCTACTGCACTATACAAATCCCTCTCTGAGGTATTTATTGTATTGTATTTGTTTTAAGTTTTATACAGGAAAGTAATATGAGACATGTCACATTTATTGAATGTCCTGATACAGTAAAACAAAACAGACAGAATTAGAAACAGTTAAAAACATTTAGTTTGATTCTAAGCTGGGTCGAAAAGGTAGATGCACTGGAGCAGTTTCCAAGATGTGGATCCATAGAGTTCTATGTAGTAGCAACATTAACTGAAAGAGAATCCTAACCCAGTTCTATGGCAATAGTTCGAACATTGCAATGTCTGTTTTGAACATTGCAAAGACTGTTTTAACCGGACAGAATTTGAAATTTATCGCAGGGATCCAGAACTGATTGCAGAAGCAAGAAAGAGATGAACCCCAAGAGCCAATAAGATAGCAAAAAAATAAAAAAAAATACAAAAATACAAGCGGGAAGAGATGGCCTGTTATTGCAGTTCTTTTCTTCTTCAGATCTGATTTGAAGATTTCTTTAAGTCTTTGTCTGCTCAAGGTGTACCAAAGGTCACAGAGATACGGATCTCTGTGGTTTTTCTCTGAACTGTTTTACAAAAATTGAGGTCATGCTGCTGTCTCTCCACAAAGAGCTGGGGATGTTAGATCTGACTTGGTTCACATATCTCAGCATTTACTGTATATGGAAAATGTTCGGAGATGGTTAGCTCGCACCTTTTTTGTAAAGCAACTTCACACCACAGAGTGCAGCACCTAATAAGTCCAGACAAACAGCCACAGGTACATGTTCTTCCAGTATAAATACGTCACTTTATTACATGATAAGAAACAAAAACTAGCAGCAGGGAATGACCACAGCTAACGCCAATGTTTCGCATAGAATAATATGCTTTTTCAAGCCTGCCTTGAAAAAGCGTATTGTTCTACGCAATACGTCGGCATTAGCTGGTGGTCCTTTACTGCTGTTTTTTTTTTAATCATGTAATAAAGTGACTTCTTTATCCTGGGATAAACATATGTCTATGGTTCTTTTGTCTGGGCTTTGTATGCACTGTACTCTGTGGTGTGAAGTTGCTCTACAGAAATATCATGCTGGCAACTACAGGGACTTGGAGCTGCTATTAGTTAGTGTACGTTCAAATGTTTTATTTACTTACAACTTTCAAAAATCCCCTGACATCTTAGAGACCCTTCTTAAAAACATAGCACTGGTGCTAGCCCAGTGGCATGGCAGACTAAGGCATTTGACTGCCTTACCACCTGAGATCTGGGTTTGGGAACAGACCAGGGTCACTTGGGTGTCGGCTGGGTAAGGGAGGGGAACAGACCAGGGTCACTTGGGTGTCGGTTGGGTAAGGGAGGGGAACAGACCAGGGTCACTTGGGTGTCGGCTGGGTAAGGGAGGGGAACAGACCAGGGTCACTTGGGTGTCGGTTGGGTAAGGGAGGGGAACAGACCAGGGTCACTTGGGTGTCGGCTGGGTAAGGGAGGGGAACAGACCTGGGTCACTTGGGTGTTGGCTGGGTAAGGGAGGGGAACAGACCTGGGTCACTTGGGTGTTGGCTGGGTAAGGAAGGGGAACAGACCAGGGTCACTTGGGTGTCATTTGGGTAAGGAAGGGGAACAGACCAGGGTCACTTGGGTGTCGGTTGGGTAAGGGAGGGGAAAAGACCAGGGTCACTTGGGTGTTGGCTGGGTAAGGGATGGGAACAGACCAGGGTCACTTGGGTGTTGGCTGAGTAAGGGAGGAGAACAGACCAGGGTCACTTGAGTGTTGGTTGGGTAAGGGAGGGGAACAGACCAGGGTCACTTGGGTGTTGGTTGGATAAGGGAGGGGAACAGATCAGGGTCACTTGGGTGTCGGCTGGGTAAGGGAGGGGAATAAACCAGGGTCATAGAATTTGACTTTTTTTTTTTTTTTTTGCTATCTTACTGGCTCTTGGGGTTCATCTCTTTCCTGCTTCTGCAATCCATTCTAGATCCCTGCGATAAATGTCAAATTCTGTCCTGTAAATAAAGTCACTTGGGTGTCAGCTGAGTAAGGAAGGGGAACAGACCAGGATCACTTGGGTGTTGGCTGGGTAAGGGAGGATTGAGCATCTCAAGGACTGCTCTGCTCCCTCGGGGAGTGGGTCCTGTGTCCAGCCACTTGACTACCAGCTGGAGGAGGCCAGGTGGCAGCGACAAAAGGAGCCATTGGACATGGTAGGACATTGACCGATGTGTTAGAGTCACTATAGGCTGATGACCTGGAACAGAACCAAAAACAGGAGGAAAATAGTTCTGAGCCACTTCGATTCACCTACAGGACCCACACGACCATATGTGGCAGGCCACCCACAGTGGGGGATAACCAGAAAGGCCACTGGACTGGGAGGGGCCCCTGGATCAAGGAACGGAGGAGCAGAAGCTGTTGATGGAATAAACATTTTATAACACTAAGATTACACTGCTGTGGCAACATTTAAAACAAAATGACAGAAATGTTGCATCCAGACTTTTGAATATTCAGCCCATAATCTCTATACACAATTCTGGCATTTAACAAACTTGGAGACAGCATATGAAAGAGACAGTTCGCTGAAAATCAGTGTATAGGACCAATTAAAGGATGACAGGAGGGAAGAAGTGTCCAGTTTGTTTTGTTTCTGTGCCTTTCCCAAAGTTCGTAGTTCCACTCTAAAGCATCAAACTCAGTGCAAGGCATCATGGGTATGCAAATCCATGTGCAGGGCAGGTTGGCAAGGCTTCACCAAAACAGACACCACCTTTATACACAATTCAGTACACAATATACACAATTCAGTTTATATTTCATACATTTTCTGATAACTAGCCATCAAGTGGTTCAGACCCTACCTCTGTGGCCATCTCCATTCATTCCAGATTAGTAATGCTTTGTCTCCAGAAGTCCAAATTCAGTCTGGGGTTTCCCAAGGCTCCATATTGGATCCCTGCCTGTTTTCTGTCTTCCTTGATGACTGCCCCTCAACTTGTTACCGCTAGCGTATTCATGATACACAGATGACACCACACTCTTTGCCTCTAGTGCCTTGGTCTCTACAGTGAAAACATCACTACACCGTGACTTCAGTAATGTCCAGTGCTGGTTCCACGCTCACCAACTCCTGGTAAATACCAATGAGACAGGATCTGTGATCTTTGGCACAAGCCATAACCTTGCTGGGCTCCCTTCCCCCATGTCGTTTCTACCATGCATGGTGCTCCACTTGATGTTCACCTGGTTACACTGTACACTGGATAAGGCATCAGGTCCAGATGCCATTCATCCCAGGGTGCTGAAAGAACTGGCAGGGGTATTGGTGGGGCTGCCGGTGGACCTATTCAGTACCTCCCTGGACACAAGTTGCATACCACAGGATTAGAGGATGGCTCACATGGTGCCCCTCCACAAGAGTGGCCCAAAGGATGAACCAGGCAATTACAGACCTGTAAGCCTCACATCCATTGTAGGAAAACTTATGGAAGCAGTCCTGAAAGAGAGGCTGGTGACCTTTTGTCAGGTGTCAGCATGGCTCAGTTGGTAGCACATCCGCCTCTGGACCAGAAGGTCGTGGGTTCTCGCCCCACACCGGGATTGGACTTGCACCTAAAAAATCGCTGGCATCTGAGTGCAGTATTGGGGGGGTGCTGTACTGCTGGGGTGTGCCGTCCTTTGGATGAGACGTTAAACCGAGGTCCCTTCTACCCATCCTGGTGTTGTCCTGGTGGGTGTCCAGGTGGAAGTAAAAGAACCCAGGGCACTCTTAGCAAAAGAGTAGGGAACATTCCCGGTGTCCTGGCCAACATTCCCCTTCCCATAAGCCGGTTCATGCAATTATCCAGGCTGTGTGTGGGTGATGATGTGCGATATGGCCACCACCACACATTCAGTCACTTCACTACCAGTCTAGCATTGCTTGTAAAAGCGCTTTGGATGTAAGAAAAAGCGCTATATAAATGCAGATTCTTCTTCTTCTTCTTTTTGGAGGAAAATGGACTCCAGGACAATCGGCAGCATGGATTCGTCTCTGGAAGATCCTGCCAGACCAACCTAATTGAATACTATGACTGAGTAATGAGGGAACTGGATAAAGGCCATGCAGTGGATGTGCTGTATTTAGACTTCAGCAAAGCCTTTGATTCAGTGCCTCATGGGAGGCTGGGGGTAAGTTGCAATATGTGGGGGCAGGGACAAAGATGGTAAACTGGATTGTGAACTGGCTGAAGGGGAGGCAGCAACAGTTGATGGTGGGAGGGGCACTCTCTTCCCCAAGGGTGATGACAAGCGGGGTGCTGCAGGGCTCAGTCCTGGGTCCGGTGTTGTTTGGGTTATTCATATCAGATATCTCACATGGCGTTAGGAGCAAGATCAGTCTGTTTGCAGATGATACCAAGATGGGGCAGTGGTAGACAACATAGAGGGGTGGCAGGGGCTACAGGAGGACCTGATCAAACTGGAGGAGTGGTCGGAAAAGTGGCAATTGAGCTTCAGTGTGAAGACGTACAACGTTATGCACTTCGGAGCAAGGAACCCAGGGAGGAGCTATCAGTTGGGAGGGGTTCAGATAGAGGTCACAGAGGAGGAGAAGGACCTAGGCATGATCATAACGGGTAACATGAACAACTCAGCTCAGTGCAGGAAGGTGGCAGCTAAGACCAACAAGATGCTGGGGTGTATTGCGAGAGGAATCTCATCCAGAAATAGGGATGTGATCCTGCCGCTGTACAGGTCACTAGTCAGGCCACATTCGGAGTACTGCATGCAGTTCTGGTGTCCCTTTCTGAAGAAGGATATCAGATTGCTGGAGGGGGTGCAGCATAGGGCAACTAAGATGATCCAGGGGCTGGAGGGAAAAACCTATGAGGACAGGCTGACTGAGTTAAATACGTACACCCTGGAGGAGAGGAGGGATCAGGGGGATATGACTGAGACCTTCAAATATTTGAAGGGTATTAACAAAATGGGCACAGAAGGGATATTTAAGCTGAGGAGAAGAAGGGACACCAGAGGTCATGGTCTGTTTGGAGGGTGGAAGATATCGGAGAGGGATAAGGAGGCATTTTTTCACAGAGAGGGTGGTGGAGAAATGGAACACTCTAACTGAGGAGGTGGTATCCTGTAGCACAGTGGGCAGTTTTAAAAGGGCATTGGACAGGGTACTGGGGGGGTAAATGTGAGGGGGGAGAGGAGGGAGGAGCTGTAATATAAGGGTGCTAGCTGAGCATTCGAGCAGACTAACTTGATAGACCATAAGGCCTGTTTCTGCTGGCAGATTTGTATGTTTTTGTTTTAAGTGTCTGTTTCAATATAACTAATCATTAATTACATTCAACGGTGTAATTGCACTATAGGTACATGTGTTGTCCCTTTTACAGTTGTGGGCGGAGCCTACACCCGTTTTGCTTTCTCTGGCCTGAAAACAGTCGATCGTGGCACCTTCTATTGGACTTTTGTAAGTATGCTTCTAAAAGTCCAACAGAGCTTGTAACACTCCGTCACGGTCTGCCGCTATGGAGTAACAGCCGCACTATTCCGGCTGTTACTTCCACATCGCAGGACAAGAAAAGGTGCGCATATGCAGTTCTGCTGGCTCCACCATCTTGTGAATGGCATATTTCCATTCACCATAACTACGCATGCGCGAACGCCACACATGCGCAGTTGTGCCACCACCACTATCTGGCAGATGGCACTCTGAGGCACTGGCGGAGCTAGCTTTCCAAAGCTTTGGAAGCTTGCCACAGCTGTATCGGCTCTGGCTAGAGTTTGTTTTAAAGGGGCTCTGCCAGCCTTTGGGCTGAAAGTTTTTATCACTTTTAAAATGATATTTGTAGCCACCTATAGTTTCTGTAAATCATTAATTACCACATGCAGTCTCATATTGCCACTTAATATTCATTAATATGTCATCTCTGTTAGCAAATGTTTGCTCTGTACCTTAATGTATGATGTGGAACCTTTGTAAATGAGTCTTTGACTCAAAGGTCTTTCTGAATATTTACCAATAAACAATTTAGTGAGTTTTTTATATTTAGCTGTTAAGTAGGCAATCCGATCTCATTATCGACCTCCACTGCTCAAGTGCATTTGCATTGGTTAACATGTCACTGGAGTGCTGGCAAACTTGTCCATGATGAGTTTAGCAAAGTGCAAGCATTGCAATCTAAATGCATTTTATGGTGCTAGACAGTGCCTTTTTCTCAGACAAGAAACTCCATTTGCAAAATAACGGATATAAGACAACTAAAATACAATTTAAAAAGTAAAGTCATGATTCTGAGCACGTGCACATGCTCAGAATCATGACTTTACTTTTCATTTTGTATTTTAGTTATCTTATAAAACTCATGCATGAGTATGCCAGCACCCCGGTGCCCATGTTAACCAGTGTGAACGTGCTTGTGGCAGTCGGCAATGATGGCGGGTCACCTACCTAACTCAAAGTACAAAAAAACTCATTGAAATAATTATCAAGTGGCAACATGGAATTACATGTGGTAATTAAACGGCATATGGAAATTATAGATGGCTACAGGCATCATTTTAAAAGGGTTAAAAACTTTCAGTCCAAAGGCTGACAGTGTCTCTTTAAGTACCTTAGTAAAAGTCTGGATGGAAGACTTGACTTCTTTGTTGACTGGGCAAACAACAGTGCAGTAGAATCGTCTACGTGAAAAAGAAACATTTGCTACACTTAAGAAAGAATGCACTAAATCTCTCTTATCTAGAGCGGTTGTGGAATCAACTGTGATAAGGTACTGTGCTGGCATGTGGCTGTTGTTGCGGCAGCTTTGCAGGACAATGTCTGCAAAGGCAGAATTACTTGGCTGTATTATCTTGTGTTTTGATTTCCTGTTCCTGTTAAGGTTTTCTTCACTCGCTGAATGAATAAAGAAAGGTGTGTGTGTGTGTGTGTGGGGGGGGTGTCTGTGAATAGTCCTAGTAGAAATCAGCCCTACCCTAGTGGGGGAAAATCATTAGGTGTGCCCAGGTACGTTTAATCAGTTGCAGTTTTCCAATTTTCCTGTTATTCTTTGGACCCAGACATATCTGACATTTTGTCCTCCTTGGGCAATGCCATTTAAACAGGATTTGTTGATGAAACTCTTCTGAATCATGATTGAGCTGTCTGCCTTTTGTGGGAAGCAGGCAGGATTCAAACAACTGTGGGACTCGCTGGCATTTCATCAGAAGCAAAATTTGTTTGCGGGTGTTTAAAACATTTGTCTCTAAACCTGCATCTGCACTCCAGATGTATCGGTGGTTGGTGCAAACCCTAAGCTGAGGTATTCTATCATACTGCCCTTGGAGCCAGAAGAAAATGGCAGGGACCTTGGACTTTGTCAGAGTTGATTTGCATGCAAGCTGCACATGGAGATCTGTCGAGGGAGAGGCTGACCTTTTCTGGGTCTAAACAGAATCAGTTCTACACAGGCCCTAAAATGATTTTATTCATTTCTGAACCTCTTGTCAAACCTAGTTATTTGCATACAGTTGAATACCTGTTACATGCAAACCACAAGACTAATTGTCATGTTAAGCCACTCCCCTTTTCCAAGGGAAGTCCTTTTTGGTTCTAAATGTCAGAGACCTCCTGGGTCGCTGAAAGTTACATATTATTTTGTCCTTGAGCTGCCAATCAGCACAGTGATAAGGATGCCCCTTGCAATGTTGGTGACCTGGGTTCAAGAGCAAGCCCAGACCATAAGGGCTGGCCAAGGGGAGAAGGATGGAGCATCCCAGTGAACACATTCCTTTGGGGAGGGAGGCTAGTGAACTCTAAAGTAATACTGCCACCTGGGCATCCTCAGGTGGTGGTGCAGCAAGAACCACTTGAAAGAGGGGGTCACCAGCCATTAGCACACAATTACGTGCACACATTTATTTAGTTAGTTTTTGTTGACCGGGTAAATGCACTAGACAAATTCTGCCTACTTTCAGGCACGACCTGGGGCAGGGGGATACAGATGAATACCAACTGATCTTGAACCAGATTAAGCTGTTGGTGGTACTTTTAGTGAATGGGGGGAAATTTGGCCAGGGCACCGAGGAAATTCCCCTACTCTTTTTTGAGAAGTATCATGGGATCTTTAACGTCCACCTGAGCTACCACCAATCCAGGCAGTTGGGACCTCGGTTTAATGTCTCATCTGAAAGATGGCACCTCAGGAGTGCAGCACCCCCCCCCTTGCTGCACTACAGTGTCAGTATTGGGATATTAACCCAAGTGCCTGGTGTGGGGATAGAACCCACAGCCTTCTGATCTCCCAGCCTCAGAGGTGAGTGTGCTACCTGCTGAGCCACTGACACTGCTGATAGAAGTCTCCGCGGTCATGTCTCAGATGATGCAGCAAAACTGTAGAGGAAAAACACTCCAGCTGTGCATGATGACAACCAGCCCCTGCAGGCCCACTACCACCAATGAGGGACAGTCCTCCACTGGATCAGAACTTAAGGCAGCAGCGCAACAAAAAGTGTTTTCCCAAAAAGCTAGTTTCAGCTATAATTAATAAAAAATATTGGCACACCAGACAAATCTGCTTTTCTAGGAACCTCCTATGCTGTGCACCGGGGCCATATTTTCAAAACGGCGAGATTGCCGTAAGTCCCAGGTGCACCGAACATATGGCTCACAGGGTTTGCGACATTCTTCTGGCCGGCAATCTGGATTTTCTGTCCTGTGCCCCAATTCCGGCATGTTAGACCAACTTTTCATGGCCTAGCTTGTGGCAATCCCGAGGGCCTTTTTCACGGAGCTTGCGCCAGACTGCCGTAACCTAAGTGCCACAGTGCACGGCTCATTGCAAGCCCTGTGCCATGCTTTGAATATCCTGCCCCTTGAATTTTTTTTTATTTTCTGGCCCCTAACCCATGTCAGCTCTATAATGATAATTCTGTGCCAAATGTGGCAGTCATTTTTTTCTTGAGGAAAAAAAAACTAAATTAAAACATTTAGAAAATGCTCAGATTTTGGTAAAACTGGAAAATGTTACCACTAAATAAAATTGGATGATGCCTGGCATCTTTTATAATGAAAAAGGTAAGGTCAAGGTTTTTGCCCTGTTTTGTTGCACTGCTGCTTTAAGGAGCCGTAAGGGGAGCCACGAAGGACCCGGCCACAAGGAATAACCCAGTGGAGATGGGAGAGTGGGTGTAAGTACCTGGAGAAGGTGGGTAGCGGGGCTGGAGACAGTGGCTGACCAGAAGGGGACAGGTCAGTGCAGGATGACAAAGACAGAATGGGAAAATAAAAAAATAATTTTTTTTCAGAACTGGTTCTGCGGATCCCTGGGGTCAGTACCTTAGATCTAAAGCTATGTGGCAGGACAGTTTCAAATCCCAAACACCCCTAAAAACATGGGAGAGGGGAGGATTTTTCAAAATGGTGGACAAAGAACGAATTGTATGCAGCTACTGCTTCATCCATGACATTGAGTTGGTATCTGCTGGCCCCATTTAACAAAAATTCATCTGTTTGTGAGAAAAAAGATTCAACTTGCATAATGAAAAGACACACATTTAAACTGCATCAATTTTGACTGCAAATACAGTTGTTTTTCACAAAAAAGCGCAGTGCTCATATTCTGTTCAAGGGACCCAAGCATTGACCGATCCCCCTCAAAGAGTTTTGCAAACTACATGTTGGCATCTTGTGTGGGATTGCAGGGTTTGGGATGCCTGGATTTTGACGTTCAAAACTCAAAACCCTTCACCTACAAAGTGAAATTCACAAATTTTGTACAAATGAGCCTGTTATCACACCATTAGCTAGATGGGGTGTGCAGCACATGTATGTAACGACACAAATGCACACACATAGTGTAGTACTTATTTCATTTTTAGATAAACAGACAGATACTGTCTGTAGCTAAAAAGATAGACAGATAGAGGGATGGATGGATGTCTGTATGGACAGACAGACAGAACAGACAGACAGATAGATATTGTGTGTAGATAGATAGATAGATAGATACTGTCTGTAGATAGAGAGATAGATAAATAGATAGACAGATAGACAGACAGACAGATAGATACTGTCTGTAGATAGATAGATACTGTCTGTAGTTATATAGATACTGTCTATAGATAGATACATAGATATATAGATAGATCGATAGATACTGTCTGTAGATAGATAGGTTGATAGATACTGTAGATAGATAGATAGATACTGTCTGTAGATAGATAGCTAGATACTGTCGATAGATAGATAGATAGATAGATAGATAGATAGATACTGTCTGTAGATAGATAGATAGATAGATAGATACTGTCTGTAGATAGATAGATAGATAGATAGATAGATAGATAGATACTGTCTGTAGATAGATAGATAGATAGATAGATAGATAGATAGATAGATAGATAGATAGATAGATAGATATTTAAAAACATCTTTCTTAGAAACAAGGTGATGTACATAGAAACATAGAAACATGTTGGCAGAAAAGGACCCACTGGCACATCTAGTCTGCCCCTTTCCCTCCCCATAGGCTCCTTTGTCCTATCCCCTCATTCCCCTCTTTTATGCCCCCAGTGCAGCCAGTAGTAGAAACAGCAAGTAAAATGGAACATTGCACAACTCACCCACGCTGACCAATGATGGACACAGACAGTAGATACTATCTACTGTCTACGTATCTGTCTACATATAAGTAGCACATAAACTCTGCAAATCAAAAAACATTGCATTAAATACAGAAAATAAATAGTCACCAAGATTAAAATATTATAAAATTAAACAGCAGCAAGGGCTCGCTTAGACGCCCTCAAATGCAGTCATACGCCTATCTAAAAAGCCAGGTTTTTAGTTTAGACATGAAAGTGGGGACCGAGGGGGCAGACCGAATATCAGTGTGAAGGCTGTTCCAAAGAAGTGGTGCAGACACTAAATAAAGACATTGCCTGCTTATAGACACGACCCAGGAGGGTACAGTGACGTAGGAAAAACATAGGCCGCTTTACAGAACAATGCACTACAAATAGTGCAGTGTAAATCAGCAGCTACAAGGCAAAAAGTCCCAAAAACTCAGAGTATTAACAAATGATATGAGCAGCATAATTTTAAGAGTACAAATAATGTAACATCACACGAGAGTATTTAGAGATATAGTAAAAAGGAAAACTTGCACAGCTCACCCACACTTTACAATGATGGCTGCATACAGTGGACACGATCTCTGAAGTGTTTATTGCAATGTTAAAAAGCAGCAATCCAGCAACACGGCATGACCAGGGTGGAAAAATTTCAATGTCTCGTGCACATTTTTCCACCCTGGCCATGCCTCATTACAGGATTGCTGCTTTTTAGTTTTGGAATAAACACGTTAGCAATAGTATCTACTGTCTGTGTCCATCATTGGTCAGAGTGGGTGAGTTGTGCAGTTTTCTTTTTTACTTACTGTTTCTACTACTGGCTTCACCACCACCATTTCAGTAGCATTCCTTTTTTTGGAGGGGTTACTTTGAGATATATAGGGGTTATGAAACACGCTGACTCAAAATATGCAATTTATCACGTGCTGGAGGAGCAGGACCATAACAAAATGAGTCGCAGAGTTATGGGTGAGATATGAAAGTCCTATATCCACTCACATACTGTATGTCCTCTCTACCCTCAGTATTCCACCCCATCCCACCGTCATTTCAGCCACTCCATCTCCTTTATATCCAAATTTTGGTTCAACTTGCTCCCCCCCTTACCTGGCAGAGAGGCAGCTGCTTCACCGTACTCACTGTGCTCAAGGGACTCCCGTTACTTATCCCTCCCCAAACCTTCCTCATCCACTGGTAAAGCTGCCTTCTCCTACAGGCTGCCCTCTTTATGGAACCAACTACCACCTCTCCTAGGAAACTCGCAGTCACAACTCCATCAAATATTAAATTTGTCAACCTCCACCCCCCCACCTGTACCTGTTCCTATCCTTCCCCAAATGCACATCCATTGCCCAACCTCTGTTTAACAAAAATTTTAAAAAATTGAGGTTATGTAACCAACCTCTCCAACCTCTGTATTTTTGTATACTGAATTATGTGTATCCAAATGTAAAAGTTTCTGCCTTGCTATCTTGCACTCCCCAGCCACTCTCTAAAGGCCTCATAAGGTATTAGGGTACAAAGAGCACCCGTCTGTATATATTCCTCTGTATAATATGTAAACTATATATATTTTTTATGTATCTAGTCTGTATTTTGTCTTCTTATATTCCCCCTTCCCTGTGTCATACCTGGAAAAGCACCTCGGCTCAGTGTGCCTTTTTCGGTTATCAAATGTTTAAATAAATAAAAAAAAAATGTGATGCTAAGCTGCACAATATGCTCTCCTTTCTTACCATCAAAACAACAACTGCTAGATGGGGTGTCACCTGTAACAGCATCTGCAGAGTCACACTGCCATCTACCCGTCTTGCACAGCATTGTGACCTTTGTGGAAAACTGGGGTGGCTATTCCCATGAAATGTCCACCTGTTTGCCCTTGCTTGCTTTATAGACAAGCTCCTTCAGTCCCCTACCCCTGCTCCTGTTGTGGAGTTTCTTTAACCCTTCTCACCAGTCCTATCCATTAAGGATCTAATGACAAATCCTTGTTGGTAGCCCCTTAAGTGAACCCCAATATGGGGGACTGGGGTGTTGCTGCCTTTGCCCCTAGATTCTGGACTCCCTTCCTATTGCTGGTGCATACTAAGGTGTAAACAGCTGAGAAGGCAGTTGGCCCATTGACACTCCTATCCATCTATCCATAATAAGACAATATTTCTCCATCTAAAATATAAGAGTCTAACCTATTTTTGAGTTTTTGTTTATCTTTACTAATTATGATTTCCAAGGTGAGTCTATTCCATAGGTTAACTATTCTTTGGGTGTAGAATCGTTTCCTTTTGCTAGAGTTAAATTTTCTGGGTCGTAATTGTAATGGGCGTCTTCTAGTGCCATTCTGGTCATTTTTTGAATTCCAAACTCAGTTCACTAAAAAATAGTCATCCTGCATGATGTCATAACATAGAAGAAGGTCCGCTTATATTCTTCTGGTCTCCAGTGACATCAAATTGAGTTTCAGTACACATTCGCTATAGGGTAATGTCATAATATTATTGTATTCATTTAGTGGTCAGTGACTCCCCCTCCCACTACCATTTTAGAAAGTCACTTTAGGCCCATCTGCTAACCAATTTAGCCTCTGTCTGAACCTGACGTATCCCTTGTGCTTCACCTGTTTACATTTTGATGCCGCAGTTAATTTTTATTTGCCATGATGTGTCAACTGCGGCACCTTCTTTATCCCTCTGGCAGTGTCCTTGCCACACGCTTTTCTATATAAGGTTATTATTGTGTAAGTACTTCTAACTGATTATTGTAACTGGGCTGATGGTATATCTTATCACATGTTTAATAACTTTGCTCCAAACTTAATTGTTCTATTGCCATTGGGTGATGCCTTTCCTGGCCCTCCTGCTTATTGTAAAATAATTTCTTGTACAGTACGCTAGATTTCCTCCTTTTGTATGATCTGATCCTTTCTATAATTTGTTTTTCCTGTGTTTTTTCTGCTGTAATCTCTCAAGTTGGGCCCGAAAACAGGCAAGTAATTGTTTAGTGTACTTGTCTTGTTAACAAAAACTAAATAAATATTTTTGAGTCAGACTGTTGCATATTTAATTTATACATCAGTTTACATGTTATAGCTTTTAAATCTGCTGTTTGTAAAAAAAAAAAAAACTGTTTTTCTTTGATTTCAACTGCTGACTTCCAGACTGCACATGACTATTGTGATGTCATCAGGATTGTGAAAGCTACTCTCTGATTGGTGCAGTATGCACTGCAACACACCCAACTTTGCAAGATAATATTATCTTGCTATGTTGGGTCAAGATAACATTTTTTACTGTTTATCAGCACACACGTGGTACAAAAAGTGGTATCACATCATCACCCAACATAGTATGATAATATTATGTTGCAAAGTTGATACATCACAAAGCACATTGAACCAATCAGAGAGCAGCGTTCGCAGTGATGATGACATCGCAATAGCCAAGTGCAGCGCTGAAACCAGCAGTTGAAATCAAAGAAAAACAGCAATATATTTAAACAAACAGCAGATTTAAAAGCTAGAACTAGTAGTGATCTGTGTAATGTTCAAATTCCAGTAGAACAGAATTCCTCAGAGTTTCAGAAAAGTCAGTGGAATTCTGTCAGTAGTGAAATTCTGACAGTCCACGTACGAAAAGTTTTTTGAAGATTAATAATCCACAGTTTACATAACATGTGGATTATTTTTCTGCAATCCCCAGAACATTTTTTCCAAGGGTTTAGATGATGTATGGAAAATTATTCCACAGTTTACACGGCAAGGTTTTTTAGAATTATGCGGAATTTAAAAAGAAATGCCAAGCAACATTTTGGACATGGAATTGCCATTCCATATGAATTCCACTGGTGAAATTCTGCATCATGCACAGCCCTAATAAACAGTGAGCTCATGTATAAATTGAATATGCTGTTTATTAAGAAAAAGAGCTTTTCTGTTATATTTGTTGCTATTTATTAAAAGAGGGAGAACACAGTTGTTAAATTCTTATGGCCTGTTACAAGTATGGCACATCACTGTTTAGGGCTTTCCCTTCATGGCCTGTAAAGGCGTAAGTTAAGACTCTGGACAAACACCTGGAGAAAAACAAAACTTTGGTTTTATTTACATTCAGGTAGCTGGTGATACTTTTTATAAAGTAAAGTAAGCTTTAACTAAATTAGCTCCACATCAAACACACTACTGTAACATGTTTGTACCTGCAGGGTGCAGTTCTCAGCCTTTGATGAGGTTCATGTATGCATACCCTTCTAAGAGTGCACATCCGATCAACCAGACCAGAGTGGCTTTACATCACACTCTACCGCTGTGCATGCCGGGGCCTGCCACATAGTTGGAAAAGTTTGAACAAAACGGTTGACCTGAGTTTCTAAAGCCCCTTTCATAGGCTGTAGATGCCACAATATAGCCACCCCCCACGCGCACACACGCACACACACACACACACACACACATATATACCTGTGACAAATGACCTATAAATTAGGGACAGACTGTTTCTGTTTCTAATAAGAACCCCCCCAAAAAAATCTAAAAGGTTCTTGTTTTGAACTGAGTCATCTGTTTATATTTGCATATCAATTATGTACAGATGACTTATTTGTATTAGTAACCCTAACCACTCAAATAGTGTTTTAATATGCAGGCCGTATGGGTACTTTTTCCTTTTTTACAACTATCCCTGCCCTTCTCCACTGTAATTTTTTTGTCACCACCCAGCTACCTATTGTGCTTCCACAAATGTAAAAAAAACACAGAAACAGAATCTGTTGACAAAAAGAGACTGATGGCTCATCGAGTCTGCTCATATTATACTATCTCACCCCTGGACCTAGTGTCCTGGCGGGGTTGTCCCCTGCTCCCCCACCAACAACCCCCCCCCAAAAAAACTGTGGGACTATGGGCCCTCTTGTTCTGTCCCAGCCATGTTTGAATCCATTTTGGGTACCTCCCCCCACCACACCCACTGGCAGTCTGTTCCATGGCTCTACAACCTTCTCACTAAAGTAGAACATTATCACATCTCTCCTGACTTTACCACTGACCAACCTCCAAATGGGCCTTCTTGTGACTGCCTCCCTACTTCTGACAAGCAGGTATTGATTTTTCACCTGATTTATACCTCTCAGAAACATACACATCTCAATCATGCCCCCTCTTGCCTCTGGCTACTGGCGAGTACATGTTTAGGGCCACCAGATGTTCCTCATGGGATCTGCCTTGTTTGCCCTGAATGATATTAATGACCCTCCTCTGTACCAACTTCAGCTTGTCTGTGCCCTTTCTCAGGTGAAGCTGCCATCACAAATGCCTGCTCCCCAGACAGCTTCAGACATGATCTGGGAACCCTCAGAAGACCCACCTCTGAAGAATGGAGGGGGTGGTCAGGAGCTCTTTTAGGTAGCCTGGGGCCACATTGGGTAGGGCTTTGCAAGTTAACAAACTTTATCTTGAAGGAGATATGCCACCTTACAGGTGGCCAGTGTAACATCCACAGAGCCATAGAGATTGGCTCAGAGCAAGGAACTCTGGCAGCCAATCAAGCTGCGGTGTTCTGCACTAGCTGCAAGTGGCACATCAAACCCTCCAGATAGCCCAAGAAAAAGAGATTACAGTTGTCCAGTCTGGATGTCATGAAGGCATGCACTAAGGGCTTTAGGTTCTGAAAACTTAGATTGGTCTAGATCCAGGCGATATTCCAAAGATGGAAAAATCCACCAAGGACCATCACCAATACCTAATGTCTAATGTCAGTTTCTGGTCCATGATGATACCCAGATTCTTTACCCTACCTTTTGTTACCCTTCTCCTGATGTCCTCCCCCAATTCCTTATCTCTGTCTTTCTTTTGCCCCAGTAGTCTGTAGACCACCCCTTCTAATCCTTTTTCCAACAGCCACAGTCAGCCGTACCCAGATTGACTTCACTTCCCCTTCCACCTTGATGATCTTTTCCTCCAAAGCTTCAGTTCCCTCCCTAATAGAGAGGGCAATCCCCACCCATTTGCCCTTTCATCAGCCCCTCCTGCATAAGGTGTATCCTGGAACTGCCAGATCCCAGCCATTGTTCCCAGAGGCCCATTCCTCCATCATAGCTACCAAGTCCAGCTTGGTATGTGCCCCATCACCTATGGTTCACTGATCTTGATGTTCTGGCTTCTGGCATGTAGGCAGAGTGCCTTCCACACTACCACTCTATTTCCACTCCCCTTACTAGTTCCCCAGTTCCTGTCCTCCACACCCTTCCTACTGTACTCCACCTACTTACCCTCCTGCTAGATGGTCTGTCATCACCCTCCCCCTCCCATTCCTTTCCATCCCTCTTTTGTTCCATGCCCATGCCACCAATAACAGACTCTCTTCCCTCCCCATTTCCAGGGAATTCCCCTGCTAGATTCTCCTTGCCACACCCTTATTAGGGAATTCCCAGCATCTATGTCACCCTCCTGGCAGGTCACATAGATGTCAAGCTTCTGCCCATATGCACTTATTCCCTCTCTCAGGAGATGAAGGCCATCTCTGTTAAATAGCCTTCTATCCCATAAGTTCCTATAGTCTCCCACAAATCTGTATCTCTCTTCCGGATCCCTTCAACACAGGCATCAAATGCCTCAGATTGCTCCTTCCACACCCTACTATCCTCTCCCTCCTCCCTGTCCCACACTGGTAGCACCTCTGAAAAGGCTAGTGAGGCTGACTTCTCCTTCTGCTTCACCCCAGCCTTTAGAAGTTGGATTTAAGTTACTCCAGTCCTTGGTGTGCCTGGTCATTTGTACCCAACTCTACAAGAATATATGGCACCTCCTCCAACCTGTTGATCACCCTCTCTATTCTGTATTTATTACTCATGGCTGATGTGCCTGGCAGGCATCTGACCCCTCACCTCATTGGCCCATCTCAACATACCAACCTCTCCACATCCCTTACTACAGAGTACCTGACTATTAGTACTCTACTGGCTACCTTCGTAATTCCCAGTACCGTGCTGGTTGCCTTCTTATTTCCCACTACCATGTTGGGTGTTGCACTCCTTGCCTGGAACTTCTGAGTGACTGGCTCACTACCCCCCTTGGTGGAGTGAGGTAACTGTACCTCCTCCAAGGGTGCAAAACTGTTTGCATTCACTACCAAAGGACACTGCTCCACACCTGCAACCTGCTTTGAACAGTTTGACCTTGGACACCTCACTCGTGGCTTATGCCATTGGGAGGTTACCCAAGGTCAAACTGCTCTTGTGTAGATACATCATTTGTTCCTCAATGCCCCCATTGCATTTCCCTTATTTATAGATAGATATGTACACACAACAGGGGTCTACTGATAAATAGTGAAAATGTTATCTTGCAAACCTGGGTGTGTCACAACATTGTGCATACTTAACCAATCAAAGATCAGCCTTCAGAATCATCAGAATGCTGATGACAGCATTGTAGCCATGTGCGGTACTGAAGTCTGCAGTTGAAATCAAAGAAAAACAGTAAATATTTTAGAGCAACAGCAGATTTAAAAACTATAGCCAGTAAACTGATGTACTGTGCAAATCGAATATGCAATGGTCTGACTCAAAATTTGCAGTTTATCATCACTCATGAGGCTGCAGGACTTTGATATCTCACTTGTGGCTGGTTCAGATCCCCCACTGGCACTAGATCCCCACCACTGATGAGGTAAATCGAGGTCATAACTAGCTGTTCAAAATAAATAATTTATTTAATCATTTATTTTCATGCAGCCCATGGCATGCGTCATTTATATAATGCAATGGGCTGGTAAGTTTGATTATTGTTTTTTGTGCCACGTTGTACCAACAAGCCTGGACAGAAAGTCCAGGTCGCTCCTGTAAAAAAGCTTTCAGCTTAGTGTGCTATACCTGGTTAAACAACTAAATAAAAAAAAAAAAAAGTTAGGTATATAGGACAATTCTGCTCAGAACATTATGGAGCTGTAGTGGAAATATCCATTGTTCTGTAAGCTGGATGCCTGTGAAAATAAATGCATTTATTTGCAACTGTTTATACCCACTGGCATTGTATAAATAGGGGATATCCCACAGGGCATCCAGGAATAAGATACAAAATCACATATGCCCCCACAATGCAAAGCATCATGGGCTGCATATGCAAATCACCACAGAATGTTATGCTGGTTCAACTTTAAGCAGAATTGCATGGTGCCGAAAGGCGCCTCACACAGTTTGCAAAGGGTGCTAACAGATGACATAGACACGTGTTTCATCCTACCAGGACTCATCAGTATGCCTCATCTGTTTGACACCCCAGTGGAATGAACCAGCTACCCTAAGACAGTGTGTCTTGGTTATGTTGTGGTGAACTCATTAAAATAAAAAACTATTTAAAAGACAAAGAACCTCTGAGCGCAAACACTGAGGCAAGGGTTACCCCAAAGGGCATTTGGCTGGGAAGCCAAGTTTCAAGAAAATACAAAATCACACATGTCCCCATCCAGGAATAAGGTTTTAATTCAGTCTGGAATGTAGCCAACAATGCTGCTTAGCAGTAAGTGACATATATTTTGAGATAACTAGACAGATAACAAGTGATATCTCTCACAACATGAAAAGATGTCGATATTTCTTTGTGTACAGTATTGTGTCATAGTGATAGCTTTCCTTGTACCACTGTGTCATCATGCATTCTTAACTCATTCTGCCCAGCTATGAATATTCTGTCTAGAATGTTCAAATCCACTGCACAAGAACAAGTTCTTTGAAGGTTTAGAATGTTCGATCTCTCAGTAGCAGTACTAACCATATTCAAATAACTTTAAAAATGAAAAAAATATATCATGGTACTGTGAGTGGGAAAGTTGTTCTGCACAAAACTATCTACAAAATGAATGAGTTTCATTTATAGATACTTTTTTATAATCAGCAAACAATGGCAGAAAATTCAATTTTTATTTAAACTTTTTATGCGAAAAATACCCCAAAAGACAAAAAAGTACATCAAACTTTCCTTATGTATAGGCCATAATGTAAAGCCTGTATTTCTCAAGTTTTGGAGTGATGTGACTTGTCTGATCATGGAAAAAAATAAATAAATGTTTGTACTCCCTAATTCGCATTACGTGCAGGTTGCTTTTGGGGTCAGAATTCTGAGCAGCCAACCACCTCACACCTAAACCTGATTATATCAAAAGATACATCTCACAGTGCCATACTACAGGCACATGATTTGATAAGAACACATAGATATATAAAATTAGTCACATTTCAAGCAAACATAAACATCTGTTTTTGTACCTAACAGCAAAAAAAAGCAGACAATTCTATTTTTTTAAATGATTTCAACAAACAAATGCCCTCAAAAAAGAAAAAACAACAGCGTTGTACAATTGTACATCAGGCTTTTTTATTATGTATTGTAGAGTAGCATAGGGACGTTTTTTACATACATTTTATTGTGATTTAGAGGTCTGATTATAACAAATCAAGGCCACTGTGCGAATAACAGAGACCCTGTCAATCGAGCGGTGGCCTTGATTTGTAAAACTGTGGGGCTCAGCAAGTTGAAGAGCAGCAGCTTTATACGCCTCTGCCCCAAGTATATATGAAATCTTACCTGGCCCCAAGCTGTGCGGTATGAGAAATCCCATTAATTTCTGCCTTATTTAGAAATCCCAGAAGATCATATTTGGCTCTGTGGAGCCAAAAGCCAAACTGGTGCAGCTTCCATACTACTGTGATACGCCCTTGCACTCTCATGTTTTATGATGTCGGTAGATGAAGAGCATGGGGGCACATTCCATAGAGTAGAATAGGGACGTTTTTTACACAATTTTATTATGAGAGATCACGTGATGCAGCCAGAGCTGTAGCAGCTATACTCGACCGCTCCCACCGTCTCTCTCAACGTCTTTTAAAATAAGTATCTTTACCACACGAAAGGAGCACAAAATTACTCAGTAACAGTTATCTAACTAGTCAGCACGCTCAGGGATAATTTTGGTAGTGAAAGCATTCGTATGGAGACCGAAATGCATCTCGCGCTTCCCCACCACATGCCGCCAAACACCCCAGAGAATGCAAATAAGAAAGTCAAGGCCAGGGTCATTCTTCTGCTATGCAAATTGCAGGCCACCACCAACAAACTCCTCTGACTCTTGAACTGTTTCAGGAGGAATTTAAACCTTTCAAAGAGGAGCTTCATTCCCCAGCCTCAGACTTTAAAAACATGTCGGGGACACTAGAAGAACTTACCAAAAGAACCAGCGACAATGAAGCCCGGATCATATCGGTTGAAAAGAAGCTCACAACTGTAGATCCTGCCATGGCTGCAACGAGATCCAGAATAGAGTATTGAGAAGCAAAAGTCGAAGACTTAGAGGGCAGAGGCGACAAAATAACTTGATCTTAATTGGGCTTCCTGAGATGGAAGAAGGAGATAATCCAGTTCTATTCACCCAGAAGCTTCTCTTTAAACTGGTAGGCCCTTCTCCCTTTGGTACTGGATATATGCTTGAGTGAGCCCACCGTGCAATACAGCCCATGCCACCTCCAGGGCGCCCCCCCCCACTTTCATTTTTAAATTTCTAAATTATCAAGAATGTCAGCATGTGCTGAGCAAAACAAAAGATTTGAAGGAGGTGCTCTGGGAAGGGAATACACTCCATGTGGCCCAAGATCTGCCTCTGTCTGTCAGACAGAAAAGAGCCTCATATCATGCGGTGGTCACTAAATTGATCACCGCCAATATTAGATTCCGGATGGGTTACTCAGCCCGATTCCAAGTTCTAATAGCAGGCACCTGGCAATCTTTTGAAGATCCAAAATCAGCATAAGATTCTCTGAAAGAATCCTTCCCTGACCTATTCAAGGATCGTTGAGAACTTCCTCGAATCGCTACAGTGCAGAGCCAAGAACCTTTAAAGTGCTTTTTTTTTTTCTTTTTCCTTTGAATATCTACAAACTATTCGATTTCCACGTCTGATGGCTGTAAATGTTTGGTATCAGCATCATAGGCATGTGAGGAAGACTATAATCCCCCTTCTTTTCCTGCTCGTTTGAACTGGCATATGGACTTTCGGTCTTTTGTCTTTAAGACCCCACTACGGAACGGAAGCTGGACTAATTGGGCGCTATTGATGCCGTTTGGCATCCGGTGGTAACTTCTAAGTTACTTTTTCTTCTTTTGGTAAATTCTAACTAAGATTACTGTGGGGAGCGCTCACACTGCTCTGGGTGGTGCCCTGACCAGTTTTTCATTTGTAATCTGATTCCCCCCGGGGTGTTTTATATTGGCAGGTACAGAACAATACATATTCTTAAGGTCTTGTTCGGATCAAGATATTTAATTTGCATGATCCCAGGCTATATAACCTGTTATGTAAATATCTGGGGCTCCTAAAGAGTTTGTTTTGCGATGACTCTTTTACTTTTCTTTTTCTGTCTTTTACACCAAGAACTACTGGGCCGGTCTGCTAGGTTGTAGACCCCATGTTTTTCACAAGACCTTAAATGGTACTCACTAGTTATCCTAATGTGATATTTTCTATAATTCTGAGGGGAGGTGGGGCAGGAGAAAGGACAAGGCATCCACGTCATGGTGGATCATGTATCACAATGTCTTGCGGGGAGGGAGGACCTCTTTTGTTGGGGTTGTTTCTAAATATTTTTGGGGAAATTGTTTGGGGGAGTATGAGGGAAGGGGGGGCCCAGCTTGGCCAAGATACTAGATTTTGGTTGTGAAGTAATAATGGCTTTATTCCTTATGCATTTTGAATTTAAAGGGAAGCACTGTTGAAGTCAGTAAGTTTTTAACTTGGAATGTCTGTGGTGTAAGAAATAAACATAAAAGATATAAGGTACTTAAACATGCTAAAATACTACAGGGAAAAGTGATATTTTTACAAGAGACTCATTTGTTAGAGGCGGAAGGGAATCTCCTACGGAGACCGTTTATTGGACAAGTTTTTCATGCCGGGTACAGTACTCAATCCCGGGGGTAGCCATCTTAGTAGCCCAAGGGATACTGTTTACTAGTGAACAAATCCTTGCGGATCTGGAAGGACATTATATTTTTGTAAAAGGTCTGTTAGACAGGCAAACTTTAGTTCTAGGTAGCATTTATGGGCCTAATGCTGACACACCGCAGTTTTTCACTGATTTACTTAAAGTATTGGCCCCGTACACAGATATGCTGTTCATATTAGGAGGGGACTGGAATCTTCCTTTTGCACCTGATATAGACAAATCTAATGCAAAACAGAAGGGTCTCTTGCCGGCTCAAAGAGCTCTTAGAGAAATGAATGACCATCTGGGTCTTTGTGACCCATGGCGCCTTCTACATCCCCATATGAAGGATTTTACCTTTAGATCGGCTGTACATGGTACCAGCTCCAGAACAGATTACTTCTTACTGAGCCAATCACTGTTGAGGGGCCTCAATGACTCTACAATTGACCTGGGCATGATATTCGATCACTATGTAGTGACTTGCTCTGTGACACTTCAAGGGACTTCTCCAAAGAGTCATTGTGGAAACTCAACAATCAATTGCTCAAAAATGAGACTTTATTAAACCAAATTATTCAGGAAATTAAAGAGTACACTACTCTGAATCTTAACTCCACACGGAGATCAGATTTGGAATGGGTTGCCCTAAAACGCATCCTTCGTGGGATATTTATTAATATTGCCTCTCAGCGTAAAAAGCAAAGTGCCCAGAAAGCAATGCTTCTATTAGCTAAGATTCGGACATTTGAAACCACACTATCACCTAACATGATGTAGGAACAACACTCTGTATTAGTTGGCCTAAGGGACGAATATTCTCGCTTATTACAGGAAGCTGCACAACATGCCATGCTCAGGACAAGCACTAATTATATTAATCAAGGGGAGAAGGCAGGACATCTCCTTGCTTTAAGGCTTAAGAAAACTAACAATCCAGGCTGGTTCGATCCATCAGATCCCAGAGCAGTGCAACCCTCCGCTTGACCCCAAAAGAAATAAGGGAAGAGTTTGCTGAGTTTTTCGAAAACCTATACAGCCCCATGCCCAACCCCCCCCCCGAAAAGTGCTGCAATAAAGAATTATTTAGAAGCCACTTCTCTCCCCATCCTTGCCCAGGAAGAACAAGATTTGTTGGTTACTCCTATTAGGGTCTCTGAGATACAAGCCGCCATCTCCACCTTAAAAGCAAATAAATCCCCTGGCCCTGATGGTTTTTCCCCTAATTTCTACAAAGCTCTTCCTCCCTATTTGATTCCTCGGTTAAAGCGGCTACTTGATTGGATTCTGGATTCCCAATCTCTAGACCATATGCTTCTTGAGGCGCTAATTAATGTAATACCCAAACCTGGTAAAGATCCAGAAAATGTTAATAGTTACAGACCCATCTCCTTATTAAACTGTGATATTAAAATGCTAGCTAAAATCCTCGCTAATAGATTAAGGCAGGTCTTGTCCCACATAATTCATGAATACCAGGTCGGTTTTATGGAGGGCAGACACTCTGCGGACCATTTCCGCAAGCTTGCTCACATTTTCTCTGCATCCAGGGATTCTTCAATACCAGCTGGCTTGCTTTCCCTGGATGCAGAGAAGGCATTTGATAGAGTTAATTGGGAATTCTTATTCCTAACTATAAATAGATTCGGTGTCCCACAGATGTTTATTCAATGGGTCTCTTCCCTTTATCAGCGACCCCAAGCCCAAATTTATTGCAATGGTTTTTTTACCAGATTATTCACTTTATTCTCCGGCACCAGACAAGGGTGTCCTTTGTCACCCTTACTCTTTAATATTTATCTGGAACCTCTTCTGACTAGAATAAGAGAGCATAAGGACATACAAGGATTATCAATAAATAACCAGGAACTCAAACTGTCAGCATATGCGGACGACATTCTCCTTCACTTGTTGCACCCTGCTCAAACATTTCCCTTAGTTTTTTCCCTGTTACTGGACTATGGAAAAGTCTCTAACTAAAACTAAACTTAGATAAAATGATAGTTTTTCCACTCAATCATAAACTTAGCAAGGGATCGTTGGACCCTTTGGGACTGCAATGGAGTTCCCAATGTATTAAATATATTGGATTATTTCTGACTATATTGGAAATAACGATGAAAAAACTTAATTTAGACTCTACCCTCCTTAATATCCAACTAGATCTACAAAGATGGCAATCCCTTCCAATTTCGCTCTGGGGGAGAATAAGAATTATTAAGATGATCGTCTTACTGAGATGATTTTACCCCCTGGCTATGCTGAACTCATGGATTCCGTTGAATTGGTTTAAGAAAGTACATGCTATCATTTCCACATTTCTTTGGCTTGGGGAAAAAACCCAGACGCGCATATAAAAAGTTGGCAGTCTCTAAAGCTTGTTGGGGGTTACAACTTCTGTACTTTAATTTATATTTCTGGTCTAATCAAGCCTCCAAATACTTAAGATGGCTCACCCCCCAAGAGGAGATTGACTCATAGGTATATGTCCCGGAGTGGTTGATACTAGAAAGGCAATTACTAAATGATGCCAAACTCTTCCCCAGAAGTCATTTTACAAGTATCCCCTAAAGCCCTTCCTAAGTCTCTGAATAGCTCCCCAGTTGCTAGCTCCCTGTGGATACACGCACAGTTGTGTGCCTTTTACGGATATAAATACACCAGGGACCCTAGACAACCCGTGATTGGTAATCCTAACCTAAGATTAGATGACCGACCTATTCCTGTAGGGTGGTTACCCCATCTGGGAGAATTTGAGGTTTTGGATTTCTTTTTACATGGGAAATGTTTAGATTCGGCCACTATTTTGGACAAGCCACAGGTGGACAAAACCTGGATTTTTAAAGTTATCGAATTGCATCACCTGTTCGCCCATTCAATGTGGGATTTTGGTATAGACCCTGAACTGAAGGATTGTCTCAGGTCAATGATACCGCTCAATGATAAACCCCTTGCCTCTTCTAATGTGTATGCCATTCTTAGAGGAAAGAGCCCTGGACCCTCATTGCAATATCTCCAATACCTGGGCTGATTACTACCCAAACATGGGGAGCAGATGGAAGGAGATATGGAAATCTACTTTTATGTACATCTCACAAGATAGATTGAGACTCACCCAATTCCAGATTTTAAATGATATGTATTGGACCCCCATCAAACTCCAGAAAACGGGCAGAGCCCCTGAAAACCTGTGTAATAGATGTTGGCAGGTAGAGGGGTCACTTCAACATATTTTTTGGGATTGTCCTTGGGTTCAACAACTATGGAGACAGATCCAAAATAAAGTAGATCCATTATTGGGTCTCGAAGATCTGTTCACTCCCGAGATATGTGTGTTGTGGGACTTTTCCAAAATACCATTGCAGATTAGAATGTATTATATGGCCCTGATCTCCTTAACAGTAAAGAAATTGATCTTACGCCACTGGCTAGACAATCAGCCTATGTCATACCTCAAGTGGTTGGCTGAACTCCTGTTTAATCTTAGGGTTGAACACATGCAAGCTAACCTTTGGGGCTCCGTACTTCCATATAAATGGGTTCGGGTTAGCTTTCACACGCTATTCCTGTTACAGACTAAAAGTAATTAGTAAGATATATTGGCAATGAGGGATATAGCTCTAGAACTCAAGAATTACTTCTTTCGCCTTCTTTTTTTTTTTTTTCTATGCATAGAGGAGAGCTCGATTGAAATTCTTCAAGATAGTGAATGATACACATGTTATATTATGATTATCAATGTCCTTGTCTAATAGTCTCCCTTATTATGTTATGCCAAGCCAGGGGTGGGGAGGGTTTGGGGAGGGCATGACATGGGATACATTCTGTCATCTTATATCCGTATATGTAACCTGTCCGTGTTACTGCCCTCATAGTAAAACTTAATAAACTTGAATTTCAAAAACATACATTTATTATGATTTAGAGGGTCTGATTGTAACAAATCAAAGGCCACACGTCTGAACAAAGAGACCCTGTCAGTCGGCGGTGGCCTTGATTAATCAAACCTCTTAATCATAATAAAAGGCATGTAAAAAACATTCCTATGCTACTCTATGGAGTGCACCCTCACACTGTTCTTTTACTGACATCATAAAACATGATTACGTGGGGGCATGTCACAGTATTACGGAAGTGGCGCTATTTTGGCTTTTGGCTCCACTGAGCAAAATAAGATGATCTGGGATTTTTAAACAAGGCAGAAATTAATTGAAATTTTCATATCATACAACTTGGGGACAGATAAGCTTTCATATATGCTGGGGGGGGGTGCAAGAACTCAAAAGGTATGAAGCTGCTCTTTAAACAGAAGAAGTAGTAAATCTGGGAAACCACTCCCAAACAAGTATTGTAACTGTAAAACCCAAAAGTTAGCAACACATTTCAAAGTTACAAGCACTTTTTTACATATTCCCAATCATGTTTATTCCAAAACATATGTCTGTATGAACAGAACATGACATAGGCTGACTGAAAATATCATATTTACCTTCATGAGATGCCAATTATATTAAGATATCTCGTTCATTGCTTCACCACTCGTGAGATATAATATCATTGGCCTCTCATGAAGATAACTATGATATCTTCAGTCAGACCAAGTCATGTGCCCTAGATATATTATAGTGGCACGATAGTGCCATTATAGTTAGGGTTGAGTACCCCATTTAAGGTTAGATTTGAAATGTTGCACCTTAATAACTTTGGCACCGTATGACGGATTTACCTGAAATTTGAAATGCACAGTTTGGTACCATAGATCTCTGGACCTGCCAAGTTTCGTTATGGTCAGATGTACAGTTGCGTAGCTACAGAGTACCAAAAAACGCATAAATTACATGTTTTTGTGCATTTATTTGCTCGCGCCTACAGCCTGCATGGTTTGCGCGACCGGTCCAAAAACGTCAGGGAAGATGCAGCTGGGGTTCCCGATGTGCCTTTTGAAAATGTTGTGAAAAAATATTAAACAGTTCAAATGTTATTCAAAAAACACAGAATCTCATTATAGTCTATAGGAAAAGGTAAACTATGCGAAAGTGTCGCAAATGCAGTTTTTAGTGTCACAAACAACCCTTTTACTTTCGTGAGTCAGCCATTTATTTTCAGTTGGTGGTCAGAAAAATGCTTGGCATTTAAATTTGGGACCCTCTAGTGACACAATTCTTTTTTTGGGGGTAAAACACCCCAGAAATATGTTTTTTTTAATTTTTGTAAAAAGTAGTGTAGCAAAGTAGTTTTGCACTTTTGTGATTTTTTTTGCAAAAGTGTCATGATTTGCGAAAGCAATTTGCGACACAATGCCCAAAACAATAGGAACTCTTTAAAACCCTGCTGCAAAATAACAGTTTGGTCTTTTGAGCTGAAATTTGCAGGGAAGAAAGCCAACATCACACAGATGTGCATTTTGGTGGTTTAGTGCAAAAATCTAACAGGACTGCAAAGTTACGGCACTCCAAAGTTGACGATTTTTCCCATAGGATAACATTACGGCGTCCGCCGTACCTTTTGGATCCCATATCTCAAAAATGGTTCAATATATGGATTTTTCATCACAGAAATTCTTAGTCCCCCATTGGGGGGCAAAGAACAAAACTAGCCTGGAAAGTCATAAATAATATGAGATTTTAATATTTTTTCTGCATCGTACGGTTTCTGAGATATAAGCAATTTAGTATTCTAAGTGCTCATTTTCCTGTCCGAGGGCCACTATTATGCCCACATTCTTTGTATTCACTGTGCTTCTGAATGCACCTCTTTTGAACACAAAGCGTGTGCGTTAGCATTACCTTTATCGTTTGCATTGATGTTTGCTTTTGCGTTTACGTTACCGTTTGCATTATCGTTTATGTTTGCGTCACTGTTAACGTTACTGTTTGTGTTACCATTTGCATTTCCATTTATGTTTGATTCACCATTACCATTTTCCAGTCTGTTACCATTTGTGCTTCCATTACCATTTGCGTTTGCATTACCCTTACCGTTAGCGTTACCGTTACTGTTTGCGTCTGCATTTACGATTGTGTTTGCTTTACTGTTTGCATTTACATTTGTGTTTGTGTCATCATTACCATTAGCATTTGCATTTACATTACCATTACCATTTGTGTTTGTTTGCGCTTCCATTTACGTTACCATCACAGCTTGCGTTTACGTTGCCGTTTGCGCTTGCATTACCCTTTGTATTTGCATTACCGTTAGCGTTACCATTACTGTTTGCATTTCAGTTTGTGCTTGCATTTACGTTACTGTTTACATTAATGTTTGCATCACCGTTAGTGTTACCATTAGCGTTTGCATTTACATTACCATTTACGTTTGCATTTGCACTTGCGTTTACGTTACCATTGCCATATGCGTTTTCGTTACCGTTCACGCTTGCGTTACCATTTGCATTTCCATAACTGTAGACGTTACCTTTGCATTTGCACTTCGTTTGCGCTTCCGTTTGCATTACCATTTCTGTTTGCGTCACTGTTAGATTGTCGTTCGCGTTTGCATTTACGTTACCATTGCTGTTTGCATTTGTTTGCATTACCATTTGTGTTTTCATTTGCATTACCGTAACCATTAGTGTTTGCATTTCCATTCACGTTTGCTTGGGTGTTACCGTTCCCATCAATGTTTGCATTTCCATCACTGTTACCATTAGTGTTTGCATTAACGTTTGCGTTTGCATTTACATTTCCATCACCATTACCTTTACCATTTCTTTTTATGTTACCATTACCTTTTGCATTTCTGCTTGCATTTTCATTTGCATTTACATTTGCGTCACCATTACTTTTACTGTTTCTGTTTCTGCTTCCGTTTCTGTAAGCTTTAGCATTTGCATCTGCGTTCACATTTGCATTACCGCTACCATTATTTTTGCGTTTGCGTCACCATTACTGTTAGCATTATCATTACTGTTGGAGTTATGATGCACAAATGGCCAGCATGGTGGGAGCGTGGGGCCCAAAGGGCCCCGTGCTCTATAACACATTCATTCACTATTTATTGCACATTCTCAAAAGAAGAAATTCATGGCAAAATTTCGTTTAATGCATCAGTTAGGTTGTTCCACAGCGACAAAAGCTAGGAAATTCGGTGTTGGGTTAAAACCCTAACTACGCATTCCCCACCCCCCACCACTACACACACATACGTGCAAGTAGGGGAAGGACCCAGACAACACAACCAATCACACACAACCAGCAGCGGTAACAGAAATAACATACAACTATCTAAACCATGAAACCACACACCCATGCTCCCATTGGGCTGTAGCATGGGGTCGTTACTGCTAACTCTGATCCCAGACATTCCACACACCGCAAAACACATATCACTATGGACAACTGGCCATCTTGTGCCTCACGCTGCCACCAACACATAACACAGACTACATATATGGTATTTTGGGGTATACAAGACCCAAAACAGGATTTTCCACATTTCCTGAAATACTTTCAAAAATCACTTTCGCAAATGCAACAGTGTTGTGCTATGCATTTGTGATGCTTTTGTGTTTGCAACAGTATTTTACGACACTATTTTGCATGCTTTTGCAAATGCGACACTGTCGTGTGTTCCGTTTGTGACTCTTTCGTGTTTGCGACAGTATCTTGTGAAAGTATGCTCCTGATGACTGCACATCTTTGCTATCATCCTGCAGGTAAACTGTTAGAAACATAGAAACATAGAAACATAGAATTTGATGGCAGTTAAGGACCGCTTGGCCCACCCAGTCTGCCCATTTCCCTACCTGATGGATAAGCTGCAGGTCCTGGTTAACCAGCAGCCTACTTCTTCCTATCCCCACCCCCCTAGAATTGCCTTACGACTGTCCCATGCATGCTTGAATTCCACCACTGTTTTTGACTCCACAACCTCCTCTGGAAGGCCGTTCCATACATCCACAACCCTCTCTGTGAAAAAATACTTCCTTAAATTACCTCTGAGCCGCCCCTTTCTATCTTCAAATTCTGCCCTTGTTCTTGCACCTCTTTTTGAAAGATGCTACCCTCTTGGGCGTTGTTGATTCCCTTGAGGTACTTGAAAGTTTCTATCATGTCTCCCTCTCCTCCTTTCCTCGAGGGCTATACATATTAAGCTCCTTAAGTCTCTTCATATGTCTTCCCGGTGCAGACCCTGCACCATTTTAGTATGCCTCCTCTGGACAGCTTCCACCCTGTCTATGTCTTTGCGGAGACTGGGTCTCCAGAACTCTGCACGCAGTACTCCAGATGGGGTCTCACTAGCTGTCTGTACAGAGGAATAATAACTTCCTGTTTTCTACTGGTGATGCCTCTTCCTATGCATCCAAGTATCCCCCAGCCCTCCTTGCTGCCCTCTCACATTGCTTTCCCACCTTTAGGTCATCTGATATGACTACCCCAGGTCCCTTTCCATTTTGTTGTTGTTAGTATCTCACCCCCATTGTGTACTCTTCCCTGGGTTTTGTTTCCCAGGTGCATTACCTGCACTTCTTAGCATTGAATCTAAGCTGCCATACATTTGACCATTCCTCTAACCTTGCCAAGTCCTTCTCATCCTTTCCACTCCACCTTGTGCATCAACTCTGTTGCAGATCTTTGTGTCATCTGCAAAGGACATACTTTTCCTTCAGTCCCTCTGCAATGTAAACATAAAGACATTGAAGAGGACGATCTAATATTGAACCCTGAGGTGCCCACTACTAACCCCACTTTTTCAGAGTGGACTCCATTTACTATTACTCTCTGTGTCCTATTCTCCAGCCAATTCTTTACCCAGGCTGTCATCTTGGGACCCTCCCAGGCTGGCTAACTTGTATATCAATCTTTGTGTGGTACTGTGTCAAATGCCTTGCTAAAGTCTAGGTAGGCCATGTCCACAGCCCCTCCCTGATCAACTACTTTGGTCACCCAGTCAAAGAAATCTATCAGATTTGTCTGGCATGACCTTCGCTGTGAATCCATGCTGCCTTGGGTCCTGTGCCCTCTGGCCTCTAGATACTCAACAATTCTTTCCTTCAAGTGATTCCATCATTTTCCCTACCACTGAGGTTAAACTAACAGGTCTGTAGTTTCCTGCTTCTGCCTTGCTCCCACTTTTGTGAAGGGGAATTACATCTGCCCTCCTCCAGTCCTCGGGTACCACCCATCCTCCCATGATTTGTTAAAGAGGGTAGTCAGTGGTGTCACTAGTTCTACCATAGTTCTTTTAGAATTCTGGGATGAATCCCATCAGGCCCCATTGCTTTGTCCACCTTCAGTTTTAAGAATTCTTTCAGAACCCTTTCTTCTGTAAATGGGCTGGTATCAACTTCTGTATCCAGAGTGTTTCTACTGTTTGTTTTAGGTACTTCCCCTCTTCCTTTGTAAATACTGAGCAAAAGTATTTGTTTAGTATCTCTGCCTTTTCACAGTCACCCTCTGCCCACCCTCCCTCCCCTTTACTAAGCCTCACTATCCTCCCTTGGTCTTACTTCGCTCCTGATGTACCTATAAAGGTTTATCCCCTTCTTAACTGAGTTGGCTATCTTTTCCTCGGTTTGGGCCTTTGCTGTTCTGACTGCCTTCCCAGCTTTCTTTTGCTTTAACTGATACAGTTCTCTGTCCTGCTCCTTCTGTGATTCCTTGTACTTCCTGAATGCTTTCTTTTCTCTTGAACCTTCACTGCCCTTCCTTTGAGAACCATAGTGGTTTCTTACCTCATTCGTTTTGTTTATTTGCTTTACACAAAGGCTTGTTACCTCTGTGATGGCAGTTTTTATTTTCCCATTGTTCTTCGCCCCTCCTTCCTGCCCATTTGCTGAGTGCATTCCTTAGGCACTCACCCATTTGACAAAGTCAGCCCTCCTAAAATCCAGTACCTTTGTCTTTGTATGGCTTGACTCTATTGCTGTGTTTGTGTGAACCATACTGTTTGATGATCGCTAGTTCCCAGATGGCTACCCACTTCTACATCTGTGATCCTCTCTTCATCTCCATTTGAGAGAACCAGGTCTAAGATTGTTCCCTCTCGAGTGGGCTCCAATACTAGTTGTCTAAGGCATGCCCCCTGTAGGGCATCTAGAATAACCCCACTCTTAGAAGTGGCTGCTGCAACTGCACTCCAGTTAACATCTGGCATATTCAGATCACCCATCAGCAATATCTCCCTTTTTCTGCCATTCTAAGTATACTTTCTATCATTTCCTTGTCCATTTCCTCCCCTGAGAAAGTCTGTATCTAACCCTGTGCGGATTGTGGTGCCATTGCGGTCTCAAATTTACCCACAGTGCTTCTTCTCCTCCCTGTTTACCTTTTGTTCTGTTGCTTTGATTCCTTCCCTTATGTAAAGAGCTACTCCTCCTCCTCTTTACCCTCCCTGTCCCTCCTGTAGATAGTGTATCCTGGTATGTTTACATCCCAGTCATGGTTTTGTGTGTACCATGTTTCTGTGACTGCCACAATATCCAGATGTTCCTCCTCCGTCAAGACCACTAATTCAGGAAGCTTGTTACTCAGACTACGGGCATTGGTACTCATTGCTCTCCATTTTTTGATGGCTTTACTTTCTGTTGCAGCATCCCCCACTGACCTTTCTACCTCGGTCTTTTTCCCATTTAGTACCCTGTTTTGTAGGGAGGCTGGGATTTTCTGCTGCTTATCAGTGCCTCCCCTTGACTAGTTTAAAAGCTTGCCAATGAAGCATTTAAACCGATTGCTCAGAAGACTTGTTCCTTCCTGGACAGATGCAGACCATCCTGCCAGTATAGGCTGGTGTCCTCGGTGGAACCCCAGTCCCCAATGAAGCCAAACCCTGTGCTCACACCATTTTTTCAACCACTCATTAAACTGCATGGTGCAAAGTACCCTTGCCTCACTCATGCCATTTACAGGCAGCACCTCTGAGAAGGATACTGTGTGTGCTACTTGTCTTAGAGCCTCTCCCCAGTTCTACAAAGTCCTTCTGCACTGCTGTAAGCTCATGTTGAGCCAAGTCATTTGTCCCTAGGTGGACAATGACATCCAGCTCGAACTCCGTGCAGCTGTTCTCGTGATCCTGAGGATGTGCTTCCTGTCCTACAAGCCATGGCACCAGGCAGGCACTTTACTTCAGTTTTCCCTGCTCCCCAGTTCTATCCCCTAATAATTGAGTCCCCACCAGGAGCTGCTTCCTTTTCTTGTGGCATCCTCTGCCTCCTTCCTGTGGGCCTCCCTTGTGACAGGTGTCCTCAGCCTCCTTAATCTCCTCCGTGGGTGCATCCATAGGGGAGCTGTGCTCCCCCAGAATGGTGTATGGATTGTGGAGTGGAACAACTGACTGGGTGTGCCTCTGTTCCACCCTCCTCACCCTCCCTGAGCCCACAGTGGTCCAACTGCTGTGCTTTCTTTGCAACCTCTGAGGTAGTGGTGGTGGCTCTGGTGCTCCCTGGATGGGGGGGGTTCCTTCCTACCATCCAGTCTGGCCTGGGGAAGGTTTTCTTACTGCCCGTCCAGTGTGGCCTGAAGACGGGCAACTTCCTCCCTCAGGGCAGAGAGTTGTCTGCAAATAGGGCAGCATCTCAGCCTCCAGAAAGACTCCCGGAAGACTGCTGCCCACAGCCATTACATTGCACTACTCCCCACATGACTTTGTACTTTTTTTTTTTTGTGTGCTTGTGTGAGTGATTGGTTTGTTATATGAAATATATATATATATTATACAATGTGTGTATATATTTTCAGTGCTGTGTGCTAGAGGATATGACATTGATATGCACTTGCACTCTTGAGGAAATGATGTCAGAACCCCAGATATAAAGGAACTATTTCCAGGGGGTGGGGTGAGGGTGGGAAGGGTTGAGCCTAAACTGTGCCCTCCTTTGGATTGAAATTTGCAGGGTGGCAAGCCCTGGTCCCTGAGATTGCCCTTTTCTGCTTTGGTGCTAAAATACTTAAGCATGACAAAGTTACACTGTTCGGAAATTGAGCAATTTCCCATAGACTAACATTGCGGCACCCATGACACCTTCCGCAAGCCATATGTTGAAAACCTTGTTCACCTTGTTTCACCTTTAGGTGAACTAACCTTGTGAAACAAGTTTGAAATACTGTATGATACCTGTAGTTAGATTTCTTTCCTAATTGCTACGGTAACACAGTTATGCACCTCCTGTTGGTTGTGTGTGATTGGTTGTATTGCCTTGGTCCTTCCCCTACTTGCATGTATGTGTGTGTGTGGTGGTGGTGGTGGGGGGGGGGAATGTGCAGTTAGGGTTTTCAACCCTAACACTGAATTTCCTTGCTTTTGTCGCTGTGGAACAACCCTAACTGATGCAGTAAACAGAGTTTTTTGCCATAAATATGAATATATATATATATATATATATATATATATATATAATGAAGAGAAGGAAACAAGCAGGCTAGTTTTGGTGTGCATTTATGAAGGCCTGTACATTGGTCAGGAAACAAGGGGAGGAGGGGGTTCTTTTTTGGCCAAGGTAGAACTGCTGGCACCAGGCAGCACAAGTCGTGCTGACACGTGAGGGTATCACTATGAATGAGAGGCAGACTCAGAGTTTTGAGGCCTGCTAAACTTCTTTATTTGCAGAATAAACCACAGAGATGCAAGGAGAATCATATATCTATATATATATATATATATATCAAAATATATGCGTGGAGCCTTCAGACTTGTATCTTTAATAATACGTTAAAGTACTCATCGCCTGACATGTCTTAGTCAAGTATTTTTTCTGGAATGATGAGTCCCTATATTGTGCTTGTGACCAAATGGAAGCTTAATTCTAGTAGCTGTACAGCTGGGATCAGTTGCAAGCTACACTAGCAGGGACTTGATAAGGCCTTGGAATCTTCTGTACACAGTCATTTCAAGTTCAAGGTGTTCTGAATGTCACCTGACCTTGCAAATTTTATACACATTTTTTTCAGGACAGTCAACATTGTACTTCCCGGCATGGCTGGTTCATGATCAAGCAAACAAAAGTATTTTTATTTTAGACATTTTTCATAGGCACTCCCAAATACAATTAAATTCTCACGCAAAAGAAAGCCCAAGAAGATTACTGCATCATAGCCACACTGAACCCCGGGGTCACACCATCCCTTTAAGCTGCAAGTCTACTACAGCCATTAAACCGACTCACAAAAAGCCTGATTGAGACTTGCAGTCCCTCAGCTCTGATAGCTGCCACTTACTGTGCACAAACCAGGGCAAGCTTAGTTTATGTAGTCATGATCCATTCCACGCTGTATGTTCTCCAAGCAAGCAATATATATATATATTTGTTTATTACTACATGCTTCTGGGCACTGGGCAGCACTCTCCCAAATTCTCTATGCAGATTACTCTAGCCATGGACACCACACCCGGACACCTATCTTTAAATGGCTAAAGACTTCTGGCAATCTACTACAGTGCAGCACAACCCCAAGTCAAAGAGCCACAGCCCAGTAACCCAGAAACAATAAAAACAAAAAAAGGGCCAAAGAACTGCAAGCCCAAAGTCAACTGCAGCTTACATTATCCACACATCTAAGCCTGACTTGTCTGGTGACAGTCCTGATCATACTGCACAACCCCAGCAAGTGGGTCCACTACTCGATAACAAGAAAAACTGGGCCAAAAAGAAAGTAAGGCAGATGAAATTTAAAGTCCACTGGCAACAGCTGCATCATATTTGTAGCCAACGTTTCATGGGTCACAATCCAAATTCGTTTGTTTTCCTACCTTCAGGTTTATTTAGTGGTTTTCCAGCACGCTCTCTGAGCAAGCCAGGAGTTTTGTTGGCAGATTGGAGTCACCACAAAGTGTAGCGATGGTTTGCGGGCTGGCAGCAGCAAGTTAATCAGTTCGCTGGCACACTCTTGTGTGGCGGCACTGGTTTACACACGAAGCCCATGAGGCATGTGTCCTTTTGGTCACATCTGCTCTGCTGAGCCAGTGGAGGGTCCATCCCACTACTGCCCCCGGAGTGTTCCTGCTACTTCTGGCTCAAAGTGCCCAGCCTGCACCTTACAAGATTAACAAAACAAAAAATTAAATCTGCCACAAAGCAAAACTCAATAGGTCTTGGGGGGGTTATCTAAACCCCCGTACCCCTCCAGTGTATGGGCCTGTTATGAGTATAGAGCTGTAAAAATGTTCTTTAGTGCAAGACTTGCAGGGGTTCTGAATCAACCATGTGCTCTATTAACCCCCCCCCCACACACACACACACACACTCACACACTATAATTTTCATGAGAGAAGATTCCCTTATTCTACTAGGCTCATCGTACACTTCAGTTGTTCACTTCCGGTGGCTATTCCCAGAAATTCTCCCACAGTCCCGGACAGCAGTGCTCCATTAATACTCTCAATAGGACAACAGATCTTCCCGCACTGAGTGTCTCACTTACAGGAACCCATCTCCCCCTGATGTGAGAGCAGTTAGCTCAGAGGGCTGAGTTCATGCACCCTTTGCTAGTGTATCTCTGTATTATTTCAATATGCTAAACACTGGTGCCAGGTGTTTGGCTTCTTGACAGGGAGCTATGTGGAGCACCTCAGTTCCTAGCAGTACATCTGTATTTACTCACAGTTTTTGAGCAGGAAAAGCACACTGAGCTAATAACTAGCTTGTTTCAAGCTGCATCCTGCAAGAAAGGACAGAAGGGAAATTACAGTGAGGTTGTCGGCTCTAGCCCAACACCAGGTACTTGGGGTAATACCCATAACTGCCACTGCAATGCAGCATAAGGAGGGTGCTGCATTGGTGACATGCCCTCCTTCAGATGTGATGTTAAACTAAGGTCCCTTCTGCCCATCTCTAGTCATTGTCCAGATGAAAGTAAAAGATCCCAAGGCACTTATTGAAGAAGCGCAGGGGAGTTTCCCCGGTGTCCTGGCTCATGGGTGACACTTCCCCATCAATTACACAGCTCCATACAACCCACCCCCCAGGATGCACCTGGAAAGAAGCTATAATGGCCTAGTGTGCCTTTCCTGGTCAAAAATTACAAATAAATATGATAATTAGACACACTAAACATTTCAAGGGGAAAGCGCAATTTACATCAACTAAAATATGAGCAGTAGCAGCTGGGAAAGAAGAAAGACAGAACAAAATATATGCAACTCACTAATAAAATGCAGCACATGCTTTTTAAATTTTATCAAATTGAGCTACCCCCCCCCCCATCACATATCAATGTCAGGAGTTCATTGTATGCTATCTATAACAATGATGCTTATAATATTGTGATTGGCTTTCCTGCTGGTGAAGATGTTTCCATTGTTGGGAGCAAACTTCAACAAAATGTAAGTTCAAAACAAGCATTTGTCAATGCTGAATGTTGTCTTGCTAGCATTGGCACTGGTAGTGCAGGAGTTGGAGAGATGCATAGTATGTATGGCAGGGAAGTATGGAACCGACGTCAACCCCAGCCCACCCTGCAGAGACTGGCAGGCATTGAGGTGTGCCTTTGGATTGTCGGCCATAACACTCATGCCATTTCACCTCACCCTACCCTGCAGACTCTGACAAGTGTCACATTGTACCTTGGGGTCATCAGGCCTTATGCTCACCCCATTCCATAAGGAAATACATTGAGATGGGTGCAGTATAGGAGAATGGGGTAAACTTTTGGGCCAAAGGGTCCAAGGCACACCTTGATGCCTATCACTGGCTGCAGGTTGGGGGTGGAATGGCATGAGCATTACAACCAACAATCCAAAGTCACACCCCTGATGCCTGTCAGTCTCTACAGGGTGGAACAGTATGGTTAGAAATCGTAACATCCCGGGTGTTTGCTGGTATTTGCACTCTAAATTTTCAACATGGGCTTTTTGTGACCCCACCTCATGAAAGCACTTGGGACCTCCACTCATGAACAGTGGCACTGTGATTTTGTTAATCTGTCCCGAACATTGACTTTCCACAGTGACCGCACCATTCTGCGCCAGATGTGCGAAAACACATTTTGGCCAAGATGTGAAAAATGACAGCTGTACCATTCATAAGGACATGTGAAGAAATGGCAATGTTGAAAAAGCTGGAGTGAAAATATAAACATTTCTTGAAGTTACGAGTGTGTGGAAACTGCGCAACGCACACTCCTAACAGTCATTTTGTGGAATTTGTTCACCAAATTTTTAACATAGGCATGAACAGTGACACTGTCATTTTGTTACTCAGTCCCGAAAGGTGATTCCGTGCAGTGACTGCGAAATTACCTTTCAGGACTGAATAACGAAATGACAGTTAATGAGTTTATGAGGTGTGGTCCCAAGAACCCCATGTTGAAAATGTGGAGCCAAAAGTCACAAAAATGGGTGCGATATCCACCTAAGTTGAACCCCCCCCACATTGATGCCATTATACAGCTTACCAGCATTTCTTCAGTTCGTGGTTGGCTTTGAAGAGTGCAGATGTGTTCCTGCTCCACCGAAGATCATTGCGTGGGCTCCGGAGGTAAGTATGGGGTGAGGGGGGTGCAGGGAGGTAGGGTGCGCAGAGGGTGGGTGTGGGTTGGGGGAGGAGGGCGCCGTGACCACAAGGGACCATTTTCTGTGTTACAGGAGGGGGAAAAAAGGACATCCTGGGAAGGATTTTCTTACAGGTTTGCTTTGGACACACTGGGGTGGGCTGTCAGTGTGCCACCTGTGTTGTTTGGGGACAGGGGACTGAAGCTGACAGGGATTGGGCCCCCTGTCAGCAGAGAGAGCATGTCTGTGTTTGGAGGGGCATGATGCCAAAGGGGATTGGGCACCCCCCGTGGCAGACAAATAAAACAAGGGGGAAAGCAAATGAACTGGGGAGGCAACATGCCAACAGGGGGATTGGGCACCCCCGAAGTTAGCTTTCTGGGGACTGTGAGAGGTGTTTGGCGGCAGCCGCCATGTTTATTGAACTGCTTCAGCAGGCAAGGCGTGCCCTGCAATGACGGGGTGCTCTGTCATTGCAGCGGCAAAATTCTTTCAAGTTGGTGGCATGCTTCTGAACTGCTGTCATAGACAGTGTGCTCATTCATTGGTACCACAGAGACCAGACCAAGAAAGCAATGGCTCCACTGACCACAACACGGCTGCACCTCCACAACCTACTACTCCAGCAAGCTGTCACAAAATGTTGTTTGCGCTGCGTGTGCAAGACAACATAAAAAGGACTGTAGCCAGTGTAATCCACCAAAATTCTAGCATGATCAAGAACCACTGACTTGAGACTGAAAAAGTATGCCAGCTGTTGTATAGTCTCAAATCACAGACCTACCTGTTTCCCTCTGATTATGTATGTGTTTGTAGAAAAAAATAAGAAGCATTTCTTTGGCTTGTTGATATCTTGTCTGGTTCGATAAGTAAGTAGGATATATACTGTAACATAAGAGAGGGACTTGAATTTGACATCCTTCTGGTATTCAGAGTTATGATGGGAGAACTTCAGAAGGTTCACATAAACCATGAGATGTTCCCATAGTTATTCAAGCCTTATCAGGACTTTCTGAGCCTTTTGGGTTTGTTTGTTTTTTTGCAGGTTGTAAACACAAAAAAAATCGCTGAGTGTCTGTGATGGGAAATGATGATGAAGCTGACTTCACTTGGCCCTTGAATGATTTGTGTTACACAACTCATTACTGCCACTGTACAACACACACGTGCTGTATAGCACCGCCAACACTGAATATGAAGGCATAAGACAGCCTGCTGGGTAGTGTAGTGCAGAATTCCACAGAATTTCTGAAAATTCCTCCTAATTCTGATGTTTTGAATGTGAAATAGTTTTCACAGATTAGTAATATTCAGTACTGATATTCCATGGTTCATGTGATCTGTGGAAAATCATTCCACGGTTTACATAGAAAGGCCTTTTCGGAAATTCTGCAAAACTCAAAAAGAAATTCCGAAAAGCCTTTTAAAGGGTAATTGGCATTCGGCACAAATCCAACCTGTGGAATTCTGCATTCTGTACGGCACTATTGAGGGGTCTTGTCTTCTTTTTTCTGTATATTCCCACCACCACCACCACCATTCAACGTGAAGACATGCAGGGAGGTGCATGGCTCTCCAAAACTAATTTAAAAATGGGTATCGGAAGCTTTTCAGAACTTGAAAGCAGGATTCTGATATGGTTCTTTTACAGAAAAAGATGCAGGTTCTGTAAAGTTCTACATTTATCCAACTCAGTTCTCCCATCCCTAACTTTAAGAACACTTAAAACTGTTGAAAGAATACCAGTTTCTTGTTGGCAGTGTTCTGTGAGAATATTGGGTTTTTGTTTTTAAAGAATTATTTTTTCATGTAAGTGATAGCATGATAGAATTTAATTTACTTTGAAGTGGTATACCAGGCTTTTGGATAAAATGCCAGTTTAATAATACAGTCCCTTGGAGGACTGGTCTGCTCAGTGGATTGTGGTGCATTAAGGAGCCCTTCACCTCTAGGTCACTAGCTCAGCTCTAGTCGATGCCCAAAGTACCTGAAAGCCATTATCATTTTATGGCCATTTGGGGGCCCTTTGTAAACTGAGTTGTCATTTTTTTTCAGCCTAGTTCCTAGTAAACAGGTGTTCACATCACAAAACCACAACTGGCACTAACTGGCACCCTTGTTGACAGTTTGATATGGGAGAACAAGGACTGAACAGGCATAGAGTCTAACCCTAGTACCACGTGGCAATCCCTTCATGGCACGACTGAGGCACTTTGGAAAGGCAGTGTAGGGAAGCTTGTACTGAGGTTGCCTGTGCTGTACCTATTAATGTACCTCTCAAATGTTCCTGATTTTCAGGGATGTCCCTGATTTTGCCTTAAAATTTTATCTGTCATCCTGAAATTTTATCTGTTCTAAAACTTGATGTTTCAGGCACCAAGGAGTACACATTTGAAGCATATAATAATGCCAAATATTAGTGTTACAGTCCAGTTCTCTATCAGAAAATAAGCAGAGAATATCAGTCTCCAGGGCTGTCAGTCTTTTACCTTTCACACGCTCTAATAATCATTACAAAAAAATGAAGAAAATCTCTTCAAAAAATGTGTGTGTGTGCCAGTCCATCTACATCTCCCCCCCCCCTCAATTTTTCTTTTCGGTTCTGCGTTAGAATCTCAAAGAAATGCATTGCCAATCCATTTGACCTTTAAGAATGGAACTTGCAAGGGTTGGGGGAATGGAACAGCTAAATCAGCATCCTACTTCCCAGCTGAAGATCCTGTAGGTACTGTCTGCAGCTTTCTCATTTTTGTTTACTAAAACACAAGCATGTTCATTCATTGAAACGGCAGCTGTATGATTTGAGATTTATTTCTAGGAATCCAGTGACTCTACTTAGCTCCCTGATGAGTTCAGTAGATTGTCATCCTTGCAGAGTGTGTGTGTGCACACGCCCTGGCATCACTTCACCTGCCCAGACTCAATTTGTGGTCGATGAAGCATCCAGAATGAGAGGAGGCAGCTGCGGGGGGATTAAAAATAGCAGACTTCAAACACGTCACAGAACTCTCAAAAATAGCTTCTCGAGCTGAGATCTGTAACAGACCAAGAGAGAAAGGGGGAAGGGAAAGGAAGTGTGAAAGTTATGTGCATTCCCATAAGAGCTGATAGATATCTTAAACTGGAAAAATTAACCCTTGCAGTCCATCTCTGCTGCTAGCTAGCCTTTTACTGTATCACATGTACAGCTGTCCACCACCGAAGATGATGATGAAGTCTAAATCTAAACTACAAAGCCTTGGTATCAAGTGATTAAAAACAAACAAAACAAAAAAAACAAGATGGTATTGGCAGGACCTGGTCAGCAGAACCACTCTTTTTTTTTTAACCGGCAGTTTTTGACCCCTCCTATCCCAGCGGCCGACTCCTTCAGAAGTAACAAGGTGCTGTTCAGACCCTATACCCCTACCACCAACATCGCTGAGTCTCCATGGAGCTTTGGTTTTCCTCTCCCCAGGTGGGGTCGGGTAGGGGATGTGCCCCTGACAATGGTTACTCGTCAAGTGGTGAGTAGTGGCAGGGTGAGGGTCCAGAGGTACTTGTGCTCATCATCGATCCCTAGTGAGGCATTGTCACTGTTTTCCAGCCCCCACCAAGACACTGGCTCTGCGACGTCATGCGCATACATGTCAGAGTGTTCTACCACGTGGTGTCGGTCAGTGATTCTCCTCTCTCTCATGGCGTGCCTACCTGTAGTGTCACCTGTGTTTACCCAGGTGGTGATGCTGCAGTGGCTTGCACACTCCTCCCCTCCCCAGAGAAGGACAGCATCCTCTGGGGTGCTCGATCGTCTCCTACCAGCCAGCTCCGGAAGACCCAAGCTCATTCCCAGACCTGGGTCACTGGAATAGTGAGCGGTAACCCTACTGCTGTGCCAGCGGGGCAGCAACACAATCACTCTTATAAAACCCTTGGTGTCTTATGGGTAACTTTGAAAAAACAATTTTTAGATACTATTCACTTTGGATTTGATACGTCTTCTGTATTTTGTGTATCCTTTTTCTTTATAAGTATGGATGTTAACACAAAAACAGGATCACTACCCAGGCTCTTCTGCTCCAGCTGTCTTTTGTACATCTAACATCATGATCCTCTGCTTGTGACATCACAGCAATTTCCCCAAGAACAGACTGTGATGTCACAAGCAGATGATTCTTCCTGAGACTGTTTATTGTCATAATTTCGTATTTTTTTAATCTTTTAGTTTTTTAGGCATATGCTTATTATTTTTAATTCAAAATAGCAGTGTGACTGATCAAATAAATGTGTTGGGTGGTTAAACGGAGGATTTTGATGTATGGTGGAGAAAAGTAGCCAGGTTGGGTGAAGGCTATGTGGCAGTGTTCTTGGGTTCAAGGTAATACACACAACTATCAAAAAAATGGGATGATAAATACAGAGTTTACATAGAAACATAGAATTTGATGGCAGATAAGGAACGCTTGGCCAACCCAGTCTGCCCATTTCCCTACCTAATGGATAAGCTGCAGATCCTAGTTAACCAGCAGCCTACTTCTTTCTACCCCCACCCCCTAGAATTGCCTTATGAGTGTCCCATGCATGCTTGAATTCAACCACTGTTTTTGACTCCACAACCTTCTCTGGAAGGCCGTTCCCTGCATCCACAACCCTCTCTGTGAAAAAATACTTCCTTACATTACCTCTGAGCCGTCCCCCCTCTATCTTCAAATTGTGCCCCCTTGTTCTTGCACACCTCTTTTTTTGAAAGATGCTACCCTCTTGGACTTTGTTGATTTCCTTGAGGTACTTGAAAGTTTCTATTATGTCCCCCCTCCTCCTCCTTTCCTCGAGGCTATGCATATTAAGCTCCTTTAGTCTCTCTTCATCTGTCTTCTGGTGCAGACCCTGCCATTTAGTGCCCTCCTCTGGACAGCTTCCATCCTGTCTATGTCCTTGCAGACATGGGGTCTCAGAACTGCGCGCAGTACTCAGATGGGGTCTCACCAGCTGTCTGTACAGAGAATAACAACTTCCTGTTTTCTACTGGTGATGCCTCTCCTATGCATCCCAGTATCCCCAACCCTCCTTACTGCCCTCTCCGTTGCTTGCCCACCTTTAAGTCATCTGACATGACTACCCCCAGGTCACTTTCCATTTTTGTTGTTGTTAGTTTCTCACCCCCTTTGTGTACTCTTCCCCTGGGTTTTTGTTTCCCAGGTGCATTACCTTGCACTTCTTAGCATTGAATCTAAGCTGCCATACATTTGACCATTCCTCTAACCTTGCCAAGTCCCTTCTCATCCTTTCCACCCCACCTTGAGCATCAACTCTGTTGCAGATTGTTGTGTCATCTGCAAAGAGACATATTTTTCCTTTCATTCCCTCTGCAATGTCGCTTATAAAGAAATTGAAGAGGACGGTCTAATACTGAACCCTACGGTACCCACTAGTAACCCCCTTTCTTCAAGTGGACTCCATTTACTATTACCCTCTGTGTCCTATTCTCAGCCAATTCTTTACCTAGACTATCATCTTGGGACCCTCCCAGGCTGGCTAACATTATTAATCTTTTGTGTGGGACTGTGTCAAATGCCTTGCTAAAGTCTAGGTAGGCCATGTCCACAGCCCCTCCGTGATCTACTACTTTGGTCATCCAGTCAAAGAAATCTATTAGATTCATCTGGCATGACCTTCCTGCTGTGAATCCATGCTGCCTTGGGTCCTGTGCCCCTCTGGCCTCTAGGTACTTGACAGTTCTTTCCTTCAGAAGTGATTCCATCATTTTCCCTATCACTGAGGTTAAACTAACAGGTCTGTAGTTTCCTGATTCTGCCCTGCTCCCACTTTTGTGATGGAGAATCACATCTGCTCTCCTCCAGTCCTCAGGTACCACCCCATCCTCCCATGATTTGTTAAAGAGAGTAGTCAGTGGTGTCACTAGTCCTACCCTTAGTTCTTTTAGAATTCTGAGATGAATCCCATTAGGCCCCATTGCTTTGTCCACCTTCAGTTTTAAGAGTTCTTTCAGAACCCTTTCTTCTGTAAATGGGCTGTTATCAAATTCTGTATTCAGAGTGTTTCTATTGTTTGTTTTAGGTACCCCCCCTCTTCCTTTGTAAATACTGAGCAAAAATATTTGTTTAGTATCTCTGCCTTTTCACAGTCTCCCTCTGCCCACCCCTCCTTCCCTTTATTAAGCCTCACTATCCCTCCCTTGGTCTTCCTTCACTCCCTGATGTACCTATAAAAGGTTTTATCCCCCTTCTTAACTGAATTGTCTATCTTTTCCTCGGTTCGGGCCTTTGCTGTTCTGACTGCCTTTCCAGCTTCCTTTTGCTTTAACTGATATAGTTCTCTGTCCTGCTCCTTCTGTGATTCCTTATACTTCCTGAATGCTTTTTTTCTCTTGAACCTTCACTGCCACCTCCTTTGAGAACCATAGTGGTTTCTTACATCGTTTTGTTTGTTTATTTGCTTCACACAAGGCTTGTTACCTCTGTGATGGCAGTTTTATTATTCCCCATTGTTCTTCCACCCTCCTTCCTGCCCATTTGCTAGAGCATTCCTTAGGCACTCACCCATTTTGGCAAAGTCAGCCCCCTGAAGTCCAGTACTTTTGCCTTTGTGTGCTTGACTCTATTGTTGTGTTATTGTTGAACCATACTGTTCGATGGTCACTAGTTCCCAGATGGCGACCCACTTCCATCTGTGATCCTCTCTCCATCTTCATTTGAGAGAACCAGGTCTAAGATTGCTCCCTCTCAGTGGGTTCCAATACTAGTTGTCTAAGGTATGCCCCGTGTAGGGCATCTAGAATAACCCCACTCTTAGAAGTGGCTTCTGCAACTGCACTCCAGTTAACATCTGGCATATTCAGATCACCCATCAGCAATATCTCCCCTTTTTTGCCATTCTAAGTATACTTTCTATCATTTCCTTGTCCATTTCCTCCCCCAAGAGGGGGGTCTGTATACAACCCCTGTCTGTAGTTATTGATTGATTGATTACTATACTGCATTTACAAAGTTTTTTGCAATGGATTTTCTTACTTTTTGAGATAGTATAATGGTATCCTAATTTTCTGTGGGAGCACAGGGCTCAGAGGCCCCACGCTCCAATCCTTCCATAATTGAATCCTTATTTGCATGTGGGGGTGAGGGCCCTGCATTCCCATCCATCCCCATGTATGTTGTTATGGAAGCGCAAACAGCCACAAAATTGTCAGCATACTATTCTTAGTACCCCACCTCATAAACCCAGTATAAGCAGGTGTAGCGCTACACCTAAAGCCTCAGTACAACAAAGCACGTGTATCCAAAAGTGCAGACTGAGCATGCTCAGAACCCCCCATTTTCAAAACCTTATAACCCCAGACTGCATTAATATTTTTCCGCCAAACTAGAAAAAGGCACATCTGTTAGGCAAGCCCTTTGTACCCTGAAAACTTCAGAGCAGAATTGTAATGTGTTTCTGGGGTGCACAGTGCAAAAGAAACACCTCACATTGCAATGCTATCCTATGGGAAACAAAGCAGAATTTCAAACCCATATAATATAACTCCAGACCAAATTAATATGTTTTCACCAAACCAACAAGAGGCACATCTGTGGGCCAAGCCCTTTGTACCCGGAAAATGTCAGACCAAGATTCCAAACCGTTTCTTCACTGTGGAGTGACAAATAAAACGGCTGTATTATAATACTTTTGCGTGTTCTTTTTTTGCGAATTTGTAAAAAAAGGAATTCTTTTTTTGCAAATTTGTGAAACAGGATCATTTTGTGTGCTTTTTTCACAATTCACAAAAAAGGATTCCCGAGCATGAAAAAAGACATGGAAGAGGATTTCAAAGTGTTGAAAAAAAACACATTTCCAACTCATTTTCCCCAACATCAACAGCAGAATTGGCTGAAATGGGTCCCGATTAGGAGAACATGTGTTGGTTTCTACTAAACACGTATTTTTTTCAGTTATTTAATTTTGTTCCCCTCATTAACTGAAAAACAAAATAGCAGTGACACGAAAAAAGATTTCCCATTTGTGATGCAGGATGACCCATTTGTGAAAAAGTGATTACCCATTTGCGAAAAAAGGATCCTTTTTCGAGTGGGACATCAAACTGAGAGTGAAATTCCCATTGAAAATAATGAAAACTTTAAAATTGAATAACTTTGGAGCAGATTAATATTTTTTCACTAAACCAGCAAAAGGCACATTTGTGAGGCAAGCCCTTTCTACCCTGAAATTTACAGACCAAAATTCCAAACCATTCCTGCACTGCAGAGTGACAAAGAAACTGCCAAAACACAGTAAATTATACACATTTACACTCCATATTTCCTCATCCATGCATCCGACCAGAACAACACTTGCCACATCAAGAGATCTTGGGTCCCTGATGGCACATGCAAAATTGCATGTGAATCAGTTGAATGGTTGTGAAGTTATTAAAGTGCAAAATTTCATGTTTAACATAGACGTGCCTGTTCAACCCTAACTATAGGGCCGTGACTGCGGACCTATAGTAAAATACAGCTAACACAGCAACGTTCTTCAGTACAATATAAAAACACCTGTGCAAAACATTTAAAAAATGCAGCTACAACTGGATCAGTTCTTTAAGTAAACTGAAAAAAGTTTACTTGTGCAGTAGACCCTAATACAAAAGTTAATAAGTATCAATAAATATGTTGGCTTCAACATATGGGGACAAAATAGCAAGCATTATAACTAGGGCTCCATATATAGAATAGTGTATGGGTGGCCATACACAACAAGGCTGTGTTTCTATTGAGGGGATGTGATGATGGCATACAGACCTCGAGGCGGCTTCGAGAGGTCTGAATAATCATCAGTCAGCTGGCGCGTTAATTCAATGTATTGCCATCCATACACTATTTTGTATAGTATATGGTTCCTAGATTGTAGAAAACTTTAATTTCACAAGGATTCATATCTTGTGTTCGTGTTCACTTGCTCCAGGTCCACGGTGAAGTCCCGCTATGCTCTCCCGACAACATCAGCGTTTCGATGCAGTGCCACTGCTCTCGACCGCCGATGATCTACAACACCGGTGTTTAAAAAATAAAGAAAACTGCCACACTGATAGTTTGACACACAAAGTCAAAGGTAGTCAGTGTCAAACTCCATGAATACACCACTTTCCAGACCGCCGCTAACCTTACGCCATTTTACTCTGTTCATTTTTACCACAGCGCTGTTTCGGCCAATCAGGCAGCAGCTCAAAGGGAAAAAGTTGTTGTAGTATCATTGTGACATCAGAACGATACTACAACAGCTTTTCTTGACCTTTGAACTGCCCTATAACAACTTTTCGAAAGCCACTGCTTTTTATCCACAATAAACACTAACTATGTACTATAAGGATTTTGTATTCGACACAAAGCTGTCTTACTCCAGTAATGTCATTATGTCCATGGTCATCTTTCAGTATGATTGATGTGGGATCCTGCACTGGGATTGTGCTTGTAACATAAATACCGGCAGCTGAGTGCAATACTAGGGCTCCCATAGGAAAAACATACAAAACGGCGTGCACTACCCAGGCAGAGGGTGCTAGCCAAACCAAAGGTGCCACCAAAAGAAACAAGAGGTAGCCCTCCAACCCAATAATGTGTCAATACACACACTTCTATGAACATGTCAAAGTTATTTATTTGATATTCATAGCTGAATGTATTAGGTACCCTGGCGCTTCGTGTTTATGGTGTGATGCTTTGTGATGCGTTAGACACGAAACACCTGGTTAGCTAGTTGTACATCTTCAGCTCTGAATTTCAAATAAATAACTTTGCCACTTTTGTAGAACTGTGTGTATTACTTCTCTTGGGCTCCCTTATGTGCCTTGGAGCTCTGTCACTAGACTTCCATAGTTTTTATTTAATGCCCCTTTGTAAGGAAAGGAATCATAATTTGCCCCCAAGGGTTTGGTCACATGATCCCTTCCACTTTCTACATTGCCAGCCTTGCCCCAGGCTTAGACACTTCATGAGGCATGTGTATTGAAACCATGTGCCATAGACCTCCATGGGGCATATTTTTACTTGCATTTTTTAGAGATTTAAACGCGCTTGCTGTACAAATAAAGGCCAGCGTTCAACTGACAAAGGCCATGTTGGTTGAACACTGGCCTTGATCAAGCATGTGTAAATCTCTAAAATAAAAAATTAAAATTGTGACCTAAAGAATTCTGTGATGCAGGCCCTGCCCTGTACTCTCCATATACATGTGATACAAAACTTCTCACTGTGTGGGTGTGGCTGGCAGTGTAGGAAGTGGAAGGGATCATACAGCTCACCCCTTGGGGGAAAATTATGATTCTTTCCCTTTCAAAGGGGCATTACATAAAAAATATGGAAGTCTATTAACAGGGCTCCCAGGCCAGTAAGGAAGCTTACCCATTTGTGTTGAAGACATCGAAAAAAGGTGTTCTTTGAAAGACTTTCCAAGGAACTTAAATTTCAATTTTTATCAGTTCCTGACCTCTTTATTCTTTGGAGACTGTTACTGAAGATGTCATATTAATAGATCTCATTAGATATGGGTCACAGCGGCTGTGCTATGCTGAAAAAGATTAATGGTATCCAGATGGGTTGATCCTAATCGTCCCGCATTCTCCGAGTGGCTCAGTAGGGAAAACTAGCAGCTAATATGAGGCTCAGTTAACTTGTCTTGGGTGATCGTGACCTTTTTTTCTAGAGTTTGATCACCATTTTTAGACATGAACCTTGCCAACTCTCCAATATTGAATAGTTTTCCTATCCCTAATTCAAACAATAATAAAACTAACAATTGTTTTCAGACCCCAGATCTTCTTTGCACTTTTATATGCTGATACAAGTGTATCACTCTGATTTAAATACTTAATTTTTATGCCTTTTGTTTTATGTATTTTAGTTTTTTTTTCTTAATTCTTTGGTAACCAGGTAAGGTCCACTAGGCACAAGTGCCTGTTTTCAGGGGTAAACCAGCAGCACTGGGGAAGTTGAGTGACTTACTCAGAGTCTCACAGTATGTGAGCAGATGATGTAGGAATCAAACCCAGATCTGCTGGATGTACCAAGCTCATTCACAGCTCATTACTCTAACCTCTAGGCTAAACTGCCAGCCTCACTTATTTATTTTTTTCACCCCAGTACTTTGACATTATATTTCATATAATTAATGATTAACTCATGATGTCTCTTTTCTGCTATGTCTTGCTCAGTCACTTTAAATGTATGTGTTTCTATTTTTTCTTTATAATCGTAATAAAAATTATAATTGAAAAAAGTTTCCATTTTAAAGGTAAATTTTACCATCTATGTTCACCTTCCATTTTCCAGATCCTCATAGCCTGATTTACCGCTGCGTACAGTAGCAACGGTGATCCAGTTAAGAGAAAAATGCTATTTTTAAACCTTTCCTTACCATGGTGCCTTTGAAGAAAGGCACCATTTTCTGTTACATGCAGTCATGGTCAGCAGACTCTAGTGACAGTGTGTGAGATCTGTCCCTCTCCAGATGTGTCCAGTTTTTCTCACTAACGAACAGTAATGCTGTGGTGATAGTTTAATGTGACATAGAAACATAGAATTTGACGGCAGATAAGGACCGCTTGGCCCACCCAGTCTGCCCATTTCCCTACCTACTGGATAAGCTGCAGATCCTAGTTAACCAGCAGCCTACTTCTTCCTACCCCACCCCCCAGAACTGCCTTATGACTATCCCATGCATGCTTGAATTCCACCACTGATTTTGACTCGACAACCTCTTCCGGAAGGCTGTTCCATGCATCCACAACCCTCTCTGTGAAAAAGCACCACAAGAGTATTTAAGGTCTTCACACATCTACAGTACAACATCATTCATTTTTAAGCAATTGGGTTCCTTTACAGTGAATGACAGACTATAGTGTAGAAGCATAATGCCATTCAATCTGCTTATAATGCTCGCTGCACCAAGCTATCACTGCAGCACCACTGTTCATTTATTAGTGAGAGAAGCTGGACGTGCCTGGTAAGGTACGTAGAAGAAAGTCTGACACTTAACTTTCCATTGTCCAAGTCAGTTCACCGTCAGGGCATGTTTTGCTTAGCACAAAATAAGTTTATTTAAAGTAGAAGTCATTAATTTATGCACCTCAAACAGCAGTAAGACTCTGACCACTATTCCAGAACCTCAATGTTTCCCTCAGTTTTTGCACTTTTTCAAGCGTGCATTCTTGACTACAACTAGGATTGTCTTAAACAAAACATGCCCTGGTGCTGATTTGGCTTGGACAATGGAAGGGTGAGTGCCACTCTTTCTTCTACTTACATCACATGATGCACATTTTGAGCACCACAGCCCCAGAAGCCACCTTAACCGAATGATGCCTGGTGAGGCACAGGCATCGCACACTGTGACAGGGGGCTGCAGAGTGTGGCTGCAGCCAACTGGAAATTGTATTCCACTTTGGGGGTATTGCAGTAGGGAAGAAGTTTAAAAAGTTCATTTTTCCTCCATGAGGACAATCAGCTCCACTACACATGGCATGAAATCATTTATTTATTTTATTTTTTTCAAAATGTTTACCAGGAAAGACATGCTGAGCTGGAACAGCTTATTTCCAGATACATCCTGGGAAGGGAGCAAAGAGCGGAGTGCTACAACAAATAAGTTACAAAAATACAAAACTACGAATTAAGTATAAAAGCAACAACAAAATAAATAAATTGTACAAGGAAGAGCATATGAAGTGTTACAGTGCAAAAAGTGCAGAATGCTGAATTAGTGGGGTGAATGAGGCAAATGCTGAGAACAGCGGGGGTCTGAAAACCAGGGCACGACTGTAGGATTGGCAGGTGGCAAGTTAACAGACAAAGGTCTATGACCAGGGGCAACTGGAGTGAGCAGTGAACAGAGAAGAGATCTGAGTAAGTGGTAGAAGAGAGCAGAACAAATGGAAGGGGGAGGGAAAGCCCCAAAGTTTGGGGAAGCAGAAGGAGAAAGTATCTTGGTTAGCAGAGGATTTTACTTTGGAAAGGGCCGGAGATGTGAAGGGAGTAGGTGATATGAGATGGGGAAGTGATGAGGGGGACAGGTAATAGGGGAGAGAAATATACCAGAATTTGGAGATGAAGGAAGCACAATGAACTAGGCATCTGTTATCAAGGGAGGGAAAGCAGAAGGAGGAATACAGTGAACAGTTGGGAATCTGAGGGGGCAGTCCAGGGCATAGCAGCAGCAGGAGTGAAAGAGGGGGTCCAGTCTGACTAATGCGGACTTGGAGCAGCAATGTAGACAATCTCACTGTAGCTGAAGCTGAGGAGAATCATCTTCGAGACAATCTCTCTCTTAGGGCAGGAGGCAGTATATTCACTCTGTTCCTGTAAAGAACAGCAAGTTTTGGGTGGAACATTTGGTGAATGCCACCCAGATGTACTGAGAAATCAAGGTGATGGTCCAACCAGACTCTGGGGTATTTAAAGGGGGAGACATCCTCAATCACAACAACAGCATAGGTATGGAAGGAGGCGAGGGGGTTGAGCCTTCGAGACCATTTTCATTGCACTGATGGACAGTTGAGTTGCCCAGAACCAGTGTTGGATGTTGCCGAAGTCCAGTTAGAGCCAGGCCATGAGGTCAGAGGTAGAGCTACCAGAGGCATAGAATACTGTGTCATCTACTTACATATGAATGGATGTAGAGGAGCAGGCAGGGGGGGAGTAATTTAGGAAGATGGAGACTAGAATAGGGCCAACGCAGTAAGGAGCTGGGAAAGGGAAGAAAAAATGTAAACGGTAAAGAGTCCCTTTAAAGGAGAACTGTGCTGAACCTGTAAGGCATTTTCCCCAATAGATGCTGTTTTTTGAGTACTGGTTAAAATTCTTTTATTATTCCATCTATTCATGCCTTTTAGTAACCTCAGTGGGTATGTCTGCTTTACGGTCTAGTAGTAAGTACCATTTTAGAGCTGAATGATGTAGTTTATGTCCCTCTCAGCCACAGAGTTCCATAGTAGAACATCAATGCATTGGGCCAGCAATAGAAGAGCTGAACAGGAACATACTGTAAACTACATCGTACAATTCTAAAATGGTTCTTACCAGCAGCATGTAAATCACATATGCCCACAAGGATAACTGAAAAGCCTGGTCAGCTAAAGCAATAACAGAATTAGAACAAATGTTTAAAAACAGCTTCTACTAGGAAAAATGACTTGTACATTCAGTGCAGTTCTCCTTTAAAAGCAGCAGTACAACAAAACTGGGCAAACAATTCGACCATGCCTTTTTTCCCTAATAAAAGAATCCAGGCATCTTCCAGGGTTATTTGGTGGTAACATTTCCTAGTTTTACCAAACTATGAGTGTTTTATAACTGTTTTAATTTAGTTTTTTTCACAAGAAAAAAGACAACTACCACATTTGGCTTAGACATAGCATTGTAGACCTGGCAAGGGTTACATAGATACATAGACACTGTTAGCAGATAAGGGCCGCCTATGTCCCACCCAGTCTGCCCATTTGAGCTTGTAAGTTCACTTTATGTTTTTCTAGATGTCTGCTGCCCCTTACCCCTGATCTAGAATTCCCTTATGTCTATCCCATGCATTCTTAAATCCTGTGATTGTTTCAGCCCCCACCACTTCCTCTGGCAGGGTGTTCCACTTGTCCACCACCCTTTCTGTGAAGAAATTATTCCTCACGTTTCCTCTGATTCACCCTCCCTCCAACTTCATCCCATGCCCTCTAGTCTTGGAACATCTTTTTCATCGGAAAACAGTGTATTCCTGCACCCTGTTCCTCCCTGTAAGGTACTTGTATATCTCTGTCATATCCCCTTTCTCCCTCCTCTCCTCCAGGGAGTTCATGTTCAGGTCCTTCAGCCTGTCCTCATAGGCCTTGTGATGCAATCCCTTAGGATTAGGTTCAGATTGAGAAAATTAAAAGAAAAAAAAACCTCATGGTGTGTAGCATAGGTGACACCTAGAAAAGTAGGTCTAAAAGGCATGCTAATATTTTTATTACCTGCACTTGAAACTAGCTTTTTGGAAAAACATTTTTCCTTGCACTGCTGCTTGAAAAGATTGCCTTCGTATGAATGTCTTTCTTTTGAACGATTGCTTGATATCTGTTTACATAATAATTGTATATGTGTGTGTGTATATATATATATATATACTGTATACCAAGTTCTGCTACTTTTTTATGAGATGCATGTATTGCACTTAAATCTTTTTATGTGGTAATAAAACTATGATACATACATATGTAGGGGCATCATTGCGAATAAACATTGGCTTGATGACAAATCCCCAAATTAACTTGAAACCTGAACTTGAAACTTAGAGTGGGTGATGCCTCTAAGAAAACTCATGAAAATTACAAGACATTTTAGTTGCATTTCTGGTATTTCCTGAGTTTGTCTTTCCATAATTCTCTGTTACTAGTAAAATTTGAAAGGAAACAGGATTCCTCCCTATTGGCCTTCGTCTGCTCCTGCTGCGTGTCTGCACATGATCTTCCCGTGACATCATAATTATTCTCGTGGCATCCAATAGCGATACATAAACAGAGGGCTGTGATATCACTTGTAGACAGACAGCAGGAGCAAATGAAATCTGTGGGATAACAAGGATCCTAGGTTCAAGCAGATGTCCTTTATAATTGTAACCCCTAGGTGGCGCTATCCCATGGGCTACTACCCCTGCCTGCTTGGCTAGTAGCAGGTTAAGGGGCCTGGGTAATGAAATGGGTGCCTCCACCCGTAGGTCATGGTTGTTAGTGGTCAAGCTAACCTGGGCACAGCCCTCCGGGACACTGTAACCCCCCCTCTTTTCCTTCTAGTGGCCTGAACAATATACAATAATTACTTTCACAATGACTCTTACTCACCAGGCAAAGGCCAAAATTGCCTCATTAAAACTGCTCTTGGGAACCAACAGTTTAACACTTGCTGCTGTACCTGTCTCTAACAGGTGGCCCACTGCTCTCCAAATGCACCTGATAAAGTCCTCCAGACTGACTCTTCCTCTACCCCCCCCCAGGTTCCTTTCCCCTCTGCCAGGTGCCTGTAGGTACTCAACTAATATCCTGAAATGTACAAACTATGTTATATTGTATATATTCTACTGTATGTAAAATCTATGTAAACTCTACGTGAACTTGTATGTCTGACTGCTGTAAAACTGTAACAGTGGTGTCCTCTCTGTGGCGAGGTACCTTTGTAAATGAGCCTCTGGCTCAAAGGTTGCAAATCCGATTTTTAATAAATAAATAAATTACCCACACTGTTTGCACTTACCACCAGGGCTGGGTCCTCTAGCATGACCATGGGGACCCCCTGTAAAACAAGGTTAAGCACAGAAAATAGCAACAGTACAATACTTTTGGCACAAACTGGATCCACAGTCAGGTCAAATGCAAACAGAGTTAAATCTGATTTATTCAGGGGACTTGAACAAGAGAGGGGTGTAATCAGGTTGATTTCCTTAAAAGCTATATTAATAGACAGTTATGCATGCAGTTCAGAATCCCTACACAGTCACCCACTCTGAGTATACAGGTAGGAAAATGGTGGGCTAGCCAGGAACATTGCAGCTGGTTGGGGCCCTGTGATGGAAGAAAGCAACATGCACAACACACACTATTTGTAATCTGGAGCCGAAGGGCTCAGTTCGTGAAAGAAAAGGCAACAAGACAATCAGATGACAACACTTTTAGATTAAGCTGTTGTTGCAGGGAGCTACCTGATGTTTACTCACGATACCCAATACTGGACACAGGCAGGACGAAATTGAGACCGCAGGCTGTTGAGCTGGAGTGCCCGGAGAAGCAGGGCCCACACGAATCACCGAGGCATCGTTCCTGTTCAAGGCATTGCGCCGGGTACTGATTCCCAGGCTGATCTCTCGTCGATGACTTCTCTGCATAGCAGGTATTCTGGCTGGGCCAGTGTAACAGGGCCCAGGCAAACAGAAATGGATACAGATTCAGTCCATGGAGCTGGATACAGCCTCAATCAAGCAAAACACAGTTCTGACGCACAGTGGGGAACCAAATCACGACCCACTATAAGCACACATCACATTCACATGTAAGGAAATTCCACACAATTTAAAGATAGAAGGGGGGCAGTTCAGGGGCAATGTGAGGAAGTATTATTTCACAGAGAGGGTAGTGGATGCATGGTACAGCCTTCCTGAGGAGGTTGTGGAGTCTAAAACTGTGGGAGAATTCAAGAATACATGGGGCAGACATAAGGCAATTCTTGTGGGGAGTAGGAAGAAATAGGCTGTTGGTTAACTAGGATCTGCGGCCTATCCTGTAGGTAGGGACATGGGCAGACTAGATGGGCCAAGCGGTCCTTATCTGCTGTCAAAGTCTATGTTTCACTGTACCAGGCAAATGGCTCTCTGGTCGCAATTACAGAGTCTCTGCACAATCCGGGAGTTCAGAGGTATCTGGAAGTCCTGACAGGCTGATCGCATTCAGCAAATCTTCAGTCTTCTTCAGGCTAAAGCCTGGTCACAATTCAGTGGCTTAATTTGCTCTCCAAATTCAGATTCATTCGGAAAAAAAAAACACAAGTTCCCTCTCATGAACAGCAGGCAGGCATGCAGGCCAAACTCAGGCCTTTCCACAGTTCTCACATGAATCCACTATGGATTGCTGCTCAAACTATCTTGAGCTGTTACTTCTTCACTTCCCAACTCAGATCTAACTGAAACTGCAAGCAGTGTGGGACTTTCCCCAAGATCCAAAAGGTTCGATTGGCTGATCTGCCTGTCGGTCACAAAAAGGGCTCTACCTCCAGATTATTTCAGGCGCCAAAAGCCCAAAACTACAATTCCTACAAGTTTTGGCCCCACCAAGCCCCCGTAGGCAGGCTCCATTTTACAGTTCCAAATGTATTGACTGGCCCATTCTGCAGTCCAGGACCAAGATGATGGAAACAAATAGAACTGTCCATGCTGCAAAGAAGGCAGGTTAGAAGAAACTGCAATATTATCAGTACTCTAACAAATGATCAGCAAACAAGTACATCTTCTAACAGAGATCCCTCTTAGATTAATTATGACTGCAATCCAGACAGCTCTTAAAGAGACAGTACACAGAGGCTATACAGGTACTCTCTGGCAATACATTTAAACTGCTAAAACGCAGGACACCAGCCTGGCAGTGAGCATTTAGACAAGCTCAAGGAAGACTTTCCGGGAACCCCCATTTGTAAGGAGGTTACATAATAAAGACAGAGGCGACAATAAAAACAGAAACTATGTGAACTATAATCTGAGTTGTGTGAGTAAATAGTTTTTTAAATGTTTTCCCAGAAATGTCACCAGCTCTTTAAATATCATTATTTATTTACTCAGAAAGGTCAGACTGAGAAACAAATATCTTGTTTTAGGTGGAGGGGGTCCTGCTTCTACCTAATTTTCAGTGTGGGGGTCGGGTAAAGCACTGGAAGATCATGTAAATTGCTCTTGGCCACACGGTGACCCAGGATTTTTAACCTCTGACCTACTGCTTCACAATTCAGTGCTCTAACCATGGTAAGAATAATTTATATTTATTTACCACTTTTCATGCACATTATATCCCAAAGCACTTTACAAGCAGTAAGAGACCAGCAGTGAAGTAACACAGTAATAGGCCAGCAAAAATAGGCGTTAGCCCTTTTAAATTTCCTGTTGGTTCTCACAGATTAGTTCCTAGAAGCGCTGAACCATCCAGAAATTTGTCAAGGTTTCTTTTCATTAGTTATGTATTTATTTCTTTGAAATCTTGGAATTACAACCTTTGAGTCAGAGACTCATTTCCAAAGGCTCCACATCAATTCACAATACAGACACAGGTAATACAGTAGACAATAAGATACAATATACAATGCCAGGACAATTTGATGGCAAGGTTACAGCATGAGAATGTATACAGAGATGTCTAATTCAGTGTTGAGGCTATAGGCTGTGGGTGACACAGTAAACAGTAAAATACAGGGTACAGTCCCAGGACAATTTGACATCAGGTTACAGCATGACCAGTTTACAAGGATGTTTTAAAGATATGTAGTGAGTTACCATTGACCACTTCTAATGAGAGGCCAAGCCAACCTGACACCCCACGCTGGGTAAATCAAATTTTCCTGCAGTCTGTTTGAAAATGATCTGCGGATAATTGATAATTATGTAATCTCATTCCACTTTTTACAACCCTCTCTTCAAGGTCTTTGACAAGTGTGGGTCCCTACTGCCCTGCAGGTCAGTGTTATGCCCCACCCACCCACCCACGCTTGTCTTCTTCTCTCCAGGATAAACATGCCTTGATCTTTGAGTGGCTTGTCCTTCATTCCCAAGCTGTAACCGTGTAGTGGCAGCCATTTTGCACACCCACACCCACACACAGTCTTGGATATTTGCATGAACCAGTTTTATAAGGAGGGGGATGTTGGCCATGACACCATGAAAAAAGCCTTACGCTTGTGAAAAATGCCTTGGGTTCTTTGACTACCATAGGACCAGAGGGTCATGGGTTCTAGTCCAGCCAGCAGGACAGCACCAAAGATGGGTATGTAAACCACCTTGGGGTTTACGAGTGTCAAAAGGGATTGCTCTGTGCCCCTTCTAGGGACTGCTTGCCAGACAGGCATCCTGGTTAGCGCCGGGAGGTATACATTTGAGAGGTTTGGTGCTAAAGGGAGAGAGGTGGTCAGGAGCCTAGCCCAGCTGAGGACCATGGCTCAGGGCCAAGGTGGGGCAATTGCCACCCCAACCCACAGCTATCAGCAGAATGGCAGCATTGGGGAACAAGTATGGGAACGTTCTGTGGAGAGAGACTGGCCGGATCAAAGAAGTTTACTGGTAGAATGCTCATCCATGCCACGGAGAGACAGACAGAGAAAAGAGGTGACAGGGCAGTGGTGAGAGCCTGTCCTGTCCCTCCCCAATGATTGTAAGATGGCACCAGAGAGAGATGAGCAAGGAGTGGGTGGGAACAGGCAGACAGCACCAGGAGACCGGGTGTAAGTCTCTGTGAGTGGCTGCAGAGACCGGGTGTAAGTCTCTGTGAGTGGCTGCATGCGTGATTGTCTCTGCCATGTGTCCGGTGTGCCCACCATGCCATCCGCATTCATGGTGCTCAGCAGCCATGAAGTATATGCAGTTTTGGAGTGGTCAGCCATGGAAGGTCTAATGACTGGTGCAGACTGCAGAGGTTCGCGCCCTGTCGTGTGCTAGTCCCAATTCCCAGCTGGTAAGTAAGGAGGTTTGCTCTGGCAGTCTGTCATGCATGGGACATCTTCCAGTGCACATTAAAGTTTTGAGCAGGAGTGAAGAAAGGGAGAAGCTGAGCTGCCAAAAGGTGTGCTAAGGCCTGATTCGGCCTCCAAGTACGTTGCTGCCACCAGGAAAGAACGAAGCCTGATTTGGCTCCGAGACAAAAAACTAGTGGGAGATCTTCAAGATCACGAGTGTACCACTGTGTTAAGGTATATGTGTGCCTTGGAATTAATTGTTGCCTTGTTCATTCCCATGCTCCATGGAGAGGATTTGTGATTTGCCCCAATGAATGAAATCATGTTGTGAACTTCTGTTCATTGTGTGGACAATGGACTTATTTATTAAATTGTATAGGGACTTACCCTTTGCCCCTTTAAGCTGCAGTGCCATGTGACGTTGGGGCACCCTGGAGAAGATCAGTGAGCCAGGTAAACGCAGCTGTTCTGAGTTAGTGTCTGCTGCTGTGGTCGCTCCTTCCCCATGGACATTCCATCTTACCCCTAGACATGTGGAAGAGGGGAGCTACAGGCAGAAGGGACCTCAGTTTAATATCTTATCCAAAGGATGGTATCCCCCTACTGCTGCATTTGGGTGCCAGCAATTATGGTATGAGCCCAAGACCCAGTGCGGGACTAGAACCCACAACCCTCAGGCCCAGAGGTGGATGTGCTACCAACCGAGCCACACTGACACCTGTGCCTCACCACCTTCCCTAAATAATGCTGCTGCAGTGTGGGCAGGAGCTTACATAGAAACACAGAGTTTGTCAGCACAAAAGGACAGCTTTGCCCACCCAGTTTGCTCAGTTATTCCTTGCCTGTCCTGTCTTAGCAGACCCTAACTGGTCTCTGGTGAGCCCTCCCCCTTTTTATTTACCTGTCTTCCCCTTTACCTATTCCATAAATGTTTGAACCCCCCCCCCACCCATTGTTTTTGCCCCTACTACTTCTGGTGGCAAACTGTTCCAGGCATCCACCACTCCTTCAGTGAAGTAAAGTTTTCTCACGTCTCTCTGAAAAGCCCCCCTTCTAACTTCATTGCATGCCCACTTGTTCTGTTGCACTTCTTCGTTTGAAACAGACTCCCCACCTGTACCCTGTTCACCCTCTTGAGTTACCCGTAGGTCTCTATCACATCCCCACTCTCTCCTCCAGCGTGTACATGTAACTTAACTGGGGGTCTCTTGCATAGCAGGCAATACCTCTACCATCGAAGCACCAAACAAAGTAAGTATTTTTGGTTTACATTTTATTTATGAGTTTTGCCATGAACAATACACTACCAAGGTAGATGTCAGGCTCACATACAATATATAAGAAGTACAAAATACGATATATTGCTAACCGACAGTAAACAAGCAGTAATAACATTTCACCAGAATCATACGGGTTGTGAAGCTCCTTCACCCTCTAAATATTATATAAGTAAAGGCTAGAAAACACTTTTTTTAGGGGTTGCTATGGATACCATGGGGATGCAAAGAAATCATAAGGATCTCAGCCGCAACCTCTGGCTATCCCTAAATGACACCCCTGTAAACAAGCCTGCCATATAGAGACAAGTCGTCGCAATACAGCAGGAACTTTTCCTTTTAGTCTATCCTTTAGTTTTCACTTTCTCTCCTAGTCTGGCTCTTCACCCATGTGGGTCCCTCTTACTTCTCTTGTCGTAGCTGTTAGCCCCCTATGCCCCGGGCAGCCTACAACCATCAAGTTATATCATCTCTGCTGCTGGGTTGTAGTCAGGCAGTCATGATCCTGGAGGGAGAATCATGAAATTCAGTAAAAATGCCACCAACAACTTAACCTGATTTACTATGTCAATTTGTATCTGCCCCCCCCCGGCTGAAAATAGGCAAAATTGCCAAGTCCCCCTTTCTGGTGAAAAAAATCGAAATAAAATAAATGTTGGTCGGTGATGATCCAAGGGGATGACTGCTGGTTTATCCTTGCAAGACACTACAGTAGACCACTGGGCTTCAGTCACACACAGTTGTAATAATGTGGGAAGATGCAGGATCCCAACTAATAGAATTTAATTACTGACCAGGCTTGATTATACATGTATAACCGAGGTGTAATCTGCCGTTAAAACCGGACAATTATAAAGGCACGCGTGAGACAGCTGAGAGCTGTCCGTCAAACTTCAGTAGCATGAAGGCCTTGTTGTACTGACCAGTGTGTTTCAGGGAATCACTTATGATGCCTCCTAGGTCCCTTTTCCCGGTAGTAGTGGCCAACCAGCGCCCCTCAATTCTGTCCTAGGGTTCGTCTTCCCTTTGTGCATTACTTTGCACTTCTTGGCATTGAATCACAACCACCATACCTTAGACCAGTATTTCCCAAATGAGGCTACCATGGCCACATGTGGCCACCAGCACAATGTTGTGCAGCCACAGAGATCTTTAGAGACCCAATTACAGAGGTCAGAGAATGGGCATTTTCTTATCTTTAAACAAGCATAGAGATACATATCCAGTGAAAACATATCAGAGAACTTTGTATTCTATATGAAATTGAATATGTTAGATCAGGGAGGTTGGGGTATACTGGGGTTTGGAGTGAACAAAATGAAAGAATGAAGCCATTAGTAAGTTCTGGTGGCCACGCTTTGAGGTTTTTTGAGGTCACCCGCTTTTTGTGCTTGAGAACCGCTGCTCTATTCCATTTCTCTAATCTGTCTAGGTCTCTTTTAGAAACGTCCTCACCCGCTCTTTGCTGCCTCAGTGCTCTGTGTTATCTGCAAAGAAACATGCGCTGTCCTGAATACCTTCTCCTACGTTGCTTGTTAACTTGTTGAAAAGGACAGGTGCCAGAACTGATTTCGGTGGTACCCCAGTCGTGACCCCTCTCTCATCTGATTTTACCCCATTAACTACCACCCTCTACTGTCCCCCTCCACCAGCCAGTTTCCCACCTTACTATCTTTTCCCTGTGCCCAAGTCCTCTAGCTTCTTCAGCAATCTGCTGTGTAGCACCAGGTTCAATTCCTTGCTGAAGTCAAAGCTGAATAAAGTTTGCCCCTTATCCACAGCCCTTGTAAACCAGTCAAAGAATTTGTTTCCAGAAAAGGATCTTTGGGCCCATCCAGTCTGCCCCTTGTTCCGCTGCCTCTTTCATCACCACTGACCCTAGTTAGTCATAGGTGTCACCTCCTCCTCCTCATTCCTCTGCCTATTATGCCCCTGTGCCTATCCCACACATGCTTGAAGCTCTCCATAGTCTTTGCCCCCACTACCTCCTCTGGTAGGCTGTTCCAGTCATCCACCACCCTTTCCCTGAAGTAGTATTTTCACACATCTATCAAACTTTCCCCTCATAGTATCATGTCATGCCCCCTTGTTCTCGTGCCTTCCTTTCTCTGAAGTAGACCCTCCACTTGCACCTTGCTCACTCCTGTGAAATACTTGTGAGTTTCAATCATGTCCCCTCTTGCTGTACTGTCTTCCAGGGAGTACATATTGAGTTCAGCAGCCTTTTATCATGTGGCTTCTCGTTCAACCCCCATGGTGCCTCTTGTAATTAGTGAAGGCTCTGTTTCTGCCCTCACTGCCTCCCTTACCTCTTTAGAGAACCAGATTGGCCTCTTGTGTTTGTTCCCCTCAGTGATCATTCTCAAACAAGTTTTAGTTGCTTCAAGAACAGCCCCTTTGATTTCTCCCATTTTTCCTCCACCCCCTACCTTATCCATTCTTTCCCTGACTTTTATCCTCATCTGGTCAAAATCTGCCCTTCTGAGATCCAGAACTAGAGTTTATTAATTCCCCAGGCCAACTCAAACCATACAGTGTTATGGTCATTGGACCTCAGTCATTCCCCAGCCTCCACTCCAGCACTCTCGGCTGTGTTAAATAAACTGGGAAAACATTCTCACTTTGGCATCTGCCTGATAATACCAGACTGATAGTCTGCAGTATTTCTGGGCATAAAATGTCACCATATACTTTTTTTTTTCCTGACACCTTCAGATTCATCATACTTTAATTCCTACAGACATTTTCAAAACTGTTTCGTTTAAATTTTATAATTAATGACTTAACCAGCAGTTTCAAAAAAATCTCTTTCCCTGAGGTAACTTTTCGGCTGTGCATACTAGATGCATTCGGATGAAAGTAATGTACTGTATTGTATATTTCTGGTGGAAGATGGTGCAGCACCACACCCTGACATCTAGTTTTATCATGGAGATGACACAAGAGTAGTATGACCTTTAAAAGCTTCAAAACTGGGGCAGGTCTGGTGGCATAGAGGGTTGAGGTGCTGGACACCACACCTCGCGTCATGCCGGCGACCCGAGTTCGGGAATGGACTCGGGTTGCAATGGGCTGGCAGGAGAGGATGAGGACTGTGTCCATTGGACTGCTCTCTTCTCCTGAGGTGAGTACTGGGCATGCGCTGCTCTGCCGTGGCCCCCGGTGGAGACTGGGAGCACTGCAAGAGGACATCAACAGCTGTGGGAACAAGAAAACCTGGAAAATCGCTCAGGGCTCGGCCAGATGACGGCAGCTGGACTGCCCACACCTTCTCCAGACCTCCTGTGAGTCATGTCTGCCTCAACAGCATGGGGCCAATTGAGAGTGTGCCGTCCCCACTTCCCGGTGCCTTCCCCCTTGGAAGAGAGGGACCCGTCCAGCAAAGGGATATGCTGGGTTACCCTGATGGCTGCTATGAGAGGTAAGGAGGCTAGGGGTGGAATCAGAGGGGTGTGGGAGTTCTTGGTGGACTGAAGGAATGGTTGTGCCCTGAGCACGTAGGGGGATAAACAGACAACACACACAAAAAAAAAAAGCTTCAAAACCACATAACTCTGTTCAGGAAGGGAGTGAAAAATGGAAAGAAAAATTGGTACATTGACGTTTTGTTTGTGCTAACATCTGACTATGTTATCTCAACAATTGTATTTTCCAGTGAATTTGGTAAAATCCAAACTGCCGGACCAGACCCAAACTGGTAAAAACTGGATCGGCAACTCAGGCTGGACCAGCTGGGCTGGAGCAGCTGACACTGTCCAGCTGTTTCTGCCAGACCAGTCATTCCATTTTTTCACTCTTTGGGTCAAGCCATTCTGGCTGGTCTGGATTTCATCTAGGGTGGGTATGGGCAATATCTGGACATCTGGACCTGGACAGGACCAAAACAGTCAAAGGTCCAGTCCAGGTCTGGTGGTCCAGATATGACCCATGCCCTTAGCCTAAATGAAATCTGGACCAGCCAAAAGGGACAGACCAAAACAGTAAAAATTGGACTAACTGGTCCATCCCAAACAGCCGGACTGCACAGCTTGCTCCTGATCCGTCTGGTGCAGCAGGACCAGCTGGTCCAGTTTTTACCATTTTGGGTTCGGTCCAGATTTCACCCATATCCATTTCCAAGTGCTGCTGCTTTAACTAGTGCTCGCTGAGCAGCTGATTTCTGTGGTGTTTCTTGGTCAGAAAATTTTTTAATGATAACACAAAACAAAAAAAAAGAAAACACAGCTGCATGTCCCTTTGTCTTTCTCTCGCTGGTGTAGAGCGTGGGACGGGGAACAGCAAGAGGTGGGTGGGCTGTATAAGAACCCTTGCTACAACAAGGAAAACCTCAAAACCGACCTCTGCATAGGCAGCCAATCGCAGCACGCCTCCATGTCAGGCTGGATGTCAAACTTTGAACTAGGAAGCCAGGCTTTTCTTTCATGTTCAACCAAGTGTTACAAACAAAAACACACTTTAATCAGGTTCATTGCATTTAAAATATTCTCCTGCCCCGACACCAAAAATAGCCATCCAATAATCATTTATGTCTGCATATCTTATACTAGAAATAGCTTCTTTAGTTCAGTTTGCAGTCCCAAATGGATTCAGCATTTCTCAAAGCTGGGTTTTTTCTTCATGAGCTTTTATAGAAACATTTATAATTAAAGTGATTTTACAGGGCAGAACATTAAGCTTTTGTATTATTTATTTTTTATTTATTTATGTTCTTATCCCAGATTTCCTAGCTATGACGAAACATCTCATGTTCAGTGTGGGTTCTGCTTGCACCCATTTTGTAGCCCTGGTGGAGTGGAGACGGGAGCAGTTAATTAACTTGCTCAGACGTCACACAGAGAGTTAAGTGGCTCTGGTGGTAAGGTAACCTGGGTCTCCTGGTTTACAGTTCTAATCTCTAACCACAGTGAAAGGAAAGAATATTAAGGGAAGGGAAGGAATTTATATAGAGCCTTTCAGACTATATCCCAAAGTACTCAATAACCCCGAACAGGAAGGGGAGAGTGTTGCTGCTGATTTCAGCACAGACTGAGATTCAAAAGAACAGTGAGAAATTGGAGTTTAGCAGTGTTAGTGACTCCTTCCAAATATTCAGGAGCCCTTCCTGAATAGGTGACTGTTTGGGTATTTGCCGTTTGGGTAGCATGTTAAAGAAAAAACAAACAGCCCTTCACCCTCTTCCAGGCCCAAAACCCAGCAAAATGCAACCCCCATCCCCCCACCCTCTATCAGCAGCCAAATCCCACCCTCCTCCTCTGCAGCACCCACTTGGTTGAAAGCTCCACCTCTCTCCCACCTCAGATGATGCCACCTTTGGCTGATCCCACCCCAACCCCCTCTTATCTAATCAGTCTATCTGATAATATTTACTAATTTGATGTGTATAAGTTCAAATTTTACTATTACTGCCTGTGTATATGCTTCAATGTTTTTCTCTTTTTTTTTCTCTGTAAACCTTGTATTTTTGTAATGTTTGTTCAACACTGACGTGGAACCTTTGAAAATGAGTCCTTGACTCAAAGGTATTAATCCCAAACTGAAATAAATAAATAAGCACCCACAATTGTGTTATATATAATTTATTATTTAAAATAAAATCCCCTGGTGGGTGACTGGCACAACCACCACTACCTTCATGACCGGCTACCGTCTTTTAAAGTAGTATAGCACCCGTTTGCACTTTAAAAAATATTTAACATGTTCCTCCCTACCCCACAAACTGGCAGCACCCTACTTCAACCCTCCTGCGTCCCACAGCTGCATGCAGTTCTCATTTTGAGAAGGTGACCGGCACAACCCCGACCCTCCTCCATGGCCGGGTGTTTTCTCATGAATGAAAGCACTTGTGCTCTTGAATAGTAAAACTGTGGCTGGCCATGGAAGAAGGTGGGTTTTGCTGGTTGCCGTCTCATAACAAGATCTGGGTGCTTCTGGGGAAAGGAGAGTGGGAGTAGGTTGCTGCCAAGGTGGGGGTTGGGTAGGATAAATTGAATATTTTTTAAAGTGTAAACAAGCACTGTATTACTTGAAAAGATGGCAGCCGGTTGCAGAGATGGGCGAATTGTGATGGTCGCCCATTGGGGGATTTTATTTTAAATAATAACTTATAGATAACAAATTGTGGGTGCTGGTGATTTGTTGCAGACAGAGGGTGGGGGAACAGGGTTGCATTTACTTGGTTTTGGGCTTGGGAGAGGGTGGAGGACAGTTTCTTTTTTTTAGCATGCTGCCGAATAACGAATACCCAGATAGTCACCTGATTGGGAAGGGCTCCTGAATATGTTGGAAGCCTACTAGCCATTCAATTCGTGGTATTCAGAACGCAATATTCAGCCCCTGCGCACCCTTAGTGTAACGTAAAAAATCTAAACACTGGTTTTGGGTTGTAATTGAACCTGATCAGTAATTATGTAAGTACTAAGCCATGATATGGTGTGTATTATACAGTTTAATTGCTGGGTATTCTTTTTTCACCATAGCAATTATATAAAATAAGAAGACGTCTTCATGCAGCCATGCTGCTGTCCAACTTGGTTTCAGCAGGTTCCGTGGTCGGACGCAGCTGTTGAAGACAACCTTCTTTCTTTTTTTTTCTAAAGTACCTGAAGTGTTTGGCAGCATTAGTTTTTTTAATTGACTTACTGCCAGTTCCGAGTGCCCCTGTAAGCTCCGGCGGTAAATCATGGCATCCAGCAGTCAGGAAGGGAAGTGTGGCCACTGGTGCATGTGCAGGACTAGGGAAACCCAGCATTTGTTTGCCGTTATAAACACTTCTTTATAATGGCAAATTATGCCTTGGTTTCCCTATGGGAAGAAAGAATAGCCAGTTAGTTACTATTACAAAATAAAACATGGGATGGTGTGTAAAACTCAAATTTTACACACACATTGGATGCTTAGGTAAACCCCGAGCTTCGCCTTTGGGGTTTATGTAGCATCCACCTCAGGTGTGTGTAAAATTTTGTTACACACCCCACCCCCACCCCATATATTATTCTATATTTACCATCTACAGTGCCCTATCTGTACCTTTCTTCTCTCAGCTCCCTCTCCACTATTCAATACACGAAAGTTGAAACTCTCTATGGTGACGAGATCACCTGACAACACTCTTCGCCAGAAGAAAACAGGAAGACCAGAAAAAAAAAAACTACACACTTTTTAATATTGTCAGTACATCTTTCAGACTTTTTTTTTAAGTCTAAATATCGGCACCACTATGCCAAATGCAGTGCAGTTAAATGGCTGTTTTTCTCGCGTTTGAAAAAATGCAGTTGTCGTAGTGAGAAAGTAGGATTGTGCAGGGTCAAATATTATTTGCCGAATACCACGAATATCAGGACTTCCAAATATTTGGAAGCCCTTTCCGAATATCGGACTATTCAAGTGGTATTCATATTTGGTACAGTCCCCTGCACAGCCTTAAAAAATAGCCCCCTCACCCTCCTCTGCAGCCCAAAACCAAGTGCAATAATGTATCCCCATCCCCCCACCCTCTAGCAGCTGCCCAATCTCACCCTTCTACCCCCCAGCACCCGCAATTTGTTACAATTTATGAGCATCATTCACCGTAAGGAAATAAAGATAAACTCCCTCGACTAGTACAACCTGCCCACCTCCACAGCCAGCCGCCCTCTTGTAAGGTGACCCTCATGCTTATAATACTCCTTCCCCACCCTGGCAGCACCTATTTCCCCTCCCCAGCACCCAGTTCTCTTTATGAGAAGGCGACCAACGCAACCCTCCCCTCAATGGCCAGAATTCAGCAGGTCGTTATTCAGTAACTGCCTTCTAAGGAATGAAATCGTCATATGGTTTGAATAGTAAAACCAGCAAGATCACATGATCAGCTGGTTTTACTGTAACAAGCAGGTGAGCACGCTCATTCATTAGAAGGCAGTTACTGAATAACTACCTGCAGAATTCCTGCCAGTCACCTGCCTGCAAGAGCTTTGTCTCTCCATTCTTCATTCATCAGCATTCTCATCCAGTGTCCTTCGGTGTGTTAACTCTGTTCCCTTGTCTCATGTTTCGGAATGGAGATGCTGAAGAAGAAGAAGATGAAGGAGCTTTCTCATGCCGACAAGGTAAAATCTTCTAGCTAGTCTTGGCACATCACAAACAGAGGTAGCAGGGCAACTCGGTGTTATACAGAGTGAGAGATGCCACAGACTATCCTAAATTGCTTTTGAAAAGCAGGTTTTCTAAGGGAGAGAAGTGATATGCCAGAAAAGATGGTGGAGCCCATCACTGCACCAGATCCCATACTGCAAAATATTTTTGATAGCTTCGTGACTGAAGACAATAGCCTCCAATGCACAGGGTTATTATGGACGAGGAGATCGCAGTGGTGGTTGATTAAAGACAGGAGGATGATGACCCTCACATAATCACATGTCTCACCACCTCAAACAGATAAAAAAAAACAGAATAAAAACAGGGCAGAGTACACAACTAACATTCCTCCTGCATCAACATCAGCATCCCTCTTAGGCTCTATACACACTATGCTTTTTAAACCATTTTAAGCAGTGTAAAACATTATAAAAAGCTGAAACACGGTGTGCAACCACACCTAACATGGTTTAAAAACGTGTTTAAAAAACGTACTTAAACCCTGCGAGGGACCTAGTCTTAACACCGGTTTAAAACATGGTTTCAAACCAAAACTGTTTTACCTTGTGGTGCGGATAGGCGATTGCATGCAGTTGAATGAAAACCATGCCACAGTGCTGCCACAGAGCCGTACTAAAAACCATTACTGGCTGTGACATCTGGACACAATTTAACCATGCTATAACACAGTGAATGGCAGTGCAGACGGGCGAACGTGGTGAGTTTAAAACCATTTCTTTAAACAGTTTCAAAATGTTGCTATAATGTGTACAGGGCCTAAGACACCACCACTGTACAGTATTTTGAATAAGTGCTGTAATCACCCCAAGCACTGAGAGGTGCTCACAACATTATTCCTATAGTCCAGCAGCTAGGATCGCCTAATAGCGTAGCCGGATTAAATGAATAAACTGCGGATGCCCAGAGGGTATGCGTTTAAGCAGCTTTGACTGTAAAAAAGAAAATACAATATTTTGATGCAGTTCAGCTTCTGTTTCATTTATCTCCTGTATTTATATCCCCCCATTATTTATTGCTGGTGATACTTGCATGAAAACAGAATCTTGTCCCCATACGTCCTCTCATCCTCCTGCTTTTGCCTCATAATTCCCTGCTTGTGACCTAGTCGTTTGCACGGCAGTGGACTGTAATGTCAGAAACAGAGGATTGTGAGGGAAAAGCATGATGACAGGGTAAAGTTGTTTATCTGTGCAGACGTTCTCGGTAATAAAGGATAACGAAGACCAGTGCAAAATATTTATGAATCACAGGCTCTTCTGTATCGGGATGCTATATTGTAAACAAGTTATAATGTATGGTAATTTGTTAACCTTAGGGAAATCATCATTTCCTAGGTTGTTAATCTATCAATGTGACGTGAGAAATGTTGTGAACTGGTCGCATGCTACGCCGCATTGGATTGGTTAACAGCAGATCAGTCTGCAACATGTGCGCACTTTTTTACACTGGGAACCGACGAACGCAGCGTTAGGGAAGGACTGAACGGCTGCGGGGTGACTATATTTCAAAAGTAAGCAGCCGCTTTCCTTTATGTGGGACCATACTCATAAACATATGTATGGTCTTTTTCGCAACCGGGTCACTGTTAAACGTCTCGAGGTTGCCATGGCGACGTAAACCTCTCGAGCTTCACTCTCGAGGTTTACACGGTCAACCTGACAACCTCTCGACAGTTAACAGACCGGTTACCGATAGAGGACCATACATTATCCTATATATACTTATTCTGGAGCACTGTTGTAAGGTATCTGAGATTGCTTCCCACCGCATGTAACTCACAGCTGATGAAGCGGCTCATTGCTCCAGTTTGTCAAGGTCATCACTGGCTGCTGGTCCAAGTGGGAACCAAGTGCTTTCCTGACACTCAATTCCTTGCGGCCTGACTCTGCTTTGTCTTCTCTATAGCATGGCAGTATCGGTACCCGGCTCTGTGTCCCAGCTTGTGGCAGCACCTTTGCTGTGTGCAGTACATTTTTTTTTTAACGAAAGTTTTTATTAGTTTCAACAATAGTTTATAATACAACAAGAATAAAAGATTAAAATACACTTATGAACTTTCAACATAAATTACAAGTATGAATAAAATAATAGTTCATTAATAACCGTTTGTATATTCTATATACCTTGCAAAACTATAAAGGTTTCTCAGTCTCTGATAAATAAGATATTCACTAAAATCATTCTTACAAAACTCTGTTACACTAAGACCAGTGTATAAATGATACAAGGTAAAAAGTAGTCCCAGAATACAGTAACGAGATAAAGGAGAAAGAAGTACAGACCCTAAATGAGGTGCTACATGATGACGAAAAAAAAACCCAGCAAAAAACAGTGATTTTTTTTAACTTTTTTTCACTAAACGGATCTTGGAATCCGCACGTCTGACCGGAATGAAACTTGTCACGTTAAGAGATCTACCCCCTTGAGACCACACTTGCAAAATGTCTTGCAAATCTAATGAACAGTTGCAAGGATATTAAAGTGCAAAGTTTGAGATTTAACATAGAAACCCCTGTTCAACCCTGACTATAGTGGCACCACCACGCCACTATAATACATTGTATGTTTATCAAGCTGTTCATCTAGCCCCTAAGATCAAGTATCTGAATATGCACGCTGGGCAGCTGGCCATGACTAGCACAGTGGTAGTACTACCCCTTGAAATTCAGATGCCCTTGTTCACAACCTGCGCTTGGGACATTTAGTGCTGACTGGTGAGGCAGGGCTTAGGCATCTGCCTTAGTCACCTGCTGCCTCGGAAAGGGAGTGAACCTCCTTTCATTGTATGACTGTTCCTGGTAGCCCAGAGGGAGGAAGGAAGGGAAAGGGAAAGGGAAGGGAAAGGAAGGAAGGGAAGGGAGGAGGGAGGAGGAAGGAAGGAAGGAAGGAAGGAAGGAAGGAAGGAATTTGGACTGGCCTTATAATGGCACACAACCAATGTAGGGCAAAGACTTCTCACACCCATAGTGCAGATGGCAGAGGGTGTTCCAAGGAAAAAGGTTTCACCCGTCCTTTCAATGGCCCTAATTACCTGTTGGCTAGATCACTGCATGGGATCACACCCTAGAGGGATAAGGAGAGGGACTTAGAGGGAAAAACACCACAGTGGCTCCAAGCACTGATTACACCACCCCCTCCATGCCACATTGGGCCCCTAATGATTCCTTCCGCTCCTCATCTCGGATCTCTAATACCGTAAGTGTATGTTTCCGTTAGGGGAGGCTGGGAATACGTTGTAGGTTATGGTTGGAGGTTCTGAAGAGAGATGTCAAGTAGAGTTTGGCAGCACACTCGACACTCAAAGGACTCCTACAGGGGGCAGAATGGTTTGGGTAGGTGGGAGGGAGACCTGGTGGCAGGCAAGGAGAAAATGGGGGTATACACAGAGCATAAGAAAAAGAAAGTAAAGGTACACTATCTCTTTAACACGTTCACGGTGCAAGAAGCAGAGCTACATAGACAGTGGTGGCAGAAAATGAACAGTGGTCCATCTGGTCTGCCCCAAACACCCTCTCGTACCCTGAGACCTTTTGTCAATATAGGTTTTTGTTTACACTACCCACTCCCTTGTTCCATGTTTTACTACAACTTCCCTGAATAATGACTTAGCCCTTACCTCTGTCCCATCTGTGTATGAAGCCATTAATGGTTTTGGCACCCACCCCTCTACTGGCAGACTGTTCCATAGCTCAACGTCTCTGTAAAATAAAACTTCCTCATATCCCTCCTGAAACACCTCCCCCCTCACACACACACACCCACACACCAGTTTTTACTTGTGACCTTATGTTCTACATAGAAACATAAACAATGATGGCAGAAAAAGACCAGTGTTCCATCCAGTCTACCCAAGTTCCCTATTAAGCCCTGGGACCTACCGTCCCTCCAGGGTCTCCATCCTCATCCCCAACCCCCATTTCTCCTCCCAGTTTCTGCCACTCCAAGCAAGCACTATAACCTTCATTCTGTCCCAACCATGCTTGAAATCACCAACATTTTTGCACTTACTGCTTCAGCTGGTAGACTGTTCCATGGCTCCACCACCCTTTCTGTGAAATAATACTTCCTCATCTCCCTCCTCTCAGTTTCCACTCACGTCCACATGACTGTCAGCTAGTATTCAAGCTAAATAGTTCACCTTGTTAATTCTTTTGGAACTTGAAGGCCTCTAACATATTTCCCCTCTCCCTTCTGGTCCCCAGTAAGTAAATGTTCAGTGCCTTGATGTGCTCCTCATAGAACCTGCCCTGTTGACCCTGAATAATTTTCATTACCCTGCTGTGCACCGTCTCCAGCCTATCTCTAGCTTTCCTGAGGAGAGGACTCCAGAACTGGCGTGGTACTCCAGGTGTGGCCTTCGCAAGGATCTACATCTCTCCTTTCTGCTATCAGTACCCCTCCTAATACACCCCAGCACCCCATTTGCTGTACTGTAGGCCTTATTACACTGGCTACATTGTTGAAGGAAGTCACTTATGATGACTTCTAGCCTTGGTCCATGTTTTTTTTTTTTTTATTTTGATTGTCTGAGAAAATCAGTCAATGCTGAACCACAATCCTTTAGCAGCAAATTGCACAGGAAAGAGTCATCAGTACTCCCCCCACTCCCTCAGCGGATGTGTTAAAATAACTGGCAATGCACCAAGAAATGCAAACATATATGTACTGCTGTAGTATCCTTTTTGTTTCTCAAAATATGCAATTGTTAATGAGCAGTTCTCTCCCTTTCTTTCTCACTTTACGTTATCAGTGAAGTGTGACACTGTGATTGGTTTACTATAGAATTGCTGAAGACCTTTCCAATGCCTGCTGGCGGCAGGGTAAGCTTCCGGTCTTTGTGAGACCACACGCTCACACTGCTCTGAAACTGAAAGGAAAAGGGTTGACTTCTTAGAGTGATTCTTGCTGTAACAAAGGAAGGGTAAATACAGCCTAGTAGGTGCAAGAAATGCACTTAGGTTCCACCAAATATTCAGCATTTAAGCTTGGTTGAGTGTCCACACTTAAATGGGTGATATAGTTAGGACAGCGAAGCAAAAAGGGCAGACAAGATGGACTACCCTACCACTACAAGACGTATGTTACTCGTTGTGCCTAATTGTTTGAGGTGGTTTTCGGGGAGGGATCTGGTTTTGCTGCTTGAGATCATTAAATTTATTTCAGTGGTGACGATCCAAACCCTCAGTCTGAACTCCGCCTTCAGGAGACAAGCGAGGGCATTAACCCTCACTGCCACTCACAGCTCCCCAGTCATTAGCTTTACTAATGCATGTCCGTCTACAGGATTTTGGCTCTCTGCCTAGAGAGACCAGAAAGTCCCTTTCAGAGTTCCTCCATAAAAGGACCCTTTAGGTACATTTTTTAACAATGCATAGCCTAGTTTATGCAGGCTAGTTAATTGCTGATACAGCATAGAAAAATGTTGTGTGTGTATGTGTGTGTGTGTGTGTGTGTGTGTGTGTGTGTGTGTGTGTGTGTGTGTGTAGCACACATCTGCTAACTATGACTGCACGGTACCCTTGGAAGACGTAGAAACAGAAAATGACTGCAGCTGTGGACGATAAAAACCTTGCATCCCATTCAGTCTGCTTGAGCCTGTCTAAATTGTGGGACTGTGCCCTTCTCAGTTCTCCCTACCTTCCACTCTCCCCGTCTGCCCCTTTCAAACTATCTGACTCACCAATAAGTGAAATATGTTTCTATTTCATTTACTGCCATATAACTGATGTTTTGAGGAATGAAGTCCTCTTCCTAAGGGAAAGCAGTTACTGTACCAAGTGCAGTCAGAAGTAATCACCTGCAATTAGATAATTCATGTAACTCTGTATTCTTTGCCTGCTGGTAGACAGGACCCTGTGCTGTTCTCACACCAAAGTCTGGGAAGGATAGCGAGGGGGCACATTGTCGCCAGATACTGCAAACAAGGCTTGACAAGGCAAAGAATACAGAATTACATGATCTAATTACAGATGATTACTTGTGACTATACTTAGTACAGTACCTGCTTGCCCTAAGGAACAGGATTTCTTTCCTCCTAACATTAGCTATATGGTTGTGCTGGCACCATGTGACTGTAAATAAAATACAAACATATTTCACTTCAGGTGAGTCAATTTGTGTCTCCACATCAGCAGCATTTCTAGGGGGGTTATTTGGAGCCGACTCTGCCCAGTTTTTTTTTTTGGTGTCATCCCCATGTGCCAGTACCATCCCCCATTTTGACTGCACCCACGGTTTCAACCCCGATGACCTCCTTCAGAATCTTGTTCCACTCCATCACCACTCTTCCTGTGAACATGTATTTCATGACATCCTTCCTGACCTTCCCCGGCCCTCGTCAGTTTCAGGGACTTACCCCTGGTGCCCCTGTTACCACTCATTGGGAACAGCCCACTGCTGTACACCTTGCTTATTCTACAGAGGTACTCAGATGTCTCAGTCATGCCGCCCATCTTTTTCCTGTCCTCCAGCATGAACCTGGTTAGATCCTCCGAGCGCTTCTCATAGGACCTGCTCTGTGTCCCCTGTATTATTTTGGTGGCTTGTCTCTACACCACCTCTAACTTGTCCATGTCCTTCCTAAAGTGTGAGCTCCAAAACTGCACACAGCACTCCAACAGCGGGCAAACCAGAGATCTGTACAGGGGCTGTATTTCCTCCCTACTTCTGCTAGTGATCCATCTCCCTATGCACCCCAGTATCCGATTTTCCCTCACTAACAGAAATACAAGTATGCAACATGTGTGCAGCATGCATGCTTATTAAGCATGTGGCAAGCATGCTTCACACATGTTGTCCCCCTGTATTTCTGTAAAGGTTACCACATTATGCCGTTGCCTTCATATTCTCTGTTACCACCGCAGTTCCCTTTCCTCTGATGTGCTCTCCATTGCCGATCATCCTGTGCTCCATTTTTGGGCTCTGTACCTTGCATTTTAAGCGTTAAATTTCAGCTGCCACACTCTTGATCATCTCTGCAGTTTTCAGATCCTTCTTTAGGACCCCTTCCCCCTCCTCAGTGTCAGCTTTTCCAGAGACCTTGTTGTTGCCTGTGAATAGGCCTATCTTTTCCTTAACCCCACTCCCCAATATCACAAATAGATATGTTAAAGAGACGGGTCCTAGAACTGATCCTGGGACATTAGTGCGGTACATCGACAACCAAAGCAGCATGGTCAAGAACCGCACTGCAAAAAAGCTACCCATTTTTGTTCTGAGGGGCATGGGGGGGCTCTGCCCCCTGCATCCCCCGGACTAATAGATACTATCTCTAGGGGGAGTGGTTCATGGGGCAAGAAGAAAATTGTGGGGCCGTGGAATACTGTTTCCATGGCCCCATGTGAAAATAATGTATGTCCCGAATGGCAAAATGGAAGGAGACCAGGATTAGAACCCTGGTCTCCACTGCCACCCAGCCGAGCTGCTCAATGCTTCAGTCCTCCATACCACGGGATCAATTTGGCCAGTAACTGGAATCCTTCTGTCCTAGTTCTCTGCTTCCACCATGGACAGCGACCAGGGGAGCGCTTACTGCATAGCGTGGCAAATCCCCTGTCGCTGTCCGTGGTAGCGTTGTTCAGACTAGCGCTGTCTGCTGCTGCGCTATTCTGGTAGCGCTATTTTAACTGGGTACCATCCGGGTGGCACCCCACTTGTATCTTCCCCTGAGGGTTTTCCATTTAGGACCACCCTATGCGTTCCCCCAATTTATCAAAATTTTCACTCACCTTGAGAAAGTATACCTTTCAAACTCTTGTCACCTTGCCGGCCCAATGCCCCTGCCACAGCTGCACTACATCGCACAGTCTCCTGGGAGACTAGGGGTCATGTGTGAGTGGTGAAGTATCTTCTAGAAGAACAGGTGCTCAAGAACAAGGGGACCTGCTATGAAGTTGGAAGGGTAGATTCAGGAGAGAAGTGAGGAAGTACTCCTTCACAGAAGGAGTGGTGGGGGCCTGGAATATTCTTCCAGCGGAGATAGTAGGGGTGAAAACCAGTGGTGGTGTTCAAGGATGCATGGGATAGGCATAAAGGAATCTTAATGGAAAGGAAGGGGGTGAGAGAAAGAGCCAGAGATCAAGTAGGGTCTGCAGTGATACTGTAGGTAGGGAAAAATGGACTGACCAGGTGGGCCAAGTGGTCCTCATCTGCCATCTAATTCAATGTTTCTTCGCCCCTTCCCCCAAAAATCCCATGTGGGAATCAAAGGGGTGCTGGATACATTGTGGAGGTGGGGCAGGAGGGAGTAAACACTCTCTGCCATCTTTGAAAGGAGGCAAAATGCCCATTTGGGGTTTTTCCCTGGGAGATGGCAAGGAAAGGGGAGAAAACACTATGTGAAAAAAAATGTAATGTGTGCAGCACAAAATTACCCTAAGCACTGTCACAATAGTTCAAATATAGCTAGGCACACTTTATGCGGCCCCCTCCCCCCACACTCAATTACAGGACATGTGTACAATGTCTAACTTTGTGTCACCACACAACTCATTTTGCACTGCGCAAACTGATGCTTCGACTGTAGGAAGCTCTGCTCTGTGTCCAGACTCGGGGTGCAAACCTCAGTCTGCATGATGCCAACGCTTGAAAATCGAGCCCAAAGTGTGGAACATATACTAAAAACATTGGAGATGCACACTTAGAACACTGCCGGAATTAGGGCAACAGTGTTTGCAAACTTTGCTGTTGACTAATTAAAAAGGATAGGTGAAATCCAGAAAGCATTTTGACTGAAGCAGACCTTGACCCATGATGATGTCTCAGTATATCATTATGGGTTCGAACTGATTACGAAGATCTGCCATATATCAACATTTTGGGGCCATTTTATAATCACAATAATACACTCCAGGGTGTGGTATCTCTTAAGCTATCATTACTTCAAGTGCGCGTTTAGAGGCTGCATTCACCCACTGAAGAAGAGATGATGTCTATTGGTATACGCCACATACTGTTATGTATAACTGCTTAATTCCATCATCATAAATTACCGTTGACTTGCTTTGTCCTCTAAAGTTTGTAAAATGTGGGGTGGCGTCTTTTGTATGTGGTTCAAAGGGTTTCTGAGAGAGAAAATGAGTGGAAATGGTGTTAGGCACATGCAAACCAAGCGGTCATTTGGGGTAGCAACACAGAAGGAGTGTACTAAAGGAGAAACAATAAGCAGAGAGCTGCTTAAATTGCAAAATGCATTACTAGGGGCTGACAGTATACCCTAGAGGTTAGAGTAATGAGCTGTGAATGAGCTTGGTACATCCAGCAGACAGATCTGAGTTTGATTCCCACAACCTCCACTTGCATACTGTGTGACCCTAAGTGGTTACCCGTTATAATCGCAGCCATAAAATCGTGGCTGTACAATGGCGAATACAAAATAGCGATTTTGATTTCAGCGACCGCCACATAATGGCAAACATGCAAAAATAGCAATTTCACCTTCCAATGTGCACACAAAAGGTGACCAGAGACAACAACACTGCTTATCTACTTTGTTTGTTTTTCTCATCTCCTCTTCCACAACCTCGCTGTGTACCGTCTTCTTCTCCCATCCTTTCCCTCTAAATTTCTCTCAGTTAACTATACTCTTTATGTCCATCTGTCTTTGTTCCCTTACAAGGTCACCAGAGCAATGATCTTCTTGAGTCCACTACCTGACTCCCCTGTAAAGATCGTGTCGTCCTCCACGTCCCCTGTAGAGGCTGCTGAGCCAGTCCTTTTATGGCCTGAAGTACAGATTTGTTAGCCTTCTCATGACCAGCAAGGGCCAGCTGACTGTCACCATTCCTCCCTAATCCCTAATGCGACCAGAGACATTAACATCGGGGACACTCATATACTCAGACTAACAGCAACTGCCGCAAATGGCTCTACCTGTAAATTTGTAATATTGCTCTGCATATTCCCCCCAACGAAAAACAGATCCCGAGAGTACCCATGAATAGCTTACAGTTCAGTTCATTTGATCACCGACTCGCCATGCCACTTCCCAGCTTTGCAGATTGCCTTCATAGTTGGCCACACATGCAGACCAAACAGTCGTGGAAAGAGGGATGAAGGATCCAACTGAGATCCACCCAATGAGTTGTGCATTGTTTGTGAGGGGCATGACAGAGGATGTGTGCAGCAGGCCACAGTGCCAGGAGGTGGGAAGGGGGGGTATTCTTCTCTGATACTGCATCTTTGAGGCACTATGATAACATGACAGCTCGGGCACGGGTATGGAGAACTGCAGGTTGGGTGAGTGGGTTCAGCAGCCAGGGGTACTCTGTTTAACTAATATGCAGCAGTGGGTACATTTTCTGAGACAGTCAAACCTGTCTTGCTATTATTACGACCCCACTATTATGTGCGGCGCTAAGAAGACAATGAGTTACTATAGCTTGCACTATTAAATACTTGCCGATTTGGTGAACATGATTTTTTTAATCATGATTTTTATATGGAACCCTCTAAGCAAGTCGCTTAACCTCCCCAGTGCTCCTGGGTCACCCCTGAAAACAGGCACTTGTGCCTAGTGTGCCTTACCCAGTTATCAAAGAATACAAAAAATATATATATATGTATTCATAGAATTTTTACAATTTTTTGGATGTGTGGTAGGGCAAAATGGAGGAGAGGGGGCAGTGTGAGTGGTGAGGGGGCACCACTTATATTTCTGTTTGGGGGCCATTAGGTCTTAAACGGGTCCTGAAAATGAGGGACAACCCTCTTAACATGGAACAGTTCAGAAGTATGGAGGTAAAATTAAATGGTATTTGCAATATTCTGAATCTTGTACATACAACTGCTTTGCATCTTAAAACTTGCTATACTGAGCGAAACTGAAAGAAATTATTCTTCAGCTGCTTATCGCCACATCTCATTTATTTTGCTGTTATTTTTCTGATGTACGTATGCCCTGTATATATAATTTATTATTTGTATTTTTGCAAAGAAAAACATTTTAGTTTGGAGAAAGTACATTAAATCTAGAACAGCAGCAGTGCTTTTGTGATTAGATCATCATCTTTAAAAAGGTTTTAAAATATTCATTAACAGGTTTGCAAAGCCTTGGCACCTTCCACAAATGTCTCTCAAGTCACTGCATGAAATAAAAAAAATTCCCCTAAGAGACAGCGCTGAATAGTAACAGGGTTTGTAACACACTTTTTAAGAACTGTGATGTGAAGAGGTGCAGTCAGCTTTCAGTAGTAACAGCAGCCTCATACAGTGGCTTGAGCCAGAAGAATAACTTGTCTGTGAAGCTCCCTTTTAAATACCTTCTCAGGTATGCTGTCTGGCAGCAATAGATTTCGTTTCTCACTCTGCCCTCTCGCTTTCTCTGTCTGCCTCCTTCAGTCCTTTGTGAAAGATTTTTTGGCAATGATTAAGACCTGGAGCTTTATGGATGTGACAGCTGTGGAGCCACTACCCCTCCCGACTGGGAGTGCTTTCGTGCCTCTGTCGTCATCATACTCCAACGAGGGGGGGGGGGTGGCTGACTCAAACTACACACACATACACACACACACCCTGCAGTGCATGTCACAGTGAAAACCTGGAACTGAACTCCCAGCTGCAGCCCTGGTTGCTCTCTATCTTGACGGATCAGCTTTGACTTTACAGAAGCACAAATCCACTGTAGTGCAGGTCTTACTCTGCCACTCACCACTAGAGCCAGAAAGAGTTTTATTTTTAGATGGAACATTTTAACATGTTTTGGCTCCATTAAATACAGTTGGCAACAGATCCTGCCTACCATATGACATATTTTTGTTTTTTATTTTGGTGAAGATATTGGCACACAAAAAAAAAGCCAGAGCTAGTCCTGTCATGTTTTAAGCAGCAATATTTGTTCGCCGTTATGCCCTTTTCTTTAGTTAAAAACACATTTCTGGCAAAAACATTAGTTTAGTTTAGCAATTTCTCTTTTCATTTTCTTTCATCCCAGAACTGAATTTGGTAATTTTGACATTTATAAACATTCCTGCTATCTTGCAAAATGCCCACCATGAAAAAAGTAAACCTGCTAGTGTGACGCATTGCTGTTCGTCATCAGAAGCATGTGCTAGCACCACATGTTCAAAATTGTGAGCGGCAGACATCGTTAATGACTTGAGTCATTAATTACACAATAATAATATTAATAATAGCTGCCATGTAAATATCTGAGGGAATTTGAAAATATTGATAAGGATTCTAAGGATATCAGAATATATTTTCGCTAAAAGAAATATATATGATGATCATTTTTGATGACTAACAAACACTAACGGCGTGCGAGTAATAAATAGTATTTCCTGAATACCACAAATAATGCACTATTCATTATTCGCATCTGAATAACAAATAGCAGCACTATTCGTCCCCTATTCAGCAAATACAGTCTTAAAAAAGAAACAGCTCCTCGCCATCTTCCTAGCCCACATTCTTTAAATTATATTACCTCCCAGGCCCCCACCCTCAGTTAGAACCCCAGTCCCCCACACCAGCACCCACATTTTCATAATAATATGCATTTTGTAATTAAAACTCCAATGATGGGCGACTGGCACAACTTGACCATCTCCGCGGCTGGTCATCGCCTTTCAGTGCTTTGCAGCCCACAACAACAAATCCTCACACCCATCCACTCCACCATGGCAGTAGCACCCACTTCTGCTCCACCCCACACCCAGTTTCTAAGGGACGAGAAAGATGAAGCTGACCAACACAGCCTGCCCTCCTCCACAGGCACCCTCTTTCCTCTGAATACAAGCGTTTGCATACTTGCCTGCATACTAAACCATCTGATCATGTGATTGGCAGATTTTACTATGTGAGCAAGTGAATGAGTGCTTTCATTCAAAAGAACATTACTGGACATGAAAGAGGGTGGGCTGTGTCAGTTGCCTTTTTCCCCCTCATGCCTTAAGAATAGGGTGCAGGGGGGAGCAGAGGAGGGTGATGCTGCCAAGATGGGGATATTTGTTGCAGTGTGCTGCAAAGCACTTAAAGGCAGCAGCTGGCAGCTGGCCATGGAGATATTGAGGCAGTATAGTGTAGTGGTTGAGAACACCGGGCTGCAAACCTGGAGATCTGGGTTTGAATCCTAGAGCCCCCACTTGCATGCTGTGTGACCATCAGCAAGTCACTTAACTTCCCTGTGCTCCCAGGATGCATCTGAAACAAACTTCAGCTTAGTGTGTCTTTCCTAACCAAAATAATAAAAATAAAAAGGTGGCGGGTTTTGCGGTTGGCCATTATGAGTTTTATTCACAAAATGCATATTATTATCAAAATATGGGTTTGGGGGTAGGATTGCAGTTCTTTATTTTTTTTTTAACATAACCTGAATAACAAATGCAAATACTCAGATATTTGGGTGCCCAAATAGAATATTCAGGCGAATATTTGAGATAAGGTATTTGTGCACCACTCGTGAATATTGCTGCTTTAAGGTGGAAGGAAAACATTGGAGCAGCCGCGGTTTCTAGCTAATGTACTTTCTGTCCATTCATTTTTTTATACATGACTCTCTTTCTTGTGTTTTGCCTCCCTGGTCCTTAAAACCAGCTCTGTATGTACAGAAGCCCCTCCTCCATTGCACCATTATAGATTTTCGAACCAGTGACAGCAGTGGTTGCTATCTGTCAGCTGCTTTCTTTTTTACATACTGTTGTTCTGCCCTCCCAGTATGCTGTCCTTCATTCTTGCACTTTATCTGACTTCCACTTACGGACTCCATCTCCTTGTTCTGGGAGCCCACATATGTAGACCGCTGGCCCTCCCCTCACCAGGATACCCCCCTCGGTTCACCTCTCTGTGGCAGGGCTCTTCCTTTTGGCCTAGCCATGGTCTACTTGGAGGGAGGCTCGGATTCTATCACACAAGCATCGGGGGGGGGGGAACAAGCCATTCAGCATGCCGGTGTGAGTGTGGGCAGCCTCTCAGCACTCCGTCATCCTGCGCCAACCAGGCCCCCAATTCTCTTGCCCTACCACCCACATTACTGAGGAGTTGAGGTCACAACTGACCTAGGGGGTAGGTGTCAAGCAGCATGTGTTCATACAAATCACCAGCAGTATCTCCACCATTCTGCTCCTAGGTTTCACTCATGGAGCAGCACTTCAAGACACACACTTGCCTGAGTGCAGAATGTTGCCCTGCCTGGTAACACCTGCTTCTGCCATCCCAGACTCAGGGCATGAAGCCTGGTTACCAGCATTCTGAGCAGATACAATAGCTCATTTTCAGTGCTTACATCTCCCTAGTTTGTTAGGCTGGAAAGGCTGAAGGATGGGGAGATTAGCTGACTTGCTCTGGTTTGCACAGTGACTGCAAGTGGCTCTGGTGGGATCTAAACCTGGGATTGCCTGGTTCACAGGCATGTGCACTTACCACTGGACTGCACTCTCTCATGAAGGCAAACACCTAGGGCTAGATTTTTAAAGCTGCTGTCCATCCTGTGGCTGCGGGAAAAAAACTGGTGCAAGTGGATCCCCCACCTGCAGAGCCACAGTTTTTCACACAGCTACAGTATTTTCAAAGGGGCAGCCAGTTTACGATGGGCTCCCTGGTTTATGGTTGCTTGTGACCAAGTTTTTGGTGCAGCTGCGGGGAAAAGTTATGCCTGGCGGGACCTGACATAACATCCTCCCACAGCTGCATGGCTGAAAATATGGAACTCCACAGGTGCAGAGACTTCGGTCAACAGTGGCCGTCATGGAGTGGAACTTAGTCCCAGGCTGGGCTGAAACTCGAGCCCCCAGAACTTACTGCTGATTATGACATGGGTAGAAAGAATGCTGGCTCTTGATTGGCCCAGAGGTACTTTCAGCTGGGTCATTATCCCAGCGCAACAGCCTGGCTGAAAGTAGCTCAACAAAAATATGTTTGAAAAATATATCCAGGGTGGAAAGTGACAGTCCTTCCCAGCTAGAGAGAATTTCAGTAGAAGGTTCTCTTCCAGTACGCTCACACAATGACAGTACATTCACACACTAACAGTAACATCCCATTTTAAACAGGAGAAACTCAAACCTGCACTAGAGGGGGCTGACACACACCCAGAACCCACTACCATATATTCCTGGGATGCCCCCATATCTAGCAGTATTGGCAGTTGACACAGGGGGAGTTGACGAAGCTGTGGTCAGTGGTTGTGAAGTGGCACTGCTAGGAGCCCCACCTCCAGGACTAGGAAGGCAAGCCCAGAGGGAAATGTTTTACTTATTCTGTCTGGCAGCGGTGAAGGGTATAACCTATCACTGGCCCAGCCCAGCAGTTCCTTCAATGACAGAATGGAAAACAAGAATGCAGTCCATAGCATGGAAAGAATCACCACAGACCTCAGGCTAAATAGAGAGAGATTTTTAGAAAAATGGGATATGTGGTTCAAGTATAACACTCCAACTTGAAATAGAGATTCTTCTTATGACTAGTACAAAACAAATATGGGGTGAAATAACAAAAAGACCAGACATGATGTTTATATATTAGTTTTATTGTTTTAAGTTCATTTATTCTATATGTTAGGTACAGGAGAGGAAGTTGCAAGGCAATCATACTGAACATACGAGTATGCCAGCAGAAACAGACCACCGGGTCTATGTAAGGCTGCTTGAGTGTGCAGCCAACACCCTAGTTTGCAGCTACCCCACCCTCCTCCCCTTGCCATCCCACTGCCACCCCCCACCTCCTGGGAGGAACTCTCTACATAACAACCACTGTACTAACAATTGTACTTGTTAATGATGTGAATTGTTTCTGTAACCATGATTTCTTTCAATAAAATTGAAGTTACAAAAAAAAAAAATACATTCAATTTACAAAAAGGACCCATTTCATAATCGCAATAAGGCAGTCCAGGGTGCACTGTGGTGGGCTAACGGCTCTCTCTGGTGGTAAAGCAAACTATTTCGCTTATGTTTCAGCCTCCACCCAAGGTGGGCCATTATCCCACCTTAATTCACCTCAATAATCTTATCACTTAATTGTGCAACAGGGATTCATGTAACTTTTTGCAATAAAATCTCAGAGCACCATGTGGGATGACCCTCCATATGTAGAACAGTCAGGAGGTATGGACAGAGGAGTTTGGAGGGATATAATAAGGGACATGCCTCAGTACGTGAGACAGCTAAGAGGGATGAACGGAGGGGGTCTAAGCGGTATAATGAAGGATATCTCTTATAGTGTGGAACTGTTGAGAGGTATGGACAGAGGGGTTCTAAGTGGTAGTATGAGAGACTTCTCCTGACTGTGAGACACTTAAGAGGATTGGAGAGTGTTCTGAGGTAAAATTAAGAGCCCCCTCCTTATGCAGGACACTTGAGAAGGATGGACAGTGGGGTTCTGACTGGTAAAATGAAAGAAATCATTCCTAATGATGGCAAGAGATGGGGTCCGAGTGGTTAAATTAACGGTGCTCACCCTAATAAAGGATCGTTAAAAGATATAAACCTGCAGGATGTTTTCTTTATCAGTTCTGGAATTCCTGTAGATCTAGTTGCCTGGCATTTAAATGTTCAAAAACAGAAATTTCTTTCTGTTTTTCCATTTCTTGTTCCTCATCTGACTGCATTTGTCTCTCTCTCTTAGACACTGTTGTACCACATCCCATGCTGCTTCCTCTCTGTGTCTCTGAGAGTGCCACACAGCTCAAGGATCTGTTTCTATCCTTTCCCCCAGTGGAGCCTTCCCCTCCCCATGGAGGATTTTCTTTCAATCCATATAGGTTTTTTGTTCTTCCCAGTCGAGCTGAACTGGTCTCCCTTCAGGCCTGTCCCCACCCCCCCAACCATCTGCCACCTCTCCAGGCTTATCTGTGGTCTGGATTACCCCTACAGATCCCCCTCCTGTGGTGGGATCAGGAGGGGAGGGCCACCCTCCTAAAAGAGCCATCCAGTTTCTGTCCCACAGGGTCAAATCAGTGGAGTGGGTGGGGGACAGCGCACAGAGCTTCATGCATGACCACCTTTCAGCCATTTTCCACCATATTTTCTCCCTCTTGATGCTAGGGCATGCATGTAAGTGCACGCACATGGAGGCATGCAGGTGCTGTGGAGTCCTGCAGCTCCCTCCTTCTCTCCCATCTTTGCCACTCCCAACCCTCACTGCCACCAGGCCTCCACCTGGATGCAGTCATCCAGCTGAGCAAACAACCCTCCCTTCCTAGGAGAGGAGAGCACTCTTTCAGGTGCTCAATCTTCTCCCCCTCAGCCGTCTCCCAGCAACCTGAGATCATGCCTGATCCCAGGTCGCTGGCGTGGTGTTTGGCAGTGCTACTGCCCACCGCTGGGCTGGCTCCCCATGGAGGCTTTGACTTGCAATACTTTTTACACAGACGTGCACACACACACACACACACACACACACACACACACCAAAGTCAAGTGATCATCTGCTTCAAGACTGAGTGCAGCCTAGGTCAAATATACCAGCTGGAATTGCAAATCATAACTAAAAAAAAGAGAGATAAAACATGTTTTGTCTAACAAGCCTTCCACGAAGGTTCATTTGTTGTAATCTTTATTTTGTTTGTCCTCTCTCTTATCAGAAAAACAATGTGCTTTATTACGGGTACTCATTGTTTAGGATGGATAGGGGAACAAGTAGAGGGGGAGGAGTAACCCTTTTTGTCAAGGAGTGCACCAAGGTGGCAGAAGATGGGTGAATCAGGGGTAGTAATGGAGAGATTGAGTAGCTGTGGGTGCAAGTCACAGAAACTTCAGGCTAGACGCTGTGCTTGAAGGATGCTCTAGAGACCTTCAGGGCAACAAAAAGACAGAGAACTCAGGGAAGAACTTGAAAGAAGGGTGGCAAAAGGCAAAGTACTGGTGGTGGGTGATCCAAGCTTGTCAGACATCGATGGGGATATTCCACTGGCCAGGAGTACTAGAAGTCAGGACTTGCTGACCAACTTCCAAGACTGTCTTCTGGTACAGCTAGTTAAATAACCCAGCAGGCTGACTGCAATTCTTGATGTGGTGCTCACCAACTCAGAGGTGATTGGAGCTGGGAGAATGGGGGGGCCACTGGGGAACAGCGACCATAACTTTTTGGTTTGAACTTGCCCTTGAGTGTGAAAAGTCCCGTTCAAGAGAAGAAGTCCTGGATTTCACAAAGGTGGACTTCAACAGGCTGAAGGAGCTGGTCAGCAAAGAGTTAGTCTGGGTGGACAACAGGGGTGTGGAAAAGAGAGGGGTCAATTAAAATCATTCTCAAGGCATCTCAGCTATGCATGAAAATGCAACCACAAAGAAGAGGTTCAAGAGACCATTACGGTTCTTGGCAAGAGTCCGTGAAACAGTTAGGGCAAAAGAAATAGACCTTCTACAATTATAGAGAAAAGCAGGGGGGAGAACGGGAGGAGTACATAATGGAAATTGGGGAGGAAAGAGGGTGGATAGGGAGGCAAAAGCAGACACGGAGCTGCATATTGTAGAGGGAGTCAAGAGTGGAGAAAAACAGTTCTTCCAGTATATTAGGGGAAAAAAGGATGAAAGGAGGAGGAATTGTTAGCAGAGAGGGGTAGCGCGTGTAACAGGGAGCTCCTGCCACTCTTGAGGACCGACCTTTTCTTAAATCTGTTGCAACAGTTCTTCTATTTCTTAGCCTAATCTATCCTTTACAATTTCTAGTCCATAATGTTGGCCACCCATGGGCACCCCCTTTCCTTTTCTTGACTATGCTATAGTGTCCTCTTTAATTTTCCTTTCCCTCTCAGGTCCTTGTACAGGGAGGTTATTGTGGTGACCTCCAAGCGTATGGAAAACAGGTTGTGTTTATCATTGTTGGATTTAGTATGTAATAGCACTATGCCATAAAATACCTTGATGTATATACCTTATGTTTATGAAACCAGTAAATGTTGAAAATACCATGGCACTAGGTGCTTTTGATTATGACAGAAAGTACTAGGTGACTATTATAGAAATTAAATTAGTTGTGCTATTAAAAATGCATGTAAATTACTGTAAACTGAACAAGTCTGAAATGTCATGGTGATTTGCATATATCCCATGATGCTTTGCACTATGGAAGTATGTATGATGTTATATTTCTTTGAAACTTGATTTGTTGCCATTGCCCTTTGGGGTAATCCTTTTTTCATTGTTTCTGCATGAGGTTCTTTGTGTTTAGCTTGTTTTATTTTCTTTTGAGCACCCAATATCCAAGCAAACAGGGCCCACATAGGGATGAAGAGTTTTCACTGAAAAGTGGTTAGAGTAGAGATCAGTAGCAGTCGGTGCTGGCTAAGTGCAGATAAGGTCATTTGTAGTCTGTTGCTGCAAACTGATGTACTGTAGAAGGAATATGCTATTGCTGAAAGCTTATTTCCTGTATGCTGAATAAACACCACACAGAGATGTGTGTTGAACCTGAAGTTTGATGTCTGGTCCATCTGTTATCCCACAACCTCCATAGCATGATCAAGGAAGAGAGGCAAACATTCACCATCATTAATAATTACTTTACCTTGGTTTTCATTAAGCAGAACAGTGGACCGTCACCAGTGAATGGCATCAAAGTGGCCACAAAGGATCCCAAGATGAGTCAACCAATATTTAGAAGCAAAAAGAATCCAGAAAGGGCTAGCATCACTAGAAATTGATAAGGCCATGGGACCAGATGGGTTGCAACTGAGGTTACTCGGTGAGCCAGCAGAACAACTGGCTGAACCCCTGGTAGGTCTATTCAATGGTTGTCTAAGGATGGGGATAGTTACAAAGGATTGGAGGTTGGCAGACATAGTTCCACTGTAGAAGGGGCAGGGGACAAGGAACATGTGGGGAACTACAGACCTGTCAGTCTTACCACTATTGTAGGGATGATGGAGTCACTGGTCAAAGAGGACCTCATGGACTAGTTGGAGAGCATTGGGCTCCAGGATAGTAAACAGCACAGATTCATGGAAGGGATGTCTTATCAGATTAACTTGATAGGTTTCTGCTACTGGTGTTGAGGAATTGGATAGGGGCCACACTGTGGCTTTGCTGTACTTCAGCTTCAGCAGTGCTTTCAACTCGGTGCCTCTAGCGCTTGCAGAAGAAGATGGAAAATCTGGGTGCTGCTAAGGTCATAGTAAACTGGGTAGGTAACTGGCTAGAGGCAGCAGAGGTTGTAATCCACAGAATCAAGTCAGCAGACAGGGAGGTCACAAGTATGGTAACACAGGGATCCTTTCTGGGGCTGGTCTCTTTAATATGTTCATTAGCGAAATTGGTGAGAGCATCCGGGGCAGGTTGTGTCTCCTTGCAGATGACACTAAGTCCTGTGGGAGGGTGGATAGTGACAAGGGAATCATGGAAATGCAGAGTGATGTACAGGAACTAGAGGGGTGATCTAAGGTTTGGCAGCTAAATTCAATGCCAAGATGTGCAAGGTAATGCACTGGGGAAAGAACCCCAGGACAGAGTGCCGGATGGGTAGAATGAGACCTACTGTAGCACTACAGCTGAGGAACGGAACCTTAGAGATATCATCAGTGACTCCTTCAAACCTTTGAGTCACTGCAATAAGACATATAGCAAAGCAAGTAGGATGCTGGGATGTATCAGAATGGGTACTGATAGCAGAAGGGTATTACTTCCCCTGTATAGATCCTTAGTGAGACCACGCCTGGAGTACTGTGCTAAGTTTTGGGTCCTCACTTCAGGAAGGACGATATGGACTGGAGGCGGTGTTGTGCAGAGTAGCAAAAATGATTCAGGGCCAACAGGGCAGGTCCTGTGAGGAGCACCTTAAGGCCCTGAACATGTACTCGCTGGAGACCAGAAGGGAGAGTGGAGATATGACAGAGACCTTCAAGTTCCTTAAAGGAATTAATAAGGTGAACTGCGGGGAAATATTTAGCTTGAAAACTAGTTCACGGTCATGTGGACACGGGTGGAAACTGACAGGAGGGAGGCTGAGAAGGGACATGAGGAAGTATTATTTTACAGAAAGGGTGGTGGAGCTGTGTAACTGTCTGCCTGCCAAAGTGATGGGAGCTACAACTGTTGGTGGGTTCAAGCATGGTTGGGATAGAATAAAGTGTACAATGGTTGCGCAGGGTGGCAGGAGCTGGGAGGGGAATGGGGGAAAGATGGGGAGGGCTAAGACACTGTAGAGACAGTAGGTCCCAGGGCTAAATAGCGAACGCTGGTAGACTGGAGGGACTGCTGGTCTTTTACTGCAGTCACTGTCTGTGTTTCTATGTTTCTATTCGGAATGCTTGTCTGCTCCAGTATAAGGTGGCCACACTGGTCAGTGAAACGTTTGATTCGGCTTTGGGTTGATTTTATAAATTGTCAGTGTAGTAATTGGCATTGAGGTACAGCAAAGTATAAATAAAGGGTGACTAATAGCTCTTGAGGTTGGCAAAAAATATGTACATTTGACGTTGACTTGGGACATCTACACACAGCGAACATTTCTGTTCCATGTGTAAATGTCTGCAACCATTTTTTTTTTTTTTAAGTCTTTGGTAACCAGGTAAGGCCCACTAAGCACAAGTGTCTTTACCCCCTTGGAGCTGGTGCCATCCTATCAGAAGCTAAACAGAGTCAGGCCTTGCCAGTAGAAGGGCTGGGAGACCTCCAGTGAACACCAGGTGCTAAAGGAAGTGATGTCAGTAGCTCTGCGGGGGGGCGGGCATTCTCACCATGGCTGAAATTGCCCATACTGATGGTGTTTGGGGAACACTTTGCTGGCAGAGGTGCCATCTTTCCGCTGACATGTTAAAGCTACTTCCCCTCTACCCGTCCTGGTGGTTGTTCAGGAGGATGTTAAAGATCCTAGGGCACTTTAACTAGGGGAACTTCTCAATGAAAAAGAATTATCAGCAGTCCTACAATCACAATTATGTCAGGGACATCATGTCAGGATTTATACACAAAGAAAAAACACGCACACACTCAAAAGTGACATCAGTCAGGAACAAAAAGGAGCCATAACAGGAAAAGGAGGGGGTTGTAGGGTGAGGTCAGCAAGGAAGAAAAACATGATTATTGCATTTTATCACAGAACTGTCAAATACATACAACATTTTCCATCTGACTTAAACTTCTGAAACAGAACAGGTAGTGCATTACTGTGTGTGTATATATATATATATATATAAGTAAGTTCTGGCTCTGTTACAGTAATGAGAGTCTGTATTGTTGCTGAAAAACGTTTGCATCTCACTTGCCAAATAAAAAACTTGATACGTGAGAATATCGCCTGTACAGTGCTATTGTGATACTAACTGGTTAGTGTTAACAGGGAACCTGTAATTATATGTGTGTATGTAACTTCTGGCCTTTCTGGGTCCTTTCATTGGCTTGCTAGTAAGTTCTAGAAATTCTGCATGTATTCACAGTCACAAAAAGAGGTGCTCAAGGGTTTCAAAGTTGGCAATACTGTTATTTTAGAGCATAATCTTTCATTCAAGTTTTATGCTTGGGTTGTCTTTACCACCAGGTTGTCTTTTACCTCAATTTTCCATGACTAGATATCCATGTAACATCCAGATCCTAGGCGGAACTCTTGGATCATTCAGACATAGAATAATTTTTGAATGATGTTGCGGGGATATGCTACCAAGCTTAACATGTGATGGGAATCCTTTTGTTTATATTACATTATATGACTGTAATCTAGTACAATTTAAGAAATGTCCAAGTAATAACTTCATGTTTTCTCTTTTTTTTCAATAATTGTATTTACATGCATGGGAAATATAGGAGATTTTTCTTTTAGTTTTGTAACCCCCCCTACCCCAGCTTATACAGAGGGGTAAAACAGGTTGCAACCCATAAAGTTCTCAAGGTTTGTTTCTTTGTGAAACCAGGAGGCAAACTGAAAAACAAAAACACTGAAAAAAATGCAATTGGATTTATTACATTTAATCCTCCAGATTTAAAGGCGGATGTAATATATTCCTTTTATGGAGTTTAGACAGCTTCCCTAGACCATTAAAAAAAATGACTATAAATTTTGATATCCAAATGAGATGGAGTTGAAAAACTGTACTCAACAAAATGAATATGGGGAGCAAAACGTTTTATTACGAGGGACTTTCTTTTTCTTGGACTACTGCCAGGATACAGACACAAACATTTTTCTCACGTTCCTCAATTTTTTCAGTCCAGTTAAATGTAGCCATAGTTCCATATCCAAATTTTATATTAAGAATCTGACTTGGTTCTTTGTATACGAACAATTTATTAGAAGGTGAAATGTTAACAATATCAACATCAGTCAGCAGAAAGTCAATAGAACAGCTGAATACTAGATGAAAGAGCAACATACATCAGAATTCATGGACATGTACCAGTAAAATATTGCAAACATCAATGTACTGCCGAATTAACATTAACAGTTACCCTAACCAGGACAGAAACAATATACTGTATAGCAGTTTAAAGTCACGCCTTTATATTTAGTGCTCCAGGAACACCCCACATGTTCACTTCCTCTTATTTTCACTGGTGGAACACTAGTGCTGCTATGTATAGTGATCTACCTAATATTCACTATCTTTTTAGCTTCACTTTAATGTGGAACCAGCAATTTAGTGAAAATAAAAGACAGTGAATATTTCCTGCTATACAGTAATTAGCAAGCACCATAACCTCATTATAAACATTAACCTGAACATCAGGGACATCCACCTTCCCCTCAAGAAATAACACCTCACAGTCGTCCTTCAGATTGCAGTTGAAGCACACTCTGCCAATACCCTTTGACTTAAGCTGTAGAGGTCACCCATTTATCCCACCTCTTATGCAATGACTTGGTTCTTTGGATATAGGAATACCTTCAGTATCAGCTAAGGAATGTCATCCTGGCCAGATTCCCCATTCACTACAACAAGAGCATAGAAACATAAAAACTTTGACTCTCAGCAGAAAATGGCTCATTTGCTCATTATAAAGTGGAGGAACTGCCTGCACTGATCAGATCGCAGCATCACTGTACCTCTTCCGGAGCATACAGTTGCTGCCTTATGCTGCTCAGGACTGCTGATTCCCACTGCGGCGACTCTCGCGTGTCGAAGTGTTCCTGTCAGAGTCGCTGAGGCGGATCAGCTGTCAGAGCAGAGCACCTCACAAAACAAAACTGCGCCTTGGCGAGGGAATGTTACCAATGAAATCAGAAGTCAGAAGACAGCCTAAAGTAAAGCATTAGAGCTATCACGATCCACGCCCCCTTCCCCGGCCATCGTCACCATGCAGAATGCATCAAAACGTTCAGAAACAGCAGGGGACACCCGAAAAGTTTACAGCAATAAAATCACATTTTCTGACAAAATTTGGAGTGTTTTGTAGTGGAGGCAGTTCCACCACTTTATAATATAGTAGTACGTTCAATTACGGGTGTCTCTGACAAGATAAGGTTATCTCGTGCTGGTTTGGACTGACAGAACCGCTGAGCTTCACTTTGTGGTCCTCCCACCCAAACCAGCACAAGATAACCTTCTTATCTCGTAAGAGACACCCGTAACTAAACATATTAATATATATCATGTCTGCCCTTTCGTATTGAACTAATGTTGAATGGGAGAGCCCTAGAGGCTCTTCATTCTCCCTCTTCCCCTTTCTGGTGTGGTCTTCACCAAACCCTTATATCTATACCACTTTCGTTTACATCCCCACTGATTTTGCATAGACCATCTTCTCCGGCAGCCTATCCCACCCCTCCACCACCATCTCCATGAAAAAGTACTTAATTGTATATTTCCTAAACTTGCCCCTACCAGCTTTATGGAACTGCCTCTGGTGCTTGTGTGTTCCCACCCTGTCTTAACAATCCCCCCATCCACTCTGTTTAACCCATGGAAGTATTTGTATGTTTCAATCATGCCCCCTCTATTACTTCTCACTTCAAGTGTCTGAATGTTCACATCTGCAAGCTTCTCATCATACATCCTTTCCTGCTGACCCTGGAGCATCCTGGTTACCCTCCTCTGACCTTCCTTGGATGTAGACTCCAAAACTGTACACAGTACTCCAGGTGAGGACAAACCAATTACCTGTATACCGTCTCCTTTCTCTCGCTGTTGATCCCCTTCTCCATGCTCCCTAACATCCTGCCTGCCCTGCCCACCACCCTGTTGGATCATGTTGATGCCTTCTGCCTTTCATAAATTATTACTCTCAATCTCTTTTTCTCCACAGTGCTTGCCACTGCTACCTCTCCCCATTCTATATTCAGTGCTAGGATTTTTTGCCCCCTATGTGCATCATCGTGTACTTCTTGACATAACATTTAACTGCTAGACTTTGACCACCTTTCCAATCTACCCAGGTCCTCTTTCATAATTTTGACACCCTCTTCATTATTCACCTCCACACATCTTAGTACCATGTGGGAAAGGCATATCTTGTACATTTGGAAAGCTGATCGATCAGCGTGACAAGTAGAACAGTTTGCTGAATAATGTCCCGTGTCACTGGTTTGTATGGCTACAACACAAGTGATGGCCCTACCTTCCATGGGCTAGAGTTTTAGGTAGTGATGCATTCCATGAAGACCTCCCTTCCCCCCGAGTCATTTGGAGGAAGGGACTGACTGGTTGGTCTACTCACACAATTGGAGAAAAATGTTTCAGGTTCAATGTACAGAGTACGCCTAATGACACCCTGCATCATTTTACTGAAATGCACCCCAAAAACAATGGCTTCACATCATTGGAAGAGAAATGGCAAAATCTGGCTGTCTACCTGAAGTCCACCATCCGTATGGATTCATCACTACCCCAGCACTTGTTTCGGCTTTTGTTCCATCAGAATCAAAGTTTTACATTTTTTAATCCATTTCACTTATGTCATCTGGATCTACCTGTTAATATAGAAAAAATATTGCGGCACATTATGTAAAGTGACCATTTCATCAATGACGATATTAAAGTCAGATAAAACACCAACTTCACTAACATCGCCGCTGATGAAATGGAAACCAAGCCATGATTTTTTCCCACACCCCTGAACTTAATCAGCTTTGGGGGTGGACACATGAGAAAGGAAGAAAGTCACCAGGGGTGTGTGGACCTTGGGGACGGAACATGGGGAAATGTCCAAAAAAAAAATCTAAAAAGTACGCTCGTCTTTGGGAGATGCAGGGGCCGGATGCCTTGCCACTCCACCATGGGAGCAGCTCAGTCAAGCACTGCAACTCCTGCTCCCTTATCCCTCCCCCACTACTGCTTTTGCCCCCCACCCACACATACATCGATAGGGGTAGGTGGGACATTGTCACGATGTACTACCCCTGTCGATATAATGTGGTACAATGTTGAGAGCCTCAATATTATTGCGGCAATCAAATTGAAACAATATTAGCGGATACCATGTCATCCACGAGTTGAAAGAATTTCAGGAATTTTAAAACTCCCACTGTTATAATCTGCTAGCCTTTGGAAGCCTAGTTTTGTTACATGTCTTACTATTCCTGGTGTTTATTCTGATTTATCAAACAATTTGTTATGAGACGGTCCATTCATGCAGTAGTAAGGCTACCACTCACTAGGCTGTTGACCAGGGTCCAAGGAGGAATGCTAGTCACTGGGTGTCAGCTGGGATAAGAGGATTGCGCATCCGAGGGACTGCTGTCCTCTCATGGGGGGTGGGTCATGCCTCCCACAATGCATCTGACACCTAGCGAAGGCTGGATGACAAGGCAGTCAGGAGGCCCAGAATGATGTGGGATGATGACAGACATTTTGTATCATTACACATCAACATCACAGGGGCAGAAAAATACAGAAGAAAAAATTCCTCATCAGGTGATGAAAGACAGCCCCCACACACACACACATACACAGGACTGGCACCACTCACTGGGCATTCAATTGGATCCTGTTAAGAAAGCCCTCCACCCCACCGCAAAGGATAAGTTACAGGAAACCAGGGGTAAGTCCTGGAGATGCTGGGTGACTGGGCGGGGAAGGCATCAGATTGGGACGGCAAGATGTAAGAAGGAGAAAACACAATAATAAAAAAAATAATAATAATTTATTATGGGCTGGCTCATCGGTGCAGTGCCAGCATAAACACTGGACAACGCTGGCAAATTGATTCAGAAATAAGCATTGGATGTCAGAAGTCTGAAGGAGAAATAGGACTGAGTGCCCCAGAGAATGCTTTCCAGAGATGGATGGTGGTTGTCTCAACTGCTCTGCCACCACATGGATGACCACAGTTGGGGGTACAGCTGGAGCAGCAAGCAGGAAGGTGGGCACATATTACAGCAGCAAGCTTGTGGACACACGCTCAGAGCCATCTGTATCAGCTTCCTACGGGAAGGGTGAAAATGGAGGAAAGGAGAGGAATAAGTAGCTTGTGTCCTGCAGCATACCGCACTCTAGTACTCTCAGGCTCTGCTTCACCACCTGGGGTACCAGATGAAAGTTTGCCAGAGGGGTAGGTGCTGCCCAAATGCCTCCACCGTGTGGCAGGAGCCAAGGGTGACTTAAAATACTCAGGTATGGTGGGATAGGCTGGGAGGTGCATGTTCAAGCCAGGCAGGTAGGATAAATACAAAAAGAGCTTGCTATTATTATAATTGAATTAATGTGTTGCTTGGATTGTAATTGACCTGTATTACTGTAGTAATCCCACACTGCACCACAATAATAGTGCAAAAATAACACCTTACTCATCAAGCTAATTGCAGAAACAGCTGTTGTTGGCCACACACACAGACATGCGTACATCTACACCCTGTATACAGAAGCACAAACACAGTAACACACACATGCACACCATACTCCACTCCAGGAACATTCCCGTGTCCTGACCAACATTCCTTCCCATAAACCGGTTCATGCAATTATCCAGGCTGTGTGTGGGTGATGATGTTGCGATATGGCGCCACCACACATTCAGTCACTTCATTACCAGCCTAGCATTGCTTGTAAAGCACTTGAATACTGTGTATGAAAAGCATTATATAAATGCTGATTCTTCTTCTATGTATACACAGAAAATCACACGCCTATTAAGTACACAGACAGACACTTGCACATCACACTACAAACACACAGATTCTTTTGTTCACACATGATCCCAAACATCATGACACACAGATTCATAAAGCACTGTAGGCATTTTAGCTTTATTATCTTCTGACGATTTTGTAGACAATGCCTGTGAAAGCAAGGAAGAGTAGTGGTTGCTAGAGGGGAGAGTAAAATGTTTACAACATGACTAAGGGCATGTTGGTGCTTATTCACTAATGCAGGCCAGGTTTGTGCAATAGGCACATAGCTGGCACGTGCATGTCCGCACTCGTGGACAGACATGTGGGGCACAGTATTCACCATTGCTGGCCACTGCATGTTGCCTGTCTGCAGCCCTGCCCCCCCCCATGCCTTGGTGTGTAGGAGCAGATCAACAGACAAAGGCGGAGATCCAATCAGATGCCCATCCTGGTCACAAAGTGGATCCCCTGCTCCACATGGAGCAGGGAATTGTGGGACACCATGTGTCCTGGGAGTTGAAGAAAACAGGCAATTGCCACAATGGTTGCCCCCAACCATCTCTGCCTGACTGCAGAGCTGGGGCACTATGATTGGGGTTCTGTCCTTCATAGCTGAGGGATGCTCTCTGTTGTGGCATGTGCAGTGGCTACAGCAGGGTCCCGGCTAGCATAGCCTGTGCCATTCTCACCCAGCATGCTGCACTTTAGTGAATGCCACAAAGTGTGGGTACACCCCCTGGCCATCTGCATTAACAGACGAGGTTGGGTGCAGAAGGGGCATGTGCCTGGCGAATGCTGTGGGGGTCCTCAGGACCCCCAGTGCATGGCTACCTGACTTAGGGAAGCTCACACACCATGGATACATGGCACATAGGCTTTCCTCATGTTAATGCATAGGGGCCATTATGAATAAAAATTAAGTTACAAACTATACAGTTTCTAATCATCCTTCATAACCCTATGTAACCCCTCCCCTCAGGTCACACCGTGAGACGAGCAACTTGTTGTTCAGTGTGCCCTCCTGGTGAAACATTTCAATAAATAAAAATAAATAAATAATTAAATAATGTGTAGCTTTACCAAAATTCAGAAAAAATAAACAAAATGAGTAGTTTTTTTTTAAAGCTGTCATGTAATTTTAGGTATTGGTACATAAAATAGTATTGATACTGTGTGTCAATACAAAAATGTAATACTGATACTGATTTTTTGCCTTTTTTTCCTGTCAACTAAAAACAGATATCGATAATATACTGTACTCAAAAAGCAGTTTCAAATACTATTGATACGTAGAATAGCATTGCCACATAAAAACTGTATTGCTATGACTAATAATTAATGTCCTGTATACTTGGTATTATTTTATTTAAAAAAAGGTTCCTAGCCCCAATGGTTCTAAAGTAAAAACTTTCTGAAGATAATTTCTTTACAAGGGGATACCGTTGGAACTGTTACGGCTGGCAACTTGTATTTTAAAACTTGGAGTCAGTTCATTTGATATTATTAGTACATGATGTTGCTACATTTTCCTCTGTATATCGATACTATATAAAACATGTAATGGTTAAAAAAATTAAATCCTGTTATTTTTAACAATGTTATATAAACTTGTGTAGACATGTATCAACACATGACAACTGTACTGTCATCATTTTTCATGTTGATCAGATGCAGCTTTCTTAAAAACAAACCAAAAAAACGTAAGTTTCTAAGCCTAAAAGTTCAGAGGCTATAGCTTTTGAAATATCATTTCAGGCATTATAAAATATAAAAATTATTAGAAATGGTTAGATGATAATACTGGATGTTATATTTAACATTATTTTCTAGTTTTACTCTATTTATTCATGAAGCATTTTTAGTATTTTACCTTTAATTTACTATAGCTATTTATAAAGCACTTCTAGTGTTTTAGCTTTTTTTATTCTGGCTACTTATGACGTATGTTTAATATTTTTGTTTTATTTTACACTAGCTATTTATGAAGTGCAGTTAGTATTTTAACTTCATTTTACTCTCACTAGTTATGAAGCAAGTTTAGTATTTTACCTTTATTTTACTCTGGCTATTTATTTGGTTTTGGTAAGCGGGTAAGTATACTAGACAACAGTGTGTCTATTTTCAGGTACTACCCTAAAGATTACATTACACAAGAAAAAAAATAATGATTCACAAAAGCACTTCTACACAAACAGATTACAGTTCACAAAAGTACATCATTTATGAAGTACAGTTAGTATTTTTGCTTTATTTTACTCTTACTAGTTATAAAGCAGTTTTGGTATTTTAGCTTTAAAAAAAGTATTATTTTAAATATTTTAAGTTTATTTTACACTAGCTGTATATGAAGTCTCTTAGCTTTATTTAACTCAGACTATTCATGAGGTACATTTAGTATTTAATTTTTTTCTGCTGTGGTGATTCATGAAGTACAGTATTTTTGCTTTATTTTACTCTGGCTATTCATTAAGCACTTTTAGTATTTTAGCTTTATTTTTCCTAGCGATTGACACAGCACTGTTAGCATTTTAGTGTTATTTTACTCATGCTATTCATGAAACACTTTTAGTATTATAGCTTTATTTTACACTGGCTATTCATGAAGTATTTTTAGTATTTTAGCTTTATTTTATACTGGTTATTTGTGAAGTATTTTCAGAATTTTAGCTTTATTTTACACTGGCTATTTATTAAGTACTTTTAGTATTTTAGCATTATTTTACACTGGCTATTCATGAAGTACTTTTAGTATTTTAGCATTATTTTACACTGGCTATTCATGAAGTACTTTTAGTAGTTTAGCATGATTTTACACTGGCTATTCATGAAGCATTATCAGTATTGCAGCTTTATTGTAGTCTGGCTATTCATTAAGTAGTTTTAGTATTTTATTTTTTCCTCATGCTTACTGAAGCACTGTTTGTATTTTAATGTTATTTTACTCTAGCATTTTATAAGCACTTTTACATGAAAGCTTTATTTCACACTGGCAATTCATGAAGCACTTTTACTATATTAGCTTTATTTACCCTTGCTATTCCTGAAGTATTTTGAATATTTTGTGTTCACTTTTATTTTGCAGTTGGTACAATGTAAATACATAATATAAACATAGAAAAGCATACAGCACATGGCAACACATAAAACATAATATGTTGAATCAGATCTCTTATGGTACCACATTATGGAGGGATAAACAAGTTTACACAATTGATAACTGCAGTGAGCTATGTGCAGCCAACAGCTTCCCAATAATAGATTAGTATTTTAGCTTTATTTTTCTCTGGCTAATTATGAAACACTTTTAGTATTTTAGCTTTATTTTACCCTGGTAATTCATGAAGCACTTTTATTATTTTAGTTATATTTTGGTCAGGCTATTTCTCAAGCATGTTTAGTATTTTAGCTTTATTTTACTCCAGTTTTTATGAAGCACTTCTACAGTATTCACATTTGCTTTATTTGGCTTTATTTTAAGGTTTTTGCTGGTTCACTGCACAACTAAAGGGCAGTGCTGAATTAGGAGTGGATTAAAAACCACAAGAAGTGTGCCAAAAAATGAAATAAACAAAACTAAAACTGGTTCATAAACAGAGTGGTGAAATGAAACTTTATGGCAGAAGACGCAACCAATATGATTTGTAGCGGGCAGGGAAAAACTTACAAGAAGCATCTAAAAAACCTTAAAATGAACTCCCTGGAGAACAGGAGGTAGTGAGGAAGCATAATAAAAGCCTTCAAGTTCTCAAGTGAATAAACAGGGTTGACTGCCAGCAGCTTTTCAAACCTTGTGATGAGTCTACTAGGAGAGGACATGGGTACAGGCTGAAGGGGGGGTGTTCAGAAAGGATGTGAGAAGGCATTTCATCATGGAAAGAATAGTGAAAAAATGGAATGAGTTGCCCAATGAAGTGGTGGAAAAGGAAACAATGATGGCTTCGGGGAGGGGGGTCAGAAAAGACATAAGAGGATGGAAAATTTCACAAGTAACCCCTGTTTATTTTGGGAAGGGTTTATTAGTTTAACTCCTCCAACCCCCTCACCACTAAACTAGGACTTAGATTCCCTTAATCATTGATCCATCTTGATTTAAAAATGTATTATTAATGGAAAATGTATTATTAATGTGTGTTGCAAGGTAGTCTCTCCCAAACTAGCCTGCAACTGTTACCAGCTTTCTCAAACCCTTCAGACGCCTGCAAGGGGTAATCATTAGCTGCCACCACTCAGCATAGACACTCTCTCTTGGCCTGAGTCCCTCCAGAGACACTGCTCACACAGTACAGTGCGCCTTGCTCAAAGGGCAACCAACCTACCTCTCTTTGTCAAAGCGCAAGATCTTTAGAAACAAAATATGGTAACTGTAGCCTTCTCTTTAGAGGTAGAAATACAGTTCTTGTCAGTTATAAATCAGTCAGCTGTACCTCAAAGGACTCAGACACAGAAATATGAAGTATATGAAAAAATAATATTTTTAATACTTCAAGATATTTACACATATACTACAGGATATCACAGCAAGACTATGGAGAACATAATTCTACAGAAACAGAATGTGGTTTTGCACTCAGCAGAAAGAAACACACAGAAAAACTTTACTACACTTTCTAATTTTCCAAAAGTACCAAGGCTTACCCACACAGAACACTTTGATGGATCAGGGCAGAGACTCAGACCTTAGATGTTAGCTGTTCATTGTCCCAAACCTGACTCTTTCAGGCTCTGACAGATCCTAAGACCCTCCAGCTTCCCACCATGACACATCATCCAGTAAGTCACTCTGACATCATAGATTCAACATTCTTTGTATCTGGAGAGCTGGGCCCTCATAAAAAAAACGTGTCTGATCTGGACTTCAGACTACATATATATATACACACACACAAGACTTGAGAGGGTGGTGGACCCTTGAATGCACTGCCTGGAGAGCTGGTTCAGAGATCCACAGTGGAGGGCTTCAAGAGAGGGTGGGACAGACACAGAAAGCGGATGTATCAGATGATGGCCTGGCCCAGGGGTGAGGGATGGATGATGGGGTATCTGGAACACAAAGGGGAGGGCCTCGGCACCCAACTGGGATCTGAGGTTCAAGCAGACTCGATAGACCGAAGGCCTAATCTGCTGGTAATTAGTATGTTAGTACAAAGACATCCATTTTTGACTCACTTTCTGTCTAGCATAGCAGAAGTGACTCTCTATGAAACATTAAAGGATGCTTTCAGCTATCCCAATAACTGTCCAAAGAGATTGTTCTCTGTCACCAGAGACCTCTGGGAATGCCTCTTGTGCCTACCGCTAAGTAAAAAGTAAAACAAAAATTAAATTGGTACATCGCTGAAAATCAGTGACTGTTGTGAGGTATGTTTCAGGATGTGGAAAATGTCATGGCTTGGTAATCTAAGGCAGGAACCTAATCTGGTTAAAGTATTACAAATACTCAATAACTCAAAACAGGATAGACAGCTGGGAGAGAAATGAGACAAGATCTAGCCAGGCTGGAGGAGTGGTGGAAAGGTGGCAACTGGAATTAATTTGAGGAAGTGCAAAATAATGCATGGGGTGAAATAATCCAAGAACAAATTATTGCCTGGGGTAAGCCACTGCAGGTCACGGAGCAAGAGAAGGACCTGGGAAGTTGGATCACTGACACATTAAAGATTAGAAACCAGTGTGAAAGAGCGGATAAGGCAACAAAATGTTGGCATGCATTGGAAGGGGGTTCACAAGTAGGAGGAGGAGGGAGGTAATCATGCCACTGTATAAGACACTGGTTAGATCACAGCTGGAGGATGGAGTACAATTTTGGAGGCTCCATTTACAAGGAGACAAGGGCAGGCTAGAGAGGGTACAGAGAAGGGTGACTAAAATGATCCAGGGGCTGAATGGGAGACCATATGGGGAGAGGCTGGCAGAGCTTGGGCTATAGACACTGGAGATCAGAAGGGATGGGGGACATGGTGGAAACCTTTAGATACATGAAGGTAATATATAAGGTCAAGGGACTAGTATCTTCAGACTGAGTGAAAATAAAAAGAGTAGGGTCATGCACTCAAGCTGGAGGGCAGATATCGAGGAGCTGTAAGGGGGCTACTTCTCACAAAGGGTGGGTAGGGCCTTGGAATAGGTTGGCAAAATGGGTAGTGGAGGTGGATACAGTGGAGAAATTCAAAAGTGCATGGGATACCTACATGGGGCTAGGTAGGGATGGAGAGAGGGAAGGGGGGTAAAAGGAAGGGGGAGGTGAGCTATCATTTTTCAGGCAAACTCGATGGGCTGTATAGTCCTTTTCTGCTGGCAGGTGTCTGTGATTCTATGAACTTCCATGTCTGCATTTAAAGAGTGTCATAGCAGGCCAGCCCTGTGAGATGGTAGTGGTATATTGTGCTGCCATCTGGGAGACTGGGATTCTTGTGTGTGCCCTGACCCCTGCACGAGGCTCGCTGGAGCTGAGTGCATTATGGAGGCCAGGTGCTAGTGCCTGGGGGATGGTGCAGGCCGCCTGGCATTTTTTGGACCACCTGCCAGTGGATGAAGAACCACCACTGGTATCAATTGTGAGGGCTTTCCAGCTGGAGGAAGGATGTCTGTAATCACCGGGGCATGTGGGGGGTCTTACAACAGTTACATATGCAAGCAATAACACATGATGAGGTGTGGGTTATTTCCTGATAAAGAGCACACCCAGGTGCGTTATGAGGTACAAGGCGCTTGCTTGGAGTGCCTTATGCACCTGGGCATGCTCTTTTCAGGAGATAACCTACACCTCAGAATGTGTTATTGTGCTTATAAAATGCCTCCCTCAAGTCCCCCAAGTAAAGTAAAATAAAAAAAATATATATATAAACTGTGCTGCAAAGTGTTAAATTTGCAGACCATAGAAAAATAGTCCATCAGTGGGGCAGACCATATGTTGCATCCAGTGTCTGTTAGTGTCGCTGTCCTCCCAAGTGTGTCCACGAAGAGGCAAGCACTTAATTTTTTTTAATTTAGTTTTGTTTAGCCTTTGTTTCTTTGTTTTTTCACTTGCAGCCACCAGCTCCATTGACTGTGAACAACGGTGTCTGTTATCAGCTCTGCAGAGCAGTTTCGTTGTGCTGTGTGTCTACAGATAGTTATTTTGTCTCCCAAGAGACAAGCATTTTTTTTTGTGTACCTTTACTTTTCATGTCTGGCTGTCTGGAGTGTTCTTAACTAGTGTATGGTTCTCACTCCCACTACTAGAAACTGCAGCTATGAAGCAGCAACCTTTATGACAATCCGTAGTCTCCATTTAGTCCATGTCCAGCATCTCCTGTCTCTGGTTTCCACTGTGCTGTCTCTTTTTCTATGGCAAGTGTCTCTGCCCCTAATACACAGTTATTTTTTTAATTTGCACTATTTTACTTTTGTTTTGGCTTTCCGTTTCTGTTGCAGCCACCAGCCTGCTTTAATGTGAGTGAGCGTGTCCCTTACTGATCACTATACAAACTGCTTTCTTGTCACTTCTGAAAGTGTAACTTCAGTTCTGTGATGCATTTCACATGGGGAATTTTTAATTCAGTTTTCATGGATGTGTAAGGGTAATTTGGATGGTTGGAAAGCATGGAGAGAAGAGATGCTGGACACAGAAGGAGACTACTGGTTGTCCTGATGGCTGCTGGTTCGTGGCCGCGGTTTGTAATAGTGGAGGGAGCCATTTACTTGGTAGGGAAAGATGATCATTGAAGTAAAGGTACAACAGTTTGTTGTCCTGTATTGGGGTGGGAAGGGTGGTATGCTCAGTGTTTCTCTGTTGGTGGCATCAAGTAGTGATTTTGTCAGTGCTGTGACACTGCTCTGCCCTGACCTTCCATTGTGTTAACTGAGGCACTGCATGGGAGAGTGGTGACATGCATTGATTTTTTTCATGTACTTCGTTTGGTTGGTACAAGTAGTGCCGGTTGCCTATGATATCATGCGATAGGGACACTAGTCTTAAGAGCTGTTAGTCAATCAGATTACTTGATTTTAAATGACCATTTTCTAAACCATAAGAGCAGCTTTCATTGCTGGTACTGACCTCTGTAAAGGGAACTGCAGTAGTGTGTATGATGTTTTTTTATCCCCCACATATGAACTCCACTATGTTTCCAGCCAGTCACAACTTCAGGTTGCAATTGGGGTTGGTCATGTCATGCCTAACTCTGTCTGAGGCCCAATCAGTGCCATCTGGTTGCAGACATGACAATGGACCTCTTCTGCAGTCCCTTCTTCCAGTCTCAGGCCTCCTGCAGCATCGTTATTCAGCCTTCAGATGGGAGAACCAGTTTGGAAAAGTTCAGAATCATCCAGAACTTGTGCCAGTTTCTGAAAAGAACCTTATCCAAATATTTTTCAGATTCTGATAAGGTCCGTATCTTTTAAAACCTTAATTTTTGAGCTTAATATACTACCCTGAACTGGTGGCCTTGATGGTAGAGGGATGCCTTGATATTGTAGTAGTCACAGAAACATGGTACACAGAGAACCATGACTGGAATGTTAACATACCAGCTTACACAACCTACAGAAGAGACAGGGAGGGGAGGGGAGAAGAGGGGAGGAGTAGCTCTCTATGTAATTGAAGGGATAAAAGCAATGGAACAAAAGAGTAAACAGGGAGGAGAAGAGGCACTGTGGGTCACCTTAGAAACTGGAAATGGCACCACAGGACACACAGGGGTTGTATACAGACCCCCATGTTAGGGAGAGGGAGTGGACAAGGATATGATAGAAGGCATCCTTACGATGGCAGAGAAAGGGGAGATACTGTTGATGGGGGACCTGAATATGCCATATGTTAACTGAAGCACCTTTACTGCAGCCACATCCAAGAGCAGGTCCATTTTCGATGCCCTACAGGAGGCATGCCTCAGACAGCTAGTTTTGGAACCCACTCAGGAGGGAGCAATCTTAGGCCTTGTACTCTCAAATGGGAACAGTGAAAGGATCTCAGATCTAGAAGTGGGTAGCCATCTGGGAACAAGTGACCACCAAACAGTGTGGTTCACGATAAACTCCGCTACAGAGTCAAGCCATACAAAAGTGAGGGTACTGGACTTCAGGAGGGCTGACTTTGGCAAGATGGGAGAGTGCCTTAGAAAAGCACTAGCAAATGGGCTAGAAGGAGGGGTGGAGCAACAATGAGGAAACATAAAAACTGCCATCACAGAGGCAACAAGCCTTTGTGTGAAGCACATAAACAAATCAAAATGAAATAAAAAGCCACTATGGTTCTCAAAAGAGGTGGCGGGAAAGGATAGGGAGAAAAAGATAGCATTTAGGAAGCACAAGGAAACACAGAAAAAGCAGGCCAGAGAACTGTAACAGTTAAGGCAGAAGGAAGCAGGGAGGGAAGTCAGAATAGCAAAGACCCAAACTGAGGGAAAAAATAGCCAACTCTGTTAAGAAGGGGGATAAAACCTTTTATAGGTGGATCGGGGAGCGTAGAAAGAGAAAGGGAGGGATAGTGAGGCTGAATAGAATGGGCGGTGGGTGGGCAGAGAGGGGCAGTGAAAAAGCAGGGATACTGGATTAATACTTCTGCTCAGTATTCACAAAGGAAGAGGAGGGGGAGGTACCTAATCCAATTAAAGAAGCACTCTGGATAGGGGGTTGATCCCAGTCCTTTCACAGAAGAAAGGGTTTTGAAAGAACTCCTAAAACTGAAGGTGGACAAAGCAATGGGGCCTGATGGGATTCATCCCAGAATTCTAAAAGAATTAAGGGGAAAACTAGTGACACCACTGACTACCTTTTTTAACAAATCATGGGAGGATGGTGTGGTACCTGAGGACTGGAGGAAGGTGGATGAGATTCCCCTTCACAAAAGTGGGAGCAAGACAGAGGCAGAAAACTAAAGACCTGTCAGTTTGACCTCTGTGGTAGGAAAAGTGATGGAATCACTTCTGAAGGAAAGAATTGTTGAGTACCTAGAGGCCAGTGGGGCACAGGACCCAAGGCAGCATGGGTTCACAGCAGGAAGGTCACGTCAGACAAATCTAATTGATTTCTTTGACTGGGTGACCAAAGTAGTAGACCAGGGAGGTGCTGTGGACATGGTCTGCCTAGACTTTAGCAAGGCATTTGACACAGTCCCATACAAAAGATTAATAAACAAATTAACCTGCCTGGGAGTGGGTCTCAGGGTGGTAGCCTGGGTAAAACATTGACTGGACAATAGGACACAGAAGGTAATTGTAAATGGAGTCCACTCTGAAGAAAGGGGGGTTACTAGTAGGGTACCACAGTGTTCAATACTGGGTCCAGTCCTTTTTAATGTCTTTATAAGTGACATTGCAGAGGGACTGGAAGGAAAAGTATGCCTCTTCGCAGATGACACAAAGATCTGCAACAGGGTTGATACACAAGGAGATATGGAAAGGATGAGAAGAGACTTGGCAAGGTTGGAGGAATGGTCAGAAGTATGGCAGCTTGGATTCAATGCAAAGAAGTGCCAAATAATGCACCTGGGAAACAAAACTCAGTGGAAGATTACACAATGGGGAGGTAGTAATAATAACAAAAATGGAAAGGGACCTGGGGTAATCATATCAGATGACCTTAAGGTTAGCAAGCAATGTGAGAAGGCAACAGAGAGGGCTGGGGATACTGGGATGTATGAGGAGGCATCACCAGCAGAAAAGCTGTTATCCCTCTGTACAGACAGTTGGCGAGACCCCATCTGGAGTACTGTGTCCAGTCCTGGAGACCCCATCTCTGCAAGGACATAGACAGGATGGAGGCAGTCCAGAGGAGGGCAACTAAAATGGTACAGGGTCTACAAGAGAAGCCATACGAGGAGAGACTAAAGGAGCTTAATATGTATACCCTTGAGGAAAGGAGGGAGAGGGGGGACTGTGACAGGGTAGAATAAGACCCTGTCCCATTTGTTAGGGAGAAAGTATTAAAATGCAAGGATCTGTATTCTTTCCTTTTCTCTCTCCCCTCTGTCTGGTTGCACAGCTGAATTTTCCTGTGAGATTTCAGACTTGATCAACCAGAACAATCTCGCACTCCTTTGCCTCGCCCTGTTTGTTTTCTCTTCTCTCCTCAACGCTTCTAACCATTGAATTTCTTTTTCTCTCTGCGTCTCAGTCTCTTTTTGTTGTATAGCCCACCATTTCAAAAGGTCCATCAGGCTTTCAGGTTCTGTCACTGCCTGTTCTTTTTCAATAACTTGTGCTGGCTGTACAATCTCAGACTGGACTTCAGCTGTAGAATCCATACCTTCCTCTGTGCTTCCCTGGTACTAGGTCCAGTACCCACACACAAATCTCCTGTTTAGGGTATGCACGGCTTAAATCCCATTTAGGCTGACACCATCTGTCGTCGAGGCACAGGTCAGGAAGCATAGAGAAAACCCTGGAGCAGTTGTAAAATTCCACAACACTGTTTATTTGTAATTGTAGTAATATAAAATAAAATAAACCTGATTAGAGTAGCTATGTACAGTAACAAAATAACATCGCTTCTAAAACAAAAATCTACCTTGCAGCTCAGTTTTAGCTGTTTTTATTCCTTTTCCAACCCCAATCTTCTGCAAGCACCCTGTTCTTTGCCAGTTTCTGGAGCTGCTAGAACACTGAACTTCCTGAGGTACCTCCAAGCCTTTGCAAAAGACTCAGGCATTTGAACTCAAATAACCTCTGGCTTTTACAGTTATCATAAATTATAATATATACTTTTCAACAGTAACACAATTCTCTAAATAAAAAGTGATTTCATTATCAGCTATATTTACATACATTGATTCCCATTTATTTTATAGTACCAGAACTAGATATGCAAGGGAGAAAATAGACAGCAAGAGAAAATGGAGACAGAGAGAGGCAAAGGATTGTGAGACTGTTTGGGTTGATCAAGTCCGAAATCTCACAGGAAGATTTGGTTGCAACCAGACAGAGGAGAGAGAAAACAAAAGAATACAGATCCTTGCATTTAAACACTTTCTTCCTAACAAATGGGACAGTGTCCTATTCTACCCTGTCACAGGGACATGATAGAAACTTTTAAGTACCTCAGTGGAATCAACAAAGTCCAAGAGGGTAGCATTTTTCAGAAAGGAGATGTGCAAGAACAAGGGACACAATTTGAAGATGAGGCGGCTCAGGGGCAACGTGAGGAAGTATTTTTCACAGAGGGTGGTGGACACATGGAACAGCCTTCCTGAGGAGGGTGTGGGGTCTAAAACTGTGGGAGGATTCAAGAATGCTTGGGATAGACATAAGACAATTCTTGTAGGGGGTAGGAAGAAATAAGTTGTTGGTTAACTAGGATCTGCAGCTTATCCTGTAGGTAGGGAAATGGGCAGACTAGGTGGGCCAAGCGGTCCTTATCTGCCATCAGAGTCTATGTTTCTATGTTACCCTGGTAGGTTTTTATCTAGAATGAAGACTGGCAGTGGTGGGAAGGTCCAGAAGGAAGACTGGAGGTGGAGAAAGTAGTCCGTGAGCCAACTCTGTATTAAGTGGTCATTCTCACAATGGTGTCACACAAGGGTAACTAACTAGCTAGCTAGGGGCTGCTAATTATATGCACTGCTTTACCTCTCCAAGTTGTTACATTCCTTTCCCTTCACTGACAACAGCTTATGGGTGGAAAATCAGGGACTTTACTATAAATCATAACATCATGCTTGGCCAATCAGGATTGTTTATTTCTAAACATGCCAAGTATCCTTTTTCCCATTATAGATAAAGGGAGCATTCCTGACCAGTTGGTGCTCCTTTCCTCTGCATTTGAGAAACTTTCATTCTGTGAAGAGTGCATCTCACGCTGCTGCTCTGGAAACAGGCACATTGGGGCACGTTTTTAAAAAATTTAGTATGTTGCTGTTCGATCTCAATCAACAACATATTAGTACAGCTGCTGAAACCACTCTGATAGTTGAAAGAGTGATCTCACATCTTTAGGGCATCAAAACTGCTCATCTTTAGTTTACAGTTTTCATACGCTAAGGATGCACTGAAGAGTGGTCTTGGCAGCAGTACTAACATACACAAGAGGTAGTTTCATGCAAATAGCTTTAAAATTCTACAGTTCTGAGTTCAATTAGCATAGTCCATTTCATCACACGGGTTTCTCTAATGTTCTACAAAGTCAGGCCATGTTATTTTAAATTCCTTTTGCATTTCTGAAAAAACAGAAATCAACATGATTTGTAATACATTCATATGTAGGGGTCCTGTGTTTCTTGTACGAGTTTCCTCTCAAGTCCTTTATGGGCCAGAACAGCTCAGCTTCCCGTCACAGTCCTCTCACCCAAAAAAATCCAAAATGACTCTTACAATCACAAGAGACACAATAACTGCACATATAAGCTTATAAACTATAAGGTTCTTAATGTTCTGATAAGGATCTGATAACAATCAAAACTTTTCATGGCTTGCCAGAACCTTTTCGAACCTCAGACCCTTTTGTGGTTCTCTATTCTCCCATCCCTACTTCATCAAAGTAACAACTTATGCTAGTAGTCGTATCAGTGTGAAGGTCTTGCTGACTCAAGGTCTTATCCCGTCTTTGCCACCGGTTCTTGCAAAACATTTAGGCAATGTGGACAAAACAAACTTGCCTTTTACGTAAAGTATAAACATATTTTTTTTGTTGCTGAGACCTTTAGTGAGATTGACAAGAGCAAATAATCCCGGCTTAAGTTCAGTAGAAATCCTAAGAACTCCATTCAAGTTAATGGCGAAGGAAACTCTCTGTAGTTTGATTTATATTATTTATTTAGCCTCTATTTTACCATGTAGTATCACATTGAGACTGACTTCTCTTTTGCAAGGACACCTTGGATACCTGGATGTAGCAGTACAGAGTTCACATGCACCTTTAGTTACCTTCACCCCTCTGAGCAGTGCATAGAAGTCAGTCTGCAGTGAGCGAAGGTGTGTGGACATCTTCTGGAGTGTCACTAAGCCACAAAGATGTTTCTGAGATAAACTGTTGCTATGGTAGGGAGCACTACCACAGAGAATGTTACACGTCACATTATAAATCGCAAATGTGATTTCAGCCAATCAGCAGGCAGAGCCACTGTCCCTCTTATCCTGTGTACAGTGGCTCTCATGTGGGAGGGTTAGGAGGGAGCACTCCATTTCAGCACCAGGGTGTGTGTGGATGGTATAATAAAATTAAAATAAGACTAATCTTATTATAAATTACTAGAGCTAAAATCAGAGTGCTTCATCATTAAGTTAATAGGTCCTCAAGGGATGTCTGTTATGGTGTAAGAGACTCTTTTTTGTGAAGTTTGGGTGAGACAGAACCACTCCAGCTTAGCTGTTCTTGCACCTAGACTTTCTGCTCAGAATCTCTTATACCATAAGAGACACAATCTTGGTGGCCCTGTTAACTAGAGCTAGGAGGACCAACTCTGTGAGATCAGAACCCCTAAGAATGGCTGCCTCTACCTGACTAGAAATGAGAGACATTTGTGACTCATGACTGATTTGCCCTGATTCAGTCTGTTGACCAAGTTTGGATTTCCGAGTGACCCAGTTCCTATCTAGTCCTGACAATCTAAGTGACTTAGGGGTTTCATTACTTTTAAAAATGATCCAGAAGCAAAACAAGCATTTGTCAATGCCGAATGTTGTCTCGCTGGCATTGGCATTGGTAGTGCTGGAGTTAGAGATGCATAATAGGAATGGCAGTGAAGTACTGAAGTGATGCCAACCCAACCCCCACCCTGTAGAGACTGACAGGCATTGGGGTTTGCATTTGGGTCGTCAGCAATAACACTCATGCTATTGTACCACACCGTACCCTGTAGACACTGACAAGTGTCGTGGTGTGCTTTGGGGTCTTTGTGGCATTATACTTACCTCTTCCATAAGGAAATACGCTTGAGGTGGGTGCAGTAGGAGAATGGGGTGAACTTGTGGTCGAACAGTGCAATGCACACCCACGATGCCTGTCACTGGCTGCTGGGTGGGGGTGGGGGTGGAATGGCGTGAGCATTAGAGCCGATGATCCCAAGTCACACCCCTGACACCTGTCAGTCTCTACAGGGTGAGGTGCTACAGTTGGAAACCCTAACACCATAGGCATGTGTTGGTATTTTCACTCCAAATTTTCAACATGGACTTTTTGTGAGCCCACCTCATAAAAAGCGGCACAATCAGTTTGTTAGCTGAAAGGTAGTTTTGTACAGCGGCTATGCCATTTGGTGACACAGGGACAAAAACCCATTTTGAGCAGGATGTGTAAAATGACAACTGTATTGTTCATGAGGAGGCGTTAAAAAATAGCAACGTTGAAAATCTGGAGTGAAAATATGAAAAATTGGTGAAGTCATGAGCATGCATAGAAGCTGTGCAACACACATCTGTAACCCGATTATTTTGGGGAGTTTGTTAGCCACATTTTTAACATAGGCATTTTGGGGCCTCCCCTCATGAACAGTGGTGCTGTGATTTTGTTAATCTGTCCCAAAAGTTGATTTCCCACAGCGACCATGACATTGTCCGCCACAGGTGCAGAAACACATTTTGGGCAGGATGTTAAAAATGACAGCTGTACTGTTCATAAGGAGGTGTGAAAAAATGCCAGTGTTGAAAATCTGAAATGGAAATATTGCAAATTTGCAGAGTTACAATGGTGCATGGAAACGGCGCACTGCACGCTTGTAACACAGTAATTTTATGGACTCTTGGCAAATTTTCAACATAGGCATTTTGGACCTCTGCTCATGAACAGTGTCATCGTCATTTTCTCAAACTGTCCCGAAAACTGATTTCACACAGCGACCGCATTATTCTCGCCGGACATGCGAAAACACATTTCAGCCAGGATATGTAAAATGACAGCTGTACTGTTCATAAGGAGGTGTGGGAAAATCTGGAGTGAAAATATTACAAATTCATGGAGTTATGAGCGTGCGTGGAAACTGCGCAACGCACGCTCGTAAAACAGCCATTGTTTGGATTTTTTCCACCAAATTTACAACATAGGCTTTTTGACAGCCCCTCTCATGAACAGTGGCACTGTTGTTTCATTATTCAGTCCTGAAAGGTGATTCTACACAATAACTGTGAAATCACCTTTCGGGGCCGAATAACATCATGACAGTGCCTGAATTAATGAGGAGGGGTCCCAACAACCCCATGTTGAAAATTTGGTGTCAAAATTCCCAGAAATGCCCAAGATATGCACCAAAGTTGAAAAAAACCCTATTTATGCCATTATACAGCTTACCGGCATTTCCTCAGTTTGCGGTCAGCTTTGAAGAGTGCAGACGTGTTCCCAGTTCACGAAGTTTGGCACACCGGGCTCGGAGGTAAGTATGGGGTGAGGGTGTGTGTGTGTGTGTGTGTGTGGGGAGGCAGGGTGCGCAGAGAGGGGGCGCGGGTTGTGGGAGGTGGCAGGGAGACCACGAGGGACCGTTTCCTTTTTTATAGGTGAAAGGGGAAAAAAAATGTCGGGAGACTTTTTTTTTTTTACAGGGCATTTGGCACACTGGGGGTGGGCTCCCAGTTTTTCTGGGGGGGGATGCAGTAATCGATGGGGGATTGGGCACCCCAGTTGGCACATACGGAAGAGGAGTGGGGGACATGAGCCGAGGGGGATTGGGCACCCCCCTCTACACAGAGCAAAGGGGAGGACATCATGCTGATGGGGGGTGGGGTCCCCCATTGGCAGATTGAACTGGGAAAGGGAGGGACTGAAGCCGATGGGGATTGGGCCCCGTGGAGCAAAGAGAGCGTTTTGAGGGCATGATGCTGAGGGGATTGGACACCCCTCAGCATGCAGCGGAAATGGGGAATTATGCTGATGGGGAGTGTGCTCCCCTGTCGGCATTGTGACAGGCAGCGGCAAAGGCAGTCACTGCCACCATGTTGCCTGCACGTCGGCAGGTGTGTTGTGGTCATGCTGCATGAGAGCTTCACTCTCATTGCATTGGACCTTTTCTCAGATCTGGTGGCCACGTTAGATATGCAGGGTGTCAGCCCCTGCTGCTGGCTTTTTGGGGAATTAAGGTACGCACCTACTGATGCATGCCCTGCATTCACCCAACAGTGACCGTGTCTCCAAATCTGCTACTACCGCAGTATGTTGACCGCGCATGCGCGAGCCAACATAAAAAATGAGAAACTGGTTGAAAAAAATTAAATATAGGTAACTGTTTTAAATATTAAATGATATAAACAAAGGGGTTATGAAGAGCATCAAGGGGTAAACTGATTCTGTCATTTGACATGGTCAGGAGCTACACTTGACCCAGTTCTGGACCAGTCTGGAAAATGTACCTGTTTTCACAAATCATGGTAAATCAGAATTATTTGTCCATATTTCCTTTATGCTCCTCTGGCAAGCTGGGCAGCTGTATCAGTCTGTCCCTTCCAACAGCACAGCCATTCTGAGTCTCCATTCCTCCGACCTCACAGGCCATCAGTGCTTGCTGGGAGGCTTCATTAAATCCCAACCTCCAGTTTTTTCCACTTATTTTATCCTCTTATTCCCCAGAGCCTTAGCCAAGGTCATGCGTGAGTGTGGAGGCGTGCACACACACACCTTGACCTGAACAACTCTGCTCCTCCCACCCCTGGCCTAGTGCCTGTCTCCCCTCCAACGCCCGCACCACCACCACAACACCTCCACATGGTGGCGGTCAAAGACCAGGAGAGCTAAGCTCCCCAATCCAGGAGATGAGAGCTGCCTGGCAGCTGCTCAGTCCTCACCCAGCCCCACCCCCGGGCCAACCCCCAGCAATTCATACTCATCACCGAACATGGGTCGCTGGTTTGGCAGGTGGTAAGGCACAACGTTTCAGCTTTCCATGCCACAGGGCTGGCTAAATCAGAATCTTTTTGGAAAAATATCTGAGCAAGAATCAGAACCGGGTCACAGCCAACCCTCACATCCCTACTATTAAGATTAATTCAACACACCACTCACAGTACTGCACACTCACTTCCCCAATGGCCTGTCAGGGTTTCCTTGTATCCCACACATCAAGCTCCCCGCCCCATGCTCTGATAGGCTAAAACCTCCAGAATACAGCGGGGACCAGGGTGGGGCACTAACGTGGATGCTTGGACATGTCTGCCTGGGTGATGTGCGCCACTCTGTGAGTCAGTGTTGCATATCACTGCATGTACTGTAAACACCCCTGTACCATCCTGTAGATTTAATAAGGTGCAGATTGGTGATTGTGACACAGGGCAAAGCTGGTACAAAGACGGAATCAGACCGGTTACACACCACCTCTGGAAGCTGTGAATTAAAATTGTTTACACACAACTTTACTTTTATGTCACATAGCACCTTTATTTATATTCCACTTTGTCTTGATTATGAAAGACAGCTACTCCAGAATGGGATCCCTGCCCTTCAGACTTGTTCTACCCCTGCTGTTTGTCTACAGGCATGTAGCCTCTTTATCACTTTGGAGTTACTAAAATGGTTGTCTTTTGATGTGCCTGTCATCCTGTACTTACAGGGTTAACTCAGTGCTTTTAGAAGTGCCCCTTGCATAAGTGTTGGGAAACTCGTTACAATACAGAAGGGAGTGGAGCCAATGAGTTCTGGCCTGTTCAGGAGAGAAGAGGCTTCCTGTCTGCTCTTCATGTCCCTAAGGCTCACTCATGGCCTGTCTTTTCAGTGAGAAGAATCTGAACCAAAAAGAAAGAGTGCTGAAGTGGCAGAGGCAATGATCAGTAGCAGCCCATAGTGGCTTGGAAGGTGGGGTACCCAGCCAGGCTGAACCCCCAGGAAAAGCATAATGAGAGGGATGGTGTGCGATCAGCCACCAGAATCCAGATGCAGTGGCTAGAATAGCAGAAAGACTCCCCTCAGTATTAAAGTACAGAGAGTAGGTTTGGGTCCCTCCTCTGGGATTTCTACGTATTCTGTGAATTCCATAAATGCAGAAAATGAATCCATGTTTTTTTTCTTAAACTGATGAATACATGAACTGCAGACTGCTAATCCACAATAAAAAAAAACAACCTGTTTTCAGAATTTCAGAATTCTGCTTCTGATGAAATTCCATGCAAATAGGCAACATTTTTGAAATTCTGCAGAATGACAACAGAAGCAGAATTTGAAAATTCCACACGGAGTTGTTTTGGGAGCTGAGACCACTAGTTTGAATTTTCTTTGAGGACCACGTAGCCTGATATAACCTCCTAAATTAAAATAATGAAACAAACCCAGACATTTGCAAGCTGGATTGATGCATGGTGGGAAGCAGGAGTGCCCTATGGGGATCGTCAGACTATTTGGAAGCAGTCTATCGGAGAAATGCTCAACTCTTCTGGTATCCAGGATACATAGATACATAAAAGTTGATGGCAGATAAGGATCTCTTGGCCCACCCAATCTGCCCTATTTATCCCTGCCTAGTATGAGGTGTAATGCACAAATTGAACTCCAGAGCACCCTCCTCCCCCATACCTCCGGGATACCCTTATATCTGTCCCACTCCTTCTTGAATTCTGTGACCATTTTAGCCCTACCAACTCCTCTAGTAGGCCATTCCTAGCCTCCACTACCCTCTCTGTGAAAAAATATCTTCTGTTATTACCCCAGAGCCATCCCCCCTTCAACTTCATACTGTGCCCCCTTGTACTGGAACATCTCCTACTTTGGAAGAGACCCCTTCCTGTATACTCTGTTTATACCAGTGAGGTATTTGTATGTCTCTATCCTGTCCTCCCTCTCTCTCTCTCCTTGCCTCCAGGGAATACATATTTAATTCTTTTATTCTTTCCTCATAGGTCTTTTCATGCAGACCCTGCACCATTTTAGCTGCCCTTCTCTGCCCTCTCTCCACCTCTGTCTATGTCCTTTCTCAGATGGGGTCTTCAGAACGGGATGCAGTACTCCAGGTGTGATCTCACCAGTGTCTTATACTGGATGCCAGAGGAGTCACATGTGTATGCAGAGTCCCGTCTGCAGAGACTATGGGCCCAATTCCAGGATGGCGTACACCGCTGTAAGCAGAGATACGCCAAGTCCCATGGCATATCTCGCAACTTGCACCAAGCAGTACACTAGCCCCAATTCCAAGAGGTGCCTTGTGCCATGTTGGCTGTGGGCCAACAGTGGGTTATGCCACCCACTACGCCGCAGCCCGCAACGACATGGTGCAAGGGTGGGTTACAGCACCAACAGCGCCCTATTCCAGGAGGGCGGCTGCCGTAACCCGCTGTCGTGATTCCAGGAGCCACACTGGCAGAGCAAAGAGTGCAGCTTGGAGTTGCTCTAAGGGGCAGTCAACGGTGTATCTGTTGGATGCCCACTCTGCAGCACTGCAGCAACAGCGCCGATGTGCTCCCCATGCCCCCTCAAGCACACTCATGCCCCCCACACCCCGAATGTCAAGGACCCCCGGGGGTCTGATCACCAGTGCACCCGGACTCCTGTAGGCACTACCTGTTCAGCCCCCTCCCCATGCACCCTGGTGCATGCCGTGGTGTTCCGGGGTGGGGGGCTCTGGAGGGGCTGTCAGTAGCGAGCTGCGACATGCGAGGCTCTTACGCCATGCCTGTGGCGTTAGCCTCCGTATGTCGCAACTCTCATGGCATATGCGCCAGGACCCTGCCGCTCTTGGAATATGGTGCAGGGTCCCCGGCATAGCGGCAAATGTCACAACTCACATATGTCAGCGAGTTGCAACATTCATTCTGGAATCGGGCCCCACATCTGTTGCCCAGGGATAGCCCATAAGTTCATCTGCCTCAGGAGCTGGTGACTAAGGGTAGGACACATGGGAAAAGATCATATCAGGATTGTAAAATACCATCTGCCTCTTTGTAACCTACAATTAGGAGATGAAATTTGTGCAACCTACAGTGAGGACTTGACACTGTATGCCCATATACGTGTCAGCTGCCTCCAATGAAGGGGTCACCTTGGAAAAGGAAAAGCCAACCTTCTGTAGAGCCTTAATGAAACAATAAACCCTTACTGCTTGACTGCAGTCAGCTTGGTGTGGGCAGTGAATTTGTTGCATTGACTTTGAGTTGTTTAAACATTACCTGTTGTATGCTAGTTGCCCACTAGTCCCACCTGATGTTTATGAACCCTGACTAGTGGCTGGCCCATTGGCACTGTGGAAAGGTAGCCACTCTCAAAGCTGGTCACTTAGGTTTGGAAATGAGCCCAGGACACTGGAGGGCCAGCAGAGGGAGGATGGGAGAGTGTCCCATACGATGCTTCTCCTGCTTGGGGTGGGAGATTGACCAATCAGTGTTCCATGAGCGCAACCTCTTGGTGCCCAGGAGGTTCAAGCCAGTCAGGATCAGCAGTGGGAGGTGAGAGGCATGGACTTCATAGTGTGCACGTGCCTGTTGTGTGAGCACATCACACGTTAACGGCCGAGTACCTCGGGGAGGAGAGAACAGGAGAAAAGTCACCTGCTGTGGCAGATTAAAGCAGGGGCATACTCAAGCCTGCATCACCTGTTCGCCGTCATGACAGAGTCCTCCCCAAGTCATTAAATTCATGATGACCAGAGGGGAAATGGCCCACCCTCAACAGTCCTGCCTTGGGAGGAATCTCCGTGGGGCAGGTAAGGGGGTGCTCTCTGGGGTCCCAGATGGCAGTGGGGGTGGGTAGTAGACCAGAAATGCAGATGGGAACCATGGCAGTTCAGAGGAGGAGAAACAATTAAAAAAACAAAACAAAAAAAGAGAACCCCAGTGAGCCCACTCCAGAGGTTGGATGACCCGTAGTAGCTGGCTCAGTTAAATGAGCAGCAGCTTTCATTTGACCCCAGTGTACCTCTGAAACATAAACACAGTGTTTTAAACCCTCCCTGATTGATATTAGTGGAGCAAGCCCCAGCATTCTACAAACCTCTATAAAACGTAAGAGCGCGGGGGTAGCACGGGGTGGCACTTTCAGTTGGCATTACCAGGAAGGGAAAGGGATCTGGTGGCCAGCTCCTTTGAACCACAAATTATGATCCCTTCCCCTTTCAAATGTAGTGGACAGAAAAATTTAAGAAATGCACTATTTAAGTCCAGAACAGCTAAGGCACCAGTGGAGGCCTTGATAAAAGCACCGAAACTGGCACTCTTTAAAGTACGTGCAGTAGAGCTGTGCCAAATTTTCAAATTCCGCTTTTGCTGAAATACACTGGAATTCAGAAATTCCACAGAATTCTGTTGAAAGTGGAATTCCGAAATTTTGAAAGCGAAATCTTTTATGGAACTGCAGATTAGTCTTGTTTTGCAGTTAGTGTATACCACTCCCATATGACCCCATCATCAGGAATTGACACCCCCCACATCACCCCCGCCTCTTGTGGACTTACTATCACTCAGCCATCTTCCCCCAGTGGTGGGGGTGGTCCCAAGTCCGTGAAATGGACCCTCAGATGGGAAGCGCACCGTGACTCGGGCGCAGGGCTTACGAAGGGTCGGTCCCATTATGCTGGCCATCCATGCCTTTTCCCTTCATTTTGTTGCTTCCCCCTGGGAAGAAGGCATGCACTGTCACTTAAATGCTTCCGTGTCCACTTCTGTATGTAGGACATCAGCAACTGCCACTGCTCCCACCGTCAATTGCCATGCCAGTTACCTGTCCCCCAACCACTCCTAGGGTTCAGGACTGCACCAGGCACAGCAGCCCTCCCCGGAGGAGGACAGCAGTCCTACAGATGCTCAGTCTTCCTTCCCCCTGCTGACCCTCCGGCGACTCAAATTCACTTCCGAAGCCAGGTTGTCGGTGCCGCAAGTGGTAACCCTCCCGCTGCAACAGTAGTTCAGCCGCCGAACTACAGATCAGTAATCTGGCATTTACATGAGCAGCGGACTCATACTCCACAGTTTACGTAAATTGCAGATTCATTTTCCACAAGCCTCATGTAATCCACAGAGTATTACTCCAAATGGTTTACAAAAAAATGCTTTTTAGAATACTGCGGAATTGAAAAAGAAATTCCAGAAATGCATTTTGGAAGCAGAATTGCCATTCCGCATGAATTCCACTGGTGCACATCCACATTCCATGCAGCTCTAACATGCAGGGTACCAGTAAGAAGTTTATAATCAGGGTGCCAGCTCTAACAATGTTCAGCAAGACCAGGGGGGTCCAGTTTCAGGTTTTTTGAATCTTGTTTCAGGTACAGGAAGATAAGAAGCTGAAACCTTTCACCCCAGCTTCTGCCCTTGTCCTCAGAACTCTCAGTGGGAGCCTGCCCGGTGGCACTGGAGGTTAAGGTGCTGGTCGCTACACCTCATGCCACGCTGATGACCCATGTTCAGGAATAAGCCTGGGTCAGTAGGGGTGAGAGAGGACCGAGCATCCAGATGACTGCTCTCCTCTCTCGGGGGAGGGAGGTTTGTCAGCCCGCTCGCTGACTGCCCTCTGGCGGTGGCCAGAGGGCAGCACGGGCTGGGAGGGCACACACCAGCGCCTTTATGTTGGTGAGGAGGGGTGGGAGAAAAGGAAAAAGAGCCGGCAGGCTACATAATGACTGCACCAGCACCCTGGCCGGCCTCTGATGTCCGATTTCTGGCCTCCGGGTAAAAGCTGGCGCCTTACCCTGGCCCTGCCATGTGGGGAACCCATGGGGGAATTAGGGGGGTGTTGAGTTGGGGAATGGTATGGCTGGAGACTGAGTCCCTCCAATGGAGGGACCGGAGCCACCTGCCAGGCTCGGGGGTTGTAAAAACCTATATGGAAAAAAAGAACTCTCAATGGGCCCTATGCACAAATGTCCGTGTGCCACGTAAGGGCAGTGTGTAGGCATTCCTGTGCCTGAATACCACACAGCAGTGAGCTTCACACCCCCGTTGGCATTCCTTACAGTTGCACTAGTGCACTGCCAGGGGCAGGAGTTGGGCTGGCCAGGGGTGTGCCCAAGCCATGCATATGCACGACTGCACTTGCATGCTGCACGAGAAGGGACCCTGCCATAAGTTCTTACATGTCCCCTCACAGGTTAACCATGTGGTGTGCAGGGCTGTGCCAACAACTGTATGGGCCCCCTACAAAATATTTCGTGGGGCCCTACCGCCCCACCAATAAATGTGAAATAACCATTAGTGCATATGAAATTTTTATAGTGCAAGTTTCTTTCTATCAGTCCTGCTAAGCATCCATAGTGCTCACCTCACTTGTTTTGGGTTAAGTGACAGAGAGATCTGGAGTACTGCGTCCAGTTCTGGAGACCCCATCTCCGCAAGGACATAGACAGGATAGAGGCATTCCAGAGGAGGGCAACTAAAATGTTGCAGGGTCTGCAAGAGAAGCCTTATGAGGAGAGAATAAAGGAGCTTAATATGTATACCCTTGAGGAAAGAAGGGAGAGGGGGACATGATAGAAACTTTTAAGTACCTCAGTGGAATCAACAAAGTCCAAGAGGGTAGCATCTTTCAGAAAAAGAGATGTGCAAGAACAAGGGGACACAATATGAAGATAGAGGGGGGCGGTTTAGGGGCAATGTGAGGAAGTATTATTTCACAGAGAGGGTAGTGGATGCATGGAACAGCCTTCCTGAGGAGGTTTTGGGGTTCAAAACTGTGGGAGAATTCAAGAATGCATGGGACAGACATAAGGCAATTCTTGTGGGGGGGGGTAGGAAGAAATAGGCTGTTGGTTAACTAGGATCTGCAGCCTATCCTGTAGGTAGGAAAATGGGCAGACTAGATGGGCCAAGCGGTCCTTATCTGCCGTCAAAGTCTATGTTTCTATGTTTCTATGTTAGTTTGTCCATGCTGCTCCCCTCCAATCCCTTGCTGGTGCCACGATCAAGGAACTAAACGATGTAAATTGTCCCTGCTCCTCCGGGGGATAAAAGCACTAAGATTAGATGTTTTGAGTAATGGGCCATATTGCTTCTATGTTCTGTCCCCCTACCACAGTAAACTGGAGTTACAATATTCTGACGCCCCTGCTGACAGACCCAATATCAAATGGATAACCAATTTTGAAAGAGAAAGCTGTAAGTTTGTTTGTGATAAAAATTTTCTTAGGGTTGACCTCTGAGGCAGTGGGCCTCCAGACAGTGTGGGCCCTACTGCAACTACAGCTCTTGCACCCCCCTGGTCACGGCCCTGGTGGTGTGGCAGCAATGGAATCCCTCTCAGGCATCAGCATCTGCCCACTGTGCTTCCTGAAAGGGCTGGGGGTGTCATTTGGGGCCAACGCCTGGTGTTTAACCCCGGTAGAGCTACACGCCATCCGAGAACCCCGTGCATAAGTGCAGCAGGGGTTCCACTCTGGGACCCAGGACAGGCACGAGACTGGATGCCTGCCCATGCAGCCATGTTCTTCACCCATGCTGCTGCACACTGGGAGGTGCAGCTGCAGGCAGGCGGCTGGTGATGGTGAATACCAGCTGGTGCAGACCTCCCCATGGGTGCGGAGCTGCGCAGGTCAGGTATGTGCCTTTTGAAAGTACCTGTGCCCGGGTCTTGCATTGGCCAAAATGGGAACAACAAACAGGACGCAAGGAGACTGGTGCCATGTATTTCTTTTTTTAATGTAGCCATTCACAATTTTTTTTTTATCCATTATAAATCACTTACTTGATTTCAGTCAATCAGCTCTGAAAAATGTAGGATCTCTTATCTAGCGTGCAGTTGGTATGTTCTGGAGTGATTTCCTGTGAAACATTTTCTAACATGCAAGAAAACATTTCAAAATATAATATTCAGACTCCGTTTCTATTTCATTTATTTCCTTATTTATTTGTCAGACCTTGTGCATATCCCCTTTCTTTTTTCAATAGGAAACACCCCACGCTTCACTGATAAACATGAACTATGTATTTTTAGAGCCCATTCCAGTATATCCAGTTCCAGGATTTTGCATTTACAACTGGCTCTTTTCCCCTGAAATTCAATGTAAAGGCGTGTAAGTGCCAGGGGAAGTAGTTTACCTCACTTGTTTTGGGTTAAGTGACAGAGAGAGCTGCTTTTCTGTATGAACTGTCTATGGTGCCGGGGTCTTTCATGCCAGCCAAAGACTTCACGTCTGGGTTTCTCAGGCTGCCGGACCTCCGTTGGGCTGTGGTGGATATGCATTTTTCGTTCAGCGAAGAAGACATCAAGAAACACAGGCTTTCAAAATCTGTTAGGTTCGTACATACTTTCAACCTTTCTTAGCACTCTGAAGGGTGGCAGGGGTTACACAGGCATATCTTTTCTTTGACGGCACTAACCAGAATGAAAAAAATGACTTTTCTGACATGTATCATTGTAGCACTTGGTTATGTGGAGACCTTAATCATCCATACCCCACGGATCTGGGATAAAGACTTTAGTTATCACCTTCAAAGTGCTCTCCTCCTTCTCCTCAATAGGAAGACAGTTCCTTAAAGGCAGTGCAACTTTCTCTGCGGCTTCCACTTGAAGAAAATTCTCATGCATAAGAAAAAGGAGACTGCCAGGTTAATACTGCCTGGAAGGCTTTTCTGTATGTTGTTTGCTGGTGTGTCTTGGTGTTAGTTTTTTGGCAAGTTTTCATCTGTAATTGTTATTGGCAAGGCTGGAAAGTTGAATTCTCATTCTCTCCCTGAAGGAGTTTTGTTAAAGTCTTAAGAACATGAGCTGTTCACATTCAGCCAGTTAGCTGTGTAAATGAGATAGGGGAGACAGAGACTGAGACTTTCATGCCTCAGTTCTGGGCAGTTTGTTTCTAGTATACTACTAGTTTTTTGGCCTCCTGCTTGCATAAGCTAGGCCACGTCCCAAACCCAACATCATTTTAGAAAATCATCTGTGGCTTACCCACCCTCCCACCCCCACCCCACCCCCTTGGTGGAATCATCAGGGGTCCCCAAGTCATCCAGTGGTCCAGAGACTGCAAGACATGGGGCCTGAGAGTATCACAGCTTCATTCATCTGGCAGCAGGCTGTTTTCTCTCTTGCATGTTCTACCCTACTCCCTCATGTCAACCTACCCCCCACCCCCGCAAGGCCCACCACGAGGGATCACGTAGCAGACATGGGCACCACCTACCCAAGGCTGGGCCATGCTGACAGAAGCAGCACTTTTTTTTGACCTAACCACTAGGCTGCAGACCCGAGTCCACTCCTGAACCATCTGCATGGTGACATGACGTGCATTACACCCAGCTGCCAGGCGGCCCTTCTGGATCTTTTTTTTTTATTCAGTTGTTCGACCCCGGAGCTGTGAGCTGCAGCTTCCTTCAGGTCTTTTCCTGTCAGAACCTTCCAGCCCGTCTTCCACTCTGCCTGCCTTCAAAGCCAGCGGGGCTCTGCAGAGCAGGGCCTGAGAGTGCCAGTAAACATCATTCAGATGGTTCTACTTTGTTTTTTACCTTGTGTCGCTCCCACTTCCCAGTGTCATGGGCAGTAGCCAACTGTTGGCCTATGCTTGCATGCAGCATCCGGGGGGAGGGCATGGTTTCTGGCCCTTACAACACGTACCAGTGTCGCACCAGAAGCTGCCGCTGACCTTGACCCTCCCAGTTGAGATGCACTGCCGTGTGTTAGCTGTGTCAGTCATGGTCTACCCCTGACATGGCTCCCCAAGTCCCCTCACAAGTCTGGTTTACCAACACGGCACCATTGCACCATCAGCCAGCCCTTTTCAGGACAGTTTTTGCTGTGCAACAGACTTCTGTACAATCCTAAATTCCTGTATGTTCAAAATCTACTACTGGCAGCCTGTGGCTGCTTTATAATAACAAGCATTTGTCAATGCTGAATGTTGTCTTGCTGGCATTGGCATTGGTAGTGTAGGAATTAGAGAGATGCATAATAGAAATACCAGTGAAGTACTGAACTGAAGCCATCCCTGCCACCACCCTGCAGAGACTGACAGGCATTGGCGTGTGCCTTTGGGTCATCGGGCATAACGGCCATGCCATTTCACCACACCCTACCCAGCAAACACCAAAGGTCACGGTGTGCCTTGGGGTCTTTGGGCCTTATGCTCACCCCATTCCATAAGGAAATACAATGAGATGGGTGCAGTATAGAGAATGGGGTGAACTTTAAGCCCGAAGAGTCCAAGGCACACCTCGATGCCTGTCACTGGCTGCAGGGTGTGGGTGGGGGTAGAATGGTATGAGCATTACAGGTGACAATCCCAAGTCACACCCTGATGCCTGTCAGTCTCTATAGGGTGGGCATTATGGCCGGAAACCCTAACGGCACAGGCGTTCATTGGTATTTTCACTCCAATTTTTCAACATGGGTTTTTGTGACCCCCACCTCATAAACAGTGGCAATATCAGTTTGTTAGCCAAAAGCTGACTTTGCACAGCGACTACGCCATTTGGCAGCACAGGTGCGAAAACACATTTTGAACAGAACGTGAAAAATGACAGCTGTACTGTTCATGAAGAGGTGTAAAAAATGGCAATGTTGAAAATCTGGAGTGAAAATATAAAAAAACTGGTGAAGTCACGAGCGTGAGTAGAAACTGCGCAATGCACACCCATAATGTGATTAGTTTGGGGATTGTTTACAGCAGATTATCAACACAGACATTTTGGGACCTCCGCTCATGAACATTGTCACTGTAATTTTCTTAATGTGTCCCGAACACTGATTTGCCACAGCGACCACGCATTTCTGTGCTGGAAGTGTGAAAACACATTTCAGCCAGGGTGTGAAAAATGACAGCTGTACTGTTCATAAGGAGGTGTGAAAAAATGCCAGTGTAGAAAATTTGGACTGAAAATATTACAAATTCGTGAACTTACCACGGTGCGTGGAAACTGCGCAATGCACGCTTGTAACACAGTCAGTTTATGGACTTCTGTCACCAAATTTTCAACATAGCCATTTTAAGACCTCTGCTCATGAACAGTGTCACTGTGATTTTCTTAATCTGTCCCGAACATTGATTTCGCACACTGACCATGCCATTGTGTGCTACTTGCACGAAAACACATTTTGGGTGAGATGTGAAAAATGACAGCTATACTGCTCATAAGGCGGTGTGGCAAAATGGCAATTTTGAAAATCTGGAGTGAAAATATTAAAAATTCACGATGTTACAAGCATGCGTAGGAACTGCGCAACGCACGCTTGTAAAACAGTCATATTTGTGAATGTTTTCACCAAATTTTCAACATGGGGTTTTGGGAGGCCTACCTCATGAACTGTGACACTGTTGTTTCGTTACTTGGTCCCGAAAGGTGGTTCCGCGCAGTGACCACAAAATCACCTTTCGGGACCGAATAACAAAATGACAGTGCCAGAATTCATGAGGTGGGGTCCCAAGAACCCCATGTTGAAAATTTGGTGCAAAAATTCCCAGCAATGCTTGCAATATGCATAAAAGTTGAAAAAACCCTATTTATTCCATTATACAGCTCACCTGCATTTCCTCAGTTCGCAGTCGACTTTGAAGAGTGCAGACATGTTCCCAGTCCACCGAAGATCGTCGTGCCAGACTTCAGAGGTAAGTATGGGGTGAGGGCAGTGTGGGAGGCAGGGTGCGCAGAGGGTGGGCGCGGGTGGGGAGGGGGTCAAGACAGTCAGCAAGGGACCGCTTTTTTACAGGTCATTTTATTTTAAGACAACATGGGACTTTGCCACGCTCAGGGCTCCCAGCGTGGCAGCTGGAAGGTTGTTTTGGGGGGCAGTGGAGTCGACGGGGCAGTGGGCACCCCCCTCAGCCATATGGATGTTTGCCACACTGGGGTGGGCTCCCAGCGTGGTAACTGGAAGTTGGGTTTTTTTGTGTGTGTATGTGGGGGTACAGTGGAGCCGACAGGGGATTGGGCACCCCCATCGCCATACAGACTTTTGCCACGTTGGGGTGGGCTCCCAGCATGGCACCTGGAAATCTGTTGGGGAAGCAGCAGAGCCGACAGATTGAGCACCCCTTCGCCCATCTAGTGTGGGGCCTGGAGGCATGAGCATGCTGGGGTGGGCTCCCAGCGTTCTACGTAAGTGTGTGTGTGTGTGGGGGGGGGGTGAACTGTCTATGACAGTTCGGATGCAGTGCGTGCTGACGTGTAGGCAATTTGCATACTGCTGAAGGACGGACTTTTTTTTTTTTAAGAATTATTCTATTATTTGGTTCCTAAAAACATAGACCGATAACTGGGAGCCAGTTGTTACCTACTGAAAAAATACGTTTAGAGCCTTGCCAATGTTGCAAAAATGTTTTCCAAAACAGCTGCAATGTTGTGTCACCTGAGGCTAAATACTCTGTCCTGGTAACTTTTCCTGTGCCAAGTGATGACGAGTTAGTGTGGGTGACCTCTGTTCTCTACTCTTTCCAAATCTGCACATCACAAGCTGAATGTGCCAGTTCTGTGGATGGTGAAAGCCACACACTATTGGAAGGTCTCTGCTGAGTTCTACCTCTTTTATTGAGTTTTTGCAGTGCTACTGAAGAGCTGTATGCTCCAGGTGCCATGCTATTAGTCCAGTGTCAGTGGCTCAGGGGGTAGCATGCTTGCGTCTGGGCCAGTAAGATTAGAAGGTTGTGGGTTCTGACCCCACACCAGGTGCGTGGGGCAGTACCCATAACGGACACTGTAGTGCGGGGGGGGGGGGTGCTGCACTGATGAGGTGCTCTCATTCAGCTGAGCCATTAAACTGAGCTTCCCTTCTGTCTATCTGTGGTGGCTGTTCCAATGGAAGTTAAAGATTCCATTAGACCTATGAAGAAGAGTGGAGTGGAAGTTAAAGATTCCATAAGACCTATGAAGAAGAGAGGGGGAGTTTCTCCACTGTCATGGCCAACATTTCCATGGCAATAAAACAGGTACAAATACCCCCTGCCAAGAAAAAAATGATGCATCTTAAATGAGCTGTCACAGTTCAGTGTGCCCTTCCTGGTCAAAAATGACAAATAAATAAACAGAAGTCCTTTTTTCGCTTCCTTATGCCACTGTCTGAACAAGGAAAAAAAGAAAAAAGTGAGGAGCACCAGGACTAGTATGGTGCTAGGCAATTATCAAACAAAAAAAGGCAAAAATGCGAATACCCATACAGCGCAATAAAAACAGCTATAGATAGAAATATAAATCCAAATTTTAATATGCAGACCAGCACAAATACAAAACAGTGGCTAGAATAAGTATTAACGTTTCACCTGGTACGCTGCCAGGCTTCTTCAGAGGTACTTATTCAAGCCACTGTTTTGTATTTGTGCTGGTCTGCATATTAAAATTTGGATTTATATATAGCTGTTTTTATTGCGCTGTATGGGTGCTCGAATTTTTGCCTTTTTTCACTGTCTGAACAGCAGAGTACTCATCACTGATGGACTCTCTTTTTTTATGACCCCCCCAGCAAGGTTAGTCACGGGTGAGAGGGCTGACCCATTATTTATGTAAGCAATAAGGAACAATGGGGTGTGCATCAAAGGATTAACGACGCACACCTCGGGGGGCATAGTAAGGCATGAAGCTGAAGGCCGAGTGTCCTTATGCCTGTGGGAAGTGCATTGTTAATCCTTAGATGCACACCCTGGAGTGGCTTATTGCACTTACAAAATTGATCATTGTGTGTAATGAGGTTTTTCAGCCTTCGTAATGAGATCTGGTTTCTCGCCATGCATCATTAGTAGTTTAATGCATGGTCATGTGACAGCAGTCATCCAATGAGGTCTCTGGATTTATCCTTGCCATTGTATAATTATTTAGAATTTTGACTAGGAATGGCCTGCTGAGCTGAAGCTCATTTTCAGGTGCCACCAGGGGGAGAGGGATTACAAATGGATTGGCACAATGGGCAAATAAAACTGTGCAATGACAGAGTGGCAGGAAAACAAACAAAAACTACCATGTATGTGCATCAGAGCAGAAGGGGAGGCAAATTACAGTAAAAAAAAGTGCTGCAAGATGGACCAGCATCTCATTTCCACGGGTGTCCCAAGATGGCTGCAGTGGTGGTGGTGTGTGGGGGATGCCCACCCAAGGGCCTGTCATGGGAGGGTATGAAAAGGTAACAGGTAAGACTGTTGCAGCTGGGTGGTGGCTATGAATGAAGGGAACCGTGTCGGAGAACAAAGGGATAAAATGTTAATTACTTAAAAAAAAATGTCCCATTAGCTATGCAGATCACATGAATGGGCCCATATCTGGACCTGGGTGCTTACTTGAATTCTAGTTGCCAGACCGTACAGACTCTGGCCAACTTTAATTGTGCACTGCTCTCCTGTAGCTTTCTAGTAATTGGGGCGTGTGAGCATCAAAGGGATATAACAGTATAGATTTGTGATCGTATGTTTCCTCTGAGTGGGCTTCTTTTGTGAGCTACTGTGGTCAAAGCAACTCAGAAAAGATTCGCTGTACAGAAATGCTTACTGTGAGGTAGCATAGCTGGGCAGCAGCACTCCTGCTACAGAAAGGGCTTGTTTAAAATGAAAATGGCACATACTCTGCCTTTAAATCTTTCACCGCTGTGGTGAGCAGGTTCGAAATTTTATTTGCCACTTAGGAAATCTAGTCGTTTTTTGCTACAGGGCTGAAGTGTAGCAGAAATAGGCTGTGTGTGGCCACAAACATTTCCTCTGACAATACACTGAAAATTTGCTGCCACAAAGTAAAACAAGAATTGGCGTGTGCCAACAAGACTGGTCTTATGATGGCAATGTTGTTATACTGTATGTGAGAAGATTTCAATTTGATAATTCAATGCCCCTCTACTGTATCTCCTGGATTATAGAGCATTTTGGATACAGTGTTGCTCTCCCTCCTCCCCATGTAATAGCTGCATCCTTCTGTCCCCTCCCCCTCCTAGATTCTAAAGCACATTGTAAATAAGCCCATTGCTCTAAATAGTTACCTTTTAGGAACAAACAGAAGGCCCCAAAAGTAGAAGTCTCAAGACGACTCACTGGAAAGGGCATATGAATCCTGCAAACCTACATCTTTCTGATAAAAATCCCTAAATGGGAATTTAGGGATATTAAATTAACTTTAGCAACCCTTTTTGCTTCCCTAGATGTAAATAATAAGATTAGTGCAATGATGCCAAAGTACTAGGATGTAATCTTCCAGTAATTTCCTAATCAAATCATACCAGTTGCTCCACGAACCTCACAGGTGGTATATTTCAGGTAATTTGGCAAAAGAAGCTGTTGCTGCAGCAATTAAGGTGCTGCCAAGTCTTAACTCCAAAATGCGTGTCCTGAAGTGCCACTCAGTTTGTCTCCTCTGATGCTGTTGATGGCCTTGCTGACAGTGGACATGGTGGTGCCTCCGTTCTCTCTTGTCCTGCAAAGTTCGACCAGTCAGTCTGTAAGGAAACAACATTCTCTCTCCTTACCTAGGAAAGGAATTCAGGACCCTGTTCTCAGTCAGAAGGGACTATGCACAAGTGCCAGCATGGTACTTTTGAGTACATACTTTGCCTGTAAACACAACTGCCTGCACAGCACTTTTGTTCCCATACCATGTTGCCTGCAACCCCTGAACTACGTTCACAAGTGGTCGCTCATCTTTCTTGCGCAGTCTCTGACTCCGCTGTGACTGTGAGTGGAAAGAGTTGGTGTCGCCATGCAAAGGGGTAAAATATGGTGCCCCTCACTATCCCAGTTGTGACTTTAGCAAATCATAGAATTATTACAGGCAAGTGGTCGAGATGTTTGTAATGTGCGACTGGGATCAAAAAGTTGGCAGGGGATGGAGATCAGTGGCCAATCAGAAACACACTGCAAGGGACAGAGACAGGGCACTGAATGCCAGGGACTTACAATGAGATGGGGAGTGTGGGGGGTACCAAAGAAAAAATGCAGGAGAGGCCCGGGAAGATGAGGGGATGCTTTGGCCCAAAAGTGAGCCACAGGCTGTGAGTCAGATGGGCGGGGGGATGACTAAGGCAGCGATGCTAGTGCCCATAACCTCTGTACATGGCACAGCATTGTGTGCCATATGCCGCGCCATGCACAGGAGTCTGGGGGGGGTACCACTTCAGGCATTATTACACACATAACTTGCACCCCATAAGATCGGGTGACCCTAATTTGCATTCTGACTTAAGTCACCACAGGGACTCCTCCCCCTGTGACAATGCACTCTGTTTTTGTGTGGCCACAGCATTTGGTGGTGCAACAGGGTGGCTGCTTGCCCCTTGATTTTCTCTTTGACATGTTGCAACTGAGAATTAGGTCCTTTGTTTTACAAAGCACCTTCTCTGCAAACTGTATCCCAAGGCACATGGTAGACCAGGAGAAGTGGGGGGGAGAATGTTACTGGCATTTTAAGCATACAGGGAGATTCAAAGATCACTGAGACAGTTTAAAGAGAGGTTACAAAAAGGTGACGCACATGAAGGGGTTAGTGACTTGCTTGGATACAAATTCATGTCTCTTGGTTCACAGCACAGCACTCTAAACAGTAGGCAGAACTACCTCTTTAAGAATAGCCCACTCACTGGCTCACAAAGCACCCCCCCCCACCCAAGCAAGTAGTACTAGGGTCAATCCTTTTACCTGGCCTATTGGAATCTGTATTCATAGGGACGCTCGATGGTCCACAGTGTGTAGCACAATGCGCGGATTTTTAAATGAATCCTGGATGCTGGCAAATGGCGGGGCTAATGATTGACACGTACTTCCTATGGCAGTGTATTCTTGATCGCATGGGTTGACACCATGCTTTGGCAGCATCAGCAACCCCTGGCTCAGTTTCCAGCTGCAGGGCAAGGTATATGCTGGCGAGGCCCCCCCAGTTCCTATAACACATGGGGTGACGGGAGGCCAGCACTACAGGAGATGAAAACAGCCAGGCACCATCTGAATGATGGCTGCAAGCTGGTACGCATGGGCCCCACCCCATGAATCCTATTACCTGTCCGGGATCTTGACCCAGCTGCCAGGAGGGGAACAGCCCTCTTCTCGAAGACCCCTGCCATGGATGGAAGAACTGTGAGAGCTGGCAGAAGTGGTGAGATTAGTGGCAGATGGGGCTGTGTAGTGACCGGAAGCAGACCAGAGGAGGGTGATGAGGGCTGGGTCAGGGAGAAAAGAGGAATAAAATCCACATGCTTCCACAGTCTGACTTTCCCACCAGGACACCAGGAAATTTCAGGGTGGGGCCCCTCCTCTGTTGAGTACCTGGCCATCTTCTAAATTCTAAAAAATCTTTACATTTATTATCTATTTTCTAATTAAATTGGATATTTGAGGCACTGCAAGTAAATTGAAGAAATAGAGTGTGTCAAATTTAAGAGGAATACTGATATGAGTGTGTTCCCCTTGGAACTCCCCTATTGATTTCCAGGTGGGCCCCCTGTATCCTAGTCTGACAACACCCTCACCCTACAAAGAAACTATTGACTGATGATTAGATCAGGAGGTCTTGTCTGGCATTTTTTTTTCACTTTCAGGTGCTGTTTATTTTCATTTCCTGCTCCCACATGCTGGTGTGTGTCTCAGTCTTAAAAAAATAACTAAGGACATGGGCCACTGCCAAAATGACAGCTGTTTACCTAGTTCTGCTGTGATCACCTCAGGTAGCGAGAGAGAAAGAGTGCATGCGTCACAAGCCTTTGGTTAACTCCCACTTTTTCCCCTACAAATATGGTAAAAACTTCCAAAAATATAAGAGGTATGTGGAATTATTTGTCTATAGCCATACCAGCATGGAGCCTGATCCCTTCAGATCCCATAGAAACATAGAAACATGACAGCAGAAAAAGACCAAAGGTCCATCCAGTCTGCCAATGGTTCCCTAGCTAACTTGGGACCTATTGTCCATACAGGGTTCTAGCCCTTCCTCTCCACTCCTCTGTTCCCTTCTCTCTGTTACTGTCACCCTGGATAACTACCATACCCTTCATACTGTCCCAGCCATGTTTTAAACCATTCATGGTTTTGGCGCCCACCACCCTCAGCTGGTAGACTGTTCCACTATAGGTCAGGAGAGCTTTGGCATCCACGTGATGATCAGAAAGAACTATAAACCGAGTTAGAAAAATGCAACACTGACTGGTTAGTTGCTGCCCAACTCTTGTAATTAATTATGTCAGCCAAAAACCACAGTTTGGCACTTCTTCCTGCAGCTAACCACATTATATCATCAAATCCCTTCATCTGACACTTGGAACAACTGAAAACAGGTTAGAGGTTTCAGAAGCTGAGCTGTGTAAGGCCTGGTCAGGAGTTGCATGGGAGACCTTCAGTGAACATCAGGTGCAGTAGGAAGTGGTGGTGGTAGTTTTTTTAGGGGTTACAATCTCCCCTTGGATATAAGTAACCATTCCCACTCCCCAGCATGTTGTTTGGGGGACTCTGTGCTGTCATGAGATGTCATCTTTACTATCAGATATTAAACTTAGTTTCCATCTGTATGTTCTGGTGGACATTAAAGATCCCATAGCAGTACTTGAAGAAAAAATAACTAACCACAAAAAAGAAAGACAAAAATCATATAAATTTATGAAGAAAGAAAATAAACAAACATATTTCTGCCCTACTGCAAGCCCAACACTTTAAAAGTTCAAGTCTCAAGTTTATTTCACCAGGAAGATTCAGTTGAGCAAGCTCATTTACAAGGAGGTTCTGTACGTACAGGTTACATACAAGATACATACTGATTCACTCAGAAGAAAGGGGGGCTACTAGCGGGGTACTGCAGGGTTCAGTACTGGGACCGGTTCTCTTTAATGTCTTTATAGGTGACATTGCGGAGGGACTGGAAGGAAAAGTATGCCTCTTTGTAGATGACACAAAGATCTGCAACAGGGTTGATACATGGGGGGGTTAGAAAAGATGAGAAGGAACTTGGCAAGGTTGGAGGAATGGTCAAAAGTATGGCAGCTTAGATTCAGTGCAAAGAAGTGCAAAGTAATGCACCTGAGAAACAAAAACCCAGGGGATGAGTCCACAATGGGGGGTATTAACAACAACAAAAATGGAAAGGGACCTGGGGGTAGTCCTATCAGATGACCTAAAGGTAGGCAAGCACTGTGAGAAGGCAGTAAGGAAGGCTGAGAGGATAAAGGGATGCACAGGGAGAGGCATCACCAGTAGATAACAGGAAGTTGTTATCCCTCTGTACAGACAGTTGGTAAGACCCCATCTGGAGTACTGCATGCAGTTCTGGAGACCCAGTCTCCACAAGGACATAGACAGGATGGAGGCAGTACAGAGGAGGGCAACTAAAATGGTTCAGGGTCTGCAACAGAAGCCATACAGAAGAGACTAAAAGAGCTTAATATATATACCCTCAAGGAAAGGAAGGAGAGGGAAGACATGATAGAAACTTTCAAGTACCTCAAGGCAATCAACAAAGTCCAAGAGGGTAGCATCTTTCAGAAAAAGAGATGTGCAAGAACAAGGGGGCACAATTTGAAGATAGAGGGGGGAATAACTTGGGGGCAATGTGAGGAAGTATTTTTTCATGGAGAGGGTGGTGGACGCATGGAACGGCCTTCCTGAGGTGTTCGTGGAGTCAAAAACTGGTGGAATTTAAGAATGCATGGGACAGACATAAGGCAATTCTAGTGGGAGGTAGGAGGAAGTAGACTGTTGGTAAAACTAGGATCTGCAGCTTATCCAATAGGTAGGGATGTGGGCAGATAGGGTTTGCCAAGCGGTCCTTATCTGCTGTCAAAGGATATGTTTCTACGATACGTACTTAATGTAGTCAGTTATAAAAAGATTCGCATGTACAGTGTAGTAATATGATTAACAAGAAAGATCTATAAAATGCAAAGTAAGTGCCAAGTGCAAGGATTTGTTTCAAAGTCTACCAACAATACAGAGTATGGGATTGCCTAGGTAAAGTATATACAAGAACCACACAGTACACAATGAACACAACCTACACAACGAATCCGGGAGGTGGGCTCGGGGTGGAGGGGGGGGATATTGCATGCAGGTAGGAATTAAATGGGTAAGGGAAGGCAAAAAGAAGGAAGTACCAGGCTGTTTGAGAGTGGGACGAGGGAAAAAAGGTGCAGGGATAACTAAGCTGAGTGACAACAGTAGCCATCCTGGGAAAAATTGGCAACAAGACTTTTAAAGGTATTTAGGGGGACTAAGGTGGCTAGTCTGAGGGATGATTGCAGTCTATTCCAAGCCATGGGGACAGCATAACTAATAGCAGTCATACCACAGCTGGTTCGATATCTGGGGACTTCGAGCGTGATATAAGAATTCTTTCTATGGGAGTAAGAGCATGAGCTGTGCCGAAACAGGTTTGAGATATAAAGTGGCACGTTGCAGAGCAAGGCTTTATAAGTCCATACATGCATATTTAATAGCCTTCTTGAGGTATAAAAATATTGAGAAAATGAATAATCAAATACCAAAAAGGAAAAAGAAACCACTCAATTACAGATATGATGGACATGTGAAAGCGTAATAGAAAGGTATGAGGATAGAAGAACAAGGAGGTAATTGAAAAGAAAGAAATAATCTGGGGAGGGAGTACTGTTAGAACGCCTTATACGGGGCACAAAGAAAATCCTTTATCAAAGACTAAATTATAGATAATCTGTATGCCTCAAAATCACCTGACACACACACATGCTATTGTTTCATTCATAAACATGCTAGTGACACAATAAAGCTTTCTTTTATATATAACCATTGAGGAAATATAAATTAACTCAATAAAAAAAAATGTTGTTCAGTACCTGAAGGGATGATACATTTTTCTATCACCCCTACAGGGTTGTTCTCACCCCTACAGGTATGTCACAAGGATTGGACACAATGATATATATAGACAAGAGGGCATTGCTGCCAATATTCCAGAGGAAAATAAAAAGCTTACCCACTACAGCCCCATTCAATATCCCATGGGATTTTTCTCAGTGCCCTGCTCAAATCCCCATTCACTAATCCACCAGCAGACTAACCTGATTCAATACCAGTCCCTTTGAATCGAGCCCTGAGATTTGGTAAGCTCTTGTGTATGGTTCCTGCACAAAATGGCTGCCGCATTCCACCCCAGAGGTGACTGCAGTTCGGTGATCATTTGGAGTGACTTCTGTGTTGATTGTAAAAAGCTTTGAGATGCTTCCGTGAAAGGCATTATAGAAATAAAGTGACTATTATTATTATTATTAATATCATTATTATGATTATCTTACTCCCAAAAGAGAAAAAACAGAAAATTAGGTAACATCCAATACTACAGGAATGGCAGGCAAAAGTGGTTGATTTTTGTTCTGAAATATAAAGTAGGGGGTAGTTTACCAGTAATATTTTATACTTTTCAAATAACTGGTCTGTCAACATATTTGCTTTTAGAATTTTTGACCGTGGAAGTATTTTGACTTCCAAAAAACTGGAGTAACTTTCCAAGTTGGATCCACAGATATTAACTTCCACCACACACAAAAAAACAAATTACTGTACCATCAGCACATCTGTCGTCTCCTGGAGCCTCATCAATTTGCTAGTTACCACCCCCCAACTGCTGTGATGACAAAAGTAACTTTAGAAAGAATGTTTAGTATGACAGAATAAAATTATTTATATTCACTTGTATTCAGTGAGAGCCAGGTGGTTTCAAATGCATACAGTACATGTACCATTTATAGAACAGCGGTGTACACTAATTACTTGAGTTCCACAGAGTCATTATCAAAGCCTGCAGAACTTGTTTGCCCGTTGTGAGGTTCTTTCTACCTTAACTCTCATTCTGTTGAAATTGTAAAAATGTTTGTACTGCTGAAATTGTACAAATGTGTGCCTAGAGCAGCATTGCCTTCATTCATGGCTTGTGCGTCTAAACTCATATAGAGCTAATTTTGTTTGATGCGACCTGTCAGGCTTTAAAGGGGAAGTACCCTAATAACTACTGCTATGTGTAAACAGTCGAATACTGTATACCCATGACTTCCTGTATTATGTAATTGCACAAAAGTTCATAATGTCTGTACTGTTATTCCCGGGTTACCCCTGAAAAAGGGACTTTCGGGGCCCAGCGAGCCTACCCGTTCATCAAAATTCAATAAATAAAATAAATAAACACTGTAGGGGTCTCTCAAATTGTGAAAGCCCATAAAAATATATTTCAAATGAGGTATGGAACGTCCTTGTAGGTGTCAAGAGTCCTGAGATATGAATATCTAAATACTCTGTAAATCAAAACATGGCAGCAGCCATTTCATGGGATCCTGAGACAGAAAGTGATGTCACTGAGGGGCAAGTTGTAATTAACAACATAGAGCTGGCCCCTCAGCGACATCACTTCCTGTGTTAAGATTACATGAAATGGCTGCAGCTTTGTTTTGATTGACAGATACTTTGATATTCTTATCTCAGGACTCCTGACACCTACTGCTAAACCTAGTACTTTGTTTGAATGGTCTTGTCTTGCACTTTCACAATTTGAGTGACCCCTGCAATGTTTACTTTCCATTTAACTATGGGTCAAGGGATGTTAGTGTGTGATTATTTCCAAAAGTAGGAGCATTATTAAGTTGGACTAGCATGTTAAAGGCAGAGCAGGTAGCTAGTGCTACTGAACTAAAGTTTTAACCTTTAGGCTGCTGACAGACTTAGAACATACAGGAATTCTAGTCTGATATATCAGTCTGTGACCCTGCAAGGGTTAAAATGAGACATTTACAATGATTGCATTTTAACTTTAATGTTTCCTAGTATTCTGGTGTCTTTCTGGTATTGGTCCGCTAGATATTTCAGATAATAAAGTACTTGTTTCACAGTGTCTTCTTTCTAGTTGCCCTCAGAATTGCTATGTGTGTGACATTGCCGTTTGTTGTCATTGTAAACACTAATGTTGTCATTAACAAGAACACTAATAAATCAGTTGAGGACAGTCAGAGACTTTTTTTGGATAGGTTACCAAGGTACCGAGATGTGTCATGAACCCTGGAAAGGAACGGTGAAAACACTACATAAAATAAATGATGACGTGTAATATAAGTCATTAAGCCACAAGCCTGAAGGTTGAGTGGCCTTTAAGAGCTTGTTCAACCCCAAGATGCTATTATTTTATGATGCACACTTAGTCGTCAGTTACTGTATACAATACATTTGGTTGGTCACTTTGCTGGCTGTTTGCAGCTTGTGTTTAGTGCTGGTTAGTTTGTGTTGGGGGGGGGTTAGATTTTTTCCTGTAATGTAGTGTTAGGGTGGGAGTGCGTGTTTTGGCTTGTGCACACAAGCCATAAAGCACTTTTCCTATAAAAGGGGGGAGTCGTTTGATGGCATTTCCTTTTCAGGTTGGTGTGTGAGCAGGTTTACTTGTGATCAGGAGTGCTTGGTGCCCTTATGCAGTCAGAAGCAGTAGTTTTGCCCACCAGTATAGAGTGAGAACCATTATGAGCGGAGCGGTGTGCATATCTCTCAAGTGTCACACATTACAAGGTACACATATTTTATCTCTCAGAAACCCTCTGCCCCACATTGAGAAGATGACTTTCCACAGTGACCACTGAGACTTTTAAAGAGCACCTTTCTTGATGCCCTGAAGAAGTCACTTGAGGCTCCCTTACCTGAATGCAAGTCCCTCCTTATCGTTTTTCAAATTTTATATTTAGCTACCTAAGGAAGGAAGGGGGGTCAATAATTTGCCTCGAGCAGATAACCGCTCGATCCCTTCCACTTCCTGATCTGTGACTCCACCCCCATGCTCTGACGTTTTGAGATGTAAGTATAGGAAGAGCACTGAGGAACACTCCATTCACTTCTATGGAATGTCATATTACAAGCTGATCTTTGTGATTTTGATGTGAAATTTGGTAAAAATCAAAGCCAGGATTCAACTAACAGAGCTCATGTCAGTTGAACCTTAGCTCTGATTTTTACCAAAAGCGCAACCATAAAATCAGCTTGTAAAATGACGTTTCTTAGAACTGAATGAGCCCGCCCCCGTGCTGTCCCTATACTTACATCACAAAACATTAGAGTGTATGGGCAGAGTCGCAGATTAGAAAATAGAAGACATCGAACGGCTAGCCCCCCAGGGCAAATTACGATCCGTTCCCTTCCTTATGTGGCTAAATATAAAATTTGAAAAACGTTAAGGAGGAACTTCCATTCAAATAAGGGAGCTTCCTGTGTCTTCAATGTGCTCTCTACAAAAGGTGAGAAAGTTTTCTGTTTAAGCAGAAATTTATAATAATACAAGATGCTATCTTATCAGCAAACATTATAAACATTAGTACACTTACAGTATTTCCACAGTGTTCTGAGCTTGCAATGTCACGTTCATTTATGTGTCACACATTTTGTCCAGTTGTCACACATTTTGTCAACATTTTGGTGATGAAAGGTTGAAAGGTATGGTGGCGCGGTCGGGAGTGATGGTCTGTGGTGGAGAGCATTCTGGAGGAAGAGGAAGGAGTCTCCCTGGAGCAGCATAGAGGACGCAGCAGCCTGGAGGGCTTGGCAGGTAAAGTGAGGTCTGGCTGCTTGAGGGACATGCTGTGTGGGGAGTAATGTGGGAGGGAGCTGTTGTAGTGTGTTGTTAGTTGGGCATATTTTTCCCCAGGTTGTGAGCTGCTGTTTTAGGGGAGCACTTCAAAAGGCTATTAGTACTGTGACCCTTGTTTGTTAAAAGACTTATTAAGGTGGATGTTACAAGTGCTATTAAAGTGGTTGTTACATTTTGTAGTAAAGTGCTTGTTACATGTGTTATTAAGTGTGTGTTGTGGTAGTTTGTAGCGCGTTCGTTTGGTATTGATGTGTTATTAAAGTGTTAATAACATATTAATACAGTGTAACTAGCTAATTGTTGCCATATATACGAACTGTTGAGTTCATGTATGCTAACTGGCTACCATTGTATACAGAGAAATATAGCATGGCATTTTCTATGGGGATGAGGGCCCAAACATGCATATTTTAGAAATAGACAGACAGACAGACAAATAAAGCTACATTAATGCAGAGTTAGGGTTGCTGCTAGTACTAATGCCCACAGACTATAGAATTGTGCTGTTAGGGTTACTTACCCAATGCCCGCAGAGTATGGAAATTTGCTGGTAGGGTTGTCAGCCATAACTCCCAATCCTCCCACCCATCTCCAACGCTCATGACCCACAGGTCCAGGCCTCTGTATGCTACAGGATCAATCCTGTTATCAACAACCAAATAAATAACCAAATACATTTTAGAAAATAATGTTGAAATGCATCAGTAAATTGTATTTTTGGCACTGTTGTCTTAGCCCTGAGCTCTGACAACCACAACATTCCATGAATACCAGCATAATGTAATTTTAGTCTCAGCACAGTTTTCTTCTGCCAAAAAGGCCTATTGAACACTTTACAAGATAACAATGAATTTAGTACTGTATGTTGTATTACTTTAAAAAAAGAATAAAAACATTTCTTATAGTGGCCAGGATAGAAATAATATTGGAGGCTAAAGGCTAAAATATAAAGCTGTGCGAATGCAGGATTCTGCCAGCGGAATTCATGCAAAATGACAATTCCACTTCTGAAAGGCTTTTCAGTATTTCATTTTTTGTATTTTCTGCAGAATTCTGAAAAGCATTTGTATGTAAACTGTGGAAGAATATTCCATGGCTTCAGTAATCCTACGGAAAATGAATACATGGCTTAAGTAACTGCTTAACTCCATTCCCTGGTTTATGTAAACAGTGAATTTAAAAAAAAAAAAAATCTGCTTTTGGGATTTTGGAATTCTGCATCCGATGGAATTATTCTAAACTGAACTCAAAAAACACCTCACACAAATGGAAAAATGAGACTGCTTCTAATAACTCCATGCGGGACCAATACTCTGTAAATGGTTTCATCTCCTCCCATATCTTGGCAGCACCCTATCCCTACCCTCTAACCCCTCCACTACTATGCCCTCTTTTCCCATCCTGTCCACCACCTATAGTACTACCCAGCATCCCCACATATTGCTGACCCACCTTACTTCCTCTCCATGCACCTTGCTATCCCCCCGCCTCGTAACCACTGCCTCCCCTCACCTATCTCTGCAACCCTGATATTCCTCTGCTAATAAGGGCTAGGAGGCAGTGTCAACATTTGCATCAAGACAAGGCTGTGTACTGCTTCTTAAAATAATTGTTTATTTAAAACTAAAAGTTTGTATTATGTAACTATCTTCTCTTTTTGTTATAACTCAATAAATGAATCCTGTGTTATCTGTGTATATCTTGTCTTTCTGATGTGGAACCTTTGTAAAGGAGCTATAAGCTCAAAGGTATTGTAATCCGAAGTATCAAATAAATAAATAAATTCTGCAGAATTAGGCGGTATTTCCCAAATTCTGCAGAATCCCAGCAGATGCAGAACTTGAAAAGTCCGTACAGCTCAAGTAAAATGATAGCATCCGAATATTAGTGCCAAAACAACTAAACAACGTTGGCACACTGTGATGCAGGGACAGTGCTCTCCAAAAGCTGGCTAAGCCCCAGAAGGTTCTGAAACAGAACAGAAAATCGGAGAGCACTCGAGGTAGATAAACGGTAAACATATATCAAGGCCGGGATATTCAGACTGCTCCAGGCTGTGGCGCAAGCCTGGGCGCAGTGCAACTGGGATGCGCCAGGGCATTGACAGGGTGATATTCAATGGTGCTGCGCCATGGCTCAGCACCGTTGAATATAGCACTGTGGCCACCCGCATTGCGCATGGCACAGTGGCACTGCGCCAGCACAAGTGGCCAGAGAGGAGTAGGGGGATGCGCCAGCTCAAGTGCCATTGTGCTAGGCACAGCGACCATGATATTCAGCGGTGAATATGCAAATGGGGCCATAATAAATGCAAGGTGCAAATGGGGCCATTTGCACGTCATTATGGCCCCATTTGCATGCAGGTGCGCCAATCCCCGGCGACTTGCACCTGGCGCCCTGCCAGGCAGCAGCCGTGGGGGGACCGACGCCCCTGCCCCTCAGCGGCAACGCGCCCCAACACCTGATCGTGGGCTTTCAATACAGATATTAGCCGTGGTGGTCCAGTGGACCCTCTCCCTAGCCCAATCGTGGGTTTTCAATATCATTAGTAATTCTGTGTACTATTCTCGATCGCTGGCATTATGATAGAATAATCATTCTAGTGGCGGCAGATTCAGTTCGATCGCTGGCAGTTCAACGTGTCGTACTCTTGGTGGTCTACGCGGTACTCTTCCTAATTCATTCATCAGTCCCGTCAACTCGATTTTTCCAGTCAAGCGGTAGCAGAGCACCACCTCGCGTTCCGACACCACCGCCGAGCAGATACGATATGGCAGTAGCCCATTGGTCCACAGCATGGGCCAATGGGCGCAGTAGACTAAATTGATTATAGTCCAATATGTGAATGATTCCATTCACATATTGGGACTCACAGAATAGTACGGGTCTGCATGCCCATTGGCCCATGCTGTGGACCAATGGGCACAGCCATACCATACACCGTCAGCCGCGGCGGCAGGGCGGGTTGAGGGTGGGGTGCTGCCACCCGCTGCTGACTGGGAGGGAGTAGGGTGGGGACTGATTGGGTGGGTTGGGAGGAGTATCGCTAGACCACCAGGGTACCGCTTACATTGGATTGCCCGCGATCGGGCTGGATGCGGCCACTGGGCCACCAGGGATAGTATTCTATCATAATGCCAGCGATCGGGCTGGGGAGTGGGTCCACTGGACCACCAGGGTGCATCAGTGGGTTGCACATGGCGCAACTCCATTGCGCCATGCGTAACCCTTTTGAATATCCCGGCCCAAGTGTCCAAGTGCATCCTGTGCAGAACGTAACAATGGCCAAAAATGCTTGAAAGTTGATACAGTCAACTAATTTCTTACAAAAAAAAGACAGAGAGCCATGACCCAAAATCCCAGCACCTCGCTCTTATAGAGCTTCACCAGGGGGCGTTTGCACAGAATAATATCAGCAACCACAAATGAGCAGCAGAATAAATCCTTCCAATATAGCTTTCTGTGTGGACTTGAATTAATTGCACCATTTCACCCAGCTTAAGTGTATGGACACTTGAGATATATATTTACCATTTCTCCACCCCGAGTGCTCATCGTTTTAATGTTTTGTTTCTGAACACTGGTGTCCTGAGAGATTGGGAAAGGTGCAGCAGTGGAAAAAAAAGCACATTGTTACAATCCCATGGCAAGGCTGCAGAACATTTTTCTATTGCCAGTACATGCTACCAGTTAAAATAAAGCAACACATATTTTAAATTTACAATGATCTTTAAAGGGGACAGGACAGTTGTATTTTTGTAATTTGCTACATTTTCCTCTCCCCCGATGGATTGGCTCTCATCGGCCCAACCCCATCATCCACCGTCCCGGGACTTATCCTACCCAGTTAACAGCCCTGGCTTACCCCCAGTGTGGGGCTTTTGGGAAGGGGCCTTCCTCCTGTGGAACAATGGGATGTGGTTACCAGGGGTGCCACGAGTCAACGGTGTGGGACCTATGGCGCGTGGCATGCGGCACCCTGCTCAGCCCTGTTTTTTTTTTTCCTTTTTCTCCCCAGCAGGTGGCACATGAAGTGACGTTAGGGGCACACGCACCAACATCTTCCCCACCTCCAGTGACTACGAGCATTGGCTGTCGTGCCCCGGCCTTCATCAGTGGTTGTGTGAGTACCAGGAGCTTGACCGTCCTCTCCCCAGAGGAGGAGAGCAGTCCATGGGACACTCAGTGCTCCTTCCCCCCAGCTGGCCCTCTGATACCCAGACTGGCTTCTCAGCGTGGGTCATCAGTGTCACAAGCGGTCGTGCTACCGCTGTGCTGGCGGGCTGGCCTGGGACAAGACATTTGTGCTAACTGGCATCAGTTAGCAATGTTGCTATTAAAAGAAATTAAATCCATACTTCTAAATTGTCCATGTTTAACTGTAACAGAATAAACACTGATGTCACAAACTGCATTTTACATCGTTTTGTTTTGATGGGCAGCACTCTGTTGCTGTTCTGTTCATGGAACCAATAATGTAGAGTTTTTACTATGTCATGGTTTGTGTACAGAATGCTAAGCATGAACTCTTAACCTATCAGAAGTATGCTTAGGTTTCCTGTGCACAGACTGTGACAGAATTAAAATTCCACATCACTGGTTCCATGATGAGACCTGTGACAGCATGCTGCCAACAAAAGCAAAACAATGCAAAATGCAGTTTTTCACATCGCTTCTCATGCATGTACACTAAAATGTGGATCATGTAAGGTATGCATATCCTTTCTGAAACTAGGAACATGATAAACAGGGGCTAGTTAGAAATCATTTCCTGTCCTTTTTAAGTAGCAGAGCTGTTTGACGTATTCAGGAGTGGGACATTTTACTGTGAATGCACTGTCACATCTTTCTAAAATGTCCCTGATCAGGCGCTCAGAACAGACACACAGCGCTTCTAGTGCTGGAGGGCTGCAGGCAATTTCTGGAGTCCATACCTCTGGAAAGGCAGGGACCACAAAGGGACCATACAAAGGAGGGCCACAAAGATGATTCAGGGGATGCAGGGGAGGTTGTATGAGGAAAAGTTGGCAAACCATAACGTGTATACAGTGAAGGCCAGGAGGGAAAGGGGGATATGATCGAGATATACAAGTTCTTGTGAGGATTCATCAGGGTGGATTGTAAGGACAAAGCAGTCTGTGAGCTGGTGGTCACCTTGGCCACCAGCTTTCAAACACTGGTAGCCAGACCAACACATTCAGTGGCCATCATACCAGGGCTCACAAAATCACTTCATGGACAGTTGGCTAGCTGACTGGCAACTCCTGAAATCTGATAGCCAAACCAATTTTTTTTAGTAGCCATTGGCTAGCTAACTCCACAACTCAAAAGGTGCATTTCAGTTCCCAACACTTTAAATAAACAGACGACCACAGGAAAAATTCAGCTTACTGTTTATTCAGCCAGCAGTAGTAGATTGGAGCCAGAGCAAATCCCCAGCACTTTGGTCCTCTGACCTTCCTCAGGGGGACTGCCTAGCTGGCTACCTGATTTGTCCCACCCTGTTATTCATGAGGAACAAGAACACAGGGACTAGAGGACATTGGTGGTGATTGATGGCAGAATGATTCAGGAGGGACATAAGGAAGTTCTTCATACAGTGGGTGGTGGCCAAATAGAACAGACTGTCCAAAAATGGGGTTGAACCCAAGACTGTGATGAAGTGGGATAGATATACGGAAATAGTGGGGCCCACAGGTAACAGCGGGGAAGGGGTACCTGGAGGAAGGAGGTGATGATCAGCCACTAGTGCCATCAGATCTCTAAATCCAGGTCAGTGTTAGGCTGGGAAATGGGGCAGACTGGATGGACCTCTGGGTCTTTTTCTGACGACAGTCTCTGATTCTGTCTATAGGAATATTTAGGGATATCTTGCAGGCATGAGTGTCTCCTTACGTGTCTTTTTATGTGAGAGAACTGGAAATGATAAAAGACAAGTGCATCTGGTACCCTATGGATGCAAGAGGTGATATCCTTATACTTGTAAGAGAAACCCATAGCCGGCAACCCGGGTTCAGGAACGGGCTTGGGTCACTGAGGGTTGGCTAGAGGAGAGAAGATTGAGCATCCCAGGGATTGCTGCTCTCTCTCGGGGAAGGGGTGGCAAGCTGTCTCAGCCTTTGGCTGCCACCAGGTGGAGACCTAGTGGTAGTGCAGACAGACTTCATGGGAGGGGCCGAGATTCCATAGCGCATGTTGCATGCCTCCACATGCATGCATTTGTGCCACCGCAGTAAGGGGAAAGAAGACAATGGAAAAAGGGACATGCAGGCTACATTATACCCTGGGTATCTCCCTCATCCTGTACCACCACCAAAACACTTAGGGGCCTCTGGATATGTACTCTGGTGGGGGATGATGGTTCTTCCTACTCTGGCCCTACCACGAGAGGGGGGGGCAAGACATGGAGGAACAGCTCCATGTAGGTCCAGGAGAGCAGGCTGCTAGCCAGGGAGAGGTGGTGACAAGACCAACAAGTTACCCAAGGTGTAAAAAGCTATATGGAAGTGTGTGTATATATATATATATATATATATATATATATATATATATTATAAAGGATAAATAAAAAAGTTTGATTTATAATACATTAAAAGGAAAAATAAAATCATTTTTTAACAAGCTTTTTTCTCGTTCATTGATTTGCCCAACTATACTCCCCGGTCTCATCAGCCGGCTTCTTATGGACCTATGAGTTATCCACCATATGCTCAGGACCACGATAGTGCTGGGTGGCCTGCCACATCAGCTGTGCATGGGGCTGCAAGGGGCGTTGTTACAACAGTTTGGCAGGGCTTTTCCCTTACAGAAGTACAGTTCGCAGCATCTGTGCAGCATGCATGCTGCACAGATGCTGTGCACTTGTATTTCTGTAAGGGTTTTCTCCAGCTCCTGACGTCCTCCCTAGGGGTGTCAGCAAGCAGTGACATGCTCACAGGCATGCAATAGTGTGCAGGCATTGCAGCATCTGTCGGCCGCCCCCACCCCCATGCTGCGGTCCTGCTGTGCTGTCTCCTAGCCTCTGCCAGGTGGCAGAGAAACCGCTGAATGCTGTATTTCCCCACCCTGAGGGAGGAGAGCTGCCCCTAGGATGCTCAGTCTCCCCCTCCCCCGCACCCGAGCAAGTCCCTGAGCGATCTGAGTCCATTCCCAGTTCGGGTTACTAGCACAGTGAGCAGTAGTGGTACTGAGTAGATCCATACAAAGTTTAAAAATGTCGCTATGTGTAGAATTATGCAAAGTGGCCCAACTTTGCATAGCTAAAGCACTACTTGCATAGTTCTTCACTTGGAAAGTGGATGCTTCACCAGGTGGAGACTACACACAGTAGCACTTCGTGAGTAAAAGTGCTCCTTCGCATACTGCTGCCAGTCTAAGACTATGTGTAACAGCACCTTTGTCAGTGAGGTGCCACCACTCGTAATCGGAATTTTTTTTAGTTATCTATTTATTTGGCAAGTACCTTTGAACATAGGTGCTCATTTACAAAGGTTCCACGTCAAAATCAGGCAATACGGTGAAATGCAATAACAGCTGCTTCATCAGTTCCAGCGGAATATAGTCAGGAAAAGTCAGCATTATGCATACATACACAAATGAATCTTATGCTGCTACCAGGGGACGCACAGGTAGTTCCAGACAATGTCGACTTACAAAGCATATCAGGGTCAACAGTCAGGCAAGTATTCAGATTAGCTAAAGCAGGTACAGTTGGAAATAAAGGGAATGGTTAGGTACAGAGATCTTTTGAACTGGGCAATATCTGGGAGACGTAGCAGATGCTTAGCTAATGCTCTATAATACTTTCTGATGATCTGTAATACTTACTGTTGCATTTTTTAATGTCTTCTTGCTCCATATTACATGAAGTGTGATTAATGACAGAACAAATAATAGTTTCTTTACCTTCCCTCAGGGGCCAGATACATTGAGATGTTAAATAACCATTTGTTTTAGAGGCTTCATTAAAAAAAAATAATATACTAATGTGGGTGTGCATGGTTAATGAGCCAGGACTTCTGTCAGCATCATGTCTATGACCTAGCTCCTGGCCCTTTACAGGTACAGTAACCTGGTGGCCACTTGTGACACATACCGACTTCACTGGCATACTGGGCTAGCCACCTGGATTTTTTATAAGGTTATGCAAGACATGGTGAATATTATGATAACAAAAATAGTACATTTTTATTTTATTTTTATTTATTTGATAATTGGTGACCAGGAAAGACACATGCTGAACTGAGACTTGTTTCCAGGTGTGAAATGACTGCTCAGGAATGGATGATATGGGCAGGTCGGTACCTGTGTGACTGGTAGGCCCGGCAGTTGGGATGTGCTCGCATTTAATACATGTCTCACTACTGCAACTATGTAGTTTTTTAAGTGCACGTTTCTTCCTTCTTTGTTTATTTGAACATGTTAAAGCAACAGTATTTGCTGGTCTGCAAAGATATTCTGATATACAGTAGATTTTTAGCAAAAATGTATCTCTGACATCGCTGGATTCATCCTCTGTGTATTTTTTTTAGTTTTCTCAGATATTTGTAAAACAACTCCTATGGCTAATCTTCTAAGTAATGACTCGTGTCATTAAAGATAGTCACTCATTGCAAATGTAACCCCTAGGTGGCGCTATCCCAAGGGGCTACTACCCCTGCCTGCTTGGCTAGTAGCAGGTTAAGGGGCCTGAGTTCTGAAACGGGTGCCTCCACCCAGAGGTCAGGGTTGGTAGTGGTCAAGCTAACCTGGGCACAGCCCTCCGGGACACTGTAACCCCCCTCTTTCCTTACTAGTGGCCAGAACAATACATAGTAATCACTTTCACAATACCCCGATACACCACACAAGCACCCACACTGTTTACACTTACCACCAGGGCTTTCCTCTGGCCCGGCCCTGGGGACCCCCTGTAAAGGAAAGTTATACACAGCAAATAGCAGTACAGTACTCTTGCACAAACTGGAACCACAGTCAGGGTAAATGCAAAAAAGAGTTAGATCTGATTTTATTTAAGGAGCTTGAACAAGGGAGGGGGGTGTAATCAGGTTAATTTGCTTAAAGGCTCTATCAATCAAACAGTTATGCATGCACTTCAGGGTCCATAAACAGTCACACACTCTGGGTACCCAGATGGAGAATGGTGGGCTAGCCAGGAATGTTGCAGCTGGTTGGGGCCCTGTAAAGGAAGAAAACAACATGCACAACACACACTATTTGTAATCCGGAGCCGGAGGGCTCAGTTCATGAAAAGAAAACAACAAGACAATCAGGTGACACACTTTTAGATTAGGCTGTTGTTGCAGGGAGCTACCCTGATGATTACTCACGATACCCAAGACTGGACACAGGCTGGACGAAAATTGAGACAGCAGGTGGTTGGTCTGGAGTGCCAGGAGAAGCAGGGCCCACACGATTGGCCGACGCATCGTTCCTGTTCAGGCATGGAGCAAGGGGCTGATCCCCAGGCAGGTCTCTCATCGATGGCTTTCTCTGTGCAGTGGGGTAGTCTGGCAGGGCCAGCGTGGCATGGTCCAGGCTGAATGGAGACGAATACGGATTCAGTCCGATTAGGCTTGATAAAGCTTCCAGCAAGCAGAACATAGTTCACACAGTGGGGAACCAAATCACGACCCACTTTCAATACACAGCACATTTACATGTAAGGAAATTCTACTGTACCAGGCAAACCGCTCTCCGGTCATGATCGCAAAGTCTCTGCACAAACCCAGGATTCAAAAGCAGCTGAACATCCTGACAGACCGATCGCATTCAGCAAATCTTTGGTCTTCTTCAGGTTAAAGCCTGGTCACAGTCCAGTGGCTTAAATAGTCCTCACAACTCGGATTCAGTCCGAGTAAACTCTATTTTCCTCTCTCAGGGACAGTAGGCAGACAGGCAGACCAAAACTCAGCCCTTTCACAGTTCTCCCATGCAAAACTACACAGAACTGCTGCTCAAAATTACTTGAGCTGTTACTTCTTCACTTCTCAGCTCAAAACTTAAACTAGCTGCAGCAGCCTAGGAAATTCCCCAAGATCCAAAAGGTTAGGTTGGCTGATCTGTCTTTCAGTCACAACAAAGGTGCCAAAAGCCCATAACTACAAATCCTACAAACTTTGACTCCAGACAGCTCCTGTAGTCCGGCTCCATTTTAGGTCCCACCAGAACTTGATTGGTCCAATTCGCAGTCCAGGACCAAGATAGTGGAGATAAACAAAACAGTCCTTGCTGCAAAGAAGGCAGGTTAGACAAACGACATTATCATTATCACTCTAAATGATTTTCAGCAAATAATTACATCTTTCAACAGAGCTCCCTCTCAGATTACTTATGACTGCAATCCAGGCAGCTCTTAAAGAGACAGTACACAGAGGCTATACAGGCAGTCTCTGGCAATCACATTTAAACTGCTAAAACACAGGACACCAGCCTGGCAGTGAGCATTTAGGCAAGCTCGAGGAAGACTTTTCGGGAACCCCCATTTGTAGGGGGATTACACAAATTTTTAAAAAGCTGTTCTGTTGATGAATGCTAGATTTATAGTGTGACTGTATTAGGATGGTGTTACCACATGTTTCTGATGGTGAACAGCACTGCAGTATACCTAGAGAGTCCATTTTTTTTTTTTACGGCGGGCATGGTACAATACGAGCAGACTTGATAGACCAGGTGGCCTTCTTCTGGTGGCTTCTTCATATGTTCGTATGTATAGGAGCAGGAATTTCTAAAAACTTCAATACCCCATGTCTTGGTTCAGGAATGAAAGGAAATGGAAAGAACAAGCATTTGCCAATGCCGAAATGTTGATTGCTTATATGTGCTGTTTAGGTATTTGGAAGTGAAAGTACCATGCCTAAGAATTGTCATGTGCCACCCCCCCAAAGACATCCGCTGTGTCTTTCTGTTCAGCATTCACAGAAGAGAGGGAGGGGCAAGGGCCACAGCAGTACAGCAGTTGCAAAGGCGTGAAGAGGTGGACAATAGTCCATTCGCAGGCAGAAGAATCCTGCAGAAGGTGAGTAAATTGAAGGTGGACAAAACGATGGGACCAGATGGCATACACCCAAGGATATTAAAAGAACTGTGAAGGGAAATAGCAGTACCTCTGGAAGCCGTGTTCACTGAGTCATTCAACACAGGGGTGGTACCAGAGAATTGGAGGAGGGCACGTGTGGCCCCTCTATACAAATCCAGGAGTAGGGAGGAGGTGGGGGACGATAGGCCAGTCAGCCTCACTTCAGTAGTGGGGAAGATCACGGAGACATTGGTTAAAGAAAGGATAGTGGGGCATCTAGAAGCCATTGGGGCCCAGGACCATAGGCAACATGGATTCACGTGGGGAGGTCATGTCAGACAAATCTGGTTGATCTCTTTGACTGAATGACAAAGGAAGTAAATCAGGGTGGGGCAGCGGACAGCGCTTACCTTGATGTAAGCAATGCCTTTGACACCGTCCCACATAGGAGGCTGATAAACAAGCTGAGTAGGCAGGGCATGGGGAAAAGGGTGGTAAACTGGGTTAGAAACTGGGTAACAGACAGGAGGCAGAGAGTGGTGGTAAATGGGGCGCAGTCTGGGGAGAGGGGGTGACCAGTGGGGTGCTGCAGGGAGTGGTCCTGGGGCCAGTCCTATTCAGTGTCTTCATTAGTGACAGTGCAGAAGGGCTGAAGGGAAAGGTCTGCCTGTTTGCAGATGACGCCAAGATGTGTAACACAGTGGATACCCCAGAGGGGGTGGAGAAAATGAGGAGGGACCTGGGGAAGCTTGAGAAATGGTCTGAGGACTGGTAACTGAAGTTTAATTCAAAAAAGTGCAAAATAATGCACCTGGGACACAGAAACCCTGGGTAAAGGCACAAGATTGGGGAGGGGGGAGTTGCTGACAGTCACAAAGAAGGAAAGGGACCTGGGGGTTCTTATTTCAGATGACCTGAAAATGTCAAAGTGGTAAGGCAGCTAGGAGGGCCAGTGACAGGGAGGTAGTGATGCCATTATATAAAACCATGGTCAGGCTTCACATGGAGTACTGTGTGCAGTTCTGGAGATCGCATCTTCATAATGATATTAACAGGCTAGAGATGGTCCAGAGGGGAGGGGCTAATGAGATGGTACAGAACTTGCAACACAAGACTTAGGAGGAGAAATTAAGGGACCTCAATATGTACTCACTGGAAGGGAGGGGGGGGAAGAGGGGATATGATAGAAACATTGAAGTACCTCAAGGGTATAAATATAACTACTGAGAAGCAGGAGACAGCGGATATAGGCATAAGTGCCAGCTTCTGTGTGATATTCTTTAATAGTATATGGTTAGGGCTTATTGTGGATAAAAAAATGATGGCTTTCCAAAAGCTGTTGTAGGTCAGTTCAAAGGTCAAGAACAGTTGTTGCAGTATCGTTCTGATGTCACAACAATACTACAACAACAGCTCCCCCTTGAACTGTTACCTGATTGGCTAAAGCAACTCTCAGTGTTCCAAAAACAAACGGGGTAAAATGGCAGCACCGCTTAGCGAACAGAGAGGCAAGCGTTTCACTAAGATAGTTTGGACACAAACTGCCATTGTCGGCTCTATGTGTCCAAACTGTCAGTTTGGCATTTTCCTTTTTCTTTTTTTAAATAACCAGCGCTTTCAAATACCGAATGGTGAGCAGAACCGCAAGGACCGGAGGCACAGCGGGACTGCAGCGATGACGGGGAGCAAGCGAGTGTGTGAACACAAGTTATGAAACCTTGTATTTAAATTAATTTTTATACATTTCTGGGAACCATATACTATATAAAATAGTATATGGGTGACCAGACACAACAAGGCTTTGTTTATCTTAGATGTGATGATAAGTCAAACGGACCTCTCGAGCATCGCTCTCGAGGTCTGTATGACATCATCACAACCCCTCGATGGAAACATAGCCTTGTTGTGTATGGTCACCCATACACTATTCTATATGTTCTTATAAATCTGTACTCTCCAGTATTTCAGCAACCACTTGACCACACTGCCTTCTTTAGGCACTTTTATACTGGTTGATGCCTGGTGTTAGATGGCAGACAGAGGGCTCACCAAATTGTGTTGCCATTTGAAAAACTTCATAGAGTGTTCTTTTACTGGTAAGCATTTTGGAAAGCTGGTGAAGGTCTCACAATTTTTATTATGATTTTATCTCCTTATGTCTGTCCCCTTTGGTCCCCCCATCCCCACACCCCAACAGTCATCAGTGGCCACAGCTGCAGCCTTCTTCTTGCCAAGATGGTGGGTGAGAAACATAGAATTTAACAGCAGATAAGGACTGCTTGGCCCACCTAGTCTGCCCATTTGCCTACCTGATGGATAAGCTGCAGATTCTAGTTAATCAACAGCTTACTTCCTCCTACCCCCAGTAGAATTGCCTTATGTCTGTCCGTGAGAAGCTGCCTTCACAGTCTGTGAAGTCTGACGTCTTTCAGTGCCACTTATTGGTCATCTTCCAACACAGGCGAGGTGCTGCCAGCCCAAAACTAACTCAGGACAAGCAGGTTTCAAAGTGGGGAAGAAATGGAGTGAGAAAGAATCAAGTAGTCATTCAGATGCAGTGTCAATTTTAAGATCAGTATACAGTTCCATGTTAAAACCGTGACCACATAATAGCGCTGTAAAAAATGTCAAATTCAAAATGGCGACTGTCAACTTTGAGATCAAGCATAATAGCGCTGCATATTTAAAGTGTCAAAATAGCGCCAAAATATGAACTCTACCCCCAGTAGTCACAACCCTGACCCCAATAGGTTCCGCAGTGCCATTCAGCAAAATAACAAGACCACCTGAATTACCTGACAATCTGGACAGCTCTGAGCCCAGTGAATGGGGATTAATCCAGCTACTGTGGGTGAATTGCTCCCATTCTCCTCTTACCACATCCTGTCCCATATAGTCAGCCTCCAGTGGAGAGATCGCCTTTTGAACCTGGCACAGGCTGGCCAATCTGAATTTTTCCTCAGAGTTTCTCACTTGCTACCACACATATAAGAGGCATTCCGGCACCACTCAGTGACAGCTAACAGCTGGCAGACCACCATATCACTCAGTAGCAGCTTCTGAAGAGCCCATGGCTCTTCGATGGGGAGAACAAGTATCGCAGAGCAGCTTTAAGAATCTCTAATGCTGGCATTTTGGGCTGGGAGAGAGAGAGAGAGAATATCAGAGGGCATTCGGGCTGTAGAGAGACAGAGGCAGAGGTAGGGGGATCTGACAGAACCCGGAAGACTGGGAGCACAGGGAGGTTACATGACTGCAGAAAAAAAAAAAGATCTAAGAGAGTTGAGCTGGACCTCCACCCATCACAGTCCTCTAGCAGCTGGGCAATGTCTTACCTGAATGCTACAGTTATGTAGCACTGTTGTGGGGAGACTGGGGAAAAGCATGACTTCCATCCAACCTCCATCTGGCTAATGGTCTCTGAATCAAATTGCCTGCATAGCCTGCTTGAGGTCCACCTTCTTTGTTTGCTACCTCTTGCTGTGAGGGTTTTCAGGAGCCTTACTCTCCATGTATAATCGCTAATTTGGAAGTCGTGATATTTGTTGACAGAATGGCAACTTCAGTTGCTTTTATGGCATATGCACTGTTATGTTTTGCCGCCCATCTTGTGTTCACTGTTGTTTAGTCGCTGTTTTGGCAGTCGCAATTTTAAAGTCGCGATTATTACGGGATACCTCAGTATACTGGTGTGGACACTGCAAATAGAACCCCAGCTCTTTAAGCAGCCTTATGAAGAGTAAAGGCTTCTCGAAGCACTGGGGTTCTGTTTATTGTACTGTAAGTGGGCTGCATCTAATTCAGTAATTTACTGTACCTTACATATGGATGTATGGTAGGGCCAACTTTAAATAAACACTGCACCTGAATGAACACATGGTGCCATAGAAACATAGAATTTATCAGCAGAAAAGGACCACTCAGCCCACCCAGTCTGCCCAAGTGTTCTCTACCTACTTGTAACTCCTGCCTGTATATGTTACTGCATGTCTTATTCTGCCTGCGTCCATCAGGACCTCCTTGTGAATGAGCTTGCTTAATGGATTTTTCCTGCAATGAACTTGAACCTACTCCACTTCCATGGCCCTACTGATCTCCGTTGACCCCCTCCTTCCCCTTTTTCTAATATACCCCTATATTTATCCCATGCATGCTTCATGCCCCCTACCATTTTAGCTTCCACCACTTCTCCTGGCAGTCTGTTCAAGGCATCTACCACCCTTTCAGTAAAGAAATATTTCTTCACATCTATCCTGAATGCCTCCCCCAGCTTCATTGTATTTCCCTTGGTTTGGGTGCTCATCCTCATTTGAAGGAAACTCCCCAACTGTACCCACTTTACCCCTGTGAGGTACTTTGTAGGTCTTGATCATGTCTCCTCTCGCCCTCCTCTCTTCTGGAGTGTACATATTGAGATTCTTCAGCCTGTCTTTGTAGGGATTCCTGTGAAAATTCTGAACCATTTTAGTTACCCTCCTCTGGAAAACCTCCACCTTATGTCCTTTCTGAAGTGTGGACTCTAAAACTGCACACAGTACTCCAGCTGGGGGTATAGCAGGGAGTAATACAATGGCAGCACAATGTCCCTCCTCCTACTGGAGATGCCACTCCTTATGCACCCCAGAATCCAATTTGCCCTGCCCTTAGCCTTGTCACACTGTACTGCCATCTTGAGGTCCTCTGATATAATAACCTCAAGGACCCTTTCACGTCTAATGAGTATCAATACCTCTCCCCATCCTATACCCAGCATCGGGGTTCCTATGCCCTAGGTACATGATTTTACACTTGTTGGCATTGAACCCCAAGTAAGTAAGAAAATGGAATTGATTTGAATGAATTGCAGGCTTTTAAGCAGCTTTTTGGGGAGTGTGTATGTGTGTGAGTGGGGGGTGGCTCTGCTACTATAACTGTTTGCTTTTGATTTGGCATAATGTGTGAACAGACTAACCCTACTCCCCACTCCATGTGCTATATCAGAATAAAGAGCCAATAGCATTGGGCCAAGCATTAACCCTCTTGGCCCTCCTTGTCACTGCTCTGGGTGCCAGAGCGCTCCCACCACCACCCTCTGCACCCCCTGTAACCAGTTCTCTATCCATTTAGTCAGACCACCTTCCACCCGTACTCCTCCTCCCCCCTCTTCTCCTCCTTGGCCTGTGTCCCTCCTCCTGGTAGTCCGCACCCTTTCTCCTTATTCTTACTGGGTGGTGGTGCCTTCTGTATTACACTCAGACCACTCTGCCTGCCCCCTTCCAGGGTTACTATGCCTCCACCTTTACCTATATCTAGGGCGGTGACCTCATCAGGCTCCCCTGTCCGGACCTTTCTACCAACCTCAGTCTTTTGGCCACTCCCCCCATTTGTTTAAATCCACCTTAGTAGAGATATACCCCTCTAATCCTGCCTTTTTTTTTTTTTAACATATTTTCTCACTTGGCTACGGTCGGCTTTGTAATCCCGACTGCCCCCCCCCCCCCAGCCCTGCCCCTGACATCAGGCCGACCTGCTCACCTCCACGGATTACCCCTGTGGTGGGGTGGTGAGGAGCTTCCCCGGTCAACCCACCGGAGCAGGATCCGGTTGAAGAGGCGCCATTTGGGGCAGGCAGGGGGGGGTCGGAAGCTCATGCTGCCTGACCATGGCCCATTTTCCACTTTTCTCCCCTTTGCGGAGTGCGGGCGTGCAGTGACGCTTAGGCACAGCATGCCACGTCTACCACACTCTGCCACCCTTTACTACACCACTGTAGTAGTGCCCGTGGTCATCACCAGGGGCCGCTACAGAGTGGTGGGTCCCTGGATCCCGCCCCGGGATAGGAGAGCAGTCCTCCGGATGCTCAATCCTATCCCTCCCTTGCCAACCCCTGGTGGCCTGGGCTTGCATCTGAACCCGCGTTGCCAGCATGACGCAAGGTGTGGCGTCCAGCGCCTCACCCCTCAGTGCCAGTGGCCTGGCAGCAATGCTGCCTTTAGTACTCCCCTCCCCTTTCTGTTCCAGTGTACCCTATCCCCTACGTACAAGTCACTATTCCCCCCAGACCCTACCCCAGTTAGTCAATAACCCATAATGTTTCATGGTACCAATCCCCAGCCACTCGAATCCCTCAAGCTTCATCTTCCTCACCATGCTTGCACATGTGATGACGCAGTACTCCAGAATGCCACTGACTTCCCACCCCCTCACACTGCCTGCCCAAGTACTCAAACCCCCCCCTCACTACTTCCACAGTGTCCCCCACCAAGTCATTTGTACCCACATGCAACAGTAAATGAGGTTTCTTCCTCCTCCTTGCTGCACGCTTGAGCAGTGCCTGCCCTGCCCCTCCTGCAGTCTACCTGGGGACAGCTTCAACCCAAATATGGCTGTGCCTTTCCCCCTTTCCACCCCATCTCACCCATTTCAGCATAGAATCCCCCAGGACGAGTACCCCTCACCCCTTACCCCTATTCCCTTCTAATGCCCCTTCCACTACCCCAGTATTCGTTCTTCACTGTCCCTTACCCCGCCAACTGCACCGTCTGTGACTTCTGTATCCTGTACCCCTCCTTCTCACTCTTCCTGTCTTATTCCTCCCATCCCCTTGAACCCTTCCAGCCTGACTACTTCCTACTGGGCTTCCCTTGTTAACCTCCCTCCTCCCTGCTGATTTCCAACCCCTCTCCTATCCCTGCTGTTGTATGATTGAGCCCCATTCCTTCTACCCCAATAGTGATGCCCCTCCCATCCTTCCCTTCCCCATAGCCTTCTCTCCTTCAGTCACCACCCCCTCCTTCCTTACTAGCTCCCTTCTACCCTTTTGTCCTCGCTATCTCTTCAGCTACCTGTTGCCATTCCTCTCATGCCCCGCTTGTCCTCCCCCCTTCAGTATGTTCCTGCTCCCTCTCTGTGTCCTGTAGCAGAGGTTCGAATCTATTCGTAGTCGATACCTGTCCTACATCTCTTCCCCTATCGGTTCCCCCCTCCTACTTGTTCCCCTCCGTGGCACCCCGGTTCCTCCCTACCTACAGCCATCTGCTCTCTCCCCTGGGTTTCTTCCTCCCCCATCAGGGGCCCCCCCCCCCGCCTTGCCTCAGGCACCACCTCCCTTCTTCTCTCTTTTCTGCTAGTGCCTCTGATACTGGGGTCAGTTTCAGTCCCTAGTTATTCTTCCTCCTTCCCCCTTTGCCATCCCCTATTCCCCCCCTCAGGATGCCTACCATACTCTTCTGCCCTGCCACTTACACTCCTCCCTAACCTCCACAGTTCCTCCCTCAAACTAACCAGTCATCTACAGACCATACAACCCCCCCCCCTCCTCCAAGCCCAGTCCAGGATCATGGCAGACCCACACCCTGTACAGCCCTCCACCCTTCCAAAAATGCCCGCCCTATTGACATGTGGCACCTGCCCCATTTTGGCCCCCATTCTTTGTTACGGGCTCTTACTCCCAGGTTCTGTACCCTACTACAACTGTTAGGCCCCTATTTACTGAAATTCCTGTCCCCGCCCAACACTAGTCCCCCTACTGACCCCTTGCCGACCCGGGTTAATTCAGTCTCAAATCTCATCCATTAGATACTGTATTACTGTAGCCAGTGGTGCAAGTGGTAGGCAAGAAGTACAGGAACTCAGGCACTTGCAAATATGAAATGCAGAATGAAATTCTTCAATCTGAAGGATAATTGTATAGATACTATGGGATTCAATTAGGGATACTGAAGTATTTCTAGGAAAATATCATTGTTGTACAAGTCACATTTTGTGATGGAATCCCTGATTTCAGGTCACAGGCCCAGAAACTGTTCATTATTTTGCTGGTTTAAGAAGTTCAGTTCCAGCGTCAGTGGGAAGAAGTACAGGAACTCAGTTCCTGCTGCAAAAAAAAGGTACAGGAACTGAGTTACTGTGCGTTCCTGTCCACTTTCATCACTGACTGTAGCAATCCTAAAGCCTCCTTGTCCGTTTTTCACCTCTCAGCTACCATACTTTTTTGTTCTTGGCTCTCATATAGTTTCACTTAGCCCAGTTAGAATCCTATTGCACTCCAAGTATTACTCAGCTCAGTTAGATAAATAAACAGAACAAATAAATATGTATTATTACAGCAATCATAACAGTATAGCTCAGTACTTAGCTCAGTTAGAGAAATAAACAGAACAACTAAATCTGTATTATTACAGCAACCCTAAAGTATCCAATCATTGATTTGTCTTCACTCCAGAGACCCTGTTGTAATATAGGACCACAGAGGACGCTGGGCGGGAGGGATGGGCAACTGTAAAGTCCAGTGGGCTCCATTAAGCTCACTCACTCCCTCTCTCTCACTCGCTCATTCTATTTCTCCCAGTGCGGCAGGCTGCCCTTTTGTACTGGGCTCCTGCTTGCATTGGCACCTTTTTCTGCCCACAAACAAATCCGCAGCAGTCCTGACACAGCTCCGTTGAGCTCGCTCACTACCCCTCTCTCACTTGCTTGTTCTGTTTCTCCTGGAGCTGCAGGCTGCCCTTTTGCACTGGGCTCCTGCTTGCCTTGGTACCTTTTTCTACCCACAAAGAAATCTGCAGCAATCCCGACACAGCTCCGTTGAGCTCGCTCACTCCCCCTCTCTCACTCGTTCTGTTTCTCCCAGTGCTGCAGGCTGCCCTTTTGTACTCTGCTTCTGCCTGCATTGGTGCATTTTTCTGCCCACAAAGAAGTTCTCAGGTGTCCCGACAGAGCTCCGTTTAGGTCACTCACTCCCCCTCTGTCACTCGCTAGTTCTGTTTCTCCCAAAGCTGCAGGCTGCCCTTTTGTACTGGGCTCCTGCCTACGTTGGTGCCTTTTTCTGCCCACAAAGAAATCCACAGCAGTCCCAACAGAGCTCAGTTGAGCTCGGTCACTCCCCCTCTCTCACTTGCTCGATCTTAATCTGTCCCAAACACTGATTTCCCAAAGCGACTGCGCTATTCTGCGCTGGAAGCACAAAAACACATTTTGGCCAGGATGTGAAAAATTAGAGCTGTACTGTTCATAAGGAGGTGTTAAAATGCCAGTGTTGAAAATCTTGATGGAAAATATTACAAATTTATGGTTACAGGCAGTGGAAACTCATGAATGCACAGTTATAACACAGTCATTTTATGGACTTTCATCACCACATTTTCAATATAGGCATTTTAGGACCTCTGCTCATGAACAGTGTTACTGTCATTTTCTCAGTCTATCCTGAAAACTGATTTTCCCACAGCGACCGCGCTATTCGGTGCTGGAAGTGCGAAAACACATTTTGGCCAGGTTGTGTAAAATGACAGCTGTACTGTTCATAAGTAGGTGTGGAAAAATGGTAATGTTGAAAATCTGGAGTGAAAATATTATAAATTTGCAAAGTTACGAGCGTGCGTAGCAACTGCACAACACACGCTCGTAAAACAGTCATTTTTTGGATTTTTTTCCACCAAATTTGCAACATAGGCTTTTTGAGAGCCCACCTCATGAACACTGGCACTTTCATTTTGTTACTCGGTCCCAAAAGGTGATTCCGTGCAACAACTGCGAAATCACCTTTCGGGACCGAGTAATGCCATGCCAGTGGCTGAATTCATGAGGAGGGGTCCCAAAAACCCCATGTTGAAAATTTGGTGCCAAAATTCCAAAAAATGCCTGAGATATGCACCAAAGTTGAAAAAAACCCTATTTATGCCATTACACAGCTTACTGGCATTTCCTCAATTTGCGGTCAGCTTTGAAGAGTGCAGACGTGTTCCTGGTCAACCGAAGATCATCGCGCCAGACTCCAGAGGTAGGTATGGGGTTAAGGGGTGTGGGGAGGCAGGGTCCGTGGGAGTGTGGTAGCGAGCGGGTTGGGGGAGGGGCCGCCGGACTCGACAAGGGACCGTTTTCTTGTTTACAGGGTTAAAAAAAAACATTGCGGGACAGTTTTTCTTTTTACAGGGACATCAGGCACGCTGGGGTGGGCTCCCAGCATGCCACCGGAGTGTTTTTTTTTGGGGGGGCTGTAGCCAATGGGGGATTGGGCACCCCCGTCGGCACTTGTGCAAGTGGTGGACAAGCCGAGGGGGATTGGGCACCCCCCTCAGCAGACTACACATTTTGGGGGGTATACATTATGCCGATGGGGAGTGGGCTCCCCTGTCAGCAAATTCAGTCAGGAAGGGGGGACTTTACATGGGACTGGGCACCGTAGGGCAACGAAGACAGGGGAGCGCATAATGCCAGCAGATTGGGCACCCTCGCATACAGCAGAAATGTGGGGTTGGGGAGATTATGCCAACAGAGACTGGGCTCCCCGTCGACAAACTGGGTTGGGGGCATGGGGACCGCCCTGCAATGACGGGTCGCTCCCACATTGCAGTGGAATGACTGATGCTGCAATGACGAGGCAGCCCCTGATTGCAGCGGCTAAAACATTTCAAAGTGGTGGCACGCTGGCTGAACTAGTGTCAGCAGCAGCCTGCCACCCCATTGGGGAAAGCGGACCAAGCCTCAAAAGGCAGTGGGGGCACTGGCCACAACACTGTCACACCTCCACAACCTGCTTCTGCAGCAAGCTGCCGCAACATGTTTCTTGCGCATGCGTGCAAGCAACATAAAAATGGCTATCTTGATATTTTTGCCAGGAAAACATTACTGCTAAAAAACTATATAGTAACTAACATACAGTATATTGCTGCTTTAAATGCCTCCAGTCTCTCCTTATAGCATTTATCCTTCCTACCCCTAATCATTTTGGGGGATCTGTCTTGCACCTTCTCCACTGCCTCAACATTCTTTTCATATTGGGGAGCCCAGAATTAAACACAGTACTCCAGGTGGGGCCTGACCAGGGCCTTGTAAAGTGACAGGATTACTTCCCCTGACCAGGGCTTGTAAAGTGGCAAGATTACTTCCCTCGACCAGAGCCTAGCAAGGCAGCAGGATTACTTCCCCTGACCAGGACTTGTAAAGTGGCAGGATTACTTCCCCTGAAAATGACCTTGTAAAGTGGCAGGATTGCTTCCCCTGACCGGGGCCTTGTAAAGTGGCAGGATTGCTTCGCCTGACCAGGGTCTTGTAAAATGGCTGGATTGCTTCCCCTGACCAGGGTATTGTACAGTGGCAGGATAACTTCCTCTGACCAGGGCCTTGTAAAGTGGCTGGCTTGCTTCCCCCAACCAGGGCCTTGTAAAGTGGCAGGATAACTTCCCCTGACCAGGGCCTTGTAAAGTAGTGGGATAACTTCCCCTGACCAGGGCCTTATAAAGCAGCAGGATTACTTCCCCTGACCAGAGCCATGAAAATGGCAGGATTACTTCACCAGACCAGAGCTGGGAAAGTGGCAGGATTACTTCCCCAGACAGGGTCTTGTGAAGGGGCAGAATTACTTCCCCATGATCAGAGCCTTTGAAAGTGGCAGAATTACTTCCCCCGACCAGGGCCTTGTAAAGTGGCAGGATTACTTCCCCAGACCAGAGCTTTGAAAGTGGCAGGATTACTTCCCCAGACAAGACCTTGTAAAGGGGCAGGATTACTTCCCCTGCAGGGCCTTTTAAAGTGACAGGATTACTTCCCCAGACAAGACCTTGTAAAGGGGCAGGACCTTGTAAAGTGGAAGGATTACTTCCCCTGCCCTGCTGTTCACCACCTTTCAATGTACCTCAGCCTTTTTGATAGCAGCTGTGAACGGCTAGTCCTGCTTTGGACCCCTGTGTATTATGAACCCCTGTTCTTTCTTTACGCTATTGAAGCAAATGAGACCGTGTTCTATTCATTTGCATGGCTTTATGCATGCTCTATTTTACTTGGCTGGAGTTTAAACCAGGGTCATTAACTGCATGTCGGCCTTTGCTGCAGTTTTATAGGAAATGGCTGGCCACCATTCAGCTTTAATTGAGCAGTATTCCCAGGGTGGAATTAATAACAACACTCTGACCTGGAGGAAATGCCAGTGAATGTCAGGTCTTACGCTAGTGGAAAAACTGTGCTTAGTAACAAGCAGGGTCAGTGGGGTGTCAATAGCCCCAGGACAGAAATGTCTTCATCACTCTCAACTGTGATACTATAATAGGAATGCTGTGACTAAACTATGAAGTAGAGACCTGCATAAATACCCACTAAATGCCAAAAAAGAATGTTCTTATAATATGGATGTTTTTGTATGAGGGCTTCACAGAAAACAATGAAAAACTATGTAAAACTAATGGTAAATACATACTATAAAATGGATGGAAAAACATTGAAAAACGTATTGGTGGAGGTAGTTTCTCCCACGATGTTATCCCAGCTAACTTCATGGGTGAAACACGTGCCCTCAAAACAGCCTAGTTATGACCATAAACACATAAATAAATCCATTTTATAATCCAGATAAGGCACTTCAGGGCATAATGACTGGGATAACGTTACTTCTCGGGTAGTTCAAGGCACTCAGACAGTGGCCTTGTGCCTCTTAATGCACCCAAGGTTTGACATTATCCTAGCACAGCACATGCCCTGGTGTGCCTGATTGATTAACTCAAACCAGCATGAGCTAGTTTTTCTTGACATCTCACTGTTATCCTGTGCCACCCCAGCTGCACTCCTATGGGTTGGCCAGTACCCGAAGCCCCACCGTGGATATTTATGTCTAGGTTTGTCTTAATCATTGAGAAGTCCACTGCTGTCTCCTGACTCCGTATCTTTCTACGGTGTGTGAGGGGGTTACCCTCTATGGATCTGGGTCATGCAGGGAGGTGGAAGCACATTAATGGCCATTGGGTAGACCGGGGTATCAGAGGAGGAGCAGAATCCTGTGGAACACAGATGCCTTGGTGTAAGCGTGAACAAGGTGGCCTTTAACAGGCACCAGGAACGTGGTTTGCGCATGGTCTTCCCTGCCCCTTGGATTGCAGTGCTGGACATTGAACTGCTCTGCCAAGTGTCATCCATGCCTTGTGTTCTGTTCTAACACAGTGATTCCATGTGCTGCTGCCACCTGCCTGCCTCTCGGAAGCAGACAAATAGTGGAGTGAGTCATCCCTCCCATCTCAGTCGGGGAGGCCAGCACACTGATGGATGCCTGATCCTCATCCGCTAGACTCTGTTCCTTATGTGCGCAGAGAGCAATCCCGGTTACATTATACACTCGCTAGAAGACAGACGAGAGAGGGGGGACGTGACTGAAACCTTCAGGTGTTCAAGGTATGGACAAGGTGGATCTAGGGAACCTCTTTAGCTTGAGTGAGAATAGGAACACTGGAGGCACAGTTAAAATGGGTTGCGGAGGTTCAGGGAGGAGGTCAGGAGACACTTCTTTATGGAGAGGGTGGTGTCAAGGTGGAATGAATTGCCGGCAGAGGTCATCAACCAGTGGGTGGCTGGTGGATTTAAGAGGGGGTGGGACAGAACAAAAGGGGAGGGTTGGACTTAAACAGGACGGGTGGAACCCACTGTAAATAATGGAACAGTGGGCCCACATCGAGCTGACTTGACAGACCACATGGCCTTCTTCCACTGGTGATTTCATATGTTTGTATGTTCATTGCAGTCTCACAGCTCATAAAGGAAAATTTTTTGAACATTCATTCCAAAAATCATTCTTGTTAGTGGGATGTTGAAATATTCAAGAAAACTATGTTCTCAAACTGTATCAGCAAAATAACTCTTGCGTAAACATCCGTTAATAAGGATCTGAAGTAATGTTCCTTATAAGTGGGTTGTTCCTATGACTTGAGTTCCTTCAGTGGGCTTCACTGTGTGCACAAACTTCCAAAGGCTGTGCTTCCCTATCAGACCTATCTGAAAGAACTTCTGGTGCCTTACTGCCCCGGCCGATTGCTACTCTTGGCTGACAAGGGGTTGTTAGAGATTCCAAGAGTGAGTTTAAAATCTTCTGGTAGTAGAGCTTTTTCTCATGCAGCTCCCACTCTTTGGAATTCTCTACCTCGCCGGTTAAGGGGGTGCACCTCCGTGGAGGTATTTAAGAAAAACTTGAAAACCTACCTGTGGCATATGGCCTTCTTGGAAGATTAATCGATATTTGGGTATAAATATTATTTTTGATTGCATGGATGATTTTATTGTTGGTTTTTAACATATGATATTGGTATGTATTTATTGTATTTATATGTTTTTATGTGATATTTCATATTGTGGATTCTGACATGTAAAGCGCCTTGATATTGTGAAAGGCGCTTTTTTAAAATAAAGTTATTATTATTATTATTTTATTATTCCCAAGTTGGCGATGGGTGTCAGTGGCACCCCCTGACCCTAACAGCACTTGGCATCCTTCTCTGGGAGAGGGGGGCACTGCCTGTCTTATTCGCCACAGTCAAGGTAAGCAGGGGTGATGTAGCCATATGAAAGGGTGGAAGACAAAGGAAAAGAGGATGAAAAAGGAGAAGAACTGCTAAGTACAGGTACCACCTGATACCAACTCAGCAGGCGTTCTAGGTGTTATCAGTTGATGCTATAACAACCTTCAGGATCAGACTCAGTAAGTACTTTGAAGAAAAAAAGTGGTGACAGTATTCCCACTGAGCAGGTGGGAGTGAGGAATCTGGTAGCCATATGGTTCTCTTTCCTGCCTAATGCTGCACTTAAATACATTCACAGTACAGTTGGGTAAACCATTCTTGTTTCTTATTACTTATTTATTTTTTTTTTTTTTATTGCTTATTCCTAAATCTTGCTGGTGCTGCCCCCTTCCTCCCATGTCTGTAGCACTTACTCTCTCTGATCCCCAATGGCTTATCCCCCATGGCAGGGTCTGGCCACTACCACACAATATCGCTCGCCCTCTCCTGAATGCAGTGGCAGGAGATGCCTCTGGGGAAGGGGGCGGCCAGTAATGGGAGGCAGGATGCGAGTGTACTCAGATTGCCCTGCATGCACCTTGGATTTTCACTCACCTCCTGGGATGCCCACTTGCAGGGGTCTCATTGCACATGCATGCAGCATGCTGTGTGGAGCCTTTCCAAGCATCCCCCCCTCCCTGCAGTACTTCCATTGCACTGCCTCCTATGGTCACCCAGGTTTCAGCAAAGCAACAGAGGCATTGACCCTCCCTCCCTCCTCAGGAGGAGGAAGAGGAAGAGAGTGTCCTGTAGAATGCTCACTTCTGTCCCCCCCCCCCGGCTGGCCCTCAGTGACCTGGGCTCATTCTCGAACCTGGGACATCAGTGTCACAAACTGTACCACTAACTCTGTGCCATTGGACTAGTCATTCTTGGTTCTGTTTTGAACTCAAAAAAGTTCTGAAAGGTTCCCATTTTCAAACCTGGTAATTAGCATGCATTTGCATATTATTAATATGCTACTTATAGTGCCCAGAGAGGCAGTGTGTTGTAGTGGATAAAGCAACAGCAGGGGAACCAGGAGACCCAGGTTCTATAAATTCCTACCACACCCACTTCCTCAGTGTGTGACCCTCAGCATGCCACTTAACCTCCCTGTGTTTCCATCCTCCCAGCTGTCAAAGTAGGTAGAAGCAGGACGCCCTTTATCCACTTTGGCCAAACTGCAGAATAATACTGTACTTGCATGCTCATTACTCATTTGCGTTTAGGCACTCTAGAACGCTTTGCATTTCAACGCTCTAAAACACTTAGCATTTTTAACACTCCAGAACACTTCATAACTTTTCTATGGTGAGGTTATAAAATGGAAAGGGCAAATACTGTGTCCTGATAAGTCAGAGCCCATGCACTGTGGCAGCACAATAGACCAGCAAAAAAGTGCTGGCAGTCAGGATTTAGTACACTAACAATATCAATGCCTTTTTCAAAAATTCCAGATTGCCGTTACAAACATGGCTGTCACTTTTACTCATTAAAACAATTACCAAAACCTTACACATAAAAATCCCTCAAAATAACAACGCATTGATTAAACGTTCTTTCCCTTTATTTTCCCCTCCTGAGACACATGCACAAAAATGAAGTACTACTCACAGTTTTATCTTTTGGAGCTTCTTTTCTGACCATTGAATCCACCCCAATCTAGCATTGCCTTTCTACCAGGGACATTTGTGTTGCTTGTCCTGCCATAGACACAAATGAATTACTGTCTTTACTGAAATCAGATTTAGTATTTGCCGTATTTATGAATATTTTAAACCAATGGAGATTTTTTCTGGGTTTTTCTCTGCATGATCTAGCTGTTAAAAGTATTGTTTTTTCTAAAGAACTGTCATTACGCTTCTGTAGAAGGACTGGTTGGTCCGAGAGCTAGAGCACTTTGTTCTTGTTGTTACATCTATGTTGGTCCATTAAAAGGTATCACATCATTTGCTTCTGGATCTGTCTTTACTGAGGCTTTCTGTTGTGTGTGTTTGTGTGCAGAGAAGTGAACATTTAGATGGTGGAATTTTGCAGAAGTTTGAATTTCAGTATTCAGTGATAACCATTCCGTCTTTTGAATGCGTGGATAAACAGATGCTTGACAGCAGTTACTAGTTACAAAAGAAAATACCTGTTTTTAATAAATAAAATAAAACAACAGTTGGAAAACTATCTAACCAGTGTAGCAAGGCCTACAGTATGGCAAAGATTATGCTGGGGTACTTTGGGAGGGTTTTGACAACAGCAGAAAAGAGGTATTATTACCTCTCTATAGATCACTGATGAGACCACACCTGGAGTACTGTGCCCAGCTCTGGAGTCCTCACCTAAGGAAAGACAAGGACAGACTGGACATGGTGTAGTGTAGCATAACCAAAATGATTCAGGGCTAACGGGGCAGAGCCTATGAGGATCAGTTTAGGGTGCCAAACATATACTTTCTTGAGATCAGATGAGAGATGGGTGACATAACAGAGACCCTAAGGTTCCTGAAAGAAATGGACAAGGTGAACTGCGAGGAACCATTTAACAAGAGTAGTGACTCTAGAACACAAGGTCAAATGTGGAAGTTGGTTGGGGGGGGGGGTTCAGAAGGGACCATAAAACAGTCTGCCAGCGGAGGTTGTGGGCGCCAGAACCATCAATGGTTTCAAACAAGGGACAGAGTTAAGGGCTTAGGTGTTACTCAGATTTGTAGTAGTTAAACAGTGAGCAGGGGAGTTGATAGCATAGACAAAAACTTTGTATTGACAAAGGGCCTATGGGTATGATGGGCGTTACCGGTAGACTAGATAGACCATCTGCCTTTTTCTGCAGTCATGGTCCATGTTTCTGATTTATTTTTTGTTTTTAAATGTTCTCAGTTCACCTATTTTATAAACACTATAAGATACTTTGGGGGAGTGCACTATGCTGACCTAACTGCACATCCAGGGGCTGAAGGCACTCTGCCTGTGATGTCATGCCTCACTACACCCATAGGCGTGCCCTTAGAGCAGCATAAAGCATATCCCATTTAGTCCCATTGTTGACTCTTTTGTTGTTTTGAATTTTAGAACAAGTCCGGTTTTAAAATGGTTTCTTTTTAGAACCAGTTCTGTCCGTCTCTAGTACACAGCTACCTTTTGAAAAAATGAGCGAAGTTTCCATTGCAGCATGGGACGTCTCTTAGTTGCTCTCCATCATAACAAATGCCAGACAGTGACTCAGACAGCAGGATTATTTATTCTTTATTTTTTTGGTTTTACTGGCTTGCATATCTGCTGCATTCTTCAGAAGTCTTTGCTTCAGTCATCATGAAGCAGTGTGATAATTTATACCCTTGTTTTTTGGCAACTTTCATAACAGATTAACCTGTAAATGTGCAGTTTGCGGTGGGAAGCATCTGGTAAATGTCAGTAAAAACCCTAACGAAAAGTGGGACAAAAGTGATAGAAAACATGTCCTTGTAGTCTCTGATATATTGTGTTGTAATTTCTTTGTTGTAATTTGTTGTCAAGAGAGGGGCACCGAGTTGTGACAGCTCATTTCCAGGAGCATCCTTGGGGTGGGTCTATTGGACCTGTTTTGGTGACAGGCTGAATGTTGGCCAAGACTCCAGGGGAGGTCCTATTCTCTGATGATATGTGCTGTGGGATCTTTGACTTCTACCTGGACAGCTTGGGCCACCAGAGAGTGGCAGAAGGGGCCTCCATTTAACATCTTATCTGAAGGATGGTACCACAACAGTGCAGTGCCCCCCTAGTGCTGCACTGCAGTGTCACTACTGGGTATTAGCTCATGTGTCTGGTATGGGATTAGAACCCGTGATGTTCTGATCTACCGCCCCCAGAGGCAAGCCAGCTACCTACGGAGTCCCTGGGTACAGTTTGTTTGGAGATTGCTTTTAAAAAATGAATTGGGGTTTTGCATCAGGCTCATTTTATTTGGTTTTATAGTGTATAATTCAGTTTTGTTTTGTAGGGAAATTCATACAATCCCAGGTGCTGTTGTTCCAAAGCAGTGATATCAAAATGCTGTTGTTCCTCAGTAGAGATAGATAGATACATAGATACTGTCTGTAGATAGATAGATAGATAGATAGATACTGTCTGTAGATCAATAGATAGATAGATAGATGCCATCTGTAGATAGATAGATAGATATATACTGTCAATAGATAGATACTGTCAATAGATAGATAGGGATAGATACTGTCAATTGATAGATACTGTCAATAGATAGATACTGTTGATAGATACTGTCAATAGATAGATAGGGATAGATACTGTTAATTGATAGATAAATAGATGGATAGATACTGTCTGTAGATAGATAGATACTGTCTGTCAGTAGATAGATAGATAGATACTGTCAATAGATAGATAGGGATAGATACTGTCAATTGATAGATAAATAGATACTGTCTGTAGATAGATAGATACTGTCAATAGATAGATAGGGATAGATACTGTCAATTGATAGATACTGTCAATAGATAGGGATAGATACTGTCAATTGATGGATATATATACTGTCTGTAGATAGATAAGATAGATACTGTCAATAGATAGATAAAATAGATACTGTCAATAGATAGATACTATCTATCTACCACAGTGTCGTTGTATGTACAAGATTCCAATCTAAACCACAGAAGCACCCTAAATTCAGAATCAAACTCTCATTCCGTAAATTCAACTCAGTAAACTTCCTAACCGATCTAGCTACGATCAGGTGGCAAGACCTATATCTTGCCAAATCTGCGGATGCCGCCGTCTTTGTCCTAAATGACAACCTCACCACCCTAATTAACAAGCATGCTCCTCTTATTAAAATGAGGGTGTGGAAAATCTCGCATCCGTGGTTCACCCAAGAGCTCAAATCTGCACTTACTAATAGAGACAAGCTATGGGCTAGGACCAGGCACACAAAGGACTCGGCAGACTGGCAGGCGTTTAGAACTGCCAGAAATGCCTGTGTTAAAAGTGTACGTGTTACTAAAGCAAACTTCTACATCTCCACTCTGGAGCAGGCCAAAGGGAACTCCCAAAAAATCTGGAAGACACTGAGATCCATTGAAGGCCATCCTGCCCCAATCTGGCTTCCTCCCTTCCCACCAAGATTCTGGCCAAGGACGGGATGGTTGAAAATAAATTGTGAATCCTCGAAGAACTTAACCTTCACTTTGCCACTGCCAGGTTGGCATTCGACCCTTCCCCATACGCTAGCCGAGTGAATAGCAACACTAGCCCAGATACTACACATGCTACTCCACCTCATCCCTTCCTGTTGTGCCTGTTTAGCTACAAAGAAGTCAAAGACATAATTCTTAGCCTTGACACCAAGAAAAGCGGAAGGGACGATGGTCTTGAATTATTTTTCCTGCCGTTAGGCTATGCCCAGCTCACAGCCCCCATCCTTCACATCTTCAACCTCTCTATTACCACAGCCACTGTTCCATCCTGCTGGAAATCTGCCTATATTCTTCCTCTCTTCAAATCAGGAGATCCTTGTGACTTAAACAACTACCATCCTATCTCTATCTTGCCCGTTCTCTCCAAAGTGCTGGAAAAACTTATATACAACCAACTAAAAAAATCACCTCGAAGCCCACTCACTCCTAAACCCGGCCCAATCTGGCTTCAGGTCGAAGCACAGTACCATCTCTGCCTTGGCTAAAGACTCTAATGACTGGATCCATGCTATGGACACCAAGAAGGTTACTGGTGCAGTCTCTCTAGACCTAAGTAAGGCCTTCGACACTGTAGACCATCACCTTCTAATCACCTGTCTTGCCTACATAGGTGCCACTCCACTTACCTTACAGTGGTTTAACAGTTATCTCACAGGAAGGATACAAAAAGTCAAAGCTGATGGCCTACTATCTGCCCCCCTTCCAATTGCCAGAGGAGCCCCTCAAGGCTCCATCCTAGGACCAATCCTTTTTTCCCTGTACATCAACAACCTTGACTCCCACATAAAGAACTCTAGCATACATTTTCTTGCGGAGTTACACGTTTTGTACGCATCAGGTCTGTCCTTAACTGAAGTCAGGGAAGCACTCCAAGCTGACTTTATCCAGTTAGAAAGCAACTTTATCAATGCCAAGCTTCTTTTAAATGCCAAAAAAACAAGACAATGATTTTCTCGAGACTTGCCTTGTCCGGTGCCATACCTACCCCACCTAAAAACTTCATAGTTACCTCCCTAGGTGAACCCTTGGAAGTTGTACCTAAAGTTAAATATCTAGGTATGTGGATAGACAACAAGCTTTCCTTCAATGACCACATCGAGGATCTATCAAAGAGGCTTAAAGCACGCTTTGGGTTTCTTCTTTAGAAATAGGACCTCTTTTCTCTCGCGACCCGCAAAAGACTTGTCCAAGCAACATTCCTTCCCTTGCTTGACTACGGAGACACTATCTTTATCTCCTCCCCAACCTTGAGCCTATCTAAACTGGACATACTCTGTCACTGTGCTCTTCACTTCATTACCAACTCTGCATAAAGGACCCACCACTGTGATCTTTATGCAGCAGTTGGGTGGCCCTCTCTTGCCACCAGACGCATCCTGCATGCTGGCATTTGGACCCTCAAATTACTACTCCACAAACTGCCTGTCTATTTAATGTCTCTCACACACATCTCGCATAGCGCCTACTCCCTAAGGAAATCTGACCTTATCCTACTAGATGTTCCCAGGACACGTACCACAGCTGGCCAAAGAGCTGTCTCATACGCCCTCCCAAACATTTGGAACCAACTACAAGCCATGCTGAAGCTAACCAGCATCGTATCAATTAACTCCTACAAAACACTAGCTATCTCTAAATTGAAAGACATATGTAGGTGCTACTAGGCCCCCAACACCAAGTCAACTTCCTAGGTACCAACTGGCCCTTTACTTATTAAGTTGAAATGAGTTGCATAATTTAGGGCAAGGTTAAAGCTGGAATGTACTGCATATATAGCATAAGGACTTCTACTGTGTATACCTCTTGTATTATATATTTTTTTTTCTTTGTTGTTCTACATTTTATATCTCCTGTCTATGTAATTGCGAACTGTATGTGTATGTGCCTCAGGACCTCCATGTGAATGAGATTGCTCAACGGAGTCTTTTCTGCAATAAACTTGAAACTTGAACCAGATACTGTCAATAGATATATAGGGATAGATATTGTCAATTGATAGATGGATAGATACTGTCTGTAGATATATAGATACTGTCTGTCAGTAGATAAACAGAAAGATAGACAGATAGATAGATAGATAGATAGATAGATAGATAGATAGATAGATAGCTAGATACTGTCTATAGATGGATAGTACTGTCTGTAAATAGATAGATACTGTCTGTCTGTTGGTAGGTAGGTAGATGGATGGATGGATGGATAGAGTCTGTAGATGATAGAATCTGTAGATAGATACTGTCTAGATAGATAGATAGATACTGTCTGATGGTAGATAGATAGATAGATAGATAGATACTGTCTGTAGATAGATATATACTGACTAGATAGATAGTTACTGTCAATAGATAGATAGTGTCGATAGATAGATACTGCCTAGATAGATACTGTCTGTAGATAGATAAATACTGTTGATCGATAGATAGACAGATAGATAGATAGATACTGTCTGTAGATAGATAGACAGACACTGTCTGTAGATAGATACTGCTGATAGATACTGTCGATAGACCGATACTGTCTATAGATAGATAGATACTGTCTAGATAGATGGATAGATACTGCAGATAGATAGATAGCTAGAGATAGATACTGTCGATAGATAGATACTGTTGATAGACAGATAGACAGACAGATACTGACTATAGATAGATTGATACTGTTGATAGATACTGTCTATAGATGATTGATAGATAGATATAGATACTGTCTGTAGATATATACTGTCTAGATTAAAGGAATAATGCACGACAGGGTGTGTGTCGTGCTGGGATAACGCCACGCCTGGGGGGGGTTGGGCACGAAGCCGCAGGCCGAGTTCATCTAATGCCCCAGGCATGGCGTTATCCCAAATGACACACACCCTGGAGTGCATTATTCCTATTATACAATGCCTTGTTGTTATATATAAAATAAAAAAATAATTTTAAGGAATATTTTTGTTTCTGAAGAGAAGATGCAAAAAAAGAGAGGTGGAATCCTGGTGCTGGGCATCATCCAAATGGGTTCACAGTGCTGAGACTAGACCTGTGGCGTCGTGCTGGGATAACACCACAGGGCCAACTCCAAACTGACCAATCAGAGACCAGGATTCTTTCTTGCCATTGTATAAAGATAGATAGATAGATAGATAGATAGATAGATAGATAGATAGATAGATAGATAGATAGATAGCTAGAGAGAGATAGATAGATAGATGGATAGATAGATACTGTCTGAAGATAGACAGACAGACAGATAGACAGATAGAGATAGATAGATAGATAGATCTTGTCTGTAGATAGATAGATAGATAGATAGATAGATAGATACTGTCTGTAGATAGACAGACAGACAGATAGATAGATACTGTCTGTAGATAGATAGATAGATAGATAGAAAGATAGACAGGCAGACACTGTGGATGGAAGGATGGATGGATGGATGGATGGATGATTTATTTATAAAGCACCCCTTCCTGGAGGTTGAAGCACTGTACAATTACAAATAAAATCGAATACAACAAAAGCATGTTCAGAATCACATTACAGAACATATAAAACCTTTGTCATTCCCGTCGTACAGCAGCATATAACTCCATGCCTATTAAGCTGACTTATGCATACCTACTGCAGACTCCCCCATAACAAAGCTATTAGCATGACTGAAAACACACCAAATTAACTGTTTGTTACTAGACAAACTGATAGAAATTTTACCAGCACATGAAGCTATTACTTAAGTCACATCCAGTGTTTGTAATCGTAGCCCGTTGTTTGCTCTGATTTTCTGATTATTTAACTGCAGTTCAAGACAGACTAAGAAAGATGGTAAATGAAGTAAAACAACATGTACTGTATAAAATAAAAAGGCAAGGAACATCGGCACCTTTGTCTTCTTAGCTTGCTTTCTTCCCTTACAGAAATAGTAGTGCACTGCATGGCTGCCATATGCTTAATAAGCACACTGCATGCATGGCTGCCACATGCTTAATAAGCATACTGCATGCATGGTGCACATATGCGGTACACTTGTATTTCTGTCAGGATTATTTTGGGCCCTCTATGACCCAAACCCATAAGTCCACATTAGGGCTGGCTCTTTTTCCCCTACTGTGCAATAGAGACGAGGCACACTGATGAGTCCTGTGTAGGACAAAACACGTGTCTGCGCCTTCTGTTCTCACCCTTTTCAGATTGTATGAGATGCCCTTTGGCACCATGTATTTCTGCTTAAAGCAGAACCAGCCTAAATGTTCATGGTGATTTGCACATATAGTCCATGATGCATTGCATTTTGGAGGTATGTGTGATTTTGTATTTTGTCACTATACAAAATAATGCATAGGCAGCTATACCTAAGTTTTCTATTCAACTGGAGGAGGGATCTGTGGGGCCTCGAAAGCTTATGTACTCTACCATCTTTGTACATGACATATGCTAGTTCAATAAAAGGTATCAAACCACCCAGTCCCTCTCTGTATCTTTGTTAGCTCAGGTTGGAATCAGCTTTACTTCTACTGGATAAAATGCATTTTATAACGCTACTGTACAATGACCTTTTTAAGATTCTTTTCTATTGCCAGTGTTTTTAACCCGGTCCCCCCACCCCACTGCTCAAGGCCACTATGGTGGCTACCTTCACATCTGATGTCAGTGACCACCCCTCCATTGTTGGCCATCGGGGGAGTATGTGAATGCTGGGCAGGTCCCTCTGCCTGGCCAGTTCTGGCGTGGAACGCTGGAGAGCGCACGCGAGCCTTCCTGACCTTCTGGATGGCAGCGCAAGAACCTATTTTTTTCCCCCTCAGAGTTTTTTTCTCTTGGCCATGTTCATCATTACAAGAATATACCTTGATCTAGCCTGTATGCTTTGTCTCCTTAGGTACTCACAACTCACTGGTTACCCCACGGCTTCTCCCTCCATGGCAGGTGCTCTGGGGGTTGGGTCACCCTCCCCCACAGGCAATCTGTTTTGTGGACTAGCATCCAGTGGTCAAAGGCACTAGAACCCAGAGAAATTTAGAGACTGAGACAGTCATATAGACAGAACCAGGACCAAATCCCAGCATAACCATTAAACCTTTTATTCCAATAGTGAGGCTTGGTGTTCCTTGCTCTATAGTGACTCGTGCAAGTGAAGTGTAACTGACAAGATAGCTTGCTGCTTCCTCTCGATTCTCCCTGGACTGCTCTGCTCAGCTGCTTCATGCAAGCATACAGTGGTGGACACGTTTCTTCTTTTTCTTCCCAGGCCCTCTTTATTTCCCACACCACTGACCCCTTGCTGGTGTGGTTCTGCATTTAAGACCCTGAGTATTGCCAGAATTGGACAGCAACAATATATGATGCAGAAGCTAGGCTGCTGCTGGAGCATGAATCCAAACAGCTTCAAGCAGAGGAGAGTTGGTTTTTTTAGTATATGAACATCTGCCAGTTTGCCCAGGTGCTCCAAAGAGTTCTTATTTTGCTTAGATACAATCAAATAAATGCTTCACAACTAATATAGATATACCTTTGGTTTTATGGTTTATTTCTCCTGGATAGCTCAGCTGTGAGGCAGTATCTCATTTTCAGTGTTGTCCTGCATTTACCTGTTCTTACAGCTGGGTGGACTAAAGCACTCGGAGGTTAAGTGACTTGCTCAGGGTCCCACAGTGAGAAAGTGGTTCTGGTGGGATTTGAACCTTGGGCCTTCTAGTTCTAAGCCTGTGTTCTAGCCAGTAGACCCTTCTGCTGCCTCACTTTTATGAACAGCAAATTAAGAGGAAAAAATTCAGGGAGCTCCTCAGGTCACGATACTGGAGATCATCACTTCAGCTGCTTTTCTCAAATCGATTATTCTTTAAGAAAAGTTTAAAACATGCTTAAATCAGTTTAACCCTAATGGCCCAGCTGTGCTGCAGTGCAGATCACCTGAGTTTGGGAGAAGGCATCGGGGAGGCAGGCCAGACAGCAGCAGCTGCTACTCGGCAGTGTGCTGTGGTCATGGAGCCATGGCATTAGGGAACATTGTTTAACCAGGAGTAGCACACTAAGCCGAAGCGTGTTTCCAGATGCGGCCTGGGAGCACAAGGAACTTAAGTGACTTGCTCAGGATCACACAGTATGCACCTAGGCAGGCTGTGGGATTCAAACCCAGGTCTCCAGATCTGCAGCTCAGAGCCTTAACCCACTGTGCTATACTGCCTCCATTGGGCTGCAGTGTCACAGTGACCCCTGTAGCGGGCCAAAGGAGCTTGCTCCTATGACGTCCCTTTGTGCAGCTGAGGCTGCTCATTGGGCCACGCCCATGCCGGGAGAGGAGGGAGAAACCAAGGGAGGAAAGGGGAGGAAAAACACAGTGTCCATTTCTATGGCGGTCTGGGCTCCCTGGGCTTCCCGTAGCTCTGGGTGCCCGCCGATGCCAAATCCTAGTCTACACAGATGACTGCTGGGGGGGGGGGGATGGCCCTCCCCCTGGAGTCCCTCCCCTCCGAAGGAGAGACTTATGGGAGATGTTGGTGGGGGTAGGACCTGGGGTAGAGCAGGGGTCAACAGACCAGAACAGGTTATACCCCTGGGAATAAAGTATTTACCTACGAGACATGACCAGGGAATCAACCTCAATGGGAAAACAATGATGTTGAGCTTTTTGGCTTGGGCTTCAGAGCCCGGTTTGGAATCCTCTCTTTTGGACATAGACCGGCTGTGAATAACTTGAACTTCAAACATTCTGAGAACATCAGTGCTGGCCTCTCACCCTGCATATTGTGAACATCCTCAGAGAAGACATACTGATAAGCCCACTGGCTTGACAACAGACATCTGTTTTTTTGTTTTTACTTGTTTTTTTTCTGTTCCACTTGTCGCTCAGTATTGACAGAAACTGCTATTTTTGCACAGACATCAGCAGCTCGGACTTGAGGCTTTGTTCCCCACTAAGACCAGGAATTATTGCTCTAAACAATAAAGGAAAATCTCGTAGGTGGGAGCTTGCCTCAACTGTCACAAAGATGGGAAATAGAGACCACTTACTCACCAAATGCTTCACATTTGAAATATTCTTCACTGAACATGTATTATTCAGCACTCCACACAAATACAACCAACATTCTGTGGCAGCATTTAACCCTTTAGTTTGTCTGAAGTGCAGGCTCTGGTAAGCACCCTGATAAAACTGCTGCTTTCTCATTTGCTCAGTAACTGTTCTGTATTCTCCTGCAGCTGGACTGATTCAGATAACCACAAGTTTCTAGACCACTTTATACTGGTTTTAATCAGGGCCACGCCACCCTCAGGAAGTGGCTAAATATTGCCATGAAGTGGATGAATTTGTTTGGTGGCCCTGATAAACAGACCTGCTCAAGAAAGAGGGCTCAGTTCTCCAAGGGTGACTCAGGGCTTTCATGAGCCCTGTATCAAACCCGGCACTGCCCCAAAAACAGTGCTGCACGGTCTGCCCAATTCTGGTAGATCACATGCTTTTGTGACACTTTACCCTTTCTGTGGTAGCTTGTGCCACATATTTGGCACAAACCTCATAAAAAGGCACCAGAAGTTAGACCAGGAAAAGCTAGTCTAACTTGGGGTATGTGGCGTACGGGAACGTGAATCTCAGTCGTGGGCCAAGGAATGCAGCAAGTCCCTTGAGCCATGTGTTCTGTGCACTTGGGGCTTGTGGCATTAAATCCCCTTTGAGAATGGAATCTAGAGTCTTTCAAATACTTAAAGGAGAACTGCTCTGAACCTGTATGTGCTTTTTTATGTTGTCTTGTGCAGGTGCAAGCAACATATTGGGGTAGCTTGGAGTAGCAGATTTTGGAGGTGCGGTGGTGGTGTGGCCAGTGGCGCCACTGCTTTTGTGGGCTGGGCTCTGTGGTCCAAATTAGATTGCACACTGTCTATGACAGCAGAGCAAAAGCCTGCCACCAACTTGAAATGATTTCGCCGCTGCAATGAGGGAGCTCCCCCTCATTGCAGGGTGTGCATTCCCTGGTGTAACATTTCAATAATACATGGTAGCGACTGTGCCGTCTGCCTCCTACACTTCCCAGCAAGCCGACGTTGGGAGTGCCCAGTCCCCCTGTTGGCATGCCCTCTTCCCAGTTAAATTTGCTGATGGGGAGCCCTATTCCCGTCGGCATAATGGTCCCCTAATAATTTAATTTGTGTGCCAAAGAGGTGCCCAATCTCCCTCGGCATCATGTGGCCCCACCCCCCTAAACAGGCACATTTCTGTGCCGATGGGAGGGCCTAATCCCCGTAGGCATCAGTACCCCTCCCAAAAATACAGGTGGCACACTGGGAGCCCACCTTAGTGTGCCAAACACACCTGCAAAAAAGGAAAACTGATCCGTGTTGTGTGTGTTTGTTTTTCTCCCTGAAAAATGAGAAAATGGTCATTCGACAGGTCCTGTGCCCTCCAACCCATGCCCACCCTCTGTGTACTTCAGCTCCCCACACCCCTTCCACCTCATACTTACCTCTGGAGCCTGGCATGATGATCTTTGGTGGACCTGGAACACGTCTGCACTCTTCAAAGCCGACGGCGAACTGAAGAAACGCCGGGAAGCTGTATAATGGCATAAATTAGTTTTTTTTTCAACTTTGGTGCATATCTCAGCCAGTTTTGTGAATTTTGACACCAAATTTTCAGCATGGGGTTTTTGAGACCCCACCTCATGAATTCAGTCACTGTCATCTCGTTATTCGGTCCCGAAAGGTGATTTCGCGGTCACTGCCTGAAATGTGGTTTCACACATCTGGCACACAACGGCATGGTCACTATGGGAAATCAATGTTCGGGACAGATTAAGAAAATCATAGTGCCACTGTTCATGAGCAGAGGTCCCAAAATGCCTATGTTAAAAATCTGGTGAAAGAATTCCAAAAAAATTACTGTGTTACGAGTGTGCGTTATGTAGTTTTCATGCATGCTCATAACTTTTGAGAATTTCTAATATTTTCACTCCAGATTTTCAACTTTGCTGTTTCTTCACACCTCTTTATGAATGGCGCAGCTGTCATTTTAATATGGTGCAGAATGGCATGGTCACTGTGGGAAATGAACGTTCAGGACAGATTAACAAAATCACAGCGACACGGTTCATGAGCAGAGGTCCCAAATGCTTTCATGAGGTGGGGTCACAAAGAGGCCATGTTGAAAATTTGGAGTGAAAATACCAAGAAACACCTGGGGCATTAGGGTTTCTAACATAACGTCCCACCCTGTACAGACTAACAGTCGTCAGGGGTGTGCCTTTGGATTGTCGGCTGTAATGCTCATGCCATTACACCCCCACCCCCACCCTGTAGCCACTGACAGGCATCAGGGTGTGCCTTGGACTCTTTGTCCCCAAAGTACACCCCGTTCTCCTATACTGCACCCATCTCAATATACTTCCTTATGAAATGGGGTGAGCGTAAGGCCTGAGGACCCCAAGGCACAATGCAGCACTTGTCAGAGTCTGCAGGGAAGGGTGAGGTGAAATGGCATGAATGTTATGGCCAACACCCCAATGCCTGTCACTCTCTGCAGGGTGGGGTGGGGTTGACGTTGGTTCTATACTTCACTGCCATTCCTGTTATGTGTCTCTCTAACTCCTGCACTACCAATGACAACGCCGGCAAGAAAACATTCAGCATTGACAAAGGCTTGTTTTCTGTAGAATCTTGTTCTGAGTCTCTTATTCTTCCATCTATACAAGCTTTTTAGTTATCCCATCGGGCGTTGCTGATTTGCACACAGGTGGTAAGTGCCATTTTAGAATGTAGTGATGTAGTTTATGCAGGGTGTTATGCATTACGTCATGCCCTTCCCGTTGTCTGCCGCTGTTAATCTGCGACGTACTGATCGCGCATATCTCATTCGTGCTCACTGTGTATTGCATTGTTATCAGTCTGTTTGTAATCTCCCAGGTCTCACCTGGAAATAGGCATTTGATTGTCTGTTGCACCTACCTACCTGGTTAATAAAAACAAAATAAATAAATGAAATGTCCTTGCTGAGCTCTTCCACTGTTGCCACAGTGCATTTATGTTCTACTATACAGCTCTGCTGCTAAAATAAACTACATCATACCATTCTAAAGTGTTGCCTACCACCAGTGTGCAAATTAATTCCTTTCACAAGTTTCACCAGGGAAGACATACTGAGCTCGTAACAGCTCATTTCCAGATGTGCCAGGGGAGATGGGGGAAGGGGAGTGTACAGTGCATGAGGGGCAAATGAACATACATAATACAAGATGCAGTGGTAATAAAAACAAGTACAGTGAAAATGCAAACAATAAAATAAAGTAACAATAAAAGGGCGATTGTGTATATCCCTGGCCAGTTGCTGTGCTTTTTCTGTGACTGTGTTACGGCTCCAATGTATTGACATGGTAATGCCAACACAGAGCTGCAGAGCACTCCCACAGAAACAATAATTGCACTGATTTTGTATCAACAGCTGTGCCAGTGCATCCCTAAAAATACTTTCTGAGCAAAGGATGAGAGGTCAGTAAATGTTTATTACAAGACTGCAGAAATTCGAAAGTCAGAGCACCCCCACAGAAAGAATAATTGCAAAGAACACTTAAAAACCCTTTCTTTTCGAGTGACGTTTTGTGATATTATTGTTTTTGTGGGGGTGCTCTGTCCCCTTCCCAGGTACTCCGATGAAGTTGTGTAATATTTGATTTTGAGTTTCAGCTTCATTGGAGTATCCAGGGGGTGTGGGGGGGTGGAGCACCCCCACAGAAAGAATCATTGCAATGATTATTTAACAACAAACTCATACTCAATATCATACAACTGCATCAGAGCACCTGGGGTGTGTGGGAGTGAAGCACCCCCACAGAAAGAAAGAACAATATCACCGAACACTTAAAACAGTTTCACTTCAAGTGACAGCAATACAAAAAGCAACATTTTGGGATATTATTGTTTCTGTGAGGGCGCTCCGCCCTCCCCACACACCCCGGGTGCTCCAATAAAGTTGTATAATATTTGAATTTGAGTTTAAGCTTCATCGGAACACCCGGTGGGTATAGAAATTGTAATAGTGCACCTGGAATGCCTATAATGACCTAATTAGACTTACAAATCATAGCATTTAAGGTATAAGTGCTATACAGTACAGTCCATGTCAGTGGCTCAGCAGGTATCAAACACCTGCCTCTGAGATGGGAGATCAGAAGGCTGTGGGTTCTATCCCCACACCAGGCACTTGGGTTAGATCTCAATACTGGCACTGTCATGCAGCATGGGGGGGGGGGTGCTGCTGCACTCTGGAGGTGCTGTCTTTTGGATGAGACATTAAACCAAGGTCCCATCTGCCTGTTCAGGTGGATGTTAAAGATCCCATGGCACTTCTCGCAAAGACTAGGGGAATTTTATTGAAAGTTGGAGTTCATTACAATCAAATACATAATAATTATACAATCAAACAGAACAAATGTCACTTTATTAACAATTACATACCAAAATAAATTCAATAAGTACATCAAACAATAATAGAATATGGTTAAATACACCGTGTGTAACAGTGAAGCCATAAATGCCTAACGTTTTCAGCTGAAAAGCGAGCCATATCTAAATGCATGGTTCTACTCATAGCTTTCCTGATATTATACAGAAGTTCAGAATGTGAAACCACGCTTTGCTGTAAAACAAACATGCAATGGGCCTGCCATATGAAATATCTAATAAGAACAAAAACAATAAATACAGTATCAGCAAGATATTTTGCAAAAGAACTGTCTGAGGGCCCAAAAATTAAAGTCTGATAATCTAAACTAGAAAAAAGAGGTTCTTGCCATGTATCTGCAAGTAATCTCCAGAAAGGTTGTGTGCATGTATGTATGTGTGTGTGTGTGTGTGTGTGTGTGTGTGTGTGTGTGTGTTTATATATATATATATATATATATATATATATATATATATAATATATATATATGTTATAGTGGCACAGTAGTGCCTCTATAGTTAGGGTTGAGGAGCCATTTACATATTAAACCAAAATTTTGCACCTTAACTTTGCAACCGTTTGATGGATTTGCCTGAAATTTGGAATTCACGATCAAGACCCATACACCTTGGGATCTGCCAATTTTCATGAGTCGGATACACAGCTGCAGAGTTATTAAACGTGATTCGCATGCCACGCTTTTCTGGAATTATACTGTCAGTGCCTACAGGTCGCATTTGCTTTGCGCCGACTGCCTGAAATCTTCAGGGAATGTGCAGCCGGGGTCCACGATGTGCCTTTTGAAGATTTCGTGAAAAAATATTAAACAGTTCAAAAGTTATTCAAAAAACAATTTCCCATTATAAGTCAATGGGAAAAGTTAACAAAAAGTTCAACAGTGTCGCAAATGCACTTTTTACTGTCGGAAATGGCCCTTTTACTGTCACAAATCCGCCATTTTGTTTTCAGTTAGTGATCAGAAAAATGCTTGGCATTTAAAAGTGAGACCCTCTAACAAACTAATTATTTTTGTATTCACCTAGTCGGGCACTTAGGATGCTAGCCATGTCTTTATTTTGGGGTAAAACACCCCAGAAATATGTTTTTCAGATTTCTGGAAAAAGTACTTTAGCAAAGTAGTGTCGCACTCCGCAGTGTCATAAATTTTACAAAGTCGTGAATCCCGACATTACTTTATGACACTATGCCCAAAATAATAGTAATTATTTGGCACCCCACTGCAAAAGAACGGTTTGGAGTTTTGAGCTGAAATTTGGAAGGAACGCAGACGACATCTCACAGATGTGCCTTCCAGTGTTTTGTTGAAAAAATATTAGACGGCGGCAAAGTTACAGTACTCCAAAGTTGATGCTTTTTCCCATAGGATAACATTACGGCGTATGACGCATTGCTGCAATCGTTTGGCGCCCTGCTGCAAAATAACGGCTTGGTCCTTTGGGCTGAAATTTGCAGGAAACATAGCCAACATCCCACAGATGTGCCTTTCAGTAGTTTGGTGAAAAAATATTACAGGGAGGCAAAGTTATGGCACTCTGAACTTCTGTTTTTTTGCCATAGGATAACATTACGGCGTTAGCCGCACCTTTCAGGGCCCGTGTCTCGAAAACGGTGCGAGATACAGACTTTTCATTGAAAATTCTTAGCCCCTTGATGGGGACTAAGTACAAAACTAGCCAGGACAGTGATAATTCATATGACTTTTAAATTTTTTTTCTATGTCATACGGTTACTGAGATATAAGCAATTTACTATTCCCTTCCTCATTTTTGTGTTCCGAGAGTCATTATTTTGCATACATTCTTTGTACTCACTGTCTTTCTCTATACAGCTTTTGGGGAAAACCAGCCTATGTGCTTACATTACTGTTACCATTACCGTTTCCGCTTGCGGTTCTGTACTCGTTTCACTTACCGTTCACGTTTACGCCACCATGTGCGTTACCCTTTGCGTTTTCATTTGCGGTTGCATTTGCATTGTTTTTAACATTTCGGTCTACAGTACTGTTTCTCTTTCTGTTTCGCTTTGCGTAACCATGCGCATTACGATTTGCGTTTGCGGGCACAATGTTACTATGTAACAAGACATCACGTGGCGGGATCGCGGGGCCCCCGCCGCCGCATTACATTCACTATTTCTCATTATCATTCTCAAAAAGAAGGGAAATTAGAGGCAAACAACTCTGTTTAATGCATCAGTTAGGGTTGTTCCACAGTGACAAAAGCGAGGAAATTCGATGTTAGGGTTGAAACCCCCTTTGCACCCCTCCAGCCCACCCCCAACTGGAATCGGGATGCACATTGGGGTCATCGGTCCTAACTGTCACCCCATTCTCCTATTCCTCAGCTTCTTTCCACATGTGGCCGGGTGACAGTTAGGCCGACGACCCCAATGTGCACCCCGATTCCAGTTGGGGAGGTGGCCTGGAGGGGTGCAAAGGGGGTTTCAACCTTAACATTGAATTTCCTCACTTTTGTTGCTGTGGAACAACCCTAACTGATACATTAAACAGAGTTTTTTGCTTATATATATATATACATATACATATACATATACATATACATATACATATACATATACATATACATGTCAAAAAAAGGTGAGTTTCCAAAGATTGACCACATCCTTCCCTGGGACAGTATCGATCTACAAGCTGTCTGTGCTTGTTATTAGCCTTAACACTTAACTTCCCATATTTACATAGGCAAGTGCAGTCCCATACAAATGGGGGAATTCTTGGATTAGTTAACTGAAGAAGCACTGTCTTTTTCAAAAATACTGTACAACCTGGAAAATTTACATCCGACTGACATTCTGACTGCAAACTGTAGTGATAAAGTGATTTTCTATTCATTGACAAAAGATGATGGGTGGGGGTAAGACCCCATTTCAAGGACAGTTTAATACAATCAAGCCCATATTGAGGAACTATCAATGTGGACAAAAGTCTAGGCTTCTTGTCTTTCCACAAGGGGAAGCAGGGCTGAAGCCAGGACTCTACTAAGCCTTTCCAGGTTAAATTCCCTGGCTTCTTGGCAAGACCCAAGTTGTAGGGAAGGAATAAACTATAATAAAATGCAACAGGGTGTAACAAATTCACCCCACCTTTATTTACAGGGCGGTAAGTAAATTCTTGTTTAATAGGGTTCAAATGAGACCCACAGGAAGCTTGAAAAAAAAAAAAGCACTGTATAAACTTGTAACCAATCCCTGTGGGGAAGGGAAAATATAACTTCAATAAAGAAAAAATTGGGATCAGTAATGGCTTAATCAAAACAACTCTCCGATTCTTAGAGACTTGCTGACCCTTCCAGCTGTTAACTAGTCTAGAAGCATGAACCATCCTTTTTTCCTAGTTCAGGGTAGAGATGTCGCCTGGCCCAAAGTCAATACCTAAAACTGAAATGGGGAGATTAGAGACTTGTATCCCAGTAAGGGATCCCATGGGAGGCAAGGGTGTGGACCCAATGGTGACCCCTTTACTTCTATCAATATTTATCTTGGAGCCTGAAATTACAGCATAATTAGTAAATACTTCAGTTGAGGCAAGGGAAGACACGTTTGGGGTTAGTGTTAAAACTAAATCGTCAGCATAAACAAGTATTTTTATTGGAGGTGCAGTAGGAGAGACAATGATACCTTCAATGTCATTATTTACTATCAGCATACGAATTAAAATTTCAACCCTGAATACATAAAGTATAGGGCATCCTTGCTGCACCCCTCTACATACCTTGATTTTCCTGCCAAACCACCCATTGACATTAGGTATAATAGAGGCTCCACCATACATCTGCCTGATCCAGGAGCACACTCGCCTCTGAGGCCGGGAGATCAGAGGGCTATGGGTTCAGTTCCCACATCTGACACTTAGGTTAATATCCCAGTACTGACACTGTAGTGCAGCATGAGAGGGGTGCTGCACTTCTGAGGTGCCATCTTTCGGATGAGACGTTAAACCGAGGTCCCATCTGCCTGGATTGGTGGTAGTTCAGGTGGATGTTAAAGATCCCATGGCACTTCTCGAAAAGAGTAGGGGAATTTTCCCGGTGTCCTGGCAAAATTTCCCTCATTCACTAAAAAATACCACCAACAGCTTAATCGGGTTCAATTTCAGTTGCTTACCATCTGTATCCTGCCCCGTCGCCCCTGAAAAAGGGACTTCTAGGCCCAGTGGGCTTACCAGGTCAACAGAATTCAACAAAAACAAAACAAAAACAAACAAAAAATATATCTGGTACCCCAAAAGCTGTAAGAGCAGAGAATAGGAACTGGTGAGAAAGCCTATCAAAAGCCTTTTCCTGGTCTAGGCCAAGGACAATACCCTGAAGTTGATTCCATTCTCCTCTAAAAAAAATTCCCTTAAAATCACCAGATTATCCTGCTGCCTCCTACCCGGGATGCAGCAGGTCTGTAGGGGACTAATAAGATATTGGGCTACCCTGGACAACCTGGCTAACAGTATTTTGCTTACAATTTTGAGATCTGTATTAAGCAGGCTGAGAGGGTGCCAATTGCCAATTATATTCTTAGGCCCCTTTTCATGTAGAAGGAATAATATGGCCTCCTGCACAGAGGGAACATAATTCAAATACTATAAAATATGGTTAAACAAAATTACCAAGACAGGGGCTAAGTCATCACAAAAGGTTCTGTAAAAACCTGGCCCTAGTCCATCAGACCCAGGAGCCGAGTATAAGGGTAACTGAGAAATAGCAATCTTAACTTCTTCCAGGGATACCTCTAAAGTCAGAGACTTAGCATCCTGAGCAGAAACTTGAGGCAACCCAAGAGAGGCTAACAACTTATGAGAATCTACCACCTGTGGGGGGCTACCAAATGTGTCTTCCACATGGGCCTCAACTACTTTCAAAAGATCTGGGGTGGGGAATGCACTGGTTGTCCTGAAGGGGAAACAAGTTCTATAAGGATTCTGCTCTCAACCCTCTTTTTACACTCCTTGTAAGGGTCTAAGGAATTTTTATGAACCCGTGTACCAAATTGTAGTTCTTGGTTTAGGGATTTAACCCTATTATATTGAAAATCAGCCATTTGCTTCTTGATATTACTAATTATTGAACCATAATCATGTGTAGATACCTCAGCTTGTGAAATAAAATGTTGCAGGTGGTGTCTTAACTGTAAATACTGAATATAATCTTTATTGGAGATGTGATGAGCTCTCTGCTGGAACAGTGCCTACTGGGAATTCTTAGTATCTTCCCACCCTTCCAAAATGAAGTCATATAATTCTGATATTGAGAGTCTAGCTACCCAATCTTGGGCCCACATTTTTTTTCACTTTGGGATCTTCTAACAAAGCTTTGTTGAGCCTCTATTTATTCTTCCTACAACGGGGGCATCATCCCATGAAATCTGCATCTTAATAGCCATGTGATCTGAGAACTCACTAGGATGGGTGGAAATATTCACAACCTCTAACACAGGGGATATAAAAATATAATCAATACGGGTTTTGAGCGGCCCTCTGAAGTAAGTGAACCCCCCCCAGTGTGGTGATGTTTCCTATACGTGTCAACTAAACCAGATGTGTGATGGATTTGCAGTAATGCAGTTGAATCACAAAACAATCTAGTGGTCTGAAGACCTCTATCTGAGGTGGACAAACCACAGTTGAAATCTCCCAACCATATGAGAAGCCTGGATGAGTGGAAATAAGGCTGGACTTCCTTAAATAAGGCCACCCTCTGGGCCTTCATTTGAGGGGCATAAATAGCAATTAAACAAAGCCTTTTAGTAATATAAGAGATATCAAGCAACAAAGCCCTATCGTGATGAATATCTATTAATCTAGAAACTTTAAGAAGTGGATTAGACAAAAGGATGGCCACACCATCACAAGTGTCGGTGTTTTTGGACCAAAAGGTTGAACCATACGATCGGGCCTTAGAAGCTTGCTGCAGTTCATAATTGGTTTTAAGGCAGGTGTCCTAAAGACAAGTAATATCACTGTGGAGTCAATGCAGGGATAATAAAGCCCCTAATTGCTTCCTGTGACTTTTTATGCTGTTAGTGTTTAAAGTAGTTATTGTTAGGGAATGCATCAAGTGAGATTTGAAAAGGTTAAACTGGGCTATTTACACAAAACTGTGAAGTCAGGGTCAGAGGGTTTTAGAAGATCTCGCTGCCTAGTTTTAGCGATGGAATCCCCCGCCCCGGCAACTTTCTGTGTCATTCATTGATGTAACTGAAGAGGAATCTGTACCATCTCCATCTGAATCACCAACAGTTCCTTCTGATGTAAGGATAGCAAACTTATTCCCTACCTGCAAAGGAACAGAAGGTGAATCCTGTCTAGGCCCTACATGTTTTGCCTCCTGAGACACAGCATTTCCTTGCCTAGTTCTTTTCTTTTGTGCAACAACTTTAAAGGGTAACTATTTTTCACCGGGGGGGGGGGCATTTCTGACCCACATCCCTCCTTACCTTCTTGTTGTGTAGGAGTAATAATAGTCCCATGTTTCAGAACAGGGTCAGCATTGGGGCTAACGGACTCCTGATCTGGAGGGTCTAGGGTCACAGGAGATTCTGTGTGCTCCACATTACTATTAGCTAGGTCAGCAACACGCCTAGCCTGCTGATGTTGTGTCTGGTTAATTAAACCTTCATCCGAAGGACAATCCTCCCTGTTGTGGGATGCCAAGGGACACCTCCCATAGGCATGTACCATCCGTTCGCAAAGATTATATTTAAAGAGGTTTAGACAGGAGGAAGCCATGTGCCCAAATTCTAAGCAGTGACTGCATCAAGAGGTATCACAGGACAAACTAAGGTGTGCCCTAGACCCACACTTAAAACAGGACCGAGGCTGCCCACTATAAAAAATGGATCCCCTACCTTTCCCCAAGTAGACGGAGCTTGGAAGGTGGACTGGGTCTGAGTTAGTAGAAAAAAGTTTAACCTTGACCTTCCAACTCCCATCCCATATTTGTTCACTGTCCAGATTTGGTGTTGGTTTCCCCAAAATCTCACTCCTCTGCCATAACCAAAACAGGATGTCCTCAATGTTAACACCTTCATTTTTAAATATTACATGTACAAACTTTACTAGAGGTTTAGTCAAGGGAATAGCATGGAAAGGAATCCAGATAGGTTTATTTTTCAAGGTCTGATACTGGGACCAGAATTTGCCAAGGCTGGATACATTTTTCAAACTCACATCATAATTCCCATTACCTAGGGAGATGAGGGAAAATATCTCAGAAGAAAAATTTTCATAAAGGGTTTCAATAGATTTCTAGCTATAAAAAGCCTATGGGGGGGGGGTTCTAGCCCTCCTTTGTAAAGTAGCAGACGGCGTTGCGTCTAGGGGCAGATTCCCACTTGTTTACAAACAGGTCAGACAATTTAAACATGGGTTCTAAAGATTGATTATCTTGTCGGTTAAGCAGCAGTTCTGTGCTTGGGCCCAAATGCGTAGGTTTCCCCTCAGTTTGTGCAGTAGTATTAGGGAGGGGAGCTAGGGGAGCAACACTAGTAGAATTGATAACAGCATCATGTCTAGAAGCAACTACATTAGGCTTTAAGATAGTATTATTCAGGTCGTTACCCCGAGGTATGTTGGAGCTCATTTCCTGTACAGAGTCAGTGGCCACTGTTGTTGGGAGATCTGAAATCATTTTGAGAAAGGAGGGATCCTCTGTGTCAGGAATCCAGTGTCCAGACAATTCCTGCATCCAACCCACATTTTCGAGTGCTCATTTTGGGGACCATGGCTCTAGAGGAAAATCGCCGGAGTTAGCCGTAAAACTGGTGAGGGGTTCAGGAGAACGCAAGCCCCAGTCCTTGATGCGCTGTCAGTCCAAAAATGATTATGTTACCTCGGCAGCACCAGTAGATGTAGGCCGAGATTGTGGAATGTGAACCCTTTTCCCAGGGCCAGGTCTCTGCTTGGTAGACTTAGCGGTAACTGCAGAATTGGAGGAGCCAGAACGGGAATCCAGGGAAGGGGGCTGTAGGCACATGGGACGTGACCCATTTTCACCTCCAGCCACCACGGTAGCATCTCCCAGTTCATTAACAACAGTTAAGGCTACAGGGGGAGGAGGGACCTCCGCAATAGTAATTCTAGGCTGAGGGCTGACAGAAGGATGACTCGGCGCTCCACTGATAGCGGCATCCTGACAGCTGACAGCTGCTTGCTCCGATAATTTTATCAGTTCTTAATCAAGTTCTTGTGCTTTAGCTAGCATTTTTCCTTTTTGCAGACACAACCTCCTCAATTTCTCTACACGCTGCTCCTGCAGTGAAATAGAGCTTTCTGGTACAGTGTCCTGTAGAACAGGACCACAGACTTCACTCAAGATATTCACATAGGGGACTGAAATATCCAAGCCCAAAGTTAAATCTTCATCCTCTGAAAAATTTACGATAGCCAATTCCACATCAACGGCCTCTTAAGTAGACAGAGCGGGGGGGGGGAGGCCTTCTTCCCTGCTGTCTCGATGTCCATCCTCTGCTTGCTCCTCCGAAGTGGCCATCCTGAGAGAGACAGCCAAGGATTTCCCTTACTGATGAGTAGAGGAATTTCCCCTGTGCCTGGCCAAATTTTCCTCTATTCACTGAAAATACCACCAACAGCTTAATCTGGTTCAAGTTCAGTTGGCATTCATCTGTATCCCCTTCCCCCGGGTCATGCCTGAAAATAGGCAGAATTTGCCTAGTGCACTTACCCGGTCAACAAAAACTAAAATAAAATAAAAAAGCACAGGGAGCAATACCAGACAATAGCAGAATTAACATCACCCAGACTGCTAAAGTACAAGCTGACTAAGCCAGTGCAGGACGCTGACAGCTGGATTATCCAATTAAAGAGCACCTTTTTCAGTCCCCTCCTCCAAGCCCCAGTGGTGGTCTTACCCTGCAGTAGTGAGATGTGCCCATTTCACAATTTTATTTCTGTCCAGTAAGTAGGGGAAGGGATTGTAAATTGCTCCAGAGGAGTCCTGTAACTCGATCCCTTCCCCTTCCTGGTAGTAGCGATCTTCCCCCATGCGCCGACATTTTGTAATGTCAGAGTTTGGAGAGCGTGGGGGTGAGCGCCATAGATAAGTAATAGTAGTGGTTTTTAACAGTTCTATTATGCCACGGTGACAAGAAATTTGTTGACTATCAGCAGAGCGACAGCACAACACCGCCATTGATGTTGTGCCGTCGGCGAGTATAAATGTGTTCTTTGGGGGCTCTGCCGCCACACGCCTCGTACTTTAGATTACTAACTTCAGTCAGAGTTAGTTCAGGGAGGGGGGCTAACACCCCACTGGCAACAGTGTCAAGAATGTGGAGACCATCACAGCAAACTGCTGAAAATGTCGCTGTGATGGTCTTCGCGGTATTCCCATAACTGTGCAGCCGGTACACCTTTTTTAATATACTATTTTTAGTATGTTGGTGGCCCTTTTCATTCAAGTGAAAGCCATGGCTCGACTAACAAGCAACTTGAAACAGAACCATAAGAGGACACCGTAACTGAACATATAAACATATAGGAAAACGCAAGAAAAGTCCAAATCGATCTGGGAGCGCTGCTGCTTGTGCTGGTTAGAGGGATAAAGTTTTCCTCTTGATTTTTTTTTTCTTTTATGGAATGGAGAACAGCTGTGTTCTGGTAGTGCCAAGCCAGCTGCTAACTGTGATATTTTTATTTACCAGTTGCTGTCCCCCCCCCCCCCACACACACACCCCTTTTCAGTAGTGGAGTCAAATTTAGGAGCTGAGGGGGTGGCATTCATTCGACCATGGGCTCCACAATAGGCACCAAACAGTGCATAAAAATGGTGGAGTAGCACCCCTACCAACACTGGGGCAGCCAGGAGGGTACCTGCCCCAGCCCCCACCTTTAGCTCTGCCACTGCACCTTTTTAAATGTTCTCCTACCCCCTAGACTGCACAGGTGGCTGTATGGGTTGATGTGCAAAACGAGGTCAACAAGGCACCAGCATCTGTTCGGCTTAGACAGAGAGTCACAACACATGGCGATGCTGAGGTACCATACAATCTTTAACCTGTGTAATAGCTAAGGTCCTGAAGCTTTTTTATCACTATGCATTCAATCCCCTTCTAATCCTGCTAAGCAGCACAAGTACAGCGAGAGCAATAATAAACAGAATTCCACAGGAGCCCCGCGGGCCAAGGGATCAGATTGCGACTGGGGAGCATGTACAAGCAAGGGATAGCATGTGATGATCCTAATTTGTGATTGGCATTGGGGGCTATGGAGTATGCTTTGTACACAGATGAGTGAACACATTTCTGTATAGTGCGCAGTAAACAAGAATACCTATATATGGAGCACAAGAATTTGCAGGCATAGCATTCGGAGTTCAACCTAGTAACATAGTAACTGAAGGTCAGAACTGGGAATCTACGATCATCAGGTTAGGCCACCACCCAGCCCCTTTTCAGCACTGACCGAAGGATCAGCCCTTGAGGAATTTCCAGACTTGTGGACATGACTGAATACAAAAGGCCAAGTTCACGATTTTCAGTAACAAAACCTCCAATTCTTTAATCAGCAGCAGTTTTAACTAGACAAGTGTCCAATCCATCAGATGCCATTCAGATATTAGCATTAGGACCTCTAATATATATTTGGATGGACTTGACACTCATGTACTTAAAATAGAACATTGGGCTGCAAGAGTATTACATGCCGAACTTCTCGTCCTAATTATTTTCACATGTATAACGTAAATCAGCAGGGCAATGAAATTGGGCAAATAAAATTCACCTTACCTTTTTTACCATACAAGATTACAGTCATCCTCCAGTTTTATTTGGTGCTAATATTTACTAGTTCTACAAAAATGTGAGTATTTTATAAATATTTTAATATACTTTTTTCTCAAGAAAAAAAGATGGCTACCACATTGAGCTTAGAAATGCCGTTGCAAACCTGACAAGGCTTAAGATTGAAAACATAAAACTCAAGGTAAGTGGCATAGGAGGCAGCTAGCAAAGTAGATCTGATGGGTATGCAAATATTTTTATTACTTGTAGCTGAAACTGCCTTTCTGGAAAGACATTTTTCATTGAACTGCTGCTTAGAAAAGGTACATACTGCTCAACAGCATCAAAGGAATTGTAAAAAAGTTCTGACATACCAGAGTGGTCTACCAAAGATTCTCGCAAGCAGTACAAGTCTTTTCATCACACTTGCTTAAGCAGTTTGCCTGTATTTTCTGTGAAAGTTGTCTTTCAAATACCAGTTTGCAATTCTGTAATGGTTCCCTCCCTGACTTTGTAGCAAATTAATTTTGTTTCTTTTTTTTTTTTAATTATATTTTTTCCACCCCCACCTCTCCAAGCTCCACTTCATTGGGAGCACCAATGGAGCCAGCCCCCACTTCTGCCACCTACCTGGACCTTCCCATTCGCCCTATGGAGCCGCAATTCTTTCCCCCGGGCAGGGACAAGGTGGGGCTGCTACACCCCGAACAATTCAAGTTTTGTCGGGAACTGGACGGCCAGGCAGGTGTGAGCAATTTGGGGTCTGCTCCAGTGCTCCATCTTCCCGTTGCTTGGAGAGCATTTTCCCTTGTTCTGGGGGAGTGGCACACACCCTGATGTCATGATGTCACCGCCAACGTCACCACTTCCCATCCCCTACTGTATGCTCTGCGCTTGCTGTGTCTCCAACTTCCACAAGAGGCCAGTCAAATGCCGAGCGTGAACCCCCCCCCCCTCCTGGGAGAGGAGAGCTGTCCTCTGGACACTCAATCCTCTCCCTCCCAACCAACCCCCAATGGCCCAGGTTCGTTCCCGAACCCAGGTCACCGGTGTGGTGTAATTTTGTGTTTCTGATTTACACTCTGGTGCTAAGTAGGGCTGTGCGAGTAACAAATAGTATTTCCTGAATACCATGAATAATGCACTATTCGTTATTCGCATCTGAATAGGAATTGTGGCATCATTCATGCCTATTCATATTCAGAAAACACACAAAAAAAGGGGGGGGAAGCCCCACCTCACCTTACATAGAAACATAAACTTTGATGGCAGATAAGGACTGCTTGGCCCACCTAGTCTGCCCATTTCCCTACCTATTGGATAAGCTGTAGATCCTAGTTAACCAACAACCTACTTCTTCCTACCCCCCACCAGAATTGCCTTATGTCTGTCCCATGCATTCTTGAATTCCACCACTGTTTTTGACCCCACGACCTCCTCAGGAAGGCTGTTCCATACGTCCACCACCCTCTCCATGAAAAAATACTTCCTCACGTTGCCCATGAGCTGCCCCCCTCTATCTTCAAATTAGGCCCCCTTGTTCTTGCACATTTCTTTTTCTGAAAAATGCTACCTTCCTGGACTTTGTTGATTCCCTTGAGGTACTTGAAAGTTTCTGTCATGTCCCCTTCCCCATCCTTTCTCCCCATCTCATTATTTTAGTTAAATAAATTATTCCCACCCGAGCATCACCCAAGTCCCACCATCCCCCCCAAGTCTCCCCCCAGGTGCAAGAACATGACCAATTCAGCCCACCTCTTTCACAGCCAGCCATGTGATCAGCTGTTTTACTATGTGAGCAAGCACATAAGTTTGATTCACAAGAAGGTGGCCAGCCGTAGAAGAGGGCAGGTTGCATCAATCAACTTCTTGCCCCAGGAGAGGCAGACTTGATAACTGATTTGATTAAATGCAGGTGCTGGGGAAAGGAGGAGGGTGAGACTTGGGTGCTGTTGCCATGGTGGGGGATGGGAGTTGCTTTATTAAATTAAAATAATAGGAAGAAGGGACGGTGGTTGGCCATGGAGGCAGGCGGGTTGTGCCGGTCGCCCACCATGGGATTTTCTTTAGTTACTCTTGAAATCACGGATCGTGGGAAGGGCAGGAGGTGAGTGGGCTTGTTGCAGAGGTGGAAGGAATGGGGGCTTGTTTTTAATGCAGTTGGGCTGAAGAGGAGGAGGAGAGTGGGGTCAGTTTTTCTACTCCCCCCACACAGGTACCCGAACAATGAATCTGAATACCACATTTCCAAATATTCAGCTGAATATTCAAGATAAGGTATTCATCCATCCCTAGTGGTAAGCACCATTTTAAAACTTGGTGATGTAGTTTACATCCTTGATCAGCGCTTACATTGTTGGCACAATGCATCCATGTTCAGTTTTGTTCTGTTATGTGGGTGAGAGCAATGTTAATGTGCTAATGACATCATGTGGTTCTAAAATGGTGTTTACCACAAGCGTGTGAGTCAGAAACACCCAGTGAGATCACTAGAAGGCCAGAAAGGAGTGGACTATAATAGAATGTGAACCAGTATGTGAAACATTGCTTTGACAGGAAAAACAGCTTACTTGTTCAGTGCAGTCCTGCATTAAAGGAGAACATGTGCCCCCCCAGCCCCCCGATAAGGCTTTTAATCCCCCCAAATAATTTGTCACTTGCCTGCTGTAATATTTAATCCAGTCTGGGGGCCGTAATGTAACCCCTGGAACTGTGTGGCACCATTTTACATTCTCAGTGTGGCATGGTGCTGCTCACTATATAACGTTCTACAGTAAGTGGTGCAGTGCCGCGTTGAGAATGTGAAATGGTGCCACAGCTCTGGGGTGTTTACATTCCAACCCAGACTGGATTAAATATTACAACGAGCAATATTAAAGATATTCTGGAGCTTAAAAGCCTAATTTGTGGGGGGGGGGGTGCTTTAGGAGTGGGTGCTGATGGGCAGTTGTTTTCTTTTAAAGAAGAAGAATTGCAGTGAACCTGCCTGTCTGTTTCTCCTGTGGAATTTGGGGCTGGTAGTATAGCCCAGAGGTTAGAGCAATAAGCTGTGAATGAGCTTGGTACATCCAGTAGACCTGGGTGTGATTCCCACAGTCTCCACTTGCATACTGTGTGACTCTGAGCAAGTCACTTAACCTCCCCAGTGCTCCCAGGTCACCCCTGAAAACAGGCACTTGTGCCTAGTGGGTCTTACCTGGTTACCAAAGACTTATATAAAAAATAAAAGATGTTTTTTATTGGTTCCCATTTTTATTGTCCCAGGTTTGCTCACCTTTTTGTAAACTTAGTGGAAGTTTCTGATTTACACACTGGTGGTTAGTATACCATTTTAGAACTGTGTGATGTATTTTGCATTCATTTCAGCCCCCGAGTTCTATAGTAGAACACAAATGCATTGTGACAACAGACTTGGGGACCGATCTACAGACACCGCCCAGAGATGCCTGAGTTGTGCATGTCAGTGCGGTAGAGCTCTTTAGACAGGGATGAGAAAGCACTTGCTTGCATCCGTGACCCCCCCCCCCAAGCCTCCCTGATTCTGGCTCAAAGAAGAGCACAGAGAGGACGGGGCATGTCAGGCTGGAGTGGGTCTGGACACTGGTCATGCCTAGGCTGACCGACGCTCATGTGGAGCGCTGCTCTGCCCAGAGCAGGTGACTGTGCTATACAGCAGACCTCAAAGAGCTGCTGTATTCCTTTCTCAAAGAACCTATTTATTTCATGTTTTTGTAAGATTCCCCAGCCCTTCGTGGAAGTTTGGAGGGCTGAGGACACCTTTTGCTGGGTAGAACGACCCCTGGAAAGTTCTGGGATGGCCATGGGAGACTTGCACAGAGGGTGAATAGGCATTACTAATGTGCTCCCTCCTCATGCAATGCTGTCGCCCTCCGTGCCCCCTCACAGGCATGTATACAACCCAGTGGGATGCACAGGTGCAGATCCATGCCTCCATAGCCATCCACACGGTGGCATGGATCAGATCATGGCAAGCCTATATGGGGTGGTGCACTGGGGACTGTAAATGAGCAGCGGTCAACGTATGTGAGAAGAGGGGCCGTGGCATACCCACCGTCTTACAGTCTTTCTACACATCTCTGCATGGGTGTGGGGGCCCTCGGGCACATAAACTACATCTGTCAGTTCTCAAATGGTCTTAAACCAGACATGAATACAAACCACAACTGAATTTACTGAAGGACTAGTAAAGATGAAACTTAAACTGAATGCAAAGCAAAACAGTTTAAGTGGAAAATACAAGCTTGAAAGTTAAAGGCAATTCTGCTTGGAGTAAATGCAGTGTGTGTGCTACTGTCAGTCTGACTCCTATGCAGTACTCAAACCCTTCTCAATGGGCACCTTTCTCGGTACATTCTATTTACAAGGAATTCAGCTGCCCACCTTAGAGCTCCCTTTGCACTGTGCTTTGCCTCTGGTACAAACTATTCCATCCAGTCCTTATTCTATTGATATGGGCTACTGCATCAGTCTTTATTGGATAATTAATTGCAGATAAGTGTCCCTCACCACTCGGCTGGGGTATCAGTCAATAACTTTTTGTTTTACTTCTAGTGCTCCCTGATCAGGTAAAGCATTTTCCTGTAGTGCACCCTAATGTTCCCTGTATTTTCCCTGTAAAACTGGGATGAAATTCCTGTAGATTTTCCTGTACGCACAAATCAATGTAAGTACGCAATTGGTGTCATTATGCCAGTCAATAAAATCACCAGGACAAATGTTCGGGCTGTTTTATGTGTTATTTATTTTAAATATAAAAAATCACCTACAATGTATCACATAACTCTATAACTATAAGAACATTATATGTAACAATATAATACCATCTTGAGGTTCTGCGGAAATGCTGGAACCTATAAAGCTCTGTTCTCAAGGTTCACATGTCTCCAGAACCTCCTGAAGATATTATAACCTTGTAATAATACAGTCCCTTATACAGTATTCTATTTATAGTATGAAATGCCTTAACTTCAAATTTATCCCTTAATCACAGACTAATACATTTTGTGTTCTGCTCACAATGCATGAAAGGGGAATAGGGATGCACAAAATGCACATACCCCACCCTTGTCCCTGCAGCCCACGGACAGGTGCGTCCATACCGGCATTCACCAATGCCGATCACCTATCCACGGCTCCTCCCTCAATGCACAGGACTCTGCAGGGTGGCCGGGGGAGGAGTCGTCCCAGGCAGACATCCAATGGGATGCCCCCCCGGCACCCATAGTGGATCTCTCACATAGGGTGGCATGGGTCTGGGGCTGAGCATACAGATAGCATGCACCCAGACCAGTGCGGCAACCTCCAGTCCCAGTGCTGCCTCACATAAACTTTCTGGGTGCTCGTCCATCCAGTTGCCCCTGCCGTCTCCTGCTGCCCAGCAGTCGGGAGCAGCACAGTGTGCACTGTCCTGGTCCCCTGGTGACCGAATGCCTGTGTTCATGGGGGCATGCTGTGGGTTATGGCAGGGTCTCCCTGATGTACCCTGCTCCACCCTCTGTACCCATAGGCCAGCTTTTCGTGGGTTAGTAGAACACACATAGTGCTGGCATGCCCCCGGAACATCCCCATCACAGAGCTGTCTGCAGACATGGGGATCGGGTGCAGTGGGTCTGCATATGCCCCTTCGTGCATGCCATGCAGGGGGGATGAGGGGTGTGAAGTAGCTACTACCAGATACGCTGCATAGCCACTCCACACCAGTCGTGCATTGGGCCTACAGCTCTGTGTACCTGTAGTGCTCCATTAATAAACATTGTTTCAGTGTATTGTCGTGTTTTTCATTAGCATGCTTAAGCATCCCCCTACACATACACACACATACACACACACACAGCTTTGTGCACCAAACTCTGAGGTAAAAACAAATATTCCCTTTTTTTTTCATTTATTTTACTAACCTTAGGCCAGACCAGGGTCTATGGGTCCCCTCTGATCTCACACATATAATTCATAACTCCTGCTTATCTTGATGAAGACACCTCCATACCTTTCCCAGGCTCACAGTTAAATAGAAACACTGTCTAATTTTTTTTAAATAACCTCAACCTCTAGGCTGGTCAGAAGAAGTGCTGCCTTAGTGATCTTTTTAAAAACACAACTCTGCTCTGTGCACCAAACAAGCCAAGTAGCACTTAAGCACTCTTTGTGTCCCCGTCACCCTTTAAAGCCCACCATCATCGAGTCTCTTTTGTCTGGCTCGCTTTTTGCACTTCATGTGTTTAAAATAGACAAATTTGCAAAACAGAAGGTTTGTTTGCCTTGGTGGTCCCTCAAGCAACAGTTAAGCACTCTTTCTTGCACCTCCCCAAAGCATAACACCATCAAGTGGTCAGTGTTTTGTCTGACTCATTTTGCACTTAAAATGAGTTTCAAATAGACTAACCTGAGGCTGCCCACAAGAAGGCTTGTTTTCCTTCAGTGGCTTAGGCTCTGCTAGTCCAGAACAGTGGCATTTGAGATGCAGCTCAGCTGACTCAACGGTGTTGCTGTTTCGAGTGGGGCCACATGGCAGGTGTTTGGATCATGCAGCAGCTCACTGGTTCCTGATCAGAAGATCTGAATTCATCCTCAGAAAGATGCACTGCCAGCATATTACCTTGCTACCCCAGAGAAACACAGGCTGCAAAGGGACCAACAAAATTGCTTAGTGTAGCAAAGTCAGCAAACTGAGCACCAATTGGAGGGCTCTGTCTGGATCTTGACAGCCATGAGATTCATAGTGGGCATTTTCCCGTAGTGTTTGTCCATTTCCCCTGATATTTTACAAATAAAAGATTTCCTTCCCATATCCCATTTTTGTAGTAAAAATCCCTTAAAATACAGGAAACCCTGTAGATCTGGGAGCACTGTACTTCTTGCAGCATTCTTAGCTGCGGAGAGGCATTGATATGCTAGTAGTGACTACAGAAATTATGGACAGCTCGCGAGGGAGGTGCTGAAGTTTCAAACCAGATCACAGAATGCTTTAAAACTGTAAGCACACTGGTGTCTACAGATAGTGTGTGTGTGGGGAGGGGGGGGGCTTCAGTTGCTGAAATGTATTCCAATATGAGTTTTTAGGATTTCAGAAGATCCTATTCTGAATCAGAAGCCAAAATCCTACAAATTCTAGTACACAAGAAACACATCTTGCATGCAGTCAAAATCAGATTTTAAGATTAAATTTTCAATTTTACCATTTTTTTAGGATTTAGGCTCTTTGAACTTTTAGTTCCAAAAATCCTAAACTCCCTAAAAATGGAATTGAATCCGAGAAATCAGATTCAGTTAATTTGATTGCAAGAAATTCTAAAAGACAGCACCCTGTAAAAAAATCACTATCCTCCACTTAATTTACAGCTGTTGGGGGGGGGGGGGCTGAAGCAGTGGGAGGTCATGTGGTTGCTCAAGGTCATGCGTTGTGCCAATGGCTATGGTGGGATATGAACCTGAGGGTGTGCTGGCTCACAGTCCTGGACTCTAATCACTAGGCTACACTGCTTCTGTTTTTACCAGAGTGAAGTGCCAGTGGGGTCTAGTAGTACCACTGTTGCCCAGCTCAGTAATGCTGACACCGCAGTGTCATATCGGAGATCCCGGGATCAAGTCTTGATCTGCCGCCCCCAGGATGGGTGGGCCAGAATGTGATGCAGTGACATCATGTACTAGTCTGGGGGGAGTAGGCTATCTCACTGCAGAAGTGACACCTACAGCAGTCTGTGGGATGACATTGAAGTCATGAGTGAGCACAGGATGTCTGTCATCCCCCACCAATAGGAGAGTCACTTTGGAGCCTCCACTAATGCTATTCTGTGATGAAAAGGTCAGTTTCATAAAAGGGGAATAATGCTAATCACCATCATGTACACCTCGGAGCCATCAACCATGTCATGTTCCTCCTCCTTGCCTCTGCATCGAGACCCATCAGTGGCAAGACGACGAGGTTCCGAAGGCTGGGGAGCATCTCGCCTGGAGATCACAAGCTCAGATGCACCAGGGAGAGAAAACTGAAGAAGTGCCTCTAGCTGTGAAGTGAGGAGGAGTGAGTGTAGTGGTGGTGGGGGCGAGTAATTTAAAATAAAATCCACGAATAAAACAGTTCAGTTAAAAAATAGTCTTCCTCCTTTGAGGAGAGCCTGCAAACCTGGATTCTTTTTGGAAATCTTGGTCATAGAATCTAAAAATTCTGACCGCTATTCTAAGTTGTGGTGACTCTACAGCCTGCTGCTAACGCTTGACGCAAACTGAGCACCACGCATTCGGTGTGAGCGAGCAGAAGGGCACCAGCTGCAGCCTCTCCACTACTGAGTGGAAACTTTAATACTCTTCAGATCTGAATTTTACTTTGCTCTCTGGCAAAAGGGGAAGGGATGGAGGTGACTCAGCAAGGAAATCAGTACAACCCAAGGCAACTTCATGTCATGGATTTTATGCAGTGCATTCTTGCTCATTCCTCTAACTGAACTGAGCTTCTATTTCTATTAAATTATTGTTATAAATTATATTGTAATAAATGTTTCACGTAATGGAGCTTGATCATAACAGCACAATACAGAATAAATTTGTGAAGGTCAGCGGTTGTGATTTTGGGTCTCATACTATTGTATATATTGTGTGACGCTTCGTGCTCTTCTGTTCATGCGCTATTATTTGGAACTGTGATTGTTCGACATATATATGCTTCTGTTTGTTTAGTTTTTAATGGCATTAAATTGCACCAACAAGCTGCCTTCTTCTGGAGCATGTTTGTTGCTGGGACAGGGACACTCTTACTGTTTGTTGACTGGGGCACTGCCCAGTTTCATCAGATGAGCAAAGGAGAAAACCTACAATAATCGTAAGCCATGGACCCTTGAATGACACTCACTGACATGCTGTACGGATTCTACAGTCTTTAAATGAACCTGGTAAATGAATTTTTTTTAATAAACCAATGCCCGGTTGTGGATTTTTGCAGTTAAAAAGTAGATACTTTTTTATTTTATGGGAAATGGGGTTTTATTTTTATTTAGTTTGGCTGTTGCTAGGTAGATTAAGATAGGTTAGTTACGAACTGTGCATATACCAGAGATTGATCAATGATCAGATGATGTGTTTAGACCAATGAAGTTGAAGACTTCTGAAGCCCATTCTGTAGTTACTTGTATATACAGTACTGCTGCCCCCTGCTGTCACTTCATCCTTCAATATAGTTTCACTTTGTACATTGAGGTAACGCTTGTATTGGTGAATATCACCAGGTTATAAAATTCATACTGTTGCTACCATGATCGTTATTGTATTGTAGTAACTGGCTTGTGTTTTTTCCCATGAAAGGAGCAGATTTATAATTCGCCATTATAACCCGCGGGTTATAATGGTGAGGACACACCACCTGCTCCTTCTTTCCCTTTGCACTGCACCTCAGTGCATACTGTCACTTCAGAAAGCCACACAGAAACTGAGACGGAACTCCGTCACTAGTAGAAAGCGGGCACTAGTAAAATGGCATTTTTTCTTCATTAAAAGCAGTTTTAATAACAGTCCCCAATAAAGAAAAGAAACACCACTATGACCTGACCCCAACAATGACTGATGACGATCACTGACCTCAACCTCGTTACCATACCTCCATGGAAACATTGAGGAAAAAGAACACGAAAACCTCGAGCAAACCAAAAACTGGACTAAAAAAGACTTTCCCCACACAAAAATTGATTAGTACTCTGAACAAATTAAAAAAAAAAGTTAAACAGTTGAACCAAGCTTTTCTGTCTCTGTTGTTCATACTGCTGTGTTCCCGTTTTCTCCAACAGTGTCGCACAACTCTTTTTTAATCTTTGTGGTGAAAAAACACAAGCCAGTAGTTACGCATAACAATACATGGGGTTGAGTGCAAAATGATAAATTATATGCACCCTCGGTGTGGGATGCTTTGATAAACCCCTTGGGCTTCGCCCTCGTGGTTTATGTAGCATCTCACACCTTGGGTGCACCTAATTTACCATTATGCACTCACCCCCATGCATTATTGTATATGTAATGTTGTAGTTGTAAATCCTTTGTGCTTTAGTACCTTTCCATTTTTTTCTCAACCTGGAAAGGCACACTGAGCTGTGATGGCTTGTTTTCAGGTACATCCTGGGGGGTTACCTGGACCTGTTTTATTGTCGGGGGAATGTTGGCCATGACATGGGAAATGCCCTGACTTTTTGTCAATAAGTGCCATGGAATTTTTCACTTCCACCTGGATGGTGACCAGAGATGGGCAGGAGGGACCTTGGTTTAACATCTCATCCAAAAGATGGCACCTGAATTGTGCACCCCCTCCTTGTACTGCACTGCAATGTCATTTATGGGTATTGCCCCAAGTACTTGGTGTGGGGCTAGAACCCATGACCATCTGATCTTCAGGCCCCAAAGGCGAGCCTGCTATCTACTAAGCCACTGACACTAAAAGCATGTGTACTGATAGACAAAAGTGCTATCTTGACCCAGTATAGCAAGATAAATTAAGCTGGTCACTGAGCATGCTCAGAAATTCATCACACTCATTTTGGTCACACTGAGTATGCTCAGAAAGTCATCTCAGTCATTTTGATCATACTGAGCATGCCCAGAAATGTATTCTCACATGTGAGATGCCATATATCTTTTAAGTAATTAGACTGATCATAGTCAGATTATTGATCAGTTGCTCATATGCTGAGCCATTGAACAGAGGGGCACAGTTTGCATTTTGTACTTTTTCCTTTTGTAATGTTTTACCGCTTCTGTCACAAAACCACCTAAACACCTGTTGTATAAATTGAATATGACATGGACTGACTTAAGGTGGTGTTCTTATCTGCATTTGAGGGTACTAGTGTACTGCTATCTCACTCGTGGCCTCGCTACTTATGAGATATCAACAGACCAAGAAGATAAAAAAGTTAATCCATGCTATATTCCCTGTGTATGTTATGCTTTGCATTTTTGTTATTCTTATAATTCTTATATTTCAAGAGATTTCCATGAAATATACAATAATACATGGGGCGGTGTGTTCAAAGAGATTTTACACACACCTGAGGTGTTGGATGCTACGTAAACCCTGAGAGCGAAGCTGGAAGAATTTATTTAAGCATCCAACACTGAAGGAGTGTGTAAAATTTCAGGTTAAACATACCACCCCAGGTTTTATTTTATATAATTGCTAGGGAGTGGGGTTTTTTTTTGTTTGTTTTTTTTTTGCTTCAGCAGTTGTATAAAATAAACATACATCAATGTTCAGTCACAGTCCGGATGACTTTCTGCGTGGTCCACGGTTGGGGAAAAGCCACTGCTAAAGCTAAATGTTTCCTTTTTTATTTTTTTGAAGGAGCTAATTATTATAGCATAAGGAGCAGAGTTCATTTGTTTGTTTTTTAAATAAGTTACAGCCCGACGGGCCACCAGTGTTCAAGTTGTGGCAAGAGTCTGATACTGAGGAGGGGAAAGAAGAGTGGCTGGCACATTCACGGAGCGAGGGAAACCCAGCGTCTGTTCGCCATTATAACCCATGGATTATGACGAATTATAGCCAGGTTTCCCTATGGGAAAAAAAATGCTCGCCAGTTATAACAAGATATTATATCTCATGGGGCTATTCCACCATCCGTATGATGCCAATTTAAAATAAATGAAAAAATAAGTATGTCGTCAGGGGCCATCACAGGAAAACAGGATACACAAGTTATGTTTATGTGCCATGCTGAGCGAGCGAGAGGACTATGAAAGGAAAATGAACAGGTCTGTCAGCCCAAAGATGATGTTTTTATTCAGTAAGAGATGCACACAAGCAACCATATAAATGTATAATAAATTATTTAGAAGCCAAACCCATAAAATAGAACATCATGTGGAACAAACTGACGCATAAAAATTATGTCATCCGCATACTCCCCACAGTTATCCGCGCAGTTGGTTTGGTTCATCCATTAGTGTCGCACTGAAAGAATGACGTGTGCTTCTTGTGCTGAGCTGAATGCTGGAGTGAACGAGATAGGGAAACGAGTTTTCAAAACTCAAGATTTTTTTAAAATTGTGTTTAAATCGTAGTGTGTGCTGTCTGTACTACGAGCTGGGATAAGGGAACAAAATGCAACGGTGATCGGCAGCAACAGACACTCTGACAGCAGGGAATGACAGCAGCAGGAGATGCCTATTGCCTACGTGCCAGTTTCATGCATGAGAGCATAACTGCACCAGCAATTATAGATCAAGGGAACACTCCTGAAAAATCGGAGAACTAGTTCCCTCTGCCTTTAAGACACTCTTTCTGGGAAGAGTGTCCCATGCGCTGCTGCCCTAGCAATGTGCATGTTCAGGTCAGGTTTTTTAAAATGTTACGGTATTATTGATTCTTTCCCACTGCTGAAGCCACTCACAATTGTGAGAGTGGGCCCACGTACATCCTTCGGGTATTCAAACTGCTCCCCTTCGGGGCATGGTTCTCATACCCAACTGTAAGAGTGGTCTCAGTGGTGGTAGTAACCTATATAATAAGTATAGGCTTGATCTCTGGTTGACTGAAGGCTTCCTACTGATTTATAATACTTTCCAATGCAGCTGTCAATCTCTCAGCCACATACAGAATAAATTCCCCACCACCACCACCACCTCCTCCTCCTAGATCTGCAGCTGGGGCATTTATGCTTACATTTTCATATTTTTTTTCTAATTTTTCCCACTCTTCTTTGTGGAAAGAGTGGTGGACAATTGGAAAGTTACCAAGAGAGGTGGTTCACATAGATATGGTAACTAGATTCTGGATTCAAGATAGAGTGGGACAGATACAAGAGGTTGGTGAGAATAGAGGCAGAGGTGGGAGGGGCAAGTTTAGAATGAGGCAAAGCTGGTAATACAGCCGTCTGTCTACTCCCAGCCAGCAATAAACTGGTGCAGTGCAGGTGGGGCCAGGGCCGACTAGAGAGACCGCCGGTCTTTATTTTGCCAGCAAATGTCTGCCCTTACAGCAATACAAATGAACAGCACGTGTGCGGCATGCATGCCGCATGCTTATTAAGCATGCGCGGCGCATGCTGCACACTTGTATTTCTGTAAGGGCGTGTTTCAATGTTTCTAGTTTACTTTTTTATTTCATTTCATTTTTGTTTTATCCTAGAAGGCATGTGAGCAAAAATGCCCATTTTCACATGCAACCAGTTTGCAACTGTAAATACATACACAATGAATAAGAATTATAACAAAAGACACATACAGAAAATACAAAATACATGAAAAACAGTCTCCCTTTGACCTGCTGGGTAGAATAGCCTTGAGTTGGTTTCAAAAGGAGGAAATCTTTCTGCAATCAATAACAGAAGTTGGTAAGCCATTATAAACGTCCATTACCCTAGACAGTCGGGGTACTGGCGTTGCTGAGTGGAACACAAATGGCAATTTACATGTGAACCTACTTCGTGACCTTGTATTTTTACAGATTTTGGGAGAAGTTCCACTACACTGTCAGGCATAAATCCTAAATAAATTTTATGTAGAAACATGGAATCCCTATATAACTAAATCTGAAAAACACCCGATAGTCTGGTATACAGTGGTTCACAGGGGTGTGTTCTTCTGTGGAGGCCAGTCATAAATCTAATGAAATTATGATATGTAGTTCTTTTAAGCTATATAAAATGGTTTCAGATGCCGATGTACAAGTGGAAATACGTGTTGTGCATCTATGAGATATGGAATTTATCTTCTTGAGTGGTTAGTGACGTTTTAACCCTCACGAGTGGCGAAGTCACGAGGGAAGGAACAGACGTTCACTGACCTCAAATGAAGATAAAAGCCATATCAGATAGACTCTCATCACATCTGTGATTTACACAATAGAGATCAGCACATACAACAACTGCTAGGAGTAAAGACTACAAAAAGGAAAAGTTTTGCCCTTTTTTTTTTTAATCGCTGTCTTTGTGGTTCTGTTGTCTCTTTGTAGTTTGTTTCTGGGACAGGTTTTGTGATTGGCTGGGTTAGGGAGGACGTGCTTTGCTTTTTTAGGTATTTTCCTTTTTTTTAAAGAGGATGAGAGTTTTGAATGAATTGCAGGTGCCACACAGTTCAGTGAATGAATTTCTCATGCCGACTCACAGGTTGCAACAGTGCAAGGCACAGCACTCGAACACTATGACGCACACGAGTATGAAGATGAATTACATGACGTACGCTACTAGCAAGATTAAAAAAAAATATCCAGCAAGTTAGGATTCTGTGGTTTTGGTAGCATTTTTATCTTTGTTAAAAATGCTACTGTCTATTGTATAAATTTGAGAGTCCAGATGCCAGTGTGGCTTGTCTCTCCCTTTTTTGGTGTGATCGCTTGCCTAGAAGTTTGTAATATACAAGACACAGTGTCTGCAATGAGAGATGAAATACTCCACATCCCTGGAATTAATTGCAGCCTGTGATGCTGCAGAAAAGTGAGAGGTTGTGGAAAAAGTCCCTAGAAAAATCAAAACATAATGGTGGCTGAGTTATCTTTTCAAAGAATGTGGAAGTCCTAATAAAGCAATTAATTTTGGAAAAGCTAAAATATAAAAAAACACTCAGGAAGCACACAGTACCATTAATATTTTTTTTTTAATACAGTAAAGTCTGCTTAGGCCAAATCTAGTTTGGGACACGGTAACTAAAATTCATTTATTTATTGATTTAAATGTTTCCACACTGGGATGGCTTGGGTTAGGTGTGGCACCCACTATTTCTGAGGATCTCAGGGGAGTGAAATGTGGCACAGGTTACAAGAAGTTATCATGCATCATATGACACAGGTATGGTCCAGGGACTGCTAACTTGTCCAATATTGTTTGTTGACCTTGTTAAGGTCTTGGATATAGTGGATTGCGATCCCCTGCTGTTCAAACAGGCAGCAGTGGGGCTCTTCCCTCTGTCTGTTGGGTACTTTGAGGGGTACTTGTCTGAATGCAAGTCATTTTCATTGTCCGAGTGTCCTGCCCACATGCAGACAAGAGTCCCATCCTGGTCTCGGTACTTAGTTATCTTGTATTTTTCATTCTTTTACATGGCCTTCCTTAGACCTGTTGTTCATTTAAAATACAAATGTATGGCTGCCTTGCCATCCCCTCTTCTAAATCCATTTTCCAAAGGGGCTAGGGGAACCCCAATCATCAAGCTCAGCAGACCTACGATTGTTCATCGACAAAATTGTGTGAACAATGCACAGTGAAAACTGTCATATATCGACCCCGCATTTACAGTTGGCAAAAGGTTTCTCACTGACCAACGTGTTTTCTTTGGAGGCTTTACCCCAAACCCCCACATGGGGTGCTGTACCCCACCACCCCTAACTAACTATAATCAACTCCGAGTTGGATCTGATTAGAGGAGGGAGTGCAAGAACCCCAGAATACAGTGCCAGGGCCCAGCACCGACACTACAGAGACCTGGCACTGTAGTCGCAGTAGCGTTGGTCACTGTCAGAATGTTGCTGTCGGACGGGCATACCTAGCTCTGCAGATACCATCGAGTTCCACTTCACTGGAGTTTTTAGCTCAGCTGATGACACTGTGTTCTGCTTCACTGTAGTCTTCAGCTCAGCAGATGTCATTGGGTTCCTCTTTAATGTAGTCTTCAGCTCGGCTGATGTCACTGGGTTCCAGAACTGCCAAGTAATGAAAAAAAATGAATAATTGGTGGTAAAAAGGCTGCATCAATGTAGGGCCCTAAATAAGGAAAAAACAGGACTATTTGAAAACGAGCACAAAAAAACATACAGTGCGGGGATTAAACAGACTTCACACATGCCCAAATTTACAAATACATAAAAAAATATATACAGCATTGCTTCTGTTCCCTTTAAAAATGTGAAAACACTGAAGGAAGCATTCCACCATTCTCTCTTCCCACCATATATCTAGTCGGAATTTGATATAAGTTAGATTATATACTGACTGTAATTTTAAGGGAGAGAGTACTGAATATAGTATGTCTGAACTCAGTAACATTTATGGAAGGTTTTAAATTTTTTTCTCTCTGAATATAAAATTGTAATCTCCAATTCTCATCCTGAATTGTGAAGACTAGCATACTTTTCCAGCACTGCTTCTAAAGCGCTTTGGGATATGCTGTGTATTAAAAGTGCTATATAAATGCTGATTCTTCTGCTTCTGACTGATATGTACAACTGTGTTGTTTACATTTTTGTTAAAGGGAGTACTAGATATTGTATCCTGCTGAGCCTACCAGAACAAAATAGGTAGTAATCTGTATTATACAACAGGCATCAAGAGAAATGCTACAAACTAAAACTGATATTTTTAGGTGTACTCTGCAAGATGCCATATTATCTTGCTCTTTGGGGGTATGTCACAGCTGATCTCTAGACAACCTGGGTGCATCACAGTGGAATACTGAACAAATCAGAAAGCGGCTTTCACAATGCTGATGACATCACAATAGCTATGCGAAGCACTGAAGCCAGCAGTTGAAATCGAAGAGAAACAGTTAAATCTTCATACAAACAGAAGAATTAAAAGCTATAACACGAAAACTGATGTTGCATAAACTGGATATGCAGTAGGTGGACTCATCGCTTGCAGTTTATCATCACTTCTGAGTTGAATAACTTGCTCGCGGCTCTGCAGCTCTTGAGTTACGGTCCTGACCTCTTGCTCATGAAGATAAAGTGCTTATTTTGAGTCAGCCTGTTGCACTGCCACTATTTATTCTTTTAAGAGCCCCTGCTGCAGTTGGGAGAACTTTGAGAAAATATAATATTTAAACTCAGCTTAGCTTACATTTCTTTTTTTCCCCATAATTCTTGGCCTTATTTCTTTACTACTAAAGAAAGGTGTATGGAAAAAGGGACGTCTGTCCTGGCTACTTTTTTACACCTGTTATCACAGTTCTGTTTATGGCATCACAATCTGTTTCTGTGGCGATAATTGTGATGTCATAAACGGGGCATTATGACGTCATCTGTAGACAAGCAGCCAGAGCAGGTAAAATCTAAGGGACAGTAAACCTGTTTTCGTCCAACAGTCCTCAGCTAAAGAAAAAAGGCGAAATAGTAACAGAAAATATATTAAATATCAGCTGAATTGTGTCTAAAGCATACATTTTCCAAAGATTTCTTAGTAGAGTCGGGGCTCTGCCTCCTGCAAACGCTCTCTTTCCTTGTTACTCCAAGCCCATACATCTCCCACCTGCAGTTGCTCTTAGTTTAATGTCTTGCCCCCTTTCTCTTTTCCCATCTTCTGCCAGTCCCCAAGCTGGTGTACTACTACTACTACTAAATGTTTCAACCTCCACACTCTTCCTCTTCCCTTTTTTTCTTCTTCCACTACCTTCCTCCCTTCAACGCTTTTCCTCCCTATCTCCCCCCTCTCCCCTTCACTACTATTTCCAGTCTTTTCACACTCTCTTTCATCCTCACCCCCTTCCCCGCTCCCTACCCCATCTTTTTTCTCCTCTTACCAATCTTGATTTATTTTAATTTTTATTTATTAGAATTCAAATAAATATATTTGAGCCAATGGCTCTTTTACAAAGGTTCCACGTCGGTATACAAAGAATAGAAGTACAGTTTGTGTGAGATTAGCAGGCAATCAGCTTGAATACAAAATTCAGTACAGGGTATACGTGATCTAAAAGCTACAGGTAATATAAATAACAGTTAGAACAACATGATCAGACTTACATTTAAGAATGATGAGTCACAACAAATAATATTTACATGAATTAAAGCTGCCAGAAGGGCATTGTCAAAGGGAAAGGTAGAGTGGAAAAACTGAGTTGCTGCCAACTGTGCCAGGTAGCGTAGGAAAGTGGAAGAGAGAGTGGGTGTAGAGGGGTAACTGGAAGGAGGTAGAAGGAGAGGTGGGTGGGAGGCAAGGATCGGGCAACAAGTGCAACAGTGGGTGGGGTAAGCAGATTAGAAAAGGGAGAGTGGAAGGGAGCTGAAGGAGGATAAGAGAGGTAGGTGGTGGACCAGGGCTAGGGAGAGAGGCAGGGGTAGATAAGGGGAGGGTGGTGGCAGGCAGAGGTGGTGATAGTAGAGAGGTGCAAAGAACAGAAGTGACTACCAGAGAGGTTAGGAGAAAATTTTTTAGCAATTTGCCATTTAGGTTACTGTATATACTGTACATAGCTGTGCGTTTTTGCTTATCAGATTACTGTGCTTTGATTGTACTATGTATTTATTCCCACCCCCGTTCCCCCAGGACACATCTGGAAACTAGCTTTATGGCTCAATATGTATTTCCTGGTAAATCTCCTTTTAGTAAACAAATAAATAAATAAAGGGTTCATAACATAGACTGGAGGATGGGGGCAAGCCCTCACCCCATGGAGAGTAGTAAAAGCTTATGGCCTAGGATGCAAGTGGATGTCGTAGAAGTGCTACACAACTACAGAAGCTCCTTAGTACAATATATATTTAGTTTTTCTTTTAACTGGAACCACCAAAGAAAGAATGTAACTGTGCAAAATACTTTTGAACACGTGGCCATTACCAAGTAGGACCAACCTCTCACCCCTTTTTCTGTGTAGTACATGTCAAGAAAATCAGCTGATACCACCTACATGCTGCATCCATTTCAAATATTCATTCCCCTTAATGAGCAACTGTCATGATCGAAGCAGGCAACCCATATGGTGAAGTTGCCTGCCCCGGGAGTTATTTCATTGATATTTCGCCTTTTGTTGTAATTTTTAATAAAAGAGATAGCCTTCATAAACTCTGCGTAGTAATGCCGAGTTGGCCAGAGAGCGCTGCAGCCCTGCCCTTAAAAAGTACAGTTTGATGACGCGCTCTCGGGGACAGGGCTGAAGGCATTCCATAGATACAGTGATAGGATCAGGGAGCGGGGCTGCCTAAAATATACTTACATTATCTTTACCAGCAGTTATACATGTATGGGGCCAACATATAGCATATATTATAGCTGCACACATATATACCTGCTGGTAAAGATAATGTAAGTATATTTTAGGTGGCTTCTCCTCCCTGATCCAATTACTGTACCTAAGGAGCACTTGCAGCCCCGTTCCCAAGATTGCATCATCAGACTGCACTTCTTAGGGGTGGGGCTGCAGCGCTCCCCAGCCAGCTCGGCATTACTACACAGAGACCATACCTATGTAAGGACACAGACAGGGTAGAGAAGGTTCAGAGGAGGGCAACAAAGATGGTGCATGGATTGCATCACAAGTCCTATGAAGACAAGTTGAAGGAACTGAACATGTACTCCCTGGAGGAGAGGAGGGAGAGAGGGGATATGATAGAGACATACAAGTATCTTACAGGGAGGAACAGGGTGCAGGGATACATTATTTTTAAGTGAAAAAGATGTTCCAGGACTAGAGGGCATGGGATGAAGTTGGAGGGAGGACGATTCAGAGGAAACGTGAGGAAGAATTTCTTCACAGAACAGGTGGTGGACAAGTGGAACACCCTGCCAGAGGAAATGGTGGGGGCCGAAACAATCACGGGATTTAAGAATGCATGGGATAGACATAAAGGAATTCTGGAGGTAAGGGGCAACAGACTTCTAGAAAAACATAAACTGAACTTACAAGCTCAGATGGGCAGACTGGGTGGGCCATAGGCCCTTATCTGCCAACACTGTCTATGTATCTATGTATCTATGAGTTTACAGAGGCTATATATTTGATTAAATATTACAACAAAAGTTGAAATATGAATGAAATAACTGCTGGGGCAGGCAACTTCACAGTATGGGTTGCCTGCCTCCCACCTCATACCACGACAGTAGCCCTTTAATGAAGTAGATTTCTCCGGCTGCTTCTCTTGAGTTGTCCTCCTCTCGGTGACGCTGTGTATCCTCTTGTTCTCATACTTTAATAATTATACTACTTTTTCAGGTTTTTCTAGTCTACTACCGATGGGAGAACCACAAAATATTATGGGGTTCTGAGAAGCCATGCATTATCTGACCCTTATCAGAACATGCAGAACCTTTTAAAGTACAAAATCTGTTCCAACCAACATTTCCCACCCATGTGCTGTTGACAGGGAAGGGAAAGGAATGTAAAGACACCCTGGAGTGGTTCTGTAGTAAATAAAATTAGTGTCATATAAATGGCTTTATAACATGGCCAGGGAGAATGGTCCACTCCCATTTGTCAAGAGCCACAAGCTGGTCATGGATTAATACCCAATTAATTCAAAGTTGCCCCCTGCACAGCCCAGACACAGGGTAGCTGAAGGGATGACAGCAGCATTCTGCAAGTAGACTGTTATATTCTCATGGAATTGGCTGTACAAAATAATTCAACATTTAAAAAAAAAACATACTGTCTCAAGGAATAGCCCTGTGTAGCAAAAGAAATGCAGTCAGGTATCAGGCTCCGAGCATGGTAACAAGCATTTTGCAAGCGGCACACAGGAACTGCTGACATGAATACACCTCACAGCTGCAGCCAGAGCTTGTTGCACACACTAGCCAACTGTATTTTATGTAAGTGTTTACTTGAGCGTACTGGGGGAGGGAACAAAAGGAACATGGATTTGAGGCCCCATTCGAGGTGCAGGGGTGGGGTGGGGTGTGGGGAGCTGAAAGAAAGGACGAAAGGGCAAAATAATCAGAATGCCATAAAAATGAATCCCAAACTCCTTCTACTATCCCTCCTCAGTGTTTACCTCCCCGCCTCCACTTCTGTCCCCCTGACTCCTGGTACCCGTTCCTCCTTACTGTTCACTGCAGCTCCATACAAGTTGTACAATTCAGAGCGGTCGAGCTGTGCTCTGCAGTCTCTTGTGTTCTCCAGTGATCAGTTAACCTTGCAGTCTGCAACATGGCCCATGTGTCTGTGTGTGAGCGTACAGTCCCCATTTTCTCTGACCATGTTATAAGTGTATTAACCCACTCCAGAGCGTGGGTTACGTGTGGAATTAATCCACACCTGGGTGACTGTTGGCACTTGGCCTGTGGCCTCATGCGACTCCCCCCCAGGTGTGGATTAATTCCCCAGTAACTCATGCTCTGTCGTGAGTTAATCCTTACAGTACCCATTGTGTAACACTATTGTATGACCACTTAACACAGATCGGGCTCACTGGGTCCCTTCTCGCTTTCTTTCTGGGTCTCTCCACTACACTCATCAGCTTTCTTCTTGATAAAGACCTGCTGGGGGAGACTATAATAAACTCCAAATCAATGTTTTAAAAGTAACCAGACTTTTCAGAAGTTGAGAAAAGTTCTGCTAAGGCACTTTTACAGAAAATGGCACTGTTTCTGGAAGGTCAGACTAGTCAGAACCAGTTCCCCCATCCTGTTCTTGTAATTTACATTCATTACTCAAATTGTATTCAAAGTCTTCATTTGCATTTTTAATCAGTTCAACTTTTATGGACAGTTTTTTTTTTCTTTTTAAGTTCTAACCCTGGCCAGGTTCTACGGGGTTCTTTTTATATTATGCATTATGCAGTTCTGCTTGCCACTGCCTTGGAGCAGTGTTTATTGACCAGTGGAAAGTTTCAGTTGATTTGACCATGATCAATCGGTTGGGAAGCTAGCACTGTTGCATGGCCAAATCAGTGTGGGTTTAATACAGCGTCTCCGTGTCAATTTTGGATGTCAATGTGCTGTACAAAGGCTAAGTTGCTTGGAACTGTGTGCTAGATAAATGCGTCACTAAATCTCTGTGAATACTCACTCCTTGGGGGAATGTGCTTGCCTCAGTGTTTGGATTTGCCATCCTTGTTTATCTTAGGGGAGGTGGCTTGGCCGAGCAGTTGGAGCACAGAGCTCTTCATATGGAGACCCAGGTTTGAATCCCACACAACCACCACACACTCGCTGTGCAACCCTGAGTGGGGTCACTTAACCTGCCTGTGCTTAGCCTCACAGTGAACTCTCTGCACTCTATCCCTGTGCTGTTGAAGAACATATGAACATATGAAAATAGGCAGTAGAAAAAGGACTTGCTTGGTCTGCTCCAGTTTGCAGACCCCCCAGTATCTTACAGAGGGATTCACCCCCCTCCCTGCTATCAACTTCTCCCTCCCCTTCAACATCCCCTCTCCTCTCCACTTCCCCCTCTCCATGCAGTTTTCTCTTTTACCCTGTCCCAGCCTCTTTTGAAGCTGTCTACAGTCTTCAGGGAGACAACTTCCTCCAGCAACTCATTCCTCTTGCCACCACCCTCTCAGCGAAAAAGTGCCTCCTCATTTCCCTCTTGAAGCATCCCCACACCCATTTAAGGCCGTGCAGTGCCCCCTAGTGGTCCTGTTTCCACTAAGGTTGACGAGAGCCTCAGAGTTCACATTGTTGAACCCCCTAAGGTATTTAAAGGGTTTGATCATGTCTGAATCTCCCTGTGTGCCAGAATAGCAGCAGGATTCTCCTCCTTTCAGCTTGTGAATTGCAAAGTGCTCCAAGATAGTTTGTATGAATGGAGCTTTATAAAACCAATCCCTTCCTATTCCCTCCCCCACCCCACAATAAAAACTGGAAGGTTCAGTTGATCCATCAGGGCAGCCGTAGTGCTACTCACTATGCTGGTGACACGGGTTTGAGAGTAAGCCCGGAAAATCAGAGGGTTGAACGGGGAGAGCACAGCAACCCGGAGGATGCTTTCCTTCTCCATGGAGGAGGGTTGCTGCATTCCCTGTGCACTACTGCCACCTAGGGGACCATAGGTGGTAGTGCAGCCTGAGGCAGAGTGGGAGGGTAGATGTCAGCCAGACTTACAGTTACCACGTAGTTGTACACCCTCCCACCCCTGCACAGAGCTCCATGTGTGCTGATAGCCAAGGCAGCTGTGAGAAGCGCAGAAAAATATCCCCTGTGCAGTAACAACCGATCCCTGTACATCCAGATCATGCACCACCACTAGCAATGCAGCCTGATGATACTGTAAATCATGATGTCATGCTTAAAAATCAGACTGTTTATGCTCTTTTTTTTGCACAAGATGTCATCTCATGCAAACAGTTCTAAAATTCTACACTTCTAAGTTCAGTTGGCACAGTCCATTTCATTACATAAGGGGTTTCTCCAATTTTCTTCAAAGTTTTATTTGAAATTCAAAATGTATATTTCAAAGCAGAAATCTTCAACATCATTTATAATATGTGTATATGTACAGTTCCTGTGTCTCTTGTGCTTACAGTAGTTTCTTCTCAAGTCCTTTGTGTGCCAGAACTGCTCAGATTTGCTTCACAGTCTCCCACCCAAAGAACTCGAAAATGCACTCTTATAACCATAAGAGACACAGTAGCTGTACATAAACATAGACAAGAGACTTGGGGGTAAATCCTGCCTTACCCCATTCATGCCTTGGGTGTAAACAATGGCTCCACTGTGAACAGCGCTTGCAGATAGGAGTGCGGGGGGGGGGGGACTGAGTGAGCCTTGGGTACACCTGAGAAATGCAGGGACTGCAGATCGGAAGGGGGCATATGTAGAACATTAAAAAAAATTGTGGTCAGTTTTGAATAACTTGAGCTTTTCTGATGCCAGCTATGAACCAGGATCCCACAACCAGAGGTCCATATACCTTTTAAGACTGAAAATATTTACCCCCTAGCTTTTTCATCTAATGGTAGTACTGCCATTCAGACCAGCCTCTTCTCCTCCTCCACCACCAAACCAAGTCTCAAATGCACTGGGCACCCGGCACCTGCAACCGCCTACTGTCTCTGTTTGCCTGATACTGCTGTGGGGTCTACAGTCATTGCTATGATGCAACCCAGCATCTGATAGGGCTGTGTGAATACCTTTTTCCAAATATTTGGCCAAATATTCAGTATTCGGCAGCCAAACATTTGGGTATTCGGTATTCAGCCCTTTAAAAAGGAAAAAAGAAACAGCCCCCTCTCCCAGCCCAAAAGCAAGTAAAATCATATAACCCCCATCGCCGCCCCTAGTAAAAGCACAATATCACCCTTCCCCCCCCCAAGCAACCGCAAGTTGTTGTTTTTTTAAATCATTTAAGTAGCCCCGACATTGGGCAACCGACTCAACATGCCCACCTCCACGACAGGCCATCTTCTTCATGTAAAGCACTCTTTGCTGTTAAAAAAATATATAATTTCAGTTCCCCCTCTCCCACATAGCACCTGAGACCTGTCTGCCACCCACCAGCACCCAGCCACCCAATTCTCAAATCTAAATTGAGAAGGTATCCCACTCAACCCGCCCTCATCCATGGTCGGCCACCCTCCCATGAACGAAAGCGCTCGCAGGCTTGCTGTAGTAAAACCAGGTGATATACCTTTGATTTTTATTTGTTACAGTGGGGTTTGGTTTTAGGCCTTGATCAAAATTTCCATGAAGGAGGGCATTAGAAGTAGACGAAAAATGATGTAGCTGAATCTTTATATTAATTCTGACCAAATGACTGCCATTAGTTCGGCCACTGACACTAAGCGTAAATTCCATGGATTTATAGGTCTACTTCTGTTATGGCGCTAAGGGCTTCTTCAATTAACTATGAGGGGTTTTCTCATCCTTACTGCCCCTAATATGATCTGACTACCTAGAGTGGCATGGTAATGTCTCCTATGATAAGGATGTATCTTTGTGTATGTCATTTGTACATGTACTGTCTGCGGAAGTTGTTTCTTACAGTCTGTTTAAAATTAATAAAAACAAAGTTTAACAAAAAAGAAAAAAGAACCTCCCATGAATAAAATGCAGTTCTCATGGTTTGAAATGTATATGAACAAAACAAGTAGAGCACTCACACCTCGAATATAGCAGGAAGGGCACCGGTCTTCTTATAACAAAATATTTATTATATAAACACTGCCATTTCGGATGACTGCTCATCTTTATCATTCTTCGATAAAGGAAGAGCAGTCATCTGAAACACATCAGGTTGCTCTTTATTATGCCAGTGTTTATGTAATAAATATTTTGTTATAGAAGACCGCTGCGTTTGCTGCCATATTCAAGATGTGAGTGCTCTGCTTGTTTTGTTCATAGATGTTTGATTTTTTTTTAAGTATTAAGCACCACGTCCTTGTGCCCACACTAGTGTGTTGGAATTCATGGTTTGAAATGTAATACAGCTGCCTAATTAGCATGAAATTAGCAGCATGCAATTATTATCAAAATAGATTACAAGAAAGGCAAGCTTTTGGCTGTGGAGCTATACGTGACTGGAATAACCTGAATGGTGCAGTTAAAGCTTCTCATTCCATAATCTCATGGAAATGTAACTTAAAACCATATCTAAATGCCAAGTCAGTATACACTTGCATGTTATACTGCAGCACTTAACCTTTCTGAACACAGCACTGCCTGGAACTAATTGCAGCCAGGTCAGGATTCCCATAGTCTCTCTGGTTATTGCCTGCGATGTACCAGAACAACACTCTGCCCTCTCTGCTTGTGTCCCGCTCCTTAACACAGTAGATACTTTTTTGTTGTGTATATAGACTCATTAACCAGATGCAGAGTGCCATCTGGTGGAGAAGGTGAAGACTGCAGCATACAAGAACAAGACCCAGTCTAACACCTTAGCTAAAAGGAGGGTTTCATTTAGCTGAAGACCAAGGATATAAGCACTGATCCCTGGGTCTAGCATTGAAATGTGCAAGCCGCAGTTCACAGAAGATGTCCCCCACAAAGCTGGGGTAGGACATTACACTGGTGAGTGATGAGTATACTATCCCTGTTGTGAGACGAGATGCAGAGTGCCATCTAGTGGTGGGAAAAAAAGAGGAAGTGCTGTAGCGTATACAGAATCAGTACCTCACAGAAGGATGCAGTGCATGTCTGCGAGGCCACCCCCTGGGCTTTTGGTAGTGCCAGCAGGAGTCTGGCACTGGGAGCACTCAGGGAGTAAATTGGGAGTGTAGTTTTGGAGTAGGGAGACAAACTAGATTAGTGGAATTCTTCTTTAAAGTGGAAACCCATGATTCCGTACCACGATAAACACCAAAAGCACTCATTTATGCAATGTTTTAAGCCTCCAAGATTTCATAACATGCCTCACAATGTGTCTCTGTTTCCCACATGCTGAGGTCCCTCCAGTGCCCCACATTTGGGTGAGAAGAGGATGAGAGACACGCATCCTCCGGTGCAGTGGTGGGTACTAGTCAGGTTTAGTGGATCTAGGAGGCTGGATTTTTAAGGTGGCCCCCAGTCAATTCACAGCCTTATAAACAAAGCCACTGATTTACGGTGTTTATTGGTAATGATATTCCGTTATCAAGATCTGGAATTCTGGAATTGCACCGCAATTGATTAGTCTAATTTCTGGATTTTACTAGGATTCCACTGTCAAACCTTTAGTATGTGTATGAACATTTAGAATAAAGGAAGGCTTAGTATATATCAAATAAAGCAATATGGAAATCTAATAACTGGTGACTCCTTTAATGCCTGGAGATGCATTCCTGATGAAACACCGTAATAACCTGCTGAATTCCATAATAACTTGATCGTGGATTGTTACGGCATTTTCTTCCTCGCACTCTCTCTTCCCTGTATTTGTGCAAATACAGCGCCTGCTCAGGGACACACTCGCTCACACAAATACAGCTTACAGTTGTTATGTCTGTTAAAACCTTGAGCCAGTTATTATAAAAAATAATGCCTCTGCAAAGTTTGTTTTATGAGGATTTTTCACACACCCTCAGTGTGTGATAATCTCATGAATATTATCATACACCTCAGGTATGTGACAAATCCTCATAACACACACCTTCTCATGCATTATTCTCTATATGTAGGATAGAATTGAAAGAAAAATACAAGTTCTGCAGATTCACTGATCTGGTGCAAAAATGCCAAATTCCATGAAATGTATTGGTTTTATTGGTGTTTAGAATGTCCAGATTCCAGATTTTTGCTGGGTTTCCCAGTATAAACTGAAAATCAGTGGCCTTTCTTAGAAATCATAAATGGCAACTAAGTTTTAAAGTAGAACTGCCTTGACTCTGTAAGCCTGTGTTTTCTGAAGAAGCTGTGTTTTTAATACTGGTTCACATTCTGTTTTTGTTCCATCTGCAGTGGTCTTTTGGTAAATGCAGTCAGAGTTTGTGCTTTACACTCTGGAGGGCAGTACCATTTAGAACTGTATGATATACTTTATGACCTTGTTAAAGAACTTACATTGTTTTCATAATGCATTTGTGTTCTACTTTAGAACTCTGTGGTCCAAGGGGGATATACACGGAATCATACAGTCCTAAAATGGCATTCACCATCCATGTATCAATCAGAAACACCCACTAAGCTTACTAAAAGACCCATAAAGACTGGGGATTAACAGAACAGCATACAGTATATAATGACATACAATATATAAAAAGAATGCTTCTTCTAGGAAAAATGATTTGCAGGTTCAGTGATGTTCTCTTTTAACTGTGCTCTAAGGTTAGGGTAGCATATCCAGTGAGAAATGGGAAAATTTGCTTTTTCCACAATACTTTGCAGAGTCCTGCATGGCTTTACCATAACTAGTAGTTGGGGAAAATGTTTCCACTTCCCAATAGCATCATTCTTAGGTTTTACTTTCTTCCCTGATGACATGACGTCATCTCCCACAGTGACTGAAGCCCCAAGCTTCTGCCTAACTAATTGCCTGCAGGAGAAATTAAAAAATAATAACTTTGGGATTAATTATTGTTAGGGTTATCAGAATCCAGGGGTTCGAGTTCTAATTTAGAACTAGAACACCCATGTCTTCTTGGTAATAAGATTTCTAACTACTAAACACATTCTTTATGTTCAGACATTTCAAAAACAGTAGATGTCAGCCTGGAAAACAAACTAGGAATTACATCTGGTAATGTTTTAGAGAGAGATGTTATGTAAGCAATAACACCTGACAGGGTGGGCGGTATTGGGCAATACCAGACCGCACAGGGGGGGTGTAATGAGGCCCGACGCCACAGGCGAAGGGCCTTATAGCCCCTGGAAGGTCCAATATAGCCCAGTATTGCCCACCCTGAAGGGTATTATTGCACCTAGAAAATGGGGTTACATGTGACATTTGTAGGAATCATTTAACAATTTTTAAAAAGTAAAAATAAATGAGGGCAAATTAATTGAAAGTTCATTTTTTTGATAAAATAGTCCCTCTACTGGTATACTTGCCAATAGAGAGCAGTGTAGTGTCTTAGAAGTGTGTTACATATTAAGTTACTGTCTTTGCCAGTGCCCATCCCTGTCGCTTGTTGAACGTGGAAGCACCAAATTTAAATCTGTCAACCACCTGCACAGCGACGGCACACTACCGACGCAGGTATTGTGCCACCCAAGCCCCCAGTGTTTTCTGTGGGGGGCTGTGCCACCCACACCCCCCCATGCAGGGGCTCTGCCTTCCGCACCCCCCAGACTTTAGGATTCTCAACTCCAGGTCGGAGTTGGTCCAGGACACTGGGGGAAAGCGAAACACGGAAACGGACCATTACAGCGACTGTTGCTATAGTGGTCATTTTCCGTGTTTCACCGTTGGGGTGTTGGGCAAAAGGGGGCCACCCTTTGCACGTGATCCCCCCCCCCAAAAAAAACACACTGAAGAGTGCTCTGTGTTGCTTTATGCTTTAGTTTCACATTTTACCTCAGCAGCTTTTGGACAGTCATCTACTATCTTTCTCTTCAGGCTGTGATCTTCCATTCTTCCCTCGTTCTGCATCAGCTGTTTGTTTTTTTTTAACTGCAGCCCACATTTCACTGTAGCCCCCTCTTTCTCACCTGTTCTCTCTTCATGCTGCAGCCCAAAAAGTTATGCTGCTCTCACACATCCCTGTCGCTTGTTGAATGTGATCCCCCCCCCCCAAAAAAAAACACGTTCAGGAGTGCCTGTGTGTTGCTGTATGTTTTTGTTTTACATTTTACTTCAGCAGCTTTAGGACAGTCAGCTACTGTTTCTCTCTTAAGGCTGTGCTGCGCGACCTTCAGTTTTTCACTCTGCATCAGCCGTTTGTTTTTTTAACTGCAGTCCAAATTTCACTTTAGCCCTCCCTCTTTCTCACCTGCTCTCTCTTCATGCTGCAGGCCAAAAAGTTATGCTGCTCTTAGAGAGGCACAGGCCATGACCGGGAACGTCTTTTTTAGCAGCACAATCAGATGGCAACATCGAGGACAACAACTGGATCGATACACAGGCGGAGGACAGAGCAAGTGCTGGGAAGCTAATCTTGTGAAGGGCGGGGGGGGTTATGTCTCACTAAACAGAAAGAAAAAAAAAAGTTTTACATTGGGAATGGTCGTGGTTTGAAATACACCGCGACCGTTGTCCAAAGGAGTTGACAAGTTAAGCGACCGACTCGAATGCTGGTGGTAGCGCTATGGTGGTATTTAAAATTTGTCGAGCACATGAAAGTAAAACAAAACCAGAAAACTGCTCATTAAAAACTGTGGCTTGGCAGACTTTGTGGCAGTTGTATGTGGAGACTGTTGTAGTTGGGGGAGTTCTAGTGAAGCCAGTCGGGTGGGAGGGGGAACTTCCCCTCGCTAACCGTGAGACAAAACATGGTGGGAGTTATTTTTTGAACATTCTATGGGCACAATAACATTAGAATGAAATGAGGCACACAGAGACTGGGACTTATTATCTCCCGGTCTTTGTTGCTTCATACCTGACCTGCTGGCTGGATAATGGTTTTAGCCAATCATCATTAAGATTTCTGTCTACCCATTTTCTAAGAGAAAGTGCTGCTCAAATGAAAACTGCCAAACACATGGAACTGTGAAACTTGACATTGGCATTTTGAAAGGCACAATGTGTTTCTCTCTTTTGCATGTGCAGTGAAACAGTATTATTGCTGTACTGTGAGGGAGGACAGCACTTTGTTTTTCTCCTCTCAGTATCTTTTTCTGTCCTTTCTCTTCAGTCTTTTATATACAAAAGAGTTTGAGCTCTAAAGAAGATTAGAACCCTAGAACTATCTTCAAAGTTTTAGACCAGAACCAGAACGAGAACCCAGAACTTCAGTGGGTTCTGACAACCCTAGTTACTGTCTCAGTCACCAAAGCACAAGAAACTGCAAAACTGCTTTCTTTCTTGTAATTTTTCTTTTAATCAACAAATGACTTAAAAGTATAATTATTGAAGTGACTTTACCTCATTAAAATAAAAATAAAAGTCTAGGAAGAAAACAAAAAAACTTTTGTTTATAGCTTGCTGTGAGAAGCTATTACGGACATGGAGGTAGACACACAAGTTTTCTGCCCATGTTATAGGCAAACAGTGTAAGCATTTGATCCCCCGTTCCTTTTAAAAACTAAATAGATGTGGAGTCAGGCATGAGGAGACACCATAGTACAAGTGTGATTAATGAAAGCTGAAACCCAGGGGACAGGCAAGAGCAAAGGATCAGCTGGGCAGAATTTTTAAATTCTGTCTAATTCCACCAGAAGTGGAATTCTGAAATTTCAAAAGTGAAATGTTAACCATAGAATCGTATTCTGCAGTTATGTGATCTACCGGTTCATTTGCCCAGACGGCTCCTCTATTACCATGAATAATGCACTAACCCTCTTCTTTGGGTACCAAAAGGCTGCAGCTTTACTTGAATTCAACCAAACATAGAAACATACAAATTGATGGCAGATAAGGACCACTGGGCCCACTAGGTACCTGTGAAAATCGCGACTAAAAAAATGGCGAATAATAGCGGTCTTGATTTAGGGAGTGCACATATTCGCACATATGCACAAATAGTGACTACACCTGCCAATGTGCACACAATAATCACGATGCGCGCAAATGGCGACTTTCAGCTTCCCCTTGATTGGCAACAAACAAACTGAGCGAGTGCCTAACTGTGGCACTTCAAGGTTGTAGTGCCCCGAGTGCCAGGCCTGCCATCAGCAGCATACAGGAGGGTGTCTCAGACCAGGCTAAAAAAGGCAATCTGAACAGATTGTTTTTGGATAGAAAGTAAATGCAGTACCTTGTGGGAAGTCTGAATCATATAAAAAGTGTATGTGCGTAGGGGAAACTGGAGCCAATCCTTCTGCAATAGGCCTGCTCATCCTCAGGGAGACTGTCCAAGAGGTAGCTGTTTAATGCCAAATCAATGTTAATTCAGTGAGGAAGGTGGAGCTTTTATTCCCTTCAGTCGTTTTTATTCCTGCACCACAGTTGCTTACCATCTGCCTGGCAACTGGACTCCAACTGTGACATCACCTCGTTACTGACCATTTTCCTTTCTGTAGTTTCCTGATATCCATGCAGCTACCTATCCCCCCCCCACCTGGATCACCTGGGCAGGAACCCACCCCTCTTACAAAACTGTAGGCGAGTACCTGCTGCCATTCCCCTTTTACTATTGAATACTAAAGGAGAGATACACCTGGTTCAGATCTGTCAGTGACCCTGTTCTCTGTCCCAATAATCTACATAATTTAGGAGCTTTATTCCTGTTACCAAAGCAAAATTTGCAGACAAAAATATAAAATAGCTATTTCAAACAAAATGACATTAAAGGTGAAGATTTGTTGTTCCAGCAAACTTGCCTCGCTATTATTACGGTGCCGCTATTATGTGCGGCGCCAAGAAGACAACGAGCTATTATAGCTCGCGCTGTTACATACTCGCCGATTTGATGATCACGATTTTTCAGTCGGGATTTTCACATGGAACCAGCCCACCCGGTCTGCCCATTTCCCTACCTGCTGCAAAAACCACAAGCCCTACTTGAGCTCCGGCTTTAGTCTCTTTCTTATCGCTAGGATTCCCCTATGCCTATCCCATGCACTCTTGAATTCCCCTACCAAGTTAGCCCCACCACCTCTGCTGGGAGGCTGCTCCATACATCCACCACCCTTTCTGTGAAGAAATGCTTCCTCACGTTACCTCTTAGTCTACCCCCTTCCAACCACATGTCATGTCCCTTTGTTCTAGAACATCTCTTTTTCCGAAAGATGCTACCTTCCTGTACCTTATTCATGCCCTTGAGATATTTGAAAGTCTCTATCATACCCCCCCCTCCAAGGTATACATGTTGAGGTCCTCCAGTCTCTCCTCATATGACATTGGGTGCAGGCCCTGCACCATTTTTGTTGCCATTCTCTAAACTGCCTCTACCCTGTCTGTGTCCAGATATGTGGTCTCAAGAACTGGACACAGTACTCCAGATGGGGTCTCACCAATGATTTGTACAGTGGCATCGCCACCTCCTTTTGTCTGCTGGTGATACCTCTCCCTATGCACCCCAGTGCCTCACTGGCTCTCCCCACAGTTTTGGCACTTTGTTTGGCCACCTTTAGGTCATCTGATACGATTATCCCCGATCCCATTCTTTTAATTTAATCTTAGCTGCCACACTCTTGACCATTCCTCTAGTTTACCTAGGACCCTCCTTATTTTTGCCACCCCTCCCAGAGTGTCTACCCTGTTGCAGATCTTAGCGTCATCACACATACGAACAATCAAGAAATATCCTTGTAGTTTCTTATGTACAATATTTACATGTATCATTCAAAACAAAGATTCCTGGGGTAGCAAATTCATGTCTCCTCTTGACTTGACCCTTAGCCATCCATACCCTGCATACAGGGAAGGGGGACTCTGACCCATAGTTTGGACAAACCCACCTGGGGCTCTCCACTATACAGTTTCCCCCAGGCAGATTTGGGGGAAACTCCAGGACCTTTGCCAAAGAGCATGCCCGTCCAAGGCCACAATCCCCAACTACATGTTTTGTCCACCCTGTGTTCCGATGCATGCCCCAATTATGTTATTGCCCCTTTGACCATAATGCATACCCACCCAGGGTCATGCCTCTGGCCAGGCTGTCACCCAGTCCCAGCTGATTCAAAGTTTTTCCTGGAAAACCTATTTTAGGTGGGTCTGACATACACTTACTGCCACTTAAATGTGCTCTATGCACTTTTCCCCACTAATGCCCCAAGGGTCTTATGGTGTACCTTTACAATCAGCTCACAAACGTCCTGCATTTCCGAGTTAAAAATATAACTTCCAGTCCCTGACAAATGCATGCCATTCCTACTGTACAGATCTTCACATGTTCTCATGATGTGAAAATGTCTGATGACTTCCACACCACACAAGGGAGTGAATTGGGACACCTCCCTGTTCACTTCCCTGCATGTCTTTTCTATAGCTGGGACCTTAGGAGCTCCTCACCACCACAGTTTTGGTACGATGTGGGACCTCACCAGTACTGTAGCCAGGAGTGGCTGCCTCTGATGTGCCAAGCCCTTCTTCATTTCGTAGATCAGTTTTGGTGCCACCAAGGTAGCCAAATCATTCCCACCCAGATCACCATCAAAGCAACTGGGGGCTACTTGTGGAGGTCCAGTTGATATACAGTTCCCAATAGCTGGTGACAACGCATGCCGCCCTTTTCCGACCAATGTAACATGGCCGTCTGCTTCAGCATTCCTAGCTGTGTGCTATATGATTGGACCTTCAACCTGCTGTGAGCCTCCCACACATGTGAGTGACTGACTATCCATATTTTCTGCACCCATATGCGTGCGCCTAAAGACAGACTAGACAATCTGAATGAGCTGCATGGCATAAGCTGTAACTTATTCCACATCCACCGTGTCCTGGACCATCCTGCCTGTCACCTGTAAATGGCAGCATCCCCTAACTGTGCTCTGATATACCCCCGGGCCCCTTATAGGCATTGGATGCCCATCTGCCCTCATCTTTTCCTTGCTCCGCTGTCAAACCTAGCCTGGTTGCCTCCATCGCAGTGCCAATCCTGAAAGAATGTGTGCTAAATACTTTTGCTTCTCAGACCACAACCATAAGCCATTTCTGAGGACTGCTGTAACCTGCCATATGGTGACTGGCATGCCATTCATCCCCATGAACAAAAAGGTGACCTTCCCCTTTTGGGCTCACCATCATGTAGCTGCAGGAGATCCACAAATGATGTAGGTGGCCAATGCCCCTCCATTCCTGGGAGCAAAGCTTACCCCTCCAGGAGAGAGAAGAGGGGCATGAAGGGTTTATTTGTAGGATATGCTGTATAAATATTATAGACCGTGGGGACATCTTGTGACACGCCAAACCAATCACAGCGCTTCCTTCAGTTGCACATGAGAAACTTATTTCCATAAGTGTTTCACTCACTGTTCCATCGTATCTGGCTTCTCACTAGTGCTGCTCACGTATTACAGAAATGTATCATTACACAGATAAAAAAGGCAAAAATATTGTGGCACAATCTATAATAATTTTATAGCGATGCTAGGAGGGCCTCTTACAGATGTAAGAGTGTCGCCTCTTGCATCCTTATGGCACCAGAAGTGCTCACGTTCAGTTCACAGTCCTCTTGCACTAAGAACGCTTGAGGCGACACTCTTACATCCATGAGAGACCCTCCTCGTGTCCTTATAAAGTTCTAGCAGAAACGTAATAGCAAGCCATTTCTGAACTTGCAGTGGTTAGTGCAATATCTTATAGGCTAAAAATATGCCAGATGAACTGTGGCAGGGTGTATTAGGGAGGCCGTGTTAAACGAGTGTCATTCTGTGTTCTCCTGTTGTCGGCTTAAACCAGCAGTGCAACAAAACTGGGCAAGACATTTTACACTACTATTTTTTTTAACTATAAAAGATTCCAGGCATCTTCCTGTTTTATCTGGTGGTAAAATTTTCTAGTTCCACCAAACTTTCAGTATTTTATAAATGTTTTTTTTTTTCTCAAGAAAAAAGGTGACCTCCACATTTGGCTTAAAAATAGCACTGTAGACCTGGCAAGGGTAAAAATCGAGAAAAATAAAAAATCTCATGGTGAGCAGCATAGGAGGTTCCCAGAAAAGTAGATTTGACAGGTATGCTAATATCTAAAAAATAATATTTTTATTAATTGTAGTTGAAAGTAGCTTTTTTGGAAAAACGTTTTTCGTTGTACTTCTGCATTAAATATATTTAGAAACTATTTGTACAGTATATGCCTAGGTGACATCTGGGCCTCTGACTGGTCTTGAATTACTACATATACCAAGTTGGGGATCATGCATCGCATAAGAAAGAGGAGACACCATTGATCAGTGTGTAGTGGCTAAGATTTTGTCACGAAAAATCGCTGTTTATTACCCTTTATTAAAGGGTCAAGAAACATCTGATGATCCAATTGGTCAATAGCTGTCCAGCAAGTGCGGTGATTGACCAATCACCGCACGGGTCTGGGAAGTGCCTTGTAAGTCTTGGGACTTGTTTTTTAGGCTGACCTAACTACACAGAAGTATCACTACACTGCTTCAAAATTCTCAGTAACTGGGGCAGGTGAGAAAAACAAAAAAGGTTCACCTAACAACATGCGTGACTTACCTGCCAGCCAATTTGACATCTTTAATGAGGCTACCCCAACTGTTGGTGTGAGAACCAATGAACCACTTTACGAATGGACAATATTTATTTTATTCTGAATTTAAAAATTTGTTTAGTCTTGTGTGTTTTATTATTACTTTGGTGCCATGTTATAAATACGGTAACACACCTCAGGGCTTGCAGTTACAGGATAATCATCGTGCTTCCCTCCACTCTGTGGTAGAAGGGCATTTGGCTTTGTGCTTCCAACTCGTTGAGCTGTTGGGGGGCATAGATCATAAAACTGATGAAGAGGGATGAACAGGATCTAACTCTGAGACTTGCATCTTTTTGCACATCAAGCTGAAAAACTCAGCAGAAGGATGACATTTTATAATGCACATAAGTTTCAATACTATTGTATTAGTTCAGTTAAGTCTGAAATGTTCTTATGATCAGTTCATGTACTGGATTGTATGTGCATGTTTCAGAATGTTTAAAATATTCGTGAAGGCTTAGGCCATTTGCAACTAAAAACTTGCTTTGTTTAATTAGTGGCATTGTGTAGAAATGTGGTGTGTGTGTTTGAATGAGTGAGTAAGTGGATGGAACACTGACGTCGGCTAGAGAAGGGAGATCCTGCTAATAAGGTGCTGTGATGAGTTTCACCTCCAATTAAGGTTCTTCCGTCACTTGCTGTAAGTGTTGGGCAAACAGATTTCAACCACAAGGCTAGCAGTGTGAGCTGGCAATTCATGCAAGGTAAACGGAACTACATGTAGAGGCAAGCTGACTCACAATTCACAGACAGGATGACAGTTGTAGGGGGTAAACAAGGCCTAATATTTTGCCGCACCACAGGTCTTTCCTGAAATACAAATAGCTGGATGGCAGAAGGCTTTTAGATGTTTCAAGTATTTTGTGAGAAAAGTTTATTGTCTTAGGTGTGAGTTCTTTTCTTTTGTGGGAGAGTAAAGTGGTTAGATTTCACACTTTTTTTTTACAATTTATTTTCCCCAGGATAGCTCAGCTAAAAGATGTAACATCTGATTTTCTGCAGGGTCCTGCTTTTAAGCATTGGTACAACTGGGTGGACAGTAGCACTGAGAGGTTAAGTGACTTGCTCAAGATCATTGTAAGCATGGATGTGGTGGGATTTGAACCTGGATCTCTGAATTCCCAGGCTTGTGATATAGCCACTAGGCCACACTGCTTCTACATCATTCGTTTTCTTAGTGTGGTTTGGTTGGTAGCCCTCTCAGCTCTGCGTCAGCTTGGTCAACATGGACTCAGATCTGACCTTGTGGACCTAACTATAATGCTGACACTGCAGTACAGTATTGGGGGGCAGTGTTGTTGCCCTGAAATATTACATTGAGGCTTATTCTACCCTTTTCTGCAGACTGGCTGGTAGACTAGCACTACTGTTTGTTTTTTATGCATCTTGCTCCCCTCAGCCCTTGACCCCCCTTTTGAGCCCCCACTACACCCCAGCCCTGTCACCTCACCTTCTCCTGGGGCTTACCGTACTCCTGTGTTGCCCCTGTGGTTTGCTCCTTCCCCCCCCCCATGATAGAGCCCTCAGGATGAGGCCAGCTCCCTTGGGTACACAATATTCAACTATCAGGAGAGTGCCCAGGTCAGTGAATACAGGGCCTGCAGGTGCAGCGAGGCCATCATGCTACACGGGGGGGGGGCCTCTTTTTGCCCGTTCCATTCCTCGAGACACAGGCAGTTCTGCTGTACATGCACCTTTGTGTGCATAGCACGGTACCAGCCTGCATCTCCCTTCCCTTGACCCACTCCATTGCACTGCCACCTGTGGTCACCCTGATGGCAGTATAGCAGCAGAGTTGGTTGTCTTCTCTCCCCAGAGGAGAAGCGCACTCTCTGGGACACTTGATCCTCCCCTGCCCCAGCCCACTACAGTCCGCACTCATTCCCGAGTGTGGGTCACCGAAGTCATGAGCGGTAGCGCTGCCACTTTGCTGATGGGTGGACACAGACTGGCACTACTTAAAAAAAAAGATGAACAAGCTTTCTCATTGGTGCAGCGGTAGGGCTGCTGACTGCAGTGCCATCAACCCGGGTTCAGAAATGAGCCTGGATCATTGTGGGGGCATTTGCCAGGGGGAGGAGGACACAGCATCCCTGAGGACACCCTCCTTCTCCTTTGGGGAGGGTGGGTTGTTGGCACTCATGCAATACTGCCACCTGTGTGCCCACGGTGGTAGTGCACATGAACCACTGTAGTGGGTGGGGAGACAAGAACGGTGTCGCACTCTGCACGCCTGCACGCGTCTGAGCTTGGGCACTCCCCGATGTTGGCATCCCATGGTGATCAGGATGACCAGTGGTAAAGTCTCAACTTAGGCAGGATGATAAACTGACCCCTCACAGCCCTGCACCTGTGACATGATCCCTACTCCAACACAGAGCAAACTGACTTCAGCAGCAGTTGGGGACCCTGCCATCCCCACCATGGAGAGTAAGCCATGAGGACAAGGAGTTAACCAGTAAGTCTGCTTGAAGCTAGGTGATGGGGCTGTGGGGTTCTGTTCAGAAGGGGGTCTTGGTTCTTTAGCTGGGGGGGAGAGAGTAAAAAGATCAACAACAACACATCCGCAGTAGAGATATCGTGATGTTTTAATTACCGACAAAGTTGGTGCAAATACAGCAAATTTGTGATTTGCAAAGCTTCATGAATTTTTCATTGTGCACTCCAACTTCACTGGTCATTTTTTAATAAAAAAAAAAGGCCCAAATTATCCAAATACATAAATCCCCTCCCCCACATACACACACTCACTTACTATGCTGTAATTGTCAACCCTACTCCCACTTCCCAGATAATGTTTTATAATAAATCTCCCTCCAATCCCCACTAACACCCTTCTACTCCTGCCCTGGTGAGTTCATATGAAAAATGTAGATTTACCCATCCCCCACCCACATGCCAAAACATACTCCGCCATCTTCCCCTAGCTGACCAGGCCCCAATGGTTCAGATTAAAACACCCACCCCACCACCCTCCTTCCCCAACCAGTACCCCACAAAAATCCATTGTTTTCATAACCTGTAAACAAAGAAAACTGTCCCCTGGTGCAGAGTGTCCACTCTGTTCAGTGTACATATCGGTAATGGCATGAATGAATAGCGATGTCTGCTTCTAGTGAAACCTGATTGGCTGAAACTGGGGAACAGCATGCATGCCTTTCTTTTGTATTCTGTTAACACCAGCATCTGTATATCCAGTTTTTTTTTCTTTTTTTTTTTTTACTCCCCTGTCACTGGACCTGCCCCCATCTACCTGTGGTGCCCCCCTCCAGCCCCATCCAAACCCTTCTCTGGTGCTTACCTCTCTCATCAAGTGCCACGAGGTTTCTTTCTCCGAGTGCCACAATGCAGCTTGCACACCATGGTGGTTTCTTCTGGGGAATCTTTCATTCAGTAGCCCCCTCTGGTCCTCAGATGTAGGAGTACCGACTGGCCAATCGGGAGGTCCAAGCCTGGTCTTCATACTGATCACTCCAGGGGTTTTTCTGCTTACTGGTTCTGACCCCCATGACACCACCAACTGGGGTCACGTATGACCATGCATTGGAGCCACGCAGAGCCCCAATATGTCACTCATGTGCTGCCCTTCTACCTGTGGTCACCCAGATTGCAGTGAGGCAGTAGGGAGTGCAAATCTCACTCAGAGAAGAGGGGAATGTCCTCTGGGATGCAGAGCCCCCCACCCCCACCCCACACACACGCCGCTGTCCAACAATCCAGGCTCGGGCATGAACCCTCACCAGCGCCACAGCTGTTGGCTGTACTACTGTGCCGATGGTCCAGCTATTCTACAGGTATTTTCTATCTTTTTATTTCCTTGCTGGTTGTCCACCTACAGGATGTCTGTTTTCTTATGGCTTGCTGATACTTCTATAGCTGTGTTTATGTGGTCACTTTTGATCCCATTGCGGTCCATGTCAGTGCTGCCCTGATCTCCAGAGGCCATTTCCTTCTGCATTTACCCCCCCCCATCATCAATACTAGATGTGCTGAGGAAGGGCTGTGAGTCAGGGGTAGTCAGCTGTCCTTAGAGGAGGATGCTGGGAGGCAGTGGAGCTACGTTGGAGTAAGCAGTGCAGCCTGTCCCCATGGCTGCTTATACCACTCACTGACCCGCATTCCTAGGATTGCAGCAGCTCCCTAATTGGTGCAGCAAATGACACACCATGATTGGGTAAGTGTCCACATGACTGCTTCTGCACCAGAGCAACTCAAGCACTCTGGCTGGTACAGTGCCAAAGCAGCTGTGTAAGCAGCCTTTTTGTTTTTCTTCCTGTATTTCCCCCAGTAAGCTGAGCTCAGTTAGCACTGAAACTGGGAAAAGGACAAAGCAAATCTTTTAAATTCAAATTCCCTGGCTATGGTGTCTTATTTCCTACTCTGTCTAATCTACTGTTGTATTGGAAGGCAGCCAGACAAAGGCAGACTGACAGGTTGTCTGGATCAGCCTCTCTTCTGGGGTTACGAAGCCTCCGTTACCTGAACCACCCCTGTAAACCTGCTGGGCCAGACTCTTATGTGTGCTCTATTGCAGGACCTTTTTAGCCCGCCCTAATTGTTCTGCCATTCTCAGATGCTGCTCTATTGTACCATATGGGGAGATGGGAGACTGATAACGTTTTCTGCTCATTGAAGCAGTGATAGGGCAGTGCATTGGATGACCAACAAGGCTGTCCTCCCTGATCTTGTAGAGCAAAATAATCTTGGATACCTCCCAACATGACAGTCAACACCAGTTTCAGCATATCAGGTGGGTGGTGGGACATCAAAGAAGCAGCTTTTTAACTTTTTCTACTGCCGACACCAAAAGCAGTAAGTCGGTGGTATCTTGTATGGAGAGAATTCCCTTCCTCCCTCTCCACCAAGTTTAAGCTTAAGTATCATAACAGAATATGTACATGTATATATTACCCTGAATGTGCCAAATTATTGGACATGGTTTAGTAAGGTACCTATGAGCTTTTCTCTTCCCTGCCTTTGGAATAAGCTTCAAGCTATCCTAAAACTCCATACCCTTACCCCAGTTAGGGCGTTCATTGGTAGGGTACATGAGATCACTGCTGAGACCTGCAACTGCACTTTCAAGTTTCAAGTTTATTACATTAAGATGTATAAAAAATCACATTTTGTTATATCACCTTACAAGACATACAAACACAATAAATACAAAGTGCCATTTTATAAAAATCAAATCACATAAAATGCAAAGTGCCATCGTTTTTACAAAAACATATCCCTCGTGATTTCAGCTTACTTATGAACAGTGCCAGGCCATAAATCTCTTGGATTTTATCCAAACGTAGGAGATATTTCATACAGGATTCCACCCTATTTGAGTTACAGGATTGTATCAATGGAATTAACCATTTCATTCTTTCAGTAGTTAATTCATCACACTCTAATAGCTTTTGCGTTAGAATTGGGGATTTCACATTCTTACATTTACAAACCAGTTTATTACCAAAGTGACCCCACCATATCTTATATTGCAAATGTATTATTCCCAGGCTCTCTAATCTTAAATGACACAACTGATTTCTATGCCATTTATTCTCACAATGTATTAAATAATATTCAGTTTCCCCATTTCGTTTTATACTGGAGTAGAGATCTTGCATATCTATCTCATGTATCTTAGCCAGCTCATTTTGAGTTCCAATGAAATTAATTCTCTGAACAGCTTCAGTTGCATACAGGTTTGCACTACTCATCGCCCTACAAGACCAAAGTTCTTCCAGACCCATTCTTTTTAAAGCCAGATTCAATACATAAAACCATGTTACAGATATAGACACGACCTGTAAATGAACCAAAAAATCTGTCCAGCATAGTTTTGTCAATCTATCATTGGCCACGTTCAGTACTTTTTTCCAATAATTAATTGCCCTAATTTTGATTCTGGAACTCAATGGACTTAAGTCAGCTTCCAATCTCATAAATGCTGTTGGACAGTCTCTTGGTAACTCTAAAACGTTTCTCAAAAACATATTCTGTATGGTTTCTAATTTTGATTCATTAACAAATAGACCCCATATTTTGCTTCCATATAAAGTCTGGCTAATAGTCTTTGCTTCGAAGGTCTTTTTAAGGGCTACAAAAGAGTTATTTGTGAACCTGTTTGCAAACGCACTAATCGCATTCATTGAACACTGGGACTTATTTTTTGCCTCAGACAAATGTGAATTCCGTGACATATTACTTTCAAATATAACTCAGAGGTATCTACATCCTTTTACCTCCTCTATTCTTTTAGCATTTATCTCCCAGGCCTTCTTTGATGCTCGTTTTTTACCGCAATACATTATTTTAATTTTTTCCACATTCATTTCAAGGTCTAGTTTGCCCAGTGAACTGCACTTAGCTTCCTTCGCGGGTCTACATTCTCCCCATCCTTCTCCTGTTGTCTTTGTAGGTTCCTGTGTATACTGACATGCACCCACCTTCCTTCCTTCCTCCCTCCCTCCCTCTCTCCCTTTTCTGTTTAGTACTTTGTATCAGGGACCCCCTTGTGAATTAGCATGCTCAATGTAAGCGATCCCTACACAATAAACTGAACTGATATGTGTGGGACTGGAAAGGGAGAATGAATATGTTAAACTAGCTCCTTATTCCTCCATACCATGCTAATTTCAGAGAAGGGAATTATATTTGTATATATAAATGCATTGTATATAAGGCACATGTCATTTATAAAGGATCACATCTTTGCAGTATTGCAGACATGTAGAATAATGTATGGGCAACAATATACAATGAGCCTGTGTTTCCTTCGAGTGGTTGAGATAACAGTCGCTCTTTTGAGGACCATGCTATTATCTCAACTCGAGAGGAAAACACATGGCAAGCTGTGTATGGCCAATCATATTGTGGTTTTAGAAAAGAAAGACAAGTCATGAAATTGCATTTAAGCCTGCTTTTAATGTAGATCCAAGAGGTCTTTAGTGTGGGGCCTGTCTTGACAATGTGGCCTCGGACACTGCCTGCTGTGCTGTTTGGCACTGGAAAATGCAATTTTTTTTTTTCAGTCAGGTGGTCGGCACCTGCCCAGTGGTGCTGCTGTGACTCTTTGCCCAGACTGGGTCATTTCCTCTAACTGCTGGGCTTGGCTGTCTCTCTGGGTGTTCTACTGGGCCCAACCAACCCATATCACTGCTGGCTCCACCCTGACTCTGCCACCTGTCATCACTACAGTCACAGGTGAATGTAAGTGGCAGATGTCAGCGTGAGGAGGGACACGGGTGCACTTAGTGATAAAATATGCACAACCACTTTTTTAGAATGCGCACAGCTTAAAACATGCACAGCAAGGTTTTTGAACTGTCTGGGTTTTACACACTAAAAAAGGCCTGGTCATATAATATAATGAAATGATATGGGGAACTTAGAGTTGGATAACCAGAGCTTACCTGTGCTGCTTTCTCTGTTTGCCAGTGGTCAAAGTGCTCAAAATAAGTGGTGGTACTATGCATGACATTGGCATAAGGGCACATATTAAATGTGTGACTTGATTTTAAAAAGTGGTGGTACACTGTACTGCCCTAGCACCCCCTCATTTCGACCCCTGATATTTGCACTATAGGTGCTTGCTGGCCTCACCAACCTTGTTTTTATACAAAATGAGGCTACAGTATAAGGTCTGAAGGAGGAGGGAGTTAAGAGAATTACTGGAGGGGGAGCCAAGCCCCAATTAAAACATTTATCTTTATATCATGTTTTATATACACATGTACTCTGTGTGTGTGTGTGTGTGTGTGTGTGTGTGTGTGTGTGTGTGTGTGTGTATCTCTCTCTCTTTTTTCTCTGTATTTATATTTACATACACACCATTGGGGTGGGACCTTTCTCAGTAGAATATATAGTGTTATTTCCACTGGAGTGGGATAAATCCTGATATTAGTGCGGATAAATGACATTTATCCACACTGCGCTGATGTCACCAGAGTGAGGCTATCTTCACTGCAGCCTGCATTCTAAATGAAACTGCTTCAGAAAACAGTTTCTCTTTCTCACTAAAGCCTGCAACTTATTCAATTAGCATTGCAAAAGACACTCACCTATGTCCCATTGTGTTTCTGAGACTCCTAGTCCATTACGTGCTGATCTCAGCTTCAAAACAACCTGCATTCTAAATTAAATCTCCTTCACAAAGCAGTTTCTCTTTCTCAGTGCTACCTGCAAGAGTTTCTCTTTCTCACTGAAGTCTGCAACTTACTCAATTAGCATGGTAAAGACAATCACATGCATCCCATTGTGTTTCTCAGACACCCAGTCCATTCAGAAAAACTCACACACACTCACACCACACACAGAAAGAGCAGAAAACACACAGAAACAGAAAAAGAACACAGAAAAAAATGACCCTAAAGCTCCCACCCCATGGTATAAATTGCACACATGATGTGCATATTGTGGGATATGGAAAATATTCTCAGTCCTGCAGAGTGAGCTGTGCATTCTCACTCATGCCTTCGGCATGCATGAGAATACAGAGCTCACTCTGCAGGAGTGAGAATATTTTCCATATCCCACTCCTGCCCATCATGTATCATATATGTGTGTATATAAGCTGCAACAGGGCATATACTTCCATTACTCTTTGCATTACCTGTTGTAATGTGTGATTCTTGATTTTCCATGAACTAAAGAAACTTTCTAGTATGTGAATTTGAGCAGATTGTATAACAGTAGGGGGAGGGGTATAAATGTCCTACAAGCAAAGCAGCTGCTGTGAACAGCCCTTTACCTTGGGATAGGTAATGGGGCTACTCTCCTGTGCCAAGGAGCACCACGGTCATGGGAATAAGAGAGAAGTTTCCTCCAGGGAACCTGAGAAAGACAAGGGGATGTCATCTGAAAGACTTGTATTACCCTGTCACTAATTTGTTTCCACATACTTTCAAACAATTCATAAATATCTTTACATACAGAGAACAAACATGCTAATATAATCATGACATAATAACAAATACAGATAAGTCTTACACGCTAAGGTTAGTCTACACCTGCCAAATGAACTGATAGAAATCACGTTGAAGTTGTACATTAGAAAGCCCTTGACGCTATTTGGACAGCTTGACAACATGTAATTATTGATTTATTTATTGAAATGTTTCACCAGGAAATGCACACTGAACAACAGTTTGCTCATCTCACGGTGCGTCCCGAAGGGGGGGTCATTGGGAGAATCAAACATACAGTTTCCAATACATAACAACAAGCAGCCATAACAATGCACAGTACAAGTGAGGTAATACAGAATTAGGCAGTTCAGGACAACAGATTAGGCAGTTCAGAACATCAACTATCCATGCATACATCGAGCAGCAATTTAACAGTTGATTAACAGTGTACAATTGAGGTGTACAGATAAACGGTGAATTATTGTAGAACTGGTACAGTAAGTGCAATTAAAGCATAAAACAGTATTATGCATAGTAGCAATAAGAAGTGCAACGTCATATGGGCAGCTAGGAGAACAAGGGATACGATACAATGTATCAGTTAAACTGGGGGAAAAACAGAGATTTAGCCACAGGTACAATTTTCTGCAAGAAAATTCTGTAGGGTGGAGGAGATAAAGTGGGGGGAGGAAGAATGGCAAATCTGAGGAGGGAGGTCATTCCATACCTTTAGGGAAGCGGTGCGAGAAAGCCATCTGTCCCACCATAGTAGACCAACAAGGAACTATGAGTAGCCGAGAGTCATGAGACCTAAGGGAATGGTCCAGTGATGGGGGGGGGGATAGATAAGGGAGGAGGTGAGATAGGAGGGGAGTGAACCAAACCAGAATTTAGACGTGAATTTAGTACAGTGTAGGTGGTGGCCATTGTCTACAGAAGAGAAAGCCAGGGAGTAGTAGAGAGAAGAGTGATGGGCTAGAGGACAGGCATCAAGGGCGAAATGCATTTAGACACAGTATAGCTTATATTTCATATATAGTGTATAGCAGAGCATTGTATACATTTCAAACTGCTTTTGTACCACAGTTCGAAGTGATGGAATTTGATTGTACCCTTCTGTGGGTAGAAAAAACATTCTAGAACCTCTAGAGACTGCGCAAGTCAGTTTCATTATAAAAGATAAAAAAACACAGTGCACACATTTCATGTAATACTATACTCTATAAAAAAAAAGAAAAAGGATGAGTAACTTTATGCATAATCAGAGTGGCACCACACTGGCTTCTGATTCTACAGTCCCCGAGCTACCTTGAGGTCAGAGGGAATCAGAACCCCTGTATGGCAGAACACATTGGTTGTGCGGTGTTACCCATCCAGTAGTCTCTCTTTTGTCTGTATTTCTGCCCTTATTTCATTCCTGCTAAAGACATTTGCATGAAAACTGGGTCTCTAACCTATCTACTTTCGCTGCTTGTCTGCACCTGACATCATAGTTCTGTTTATCATATCACAGTTGGTTGCTGTGGAGATAATTATAATGTCATTAACAATGGATTATGATGTCATGTGTAGTCAAGCAGTAAGAGCAGATTAAGTATAGGGAACAGTGGCCTCAGTTATGTCAGTCATTAGTAATAAAGGAAAATTGGGGAAGTAATTACCGTAAATGTATAAAATCTAAACTGAGTTGTGTCTAAATCTGTCAATTTGCAAAGTGTCCCTGGCGGTGTTAAGGACTCTTTAAATCCCTGTTATAACTAATATTTCTGAAAGTTATTTAATACCCTCTCCTCCCTCCCCCCACACAAAAAATGGGCACTGCCAGAGCAAAAAGAAGGAAAAGAAAGAAAAGAGAAATAGTTACTGCCACTCTTGATTTGATGCCTGAGAACTTTCTCACACCAGAACTTACCCAGTTGCAAACGAAGCCACAAAAATCCACATGTTGAAACATACATCCAGTTGTCTGTCTCCTAAATTATACTCTCACCTGGTGACAGGACTTTCATTTTTAATTACTCGGCTACAACCGTGGTTCTGTTAACAAGAAATTATGAAAACAATTAATAAAAAAGGGCTTTTTTTTTTTTACACACCTTGGGTGTGTAATACTATTGCAAAGCATTCAACCTTTAGTTTTGTGTTTTTTTGTGGTATCACATACCTCAGGCATGTAAAACAAAACTCATTATGCACTGTTGCCCACACATTATTTTCTATGTTTTAGCTACTGTGATTTATTAGAGAATGTATTCTTTTTACGTTCAGTTTTCTGTTCAGTGGCTAATGACACATTTTGGAATTGATCAGGAAAGTCTGTGTAAAATGCATTTGACGGTCCCCAACGGACCACATAGTGCCTTTGTTTAGGACATCATAGTGCCTGCCATGACAACAGGCTGTGTTGTCACAAACACAGCAATTGTGAGGTCACTCGAGGAAAGTCAGATGAATTTTGAAGGATACAGTGAAATACATTAAAGCACTAGTGTTTCTTAGTCAGGAAAAAAATGGCATTATATACTTTATTAGCAAAAATGTATTTCTGGCATCCTTCCACTCCTTTCCATCCCGTTCCATTCCTTGGTGATAATACAAACCTTCAAGAGATCCACTGTAAAAAGAAGTAACAGCAAAATATGTTTAATACTGTATCTTGCTCATTGTTGTCACCAGCCAAGACATCACTATGATCTTGTCATTTATACCCCTCTCCCATCATATTTTATTTATTTGAAAATTGGTAACTGGGAGAGGTGTGCTGAGCCAAGGCTCCTTTCCAGGTGTGACCTCGGGAGAGGGAATGGGAAATATAATAATAAAACCATCCACATTATTAATGACTGGAGGTACAAAATGAAGTGTAAATTGAGGACAATTTAGCATAGTATGCATGCACATAAAAAGAAAATAAAGCTATGCAAAGGTATGATGAATGGCTTTGACGTATATACAGATAAAGAAACAAAAGCAGGAGAATGAATGGCAGTGCAGAAGCAGAAAAGGAAGGAGGCTGAAGTATAACCCAGAAGGAGGCCCCAACCACTGGGATTGTAGGGGATTGGGGAGAGGGATGACAAGATCAGGTGGGGGGCGGGCAAAAAGAGTTTTAGCTAATGCCTAAAGTAGAAAGGGAAGGGCAAGAGATAGAGAGGGGAGCAGGTTCCAGAGGGAGACAATGCAGTAAGAGAAAGCTGACTACCCAGCAGAGGAGTGAACATGGGGTGAGGAGAAGGTCCAAGGTTCCCTAGAGCGAAGTGAGTATGAGGGCAGAGGGAATGGGAGAGAGGAGTGAGGATAAGTAAGAAGGCAGAGTCCCAAACCAGAATTTGGAGATGAAGAAGGTGCAGTGGGACAGGTGGCTTGAAGGATGGGGGAGGATGAATAAGGTGGAGTAGAGGCAGCAGTGGGGTATACAAGGGAAAAGGTTGGTAGCAAGGTGACAAAAGGCACTGCAGAGGGTGTCCAGTCTGGCAAGGAAAGAGAAGGAGTCAGTGCCATAGACCGCCTCCACAGAGTCAAAAACCCAGAAGCCAAAGGTCATGGACATTGTTTTTTAATGTTGACCAAGAATTTTTCTGGAGTGGAACCAGTGCAAGACATTGTAGAAGTCTTACTGGAGCAAGCCTTCCACAACTACAAATGAAGGGCTGGAGCTGTAGATAACTGTGTTATATGCATACATGTGAATATGCAAATTGGCACAGGCAGAGGGGAGGTCATTCAGGAAAATGGAGAACAGGATAGGACTCAGAATGGGGCCCTGTGGGACCACAGCCTGGATGGGTAGTGGAGGTGACAGGATGCCTCCTACCTGTACCGACTGTTGACAACCTGTGAGGTGGGAATGGAACCATTCAACAGTGGGAGCTGAGCAGTCAGAAGAGTTCGGCTTGCCTAGGTGGAGTGAATGGGCTGTCAGGTCAAATGCTTTGGCCAGATTAATGAAAATGGCTACCGTGATGTGCCCCTGATCCATATCAGTGAGGATGAAGTCAGGGACATGCAGCAAGGAGGAGGCAGTGGAGTGGTGCTTCCAGAAACTAGACTGATAAGGGGAGAGGAAGTTACATGGGTGGAGGAAGTCAGCAAGCCTAGAGTAGACAAGTTTCTCTTGCATTTTTGCAAGAGAGGGGAGTAGGGAGCTAGGATGGGGGCTGACTCAAAATATGCAGTTTATCTTCACGTATATGGGAGCAGGACCATAACTCACAAATGGCAGAGCCACAAGTGAGTTATGAAAGTCCTGCCCCCCCTCACAAGTGATGATAACCTGCCTATGAGTCAGGCTATTATATATTGAAAATATACAACAGCAGTTTACAAGTGATATCATTTTTGTTTAAACTTCTTTTATTCAATATATCATACACCAAGCATTAACAGAACTGATGCACACATGAAGGTACAGCTGTATCTGATACAGTATACGGTGAGCACATTTTCACAACAGACATGATCATGATGAGTACAATCAACACTATACATTCTTTTTTCATATTAAATTTGATTGATTTTACCAAAAAATTTAAAACAATATACATCAACAAAGTGCACATTATAACAAAACAAAGACTTGTACAATAAGAAAAAATTACTCACCTAAGTAATGTTGTTTCTTCTAATGGAGTCTTGCTATATTATGACAATAGCAGTTAGCCACAGCACTTGAACTGCCCCGGAGAGGAAAGAGTTAACTCCATACAGGATGGAGTTCTGAGCTCGAGCGCTCCTCTTAGAAGCTCTATCTGGCTAGTTTCAAATAGAAACTGTCAGATCTTTACGAGCCAAACACTCACTAAGAGTCTGTGTGAAAAAGTAACCTACACTCAGCCCAATGGCTACCTATTAGTAACAACAACTACAACAATAACAACAACAACAACCAAAATCACCCCTGACAAGCACTACTAGACCCCTTCCCCAAAAGACTCAAGTCCACGAGGGGCCAAGAACACACAAACCAATAACAATAAAACCTAATTTCCCAAATCCTAAAAGAAAAAGGGGAAACACCTATAATGGCATGACACAGTGCTTGCACTAATTTGCCCACTCTACCCAAGTAGAAGTTCTGAGAGGGGCAGGTTGGGGTGGTCATAATATACAAGACTCCATTAGAAGAAACAACATTACTAAGGTGAGTAATTTTTTCTTCAAACAACATGAAGTCTTGCTATATTATGACAATAGCAGACTACACAGCAGTACCTCCATGGAGGAGGGACAGAACCTACTTAGGGAATAGGCTCTGAAGCACGGCTGTGCCAAACCGAGCATCTCTCCTGGCCTGGACATCCAGGGAGTAATGCTTGGTGAAAGTGTGAACTGTTTTCCAGGTTGCAGCTTGACAGATTTCCAAAATAGGAATATCTCTAGCAGCCGCTAGAGATGCAGCTGTACCTCTGGTAGAATGGGCCCTCAAACCTGAGGGGGTTCTCACCCAGTTTTGGTAGCAAATTGGATACAAGAGACAATCCACCTGGCAATTGTCCTCTTAGTGGCAGGTTTTCCTTGCCAACCTCACCATAGGTGAGAAAGAGTTAGTGGGATTCAACCTGTGACCCTTGGTGCATTCAAATAGTAACTCAATGCCCTCTTAACATCCAAACTGTGCAATCTCCTTTCACAGAGGAAGAATGCCAGTGAAAAATACTGGAAAGGAGATGGATTGGTTAAGATGGAACCAAACCACTTTAGGAAAACTTTCTGTTAGTCCTGAGGACTACCTTATCCCTGTGAAAAGAAATAAAATCATTTTCTACTGAAAGGGCTTGTAACTCACTTATGCTGCCTAGCAGAAGTGATGGCCACTAGAAACACAGTTTTCCAAGTTAAGAACTTAAGGTCTGCCAAGACAGAGGTTCAAAAGGGGTTGCATTAACTGAGCAATGCAAACATTGAGGTCCCAGGCAGGGGCTGGGTCCCGAAAAGGAGGGTTGGTATGGAGTAACCCCTTAAAAAACTTGGAAAACACAGGGTGAGAGGAAAGGGAGGAGGGCTTTCCTGCTGAAATAAAAGCAGAGACAGCTGCCAAATGAACTCTTAAGGTAGCTGGTCTGAGGCCCAGAGAATTAAGATGGACCATGTAGTCCAACAAATGGTAATCAGCAGATTCTGGGGCAATATGCTTCCCAGAACACCAGACGGAAAACCTTTTCCACTTGGAATTATAAGTGGCTCTAGTGGAAGGCTTTCTAGAGGCCTTTAAAATATCAAGGACACCTTGAGAAAGGTGTAAATCAGCAAATTCTAACTCCTCAAGAGCCAGGCTTTGAGGTTGAGGGATTTGAGGTTTGGATACCATACTCTCCCCTGGGCACAGGTCAGCAGTTTGTGAATCCTGGGAAGGCACAGGGGAAGGTGGACTGTTAGTGATAGCAGGAGTGGGTACCAAGTTTGCCTGGCCCAGTCTGGTGCAATCAGAATCACCTTGCAATGCTGGGATCTGATTTTTACTAACACCTTGAAAAGAAGAGGGAAGGGGGAAAGCATACAGAAACTTCCTTCCCAATCCAAAGAAGGGCATCCAGGGGGACTGAGCCCATCACTGGGGCCTGCAACAGAACAGTGGAAGTTGGTGGTTGTCTGGGGCTGCAAAGAGGTCTATCTGAGGGGTGCCCCATCTGGCAAAAACTGTCCCCAGCACTCGAGGATTCAGGGACCATTCGTGATGGCCCTGAGAAATCCTGCTGAGGGCATCCGCTAGGACATTGTCCTTCCCTGGCAGATGAACTGCTGTTAGAGAAGTGTTCAGGGAGTAAGCCAGAGACCACAACTTCATTGCCTCGGTGCACAAGGCCGACGACCGAGTGCCCCCTTGCTTGTTGATGTACCACATTGTTGTGGTATTGTCTGTTCTGACCTGGACTACTTTGTTCTGGACAGATGCAGAAAAAACTTGAAGAGCTAAAAAGACAGCTCTGAGTTCCAGCAAGTTGATGTGGAGCAGAGATTCCTGGGGGAACCACACTCCCTGTGTGGAAAGGTCGCCCAGGTGTGCTCCCCACCCCAGGAGGAGGCATCCGTAGTGAGGGTGAGGGAGTGGGAGATAGGAATGAAGGGGACCCCCAGTCTTAAATTGCTCTGATCTTGCCACCACTGAAGAGCTAGGATCAGGGTTTGGGTCACTGGAACCAGTTTGGTAAGGGGGTCCCTCCTTTGGGACCAAAAGGCCCTCAAATGAAACTGAATGTCTCTCATTTGAAATCTTGCTCCTTGCACTACAGCTGTGGAGGCTGCCATGTGCCCCAGGAACTGCAAAAAGTGTCTTGCTGGTCGAGAGACCTGCAGGGTGAAAGAGGAGGCCAGGGCAATCAACTTCTACCCTTTCCAAGGGAGGAAGGCCCTGGCCAGCTTTGTGTCCAATTCCGCACCTATGAAAGTAAGTACCTGAACTGGTTCTAGAACTGACTTTGGTAGATTAGCAGGAACCTCAGGAGGTGAGAAGCTGCTTAGACTTGCAAGTGATTTCACCTGTTCTGGAGACTGTCCTACAATGAGCCAGTCGTCCAGGTAAGGAAAACAGCAACCCTTGCCTTCTTAAATGAGCCACTGCCACGGCTAGACATTTCGTGAATACCCTTGGAGCAGAGGTAAGACCGAAGGGCATTGCCCTGAACTGGTAGTGGCCTGAGGGCAGTTCGAACCTGAGGTACTTTCGTGAGAAGGCCTGGTTAGGACATGAAAATAAGCATCCTTGAGGTCCAAGGAGGCTAGCCAGTCCCTGGTTCTCAGTGAGGGCAATATCATTGCCAGAGTTAACATTTTGAACTTTGGTTTCAAAAGGTGTTTGTTCAGATATCTTAAGTCTAGGATGGCCGCCATTCTCCTGTCTTTTTTGGGGTAAGAAAGTATCTGGAGTACAGACCCCTGCCCTGGTGTAAAGGAGGAACCCTTTCCACTGCTTTGCAATTTAACAGGGCAGAGACCTCTGCTTCCAGAGCAAGGGTCTCTAGGGGCTTGTAGGAAAGTGTCTGGCCTCATCTTTGGAAACTGTTTGAAGCTGAGAACCAGACCCTGGCTTACTACTTCAAGACCCATTTGTCCAGGTTAGGGACATCCAGTTCTGACTGAAGTAAGCCAACCTGCCCCCTACTGGCAGGAGAATCGCCGGGCACCCCATCAGGGTGCCTGCTTGGCAGATGCCTTAGGCCGAGGGGTGGGGACGCTTACCTGCCTGCCTGCCTCTGCTCTTGAAAAACCCTCTGAGCAAAAGCAGAGGAGGCTTGGGATTGATAAAAGGCCTGTGGAAAGGCCTGCCCCTACCTCTGGGTGTGTGCCTCTGGAGAGTGGCTTGCCGCTCTTGGCCTCTGCACTTTGTAGGTAGTTCTATATTCATCCATCTTTTCATATAGTTCTCTGTCTGCTCCCCAAACAGAGAATTTCCTACCACAGGAAAATCCATAGCCTTAGACTGAGTGTCCTGTGACAGATTAGTGCACCTGAGCCATGCCAACCTACGGAAAGCTACAGAAGTGGCCATGACACTAGAGGAAACATCATTAACATCAACAGCAGCATGAAATTGAACTTTAGAGGCTTCAATGCCATCAACAGCCACCTGTTCCAATTCACTAGCCAGCTGGCCATGGGCCTGCTTGGCTAACTGCATAACTGTATCCCATCTAGATTTCTGATATCTGCCCACATAAGCCATATAATTTGCCTGCCTGAGTCCCAAAGAGGCTGCCAAATACTGCTTTTTTGCCATGGCATCAATCTTCCTAGAATCATCATCAGGAGGATGTGAAGCCAGGGGAATGTTAGCCTTGTCACAGGCTGCAGCTTGTACCACTCCTACATGACTACACTGCTCAGAAAGGAAGTCTGTATCAGGGCCTGATAGAGTATACCTCCTGTCCATCTTTTTATCAACAGGAGGAACAGAATTTGGATTTTTTAAAATTTTCATTGTTTGCTTCCTAAATGACTTATGCAAAGGAATAGACAATCTCCTAGACTCTGGAATATCCATCATTTCAACATAATCAGGCTCCTCTTGCTCATCCACAGCCTCTTCTAAGGGAAGCTGGAGGGTTTCAGCAACTTTCTTATAAAAAATAAAATGAGATGGGGACTCAGACAGCATAGGGGGAGATTCTAATGGTCTGTCTGGAGAGATGTCCGGTTCAATGGGCACATCCAGACCCTCCCAGCCACATACATACTGTTCATAATCCTCCTCCCCCTCCTGTGGTTCATAAAATTCCTCAACATCATACTCTTGAACCACTGGGACCGGACGAACCAACCTTTTGCCAACTGATGGTGGTTCGGACGGTCCCTGAGACAGTGACTGGACAATTTGTATGGCTTTTGCTATCTCTGCAGCAGTTGGAGAGGCAATTTTGGACTCCAGACCTACTGATTTCCTAGATTTTTTTACTGGGGCTGGTTCCACAGAACCAGCTTTTCTTTTGCCCGAGGAAGTCTCGCCCTGGTCAGAGGGCACTCCCTCTGGTCCAGTTGGTACTGGACCGGGCTGGCCATCCGGGTCAGCGGACTTTTTGGCCTCTTGTTCCCTGAGCCTGCCCAATCTTTTTTCCAGGGTGGCTGCAGGGAAATTCTTGCAAATCTGGCAGTCTGACTGGAGGTGGTCAAACCCCAGACAATAAACACATGTGGTGTGTGGGTCAGCCTTGGCAAAGGCTTCCCCACAAGCATCACAGTGTTGAAACCCAGTGGGCCCGGTTTTTCTTTTGGGTTTCTCAGACATAATGCCAGCCTAACCAAAAACTTGCCCTTTTAATGGCAGTGCCAGGCAAGACACCCTTATCGGTTCCTAACCGAGTCACGGGTATTTGAAAAAAACAAAATTAAAAGTCCGTTTTTTTTAGAACCAATAAGAACCGGGAACCGCACTCTAAATTCACATACAATGCTTTAAAAGTATTTTAAAAGTAAACCGATCAGTTCAGAACCGAACCGATAAATAACAATTTCCACACAGACTAAAGACCTGTACTTACGGTTACCAGATAGAGCTTTGAACCGAAATGCGGTAAAATAAAACACTTTTCCCGGTTAATTTTAACCGAGAAATACTGATTTTAACTGAGAAATGAACCGAGCTGAAGGAGAGATCTCTGGAGCGACTGTTCAGTGAGGCGGAGTAAAGAATCTGACAGTTTCTATTTGAAACTAGCCAGATAGAGCTTCTAGGAGGAGCGCTTGCACTCAGAACTCCATCCTGTATGGAGTTAACTCTTTCCTCTCCGGGGCAGTTCAAGTGCTGTGGCTAACTGCTATTGTCATAATATAGCAAGACTTCATGTTGTTTGAACGTAGGTTTTGTAAACAACAGCTATAGTATGTAACAAACTATTATGGTGTTGCAATGGTATATATACAAGATAAATGTTAGTCCATATCTATATCTAAAGCTATTTGATGCTGTTTAAATAGACTTACATAAATTATTTAAAGCGCTAGTGAAACCAATACTGGCAAACAGGAAAAATATGCAAATTTTAAGAGAAGTAGTCAGTTGTAACTTTTTATTTCTGAAGGATCTTTCTTTTTTCCTTTTGCTCATGAGAAAGTTTTCTATGTGATAATATTGCGCTGTATGTGTGGAATAGCTCTCGGCCTGGCAGCTGGACATATCTATCTCTATTTCCTCACTACATCATCTGCATTGTGATCTCACTGACTGTGACATCGCAGGTGATTGACCTGGCAGCTACCAAGTGGCTGTTCCCAAGCAGCAGTGATATCACAATCATTGAGGTTACAGTGAGGATGATGTAGCAGGGGGACTAGAGCTATATATTTCAGCTGTCACAGGCAAAATGTTGTTCCGCACACCAACCCTACTAACATCAGGTAAACAATCTTCTAATTAACCAAAAGGAAAAGAAAATGTACTTCAGATATAAATGGTAATGGTTGACTGCTTTTTAAAAACTAATATTAGTTTTAGGCAATACACCAGCTCTTTAAGTTCAAGGAAAGGGTTCCATATTTTGAGAAAAATATCTAATCTGTTGTTAGTTGAATAACATACCCTCTCATTACTGGCAAGAAATGACATTTGTTCATACTATTCGCTTACAGAATGCAATAGTTGATTTCTCTAGTTGCATAACAGAATGTGGTTAACACTCAGAGCTGCATGGCAGACCCACATTTTTGGGTGCCACTCAAGATTAGAGTAAAGTGGAAAAATCCCCAGCATAAACACAGTGGGAGAAAAACTCATATTAGATTTCGTTACTTTGGAACACAAACTATGACCCATATGCCAAATCGTTTTATTCCTGGGACATTTCCATAGCATGTGAGCTAAACCAGCATTCGAGTGAGTGCATCTCCGGCAACTAGTATTGCTGCAATATCCCATTGGGAATAATCTAACCAAAGAAAGAAAGATCCTATGTAGAAATTTTATATTGAATGAAGCTGCCTTGGAGTTCTTGGAAACTTCAACTTGCCAGCTTCCGAGCTGATTCCCACTCCATTGTTGTTATATTAATCTGCAACTCCTCTTCCCAAAATTCTTTAGCTTTATTGCTCAAAGATATAGTAAGTATTTTATATATTAAAACCACCCTTTTCCTAAGGGACCTGATCTTTAGTAATTGATTCCACTCCTTACATTTGGGAAGTATAAAATATTTAGTTAAAACGCGTTTGCCAAGGACCTCTCTGAGTTGTAGACAGTAACAGAAATGGGATTTGTGGATTCCATATTTCTTTATTTTGTCTTGGAAAGACAACAAGGGGCCAGTTGCAGGATCTATGACATCACTGACCTTTAAAATGCCTCCACACTGAAAGTTCTTAACCGGGTCCTTATAAACCTTCGGATTGAATAAAGCTGGTAACGACCGATTGGGTCACTATTCCATTCTTACCTTTCAACTTGCAAGATGGCACTACTATCTTCATTATAGATCAAGGGAATTCTCCTGACCAACCAGAGTGCTCCTTTCCTCTGCGCATGAGACACTCTTATTCTGTGAAGTGTGTGGCACATACAGATGCCCTGGAAATGGGACGTTCTGGGACAGTTTAAAAAAATATATATATTATTGATTGAGTTCAAGCAATAATATATTAATACCACCATGGAGGGCAATCTTATGCTTGCAAGAGTGGTCTCACTTACATTCTTAGGGCATCAGAACTGCTCACCTTTGGTTTGCAGTTCTCACATCCTAAGAATGAGCATGAGACCACTCTTACAAGTGTAAGAGCGGTCTCTATGGCAGTATTAACATACACAGTTGGTAGTGAGATGATAGTGATATCTTGAGCAGTTTTAACCCACACCTGTTGCATATATATATCAAAATCTTTATTTATCCAGATGAACATCATTGAGCAAAGCTCATTTACAAGATGGACCTGGTTAATACCGGGTCAAAATAGAATTACATACAACAGTGACAATACATCATTATGTATTGTATATGTATATATATATATATATATATATATATATATATATATATAGATACTTAACCCCCTACTGAAAATATTGTCGATATTTTTTGTTTGAGTGCCAGTTGACCCAATAACATCACTCGTGGTGAAGCCATGAGTGATGTCATTGGGTCAAGTGGCATGAGAACAGAAAATATCGACAATATTTCCAGTAGGGGGGTTGCATATTCCATTTATGCCATACCTCCATAAAAGTGAAAAAAAAAGTAAATTCTTGCCATTTTTTGCCAATTATAAAAAATCTAAAAGAAATCTATAAATGAAACATCACTCATTTTGTAGGTATTTTTGTCCTGATCAAGTTTTTTCTCAAAGTACCATGCTATTATTTTTCATTTTAAAGTTATATGCATTTGTTTGTTGCAAAAAGTGAAACAAATAGAATTTTCTGCATTTTTTTTGCTAATTATAAAAAACTAAAAGGTATCTATAAATGAAACACCAGTCATTTTGTATATATTGTTGTGCTGAACAATTTTCATGCTCGTAGTACCATGCTATCATTTTTCATTTTTAAGTTATTCACATTTGTTTGCTGAAAAAGCAAACAAAATTGCATTTTTTGCTGTTTTTTTTGCCTATTATATAAAAACATAAACGTTAGTCATAAGTGAAACACCACTCATTTTGTAGATATTTTTGTGCTGAACAACTTTCGTGCTCGCAGTACCATGCTATCACTTTTCATTTTAAAGTTATTCACATTTGTTTGTCGAAAAAAGTGAAAGAAAATGCATTTTTTGCTGTTTTGGCTAATTATATATATAAAAAAAATAAGTTAGCCATAAATGAACACCACTCATTTGTAGATATTTTTGATGAACAACTTTGTGGTCACAGTACCACGGTATCATTTTGTTTTAAGTTATTCGCATTTGAATACGGTTACTACTGCTACTGTGGCCAAATATGCAAATGAGTTCTGAATGGGCTCTCTTTAATGTCTTTATAAGTGACATTGTGGAGATGCTGAAGGACAAGGTCTGCCTCTTTGCGGATGACACAAGAATCTACAACAGGGTGGACACTCTGAGGGCACAGACAGGATGAGCAGAAACCTGAGAAAACTTGAGGAGTGGTCAAGGGTATGGCAGCTGGGTTTCAGTTCAAAAACGTACAAAGTGATGCACTTGGGGCACAGAAACCCAGAGGCAGAGTATGAAGTGGGTGAAGTGTTATTGACAACTGCCAGGCAGGAGACAGAGACCTGGGGGTAATCCCATACGATGACCTAAAGGTGGCCAGGCAGTGCAACAAGGCAGTTGGGAGGGCTAGTGGGATGCTGGGGTGCTGGGGTTCAAAGGAAGGGGTATCACTAGCAGAAAGAGGGAGATGGTGTTGCCTCTGTGTAGATTGCTGGTAAGACCCCACCTAGAATATTGTGTCCAGTTCTGAAGACCACATCTCCAGAAAGACATAGACAGAGAGGAGGTGGCTCAGAGGATTGCAAGTAAAATGGTGCAGTGCCTGCATCAGAAGCCCTACAAGGAGAGATCAAAGCACCTCAATATGTAAACCCTGGAACAAAGGAGCAAGAGGGGATATGATAGTGAACTTTAAATATCTCACAGGGGTAAATAAGTTAAAGGAGGATAGTATTTTTCATTAAAAAAAAGTTGCTCAACAACAAAGGGACATGGTATGAAGGTGGAGGGGTGGTGAGAGATTTAGGAAGTACTTCTTCACAGAAAGAATGATGGGTTCCTGGAACAGCCTACCAGTGGTCGTGGTGGGGGTGAAAACAGTAGTGGGGCTCAAGAATGTATGGAATAGACGTAAGGGAATCTTAGTGGAAAGGAAGGGGAGGAGAAAGAGCCAGAGATCAAGTAGGTGTGCAGTGACACTGTAGGTAGGGAAAATGGGTAGACTAGGTGAGTCAAATGGTCCTTATCTGCCGACAAATTGTATGTTTATATCTCTATCACAATGCCTAGTGCATAGCCGGAGCCAGCTCTTTAAATCAAAGAATACCAGAAAACTCTTCAAACAAACTGCAGTTTTTAAAAGCAATAACTTGTAAACTACTGTTGTATTTATCAAATACACAATAGCCTGACTCACAATAAGCAATTTATCATCACTTGTGAGTGGGCAGGACTTTAATAAATCACTTGTGGCTCTGCCACTCATGAGTTATGGTCCTACACCCTCACACTTGAAGATAAATTGTATATTTTGAGTTAACCCATTGAATAGCCCCTGTAGTGTGTGCGTGCGTACTATCTCTCTCTCTCTATAGATATATATCTATAGAGAGAAAGAGAGAGAGAGTATATATATATATATATATATAGAGAGAGAGTTACAGCCATGACATAATCTACTGATGTCAATGGGCCCTATGCACCAATGGAACAAAGTGGCTATGCATGCGTATCTGGGGCACGTAGCCACTCCACACCCATTGTGCCCAATGCATGGGATGCACAAAAGGGGGTGCACGCAGACAGGATGCACCCAGTCCCCCCCAGGTCTGTGGTCTGCACCACGTGGGGGGCATGCCAGCACTACACACCATGCACAAAGGCCTGTAGTGCTGGCCACAGGGGGTGCATGGGGGCACACAGGGTAAGCCAGGGAGAACCATGCCGTAAACCCCCTCGTGCCCTCGCACACCTGAGACATGCCAAGAAAGGGTGAACAGCCCACCGACCGTCCTGGGGCTACAGCAAATGGCCGCCTCGAGTTAGCCATCACTCCGCCCCCAGCACACAGCAGTGTGTGCGGCCCCCAACCCAAACTCCTCATAGGGCACAGTACATGGGTGCTGCCCCCAATGGCACCACATGTCCATCCCCTGCTACTGGCGGTACTGTTCCCCCCCACCACCTGACATACCCCCCTGTCCCTCTGTACCACTTCGGTGCCATCGGAGGACCTGCGGCATTGCCCTCCTCCCACCCACCACAGTCGCTGGCCCTCAAACATCCGCAGGATGCGCTGCCAATGCATGCCCCGCCATGCAAGGGATCCACTGTTGGACCCATGCCAGGCATCCGATTGGATGCCCGGCTGGGACCGTGACTCCGTCCACACCGGCCCTGCATGAGCCTGAGCACTGGGGGGGGGGCAGGGCCGTGGATAGATGGCTGGCTGTCGTGAATGCCACCGGTGCACACCTGTCCACAGGTGTGGAGCTCCTCGGGCGGGTAACGTGCCTCTGGCGTGTATTACCCACCTATTGGTGCATAGGAGCCATTATGTGCGCAAGTATGAGTTTTGAAATCCTGTTTGGGAGGGCAGTGGAAACAGAAGAGAAAGAAAAGTAACATGTATTAAAGGAGTGTTGCAGTCAAAATTTGCAAAAACATATGTTGTGCAGAGTGTTTTGATTTGTGAGTTTAATGCTGATGTGTCCTTCCCATTGTTTGCTATTAGGAGTTTGTTTCTAAATATGCCTACTACAATAGTTGTGTGGCCTCTGGGGATCTCCATGTTGGCATTTTTTTTTTATTTGCTCTTTTTTGTTCTACAATGCCTCCTGTCTCATGTGACAGTGATGCATCCTGGACCACAGAGTCAGTGAGGGAAAGTACTGCAGCAGTAATCTGAAGGTAAGAAGCCTGATGTTCTGGCCTCAACTGAATAACTCTAATTCAGTATTTTTGTTTTCAATACGTTTGCCTAGATCTAGCCAGCAGAAGTAAATGGTTTGCTTTTAAAGCTTTTAATTATATCAAACTACATCAAGACATAAAAAGCACGCAACTCACACTAAAGACTCAAGATGTTTTCTTACAGAAGACTCACTCAGTTAAACCTCAAGTGAGCACTAAGCTATAAATGTAATAACCTTCTGTGTCCGCTGGATAAGGAAAGTGACTTAAAATCGCAGTTGTACTGCTGTAAAATTGACTGTAAACCAGTACTTGCTGAATTTCTGGTCCGGGACGCATCACAGTCACATGGGACAGGAGGCATTGTAGGAAAAAGAAGAGCCATAAACCATGGTAATATGGAGATCTCCAGAGGCCATAAAGCTAGCAGGCAAACTGAGAAAAAAAAAACCCAGTAGCACACAAAGGGAAGGATACACTAGGACTAAACACACAAATCAAGACACGCTGCACAACATACGTTTTTGCCAATTTTGACTGCAGTACTCCTGTAAGCTGAACTTGCCAGACTAGTCCAGTAAGCAGAAGAAAATAAAAGGATATTTGTGCAACTCGTCATAAGTATGGGATTTAAAGGGAGGTGTAATGTGACTGTGATTGATGGGTGACACCGCCTTTCTTGCTAGAATGGAATGGCATTCTTACTTTAGGTCACACATAACAGGGGGGCAAAGCAGGCGTGATGCACAGAAAACAGATGTCAAGTTACAATTGAACCACTGTATGCTGCAGCCTTCCATGGTTGTTTGGCATGTAATTTTGCGGTTCTGAACAGTCGTTCAAGGCTGAATGTTTTCAATTTCTCACAACGCTAGTGCTGCAGGTTTTTTTTTTGTTTGTTTTACAGTGCAATCACAGGTTGAACAGCAGCTGTAATGATTCATCGATGGTTATGTTTATTTTTGGATAGCAAGTACAATGCCAGAATAATATGTCTTCATTTGCATAGGTTGTGTAAGCATGTTTGTGAATACTGCATGTACAGCAGAGTATAGAATATATGCACACATTCTTGGACTGTGTTATGCTAACGAAATGGGTTTGTGTTGGGGAAAAATGTAAACTACAGGTTTTTAAAAATGGCAAGAATTTACTTTTTGTAACTTATTTTTGTGCTGAACAACTTTCGTGCTCGCAGTACCATGCTATCACTTTTCATTTTAAAGTTATTCACATTTGTTTGTCGAAAAAAGTGAAAATAAATGCATTTTTTGCTTTTTTGGCTAATTATATATATAAAAAAAAAAAATAAGTTAGCCATAAATGAACACCACTCATTTTGTAGATATTTTTGTGCTGAACAACTTTCGTGGTCACAGTACCACGGTATCATTTTTTGTTTTTAAGTTATTCGCATTTGAATACAGTTACTACTGCTACTGTGGCCAAATATGCAAATGAGTTCTGAATGGGCTCTCTTTAATGTCTTTATAAGTGACATTGTGGAGATGCTGAAGGACAAGGTCTGCCTCTTTGCAGATGACACAAGAATCTACAACAGGGTGGACACTCCGGGGGCATGGACAGGATGAGCAGAAACCTGAGAAAACTTGAGGAGTGGTCAAGGGTATGGCAGCTAGGTTTCAGTTCAAAAACGTACAAAGTGATGCACTTGGGGCACAGAAACCCAGAGGCAGAGTATGAAGTGGGTGAAGTGTTATTGACAACTGCCAGGCAGGAGACAGAGACCTGGGGTAAACCCATACGATGACCTAAAGGTGGCCAGGCAGTGCAACAAGGCAGTTGGGAGGGCTAGTGGGATGATGGGGTGCTGGGGTTCAAAGGAAGGGGTATCACTAGCAGAAAGAGGGAGATGGTGTTGCCTCTGTGTAGATTGCTGGTAAGACCCCACCTAGAATATTGTGTCCAGTTCTGGAGACCACATCTCTGGAAGGACATAGACAGAGAGGAGGTGGCTCAGAGGATTGCAAGTAAAATGGTGCAGTGCCTGCATCAGAAGAACTACAAGGAGAGATCAAAGCACCTCAATATGTAAACCCTGGAACAAAGGAGCAAGAGGGGATATGATAGCGAACTTTAAATATCTCACAGGGGTAAATAAGTTAAAGGAGGATAGTATTTTTCATTAAAAAAAAGGTGCTCAACAACAAAGGGACATGGTATGAAGGTGGAGGGGGGTAGATGCAGGAGAGATTTAAGGAAGTACTTCTTCACAGAAAGAATGATGGGTTCCTGGAACAGCCTACCAGTGGTCGTGGTGGGGGTGAAAACAGTAGTGGGGCTCAAGAATGTATGGAATAGACATAAGGGAATCTTAGTGGAAAGGACGGGAGGAGGGAGAAAGAGCCAGAGATCAAGTAGGGTGTGCAGTGACACTGTAGGTAGGGAAAAATGGGTAGACTAGGTGAGTCAAATGGTCCTTATCTGCCGACAAATTGTATGTTTATATCTCTATCACAATGCCTAGTGCATAGCCGGAGCCAGCTCTTTAAATCAAAGAATACCAGAAAACTCTTCAAACAAACTGCAGTTTTTAAAAGCAATAACTTGTAAACTACTGTTGTATTTATCAAATACACAATAGCCTGACTCACAATAAGCAATTTATCATCACTTGTGAGTGGGCAGGACTTTAATAAATCACTTGTGGCTCTGCCACTCATGAGTTATGGTCCTACACCTCACACTTGAAGATAAATTGTATATTTTGAGTTAACCCATTGAATAGCCCTCAGAGTGTGCAGAAAGATTTTTCTCTCTCTCTCTAGATATATATCTAGAGAAAGAGAGAGATATATATATATATATATATATATATATATATGAGAGAGAGAGAGAGAGAGAGAGAGGGAGAGAGAGTTACAGCCATGACATAATCTACTGATGTCAATGGGCCCTATGCACCAATGGAACAAAGTGGCTATGCATGCGTATCTGGGGCACGTAGCCACTCCACACCCATTGTGCCCAATGCTTGGGATGCACAAAGGGGGGTGCGCGCAGACAGGATGCACCCAGTCCCCCCCAGGTCTGTGGTCTGCACCACGTGAGGGGCATGCCAGCACAACACACCATGCACAAAGGCCTGTAGTGCTGGCCACAGGGGGTGCATGGGGGCACACAGGGTAAGCCAGGGAGAACCATGCCGTAAACCCCCTACATGCCCTGCGCACACCCTGAGACATGCCACAAGAAAGGGTGAACAGCCCACCGACCGTCCGGGGCCACAGCAAATGGCCGCCCGAGCCAGCCACCACTCCGCCCCAGCACACAGCAGTGTGTGCGGCCCCCAATCCAAACTCCTCACAGGGCACCAGCACATGGATGCTGCCCCAATGGCACCACATGTCCATCCCTTCTACTGGCGGTACTGTTCCCCCACCACCTGACATACCCCCCTGTCCCTCTGTACCACCTCGGTGCCATCGGAGGACCTGCGGCATTGCCCTCCTCCCACCCACCACAGTCGCTGGCCCTCAAACATCCGCAGGATGCGCTGCCAATGCATGCCCCGCCATGCAAGGGATCCACTGTTGGACCCATGCCAGGCATCCGATTGGATGCCCGGCTGGGACCGTGACTCCGTCCACACCCGCCCTGCATGAGCCTGAGCACTGGGGGCAGGGCCGTGGATAGATGGCTGGCTACCGTGGGAATGCCACCGTTGCACCTGTCCCACAGGTGTGATCTCAGGCGAATGGTAACGGCTCTGGCATGTATTACCCACCTATTGGTCATAGGAGCCATTATGTGTGCAAATATGAGTTTTGAAATCCTGTTTGGGAGGGCAGTGGAAACAGAAGAGAAAAGTAACATGTATTAAAGGAGTGTTGCAGTCAAAATTTGGTAAAAACATATGTTGTGCAGAGTGTTTTGATTTGTGAGTTTAATGCTGATGTGTCCTTCCCATTGTTTGCTATTAGGAGTTTGTTTCTAAATATGCCTACTACAATAGTTCTATGGCCTCTGGGGATCTCCATGTTGGCATTTTTTTTTATTTGCTCTTTTTTGTCCTACAATGCCTCCTGTCTCATGTGACAGTGATGCATCCCAGACCACAGAGTCAGTGAGGGAAAGTACTGCAGCAGTAATCTGAAGGTAAGAAGCCTGATGTTCTGTCCTCAGCTGAATAACTCTAATTCAGTATTTTTGTTTTCAATACGTTTGCCTAGATCTAGCCAGCAGAAGTAAATGGTTTGCTTTTAAAGCTTTTAATTACATCAAACTACATCAAGCAATAAAAAGAACGCAACTCACTCTAAAAACTCAAGATGTTTTCTTACAGAAGACTCACTCAGTTAAACCTCAAGTGAGCGCTAAGCTGTAAATGTAATAACCTTCTGTGCCCGCTGGATAAGGAAAGTGACTTAAAATCACAGTTGTACTGCTGTAAAATTGACTGTAAACCAGTACTTGCTGAATTTCTGGTCCGGGACACATCACAGTCACATGGGACAGGAGGCATTGTAGGAAAAAGAAGAGCCATAAACCATGGTAATATGGAGATCTCCAGAGGCCATAAAGCTAGCAGGCAAACTGAGAAAAAAAAAACTCCCAGTAGCACACAAAGGGAAGGATACACTAGGACTAAACACACAAATCAAGACACGCTGCACAACATACGTTTTTGCCAATTTTGACTGCAGCACTCCTGTAAGCTGAACTTGCCAGACTAGTCCAGTAAGCAGAAGAAAATAAAAGGATATTCGTGCGACTCGTCATAAGTATGGGATTTAAAGGGAGGTGTAATGTGACTGTGATTGATGGGTGACACCCCCTTTCTTGCTAGAATGGAATGGCATTCTTACTTTAGGTCACACATAACAGGGGGGCAAAGCAGGCGTGATGCACAGAAAACAGACGTCAAGTTACAATTGAACCACTGTACGCTGCAGCCTTCCATGGTTGTTTGGCATGTAATTTTGCGGTTCTGAACAGTCGTTCAAGGCTGAAAGTTTTCAATTTCTCACAACACTAGTGCTGCTGTTTTTTTTTTGTTTGTTTGTTTTACAGTGCAATCACAGGTTGAACAGCAGCTGTAATGATTCATCGATGGTTATGTTTATTTTTGGATAGCAAGTACAATGCCAGAATAATATGTCTTTATTTGCATAGGTTGTGTAAGCATGTTTGTGAATACTGCATGTACAGCAGAGTATAGAATGTATGCACACATTCTTGGACTGTGTTATGCTAACGAAATGGGTTTGTGTTGGGGAAAAATGTAAACTACAGGTTTTTAACTGTGGTATGTTACTATTTATAAAATAGGTGGGGGATGTCATGTCCTGATTTGTCAAATGGATTCAGAAGCCATGTTTTTTGGGGGGGGGTCTTCTTTCAGTGACGAACATGCAGCACACCAGCGTCAGTACCTCCCTTGTTCACTCATACCTGATTACCATCACAAACATGGGTGCCACCGTTACGCACTGAAAACTTTCCAGGAGGCCCTAAATAAGCTCCCATAAATTAATAAAACACACATTAATTATGTTTGCCCCTCATAATATTCTTCTTTCACACATACACAAATAAAAAAAAAAAACCTCCTAATCACAGTTTAGTTTCAGGTGTTCCCCATAAAAATCCCATCCTATTTCACCTGCCTATCGGGAAAATCTTTGCTTTCTTCCAGATACAGAAGTGTGTGTGTGTGTGTGTGTGTACTTTCTGCCCATGGAATTCTGCAGAATTTAGAATTTTTGTATTATATAGTAAACAAACCTTTCATCTCTTGAATGTGTGAAAAGACAAACACTTCAAAGGTGGGGAGGAGCTACGTTTCACAAAAGAATGACTTTTTTTCATTGTTTCTTCATTTACCCATTCCAATAAGTGCAATAAGATACTTCAGGGTGTGGTTTATTATGTTATAACGCTTCCAGGTGCTGAAGGCACTCTGTAAATGCTTTATGCTTCGCAGTGCACCTGGGCATGTCGTTATCACATAACAACCCACACGCTGCTGTATCTTTTTGCTTATACAGTCCACACCCTGCTGTTTATTTTTGCTTACACAATCCACACCCTGTTGTGTCTCTGTATGCCCATTTACACTACCTGATCTGCACCGTTACAAGGCGTGCAGTTGAGTTGCACCAGTGGTGGTCAGGCAGTGTAAACAGCAAGGGCAGCATTGTAGACGGCACCACTGCAGCACAGAACAATCACTGTTTTCATGCGTTTGTGTACCGTTGCAAGCGGTTTTGGCTGGCATGTAAAATGCCATTGTTCCTGCAGTGGTACAACCCTGTGCCACACCACGCCATGCCATACTCTTCCCCTCCTACTCTGCCTTTCCTAAGCATGGCTGTTTCACCTCTCCCCTGTTTCCATAATAGCTGATGCAACTGTATCAACTCCCACCTCAAACACCAAGCTCCAACCCGACCTGCCGGTTGTGTTGCGACTCTAAATGTAGAACCCCTCCCCCAACCCTAACCCTGGTGGAGCCGCAGTAAGAAACACAGAATGTCTTCCTGCAATGATGCACACCTTCTGTGTGTAAATATGACCATCAGCATTTTGGATGGTGCAGGGGCCAAGTGATGGAGATGGCAACACTCCAACAGGGTATATATAAACATGCCTTTTGCTAACATATCATGTACAGTACATGCAGTCAGATTCTACCCATCACAGTGCAGCACTTTCCCAGATAATTTTATGAATTCATCATGTGTATTACATGGGCAATAACACATGCCAGGGTGCATGTTTACTGGCAAATATTGGCATTCATCAGATGTATGCTGTAGCATGAGGCCGCAGGCCTCCAGTAAGCATGCATTTGCTCCCTGTCATTCAGACAGTGGCCGACTGAAGTGATGCTCCAAGAGGCTGTACCAGTAGCCATCTATCAACCCTACAGCAGCGTCAGTGAGTGAGTGCAAGAGGTGGTGTGGTGTGGAGAATCCTGAGTTGGTAGGATGGGCGAGGCGTCCAGTTGACTTCTTGAGGGTCAACGATTGAGGGGCTGGGGAGACAATAAGACTACCAGAGAATACCATTGAAGTATTTTTCTTTGAGTTTTGGTTACATTGCAATACACACATTATTGAGATCCACTCCGCACAGGACAGGTGCTTGGGGGTTGGCACTAGACTACTAGGGAATACCTCTCGATACAAGTAGAGTGATTGGAGGTGGTCCACTAGCCTACCAAGGAGGTCATAACTCATACTGGATGGGTGATTGGGGGGATCCTACTCCACACAATGCCACTGTGTTGCCTGCATAGCGGCATTGTGCAGCCTGCTAATAATTCCATAATGGACAAGCAAATGACCCATAGTGCCTTGCATGCCCAGTGGACTCTTTAGCATGTTAGGGTTGAATATGGCTAACAGGAGCCGTGGCACAATCCCGTTTGGGTCACGCTATCTCCACTCAGCTCCTGTGGGTAATTTCCAGGTAGGGCTTGTGTTGGCACAGCACATAATGGTTCTGCGTTGCGCCAACACAGCCCCATATTCAGACCTTCAGCACACTCCAGTCAATGTCTATTGACTATTTGAATATTGCCCCCTAGCTGGTCGTGCAATATTTGCCATACAGCACACCTGTCTGCACTGTGTACACATCTGGCTTTGAGCCTTATGTCTTTCTTAAGATCTCACATTGTTGTCACAATGCATCTGTGTTCTAATAGAGAACTCAGTGGTTGGAAGGGACGTAAACCACATCATGCAGTTTTTAAAGTGTTATACCGCCACTGTGTAAATCGGAACCCACCACTGAGTTAACCAAAAGGCCTGTTAAAGGGACAGTGCCAACCCCCTGAGGCCTCAAAGTGTGTCTAGTTTACAAAAGACATGGTAAGATTGGACACATTCTGCAGAGATTGTTGATGTAGCTGGTAGTTTTATTCTGATTCATTTTTCCTTTTTAAAAGTGAAAACAGACTGCCCACCAGACTGGTGTTACCACAGAAAAACGTGATTGTTTACAGTCCGTGATCAACTCCCACACCATCTTTCCTGGACTTGGGAACACCCCCAACACAGTCTAGCCACTCATGATGCTGGGTGGGGAGAGGAGACTATTGCATCATGAGTGACTGCGCTACTTTGGGGCATTCCCAATGTTCAGAAAGTATGCAATAGGAGTAGGTCAAGGGCTGGAAACAAAACAAGACTGGGTATAATTACACTATTATTATGCATTTCACTTCTATTAAGAAAGGAAGCAAATTAAACCACCAGCAACAATAATGAATTTTAGAGAAAGTAGGGAATCGTGGGTTTTCAGCTAGAAACAGTATTGTGCAAAAAGGGTTGACGGTGTTCCTTTAAATCTGAGCAGTAACATAATTAGAACCAGTATTTACATAAAATAAAAAAAAAAAACAGCTTCCATGGGAAAAATGCTGACAGGATAAACATGGTCTCCCCTTATAGAAAAACTGGAAAGTACCTAACAGGCCAAAATAATAATTGGATTACTAGTGGGATTTCTGTTTTTGGAAATGAATGCCCTTATGTAATCATTTATTTGAAAGCGGTATTTGGGACTAACTAGTGACTTGTAACTAGTTACTGTAATAGTGTTGCTTTTACTTCAGTAGCTAGTACTAGTAATAGATTACTTTCAAGAAATAACGTGTTACCTACCTGTAACTGTAGTGCGTTTTGCCTAAAAGTAACTAGTTACTGTAATTGATGTTTTTAATTACTAGTAAGTGGGATCAGTTGTCCTTTCATAACTGTATTCTTGCAGACTTTTCCAGCTCCAGGTAGAAATGTGATGGATCCTGGGCTTACTGTGGATTCATCTGGTGTTCCAACATTGCCCCCCACAGAATTTGGTTTCATAAGTAAAACTCACATTTATATCTGAAAAAGACACAACGAAAAGTAATATAAAATAACTTAAAAAATTATAGGTGTTATGATTAGTTACTCATTACTTTTCTCAAACACGTAATATGCAACTGTAAGGTATTAGAGATATTTAAAAGTATCAGTAGCTGTAATATTTTTTTATTATTTAGTTGTTTAACCAAGAGTAGCACACTAAGCTGAAAACTTTTTTACAGGAGCAACCTGGGAGCACAGGGAAGTTAAGTGACTTGCTCAGGGTCACACATTATGCAAGTGGAAGCTGTGGGATTCAAACCCAAGTCTGGTCTGTTGGATGTCACCAGATTTGCAGCTTAGAGCCTTAAACCACTGCGCTATACTGCCTCCCAAATATGATTACTGGTCATCACATTTAAGATATCTATATATCTATATACATACACACATAACTATGTTGTAATAACCCATTACAACCATCTATGTCTAATCAGGAGCTGTCAGTCATACGCAGGGGTCTCAAAGTGCACAGCACAGACTCAGTGGAAGGCAGGCAAGGAATACACACTCTCTCTCTCCCCCCCCCCCACTCACATGCTTTCAGTGTGCAGGCAGTTAGTGCCAGACCCCACACCCCTCCACGCACAGTTGGGCACTGTCCTCCTGGCAGCTGATTAAAATCTCCTTGCCTGGACATCATCTAAGCGACAGTTGATAGCATTATTCAGTTGGTGGGACCAGCAATTATAAAAAAATAAAACATGGGTGGGTGTAATCCTGAATATTATACACCCCCTCGGTGTGTAATATTTTTATAAACACCTCAAGCTTCACTCTTGGGTTTAATATATCATCACACACCTCGAGTGTGTATAAAATTCTGATAACACACCCACCTACATATTATTCCCTATGTTTTGCATTTTAAAAACAATTTTCTCAAACAATGGTTACAGGTTGCAGACTAGGTTTTTTTTATATATAGGTTTTATGTATTTATTCTTTGTTAGCCAGGTAAGGCCCACTAGGCACAACTGCCTGTTTTCAGGAGTGACCCAGGAGCTTGGGCTGGTTAAGTGACTTGCTTAGAATCACACAGTATGCTGGACCGCTGGCATAGTGGAAAGATTTACCGCTGTGATGTGGGCAACCTGGGTTCGGGAACGGACTTGGGACGCTTGAGGGCTGGCGGGGGGGTGTGGGTGGATTGAGCGGCCATAGCACGCGCTCCACCTCTGCAGGGGAGAGGGGGTAATGTGTGACTCAGGTCCGGTGCTGCCGAGTGGCCATGAGATGCACCGTGACCAGTGCACCTGTGAGCATAGCTCTGTGGGGGTGTATCAGACACATGACATGGTCGTGTCACAGCATCCACATTAACGTGCCCCCCCTTACAAAAAGAAAATGCTTTCGACGTGCCGAGTGATGCCTCCCACCCTGTAGCAGACTTCAGGTCCCCTGGCACATCCGTTAACGAGCACAGATGGAGTCGCACTAGGGGAGGCTCTGAAGGCTCCGCCCTGGGGGGCAATCCAGGGGGCACTGCACTCGGGAGAAGTTGGGTCCGTCGCGGTGGTAGGATGGCTGACAGGGATAAGCCATCGGAAGAAAAAGCATAGTAAGTGACAAAAAAAACAAACAAAAAAAAGAGTCACACAGTACGTAAATGGAGGTTGTGGGAATCAAACCCAGGTCTGCTGGATGGTGCATCACTCAAGCTCATTCACAGCTTGTTACTTTATCCTCTCAGCTATACTGCTAGCTGTTTTGTCTCCCCTTGCCCTGCTGTCACCCAGGAATATACCCTGTTCCAAGATATATATCCAGATATATATCCAGTTCAAGCATTTAGCCATCATTCAGACAGAAAGGATGTTTTTTTTCTCCCTGTTATCTTCCAATTCCTCCCTTTTGGCATGGGGCGTGCTTTACAGCCTCAGCAGTGAAGTAAGCCCCTGAATTAGAGAAAGCTCCGTGGTCCACCTTCAGGGGCCCCTGCCTAGCGGTACCCACTGCCAAGCCTCCCTAGCCAAGGCAAGCTGCCCTTAGGCAGCCTCCCCTGACCTGGCCTAGCACCCAATGCGATGACCGGAGTCAACACCCGAACCCAGAGCAGTGCGTTGTACTGCCACCTGGGAGACCACCCTTCGCATGCGAGTCACGAAATCCAACACTGAGGCTGTCTGTAGGGCAGTGGCATTGCAGAGATGCAAAGATGAGGCACTCAGCTCCTGGGTGGGAGGGCATTGCCTCTCTGGCATACATGCTTCCTCTGCCAGTCAACTAATGAATGGTATTATAAAATGGGTAAGAGAAACTAAGGCATGCAGTTAGTTAGATCTGATCACATGACCCTGTGTTATTCCAGAACAACAGCATAGATCAAAACTACTTTTTCTGACCCTCATTATTCAGTTTGCAAAATAAAAATAAGAGAGACCATTTTATAATCACAATAAGGTGTGTGTAACTGTGGGGAAATGGCAATTCTTAGGTGCTCAAGGCACTTGGTATTGCCTTGTGCCTCACTTCCTGAAGTATGCCATTATTCTACAGTAATGCTGTCTTTGCCATACCTTATTACATAATTATTATGGGTTGTGAAGGGAGCAGCTTTCCTCTTTCCTGGATGGAGGCAGGATGCAATCACAGTCACCCAGTCATTGAGGTAGAGGAAAGTGGTCAGGGACAAAAAAAAGGGGAAAGTGGAGGGGAAGAGGGAATGGTTACCTAAAGTATGACAAGTTGGAAAGGAAAAATGATGAAGTGCAGCCATGTTAAAGAGTTGCAGAAGGTGATTTCTCAGGCTTCTACACTCCCGGCTCCATCTTAAAGCAACAGTGCAACGAATTTGGGCAAAAGATTTGACCCTAACTTTTTTGCACTCTAAAAGGTTACAAGCATCTTCCAGTTTTATCTGGTGGTAAAAGTTTGTTGTCCCCCACCCCGCTAAAATATAAGTATTTTATAAATGTTTTAATTTTGTTTTTGGTTTTCTTTTTCTCAGCTACCACATGTGGTTTAGAAACAGAATTGTAGACCTGGCAAGGGTTAGGATTGAGAAAATATAACAATTCATGCGTACCTAGAAAAGTAGATTTGACAGGTGCACTCATATTTTTATTAATTGTAGCTGAAACTAGCTTTCTGGGGAAACATTTTTTTAATTGCACTGCCGCTTTAAACTGAAAGCTGTCCACAGTAAGGAAAGGAAGTTCTACAGAGGATTGTTTCATGTCTTTGATGTCTGCTGGCACTTCCTGTAGGAAGTCTACTCACCTCATTCCTATAAGAGTGTGCCGGCTTGTTAAATCATATCTAAGCGTAAGATGCTCCATTGATGTCAGAGGCTTAGTAACTCTGTGACGAGTCTTGTAGTTCTTAGTAACAGCACACAATTAAACAAAACGAAATAAAAAAAAAAGGTCTTGATGCTGTTTCGCTTTTAATAAGAGCAGCTGCTGAAGTGCTTACAGGCTAGCAAATTGAAAGTTGAAGTCGGAGGTCTGATTATAATAAAAAATAAATGAAATTAGTGGGATCGTAAGAAGGTGGGGAATCTGTTGCTGTGAACTAAAAACAAGCAAGAAAGGTCCTACCACTGTCTCCCCCGTATCTTCCACTCTCATTCGTCTACCAAGAACAGGGCTGAAAAATCCATAGTTAGATTAGATTCCAGATCTGAAACAGTTTAAAAGAAATTTTAGACTGTGTTTCTATTCACATGTTCCTTCCATCATCACTGCCCCTCCCAGGGCCACCAGGGGGCAGTTGTGCACTGGAAGGCAGTTCCCTCTCTCAATCAAGGGAGGAGGCGTCCAAGACTGATGGCCTGAACCACGTCTTGCTGGTCAGCACTGGTTGCTCCATGCTCGGGGTGCAAAACCAGTTTGTCTGGCTGGCAAGTGCTAGCGCTGCAATAGCCTGACAAATATGAATATCCTTTTCTAAAGAGCAGGTTTCCACTTAAGTATACAATTTCATAAACATATGCTTTTTGTCTAATTTATGAAACGAGTGGGGAAATCCCTGCATCTTGAGTGGCCAGGACCCATGCATGGTGACAGCACTACCAGTGAGTGATGTTTTTATTTTAAAAGTTTATTCTTTATTTTTAAAATGTTCCTCGCAAACCCATTTCATGAGTGCAGTAACACAATCCAGTGGTTGATAGTACAGTGACAACCGCAGTTCGAGGGGCTAAAGGCATTCAGTCTATGGCCTTGCACCTTACTATGCCCCAACAGAGCACTTGTTTTGTAATTTAACTTGTCCTTCCCAGGTTTTGTAGTACATGATTAAAGCCAATAATTTTCTGTTTTCAAAAATGGCCAGTTGTGTTTGGCATGATCTTAAATCCTTTTTTTTTTCCATTTTTCCCCAAATTGAGGGCCAATCTCCATGTTTTGTACAAATATTTGGCTGAAAATAGAGGTGTTTGTCCAAAAAAGCTGTTGCAAAGTGAGATTTTTCAGAAAAACTGACTCCAAAGCGCCGGTTTAAACATGACAAATTCTATTTTTTACTGGTGTTTTCCATTAAAAATGGAAAATCCTTGGCGCTGCATGTCTACTTTTTGAAACAGTGAAAAAAAGTTTCACCAGGATTTTCTTTTTCTTTCCCCAATAATTGTTTAACAGCATCTACTGATGGGGCTCAATGTTGAAAAAGAAGTAAATTACACACATTCAGCAAAACCTAGGCACACAGGGGCTTGTCACGTGCACCTGCAGCTTTTGCCACTTGTGTCATATTTTCATTACGTGGAGCCAGAACTGGTTCCGTGATACGTGGCAGCTTAAAGCCATTTTCCATACACAGCCACTTCAAAATGGTACGCCTGGTAGTACCAGGTGTTACATCCTCTGCAGCTCCGCACACCACAGGCTTTGACAATCTGGCCCATAATCTGCCACAACCAGCCCTTTTTTTATGGCCCCCAAAACCTATCACCCGCCTTTCGGGACTTACTCCTGCACTTGCTCAGAACCATCATGTGGCTGGATGGGTGCCACAGTCAGTAGCGCGGGCCCTCGTGAGGGCACAATCGTCATCCTGCTGAGGGTTTTTTTCCTCCATTTTCTTCCTGAGGTCTGCTCATGTGCAATGACACACATGCTTTTTTTTTTTCTTTGATTCTGTTTTTATAGCTCTCTCTGGCCAGGGCAGGGACATACCCCTTATCCGTCCCAGGTCCCACAACCCATACACATTCCCTCTGACACGTCTCTTAGCTGTCCGGTCCAGGTGTGACTTTCCCCTCACAGAGGGGATCCCCGCAGGGAAAGACCTAATCTCCCTGAGACCCTGACTGAGACTTGCACTGGAGTAGTTTTGGCAGTGAGTGGAGACTGGGGTCTGGAGTCTGGCATCATGCTGTGTCCCTTGCCAGAGAGATTTTTCCTTCTTTTTGGTTTTCCTTGGAGGTGCAGCCATGCAGTAATGGTAAGCACGTGGCACAGTGCACTGACATTCACCGTCTCCCCACCCCCCACCCCGCTTATGTAGTTCCAGGCTGGTGTTCTTTGTTTTGTCATATAACTTTTGCTTTTGATCCCTGATTTTTGGGAGCTGGCAGGCAGGGCTCCACCCTTCCCCCAGGCTCGCATCCGGCCCAGTCTATGTCCCAGTCACCGAAATCGCAGCCAGGACCATCATGGAACCTGCCAGCTCCATGTTCTTTCTTCCCCTGTTGTGGATGATGCTGCATTCTCGCAGGACCCTCCCTTCCTACTGCCCTCCAGCTGACACTGCCGCCAGGCCTCCAGCCACCGGACCTCCACCCAGTAGCAGTCATATGGTGGGGGTGACAATGTCCCTCCCCAGGAGAGGAGAGCAGCCTCATGGCTGCTCAATCCCACTCCCCCCCAGCTGACCCACAATGACCCAGGCCTGTTCCCAAACCCAGGTCACCTTCATGGTGCAAGGTGTGGTGTCCAGCGCTTTCAATCCTCAGTGCCACTGGGCCGACCTCAGGCTGGTGTTTTCCCAGACTCTACTGGGAGTCACCATATCATCAAGCACCACAGTCCCCCTACCACAGAGGAGGGCAGTCCCTCAAATGCTCTTCCTACCCCTCCCCTGGCCGACCCTCCAACAACTCAAGCCTGTTCCTGAACTCGGGTCATCAGTGTCACAAGTGGTAGCACTACTTCTGCGCTGGTGGGCTGTCCAATGATGCACATGTTTGCACATGGCTCGCTATCAGCATCTGTTTTAGAGCCCTTCTCAGTGTGTACCATCCCCTGCTCACCACCAAGCCCCCACTAGGTGGCAGGCATGCAGAAAAACTACTCCCTCCTTGAAGGAGAAGAGCTGTCCTTGTAACACTTGATCCTCCCACCCCTGGCTGGCCCACTGAGTGACCCAAGTCAATTCATGAACCCAGGTTATTGCAGCATGATTTTTCTGACTTAGAAGTGCACCTATTATGACATCACGTTGCTTACCATAGTAACAGGCTATGATGTCACAGACACAGCAATTCCAAGGTCAGCTGGGGACAGTTAGTTGTTTTTGAAAAAGAGTGGAATAAGTATGTGTAAATGTGAAGTTTTCAAAGAGCTAGTGTACTGTCTAAAACTAATATTAGTTTTAAAAGCAGTCAACTATTACCTTTAATATCCGAGATCCTTTCTGCAGTATAGTGTAGTGGTTTAGGGCTCTGAGCTGCAAACCTGGAGACCTAGGTTTGAATCCAACATCCCCACTTACATACTGTGTGAGCCTGAGCAAGCCATTTAACTTCCTTGTGCTCCCAGGTCACACCTGGAAACAAGCTTCAACTTAGTGTGCCTTTCCTGGTTAAACAAATTCCCTTCCCCACCCCCTTTCCCTTTTTTGCTTCCTTTTATGTATTTATTTCAAATGTTTTACCAGGAAAGACATACTGAGCTATTTTTTTTTGGAGACTTTATATTTGCTCCTACCTGATGGGGCATCTCTCGGGAATCCTTACTCAGCTACTGGTGTACCTGACCACCTGCCTGAACCGTGTTCACCCGACAAGTAAATCGGGTTCAGGATTCTGGCTCTCCTTCCTCCTTGGAGAGGCCCAAAATCCCCAAGGGTGAAGTCAGGATAGATGGCCAACATTGGGTGTGTGGGCCCATGGCCACTGGAGGTTCCGTCTCCTCCCCGAGGGTAGGGGATTTTTTCTTGTTTAACCCCCGAAACTCCGCCCCCCGGAGCACGGACATGCAATGATGCCTTAGAGCATCTGCCGCAGCTCCCTCCCACTACTATGTGCCCCGACGTGTGCACACCCCTCCGGCTTCCACCGTGGGTTGCTGTTGAACCGGGCAGTCCCTGGATCCCTCCCCAGAGAGAGGCGAGCAGTCTACAGATGCTCAATCCTCTCTCTCCCCTGCCAACCCCCGGCACCCTGTGTTCATTCCCAAACCCGGGTTGCCGGTGTGGCATGAGGTGTGGTGTCCAGCGCCTCAACCCTCAGCACCACTGGGCCGGCATACTGAGCTTTTAACAGCTCATTTTCAGCTGTGTCCTGGGGAAGGGAGGAACATAGGTATATTAAGAACAATAAATAAAGAAAAATATATTTGGGAGGCAGTATAACGCAGTGGTTTAAGGCTCTGAGCTGCAAATCTGGTGACATCTAGCAGGTCAGATCTGGGTTTGAATCCCACAGCTTCCACTTGCATACTGTGTGACCCTGAGCAAGTCACTTAACTTCCCTGTGCTCCCAGGTCGCTCCTGTAAAAAAGCTTTCAGCTTAGTGTGCTACTCCTGGTTAAACAAATAAATAAATACAAATACTGTACAGTTAAATGCAATTAATACAAATTGGTACATAAGCATTATCAATAACAATTGTGAAAATGCACAGATTCTGTTAGATAAGTAAAAGATTTTTTTACCTGATGCTAATAGGTGTGATGTGTGGAATAGCACTCTGCCGGCAGCTGACATATCTAACTCTGTTCCTCCCATTACATCATTAGCATTGTGACCTCACTGACTGTGACATCACAGCTGCTCAGGAAGAGCCTCTCAGTAGCTGGCAGGTCAATCACTGTGATGTCATTGTCGGTAAGGTCACAGTGCTGATGATGCAGTGGGATGAATTGAACTAGATATGTCAGCTGTGAGGCAGAGTGCTATGCCACACAGCCAGCATAATACTATCACATAGAAACTTTCTAATGAGCAAAAGGAAGCAAAAAAGTACTTCAACAATAAAAATTACAAGTGACTATTTCTTAAAATTTGTAACGTTTTCCCATCTGCTAATTTTCATTCCACTAGCTCTTTAAAAGACTAGTGTTGGGGCAAACGAAAACACCTGCAATACAGTAAAGTTAAATGTGATTGCTGTAAATATAATGGCTGTTAAGTATCTTATTTGTAGGGATAACCCATCACAGGGTGTGCAGTTATAAGTGGGTAATGCACGCCTCGGGTGGTTGTTAGACATGAGGCATAGCTGAGTGCCGCAGCAACCCCAAAATTGCATTATTCCTCATGAAAGCACACTCTGGAGTGTGTTATCCTACTTATACAATGGATTTCTATTTGTTAAAATAATATATAGTTCAGGTGAGGTATGGGGTTGTCAGAAAATAATCAATGGTCCCGTAGCTTGTTTTGACCAATCAGGTTATTGGATTTTCATGGATCATTATAGTAAAGCAGATATCTGCTACTTAATAGCTTGACAAATAAAAAAATCTAAATTATCTGTATCCATATTAAAGGGTGATATCCACAAAGTGGAGAGCCATGCTCTGCTTCACAGTAACACAAACCCACTAAATTGGAAGTGTGTATACACCCTGCCGCATATAAAAATAGAACTGTCCCTGCCCAGTATGAACTAAGAGATGCCAGGGTGTGTGATTATGGGGGAATAATTGCACAGCCTGAGGGTGTTGCTAGGTGTGAGGTGCTTGCACTGAGTGCCTATAAACACCTAATAGCGAAGTGCAATTATTCCCCATAACATCTCCCTGAAGTGTCTTATTGCACCTATAACAACGTGGGAAAGAATGTCTTTCTAGTTTTTATGCAAAAAAAATACAATATGCTGTTTTTATGCAAAAAAAAAAAGTACAATATGCTGTGTTAGTGCAAATAAAACGGTAAATCTATTGCAAAACTGATAAAGTAGTCTCCTTCAACAGTAAAGGGATCCAAGAACTGTAAATAGTGACTGGCAGCACTTTAAGTACTGTACAGTGTAGTGATCTGATGTGGTAAACAGGCTCTTGGTCTGAAAAAAGTACATGAGTGGTATTATGGTCTTACAATTATACTCCTTTACTGGTCTCTCAGCCAGTTTTAGAATGCTTAAATTTTTTCTCACAGTGTTGTAACTAAATGTAGTGCATGTGACATGAAGTATGTTGCTTGTAGCCTGCTGTGGAAAGGAGGTGAGACATGGACAAATGGGAGAAATGGCCAGCTTCATGCTACGTTATTGCTGCTGATGAACCAGTAGTTGTACGTGGTAGCTCCTTAGTGGAGAATGCATTCAGTAAGAGCTCTAATGGCAAGGGGACATGCAAAGGGTTACCTAGCAGCATCAAGGATTGTACCATGTTGGTGACTCCAAGTGTGAGAAAATTAGGAGACTAGAGATAGTCTCCAAAGATGGATGAAGGTAGTCTTCCAAAGCTCCACATGGGGTCACCCAACATTTGACACTGCTATATCCCTTTCTCCCATGCTGAATCTGCAGCAAAATATATGGGTTACTGTCAATACAGCAGCAAAATATGTGGGTTGCCATCAATACTGCAGCAAAATCTTTGGGTTACCATCAGTGTAGCAGCAAACTCTACACATTACCATCAATGCTGCAGGAAAATCTATGAGTTGCCAACAGTGCAATAAAATCTGTTAGTTACTATTAGTAGCAGTGAAACAGCAACATTTACAGTTTACCATCAATGCCACAGCAAAATCTATGGGTTACTATCAATAATGCAGCAAACTCTATGAGTCACTGTCAATGACGCATCAAAATATATGGGTTACCATCAGTGCAGCAGCAGATTCAATAAGTCACTGTCAATGACGCAACAAAATCTATAGGTTACCATCGGTGCAGAAGCAGATTCTATAAGTCACTGATGCAACAAAATCTATGGGTTACCATCAGTGCAGCAGCAAACCCTATAAGTCACAGTCAAGGATGCAACAAAATCTATGGGTTACCATCAGTGCAGCAGCAAACTGTATAAGTCACAGTCAAGGATGCAACAAAATCTATGGGTTACCATCAGTGCAGCAGCAAACTCTACAAGTCACAGTCAAGGATGCAATAAAATCTATGGGTTACCATTGCAGCAGCAGCAAACTCTGAGTCACAATCAATGACACAACAAAATATATGGGTTACCATCACAGCAGCAGCAAACTCTATAGGTCACCATCAATACTACCACAAAGTCTATGGGTCACCATCACAGCAGCAGAAGCAGCAGCAGCAAAATCTATAGGTTACCATCAATGTTGTAGCAAAATCTCCAGTGCAACAGCAACATCTATGTGTGGGTTACCATCAATGCAGCAGCAAAATCTATGGATTACTTTCAGAGAAGCAGCACAATCTATGTATGGATTAACATCAATACCACAGAAAAATCTATGGGTTACTATCAATGCAGCAGTAAAATATATGGATTATTATAGATGCAGCAGTGAAATCTATGGATTACCATCGCAGCAGCCGTGGAAACTCTATGGGTTACTATCAGTGATGCAGCAAACAGTATGGGTAACCATCAGTGCCACTATAAAATCTATCGCCTTAGCAGCAAAATCTATAGGTTATCAGCAATGCAAAAGCAAACTGTATGAGTTATCATTGTTGCAGAAGAAAAACAGTTTGAGTTACCATTACACCAGCTGCAAAATATGAGTCGTAATCAATGCTGCAGGGGGTTGCCATCACAGCAGCAGCAAAATCTATGGGTTACTATCAATGCGACCGTACAATTTATGGATTATTACCAATTCAGCAGTGAAATCTGTGGATTATACCATCACAGCAGCAGCAGCATAAACTCTGTGGGTTACTATCAGTGATGCAGCAAACATTATGGGTAACCATCAATGCCACAGTGAAATCTATGGGTTATAGTCAATGGTGCAGCAAAATTCATTGGTTACGGTCATGGCTGCAGAGAAATTTTATAGGTTACTATAACTGCAGCAGCAAAATCTATGGGCCACCATTACAGTAACCGCAACATCGATTGGTTACCATTAATGCAGAAGCAAAATCTTTTGGCTACCATCAGTGCCGCAGGAAAGTCTATTGGTTATGTCAATGAAAGTGGCTGGGTTAGCATCAATACACCAGCACAATGTGTTGCTGGGTTACCATTAGAGCACAAGCAGAATTTACAGTGGGGTTATCTGCCATTGCACCAGCTAAATCTATGGGTTGCATCAATGTACCAACAAAATGCATGGCATTCATCAATCCACCAGCAAAATGCATGGCTTTCATCAATGTGGCAGCAAAGTGCATGACTTTATTAATGTGGCAGTACAATACTTGGGTTTCGTCAATGCACCAGCAGAACACCTGCGTTATGTCAATGCAACAGCTAAATACATGGATTAACCATGAATGTACCATTGGCATGTAAGTGTTACCACCAGTGTAGAGATGTACCAACCAGAATCAGTTACTATTAAGGCACTTGTAATACACAAGGAGTTGCTGTCAATGGTTCACCAGCAGAATGTATTAGTGTTACTGCCAATGTCCAAACAAAATACAAGAGTTACTATCAATGCACAAGCAAAATGTATAGGGTACCATCAGTTTACTGCAAATTCTGTGGGTTGCTTTGCTTCCTCCCTTAATCACCATGCTCAGACAGTCACAATCTCCTACCTGTTCCAGCCTTCAACTGTTGAGCTCCCATGTGCCCTGTCTTTGCATAGGTTTATTGGAATTAAATGTTTCTTGTCTACCTCTTATCTGTTTTGCCCATGTCTGCAAAGTGTTTGCGATACAGAGAATAATTAAGACCGAAGTGTTACGAATAAGCCGGTTTACACACCTCGTTAGTGTTGCGATATCATTGGCTCAAGAGCTAAGCCTGAGTACCTCAGCAATGTTCTAATACTAACAGGGCGTGTGATGCAGCAAGTTCTTAACACTTGGGTATTTGTTATTTATTTATAACATGAGAGCTAGCATGTTTTTAAAGTTTTTATATCAAACCACGGTTTTACTCACAGTGCGGCTATGATTGAATCAGCAGAAATAGCAGCTCAGCTGGCACTCTAGTTAGCTGGTGTTCAGTGGTGAGAGCGTGAGTCAGATTGTAGCAGCTGTGAAAAGCTGTTATAAATGTTCTGAAAAAAGTTGTTCTCAATGTATGTTGAGAACAGCTTTTTTAAAGATCACAGAAAAAACACACTGACTATGTAATATGTGCTTTTTAAACATGCTAAGAACATTAAAGCTCTGTTGTACTATATTGTCTCATTGCTTTAAGAATTAAAAAATCATTGGCTCTGATTCAACCAGTCATCATCTTGATTGACGTGTATTTGACAGTTTATAAGAATTATTGGAGGGCCCTATGCTCAAGTTTTGAAAAAGTGGATATTACTACCAATTAAAAATTGTGTTTTTTTTTTTTTACTCTTCAGAATTCTGTTTTGTTTTTTTATGTTTATTTTACTTAATAATATTTCCTGAATTGGAGAGTTTATCCAATATTAATATACTGACACCAAGACATCTGGGCACACTTCAAGAGTGGTGCCTCTTGTGTCCGTACAGTGCATGAACTGATGCAGAATGGCAATTTTGCATCTAAATTGCTTTTTGGAATGTCTTTTTGAATTTCACAGACTTCCAGAAAGCACTTCAGTGTGTGTGGTTTATGTAAACTGTGCATTACAATCCCTGAAAAAGATCCTACTTTCAGAATTTCAGAATTCTGCCAGATGGGGGTTTCACACAGAACTAGGTCAGAGCGACATCTCTGTCTGTATTTACAAACAGCCAATGCATTTTCCAAGAGTTAACATACAACCAGCTGGGTTCTACCACCTCAAATGATTATTAATCTGCCAGGAAAACTCATAGCCAAAGGTCATTATTGCTATTATAAACTTAACCAATGCATTTTTTTAAGAAGTTGTAATTTTTCCTCAACAGCTAATTCCTTCACACTCATTCTCCATCTGGTTTATTTAGGAGGGAGACTACAAAGCGAGGACAGTGGCAGTAAAGGAAATAAAAATTATTGTATAAATATATGTATCAGTCAAAGTGTGTCAGAAGAGATGATAGAATACCATTAAAAGAGCAAGAAAAGAGACCAATTTAAGGTATTTCAAATGGTTATATAGCACTTTTAAACCCTTAAAAAAAAGCTTACCTGGATTTGATTATTCGGAATTTGGGGTGGGGCAATGGGGAATTTGGGGTGGTTGGGGGATAGGATTTGCCACGCTTATGATTCTGGTGACTTGACATGCCTGGTTGTTGGTTTAAATAGCCTCTGACATCATAGGGGAAACTGAAAAATGTAGTATTTAGATAGAATTCAACTTACAATTCAGATGTTCCCTGTATCTGCTTTCCCCACATTACTGAGGAGATTTGCATGAAAACAGGATCTCAGTCCTGAAGTCTTCATCTGCTTTGGCTGCTAGTCTACAGCTGACATCATAATCCTCTGGCATGACATCACGATTGCTACAGTGACCTGTTCTGATGTCATTAGTCAAGGATTAATATTTTACTTGTAGATATGCAGCAAGAGCTGATGAAAAACAAGTAACCGAGAATCTTGGGGCCGTATAGACAGCTACAGCTGCAGTCATACTGTTAGGGGACATAGAACTGGAGAGTAGCAGAATCTCTGTTGTCCCAACACACTTTACTGACATGCTCAGAGCTGGTGCACTGTTGATGGGGAGGGGTCTCCCCAGCAGAGTGTCGCTTAGCACAAAAAGCAAATTTGCCGATCCAGAAGTTATTAGGCTAGACAGGGTGGGCAGCCACTAAGATGCTGGATTGTGACTTCTACAAGGGTCTCTGCAGTACGCAAATCAGTCACCTGACAGTATGTCATGCACCAAACCAGGGGCTGCTAATGCTACACCCATGGTTGTTCTACCCCTCCGCCTCTAACCCCACACCTGCCCCTTGCCTTGTGCCCACATTTGGGCTACCACTGATATTGTGCCCGATTTATATGGAAACACAGAATCTGATGACAGAAGGAGACCGATGGGCCATCAAGTCTGCACTTACCATACTACCTTATCCCACTGACCTACTGCCCTGGTGGGCTGTATCTCTGTCTGCCCCCTACTACCCCACCCATCAAGCCCTTGCTGCCCCCTTGGGAACTATGAGTCCCCTTGCCCTGTCCCAACTGCAGATTAAGTTTTCATGGCACAGTGGCCCCCATAATTTCCTCATTGAGTGCTTTGTCCCTGGTGTCTAATAGAACCACCCTCCCTATGTTCCTGCCTGTCTGTGTGATTGGTGACACTTTGTGCCACCTAATCCCTCCACCGACTGGAACTTTTGTTCTAGTTCACAAGCCTGTGCTCCCCTGTAGACCTGCTTTAAGTAGTTCTGCAATGACAGGGGGCACGGAGGTTTACAAACTGGGATGGCAATGGCTGAGCATAGCTCAATGGCCTATTAGCATGCTCGACCCTGTCTTTCTATGTCTGCCCTGGACTTGCTTCCTGTGCATTTCCAATGCACTGAGTTGACCAAGCATAGATATGCATGCAACCCCAAGACACACTGGTGCAAAGTGCTTGTTCTGACTACTTTGTGCCAGTAAATTGTTATTAATGTATGAGGCCCCAATTTTACTTTCAGTTCTTTTTCTCCTCTGGCTACTGTGGCAGCTCCCATGTGATGTGCCCCCCTTTAGCCCATCACCTGCTATCCCCAAGTACTTATCCTACCTTAAAAGTGTTTCTGTGGCTTTTCTCCCACAGTGTGATCACCAGAGAGTGCAATTTCCCCATTAGGAGAAGGATCCATTCAGGGAGCTGGATGTCTGGTAGGTGGTGCAGGGTCTGCAAGGGGACCAGTTGCCATCCCCCTGAGTCAGTGTTCTTGCCACTATTTTGTCCATGAGGGGGCTGCTGGCATATACTGATGCAGCGCATTCATGAGCATCTGTGCACAAGCAGTCATCGAGGTCAGCGGCAGTCCCCAACCCTGCAGCAGCTTCCACATGAGCTGCTTCCCAGTGTATGCTGGGCGTCCATCAGAGAGCACAGAGAGGAATCCGCCATCCCTAAAGAAGAAGAGCAATCCAGTGCAATGTTCAGCACTTCTTCCCTTGGCGGTCCCGTGCAGCTCAAGTCCAGTTCCAAACCCAGTTCACCGAGAATAGCAAGCAGACGCCCTTGGCTGTACTACCTGGATAACTCGTGGGAAATATAAGTGGTAAGTGTGGAAAATGTAAGTTTGTTTGTACTAGTATGACCCAGTGATAGAGCTGCAGCCCGTTGCGCTGCCATGGAGGTGACCCAAATTCAGGAGCAAGCTCGAGTCGCCATGTCGGGAGGCAGGCCAGACCAGAGCAGCTGCCACATGGCTGAGTGCTGTGGGCAGTAGGGAAGCATCAGGCATCCGGTGCTGCAGTCTGTCCTCTGGTGGGCCACTGGAGCCTGCTCCCTCCACAGGGTGTCGCTACGGGCATTCGAGGCCTTAGGTAAGCTCTGCGCATGTCAGGGGAGGAAGGAAGAGAGGGAAGAAAAACACGGATAAAATCCCACTTACCATCTACATGACAGCCGGCATCCCTGGCTCCCCAACTCTGGATCCTATACACCTGGTGGACTGCCTCAGTAGGGAGGGCCACCTTCCCCCAGAGCCACTACCCATGGAGGGGAACCTGTGGAAGGTGTTGGGTGGCAGTTGGACCCAGGGGGATGGGGTACTGATGGACCTGAACAGGGCATATCTCTGTGAACAGAGTATATCTCTGGGAACAGGGTATATCCCTGAGAACAAGGTATATCCTCGGAAACAGGGCATGTCCCTGGGAATAGGATATAACCCATAGGTTATATCCCTGGGAATAGGGTATGTCCCTGGGAACAGGCTATATCCCTGTGAACAGGTTATATCTCTGGGAACAGGGTATTATACTTGGGAATAGGGTATATACCTGTGAACAGGTTATATTCCTGGGAACTGGTTATATCCCTGGGAACAGGGTAGTATACCTGGGAATAGGGTATATCCCTGTGAACAGGTTATATACCTGGGAACTGGTTATATTCCTAGAACTAGTTATATCCCTGGGAACAGGGTAGTATACCTGGGAATAGGGTATATCCCTGTGAACAGGTTATATACCTGGGAACTGATTATATTCCTGGGAACTGGTTGTATCCCTGGGAACAGAGTAGTAGTTACCAGCCCATTTACAGAAGAAAGGGTTCTGAAAGAACTCTTAAAACTGAAGGTGGACAAAGCAATGGGGCCTGATGGGATTCATCCCAGAATTCTAAAAGAACTAAGGGTAGAATTAGTGACACCACTGACTACCCTCTTTAACAAATCATGGGAGGATGGGGTGGTACCGAGGACTGGAGGAGGGCAGATGTGATTCCCTTCACAAAAGTGGGAGCAAGGCAGAAGCAGGAAACTACAGACCTGTTAGTTTAACCTCAGGGGTAGGGAAAATGATGGAATCACTTCTGAAGGAAAGAATTGTTGAGTATCTAGAGGCCAGAGGGGCTCAGGACCCAAGGCAGCATGGATTCACAGCGGAAGGTCATGCCAGACAAATCTGATAGATTTCTTTGACTGGGTGACCAAAGTAGTAGATCAGGGAGGGCTGTGGACATGGCCTACCTAGACTTTAGCAAGGCATTTGACACAGTCCCACACAAAAGATTAATATACAAGTTAGCCAGCCTGGGAGGGGTCCCAAGATGACAGTCTGGGTAAAGAATTGGCTGGAGAATAGGACACAGACAGTAATAGTAAATGGAGTCCACTCTGAAGAAAGGGGGGTTACTAGGGGTACGGAGGTTCAGTATTAGACTGTCCTCTTCAATGTCTTTATGTTTACATTGCAGAGGGACTGAAGGAAAAGTATGTCTCTTTGCAGATGACACAAAGATCTACAACAGAGTTGATGCACAGGGTGGGGTGGAAAAGATGAGAAGGACTTGGCAAGGTTAGAGGAATGGTCAAATGTATGGCAGCTTAGATTCAGTGCTAAGAAGTGCAAGGTAATGCACCTGGGAAACAAAACCCAGGGGAAGAGTACACAATGGGGGTGAGATACTAACAACAAAAATGGAAAGGGACCTGGGGATAGTCATATCAGATGACCTAAAGGTGGGCAAGCAATGTGGAGAGGGCAGCAGTGAGGGTTGGGGGGATACTGGGATGCATAGGAGAGGCATCACAGTAGAAAACAGGAAGTTATTATCCCTCTGTACAGACAGTTGGTGAGACCCCATCTGGAGTACTGCATGCAGTTCTGGGAGACCCAATCCAGAAAGACATAGACAGGATGGAGGCTGTCCAGAGGAGGGCACTAAAATGGTGCAGGGTCTGCAACGAAGACATATGAAGAGAGACTTAAGGAGCTGGATATGTATAGCCTCGAGGAAAGGAGGGAGAGGGAGGACATGATAGAAACTTTCAAGTACCTCAAGGGAATCAACAAAGTCCAAGAGGGTAGCATCTTTCAAAAAAAGAGGTGTGCAAGAACAAGGGGGCACAATTTGAAGATAGAAGTGGGGCGGCCCAGAGGTAATTTAAGGAAGTATTTTTTCACAGAGAGGGCTGTGGATGCATGGAACGGCCTTCCGGAGGAGGTTGTGGAGTCAAAAACAGTGGTGGAATTCAAGCAGGCATGGGACAGTCATAAGGCAATTCTAGGGGGTGGGGGTAGGAAGAAGTAGGCTGCTGGTTAACTAGGATCTGCAGCTTATCCATTAGGTAGGGAAATGGGCAGACTGGGTGGGCCAAGCGGTCCTTATCTGCCATCAAAATCTATGTTTCTATGTTTAGGTATACCTGAAAATAGGGTATGTCCCTGTGAACAGGTTATATACCTGGGAACTGGTTATATTCCTGGGAACAGGGTAGTGTGCCTGGGAATAGGGTATATCCCAGGAATAGGTCATATCCCTGGGAATAGGGTATATCTCTGGAAACAGGGTATTATTCCTGGGAATAGGGTATATCCCTGTGAACAGGTTATATCCTGGGAACTGGTAATATCCCTGAAACAGATTATATCCCTGGGAATTTGTTATATCCCTGGGAACAGGGTAGTATACCGGGAAATAGGGCATATCCTTGTGAACAGGTTATATCCCTGTGAACTGGTAATATCCCTAGAACAGGTTATATCCCTGGGAACTGGTAAAATCCCTGGGAACTGATAATATCCCAGGAGCAGGTTATATCCTTGGGAACTGGTTATACCCCTGGAACTGGTTATATCCCTGGGAACTGGTAATATCCCCTTAAGCAGGTTATATCCCTGGGAACTGGTAATATCTCTGGGAAAAGGTTATATCCCTGTGAACAGATTATATCCCTGAAACAGGTTATATCCCTGAGAACTGGTAGTATCCCTGGGGGCTGGTAATATCCCTTGGAACAAGCTATATCCCTGGGAACTGGTTATATCCCTGGGAACTGGTTATATCCCTGGAACAGGTTATGTCCCTGGAAAGTGGTTATATCCCTGGGAACTAGTTATATCCCTGGGAACTGGTTATATCCCTGGGGACTAGTTAGATCCCTGGGAACAGGTTATATCCCTATGAACAGGTTGTATCCCTGGGAACTGGTTATATCCATGGGAACAGGTTATATCCCTGGAGACTGGTAATATCCCTGGAACAGGTTATATCCCTGGGAACTGGTTATATCCCTGTGAACAGGTTATATCCCTGGAACAGGTTATATCCCAGGGAACTGATTATATCCCTGGGAACAGGTTATATCCCTAGAAACTAGTTATACCCCTGGGAACTGATTATATCCCTGGAAACTAATTATACCCCTGGGAACTTGTTATATCCCTGGGAACTAGTTATACCCCTGGGAACTGATTATATCCCTGGAAACTAATTATACCCCTGGGAACAGGTTATATCCCTGGGAACTAGTTATATCCCTGGGAACAGGTTATATCCCTGGGGACTGGTTATATGTCTGGGAGCTTGTTATATTCCTGAGAACTGGTTATATCCCCGACGATGTGGCCAAGGGATAAAAAGCTCAATGGGGAACACAATTCTTTGTACTTGTGATGTGTTTTCAGAGTTGTCCTTATGATGTCGGAGGTTCTTTAAAGAGTCCCTGACACCGTTGTGACAACTTTGAAAAGATGCAATATTTGAACACAGTTTTGCTTCTGTTTAATAAGGCCAGCCCACTGGCAGCACTACCACTTGCATAGCTGCTGACTGGGGATCAGGAACAAGACGTGATTGCTGGTGGGCCAGCAGGGGGAGGATGGCAGAGTGTCCCATGGACGCTCATCTCCTCCGGGGAAGGGGGTGGAAGTGGTTGGTCTCTCGCAGTAGTACTGCCACCTGGGTGACCACAGGTGGCAGTGCAGGCTGAGCCACAGATCGGGATCGGGGGTTGGCATTGGCAGTATGATGCACTGTATCAGCCAGGGTCTTCGTGATGGCCCAGGGGCAAAGAAAAACTTGAAACACCTCTCGCCCCCACAGAATGCTGTCCACCCCACACTGCTGACCGGGTCTCTACTCCAACACCAACACTCTAACTCTGCCCAGAGGAGGAAGGGCCTGGCATCTGGGTAGCCCTTCCCACTGGGGGCGGGTCATCCATGGAGGACTGTGAAGTAGGCAGTAAATCCCAGAGATGAGGGATAATGGGGCTTGGTAGAGTGGCAGGACTGATTAGGGGCTGGTTAGGACTCTTGTGTGTGCGGAAGTGCGGTAAATCAAAAAAGACTTCTATTTAATAATTTTGCTGTAATTCTTGCCCTTTTTTATTACTAAGGACATTTACATATGAAAAGGATCACTAACTATCTGTTCTGGCTGCTTGCCTACACTTACATCACAGTTTTGTTTATGACATCACAATCTGTTGCTGTGAAGATAATTATGATGCCATAAACAAGAGATTATGATGTCAGTTGGCAGTATAGTCTAGAGGTTAAGGTAACGAGCTGTGAATGAGCTTGGTACATTTAGCAGACCTGAGTTTGAATCTCACAACCTCCACTTGCATACTGTGTGACTCTGATCAAATCACTTAACCACCCCAGTGCTCCCAGGTCACCCCTAAAAACAAGCACTGGTGTTTAGTGGGCCTTTACCTGGTTATCAAAGAATTAAACAAAGGAAAAAGGTGTAGGCAAGCAGAAAGAGCAGATGAAGTCTAAAAGACAGTAATCCTCTTTCATACAACTGTCCTCAGTAATAAAGAAAAAAGGGAAAGAACTACAGAATATATGTGAAAGATATAGAGAATACTGGCTGGCCAACTGTGCACAACCAGCCTGTGCTGCCACTGAGGGTTCTGATTCTGTTAAACCTCAAGAGTGAAGCTCGAGAGGTCACATGGAATCACAACCCTGAGGTAGTAGCTCAGGCTGCTTGGTCACAGTTCCCCAGCCAGTATTTTTTATAGTGTATAGTGACCCCTTGTTCTGAAAAAACAATAAAAAATCTTGAAATAGAAAGTCTTATCTGATACTGAGACAGCTCGGTTCAGATAAACTGCCGCCATCCTGTCAGACAATTTACTGTTTGAAGTCTGAGATGTGCTTGTGTTTTTTTTTTCCTTTAGTTAAACTGCTGGCTCGTGCACTCTCAAAAACAGCCAAGATAATGTTGCACCACTGTATGGTATTACTGCATTCCATGAACTCTGAGCTGTGGTACAACAACATTTTGACTGCAATTGATTTCTGTGCAGAACAAGGGGTCACTATACTCTATAAACTGAATTGTATCTAAATCTCACATTTTGTTCCCATTTTTCTATTGGTGTCAGGGGCTCTTTAAGAGCAAATGAGAAACCAAGACTAATATGTTCTGTCAGGAACATGGTCACTGCGTCTGAAACTGTTCTAATTTCACATAGGGTTCTAAATCATAGATGAGTTCTGTGTCTGAAATACGTCAGTGAGTAACTGCTTCTCTATGTTTTTTTTTTCTCTTCTCCCTGCAGTTTTGACGTTGAGAATGGCCCGTCTCCAGGTCGGAGTCCAATTGACTCGCAGGCGAGTCCGGGATTGGTTTTGCACCCCAGCTTCCCCCAGAGCCAGCGTCGGGAGTCCTTCCTGTACCGCTCGGACAGTGACTATGACATGTCTCCAAAGGCCATGTCACGAAACTCCTCAGTCACCAGTGAAATGTAAGTACAACTGAGTGGTGGTGGTGGGGGGGGGGGGAAGGGGAAACAAAATGTTGATCAATAACCTGAGACATCAGCTGAGTTAGAGCAGCTGCTTCTTTAGCTTTTTGGTGAAGTCTAAGGTTGGCAGCAGGATAGTTGACAGTGAAACAAATCCTGAGTTTCCCCAGTTTGGAAAAAGGAGGCTGTACTATAAGGAATATTGAAATCCTCTCTGTCATCCGATTTCAGATTTTGGAATATTCTGGTTCTGGTTCTGCTTCTGAGTTGGAATCAGAAACAAAATCTGAGAGACTTCACAGTTCGTCACTGCAGAAGTGATTATGAAAATGCAGAAAAAGCCAAGCACTCACCACCTCAAATTACACGGACACCAGGGGTCTAATAAAAGTCCATTTTATTCTTAAAATTGATGAACGCAAACCTTTCACCTGACGCATTTTGGATCTGTATGGATCCCTTATCAAAGGCTGAATATTTAACACAAACCACCATTTAAATACTATTTAAAGAGACATGACATCACAGTGACATAGTAAGAAAGTTTAAATTAATTGGTTAAAACCACTGTATACAAGCCAGCCCGTCAGCGCAGCGGATGGATTCCATTTGCGTGTCGGCGACGGTTTGAAATGGATCCAGGTCATCAGAGGGTTGGGCTGGGGAGAAGGATCAAGTATCCCTAGGACTGATCTCCTTCTCCGGTGGTTGGTGCAGGAGCTACACTCATGAGGCCGTCATCGCTTGCACCAACGCAGGAAGCAACTCTGGGGCAGGACAGATGCAGGACATCATTGCATGTCCCAGCCCCAGCCTACAGGGAAAAATGCTGCCCCAGCCGTTTCCATGAAGCCCTATCCCTGGGGCCTCAATTAGCCACCCAGCCGGCTCTCCCAACCAGTTACCAGTTTCATGGCACTAGTGGCCCCGTATGGTGCCATAACCCCACCCTCTGGGTGGTAAGCCAGGGGTAACCAGGAGAGCGCAGGCAGATATGGGTGGTGGAAGTCTGAGGGGCACCGTGACCAGAGCAGAGACCTGACAACCGAAGGCAGGAAAAAAGTAAAGCAAATTAAAAAAACAAACACTGCATACAGCTATTGCTTAGGAATCAATCACAGAAACCCTAGTGCAACAATGAAAACACACAGACAAATGTAAACATACAAACAACACATATGTACATAAATACATTATGGAGCCATCAGTTCTGTACTTGGTAATGTCAATTATAATTAATTTATTTTTATTGCATCTGATTATTTATCTCCCAACATAAGGTGGGGGGGGGGTGATTATGACAATCCTAGCATACCACAAACAGAGGATTGTGGTTTCCAAAATGGATTTATCTTCAGGAGTAGATCAACTGTAGGGGCCAAGTGGGTCAGCCAGTTCCTTCATGGCTATTTGCATATATTTTACTTCCCATAATTCTTTGCATTAGTGGGGTGTGTGTAATTTTGTATTTCAGTAGAACTTGGCTAAGTTGCCTCTACCTTTCCACTACCTTTTCCTGTCTGTGCTTCAATACTTTGCAGTGATATTCTGTGTCTTTTAAACTGCTTTCCTATTTTGAGCTTACCACGACCATAGCGCCTCCTACCTCAGGAGTGAAATACAGATGTGGCACATTGATGAGTCCTAACACAGGCAACATGTGTCTGTGTCTGCTGTTTCACCCTTTGCAGATTGTTTGAGAGGCCCTTAGGCACCTTCTAGTCTTGCTTTAAAGGAGCACTGTCAGCTTTGTCCCTCGTTTTATTGCCACATAACATCAGTGTGCCTCTGTGGACACAGTGATTACATATGGTCCACAGAATACCCCTATATATGCCATAATCGAGAATTCTTACTAATTTCTGTAGTTTTCACGATCTACTACTTTCCCTCAGGTCGCCCGTAAGTAAACTGTACACTGGAAGCATAAGCAAGATGAGAGCGCACATCAATTTTGCACATAGCCATACTGAAAAGTTAAATGCAGCATGTGTTGTCAAATGCTGTGCTAGAGTTGCCATTTTTTAACTGAAACTGAGCACTGGGAAAGACATAAAATGCTTCTGAAAGAGGCACGAAATCTGGCGCATGCGTGAAAGTGGGGCGCACAAATCCCATGCATGCGCAGTAGCATCCCGCTTTGGCACATGCATGAGATTTCGGCGACTCCTTTCAAATGCATTTGATATCTTTCCCAGCACTCAGTTTCAGTTAAAAAACAGCAAATCTAGTTCAGCATTGGAAAATACACGCGGGTGTGATATTCAAAAGGGTTGCGCCGCTATATGCTAGGTTGCTACTGCTAAGTCCAAAATTGCACCATTCTGGCGATATTCAGCAGGAGGCAGTTGCGCCTCAAGGCAAGCTTGAGCAACAGCGCAATGCAAATGAATGCATGCTGAACTGGAGGGGAAGAACTATGACAAACTGCACAGCCCGATATTCAGCAGGTTGTGCAGAGTTGTGCAGGCGCAACCCCAACCTGCGCCTGCACAACTTTGAGAAACAAAAAAGGAGTAAGTCGAGGCCACCCACAGGTGAGCTGCCACATTGCAGGGCGCAACACAGCAGCTGCCACCTGTGGCTGGCCCTCAACCTACTCCCGTACTCTCCTGCAGCCCGATCACGGGCAAACGGTAAAAATCCCCCACCCCCAGACTGGCCTGATCGCGGGAAAAGCATAAAAATCCCTCCCTCGACTGGTCTGATCACGGGCAAAGCTTAAATAAACCCCCACCAGCCCGACCGTGAGCAGCAAAGTGCCCCCGAACATATCCCTGGTGGTCCAGTGACCGCTAAGCCCGATCACGAGCTGAAAAGGTTTAAACCCCCCAGAACATATCCCTGGTGGTCCAGTGGACCGCTAAGCCCGATCACAGACTGAAAAGGTTTAAACCCCCCAGAACATATCCCTGGTGGTCCGGTGGACCGCTAAGCCTGATCGCTGGCTGCATAATGTGGCAACACCCCCCAAGACCATATCCCTGGTGATCTAGTGTCCCCCACCCCACCCACCCACGAAGCCCCACCACCCTGCTCCCGCAGCCCGGTGGGCGGCAGCATCCCACCCGCCTGCCGCCCTGCCTGCCGACTGACTACCAGTGGGAGCTGCGTGCCCATTGGTGCAGAGCAAGAGCCAATGGGCGTGCAGCCCATACCGTACAAGGCAGTCCAGATATGTGAATGAATGAAAATCAGGATTTCTCCTACCAATTAGCATACTGAAACCATATTTCTTATTTACAATTTATTTACACAGGATTTCCCAGCTGAGATGTAACTTCTCGTTTTCAGCAGGGTCAAGCTACTACCTATTTCCACAACTGGATTGACTGGAGCACTAGGAGTTTAATTGGAACGTTAGCCTTGGTTTGTTTTTTGTTTGTTTGTTTTTTTACATATAACTAGAAATTTGGACATGTTTGAAATCTGACTAAAGCAGCAGTGCACATTACAGTGAAAAATTTGACCCATATATTTTTATTCCATTTTAGATTGCCCCTTACTTCCTGTCATGTATAATACCCTTCTTTCCCCATTATGAGTTTGCTATTGCACTTTTTTAATATTTCAAATAATAAAAGGAGCACCCTTTTAATATTGCTTGAACCGGGTTTTTAATCAGTAATCGCAATTGTTGTGATACACTTATTGTGCCCCAAGATCAGAGAGCAATATCTGCAGCATGCTAGTTCATTTTGATCACAAGAAAAGTGATTCTAAGCAAGGGCTGTTCAAAATCAACAGAGAATACTAATAAAGTCTGGATCGAGTCATAGGAAAAGGAGCGCTCCTTTTATTATTTCAATGGTATAACAAAGAGTGCTAAAACACATTAAAAATTGGAGGAAATGTTATCATACCAGACAGGAGATAAGGGCTAATCTTAACCCTTAGGCTGCTGACAAAATTAGAACGTATAGGAATTTTGGATTGATATATCAGTCCACAGCCCTGCAAGGATTAATAGGACAAAAATGTTTAGGTCAGAATTGCAACCACTAACATGTACTGCTGATTTAATAACTTGTGGTTGATGGAATGATGTAGCAAAGAGGGCTTCGGCTCCACAGAAAGAGAAAGGGGAAATTGTTTAACCAGGAAAGGCACACAAAGCCAGAGCTTTTTTCCAGGTGTGACATGGGAGCACAAGGAAATTAAGTGACTGGCTCAGGGCCACACAGTATGCAAGTGGTGGCTGATGGGACTCAAATCCAGATCTCCAGGTTTGCAGCTCAGTGCCCTTAACCACTATACTATTCTGCTTCTTACTGGGGCTAGGGACCAACGTGGAAGGATATGGGCTTATACAGAGGAGATGACCTGCATTCATTGGGAGGGAAACCGCAGTCCTCAGTGGACTGTTTAAATGTTACTTTGATGAACATCTAAACCAGCTGAAGGAGGTGGGGGAAGAAAAAAGGGAGGCATAAACTGCCCCTCCCCAGAGGGATGCAGGATGATGGGAATAGCAGTGCAGTAGTGGACGAGGGGGATGGAAACAAAAGTTGTGATAAGAGAGGGGAAAAGGAGGTGAGTCACAAGGGGAGGAAGGGGGGGTTGCAGGCAGAGTGGGAGCAGGGTGTGGAGGTCCACGTGTGTAAATGCAAGGAGTCTTGGAAATAAAATTCCAGACCTAGAGGCCATCATGGCAGAGGTAGGCCTGGATATTGTGGCTTTTACTGAACATGGCGCACAGGGATGTATGACTGGGACATAACCATAACAGGTTACACTCAGTTCAGGAAGGCCAGGGAGGTGGGGTTGTGCTGTATATAAGGGAGGGTATCAAAATGATGGAAACTCAAGGAAGCCGGGAGGGTGGGGAGGAGAGGATGGAAGTACTCTGGGTCACCCTGAAAACAAGAGCTAATGCCACTGTTTGTACTGAGGTGATATATGGACCTCCAGCACAGGGGGAGGAAATGGATAAGGCATAGGGCGAAGCCATCAGCACAATGGCAGAAAAAGAGGAGGTGCTGCTAGTGAAGGATTTCAGCTGCTGGATGTAGATTGGAGCCTCCCAGCTGCAGTCTCAGCTAAAAGCAGGGACATCCTAGACTTCCTGCAGGGATCATTTCTCAGGCAACTAGTCAGACAGCCCACTCATGATGAGGCAATTCTGGACCTGGTGCTAACAAACAGGGACCGTGTGCAGATGGCAAAGTGGGAGGCCACCTGAGGACCAGTGATCACCGTACATTGTGGTTCAACACAAAGTGGGAAGCCACCTGAGGACCAGCGATCACCGTACATTGTGGTTCAACATAAAGTGGGAGGCCACCTGAGGACCAGTGATCACCGTACAGTGTGGTTCAACATAAAGTGGGAGGCCACCTGAGGACCAGCGATCACCGTACATTGTGGTTCAACACAAAGTTGGAGGCCACCTGAGGACCAGCGATCACCATACATTGTGGTTCAACACAAAGTGGAAGGCCACCTGAGGACCAGCGAAAGTGGGAGGCCACCTGAGGACCAGCGATCACCGTACATTGTAGTTCAACACAAAGTGGGAGGCCACCTGAGGACCAGCGATCGCCGTACATTGAGGTTCAACACAAAGTGGGAGGCCACCTGAGGACCAGCGATCACCGTACATTGTGGTTCAACATAAAGTGGGAGGCCACCTGAGGACCAGTGATCACCGTACATTGTGGTTCAACACAAAGTGGGAGGCCACCTGAGGACCAGCGATCACCATACATTGTGGTTCAACACAAAGTGGGAGGCCACCTGAGGACCAGCGATCCCGTACATTGTGGTTCAACATAAAGTGGGAGGCCACCTGAGGACCAGTGATCATCGTACATTGTGGTTCAACGTAAGGGCATCAACAGAAGCAAATGGCACTAGGATGAGGGTCCTGGACTTCAAGGCAGATTGACAAAAGGGCGAATACCTTAGAGATAACCTAGCTGGGGGCACCTGAGTGGGATGGAGACCAGTGGACCAAATTAAGGGACAGCATAGTGGAGGCAGCAAACCTCTGCACAAAAAAAGAGAGCAAAACAGGAGGGCAAACAAAAAGAGACTGCTAGGGTTCTCAAAGCAAGTGACTGCAAAGGGTACAGCTAAAAGGGCAGGATTCAGGAGGTACAAGGACAGACAGAGGGAAGAGGATAGGGAGGTGTATCAGGAAAAGCAGAGTGAAGCAGGGTGAGTGGTGAGGGGCGCAAAGGCTCAGCCTGAGGAAAGGATAGCCAGATGGGTAACTGAGGGGAACAAGACCTTTTTTAGGTACATTGGTAGAAAGAGGAATACAATAGGAGGGATTATGAGGCTAAGAAGGGGTGGGAGGACTATGCAGAGGAAATCAGGAAAAAACTGATATCCTGAATAGACACTACTGTTCCGTCTTCACAGTCGAAGGGGAGGTGAGTGGGACCACATAAAAGCAGCAGGAACACAGGTGGGAGGGAGGTAGACACAAGTCCATTTACAGAGGAGAGAATTCTGAAGGAACTTGCAAATTTGAGAATGGACAAAGCTATGGGGCTGGAAGGGGTGTTGAGGGAGCTCAGGAAGGTACTGGCTGCACTTCTGACAGCCCTGTTCAACACCTCAATGGATACAGGAGTGGTTCCAGAGGACTGGAGGAGTGCAGGTGGGAGTCCCATTTCATAAAAGCGGCAGCAAGAAGGAGGCTGGCAACTATAATCTGATCAGTCGGTTGACAGTGGTGGGAAAGTTAATGAAGATGCTTTTAGAGGAAAGGCTTGTGGAGTATCTGGTGCTGTGGTTTACAAGACCCAAGATAGCATGGACTTATGGGGGGGTGGAAGTCATGTCATATGAACCTGATCAATTTCTTCAACTGGGTGACCAGGGAAATAGATCAGGGTGAGGTGGTGGATGTAGCCTATTTAGACTTCAGCAAGGCCTTTGACACTGTACCACATAGGAGGCTCATAAATAAACAGGGCAGTTTGGAGGTGGGTCCTGAGGTGGCAAACTGGGTACAAAATTGGTTGATGGATAGGCGACAGAGGGTAGTGATAAATGGTACTCACTCAGGGAAGGGGAGGGTGACCAGCGGGATACCTCAAGGTTCAGTACTGGGACCAGTCATCTTTAATGTCTGTATAGGTGACATTGCAGAAGACCTGGAAGAGAAGGCATGCCTCTTTGCAGATGACACCAAAATCTGCAATAGGATGGACACTCCACAGGGAGTGGAGAGAACGGGTAGAGACATGAGAAAACTAGAGGAGTGGTGTAAGGTATGGCAGTTGCGTTTCAATGTGAAAAAGTACAGCATTCTGCACCTAGGGCACAGAAACCCAGAGGCGGAGTATAAAATGGGGGAAGAGGTATTGACAATCACAAAACAGGAAAGGGACCTTAGAGTTGTCATATCAGATGACCTCAGTGTGAGAAGGCAGTAGGTAGGGCCAGCAGAATGCTGGGGTGCATATAGAGGGGTATCATCAGAAAGAGGGAGGTGGTGTTACTGCTGTATAGATGATTGGTCAGGCCCCACCAGAGAACTATGTCCAGTTCTGTAGACCACTCAGAAAGGACATAGACGGGGTAGAGGCTGTCCAGAGAAGGACTACTAAAATTGTGCAGAGGCTGCATCAGAAGCCCTATGAGGAGAGACTTAAGAACCTAAATATGTACACCCTGGAAGAGAGAAAGGGGTGGGAGGACAAGCTATTGCTCTATAAATACCTCATGGGGGTGAATAAGGTACAGCTGGGGAGTATTTTTCAGAAGAAAAGGTGCATCAGAACAAAGGTGCATGCAACAAAGCTGGAAGGGGGGAAATTTAGGAGGGATATGAGGAAGTACTTCTTCACTGACAAAGTGTTGGATGCCTGGAGTGCTCTTCCAACGGAGGTAGTGGGGGTGAAAACAGTAGTGGGCTTCAAGCATGCATGGGATAGGCACAAGGGAATCTTGCTAGAATAGCAGGGGGGAGTAGCTGGAGAAGAGGTAGAGTCTACGGTATCCATATAGGCAGGGAAAACTGAGCAGACTGGGTGGGCCAAGCAGTCCTTATCTGCTGACAGATACTTATAATATCCCATATATACTACTGTATTTCATCTGCTTGCTTTCAAATCATCCTGTTTTTCCCACATGCAGGGTCCCAGGTTAATGGGGCTTTATTCCTGTCCAGTATTCAGTTTTTAATTACTCATCAGTACCGTAACCTGCTGACAGTTGAGCAGAAGCCCCATATTGAAAGTTGGGCTTCTGCTCAACTGATATCACTGGGTTCCAGAACTCATAAGTAATTAAAAACTAAATATTGGAAGGGGGGGGAAGGCAGCATTAGCATGACATCCTAAATAAGGATAAAATAAGACTATTTCAAAACAAACTAATGAAACATAATGGAGGTGGGGGTGGAATTACACAGACTTCACACGCACCTACATTTCTAAGACAAGGTTTATGTTCCCTTTGAGTGACTTGCCCAAGGTCACACACTGAGCATTTTGGCTCTAGCAGGGGTTTGAACCTACAATCTTCTGGTTTCCAAGCTTGTGCTCCAACCACTAGTCCACACTGCCAGTGTATGACTGATTTATTATAATAGTATAGAGTAATTTTAAAAATAAAGTAATGGGCACCTCTGTTCTCAATTTATTTTACCCCCCCCCCATGTAGATTACTTTTAGAAAACATTCAAACTTGGCCCTCACGGTTTTCACTTGGGGATGTAAAACAAACCTCATAATACACTGACGTCCATACATTACGCTGCATTTATTATTGTTATGTCTGTATTTACAGTGTTTTGGTGTTTCTTTGTATTATATGTAGTGTTCTGAACTAAGGAAGGATGCTTTATAAATAAAAAAAACCCTGCCTACATTTATCTACTAGACATGCACAGCACTTGTGACTGCAGTGTAAACTTCCCCATACTACCTCACCAATGTGCCTCAAACCCATCGTAGAGGGACCCATTACATAGGTGAGAGGGTTCGTTCAGAGACTCCATCTCCAAAACTTACAGGTTTTATGTGTCAGCTCAGGTCTCAGTTTCAGGGCTGCAGCTATGAATTTTGGGGCCCAGGACAAGTCAATGGAAATGGGCCCCTGTTTCCCAAACCAGCTAATGCCAAGGGTAATGCCAGCTCCTCAGGTGGGCCCCTCCTGAGCTCTGGGTCTTGGACAACTTCCCCACTTCCCCCCCATTACTGCGGCCCTGCTCAGTTTAGAAGTGTTTTCAGTTGCTTTTCTTGAATGAATTACTGTATTTCAGTGTGTCAGAACTGTCTTGTGCAAATGTTTACATTGTGTTATACAGGATGCTTTTTTTTTATTTTAAATATGCTTTTTGCACCCTTCACTGGCAGTGTTGACAGATGTACTGTCTTTGGGAACCATCGTGGCTGGCAGCCATCATGAAACTGCAGTGTTGGATTTACTCTCTTAGTTTCCCCTTTGACTGAGGACACTGGCACAAGGATGTAAGTTCAGGTTGGCAGCGTGCTGACGCACTCCTCAGACAAGCACCTGATGGCAACTTCCCCTCCTTTACCCCCACTGACCATGCAGTTGCACCCATGCATCCACAGGTGGTAGTGTCAGAGTGGCATAGCATCCCTCCCTCCCTCCCCCAGAGGAGGTTGTTCCCTGGGATGCTCAACTGCCCTTCCCCCAGCCAGCACCCCGATGACCCAAGCTCATTCACGAACCCAGGTCACCAGCATCGCGAGCAGGACACTCTTGTTAATGAGACGTCTAACACTTTTGACCTTTTTACAAATGCAATAATCCACTCTGGGTGTGCAGCAAAGCTGCGATAACTGCACTTCCTAGGTGGTTGCAGACCCTCAGCTGTTCCTCACATCTCACAACCCGCCCAGGGTGTGTGGTTATTGTACTGCTGCACATCCAACCATGGATTATTCCTTAGTATTGGCTTACTAAGCCTATGTGATAAATAAAATATTACCCATTCAAGCCTTGGCCTCTCACGTGGGACTTCCCACGAGGCTGTCAATTACTGCCAGTAATGTTGGTAGTTTTGTGATGTGGACCCATGTTCACCAGGAACTGGGCTGAGGCCCAGAACAACTAATTTCATATAGCGTATTGAATAGTAAACTGATGATAATGGCTTTTAATCACCCCCGACCTGGGGTGGAATCGAACCGGTGACCTACAGGTGCAAGGCTCCTTAAACCACTACCAACCTACTTAGTTATCCAGTTCCCTAACAAAGTATGAAGTAGTGTACTGATCATAGAAGGGCATAGCTTACTCATCAATGAAGTTGACACGCTCAGTACTCCCAGCTGAGAGTACAGTCTTATCTGTGTGTAATACACAGAATTGGCACTGCTGCCTGATTTCACAAAGATTTATTGTTTTCAACATGGAATTAAACATCTGTCAGACTGACAGCACCACCAAATGTGTTGCACATGTGAAAATCAAGTGAACCCTTTTTTCACATGCTTCTTTTCTTCCAGTGAAAATGTTAAAGAATTGGATCATTTTCTCACAATAGCCATGTAAAGATTGCCAGTTTGCATGATAAGATTGCTATTTTCACGTTGAATAATCACCATTTTTTTAAAACGCCACTAACACCTCAAGATGAACTTTGGAAAACAGTATATTTTGGGCACAAAGCAGCTTGTATTTCTCATTAGCTGTCCATTATTTATCACTAAGGTCACATGCATGAAAACAGGACAGCTATTCCTTGAGGGTTTAACAGTTCCTATTGCTTCTTCCCAATCTGATGTCAGACTACTCTGCTTGTGACATCACAGTTATTCCCATGGCAGCAGACTGTGATGTCACAGCAGAACATTATGCTTTCAAGTAGGGAGTAAGCTATAGAGGCAGATGAACTCTGAGGGATAAAGATCTCGGTTTTTGTGGGAATTTCTTCAGTAATAAATAATGGGGAGGAGAAATTCATAGAATATATATGAAATAGAAGCTGGAGTGTGTCCAACTATTATGTTTTCCAAAGTTTTCTGTAAGGTGTCAGCTGCTCTTTAACAAAAAAAAAACATAGTTTTGCATGAAAACTGGCATTTTTGATTAAAAAAAAGATGATTTCCCATGAGTTTTGGTTTTTGTGAAAATGGCAATTTTCACGAAGCTTTGGCATGTGAGATGAAAAATGAGAAAATGCGCAAGTCAGCATTTGCATTGCCTAGCTCTAGTTCAAGTGCTTATAATGGTTTCAGTCGAACTTAATGGGCCTTTCATCTTTATCTCGTCTAGCACTTCCTATTTTCCTAGTGATTACTAACATTTATCATTTTTTGTTTCTTTTTCTGTGTAGACACACGGAAGACATGATAGTAACCCCTTTTGCTCAGGTAGAGTAACAACTTTTGCTATGCATTTTACCACTTTTGCATATTAATGGGACACAGTGTATTATATAGCATATTATATATAGTATTTTCAGCTATATACTATATTTCCACTTGTCGTTATGTTAAGCCCTTACCCTGCAACAGTGGGTCAAGACATGAAGTCTTGAAGGAGACCCCCAATATTTTCCCCGTGTTTTTTTCTTTTTTCCACTCCATTGAATAACAATTGCAGGATAATAAGTCCCATCATTGGGCTGGGGTAAGCATCTGCTTCTGAAATAAACATTAGTGCCTCCTGAACTGTCCAGTGGGTGGTGCTAAAGTGACGAGTGGAATCACACCTTTCTTCTCCAGAGGCCATGTGTGCCACTTTGATGATGGAATACAGGCTTCCCGATCACACAGTGAAGGACCCAGAGGTCATAGGTGCAGGCAGTGGGGAGGAGGGAGGGGGAGAGAGAGAGAGAGAAAGAGTGCCAAGACTTTTCTGTGAAGCCAGCCTGGGAAATAAGTTCTTTTTTTTTGAGTGATCTATTTTTTCTGCCCCCGTGCTCGCTGGTCCTCCACTCCTTCGGGCTCTGTCAAGTTCCCTCTGACCCCCCTCTGTCCTTCCCCGGCCCTCCTCAGATCCCCAGATCGCAGCTGATCCCCGGGATATCCCGGTGTATCCCTTCACCGGGTGGGTCCCTCTCCTCCGAGGGGGAAGGCACCAGGGGGGGATAGCCCCAGCGCGCACTTTCTAGGGCCTGGGGATGCTACTGGGGAACAGGAGGCACTGGGAAGGCATTGGAGGCCCTTAGGAACAGAGAGCCATCATCCAGAGGCCAGCGAGTGATTTTCCTGGCTTTCGTAAGGTGCATGACATCCGGACGTCAAGGCAAGAGCCGACGTCTGTCATGTACCACCCCTAATGACCCCGACGTGCTGCTCTACCACCGGCCTCCACCAGTGATCGCCTCAGCACCGGGTTGCAATCACTTCCCTCCCTGGAGACAGCGAGCAGTCGTGGGATGCTCAAGCTGCCTCCCCCCGGCCAGCCCTCCAGTGACCCAAGCTCGTTCCCAAACCCGGGTCGCTGGCGTTGCAAGTGGAAATCCAACCGCTGCGCCGACGGGCTGGGAAATAAGTTCTTGAAGTGAATTTACAGGAATATTTAAAACAGATAATTTCTGTTACTTGATTTATATCACTGTCCATTTCCTGGTACATAATGATCACTGACTGGCCTATCAGAATATTGTTTTCTGTCTTGCAGAGTGAGGGTTTATACTTATTAAAATATTGTTTGTTAAAGTGATCCACCATGTCGCTTCTGTTACTAAAGAACAGCACTTTGCTTTTTTTTGGTGGGGGGGGGAGCTAACGAATGTTTTAGAAAAAACACTGTTAATAATATTCTCATGTCCTCAGAATATTAAGGAGGGTTGTAACCTCTGGGAAGAAGTTTCAACATGTAATACTTAAAGCAGCAGCACAGCAAAATTGGACAAGAAATATGACTGATATTTTTTCACTATAAAAGATTCCAGACATCTTCCAGTTTTATTTGGTGGCAAAATGTTCTGGTTCCACCAAACCATGAGTATTTTCTAAATGTTTTAATTTAAGAAAAATGACACGGCTGCCACATTTGGCTTAGAAATAGCATTGTAGACCTGGCAAGGGTTGGGATTGAGGAAAACAAACTCATGGTGTGCAGCATAGGGGGTACCTAGAAAAGTAGATTTGACTAGTATGCTAATATTTTCATTAATCTTAGCTGAAATTGCCTTTTTGGGGAAGAAAACTATTTGCTGTTGCACTGCTGAAATAACGAAAAATACAGGAAACAGAAGCATAATTGTGTTTAAAGAGCCCCTGACACAATTAAAAAAACTTGAGAAGTAAATTGTGAGATTTAGATATAATCTGGTTTCTATTTCAAATATTTTCAATAATTATTTCCTTTTTTTCTTTATTACTGAGGGCAGTTGTATGAAAGAGTATTACTGACCCTTAGACGTTACCTGCTCTTTTTGCTTGCCTACACATGACATCATAATCTTCTGTTCATGGCATCATAATTATCTTTTCAGCAGCAGATTGTGATGTCATAAACAGAACTGTGTTGTGAGGTGTAGAAAAGTAGTAAGCACATCTAGAGCAGTGATCTTGTTTACATGCAGATATCATTAGTAATAAAGAACTAGGGGTGAGAATTACAGAAAAAGTTATTAAATATAAGCTTAATTGTGTCTAAATATTACATTTTTTCAAAGTTATCACAGCAGCGTCAGGCGCTTTTTAAAGCAGTCTGCTTTAAACACAGTTCTGCTTCTGTTTCCTGTATTTTTCTTTATCTCTTTTCTCCCTAGTCTTTCTTGCTAAGTGTATTTGCATGAATGTGGTATCTCTACCCCTCATGGTTAATTCACCCCTGCTGCTTATTGCCTTACTGAGGTCAGTGGCTACTCTGCATGTGACATCACAATATCTTGCTGCTGAAATGGCAATGATGTCACAGACAGTCGGCCATGACTTCAGCTAGGTAATGAACAAGAGGAGCTGAAGAACTGCATATGTAAATACAGATGGAATGTGCTGAATGCAGAATTCTGCTGGTGGAATTCATGTGGAATATCAGTACCACTTCCAAATGCTTTCTGGAATTTTGGTTTTAGTTCCGTGGAATCCTGATAAGCATTTTTATGTCGATGACATAATCCGTGGTATATTAGTCTGTGGCTTGCGGAACGTGGATCAACGGTTTACGTAAACTGCTGAATGCTATTCCGTGGTTTACGTGAACTGCAGATTACCAATCTGCAATTAAAAAAAAATCTGTTTTCAGAATTTTGGAATGCTGCATTCCAATGGAATTCCACAGAATGAGGTGGAATTTCTGAAATTCTGTGGAATTCCAGAGACGTGGAATTTTTAAAATTCTGCATAGCTCTACTACACACACCAAGAATCTCCGCTTCTATTTATTTAAAAATCGTGTCACACCTCAACAGTGTCACCTGACACACCCTTTATGTGAGAAACTGCAAAACAAAGGTAGGTAGTTTTGGCAGCCAAAGCAAGTAAGAGATGACACTCTGGAAGAGTATAGCAATGCTCCAGCATGCATTTTAATATTAGACAAATTGTCCATTTATCCAATATTAATACATGTCTAAATATTTTGCAAAAATTAAAAAAAAAATAAAACAAAGCATCCCCCGCCCCATTTAAACAGCAATCTACTGGGGACATCAGTTGACCAGAAGCCCTGTGTGGAAAACTTAATTTTAGATGAACGCTCAAGAGATGTCACTGAGTTCCGGGACATATACATGATTAAAAAATTAATATTGTGCACAATGACGGCATCATTAGCAATGGACCCAGGATAAGGATAAAATATGAATATTTCAAAACAACCACAAAAAAATACATTTGGGGCACTATACCTAAATAATTAAAATATAAAAAACAAGTTTTATGTTCTCTAAACAAATGCAACCATTTCTAGTTTACAGGTACAGTACTTCTGTTAAAAAAACACAGAGTTTATACAGCTTTTAAAAGAAGAGGAAAAAACAACATACTGGGCATGTTCCATCCTGCCACTCTCTCTGGTCTGAACGTCCCATCTCACCAGAGGGGGAGGAATTTATTGGGGTCCTGGGTGCAGTTCCCTCATCTACATTCCTTTTGGGTTCCCATGCAGGAAATCAAGCCTATGGATCTCAACTCTCTCTCTCTCGATGCAGTCTGTACAGTCAAACATTTAAAGAGCAGCTCTGCACTTCAGCATGTACTTTCATAAATATAACTTTACAGCAATTAAAATTTCCTAGATAATACATTAATTTTTTTTTATTTTCAATGTTCTTTCCAAGGTGTACAGAACAACTTCATAGTCTCGTCAAAAAGTTTGTATGGAAACCATTTGACTCTCCCAAGATAACCCCACTGTGATTTTGTTTACGACATCATAGTGCACACCATGACAGCAGACTGTGATGTCACAAACCGCAACTGTGTGGTTAGCAGGGGAGAGTCTGATACATTTTGAAAGATGCAGTGTAATAAGTACAGCATTATCTGCAATATTTAGTAGACCAACAACAGGGAATAGTGGGGAAAAAAAAGAAACCTAGAAAACACTAAAGTTAAAAAATAACAGATGTAAATCTGGTGGTTTCAAGCTTTTTATTATAGTAGAGAGTTGCTCTTTAAACTTCAACACTGAGAATTAAACAATTAAGTAGCACTGTCCACTCCAAATGGTCTGCTGAATCCGACCTATAATGCTGGGTAGGACTTATCACTGTATGTCTTGCAGGGATGATGCGTGCTGTAGATGGGGAGTGGGATCAGTGACCCAGAGGGGATCCCCATGTGGACCCTGAAGGGTCAATACACCCTATCACAGGGGGAAAAGATGGAACTGCGTGCAGTAGAATTGTACAATATGTCACCGAATGCATCCCTCTGTGTTTCAGCTCTGGGGTTCTCAGATCCATTTTAGCCACAAAAAGACCATCTTTAAAGGCTGAAGTGTTATGAACAGCATCTCTTCAACTGGGATTCAGTCAGTGTTACCCTTTTCCTTTCCTGAGTTACCCTTTTCCTTTCCTGAGACAGCTCCAAAAGCCCAGTTTACGCCGGTAACTGAATGTCATTTATTTGATCTCCCACCAGAAACGTCCTGCATGTTCCCTAAAGGGCTCAGTAGCCAAGTCAGGAAAGTGGCGAGTCTGTGCATTAGAATTTTTAATAAATGGGGGTGAATTTAGAAAGGAGCTACCAACTGGCCACACAGACTCCTCCTTCCTGGCGGCTGAGGCTTCCTTTTGTGTATGGCAGCTTTTGTAGCAGCGCAAGTGGGGAGCCTGTCGAACCCTGATATTGTGACACGGACAACTGCAACTGTGTGGGGAGCCCCTGAGCAGAATTTTCAGAACCTTTTCATTTTTAAAATACAAAAACTCTTTAGAAGTACATATGTTAGCTGGTAAAAAAAAAAAATCCTCATAATTTTGTCATAATATATAATATTTATATTATATATTAATATATTTCTGACATAATTAGATTCTGCATCAGAATATTTTTTATAGTCAGCCCGGTGGTGCTGAGGGTTGAGGTGCTGGACGCCACACCTCATGCCATGCCAGCGACCTGGGGTCAGGAACGACCTCGGGTTGCCGGGGGTTGGCAGGGAAGGGAGAGGATCAAGCATCTGATGACAGCTCGCCTCTCCTGGGGTTGAGGAGGAGGGTGGCTTGCTCCTTGTCTGCCCCCCAGTGGAGGCTGGGAGGTAGCATCAGAGACCAGGAGACAAGAGCGTGGCTATGTGACTCATGGGTGCTTCCACATGCGCGTGTTCATGGCCACAAGGGAAGGGGACCACAAAAAGAGGAAAATGGAGGGGCTACCACAGGCTACATGAAGCTCTGCCGGCCACCAGCATCCGCTTTGTCTCCAGACCGCCGTGATTGCCCCAGTCTGGATTGTGTACTGGTGGGGGGGATGGAATCCATGGGGGAAATGGGGCCCGGGGTACTGGGGGTGTGCAAAGGCAGTCCAAGGCGGCTGGCAGGGATGGAGAATCCTGCCTGCAGGGGCCCCAGGGAAGCAGAAACAGAATATGAAAAAATATATCTATATATATAGACATATTTTTTTTTTCACTCAGAGTTTTCAAAAGAGCTTTTATTACTGAGTTTATGATGAATGATGCAAGTCACTGAAGGTGGTCACTACTAGCAGTTTTTAAGTATCCCTTCCCTCACAGTCACTTTTTGACTTTACATACAGGATTCATACTGCAGATGTATAATGTGGGTGCTGGCATCCATTTCTGATGGTAACTAGCACAACACCACGCTGAGATGGTTAATTTATTCCTGGTGGGCATGGCCATGGAGTAGTTTCGTTTGAAAACTTCAGATCCCCATATCTTAGTTCAGGGAGGAAATACAATGAAAAGAACAATGAAGATAAAGTCATTTTTGCCAGAATCTCATTATTACTAAAACACTATGTAATGAGATTTTCCCCCAATTAAATACTGCTTCATTTAAATCAACAAACTATTTGACAGTGCAGGAAAGCTACTAAAGGCAACTTGAAGTCACACTAAGTATACTTTGTGTCATTAGCCTAGTTATTTTTAGTAATCCACAAACCTGACCGCATAATACAGACTTAAATCACTGAGTCCTGTCTTCACCCCCAACCTCCATACTGGGTGAGGGAGAACAGTGCAAATAGAACTATAAAAAAAGAATTGTGGTTCTCCCTGCTGAAATATAGCATCTTCCAGTGCAACAGCCAGCATTGTTCAAGCATTGACCACTTCCATTTAAATGTATGACACCTGATTGAATGTGGATCTATGCATGGAAACTGTGTCAACTTGACATGGCCGTGTGCATGTCACGTCAGACTTTCATTTGCAAATATTTTACGTTCTTAGCCCAAACAGTTCCAAAGTTAGCCATTTTCAAATATCTTTAAAATGGACCAACTTTGGGCTGCTAGGGCTATGATTTTATATTTGTTTGTTTGTTTAATTTATTTAAATGAAACCTTGATGCCAGCTCAACACAGCTGTGGCACCTTGATGCAGTGATTATGTCTTGAAACACTAACATTTACATTGATTTACTGTCTTTACACCAATAGCATCAATGCACCTATAGAAGCAAATATATTTTGCATCTTCTGTACTAGAACTACAGTATGTAGAATGTTTTGTTTATGGCGGATAAGGACCACTTGGCCCACCCAGATGACCCAGTTCTCCCTATGTACACTACTACCACTATTACCACAGACTGTGCCCAATCTACAGCTCTCCCCCTCTTTACACTGTGATTCCCTTATGCCTATCTATGGATTCTTGAACCCCACCACAGTATCCACCCCACCACCTCTGCTGAAAGGTTGTTTCAGGAATCTACCACTCGTTCTGTGAAGAAATACTGTATAACGCAATATTACTGTGTAGCTTAAATTCCGCGCGGTTCAATCCCCCCACGTATTAGCGTAATCTTATATTAGCGCATCCACGGTAATTACTTAACCTGGAGCTCAGCTATCCATGAACTACGCCCGTATTCTTTGCTGCAATGTGCCGACAAGTCTCAACAACAAACACAGTTTCTTTTTTTTTTAATAAAGTGATCATGTCCCAATCCTAGTTACTGAAAGTGCAGAACTGTTCTTGGATTTTGTCACTGATTCAACCTGATCTGCTCTCCTGCATGCTACTATACAGTGCTAACCCGATGCTTGCCTCAGGTCAGCCCTCACCTAGAAAAAGTATTTTTTTTTCTAATTAAAAAAATATTAGGATTGTACACATTGCTAATGCGGCTGCCAGCGCACCCCCCCAAATATGGCACCTATTTCAGGCTGCACAGCACTAGAAGCCCATATGATGTGGCTGCAAACCATGCCTCTGTCTCAGCATCCACAGAAGCAGGAGCAACTAGTCTGCATTGCACGAAAGTAAAAGGGACACTGAAAGAACTGCAAATGTTATAATTCTACTCAAGACTCTTTAACACCAGGACTCGGTACCATTTGGCGTGCGACACTCACAAAAAAAAATAAATTAATTGGTGCTGCCATGAAGCAATTTAAGCTAGGACACACCCCTCATGTCAATCATTTTTCCTTATCCCCATTTCCCCAGCCGGAAAGGATGAAAGAGTGCAACCACAGGGAAGGAGGTAGTGCGATCAGAGGGGAAGGTGGGGGAGGCACTTGAGAAAAGAGTACAGTCCTGTCCGTATCCCCGCTAACAGTTGTACTCGTGGTCGCTGTAACATTTATTCCGCTGTAAACTTATATCTGCGGGAAGTATCTGACCCACAAATAAAGTGTAAATTAATTTACAGCGAAAAAAAGGGGTTATACAGTACTTCCTCACATCTCTCCTGAATCTAACCCCCTCCAGCTTCGTAGCATGTCCCCTTGTTCTTGAGCGCCCCGTGAAGTACTTAAAGGTCTCTGACATAGTCCCCCTCTCCCTCTTCTGTTCCAGGGTGTACGTATGGAGGTCCTTTAGTTTCTGCTCATAGGACATTGGATGCATACATTGCTGGAAAGGTCTGTCTATCACCTTTCTATCAGACTAACTGTGTATAATAGTATTTATATCTTCCGTCATGTGCAGTCTTGGAGATATTGGTCTATATTTTAGCATTTTCTGAATTTATTGTTCTTATATTTGTAACCCCTAGGTGGCGCTATCCTATGGGCTACTACCCCTGCCTGTGTGACTAGGCAAAGGTTGAGAGGCCTGAGCTCGGTGAACAGGTGCCCCCACCCGGAGGAATGGTTTTGGGGTAGTGTAGCTGCTGTTGGCATAGCCCTCCGGGATGCTATAACCACCCACCAACCCTTCTAGTGGCCTCAACAGTTCAACGGTTTGTAGTGGACCTGTCTATAAAATGAGTCCCTTCCCCCAACTGTTAGTAAATGGCAGTGCTGCAAAAACTTCCAGGACTTATTTCAGAATTAAGGGGGCCAAGCCCCAGTGCTCCCCACCTAAATAATTCAGTAATGGAAGGCAGTGTGGTCTAATGGTTAAAGCACATGCTTTGGAAATATGAGACCTATGTTCAAATCCCACCAGAACCACTGACTTTGAGACTCTAGCAAGTCACTTGACCTGTCAGTGCGTAAAGATCCTTGAATTTACGTAGCCCTCCCCTCACTACCGTTTCTTCTTTTTTCATGATTTGGCCTTGGGAATGAATCGGGGGATACCCCTCACTTGCAGCAGTAGGTTCTTCACTGGTATTTTCATTAGCTTCACCAATGGGTGTTTTGGGGAGAAGGTGTGTGGGCCATTGGAGGTCTTTATTCTTCTTAGTTCACACATTGGGTAGTGACGGACTTCTCAGACCAGCTATAGGTTACTCAGGTGGTTTGCCAAGTTCATCTAATCCACTAAGAAGCTACTACAAGGTACTTACCTATGGCTTTGTGGTGGAAGGTACTTCCATCTTGGCTTCTCGCAAAACCAATCCACCATGAAGTAATATTATTCTTTGTCTGTAGTTAGTTACAAGTTTGCTGGTTCATCATTTTATCACTTCAGTGTCTGATATTATGGGGGAGGGCAGGCCCTATATTGGTATTTTACCCCCACATCAGAGAATTCAGTTTTGCCTCCTTGCTGTCATGATGTCTCTCAGTGGTCTGACTATAACCACCTATAATGTTAGGGGATGGACAGCTGCATCAACAGGAGCAGAATATTTCAAGAGCTCCAACGCACACACACTTCAGTAGCTTTGCTGCAGGAAACCCATCTCACTCCAGCTGAACACACAAAGCTTGTGGGAGAGTGTTAGGCCTCCTCGTACCAAGCACATCTACATACAACATCTTGGGTGGTCGAATAAAATGTATCACAATCAGCAATGAATGCAGTGTTCCAAGAATTAATACAAACATCCTCCCACATGTATGGCCAAAAAAGTATTTTAAATATACAAATGTACAAAAACTGGCCCCTTTCACTACACATTTAAAATATATTAAACAGTTGGAAAATATTTGTTATATGTAATGCAGATGTTGTATGAACAGAACACAGAGGGGAAGGTACACACTAAGTCCTGAACAAGGCAATAGTAGTCCCTGTTCCTTGATCCAAGTAAACGGTTCCATGTCATTTCAGCGACTCCTAAATAACGAATGCAATTTCAATGCATCTGTTATAGCGCATACACTTTCAGCGACTGGACATTTCAGCGCACACATTTACAGCCTCTGTTTCAAAAGCTGTAGCTGAAAATTATATGCCAGTCCCCTCAAATATTCCAAACAGGATCTACTGGCATATTCTGTGACTACGAGCTCCAGTTGCTGTGTCAGATCACAATAACGACATCTGAAAGTTCCCACAGCTGCACCCGAGACGATCTGCTCCTGCTGCACCTCTGACATCTTCTGTTCTTCCTGAATGCAGTTATGAAATCTCCAAATATTTGGGTGGGAGGCATCGAGCCAAGTGTTAAAACCATGGTGCCACCTTTCCACAGCATTAATTGTTCTTTCGTGCCCATTAACAGTAGCCGCATGTCAGTTCCAAAATGTGATCGGGATACTAACGGGCTATGTTATTGCAGGGGAGCTGTGCCCCCCAAACCCCTTCCTATCTCTAGGATTTCTACTCCGAGTCGTACATTGGCTCAGGGGGATCACTGAAAAGACCAAGTCATGCAAATTGTTGGCTGCTATAAAGACACAGTCACTATATTGACTCTCGCTGTAAAGACTTCACTGAATTGTTTTAGCTGTAAAGACTTCATTGTATTGGTGTGCAATCCAAGTGAACAGATTTTATCTTCTGCCCATCCCTGTTTCATAGGCAGTTAATTCCTACAATTGCTGCAGATCTTTTAAAGCATTTAACTCGTCAGTGAATGAGAAAATTGTGTGTGTGTGTGTGTGTGTGTGTGTATATGTGTGTGTGTTATATGTGTGTGTGTTATTGTATACAAACCAGCTAGAGAGAGACATAATGCTATACAAATATAAACTGAAGTTGAGATTTACAGTGGAAAAGTATTCTCATGAAAGTTAAAAACACGTGACTGACGAAAGGTTTGGGCTTTGGGCTGCACTGACAAATTGAGGTCTTTTTTTGTTTGTTTTTTCAGTGCAGCGGAGAAACTGTTTTCTACTTCGAGCCTAAAGTACTGATCCATACCTGTTTCAATGAACCCTCTGTGAAAATAGTGGACTGGAGACTGCCTCACTTGCAGTCCTTTATGAAAAACAGTGTGTAGCCCTCCCCCCAAAGAGTGTCCCCATGACCTACACGTCAATGGCCTAAGTGGCTCTGAGTCGATAAGTCTGGGGACAGCTGACTGGGTTATGTTGTCAGCAGTCAATAGTCTGGAGACTAATAAGTAATTGGCTGGTGAAGTGAGTGGCTTCCTGCCTGCTTTCTGTGCCAGTTTGCAAAAGGCGTTTTGGTTATGTGATCATGTGCTAGCTAACAGAATTGCAAGTTACAGTCCGGGGGGTTTCAAAGGTCTGGATGCATCACTTGCATCCATATTTCTGACACCTCCCACACACAGGTTGATGCGTAAGGATATTTGTGTCCTATTTGCAAACATCTTGATGCATTTGAGTCACTTTACACAATTTAGGGCAAACAAATGGCTCACGCATCAGCATTTTGATGCAGTACACTATTCATTTTCGGAGCCCAGGTTACAGCAATCGCCTCCAGATGTTAGACCACCTTTCTGGTGGTCTTACAGTCTTGGCCGATTTCAGGTACCTGCATCTAATAACTGAACGCAGTTGTTTGAAAATCCTCCCACCTCAAGCATCTAATAAATAGCAAGGCTGGGACTTTCTAAAGTCATGATGCAGTCGCAGCTGCAATTTTGAGTTGCAACTGCGTCAAAATAAACGTGGCAACACTTTTGAATCAGGGGTGTGCGAGCAGAGAAATTTGGCTCACTGGGCCCATTTCAAGCTGGCCTAGGCCAAATTGGATTTGGCTCGATTTGACCCAGTATATAATAAAACAGGCTACTTGGTCCCTCACACAGACACACACATTTCCACTTCTGTCATGTACCAGTTTCTCCTTTGTTACTTACTCCATCATGACCGTTCCCCATCCAGACTAATTTGCTACATGCAGCCAGCCTAAAAACTGCATAAAGAATTTTCGGCTGTAATCCTTTTTGGGGTGGGGGACACACTTGGCCCATTTCTTCAAACCTCTCCAGACCTGACTGATCTGCACTTGTGGCCCAATCCCGATTCACAGCTCTAGTCTGAATGTATTGTCAAACATTTTGATGCATGGTTCCCCCAACCACATCACCCACCATCTCTGGGGCTTACCTGTGGGATCCATCTCTTCTGCCACAGCTTATCCCCTGTGGTGGGGCCTCCAGAGTTACCCCAAGCCCTAAGATTGCTTGGCTCTTTGATAAGATTGCTGATTCAGCTGTTTCCCTAGACAGCTACTCCTCATTCCGTCAGGAGCAATTGTCTCAGCATGGAGGTGGTTGTATGATCAACCTCAGGAGTGACATCAGAGGTCATGCACTGCTCAGCAATCTGAAATCTAAGGAAGCCCAAATCCTAAACTTAAAGCTCACCATCAGACAGCAAAACAAAGTTATTCTGCTCTCCACAGTTTTAATCCCCCCTGGCAAGCACAAAGCTGGCCTGGAATAATTTGTCACCAATCAGCAACAGCTGGGGTATAAATGGGAATGTGTAATTGTTGGTGACTTCAACACCAATTGGCAATCCCAAGATGAGGCACCAGCCAGAGACCAAATGTCTGGACTCTACCTCACACATATGGTCATGAAAGCCACTAGACAAAACTATAGGACAGACACCAGCAGCCTTTTAGACTGGCTCCTCTCATCATGCCCGGACTATATCAATGATGTCTCTGTCTCACTGGACTTCTCAGTGACCATTCTCCAGTAATACATACCTGGATGAATAAGTTCTCCAGATGCCCCCCTCAGGTCTCCAGAAATTGCACTCTAAGGCCCGGGTTATTGTCCACCTTCCAGCAGTACCTGAAACAAGCTGACTGGTCTCCACTGGATGGCACAAAAGATGGGAACCAAGCCCTGGAATACTTCCTAGGGATCTTTAACATGGCCTGTGACATTTTTGCACCAGTCCAGACAAAAAAGTGAGAGGGATTGCTAACCCGTGGTTCTCAGGCCCCCTCTTTGAGCTTATGTGTTTTAGGGATGATCTGTGGCACAAGGCCAGGGCCACTCGGACACTGGCTGACCTCTCCACCTACAGGCAACCAGAAACAAATGCACTAAGCTCTTACGGGTAGCAAAAGCCTCGTACTATACTGAGCTCCTAAACAAAAGCTGGGGATCAGGAAGGGAGTTCTGGAACTCTATGAAATCACTCATTGGTAGAGTTTCAAGGGCCCCTCCTGACCTGATTATAACTGCATCTGGGACACTCCAGGAACCCTGTGACATCGCTGAGGCTTTTAATGCAGCATTCACTGACCTATCTGCAGCGCTACCGAGCACATAGGTTGTGTCCCCTCAGCCAGGTCATCCTCCTTGCCTGCATGCTTCTTCACCTAGTAACAGTGGAATACCACCATTCTATCTCAAGCAACTTACTAGGTCTGAGACTATTATATATGTCAAGCAAGTCCTTGGGAAGACTAGGATGGGGAGTGACCTAGTTGACGTGAAGTTAGTAGCGCTCACCTTAAATGAACTAGCTGATCCATTGGTAAGTGTTCAACGCCTCACTTAGGTCAGGTATGTTTCCAGACAGATGGAAGGCAGCAGTTGTCACCCCAATTTTTAAAACTGGTGAGAGGGCTAACACCTCCAACTACAGGCCCATCTCCATTCTGCCCCCACCCCCTTTCAAAGGCCCTGGACCGGGTAGTCTGCGGCCAACTCACAGAGTACCTGGAGAAGTACTGCCTGCTCTGTACCCAGCAGCAAGTTTCTGGAAAAAAAGCACTCTACCCTCACTGCCCTGGTTGAGTACATCTCCCTTCTCTATAATTCATTGGATAGAGGGATGATCGTGGGGTCTATCTTCATATACCTCACTAAGGCATTTGACACCATCAAGCCACCAGTATCTCTTAAACTGCGTGCTGGCTATTGGCCTGTCCACAGACACTGTTGCCTGGTTTAACAGCTATCCTGCCCACAGGACACAATGTGTTAATCAGGCAACAGTCTCTGAGCATGAGCAGTAAGGTGTTTAACCAAGCAGTCGTCTCTGAGCATGAGCAGTAAGGTCCTTACCCTGGCAGTAGTCTCTAAGCATCAGCAGTAAGGTGTTGAACCAAGCAGTCGTCTCTGAGCACGAGCAGTAAGGTCCTTACCCTGGCAGTAGTCTCTGAGCATCAGCAGTAAGGTGTTTAACCAAGCAGTCGTCTCTGAGCATGAGCAGTAAGGTCCTTACCCTGGCAGTAGTCTCTGAGCATCAGCAGTAAGGTGTTGAACCAAGCAGTCATCTCTGAGCACGAGCAGTAAGGTCCTTAAGCTGGCAGTCGTCTCTGAGCATCAGCAGTACAGTATTATTACGGCTGCACTATGACTAGGAGTAAGAGTGCTCTCACTTGCATTCTTAGGGTGCCAGAACCACTCACCTAAGGCTTCCAGTTCACAAACTGTAAGAATGCACATGAGACAACTCTTACAACCTTAAAAGTGGTCTCATCAGCTAAATGAACATACCAAAGGGACCTCCTGGGTGTCCATATGAATATCTAGGCTGGTCTATACTGCAGTAAACCAGGAGTGTGGCATACGGTGATACACCCAATACAAAGACAGACAGACAGAAAAGGGACTCTCCCCTCCCCTTGGCCCAGAACAAATTGTGTAGCCTCCTCCAGCCCGCAACTTAATTCTTTCTGGCACAGGCCCACCAGCAATTAGCACAGCAATATGAACATAACAGTAGTCCCCCCGCCCCCAGTTATAAAATGGGGAGTGAAAAATCCTTTGTTTTGATTGGTTGTTAACTGTGCATCAGATCCAGCTGATGCACAAGTAAAAATGAGTACTCTAAAATGTGGGACACAGTACAAATAAAATTAGTGTGCCAGTAGAACACTCATTTTTGAAAATGCTGCCATTTTTTTCCGTCTTAGTAAGGAACACTGCAACACTGATCAACCATCGTAAAACCAAGTACATCAGTCATGGTGACTGTGAAGCCCCTCCAACTCGCTCAGTTAAAGAAAAAAAAAAAAAAGATCAGCCCAGCCATAACTCATCTGAAAAGATTATCTTAAACTGAAATAAAACACCATTGCTTCATATCGCAGTTATGGTGAACCGCAACCAGCCACTCCCATACTCTGTGACAGCTTTGCTTCCGCCACCATAAATTCAAAAGCAATTAGTTTAAACCACTACAGCTCCCAACAGCCTATTATAAATGAAACTTACAGCACATAGAAGTGATATTTTTGTTAGCTGGCTCTCTTATACTGTACCTCATACTGCCGCTATCATGATCTATTTTTCTCACTGATGTACCACACCAGAACTGCCTTGCTCACTATCTCAGTGTCACACTATAACAAAATTCTCACAAATATAGCAAAAACTACCACTTCCTTGCAGCCGTAGGTTGTTCTCCTCTAATTCAAAACATCAGTGTGTCTCTGGTTGGGAGGAACTACAATTACAGGCACCACTACAGGGCAAACCTCTGTAAAGCAAAACCAAAACTACTAGGCAGGAGAACTGTTTTATCATAAAATCTCAATAGTTACATTTTATTTACACTTCAACATGTGTATTTAAATTTTTAAACTAACTTTAAAAAAGTACCCATTTTATAAGCACAATAAGCACTCCAGGGTGTGCACTGAACAGATCTGACCACACTTTCAGGGGAAGAAGGCATGAGGCCTGCAGCCTCGGGCCTTACTACACCCCGGGTGTGCAGTCAGATCTGTTCAATGCATCCTCTGTCATGTCTTATTGCTTACTTATTTAAGACAAGGGGCCATCTTTTTGTTCTTGGGACTATAGGTAGTACAGAAAAGCAGTTGCTCTTGATGCAAATTCCGCAGCTGAGGTTACAGTCACTTGTTGAGACATCACGGTCTGTTGTTGTGGGAGTGACTATGATGTGGCAAGCCAAGGATTATGACTGCGGTTAGGGAATAAAAGAGCAGAAGCAGATGAAATATAAGGGGCAGCAATCCTAAAAGCCCTTAGTAATAAAGAACAAAATTACTTCATTTTGCCTTTCTGGGGTACTGCATATTTAGTTCCATTAGTACTGTTTATAACTTATTGTTTTAGTGGCCGGGGGCCACGTTCACCCATATTCCGAAGAAATGCAGGTTTTAATTACAGATGGTAACTTGGAAGATTCAAGTAATGATGTTATGTTTAAATTAAAAACAAAACAAAAAAAAAACAAATACTTTTCTGTTTTGTCTTGCTAGGTGCTGGCGAGTTTGCGGAGCGTAAGGAGTAATTTTTCAATCCTGGCCAATGTACCAACTCCAACTAATAAGTAAGTAAAAACTTCACTTGGGGTGAATTCTGTTGGAATTTTTTTTTTGGAGGGGGTGAACTTAAAATTGGGGGAGGGGATTTGTAGTACTGAACACCAAAGAAACATGACATTACATGTATTCAACACTTCTAATATAAGACACTATTGGCAGTGTGTGCAGTTTTGTACACAAAATACTTGGGGCTAGATTCACAAAACTTTGCCCCATCGCAAACCCACTTTGCACCATGCAAACTGGGTTTTTGCCCCAGTGTGGTATCCATAAAAGCCCAGTTTGCACCCGCTGGGTTTGTGACAGGGCAAAGTTTTGAGGGGGCCACAGTGCAAATTAGTGGGATGGGACCTGCGTATCCACACAGCCCCATTCACAACCCATTTCCTCCATGGCAAGGGCCTTTTGTGAAGGTCCCTTGTGTGGAGAGAGTACCGCCAAGCCAGACTTGGCAGTAAGTCCGTGCAACCCTTGTGGCCGGGCGAGGTACTGTGGCCCCTTCCCCTCACTGATCGCTCTCCCTGTATTAAGAAATGTAACCCTTTCATTGGTGGTATAGTGGTCCTCTCCATCCCCCAGAACTGATCACTGTCCCTATAGTTTACAAAAACAAAAGTACGTAATACAATGGCAAGAAAATTTCCTGGTCTCTGATTGGTCAGTCTTGGGCTGGACCCATGATGTTATCCCAGCACAACATCACGGGTCTAGTCTCAGCCTCACTGTGAACCAATGCAGATGACCTCTATGAGCTAGATGATCTCTTTTTTTGCATCTCCTCTTAAGAAACAAAAATATACAGTATGTGCTCATTGACAGTAAGCTGTCAATCACTGTCAAAGAGTGTGCACTGTAGACAGTATGCACTCATTGAGAGCTCAGTCAGCAGCCAGGCATGGAGGTGAGGAGGAGGCGATGCTGTTTGGCAGCCAGGGGTTAAGCTGGGGGTGGGGGTGGGCAATCCATCACGTGGTGGGTGGTTGGGGGTCCACTAGACACCAGGGAAAAGTATATGGTGCCCTATACGGGCAGATCAGGGATGGGCGGGGGACCACTAGACCACCTGGGTAATGTGACACCTTATGACAGGGAGGGATTAGGGATAGGGTGGGACCACTGGACTACCAGGAGGATTTTTACTATGCTATGGGCATGGCACTTGGGGATCGGGGGTAGGGAGGAGGGAACCACTAGACTGCCAGGAAAACATTTTGTAAACTGTCAGGATGGCAATTGGAGAATGGGAGGGGGGAAGGACCACTAGACTACCAGAGTAGTTATTTTCTTTTATACGGGAACAGCGATCGGGGACGGGGTGGGACCACTAGACCACCAGTGACTATGGCTGTGTCGGGCAGGGGCTGGGGGGCAGCACTAGGACACCCACAGCTCATGTAATTGAGCCTATAATGTGCATGCAAATGGCCAGCTAGCACCTTGCATGCCCAGTGGGCTCATTTGCATGGCTGCTTTTGTGAATATCAATGCGGGGCTGTTTCAGGGAATGCAGGTCAAGGCAGTGCTAGTGGGGTTAGAGGTAGCAGTAGTGGGGTTACCGCTGCCTCTATCTACCCCATTCACAGTCAGACAGCACCCTACACTATCTGCAGTGAATAGCATTTTGTACCACCTGGGCAATGGCAAGGTTCAAATCAAACCTTTGCGCGGCACCTTGCGATTATTTGTGAATCTAACCCTTGAGCCTGCATTAGAGAACGGTTGCTCAGAATCTGATTAATGGAATCAAATGCATTGGATTTGGATATAGTTTTAGAATGTAAGACTTTCAGAACTGAAAAGCCTAAACCCTAAATATGGTCAAATTGGAAACCAGTTCTGAATTCCAATTCTGAAATCTGAAATCCGATTCTGATTGCATGTTAGAAGTACAAACCTGTACTTCTTGTGTGCTGGGATTTTATGGATCTCAAAATTCTATTTGCAATCAGGTTTTCTAAAATCCTAAAAAAAAAAAAATAATTAAAATGGATTTTGCCAAATCCAAGCCCCCTTCCCCCCACACACACACACATGCACACACATACTTAGAGTCGTATGTGTAATCTGGTGTTCCTTTAGTACTTGGCTTTGTTGGCAGTGGGCTTCCTGCATAACCCTTGCATCATTAGATAGAAATATAGAAATTGTTGGCAGATAAGGACCTCCAGGCCCACCTAGGCTGCCCCGTTCCCCTCAGATGGCACAGGAAAATCCATAAACATGATTGATTGAAGCATGTCACATGACCATGCATTAAAAGAGCAATAACACACTACAGTGTGTGCATTAAAGCACTTTAATGCATTTCCCAGGGGTGTGCATTAAAACACCTAATTGCACACCCTGTTGTGTGTTATTGCTTTCTTAAATCATTTCACACCAAAGTCCTCTTTTTCTAGTTTCATCCCCTTTCTTCTTGCTCACCATCTTGATGGCTGGGACCAAGTACACCACTTCCCTCCAGGGAGGTACTGCCTATACGGCTGGTGCCAATGCTGCTTCTTGGTAGGCTGAGGGGGGGCTTACGAGGGCAGATAGGGAGGAGGGATGCACTGACAGGGTGTGGGGGGCCGACAGGGGTTGATAGGGAGCAGGGGGCACTGACAAAGTGGGAGCTGACAGAGGCTGACAGGTGGCTGGGGGATGACAAGGGCAGGGGGCTGATGAGGAGCTGACAGGGGTGCTAGGGAGCTGACGGTGGGGAGAAAAGCCAGGCAGCCCACAGCCACCCTCCCTGGGAGCAGAGTGCCTCACCTCTGCAAGAGGCCAGCCCATAGCTGACTTCAGTTTATGTATTTATAGGAATACTGAGGAGCACTGTTATGGTTAGAAAAGTGTCTCCTCATGCATTCTTAGGGGGATAGAATGGCAGACCGAAGGCTCACTAGGTTGCAGAATTGCATCTGGGGCTGAGATTGGAAAGTAATGGGTTCTTGGCCTCCACCAGGAAGTTGGGCAAATACGCAATACTCCCATTAGTATAACGCTAGCACGGGTTGGGGGGTGCTGCTGCACTGCTGATGTGCCATCCTTCAGATAAGATGTTAAACTGAAGTCCCGTCTGCCCATCTCTCGTCACTGTCCAAGTGGAAGTTAAAGAGATTCACCAAGAAAAGCCCCTGCACCTGAAATATAGGTGCCTTACTGCCACAGGAGTCCCAGATGGTGCAGATGTGCAAATATAATGCAGTAAGAAAAAAATTATATCCCTCATAAAATTCATGAAACTGGGTCCCACGGACTTCCCGGTTATAAGTGCCTCCCACGCTCTGCCCCCGTGCTCACTAACATGATGAAAAGATGCTAGTGAGGCGTGGGAGGCGTGCTCAATATAATCAATGGACGGGCTTTTCCATTGATTTTTTTTTTTAATATTATATGGCCACTTGGTAATGAAACGGGCACCGTCAATTAACGAGGGCCTTCATTACCAAATGGTCATAATAATACAAAAAATCAATGGAAAAGCTGCTGCCCATTGATTATAATGGAGACGCCCCGTTCTCACTGGCATCTTGTCATCATGTTGCAGAGCTGCATGCACTTATAACCAGGAAGTCCGTGGGACCCGGTTTCATAAATTTTACGAGGGATATAGTTTTTTCACTGCATTATATTTGCACATCTGCACAATTCCGGACTCCTGTGGCAGTAAGGCACCTATGTTTCAGGTGCAGGGGCAGTTCTTTATATCTTGCTGGATCTCTTTAAAGATCCCATGACACTTATCATAAGAGATGGGGCAATTTTTTATTCAAGAAATCCATAACATACATATATACAGAGTATTACTTAATTCCCAGCACCGATCACCCAGTGCCAAGCCTTAACCTACTATCCCTCCACCCCCCAGTTCACACCCGCGTTAATTCAGAGTCTGAATTTCTATGTCCACTTTTACCCATACTTTATAATAAAGGAGAAACCCCTCCACCACACCAACACACATGCTCTAGGATGCATATTTAAATCTCTAAGATACACTTCCCGTAAAGCAGTCTCACAGTACGTACACAATGTTTGATGAGTCATAAGTTTTTGTTGAAACGAGTATTGGCATCTGCTTTGCCATGAATAGTACTTTATACAGGCAAAAAGAACTCTTAAAGTGCTTGGTTCATACTGTGTGAGAAGCTGGGGAAAATCTCCCAGTGCTAACATTTCACGTGTCACCTTTGTCATCCGTTGCATTTTCCACATGACTGCTAAATGTTTCCATAAATCTGTGGAATATGAACATTCTGTTAGGAAATGTTCATGTGTTTCTAATGCAGTATCACAGTCTGGGTACAGACAGTTCCTATCCTCAAGCATTTTATGTTATGATTGCCCCTTACTCCAATTGTTCCATGTGCACACAACCACTGAGTATCCCACATTCGTGTTGGCATCCTGGGGTCTATCATTTGTTTGTATACCCTCTCTCTGTCTCCCCTCTTGACAATGTTTACATTTTGGTTCTTCCGGCCCCAAATTCTTTAAAACCTCCTGATATAGCTCTTTCCTAGAATGTTGCAAAATCATTTGTTTCGTCACCTTCCATGAATACATTTTCTGCAAACAGCATTTCATATATTCTGATAATAATTTCCCTCCAATTACACATACCGGATGATTAACCCATACTGTTAACGTACCCTTTATATTTTGAGCCATCCAAGTACTGGCTAAAGTCGTTTTGCTTAAACACAGGTTTAATATTTGCTGCCCAGAATATATAATGAAAAAATATCACTGGGTTTATCATACCTACTCCCCCTTTCTTTATTGGCAAATATGTAGCTTCCCTTTTTATGGGGTTAAATCTGCTCCCCCATAAAAGCTGGAAAAAGATTCAAAATATTCTAGTTTCCAAACTCATTGGAAGGGGATAAACAGTGCTAATGTATAAAAAAAAAATGGGCAACAAAAAATTGTTTTATAATGTCTACCCGTTTATGTTTTGACATTTTCCACCTTTTCCACCGATCCACCTTTCTTTCTCCTATTTGTGAAGACTTCTCCCAATTGAGTTTACCCATGTCCCCAGGCCCAAAATATACTCCTAGTATTTTTATGGGTGTATGTGAAATCTCAATCCCTTAGATCTCTTTTTATCCATATGTACCCCCCTTCTGAGCCTGGGTGGCCATTTTCTATGGACTCCTGGTTTGTCCTACCCCACCTCACAGACTCCTTATGACATCCTTCATTTCCCCTTGTTAACGTAGGTCCGCCATCTAATCCCCTTTGTTTGTCCAAACTTGTGCTAGATGTCTCTAGACTCCCTTGTCTCCCTTCACTCTTCTGGGTGACCTTCTTCCTATTATCCCCCAGCGTATCAATTTTTAACACAGCATGTTGGACCTAGGACTCCTTTTGGGAGACAGGATCCTTCTCCTTGTTTTGCACCTGTTTATCAGAAACACTACCAGACTCCAAAAACATAATGTCAGAGTCGGGTAACCATTTCCCCGATGCCACTCGTTTCCACCCCACGTTTTGTATCGCCGATTCAGGGGACCAGTGCTGCACATCTCCAGGTTCCGCCATGGTTCCAAAAGCCTGGCGGATGAGCTCCTGTGCCAGTAGCAAGCATGGTGGTGTCACAAGGTGTTCCATTTGGGTAGTATCTGCAGAGACACCTGCCACTTCAAAAGTTCCACTGCCTGTCTGATCCTCGCGCTCCTCTGGCCATTTCTCCAGTATCTTTCATTTAGAATACCATTCCTCATCCTCAGCCAACAGCTTGAGTAATATTGTTCTTCTTGCATCCAGCTCCTTTTCCAGCTGGGTGCCTGCCATTTCGATATCCGTTTGGGTAGTTCGCAGAACAGTGGATTCCATATCACTCATATGTCCTTCACTTGAGTCTCCTGACTCAATCTCTGTAATGCCCCCCCCCCCCGGGCTTCGCTGGTGTCCTCCTGTCGAGAAATGGCTGGAGCGGAGGACGAACCGCCAGCCTGCTGCTCCTCACAATGCTCAGACTCCACTGAGCTCTCCATCGCACTGGGCCAACAGCGCCCTCTAGCGACAAGAGTAGGGTAATTTCCCTGGTGTCCAGGGCACCATTCCCTCTGTCAATAAATCTGGTTCCTATAACTCCCTCCCAGAATGCCCCTGGAAACAAGCCATCATAGTGCAGTGTGCCTTTCCTGGTCAACAATTACCAATAAATAGACAATTTCTGCCTCCCTAAGGGTATAAGTGGACACAGGAGACACGTTTACGATAGCCATAAAAGAACAACTGAGTGTTTATATACTGTAAATGTATCACAAGTCATCTGATTAATAATATAGTTAAAACAGAAATTACATTTGAAAACTTTTTCTGTACTAAAACAAGCCCTGCACCCATTTCTGTTTGTGAAACCGTCCACTTCTGCAAATCTTGTGTGACAAGCCCCTCTTGTGGTCAACTCCTATGGCCTGAGCTCCGTGGGGTTTGCCACCTTTAAGTGCTCAGAAACCTGCTTTAGTGCTGGCACATCAATGCAGTGGTAGGGCTGCTGAACGTGGCACCGACGACCCGGCTTGAGGAATGATCCTGTGTTATCAGGGTCGGGACGGTTGGGGGGGGGGTTGAGCATACCAGAGGATGCTCTTCTCCCCCAGGAGAGGGAGCTGCATCCTGCAGAGCTACTGCTACCTGTGGATGGTGGCAGAGTGCTTGGAACACAGAGAGGGATGTTGTGCCACTCTGCCTCTTTAACTTCTGCTTACAGGAGACCTTGACTTACCCCACCCAGGTACCCCCCCATGATGGGGGGGATCCCTGAAGAGGGGGGAACCAACATACTAATCTGTCAGCAGTTGCCCCTGCCTGGTGAGTGCAGGGCCTGCAGAAGTCCCTGAGCACCACTATGCACTGTCTTGTTTTCCCCCTTAAGTTCCCCACCCCTTAGGCTGGAGCCCACAAGGGTCATCAAGGTAGCGACACACTCTGAGCATGCAAGCGTTGGGACAGTCAGGCTGCAGCCCATCCCATGTGCAACTACAGGCTTCTCCAACGTGCACTGCTACCTGTGGACACCCAGGTAGCAATACTGCAGCAGAGCACAGCCAGCCTCTCCTCGCAGCAGAAGAGTGTCCACTAGGATGCTCAGTCCTCCTCCTGATCCAGATGATCGGGACAAGCTTCCAGACCTAGAGCCAGATTCTCAAAGATACTGAAAATCCCACAGCTGAGGGAAAATCTCAGCGCAAGTGGGTTGCCACCTAAAGAACTGCAGTTTCTAGCGCTGCTACAGTATTCTCAAAAGTGGAGCCGGTTTATGACCAGCTCCACGACTTATGGCAGCTTTCAGATGCTGTTGCCATGGGAATCCCAGCAGCTACTGAAAAATGTTATGGCTGGTGGGACCAGCTGGTAACATCTTCCGCAGCTGCTGCAGATGAGAATAGCAGTCTGCGCCTGCTGCAGAGATTTCAGTCCACAACCAGAGTTGTGGTGTGGGACTTAGTCCCAAAGCCATTTGAGAATCCAGCCCCTAATCACTGGCAGCATGAACTGTAGTGCTATCACTGCACGGACAGACCAGCCTAAAACAGAGTTTTTTTTTCCTTCTTAGTCTTCATCTGTTCCCATTGCTTATGACTGTCTGAAGTCATAATCTTCTGCTTATGACATCACAACTGGTTACCATAGAAATGACTCTGATGTCACAAGCAGAGAACTATAACTTCAGGGTGGGATATGCAGTAGGAACAGATGAAGGCTAAGGGAAGAATGCATTGTTTTCATGCAAATGTTTTAGTAATAAAGAATAAAATGTTCCAAAATTCAGTTTTTGGGGGTAGCATAATGAATTTTGAGTCCTGCCAAAGCTAAATGTAATTTTCTTTACTGGAAACAGGATCATTAGTTTACAAATTGGAACTGAGATTAAAACAAAAAAAAAACTTGTTTTACTCTTTTCTTGCTTTTAAGTGCATTTTGCACATTTCTAACAGCCACTATATTTCTAACAGTTGCCATATTTCAGCAGCTGCTGTATTTCAGTTTTAAAACAAAAGTATGTGGCTGTAAGCATTAGCTGTTGGCTTATAAAGGTCAGTGCTTTATGAACAACTAGAGCTCTCTTCAGAACTTGGGAACCCCTGTCTATAAACTAAGTCACCTTCCCCGACCAAATATGAATCAGATAGTCAGATAAAAAACAGCCTGTCAGATTCCCTTCCCCCCCCCGATGTATGGCAGAGTCGCCTTAAGTTTGTTAAGAAACTTTGATGCACTTTATCATGAATAAGGTTTATAAGGAACCTTCCACCACTGACCCACTACTGTGACCTGTACTCAGAAGCAGCACTATGTGAACCCATGGATGTGGATGTTCGTGTGCTGTGCTGTGCTGTGAGCTGGCAGTATAACCTAAAGGTTAGAGTAGTGAGCTGCGAACGAGCTTGGTACATCCAGACCTGGGACTGATTCCCACAACCTCCACTTGCATACTGTGTGACTCTGAGCAAGTCACTCAACCACCCCAGTGCTCCTGGGCTGCTCCTGAAAACAGGTACCTGTGTCTAATGGGCCTTACCCAGTTACCAAAATAATAAAATTAAGAAAGAAAATGCTATGCTATATTATGCATTAGAAAATGGATTTACAGTTTCCTGGTCTCTGAGTGGCAGAGCCACTTGCCAAGGAGGGCACGTGTGTGGCAACAGGGACCGGGACATAACAAGTCCCTCTGCTAACTGCCCTTTAACAAAGGCTAGGTGGGCCAAGAGGTCCTTATCTGCCATCAAATTCTATGTTTGTATGTTTCTAAATCACTGCCCACACAGAATGTTTAGAACTTGAATGGCTGACATTTTTTTTTTTTACTCGATTAGCGAGTGAACCCCCCCTCCACCAACTACAGTCATTACGAACCGAGTGCCACCTGCCAGAGAAAATGGCACACCCGCCCCCACTTGACTCATTTCTTGTACCACACATTTTAAGTTCACATTTCCACTTTGCTTTTGAAAACAGTACCTTCATGTCCTAGCTCCGTCGCTATGGACTGATCACTGCCATGCCATCAAAAGTCTGATCCCATGAATACCGTGCCCCACCCAACTGTGATTACTGTCTCGTCCTCTCAAAACTGACTGCTGTTTATTTAAAAAAAAAAAAAGAAAGAAACACTGCAGTTTTTATTATGTGGCCGGGGAGAGAGAGAGAGAGAGAGAGTACTTGAGCCTTTCTCCCAGCCGGCACATTTCAAAGAGCACCACTCTCCTGACCGAGCTCTCGCGATATCATCAGGCAACATTCTCTCTGCAAAAAAAAAAACATAGAACTAACGAACCAGGTAGGAGAGCCACTGAAAAAATGAAATCAATGAAATTAGTTCTACTAGAAGAATTCGAGTTGGGGTGCACAACCAAACAAGTACACATGGAAAGCGCAGAAAATAAAGCAGTACATTAAAAACAGCAGCACCCCCTACTGGTAGCTCCACTACTACTACTGAAGGGACTGTTTTACAAAACATACATTTATATTCATTTTCTAGTACTTTTTAAGTAATCTTTTGAAAATTTTTAATTATCTTATAAAAATGCCACAACCCATTTTCTGCGTGCAATAACACTAAACAGGGTGGGCAGTATGGCTGTGCTGGACCTTCTAGGGGTTATAAGGCCCAAAAATAAATTTCTATTCATTTTTCGTACTTTTAAATAGTAATTTGAACAGTTTTTAATTATTTTATAAAAATATCACAAATAGCCCGTTTTCTAAGCACAGTAATACCCGACAGGGTGGGCAGTATGGGCTATACCAGACCTTCTAGGGGCTATAAGGCCCTCTGCCTTTGGCATCGGGTCTCATTACACCCCTGGGTGGTCTGGTATTGCCCAATACTGCCCACCATGTTGGGTATTATTGCTTGCATGCTATGCTGTACCTACGGCCAGGCAGACTTTTCTGCTGTCAGTTTCTAAGTTTCTATGTTTCTACCTAAATGTTTCACTAAATTCGGGGGGTGAAGGGAGGGATCCACAGTGCTCATGTACTTTTTGCAAGTCACTGACTTAATTATAAAAATAAATTTGCAAGTCCATAAAAGCATGAAAATCCATTCTGACGAAAAATTTTCCAACAAATCTACATTTTTTCATGAAGTGAAAAAATTGAATTTCATAAATGTTCATCTGCGGATTATTAATTCTGCCCATCCCCAGTCAACTGTAATTTTAAATCAGAATGATCGGTGCTTGTTGTGGCCCTGTCTATAAAGTGAGGCCCCTCCCCTCACTGTTAGTAAATTACAGTGTTGCAAGAACTTCCAGGACTCATTTCAGAGTTAAGGGGGCTGAGCCCCAGTGCCCCCATTCAAAATAATTCAGTAATGGAAGGCAGTGTGGTCTAACAGGTAAAGCACACGCTTTGGAAGCATGAGACCCAGGCTCAAGTCACACCAGAACCACTGACTTTGTGACCCTAGCAAGTTGCTTGACCTCTCAGTGCTTAAAGATCCTTGAATGAATGCAGCCCTCGCCTCATTCCTTTGGGATGAATCAAGAATACTCCCCACTTGCAGCAGCGGGTTCTTCACTGGTATTTTCATTAGCTCTATCAATGGAGTTTTTGGGGGGAGGGGTGCCGGGGCATTAGAGATCTTTATTCTACTTGCTGCACATTGGGTGGTGACGGACTTGTCAATCCAGCTATGGATTACACAGGTGGTTTGCTGAGTTCTTCTAGTGCCCTAAGGAGCTACTACGAGGTACTTACCTATTGCATTCAAATGGAAGGTACTTCCACCTTGGTTTCTCACAAAGCCAATCCACCATAAAGTAATGTTATTGTTTGTCTGTACTTGGTTACAAGTCTACTAGTTCATTGTTTTATCACTTCATTGTCTGATCTTATGGGGGCCAGGCTCTATGGTGATATTTTACCCCCACATCGGAGAATTCAGTTTTGTCTCATTCCTATCATGATTCCCCTCTGTGATCTGACTACAACCACCTATAACATTAAGGGAATAGGCAGCTGCATCAAAAGGAGCAGAATGTTTCGAGAGCTCCAGCGCATGCACACTTCAGTAGCTCTGCTGCAGGAAACCCATCTCACCCTGGCTGAACACACAAAGCTTGTAAGGACATGGGTGAGAGAGTGTTATGCTTTCTCATACCAAGCAAATCTGCACTGCAGGGGAGCTGCAGTGTTGATTCACACTATATTCCCCTGAAGGTGGAAAACAACAGCAGAAGATCCAACTGGTCAGTTTGTCCACTCGGAGGGTTTCTACAGAGATGTACCTTTTGATCTTTTGAATGTTTATGCCCAAAGCTCAGAATTAGAAAGGGTGGAATTGGGGAGTACTTTTTCATATGTGCGGATGCTGATAGAAGATCCTCGGGCTCCCCTTAGGGGGGTAGGATAGAAGCAGCAAGGTTCTATGTAAATTTACCAGAGAACTGGGTCTGGAGGATATTTGGAGATCCTTACACCTCCATGGGGTTGTTTTCACTTTCTATTTGGCAGCATAAAGCTCCGACTCCAGACTAGATAAGTTATGCATCTCATCTGGTTATACACTGCCCAAACTGCCCATGTAGCAGCTATTGCATTATTTGACCATGCATCATAGAAACATAGAAACATAGAATTTGACGGCAGATAAGGACCGCTTGGCCCGCCTAGTCTGCCCATTTCCCTACCTAACGGATAAGCTGCAGATCCTAGTTAACCAACAGCCTACTTCCTCCTACCCCCCACTAGAATTGCCTTATGTCTGTCCCATGCATTCTTGAATTCCCCCCCACTGTTTGTGACTCTACGACCTCCTCAGGAAGGCTGTTCCATGTATCCACGACCCTCTCTGTGAAGAAATACTTCCTCACATTACCTCTGAGCTGTCCCCCCTCTATCTTCAAATTGGGCCCCCTTGTTTTTGCACATCTCTTTTTCTGAAAGATGCTACCCTCTTGGACTTTTTTGATTCCCTTGAGGTATTTGAAAGTTTCTATTGTATCCCCCTCTCCCTCCTTTCCTCAAGGCTATGCATCTTTAGTTCCTTTAGTCTTTCTTCATATGTCTTCTGATGCAGACCCTGCATCATTTTGGTTGCCCTCCTCTGGACAACCTCCACCCTGTCTATGTCTTTGCGGAGATGGGGTCTCCAGAACTGTACACAGTACTCCAGATGTGGTCTTACCAACTGTCTGTACAGAGGGCCAACAACTTCCTGTTTTCTACTGGTGATGCCTCTCCCTGTGCATCCCAGTATCCCCCAGCCCTCCTTACTGCCTTCTCACATTGCTGGCCCACCTTTAGGTCATCTGATATGACTACCCCCAGGTCCCTTTCCATTTTTGTTGTTGTCAGTATCTCACCCCCCATTGTGTACTCTTCCTTGGGTTTTGTTTCCCAGGTGCATCACTTTGCACTTTTTGCATTGAATCTAAGTTGCCATACATTTGACCATTCCTCCAACCTTGCCAAGTCCCTTTTCATCCTTTCCACCCCACCTTGTGTATCAACCCTGTTGCAGATCTTTGTGTCATCTGCAAAGAGACATACTTTCCCTTCCAGTCCCTCTGCAATGTCACTTATAAAGACATTAAACAGGACCAGCCCCAGTACTGAACCCTGCGGTACCCCACTAGTAACCCTCCTTTCTTCACTGTGGACTCCATTTACTATTACCCGCTGTGTCCTGTTGTCCAACCAGTGTTTTACCCAGGCTACCACCCTAGGACCCACTCCCAGGCTGGCTAATTTGTTTATTAATCTTGTGTGCGGGACTGTGTCAAATGCCTTGCTAAAGTCTAGGTAGGCCATGTCCATAGCCCCTCCCTGGTCTACTGCTTTGGTCACCCAGTCAAAGAAATCAATTAAATTTGTCTGACATGACCTTCCCGCTGAGAATCCATGCTGCCTTGGGTCCTGTGCCCCACTGACCTCTAGGTACTCAACAATTCTTTCCTTCAGAAGTGATTCCATCATTTTCCCTACCACTGAGGTCAAACTGACAGGTCTGTAGTTTCCTGCCTCTGTCTTGCTCCCACTTTTGTGAAGGGGAATCACATCCGCCCTCCTCCAGTCCTCAGGTACCACCCCATCCTCCCATGATTTATTAAAAAGGGTAGTCCGTGATGTTACTAGTTTTTCCCTTAGTTCTTTTAAAATTCTGGGGTGAATCCCATCAGGCCCCATTTCTTTATCCATCTTCAGTTTTAAGAGTTCTTTCAGAACCCTTTCTTCTGTGAAAGGACTAATATCAACCCCCCTATCCAGAGTGCCTCTATTGACCGGATTAGGTATTTCCCCCTGCTTTTCCATTATGAATACTGAGCAGAAGTATTCGTTCAGTATCCCTGCTTTTTCACTGTCGCTCTCTGCCCAACCACCTTCCTCTTTGTTCAGCCTCAGTATCCCTGCCTTAGTCTTTCTTTACTCCCTAATATACGTATAAAAGATTTTATCCCCCTTCTTAACCGAGTTGGCTATCTTTTCCTCGGTTTGGTCCTTTGCTATTCTGACTGCCTTACCCGCTTCCTTCTGCTTTAACTGGTATAGTTCTCTGTCCTGCTCCTTCTGTGTTTCCTTATACTTCCTGAATGCTATCTTTTTTCCCCTTACCTTCCCCGCCACTTCTTTTGAGAACCATAGTGTTTTTTTCTTTTGTTTTGATTTGTTTATTTGCTTTACATAAAGACTTGTTGCCTCTGTAATAGCGGTTTTAATGTTTCCCTATTATTGCTCCACCCCACCTTCTTGCCTGTTTGCTAGTGCTTTTCTGAGGCACTCTCCCATTTTGTCAAAATCAGCCCTCCTGAAGTCCAGTACCTTCACTGTTGTATGGCTTGACTCTACAGCTAACTTTATCGTGAACCACACTGTTTTGTGGTCACTTGTTCCCAGATGGCTACCCACTTCAAGATCAGAGATCCTTGACCATAGCTGTGAATATCATTCTTTCCAGTAAAAATTTGGCCTTGCGTCTTAACAGTTCCCTGCTGAACGGAGTAGATTTTGGGAAATTGTTCCAAAAAAAGGCCAAAGGGTATATGGAACACAACAAGGTGGGGACACCTTGCTAGGGGACAGATGGGATGGGTTGAAGGCCACCCCGACCGGGAAATTATTCAGTGCACCTCAAGCAAAAAGAGGGAGAATATAGCAAGAAAGCCAGCTTTGCCACATAAACTGTTTGATGCTGAAGCTCAACATAAACTCTAGAAAATTCACAAATTCCTAAAATTAAAGCAGCAGTGCAACAAAATTGGGCAGAAAATGTGACCCTACCTTTATTTCCCACTATAAAAGATTCTAGGCATCTTCAATTTTTATTTGGTGGTTCAATTTTCTAATTCCACCAAAACTGGAGTATTTTATAAATGTTGTAATTTAGTTTTTCCTCAAGAAAACAAAGATGCCCACCATATTTTGCATAGAAATAGCATTGTAAACCTGGCAACGCTTAGAGCTGAGAAAATGAAAAAGGCTCATGGTGTGCAGCACAGAGGGATCGAGACAAGTACGTTTGATAGGAGTATATTGTTATTAATTGCAATTGAAAGTAGCTTGTTGGAAAAACATTTTTCATTTCACTGTGGCTTTATAGAGTGCAAAAGAAGACATCATGTCTACATAGAACAGAAAATAGAAGGACAGCGCATATATACAAAACAAAATTTTTACGAGTTTGGTAATAGGGCTGGGAGCCCCTTGGCCTGGCAAATTAAGAAAGTAGCTGGCTTGCGGGGCCGTGCTGAAGATACAGGAGCAGGGGTTGGCGGGAAAACTGGTTGTGCACCCCAGCAAAATTGCAGACACATTTGCCACATACTATGAAATGCTCTACCCCCAGGAGAGCCACATGGGCACATGCAGAAATGGTCAGGGCATACCTCCAGAAATTGTGGCTGCCCGCTCTGTCAGGGGACGCAGTGGCAGAGTTAGATGCCCCTGTCATAGGGACTTGAACGTCAACAAGTAGTCAGAGCTTAAGAACAAGAAATCTCCAGGGCTGGATGGTGTTATGGCTCAGTTTTATAAAACAATGTTAAAGAATTGCACCCAGAGCTTGTTAAACTGTTCAGGGCAGGCGATAGTTACGGACAGGGAACAGGACCCCTAGAACATAGCACAGGGCCAGAAATTGATTTTACTGAAACTGGAAAAAGACCCCTATGTGCAAATCATATTGTCTGATTTTCCTGTTGCCAGTAGATCTCAACAGTTTACCTCCATACTAGCTAAACATTTGTGACATCATGTGGGGGGGGGGCTAGTTTACCTAGCTCAAACAGGATTTATTAAGGGGTGGAGCCTACACGATAACATCTGCTGCCTCCTTAATATCCTTTCGTCACAGCAGATGAACCCGCAGATCCAATTAGCCATCTCCATGGACACAGGAAAAACTTTTGTCTGGGTGGACTGTGTCTTCCTGCTGTACACCCTAGAGGCTATGGGTTTCGGTCCCCACTTCCAAAGTTGCATAGATTCTCAGTACAAGCAACCGGAGGTAGTGGTTAGAGTCAATGGAACAATTTCATCGAGATTCCCATTGCGGCGTGGAATGAGACAGGGCTGCCCCCTCTCCTCACTTCTGTTCACCCTATATATAGAACCACTGGCCATTTCTGTGCGATAAAATAGAGACATCGGGGCATTTTGGTGAGACAGATGGAGTAGAAATTGGCTTGCTATGCAGACGACTCCATGTGTTTTTCTTGCAAGAAACTGCCATTTCCACCCTTGCTTTGTGCGGGGAATTGGATGCCTTCAGCTCGCTATGGGGTTCTAAAATAAATTACACCAAATGCCAAGCAATTATTGTATCAGGTTCCCGGCCCCCTGCTTTTAGACAAAACTTCCCCTTCAAATGGTCTCCCCACAATACAGTTAGGAACTTTGGAGTCCGAGTAACACCTAGCTTATCCATGCTCTTCCAACTCAGTCACTTAATGATTACTCATGGAAATAGCAGAAGATTTAAACACTTGGTTATTGCTTCACCTGTCTCGGGGAGGGACAGTGGCAGCAATTAAAATTAATGTCCTTTCCCATCTTTTGTTCTAGTCACAAGCTCTCCTTATTCATATTCCCAAGTTCTGTTGAATCAAATTGAGAAAAATTACTCTAAAATGTCTTTGGCAGGGTACGAGCATCAGCATGCACCTCACCACTCTCTGTCTCCCACGAAAGCAGGGGGAGGACTGGGACGCCCACATATTGAATTCTTTTATATGGTAGCCCAAACAGCAGATATCGTTAGGGATGTAAGTTTGTCATGGCAGTCATACATGTCATTGATTCCATGACGTTTGATCTTTATTCAGGACTTCCATGACTTTCACTAGTGTCATCAGAATGTAGCAATGATGACAGTGCTGCAACATTTACTACTGTTTACTAATGATTTCATGAACAAACAATGAGTCATTAAAACCTCATCCATGACAAACTTACATCCCTACATGTCGTTACAATGACAAAGCAATAAAAAGAGGTGGTATGCCTTAGAGAATAATAGAACACTCTCGGGCCCACTGTACACTATCATTTCAGTGCTGGCCTAACTCACAGGTTAGTCAGCTAGGGAACCCCCTGGGCAAGGACAACTGTGATGGTGCTCTCTCAGGCACACTGCTTGACAGACAGGTGGGACATCTTACTGTAATCATAGGCAACCCAGATTTTCTGCAGGGTAACACTGATCTGGGGTACCACCTGTGTAATCAGGTGGGTCTTACCACTTTTGCACAGTTTTTTCACCAGGAACACATCTTTCATAAATCTGCAACAGAACTGTAACCTCCTCCATGGGAACCACTACAAGTTTTTACAAATCAGGCACTATGTGCTGCAGGAAAGAAATAGTACTAAATTAATTTGCAAGGGAACTAATGACATTTGAAGACTGTGCTTCCTTACAGAAATACAAGGGTGCAGCATGTGTTCAGCATGCATGCGGCACACTTGCATTTCTCTAAGTGTTGGGCAACTTACCTTAATATCCCATGCAGGACACTCTCCCATTTGTGGGTAACAACACCTTAGAGAAAGTAAAATCAAAATGAGAAACAGTTATGGGACAGCCAGTCCTGGCTCCCCAATGGACACAAATTTTGGAACAGGGATGGAGGGTAATCACACTTCCGTTATGGAGAGAATGTCACTGAAAAATGTTAACATAATTTTTCCACACTCCATTAGTGACCTCACACTTTAAACCAGGCAACACATACCTGTGTTCCACATAGAAGATTGATAAATAAGCTGGGTAGGCTCAGGGTGGGTCAGAAGTTGGTCAACTGGGTGGCAAACTGGTTGACGGGCAGGAAAACAGAGAGTGGTGGTAAATGGTATACAGTCAGAAGAGATGCAAGTCACAAGTGGGGTACCTCAGGGATCAGTCCTGGGGCCAGTCATCTTCAATATCTTCATTAGTGACATTGCAGATGGACTAGAGGGTAAGACTTGTCTGTTTGCAGATGACACCAAGATCTGCAACAGAGTAGATGATCCAGATGGGGTGGGCAGAATGAGAAGAGATCTGGATAAACTAGCAAAATGGTCAGAAGAGTGGCAACTGGGATTTAATGCAAAGAAGTGCAAGATCATGCACATAGGGAAGAGAAACCCTGAAGCCACCTATAGGCTGGGAGGGAGTTGCTGGTAGTCACAAAGGAAGAAAGAGACTTGGGCATCATCATCACCGATGACCTGAAATCATCCAAGCAGACCTCTAAAGCAGTAGGTAAGGCTAGAGGGATGTTAGGGTGTATTAGTAGGGGTATCACAAGTCGTAAGAGGGAGGTAATAATCCCTCTTTACAAGACACTGGTTAGGCCCCATCTGGAGGACTGCGTGCAGTACTGGAGGCCACACCTTCACAAGGACATTAACCAAATTGAGACAGTCCAGAGAAGGGCAACCAAAATGGTGCAGGGACTGCATCAGAAGACATATGAGGACAGATTAACGGAGCTCAATATATATACCCTTGAGCAAAGGGGGGAGAGAGGTGATATGATCGAAACATTCAAACACCTTAAGGGCATTAACAAGGTGAAAGAGTCTAACATGTTTAAATATAAGAAAAATAGCAGGACAAGAGGACACAGCATGAGATTAGAGGAAGGCCGATTAAGGGGTAATGTGAGGAAATTCTTTTTCACAGAAAGAGTGGTGGATGCATGGAACAGCCTACCTCAGGAAGTGGTGGCTATGAATACAGTGCAGGGCTTCAAACAGGCATGGGATAGGCATAAGGGAGCAATACAGATGAGTATGAATAGATAGGCCACTGACAGAGCAAAGGCCAATGGCACATTTATAAGGTAGAAAAAGAAATGGGCAGACTGGATGGGCCTTGCGGTCCTTATCTGCCATCAACATCAATCGATCAACCTCTATGTACTGGAGGGGGTGCCACTTCCGTGTCACACATCATCACATCTTTTTTGAGGGCGGGCATTATACAGAGATACTGTCAGAAAATCCTTTCAGAACAGGGGAAAATTTGGTCCCTGCCTATACCCTTTGACTTTGTGATCAGTTTCCTGGCATTGCTAGTTCCAGGAAAATATCAATGATAGCCACCAAACTCATAACCTATCACTGGTCATCAGCCACTATCCCCACAGTTCAGGAGTAGGACAGGTCCTGACAAGTGGAAGATATGGGGGAGATCACGGCAGATTTGAAACTTAACCTTGTTTACACTGCCAACTTTGCAGCGCATCAACCCATACACATGGGCTGATGCACTGGAAAGTCAGCAATGTAAACACTCTCCGAAGCACCTTAAGCCCCCTTCGGATCCTTTTTTTGATCTGACTCAGTTTGGGGGATCAGCAGCAGAGTGAGCGCTGTACATGGTGGTGTGGATGCTTTGATGCGCCTGCTCCGCTGCAAAGGCTGTCTTCCCTTCATCCTCCAGTGAATTCACAGCCCCTCCTAGGAGTGACCTGCAGTGCTTCGAGGGCGGGCTGTGTAAATGGTGAATTACCGGAGGAGCGGGGAGCACAGCATAAAGAGAGTGGCGCAGATGCCGGAGCGTTGCCGCCGTGTAAACATGGCTATTGTAGAGATATATTTTTAGAGAAACGGGACAACGGGATTGTGAATTCAACTCCTCCTTAGGGTTGGGACAGAGCCTTTTGTTCATTTCTCACTAAGGATGACTGCTGTTCTATGACATAATGGTTAGCTGTGTAATGACTAGATACAGACACGGTTGTTAAAGCTCTGTTTATTATCCGCTAACAACACTATTTTACTGTCTGAATTTTTTCTGCTTACTCAACAGAGGTACAGTTATGTGGCTTACCTCTAGAAAGAGTATTCTATAACCAAGAAGTTACAAATGCCCATATAGTAGCAGTGCTTAGAGGACACGCCTGTTAATATATCACTGAAATATGTCTCTGTACTGTATTGCATGTTTATGTACCTGATTTCTCTCAATAAACCTGGGTTACAAAAAAGATCCTTGAAAATATAGAATATCATTTGTCTCCTTTCCAGTGCTGTGGTGTATGTACAACAAAAATCTTCTTTAAAATAAAATCCTGTTGAAGTGTAATACTAAATCATGTTTTTGTCTCAGGTGTTTGTACTCTCAGCTCTCAGAGCCCCAACGTTCCGTGGGAAACAGCATGATGTCATTTTAGTCCTTGCCCAGTTTTTTTCCCCATGAAAAACTGGGAAAGTGAATGCTTTAGTACATAAAATGAATGCTGCATCAATCTGTGTCTTTAAAAGAAAAACTTTTTGTAAAGGCCTGGGGTAGAACTAATTAGAGACTAAGGACTATAATGACATCATAAAAGTACTGTAAGCCCAAGAGATTGCTAAAGGTGCATTACTGGAAAAAAGCGTGTTGTCACAATCTCGTGGTCTGTTTTTATTTAAACACAGTTTCTATTGTAGTATGTGCCAGCAGTAAAAATTAAAATATTTTTTAATGCTTGTATTTTTGGGCGCTCGCTCATTGCCGGGGGGAGGCCCCTCCACCCCCATATCGGCTAGATCCATGCACTATCTGGGATCTGGGTGTCATGCTGCTTATGTTGAGGTTTTTTTGTTTCCCTTGTGCATCCCTGCTTCCCAACCCTCCATGACAGGGCCAGTCGTGCAATGAACTTGGCACTCGATCGGGCATGTTCCTGCTCCTGACGTGCAGAAGTCCAGCAGTCCCCGCCATGGCTGCTATCTGTGTGGTCCTGGGCTGCTGTACCCTCACCCAACAAGTGGAGTTAGTATGCACTGAGAACCAAGTCCCTCCCTCCCTGGAGAAGGTGAGCAGGCCCTAGGACATTCAGCCTTCCCCCGGCTGACCCTCCAGTGTCTGAGGCTTGCTCCCAAACCCCAGTCGTTGGTGCCGCAGGCAGAAGTCTTTCCACTGCACTGGCAGGTCAGCCAAACAGTGTTTTTGTTTTTTTATTTCCAATGATCCTTAACTCAACCCAACTGTACAGTTGGGTAGCACTAGGACCCTACTGTAAACGAGATGTTGCAGCTCAGTTGGGCTATACTAGGTAAATAAATTTCAAATCTGTATGCACTCACAAATTATAAATAAATTGCAAATATAAAGCTACCTGCCATTTATCCCTGTAGCATGTTCTGTCTCCACCAACATACACACCAGATGCCAGAAAGTTCAGTTTCCAGAGCGGGGGCCATATCTTCAAAAGTGGAAAAATTGCACACATGCGAATAAAACAGTTACACAAGGGAGGCTTTCCTTGTGCAACCCCATTTTTTTCTGCATATGAGCAATTTTCGAAAAGGTTGCCTTTTTGCAACCTCTTCCACAATTTTTGGCAGATTGTGCATATTTGTTTGGGCAGGTGTGGAAAACCACACCATTTTTCTGCAGTTGTGGGGGAAAAAAGAAAGTGCCACCTGTGTGCATAACATGCTGAAAATAGCATTTTTCCTAGGTGCAGGGAGTTTACCCGGCACCAAGGAGTTGTGCACAGGATTTAATCCCTGGGCCATGTCTGGCCCTTTGAAAAGGGGGCCCCAGATCTTTGTGATTTAGCTGTAATCCAAGATGTACAACTCTGTACTGTGAGGATGTGAGCCATTAGCATCATGAAAGAGCTGACTCCCCTAGTATCCTGTAGAGGGCGCCAGAATACTGAACAAAATGACTTCACTGTGTCGCTAATCAGGCATTTCTCCATTCTTTCCACAGGAGGTCCCCATTGGGCAGCCAGCCAACTGTGTGCAAGGCCACATTGTCAGGTACTGTACTGTTGAACTTTTCTGGCATTCTACTCAAAGATTGTCAAACTGTGTCTGCTTCTGTACTGCTCAGCTGTCCTACATTATAAGGGATGTCCCTCATTCTACCCCTTAGAATTTCTCTGACCCACATCCATAGCACTTGGAAAAGTTGCTGTGCCTACACAGAAGGTGCTGAAAACTCGGACTTTAAAATAGAAATTCATCATTTTGTTTTAACTTCCTTTTTATTAGGACCCCAACATAAGTCCCACAATGCATGGAACAATATACAGCATGAAATGGATAATATCGTAAGGTGCCAAATAAAAAGATAACTATGAAAAGATAAAGACCTTCATTCCTACAGTGTTCTGAGATTGCATTTCCATGGTTGAAGATGTGTCCCACATTGTCCCCTATTTTGAGTGTCAGTGTCCTACATTTCAGCGTCAGAGATTGAGGTTCATCTGTTTCTTCTCTCATCCCATTTTGGATTGGGTTACATCACCGTTACTGTCATGTTAGAACAACGTTGCAAACTTCTCTACATAATTTGTAAACTGTGTGATCCATTTAATTGTTGTTGTAGTTAAACTTGTTATAATTATAATATAATCTAAGAGACAGGGCCGGCTATAGGGTTTTGGGGTCCCCCCGGCAGGATTACTGAAGTCATGGGGCCCTCCTACTTGGCCAACCTTCACCCCATGTGTTTGACTGTAGCCTATACATGCATCATTTTATTTTATTTTCAGTACAACTAGCGATATATTTACATTTGGTTAGGGGCAGACAACAACAGCGCTGACTAGCTGCTTGGGGCTGTGCTTCCCATTCCGTCCATTGCTGCCCATCTGCCGTCTGTTGACTGGGTCATAGCTTGGTGAGGCATTTCACGACATCATGATGCCACATAAAGGAGCTCTGCAGCCCTTTGTTGCTGTTTTCTAATAACATACAAAAATTAAAAATGAATAAGATAAGCTGCTCTGGTAGTGGCCATGTGGTTCGCTGGTGCCTGAAACCAGCTATGCTAAGAGAGGACCTTGCAAAGTTAGAGAGATGATCTGGAATGTGGCAACTGGGGTTCACTGCTAAAAAAGCACAAGGTCACGCACATGGGTTACAAGAACCTGGGGGGATGAATACAGACTAGGAGGTGTCCTGTGGGACATCAGTTGGGATGTTTCAGTGGCCGGAAACACCAGACGTCCGGCCTTGCTGGATGGACTCCAGGACTATCTCCTGGTGCAGCTAGTTAAGGAACCCACCAGGCAGACTGCCACTCTCAATTTGATGCTTACCAACTCAGAGTTGGTAGGAGTGGGGAGAGTAGGGGAGCCACTAGAGAACAGTGACCATAACTCCATGTAGTTTGAACTGGCCCTTGAGACTGGAAAGCCCCAACTGAGAACTGAAGTCCTTGATTTTAGGAGGGCAGACTTCAGCAGGCTGAGGGAACTGGTAAGGGAACTGTTAGGCTAGACAGTTTAGATGGGGTGGAATAGAGATGGGGAGTAATTAACGGGGCCAGTCTCGAGGCATCTAAGTTATGCATGATAATAGTAACCAAAGGGAATAAGTCCAAGAAACCATTATGGTTAACGGCAAAAGTTAGGGAAGTGGTAGGGGCTAAGAAAAAGGCCTTCTACAAGTACAAAGAAAGGCAGGGGGAGGAAGAATGGGGCAGAATATTTACTAAGAAATAAGGAGACAAAGAGGGCAGTGAGGGACGCAAAAGCAGACACAGATCTACGTATTGCAGAAGCAGTCCAGGAGGAAGAAAAACATTTCTACTGTTATATTAGGGGAAAAAAGAAAGAAATGAGGGGGAATCGTTAGGCTATCAGAGGGGGGTCAGGGTGATAGAAGAGGATGAGAAAAAGGCTGCCATCTTTAATGATTATTTTTGTTTAGTATTCACCAGGGAGGAAGGCGGGCCATGGCTGAGAGTGGCATCAAAGCAGACAGTAAGGGGGTCCCAGAGATAAGGCAGCCAATATTTACAAGTGACAGGGTCAAGAAAGGACTGGTGATTCTAAAAATAGTTAAGGCCCCAGGACCAGATGGGTTGCATCCGAGGATACTCGGGGAACTGGCAGTAGAACTGGCTGATCCCCTGGTAGGGCTGTTCAACTGCTCTCTAAGGGCAGGGGTACTTCTGAAGGACTGACTGACGGTAGACGTTGTTCTGCTCCATAAGGGTGGGGGGTGGACAAGGAACAAGAAGGAGACTACAGACCTGTCATTCTAACCCTCATTGTAGGGAAGCTGATGGAGTCACTGATTAAAGAAAACCTTGTGGACTACCTGGAGAACAACGGTCTCCAAGATAGTAAACAGCATGGGTTCATGGAAGGAAGGACCTGTCAGACAAACCCAATAGTTTTCTTTGATTGGGTGACGAGGGAATTGGATAGTGGCCACACCATGGATTTGTTCTGTTTCAAATTCAGCAAGGCTTTTGACTCGGTGCCCCACAGATAATTGCTGAAAAAGATGGAGGATCTCGGTGCGGCCAAGGACATCGTTAACTGGGTAGGTAACTGGCTAAAGGGTAAGCAGCAGGGGAGTTGTGGTCAGTGGGGACAAATCAGAAGAGAGGGAGGTCATGAGTAGGGTGCCACAGGGATCTGTCCTGAGCTGAGTCCTCTTCAATAAGCTCATCAGAAACATTGGAGAAGGTATCCGGGGCAGGCAGTGCCTCTTCATACATGACACTAAGCTCCATGGGAGAGTAGATAGTGATGGGAGAATCAGCGGAATGCAGAGTGACTTACAAAAGCTAGAGGGGTGGTCTAAGGTTTGGCTGTTGAAATTCAACGCCAAAAAGTGCAAAGCGGTGCACCTAGGGAATAACAAACCCAGGCCGGAGTACTGGATGGGTGGAGTGAGACTTAGCACTATAGCTGAGGAACATGACCTAGGAGTTAGCATCAGTGACTCCCTCAAGCAATTGAGCCAGTGCAACAAGGCCTATGGTAACGCAAGTATGATGCTTGGGTGTATTGGGAGGGGTACTGACAGCAGGAGAAAGGAGGTAATACTACCCCTTTATAGAGCTTTAGTGAGGTCATACCTGGATTACTACATAGAAACATAGAAGTGTGACAGCAAAAAAGGACTGACAGGCCCACCTAGTCTTTATTTATTTATTTTATTTAAACAGCAGTTTGGAAAACCTTTGAGCCATAGGGTCATTTACAAAGGTACCTTGTCACAGTAAGACAAACCAAAATACACAGTATAGCAGTACAACACATAGGTATAACAGTAAATTAAGACATAGATACAAACAAACTGGTACAGGTAGGATGGATGCAAACAATACCAGAGTTATGTTGTCCTTAGCAGCTTAGTAATAAGCTTTGTCATAAGTACTGAGTACGGCTTTGACTAGCGGCAGTTACAGCATCGGGTGTTAATAAGGTGGTTACGTAAGGAAGTTTTGAAGCACGATATAGTTGGAGCTTCGGAGATGGAAGGGGCAGTGTGTTGAACCAGGAGGGGCCCTAAAGCTGAAGGCTCTTTGGCGTGAGAGTCCTAGCTCTAGGGATAACAAGAGAGGTTTTCCCAGAGGTCCAAGTATGAACTAGTGGGACAGAGCGCGTGGTGGTCAATCCTGGTGGGGAAAGCCCAAGGAGGGTCTTTTTGTAAGGGTACAGGTAAGATATTTGGCTGATCAGAGATCAAGTACCAGCGCTTTAGCATACAGTGAACAGGTGTGTGTCATCCTAGGTGCTCCAGTAATTAACCTGCAGGCCTTATTCAGAGTAGAAAAGCGAATTTTATGGAGTGCGGTCTGATCAGCAGCACCATACACCGCAGACCATAGTCCACTAGCGACAGGATAGAGGAGGTGACTGCGAAGTCAAGAGAGCCTCCGGGAGGCAGTGTTTATACGATGTAAGATGCCCAATCGGATATTAGTGGCAGTGGCTAGGCGCGCATGTGTCCATGGAAGGAGAGGGAGGGTCAAAATGGATCCCTAGGTATTTATAGAGCAAACTTGTTCGAGTGGGAATGAGGACCCAGAGTGAATGAGGGAGTTTGAAGTTGCAGGACTTGTTTTGGGGATGAGAGAAGAACATGGTTTTGATTTTTAAGATTTATCGTAATCTATATCCTTGAACCAGCCCTCGGCTTCAGTGAAGGACTTCTGCAGCGAGTCCTGGAGGGCAATAAGGTTCACGACTTGAGGCAAAGATGACTGCATCATCAGCGTACAATAGAATGTTCCCCGAGCAAGAGCGTGGAAGGGTGTTAAGGTAAAGGGAGAATAGTAAGGGGCCCAGAATGGAGCCCTGGGGAACCCCAGAAAAGATGGGACAGATGTCTGAGTAGGTCCCATTAATTTTTACACGCTGTGAGCGGTCAGACAGATAACTGGTGCGCCTGCCCATTTGTCTAGCTATCTGCTAGGACATGCCCCCCTACCCCACCCTCAACAATCTCCAGTGTTGTCCGATGCCCTTTAGAAGCCTTCCACTGTTGCATCTCCAACCAACTCCTCTGGGAGCCTATTCCACTTATCCACCACCCTCTATGTGAAGTAGTACTTCCTAATGTTACCCTTGAACTGTCCCCCCTCAATCTGTAACCCATGCCTCCTCATCCTCTGATTCCCTTTCAGCTGGAAGATGCTTCCCACTGGCACCTGGTTTATACCCTTAAGGTACTTGAAGGTCTCAATCATGTCCCCCCTCTCCCTCCTCTGTTCCAGGGAGTACATGTTCAATTCTCCCACCCTTTCCTCATAGGAGAGGTGGCTGAGCCCCTTAACCATCTTCGCTGCCCTCCTCTGTACTCGCTCCAGCGGTCTCCCGAACTGAATCCCATACTCCAAATGCATTCGAACAAGATGGGTGTACAAGGGTACTGTGGCCTCCCTCTTCCTACTGATAATCCCTCTTCTGATGCAGCCCATCATTCTGCTGCCCCTAGCCAATGCTCCCTTGCAGTGCCTTTCCACCTTCCGGTCCCTTGATATAATGATGCCTAGGTCCCTTTGCTGTTCTGTTACTTCCAGGTCTTGGCCCCCTATACAGTACCCTTCCCTGGTTCCTGTATCTAAGATGCATGATCTTACACTTGTCTGTGTTGAATGAAAGCTGCCTCCTCCTTGATCATGCCTTGGCCTCCCCAGATCTTTCCGCATTCTTTCTACCCCTTCTGGAGTGTCCACCCTATTGCAGACTTTAATATCGTCTGCAAACAGACTCACACCCCCTTCAAGGCCCTCCACGATGTCCTCTACAGATAGATTGAACAGTAGTGGCCCTAACACCGACCTGAGGGACCCCACTTATGACCATGCCCTCTACAGATGCCACCCTATTTATGACTCTCTGTCTCCTGTCCCCCAGCCAGTTTCCCATCCATCAAACCACCTTCTGCCCAAGTCCCAGGCATGACAGCTTATACAGCAGTCTCCTGTGTGGCATGGAGTCAAATGCCTTTTTGAAATCCAGATAAGCAACATCTACTGCTCTCCCCGATCCAGTTCCTTGGTGATCACGGTCAAAAAACTGTATCAAGTTTGTTTGACAGGATCTACCCCAGTAAAGCCATGTTGCCTTGGATTCATCAGGCCGCTTACCTCCAGGTAATTGATGATCCTGATTTTCATTAGTTTCTCCGTAAGCTTGCCCACCACCAATGTCAAGCTCACGGGCCTGTAATTTCCCATCTCCTCCTTCCCCCCAATATGTAGAGGGACCACATTTGCCTGCCTGCAGTTCTCCGGTACCACTTCAGACTCCAGGGACGTGTTAAAGAGTGCAGTCAAGGGTGCCACCAGTATATCTTTAAGTTCCTTCAACACCCTTGGGTGCACCCCATCTGGCCCCATCGACTTGTCCACCTTCAGGCAGCCTAGTTCTCCCAGTCTCCTCCACTTGAAATGGACTCACATCCACTTCCCCCTCCCCTGCCTTGGCTTCTCCTGCTCTGCTGCCCACCAATTTTTCCTCCCTAGTGAACACCGAGCAAAAATTATTGTTTAGTAGTTCTGCCTTCTCTCTATCACCTTGTATCAGCTCACCCTTGTTTGTTTTTAGCTGGAGTATTCCCTGCCTAGTCTTTCTCCTTTCACTAACATGCCTAAAAAATGTTTTAGCCCTTTTTTGACCGCACTAGCTATGCTCGCCTCTGTCCGTGCCTTCACCCTCCTTACTTCTACCCCTGCTTCTCTCTGGTTCACCTGGTACCTTTCCCAGTCCTCTTCAGCTTGTGTTACCTTGAACTTCTTAAAGGCCTTACTCTTTTGCTCTGACCTTTTCTGCTACAAGTCTATTAAACCACAGGGGTTTCCTCCTCCTCTTATTTTTTGCTTGATCTCTTGGCATGTAGGTCCGTGGCCTCCACAATAGCTCCTTTTACCCTCTCCCACATGTCATCTACATCTGTTAACTCCTCCACCCCCTCCAGAGCCCTCCACTACTTCCCCTATTCTCCTGAAATCTGCTCCCTTAAAATCAAGCACCCTCAACTTAGACCGGTGAACCAAACTGTGTTGTGGTCACTCGTACCAAGGTGTTCACCCACCGACACCTCTCCTACCTTATCCCCATTTGTCAGGACCAGATCAAGAATAGCTCCTGTTCTGGTTGGCTCCCTGACCAGTTGCCTCAGGAGGGCCATTTGCAGGGAGTCCAGTGTTTTCCTGCTGCTGGCTGATGATGCAGATAAGGTGTCCCAGTCCACATCTGGTAGGTTCAGGTCTCCCATCATCACCACCTCCCTTTTAGCATCCATTCTCATAAATTCATCAGCCATGCATCTATCTACAGATTCCTGCTGTACTAGGGGCCTGTAAACCACCCCAATATGCACCACCTCTCACTTCCCTGCAGCCAATGAGACACATAGTCCTTCGTCCTCCCCCCACTTGCCTTGCAATTCTGATGCTCTGATACCCTCCTTTACGTAGAGTGCAACCCCTACCTCTCCTTTCCTCCCCTCCCTGTCCCTCCTGAACAGTGTATACCCTGGTATCTCCATGTGCCATCCTTACTCTCGATGGCACCATGTTTCTGTTATCCCCACAATTTCAAGGTGATCTTCAACCATTGTCGCTGCTAGATCTGGGATCTTCCTACCCAGACTTCTGGCGTTTGTACACATGACCCTCCAAACCCCTCCTCCCTGTTTCCTGCTTGCTACACACCCTATATTTCCTACCCTTGTGCCCCTTGTCTGTTGGGGGAGGGCTCTCTGTCCCCCCTGCCATGTGTCCTACAGGTAGAGTTTCCCCTTGCCCCCCAAAAAATGTAGTTTAAATGATTGTGCTTTTCAACATAATCGTCCAGCTTACATTTGAGCACTGCTTTCCCCTCCCCATTTAAATGCTGCCTATCCGGGGCATAGAGGCTGCTGTCCCTCCACATTGTTCCCTACTATGTCTAATTCTGCAGCCCTCACCTCAGGAAGGATAGGGACAGGCCACTGTATTGCATCAGGGCGCCGGCATTAGGGAACCGAGTCACTACAGTACCAAATGCCAAGTTCACCGCCCCTTCCCCATTGTCTGCCCCCCCCCATAGTTAGACTATCTAGTTGGGGGGGTGCGGAGGGCACAGCCCCCTACAAAAGAGAGGTCAGTGAAATGGTCGTTAGGCGTTCTAGTGACATGGTGCCCTAATGCTGGCACAACACGAGGGTGGAACCAGGACAGGCTGAAGATGGTGCAGTGCAGGATATCAGCAATGTTTCTGGGCCAGCAGGGCAGGTCTTATGAGGAGCGCCTCAAAGCACTGAACGTGTCCTCACTGGAGACCAGAGGGGAGAGAGGAGATATGATAGTGATCTTCAGGTTCCTAAAAGGAATAAACAAAGTGAACAGCAAGGAATTATTTATCTTGAATGCCACATGGGCATGAATAGAAACTGACAGGAGGGAGGCTCAGGAGGGACATGAGGAAGATTTATTTTACAGAAAGGATGGTGGAGCCGTGGAACAGTCTACCAGTTGAATTGGCGATCACTAAAACAGTTGATAGTTTTAAGGGCACAGTTGGGACAGAGTGAAGGGTATAGTGATCAGTCAGGGTGACAGAATTGGGAAGGAGGAGGGGGAGCGCTATTACCCTGGATGGACAGTAGGTCCCAGGGTTAGACAGGGAACCTGGGTAGACTGGATGGACTATTGGTCTTTTTCCGCCATCATTGTCTGTGTTTCTATGTGTGAAAGACATAGAATCAGAGGAGGAAAAGGATCTGAGGATAGATATAAGCAGCAACCTAAAGCCATCTGCGCAATATAGAAAAGCATGGATAGAGCAAACAGATTGCTGGGTTTCATAGGTAGGGAATTCACCAGTGGAAGGAAGGGAGTGATCCTGCCACTGTACAGGTCTGTGGTATGTTCTCATCTGGATTACTGTGTGCAGTACTGGAGTCCCTACCTAAAAAAGGACATAAACCAGCTGGAGGCAGTACAAAGAAGGGCTACAAGAATTGCCCAGGGTCAACGCCATCTCCAGAATGAGGAAATGCTGATGAATCTAGACATGTACTCACTCGAGAAGCGAAGAGAGTGGGGTGACATGATAGAAACCTTCAAGAACTTCAAGAGTATAAACAAGGACTTGTGAATCTCTTTAGACTCAGTGAGAATAAGAATATGAGGGGCTACTACTACAGAGTGGCAGGTGGAAGATTAAGGAAGGAGGTTAGGAGACACTTCTTAACACAGAGAGTGTTGACATGGTGGAATGAGCTCCCAAAGGAGGTTGTCAACCAGAGAACACTTGGGGGTTTCAGAAGAGGATGGGACAGAATCAAGGGGAAGGTAAGATTCCCAAGGGGGGATACCATGTTAATGTAAGTACATGGACTATGCAACAAGCAGACTAGAAAGACTGTTTGGCCTTCTTCAGGCAAATTCATATGTTCATATGTTTGTAGAGTATTGTATATGAATGGTCTCTTTTCCCATTAGGAAACAGTGAGATCCGAACCCTATAATGCTATCATTGTGATGTCAGCAATGTTGGAAATGGAGAAAATTCACTGGAGGAACGCATCAACTTTGATGTAGGATTGAAGATACCTGGCAAGGGTCTGGGAACACATTTCCTGTTTACTTGTTGCATTTTCACACTTTATTCCGGGCCTCCTAGTGCTCTGCGGCACTTCCATTGTGATTTCTGTGACAGGGTTTCCTCATTTCTGCGGCATGAACTGTTCATTTCTGTAGCAGACTCTTTCTCTGCCATTAGCTAGACTATGATGTGATGTCATCCATGACATCACATGCAGAACACAGAGGAGGTGCTTCAGGATAAAAAAGCAGGGGACAGGAGCCAGTCAGGCACTATGAAACAAAATTACATTTTAATGAAAAATCACCAAGAATAGTTTAATTCTGTGGCACTACATGTATTCTGCAGTACAATGCAAGTTCTGCAGAAAATTCCAAGGCTGTTTAATTGCAGAATTACAGGGGCCAGGACTTTATTTAGTCAGTTTTATGCCATAACACGGGGGCACAAGTGGAAACTGATGTGGGGGAGGTTCAAGGTGGAAGTGAGAATGTTTTATGTTACAGAAAGGGCGGTGAAGTCATGGAACAGTCTGCCAGCTGATGTGGTGGGTACCAAAGCTATCAGGTTTCAGACACGGCTGGGACAGAGTGAAGGGCTTAGTGGTCGCTCAGGGTGGGAGCAGTAGGGCAGGGAGCATTGGGTGGATACTGTGGGTTAGAACTGTCTATGGACAATAGGTTCCAAGTTTGTTAGGGTCGGGGGTAGACTGGATAGACCAATGGTCTTTTCCTGCTGTCATTGTCTATGTTTCTATGTGGGGGGGCACACTTTACACGGGAGCTGTCCATCCCCATTTTACTCCTGGAACTGAGTCAGAGTTTTGATTTCACTTCTGGAACTGAGTTCCCTTGGGTTCCTCCCAATTCCCACTGCCGCATTGGGATGCCCCCACCTCTCACTCCCCTGAACACTGAAGAGATCTTTCATCCCAGTTAGCCACTGACCAGACCAAGGGACAAATGTCTGCCAAAATGCTGTGACAATCTGATAATACTATTGATCTGATGGCACAGTAACATAGAAACATAGAATTTGATGGCAGAATAGAACCACTTGTCCCACCCAGTCTGCTCAGATGGTCCCTGCCTAGTCTGTCTCTGCAGACCCTAACTGGTCTCCAGCGATCCTCCCTCCTCCCAGCCTATTTTCATTTTTTTTTTCATTTTCATTTTAATTTTTTATACTTGTAAATCCAAATGAGCAAACTGCCCATTTTCATTGGAGACAAGTTTAAAACTAAAAAACACACAAAAAATTAAACAAACATAATACAAACAAAACATTCAATCAATAAAATACAATACATAAAAATACGTCATGTTTCCAAAGATAGCCACTGTTTTAACCATGTCTTAAAACCCTGACAGGAGTTATTATTAACAACTTCTGAAAATTTCATGTGAACCTGAAAAGAACTATTCTGAACAATTTCTAACGGAATTCTATTAAAAAAACTAGGTGCTCTAAATAATAAGGATCTTTGCCCAAAAGTAGTCTTAAAAAATTGTATTTTAAATTTATAATTGTGCTGGGACCTAGTAAACAATGCATTAAATAATCTAGGAAACATTAAAGAAATAGAATAAGGAAAAAAATTACATTTAACTTTAAATAAGAAAATGCCCATCTTATAAAGTACTCGATTTTCAAAAGATAAGGAAGATGACTGATTGTACAGATCAGAGCAATGGGTTCGAAAGGGTAAATTTAGCCAAAACCTCAGAGCTGAATGGTAAATTACTTTAAGAGGACTCAAAACATGAGTACATGAGGATGTATAAATCAGTATGCCATAATCGAGTATGGAGAACAGAAATCTATGAACTAAGAGCTTTCTGGATTCCAAAGTCGAAAAAGATTCAACTCAATAAAGCATACCCAACCTCTGATGAAGGATTTTCCTAAGATTCTGAATATGAGGTTCAAAAGAAAAATGTGTGTCCAACGTAATACCTAAGTATTTAAAAACAGATACATTTTCGATTATGTTTCCTGTCCTATCAGAAATTGGAAGCAAATCAATTAGTACATTTTTCTTCTTAGGAAACACCTTTACTTTGGTTTTCTGGGAATTCAAAACCAGGTGACTTAAGGATAACCAATCCTGCAGGAAATTAAAATCAGTTTGAAGATAGGAAAGGGCGACATTGGTTCTGGGATCTGAACAAAAAAGAACAGCGTCATCTGTGTAAAGAATCATTTTAGTTTTTGTACATATATCAAATACGGAATTCATAAATAAGGAAAAAATAAGTGGCCCCAGAATTGAGCCCTGGGGCACACCACAAACTAAGGGAAGAGAATGGGATAAAGATGAACCAATAGTAGTTCTAAATGATCTTTCAGACAAAAAGTTTTGATACTACATATTTATTTCATCAGAAAAATGAAGACCTTGAAGCACACCAGGAAGAAGATCAAATTCAACCAAATCAAAAGCCTTGATGAGGTCCACAATCAGTGCCGCACATGAAAGTCCACTATCAAGTGCTCCATGGACACTGCCCGTGAACCCCACCAAGGCTATTTCAGCATTATATCCTGGCTTAAAGCCATGTTGGTTCTCTGATAACAAAGAATACCTCCCAAGAAAATCCAAGGTTTGGTCCATGACAGTCCTTTCCAGAATTTTTGAAATAGGTGATAAAAGGGAAATAGGACGATAATTAGTAACCAAAGAAGGATTTCCATTCTTTAGGATGGGTTTTATAATTGCTCGTTTCCAGCTACTCGGAAAAACATTATGGTATAAGGAAAAGTTAAAGATATCAACTAATGGATAAACAAAACAAACAATGCCCATTCTAATTATCCTAACATCAACACCATCCTGGCCCTGAAAAGGTTTTGGATTATTTTTCAAAAAATTTACATACCCCTGTGTCTGTCCCATGTATGCTTGAAGCCCCTATTGTTTTCACTTCCACCACTTCTGCTGGTACTCTGTTCCAGGTGTCTACCACTCTTTCAGTGAAGTAGTACTTGCTAACATCCCTCTTAAACTCCCCCCCCAGCTTCATCACATGCCCTCTGGTCCTGGTGCTCTTCCTCATTCAAAAGAGACTCCCCTTCTGCATCCTGTTCATCTCCATGTGGTATACGTAGGTCTCTATCATGTTCCCTCTCCGTGTCCTGTCTTTTAGGATGTACATGTTGAGATCCCTCAGTCTCTCCTCATAGACTGAGCAGACATACATGTTAAGGATGTCTGCTTTTTCTTGGCCCCCTTCTGCACAATCTCCCCCCTACCCCTCCCCGTCACCTTCCTTATCCTCACGATCCCTCACCTTGCTTTCCTGTTCTCACTTATGTACCTGAAGAAAGTCTTATTACCATTCACTGCCCCTGTGGCTATCCTTTCTTCTGTCTCTGGCACCTGCTGGGGAATAGTGAGGTTGCAGGTTCTGCCCCACTAGGGCCAAAGACCAGCTCTGGTGACATCATGGAACCATTCAAGTTTTGCTGTCCTAGTTGTGATGTCACCAGAACCCTGCAATGGAGTTATAGCCTCATAACTGATAGCTCCCCTTCTGTCATTCTGTTTTCAATCTGTATGCTACTGTCCCTCTCGTTCACTTCCAGGCATGTCTTTCTTGGAAACAGGGATGCCGCAGCTTTTGAGTGTTGTAACCAGTTATGAAATGGGTAGAAAGAATGCCGGCTCCTAATTGGCTAAGAGTTACTGTCATCTGGGCTGTTATCCCAGTACAACAGCTCGGCTGAAAGTAGCTCAACAAAAATATGTTTAGAAAAATCATCCAATTTACTAAAACGGACCCATTTCATAATCACAATAAGGCACTCCAGGGAGTGCATTATGGTGAGCTAATGGCCCTTCTCCATTGGTGGAAGCACTTGGCTTCGCCTCATGCTTCAAACCACCCGAGGTGAGCCGTTATCGCACCGTAATGCACACCCTGTCATGCCTCATTCCCTAGTTGTGCCAATGGAACCCTTGTAAACTGGATATTTTATTCAATAGAGCTTATTCCTGAGTACTTAGACATTTTCCTGGTTGTCAAATACATGGCCACACTGGTGCAGAGAGGGCGAGGAGAGAAAACTGTCATGAACAGATGTGCTGGCAAAGGTCTGCATCTGTTTATAATATAAAGTTAGCATGTGTTTTTCTGTGACCTGAAAAAGTTGTTCTTAACACATATGCAGAACAACTTTTTCAGAATGCTTAGAACAACTTGGAATCTGGAGCCTGAGCTCAGCTGCAGACACAGCTGTGCTAATCAGAGCTGCGTGCTCAGTTAAACTGCGCTTTCATTCTTGAACTTAGTCACTCGCCAACATTGTCTGAAGTGCTAAAAAGACAGCAACAAGAAGGAAATATTCTCACCATTTATAATGGCTTCGGTCACCTCTCCTTTTGACCTGTTGGACACTTTTCGTTTTGTTGGACAAACTTTTTTTTTAATACGTTAGTGTTACAAATTCCTGTCCTGGTACACTTTTTCTCTTAAAACTGAATTATGTCTTACATGGACTTCATCGCCAAGAAGGTGCTTAAAAACAAAGAAACATAGAAAATGACAGCAGAAAAAGAACATTGGTCCATCCTGTCTGCTCATAAAACCATAACAAACCCAGGATCTATTGTCCATACAGGGTTCTAACCGACATTATACAATGACAAGAAAGAATCCTGGCTTCTGATTGGTCAGTTGGCCATCACAGTTGGGATGTTATCCTTGCATAACATCCCTGCTGATATTTTGCCTGATTTGTTGCATTGTTTATTCTACCTTCTTTTAAGAAACAAAAATATTTTCACACACTAACAAAAACATTCTTTAAAATTATTTTTTTTTATTCTGTATAAAAACAACAAGCCATTGTATAATAGGAATAATGCCCTCCAGGGTGGGTGTTATGCTGGGATAACATCCCATCTCGGGTGTTGGATGCCCTTGGCCTGTGGCTTCAGGCCCAACCACCCGAGGCGGGATGTTATCCCAGCATAACACCCACCTTATCAGGCATTATTACTATCCATCCACACACTGCTGCTACAACTCTGAGTAACCACTAAGCCCTTATCTCTGTCCCAACCATGCTTGAAACCATTGATAGTTACGACTCGCACCACACCAGCTAGCAGACTGTTTCATGGCTCCATAAGCAGGCAGGGCTTCATTTAGCTGGGACCAGCCCTTTTCTGTTTTCTCCCCATGTTCCCTAGCTGCAGCAGCAGCATGCAAGTCTGTGCACGCGTGCTATGGAACTGTGGCCCACTTTTCTGTGCTGCTCATAATTCCAGCACTACCCCCCAGCCTCCACCAGATGGAAGCCAAGGACTGGGACAATATGTCTTCCCACCCCGGTAGAGGAATGTTGTCCAGTGGATGCTCAGTCCTCCCCACTATGGCCAATCTGAGCTCATTCCTGAATGCAGGTCGCCGGCATGGTAGAAGGTAAGTTGCACAGTGCCGCAGCCCTCCACGCCACTAGGATGGTTGGATATTGACTTTTTGCTTGTTGTTCCAGATGTCTGTTATGTCCCCACATTCCCTTGTCCCTCACTCCAGAGCTACAAGTGTCTGTTGCAGCTAGGGATTATCAGCAGTGGTTCTAAATAAAAAGAAATCCCCTGAAATCCACCCAGTTCTCAAACTTAAAATGGAAAAGAACATCCCCTTTAACTATAGCTCTGCTGATTTGAAATGCAAATGAGTAATTAGCATTTAATTAGCATACGATTAAGTTCAAATGTATACAAATCTCTAGGTTCAAAAGCAAGAACCTTTTAGAACCTTATTGGGTTCTGTTTAGAACCGGAGATGTTCCACTTATTCTGAATGTCAGAACGTGCCAGGAGGAGGAGTGTAGATAGCCTTCTCTTAGAGACCCGGCCAAGTCTCACTTGTAGTGCAGTACCAAGAAACGCTTGAACACGATGCAGTGTAGCCCTCTGTCCCTGGGGGCAAATGCAGCACCACCTCTCTGGCATGTCTGATCCCCCCCACCCCAATGTTGCCAGTGAGCAAAACACCTGAGCTTGCCCTCAAACCTTGTTTTCCTGCCTGGTAGCACATGTTCCCAGCATGTAACACACTGTGCTGTCACTGTCGCACTGACACTGGAGGACTGCCAGCTGTTCTGTTTTTAACCCACATGACCAGCAATCCAACTGTAAAAATACAAATAACAAACAAGATATGAACTCCAAAAAGAGATCCAAAGTCTTTAGGTAACTCCAGAGTACAAATATAATCTCAGAGACTTGATGGTCTCATGACACACACATGTAGTCACTGTGCTGGGTACTGGAGTTCAATTCCTAAGTGCAAGTCCCAATCAGACAGCAAGGTATGCATGCGTAGCCCCAGAGGGACATGCTTCACCTTGGGGAGCACTGTAGAGGCTACTGCTTGTCTGCTTGACTGTACCATGGTGATGCAGAGCCGAGCAACAGCATTACCCCGTGGATGCCACTGTAAAGTACATCCCCAATGCTGGAACATTACCACTGGTCGAGTTCTGCTCTGCATGCAGCATTCAGGGATTTACTGATATGCTTGTCCCACCATCGGTTGGCAGACAAGGTGGGCCCAGCTATAAGAGAAAAGGCACAAGGAATCGGCTCCTTCAGGTGGTGGGTGGGAGATCAGTACCCAGCATTCATAGGTGGTTGCCCATTTGTTATCGGAGGGCAGTGAAGTTTTATACAGCGAGGGCAAAAACGCTGCAGGAGCTGAAGGAAAAATTAAAAATAGAAATAAATATCTAGAGAGAGTCTGGTTAACTGTTTTTACAAGGTGAAACTGAAATTCAATTTCTGAACTGCTCCACCCCTCTATTTCTCTGACAGTTTGCTCCTTCATTGAGTCGTTCCACTGACTGAGTTTCTGTCAGGTCACTGTCCCACTTCCGTTATTCCTCTCCGCTGATTAACTGAGGCAGCTGGGGAGCTACTGCTGTGCAGCTGACGTCAGTTACCGTGTTTTCGTTGACAGTGGCTGCAACGTGCAGAGCTGATCTGTAGAAGGAAGAAAGGGGCCAACCCAGTCTGTTTCTAACTTAAATCCCAAATAGTAATAAGTGCTACAAATTACTCAAGTCTTTTCTTCTAGCCTAGTTGCATGCATTCTAATGTGTTCCCTTATCCTGCCCTCTCCGCTCGGTTTGAGTGCACGCCCTATAATTCTTCTTGTACTCACTCACTAGTTCAGCTCCTTTAGTATTTGGAAAGCCGTGATCCTGTCACCTTTCTGCCTTTTCTTTTGTAGGATGAATATTATTAAAATTAGTACTGATAAAAAATACTCGTTCAGTCAGAAATAGTTACCTTTTCTGACTTTCATACCAGCAAAATTAAAAGTCATCTAGTCTTCCTCAAATACTTTAACCCACTCCCATTCTGGAAGTTTTTGTTTTTTCACTTTGTACGGATGTCATATACTCCCAAACTGGAGCTAAGTACAGCTCTCCTTGAATACAGGTTTAGAAAAAAGATAAAAACTGTAGAGGATGTGTGTGTGAACCTTTCCTTCCCCAGTGCACACACAAGGCTCGCCTGCACCGCCTCCTGGGGGGTCACCCGGGGGCAGTATTGCAGTGAGTTGCACTACCCTTTCTGCCCTAGAGGTGCAGATGATCCTGTGGGGCACTCCACCATGCACCCTACTGGCCCTCCAGTAAACTAGGCTCAGGAACTGAACCCAGTTTGTTGGCATCACAAGCACCAGCACTGCCACGGCGCCAGACGTTTGGCATCTTTTGCCTCTTTTAATTCACAATGGTAACAATCCATCAGAGTTGTGAGCCACTGCACGTGCGTGCCAGCTGCAACATAAATGTATTGCAGACATGCAGGCTTCTAGCATCTCTTCCTTGTGCCCCTGGCAGAGAGAAAAGCTAACCTTTTCGCAGTATTTACGACAGGCAGGGCTAGAGACATGGCGGCAGCAAGACGTGCTGCTGCTCTGAGAGGCCTGGGCTCACTCAGGAGCTCCAGAACCCAATGCAGGAGTGTCACACAGGTGAGGTACTCAGCTCCTCGAGGTGGGCAGGGGAGTGGACTGGATTGACATTCACATATCCCTGCCAGCCAACCCCATAGTGGCATTAGCACAGCATCTTTTGTGGAGGCAATTGCTCATCCACCCTCTGAACCAGAGGAAGAGTACAGTCATGGTGACGTTAAACATCAGGATGAGACGCCAAGGAGAAAAACCTGTAAAAAAAAACAACTTAAAATTAAAGTACACCTTGACTACCCGATGACCCAGCAGTAGTACATTACGCTGCCATGCAGGTGACTGGGGTCTGACAATGGACTTCGGTCACTGTGTCGGGAGGCAGGCCAGGCTGGTGGAAGCTACTGGGCTGCTCACCACAACCAGGGAGGGCTGGCTGTGGATTCTGACTGTTCAGTGACCCCTATGGGTGGGCCAGGGAGCTTGCGGCTTCTAGAGGGGCATGCTGTCATCTGAGGCTGAAGGGGCACAGGTCCTGCCAGAAGGAGTTAAAGTGGAGCAGATCTGGGGAGAAAAATCCCCGAACTATGTATTATGACAAAAGAGCCTGACATGGGAGCATCCATTGAGAATAGGGAATATAAGGGGATATGTCTGGAAGACACTGGCAGGGGTGGGAAAAATGTACATGAAAAACTGTGAGGTGATGAGTCTTTCTATAAAATAGATGAATTTTTGTGGGGAAAAATACCTTTTCCATTCATACCTAGTCTATGTTTCATAGCTTGAAAATGGACCCTGGGACCAGTGTACCCAGCGGGTGAACAGCTGTATAAATAACCTCCACCCTTCCTCATTGCATGTAATTTGTTCTGTTCATAAAAATATATTTTGCATCTGGCAGAGGGACTGTGCCACTGATGGGGGGGGGGGGGTAGACGAATGAGAAGGCTGTCTAGTCTTTTCACATGATTTGTGAGGGTAATTTATAGCACTATTTTCCTCTCCCAGATGACCAGTGACGTCTGTTCCCAGACAAGTGCAAAGCTTTTTTTTTCCCTCTTTCTCCATTCCCAAGTTAAAAGGGATATCAGCTATATTTAAATTGGGCTTAATAACACCCATGAATAATTGAAGTGATGGGTGCTTCAGCTGTGAACTCGGCTTTTCTGCTGAGCTGTTTGAAAGAACGGGTGTGACTGTGAGAACTTGGGCCCCTGTAGGTAGTTCTGTAGAAGCTGAGGGCCTGTGTTTGAATCCTAGCTCACTATGAGCACCGTAGGCTCAGCAGATAATTATCCACATATCAGAGAAGAAAACGGCAAGCTGGACTGTTGGTGCAATGGTCGGGCTACTGCTTTTGACGCTGGTGACCCAGGTTCAGAGATGAGCCTGGATCGTCAGGGACCAGCCGGGGGAGGAGGATTGAACATCCCAGGAGACGCTCTGCTCCAGGGAGGGAGGATTGCCGCTTTCACAGTACTACCACCTGGGTGACCACAGGTGACAGTGCAGTTAAGGGCACTATGGGAGTATCAAACGCAGGCCAGAGACTGATGTAGCAAGACACTCAGCATGCAAGCATGTCTTAGCCTCCCTCAAGTGGCTGCGTCCAGAGGTATAGGGAAAAACAGTAAAATTGCCCTGTTTCTGGTGGACAAAGGACCCCAGTTACTTTCGATCTGGCCCTACTGCTTCAAGAACTCGTCCCATGATGAAAGTTGAGCAGCACTGTTCAGGGGTATACCACCTTCATAACAACCCCACCAGGAGGGAGAAGCCACAACAACATGGAGGATGATGAGGACTGGAGCAAGGTAGAGCACTGATGTCACCTAGATGATTTGGAGGGAAGTCTGAAACAGGTTGGAAGGGGGCATAAATACTAGAGCTGTGTGTAACCCCTAGATGGCGCTATCCCAGGGGCTACTACCCCTGCCTGATTTGCCACTAACAGGTTGAGGGGCCTGGATCCAATGGCGGGTGCCTCCACCCAGAGGTCAGGGTTTGCAATAGTTAAACTAACTTGGTCACAGCCCTCTGGGACACTGCAACCCCCCTTTCTTCCCACTAGTGGCCCACACAATATATCAGAATTACCTTCACAGTATACACTTACCCCCAGGACTGGTTCCGGCACTGGGACCTCCTGTGAAATGAGATACAATGCAACAATCACAGTACAGTACTTTAACATAGACAAATACCTCAGGCAGTATAACTTTGCTGAAACAAGCAGCTCTGATTTATTTAGGGGGATATAACATGGACAGGGAGAAATCAGGTTAATTAGCTTATCACTCTAATAATCTACCTATGGCTCTGTGCAGGCCTATCCCTATCAGTTACTGTCCCTGGGTACCCAAGCCCTAGTGGCTAGTCACCGTGGCAGCTGGTAGGGGCCCTTTCACACAGAGAAAGGAAAATTAAACAGTCAGCAGTACAGTAATTCCATTTGGATTTAATGTGGCAATTCAACAGGAGCGACCCTGAATTAGTACTCACGACCTCCAAATAAGATAGGGTCCTTCAATATCAGCAGGGCTACTCTTGAGCTCAAGAGACTCTTCACACATTTATATGGTAAAAAAGAGAGTACTATACCAGGCAGGCTGCTTCTCTATCCCGATCGCCAATTACTGCACAATACCGGGAGAACACACAGCAGATTCAGTTCTGACAGACCGAGGTGCAATTCAATAATTTCTCCAGTCTTCCACAGGGTGAGCCGGTCTCTACTCTTCAGAGATCCTTTGATTCTTTTCACAGGACAGATTCAGTCCTAACAAGCAGTTACACAAGCTGCAGACCGAACTCTGGGCCTTACACACGTTTTTGACTAAAACTGCACACTGAAAAGCACAGGGCTCCTTCCTTCTTCACTGCCAAAGCTCAACTGAAACTCCAACCGACAAAACCGGGCACTTCCTTTGAGTTCCTCCCAGTTCTTGACTGGATTGGCTGTCACTCACAATAGACTGCTGCTGTTGGTCCAAAAGGCACTGAAGTCTAAACTACATCTCCCAGAGTCACTGCCCATACAATCCTCTTGTGGCTGGCTCAGATTATGAGTCAAGTTCTGATTACGTCCAAGGCACCATTTGAGAGCTAGCTTACCCACACTGATTGGTCCAGTTCAGCAGTTCAAAACCAGAATGGGGAACTAGGCAGACACTGTTCTGACTGCAAAGAAGCGGGTTAGACAAACTGTAATTTCATTATCACTCTAAATGGTTTCTGGCAAACAGTTACATCTTTCAGATAGGTTCCTTTGCACTCCTAGTGACTGCAAAAATGGAGTGAATTGGCAGCAGCTTGGTGGTACTCAATCAAAAACACACAGTCCCCATACAAACTAATTATGTCTGCAAGCAGGCAGCTCTTAAAGAGACAGTACCAGAGGTTCTAAAAACACTCACTGATAAATGGCTTAAACGCCAAACACCATTCAGGCTTGGAGCATTCAAGCAAGCTCCTGGAAGTCTTTTGGGAACCCCCATTTGCAGGGGGGTTACATGTGCAAATGCCTTTTTCTGAATATTCAGCTAAATATTCGGTATTCAGGGCTCAAGTATTTGGTAGTTAGGTTAAAAAAAAGGGGGGGGAACAGACCCCACCCTCCTCCCTAGCCCAATATAATCCCCCATCCCACCACCCTTAGTTAGCACCCAAATCACACCTTCCCCCCCCCAGCACCCATATTTTGATAAAATGATGGATTTCTTAAATAAACCTCCAACGATGGGTGACCGGCACAGCCTGCCCACCTACATAGCTGGCTGCCGATATTCATCAGCACTTTGCAGTGCACTGTAATAACTGGTATTGAACTGACTGTCCCCCCCCACCCCTGGTAGCAGTACCAAAATCACAGCACTAGCACCACCCCATCGCACCTGCACACAGTTCAGAAGGGAAGAAGGTGACCAACACAGCCTGCCCTCCTCCATGGCCGGTCACCTTCTTCTGAATGAAGGAACTCGCCTGCTTACTCACTTAGTAAGACCAGCTGATCATGTGATCCGCCGGTTTTAAAATGTGAACAAGCGAACAAGTTCCTTAATTCAGTAGACGGTAGCTGTCTGTGGAGGAGGGCTGCCTGGGTTAGTCACCTTCTTCCCTTCTGAATTGCGTGCAGGTGCAAGGGAGTGGTGCTGTTATGAGCTAGGTGCTGCTACGATGGTGTTGCTACAAGGGTGGGGAGTGGGGGACAGGACGAAGTTAAGTCAATACTAGTTGTTAAGGTGCACTGCAAAGTGCTGATGAAAGTCGATGACTGGCCATGGAGGTAGGCAGGTTGTGCTGGTCGACCATCACTGGAGTTTTACTTAAATTCATAATTTTATCAAAATGTGGTCGGATGCCAGAGGGGAGGACAGTGGGATCTGAGTGCTGAGGGTGTTTTGGGATGGGGGACTTCTTTATTTAAAGCATCTGGGATAGGGATGATGGTGGGGGGGCTGTTGGCTTCTTTTTTTTTTAGATTGTACTTGCCGAATAGGGATGAACAGTGCTGTTAATTGTTATTTGGGATCCGAGTAATGAATAGTGCATTATTCGTGGCGTTGTATTTGGGACATAATATTTATTGTTTGCACACCCCCTAATAAATACTACATATAAACAAAAGAGAAGAAAAGCACTACACATACAACCACACATATGCAAAATCACAAACACATGCAACTACACACAAATACACAACCACAAACACACTAAACCATGCACACACAACCACACACACACATTACCACATACACATGCACAACCACACACACACATACACAGCCAAACACACACATTACCACATGCACAACCACACACACTGACAGCCACACACACATGCACAGCTGCACACATTCACAACCACACCTATACACACTACCACACACTTCACAACCACATGCACAACTGCACACATATGCACAGCCACACACACACATTACCACATGCACAACCCCACACACCGACAACCACACACACACAAATTCATGCAGAACCACATATGCACACACAACTACACACACGTGCACCACCACCCAAGATGCTATCACACACACACACATGCACAACTACACACACAACCACATACACACACAACACACAGCCACACACCCATGCAGAACCGCCCCACACACATGTGCAAAAGCACACATACATGCACAACCACACACACACGTATATACACAACCACGCTCAATCACACATACACACACAGCTACAAACACATGCACAGCCACACACACACATATGTAGATCCACACATACAGTACATGCACAACCACACACACATAAACAACCACGATACATACACACACAACCATGCTGAACAACACATACATGCACAACCACACACACACACACACAAAACTAAACATAAACATGTATGACTTTAGGAAAGAAGAAGGTCTTTAGTCCATCAAGTTCTTACTCCTCTCAACTCAGTGGGAATTCCCTGGCATGCCTTTCTCTTTAGGGTAGTTGTAGTTTGAGGTTGAAGATCGAAACTTTGTCCACCGATACCAGTTGTTCTGGAGGCTTGATCCAAGCATGCACCACTCATTCTGTGCAGTACTTTTTCCTGTTGCTTCCCCTCTGTTTAATGTCCTTGTACACTGTGAAGAGCTGCAATAAATCCCTTTTGGATATCTGAATACTGTAAACCTCCAGGGAGTCTTCTCTTTCCCAGGGAGAATAAGAGGCACTGTTCTCAACTCTTGCGTGACCACGGATTGTGTTTCCAGTGAAATTTGGAATGGAAGTAAATAGTCAGGGTCTGAATCTGACACCAGCCCATGTCAGGACAGATGGTGATAGATTTTGTATTATTCCAGTAAAAAAGCCTTCAGCTAGCCATGTTAGTTTCTATCAGTCGAGGCAACATTTCAAAAAGAACACTGATTGGGCCTGTCAAATAATTGTGGGGCCAGTATACTGTCCTAGACACTAACCGCCCTTCTTGCTCGGGTCTGCATAACATTATTTTGAACACCCACTCCCGCCTTAAATATTGCTGCTTTTATAAGCTCAGATCAGATGTTTGCCTGTCCCGCTGTTCTCCCAGGGCATAGTTCTCTGTGACTGTACTTAGCCCAGGGAGGACACTGTGATCGACAAACAAAAGATCAGAGCTTATGAAAATTCTAACATGCACTGCAAGCTACTGACTCTCCAACAGCTGCAGCTCTCCTTTGATGTCAGCTGCAGGGGATTCTGGGATTTGTAGTAACAGAAAATGTCAGATTGGAAGTCAGTAGAATCAGCCTGATACAATTTACTGTACTGCTGTAAACAGTAAGTAAAAAAAATGTTTTGCACAAAAATGCACAAATTGGGGTTCTTTGTGCTGACGGCTCCCCTTTAAAGCAACAGCACAACAAACATTGGACAAAAAAATATTAGCCTCCCTTTTTTACTATAAAAAAAATTCCAGGTATCTTTCAGTTTTATTTGGTAGTAGAATGTTCTTGTTCCACCAAAACATGAGTATTTTATAAATGCCAGAATGTATTTGTTTCTCAAGAAAAAAAAGATGGCCACCACATTTGGCTTAGAAATAGCACGCATTGTAGACCTGACAAGGGTTAGGATTGAGAACATTCAAAAAAACAAAACACTCATGGTACATAGCATAAGAGTCAACTAGAAAAATAGATTTTACAGAGATGCTAATATTTTTGGTACCTGTAGGTGAAACGAGCTCTTTGGAAAAGCATATTTCATTGCACTGCTGCTTTAAAAGAAGTTTTTATGGGCTCTCAAACTATGATATCCACTGTGTGTAAATCTTCCCCTTTAATAACTGTTTGTGACACCAATGACCCAGGTTCGAGAATGAGCCTGGAGCACTGGGGGACCAGTGGGAGGAGGAGGTTTGAACGTCTGGAGGAAAGCTGACCTCCTCCGGAGAGGGTGGGTGACAGGTACCCGACAACAGACTTACACCTGGTGGCAGCTAGGGGTCCGTGAGTCTGGAATGTCGCAGACACATGGGATTGGAGGATGTGGCAGACATCGGTGGGGGGAGCCCTGCCATGGGGGGCAAGCCACAGCCAAGTGGCTTGTGTAGATAGGCCCTGGTAGCACAGTGGTCAGATGGGGATGGGAGGCTCCAGAGGGGCTTATTTGGGGTACATCCCTGCCAAATGCAGGAGAATAAAGAAAATAAAAAAAGAGGTTCTTTTTGGTTCTAAATTTTAGACCTGGCTAATTTCTAGGGTTGTGACCATCCCTTCTGAGGGGGCAGTGATGTGTTCACAAGAGAGATCTACAAGGAAACTGAAGTAAAAAGAATAAATACAAACAAAAGAGGTCAGGATGATGTAAGCACCATGAGACTGAACCGCCTCTGTCACCTCAGCAGGGGTACTCCCTGTGGGTCAAGGTTAGTGTAGGGTGCCAGAAAACAGGTCACAAGAATGCCAGTCTGTCGAAGCAGCAGTGGTGGTGTGATGACAGTGACCTGGATTCAGGATGGGGCCTGGGCTGTCGGAGGGCCTGTGACAGGAGGAGGATGGGGGATCACAGAGGATGCCGTCCCCCCCAGTGAGGGAAGGTCTCTGCTCTCGGTGACCACAGGTGGCAGCAGAGTGGCGGTGAGCATGGTGGGTTGACGTCAGCTAGTCTTGCAGTTTGCAAGCTGCCATGCACGCCCCTGCTTGAGCACTGAGTGTGCTGACTTCCACAAGGTGGGGAGTAACAAGGGTGAATGGGCTTCAGCATGGTGGATGATGGACACTGGTACATTCGGGTCCCTGGCACCACCAGTTGCGTCTCCTGATGACACTCAGGAATTTCGGATACATCCCCTTCATAATCCCATCCCTACCTGTGGGGCAACCCAAGACCTCATGGAGGACTGGTGCCAGGGGCTTGGAACCATCCAGTATAGCATAGTGGTTAAGGGCACTGAGCTGCAAACCTGCAGACCTGGGTTTGAATCCCATCAGCCCCCACTTGGATACTGTGTGACCCTGAGCAAGTCACTTTACTTGCTTGTGCTCCCAGGTCACACCTGGAAACAAGCTCTGGCTTAGTGTGCCTTTTCTGGTTAAATGATTTCCCCTTTCCCCCTTTCCTTCCTTGGGAGTTCTTGAGGGAAGATCATGCCGGAGTAACAATGTACGCATAAACTGGGGCTGCCCCGATCACCCAGCAGCAGCGCGCTGTACCGCTGTGTGGATGACCTGGGTACAGTAGCGAGCCCAGGAAATCATAGAGAAACAGACAATGACGGCAGAAAAAGACCAGTAAGCCCTCCAGTCTGCCTGTATTTCCTTATCAAACCTCAGGACCTACTGTCCACACAAGGTACTAGCCCTCACTAACAGAAACATAGACAATGACAGCAGAAAAGGACATGTCGCATCAGGGGGCAGGCCAGGGCCGAGACAACTGCTGCTCAGCTGTGTGTCTTTGCTGGGGATGATTGGTGGTGTGTTCTGCCACCACAGCTACCCCTGCAGCTGGGCCAAGTAGCTAGCACCTGCCACAGGGGATGCCAACAGAGGCACCACTCCCAACCAGAGGAGGTGAGAGGGGAGGAAGCGTGGAAGAAAGTCCCCATAGCTGTCTCAATGACAGTTGGTTTTGGCCTTATCAGGGTATATCCTCATGAACAGGCTATATCTGTGAGACGAGATCCCGGTTGGGGAGAAAAAGCTATAGAGAGAGAGAGAGAGAAAAAGGTCAAAATCTCACATAGTAGCGAGAGCAAATGGAGTTAAAAAGTCAGGAGTGATCAATCATTTCAGTTATTCATGAGTGTTACTAACCTCAGTTTAAATATAGTCTCTTGCTTTTAACTTGGGAAAGGACGTTCATAGATAGTGTGGGAGAGTTCCTCCTGATGCAGATTGATCCTTGACTCTGCTAAAATTAATTCTTTGTTTTATGATTGGGGGGGTGTATGGCTGTGATTTTTCCCAGCTGTTTTGTGACTGATGCAGACACTGGCTTTTGTAAAACTTTCCTACTAGGAGGGATGTAGGTAGTCAGGAAAAAGAGGTTAGAACCCCAAAGGGTGCCATGAGCGAATGATATTTCTCCATTAGCTCTGCTGTTTGGTCTTTAGTGTGGAACAGTGCTCCGTATCCTGTTCATGTCCCCAATCTCTCTACAATGGCTTGGTTGTCTTTAGCCTGTGAATTTTATTTATTTAGTTTTTGTTGACCGGGTAAGTGCACTAGACAAATTCTGCCTATTTTCAGGCATGACCCGGGGGGAGGGGAATACAGATGAATGCCAACTGATTTTGAACTAGATTAAGCTGTTGGTAGTATTTTTAGTGAATGGCCCATTGTGATGGATCTCTGCTGCTTCTGAGGCCTCAGGCTTTTGGGTTTTACAGCCTCCAACTTGTATAATAATTAAAAATTCTGGCTAAAGCTGTAAATTAACAATAACCATAACTGAGGTTAAAAAGGGGGATTTTAAAACTGATTCCAGTGAAGGGGTTCCTTGCATAGGAAGTAGCAAAGTATTCCATATCAGGGGCCATATCAAGGAACTGTATATCCGTCTTTTGGATGAGACGCCAAGCCGAGGTCCCATCTGCCTGGATTGGTGGTAGTTCAGGTGGATGTTAAAGATCCCATGGCACTTATCGAAAAGAGTAAGAGAATTTCCCCGGTGCCCTGGCCAGATTTCTCCCATTCACTGAAAATACCACCAGCAGCTTAATCTGGTTCACGGTCAGTTGGCATTCATCTGTATCCCCCTTCCCCGGGTCGTGCCTGAAAATAGGAAGAATTTGTCTGGTGCACTTACCTGGTCAACAAAAACTAAAATAAAACTAAAAAAAATAAATAACAAACACCAAGAATGAGGTTTGGGCGAGAGTACTTTGAAGGGAAGCTGAGTAGTTCTGGCTGCCCAAACCTGAAGAGAAGAGTCTCTTATACCATAAGAGACACCCCTTGGAGGTTGTATTAACTTATAAATAACTTAAGTTTAGTTCAAGCGATTTATAATAGGTTTAGAGTCTTTTTTTGTAATTTACTTATGCTGTCCCTTCCCCGGTGCTGAACTGGAATGCTCTCCCCTAACGCTTCCCCACAAGAGCACGCTGTACACAGGATAAGAGGTAGAATGGCAATGCATGCTGGATGGCTGACATCACCTCAGTGATTTATAATTCCGGAAGTATGCTCACTGTTCTGTTTTGCTTGGCACTCAGAATCTTTGGGATTGGGCACCTTGAAAAATAAAATTTTCCTTGCCTCATGGGCCAAGGGCGAGGCCGCTGGTGTCCCAGAAATTCTGCAGCTGCAGGACTGGGTAGCAGAACTGACTTCCTACCATGAATGTGCTGCCGGATAACTCATTACATGTGGTTATTTTATTCAAGTTAATTCTAAATTTCCCATATCTTGTGGCACTCCTACCCTTTTTTGCACTGTATGAATCCCTTCCCATTTTACTCCATTTCTGATATTAGAGAGGGCATCATGTAACATTGCAGTCAGTAGCTGTACAGTCTGTGCATGCTTAGAAGCACTGCTGAAGACTTGCAGGCAGAAGTGGCTTCAAGTAACAGGGTTCTTTGAGGAAGCCAGCAGGAAGAACCACATGTCTATAGTTTGCCATTCTCAGTCTAAACTGGAACAAATGTAAAATTCCGGTTTCAGGTCACTTTTGTTCTGGCGAAACCTTGTCAGCCAACTCCCCTTCCCCCACATGGCTTTGCATACCCATAATGCTTTGCATGGGATGCCTTTTTTGGTATAGTTTTCTCCTTTCACTGACATGCCCCCTTCTACTGCGCCATCCAGCCCTGCCACTAGGCTTCTCATGGAATTATGCCCCCTGACAAAGACTACGGTCAAAAGGGCCGGGGTGAGTATTGGTTAGACTGGAAGCTTCCTGTCTAATGAAGTCTGTATGCTGTAACATATTAAGTGTTCAGTGTATGAAGCATATATTTGCAGTGTAACCGTGTTTTTTTTTTTTTTTATCATATGGGCTAAATCCTGTATCGAGTGCTGGGCTATCCTGTACTGTGCATTTCACAGATATCCCTGCCTCTGTTGTCCATGGCTTACCCCTCCCCCCCATGTTGGAGTCACCTGGGTTGTCCAAGCCCTTTTGGAGAAATGGATCTGGTATAGGGGCCGCCTAGGTCAGTTGTGCAGGGCCTTCTGGGAGGCTGGTTTATCCTGCCAGTTGGGTCGTTTCCTTGTTCTCCCCGTTCCCCTCCGTTGTTTGGGGTAAGGTTGTACCTGCATTCACAAGCAAGCGTGAAACATAGAAACGTAGACTTTGACGGCAGATAAGGACCGCTTGGCCCACCTAGTCTGACCATTTCCCTACCTAATGGATAAGCTGCAGATCCTAGTTAACCGACAGCCTACTTCCTCCTACCCCCCACTAGAACTGCTCTATGTCTGTCCCATGCATTCTTGAATCCCCCCACTGTTTTTGACTCCACAACCTTCTCAGGAAGGCTGTTCCATGCATCCACAACCCTCTCCATGAAAAAATACTTCCTCACATTACCTCTGAGCTGTCCCCTCTATCTTCAAATTGTGCCTTGTTCTTGCACATCTCTTTTTCTGAAAGACGCTACCCTCTTGGACTTTGTAATTCCCTTGAGGTACCTGAAAGTTTCTATCATGTACACCCTCTCTCTCCTTTCGAGGGTATACATATTAAGCTCCTTTAGTCTCTCTTCGTAAGTCTTCTGGTGCAGACCCTGCACCATTTTGGTTGCCCTCCTCTGAACAGCCTCCACTCTGTCTGTCTTTGCAGAGGTGGGGTCTCCAGAAATTCACGCAGTACTCCAGATGGGGTCTCACCAACTATCTGTACAGAGGGATAACAACTTCCTGTTTTCTACTGTTGATGCCTCTCCCTATGCATCCCAGTATCCCCCAGCCCTCCTTGCTGCCCTCTCACATTGCTTGCCCACCTTTAGGTCATCTGATATAATTACTCCTAGGTCTCTTTCGATTTTTGTTGTTGTTATTAACTGACCCTCCATTGTGTCCACTTCCCCTGGGTTTTTGTTTCCCAGATGCATTACCTTGCACTTCTTTGCACTGAATCTGCGCTGCCATATATTTGACCATTCCTTCTCCTTCGCATGCTTAGCATTGCATCAGCTGATGTCCCCACCTCTTTCAAGTAACACCACCTGCAGCTCTAGTGGTGGTCAAACGGGGTCACACTCAGCGGTGACTGTCTTTCTCCTTCCCCAGAGGAGGAGGAGGGTGTCCATTTGGATGCATAATCTACTCCCCTCCCCCTGGCTAGCCCCCAATGATCTTGGCTGGTTCCCGAACCTGGATCACCAGCATCACTCCCTACTGCTGGGCCGACTGGCTGGCAGAGTTTCAGAATTTAGAGTGTATGCTTGTGGTTTGGAGAAACAGATATAAAAAATCTATTCAGGCTGGCATGGTGGTATGGAGGGCTAAGGCATTGAATGCCTTACCTCCTGTCATGGCGGTGACCCGTTTTGGGGAAGGAGCACATGTTGCTGTGGTTCGGCGGGGGTGACAGAGGATCACGCATCCCAGGGACAGCTCTTCTCTTCCAGGGTGGGGTGGCCAGCCATCTCAGCCAGTGGTGGATCTGGGGAGGGTGAAGGGGTCAGCCGCACTCAGCATTTTAACTTGCACCTGCTGCATTTCACTTTGTTGAAGAAGTCTGCTTTATTGATTGCAAAACATTTACATTCAAACCTTTAGATCATATTTGTATTTTCTGTCAAAAATTTAACGAAAAGATAGTAGCAGACAATATAAAGGATTACAAAAATTGCATATCAAGTATGCACATCACCCCAGCACCCCCATTGCAAAATCCTGCATCAGACACTGGTCTTGCCCATGAGTGCCACCAGGTAGAGGCTCGAGTGACTCGAAGGGAGGGAGGGAGCTGCAGCTGCACTTGACGGGCATGCCTCCTCGTACACGTACTGGCACCACGGCAGGGAACATAAACTCAGAAAATGGAAAATGAGAGGGTGGGCTACATGAAACCTGCCTGTCTCCCCAGGGCCTGCTCTGCTATCCAGAGACCGGGGGACTCTGGATATGACTGGGTGCAAGGATGGCCAGCCCTCTCCAGGTGCTGCCGTGGGGAGAAATCTGCAGGGGATTCTCATCCTGGAACTCAGAGGAGGTGGTAGCTGGTTACAGGATACGGGGAGAGGGCTGAACAGCCACCTGTTGCTCCCAAAAGTAGAAAATGTTTTATGAAAAAAAATCTATTCATACATTTATTTTTTCCTTATATCCTTTATGGATGCTACTCACTGCACTGCAGAGCAGATGAACCCCTAAAGTACAAGCCTCCTGTTTTCATAAAAATGTACTTTATATTAAAGAAAAAGAATAAGGGAAGAAAAACTTAGAACTAATATGAAAAATAACCTGAACTCTGTCTAACTATTGTGTTTGTTTCAGAGATCTCCTGTAGCTGTCAGTTCCTCGTTAAGTGTTTGGACGCTATATATTGGGTATGCCCTCTATATGGTGACGCCATTACAGTGAACACGTCGATGCCGACAACATCAACAGTTCGCTGTAATGGTCCACCCAAGACCCCAGCACTCTGTCCCCCAGTCCTGCATCCCCTCCCCAAATCAACTCCAACTCGGAGTTGATAATCCTTAAGTTTGGGGGGGGAGGGGTGCGGGGGCAGAGCCTCCCGTATGGGGAGTGCGGGAGCAAAGCCCTCTGACAGACAAGCATCAGGGGTCTCCTGCCGGATTTATGTCGACCACAACTTGCGGTCGACATAAATCCGTCGCTGTGATGTCAGTCGACAACATAGTTGGCGAATCGGCATCATAGAATCATATATTGCACCTTAAAATGAATAGTGGGATTTACTTTCCACTGTTGTTAGTCTACTGTCATTTCTTTAGGAAGCCAGTTCATTGCTTGATTTGTTTTATGACAGAAATAAAAGTAAAAAAAAATTTGTGGGTGGGGTTGGGGGAGAAAGAGAAGATCCTTGACTGACCCAGTCATAAATGCTCCGTAAGCTTTTTCCTGAAAAGGTTTGTGAGGAGAGGAGGCAGCGTGCACTGTGTGATGTTCTGCTCTTGAATCCTTCCCTGTTGAGCACACAGAGCCCAGTCAAGAAGGGGACTGTTTCTAATTAATGACTGTGGTATTTTGTGACACAGCCGGAAAGCCAGGATAGACATTGGATCGGCAGTGATGGTGACGCTCACGTTACTCACTGCCACTTCCCCAGTAAACAGAGAGACAAGCAAAGTGCGCAGTCAGCCCTATCAACGTCACACGTGGACACGTGCAGCTTGTTGGCCCATGAGGAGCTCCTGCAGGGATCCATTCCAGAAGCAGCAACCCTTCACCAGAACAATTTTTTTCCTGCCGTGGTTAATCGTTCATTATAAAAAAAGGTTGAGAAAAATCCCTGAGTTGTATTTGGTGGAATCTAATCACGTGACTGTGTGTCACTCCAGCACAGCACCACGGGCCAGAAATATTTAACTTTCTGTACTTTCAGTATAGCCTAAAGATTAGAGTAATAAGCTGTGAATGAGCTTGGAACATCCAGCAGACCTGGGTTCGATTCCCACAACCTCCACTTGCATACTGTGCGACTCTGAGCAAGTCACTTAACCAGCCCAAAGCTCCCAGGTTGCCCCAGAAAACAGGCAGTTGTGCCTAGTGGCCCTTACCCAGTTAACAAAGAATAAATAAAATAAAAACCTCATAACTCAATTTTAAAACTAAACCTCAAAGGAGCCATTGTATAAGAATAATAAGAGACTCATGAATAGGCACAGTTGTGTGACAGCAGCACTTCTCGGATGCATATGACATTTGGCTTCACCCCGTGCCTCACTTCCTGAGGTGCGTATTATCCCACAGTAGCACACACCCCATCATACCTTATTGCTTCATTTTCCTCCTTTTTTTAACCCCTTTCATTGCCCTGCTGTCCCAGTGCTCTGAAAGAGCAGAACAGAACCCAAGCTCAACCACAAGAGGTGTGGCTGGTGGCATTCGGGGTTAATAGTTTCTTTGCCAGTTTGAGTAGGGTAGTGCAAAACAAATACTATTTGTATTAAATACACACAAATACTGCAATTGTTTTTCAAATAGACATAATTATAAATACAAATGTCACTTTTAAATATTTGTATTTGCGTTAGACCATATAATGTAGTATTAGATCTTGACTGAGATGGGTGCAACACACGTATGACTCCCCCATAGCATAAATGCATATCTGATCGATACCTCTGCATATGTTATTGAAACCTCTCAAACCCTTTGTTTGGTGCCATCATTAACAACCGAAACAAGTCTGAAATGTGAAAAGAAAAATTTGTAAGCACTGTTATAAAACAAATACTGATCCAAAGGCAAATACCAGAGACACAAATAGAAATTTCAAAAATCAGCCCTTGCCGGCCCACCGACGCAGTGGTTGGTTTTCCACCTGTGACTCCAATGACCTGGATTCGGGAATGGACTCGAGTGTCGGAGGGCCAGCCGGGGGGGAAATGGCTCAAGCATCCAACAATCGCTCACCTTCTCCTGGGAGGGGGGGGTTCACAGTTCGGCAGTTGCTGGCCCCTCGTGGAGGCCAGGAGCACGGCAAAGTGTTGGGTCACACTATGGGTGGGAGCATGGCAGATGTCAGCATACACCTTGATGTCATGTGGCATGTCATGCTCCCTAGAAAACCAGAAAAATGCCCCTGGTCTGACTGGATCATGGTCATCGGTCCCTGGCATGCCACGGTAACCCAGGATAGCCCTGTAATGACCCCCCTGCCACCAATCCCACTGTCTTAATTGGTTGTGCCTAAGGACACTTCTCCCCCAGAGGGGGGGAGACCCACCCGATGAAGGGTTACGTCTGGTCACCAAGGGGGATTAATTAACGGATGTGGGGGGGCAGCAGATGGTGACCGGAGGAGTGGGTGGCTGTGGGTCCTATGTGGCCTAAAGGAGTGGCCGGACCAGGGGGTGGGGAGCAAAACAAAAATCAGCCCTGTGCACAGCCTAATTCTGAGTTGAATGAAGATGCAGCATCCTGCTAGTAATTTTCAGCTGAGGTCGAGCTTCTGTCCAATTCTACAGTACAAGTGGGTGGGCGGAAGCTCACAGAGTTCATGTGATTGGCCAAAGGTTGCCCATTTTCTCATCCAAAGAACTTGAGAATGTGCTCTTATAAATATAACAGACAGAATAAATACATATTAACTTATACAAGAAGCAGGCCCGGCCCAGTGGTGCTGAGGGTTGAGGCGCTGGACGCCACACCGGCGACCCAGGTTTGGGAGTGGACCCGGGTCAGCAGAGGAGGAAAGGGCTGAGCGTCCACAGGACTGCTTTCCTTTCCTGGAAAGGAGAGGGGGAAGTTGATCCTGCTGTCTGATGACTCCCAGTGGCAGTCGGGATCCAGGCAAGGGAGACTGGCCATGGCGGTGCTCCTGTGGGCGTGCGCAGGAGCGTGCATGCGCCATGCTGGAGCGCATTGCACTGCCGGGCCAATAGGGGGACAGAAAAAGGAAAATCCCTGGCACCTGATAGGTGATGGCAGGACCAGTGGTCAGCCCCCATGCCTAATGCTGGGCCTTCCAGCTTTGTCCCTGGCACTTCCTCCAACTCCCTGGTCGCTCAGTTAGATTGTAGATAGAGTGTCAGGAGGAGCTGGTGGTCCTGCCCCAGGAGGCTCAGAGTCAGGAGGGTTGGGCAACGGGGTGATGCGGAGGAGGACTGGCCCATGCCGGAGCAGAGTCTGGGGGCTTCAGGCAGGCGGGAACAGGCCAAACCGAGTGTCCTAGCCAGAGAGAGTTCAGGTAAGCTGGTGCTGAGGGGGCATAAAGAAAGTTGTGAAAAAAAACAAAAAAAACATACACAAGAGGCACAGCAATCATCAAGTCAGTCAAGGCAAGAATGTTTTTGCCCTCATCAATCGCAGATCCATACCTAGGTTTCATGGTGGTGTTCAGATAAGATCACAGCCTTGAAGCTCCGATCTAATCGTCATTTAAGTCTTCCAGGTTCAGGGATGGCAGATTGTAAAGTGCAACACAGTGGGTGTGGTTTCAGCTATGTAGAGTCTCGCAGATCTTACCCATGCCAAAATAATGGACTGCTGAAGCGAAGGCAGCATCCCTACATCTTGAAGTCGTCATTATTTACTCTGATGATTTGACTTCAAGCGCCCTGGCCAGATGAAGTATTAAGCAGCAATAGAAAGAATACCATAACTTATGTATCTATGTTCTTTATATTAATTATTCCAGGTCACCCCTGAAAAAGGGACTTCTGTTCCAGTGGGTCTACGTAGTTATCAAAAATAAATGAATAAATGAATGCATACATACATACATAAATGCTACCTTCTATTTGTGTTAATACAACAGATAGATGACACCAACTGTACACAGTAAGGGTGGAAGGTAGAGATGATCAGAATCGGATTTAATCGGATTCTGGTCTAGATTCCGGATTTTCAGATTTGGAGTCAGAAAATCTTAATCCGAAAATAAGTTTTTTCAGAATCAAACTTGGAATCATTCTGCAGCACTTCCAGCCTGCAGCCCATCCTCCCCTCGCAAATACAAGCAGCCTCTGAGGGTTAGCACTAGTAGCACCCTCCATGTACTCCAGTGGGAGTCTGGACCCATCGAATTCTGATTCCAATTTGGAATCATAAGCAGAAGCGGAATCGGATTATTCCCAAATCTGTTGATCAGATTTTGGTGATTCTGATCGCCCCTAGAGTAAAGCTATTTGGGGGTGGACCATTAGGCAAAAGCCAAGAGGCTGGTATTTGCACCAGAACCCCAAGTTAGTGGTTATACTGCAATACATTTTGACAGAATGAGAAAAGAACTGTTTATAAAGGGGGATTCTAAACCGAGAGTAATGGCTGGTTTATTGAATGATGTAAACATTAAATGTTTATAGGCTTATAAACGTTCAGTCAAACCTTATAAGAATCCAGTGGTGATGTCTGCAGTGAACCATTCCAAGGGCATAAAATGAGTGTTGGAATTACAGGGGGGCTTGCCAGGGATGGACTTCCCTAGCTCTGAAATGAGCCCTAGTAGCTCACGCATCACTGCCGTTGACTTATAATGGGAAGGGTGGGGGCCCAGTTTAAAGACAGCACCCTTGTGGGCCCCCTAGTTCCCAAAGCTCATAAAGTGTAATTCCAGCACACATAAAATACCGTTCTTCTGTACATTTATAAGCATTCACCATATACTATAAGATCGTCACACTTCGGCATTTGTGATGCAGCTGTGTGAATTAAAAAGCTGGTATAACCTGCCCATTTTACGAGCACAGCAGAAGGTAATGAATGAACTGTGTGAAGCAAACAGGAAGCAGAGATGGTGGATTCTTAAGAGAATTACTGCAAAGTTAAAGAGGTCTTAGCCTGTGTGTTTTGATAGCTGTTTCCTGGCTATCCAACTAGAGGAATAGTAAGAGGAGGAGGAGGAGGAGGCTCCGGGAGATGGACTCCCAGGAGAGGACTCAGATTTTTGTGTTTTCAACAAAGCCAGGTCAGTAGCCAACAAGCAGCATCTCAGATCTGCTGCTTGGAGAAACATTTCAGCTGAGGCACTGACGTAAGCAGGCCTATCAGCAAGCAGGAATGGGGCCGCAGCTGGAACCCACAACAGGCTAGCAAATCACTCTCGTCTCCTGCTGGGTGTCGCTAATACAGCCTTCCTGAAATTCAGATCAATCCTTCCCTAGGCCTTTGAGAGATATGTACCGATATCTATGTAGCTACTGTACACAGCGAAGTTCACTTTTAAAGTGATTTTCCAGGTTTTGGCGAAACAATTATTGATGGCATTGATAGGATTCAACCCTCATATGATTCCAAAAAATGTGAATTTCTGGACATTTCATTCTTTTTTATTACTAAAGAATTCTGCATGAAAAAAAGTTTTTTTTTTCCCTCCTTAGATTTCATTGGTCCCTCTTGCTTTTCCTGCTTTGCAATCATAGTCTTTTGTCTGTGACATCAGAATCATGTCTTTGGCACCGGGTTGAGATGTCACAAGCAGAGGCTTATGACTTCAGAGCGGACATAAATGTAAGCAGATGAAATCCAAAGGAGATGGATCATATTTTAATGAAAATGGGCCCGATTCTGAAAGGGCCGGAAATGACACACAGTGCTTGCGCCAAAATTCTTTGACGCAAGTTGCGACTTTCATCAAAGTTTGCATCAATTCTGTTTCCACAGTGGACCGTGTGTCAAACCCATGACCCGCTAAGGCCAAAGTGTCTTGCGCCATGCTTGTGGCAAAAACCTGGATGTGCAATGTCGCAACAGGGCTCGTGCCGTAAAAATGAAATCATCATCACTAAGTATATATACAGAGATGTCTATTCTTCATACACCCCTTTGAAGGCTGAGTGCGCAGCGAGGGTCCTAGGCCATTGCCTGATATAAATAAATCTCAATTTTGCATTAAATTGACTGTTTCTTGGAGTGCTCACTTTCAAACTGTCTGGGTGTTTGATGCACCTTGCATTGGCCCGAATGGCCCTTTGAGAATTCAGCCCAATGTCTTCAGTAATAAAGAAAGAAAGGTCCAGAAATTCATATTTTAGGGGAATGTGGTGTAACTGAGCTCTGTTGATGCTAGCTGGATTTTTGGTTGGAACCCAGAAAGTCTCTTTACGAAAACTGGTTATTAGAACATTGCATTAATAGTAACATTACTTAAAAAGTTCCAAAACCTCTTCAACTTAGCCCGATGTTACTTTGTCACAAATTTACAGACTATTAAACTCTGCTGTAAGAAAGACATGCAAAAGGTTTGCATCCACAAGCCATTTTTTATCAGCTAATAATCATATAATTTGTTTGTAATTAATATGCATACTGTATTTCTGCTAATTTCCCCAATTTGAATTTCACATCAAACAGACAGGTTTTTTTTTTTAAATGATTTATTTTTTTTATGATATGGTTCCGTTTCCGTTCAAACAGTTTGAACCACCCTGGTTTTTGAAGGAAGGGGTGCAAGATTTCAAAACTCTTGAAATGGTTTGCCTATCCATAATTCACATCCGTTTGATCTGGGCCCCAAATTGTTTTAAAACTGCCTGTTAATATGCAGATGTGTTGGCATTCTAAGATGAACAAACCTTTGCTGACAATAAGAGCTTGGTTTCATTCCGAATGTAAACAGACATGGTTTGGTTGAAAATCAAGCCACCTGTGACATTCAAGCCTGCTCCCTGAACTCACCGAAGGTCTTTTGGGGTCTGTGGTACTGACTCAAGCTCCCCGCATATCAGCAGCACAGTACCTCCAGCACCGTGCCACAGAGTCAGTGCCAAAGGTGTGTGCTCCCCCCAGGGGAGCCTGCAGTACACATCCTGGGATCTCAAGGTGTATAAGGAGGGCTAAGTATTTATCAAGGTTGCCGAACATTGTGGAGGTGCATCAGCGGAGTTGTACAACACAAATTGATTGAAGTGAAGGAGGGAAGAAAGGAGCTAGCACTAACAAAAAAAGAACGCCACTTTAACATAGTCCATTTTTTTTTTTTTATGCCACAGTTTATCCAACTTGGTCGGAGTGGTCCCCCTTTGACCCCCGGCAACTGGCACCCGCACCCCTGGAGTTGGTCAGGTATGCGAATTTATATGCCCCATCACACTTGTCCAGCTAATGGCAGGATCCCCCCCCCATAGGGACCTGTGGCACAGAGCTGGCGAAGACACCACATGACTCCAGGGACACAGGGCTGGCCATCAGCCGCTGAAGTCGCCTCGCCAATTTTCCACCATTGTTTTTCCCCACTGAGGTGCCAGTCGTGTAATGACGTCAACGCACATACATGCAGATGTCCGCCGTGCTCCTCCCCTGTGTATGCCCGCATCTGTGGAGCACCTAGCCTCTGTCAGGTGTCACTACAGTATTGCCCCTCACCCACCCCAAAGGAAGGAAAGCAGTCAAGGGATGCTCAATCCTTCCCTCTCCCTGACAGCCCCCGGCATCCCGAGTCCATTACCAAAACTAGGTCGTTGGCGCTGCGCGAGGTGTGGCATCCAGTGCCTCAACCCTCAGTACCACCAGGCCAGCTAAACATAGTCCATTTTAAGATTTAATATGAAAAAGAACCTCTCATTCATTTTTTTTAAATGCAACTCAGCAATTTACATATCATTAGCTTATGATTTGTATGCACAGTGTTTCTTGTTCATTACTTTGCAAAGGATAGAAAGAAACCAGTAACTTTTTTGGCTGAGACATCTCCTAACCCATGATTAAATCCCAGCACATATTCATGGGTCAGAAAAAGTCCCAGCCATCAGGTTTTTTTACTTACTTTGAATCCCTCCACCCCACAAGTATAGCATACCCATCAGAATAGCACTACTTACTGCTCTAAACAATTTTTTCAATATATAATGCGCATAAAAAACACAATACAATATTTATAAAACCATTTTTTATTCTAATACATAAAAAAATGGATTTATTACATAATAGCATAATACACCTTAGTGTTTGGGATATTGTCACTTCTTGGGTGTATGAGACAGCCTTCAGTCTCGTGCCTCACAGCGCACTGGAGACATGACAATGTCCTATGATATACCACGCCCTGTATGCATTGTTGCTTAACTATACACTGGATAGAAAAAATCCTGAATGCTGATTGGTCCTGAGGCAGTTACAGCTGTGATGTTGTCTCAGCATAACATCATGGTCTGAAACAAATCTAAAGAAAAATCTACTTACAAAGACTTTTTTTATTCTATTAAATAATTTTTTTCATCAAAAAAAGGCATTCCAGGGCATTGTTATGTTGGTAAACATCACTTCTTGGCTGGTTAATGGCACTTGGCTGTGCCTCATGCCTCACAGTACACCCAAGGCATAGCACTGACCCCCGCTTATGAAATGGATAGGTTAAATACTGTGTTCTGATTGGCTGAGAGCCATGCATTGTGACAGTACAATGCACAGGAAAAAATAGTCCCACCAGCCAGGGAACAGTGCATCTAGAATATCAGTGAGCCACTTCAGAACTTTGACATTTCAAACAGCAGCCATTTTTTTTTCGCACTCACTAACCATTACAACCCGAGGTAAAAAATGGTTTGTTGTTTGCACGCACCCCCCCCGTTTCAGACTACTTTCCCACAATAACAAAAATAAATATTTATTATTATTTAAAAATTTACACCTGTCAGTGTCCCATGTGTAACATAATAAATTTAGCATAAATAAATTTTATTTATACAGCACCTTTCAAAATACCAAGGCGCGCTTAAACATACAAATTGAATAAAACAAGATAAAACCGTAAAAATGCAGTACAAGTATAAACAGAGCAGTAAAATCAGTTCGGGTAGGCAAGGCACCACAAATGGGTTTTCAGGGCCTGCTTGAAATCCCCCACGGTCATGCACTTCCATAGCTGACGGGGTAGAGAATTCCATAGGGCTGGGGCCATGTACATAAATGCACAGGCCCCTGATGACTTTAAAGATAGTCTTAGAATCTCTAGCAACTCCTCGTCAGCTGAGCGGAGTGGTCACCCAGGGCAGTAGGGGACAGGAGCTCTTTCAGGAAGTTAGGGCCCTGTCCATGTGGGGCTTTATAAGTCAGAAGCCCGACCTTGAAGGTGATCCACTACTAAATATGCAGCCAGTGCAGCATTGGTGTGATATAACATACCCGAGGGGTCCCTGTCAACAACTGGGCTACAACGTTCTGCACCAGCTGCAAGCAGCAGATATCAACCCTCAGCAGCCCTAGGTAAAGGGAGTTGCAGTAATCAAGGTGGGAGGTCACAAAGGCGTGGATCAGCATGGGAAGATCAGTGGACGGAACTAGGTGCTTGACCCTGGCGATGTTCTTCAGATGGTAAAAGGAGGACTTCACGACTGCCGACACCTAAGATCACAGTGTCAGCCCATCACCAAGAATCACCCCCAGGTCCCACACCCATTCAGAGGTAAGAAGCTGGGAGCCCCGCTAGTAAAGCCCAGTAGGCTGACCAGCCCCTGACCATCACCTCAGTCTTTGTTGAGTTCAACTTCAGACAGCTGGCATTCATTCAATCCTGGATTTGAGCAAGGCAGTTATTAACTACGGAAAGCGCACTATCCTGGTCGGGTGCGAAAGACAGGTAAAGCTGGGTATCGTCAGCATAGCAGCAAAACCTCAGTCCATACCATCTTACAATGTCTCCAAGGGGCAGCATGTACACTGTGAACAACATGGGGACAACACTGAGCCCTGAGGGACCCCACATGGCAGAGAGAATGGATCAGAGGAAAAAATCCCTGATACCACCCTCTGCATTCTGCCAGTGAGGAAGAACTTAAACCACCTGAGAACTGTACCAGACAGACCACAGATGAACCTCAGGCACTCAAGCAGCACCCCATGGTCCATGGTGTTAAAAGCTGAAGAGAGATCAAGAAGTACCAAGATGAAGCAGCTCTTCTGATCTGTCACCATCAGGAGATCATTGAGCATCTGAACCAGTCTCGGTACTATGCCTTTTCCAAAAACCGGATTGGAGAGGTTCGTAGATGTCACGGATGGTTGAATGGTTCTCCAGCTGTAGCACCACAACCTTCTCAATTACCTTCCCCACAAAGGGAAGATTAGAGATGGGTCTGTAGTTAGCAGGGCAGCCTGGGTCCAGAGAAGCTTTCTTCAGGAGGGGTGTCACCACCGCCTCCTTCAGGTAGCTAGGGAACTCACCAGACTATCCGTGCAAGGACTGGGCCAATGATGTCACAGCAACCCATAATCAGGGAAGTTGGACCCCTATCCAAACTACAGCACGTAGGGTGCATACCCTGGACAATCCGCATAACATCCCCGAACTCCAGCCGGTAGAAGGTACTCCAGGCAAAGTGAGGAAAAGTGACCGAACACCAATCACTAACAGCCCCCATAGAGTGTGCCGGTTGGATCTACACCATAATGCCAATCATCTTATTCACAAATAACTGAGCAAGCTCACCACATTCAATTTATGAAAAGGCTCTTTGGGACTGCAGACAGGCCGGGTTACACAGCCTGTCCACAGTTCAAAAGAGCTGAGCCGGTCAGTTCTGAGCAGCAGCAATCTCCCTGGACAGGAACTCTGCCTTCTTATGGATGATTGTTGATTGATAGACTTGATAATGTTCCATCAATCTAAGGTGGTTGGCCCCAGGGCGGCGCATTTCCACCAACAACGCTCTAACCTTTGTCCTAGTCACCGCAACTCCCTCAAGGTCCCATCAAACCAAGGGGACCAAGGACGGAGGGAGAGAGGATGAACTTGGACAGGAGCAATGGAGTCCAGGGCCATAGTAACGGCCTTATTATAGGCCTGAACTCTCTCTGGGCTCCCACTTGCCTCAGGAATTACCGTCAATTACAGGTCAAGTACTGCCACAAGGCCATCAGGGCTCACATCCCGTAATGGGTGGTATCTGACCATCTTCACAGGGGTTGGCCTATGAAGGGGAGCACAAAAACTGAACCCCACAGTGTAGTGATCGGACCATCTGACCAGTTCCACCCCCCAGATCAAAGGCTTCAATCTCCAGGAAGAAGACCAAGTCAAGAGAGTGACTGTGTTTAGGAGTAGCAGAGGTAACAGTCTGTGTAAAGCCCAGTGATGTCATCAACTGGAGGAAGTCCTGTACAAATTGTGGGAGTCCATCATCAACCCAGGCGTTGAAGTCATCCAGGACCATCAGCCTGGGTGACTCAAATGCCATGTCAGTCATGAAGTCCGCTACTTCCTGAAGGAATTGCTTCTCGTCCCCGGGTGGACGATAGACAAGGGCAATTCTACAGCCTACACCTGCTACTACGGTACACTCGAATGACTTGGCCTCCTCAACTGGTACATTGTGAGGCCCAGTTTGGTCTTGAAACAGACCGCTACCCCTCCCCCACCGCGGTCCAATCTCGAGCGGTGTATCACTTAATACCCGGCCAGAATCACAGCCTCCAAAGTGGGACCGGCATTCTCATCCAGCCAGGTCTCGGTGATGCAAGTCAGATCAGCTGTCCTACGAACATATGAACATACGAAATTTGCCAGCAGATAAAGGCCTAGAGGTCTATCGAGTCTGCTTGAATGTGCAGCTAGCACCCCTTATTCTGCAGCTGCCCCTCCTTTCCACCCTTCCCCTTCATTAACCCTCCCCCTTGTCCTGTCCCATCCCCTTTTGAAGCAGTCCACTGTTCTACTGGATACCACTTCTGCAGGTAACACATTCCACCCAGCCACCACCTCTCTGTAAAAAAGTGTCTCCTCATCTCCCTCCTGAACCTTCCTCCTCCAGTCTCATATCATGGCCCCTGGTGTCCCTCCCCTCCCTTACTTTGAACAGCCCCTCTGTACCTGTCTTGTTTATTCCTTTCATGTACTTAAAGGTTTCAATTATGTCCCCCGTCCCTCCTCCAGTGAGTACATGTTCAACTCCCTCAGCCTCCTCTTGTATGATAAGTCCCCCAGCCCCTTGATCATCTTTGTCGCCCTGCGCTGCACCCCCTCCAGTGACTTAATGTCCCTCTTCAGATACGGGCACCAGTACTGCACGCAGTACTTCAGGTGCGGTCTAACTAATGACCTTTACAGTGGCAGAATCACCTCCTCCCTCCTTGAGGATATACCCCTGTCAATACAACCCAGCATTTTGTTGGCCTTTGCAGCTGCCTTTCTACATTGTGCCGAGTTGTTCATTGACCCTGTAATGAGCACACCCAGATCCTTCTCCTCCTCTGTCTGGGTTAGCTGCACTCCCCATCAGCTGGTAATTCCTCCTTGGGTTCTTCATCCCAAAATGCAGCACCTTGCACTTGTTGGCATTAAACCCCAGTTGCCAGGTGTCTGACCAGGTTTCAAGCTTTTCCAGATCATCCTGCAACCCCTGCCATCCCCCTAGGTCATCCACCACTGCTCCTACCTTGGTATCATCAGCAAACAGACTGATCTTGCTCTTGATGTCCAATGATATGTCTGCAATGAATATCCAAAACAACACTGGTCCCAACACCGAGCCCTGTGGAACACTGCTCGTCACTACCCTTGGGTGTGAGAGCTCCCCACCCACCACCATCCTCTGTTGCCTTCTCTGAAGCCAGTTTCCTACCCATCTCACTAGCTTTGCACCCGCCCCTGTGCCTACTAACTTACTTCCCATCCTTCCATGCGGCACCGAGTCGAATGCCGTACTGAAGTATAGATACAGGACATCCACTGTATGGCCCCTGTCCAGTTGCCTAGTTACCCAGTCATAGAACTCCACCAGGTTGGTTTGGCAGGATCTGCCCTGTATGAAGCCATGCTGTCTGCTGTCCTGTAGTCCTTTGGCCTCTAGGAGGGCCACCAGCCTCTCCTTCAGGATAGTCTCCACTAGCTTACCCACAATGGATGTGAGGCTCACTGATCTGTAGTTTCCTGGTTCATCCTTGGGGCCACTCTTGTGGAGGGGCACCACATGAGCCATCCTCCAGTCCTGAGGTACACACCTGAATGTAGTGAGGCATTAAATAGGTCTGCCAAAGGTCCTGCAAGGACCTCTGCCAGCTCCTTCAGTACCCTGGGGTGGATGCCATCTGGGCCTGGCACCTTGTCCACCCTTAGTGCCTTCAAACCCTCCCTAACTCTGCCCTCCATGATTTCCCCATCTGTCACCCCTTCCTCCCCTGCTTCTGCCATTTCTCCCCCCTTGGGTGTCACCCTCCTCTTCTTTTTAGTAAATACTGAGCAGAAGCACTCATTTAGTGCTTCTGCCTTATCACACCCTGCTTCCACCCAACTCCCCTCCTTCCTAATCCTTACTATGTGGTCCTTACAGCTCCTTTTCTCCCTGATGTACCTAAAGAAGTCCTTCTCCCCCTTCTTAATGCCTTGTGCCAGCCTGAATTCCATAGATGCCTTGGCTCCCCTTACTGCCCTTTTCACCTCCTTCAATTCTGTCAAGTACTCCTCCCTGTCCTCCCCCCTCCCTGTTTTCTTGTACTTCCTAAAGGCAGCTCTTTTCCTCCTTACCTTTTCCATGACCTCCTTGCTCAACCAGCTCGGTTTCTTAGCCCTAGCCTTCTTGCTCTGGGCCTTGCAGCGGGTTTTGGTTGCCTCCACTATCCCCAGCTTTATGATCTCTCACCTCTGGTTAGTGTCCATACTAGACTGAATTCTGGCCAGGTACCCTTTTACCACTTCCCCCATCCTCCCAAAGTCAACTCTCCGGAAGTCCAGCACTCTTGTGCCAGATTCCACTCCTTCCTTGCCCATATCCAATGTGAGCCATATTGAGTGGAGGTCACTCCCTGACAGCTGTTCCTCCACTGCAAGTTCTCTCACAAAGTCCCCATTTGCCAGCACAAGGTCGAGGGTATTCCCTAACCTGGTTGGTTCACTGACCATTTGCAGCAGGAATCTGTCCTGGAAGGAATCCAGCAGTACCTGCCCCCTTCTGTTCCTGGTTGTTGGGGTACTCCAGTCCACTCCTGGCATGTTGAAGTCCCCCACAATCACCACACTACCCTTCTCGCAGGTCCTCCTGATCTGTCCCGCTAGTTCCCTGTTAACTCCTCTGTCTGAGATGGCGGCCTGTACGCCACTCCCATTCTAAGAATCCTATTCTTGGAATCCTGGATTTGCATCCAAAGTGACTCCGTACTACCCTCCTCCCTTCCTCCCTTACACACTTCAGTCCTTCCTTCACATATAGTGCCACACCTCCTTTCCCAATCACCCTGTCCCTACTGAAATAACCTGTACCCTGGTACAGACAGGTCCCAGTCACTGTATTGGGTGGCCATGTTTCTGTGATGGTTGCAATGTCCACCTCTCCCTTTGCCATGAGCACCTGTAACTCTGCAGTTTTCCTCCCAAGGCTCCTAGCATTAAGGGCAACCACCTTCCACCCTTCCCCCCCATTCCTGCCCTTCTTTACTAGCATTGCCAATAGTACTTGCCATTTGTCCGTTGTCACTGTTATGGGGGGTAAGCTCATATGGTTTCCCAACCTGTGGTCTCTGCATGTCTCTTGCCCAATTGCCACCCCCCGCTCCTAGTATAAATTCCCAACTTCCTGTATGTACTCCTCCATCCTCTGTTTCAACACTTTCTTTCCCTCCTCACTCAAGTGTAGTCTGTCCTTGGCATAGAGACTACTGTCCTCCCAGGTTCCTCCCAACCCCCCCAACAGCCCATACCCTTTAGCACAACACCAGGGTTCTTAGCCATCCATTAAATTCCTCTATTCTCAGCTTTCTTGTTGTGCTTGCCTTGGGCACTGGAAGTATCTCTGAAAAAGTTACTGATCTTCCAGCCCCCTCACATAATTGTCCTAGTTCCTCAAACATCCTCTGGACTATATCTACTGTCTTGTCAGCCAGGTCGTTCGTCCCAAGATGTATAATTAAATGAGTCTTGTCCCTACCCCTTCTAGCATATTTCAGAACAGATTGTCCCACTCTTTCCGCTGTCATTCCTGGCATGGCCTCTACCCAAATGTGACTATGCCTCTCCCCCACCTGACTCCTCTTAGTATCGAGTCCCTCAGCACTAAGATTCCACCACTCTTACTCCCTGCTTGCTTCCATTCATCTCCCTCTCTCATTTCCAGCTCCTCTTCTTCCTCCTGCACATTATTTCCCCCTTTTGCCCCTGTTGCAATTCTCCCAGCAGAAATTTCCCCCGCTCTGGTTTGGTCCAGGCATTTATCAGTTACTCCTCTAATTTCAACATTTCCCTCCTCCACCTTCTTCCTCTCTTGCAGTGCAAAACTATTTTATAAAGACCCTTCACAAATGCTCGCTCCCTCTCTCTTCATAGTAACCTGTTCTCTCATTTCCACTCCATGACTTTTGCCACTTCTTCGCCTCCGCTCACAAGTCCCTATCTCCTCCTTCCATTTGTCTTTTGTCTCCTGACCTGGTTTCCCCGGCAATCGTTCTTTCTGGCCTGGCCCTTGTCTCTGCTTCCCTTCTTCTGACCCTCTCCTCACCACTGTTGGCTTAAACCACCCTCCCTCATCTCTCTTTCTTCCTCCCTCTAGTATTGAGCTAAACCCACCCCCAGTCTGCCTTGCCTATCTTAGTTTCTCCTGCAGACCCTTGATCTCCTTTCTAAGTTTCTCTATGTGGTTGCACACTAAATATCCTCCCACATTCCAGGCAGTTTTTAGAAAGATTGGTGCACCGCAGTTGTTGCAGCCTACCGCCCTTCCCATTGCTGTCGTTGCCCAGCAGCGACCCCCCACCCTTCCAGGTGTAGGATACCAAACACTCCCCCAAGTTTCCCCTCTCCCCTCCCCTCTCTATCAGTGCAAAACATTCTTTTCTTAATTTCCCTTACCCCCTTTGTTGTATACGTTTAGATAGATTGAGTAACTGCTTTTTATATTCCTATACACACTCAAAAAGAGACTTTAAGTAGCTATTACACAACCTTCTTCAAAATCCTACTCCACCTTTCCCCAATGCAATAGCACTGCAAAGAAGTAACAATGAAGACTCCTAACAAGATCTGCAATAATTGCAGTCTTGTTTTTAATGGATCTGGCATTGCATAACACCGCTCGAGTTGGATGAGTCCGGAGCCGCCCGAGCTACCTGCCCACCAATAATGGCGGTTTCCTTGGGTATGGAAACCAGACATGGAGGACCACATTCCAGCCTCATTTCGCCCCAGGGTGTCTCTTGAACCTAACAACCCTGATGTCAGCATTCTGCACATTTTCTGGGCCATTTAATAAGCCCAGCAAGCCACTTGGGGGTTTGTGCTTTCTACTGTCACAATGCACACCCAGGAGTGGAAGCCTAACTGCGCACCTTGATGTGTGTTGTGATAGCACAACACAACCCCCATAGTGTCTCATTGTTTACATAACACCCCCCATCATGCCTTATTGCTTATAGCACAAGACCATTGCTAAATGCCCTATAGCCTGGTATGGGGCAGTCCCCAATTACTAATTTTAGACTAAAATGTAATGTTTACCATAGTTGTTGTATATTTACTGTTTGATCTGGTTCACCCTGGTGTCCCTCCTCCCCGACATGTTACGATCCCCACCATCAGGGGCCTTTCCCAGGTTCTCTCATGGCTGATGTCATAGCCAGGGATTAGCAGGGTTGGCTGCAGGAGAGTCAGCGAGTAGATGTGATTATCATAACTATTTATAGCTCCATTTTTCCAGATGCCAATCCTGCGGCCCTGCCAAACCCAAGTACAGCTTGGGCAAGCTGTTATGTCAGCCATGGGAGATTCTGGAATACGCCTCTGGTGGCGGGGATTGTAAAACATCAGGTGTGAGGGACAGCAGGGTCAGCCACAATTAATAGTTAATATGCAACAACAGCAAAGGTAAAAATTACATTTTTGTCTAAAAGTGCTAATGGGAAGCTGCCCCACGTTAAGGTATGGGGTATTTAGTAATCTCCGTTACTCATTATTTTCAGCATGGTAAACCACCACCACTCTATATTTTTGCCACACCCCAATTTGTTTTATAAATTTACAGGGGCACTGGGACAGCCTCTTATGGATATAAGAGTGTTACATCATGTGTTCTTAGGGCAAGCGGACTGCAAACTGAACATGAGCAGTTCTAGTGCCCTAAGGATGCAAGAGGCAACACTCTTATGTCCATAAGAAGCCCTCCTTGTGCCATTATAAATTTATAGATCATGCCATGATTTTTTTAAATACCATTTTTGCAGTCCCTTTCTGTGCATCACGAGTGGCACTAGCCAGATGCCCGTTAGGGAGGAACAGTGCGTGAAACACTCTTATGAAAATAGGAGTAAATCACGCGCAATTGAAGGAAGCGCTGTGATTCGTCAGGAGCATCCCATGGCCCTACCACAATCTGTACTTTTAAAAACTATCATTCTCACTGCCTTTTCTTGCACAGCTCCCCCTGTTTTGATACAAATGCTGTGTGTCCTAACCCGACCCCACACGTGCATTTCATTCATAGTGTATGGTGGAACGCTGTTCCGCATGGAAATCCATGCCTGGAACAGCGTTGTAGTGCTGCACTCAGTGCGTCAGGATGTTGTTGTGCTGCACCGAGTACGTCACTAATGCAGCACAACAACATCGAACGTGGGCACACATGCGCAATTGAGTAGCCGCGGTGGTGAGGAAGTAAGTGGCGTGATGGAACTTCTGCCTAAGTAAGGAGTTTTTTTTTTTTGTTGGAGACCTGTCTGGGGGATCAAGGAGTGTCACCCATGGTTGCCCATACACTATAAAAGATTGCGTATGAGCAGCCATACACAAACAAGGCGGTTGAACAGTCTCGAGGTTTCTGTGGTAACGGCCCTCTCAAGCTTTGCTCTCGAGGTTAATCGGTTACCACGGAAACCTCTTGTCGTACAATTGCCTTGTTGTGTATGATTGCTCATACACAATCCTCTGTGGGAGTCACAAAGAGTTATGCGGCCCCAGCCCCTGTCACCACCACCATCTTAACGTTTGCGGACAGGGAGGAACACTGATACAGATCTAGGAACATTACTATGTTTAAAAAGAGGTTTGAAAACTAGAACCTTTTAGGAACTTTTCAAGTTCAAATAAGATCCAGATGAGGTTTGTCCAGTCCTGTAGTGGAGCTGGCATCTTTGGTTTTGGGGCACCCAGCTCAGTGTTCCCAGTAGGCCGCAATAAACTGTTGCCTCACTGCTAGTCTCTCAGCTGTGCGGCAGCAGGGTAAGCTTGTATGTACCAGCTGGAGAACAGCTGCTCTGCCCTGCCAGCGGTGAACATCAGTAACATGTGGTGTTCGTTTGTAACATCTTGACGCCTAGTCACGCGACGGGACATTTTCTCTGTTTGCATGGTCAGCTTTTATATCACACTGTGTAATAGCTATAAAAAAAATAAAAAAAACAGAAATTAGCAATAAACCTTTACTTACCCCTAGCTGTGACAACCCCCCCCTCAATTACTGTATTTTTTTAAACTTGCTCCTGTCAGGAAATTGTCTATTAACTTGCTAAAAAAGCCGCCTTTGTACTTTTTCAAGCCCACACCACTACAGTTAAACCGACGAGGAATCATGCCTGCAAAAAAATGTCAAGCATGATTGGTCCAAGTGCATCAAGACCTGAGATAGATTCTCCCTTTGAATTTACATTCTGGAACTCGTCCTTTAGACACTCACGTGGCTAGAAAGTTTCTGCCCATGGTATAAATGTGCTGTTGCACTAGCCATAGTTTATAAAATTTAAAAGCAGCAGTGCAACGAAATTGGGCAAAAAATGTGATCCTACCTTTTTCTTTCCACTATAAAAGATTCCAGGCATCCACCAGTTTTATTTGGTGGTGCAATTCCCTAATTCCACCAAAATTTGAGCATTTTACTGCTGGTTTAATTTAGTTTTTTTTTATCAAGAAAAAAAGATGGCTGCCACATTTTGCATAGAAATAGCGTTGTAGGGCTGGCAAGGGTTAGAATCGCCAAAAAAAAAAAAGACTCAAGGTGTGCAGCAGAGGAGGTACCTAGGCAAGTATGTCTGACAACTTCAAGTATGCCAATATTTTTCTGAACTGTAGCTGGAACTACATTTTTTGGGGGAAAAACATTCTTCGGTGCGTTGCTGCTTTAATATAACTTACTCTTAGATGAAGAGGCTTATGCTAGGAGTCCTGTGTGAGTCTTGTTTTGAGGTTAGGTGCAGCGATTAACAGTCTAAGACCGAATCAGATATTAAATGAGATATATTAATTTACTGGCTCCAATAACATGTGTGGCAATGTCTGCACCATAGCTCCATGAAGTGTTTGATTTAGAGAATAATGCACAGGCAAGTGTGTGTTATGAAATTTTTTTTTTTACACCCCCAAAGTGTGTGATGACCCATAAACGTTGAAAGCAAAGCTCGAGAGGTTTATACAATCACAACACACTGAGGGTGTATAAAAAATTTTTTAACAACACACCTGCCTATCCTTTATTTTTTATAATTACTGGTGCAGGGAGTAACTGCCAACACAAGATAGTTCTGAGTGCAGTACACACACACATGCACGTGCACGCACACACTCACGAACAGGCCCCTGTCCAGTAAAGACATTTTTTTGTCTTCGTTTTTTTTTTTTTACTGTTACAGTTGACTGGGAGCCAGAAACGGGAGAGCGCTGAAGCCGCTACCGAGATAGCGCTGGCTGGGAGCGGAGCCAAGCGCGAGTTCGGCAGGATCAACCAGATATATTTTCTTTTGTTCTAATGGCAGGAACAGCCAGATAAATAGTGGGGACAAAAATAAATTACTTACATCCGAGGATGGTGCCCAAGGAATGATAAGTGTGGGCGGGTGGCAAGAAATGGAAGTGGCATGTTATTTAAAGTGGGGAGAATGCCCACGTACACACTAGGAGTCAGTCAGGTGTGGCACTAGGAAAGCATAGCACCAATCATGTTATTATTACAGCATTTTGATCTAGTAAAACGAGTTATTAAAGGGGGTCACCAGTAATTATATAGTTTTTACAGGTGATATAACTCCCTTCTCAACACATACACATACGCATGCACGCACGCATGCACACTTGCAGGATGTGCCGCGAGGAAAATGATTTTATCTTCTTTATTAACTAACACTGTGTAAACAGTCTGTGCATTTTTCTATAATGTTTTCTATAAGTGAATGCACAAAATGTAATAGAAAGTTAAAAAAAAAAAAAGTTCAGAGCTGGCAGACCTCTCATGCTTTTGTCACCAAAATGTGGGACACTGACACTCAAAATGTGGGAAACTGGGTGACATAGAACCGACACATCATCAAACCATGGAAATTAAAATGCAGACCACAACTTGAAACTAGTGTTTTTACATGTGCAACGTTGAATTTTGATTTAACATTTTGGATTACTATGACTTTCTGCTTTAAAGACTGGGTTTTCCTTTTTAAACTATGCCTACCCTGTATGAACAGCGTTGTTTCCATTCTGGACAGAGAAACTCTGAGATGAACAATGTGGGATGTCAGTACCTGTACTGTACCTTAACTAGTGGAAGCACAAACTATACCCTTTATAAGAAGCAGAAAACTGACAGTACTCTGAAATGATACAGCAATTTGTTTGTATGATGCTATGTAATCCTTGGTGTAATGGAAACTGTATCTTGCTTCTAAAAAAAATTAATGAAAGACATGTTATTAAAAAAAAAAAAAAAGAGGAATATCCCTCCTAATTTGGGACAGCTGAGGGGCGTGATAACTGGTCATGAGCTCCACTGGCTAACGGCAGTCGGGAGTGGTGCACTAAGTATCGTAACTCTGAAATAAGCACAGGGTCCTCTCATTCCATTAAGAGGGCCAGACAAGGACTATTCCATTTCAGAGTATATGCAGCTCATGACAGGAAATGAGGGCTGCTGAGTAGCAGGCCTGTAGTGGCTGCTGCATAGGACTGGCATGGTGCGATGTGTCCAAACAAAAGGTGACAGCGTCATGCAGTCTGAGCCAAAGTATTTTATTGCTCTAGAGCTGGCTCGTGTCTGCTGTCAATCAGTCGCCTCCCCAACCCAAACAGGAAGTAAGGAGTCATGACTTCCTTTTCAGAAAAGCTACAAAGAGTGAAACTGTACATAGTACCTTGCTGAAGTGTCTGGACAGCTGTGCTGTAGGGAAGTGTGCGATGAGGGAGCACACTAGAACAGGCCTTGCGATGGAGAATGGCTTTTGCTCGGGGGACAAGGGAAGGTATGGGTCACAGCGGATGCGTGGCACTGACTGTGTGTCTTCTTGTCCCTTCCTTGTAGAGGAAACATATCAGCAACTGGCCAAAGAAACCCTGGAGGAACTGGACTGGTGTTTAGATCAGCTGGAAAGCATGCAAACCTACCGGTCTGTCAGTGAAATGGCCTCCAACAAGGTAAGAAATCAGGGCTTATCACTTTTGGGGGTGGGGATCGACCTCATATCAAACCCCAGACAACCAGATGGCACTACTCGTATAAGCTGGTCTCAGTTATTACATGTTTACTGACACACTCCACTCCATCTACTGTATATGTGGCTCTTGTTTATCACACTGCCTATGTTATAAGCTGGTCTCAGTTATTTCATGTTTACTGACACACTCCACCCCATCTATATATGGCTCTTGTTTATCACACTGCCTATGTTATAAGCTGAATGCTGTAGCTTCTTAATCGAAGGTTACCACTCACTGGGCTCCCTTTTCAGCTTCAAGAAATTCCTGTCTTTCCGTCTGTGGTTTTCCAATAGAATTTGTTGTTTTGTTGTAGCCCACAGGTTACAGTGCTCTTTCACTGTATACATACAGAATGAATCTAATTTTGTTACCTCTGGACTACCTGCCTTTCCTTATAGAATACAGGAATCTGGGACTATACTTGCTGGAAAAGTGAAGGCTATGGGTGACGGGATAACACACTGTCCTTGAGTTACTGCAGGGCAGGTACAAGTCAAACAGGAGAAATGCTGGGGACTAGTGATCATGGAAGGCTCAAGGGGAGATTGTGAAAAATTATGGACTAAGATAATAGACTAGATGGTAGGAAGAACTATTTCACCACTATGCAGAAGTGGTTCCAGCCTCTGTTGGTTACCAGGGCACTGGCAGGGGGCAACAGTTGGCAGCCAGGGCTGCAATACCATGTGCACATGTTGTTCCTATGGGGCTAGCTCTGCACCACATGGGGCACCAGCCAGGGCACAGCATGTGGCATGTGTTGTGGCATGCCCCAGTGTATGCCACTGTGGTCATTTGGCTATGGAATTCGCTGCTGCAGATAATCACTAAGACTGGCAGCACTGGAGGGTTCAGCCTAGGAACAAAGAAACATATCAAATGCTGAATAAAAAAAAAACATCCTAGGGCCTTTCTGTTTGCCTCTTTTCATCCAGGCAGCTGCAGCATTCGGTGCAATGGGAAATACCTGTTGCCATGTTAAACAGCAAGTGATACCAGTAAACGCTATAGACATTACTCAGTATTACTCGGTGTGCTAGACAGAAGCAGGCCATGGGTCCATTGGGACTGTCTCCCACTCCTAGTGGGCTTTTTTTTCCCAGAAATATTTATCCAGTTCGAGCTTGAATTTGTCAAAATCTGTGATCTCAACCAAGTGTTGAGGTAATGTGTTCCAAATTCTAGGAGCTCCTACTGTATAGAAATTATCCCTCTTTTTTGTGTTCGCCCTTGGGATTGCAAGTTGTTGACATTGACGCTACACAGAGGAAAGCTGCCAGTGGCGATGCTGGAGGAAGCCAGAGGGTTGAAGGGGATTGGGCAGTTTCACAGATCAGGGCAATCAATGGCTATACCCATTGGGCAGTTAAGAGAAAGGACTCAGTAGGTATAGCTCCATCTGTCCTTACCCATGCTATGAATCTCTTTAGAACCAGAAGGGCGGTTTTACAGCAGCTCCCTAATCAGAATGGGATAAATGCCCTTCCTGGGAGACACATGACAGCAATGATAGGGGAGCCTTCAACATCAGCAAACAACTCCCTGGGCAAAAGACAACTTGGTTTTCTTCCTTCCTTCCTCCCTCCCTCCCTCCCTTCCTTCCTTCCTTCCTTCCTTCCTCCCTCCCTCCCTCCCTCCTCCCTCCTCCCTCCCTTCCTTCCTCCCTCCTGCTTTCTCATTACCCCCACCCAACTTTAACCTCTTACTCTCCTCTGTCCTGACTCCTCCACCGCCCCATTCAAGATGGCTGCAGCTGCACTATTTGACCAGCCATAAGGGCAGGCGAGCTGGTCCTTTCTCAGCCAATGCCAGTACAGTGTCTCATTGAAGCCAGCAGGGGGTGAGGAATGCCTGGAGGCTGTGCCCACCAACCCCTCCCCCCACCAACAACAGTCAAATGCCTTGTCTTCACAATCTGCCTCACTATCACCTGTCCTCAGGCATCATTCTTTAAAAGGACGTCCCTCAGAGTATGAGCTGCTTTTTACATTTCGTATTGTCTGTTGCAGTGGGTTTTAAGAAAAACGGAAGGTAAAAATGTAAGGGTGCAAAACTGCATGCATGTACATTCAGTCAGACATTATCAGAGGTTCACATTTGGCTAAGGAATTTAAAAGATTATAAAAACGTTTCGTATGTTTCTGATGATACTGGGAAATCTTGTGTCTGTGGTATTAGCAACAAGTGCCTTGGAGTGTCTTATTTTCACAGCACGTGTAAAAGCGTGCCGGTGTCTCTACTCAATGTGGAACCTTAGGAAGCCGTAAGGCTGCTGATGTGGCAGCCGTAAAATCTGCGTAATACTGATCAGCATAAACAAGGAAACATCGGGAATAAACAGTGTTTGTTGACAACTGTGAGGATGCTGCAGCTGTAATAAACAAAACCGCTAGTCGTTTTCTGCAGTGGTAAAGAAGGCCAAAAGGCGAAAGGCTCTGCTTTGTGTTTGTTTCTTGGGGCTTGCCTTTTATAAGGACCGATCTCTGCATTTTACTGCAGATCTGCTATTGGGGAGGTGTGCTTGTGTATGGTAATTAAGATGCAGTTAAAGCAGCAGTGCAGTGAAATTGGGCAAAAAGTTTGACCCAACTTTTTTTTTCACGTCAAAGGATTCCGGGCATTTTCCCATTGTATTTGGTGGTAAAATGTTCTAATTACACCAATGTTTGAGTATTTTACAAATGTTTTAATGTAGTGTTTTTTTTTTCTCAAGAGAAAAAGATGGCCGCCACATTTTGCATAGAAATAGCATTGTAGACCTGGCAAGGGTTAGGATCGACAAAAAAAAAATAAAAAAAACTGATGGTGTGCAGCATAGGAGGTACCTAGATAAGTACGTTTGACAGGAATGCTAATACATTTATTAACTGCAGCTGTTGAAACTAGCTTTTTTGGAAAAACTTTTTTTGTGGCACTGCTGCTTTGGGGGGGTTGTTGGACATGATTGTGTACAGATTGCTTGCTCAGCTGTTTGGTGAGTGGCATGCTTTGCTATTACACCATTTGGTTATTGCTGGAGGTGACAGTTGATGTGGCAGGGGGCAGTAAAACCAGCAGAGCAATCCAGAGGAAAGTTGCAGTGTTTTCTTTCACAATCAGCGCTGCGGATTGTCACGTGGGCTAGGTAGCAACGCAGAAGGTGAAAGACTTGGGGGTCCAACATACAGTTCAGTCACAACCAGTCCTTTTCATAGCTTTTCTTTGCATGCTTTCACAGCCTTGCTGTTGATGGACTGATTGGAAAAGGTATGAGTGAAAGTCATTTTTTCCTCACCTGCTGTCCTATATGACATACACATTTGGTATTGTTGTGCAAAAGCCCCCCCATTGAAGACATATGCATGTAGCCCCTAGCTGTGTGCATACATAGCAAATGGTACATCAATGAATACATGCATTGTAATGTAGTGAATTCACCAGTATGCTTTCTACGGAATAAGCTGCGTCTGCCCTGGGGACCAGAGTAAGAGACAGCACACAATGGGCATATAATGTTACATCTCCATTCAAGCATTAAACTAACATGCTTCAGGTCTTGTTTGGACAACCCCTAGTAGAACTCTGGTTCTGGTGCATCCTGCCGCTGGTTGTGGAACAGGCTGATGGTATACTGAGCTGAACGCCGGTTCCAGTAGGCTGTGATGCCGGCTGGTTCTGGGTCAGGCTTTTGGGATGCTGTGTAGAGCGTCGGTTTCAGAATGTGGTGAAGCTGTCCAATTGAGGACAGTGTTGCTGGGATGCCATGTAGAGAGAGCTGGTTCTTAGAAGGTGGTGGTTGAGCTGGCCTTGATACAGCCTGCTGGGCTTTATAGCCTGGACTGACAATTTTATGAAACAGACCCAGCTTATATGCAGTCCTGAACAACGCGTGACATCATCGATGGATCCAAGCCACATCATCCCATCCTCATATGGCATAAAGGGTTGACCTCAGATGACATCACACTAGTTTCTCCCAGAAACCCCAGGTTTGTTACACTACCCTCCTGAAATAAACAGATTACCCTGCTGTATAATAATTTTCCTTCAATTTATGTTTTTAACCCCCGAGAAATCATTTTAAACTCTCAGCAGATTCAGGACCCTAACAAACTTTCCAGGTTTCATCAAGTAACCATCTTGGCAAAGCAGTTGGTACTCTGCATACAGTGTCAAACAGATCCTAACCCATCTTAACAAGAGGCCTTGCAGTGCTCCCTCCTCATATTGAACAAGAGTGGGTCCCCTCACCTTGTGTGTTACAGTACATTGTTCACTATATCCAGGGGTGCTGACCAACCACCAAAACTGAGTCACTGAATACAGCCTTGTCAAATTGAGTTACGCCACATGGATCTTAAACAAGTCCATTACAATTACATTTTGCCCTCCCTATACATAGCAATACATCTGCCTACTCTAACTGTGGTAAAATAAGGCGGGGCTGTGTGCAGCCGCACATTTCACCCTTCTCACAAGTGGAACTGGAGTGCTGTGCTGTACTCTGCAGCTCACAGCCTCCATCTACTGTGCGGAACGATGTGTTTTAATAATGACATATTGATTGGCAGGTAATGTTATGATAAGGATATGGTAGGGAGTTGTTTGGGCCTTGCATGTTGAGCAGGGTCATTAGCATTTTCTATACCAATATTTTAGCTCTCTTTTTGCCCCTGTGGTTACCTGTCAGGACTTCCTCCCCCACGTGCCTGTGCAATCTACCCAACCTTCGGAGCAGCACTTCTTCGAGATACTCTGGGACTCCAGGCAGCCTGCAACACACCATTATGGACCTTCCTTAGTTTGCCCTCGAGGTAGGGGCCTGCCTTCTGTTCCCTGGCAGTGGGACTCTTTCATATCTGGTTGCCATGAAGGAGGCCTTCCTGGAAGTCCAAAAGCATGAGAGCCCAGAGTGGTTGTTGGGGGGGGGGGGTGCAGTCATTTGCCCAACAAGCACCAATGTTTTTTTTTTTTTCTCCCTGTATGTTATCCTTCTCCCTGAGAGTACACAAAATTGTCTGGTGCCAGCAAGCCTGATGCACCGATGCATGCACGATCCCCTCCCTTGTGCATCTGCAAGTGCCCCAGACTGCACCGATTCTTGTGGTCATCCAGGTGGCAGTTTTGCGCAACAGACTGCATAACACTCACTCCCCAGAAGAGGAGAGCATCCGCTAGCATGCTACATCCTTCCCCCCCACTGGCCCTCTGATGACCCTGGGCTCGTTCCCAAACCCGGGTCTCTGGCGTTATGAGCAGTAACTCTACTGCTGTGCTGATGAGTCGGCTTATATAGCAATATTGCAGTTCTACACTAAAGCGCTAATGGGTATGTGCCTTGCAAAGCACACAGCCTTCTCAGCATGAAGAGGTGCTTAGTGCATGTGGTCACCTCTGTGATTTGTGCTCACACAAGGGTTAATGTTTTTTGCAGTGCTCACAGGATGTATGTAAGCCACCCTTCCCCTCGCTAGGGGTTGTTACTTGGCATGGCTCTCAGGATGATGGCTACCCGAAACATTAATCCAGAAATTGAAGTGGGTCATGGCCCTGGGGACCTGCACAAGTTTGATGGGGCACCAGTAAAACACAGTGAGCACAGGAATGTTCTCCCCTTTAGCTAGTGTCAAATAGTAGGCATTATTCTTTCGCAAACTGTTAACCAGCCAAAGGTTTTGCCCTACTGGGGTGGCAGGTGAAGAAGGTACAAAGGGTACAAAGTTCAGAGTACTATGCACAAAGGCCAATGGGTCCCTGAATTAGGGATCAGGCAAAAGTCTATTTGTCCATCTCTCTTCTGGGATCAGAACTAAGACAGAGAATGTCCTCAAAGAACTTGAGCAATGTTGGATTCACCAAAAGCACATTTTTCCTCAAAGGTAGTAATGCTTTAGGGACAGCATATGTCCTTTAAATGAAACATGGAAACATAGACAATGATGGCAGAAAATGACCAATGATCCATCCAGTCTGCCCATGATTGCCCAGGACCTAGCATCTATCCAGGGACCCATTCCCTGCCCCCTTCAGCTTATCCTTCCCCCTCCCCACGCGCTCTGCAGAGCTTTCTGTTATTTCCCTTACTCTGTCCCACCTATGCTTGCAAGCCTTCAACAGTTGCGGCACCCACCACTTCAGCAGGCAGGCTGTTCCATGGCTCCGCCACCCTTTTGATGAAATAATACTTCCTCAAGTCCCTCTTGAAGTCCACTCCTTTCAGTTCCCATTCATGCCCGTATGTCAGTGAACCGGTGTTCCTATTACAGTTCACTTTGTTAATCCCTTTCAAAAACTTGAAGGTCTCTATCATATCTGCCATCTCCCTCCTGCCCTCTAGTGAGTACATGTTTAATGCCCCTAGACGTTTCTCATAGGATTCCCCCTGTAGTCCCTGAATCATCTTGGTCACTCTACGCTGTATTGCCTGCTGTCTGTCCTTATCCTTTTTGAGGTGAGGGCTCCAGAAGTACTTCAGGTGTGGCCTCACTACGGACCTATAAATGGGGAGTATTACTTCTTTCCTTCTACTAGTTATACGCTTCCCTATACACCTCAGCATTCTGTTTGCCTTGCTGTAGACTTTGTCGCACTGTCTAGACTGCTTCAGGGTGTCACTGATAATGACTCCCAGGTCCCGCTCCTCTGTTGTTGTACTAAGTGTAACCCCATTTAGCCAGTACTCTGTTCTGGGGTGGTTCTTGTTCCCCAGGTGTATTACTTTGCATTTCTTGACACTGAATTTCAGTTCCCACATATTTGACCATCTCTCCAGCCTATGGAAGTCATTTTGTAAATCCCCAACTCTCGCTACACTATCCACCCTACCATGGAGTTTAGTGTCATGTGTGAAGAGGCCAATCATACCCTGGATTCCTTCAGTAATGTCACTATTGAACATATTAAAAAGGACAGTGCCTAAGACCAATCCCTGTGGTACCCCACCCATGACCTCCCCCTCAACTGATTTACTCTACTGACAACCTGTTGCTGCTAACCCTTGAGCTAGTTTCCTACCCATCTGACTATGTCATCTGCTGCCCCAGATCCTCCATTTTCCTCAGTAAGCATCTATGAGGCACTGAGTCAAAAGCTTTGCCGAAGTCAAAGTACAATAGATCCACTATCTAGCGCCCTCACTACCCAGTCAAAGAAAATGATTAGGCTGGTCTGGCAGGACCTCCCTGCCATGAAACTGCTGCTTACAATCCTGTAGACCATTTTCCAGGTAGTCAATGAGATCCTGCTTGATCAGCGTTTCTATCAGCTGTCCTACAATAGATGTGAGACTAACTGGACCATAGTTCCTTGGCTGTTCCTTATCCGTCCCTTTATGTAGTGGGAGCACGTCGACCATTCTCCAATCTCTAGGTACCACCCCCGTCTTCAGTGAGCTGTTGAATAGTTTTGCCAGAGGATCAGATTGTTCCTCTGCCAGTTCCCTTAGCACTCTTGGATGTGATCCATCTGATCCTGTGGCCTTACCTAGCTTGAGAACTACCAGCCCTTTCTGGACCCTGTCTCTGGTGAATACCAGTGTTTCCATCTCTGGGATCCCCATAGTGGCTGCTTGGATGCCACTTTAGGGTAGGGGCCAGTATCCTCCCTGGTGACAGAAACTCAGATGGAGAGATGATGTCCTTTATTTGAAAACACACTTTGCTGTGATATGTAAAACATTTTGTAGGACGAGAGCCATTCCTCATCTTCTGGTCAGAGTGGTAGTCTCCCATTTTCCAGTCAGAGTGATCCACTCCATCACCTACAAAAATCTGTAGCAAGGAGGCAGCACTTGCACTGTTATATTTCAAATATCTCTTGTCCTACAGATCAAAGTTTAGTCCTTCCAAAACCCACACATGCATTCCCACTGGAGCAGTTCTGGGGAGAGCCAGCACTGGGCAGCATCACAAAGAAAAAGTCTCTCACTGTTTCCCACATTTCACTCACGGTTTCCATGACCAGATATCTTTAAAGTCCGTCACCCCACACTGGGGTATGCCAGAGGAGAAGGCCGCCACCATGACTTGATGCGCAGCTACTCCAGGACTGAACTAGGGACCAAAACAGGAGTGAAGAGAGTTGGTACCTCTCCTGAGGCTCTCATTAGTCAAACTAACTCAAACCTCTGAGTGAACAACTAACACCCATTGCAACATTCTTTTGTGCCTTATGTTGCTGCGAGACCACATCCACTTGGAACCTCTGCCCAGATGACTCATAGGGGTTTCAGGGGAGACCTGAAAGTTAACCCTGTGCTGCCCAGAGTGATTAAAAACAAAAGCCCACTGCACTACATAGGATTCTATTACAATACGCGGCCCTTTGCACATCGCTTAGCATGACTTTTGCGTATAAAATATGAAATATATACTAAGACCCATGAACAGACCCGTTTCCAGAGCACCTGCAGGTAAGACAGTACTGATCAAGAAAGTTTCATGCGTTGTCCCATAATGGGACTTGAATAAATGCTGTTGTGAAGATGGTGGGGGGAAGTAATGACAGTGAGAGTTTGCAGATCAGAGGGTGTTGAGACTGCATGAGTAATCAGAATCAGCACCACTATGGGGAGGGTACTCCCCGGTTTTGCCAGGCTCGTGTCCCCTTGGCTCTTTCCTCGCTCACTCTTTTGCTCATCTCCGTAGGGGAATGGTATCACATATTTTATAGCATCCAGCTGGCTTTTTGACAAGGAGTCTTTTAGGAATCAGTCAAACACAGTTGGAATGCTGAAGATATTTTTCATATATTTAGTGGAACTCTGATTTATTGTGCTATACGAAATGCCTGCAGATGACGATGATCTTCTGTCAGGTTGACATCGCACTGTAATGCACACACTGCAAACTAATAAAAATGAAAATACAAGCACAGTGGAAAGGAGCACTCTGATTGGGCAGTAGCTACATGCACAGTGGAAAGGAGTTCTCTGATTGGTCAGTAGCTACATGTTTGGTGAAAAGGAGCACTCTGATTGGTCAGTGGCTACATGCACAGAGGAAAGGAGCACTCTAATTGGTGAGTAGCTCTGCCTCACTCTATAATTATAGTTTTGATGCCTTCTTACTGATCCATGGCTATACGAAACAGTATAACGAAGCTGCGGTTCATGCTGTCAGTTTTCTGATCCACACAGGTCTCTTCGACAGGAGTTATGTCAGGGGACAACTCCTGATAAAGGGACCTGTGTGGCCCAGAAAGGTTGTGCACTGTAACATCTTCATACAGTACATATGTTGGATCCCTAAAAGGTATCAAGGTATCAATGACTCTGGTTTTCCAAGAAGCAACACTGCTACGACCTTGCTTTATTTTTGAATGAATACGCCACTTTGGGGTGGAGCAGTTTGGAACATGGCGATTAAGGATGGAAGACCCACGAGTGGGTCAGAGGTTCTCAAAGACTCTGATAAGTTTTGAGTAGTTCTGGTAGTTACTTGAGCCTTATCCAAATGTAAGGACCCCACCCCCTGCCTTTTTACTAAAACGACAGGTGGCATGCTGTTGGCGTTGGCAGCAATACCTGGTGGGGGACCTGGGTTCGGGGAGGATGAGGTTACCTGGCACAAGGGACCTAGGTTTGGCTACTCTGCACAGGGGCACCCAAGTAAATCCAACGACAGGAAGCAATAACTAATGTCCAGAACCAGAACTGGGATTTTTCAGTGTGGCTTTATTTATTAACAAACTGAACATAAACAAAGCATTGCATGGTCCCCCAAAGGGCTACGTTCACTGTATGTGCAGATTAGAGGTTAACCAAGCGTCCATTTGAAGAATGAACACATTACTACTGTTGTCTGGCTTTGGACCCACCAGGCACTCAGCCCGGACTTTGCATGCGCTTTGGATACATAGCCCGACTGGCCCGGCTCCCCTGCCGGCCACTTGACTGACGGTCCACTTGAAGAATGAACCCAAACTTTACTTGGAAAGACATCCCATCAAACAAGGAGACTCCCAAACTGTGGCTCCCCACACCACTTAGAGTCTGTGACTCCTAGAGAGATTTGTTTTCTTACTTCCAATCGAACTCCCATCAAACAAGGAGACTCCCATCCAACAAGGAGTAATTTTCCCATCCTGTGGCTCCCCACACCACTTAGAGTCTGCCACCCTAGAGAGATTTTCAAGTTGCACTCCACGCCTGGGTACCCACCCCATCACTGGCCAAGTGCATGAGACAAGTAGCAAAACACAGAAGAAATCTGTAGAGATGGACCTGGTTACTAAAGATGGGGGGTGTTCCCACCTCCAGCTCCCACAGCCCATACCCGGCCATTTCTCTGGATACACACAGAAAACTTTAGAACTTTAAAATATAGATTGAACAGTGGATGACCTGAAGCACCCCCTCTACAGCATTACTTGAAATCCAATAAAACTTTAAACTGTTTGACTGCTCCATTTGTTCGTCCTAGTGTAACCCCTAGATGGCGCTATCCCAGGGGCTACTACCCCTGCCTGATTTGCCACTAACAGGTTGAGGGGCCTGGATCCAATGGCGGGTGCCTCCACCCAGAGGTCAGGGTTTGCAATAGTTAAACTAACTTGGTCACAGCCCTCTGGGACACTGCAACCCCTTCTTCCCACTAGTGGCCCACAATATATCAGAATTACCTTCACAGTATACACTTACCCCCAGGACTGGTTCCGGCACTGGGACCTCCTGTGAAATGAGATACAGTGCAACAATCACAGTACAGTACTTTAACATAGACAAATACCTCAGGCAGTATAACTTTGCTGAAACAAGCAGCTCTGATTTATTTGGGGGATATAACAAGGACAGGGAAATCAGGTTAATTAGCTTATCACTCTAATAATCTATTTGGCTCTGTGTACAGGCCTATCCCTACTAGTTACTGTCCCTGGGTACCCAGGCCCTAGTGGCTAGTCCAAACCGTGGCAGCTGGTAGGGCCCTTTCACACAGAGAAAAGGAAAATTAAACAGTCAGCAGTACAGTAATTCCATTTGGATGTAATGTGGCAATTCAACAGGGAGCGACCCTGAATTAGTACTCACGACCTCCAAATAAGATAGGGTCCTTCAATGTCAGCAGGGCTCACTTGAGGTACACAAACCTCTTTACACATCCATATAAAAGAAAGCACTATACCAGGCAGGCTGCATCTGTATCCCGATCGCAATTACTGCACAATACCCGAGAACACACAGCAGATTCAGTTCCTGACAGACCGAGTGCAATTTTCAGCAATTCTTCCAGTCTTCTACAGGGTGAGCCTGGTTTCTACTCTTCAGAGATCCTTTGATTCTTTTCACAGGACGGATTCAGTCTCAATAAGCTGCAGACCGGAACTCTGGGCCTTGCACACGTTTTTGACTAAACTGCACACTGAAAATGCACAGGCTCCTTCCTTCTTCACTGCCAAAGCTCAACTGAAGCTCCAACTGACAAAACTGGGCACTTCCTTTGAGTTCCTCCCAGTTCTTGACTGGATTGGCTGTCACTCACAATAGACTGCTGCTGTTGGTCCAAAAGGCACTGAAGTCTAAACTACATCTCCCAGAGTCACTGCCCATACAATCCTCTTGTGGCTGGCTCAGATTATGAGTCCAAGGCACCATTTTAGAGCTAGCTTACCCCACACTGATTGGTCCAGTTCAGCAGTTCAAAACTAGAATGGGAACTAGCAGACACAGTTCTGACTGCAAAGAAAGCAGGTTAGACAAACTGTAATTTCATTATTACTCTAAATAATTTCTGGCAAACAGTTACATCTTTCAGATAGGTTCCCTTTGCACTCCTAGTGACTGCAAAATGGAGTGAATTGGCAGTAGCTAGGTGGTACTCAATCAAAGAAACACACAGTCCCCCATACAAACTAATTATGTCTGCAAGCAGACAGCTCTTAAAGAGACAGTACCAGAGGTTCTAAAAACACTCACTGATAAATGGCTTAAACGCCAAACACCATTCAGGCTTGGAGCATTCAAGCAAGCTCCTGGAAGTCTTTTGGGAACCCCCATTTGCAGGGGGGTTACACCCTTCCTGGCCTGGGAAAAGCTTGACGTCCGCGTCAAGCAAGTACCCCCATAAGTTTCAACTGCAACCATATACATTTGCATTAGGCTCACACATGTAATCATCAGTCAATACATCATTTTACCAAGAACCATTTCTGAAACATTGCAGTACGTCACTCTTTACACAGTATAACACACACATTGTACCATAACTCAAGTTATTACCTCTTGTACATGAAACCTGAAGAGAGGACCCTTCCTATCAGTTACATGGGGCTGGACGGGGCAAGGGCACCATGCTTAGAAGAACACAAGTAACTTGGAGTTAGCACTAACGCTCAGTTTGGGCAATGAGCTGGGGGACACATACACTCCTTTATGGACAACATTGAGAGGAGGCAGGTCCACTGGCGGCCCAGGGAATCATAACTGAGGTGCACCACAGGCTTTACAGCTCGACCAGTCTTTCTAGGGGAGCTGTTACAGTCTCTGCACTCTGAGCCTCATTTTCAGCATTGTCCTCACTTGTCGGGGAGTCTCCATGGGGGGTAGAGAGGCTAGAACTTGGGGCACTTTCAGCTCCAGGAGTTACAGTTTCTGAGTCCACAACATTTGGCTCGCATGGAAGCTTTCGGACACTGGCAGTGGACTGTCAGGGCACTCAAAATACTCTTCTTGTTGGTGTATCAGATCTGCCCCAATCTATCATTTTCCTCCCTGAAAGCTCAAACAGTTCAACCATGCACAATGATTCCATTTCATCTGATCTGATGCTTTGCACTTCACTTTCTGGGAGCATTGGCTCCAGGGATGAAGCTGGGGGCCTAGACAGTCCAGAAGGCCCAGCTTTGTCTCCAGTATTGACTAGGGATTGCCCAGAAACAATTGACTCAGTTAAGAAGAAGGATAGTATTCAAAGTCACTCACTTTCTTCCGATATGGACTGACAGTCATGCTCAACTGGGACTTGTGGAGGGGAACACTTTAACTTTGCTTCTGTAGGTGCAGACTTTCTTGATCTTTTCTTAGCAGCAGCTCTAGTCACTGGTCCAGAGGGGGGCATCTTCTAGGGGCTCAGACTCAATTAAGATTTGTCCAATGGGCAGTAAATGATTTCTATGCATTGTTTTTACATCTTTTGAATTATTCTCAGGCCTTACTTTGTACACTGGCAGATCATCTAGTTTGCCCACTACAATGTGAGGGAGATGGTGCCATCTGTCAGCAATCTTGTGCTTGCCATGCAGTCCCAGATTTCTTAGCAATACCCGATCGCCCTCCTGGAGTTCCTGTGCTTTCACCTTTTTATCATACCTTTCTTTGTTGGCCAGATTTCTTTTGGCAGCCATGGTTTGAGCCAGTTGGTACGCATGAGTTAGCTGGGCCTTTAACTTTTGCACATACTGTAAATAGTTGTCAGCTTGAACCTCCATCAGGAGAGACCCCAAAACACACATCTACTGGTAGTCGAGCTTCTCTTCCAAACATCAGGCGGTGGGGAGAATCAGTGGCATCACTTTGGTGCAGTTATAGCATGTACCAGGGTGCTAATTTGTTGGCTCCATCTGGCTTGTCCTGGGTGCAGGGTGCCTAGCATATCTAGCAAAGTCTCGGTTGAAGCGTTCAGGCTGTGGGTCCCCTGGGGGTGGGAGAGTGGTTCTGGACTTTCGCACTCCCCACAGAGAAAGCATTCTTTGATCAGGCGACTCTCAAAGTCTCTCCCTTGATCAGAATGGATTCTTTGTGAGCCCATAGTGAACAAAAAGTTTTCTACAAGTACTTTGGCCACAGTGGATGCTTTCTGGTCTTTGGTGGGGAAAGCTTGGGCATATCTCGTGAAATGGTCAGTGACCACCAGCACATTACTGATATTTCTTTGATCTGACTCCAAACTCAGAAAATCAATACAGACCAACTCCATGGGGTGCACTGGTGGTGATGTTAACAAGGGGCAGCCCTCTGGGCAAAAGCTTTCCTCTGTAGTAGCGACTACAAGTTGAATGTGTTGCTCCACATCAGCCCCCATCTTAGGCCAATAGAATCTGGATCTCACCAAGTCAAGTGTTCTGTCTATACCAAGGTGCCCCATGTGGTTGTGCAAGGACCTCAGTACTGAGTCTCGAAAGGCAGTGGGCAGCACTAGTTGTTGTTTGTCTACTTGTCCCCTCTGTCTACTGTTTCTCTGTATAACAGTTTATTGATCAGTTTCAACTTAGGACCTTCTTTGTATAACAATGCAGTTCTCAAATCAGTGGAGCGTAATTTGGACACATCTTTTCCTGCATAGAGGGCTTCTAAAGCTGCTTTGATCATGGGATCGGCGAGTTGAGCCCGCGAATACTGTCATTGTCCAGCTGAGGCAGTGCACCAATGTCTATTGCAGAAAAGTGGCAATAAGCAGCAGGTATGCAATTCTCAGAGCTCCCAAGCAATCCACCATACAGTCCACTACGTCCGTGGACATTTGTTCCTCCCTGTCAAACTTCTGGCAGAGTGCCGAATGTCAGGTTCTGCCAATCGGACCAATCATTCTGGGGAACAGGCCTCGGGAGAGCATCAGCATCTATGTGGTTCAGACCTGCTCGGTATTCGAGGCATAGTCATATGTAGATAATGCAGAAAGCCACCTATGGCCAGTGGCATCCAACTTAGCTGAAGTCTGCACATAGGTCAAAGGATTATTGTCAGTTTTACTAGTATTTTAGCCCCATACAAGTACTCATGGAATTGGTCAACAATAGCCACTTCAAAGCTAGGAACTCTAACTTATGTACAGGATAGTTCTTTTCGGATGGGGTCAGGCTTCTACTGGCAAAGGCCACTGGTCTCAGGCCATTCTCGTGCTCTTGGTACAAAGCCCCCAACCCTTGCAAGCTAGCATCAGTGTGCAGGACGTAAGGTTTTCTTGGATCGGCATAGGCCAGCACTGGAGCATGGGTAAGTTGATATATGATCTCATGAAAAGCAGTCTCACAATCAGGAGTCCAGCGGGCCCCAAATACTTCTTTCGGATGAAAATACACTCTTTCAGTCTTGAGGGCGCTGACTTTTAGTATTTTTGTGGGTTGGGAATACCCTTGAGTGAAGGTTAAGTAAAGGCGGATCACTCTTGAATAGTCCTTGATGAAGCGCGATAATAACCACAAAATCCAGGAATCTTTGCAGTTCTTTTAGATTTTTGGGCTGTGGCCAGGTGGTCAAGGCCTCAACTTTACTTAGGTCGGTCTCTATTCCCTCGGTGGATACTATGTGTCCCACATACTTTACTGATGTTTGAAAGAATTGACACTTATCAATGGACAGTTTAAGGCCAAAGTCCTCCAGTCGGGTCCAATACCTTAAATAATCTGCTCTCATGTTCCTCCAGTGAGCTGCCAAACACAATAACATCATCTAGGTATACCAGGCACTCTAGTAAGTTCATGTCCCCACTGCACGCTCCATCAATCGTTGAAAAGTGGCTGGGGCACCTGAAATCCCTTGAGGCATCCTCATGAATTCATAAAGCCAAGCGGACAGATAAAGGCCGTCTTCTCCACGGTCCTCTGGGGCCATCGGGATCTGGTAGTACCCACTGCGGAGATCCAGCACAGAGAACCACTTGCTCCCGTTTAGGCAGTCAAAGCATCCTGAATGCGGGGCATTGTGTACTGATCAGGATAGTCCGCCCGGTTTAAGGTGCGATAATCACACACATCCTTACTGTTCCATTCTTTTCCTCACTACCACAATGGGGAAGCATAAGGGCTTCTGGATTCTTGTATTACACCAGCAGCTAACATCTCTTGCAGATGCGTCTCACATCATCTATGTCAGCAGGTGCCAGGCGTGAGACCTCTCACGAAATGGTCTTTCGTCATGCAGCCGGATATTGTGCTCAGCTCCTTGCCGCATCCTACATCCCATTCCTTTAAAGAAAACACCTGGTCTCTCTGGGCAAGCTTCTCACTGATCCTCACTTTCCATTCAGCTGGCAGCGAGGTCGCGAAATCAAACAAGTCAGGCGTTACTCTGTCATTCTTCCTTGAACTCTTGCTGCTGGGTAGCACTGCAGTGTCTGCACAATGCACATTAGCCAGGATGCAACCTCTGTTTACTCGAATGTCTCTTTCAGACACATTATGAACTTGGACCATTACCCTTCTGGCATAAGCATGGGCTCTAGCGGGCAAAATACTAGGCTTGACCAGCAGTCCCTCTGGCAATTTCCATCGCCTGGTGCATCCAACATTAATATTTTATTCTTAACATCCTTTCCAATCGGACCTCTCCTGTAAGGTACACTGGGCATTTGGCGCCAGGATCAGAGACTCAGGATCCTTCTTCCATACAATTCCGACCGGTTCCTCTGGTTCTGTTTTTCAGCATCTCTCTGTGCCTCATAGGCCTTCTTAATTAAAGCCGAACTCTTAAAGCTCTACTAGTCTTTGACCCCTGTTTTCATAACACAACTGTGCCAGCCTTCCGAACATATGAGCATTTGTTCCAATTAACAAAGGACACCATCATACAGTCCAGTGGGGGACACACTAAGGCTAGGGTCTCTACTTGTTCAGCCACTCCAGCCACGGAGGTGGGAAAGACAATAAGTCGGATATACCGGAATAGGGTAGGCCTTTTCACTTAACCCCCATACATGCAGTCCTTCTAATGGTTGTAAGAGAGCGTCTGGCAAATGCTTCTGATACCAATCCTGGAACATAATTGTCACTGGGAGCCACTGTCTAATACAGCTCTTGTAGACACTCCATTCACCTTTACAGTGGTCTCCATGGAGGGACCCACTATTCTGGACCAGTCTGGAGAGGCGGTAGGGGGCCTGGGCAACTGACCTTGCCACAAAGGGCGTGAATTAGCATTTTGGTGCCCTCACTGGGATCATGTTGTGCACCTTTTAACCACTGATTTCTTCTCCAAGCTCTCCTTGTAGCCTATATGCAACTTTGTCAGTGTCTTTTGGGACTGGCATTCCCTTTTCATGTGCCCATCTTTCCCACAATTATAGCAAAACATACTTTCTGGAGTTTGAGCTGGCCGGGCGCCAAACTGGGAGCCAGAGGCGGTGGTATTACTAACTGGAAACCTGGGTGCCATCTCTGTCTCGGCGTGATAAGCATTTGGAGACATCTCGTCAGTTTCTCCACTTCCATGGTCAAGGAATTGAGTTTGGAGCTGTTATCAGCAGGAGATACATGGGTGGAGTACCCCACCCCATAGCAGATGCAGTCGGATATAGGTCAGGGCCCGTACTTGCAGGCGTGGCCTTCATAAAGGACTGTTTTGAATTCCCGGATCTCTCTCAACAGCCCCCATTGTGGCATATCTTTTTCCTTGTCAGAGCACTCATTGACTGTCAACCTCTGCCCCTGAACTTCACTTGATGGGTCACCCTCAGTCACTGGTCGTAGCACAGCTGTTGGTGCAGGTACCTCCGAGGTCGCCTTTTCTCAACTCTCGAATTTCTCTCATTAACTCATCATAGGAGGTGGGGATTCCAGTCGATTTGCCAGGCGTAACTGGAAGCAACAGCAGTTCTAGAAGGGGCAGACTTAAGGATTCTGTCCAGTCTGGTTCGGTCCAGTTCAATCGCTGGCAAACTACCCTTTCTGAGGCATTCTTGCAACAATTTTTCCAGCCGAGAGACATACACAGACAACAACTCCCTTGGTACTGTTGTGCATTTCTTACTCTCCACCATAGGTCCTCATCAGAATCTGGGCTCCCATACACATTCTCCAAGGCCTCAAGATAGGCCTGTGCAGTCGCTTCAGGGTTACTGGCCCGTTGCTTACCGGATGGTAGCCAGGGCAGGACCTCGGAGGCTCTCACTAACCCTCTTTCGCTTTTCGCCTTCCGAGCATTGCCATTCTAGCACTTGGGGGGCAACATAGTCTATCCAGGTCTCCCAGTCATCCTCCCTTGGGGGTGGGGAGGGTGCCAGAGAAGATCCTCAACCTTCGGTAAGAGTCGTGACTAATGGCAGGTGCAGAAATAGGAGTCTGCATTGGTTCAGCCACCATTACGGGCACTGGAGCAGGAGAGGGTGTTGGGGGAGGAACACCCCCAGGTGGCAAGAATAGTTTCTTCAAGTCCTCCACAGTTTTCCCCTCTCCCAGCAACCATTCAGCAAATTTCTCCTCAAAAGTTTCAGATAGTGGTGGGGGCTGATTCCCCCCCGGGTCTTTACTGTCCTTAGTTATCACTCTCCAAGCAGTGAGGGCTCCCTCTGGGGTAATGGTCTGTGGCACTTTGGAGCTATCTATGGGATCCTTAAACTCTACTAGGGCCAGGAAAGTGTGGGTGAGCAGATTAGCATGCCGACCCACCACCACAGGGTTTTGTAAACCTTCCACCTTGGAAAGTACTCCCTGCACAGTGTCCGTATTGATACCAGGGGATGTCCAGGATAAGCATAGCATTTTGGGGGTCGATCTCCTCCCCAGTACACCACTCCACCAGCCGGTGCACAGCCACTTCTGTCGGGGTACCCATTTTTTCTTAACAGTGGTTCGTAAATATGGCCACTAGAGGACACACAATCCCAGCGGTGAGCCTCCAAGATGTAACCCCTAGATGGCGCTATCCCAGGGGCTACTACCCCTGCCTGATTTGCCACTAACAGGTTGAGGGGCCTGGATCCAATGGCGGGTGCCTCCACCCAGAGGTCAGGGTTTGCAATAGTTAAACTAACTTGGTCACAGCCCTCTGGGACACTGCAACCCCCCTTTCTTCCCACTAGTGGCCCACACAATATATCAAATTACCTTCACAGTATACACTTACCCCAGGACTGGTTCCGGCACTGGGACCTCCTGTGAAATGAGATACAGTGCAACAATCACAGTACAGTACTTTAACATAGACAAATACCTCAGGCAGTATAACTTTGCTGAAACAAGCAGCTCTGATTTATTTAGGGGATATAACAAGGACAGGGAAATCAGGTTAATTAGCTTATCACTCTAATAATCTACCTATGGCTCTGTGCACAGGCCTATCCTACCAGTTACTGTCCCTGGGTACCCAGGCCTAGTGCTAGTCCAAACCGTGGCAGCTGGTGAGGGCCCTTTCACACAGAGAAAAGAAAAATTAAACAGTCAGCAGTACAGTAATTCCATTTGGATGTAATGTGGCAATTCAACAGGAGGCGACCCTGAATTAGTACTCACGACCTCCAAATAAGATGGGTCCTTCAATGTCAGCAGGGCTCACTTGAGGTACACAAACCTCTTTACACATCCATATAAAGAAAGCACTATACCAGGCAGGCTGCATCTGTATCCGATCGCAATTACTGCACAATACCGGGAGAACACACAGCAGATTCAGTTCCTGACAGACAATGTGCAATTTTCAGCAATTCTTCCAGTCTTCTACAGGGTGAGCCTGGTTTCTACTCTTCAGAGATCCTTTGATTCTTTTCACAGGACAGATTCAGTCCTAACAAGCTGCAGACGGAACTCTGGGCCTTACACACGTTTTTGACTAAAACTGCACACTGAAAATGCACAGGGCTCCTTCCTTCTTCACTGCCAAAGCTCAACTGAAGCTCCAACTGACAAAACTGGGCACTTCCTTTGAGTTCCTCCCAGTTCTTGACTGGATTGGCTGTCACTCACAATAGACTGCTGCTGTTGGTCAAAAGGCACTGAAGTCTAAACTACATCTCCCAGAGTCACTGCCCATACAATCCTCTTGTGGCTGGCTCAGATTATGAGTCCAAGGCACCATTTTAGAGCTAGCTTACCCCACACTGATTGGTCCAGTTCAGCAGTTCAAAACTAGAATGGGGAACTAGCAGACACAGTTCTGACTGCAAAGAAGAGTTAGACAAACTGTAATTTCATTATTACTCTAAATAATTTCTGGCAAACAGTTACATCTTTCAGATAGGTTCCCTTTGCACTCCTAGTGACTGCAAAAATGGAGTGAATTGGCAGTAGCTTGAGTGGTACTCAATCAAAGAAACACACAGTCCCCATACAACTAATTATGTCTGCAAGCAGACAGCTCTTAAAGAGACAGTACCAGAGGTTCTAAAAACACTCACTGATAAATGGCTTAAACGCCAAACACCATTCAGGCTTGGAGCATTCAAGCAAGCTCCTGGAAGTCTTTTGGGAACCCCCATTTGCAGGGGGGTTACACCAGTAACATAGTCCTCCCAAATAGCAGTCCCCATTACTTGAAATCCATTTAAAACTTTAGACTGTTTGACTGCTCCATTTGTTTGTCCTAGTAAACATAGTCCTCCCAAATAGCAGTCCACATTCATTTCCCAACTGAAGAAAACAATTTGTTTGCCCTTCAAATGGAGCCAAACACTCACCCATTGGTTGCAGGTGCCCCACAGTAAGTACTATAACCTTTGCTGTTATACAAGAACAGACTAAATAAAACCAGGCAGCTTCCTTCCATGGTGGGAGAAGGATTGCCCCTGGAACCCCACAGAGAACGTTTTCTCCCCCTCCCCGGAGAGGAGGCACTGAAGACCGAGAGGCGGTCTCCACCACTTTAAAAAAAAAAGATAAACACAGGAACACTTCCTTCTTCTTTGAAACAAACTGAAGACTGACCGACTTCCTTCCTGTTTGCTTTAGGACAAACTGAAGAAGAATGACTTTGAAATTTCCCAAAGTTCTAAACTCATTCCCTGAGCTGTAGATTCCAATGTGGCTCATGCAGCTGCGACAGTTCTATGGTGATGTCATCTCTCAAGTCTCAGCTGTGACTGAGGACAGAGTGAGACAGTGTGAAACCCATTTAACTGGAGTTTCACAAGCTGCCTTCCCTGCCTACCACTAGGTCTTACTGGGATTCTAGTAACCCCGGGTAGCAAAGGGGTTACACAAACTTTCCGATTCTTTTACTGTTTTAGTGTTTTTTTTCCAAATGTCTTTTTATTCAAAAGTTCTGACAAAGACAAAAGATACATAACAGCTGTGCGTTAGTGCTAGAAATGCTTATCTGGGAATAACATAATGCCCAAACAAACATCACGCATTGGGCAGTGAGATGTCTCTAGTTTGTAACATACACAGATTTTCCATTATATAAATAATAATTCCTGAGCAGGTGTGTGTTATGAGGATTTTTCACGTACCGGAGGTGTATGATAATCCATGAAACCCGAGAGCGAAGCTCGAGAGGTCTGTAAGATTATCACACCCTGAGGATGTGTGGAAAAATCCTTATAAAACAAACTGCGCAGGCATTCTTTTTATAATAACTGGTGCAAGGTTTCAACAGAGAGAAAAACTGTGAGCTGTATTTGTGCAAGTGAGTGTGACCCTGAGCAGTCACTGTACTCACACAAATACAGTGTGCTCCTGCGCAGCAACAGAGATACCACTTGTGATGCCTGGGTTCGGGAATGGGCCCGGAAATCAGAGGGACAGCCGGGGGGAGGAGGATTGATTGTCCGAGGGACTACTCTCCTCCTCTGGGGGGGGAAGAGTTGGTCAGCTGCATGCGCTTGTCGGACCCCTATCGGAGGGTGGGGGAAATGACCGCCAGAGCTCACTAAGGAGGGGGAGGGGCAGACATCAGCGCATTGGTCATTGACGTCATTGCATGCCACGCCTCCCGACCATGAAAACTGTAAACTGGGCCATGTGGTATGCTGCTCACCCCACCCCGAAGTCTCGCACAGTTACCCCACAGCACTCCCTGAAAACCGAGCCTCAGGTTCCGATGGGGGGGGGCAGGGTTCCCCTTCTGAAGGCCCCGCCTCCGGGGGGGAGGGGCAAGCCAGGGAAGAACACTGAGGTAGGTAAGTCCCGGAGGCCAGATGATGGGGCTGAGGGCAGGGGTCGAGCAAATGTTGTCCGGCCAAGGGGAGAAGGGGTCGAGCTGATAGTAGCGCCCAGTGGGGCTGGGGGCAGGGGACGAGCTGATGTGGGCCAGCCAAGAGGAGCATAAAGCATAGTAAATAAACAAAAAAAAAGAGGTGTACGAAATGTACTCTGTGTACTATAGCTAATTAGTTCCCCTTCTGTAAAACTACTGCAATCATAACCACATGACACAGACCTGGCTCACTGGGTCCTTACTCCCATCCTAACCTCCCCTGTGTTTATTAGCTTTATTGGTTGTCATTTACTTAATTAATTGCATCCTGCAGCCATGCTGTGTAATATTGCATTTATCATGTTTATTGCCAATGTGCCGAACTGCTCACTTAAGTTTAGCGATCTGTATCTTGTGTTTATATGCAAGGCACCCCCGCTGTCTAGCGGCTTGATGTTAAAGTCTAAAGGAGGGGGGCCCATGTCCACAGAAAACACATCCAAAGGACCAAAGAAATGTCACATACCTGGGTCCGAGGTCTTCTCCCAGCAGGCAGTCGCTCTGCATGGCCTAGGGGTGCAGTCAGAGGGCTACCAACTGGAGGCTGGGGGGAGCAAGTTGTTAGCTGCACACATAGATGCAGTTCACTAAAGAAGGTGAATGTCCACTCCATATATTGAAATAAATAAAATAAATTTAATTTGAATCAGCAGAACTTCAAACAACTGCTCCCAGGAGCAAGGGGGCACAGCTTTACAGTGGGCACAGTCTGTTACTTTCTGTGGCACAGAGCCACGACGCTAACTTATGGCTGAACTGGCCAGAATTACAGGGTCCCAATGGAGCCGAGTAGACTCCTAAACTTGATGGCAGCAACATGTCCAAACACAGGCCATAACTACTTTCCAGGCCTTCTTGCACCACCGGGCTCCGCTCCCACAGGCTGCTCAACCTGCTCCTTGAACTGCAGATGCAGGCTCATCACAGCTCCTCTATTGCCCGAATCCAGCAACCTGCATAGTAGGGCCTCAGTGTCCAGGCTCCTGGCGTCCCTACACATCTCATGGCACAGGCGACCTGGCAGACCCACCGATCACATTTTCTCGCTCCCCACAGGCCAACAACTAACAGGTGGAGTGCCACACAGGTAGGGAAGCAGGCTGCTACCATCACACTCCCCACGGTGCAGGCTGCCACCACCACACTCCCCACAGTGCAGGCTGTTACCACCACATTCCCCACGGTGCAGGCTGCCACCACTATGCCATCCCCACCACCAAACTCACTCCAGCTGAAACTAGGCCTCCCCACCCCAGTGCCACGGTGCACACAGGTCAGCCAACCTCTCATCCCTGGTCCACGGCTCATCAAAATCAGTCTGTCTCCGGCTTCAGCTGTGATACCCTCCATCCACCAAACACAAGCTCTTCCTGAGCGGACTTCTCTCCAAAAGGCCGCTGAAACCCCAACTGGGCCAGATCCAATGTCACCTCAGCCCCCCAATTAGCTTCCTCGATCTTCTGATCTGCCGGCCTCCCCCCAATGGCACAAAAATCTGCCTTAAATCCCTGGTGGGGCACAGGCTCCACTCAATGGGCGGGCCAGTCCCCTACACCACCCAAAAAAGGAAGAAAAGGTGGGAGAAGCTTCTTTAGTAAGCATCCCCATATATGTACTTGTAAACCTTTGTTATTGTTTTGTTCACATTGCCCCCCAGGTCACACCTGGAAACAAGTCTTGGCTCAGTGTGCCTTTCCCAGTTATCAATCTTTAAATAAATGTAACCCCTAGGTGGCACTATCCTAAAGGCTACTACCCCTGCCTGCTTGGCTAGTAACAGGTTAAGGGGCCTGAGTTCTGAAACGGGTGCCTCCACCCGGAGGTCAGGGTTGGTAGTGGTCAAGCTAACCTGGGCACAGCCCTCCGGGACACTGTAACCCCGCTCTTTCCTTACTAGTGGCTGGAACAATACACAATAATCACTTTCACAATACCCCTGATACACAACTTAAGTACCCACACCATTTGCAGTTACCACCAGGGCTTTCCTCTGGCTCGGCCCTGGGGACCCCCTGTAAAACAAAGGTTATACACATCAAATAACAGCAGTACAGTACTCTTGCACAAACTGGAACCACAGTCAGGGTAACTGCAAAAAAGAGTTAGATCTGATTTATTTAAGAGACTTGAACAAGGGAGGGGCGTAATCAGGTTAATTTGCTTGAAGGCTCTATCAATCAAACAGTTATGCTTGCACTTCAGGGTCCATAAACAGTCACACACTTTGGGTACCCAAATGGAGAATGGTGGGCTAGCCAGGAACGTTGCAGCTGGTTGGGGCCCTGTGATGGAAGAAAACAACATGCACAACACACACACTATTTGTAATCCGGAGCCAGAGGGCTCAGTTCGTGAAAAGAAAACAACAACACAATCAGATGACCCTTGCTGCAAAGAAAGCAGGTTAGACAAACTACTTTATCATTATCACTCTAAATGATTTTCAGCAAATAGTTACATCTTTCAACAGAGCTCCCTCTCAGATTACTTATGACTGCAATCCAGGCAGCTCTTAAAGAAACAGTACACAGAGGCTATATAGGCACTCTCTGGTAATCACATTTAAACTGCTAAAATGCAGGACACCAGCCTGGCAGTGAGCATTTAGGCAAGCTCAAGGAAGACTTTTTGGGAACCCCCATTTGTAGGGGGGTTACATAAATAAATAAAACCTGCTTTCTGGGTCTTATCATCCCTCACAGCCTTCCCTCAAGATATAGATCTGCTGTAGGAGTGCATTAAGCTCCAAAGCCTGTGTTTTGTAATTATCAGAAAATTTTTAGACCTGGAAAAAAGGTTCTGATAAACAAAATAACAGAGGCTCTGGGAGGTCCTGAACTCATCCAAAGCAGTTCTCCATCCCTATTTGTGATTCAAACAGATGTTCATGCAAAACCGTATGACAGCTGTCCTTCCTCCAGCGATTAGAACACTAACAAATATACATTGAACCCCCCCCCCCACTTACCACCACCACTGCCAGATTGTGACCTGTAGTGCTCACCTCTTGAAACGTTTACAGCTTCTCACAGCTGTGGCTGTAAAATGTGCTTTGTGGTTTCACAGCATGCAGTGAAACACTTAATACAACAGAACTCAACATATGCATTGCGTGAAAAGCAGTGGGGCTTTGTGTTTTCAACCTGGATTGTGTTAAATCGCTTTTCCCTTATCACCTTGCGGGATCATGGCATTTAGCAAAAACGGGCTTAACTGCATCTGAGCTGCTCCACGTGTACTGTGTGAGAGCAGAGTGGAAACTTTTGGGGCTCACCATAATGGGCTGTATGCACGCTACAGAAATTGCTGCGGTTCCATTGCTGTGTTGTGATGGACGACCTTCAAAAGAAATGGGGGAGGAGACACGTTTGCTTTTATGTTTCTCACGGAAAAGGAGCAGAGATGGCATTCTTCTCCAGTGAAGTCTAGCAGCATCTGTGCCGGCCCTTTCAACATAATTTTCTAATTTTCTCCTCTGGGATGGAATGCTCCTGCTAAGATGAATGGCCTGTGCTGCCTTTGTCAAGAGATGGGGGCACTGCCAGTTCGAATCCTGGCACTACCTTATTGCCAGGGGATGCTGATGATTAACCCTTAGGCTGCAGACACGAGTAGAACGTATAGGAATTCTGGACTGGTATATCAGCCTGCAGCACAGCAAGGGTTAAGGAGCAGAATGCAATGAGCTGAGTCCTTAGGTCTCAGTGATAGCAGGAGTGTAGGCAGTGTTGAAATTACAGTGCGGCTTGCCAGGACCCCCCCCCCCCCAAGTTCTGAAGTGAGCCCCAGTAGCTCATGTGTCATTGCCATTGGCTTATAATGGGAAGGGGGTGCTCAATTTAAAGACAGCGCTTATGCCCCCCCCCCAGCTCATAAAGTGTCATTCCAACACTGAGTGTAGGGATTGTTCTTAAGGTAGACTGTGGCATAACAATACCTGAATTTAAACATGGGATGGGTGAACCTTCAGAGGTTTGAGTCTGGTTCATTTCTGACCTCAAGTAGTTCAGAAAGTTCTGAGTTTTCAAACTTTTATTGACACTCCAAATCAGTGCTGTAGTCATGAAAGAAAATTTGTAAGCCATAAACCTTTGGTGCCTTTTTGCCGCCCCTGCTCTCTTTGTAGACATGCACGTATTTGTTACTCAGGCCACTTATGTGTTACCTATTGTACTTCCAGAAACACATAATAAGGGAAAAGAATATAGTAGTCCTTAGTTTTATGTGTTTAACAACATGTTTAGTTCAAACAGAGCACAACAATCATATAATGTATGGCAGAACGCTGTTACCCTTAGGAAATCATCATTTCCTGAGGTTATTATACCAGCGATGTGACGTAGTTACCCTATCGATGCTACGTCACATCGATAGGTTAACAACGGGGATTGGTCTGCGCATGTGCGTGCCTTTTTTTTACACTCGGGAACCAAGGGATGCATGCAGCGGTAAGGGAAGGACTGAACGGTCGTGGCGGTGACTATGTTTCGAAAAGTAAGGAGCTGTTTTCCCTTTTTCTTGGGACCATACACTATAAAAAATAATGTATGGTCCTTCTATTGGCAACTGGTTACAGTTAACCATCTGGAGGTTGACATGGCAACGTAAACCTCTCGAGCTTCGTTCTCGAGGTTTACATGGTCTCCCTGGCAATCTCTTGATGGTAAATAGACCAGTTATCGATAGAGGACCATACATAATCCTCTATATTATAACGCCAGTAGGATTCAATATCAGACAGTAGGAGTCGATATCAAACAGTGGGAGATCAAACAGTAGGAGTCGATATCAGGCAGTAGGAGTCGATATCAGACAGTAGGAGATCAAACAGTAGGAGTCAATATCAGACAGTAGGAGTAACCAGAATCAATGGTCAGGGCCCAGAATGCCACTCCCCCTCCAATCAACTTATAAGTCATGGCTTACAGGGAGTATGCCGTCCTATACCCATGCTTCAAATAGCATAATTTTCACACCGTAACCAGGTAGCATTTTCTCGCATAGTCAAACCTGGTTATAGTTTGTCATTATAATGGCAAACACACACCAGGTTTCCCTCACTCCAGACATACGCACATTGCCTCCCTCACACACACAGTGCTATGTCAAGACTGCGCAGTCAAAAACAGCATGGTCAGTAACCATGTCAAGTAGTGAGTACAAAATAGTGCAGTTCAAAACTGCACTAGGTTAGATATGCTAACTCCAAAACCGTGTAGCGCTGTTATGACTACGTGGTTTTTAACCACACATATTTGCTGTTGTGGTTTTGACTGGACACTCGCGTGCACACACACTTTAATCGGCTCACAGTAAACTGACTCGGAGTAAGTGCTTTCACAAACTTGTTTATAGAGTTGCTGTTCAGTTCCTTTCTGTCTACTTTTGAGGCAATCACACAAAAAGGGAAAGAAAAAGTAAAAGTTTCATTAAACCTCATTCCAACCTGATAATGCTACTGGAACCACTGACCAATAGGCCATATTGTTTTCTATAATTGCTGGGTAGTGTTTTGAAGATGAGAAGACTCTGTCAAGAAATTACATAAAACAAGACATGGAGTACCGTGTAAAACTCAAATTTTACAGACACCATCGAGGTTGGTTGCTTGTATAACCCCCTCGAGCTTTGGTCTTGGGGTTCATGTGGCATCCACCACTTCAGGTGTGTGTAACATTCTTGTTATGCACACTACCCCATGTATTTTTCTGTATATAGTAAGATTGTATCAGACTAATTCTGCTTAGTTGTAGGCTATATTCTGTTACTACAGATCCCAGAATCCTCTGCAGCTGACATCAGAGCAGTAGGCAGTGGTGGGAGATTAAATAGCCTGCAATACATGTTGAGAAAGCACACGTCTCGAGTGAAAATGTTTGACTGTTTGTTTAAAGAGGAGGGGTCCATGGATCTTACTGTTGGCGGCCTTCGACTTGTATTTTTTACCTTGAATTTGGTTTTGGATGGATAAAATACTTTTTATTGAGTGTTAGTACCAGCGCATGATTGTTCTTTATCTGACTTCATGGATACCTGCATTCTGGAATGAACAGAGACTTAGTTGCCGAACCTGGCCTTTTGATAATACAGTAAAGAGTAACTAAACCAAAATGTTTTTTCACACAGTGTGTGCATGAGGACATAGAAACATAGAATTTGACTACAGATAATAACCGCTTGGTCCAGCCAGTCCGCTCTTTTTTCCCCTACCTACACTGTTACCACAGACCATACTTGATCTAACGTTCTTTCTCCCTCCCCCTTTCCACTATGTTTCCCTTCTGCCCATCCCAAGCATTCTCGAACCCCACCACTGTCTTTGCCCCCACCACCTCCACTGGAAGACTGTTCCAGGAATCCACCACTCTTTCTGTAAAGAAGTAATTCCTCACATCTGTCCTGAATCTACCCCCCCTCCAGCTTCATAGCATGACCCCTTATTCTTGAGCACCTTTACTTCTGAAAAATATTTCCCTCCTGCACCTTATTTACCCCTGTGAGGTATTTAAAAGTCTCTGTCATATTCCCCCTCTCCCTCCTCTCTTCCAGGGTGTACATATTGAGGTCCTTTAGTCTTTTCTTGTAGGGCTTTTGATGCAAACTCTCCATAATTTCCGTTGCCCTCCTCTGGACAGACTCCCCTCTGTGTCTTTCTGGAGACGTGGCCTCCAGAACTGCACATAGTACTCTGAGGTCTTACTAGAGATCTATACAGAGGTAACACCATCTCCCTCTTTTCTGCTGGTGGTACCCCTCCCTATGTACCCCGACATCCCACTGGCTCTCCCAACTGCCTTGTTACACTTCTTGGCCACTTTTAGGTCATCCGATATGGTTACCCCTAGGTCTCTTTCCTGCTTGGTGGTCATCAATACCACTCCACCCATTTTGTACTCTGCCCTGGGCTTCTGTGCCCCAAGTGCATTATTTAACTTTTTCGCACTGAAACCAAGTTGCCATACCCTTGACTGCTCCTCTAGTTTTCTCAGGTCTCTGCTCATCCTTCACACACCCCTGGAGTGGCCACCCTATTGCAGATTTTGGTGTCATCTGCAAAGAGGCAGACCTTCCCCTGCAACTCCTCTGCAATGTCACTTGTAAACACATTAAAGAGGAGTGGTCCCAGCACTGATCCCTAAGGAACCCTGCTGGTCACCCTCCCTTCCTTGGAGTGAACTCCATTTACCAACACCCTCTGTCACATATCTCTTAACTAATTTCTTACCCAGTTTATCACCTTTGGAACCACTTCTGAGCTACCCAGCTTGCTTACTAGTCTTCTGTGTGGAATGATGTTGAAAGCCTTACTGAAATCTAAGGACAAGCCACGCTCTTGAGTGTGGGGACCCTTGTCGGTGACTGTTCCCCTTTAAATGCTAAGGGCCATGGGTCAGTTTCTTTGCTAATGGGAAATGATTTAGTAATTAAAATATGAAGAAATTAAAAATGTTTCTTTTAGAGTGTTACTGTGAGATTTGGGTCCTGTAACTTTCTGTGCAGGAACATGGAAAACCACGTTAAAAGGGTAGTGTAATGCCTAAAACTAATATTGTTTTTTAAAAGCCAGTTAACTATTACCTTTTATATCTGAGGTTTTCTTTTCCCCTTGGTTAATTAGAAGATTTTTACCTGATGTCAGTAGGTGTGATGCATGGAACAGCGCTCTGTCTGGCAGCTGACATACCACTCTCCCTCCCATTACATCATCAGCATTGTGACCTCACTGATTGTGCCATCACAGCTGCTCAGGAAGAGCCAATCAGTAGCTGCCAGGTCAGTTAACTGTGATGTCACTGTCGGTGAGGTCACAGTGCTAATGAGGTAGTGGGAGGAATAGAACTAGATATGTCAGCTGCCCAGCAGCAGTGATGTGCTGAAGCCAGCTTGCTCCGGCTCGCTCAAGGCAGTAGTTAAGCCTCTTAAGTTGCTTTACCATCTCGGAAGCCACCAAGTAACCAACATTTGAGCATGCACCATGAATCATTTTTTTTTGTTTCTTCATCCATTCCGCAGACTTGAGTTGGGACCAGGGAGGCAATGGGTTCCCCTTGTATGTGCCAACTGTAGAACGGGAGTGACGTGACTACCATCCATTACTAAGCAGGCTGTAGTGCACTACTGTGCACGTTGATTTCATTGTAGGCAGGGCAGCCATGGACCCATGAACAGAGTCTGATTTCATTTTGCGTTACTGCAGCCCACTTGCCACCACCTTTACATGCTCTCACGCACTAATGCGGACCACCCATTCCAAAGCCCATTACACATCGACTGTCCCCGGCCCATCCCTCAGCAGTCACAGACTATGAACGCATGTGCCGCAGCACACTGCATGGAAGTTGAGGCTTGCAGAGCTGATGTGGCAGTGGTAATGATAACATTTGGGAGGCAGGCAATGGCTAATGAAGAAGGGAAGGGACAGGCAGAGGCCAGGACTCAGGAGTCAGTGCGCAGTAGTGCAGATCAGGACATAAAGGCCCACCAGACCAGTGGCCCCAGGTGACACCAGGCAGTCAAATGGTCAGATCATCTGAGCAAGCACCGAGCCAGTTGCAATGCCGTATACTTCACTTCACTCACTGGGCGGCTCTGGGAGACCATCAGAATCAGCAGCTACAGGCTGCCTACTGCACAAAAATGTTTTTAAAAAGTTATATGTCTGTGTTTCCTTACTTCGCAAGTTCAGCATTTCAGTGTCTGCTAATGTGCCGCTTACTGCCTTCTGTTTTTTTTCTGCTGGCTGGAGTTTATTGCTTCTTGCTTGAATAAAATGTCATTATAAAAGCATATTGCCCGGGCCCGGGCTGCTAACTTTGCTACATTGTCATTTTTTTAATACTGGTAAGCAGGACCGTGATACATTGGGACAGGAAAGGCAAGTTATACCTTTTATGGACCACTCTGACAATCCTCAAAAATATAACAAAGAAAACCCTTATCCTGCTCTTGTCTTTGGGTTACCCACTCTGAGTGAATTATTGTCCAGTCAACAAATATCCTGTCACCCATTTTTTGTGCTAGCAAGATTGCCCTGTTGTTATCATTTTTTTAAAAAAGAAAACCAGGTCTCTTCTCCTCCTCCTCCTTTCTCTTCGGTGCTCTAGCGAAAACATGCGTATATTAAAATGTTTTAATCATATATATGCAATTAAATAGAGACTGCTCTCTCTGTGACAACTAGGGTGTTGCTACCTGTCTGGCTCTGTAAGTCCACCCTTACAGAAATACAAGTGCGCAGCTTGTGTGCAGCATGCATGTTGCATGCTTATTAAGCATGCGGCATACATGCTGCACTCTTGCATTTCTATAAGGGCACCCTAAGCTTTTCTAATGTCTCTGGCTACTTCTGTCTGTCTGCTATAGTCAGACAATGGTGGTGATGGGGAGGATATGCCTTCCATGAGATGATAAGGTTGGAGGAGGAGACGGCATCAGATGATGGAGTAAGGCTGGTTTGGGGGTGATTGTATCAGAGCAGTTGGTAGGGTTGGGGGTTGGCTTGCAATCAGATGTCTGGCTTTTGCTGCAGAAAAGCAACTTTACTTTTCATAAGAAATATGTAGAAAATACATAAGAAAAACAGTCTAACATTTTGGGTAAGTGTTAACTGAAGATTTTTTATATGTAGTTTTTTTTTTTTTTGTTTTTTTGTGGCCCCGGACGCGGAACCTGGCAGACATGCGCATGCGTGTGGGTGGAGGTGCACACGCATGCTGGTTACCAGCTCAGCCCCTTCTGCCCCACCACCTGGTAATTGCCACCTCACCCTCCTGCCTACACTTTCCATCGGACCTCCACCCAGTGGGAGCGGAACTCCGGGGGGGGGGGCGAACAACCAACCCCAGGAGAGGAGAGCTGCTGTCAGCTGCTTGATCCTGCTTCCTCCCTCCCTCCACACTCCCCCATACCAGCACTCCGACAACCTGAGGTTGTTCCTGATCCCGGGTCACTGGCGCGAGGTAAGGCGTCCAGCACCTCAGCCCTCAGCGCCATCGGGCTGGCCCTTAATTAAAGATTTTAGCAGTGGGGAACTGAGGAGGCCAGCCCGAAATGGTGGAAGTAGAACACATAGGGAGGTCTGGGACAATGTTGGGTGCAGGTGGGGGTTGTTAAAAATTTGCCAGCACATCACTGCCTGGCAGAATTATACTGTCACATAGAACATTTTCTAATGAACTAAAGGAAAAAAAATATTTTAGAAATAAAAACAACCTACTACTTTTTAAAATTAAAATTCCTGTCTGCTATTTTTTGTTCCACTAGCTCTTTAATTACTCTGTTTGCATTCTGAGTCAAACAGCCCTTTTTTTTCTACTTTTTTCTTTATACCCCCTACCTGTCTCAAGCACCCGGCTTCCTCAGAAGCACCCAAGGCACACCCGACCTTCAGCACTCCTACCGGTGTATGCCATACACCAGGCTTACCCAGTCCCCCAGGCAGGGGGGAGGTTAAGAGTGCGTTACCACTGAGTTTTCAGCATCATCAAGAGGTGTCGCAGGCAGTGGCGTGGGACTGCGGGGCCCAGCTATACAGGAGTCCATTGTCGCAGGTGCTGAAGCACCTGTAGAACAGATGATAATTGTTGTAAAATAGTTATAGCTATATTCATTCGTGATAACTGTGTGAAAATAAAATGGCGCTAGCTGGCCAAAATTATGTATTTTCAATATGTGTGAATTAGGAGCTAATTGCAGAATGTGAAATTAAATGTGTGCAATTGTGGCCGATTAGGGACTTGCGCCAAACATAACTTGCACGAGAATAAATAGTTCTACAATATTTTTTCCTGTTTCTTCCAGTCCTCTCAGATGTCGGCATACTAAGAGTGTAGTGCGGGGTGGCCCACAGTGACGTGCCAGACACATGTTTGTCTGATGTCCATGCTCCCACTCTGCTTGGCGCTGCGCTGTCATGTGTGATGATCCAGGTGACAGCAGTGCAGTAAAGGCGGTGACTCTTCCCCTGGCTGGCCCCTTGGATGACCGAGCTTGTTCCCAAACCTAGGTCATCAGCGTCGCAAGTGGTTGCCCCACCTCTGTGTTGATGGGCCGGCTCAGACAAACCGTTTTTTGTTCTTCTGTTTTTGGCTTCATCTAGGCTTACCACCTGGCTCCTGCCTCTTGCCTGCTGCTCACCCTGGGACTCAGCCTAGTAGCCACAGAGGGGTTTTACACTACTGGATCTACACCAGTGCCAGCGGTGCAGATCAGTTGCACCGGTACCGATCCAGCAGTGTAAAGAGGTGCCAGAATGTTGCAAGCTGCTTCGTTGCCACAAAACGCGTTCCCTGGTTTGTTGGGAACATGGAGTGGAGTGCACTAGTGCAGGCATTTTTTTTGCAAGCGTGTAAAAATGCTGCTTCGCTTGCACCATTGCACTCCTATTCACGAACCCCCTCCACTGGAAATGCCCCCCAGACACCTGAAGGCCATCGGGAACACTGCACAGCCGCAGTATATAAAAGTAAAGGGCAGCGGTGCAAACAGAGCAAGCCGATTTCAAGTTGGTATCTCTCCAGGTCAGTGTAATGTAAAAGCGCCCACAGTCTCCCTCAGGTGCAGTCACCGCCTTCTATGTACTACATCTTCAGCTTGCCCCTCAAGGTGAGGTCTCTCTTCCTGCCTGGCTAGGACATACTTAAAATTGGTGACATGCAGGTAGGCAGGGAAGGGCTGTGTATTTAGCTCACCCTGATTGGGCGTTAAGGGGCAGTTGGCTGATATTCTCACCCTGCAGTGCATGTTTTTTTTCCCCTTTATTACTCCTCCCACCCATCCACCTACCATAGTCTAACTGGTCTTGCTTAGTATGTGCCATGGGAACAGTGCCAGGTTTCATGTGGTCAGCCTCGCTGCCAGAAGCACCCCACACCAAACCACCCTAGGTGTTGCTTCAGGGGCAGTTCCCAAGATTCACTCACCCCTGGGGGGAGAGCATTCTTGTTGATGCTCATTGCCCTCCCTGCTGCCTCCAGGCCTGCAGTGCCAGGCTCAAGGCATGAACCTGGGTGTCCAGAATGCAGGCAGCCCATGTCCCCCAGTGCCACAGAGTCATCCCAAAAAGACCCTTTTTTTTAATGTAGTATGCTTTTCCCCCCTTTCACGTCTAGCTGGCCCCCATCAGTCCAACCCACACACCCAGCCCCCTCACCCCCTTCCCCTGAACTTATCTTACTTCCTTGACACTCTGGCTTACCTCCCAGGGTGGGTTCATTAGGAGGGGGCACTACCACTGAAGGAGATTGGGTAGGTGCTTCATAGGCAGATGCCATGGTCAGCAGTGGTGGGCCTGCGGTGAGGGGTGGACGTCCTCCTCCAGCGTCTGGCCATTCCCCCCCCCCACGTTTCCTTACCCAGTCTCCTGTGGGATGCCAAGAGCATTCCCGATGCCTGTAGCATGTTAGAGCACGTCGACATCCTGCCTGAATCTGTGGCCTCACTTGCACTGCCACCTGTGGTCACCCAGTTGGCAGTAGCACAGCAAAGTCTGTCTGCCCTCCCTCACCAAGGAGACGCTTAGCTCATCTACCCTGGCCAGCCCTCCAACGACTCCGCCTCATTCCTGAACCCAGGTCGTCAGCATTGCACTTGGCAGCACTGTAGCTGCACCGCAAAACTTTGGAACCAGCCTAGTATTTAAACATCAACACTTTTGGGATGAGGAGTTGTATTATTTTTTTTTTATGTGTCAAGCAAATCAGTACACTGGGGAAAACTACCTCCTACTTGGTAGTCTTGAACCTGTGACCTGCAAATTCATTCAGCTAACACTGGAAGTGGGAATGAATGGTGACCTATAGCCATGTAGTCAGGGTCGTATTAGTTGCTCGACTGTCATACCCCTAAATGCCATTTTCCTCTGAATGCCAGATGTGGGGTTCAGAATAGCACACTGGAACAAACTGCCTCAAAAATATTCATTCTGTGCACTGAGCTGGGAAAATATAGTTATTATTGTCCTACACAATTAGAGTTTATTGTATTGTAGATTAATGTATGTATACCGTGACTACTGTGTATCCTTGTAACTCATTTCGAGCATTGTACTGTCTGTCCAATTCAACTGCCTCACTGTACGTATCCAGTATGTGAAATATCTCTAATTCATCCCAGGTCACCCCTGAAAAAGAGTTTCCCAAGGCCCAGTGGGCTTACTCGGTCAACAAAATTCAAGAAACTGGAAAAGAAAATGTGCCTTGCAAAGAGGAACAACATTAAAACATCCAGCCCCAGGGACCAGAATAATCTGATATCTTGGAAACCTTGCTCATCTCACTACTGTGCAGAAGCTTGTAGGAATGTTATGTCAGTACTGCTGAAGGGGAGTTGTTTTAGGACACAGTTTAAGTGGTGGAGATCAGAAGTCTCATTAAGCACACTCAAAGAAGGCATCCACTAGGGGTACGTTTTGTAGTGGCTTCAAGATTGGGCTGTATAATCCACACAGGATTTTGTGGTGGTTAGTTACAACATGTGGTATCTGATCCAAAACTGTTCAGATAGGTACAGTAAGTATGTGGCAAAAAAAATAAATAAAAAAAGGCTTCTATCCCCCTCTCTAAATACCCAATATTCACTCTTCCACAACACTGTGTCCTCCCCCCACCCATATTCTGTTCAATCACTTCTAATTGTGGCTCTTTTAATGCTTTCATGTTGGGGCATCAGAGTGAAAACAGTTGCCGTCACCCTCGTTTTTCAGAAGATTCTAAAACTTTTGTGGATGCGGCGTCAGGGTGAAGGGGGTGGCACCACATGTGCGTCCGCTTAGGACGCCGTCCAGTCTGACATTAGCCAAGAGGCTGGAAGGGTGGAGGAATGATGAGAGAAACATCAGGGAAAAGAACTAGGATGCTGTCCCTTTAACTGTTCCACGAGGAAATGATTAAAACTAGTGTTCCTGGATCTCAGACAGACCTTTCAGAGCACTATTGGAAAGTATGAACGGAAGAAGATGTATGTAGCAGAATTTTCCTTTTATGACTGATGGCTCAGAGTATGCCCCACAAGCATAAGGAGCGGAAAATGTTGAACAAACATGAACTGTCACAGTACGTTGTGCCTGAACACTTTTTTTCTGTAAAAGGCATCCGTATCATGTCAGAGAAAGTGAGCCCATGCCACCAACCTTAGAATGTTTGAAGAAGCAGTTCAAGTTGGGCTGATCATCACATCTCCACTTCTGCATTAAGAAAGCAGCAGTACTTGCTAGTTAACGGAAAAAAAGTCATCATCATCATATAGCTTTCTAGCATTATCATTTTTTGGACATAGTAAACTTTATCATTTTTATTTCTCTCAGATGTTTTGAAAACAACTTGTATAACTAATTTTATAATTAATGATTCAAGTCATTAAAGAGGGCCACCACTAGTAGTTTTAAAAAAGCACTTTCCTTGAGGTTACTTTTTTGTTTCTGTAGGCTGGATTGATACTATGGATGTGTAAGGAAGGTGCACACATTTCCAGTGGAAACAGCACAACACTACACCAAAATGTTTAATTTATTCATAACTGGCATGGGCAGAGAACAGTTACTTTTGAAGACTTCAGAACCCCATATCCCTCCAGTATGGAGGCAGTATAGCATAGTGGTTAAGGGCACTGAGCTGCAAACCTGGAGACCTGGGTTTGAGTCCCATCAGCCCCCACTTGCATGCTGTGTGACCCTGTGTAAGTCACTTAACTTCCTTGTGCTCCCAGGTCGCACCTGGAAACAAGCTGTTGCTTGGAGTGCTGTTCCTGGTTAAACAATCCCCCAACCCCCAATATCTCATGTCAGAAGGGAAGTACAATGAAAAGAAAAAAATGGATATGTTGATGTTTTTGACAGAAATACATTATTACTAGAAAATACATAGATACATAGACAGTGTCGGCAGATAAGGGCCTATGGCCCACCCAGTCTGCTCATTTAAGTTTGTAAGTTCAGTTTATGTTTTCCAGGACGTCTGTTGCCCCTTACCCCTGACCTCCAGAATTCCTTTATGTCTATCCCATGCATTCTTAAATCCTGTGATTGTTTCAGCCCCCACCACTTCCTCTGGCAGGGTGTTCCACTTGTCCACCACCCGTTCTGTGAAGAAATTCTTCCTCACGTTTCCTCTGAACGTCCTCCTCAACTTCATCCATGCCCTCTAGTCCTGGAACATCTTTTACGCTTAAAAATAGTGCATTCCTGCACCCTGTTCCTCCCTGTAAGATACTTGTATGTCTCTATCATATCCCCTCTCTCCCTCCTCTCCTCCAGGGAGTACATGTTCAGTGCCTTCAACCTGTCCTCATAGGACTTGTGATGCAATCCATGCACCATCTTTGTTGCCCTCCTCTGAACCTTCTCTACCCTGTCTATGTCCTTACGTAGGTAAGGTCTCCAGAACTGCACAGTGTACCCAGGTGCGGCCTCACTAGTGTCTTGTATAGTGGAATTATGACCTCCTTTTTCTGCTGGTGATGCCCCTGCCTATGCATCCCAGCATCCTATTGCTTTACCTGCTGCCTTGTCACACTGTTTCCCTGCCTTGAGGTCATCAGAGATGACAACCCCAAGATCCCTTTCCTGCTTGGTGCATGCTATATCCTCACCCCCCAACTGATATATTGTGCCAGGGTTTTTGTGCCCCATATGCATTATCTTGCACTTCCTTGCATTGAATTTCAACTGCCAAACCCCTGACCATTCTTCAAGTTTCTGCAGATTATTATGATATGATAATGATATGATTATTTTCTGCTAACAAATACTGCTGCTATTAAGGAGATGAGCATGTTAATATGTATAGTGAGGTGTGTCTCTTACGGGATAAGAATGTTATCTTGTGCTGTTTTGGGTGAGAGGAGGTGGCAGAAAACTTATTAAATGAACTACCTCAAAATGAATGCAAATTATGAAAATTAGTATAAACCAATTTAAAAAAATTAGTCACAGTTTTCATTATTTAGAGTAATGAAGTCTGTTGTGCTGGTCAAAATTACATATTGTTCTGGTACAAATTATGTTTTGGTATGACAAACTGTTGGTCAATGCTGCCAAAACAAAGGCCATTACCAACCTGAACTGCCTGGATGCTACCTACAATAGTATATGCCGCTTTGCCCTCCACGCCCCTCTCCACACTCACCACTGCCCTCTTTACCAGTCCCTTAACTGGCTCTCACCACAAGTGCGGTGCTCCTACCTGCTGGCCTGGACCATTGCTGATACCTTGCACAATCCCTCGTACTCTCCACTATCCCTTCTTACCGGGCCCAGAACCTACAGCCACAATCTACAGAAAAAAAAGAGACATATACTGTACATACAAAGGGTGAAAAAATATGACTTGCAAATCCAGCAGTACTTTGCATCCCATTTAAAAGCCTGTGTGAGCCAATAGGACTCCTGCCTGAGTAAATAAAAAAAAAATAGATCTTATGGCAAACAAAATACCCATCTCCACTTTAGGGTTACCACCTGCCTTGTACTGATTTGGTGGACTGCACCCTCAAGGAAAAAAAAAAAGGAAAATTTCCTGATCTCAAACTAGAAAAAAAAATTCTTACTTTCCCTTGGAAGTGGCAGAAAACTTGTTAAATGAACTACCTCAAAATGAATGCAAATTATGAAAATTAGTGTAAAAAAATTAGTCGTAGTTTTCATTATTTGGAGTTATGAAGTCTGTTGTGCTGGTCAAAATTACATATTGTTCTGGTAAAAATAATGTTTTGGTATGACAAACTGTTGGTCAATGCTGCCAAAACAAAGGCCATGCTTTTCGGTTCCAAACCGAAACTCTCCACCTTTTCTGACAGTGGGGGCCTTCTCACTGTCAAATCCCCAGATGGATCTTCCCTTGACACTGTTCTTGCTTTCAGGAATCTGGGGATAATCCTGGACCCGTCCCTAACCTACACTGACCACATTGCCTCACTGATCAGGTACATCAACCAGAGCATAGGGCTCTGCTATTGCCTGATTGACCACCTCTCACTGGAAGTCTGCCTTGCTATTGCCTGTGGCAGCCTCTTCTCCCTCCATTACCAACCTGAACTGCCTGGACGCTACCTACAATCGTATATGTCACCTTGCCCTCTGCGCCCCTCTCCTCACTCACCATTGCTCTCTTTACCAGTCCCTTAACTGGCTCCCTCAACAAGTGCGGTGCTCCTACCTGCTGGCCCGAACCATTGCTGATACCTCGCACAATCCCTCCTACTCTCCACTATCCCTTCTTATCTGGACCAGAACCTACTGGCACAATCTACGTCAGTCTTCCCACCTTCAACTAGAACATTCTAACATAACTATAAGGATGGGCCTCAGAGCCTTCGCGGCAGCTGGACCCTCATTATGGAATGACCCCCCCTCTTCCCTATGTTCCCCAAACCCCCCCTCTAAATCTAAATTCCCTATTAGGAATGCACTTTCTGTCCTCCACTTGCCCACAGGCTGCTAGCACGGCTGCAGTGCTCTTGCAGCCCACCCTAACCCCCCTTCCCCCTCTATTGCTCTGCTTTCCTCTCCCGCCTTGAATAGTGGCTTACAGATTATTCTTTCTATTCTATAAGATGGCTTTGTTTTTATGCCTAAGCATTTCCTGTTGATCTCTGTGTACCTCCAGGTATTTTAGTGGCTCTGCTGATGTTTAACATTCCTATTGATTGAATGACGGAGCAACTTTACTCTGTTTACCTAAATGTTATATATCTTGGTATGCTTTATTGTTGATGTACCTGGTACTGTTTTCCTTATATTTTCTCTGTTTAGCTTGACCTTCACTGGATTCCCTGTTATGTTCCCTGTACGATCCCTGCTGTTCTTTCATTGTATTTTATAGTGTTTGTGCAAGTTTCTGGCCCGTGCAGTGCTTGAAAATGGTCTTCGGATCAGTGCACCAACCCAGCTACCAAATGAATAAATAAACAAATAAATAAATAAAACATGTCCTGATTTGGGCTTCTTGGAAGCTGATTTATCTATTCTCCTCCCTGTTGGGAACATGAGTAGGGTAATCTAAAAGATACATCATGATCGAGTACATTGATTTGGATATCAGAACTATTCTTTTTACAACACTTTATATATTTATACAGCATATGTTTTGAGAAAACTGGACAGATAAAAAGTGATATCTTTCTGAACATGAAAAGATAATATCTTTTCATGATGCAGTGTTATCCTTGTATTGGTTTAGCATGTTCGGTCTCAGTAGCAGTTCTAACCATATTCCAATGTGAGTAAATTTAAAAATGAAAAACGATAGCATAGTTCTGTGGACACAAACATTGTTCACCATAAAAATATCTACAAAATAAGTAGTGTCTCATTTATAGATACCTTTTAGATTTTTTTTATAATCCGCAAAAAATGGCAGAAAATTACATTGTTTCCCATTTTCAATGAACAAATGTGAATAACCTTAAAACAATAAAAATTATAGCATGATACTGGTAGCACAAACGTTGTTCAATACAAAAATATCTACAAAATGAGTGGTGCTTTATTTATAGACCCCTTTTCGATTTTTTGGTAATCAGCAAAAAATGACAAAAATATTTTTTGTTTCACTTTTTTGATGAACAAATGTGAATAGTTTTAAAACAAAAAATGACAGCATGGTGCTTTGAGCATGAAAGGTGTTCTGTACAAAAATATTGCAGTTTAATAGCCTCACCCCTTTCAATGGATTTGCACAAAATGTTGCATGCACAGTCTCAGAGGGTTTGTCTAGTGATGTGCCAAGTTTTGTTCCAGTCGGCTGTACAGATTCTGAGATTTGGATAGTAAAAATAGTGAAAAAAATCAGAGTTTTCCTTTTTTTTTGTCATTGACTTGCACCCAGATAGTTTTGACATTTTGGTGTGAAATGTTCAGGGTAGAAAGGGCTTGCCACAGAATGGTACCTTTCATTGGTCTGGTGAAAAAATATTAATCTGTTCCAGAGTTATAAGTAGAGACACATGTTTTTCTTAAATAAGAAATAACAAGAAATTCAAGGTATGAAAAGAAATAAAATGACACCAAACACATGAAAAAGGTTAAAAATAGCTTGTTTTTTGGCAAAAACTAAATAAATGCTTGCAGCAGTTGTTCTTTTGACTCTGTTGTTACCACACAGATGGTTTGCAAGGAAACGCAGCAGAATCATCTGATTCACAAAACATTTCAAGACCATAGCATAATGCTGCTTAATACAATGTATTATCCTAGGAATGTGATTTGTAGTGTACATGAGGTCATTTTGAGGTATTTTATGAATGTAAATCAGATAACAAGAAATAAAACTACATTTTTAATGAATAAAAAGAAATAACATGAAATTCCAGAAAAATAAACAGAAAAATTATAAAAAATAAAAAGAATTTCACGGGGCTCTACTTTCAAGTATTTGAAATGGTTCTGAGCATGCTCAGTATGCTATTTTGGATAACTGTTTAATACAAAACAAGAATTTGGCCATACGAAACAGGATCCTCTTTCATGAGAAAAAAATTTTTGTTTCATATGGAGGCCATCTTGTGTCTGTTATTTAAAAAACATTTTTGGGGAAAACCCATAAAAATCATATCTTGCAGAAATATCAACGCATATTTTACTAAACAGTATCCAACTTCTTGGATTCAGCAGTTACTTCTTGAAAAAATGACCGAGAAATGTGTTTTGAAACATTTAAAAAATATTTTTTCGTGAGATAATTTTCTTGTTTCGTATGGCCTCACAAAACAGGAATATGGACATACAAAAGAAGAATTTGGACTTTTTTTCTCATTCTTGTTTTGTACAAAGCAGTCTTCTTTTGTGAGAAGGACACAATCTGACAAAACAGAACTGGTTCAAACGAAACAAGAATTTGGACTTAGTTTTTTCACATGCTTCATTCACATGAACCAGTCAGATGTCCTATTTCATGAGAACGACACAGTCTCATGAAACTGGATTGGTTCATATGAAAGAAGAATTTGAATGTCATTTTTTTTTTTTGCCCATTTCAACTTTAACATGCCATAACTCTCTCAATGTTTGGAGTTAAGGGACAATCTATATATCAAAAAAGGTCTCAATGAGTACTACAACACTAACACATAATACCATCCAAAATAATTCAGGGGTCATATAAAAAAACATAACAAAGTAAAAATTACAATTCCCATAAGATAACACTGCAACTTTAACAAACTGTAACTCTGTCAGTCTTTGGAGTTGAGGGACAATCTATATATCAAAAGAAGGGTGTCAATGAGTACTACACGACTAAGCCCCTAACAAATACCAACTGAAACTAGACATATGAAAAATATTAAAATAAAAACAAATGAAAATTCCTATAGGATAACATTGCAGTTTTAAAAACCCATAACTCAGTCCCCACCCTATAAAATTACAACAAAACAGATTAATTGCTTTTCTGGAGGAATGGAAGTGCAGTGGCCCTATGCATCCACACCCAGATACACGTGCATCAGTGAAGACACGGAAGCTGGGCCCTGTGCTCCTGTAATCACATGGATGTGTCAGAACCTGCATGAATGATGATGTGATTCTAATATCTAAAAAAGTAAGGGAATTCTTTGCAAAAAAAAAAACTGTGTAAATGCACCAGTTAGGTTTCAGATTAAAGTGACAAAAGTAGGGAAAAGTGGCATAAGGGTTTCCAACCCGAACTCCTCCCAACAGTAAAAGGAAAAAAAACATTATGGTTTTCGCTGTCCTGAGTCTTGGGGGATCAGGGGTGGGGTCTTCCTTGGAGTTCTCAACCCAGTTCTTAGTGATCTATTAGCAACCATGTGAGGCAGGGATAAGACCTGGGTCTCTGCAAAGAAATCAAACCGACAGATGAACTGGGAGGAATACAGAAGGCAATGGAATGTTTGCAAGAAAGCCATTTGAGTGGCGAAAAGGGCCTACTCCAATCGGCTACTACAGGCATCGGTCAGTGACGCCCGTGGTTTCTGGAACCACATAAAATCCTTCATGGGGAAGGGCTGCAACGCTATGATAGCTGATGTGACACCAGAAAGAGTGAACTGTAACAATATTAATACAATAGCAAATGCACTAAACTCTCACTTTTCAGACCTGTCTAACTATGAGAAGCTTACTAGCCAGTCCTCAACAGCACCACCTGGCCACATGCGTTCTGCCTCCATATCGCTTAGCCTTAGGAAGATTACCACGGTGGAAGTACTGAGTCTCAGGAGAAAAATTGCAGCATACAGATCGGCTGGGTCAGATGGCCTAATACCCAGGTTCCTTAAAATAGTAGCCCTAATCCTAGCTGCACCGCTCACCAGGATCATCAACCTCTCACTCTGTGCAAATACAGTACCGTCACTCTGGAAAACTCCATGGGTAGTCCCAAAGCATAAAAAAGGGATACCAAGGACATAAATAATTACCAACCAATTGCCATACTATCAGTTCTGAATAAGCTACTTGAAGAAGTTGTGGCCACCCAGATTACAGAATACATATAACTTACTCTCGCTGGCACAACATGGATTCAGGAAGAAAAATTTACAAATGATGTAAAAACTGCAGTGGACAAGGGATTATACACAGGAGCAGTGTTTGTGGATTTAACTAAGGCGTTTAACCTGGTGAACCACCCCTCACTTCTGTCAAAGTTGGATTCACTAGGTTTCTCGCAGGATGCTACCTCCTGGTTTGACAGCTACCTCACTGAATGTACGCAGTTCGTACAAATAGACAAATGCAAATCTCATCTCTCTCCCACCAGCATCGGGGTACCACAAGGATCCATCCCTGGACCTCTGCTCTTCTCGCTGTTTATAAACAAAATGCCAATGATGTCTGGGTCCTCCTCTACTATCATGTATGCAGATGATATGGTTCTGTATACCAGTGCCAAAGACATAATCACTATAAATTCCATACTAAAGATGGATTGTGTTTGTCTACATACTTGGCTAATGCACAACAAACTGATACTGAATACCAAGAAAATAGTGGCCATGCTATTCTGCTCAGCACCCAAGATCAAAGCAAATGCATCCGCACTGTCTATTCCAGGTCCTGTTGGCACTCTGCTGGAGGTGGTTGACTCCTTCAGATACCTTGGAATTACACTTGACCCTTCGCTTGATTTTAATCTGCACATAGCTACTACTTGCAAAGCTGTAAATACAAAGCTGGGGCTGGCCTATAAAATCCATTCCTCTCTAAACTCTGCAGCTAACCTGGTCATTGCTCAGGGAGTTCTTAGACCCAGCCTAACCTATGGTGTAGCGACATTCCATGATGCCAACAAAGGTGTACTGCAAAAATGAGACACCTGCTACAACATCATCTGCCACTTCGCCCTGTCAGTACCCAGGCGGACTCATCGATGTATACTATACTCAAGTCTGGGCTGGCTCTCTCCTACCTCCTATCGCATATACATTTGCAGGATGTACGATAGATTCCATCATTAAAACTAGTTCATTAGACTCCCTGGCCTGCATGTTAAATCAAGCAACCCAGGCCTACCCATTGAGGTCAGCAGAAAAGTCCTGTCTTAGTATATCCAAATGTGCTATGAAAATGGGTGAACAAGCCTTTGCTGCATCTACTCCAAGCTTTGGAACACCCTGCCCTCATCTGTAAGACACTCCAAATCACACCAGGTGTTTAAAAATGAGCTCGTGCCTCCCTCTTGTGCATTGACAGGTGCACATGTACCCTAATCCCTGGCGCACCTGCTTAGCATGTCCCCGCCCAAATCTATAGCACTTTCGTTGCCTGTATGACATGTCTTTCTATGTGGTGCTATATTCTCTCTGGTTAGCTCATTTGTTCCCATAGACGCCATATGGCGTTGGAACCATCCATTGCTGGAATGGACCTAAAACGGCCACCGGGAGCAAATGAGTTAGGGGCATTGCCTCTGGAGTCTTTGCACTACTGTATTGGCTGATACAGTGTTTCAAGTTTTGCTAATCTGTACACTAAAACATGTATTGTATGATTTCTCCTAAATGTGTTGTTTCCCTGTCTGTAACTGCTTTCACCCTGCACCGCTGAAATGTCTGAAATAATGATTCTAGTCTATGATCCCTGCACAAAATCATGTAACGTATTGTCTCCAGAATTGCTGTTTCCTCTGTATGTAACTCTCCCGGGTCGTGCCTGAAAATAGGCAAAGTTTTATCTAGTGCACTTACCCGGTAAACAAAACCCAAATAAATAAATAATGCTCACACCATTGCATCACCAAATAAGGTCAGATGTCATCTGTTTTCTTCAGCCAGGGCCTACGGGTTGTTGGCGACGTAGGGATGGAGACACAGTTCTGTAGGTTTGAAGACTATATCTCAATGGGGTGAGAGTTAGGACTGAGAACCCCAGGGAAGACCCCACCACTGATTCACCAAGATTTCAGAGACCCAAAACCTTAATGTTTTTTCCTTTTGCTGCTTGGGGGATGGGGGTGTTAGCGTTGGAAACCCTAATGCCACTTGTCCTTACTTTTGTCACTTGAATCTGAAACCTAACTGGTGCAATAATGCAGTTTATACACACACACACACAGAGTTTTGTAATGAGATACTGTGATCTCCTCCCCTTGGGTCTATGAAGGTAAACATTTTTTCCATCTTCTTTTTTTGCCCCAAGCTCAACACCCCCTTCCAGCCCCAGCCAGCCACCACCAAGCCTCATTAACCCCTTACCTCCTCATGGGTTCCTCTGTGGATTTAGGCCAGGGAGCAGGCAGAGGTGGATGTAGGGCCCGAACATGCCAGCACTGTCACACCTAACTCCTCCATTTTTTTTATTTCCTCCCATCACACACAACACCATTTAAGTACCTATATGGGTTCATGTGCATGTAGATGGACCCCCTGTAGGAAAACAAGCTCCCTGACCCAAAACACAGTTGTTGTAGTGGTAAAACATGGCACCCTACCAACCCTGGCTGGGATGCACTGACATGTACAGCGCATTACCTTGCCTAGCCGTACTGGTGCAGGCATCCTAAGTCTGCTCCCAAACCTGGTCACCCACATGGAAACATGTCATGATTCCTGCAGGCCACCAGGTGGGTCCAAGGTAAAGATTTTAAATTTTATATTTCCACCATCAGGCCGCACTTACCGTCAGCCTCTCTCTGTGTGACTCCTGCACTAACACCACCTCAGGTCCAACTGCAGGGATCCCAGAGTCTGCTGGCAGGCCACTAGTTCATGAAGGGAGAGAAGGGCATCATCTTACTGTGGCCATCGCCATGCCTTACACTTTATAAATCCTCTTACATCATGGGACTGTCTACTGTAGACAAAACAAAAAAGGTTACTCCGGAGGTGACGTACCATGTTGCATGACAATCAACACCAGCACAATAAGATGGCACCATCCACCAGAAGTATTCGTAATTTTAAAAATGTATTAAATAAGCATGAATTAAGACTCATGTGTAAAGTGTAACATAGGGCTTGGCTAAACAGCCCAACAGGTTTTGCATGTTTAGTCAAGCAGTTGGTCTCCTACGTTGCATGTACACATGCGTCTGTATTTCATGCATTCTGTCTAATTTATGATAGGCCTCCAGTAGTGGGAGGAAAGAAGAACATCGTATGAAAACGCACTATGGAAAACAGTTGTTTGGGAGGAAAGTGACGGTGCCTCCCTTCTGGCCAAGATGGTGAGACAAACGGTTACCCATGCAGTCAGTTCTGCCGCTAGGTCAGTTTGTGAAACACAGCTAGAGAGACTATACTTAGACTTATGTACAGTCGCCATTAGGTTGGCGGCTGCAGTGTTTGCAGCCCAGCTCAAGGAACCCCCTGGTAGATTGGCTAAAAGGAGACCCTGAAAACCTTATCCACATTAGGGACAGGATAAAACCATCTCTAAACACAAAAAAAGCCACCCCTTAGAACCAAGCCCATTTTATGATTAAAATCCCAAAGAACACTCCCCTTAAAAAGCAGAACTAGTGGTTTGAAATACAGTGGAGCATGTGAGTAGCAGGTCATGAATATGCAAACTACCAAGTTAAAACCACCAGTAGGATGACAGAGAGGAGTGGGGGTGGGGCAGCTGCAAACTGGGGGTGCTGGCTGCGCGCTCAAGCAGACTTAGCTAGACCGTATGGTCTGTTTCTGCTGGCATGATCGTATGTTTGTAAAAAAACTGAATCTTTTAGAAGCCTTTTGAGTTTTAGTTAGATCTGATTCTTATTAGAAGAATGAGGCGAGGTCCACTTAAACCTAATCTACATAGAATGTTGTATATTTAGTTTAAAAAGATAAAAATTAGGGAGGGGATTTTTATAGATATGGATGGAGCACTCCCGTCTGTACTTCAGACATGTGCTGCATCTAGGGAAATGCATTGTAACGCTTGTGGCATATTTATAAATATCTCAAGGCATTTGTGACACTTACCACTTTTTCCATCAAAAAAGATGACGCATGTGCCGGCCTGCCACCGCAGTGGTAGAGCTACCACCTTGGTGCCAATGACTGCAGTTTGGGAGCAGACCTCGGACATCGGAGGGTCGGCCCGGGTGGGGAGGAGGCTGAGCATCCAGGGGACTGCTTGCCTTCTCCAGGGAGAAGAGGATCCGGTGCCTACTGACCTCTGTGACAGGGAACTCCTGCCACTCTTGAGGACCAGCCTTTTCTTAAAAATATTGCAACAGTTTTTCTATTTCTTAGCCTAATGTATCCTTTACGATTTCTAGTCCATAAGGTTGGCCACCTATGGGCATCCCCCTCTTCTTTCTTGACTATGCTATAGTGTCCTCTTTAATTTTCATTTTCCCTCTCAAATCCTTGTACAGGGAGGTTATTGTTGTGACCTCCAAGCATATGTAAAACTGGTTGTGTTTATTATTGTTGGATTTAGTATGTAATAGCACTATTTCATAAAATACCATGATGTATATACCTTAAGTTTATGAAACCTGTAAATGTTGAAACTACCATGGCACTAGGTGTTTTTGATAATGGTAAAAAGTACTAGGTGACTATTATAGAAATTAAGTTAGTTGTGCTATTTAAAATGCATGTAAATTGCTGTAAACTGAACAAGCCTGAAATGTCATGGTGATTTGCATATATCCCAAGATGCTTTGCATTATGGAAGTATGTATGATGTTGTATTTCTTTGAAACTTGACATGTTGTCAATGCCCTTTGGAGTAACCCTTTTTTCAGTGCTTCTGCGTTGAGGTTCTTTGTTTTTAGCTTGTTTTGTTTTTTTTCTTGTTTGAGCCCCCACTGCCAAAGCAAACCAGGCCCACATAGGGATGAAATGTTTTCACTGAAAAGTGGTTAGATCAGAGATCAGTGTCAGTAGATGCTGGTTAAGTGCAGAGAAAATACATTTATAGTTTGTTGCTGCAAACTGATGTACTGAAGAAGGAATATGCCATTGTTGAAGGTTATTTTTTTGTATTTTGAATAAACATCACACAGAGATTGTGTGTTGAACTTCAAGTTCGGTGTCTGGTCCATCTGTTATCCCACAACCCCTCCACAACCTCTAGCATTGGCTGGAGGGTATAGCAGCCCAGGACCATACTGTGTGCCTGTCATGGCAGGGACCAGCAGACCTCGGCTCGTTGGGGACGGGAACATGCCCAACCATGCACCCAGATTTTTGCATGACTGGCCTCGCTCCAGTGAGGAGGAGGAGGAGGATTCACAAGGCAAAAACACCTTTGCGTGAGCCCCGTGATCCCAGCAAGTGCCGGGACTCAGCTGATATGGGGGTCTTCCCCGGCAGCAACCAAGACCAAAAATACGTACATTAAAAAAAAAAAAAGATGACACATGAATCTAATTTAGATTTGTGCATCATTTTTGGGATGCAAGTCAGGCTGATCACACACAGAAGTTAGACCACCTTGAAGGTGGTCTATCTGGATGGAGTTCGGGAGGTCACATCCATTTTATGGATGGGGCCATCTGAAAATCCTGCCTCATGGGCTGGATTTTTATATACATGTGGATGGAGCGCTTATGTTCTTCATTTGGCTGCGTGTTGCAGCCATACAGATGTGTCCAGATTTCTGCAGCTTTTTCACAGACATCTGGATGCATCCACGACAAGTCCCATAGTTTACAGCAACTATTGCCACAACTGCGGGACTCACGTCTGTTTTTCAGATGCAACTGTGGAAATCCATCCCTGAAGTTAGGCTGACTTTTTGTGGGCTAACTTCTTAGGCAGAATTCTGCACTTGCATCAGAAAAACCTATGCTGGTGCTGAAAATCTCGCTCTATAAGTTTAAAATATTGTATCTTCTTGTCAAGCTACTGGCAATGTAAACAAGCATTTACTGCACAAAAAAGGCAAATTACTAATGTTGTTATCAGGTAATGGTTGGGGTTCAGAGAGACACCAGACAATACATGCTATGCCCCCACAGAGTGATTCTTAAACGCGCATGCCCCAAGTGTCTTCTGGATGCCCATTCCTTTGCAGTGGCCATGCGACTGCTGGCTTCTGCTCACCATCCCCATCCTCCTTACCTTGCCACGCAGCCACTGCATGAGGGCATCCCTCTCCTCCTACTTGCAGCTCCAGCCAGCCATCCTGGCCTGTCCTGCGTCTCCATAGCTGCTTCAGCTGTCTCTGCTGGGACATACCTTTGCATCACTTTCTGTGCTGCTGCAGCTGTGGCCATGCCCACTCTGACATGGCTGCCTCTGGGTTTGCATCTCTGGCACTCCTCTGCCTGCTCTGCTCCACTCCCTATGGCACCTGGGCTGGGGGGCCTTCCTGTCAGATGGCTCTACTGGCTGCTGCTGCTTTGTCTGCTGCACCTCACCTTTCCTGCCTGGTCCGGGGGTGCTGGTGGGCTGTCTCTTCTCCCTCCATGCTTTTTTACCATTCTTCATGTCTAGGTGGGTTGCTTGCTGCTCCCCAATGCTTGCAGTCTGATCTGTCTATTCTACTGCTTGTCTCCAGGCCCCTCCGTCTGCAGCTATGGCCATGCTCCCCTTCCTCGTTTTGTTTTGGGCATCCTGCTGCCCTTTGGCTTGGTTTGACCCTGCCTCACCACTCATGGGCTCTGTACACTGCCAGTGGCTGGCTCACTCCAGACATTTCTCAAGCTTGCCCTCTGCTGCTCCGTAGCTCCACCAGCCTGCCCAGACAGCTGTCCCTTCCTCTCCTTGAGGCTCACCTTTACCCTTACCATTGACCATTCCTACTGTACTACCTACTTTTAGGCAAATGCCTCATCAACTATCAATGGGCACACGCCTTCCAAAAGCCAGGCATATGCCCACTCTCAGCCCCTCAAAAAAACAGTATGCTTTCACCTCTCTGACTTTGTACTGTAACATTTAGTATGGTTTTGCCCCCTGTGGCTTCATGCTGCAACAATCAGTATGATTTTGCCTCACTAACCTCATGCTGCACCAGCCAACCCCCTTAGGGATTTGCTTCCTCTATCAATGAGCCTTGCCAGGAGCAGTTTTGGGCTGCCAGGCCTGAAGCAGCTGTTCCAAATCTTCTCCTTGTCCTTTGGCCATTCACACCCCAATGTTCCTTGGCAGGGCTACAGCCATGCCCCCTGCTGGCAAGCCTTTGGCTCCTCTGTGGTGGAAGACCTTCTATCGGTAGGAGGATTTCACATCCCCCTAGTATGCAGCAGTTTTGTAAGATGGACTAATGCCTGGGTCAGTAATAGTTCATTCAGTGTCTGGAGGGATGGTGGCCTGAAGCCTTGGATCCCCAGAGGTTTCCTCCATGGAGTGAGGGGGGATCCTCTCCTCTGTATTGATGGTCATAAAAGTAGATAGATTCCTAAGATGTAGCTAGGTTTCTTCTTTCAGATGTGTTGGAACTTGGATCATGGCTCTACTTCTTCACTGGTTTCTAGTTTCATAGCTTTCCATCTTTCTTGAGCAGAAGACGATGTTCTGACAGTTCTGTGACATGCCTTTGGTTCTAATTTTTGGCTCCTTTCCTAGGGTATCTTTAGCCAAAGGACTGCATCATGTGGCATCTCTAATGGAACCCTCCTCAAGAGTGTTCCTGTGCCTTCAATCCCCTGAAAGGGTGGTCGCTCCCCAGGAACAGAGTGCCCAAAAGGCCACATACACCATAAGCTACTCAATCTTGCAATCCACAAGTTGCACAACACTCCAGGAACTAACTGCACCACATGCTCCATACTTAGTTGCCTTCTGGACCAGTGAGTTGTCAGCCAATGCTGGGTTTAGGTGGGGCAGTGGGCAACACATGCCAGACCCCCCACCAAGCACTCCTTAAGCATGCATGCCCCAAGAGTCCTCCAGACCCTCGTTTGTTTGCTCCCACCATCCCTCCCCCGTCCTCTAGTGGCTCGCCTCACTCCTGCTGGGCTCATTCCCTAAGGTACCTTTAGCCAAAAGACTATGTTCTGTGGCACCTCTTCAAGTAGAACCCTCCTTAAGAGTGTTCCTGTGCCTCCAGTACCCCGAAAGGGTAGTAGTTCCTCAGGAACAGAGAGTGCCAAAAGCCGCCTACACCACAAGCTACTCAATCTTGCAATTCATACATTGCGCAAGTACAGCATTCTAGCAACCATCTGCACATCCAACTCCATCCAGAACTGCCCACTGGACTAGAGAATTATTAATTAAAAACGTAGGGTCCTTTTTTTTACATTTTTTTTTTTTACCCCTTGACTGTCCTTTCTTGCCCCAACCTTGCTCAGTTAATGCAGACTCTTTCTGCTGGCCACACAGGTCACTCCTATGGACACCACGCAGGTTGCCCAGTTGGTGTCACCCCATAGACAAAGCCTCTTATAAAGGATTCCTGCCTTGTAGTGTCCTATTTTTAAAAAATAATTTTACAGTAGGAACAGTGGTAGAAACACCCTTTGGAAACGGGGTCCTTGTATAATTAAAATTTCCTCCCTAAACAAAATAAAAGTGTTTTGATGTAGTGAGAGAACACATGTTGTGTGAGTTGTTCAGTAACCTTCAGTATATGGGTAACGAGACAGAGACAGCATACATATGTCTTTCTCTCCAGGAGGTTTCCGTGTTTTGTGTTTCGGACCTTGGCTGACGTCATTCAAGCCCTGTATCAGGGACAGGGAGTCTGTGTTTTGGTTAGATAGCAGCTTCCTGTGTTTAAACTGACTACATTGACCTGGGGGGATGGGCAGCAAGGCAGGGAGGGAGAGGGTCACACTTTCTCTTTAACGGCGGATTGTCCCTGTGGAACAAAATGTGGCAGGCACAAGTCACAAGTGAGTGCCTGCCACTGCCAGGTTGGCCTACCTGGATACCTCTGGACTTCCATCTGGGAGTAGGACCCCACTCCAGTAGAGCTCCTCTGCAACTTGCAAACACAGCACATCCTTTCATAATACATCAGCTCTCTAAATAGATGAGATTTTTCTGATCCCAGCAAGTTACTGCAGAACAAAAAAAATATTGTGCCAGTATTCTTAACTGAAGTGTGCTCACGCTATGCCCCCAGGACCCACTTTCATAGTGAACTCTCAGTACCCACTTTTCACGTGGACCCCAGTACCCACTTTCCAGATAGACCCCCAGCACTATTTCATGTGGACCGCAATACCCACTTTCTAGTTTGGCCTACCCTACCCACTTTCCAGGGGAGTCTCCAGCACCCACTTTCCTGATAGAGGACCCCCAGTACCCGTTTTCTAGGTTCCCCAGTACCCACTTTCCATTTGGGCCCCCAGTACCATAGTCTGATACAGCAGCCTGCTCTAAGAGCTTTTCCTATTGGACCATTGGAGTGTGGGCCTCTGCTAACTTTTCCACAGACCATAGCTGTCCCTACAGCCCAAGCATACCTTTCCAGTGCTGAATGCCAAATGTGCAGCACAACCCGTTACGTATCTGCTCTTACTCCTGTCCCACACCAATTCACCGATCTTCCACATTGTGCTAGAACTATATCTGAACACGTAAATGATTAAAAGATGAAAGTTACTTTGTAGAACCATTCCTTAAAGGGACACTGTCAGCTTTTTATTGTAATATTGGTGATGTGTGATCAGTTAGCCTCTAGCAATAAAATGGACATATTCAGTGTTGCAAATGCTACAGCATGCCCAATAATGTTTTTCTTTTTTCTTTTTTTTTTTTTATGCCAAATTATTGGGCCACCAAACTACAGGCACTGGAAGCCTCTTCTGATTGTAAATGCATGTCTAACATGCCTCTGTAATGGTGCCGTTATGCTTACCAAGCTCGTTCATGAACGAGTTTTACTTTGCCGTGACCAGTGCATAGCTCGCTGGTCAGACCCCACCTAGAGTACTGCATGCAGTTCTGGCACCCGTACCTAAAGAGGGACATTAGATTACTGGAAGGGGTGCAACACAGAGCAACAAAGATGGTCCAGGGTCTGGGGAGTTACCATATGAAAGTAGACTGAGAGAGCTGAACGTGTACTCACTGGAGGAGAGGAGGGACAGGGGAGATATGATTGAGACCTTCAAGTACATGAGGGGAATAAGATGGGCACAGAGGGACTGTTCAAAGAGAGGGTGGGGAGGGACACTCGAGGCCATGATATGAGATTAGAGAGTGGAAGGTTTAGGAATGAATTGAGAAGGCACTTTTTTACAGAGACATGGCGGCAGAATGGAATGCACTACCAGCAGAGGTGGTGCCCAGTAGAACAGTGGGATGCTTTAAGAGAGGCTGGAGCCAGCCCGCCGGCTCAGCGGTTGGATTTCCACTTGCGACGCCAGTGACCCGGGTTCGGGAACAAGCCCGGGTCATTGGAGGGCCAGCCGGGGGAGAAGGATTGAGCATCCCAGGGACAGCTCTCCTTCTCTGGGGGGAGGGTAGGGGACTGGTCCAGCGCCTGCTGGCTCCTAGCGGAGGCTGGGAGTATCACAGGATGCATGGCCCAATACTAACTGGGGGAGGAGCGGACATCAGCGTATGCCGTGACGTCACTACGCTGCCCCCAACAGAAAGCCAGGAAAATTGCTCGCTGGCCCTCCAGATGATGGCTTTCTGTTCCTAGGGGGCCTCCGGCGCCTTCCCGGTGCCTCCTGTTCCCCAGCAGCATCCCTGGGCCCTAGAAGGACGTGCTGGGGCTATCCTCCCCCCCCGGTGCCTTCCCCCTTGGAGGAGAGGGACCCACCTGGTGAAGGGATACACCGGGATATCCTTGGGGTTGGCTGCGATCTGGGGACTAGAGGAGGGCCAGGCAGGGACAGAAGAGGTAAGGAGGAACTTGGCGGAGCCTGAAGGAGTGGAGGACCAGTGAGCATGGGGCGGAAAAATAGATAATACAAAAAAAAAAAAGGAGGCTGGGACAGGCCAAAAGGGAGGGTCAAGGGAGGGGGGATAGGGAGGGGCAGCTGCAGAATAGGGCACTAGCTGCAAAATCTAGCAGACTCACTAGTCCAAATGGCCTTTTCTGATGGCAGTTTTCATCTGTTCGTCAATGTTGAGTCCGATAGAGTTGCTCATTCCGAACCTGGAGATATGTGTCTGGCATGAAGAATTATCATTAGAAGTACTACAAAATGAGTCTGGAAAATGGAGTTTAGACTTTGAACATACGCATTAGTGGTCATTACTACAAAATGATATTACCCCCCATCAGCCCAAGACCACCACTACCACCACCTTTCCCCTTGCCAGTTTAAAGATCCCATGGCCAGGTAGAGCATATTTCAAAAACCCGTAGAGCTCTGAAAACATCTTTGATAGAGGATCTGGGCATTCCATTTGATAGTAGGCCAATCAAAAATGTTGTATAGAATTTGCATGTGTCTGAAAAAAATGTTCAGTCTCTGTCTCATCTTCTCAGACTTTATCCAGAGATGATGGACATCTGTCCCAGGCATTTGGTAGGTTGGTTACATTTTCTACACATAGTGTCATGGGGGTCAAAATTAAGTTTTGTGGTGCTAGCCAGCAGGGCTAGTAAGTGAGTAAATCCACTAGCCCCACAAACTTTTCTACTGGTGTACTTATTGAAATGTTACCTTCTCCAGTACAAGTCCGCAGGATTTGTTAAAGGAATATCTTACTAGCCCAATACAAAATCTACCAGCGATTAGCTAGTGAGATGGTGCCAATTTTGATCCCTGGTGTCAGTATTAAAGCTTGAGGTCTAAAACCCTATATCATTCTGCATAACTGTAACTTGAACAAGCTCCGTATATATCATTCTGTTTTGATCTGCAGCCAGTGGAACTGCCATAGCAATCTGATTACATAGACAGTGTTATTTTTGCTGTAGTAAATACAGAAATATTTAGCAAAACGTTATTGGTTAGTGGCAGCTTATGTGCTCTGGTGTAGAACTGCCCTTCTCTCCATGCCTGGATTCTTTCTTGTTGGGGATCTAGAACCCGCTGTTGTTGTTGCTCCAACTGGACTCTGAGTTTGACCTTACCCCTGTCAGCAGCCCTGCTTGGGGGCACCCTATGGGGTATGATTTCAGCAAAGTCTTTGACACCGTTCCACACAGGAGCTTAGTAAATAAGTTGGGCAACCTGGGTGTGGGACACAAGGTGGTGAACTTTTATTTTATTTGTTTATTTATTCAGAATTACAAACCTTTGAGTCAGGGACTCATTTCCAAAGGTTCCACATCAGATTACATACAGATTCACAGTCACTAACTTGGTTAGGAACTGGCTGAGGGACAGGAAGCAGAGGGTGGTGGTTAGCGGAGTCCAATCCGGGGAAGGGGGTGACCAGTGGGGTGCCTTATGGGTCAGTCCTGGGGCCAGTCCTCTTTAATGTCTTCATCAGTGACATTGCAGTAGGGATAGAAGGAGAGGCATGCCTACTTGCAGATGACGTCAAGATCTGCAACAGGGTGGACACTCCGGATGGGGTGAACAGGATGAGGAGAGTCCTGAGGAGGCTAGAAGAATGGTCAGAAAGGTGGCAACTGCGCTGCAATGCGAAGAAGTGCAAAATCATGTACCTAGGGTACAGAAATCCTGCAAAGAGTTACAAGTTGAGGGGGGTTGCTGGAGGTCACCAGGGAGGAAAGGGATTTGTGGATTATCATCTCAGAGGATCTGAAGGTGGCCAAGCAATGTACAAAGGTGGTAGGGAGGGTCAGTGGCATGTTGGGGTGCATAGGTAGGGGTATCACTAGTAGGAGAAGAGAGATAATGATGCCACTATACAAAACACTGGTGAGGCCACATCTGGAATACTGTGTTCAGCTCTGGAGGCCATATCTTCATAAAGACATAGACAGGGTAGAGGCAGTTCAGAGGAGGGCAACAAAGATGGTGCAGGGATTGCAACAGACGACATATGGGTAGAGACTGAAAGATCTCAATATGTATAAATTGGAAGAGAGGAGGGAACAGGGAGATATGATAGAAACTTTCAAGTATCTTAAAAGTATGAACAAAGGTACAGATGGATGACCTATTTCAGAATGAGAGCGCACAAAACAAGGGCACAGATTGAGATTGGAGGGGGCAGGTTGAGGGCAGTGCAAGGATGTGTTTTTCATGGAAAGGGTGGTGGATGCATGGAACAGCCTACCCCAGAGGTGGTGGACGCATGCACAGAGGGGGATTCAAGCATGCATTGGATAGGCATAAGAGCACCCTGGGGGGGGGGGGATGGAGAGGCCCAAACTGCTGACCAAGTAGGGTCAGAGGGCTCTGTTAAAGGTAGGATATTTGGGCAGACTGGGTGTGCCTAGTGGTACTTATCTGCCATCAGTTGTCTATGTTTCTGTGTCATCCCCGCTTCCAACATGGGTGATGGTCTTCATTTTGGTAATGGCCAGAGAACAGGTAGGATGACATTTTTGTGTTGGGGGAGGTAAAAAAAGACCCTTTTAATGTCACTTCCCTGCAGAATTCATTCCCTCAATATATTTTTAAAAGTTTTCCTAAATTCAGGTGGGGGTCCCAAGTAAGGGTGTGCGAGTAACGAACAGTATTTCTCAAATACCATGAATAATGCACTATTTCTAATTCAACCACAGATAATAAACAGCGGCACTATTTGTGCCGATTCCTGTTCAGGAAGTACTATTTGTAACTAAAAAAAAAAAGAAAAACAGCCCCCACCTTCCTCCCCAGCCTAGTCCTTTAAGATAAACCCCCAGGCCACCCACCCTCTGCTACAATCCAATCCTACCCTCTACCCCCCCCACACACCCCCAAAAATGGCATATTTAAGATACCTTCCACGATGGGCAATCAGCACAACCTGCCTGCCTCGCAGCCAGCTGCCATAGTTACCGCTTTTTTAATTAAAATAATTTTATTAAAATTAATATTTCCCCAACACCTTACCCTGGCAGCATGATCAGATGATGTGATCAGCTGTTTTTAGTATGTGAGCAAGCACAGGAGTGCTTTCATTCTTTAGAAGGTGGCCAGCCATATAGGAGGGCGGGCTGTGTCGGTCACCTTCATTGTCGCTGGGGGTCTTGTTCTTCAAGGAAAAACTGGGAGCTGTGAAGAAGCGGGTGGGAGCAGAGCACTGCCGAGATGGGGGGAATATTGATTTTAATGAAAAAAAGAGCTAAATACATCAGCTGTGACAAAGACGGCGCTGGTTGTCCATTGTGGGATTTTTTTTAATGGGCCACCGATGCCTCGAGAAGAACTTTCAAAAACACAGTATCTGGGCACAAGGCAGCTTTATATTTCTCATCGGCTTTGTATTTCTTATCCCCATTACTTATTACTGAGGTCATTTGCCTCAAAAACAGATTACTTGTCTCTTGAGGGGTCATCAGCTCCTTTTGCCTCTATCCAACCTAATGTCATAATACTCTGCTTGTGATGTCACAGTCATTCCTGTGGCAACAGACTGTGATGTCACAACAGGATGTTATGATTTCAAGTAGGGAATAAGCTATAGCAGCAGATGAACTCTGAGGGATAAAGATCTTGTTTTTGTGGGAATTTCTTCAGTAAAAAATAACAGAGATGAGAAATCTATACACGGTATATGAAAAACAAGCTACCTTGCGTCTAAATATTATGTTTTCCAAAATGTTTCCAAAAGCATTAGCTGCTCTTTAAACATGAAACTTTGGATGCTGTAAGAGAGGAGGGTAGGACTGAGATTGTAGCAGAGGGTGGGGAGATGGAGGTTGTATTTTAAAGCACTGGACTTGAGAGGAGGATGGGGGCTGTTTTTCTTTTGTTTCTTTTTTCACAGGCACACAAATATTTATGTATTTTTATTTATTTATTTGAAGCCTTGGAATGACACCTTTGAGCTAGAAGCTCATTTACAAAGGTTTGACGTCAAGTCAAGCAAAAGATACACAGAACATATGGAAATGGATCAGTGGAAGAACAGTATAAGTACAGTTTTACAGGTTATAAATAAACAAACAGGTGAATATATTTTGAACAAACTTATAAAGAAGTAGCCCCATTAATGAGCTTTGTCTAGGGTCGTAGAAGGATGGGGGGTAGTGAAGAGGGGTGAGGGCAAAATAAGTGTAACATTGGGGTGGGAGTAGGATAATCTTGTGAGGCAGGGGCAGAGGGGAGAAAGGATTTGGAATTGATCAGGCAAGAGGGGGTGGAGGGGCAGACGAGAATAATTTGGGGACGGGAGTAACATGCATGGGAAAGTGGGGATTAGCAGTCACAGCTGCTTAGAGAGGTAAGGTGTCGGTGGAGTTTTCTCTTAGATGGTCCCAGCTTGGGCTCATTGGCTATGTCAGGGAGGAGTTCACTAAGCCAGCATGGGGCACGATAGGCAAAGGACCTCTGCACTTGTGATGTTCGGAAGAACGAGTCTTGCAAAGATTGTCTGAACATACTTCTCGTCTGGTGGAGATTGAGCGCAGCACTTAGGAGGTTCTGGATAGCAGGTGGGGTTAGGCCAAGGCAAGGAGGCAAACTTGGTAGTGTATTCTACCCTACAGGGTAAGCGAGTAAATGTGCACATAAAGTTCGCAGGTGTGGGTTAGCCTGTGGGTGCCAAGAACCAGCCTGCAGGATTTATTTAGAGCTAAACTAATTCATCTGAGGGCCAAGTCAGTGGCTGCCCCATACACCACCAGCCCATAATCTATGATAGAAAGTATGAAACTTTTTATGGCAAGTGTCCGTGCCTCCTGCGTCAGGCTATGGCGGTGTCTGTACAGGAGGCCAATTCTGGAATTAACAGCCTTCATGATTAGATCAGTATGGTAGGCAGAGGATAGGGAGCTGTCAGGGGTTACACCTATGTATTTGAAGGAATATACTTGTTCAAGGTGGGTTTGCATGCTATTCAGGATTGTCAAATGGTATTCCTTGTGTTTATTGTGAGGGTTTACGAATACCATAACCTTGTTTTTTTTTTGTTTTTTTTATAATTCATCAGTAGCTTGTTTTTGGAGAACCAGACCTCCACAATGGAAAAGTCACTGTGGAGGTGTGATTCTAGGTGGTGTGGATCATGGCTTTTGGAAAAAATGACTGCGTGGACCGCTAAAGGAGTATTTATTCTTTGCAAACTGAGGGAAGATGATTAAGAAAAAGGTTGAATGAAAGGGGGCCTAGGATTGACCCTTGTGGGACCCCTGTGAGAACCAGATGACTGTTGGATAGGGTGCCATCTATTTTTACCTGCTGGGCCCTGTACTAAGGTAGCTCATAAGCCATCCCACTGCCTCAGTAGAGAGGCCAATAGAGTGTAGTTCTTTGAGAAGGGTATTGTGATTCACAGTATCAGATGCTTTAGTAAAGTTGATGTATATTGCCCCCACTAGCGAGCTACTGTCAAGGGCTCCATGAAGGAAGCTGGAGTACTCCAGTAGGGCAGTGCTGGCACTGTGCCCCTTGTGGAATCCGTGCTGCTGCAAGCAAATTTCAAATGGTATGGGGGAGGGGCAGCGTTGTAATTGTCTGTGTCTCCTAAGCTGTGTGTAGTTGTGTTCCTTTAGGGCTCCAGTTCCCTAACCCTCTCTGAGGTGTGGAGTGACTTGCATGGACTCTGTGCGTGAATGTGCACATCTTTCTGGGAAACTTAGATTTTTATTAGAACTGAGGGCTGGCTGGTGTCTAGACCACCCAAATGTATCTCTCGCAAGACTAAAGTCTGGATGCACACCTGATAACTCCGAACACCGTTTTTCTTCAGTCAGGTCTTCACCTTTCCAAGTTATCAGATGATTAAAGGCGACTGAATGGTGAGCCTGCATTTTTTTTTATAGAATATTGTTCCAGTGTGTACCTCATCAGTTATGTGCTTTCTCTTGCTTACCATTGACGATTATGCTTTTGACTAGGAACTGTCCGCACTGTATCAAATAACTCTGCACCAATATATTGTGGCCTTAAGACCTTATATACGTAAGACTGGTCACATTCTTTATGGATTTAACTACAGGTGATCGCTGATTGGTTCGTATTGAAATTATAGCTGTTTCTACAGCACACATATACTTGGTCTCTGTCATTCAGATTGCGGCTGACTGAGGTGGTGAGAGGAGGGTGTGTGCCGCTTATCATCCAATAGTCTGTCCAAAATTGTGGGTGAGGTCTGCTAGGGTGAATCGGGTGCCACATAGCGGGAGATGGGGTGCTGAGTGAGTGGGTGGGTGGAGAGGTTATGACAGTGTATATAATGGGGATCAGGGTAGGAGGGAGTACCACTAGACTACCAGGGTAGATCTGACATTTATATCAAAGTGTGATGGGTGTACCACTGGCCTGCCAGGGTAGATTTGTCAGTTATATTGGGGATCAGCCCCGGGGGGGGGGGGATACCACTAGACTACCAGGAAATTTGTAGTTATTACAGGGATTGGAGTGGGAGGGGGAGGGTGTTGACTGCCCCAGTGCTGCCACTGGGCGAGATCATGCATTGTTGTACTCATTGTTAAGAGTAGAGTTTCAGAAGCGGTAAAGAGAACTGCCACAACAGCCTTATAGTGCTTCCAAAATCCACTGACTATACCACTGCATCCTGTATGCAAGAGGGTCCCCAATTTCCATGGGCGCGGTGGAGTATTTAGCATGATCATACTAGCCAATAAGCACCACACTGTGGGCCACTTTTAATACAACCCCCACCCCATTCAAGTGCACTATGTCTGGTTAGTGTGGCGTTGTTCCTGTTAGTGTCACGTTGTTCCTCTCAGTGTCACGCTGACCTTCTGAATATTGGGGCTGTTGGGTGCTGGCCATCAAAATGAGCACACATGCTCTAACACGGAGATGTAGAGTTTTATTTTGATTTAGCATCTTATGGTTATGGGGAGGCAGTATAGTGTAGTGGAGCACTGAGCCGCAAACCTGGAGAACTGGGTTTGGATCCCACAGCCACCACTTGCATACTGTGTGACCATGAGCAAGTCACTTAACTTCCCTGTGCTCCCAGAACGTACCTGGAAACAAGCCTCTGCTTAGTGCATCTTTCCTAGCCAAAAATCGTAAACAAAACAATAACAAATATATATAAAATATATGAATTGCTTCTTTAAAGTTTGAGTTTACAATGTCAGAAAGCACCCTCTCTGTGTGGGTAGCACCTACTCATGTGAGGCAGATGTGCAGCAGAGTAATTGCCAATGATAAGTAAGTAGTGTCCCATGACAGAGAATGGTTTTCTAGAGAATTAATGAATAGCAACCTGGGTGAATTGGAAAGCATAAGGTCAATTGTCAGGTGCCTTGCGGCACCCCCAGGAAAGAACAGTTACGTAAGAACTTACCGTAACAGTAGATCTTTGAGGGGATCTCAGTCATCGGGTTGCACCATAGGAACTTCACCATCGGTGAAGGGGAATCCACATGGAAGATTTTCAGCAGTACAACTGGGGCCGCCCACTTCGTCAACATCAAACGATGTCACCAACCCTATAAAGGCATAGACAGCCCCACGTGCTCTTCAGTTCTTTCCCTCCAGAGGCAAAGGGAGCAAGGCTCACACCCTGGGAGCTGAGAAAAGTGAGGGACCCGGCTCTGTGAAGAAATGATGGAAACAGCAGATAGCCAGGTCCTGAATAGGAACCCCCCAAGAAGGGGGACGGTGGGAGGGAAATATACCTGATGACTGAGATCCACTCGAAGATCTACTGTTACAGTAAGTTCTTACGTAACTGTTCTATCTTCTTCTGGGGTATCTCAGTCATAAGGTTACACTGTAGGAATGAGTACCAGGCAGTGACAGGTGTAATAGTCAGTCTGGGAGGCTGGATTTCCCAAACTTAAGACAGGAGACCAAAGGGAGCCTGCCCAGTCAGGGGACCTTATAAACTGAAGACAGAAGCCCTTGAAAAAACTGACCTGTCAAAGGACTCCATAAACTTAAGACAGGAGGCCTTGCTGAATAGCCCTGCCAAAACCAGCACGAGCTCTTGAGGCAGTGTCCAGACTGTAGTGCTTGCTGAAAGTGTGGACAGTACTCCGTGTGGCAGCTGCACAAATATCAGCAGCTGAGACCCCTTTGAAACAAGCCACTAAGGTAGTCATCCCTCTGGTGGAATGAGCTTTAACAGCACCAGGCAGTTCTTTGCCGTACTTTTTGAAGCAGAACACAATGCAATTTGCCAATCATTTGGATAAACATTACCTAGAAACTGAAACACTCTCTCTACCTGGGCAAAAGAAGCAAGCAACTGCTTTGACTTTCTGGACTCCTTAGTCTGAAGCAGATAATATTTCCAAGTTCTGCACACATCAAGAGTATGGAGCAGTGCTTCCCCTGCATTGGCATGCTCAGGAAAATAAACAGGAAGTTGGATAAACTCAGAAACCATCTTGGGGAGAAACTTAGGATTTGTGTGCAAAGACACCCTGTCTTTGTGAAAAATCAAATAAGGCTCCTCACACCAGAGGGCCTGAAGCACTGAAATTCTTCGAGCATAAGTAATTACAACTAAAAAGAGCGCTTTCCAGGAGAGAAAGCTCAAATTGCAAGTTGTGATTGGTTCAAAAGGAGACTGGGTCAACTTTTCCAAAATAAAATTGAAGTCCCAAGCTGGGACAAGAGAATGGATTGGGGGTTTCAGATGCACGATGCCTCTCAAAAAGATACGAGAGACATCCAGCAGAGCAATCGTGCGGTCACCCATGGGCTCATGAAAAGCAGAAATAGTCGAAAGGTGGACCTCGAGGGAAGAATGCAGGAGACCTCAGTCAGACAAGGAAATCAGGTAGTCCAGGTCATGCTTCACAAGACAGGTGAAAGGGTCTAGGGAATGCTTAGCAGCCCAAATGGCAAACCGTTTCCACTTCATGGCATAAGTGGCATGGCTGGAAGGCTTGTGAGCAGCCACTAGAACATCTGCTACCCTATTAGAGACCCAGAATCTGGCAATGGCTACATCCTCAGGAGCCACGCATGCAGATGGAGGGACCTTAGGTTGGGATGGACCATGGTCCCCTGATCCTGGGTCAGCAGATTCCTGCAGAGGGACTGGAGGTTCCTCCACCAGCTGCTGAAGTAGAGGGAATCATATCTGGCAAGACCAGAATAGGGCAACCAGGATCATGGAGGCTCCCTCCATTTGCAGCTCGATCAACACCCTCTGAATCAGTGGAAATGGAGGGAATGCATACAGAAACCTCCCGCTCCAGGAGAGGGACAATGCGTCTCACCAGAAAACTCCAGGCCCTGGATCTATCAAGCACAAATTGGGCAGTTCTGCATTGAGTGGGGACGCAAAGAGGGCCAACTCTGGATGGCCCCATCTGTCAAACAGATCTTCTGCTAAGGATGAGAGAAACTCCCATTCATGCATGCTGGACTGAGTCCTGCTGAGACTGTCTGCCAGGGCGTTTAGGATGCCTGGCACGTGGACTGTGGAGAGTGTCAGATTGTGCTCCAGGGCCCAGTAACACACTCTCATGGCCTCCCTGAATAGGAGGTATGAATGAGTCTTGCCCTGCTTGTTGATGTAGTAGACTACACTCAGATTGCAGCTGGCCTGGAGTGAGATGCTCCTGAAATACCTGCATGGCATAAAGCACCGCTCTCATCTTCAGGACATTGATATGTAGGGCGGTCTCCCACTGGGACCATGAGCCCTGGGTTTGAAAGGGATGCAGGTAAGATCCCCAGCCTAGACCCATGGCATCTGTGGTTAGGATCTGACCCGGGGAAGAAAGCTGTAAAGGGACCCCTTGAAGGAGGTCCGAGAGTTCCATCCACTGCAGCACTTTGCGTACTGGGGAGGAGACCAGGACCAGCTGATCCAGCTCGTCTGTACGCTGGTCCCACTGTACTCTGAGGGTCCACTGCAGGGTTCACATGTGAAGCCTGGCCAGAGGAACAGTGGGAATGGCTGCAGCCAAGAGGCCCAACAGCCTGAGGTACAGTCTGGCAGGAATATATCGACTCTGAGCAACTTCCTGAGCTATGAGACATTCTGCCCTGTTCTGGGGCAAGAAGGCCTTCCTCTGTTTGGAGTCCAGAACTGCCCCAATATACTGCAGTCTTTGGGACAGGATCAGGACAGACTTGGGCAGACTGACTGTTATGCCCAGGGACTGAAACAGCTGGAGGGTGCGCTCCAGTGTCAGCAGCCACCCATCATTGTACCCTCTTATTGTATTATATATTATATGTATTATACATTTTGTATATGCATTGTGTGTGTGTGTGTATATATATATGTATGTATATATATATATATATATATATATATGTATATGTATTATATATATGTATTCTGTATATTATGTAAATATTGGGAATATTATGTATGCTGTAAGCCTATACTGTGTCTTTATTGGATCCTTATGGTTACTTTTGTTGCTTGTATAATTACTATATCGTCTGTTATTACTTTTGTTACTCAGTAAAAATTCTATATCAGCTGTTATTTTCACTGTGGTCCTATGTGATCGCCCAGGTGTATCTTGTAAATGAGATTGTCTCTCAATGATGTTTCGCCTGGTAAAATAAAGATTGATTGATTAATTAACCCTTCCCTGGACAGGGCCTTGAGAAGCCAGTTGTCCAGGTATGGGAAAACATACAGACCTTCTCTTTGAGGGCTGCTGCAACCGCCGCTAAGCAGTTGGTAAAGACACATGGCACAGAAACAAGCCAAAGGGCAATACCTTGAATTGGTAATGTTCTCCCTGAAAAGTGAAGCAGAGAAACCTCTGGTGAGGAGGGGAAACCGCAGTGTGCAGGTAAGCATCCTGTATGTCAAGGGAGTAGAGCCAATCCCCGGTTATGAGAAGGGGCGTTCAGCAAAGTTACCATCCGGAACTTTTTTACTGGATGAAGAGATTGAGGTCCTTCAGATCGAGAATGGGCCTTAGATCTCCTGTCTTTTTGGGAACCAGGAAGAACCTGGAGTAGAACCCCTGGTTTCTCTACCACATTGACGCAAGTTCTATAGCCTGCTTGAGCAGAAGGGTCTGTACCTCCTCCTGGAAGATGAGCCAGGGGGCAATTTGTGGGTGGCAGAGTGGTGTCTGGAGGCTGCTGAATGAGCTCCAGGGTATGACCGCATTCTGTGATCTGCAGATCCAAGCATCCAACATAATGGTTCTCCATTGATCCAAATGGAGGGAGAACTGACCTCCGACCACCACCTCCAGAGGAGGTGGTCCAGCAAGGAGTCAAGCTGAGGCGGGTCCTGCTGAGCAGGCAGAGGCCTCGGTTCTGGGATGCTTAGCTGCCGCTCCCACCTGGGAGGGGGCAGGCAAGGAGGACTGGGCCCTACATTTACCCTGGGGGTGGAAGCCCGAGCCTGGTCTGTTAGCTTGTCTATGAAAAGTAAAACTCCCCCTACCATGCTGCTGAGTGTGGTAGAGGGAGTGAATGGACTTAAGGGTTGTACCCAAGGCCTGCAGATCATTGATAAGGTCCTGGACATCTGGATGGAAACTTTAGTGCCATTAAAGGGAGGAATTAAGCACTTTGTTTTGCACATTGGCTGCAAAGCCAGACACCCTGAGCCATGAGTGCCTATGGAGGCATATGCTGGTGGTGGCTTCCCTGGCAACTGTGTCTGATGGGTCATAAATGGCTCTGAGGAGATGCCTGCCAACATGTTCAGCAGTATGAAGACATTGACGCAATTTCTGCTTCTGGGCACTGTCAGGAGGGGCTTGGGCAGCAGCCTTGCCTTTCTGAAAATTGGTGTTCTAGAATTTCACCATGTGAGAGAGATAGCTGGCAATCCTCAGGCCTAGGGTAGAGGAAGTATACACTCTCTTGACTCAAAGACCAGTCCTGTGGGATTTTTTTATCCAGGGGCAAGGAACTAAGGTGTTTGGGCACTTTAGACCTGTCATGTGCTGCCTTTTTGATGACTGAGTTGATTTCAGCTTGGGCAGCCAGATAAGGAATACCCTGAGGGGCATTGTAGAGCTTGTCAGCTCTGCATGGCATGGCATGCACCATATCTGGCCTGTGCCAGGTGGCCATGGTAGCATTTTTAAGTGCTGGAAGTGTGGGAGGAATTATCTTAGGGGGAGATTCTGGAGTCTCCAGATAGTCCGTCAGATCCTTCCTGGTGGCATCTTCCTCCTCTGTCTGAAACTCCATGGTGGTAAACAGTTGCTTCATAATACTGAAAAAGGAAGCATCCTCAGGTGGAGACCTGGGGGTATGCTTGACAGATTCTTCGCTGACTGAAGAGGCAGTGGACTTGTCAGAAGTATAGTACTGGTCCTCCTCCTCTTCCTCCTCTGCTTCATCAAGAAGTATGAGGTCAGGATGGTATTCCTCCTTGACATCGACCTCCTCCTCGAGATCTGCCAATGAATGTGTCATTGACAGCCCCCGGGCTGGTTCCCAGGGCCAGCAAATTGGTGTCGACTTCGAAGGTGTTGACGACAGCACTGGTGACTAAGGTCTGTTAAAGGCAGCAAACTGCTGATAAATAACATTAGTAAAGTGGACGAGAACTTCCTTCAAGTCCATCATCACCGGAGGAGGATCCATCAGTACTGGGGCCAGTGATCCAATCTGTTGGCCCGACAAGCCCATAGTCTTCTGAGAAGGGGCAGGTCTCGAAGGGGTGGTCATCGATGACGTGCCCATTGTCGATTATGGAAGGGCCAACGACCAGGAGGTCGATGGCCTAGTGCCCTGAGAGTTAGGTGGAGTGGCTATCTGTATGAGTCTGGAGTGAACCAGGACCTGGACAGCAGGCCTTTTTTGTCAGGGCCAAACCCAATGACAGAGAGGCTGACGGGGAAAAGGATGGCCGCCGGGGGGAGTAGACACAAGCCCTGTCTTTCTTGTGACTTTTCCCCAAGGACTTGTCTTTTACCTGGGAGGCCTTGGAGCTCTTGGACCTGGAGGGTGACTGGGTGGCCGCTGCCCCAGAGGACCCCAGCTCGGAGCTGGCTACCTGCTGTTCTATGAAGGTCCTCAGAGCGTTCCTGCATCGCCCAAGGGTGGTTTGGTTAAACTGTTGGCAGAGTTCACAATCTAAGAAATCGTGATCAGGCCCAAGACAGCAAACCAACACCGAGTGCTCATTGTTGGAGGCTATCTTCTTTCTGCAGCGGCAGTGATGGAAGAGAGAAGTAGAAGGATTAACTCTCGATGTAAATGAAAAAATGAGAAAAAATCTCTAAAACAGATTGTAAACGGTTTGGTAGAAAAAGTGCATGTGGGCCGAAAAAAGGCTCACACACTGTGATGGCTCTTCCATGGAGACTGTGCTTGCAAGTCGATGGTGAGAAAGACCTGAGGAACGCGTGGGGCCGCCTACGCCTTTATAGGGTTGGTGACGTCGGCTGACATCGACAGCATGGGCGGCCCCAGTTGTACTGCTGAAAATCTTCTGTGTGGATTCCCCTTCACTGACGGTGAAGTTCCTACAGTGTAACCTGATGACTGAGATACCTCCGAAGAAGAAACCCATGCCATGGAGTGGGTTATTGGAAAAATGGAAAAGGGTTTTATTTTTATGTAGTTAGGCTGTTACTAGGTAGAATGTATGAGTTCTTAAACCCCATTTTATAAATGAGTGATGCCACTTGTGCTATGCGGCAGGAGAAAAGTATGAGGGGAGGGGCTGCAAGAATGCAGGCATGCTACAGCCTCCCTGTTGGGGGGGGGGCTAGAGAGGGTGAGGGGGAGGACTGAGCAACTCTCCTCTGTAATGCTCCCGACCCCAAGTCTGCATTCAAATCTGAGTCACTAACCTTGCAGCCATATACATTTTTATAGCCAGATGTGACAGAATGTTATTTTCTTGAGGGGGGGGCCGCTGGAAGAAGTCCCCTTTTAAAGATATTTTCCAGTTAGCATGAAACATCTTCCAGTTGACATTAGTAGAACTCAGTTACACAAAAGTTGCCAAAAATCTGAATTTCAGGGCCTTCCATTTTTTATTCCTGAACACATTTTTATTAAAACCAGATCTTTTCCCCTTATAAATATGTTTTCATTGTTCATTTGTTTTTTACATTATCTGTTCATTCCCTGCATCACTTGGCTTGCCCCTGTCGAACCATCCCCCCCCCCAGGCCTGTCACCTCCATTCCACAAGTACTTATTATCCCAGTCTCATTCCTGGAGGAGGGTCTTCTAGTCACTGGTATGAGGGACATGCCATCACCCTGTGCAGCTAGCATTGTTTTCCCTCCTTTTTTTTCAGTTTACTTTTTACCACCTGCTGAGTGCCCATTCCCCACTGATCTTGACCCCCCTCACCCAGCCCCATCCCCCGCCTTCTCCGTGACTTATTTTGACTTCGATGCACCGTGGCTTGCCCCCTGGGTGAGGCCATCGGGGGTGGACCCTATCCTCCAACGGAGACTGGGTAGGTACACTTGGAGCGAGAGGCATGGTCAGTGGTGTGGGGCCTGCGGGGGAGGGGCAGATATCGTCCTGCTGCAGTTAGGGATTTTCCAGTGTTCCATTCCCTGCCCCTAGAATGCTGAAGTCCTGATGCACATGCATGTGGCGCATGCTTGTGGACTGTACCACACTGGCCTTCTCCCTCCCTAAGTCCTCGGCTACGACTGCATGGCCACCTGTGGTTAACCAGGTGGTGCTAGTGCAGCAGAGTCAACCCCTCCCACAAGGTGGAGAGTGTCCACCTGAACGCTCCGCTCACCTCCCCCAGCTGGCCCTCTGATGACTCTGGATCATTCCCAAACCCGGGCCATCAGCGTCATGAGCGGTAGCGCTACCACTGCACCGGCGGTATTGTTTTTCCTCCTAGTTTCTCCCACAGTCTGTGGCAGGGCCATCCCCCAGCTGCGTGCAGTGTGCCCGTGGAGCCACTGCAGCACATGAGTGTGCCACCTCCCTACCCCCGCCCCTGGACACACTGCCAATCGATAGCGCTACCTCGCAGCCTGACCATCAGTCACCTGCCCCGAGCTTGCCGGCATGGAAGCATGACTCACTTCCTTTGGGACTTTGGACAACACCTACACATTGCTCATTTCTACCATGAAGTTATAATCCTCGACATACAACATCATAACCTGGGCCAGATCTTCTAATGCTTGCAAATGCCGCCAGCCCCCCGTGTGTGCCATGCATATGGTGCACAGACCTTGCGGCATTCATAGAAACATAAATGTAGAAACATAGAATTTGATGGTAGATAAGGACTGCTTTGCCCACCTAGTCTGTCTATTTTCCCTACCTACTGCAACACAGCAGACCCCACTTAATCTCCAGCTTTACCCCCCTTTCCTTACCACTAAGGTTCCCTTGTGTCTGTACCATGCATTCTTGTATTCACCCAGCCGGCAATGAGGATTTTCTATCCCATGTGACGATGGCCACAAGTTAGACCAGCTTTTTGCTGATCTCGCTTGCGTCAGTCCCGAGCACCCTTTTCATGGGGCATGCTCCACATATTTGGCACAAGCTGCCATAAATTGCGTGAACTGTTGCAACTGCGTCTGACTTACTAAAATCGGACACAGTTGCGGCAAAGGCCTTTGGCTTACTGCCAGATTCAAAGTGTTGTGGCGCAGGGCTCGACACAATCCCTGCGCCACCAATTGAAAATCCATCCCGTGTCCCTGGCAATAATTCTGATGTCAAAAGCAGAGAATTGTGACTTTAGGGCAGGAAAGTCCACAGGAACAAATGAAATGTAAGATTCAGAGTGACCTTTTTTCATGCAAATCTGTTCAAGGGATAACATGCTAGATGGGTCAGTAACTTTGGCAACAATGTGGTTGCTGAGTGAATAAAGTACGAGGTAGAAGGCGGTGTACTTTACCTTCAGGAAACACATTATGGCCAAGAGCAGTGACCCAAGTAGTACATTATGAGCCCTATGCTTCATGTGTTTGCTGCTGTGAGTATATACACCAATGAGAATGCAAGAAAGATGATGATGTCACTTATTGGCAATAAAATGGCTGTTGTGAGCATGTCGTTTTATTGAGAATGACTGGTGTGAGTTTGGTGATGAACAAAATGTTTGTAACCTTGGCCTCTGATTGGAGGAGAGGGTTCGTATACAGTATAATTAGGCAAGGCAAGTTTATTTATAAAGCACCCTTTCCTAAGGGCACGGGGGCCGGGTGTTCAGGGTACTGTACATAACTTAAAATTATAAACTCAACAAAACCCAAACAATTTAAGACATAGTAAAATACATAAAACCACTGAGATATATTAGTGTCAAACTCCGAGGCTGGGGAAGGCCTGCTCAAATAATTAGGTAGTATTTTAAAGAATTAAATTGGTAATGTCCTGAACTTCATGGGGGGAGTAATGATGTTATGAGATTAGAGCCCTCCTAATGCCAACTGGTATTTCTTTTGCAAGAAACTGGAAAATCACTTTAAAGCAGTCATATTTGTTAGCTAAAAAAAAACAATACAAAAACAACTATATGGTGACACTATTTTGCTGGCTAAAAAAATACTGCTGCTTTTCGTTCATTTCTAACCAGTACTGTCAAAAAGTTGGTACTCCACGGCCTAGAATAATATTTGAATCCCCCCTTTCTCTGGTGACGTAGGGGATGCTGACTCTCCTCCCTGTGTATCACTCTGTCCCTGAAAGTTAGGGTCCCAGGTGGGAGATTAAGCAGCGTCTCATTACACCACACAGCTGTTGTCAGTATCAGATGTCTGCAGGCGAGAATCAATGATTCCCAGAGGCATGGAGGCCTTTTATCACAACTTTCTGTCTTTGTATTTTTTTTGTTTGTTTGTTTTTAAGCAGGTCACTTTGTAGTTGATAAGGTGGCCAGTCAGACTTCTAATAAAAAGAATTTTCTAGTAAAATCTCATATCAATTTTTCGTCTCTATTTTTACTTTTTAAAACTGTCCTTTTTTTCCCCACCTGGAAAGAGGTCTGCAGCTATACATAATGCTGTCTGTCAGGAGAAAAATGTATAACTGGATGTGTATAAAAAAAAGAGAGGGGTGTTGTTTTTTTTTTTTCTTGCAAAAATTCCTTCCTGGATATTGATAACTAAAAAAATACTCCCTCCCCCTTCAGATTGACAGTTACAGCAGAAGAAATTAACAGTTTCAGTGCATATTTTTGTGGGAGAATTGTTTGGTATCTATAGATTCATCAATGTCCTTGGGAAAAAAAAAAAAAGGGTTTCGTATTTGCATCAAAAACAATTATTTGCAATGGAAAAGCTCGGTTATGCTTCCAGTTCCAAGTGTCCTCTTAACTGCTTCTCCTCTGTAATACACCTCCCTCCTCCCCACCTGACATCACATCCCAGCCTGCCGGTGCTGCAGTGAGAGAGAGAGAGAGAGGAAGAGAGAGAGAGCGAGAGAGAGAGAAGAGGAGAGCCAGCAGCCGGAGCTGGGGCTTCACCACTCTGTACTCAGTACTGCAACTGTACCTTCATACATCAGGGAAGGAGAGAGACAGAGATACAGAGGAACGACCCAGTAGTGCCAATGAGACATCCTGGAAAAGCTACAGCATGGTCAACAGACAGAAGGGCATTGTGACATCAGCCACCTGACTTCTCTCTGGCTCTCTTGCTCTGCCTTGTTAGCTTGCCGCTGCTGTCTGTTATCTAGAGGAGGCTCACGAAAGACCAGCTAGCTCCATCTTGAGATGTCCTTTCCCTGTTTCTCGAAAAAAATTGCCTTCCTTGATGTGAGGGCCCTGACTCTCATCTGGCTTTCTGCTTGGGCTGCAGGATTTGTCAAAGGAATGCTTTGAAAATGTAAACAGAAGGGACCATCCAGGGGGTTTGTTTTTGCTTGTAGTTCAAGCAGCAGCATTGCACTGTGGGTATTTCCTAGTGCACTCCGTCTGCAGTGAAAGGGAAACGTCTTGTAGCCAAGGAGTTTTAGGCCTCAGCCTAGCTGGAGTCTTAACTTCGCCTGTGGTGCCCTTTTGTCCCAAGCAAAAGGGTCACTTGCTGAGTTAGGAAGGATGGAAGTGTGTCATGAGAGGGGCTCTCCGAAAGGAGCAGATGGATTCTTATGAGAGAGGAGCTCAAGCTGCCATCATGCCAGGACTATGCATGTGGGGTCTGGCTGCTGGGATCCGGCCACTTCAAGTATAGTAATAGTGAACCCCAACACCTCAGTTATTGCCCCCCATTAAAGGCTGACTGTTCGTATCTTAAAAAAGGCACTGCACACCCTCAGCCAGCCTTGAAGAGGGAAAAGTCCATCCCCCCGACTGTGCTCCGAAGCCTGGGATCCAAAGTATTCCTGGTGGCTCATCTTGGAAAATAGAAGATGCCCTTAGTGGATTTTTTCTGTGAGACATGCTCAAAACCATGGCTGATAGGATGGTGGGATCAGGTAAGGCTGTGTTTTTCAAGCTGTTGCATGGGGGGGGGGAGGGTGCTAGAGGGTTGCGAGCCAGCAGAGATAGGCCATCTGTCCTAGCATTTTAGCATGCTGTCACGACTTGCCATGCAACTTTTGTAAAACTTTCAGAGACCCAGAGCCACCCTAGTGAGGGAAAATCTGTTCAATTAAAAGGTGGTAAAAGGCTGCTAAACACGTCCCTATTACAGCAAGGCATGCCTTTTGAGAAAGAATTAAAGAGTGCAAAATCTGACTATATTTTGAAAACTGGTGCAGTTGTTTTACCTTAAACAGTCACTGCTTTGTGTAGTCTGTGCTTTATAATAGAATCATCATTACGAGATTTCATGGACCTTACTGAGGAATAAGATGCTGGGAGATGAAAGCTGTTACTTTGGCTACTATGTCCTGCAGGTGGGCAATGTAATTATAACAAGGAAGCACTGAACTCTTCTGTGCATGGTATAGGTATGTGAGCATGAAATGATACACGGTGTATTTGCATAAAAACCTGGGATAACAAAGGTCACTTACTGCGTCACAGCAGTCTACTCACTGCAAGGGGCCCCACTCTTCCACCCCAGAGCCCCACCCCAAACTCGGTGGTCAAAGTTTAAAATGTCTTTTGTAGAAATTGTTAAGGCTGGTTGGTGGCAGATATGGAATGAAGTATTGAGGATGATTGGTGGTTACTTGATGTGAAGCTCGCCTCTGATGCCACAGAGAAAACACCGCAAACATAGTATTTAGATAAAATCCACCTTATTGAGACTATTTTCTCTATTATCTTCCAGCTGTTCTTTAGGGCCAAGAACATCTGTATGAAAACAGAATCTCTGGTGCTTGGCCTTCATCTGCTGTGGCTGCTTGTCCACAAGTGGCATCATCATCCTCTGTTTATGACATCATTATCATTACTACAGCAACCAGCTGTGATGTTCTTTAAAACCAGATTATGATGTCATTTGGAGACAGGTAGCAGGGACATATGAAGGCCAAGTAACAGAATTCCAGTTTTCATGGAATTTTATTAAAGGAAAACAGCTGTCTCTGTAGAACGCCCATCCCCAAAGGGAAACCCCCCGATTAGGCTTTGAAGCCATTAAAGTACATTTTTTTTGTCACCAGAGTGCTGTAATATTTAATGCACTCTCTCAGCCTAAATGTAAACACTGCCGGAACAGCGTGGCACCATTTCCATTCACAGCGTGGTTCAGCGCCGCTCACTTGTATCAGTTTATACGGTGGAGCGGTGCTAAGCCGCATTGTGAATACAAAATGGCACCATGCTGCTCTGGCAGTGTTTACATTCAGGCTGAAAGACCACATTAAATATTACAGAAGTCAGGTGGGTGAAAAAATTATTTTAATGTTTTAAAAGCCTAATTGGGGAGGTGGTCCTTAGGGGGTGGGGGTATTATGAAGATTTGGGTTCTTCTGTAAGTAATAGAACAAGAAGAAGGTAAAGACATGAAATATAAGTCAAGCTGTGTATGTTATATTATATTATAGATTATATTATAATATTTATTTATTTATTAAATTTTGATGACCGATTAGGCCTACTGAGCCCCGAAGGTTCCTTTTTCAGGAGCGACCCGGAGAGACATTATATAGAGCAGTACATGCAGAGAAGAGATTACAGAGTATACGCAGACAAGCTGTAGATTACAGTATATTATACTATATTATATTATAATATTTATATTAAATTATAGTTGTCTGTGTTTTCGGAGGCTCTTTAAACCCAATGGCCCCTCCATATAAAGCACTGTCTCTCCCTCAAAGCAGTAACCATGATATAAAGCTATTCCACTTTGGCCCTTCACTTCCTTTGGGAGCCATTATAATCACCCCTGCTATAAAAACACCTTATTATCAGCCATATTATAACAACACTTTGCAATGGCATCCCAATTGCTTTATTTTAATTTGTATTAAAACACTCTCAACTTACCTGATTCTGTTAATTTTGCCTCATGCAGTCACCCAGGCTGGTTATTCCCAAGAAAGCACAGAAACTTAACCCTTACAGAAATACAAGTGCGCAGCATGCATGCCACTATGCTTATTAAGCATGCGGCATGCATGCTGCACACTTGTATTTCTGTAAGGGAATTCTTGTGTATCCTTAGCCAAATTCAGTTCTGTTACATTGGTTAACATAAAGCCTTTGTGAGGGCTCCAGGTGACATTTTAATAACTCATGGCTAGATAAAGGATAGTTTATTATGTTCTGTATTGTATAGCTTGTATTTTGTGTGTGGTAATTTTGTTGTGTAACTCTGAATCTTAAGTAGCGTTGCATTTTTGTAGTTGTGTACTGTGTTTATGTTGAGAAAGCAATTGTAAAGGAGCTTTTGGCTGAATTTGCTTTCCGAATAAACTGAAATTTAAAATTTGCTTTCCAAATAAATTGAGATTGAAAATTTTGCCCCATGGCCAAACTTTATTTGGATCGACTGTTGCCCATATGGTGTCCTGACCCTTTAACAATCCCTGTTTTAGCATTGAAAATCCCCCCCTCAAAAAAAATTATCTAGTTCTGTCTGTTCCTAAATACTTTAAATTCAGGTGCATGAAATGATGTCCAGCCTTCATGTTATAATTTTCAATCCTCCAACTTTGTACTGAAATCTAGCACTTCCTGTCAGTTTACATTACCACTGGCTGGCACAGTGACTGTGGTCGGCACACACATGCATGCACGTCCGTTTTCCAAATGCTGTCTCAAGGATTTGGAGGAGGGTGGCAAGAACTACACTTAGGCTTCCGAAATTGCATGTGTGCCTCTAGCCTTAGTGGCTGGTGTAATCAATCATTGTTTGGGGCCCACTAGATTGATCATTTGTTGGGTCGACACTGAGCCAGTAACCCTGCTGATCTAATGCTGGATGATATCAGCCCTGCATATGAGATCTGTTCTTATAGGACCATAAATGCCAGTGTATAAACAGACCAACCTGTTAATGTCATAATGTTTAATTAATATTTTGCTCAACCGTGAGAGAATGAACTGAGATTGCACTCCAGCCAACCAACCCCCTTCCCCCCTATTCTAGCCTAGCTGTACGCTAATAATGAACAAAAATGGAGAGTGAGCAATTATATGTGTTCAGTTTGCTATTAGAGGTGAGTTCAAGAAGAAGAACAATTGCAGAGAAACGAGGTGATTTCCTGCACTTTGCAAGAACCATCTCCGTAGTCTTCCTGTGATATTAGATAAATGAATTACATGCTGAAATCTTGACGTGCTAGTTGTGGAAAGCAGGGGACCGTGTGGCCTTATCTGTCTCATAACCCGGAAGTTATTTGGCTTCGGCAACACTGCAGTCACAGGGAGGAGCCTTCCTGCCTGCCCGTCCATGGGTTAAGACATCCATAGGTTGCTTCTGAAACCTGAACGTGCCTGGGGTGACTGATCTACTGCTTGGCTTAGACTGGCCCTGTGGCAGCTGGCGTAGGGCTGTTGTTGTGGCAGGGGATCCATGGGCAGGAGTCTATCCAGAATTATGCCAGAGTTTTCGGCCCATAGCCTAAAAGCTGAGCACAGAGCAATGTGTCATTTACTAACTTGTCTTATGCAGGGGGGCTAGGCTTATGGGCAGACTAGATGGACCATGCTGTCCCCTTCTGCTGTCACTTTCTATGTTATGTTATGTTTCTATGCACATGTGATGGTATCATCACCCCTAAGTCCATGCTGAGTAATTATTTCCATTGGCCCCATACAGAGCATTTATGGGGAAAAAATGACGGTGTGTATATCTGAGCATTCATGTATTTTCACAGAGCTGAAAATAAGTGACTATATCGAAGGCAGAACAAGAAGGGCAAGCAAGCTATGCATTTTTCATTCAGTGGGCTGTTAGCGATAACTTAGGCAGAGTTTGGGTGGCCCTTGTCTTCCTGGCCATTTTATTTTTAATGATTCCTTTTGTTTTGGTACTGGTATAGTGAAAACTCGCTGACAGCTGTGTGGTGTAGTGGTCAGAGACCAGGCTTGGAAACTGAGAGATGGGAAATTTCCTTAACCTCTCAAATCTCCAGTCCTCCCCTCCCTCCACAGCTGTGAAAATGTGCCCCACAGAAAGGAGATGTTGCTGCTCAGCTGGCCTGTCCTAAGTAAATAAACTATACAGCATGAAACCCAGTCATGTACAAGCTAAACATAGTAACATAGTCAGGGAGGCAGTATAGCGCAGTGGTTTAAGGCTCTGAGCTGCAAACCTGGAGACCTGGGTTTGAATCCCACAGCCCCTACTTGCATACTGTGTGACCGTGAGCAAGTCACTTAACTTCCTTGTGCTCCCAGGTTGTACCTGTAAACAAGTTTCAGCTTAGTGTGTCTCTCCTGGTTAAAAAAAAAAAAGATGAAGCTGACAGGAGGAAGGAATGATAGACTAGACATAGCAAGCCCCTACTGTGTGATAGAAGGCCTATTGTAGCCCTCTTTCCACCAGATGATTCAAGATGGCTGCATGTAATGCTACTCACAGAGTTGCACTGTCCTCTAAGGCGCTCATCGGTACATGGGATGATGAGAACCCACCTGGACACCCAGCTGCAAGCTAAATTTTTTTTATCCTGTATTTAACTACTGTTGCTCCCTACTAGCCCCCCTCTGCCAGCGACCCCCAGCCCCGGCACCCACCTCTCCTGGGTCCATCTTCTTTCTTACCTTTTTGGGTGAGTGGGTGCCTCAGTAGGTCGTGCAGAGCCTGCTGGGTCACTGACCTCACCCTGCATTACTGGAGAAGCTTTTTATCCCAGTTTGTTCCCTGACACAGGCTGGCCCATGTGAAATTGTGTGCAAGTACTGCACAAAGATGCAGCATTCCTCTTTGCTCACCTTCAGTCAACTATGAGGGTGACCACTACTGCACCACCTGGCCTCTGCTGTGTAACAGCCAAGAAATGATATGCACTGTCCCCCACCTCAAAGGAGGAGAGCCATCAATGGATACTTGATCCTCCTTCCCCATGCTGGCCCCTGAGTGACCTAGGTCCATTCCCAAACCCAGGTCACTGGAGTGGAATGGGTTCCTCAGCCTGCCACACCACTAGGCCAGCTCCACCAGCTACATTTGCATGCATTTCATGTCCCTACCACCATCCCTGGCAGATCCAGCGATACAGGGCATGGAAGTTTAGAGTGGAAATTCTCCTCCTAGCAGTTGGTGAGCACAAGTAATCCCAGTAATAACCCCCAAACCACATCAAGACAGACTGGCACACTACAGAGCCCGTGTTATGTGATGGCCTACTGCTGGAATTGGTGGGTATGAGACATGAATGTATCTTTCATTTTAAGTTGAAAATGGGACTTCAGAGTGTTGCAATGGGTATTCTTGGAGGTCCCAGAGCTAGGTGCATTCTGCACCATGCCACATCATCAAAAGAAGACCCGCAAGGTTGCAGAGGGGGCTGATGCATATTTATGAGCTGTTTCACTGCTTGATTCATAGTCTGCCTAGCCATGCATGCTATCAAGGGACTGATGCCAGTATACCACGGTAGGTAGGCAGCACTATATATGCTTTACAGAACAGCATTAGGGCAGGGCTTTCTGAATGTAACCTACTGTTAAACTACAAATTGAACCCATGCCCCCCAGAATATCCTCCCAATGTTCTACCTGCTAAGCTACAGTACCTAAGCAATAAAGCATGACAGGGAGCGCATTATTGTGGGATAACAGTACACCTGGGGGAGTGAGGTATGAGGTGAAGCCAAGTGCCTTACACAGCAAGAAATGCCATTACCCCACAATCGCATATATCTCGGAGCTTCTTATTGTATTATAAAATGGTGCCCCAAGCTGTTAATGCTAAAATCAAGTACAGAGCTTTAGAAAGTTAAGCATTTCTGGCCTTTGCTGTTGTCCTGGGATAATGCACTGGCATGTGATTCCTTTTGACTAATCACATTGCCTGGTTTCTCTTGCCATTTTGTATTTAATCGACTTCTCGAGGCCATTTATGTTGTCACAATATTACCACGGAATACACTGCAGAACTTGCACCCTGCTGCATAACATATGTAGTGCTGTAAAATTCATTATTTTTTGTTGATTTTTTCTTCATATGTACAGTTTTTCTGTGGTGCATGGCTCTCTTGCCAGTCTTTGTTCATCCCAAAGCCCATCCTCCTCCATGTTCAGAATGTGACGTCATCAATGATAACACACAATATCATAGCCAATGGCAGGATTGCTCTCAGCCACAGAAGAGAATAACTCATGCCACAGAAGGTGAGAAAATTAGCAGGCCTCTGCCAGTGCAGCATTATTGCTACTGCATAGAATGCCAACAGGTGGAGAACGAAGACGCGTCCATGGGATGCTAGCCTCCTCAGGGAAGGGAAGGTTAATGACCTCCGCTGCATCAGTGCCACCTGCTGTCCATAGGTGGCTGGTGTGAGTGGAGGTGTAGGAGGGGGACATCGACACAGTCTCTTGTGCTCACTGTACATCGTGTGTGCATGCACCAGGCAGGGCCTCCATCATTGTCTGTGGTGGGGAAGAAATGAGAGGAAATGCCAGCTGCATCAGTATGCTGTCCTGCCTCTACTCACAGGTCCCACACTACCAACTGGGGACCAGCACCGACACCGAACATGAACACCACTGGAGGAACTGGGAGGTAATCCAGGAAGGAACATGGCCTTGGGTTAGTCCTGGGGTTGGCTGTAGATGGGCCTGGGGAATAAGCAAAGACTGATGGCATGCCAGCTGGAGGGGGAGAGTAAACAAAAAAAAAAGAAAGAAAATGAGGAAATCCTGCCACAGAAAGTAGGACTGGAGTGCCTCAGAGAACCAGGTGCCCCGACTATAACAAGTCTTGCACACAAGGCTCAGTTCTGTTCATTACGGAAACACCTGTCTTCCAGAAATATTTAAAAAATATTTCTAGATAATGCAGGAGGATGTCTGTGGCTCTCAGAATGAAAGTCTTTGAAATGATGTGTTGGGCTTAACTATGGCTGGGAGCAGTGCAGAGATTTGGCAAAGTCTGCCATATAGTGTTACTACATTGCCAGTACTTTATGTAACCTTGTGGTGTCATGGAGGAGCAGTCTGCGTCGAATTACATGGAGTAGTAGTAAAAATGTTTTTTTTAGACAGGATATAAAAATGACAATTCGTTTCAATCACCATTAGGACAAGTCCTATATTACAAGATGTTCCTGTGTTTGATCTTGAAAAAGTTTCTAGCCAAACAGTTCCGTAACGTAAAACAAAGTATTTAAACAGACATACATTTAGTACAATTTCATCTTAAACAGTTGTCTTCAGTCAAAACAGGTACATCTTACAGCTAATTCTTGTTTCAGAGCAGAATTGAGTTTATTTAAGCTTATCATTTCTCTTTTGTATGTTTAATTCATTCCAAAGCTACATGTAGTCAAGCACAGTGTGTTGTTCTATGATGTCACAGATCCATGCCTCAGGTGACCCTCAGTGAACTCCCTAACTAAGCCGAGTGCCAAGCAAAGCCCCTTAATCTTTGTGCTGGTGCTGGGACACTGACTGAGCCCCTTCAGGTCGCTGAGGCCCCTTAACAGAAAATTCACCTATCTGTCCGAGTACCTGGCTAAGCTTTCTCCTAAGGATTCCTCACCTACCTGCAGTAATAGGAGTGCATGTGCGCCTCGTTTCCCAACCTTCCACTTTAGGACCACTTCTCCCAGTGAAGTCTGTCGGCTCTTCGTGGCCCTCCCCAACTACAGTAGTGCCTCTAGTGATGGTCTCTATCCTCGGTTTCTGAAGCTTACAGCTGGTCGCATTGCCAGGCCCCTAGCCACCCTATATAATCTGTCACTAACCTCCTCGACTAGCCCTACGATTTGGAAACAGGCTAGATCTGTCCCTATATTTACATCAGGTGACCCAAAACTCCTTGACAATTACCGGCCGACGTCCATTCTGTCCCACTTAAGTAAAGTTCTGGAGAAAACGGTCTTCCAGCAAATCTCAGACTACATATCATTGTACATTCTGCTCTCCTTTCACTAGGATGGCTTTCAAAAGGGCTACAGCATCACTACTACTGCATTTGCCTGTTTAACTGACCATGTCTCCAGGAGCCTGAACAAGTGGAATCTCACTTGTGCCATCTTCGCTCACCTAGCAAAGGCATTTGACCTTGCAGATCAGGACATTCTCTTAGGAAAAATGCACCTCCATGGTTTCTCTGCAGCTACGACAGCCTGGTTTGGTAACTACCTCACTGGAGGAATACAGGTGGTCTGTACCGGGGGTCACCTCTAGCACCATGGCGGTGAATAGTGGGGTGCCCCAAGGGTCCATACTGGGGCCCATCCTGTTCTCCATGTCTGTGAACCCCCTCCTCAGGGGTAGCATGAGTTGCCACATGCTAATGTATGCAGCCAATCTGATTCTTTACTGGAGCGAAAAAAAACACAAGTGACCTATCTCTCTCCCTCACCAGGGAGTTCAGTGCTACCCACAAGTGGTTTGTTGCAAACAGGTTGCTTGTTAACACCAAAAAAATGAAGGCAATGCTTTTCTGGTCTAAACTAAGACTCACTAAATGGTCAGTGGGATCAAAGACCCCCATCACCCTGAGTACACAGGCTTCAGATTGAACCTACCTTTAACAGGTAACTGAGTTCAAATACCTAGGGGTCACCTTTGATCCCTTATTAACTTTTACAGATCACATAGGTCTAGCTGTAAAGCACAAAAAACAGAAACCAGGAGTGTGTATTAGGCTAAAGAATCTCACGACCTCAGAAGTGTGGCTGACCGTTTCCCAGGGCATGCTTCTCCCCCTCTGGACTACTGTTCCCCTACGTATACCTAGCCCTCCAGTCACAATCTAGACTCAACGGTACCTATAACAATATCTGCAGGTTTACCTCGCTGGCCCCTTTTAACATCCACCACTGCTCCTTTTATTTCCCGCGTGATTATCCCTGGAGGCCCGCTGTGATTTTCTTATGGGCACCCTAACTGATAAGGCTCTTTGGGACAAGGAGAACTCCCTCCTACCAAACCTTCTCAGTTTTAGGCCTGGTACTCGGACTCTCAGATCCTCCTCTCAATGTCCCCTTGAACATCCCCAGACCACAACAGAGCTGGGTCAGAAAGCATTCTCCCTCGCCGCCCGTAGGCTTTGAAATGGTTTGCCTGCCCCATTACATTCACTGGGCACTCTCCACTTTTTCAGATCACATTTCAAAAATGCCCTTTTGACCACCGTGGTGTGCAAGTGCCCCACCTGACCCCGGAAGGGTGGATATTTTTTCACCTGGCCTTAATCTGCTGATTAGGTTCCCGAAGCATTTGTCCTTTCTGTTAATTCAATGTCTGCTATTGGATTGCATTGATGTTATCTGGAGTCCACCTCCTAACTAGCTAGGCTGCTACTGTTCTTTGTTTGTTACCCTTATTCTGTGCCTGGCCTGGGCTTTCAAACTGTGGGCTCAGCTGTAATGTCATAGTTTATTGCTGTATTTAATTTAGCATTTTTAGATGCTTGGGAATTGGTAAAACTGTACATGTTTAATCTTATAGCTTATTGTTTTAATTTGTATTGTTTAATGCTGTACAGGTGCTTTGATAATTTGAAAAGCGCCTTTTATAAAGAAATTTGACTTGACTAATGTTGTAGCTTATTGCTGTAACGTTGTAGCTTATTGCTGTAACATTGTAGCTTATTGCTGTAACGTTGTAGCTTATTGCATCACTGACTTGAGCCTATTATGGGGGCCTAATCTGTTGTTGCTGATTATTGTTTTCGCTGTATAGCTGTTAGCTGTACAAACTGTCATGTGTAATGCTCTACTTGTGTTGTATGTATAAACTGTTACATGTAATGCTCTGCTTGCGTTGTATGTACAAACTATTATGTATAGTGCTCTGCTGGTACTGCATGTAGAAACTGATGTATAATGCTCTGCTGGTGCTGCATGTAGAAACTGTTATGTATAATGCTCTGCTTTTGTCATATGTACAAACTGTTAAGTGTAATGCTCTGCTTGTGCTGTATGTACAGACTGTTATGTATAATGCTCTGCTGGTGCAATATGTACAGACTGTTATGTATAATGCTCTGCTGGTGCTGTATGTACAGACTTATGTATAATGCTCTGCTGGTGCTGTATGTACAAACTGTTATGTATAATGCTCTGCTGGTGCTGTAGGTACAAACTGTTATGTGTAATGCTCTGCTGGTGCTGTGTGTACAAACTGTTATGCATAATGCTCTGCTGGTGCTATATGTACAAACTGTTATGCATAATGCTGTGCTGGTGCTGTATGTACAAACTGCTATGCATAATGCTTTGCTTGTACTGTATGTTGCCTCAGAGGTTGCCAAGAAAGAGGAGCGGTTGGACCACAGTGGGCTCAGGGAGGGTGAGGGTGGTGGAACAGAGGCGCATCCCTCCCGTTGTACCTCTCCACAATTCCTATGCCATTCTGGCAAAGTGTGGTTCCTCTATGGAGGCACCCACAGTGGAGACCAAGGAGGATGCTGGGAACCTCCACATAGGAGACCCACAGCAGGGTGGCAGGGGACCTGCAGGGAAGAAACAACTCCTGGTGGGGACTCCATTGTTGGGAAGGTAGAACTGGGGGAGGAAGGGAGAGGGAGGTAAGGTTGCCTAGGCGCCATGGCTTGCAGGGACAGGAAGCGAATCCTCAGGATTGCAGGAGCAGCTGCACAGGGGAGGGAGCTGGATGTCATTGTCCACCTAGGACAAATGACCTGGCTAAGAAAGGGATTAGAGAAGTGCAGGAAGAGTTTGTGGAATTGGGGAGGGGCCTTAGTCAAGTAGCACGCACGGTAACCTTCTCGGAGGTGCTACCCATCTATGGCATAGGAGAAGCTAGGATGTTCCGCACCATGGGATTCAATCAGTAGTTGAAAAACTGGTGTGGAGCACAGGGATTTGGCTTCATTGGGGACTGGGGGTCCACCTGGAGTGATGCAAGCCTATACTGGCATGATGGGCTGCATCTGTCCAGGAGGGGAACCAGAATCCTAGGTGATAGGTTTAAATGCTTCATTGGGAAGCTTTTAAACTAGCCAAGGGGGGAGGCACTGGAAAGGGGCAGGAAAATCCTAGCCCCCAAATAATCACGGTAGTAAGTGCGGCAAACACCAACATAGAGGTGTCGATAGGGAGAAGGGCAGGGGTAAATGGAGAAAGTGACAAAGGCAAGAAGGACAGGGATGGGGCAAAAGGGAGTAAGGCCATCAGGAAATGGAGGGTAATGAGTACCAATGCCCTTAGTCTGGGCAACAAGCTCCCTGAGCTGATGGCCTTAATGGAAGAGGGATGCCTGGATATTGTAGCAGTCACAGAAACATGGTACACAGAGAACCATGACTAGGATGTTAACATACCAGAGTACATAACCTACAGGAGAGACAGGCAGGGGAGAAGAGGGGGAGGAGTAGCTCTCTATGTAAAGGAAGGGATAAAAGCAACTGAACAAAAGAGTAAACAGGGAGGAGAGGAGGCACTGTGGGTCACCTTGGAGACTGGAAAGGGCACCACAATCCGCACAGGGGTTGTGTACAGACCCCCATGTCAGGGGAAGGAATGGACAAGGATATGATGGAAGGCATTCTTAGAATGGCAGAGAAAGGGGAGATACTGTTGATGGGAGACCTGAATATGCCAGATGTTAACTGGAGCACATTTGCTGCAGCCACATCCAAGAGCAGGGCCATTCTTGATGCCCTACAGGTGGCAGGCATTAGACAGCTAGTTTCAGAACCCACTCGTGAGGGAGCAATCTTAGACCTCGTACTCTCAAACGGGGGCAGTGAGAGGATCTCAGATCTAGAAGTGGGTTGCCATCTGGGGACACGTGACCATCAAACAGTGTGGTTCACGTTAAACTCAGCTACAGAGTCAAGCCATACAAAAGTGAGGGTACTGGACTTTAGGAGGGCTGACTTTGGCAAGATGGGAGAGTGCCTCAGAAAAGCACTAGCAAACAGGCTAGAAGGGTGTGGGCGCAACAATGGGAATTATCAAACTGCCATCACAGAGGCAACAAGCCTTTGTGTGAAGCAAATAAACAAATCAAAAACGGAAGAAAAGCCACTATGGTTCTCAAAAGAGGTGGCTGTGAAAGTCAGGAAGAAAAAGATAGCATTCCAGAAGTATAAGGAAACACAGAAGGAGCAGGACAGAGAGCTGTACCAGTTAAGGCAGAAAGAAGCAGGGAGGGAAGTCAGAATAGCAAAGGCCCAAACTGAGGAAAAGATAGCCAACTCAGTTAAGAAGGAGATAAAACCTTTTATAGGTACATCAGCGACGTAGAAAAGACAAAGGGAGGGATAGTGAGGCTAAATAGAATGAACGGTGGGTGGGCAGAGGGACAGTGAAAAGCAGGAATACTGAATGAATATTTCTGCTCAGTATTCACAAAAGAGGAGGGGGAAGTGCCTAATCCAGTTAACAGAAGCACTCTTGATAGGGGGGTCGATCCCAGTCCTTTCACAGAAGAAAGGGTTCTGCAAGAACTCCTAAAACTGAAGGTGGACAAAGCAATGGGTCCTGATGGAATTCACCCCAGAATTCTAAAAGAATTAAGGGAGGAACTAGTGAAACCACTGGCCACTCTTTTTAATAAATCATGAGAGGATGGTGTGGTACCCGAGGACTGGAGGAAGGTGGATGTGATTCCCCTTCACAAAAGTGGGTCCAAGACAGAGACAGGAAACTACAGACCTGTCAGTCTGACCTCTGTGGTAGGGAAAGTGATGGAGTCACTTCTGAAGGAAAGAATAGTCGAGTACCTAGAGGCCAGTGGAGCACAGGACCTAAGGCAGCATGGGTTCACAGCGGGAAGGTCATGTCAGACGAATCTAATAGATTTCTTTGACTGGGTGACCAAAGTAGTAGACCAGGGAGGGGCTGTGGACATGGCCTACCTAGACTTTAGCAAGGCATTTGGCACAGTCCCACACAAAAGATTAATAGTCAAATTAACCAGCCTGGGAGTGGGACCCAGGGTGGTAGCCTGGGTAAAACATTGGCTGGACAACAGGACACAGAAGGTAATTGTAAATGGAGTCCACTCTGAAGAAAGGGGGTTACTAGTGGGGTACCGCGGGAGTTCAGTATTGGGTCCAGTCCTTTTAATGTCTTCATCAGTGACATTGCAGAGGGACTGGAAGAAAAGTATGCCTTTTGCAGATGACACAAAGATCTGCAACAGGGTTGATACACAAGGAGGGTGGAAAGGATGAAAAGGGACTTGGCAAGGTTGGAGGAATGGTCAGAAGTATGGCAGCTAGGATTCAATGCAAAGAAGTGCAAAATAATGCACCTGGGAAACAAGAACCCAGGGGAAGAATACACAATGGGTGGGAGGTAGTAACAACAACAAAAAAGGAAAGGTACCTGGGGGTAATCATATCAGATGACCTTAAGGTTAGCAAGCAATGTGAGAAGGCAGTAGGGAGGGCTGGGGGTATACTGGGATGTATAGGGAGAGGCATCACCAGCAGAAAGCAGGAAGTTGTTATCCCTCTGTACAGACAGTTGGTGAGACCCCATCTGGAGTACTGTGTCCAGTTCTGGAGACCCCATCTCCGCAAGGACATAGACAGGATAGAGGCAGTCCAGAGGAGGGCAACTAAAATGGTGCAGGGTCTGCAAGAGAAGCCGTATGAGGAGAGACTAAAGGAGCTTAATATGTATACCCTTGAGGAAAGAAGGAGAGGGGACATGATAGAAACTTTTAAGTACCTCAGTGGAATCAACAAAGTCCAAAAGGGTAGCATCTTTCAGAAAAAGAGACATGCAAGAACAAGGGGACACAATTTAAAGATAGAAGGAGGGCGGTTCAGGGGCAATGTGAGGAAGTATTATTTCACAGAGAGGGTAGTGGATGCATGGAACAGCCTTCCTGAGGAGGTTGTGGGGTCTAAAACTGTGGGAGAATTCAAGAATGCATGGGACAGACATAAGGCAATTCTTGTGGGGGGTAGGAAGAAATAGGCTGTTGGTTAACTAGGATCTGCGGCCTATCCTGTAGGTAGGGAAATGGGCAGACTAGATGGGCCTAGCGGTCCTTATCTGCCGTCAAAGTCTATGTTTCTATGTACAAACTGCTATGTATAATGCTCTGCTTGTGCTATATGTACAAACTGCTATGTATAATGCTCTGCCTGTGCTATATGTACAAACTGCTATGTATAATGCTCTGTTGGTGCTATATGTACAAACTGCTATGCATAATGCTCTGCTTGTGCTATATGTACAAACTGCTATGTATAATGCTCTGCTTGTGCTGTATGTACAAACTGCTATGTATAATGCTCTGCTTGTGCTGTATGTACAAACGGTTATGCATAATGCTCTGCTGGTGCTGTATGTACAAACTGTTATGTATAATGCTCTGCTGGTGCTGTATGTACAAACTGTTATGTATAATGCTCTGCTTGTGCTCTATGTACAAACTGTTATGCATAATGCTCTGCTGGTGCTGTATGTACAAACTGTTATGTATAATGCTCTGCTTGTGCTATATGTACAAACTTATGTATAATGCTCTGCTGGTGCTGTATGTACCTCTTGATTTATATGTTGCTTTGACTGTACTGTACTGTTATGTTTTTATTTATTTATTGAAATGTTTCACCAGGAAAGGCACACAGAGCAACAAGTTGCTTGTCTCACGATGCCTCCTGGGGGAAAGGGTAAGGGGAGATACAAAAATACAAAATACACTCTCATCAAACAAAAGTTACAGCAGCAGAGGTAATGGCACAAAAACAGAGCAGACAGCTACCATACAACAAGAGCTGACAGTATGAAATAAAAACAACACTTAGTAAGTACAACATTCGGACTGTGCTTGACAGTGCCCCACATGCCATCTTGATGGCCCGGTTCATACCTGAAAATCATCCCTCAGACTAGTGCACCTACCCAATTATCAAATAAATAAGTATCTCTTGGAGAGCTGCCAGCTACAGGGGAATACAATACCTTATTTAAAAAACATTTTTCCATGTGCTTTTAGACTGTGTGCACCACTGTACATAAACGTTCCCCTTTAACATCTCAGCCCTCCAGTACGCCCAGCTGCAGTAATAGGTGAAGACGTGGGACCCCCCACTGCCACTGGAAATGAGATTTTGCATCTCTGCTGAACTATCCTAAGTAAATAAAGTGTGTGTGTGCGAGGGGGATACTAATATCCAGAAAATGGTTTCTTGAAAATTTTGACTTCTAAAATGTAGGACTTCAGAAATATTTTGATCTCCCCAAAAAAACTATAGCACTCTCCAAATTTGGACACATGGAGTTTTTTAGACTTCCACAAGACAAATAATAATTGCCCAACCCCCTGGTTATAGCTGGGATATTTAGATAGAAGGAACTTGGGGGTATGGCGTGAGTGACAATTTTGGCGTTGGAAATGGGAATCTAATAGGAAAGAAACAGCCAGTGTGCTCCTAGATTAGGAGTTTGCATCTACATAGAAAAGCGGTTGCCTAGTACCCTACAGAGTATTGATATGTGGAATTTTCAAATTCCGGCAGAACAAAATTTCACAGAATTTCACGAAATTCTGCCAAATTTCATTTGAAGCAGAATTCTGTTGCAGAATAATGCAGAACAGTTTTCTGCTATTTTTCTACTGAATTAAATTCTGTGGATCTCAATGTATTCCACAGAAATAGCTGCAGAATAATTTTCTGCAGGGAAGTGTTGTTCCAAGGAATATAATTCTGCAGATAATAGCAGGAGGAATTGTGCAAATGGACAGTGAAATTCCAATAGAAATACTGTTGGAATGGTTATTCCATGCTACTTCCCCCAGTGGAATTTTGCATTGCATACATCACTACTAGAGTTTGCCAAGTTTGATGATCAAGGTACTAAAACTGTCACAGATTTAAACAATAATGCCTACACAACTGGGCATTTCCTAAGGATTGTGCCCACTTCCTTAACCCCAGCAAGGGGGTTAATCCCATGGAAATGCCGAGCTGCATGGGCATTATTGCAGTTATAAGTCTAATCATCTTAGTTTGAAAAAAAAATGCAATTTTAGAGGGGAAAAAGGCACTTAACATACGTGCTCACCACATTGAGCTGTTCCATGCACTTCTAAGGGATAAACACCTAGTACAGCAGCCAATCAGAGTACTTGCTGGTATAGTTAACTAGGATTGTAATTAATCAATGAAGCATACAGGGTGTGCTTTGTGCTGGGGTAATGGCATGAGGCATCAGGCCAAGTGCTTCCACTGCCCAAGAAGTGCCTTTATCCCAGCACAAAGCATACCCTAATGTTCCTTATTGTATTTAGACATGGGTCCTTTAGGATTAGTAAAGAAATCATTTTTTTTTATTTTAATTTAAATTCACAAAAGTTAGAAGAAAGGTAAAATATAAAAAGGAGAAAAAGAAAAAAGTAGTCCTATTTTTACAGTAAATGGCAGATGCTGCATTTTTTTTAATCCAAGTAAATGAATTGAGGTGTAGTGATACAGCTATGCCTGCTTAATGTAAACAGGCCAGTGAGGTCACGGATCTGTTTCCAGTGCTGTTACGCTGGGATATCAGCATGCATTTCCGAGCTCCTCAGCCAATCAGGTTTCTGGATATTTATACCCATTTCATAATCAACATTTTAGACCATGTTTTGTATCTTGCTACTGTTATCTAATTTGGTGATGAGCTATTAGAGTTGTAGTGGGATGTGGCTGTCAAGCGTAATGGACTGGAACTACAGCTGGGCTCCCTGTCGTACTGTTTTATTGCCATATTTATTTATTCAGCTGTGTTTTTGCCCAGGATAGCCCACCTGGGATGCAACACCTCAGCCAGGTGGATTGAATTGCTCAGAGGTTATGTGATGAGCTCAAGGTCACACAATGAGTGTCTGGCAGACCGTAGTGGGATTTGAACCTGGATCTTCAGGTTTGCAGTTCAGCGCTTTAACCACTAGGCTAAACGGCCTTCTTCCTAACTGGGACTTCTTGATGAAATATTCAGCAAATTATATAGGATGCCGAACCCTTTGAGGTAAATCGGCTCACCCCACTAAAGAGGCACTCACAACCACACCAGTCTCTCCCGCTAATTCCATTTCTGAGAACTGCAATTATTTTTTTAATGAGCAAGGGGCTACAAAACAGGGGGGTCTCCAAGAGGGGCATGGGGGGCTAATGCCCCCTTACATTTTATTTTGCCATTATATTAGCCTATTGTTCTTGACCAGTATAGATTTATTTTGTGAACTAAACCCCCTGCCCTTCCAGTCTAGAGTCTCCTTGCTACTAAAATAAAAGCTTCAACCTGCTATAATTAGAGCCAGTATGTTTCACTCGCATGTTTTCTAGTTATTTTTTTTTCTTGTTCATGCTATTGGTCTACTACATATTTCAGAGACTACAGCACTTATTTCACAGAGTCTTTGAAAAAGTGTTTGACTGTCCCCAACCGACCTCACAATTGCTGTCTGTGGCATCACTGACTGTTGCCATGGTAATCATGAAGGCTTAAACAAAGGCACTAGGAAGCAAGTTGGGGACAGTCAGATTTTTTTTATTTATTTTATTGAAGGCTTTTAAGATGAGGTTATAAACCTTTGAAAGGAAAACTGAAAGTTAAAAAAAATGCTTTCTGTAGTGAACCCCAGTATACCAGAAATGTTTTTTTTATGCGTGTACATAGGAGAGAGAGGGGAAAGATGATACAGACCTTCAGATTCATGGGGAGATATAATAGGATAGACTCCAGTGAGTCATTCTGACTAAAGTGTCAGACATACACCCAAGGGCACAATCTCAGACTGACAGGAGGAATGCTTAGAAAAGATGCAAGGAAGTATTTTTTTTATCTGAGAGGTTACTACACCATTAGAACAGACTGCCCAATGAGATGGCTAACGCTGGATCTATCCTGGATTTTAAAATCAAATGGGATAGACACAATGGTATTATTAGGAACTTGTGGGATTATATGAGTACTGAATGTGGGAGGGAGACAGTAACTCTTAGATTCATAGAAAGTGACGGCAGAAAAAGACTGGGGGCCAGTTTTCAAATGGGCAAGAATGCCGCAAGCCCCAGGCACACCAAAGATATGGTGAACCCGGGGCCCATGGCATTCTCCTGGCCGGCAGTCGGGATTTTCTATCCTATGCACCAAGTGCCACACATTAAACCACCTTCCTGTGGTCTAGTTTGCAGCAATCCCGAGGGCCTTTTTTACGGAGCTTGCGCCAGATATTTGGCGCAAGCTGCTGTAAATGGTGGAAGCTGTCACAACTGCACCTGAGACTGCAAAATTGGGCACAGTTATGGTGCAGGAGTTCAACGCACCACCAGAACCAAAGTGTTATGGTGCTGGGCTTGGCACAAGTCCTGTGCCGTGCTTTGAAAATCCAGCCCTGAGAGTTCATCCCGTCTGCCCTGATTTGCTACCTGTTACCCTATTGTCCTACAGCCTGACAGGGTCTGTCTGTCTACGCTCCCTAGTCAGAATCACCAAGCCCTTGTATCTGCCCACTCTACCTGAAATCCCCCCACACGCCATGCAGCCTCTAGCCCATTTCACTGTTTCACCACTCTCTGTGCGAAGAACTTCCTCATGCCTATCTTAAAGAAAAACAAGGGATCTTCTTTGAGGATATCACCTCCATTAGTCCACATCTTCGAAACTAAAGCTACCGGGCACTAGGGCCACATGGAAACTTTTGCAAGCCAGGGGCCACCCACAAAGACATCATGTATCAGCATCTATATAAACATGGGCAGCCCCATCACTCCTCAGTTCTTTTCCCACCGTCGACCATCCTCATCAGACCTGCTGAAGGAAATGACAACTAGCCGTTGCCGTTAACTATTTTACTTTTATTACAAGTGTATTTTGTCATCTCTGCATGCCCTCAAAGTCAAAAGACCCTTTATTTCGCTACTGTAAGTGCAGAAAGAAAATTGACAAAGAAGACGCACACGTGGGTCGTGAGTGCTGCTCAGGCCTTTCTCACAGTGTGAGGATTTGTAAGATTTGCCAGAGCCTCAAGCAGGCAGCAAGGTGACGTTGCAGGAGAGCCATAGAAAATTACCTTCTCCTTAAATCTTTAACAGCCATGGAGAAGGATCAAGGCCTAAAATATGTAGCCCCCTCACCATTAGCCAAAAATGGCTGCTGAAATCGAAGAACCGGGACAGGGAAATGATTGGCATTGCAGCCCTCCTTATTGTCGTGCCACAAACACAAGCACAGTGACAAAGAGCGATCATCTTTGCTGGCAAGGTCCCGGTCATTGATGAGGTAAAGTAATTCAGTTGTGTCATCGCCCACTCTGGCAGCATTGATGGTAGCCCCCCCTGACCATCAGTTGGACACCAAGGTCAGGGCTTGGCCCAGGCACTGCCATACCTACTACGGATGGCATGATGCCATCATCATTGGGCCAGAGCCCGTCAACGCAAGTAGTTGCAGCCCCTTTGCAGGGAGCCATCAACTCTCAGGCTGTGCTGGTGTCATTTTCAGAAATGATACATTTGGTCTACCATTACAGGCAGTTGTGCCATTGATGGGGCCTCCTGCTACATAGACCTCATCGGCAACCACTTCCTGTGCAGTGCAGATTCCTGCCTCTTAGCCCCAGCTGGCATCATTGGTACATTTTGCAGCACCCATCGTCAATCGAGACATTGATGAGGAGGTCGAATATAAACCTGACATCATAGTTTTAGAGGAGGAATATGAGGGTGAACAATATGTGGCACCATGCTGTAGTCCTATCATCTCATCCAGCAGTGAGGACTCAGTGGTTTACACCCAAGGTCTCCTCCTGAGGATCTTGCTTTTCAAGCCATGCTGCAGCAAGTGCAAGCTGCCATGGGCTTTGCTGTGGAAGAGAAAGATTCCACAAAAAGAAATTTGATGAAACTTTTGGAGGTCCCTGGCACACCCTCAATAATAAGTCCACCTGTATACCCTGCATTAGAGGATGCCACCTTTCCTGCATGGTACAGACCAAACTCACTGCCTGCAGTTCCCAGAAAGGCTGATAAGCAGTATCCATCTGCTAAGCCTTATTATGCTAACCAGCCAGAAACTGACTCCATAGTCATTATGGCTACTCATGATAGGTCCAGGGCCCCTAGACACATGAGCACTCTACCTCCTGATAAAGGATCTAGGAGGCTGGATGTGATGGGCAAGTGTACATACGCCTCTGCCTCACTGAGCCTTAGAATTGTAAACAATCAGGCTCATATGATAAAATATCAGAACAGCCTGTGGGCAGCTGCCAGAACTGCAGCACACACTTTGCTGGATGGTGCTGCCAAGAGTTACTTAAAACCTTAACATCTGGGGCTGAGGTTGGCAAGGTGTTTGCTACACTCAGCATATAATGTGTCTGATGCTTCTGCCTGGGCTGCAGCTGCTGGCATGTGTTTGAGAAGATAACACTGGCTCAGAGTTGCTGGATTTGCCACTGATGTGCAACAGGCAGTTTTGAATGCTCCCTTAAGAGGGACAAAACTGTTTGGCTGTGATGTTGAAGAGGTCTCAAGCGGTCTTCAGAACTCAAGAATGACCCTAATGTCTGTCAGATCCCTGCATGCCACTCCTGCCAGGTTGCATGGGAGGGGATCCTTTCATCAGCCTGCTGCCAGCGGTGACCGTGCCTACCATCAGAGAGGCTGTGTCAGAGGAGATGTCTCATTCCAGGGACCCCCTTTCCCTGGGTGCACATATAAAAGCACCCAAAGTACTAAGTAAAAGTAGTAAAAATGTTTATTTTTATACAGGATACATATTGTTTGGGTTAAGAACCCAATTTACAAGACAGACCTGTTATTTATCGTTCCAGCTAAAACATATACACGTGGACATCTGTCTACACAAAGCAGTCAGTACTGGTGGCACTGGCATCAGTAGCTCTGCATGACTCTCTTCTGGAACCCCCCCCACCTCCACTGTTACCTCCAAGGGTGGTTGTGGGGGCAGAAGCTCCCTGCATCTCAAACAGTGGAGGGAGATCACAACAGACGTGGATACTGGAGATAATTGCAAGGGGCATGCTCTGGAGCTGCTAGAGACCCCTCAAGACTATCTTCTGCCTCCTTCCAGTCATCCTCTGGACCATTTGTCCCTTCTGAAGGATGAGGTTCAGTCATTAGTCCAAAAACAGGCTATAGAACTGCTTCCTCCCAGACAGAGAAACAAAGGGTTCTATTCCAGATACTTCCTGGACCCAAAGTGGGCAGGAGATCTGCGTTCTGTGTTGGATCTGAGGGATCTCAACTTCTGCGTCAAATACAAAAATCTGTGCTGATTCCCTGCTAAAGACTGTAGTACATAGGGGAAGTCTTGGACACAGAGAAGGGGGTGCGCTTTCCTGCCACAGGACAGAGCAGAAAATCTAACTGCCCAAGCACAGCTGATATATGGAGTCACTATGTCTCTGTGAGAACAAGGTTATGTCTCCTTGGTCTCATGGCTGTGGCCACTGTGATTGTGAGAATCCCTCAATGGACACTAAGGGTCCTGTGGAATCAGGTGACAGATAAGCTGGATCAAGTGGCACTCATTACCAAGCAGACCTTCAGGCATACAGGGCCTCCAGGAATGCCTGTGCCAGAGCTAGCCGCACTGAAAAAGCCAGCTACTACTGGAGCATCCTATCAAACTCATGGTCGGATGGAAGGAAATTCTGGCAAAGTCTCTCAGAAGTGATAGGGAAAAAGTCCAAAGCAACTCCTAATACGCTAAAGGTTGATGGCAGCAACACCCTGGACCCCACCACAATTGCCAATACTTTCAATCTGGCATTCACTGACCTCAGCCATGTACTTTCCTCTAACTTCTTTGACACCAATTAAACCACGGCCTCCCAATATCAACAGACTCAGGATACAAATCATCCACATTTCGATTTCAAGGCAGTTATTGAAAAGGATGCCAAAAAATACTTCTTCAAGGTGCTTGGAAAATCCAGATCAAGTGGGGACACACTTGACTTGAAGCTCATTGCCCTCACCCATGACAATGTCCTGCACCCTCTTACCAAGATTATTAACCAGTCCCTCATGCTCTCCCAGTTCCCACTCAAGTGGAAGTCCACCCAGGTGAACCCAATACACAAGTCTGGGGATAGGACATTACACTGTAACTACAGGCCCATCTCCATCCTACCCCCTTTATCCAAAGCTCTTGAAAGAATCCTCGCAGACCAATTGGTGGAGTACTTGGAGAAATACAACATGCAATGCCCACAACAACATGACTTTCGCAAAGGACATAGCACCACTTCTGCCCTCCTTGAAATTACAGGCCACATTCATCTAGCACTAGACCACGGATAATTTGCTGGTGCCACCTTTATAGACCTCTCGAAGGCCTTCGATACAGTCAACCATCCATTACTACTGGAACAGCTTGGCAACTTAGGGCTTTCTCATGATACTCTACAATGGTCCAACAGTTATCTCTCCAACCGGTCACAACAAGTTAAGATTGGTGACTCCCTCTCCTGCAAACTACCTGTCCGGGCTGGTGTTCCCCACGGGTCAATATTGAGACCCCTTCTTTTCAGCATCTTCCTGAACAATCACCCTTCTGCCTGTGATGAAAACATTATTCTGTATGCTGATGACGCAGTGATTTTCTCTAAGAATTCTGACCCTTCCCTCTTGGAGAAACAACTACAGGAAAGTTTCAAGCAAGTTGAGGCCTGGTTCGTCTCACAGAAACTAGTGCTAAATTACAAGAAAACAAAGACTATGCTATTCCACAGCACACATAACAAACATAAACACCAATAGTTGGCAATCAAAAACAGCTCAGGTGTGACCCTGGACCAGACGTAGACTTTCAAATACCTTGGTATAACCCTGGACCCTACTCTGTCCTTCTCCAGCCATATCTGTTCAGTTGTGAAATCTGTAAATATCAGTATAGGCCTTCTCTATAAACATAGACACTGCCTGACACCTGATGCCCTTAAGCTAGCAATACACAGCTCTATTGTCTCCATCATCGATTATGGGCTTGTTATCTACGGAGCAGCCACAGCTACAGCACTATGGCGCATTCTTACAGCGCTGAATAGGGCCTGCAGACTGCTTACTGGTGCTGCCCACTGTACACATAACTGCGACCTCTAAGAGCAGTCAAACTGGCTACAACTTCAGGGAAGGATTGCTTTCCAACCCTGCCTACTAGCAAAAAAGTCATTGATGGGACTCATGCCCCCTGGGGTTCAGTCTCTCTTAAGCCCAACCAACCACCCCCGTTACACAAGAAGCTCTGACAACTATTCTCTGGCTGTTCCCCGCTGTTACACCGCCCAAGGCCAGCAGTCTTTTGCAGGTAGAGCCCCTAAGATGTTTAACTCCCTGAGCAGCGAACTCACCAACTTAGGCACCATCTGCTCATTCAAACACAAGCTACGTCAAACGCTTGTATCCAGAGCCACCTGTGACTGTTTCTCCTAACCTCCCAGGTAGTCACTTCTGTTCTTCACACCTCTCTACTATCACCACCTCTGCCTGCCACCACCCCCCCCTCCCCATATCTACCCTACCTCTCTCCCTAGCCCAGGTCCACCACCTTCCTCTCTTACCCTCCTTCAACTCCCCTTCTCTTTCCCTTTCTGATCTGCTCACCCCACCCAAAGTTGAACTTGTTCCCTGATCCTTGCCTCCCACCCACTTCTCCTTCTACCTCCCTCCCAGTTACCCCTCTACACCCACTCTCTCTCTTCCACTTTCCTACGCTACCTGGCACAATTGGCAGCAACTCAATTTTTTCCACTCTACCTTTCCCTGTGGCAATGTCCTTCTGGCAGCTTTAATTCATGTAAATATTATTTGTTGTGACTCATCATTCTTAAATGTATGCCTGATTGTGTTGTTCTAACTGTTATTTATGTCACCTGTAGGTTTAGACCATGTATACCGTGTACTGAATTTTGTATTCAAACTGCTTGCCTGCTAATCTCGCACACACTGTACTTCTATTCTTTGTATAGTGACATGGAACCTTTGTAAAATAGCCATTGGCTCAAAGGTATTTATCCGAAATTCTAATAAATAAATTACATCCCCACTTCACAAAGCAATGGTATGGTAGACAGGTCATGACAACCTATCAAGGGACGTTCCATTCTTTGTACCAACTTCTGTACAGATCCTCACCATGGATGTCTCAGACTCTGGCTGGGGTGCTTATCTTGGCCCTTATCAGACACAGTTAGCATATGATTTTATCGGGTATGCAAATTCAGGGCTAGCTGTAGCTTTTTTTTCTTGCCCCAATATCTTCATAAAATATACTGTTTTCAGCATGTTGTAGGCATAACCTATCTATGTATCTGTTTTAAACGTTTTCATTTAAAAAAATCTTTTTTTTTTGCGTGTGTAATTCCAGTGGTGAGTGGCAGAGCAAGCCTTGAAATGATGTGCTACTACATTTGCCCCTTGAACTCATACTGGTCAGATAGACAGGTAGCAGCTTGGTACTCGTTTCTACTTTATTAATGGTCAGATAATATGCTTATGTTCTAGGATGTCAGAAATATAGAAACATAACATTTTTGCTGGCAGAAAAAGGCCCAATGGCCACTCGTTTCTAGTCCCCCCCCCCTTTTCACTGTAAATATGATGCATATTGTATTATGGGATATATAAATTGTATATGGGGACTGTATCTTTAAGATTTGTGTTTAAATGACAAGAGCTACAGACAGAGACCATGCCCCCTGATGAAGACCAGTCTATAGTTGAAGCGCTGGGGCTTAGTATTCTCCACTGGCTCAAGGAATAAATCTTTTCCCTCTGACTGGCAACCTGTGCCTTTGATTTTTTTTTTTTTATTTCACTACTGAGTGCAGCTTTTTTTGTTAGTTTAGTGTGTCGGGCTGGCCTCCTTTGACTGCACCAACCCAACTCCTGAGACGCACCATTTGGTTCCCTTTCCAATGGCCCAATGTGCCTACCTGAGGCCTTCCTATGTAATGTGGAATTTCAGAGCCACAGTGATTGCACTCCGCCCCCTCACCCTTTTTTATACAGTATTTACCAGGACCATGTAGCTGTCCGTCCTATGTTTGAATCCCCCCACATACCTGATACAGTAACACCCAGCCCAGTGGAGTGGAGGGTTGAGGCACTGGCTGCCTCTCCTCCTGCCATGCTGGTGACCCAGGTTTGAGAATGGATCAGGGTCACTTGGGGGCGGCCAGGGAAGGGAGAGTGTTGAGCATCCCTAGGGCAGCTTTCCTCCCTCGGAGAGGAGGGGAGAACATATCCCGCTGTTTGTCTGCCACCTGGGAGAATCTGGGTTGCAGTGCAGCAGGAACACGCAGGGAAGGGATCCCAATAGAAGGTGCCGGGGGGGTCATCCCCAGGGAGGCGGAGCTCACAACTTGCACCATTGCATGTGATGTGGGCCCAGGAGAGGAAACAAGAAAATACACACCGACCGCAGGATGACAGCCCGGTCCCTCGCAGGCCCCACTTTAGCGACTGGACATCTCCATGAGCCCTGCAGCAGAGGATGACGGAACAAGGTAATCCTGGGAGAGGCCAGGTGAAAGGGCTTGGGGGGCCAGTCAAAATGGGACTGTTGGGGCAGCTCAGTAGATGAAATACCGATTGAAACACAAAACGACCTGATTACATCACACAGTAACAATAGTACAGCTCTTGCAGACCTTATTTAAGTTTACTATTTATAAGTGGTTTATGTATGTATTTATTAATTACTCTATAATTTTCAAAATTAGCAATACTTATTTATGTTGGGGTTGGGGGCTATATGCTAATCAGCATTTCTGGCCACTCAGTCCAGCCTGGTTGCAGTGGTGGTAGTGGGGGTGGAGTAGTTTGGCTTCTTCTAGATGAGATTGCCCATCCATTGCAGCAGTTGCAGGTATCTGCTCACTGAACAGCAGCAGTAGTATTTTTACCTGGCACCCTTCCCCAGATGCACAGGGCGCCATTACAACAGAGAGTACAGTAGAAGCAAAATAAATAAAAGCAATTACAATTACTATAAAACACATACCAAGACTTATTATTATAAGTAAGTAAGTAAAAAGCCATGACAAAGTGTTCATTATAGGCTTTTAATGCACACCTCAGAGGTGTAGTAAAGCAAGAGACTGAAGGCTGAGTGTCCTTACACCCCTGGGAAGTACATTAAAATCTTTCGATGTACACCCTGGAAAGGCTTGTTGTACTTATAAAAGGGCTTTAAATAGTTTATCTTGGGAGGAAAATGAGATTTGGCACCTTAGCATGTGTTTTAGGGATTCAGTGCACAGTCATGTGACATGCTTCTGCTAATCTTACTTGCAGATTTTTCCAGTGCCATTTTATAAATATCATTAAAACATTAATAAATAAATAAATTCATAAATAAGTCAATGAATACCTAAAAAAGACGGGGATGTTAGCAGCGGAAGGTGGTATGTACAGTATCCTGGTGCTGTGAGTGTTTGATACCCATGTCTAGAATGTAGCTAGGTGGTCTGAAACACAATGAGACCATGTTAACGGCCTAGGGCCTCAGTGTTAGCCAATGGATCTGGTTGGAATTTGAACCTGGGATCTTTTGGGTTACAGGTCTGTGCCCCAACTAATGGGAGCAAAACTGAATAGAAATTTCAGAACGTTTTGAACTAGCGAATCCATCTGTGGCTAATGTAGCTGACTGGCTCACCTCCTGCTAGGTTTTGCAATTGAGGTATGAGAAAGTTAATGTAAATTTCCAATACATTCTGTTTAGGTTTTGGGCTTTATAGCCCATTATCTCATATTGGCAGTAGTTCATACAAGCTGATTTTAGAGTTTTTCAAGACCCCAGTTTGGGAGAGAAGGGATCTTAATTCCAACTGAACCAACAGTCAGCTGATCCCTTCCACTTCCCAGTCCTCCAGTCTCACCCCCACAATTAGACATTTTATGATGTCTGACTGAGCAGAACATGGGGGCGTGCCCAATTGTAGTGTAGCAGAGATCGTTTTCCTAATAATTTTAAAGCTGTAACAGCATCCTTTGATTTAAATGAAAGTCACTGCTCAAATAATAGTCGTAAATGTTCTGTAATGGGGCAAGTAAGCTTTTTACAAACATATGAATGTGCCAGCAGAAACAGACCACCGGTCTATCTAAGTCTGCTCGAGTGTGCAGCTAGCACCCCTAGTTTGCAGCTGCTCCCTCCCAAAATGTGTTAACAACCCAGTAGATCTGGTTGGAATTTGAATCTGGGATCTCCTGCCCCAGAGGTTTGTGTCCAAAATGCTGGGCCAATTTGAACAGACATTTCAGAATGTTTTGAACTGGTGAATCTATTTGTAGGTAATGTAGCTGGCTGAACTCCCCTCCCCCACCCAATTAGGGTTTGCATTAGAGGTATGAGAATGTAAATGGAGCGAGTGAGCTTCTTCACCCGAATGTTTTGAAAACTGGCTCTTCTTCATGAAAGACCCATCCATCACACCAGCTTCCCGTAGTGGGCTGAAATCCAATCCTGTCCCCTACTGACGTACACACTGAGGGACCGGTGGGAGCTTAGATGGAAAATTTCAATCGACTGAAATCTAGATGATTTTCTGTGATATGCTGACGTCAAAATCTTCTGCAAAGTGAGGAACTGGATAGCCACAAACCATGAATGGAGGAAGGCTGGTATTGATTGCATTGATTGAAAATGAAGACGATACAGGGCCTTCTGCCAAAAATACAACGGTACAATCAGAAGATCTGCAGTTTTTTTTTTTATGTAACCACATACGCAAGCATACATGCGTACCCCTTATATTGCCTTTCTTGCTCCTTCCCAAGCTAGGAGTTTGAAGATTGCACCAAGAAAATAGCTTTATAAATGTGAAGTAGCACAGTGAAGAAACAGAAAAACAACCAGAAGTTGCACTGGGGTTGTCTCTGGGACTTTTCATACATACTCAAATAAAAGTGGATTTTGTATTACAATAACATGCAAACCTCAAGGGGCCACATTTTCCGAGGCTTGGATGCAGGTGCATCTCTCAGAAACACCTATATCCATCTTGCCCCCATTGTATCCATTGCCCACTTGAACCCAGTGGGCGCAATTATCCAAACTGTGTCTGACTGTGACTATTTGGTATGGTTTGCAGTACTGTGCTTCCAACTTTGGGCACATTTGCCATTTTCAGGCTGTCGGCCAGATCACCAAATTGTCAGAAGGCAAAAGGCAATGGCACAGGCTTGGGGGTAGAGGTCAATCATGCCCCACCCCCCACAGCCCCAGGAGCATCTCCAAGTGTCCTACTGAGTGCATCCACTAGCAGGAACCCTGCAAGACAGCTGCCCAAAGCAAGTTAGTGGCATGGTGTGTGTGTGTGTGTGTGTGTGTGTGTGTGTGTGTGTGTGTGTGTGTGCGCGCGCATCCACATGGGGCACAACAGTAGCTGTGCCATGGCAGGGGACCCAGTGGGCAACAAAAATGGAAAATGGCTGCTCAGGGATATGTGAAGCCTGATCAGTCAACTATGGACATGCACCATCACCTGGGATGCCTGGACCCTGCTTTGGGCATGTGTCTTCATTGGGTGGGGGGGGTCCCTCTGTCCCTCCCTCTCCTAGACCCACGGGGAGGATGGGGAAATCCAGTGGAAAACTTCTGGTCTGGGATAAGTCCTGGGGGAGGCAAAAGACAGTTCAGGGTAATGGGGACAGGACTGATACAGCCCCCTGAGCAGCTGCGGGAGCAAAAGTTTTATTGGTGCTGGACAGAGCTGAAAATAGGTTACAGTTGTCTAACGTCAGTTAATGCTGGCATAAATAACACAGAGTTGCACGTTACAGTTGTAAACATGTACATCGGACAGTACAACAGCATTACAGAATCATGAAAGGGTAAGGTTGGATACACTACAACAATTTACAGGTGTTCGATTACTGGGGGGGCTTCTACATATTGGGGGTGACAGGCAGGGAGTCAGAACATTTTAAACACTTATAGGCATAGCTATGTCTGTCCACGTTGGACTGCACTGAGGGGAGGGCAAGTTAAAATGCCAACAGAGAACCAAAGGTTAAGCCTGCTACTTTTGATGCTAACAAGTTCAATGATGTAGCCTGGCACTGAGTTGCGTAGGCACTGTCGCGTGAGTTGGACTAAGTGGAGTTAGCTTCCTATGACTTTTAGAGGGGTCCACCCCATCTGCTATGTAGCCGGCAGTAATGAGTGTCCCTTGGGGTCAGCTACTGTAGGATGAATCTAATGAGTCTGTTGCATGCTGTGCTCATTTTGGAGAGGTGGGTGGCTGAAGTTAAACCATACAAAGAGTTATCGTAGTCTATTAGGGGCTGAATGGTAGCTAGAACAGTGTTCTTTCTCACCGCTGTGGTGAGGCAATTTCTATTTCAGTACAGGTAGTGCTTCTGTGAATCTTAGCACCCTCAATCGGGTGGTGCTGGTGTCTACCTCTGAATCTGACAATAATCGGACCAAAGTTGGATTCTGGATCCAGAGTTGGATAGCAGGATCCGATGGTCGGATACCTGGTTCCGATGGTTGGATACACAGATACCTCTGATACTTACTGTGGATTCTAGGAGGCTGAATTCTTGACTGGATGTCTGTAGTATCCAGTGCCATTGGAAATCTGGCAAGTGTAGCCTAGAGGTTAGGGTAACGAGCTGTTAACAAACTTGGTACATCCAGCTGACCTGGGTTTGAGTCTCAGGGCTTCTACTTTATATACTGTGTGACTAGCCACTCAAGTGCTCTCGGCTCGGCCCTGTAAATGGGCCTTGTGGCCCAGTGGGCCTTACTCAGTTACCAAAGAATAAAGAAAAAAAAAGAAAGAAAATGCTGGTATCCAATGGTATTCGACCTGGTAGGATACTAGCTGAGGAACACTAACCCAGGCAAGACCCAATCCTGCTAATCAGCTTGTATGTACGTTTGTACATTTATATGTCCCACTTCAGATTGTGATAGATCACTGGTGAGGCCCCACCTGGAGTACTACATCCAGTTCTGGAGACCACATCTCTGGAAGGATATGGACAGAGTGAAGGCTGTCCAGAGGAGGGCAACTAAAATGTGCAGGGTCTGCATCAGAAGCCCTACAAAGAAAGACTGTAAGACCTCAATATATACATCATGGAAGAGGAGAGGGGTGATATGATAGACACCTTCAAATACCTTACAGGGTAAATAGGGTACAGGAGGGGAGTATTTGACATAGGTAAAGTTGTACAAGAACAAGGGGGCATGCAGTGAAGTTGGAGGGGGGTAAATTCAAGATAGATGTGAGGAAGTACTTCTTCACTGAAAGAGTGGTGGATGCCCTGTACAATCTTCCAGCAGAGGTTATAGTGGTGAAATCAGTGGTGGAGTTCAAGAATACACGGGCTAGGCATAAGGGTATCTTAGTGGAAAGCAAGGGGGGTTGGAGATCAAGTAGGGTCTGCAGCGACAGTATAGGCGGGGGAAAGAATGGGCAGACCGGATGGGCCAAGTGGTCCTTATCTGTGGTCAAATTCTGTGTTTCTACGATCAAGCCACATGCCAAGATACTGTATTGGTAGCTAAATACTGGATCTATGCTATGCCTCTCAGCAGTGGTGATAACCAGCAAAGTTTACACAGCCTCACAACTTAGGTTCACTAACAAACAGCACAACTTTGGTCTAACCTGACTGGTTCTCGGTTGTTTTGGAATTGGCAAGAAACCAAATGTAGAATTAAAAGTAGGGCATACCTCCGATTAAATGCAGTAAATCCTGACAAACGCTTACACAGGAAACAGGATCTCTCTGCTCAGCTTGCAGCAGTATGCATACTCTGGTAGAAGGGGTTATTATTGTTGGGGGGAGCAGATGTTGTGTGCACTTCCCCTTACTGGGGGGTACTGGTTGGAACTCTGAGACTTTATGCACAAACCTTCTTGAATGATGCTTGCCTTTGCTACCCTGCCATACCACACTGTTTATTAATTATAGATCTCGGGAGCATCCCTGACCAATCACAGCTCTCCCTTCAGTTGCACGTGAGGTACTCTCATTACCCTAAGAGTACCTCACTCACCGAAACAATGTAATGGGCTTCTTGCTGGCTGCTAGTGCCATCAGCATTTTAAATAAAAAAAGGATTTTTTTTATTTAATACATTTAGTGATCTATAATAAGTTTATGGGTCTGTGTGGATGGCCTCTTATGGATCAAAGAGTGTCCCCTCTTGCGTCCTTCGGACCACAGAACTGCTTACCTTCCGTTCGCAGTCCTCTGGTCCTAAGTACATGCGAGGTGACCCTCTTACATCCATGAGAGGCCCTCCGAAGGAACCCATAAAAGTCTAGACTAATTTGTTTTGCACCCGCTGTTAAATTTGCTTAACTGTTTTGATGAAATGTATCCATTGCTCATGTTATGATTCTGCTATCTTGTCTTACTTTCATTTTATTCAACATTGTTCCTTGTCTTATGCCTGCATTTACACAGAAACATAGAATTTGCCGTCAGATGAGGACTGCTTTGTCCGCTTAGTCTGCCCAATTTTCTCTGCCTGTAGTATCTCTGTAGATCCTGCTTGATCTCTGACCCATTCACCCACCCCGTTTTCCTTTCCCTAAGATTTCCTTGCACCTATCCCATGCATTCTTGAACCACACCACTATTTACATCCCCACCACCTCTGCTGGAAGACTGTTCCAGGAATCCGCCATTCTTTCTGTGAAGAAATACTTCCTCACATCTCCCCTGAATAGTGTTGCTCAGATGGTATCCTGGAAACTAGGATACCAACAGATCCCTCCCACTTGGTCAGATAGCTGCTGTGGTAGGATATCAGTGCTATCTGACCATGGATCCCTCCCTCTAGGATCCAGTGCTTGGATCCTACAAATGTTGTGGATCCTAGCAACAAACGTGGATCCTAGCAACAGATCCAGCTCGGATTCTATCAATCTGGGCTGAATGGGGACTTATGAATAAAGTATGAAATTACCTTTACGAAGTGCTTCCCCTGCAAATCTTTTACCTGCGCAGGTGTGAAATTGGTGGCCACACCTGCACAGGTAAAGGATTTGGAGGGGAAACATTTTGTAAAGATAATTTCATACTTTATTCATAAGTCCCCATTCAGCCCACATTACTGCTTCCGATCGCTGTCGCTCAGATGATGTAATCATGTAGGGATGTAACTGCCATGTTAGGGAGCTACTGTGGCACAAATTTTAAACAGGAGCTGGGGATTTATTTATATTTCACCGCAACATTTATGCCTTAGCGACTACGGATTAAACAAGTTTCCAGGACAAGGGGACCCCAGCATTATGTAGCTAAGTCCCACACCTATGATGCCAAGTCTTTTTCCAGGGCACATTTCAAGGACCTGTTTATGTGTCCTTTAAAAGGAGCTTATGCCTGACAAACCAATCTTCTACGGCACTGAATTTGAGTTGGAGCTGCTTCTCCAGATGTAGCAGGTCAGGGTTACTTGTAAAAATAACAGCATCATCTGCATACAGTAGGATCCTGTCAGTGCACACAGGAGGAGGTGATTTAAGAAGAGACTGAATAATAGAGGGCCAAATATGGATCCCTGTGGGACACCTGATAGTACCTGACAGCTATCTGATAGGGTTTTGTTTATCTTCACTTGCTGTGATCTAACAGGTAGCTTTTGAACCACCTTACGGTGTCAGCGGAGATACCAGTGTTGGAGAGAACCTTCAATACCAGCGCATGATTAACCATATCAAAGGCTTTGGTCAGGTCTATAAAGACCACCCCCACCAGCTGACCTTGATCTAATGCATGATGGATGGAACCTGTAAATTCTAGTAGCGCACTGGTGGTACTGCTCCCCCTGTATTCCCTGTATCTCCTTTGCGTTTATGCCTTCCCTCACATAAGCACCATGCCCCTTCCTTTCTGTCCTGTCCCTCCTGAACAGAGTATAGCCTGGTATAGACATGTGCCAGTCATGGTTTTCAGTGCACCATGACTCGGTAATGTCCACAATATCCAGGTCAGCCTCTGCCATTATGGCTTCCAGATTTTGTTACCACTCTGATAGTCACCCCCTTTCTTTCCTTTTGGCCCTCTCTCCTCCCTCCCTCTTTTTTAATGCTTTTGTTCCCCATTCATGTCTATCGCCCTGCTTCCTTTATTCATTTCTACCCTGGGGGATTCCATTCCCCTTGGGTTCTCCCTACTTTTTACTTCGGCCTGTGGTGGGGGGGGGCAGTTATTTGTTCTTTCCCAGGTCATACCTGTAAATAGGCATTCAATTGTCTAGTGAACTTACTTGGTTAACAAAAAACAAAGAAATAAATCAATTTCCATAGATTATATATATATATATATATTTTTGCATTACATTCAACAAACAACTCCACACTGAATAATCACTGACACATAGCCACCTCTTAGGGGGCAGAACACAGCCACCATTCCATGCCAACACACCACACAACAGTCTGCAAACTAATATTCAGCCAGGTTAATCTGTTGGTAAATTAGTGAATGATGGTACATTTGGCCAGGCGTCAGTCTATTCCCCTCTCTACTCTTCACAAGGAGTGCCATGGAATCATTAATGTTCAATAAAGAACCACAAGAACAGGCAGACGGGACCTGAAAGGTGCATTTCCTTCGTTGACTGCAATAAGATTTCCAAATTCTCAGCCCAGGGTTGTGTGTGTTTAACAGAAGGGTAGCTCCCATTAGATAGTACCACTGCAAGAGCAGACAGAGCCCCCCTCCCCAAGTCATTAGCCCAGTTTATTTCCGTCCAAGGAAATGATGCGGCAGGTTGGGGAGCTTTGATTTCTACGTGTCTGTGTTTTTTAATACTACAGAGGTCACTGCTGTTTATCCTCAGTGTGGTCTCATGCCCTTCATCTGGCCTTGCAAGATGGCAGATAGTTTAACATTTGGCAGCTTTTAGATAAATTCAGTTTGTTTGGCTGAACATTACATTTTCCACAACTCTCGTTTTTGTGTGTTTGATTTTTTTTTTTTGGCTTTCTTACAGGAATCTGGCAGGAGTGCACCGAGGAATGACATGAGCCTGATCTGGGCCAGTTGCATGCATGTGCTGCTGGGTACACATGGCCAACAGAGAGTTACTGTATCAGGGATGCAGCAGTAATATGAAGGGCATATTTTGACTTGTTGAGGGTCTATTAGCAAAAGCAGCTTACAAAAGGGCCAGAGCATGGAGTGGAAAACCACAGAACCCTTAAACTGCGGTCCCCTCTGCTCTTCTCTGGTGACAGCCTAGGTGGATGTTAAAGATTGCATGGCATTTTTAAAAAAATGAGTAAGGCCCGCCCACTGGTGCAGTGATTGGATTTCCACCTGTGATGCAGAGAACAACCTGGGTTCAGGAATGGACCCAGGTGTCGGAGGGATGGCCGGGAGAGGGGGAGATGGCTTGAGTGTTCCACAACAGCTCGCCTTCTCCTGGGAGGAAGGGTGGTATGCAGCCTGGTGTTAAATTGCCAACCTCTGGCGGAGGCTGGAGGCGTGGCAGCACATCAGACCATGCTACGTAAGGAGCGCGACGGATGTCAGCTCACACCTTGACATCCTGGCATGTCTCGCTCCCAGGGGAGAAACCAGGAAAATGGTTCCCTGACTTGTTGGATGACAGTTGCCGGTCCCCTGCTGCCACGAAGCCCCAGGCAGCCCAGACCAACTCCAGCAGCACCCATGCCAAGTAAGTTGCGCTGGCCACCCCCACTGGCGTCTTCTCCTCCGAAGGGGGGGACCCATCCAACGAAGGGAAACGTTGGGTTCCTTGGGGGGCTGCAGTGTGAAGGTGGTGGATGGCAGCGGGGACAGAGTGCTGGCAGGGTACCCAGGTGACCTGAAGGAGTGGTCAATCAGGGAGCAAGGGAAGGCGCAAAAACAAAATATGAATAGGGGAGCTACTCTGGTGCCCGAGCTATCATTGCCTCTTTCAGTAACTCAGGTTCATATGCAGCCACAACGTACGTGTGTGTGTGTGTGTGTGTGTGTGTGTGTGTATATATATATATATATATATATATATATATATATAATGTGTGTGTATATATATATATGTGTGTGTGTGTGTGTGTGTGTGTGTATATATATATAGGTGTGTGTGTGTGTGTGTGTGTGTGTATATATGTGTGTGTGTGTGTGTGTGCGGTGCTAGTGTGCTTAAAGGAGAACCACATTTAACATGTAAGCCTGTAGTTACAAATACTGGTTCATGCTTTCTTATTTTCCCACCTTTACTGGCCTTGAAGTAAATTCATTTTGTGTTTCAGATTTACACACTGCTGATAAGGACCATTGTAGAGTAATTATATAATGTACATTAGTTTATGTCCCGACTCCGCTCTCCTGTTGCTGGGGCAATGCATCCATGTTCTATAGAACTCTGTGGCTAAAAAGGACATAACGACGTCATACAGTTCTAAAATGGTACTTTTTTTAAAATTCTTCTTACACAAGTGCCTGTTTTCAGGGGCAACCCAGTAACATTGGGGAAGTTAAGTGGTTTGCTCAGAGTCACACAGTATGTAAGTGGAGGTTGTGGGAATCAAACCCAGCTGTGCAGGATGTACCAAGCTTATTTGCAGCTCGTTACTCTTACCTCTTCTAGGCTATACTGCCAGCCCCACTTAGTATTAGTGTGTAACTCAGAAATCTATGTGTTAGAGATGCAGTCACGAAGGGGCACGATTGGAGATTGATGGGGGTGTAATTCAGGAAGGACAGGAGAAAGTTCTTCACTGAAAGGGTGGTGGAGCCCTGAAACAGATTGCCAGCAGAGGTATTGGGGGGCAGGGACCCTAAATGTGCTCAGACGTGGGTGGCACAAGGCCAGGGGATTCATAGTCCTGCTTGGGGAAGCCAGAGAGGGAGAGTAAGCTGAAGGGGGGGCGGAGCGGAGTGAATAACCCACACGGCACTAGATCAGGGTGTAGTGTAGTAATAAATATGGGTAGACTTAATGGGCCGTCTGTCTCCTTCTGCTGTCAAGTTAAATATTTCTATGTTTAAACACCCACTGTGTTTACTAAAAGGCCAATAAAGATAGAACGATAACAGAATTGGAACGAGTTTGTTCAAAACAACTTACACGGGAAAAATGGTGGTCTCAGCACCGTTCTCCTGTAATGACTGCTGCTTACCACATTCAGTCCCCAAACTTCCAGTATTGACCTCATTACTTTGTAAAGCACTTTGGAATACAGTTTCAGTAAAAAAAAAAAGGTAGTATAGTATATAAAGCCCAATTCCTTTCTTTCCTTACTTTTTTTTTTTTTTTTTTAAACACAACGAAGGTGCACTGGTTCTTTGACATTGTGGTCTGCAGTGTCACATTTTTGGGGCAGAATTCAGAATATTCAATTCAAGGCAAAAAAAAAAACAAAGGAGATCCTTGTTCAATCACTGTGATTTCACTTTAGGGGCAGACAGACAATTACAGAGCAAGAGCCTACTAGAATACAGTATTTAAAACCATTATCGTTCCAGCAAATACCTTTAACTTTCATGTTGTCTAGATACATGGCTTCATCACATTCAGTCTTTTAAATACTTCACAGCAACGAGTACATATTCTCCTGTGTGTTTCAAAAGCATCTGACTGTCCCCAACTGACCTCATAACTGCAGTGTATTGACATAACCATCTGTTGTACCATGGCCAGCCAGCACTGTGATGTAAGCTTGTATGTCCGATTGGAAGGTCTCTTTTGGATGTAATAGTTTCATCTCATGCATTCTTAGGATGACAAAACTGCGAGGCAGGTGAGCAGTTCTGACATCCCAAGGACACATGAGGTGACACATTTATATTTGTGTTCACCCCTTCCCCGAACATCTAGGGGATGATTGAAATAGCTGATGAACCGTAGGAGGGGGCCCACAGCATAGACTCTCTTCCGAAACTGCACAGCGTGAAAGGCAAGAAAACAGCTAATCTTACCTTTCGATGGCTTCTTAACTTCTGTGGCCCACAGGTCTCCACTCCAAATATTGTAGAAACACCCAGGAACCCCCCTTTTTTTTAACCAAGCACTCCACGATGAACTGCAGCCACTGCTTCCCTTGACGCTGAACCCCCAGCAGGTGCAAGCTTCTGGAACAGGCGGTCCCCTGGAAATGCAAACTCATGAATTGATTAAAATTGAGGATTTACATTTCGTTTACCCCTGTTGTTCCACACAAAATCACAACTCGCTGCTTCTTCCCCAAATAAGCACTTTATTTATGCCTGTGCCTAAATGATCACAAGACCACAGGGGCACCTTCTCACATTAAAATGCATATCAGCTCCACGGGGCTGGAACTTTTTACATATGTTACAATTGCTGGCAACTCCAAAGAAGGAGAAAGATCTTATAGACAGTTACTGCAAGGCTATACTTTTTTCCCCTTGGAACTCAGGTGTTTTACGCAAACTGGAACCTCTTCTTTAAAGAACCACAGGCCCCACATCTCTCTGGTGCTGGCAAGCCACCCTAACTTTTGCTCTTACTTTTCCTTTCCCCTGGTCAGGCCATGCCTTCAACCCACACAGAGAAGTGAGCAGCTTCTCCCACCTGGTCCCTGGACCCAAACACCAAATCCTTATGGGATTCCAGGAATTTTCTCCCTCTGACCAGTCCCGGTTGACCCTGGGAGCCTTGATTCACTGGTAAGCACTTTCCTTTGTGCATCCCTCTGTATCCCTTTCTTACCATGGAACTGCAGCCATATGGGCCTAAAGGCCTGCTCATAAATGGAGGCCCCGGGGCTTGCCCCAGACATGGGCATGGCAGACCTACAGTGTACCCAGGCCACAGCCCACTGCCACACGAAGGATCCAGAGCCCTGCCACAACCCAGGCCCTCCGAGTAGCTCAAGTCCTCCACTGATACCCTTGGTGTCCTGTTCCCGAAGTGCCCCTCTCAGATGGCAAACTGGATGGTCCCCAAACCTAAACTGCATCCCACTTTCCAACTCCTGAGCTTGCTATAAGCATCTGGCCAAGAGCAACCCTCTAAGGCCTGTCTGAAGACCTGTGGCCTGCCCGACCCTTGATTGAACAGCGCCCAGGATCTGCCCCTCTAAGCAGGCCCCTTACCAAGTGGAAGCTCTCCTGTGCCCCCTCTACCACCTGGACCTCTGCCACACCGGCTATGGGAGGGGACCACTGCTACCGGCCCCTGCCCTTTGGGAGCTCTGCCATGACTCCCACAGCTGTGGCAGCCCAGGCCGACACCTGCATGGGATCACTGGGGTTCCTCCTTAAGGCCCTACCTTCTCCCTGCTACCAGGCCTCACCCCATACTCGCCTTGGGAAACCCCAGCTCCCAAACAACATTAACAAACTATCTGGCCAGCCTCCCTTGGAGCACCCATTCCTATATCAATGCCACGTCACTGCACCCACTGACTCTGACTACTAACTTGGGGGGATGGGAGTCCTCCCCCCCCCAGCAGGCCCAAACCCGGACCGTCGAGCTCCTGACATGCCTGCCTCTCCTTCCACTATCCCAGCCAGCCCCTCCTAAACTTCCTGTTCCTCGCTTTTTATATCCCTGAAACCCTGCTCTCTGCTGCCACCTCATGGTGACTAGCGGGGATTATGCCCCCCCAGAGCACTAATAAATCCCTAAACTCTGCGGGGAATAAGTGGGGGGGGGGGTCCCTAAAGGGAGGAGGTCTACTTATTGATAAGAGGCACACCAACCAGATCCATAAACTGCTCTAGATCCCGTGAACGTTCTTGTTAAAGTTACCTTTTTCTGTCAAACGGTTGACAGCACAAGTGGCCAGCAAAAGGCCCCTTATGACAGCACATCACTTAAAACACTCTTATGGAAATAGGAGTATCTTATTTGAAACTGAAGGAAGCACTGTGATTGGGCAGGAGCAATCCATGATGCTCCCATGACCAATGACGTCAGAACAAGTGCACGGCGAAGTCAGAAAATCCGACTAATTCAGACTTCACAAATAAGTTGGTTCGTGAAGTGGTGCACTGAAAAAGTACATACCTGGGGCATGATTTTCAGTGGGCCAGGGACGAGTTGCGTGCACAACTTTCTGTTGTGGTAATAAAAGCTTTACACTGGCGACGTACAGAGAACGGCTGCTTTCCTTCAGTTTCTCTGCAGGGGTGCCAGTAGCACTTTCTGCATACGTAGTCATACTAGGCTTTGCAGTCGCCCACAAAAATGGTTGCAAGGTGCTGTAAAGTGGGGAAAGGGTCACAAAAAGCTCCCTTTTTTTAAAATTGTGCATAGAAGGTAGGACTTGTAGAGGCACTGTATGCCCACCAGTGGAACTTTTTTTATTGCATAATCGTGATCTTGGCCCACTGACTGTAGTTTCAGGTTTGAACTAATTCCGTGTGGATCTCAAAGGACATGGGGGTGGGGCTGAGATTTTGAAAAAAAATTTCCAGCCACACAATTGCATGCTGTTGACTAATGGATACCACATGACAGGGTGAGTGGTTGTAAAGGAACACTGCACACCTTGGGTGAACTATGTAACACTGTTTGTCCTCTCTGTGATGAGGTGCCTTTGTAAGCGAGTCTCTGACTCAAAGATTGTAAATCTGAAATGTACAAATAAATAAATAACAAGCATGGTAACAAGGCATGAGTCATAGCCAAGTGCTGCAACCACCCAATAAGTGCATTACAGTACTCCTCTGTAACAACACTCCCAGGAGTGTATCTCATTATATCCCACACCCTGGAGTGTGTTATCCCACTATATACCACACCCTGAAGCGTGTTACCCAACTTATAAAATGGGTGTTCTTATTTTTTTTTCATATGTGGTTCAGGTGAGGTGTGGGTTTGTCAGAAAATAACCAATGGTCATGTGATGTGTTTCAACCAGTGAGTTTACAGGATTTGTATAGGCTATTCTAGAAATATATTTAATATGCAGTTCTATGGTAATAATCAAAGTTTTGCCTTCCAAGACAACTGAATCCCTTTTTTCCCTTTAAAAGGTTTGTTTGGATTCAGAATGTTCATACTGCCCCAGTTCTTTGGTGTATTCTATTGATGAATTGGGGGTTGGATTTTTTTAATTTACATTTTGTGTCTGCTGGTCTGCCCCCCAGTCCCATACTGCAGAGCCCCATCACCCCACCAACCTAGGACTTACCTCCTCCAGCAATCTCTCATGAATTGCTCTTCATGTCGGGGCTGTTGAGGCATGCTAGGCCCCACCACAGCACAATCTAGACACAGCTCCAGGAAAGGGTGCCTACCTACGACAGTTAGGCCGTAATCCTGCACAGCTGTCTCCATTTTCCACTTTTTTTCCCCGGCCACCAAGCACGCAGTGACACAGGTGCATGGGAGGCTGTGACAGCCTGCAGCCTGCCCTGAGGGTCACTGTTGATGCCCTGCCACCCAGCCTCCCCTAGGTAGCAGGCATACAGCAGAGCGGATATCCCTCCCTCCCCAGAAGAGGAAAGCAGCCCCTTGGATGCTCAATCCGCTGCCACACTGGCCAACCCCCATGCAACCAGAGTCTGCTTCAGAACCTGGGTAGCCAACATGGCAGCTGGTAGCACTACCCCAAGCCACCAGGCTGGCTGAAAGTTTGGATTCTTGTCACACATGTTTGTCCATCTCAGAGAGCCAGCTGGGGGGGGAGGATCAGGTATCTGAGAGACTGCTCTCCTCCTCCAAGGGTGGGGGGGGATACAGAACCCAGCATATGCCTGACACTTGGCAGAGACCTGGGGTAAGGCAGCCTGGCACCAGAGGTGCAGCAGCCATTGACAAATGTCACGTGGGAGCATGCAGCCTGCATCATGAAGGCACTGCATGTCCGCAGCTCCTGTAGAGGAAACCAGGAGGAGAAAATGTTTCCTTGACAGACAGAATGATGCTGGTCTCCCGCAGGCCTTGCACGCTGCCATCCAGCCACAGTCTGAGTGCACGGAATCCTGTTCAACTGCAGGGCTTGGGGGACCCTGCTGGTCCTGCCCGTGGGGAAGCCCTGGTGGAACCACCAGACTAAGGCTCTAGAGGACGTCAGTGTGTCATGGCTGGGGAACCAGGGGAAGGGGCCAGTCAGGTGGGTGGGAAGGAAAAAAAACACCTGTTTGTCCATCTCTATTTCAAATCCCCATTGCTATTAAATGACATCATCTTCTGACAACCCAGGTTCCTGTCCCAAGCCTTGATGTCACACAGATGCAGTGTTGGGCATCCATCTCTCTCAGCTCCTGCCTTGGAGAGGGTGGTGGCTCCTAGACATTGTATGACAGACCACTGGTGGCCTAGAGGGAGGGAGTCGTGTGTGTTGGGGGGGGGAGGGGTTGAACTCCTGCCACTGTTGGAATGACTGACACAGATATCTTAATATCTGTGATAATGAATATTGACTATTGTATTCATGTTATATGGCTTTAAAAAAAAAAGTGTTGCTTGTGAAAATGGGCAGCATTGCTTATCAGCTTATAAGTATAAAATATGAATAAAAATAAAATAAATATCTAATGCAGTGACATCATAATCGCAACCCTGTATCAGCGAGTGTCAGTCAGAATATTATGGGGGGGAGGGGTGTGGTCCCATCTCCTCCTGCCTGGTCAGAAATGTATCCTGACCCTGATCATGCCCCGTTGGGTGGTGGTGGGATGGGAAGCAGATAGAAATAATGATATTGCTCAGGCTGATGATACCACCAGCTTCTCCTTGCCCATTTGAGTTGCCTGGACCTCTGAGACTCCTCTACCAGTTGCATTGTCTGGACCTCAGGATCCCCTCCCCCCAGTTGTGTTACCTGGACCTCTGCCCCCCTGCCCCAGTTCTGTTACCTGATCCTCTGGTTCTCCCCCTACCATTGCATTATCTGGACCTCTGTGCTCCCTCTCCAGTTGCATAGCCTAGACCTCTGGGTCCCCACTCCCCAGTTGTGTTACCTGGACCTCTGGGCACCCTCTCCATTTGCATTACCTGGACCTCTGGGTCCCCTCCTCCCAGTTGCAGTGCCTAGACCTCAGGGTCCCCTCACCCCAGTTGTGCTGAGTCTGAGTTTTTGTCCCCCATATCCACCCATTTGCTTTGCCCGGACCTTTGGGTCCCCCCTCTTGGGAACATTCTTTGTGGCTCTACTTCAGAACAGCCAAACTCACCCAGAGGGGTAAGTCTGGGACAGTATATTAGGGGATTGTCATTGGGTACTCAGGGGATACCCTTCCAGTAGGCTTGGGATGGGTTATTGCAACTTACTGTATTTTATCCTCTTTTGCATATCTTGTACTGTTTATTCTGCCACCTCTACCACCCTTCCCTCCAGGATGCATCTGGAAATGAGCTGTCACCAGCTCAGTGTGTCTTTCCTGGTAAAACTATTGAAATAAATAATAAAAAAGGGAGAGCATGCCCACTGGGTGCAGAGGGGAAAAGCAGAAAGTAAAAAAAAAAATGGATGCTTTGTTATATTCTGTCCCCTAATTCACCTTGTCCCCACTCCAATGTTTAGAGTTTTCATAGCTGCACCCTTTCTCCGGACGAGAGGGCAGAAAACAGCTGCAACTTATAGCCAACACCTGTGCAGTCCCATGGTTGACCAGCAGGAGGAGCGCAAATACCAGGTACCTGAAACATCCTTTCTAGGGACATGGATATGTTGTTCATCCACACTCATTGGCAGTATCCTTGCCGCTTTAAATCTTGCCGGAAGGTCTTCAAGCTTGCTCCTCCCACCCACCCGGGTGGTATAACTCTCGGCTCCGCCCCATGACGCCAGATCTTCCTACGCTTGGAAGCTCAGGTTCCCTCTTAACGCTCTGCGTTTCACGACTAGTTCCTATTTCTTGGTTTGCGGATTTGAAAATATTTTGCAAAAGACTTCCAGTCTTGATCCCTCATGACTGCGATGGACCATCGACTCGGTTGGAGATGCCCATGCGGGCGAGAAGATGTCTCAGACGGATCCACACTCACGTGTGTCTACTGCTTAGGCCTTGAGCGACCCGCCCAGGCTTGCGACCTGTGCTCATCTTTCTCGACCTCGTCCTCGAAGACCGTGCTGCCCGGTTGCAACTGGGCGTCCGAAGCGTTCCCTCGGTGAAGTCCAAGAGGCCGGTTGGCGGTGTCCGCGGCGGCGGGCTCGGCGGATCAGCTCGAGCGGATGGTCGCCCTCGAAGAGGAGGCGGCGCGGGCCGTATCTTCCTCGGCCGCGGCATTTATCCCGCTCTCTCTGGGTTCTTCCTACACGGCTTCCTTTAAGGAGCTTTGTCTGTCCCTCTCCACTAAAGGAGAAGGGCCTGCGTCTGCTGGACCTTTTTCTCGGTCCAAAAAGAGGGACAAGGGTAAGTCCCTCCGTCGACGCTCTTGGGAGCGGGAAAGGTCCCTCTCCCCGGGCCGTCGACCGTCGGCTTCGGTCGACCGCTCGGCTTCGGCCACTGGCCTCACGGTGTCCCCGTCAGGTCAGTTGACCGAGACTCCCACTGATGAAGTCGAGATTTTTCTCGACCCATTGGACGGGCTGTCGCCTTTAGCAGCCGAGATTCCCCTCTCCCCGGTTCCCCCGGGAGGAGTTGAGGATCCCGTGGGCTCGCCTGTGCCTCTGGTTCCGGAGCCCTCGGATGGACCTTCCGAGCCGAAGGGAGTGCCGGTTCCGGCCGACACCTCCCCGCACCGACCCCGGAAATTCCGGGACTCTCGGTCTCGGTCTCGGACCTCTTCGCGGTCCAGCCGTTCCCACCGTCATAGGCGGTCTCGGTCTCGGCACCGCGGTAAGCGGCGTCGCCGCTCGTCCTCGTCCTCCTCCTCGGATGAGGGGAGGCTTCGGCGTAAATTACGTCGACGGTACGAGGACCTTATGTTGCAACAGCTCCTCCTGGCCGGGAATAAGCCGACTCCGGCGCCTTCCCCGGCCATTAAGTGGCTGTCACCGGAACGGCCGACACAACCCCTCGACTTGTCCGAGGCCTATACCCAGGCGGTTGTTCGGCAAAACCAGCTGCTCCACGATTCGGTGGAACCTCCGCCTCCACAGCCACCAATTGGGGCTCCGACCAAGGATTCTCGGTCGGCTAAGGGTTTACCCCTCGGCTGTCAGTTACCCTCCTCCCGACCGACCTCGGCAGGTGAAGGGTGGCTCAGGCCAGAGGCAGCTCTTGAGGACTCTTCCGAGTCCGAAGATGATTCCTCCTTCTTCTCCAAGCGACTGGACTTGGGTCTTCAGGAGGTCAGCCAATGGGCGATAGCCCGTCGTCCTTCCTAGGACTGCTTGGCTCATCTCGAGTCTCCGGGATGGAGCTCGAACCCGTTCAAAGCGGGCCAGGTATCCCTCACGGAGATTCTGGACCGAGGATTCTCCCGACGGAGGCCTTTCCGGTGGGCGAGGCCATAGTGGGTCCAGCACTGGAACTTTGGCAGCGCCTGCTTCCTGCCCTGCGCCCGGCCAGGATGGCCAGGAAGTATCACGGTCCCGGTTCCTTGTCCGGTTTTGGAACACCCCTCTGCTGAGGGTTGGTTACCGACAGCGTTTTCCGGCGCGCGCTGCGCCAGGGATGTGGACAAACCTCCTGACAAGGAGTCAGAAATTGGACTATGTCGAGGCGAAAAGTCTCGCTCGTCTCTCTCGGCCTTCGTCCAGGCCAGTTCGGCCGTCCTCATGGCACATTTTCTCATGCCCTGTTGGGCTCCCTGGATGAGGTCATCCCTCATCTTCCCGCCGATCTGCAGACTACGGTTAAGCAGGTGCGGGACCAGGGCAGGGCAGTGGCCAAACAGCAGCTCCAGACTGCTTTGGATGTAGGGGACTCATGTGCCAGATCGGTGGCGGCGCAGTGGCTGTCGTCGGCGGGCTTGGCTGAGGATATCCACCTTTACTTCGGATACCCAGCACAAGTTGGCGGATGTTCCCTTTTTGGGGACTGACCTCTTCGGCCCTGGGGTGGAAGGTCACCTGCAGAGGATCGAGAAGTCCAATGCCACCTTGGACTCGGTCTCTTCCGCTCAGAAGGACAAAGGCCGCAAACCACAGCCTAAGCCCTTTCGTCCTTCTGTGCCCCCGGCGCGCCCGGCCCAGCAACGTCAGGGCCAGCAGGCTCGGCCTTGGCATCCCAAACCCAAGCCGCCGGCTTCCTCTAACAGGAGGCAGGGAGGAAAGGGCCCAGGAGGTCCCTCGGCCGGTCCCTCCTCCAAGCCTGCCCAGTGACGGGCTGAGGGGTGTCGCCCCCATCCCCGTCACCTTACCCCTGGGTCCCCCCGTGGGGGGACGGCTCCGGCACTTCCGTTCCGCCTGGTCCGCTGTTACCACGGACAGGTGGGTCTTGGAGGTGGTGGGAAGAGGCCTGCCTCTGGAATTCGAGCAGGCACCACCCTTCAGAGCCGTCGCCCCTCGGGGCTCTGGGATCCCCAGCCTCACTGGCGGCTCGTCGAGCCGACATCACTCTCCTCCTCCAGAAGGAGGTGGTAAGAGGTGGTGGACCCTCCTTCAGACCCAGGGTTTGTGTCCAGGTACTTCCTGGTTCCAGCAGACGGGGCTGGCGCCCCATTCTCGACCTACGACCTAAACAAGTTCTAAGGTCCCGAACCTTCAGGATGGTCACTCTGGCTCAGATAATACCATCCTTGGGCAGCGGCGTGTGGTTCTGCTCTCTGGACTTGCAGGCAGCGTTTTTCACGTCCCTATCCGTCCGTCTCACCAGAGATTCCTTCGCTTCCGAGCGGAAGGATCTCTCTTCGAGTTCCAAGCCATGCCCTTCGGCTTGTCTCCAGCTCCCAGGGTCTTCACCAAATGCATGGCAGTGGTGACAGCATTCCTGCGGCGCCGAGGGGTCCGGGTGTACCCTTACCTGGACGACTGGCTGATAGCAGCTCCCTCCAGGAAGGAGGCGGAGTGGTCCAGAGATCTGGCCCTCCAGGTCTGCTCTCAACTGGGCCTCCTTATCAGCGAGGCCAAGTCGGAACTCGAGGCGAAGCAGGTGATTTTATTCATCGGGCGCAGCTCGACTCTCTTCGAGCCAGCGCGGCCCCGGCGGACAGGGCGAGGTTCTTTCCTCCTTTGCCCGATCATTTCTGGTTGGGCAATTGCTGCCTGCCGGGACTTCCTGCGCCTCCTGGGTCTCATGGCGGCCTGTACCAGCGTGGTCCGTTGGGCCGCTGGAACATCGTCCCTTCAGTGAGGACTGGCCAGCCAGTGGTCTGGCGCTGCGATCCCTTGGACCAGCTTGTGTCGGTGACACAGGGGATGTGGAATGCTCTCCAGTGGTGGACCGTTCCAGATCATTTGCAGGAGGGCATCCCGTTCGTCCGCCCAGGCAGCGGTCTCTCTCTGTCGACGATGCCTCTCTGATGGGTTGGGGTGCCCATCTGGGGAACACAGACTCATGGCCTCTGGTCCCCGCGGGAGTCCCGATGCCACATCAACCTGCTGGAGCTCCGAGCGGTCCGCCTAGCTCTCACCGCCTTTGCTCCGTTTCTCCGGGGTCAAGTGGTCCGAGTCCAGACGGACAAACCACGACCATGTACTATCTAAACCGCCAGGGCGGGACACGCTCCATGCTTCTATGCAAGGAAGCTCTCCGCATTTGGTCACTCGTGCGCAGCTTGGAGGCGGATCTCCTAGCCATTCACGTGGCAGGAGCCTCCAACACCTAGCCGATGCCCTGAGCCGGATAGGGCTGCATCCCACAGTGGTCTCTCCTGCGGAGGTAGTACAGCATCTGTTCTCCCTTTGGGGCACACCTCAGGTGGACCTGTTTGCCTCCATGGAGGCACGAGGCTGAGTCTGTTCCATGCCCGCCCCCTCAGCAGGGCTCGCTGCAGGGGGATGCCTTCTCGAGGCAATGGACCCCGGGCCTCTTTTACGCCTTTCCCCATTTCCCTTGATCCACAAGGTGCTTCTCAAGGCGAGGAGGGACAAGGCGCAGGTGATTCTGATAGCCCCAGACTGGCCTCGCCAGTTCTGGTACCCAGATCTCCTCAGTCTCAGCTCCAGGACTCCGCGGCAGCTTCCAGCTCGCCCGGACCTGCTCAGTCAATCAGGGAAGGTGTTCCATCCGGACCTTCAATCCCTGCACCTGACGGCCTGGTTCTGGCTGGCTAGAGTTCCAGGTTTTGGGTCTTTCCGACGAGGTCCTCAATGTAGTTGAGGCGTCCGTAGGAGTCGACCAGAAAATGCTATGCCTTCAAATGGAAAAGGTTTTCCATTTGGTGTCAGAACAAGGGCTTGGACCCTTCCTCCTGTTCCATGGCAAGCATCTTGGACTATTTATGGTCCCTTTCTAGTCAAGGGCTTAGGTCGGCGACCTAAGGGTGCACCTGGCAGCCATCTCTGCTTGCAGGCGCGGGCGGAAGCAGTCGATGGCAGGGAGAAGGTGGTCTGGCGCTTTCAAGGCCTTGATCACATTCCCTCCAGTGCGGGAACCCCACCTCCGTGGGATCTACTGCTGGTACTGGCAAAGCTCATGGGCAAGCCATTCGAACCTATGCACAGGTGTGCTCTCTCTCACCTGTCGTGGAAGACCGCCTTCTTGGTGGCTATCACGTCAGCCAGAAGGATGGGAGAGCTCCAGGCGCTTTCCATCGAGTCTCCTACCTGGTCTTCCACAGGGACAAGGTTGTCCTGCCCCACCGAAATTCCTTCCGAAGGTGGTGTGGAGTTTCACCTTAACCAGGTGTTGACTCTGCGGTGTTCTACCCAATCACACCTCGGAGGCCGAATATAGGCTCCATACTCTGGATCCTAGAAGAGGCTCGCTTATTATAAGGCCGCGCGGCTGAAATTCGAGGGAGAGGTTCGCCAGCTGTTTGTCACCCTACGCTGAAGCCGCATCTGGACCTGCAGCCAAGCGGACGATAAGCAGGTGGGTAACCTCCTGCATAGATCTCTGCTATAAGTTAGCGGGCATGGAGCCTCCCAGAGGAATAGAGCTCATTCTACCCCCATACTGCTGTGGTGGCTGCTTCAGGGACGTCCCTATCCAGGAAATCTGCAGGGCTGCTACCTGGAAGTCAGCAAACACCTTCATTACCCACTACCACATCGACCTTGAGTCACGCCGGGATGCTGGTTTTGGGGCCTCGGTTCTCCAGTCTCTCTTTCCCAAGTAAGTATATGGGGTGTCGTCTTGCCTCCCTCCTCCCGGAGAACTGCTAGGAGTCTGCCAATGAGTGTGGATGAACAACATATCCATGTCCCTAGAAATACAGGTTACTCACCTGTAACAGGAGTTCTAGAGATGGTATATGTTGTTCATCCCACCGACCCTCCTCCCGGCTCGACAAGACAACCTGAGCTTCCAGCGGGCCAGATTCAAGGCCATGGGCTGGAGCCGAGTTATACCACCCGGTGGGTGGGAGGAGCAAGCTTGAAGACCTTCCGGCAAGATTTTAAGCGGCAAGGATACTGCCAATGAGTGTGGATGAACAACATATACCATTCCTAGAACTCCTGTTACAGGTGAGTAACCTGTATTTCCCAGGAGCCAAGCACCTCATCCCTGCACTGCACCTGGCCTGCATCCAACTTCAAGAGGGGATACTGCGACTCACACTTGCAGCTTCGATTCATAGATGCTGCTGGGCCAACCCCTTTTCTGCATAATGTAAAAATCACAGTGGGTTAACAGAAACTGCTTTATCTACCATGCTGCCTGCCTATTGCAGAGGCATCTGTAGAGCTGTCCTAGAGAACAGCAGTCTGCTTTTCCTGATTGTGGACAGTCTGAGGATGCAGTTGCTAAGGAGACTTTTCTTGTTGCTGTGGAGATTTTTATTCCAGGGAGCAGATTGGCTGGTGGAGGGAGGTGCCCCTACACCTCACTGTGGTGAATTTCTATTACATAACCACTTGAGGAGCCTTGTAGAAATGTGAACCCTGCAATGAGAAACTGCTTTTAGTGTTTCTGATTCTGAATTCTTAGTTCTTCTCAGGCTACAGTGCAGAATCTTAACGGTTCTATTTTGTTTTTTCACTCTGTCTGTCATCTCCTACCTGGTGAGACACCGCCTTTCAGGTTCCTTGCCCACAACCACCCAACCCCATCCAAGTTTTATCTCATTCCAGGTCCGCCCCTCTGAGACACAATATAAATGTGCGAGTGGGCTAGAATCCCAGGGCTGAAATTTTTCCACCTGATTCTGACCCACAGCTTCCCACCTTCTCCGGCACCACACGTGGACCCCACCATGAACTTGTGCACATGTAGCTGCAATGCTGTGAGGCATCAGTTTCCCCAGCCCACCACCAGTGGTTGCTACTGTGACCGAACCTTGTGCCGGCCATTATCAGGCTGAGACCCTAGCTGACTGCCTAACTTACTGCATTCTGGGCCCACTCCTTAACCTAACTCATCATCATGAAAGCTTGACCTACTACCATCGGACCGTCATGCAGCCGCAGTAGTGCTGTTTTATAACATGCAGAGGCGGGGGGGGGGTGAGCCACACCATGGGGGACATTGCCTTCAGTGAGGTGGTAAGCCACCATATGAAAAGGGGGAGTGACGCCTTTGCATATACAGTAGTCGAATCCCCTGAAAATTCTGTGGTTCAGGGGTAACAGAACTGGACACAGAACTTGCATCCTGCTGCAGAATGCTTGTGTTTTTTTGCAGAATGCACCATCTATGGGGATAGTGATTTAAAAACTGCTAGCTGACCCCCACAAATTAAGGCTCTTTGCCCTTTGGGGATTGTCTTGAAGCCTTCCCCCCACAAGCCCTACCTGATGTCATCAGTGACGTAACATGCATGTTAGCAAATGGCTGGACAGAGTGCAACCTAGGTTCAGGGTGATTTGCATATACTTCCCATGATGCTTTGCATAATTGGGGTATGCATGACTTTGTATTTCTAAATAAATAATATCTGCCATGGAATATCATAAACCATTCTGGAGTCTTTAGGGAAAAAGTGCTACACAGAACTACAGGGGCACTGCATATAAAGTATAGACAACCTCCACTAGTAAAACCTGTTTGGAAAATCCAGTAGTTAGACTGGCTGAGAAGTTGCCCGTGATGTCCATTTATAACCTGCCAGCTCAGTTGCAGCAGCTTATTTCTTGATAAATTTTTTTTAATCTTGTAAGACTATTTCATAGGCATAATAACACACTCAAAACCATCCAGGTGAATGGAAATACACAGGCTTATTGGGTGGCTGACGGTATAAGGCAGCCATTCCCAATGTGTCTGCATATTTCAGCGTGACCATGCACCTCCTCACTTGGTGCTGTTTCTTCTTTTCACGTGAGCAGTGAATGCATTACCTTCAAGCAGTGGATGCACAACTAGAAGCCAGCGGAACAGCATATAAACAAGCCCAGTCATCTAGTCACCAGGTATAACCAACTTGCCTCTGGCTCAGGAGCTACAGTACGTGAGCTCAGTGGCCTTTGCTTGTTTTCACCTAAAGCACACACTGACGTTGTATGTACATCCTGTGCAACCCTGTTATTGCAACAAATCTCTGACACGTTCATATGTACGCTGAATGGCCAAGGGTGGAGACAGTTTCCACTGTTGTGCTTACACCAGCTTCTGTCAATACCTTTTTGGAAGGACGTGATCTGTTCGGAACAATTATCTCAACATAATTCGCTTGCCTTGTTATTTTTTGGGGCGTGAGCTGTATGTTGTCATAATGTCTGTGTATGTCCAGCTGTCTTGTGTAGGACCCCTTAAAGAACAGTATGTTGTTTCATCCAAATAATCTCTCAGCAAAGGTTGCCTGCCCTGTAGCACAGCTGTATGGTTACTGCCCGGTATGCCAGCAACCCGGGTTTGGAAGTGAACTTAAGTCAGTGGGGGTGGGCTGGTGGGGGTGAGAGGACTGTGTGATCAAATAATTGCTCTTCTCTCAAGGGGTGGGTCACAGTTCCCCACAGTGCACCTGACACCTGGCAGAAGCAGAGTGCCATGGCAGTCGGGAGGCCCAGGAGGATATGGGACATCCACAGGCGCAGGGTGTCATTGTACGTCAGATGCACCAGTGGAGAAAATAGGTAGAAATTCCCTTCACTGGGCAGGATGATGGACAGCCCCTCTCAGGTCTGGCACCACGATTTGGCACACTTATTGCATTCTGCCTCACAAGGGCTAGGGGAGTCCCTGTGACCCCACCCTGAGGGTCATGTGAGTATCTGGGGATAGGTCCCAGGGATTGTTGGAGACTCTGTGGGAGGGCCATCTGGATGGGAGTCAGGAAGGCAGAAGGGAATGAAATACAATAATAATAAAGAAAAAATAATGTTTCTGCTGTAACCATTTACTGAAGAATAAATGTTTTTAATTTTCAGTTTTTGTCTCCTGGGTTTATAATAACACATCTTATAAAACGGCAGGGAAAAAATCTAGAAATTTCGTTGACCAAGAGACAGCACATGGCCATGCATTAACTCTCTAGAAACACACTGTCATGTGCCAAATCTCATTTTCCTTCCCCCAAAACCTACTGAGACCCATTTTATAAGTGCAATAAGCCCCTCCAGAGTGTGCATCACAGGATTTTAATGTGTTTTCAAGGGGCATAAGGACACTTAGCCTCCGGCCTCATGCCTACTACACCACTGGGGCGTACCTTAAAAATCCTATAATGCACACCCTGTCGTGGCTTATTACTTACTTAACAGTTTTTTCAATCGCAAGAGTGTGATGTGCGGAGGGAGGGAGGGAGGAAGGAAGGAAGGAATGAATTAATTAATTAATTGAACCCAGTCCCCCCCAATACCATTTCAGTTGCACTACCAGCTGCGCCACCAAGACAACTGGAAACTGGGCCATCCTGGAGCACATTACCCTATCCCCAGTGCACAACCTGATACTGCACACATAATTCCAATTTCATTCACAAGAGTGCAGTGTGCACATTTATGGGATACATACATATTCCACTGTGCTAGTGACCCCTGTGGTGGGCCAGGGAGCTTGCCTCTCCTGCAGGGGTACACTAGCATGTGCGAGGTCTGAAGGTGCAGGCCTCACACCACCGACTGAGCCCTCGGTTCCCATTTGGACACTGGGAGATGGGGACAACAGACCTCTCTCCCCTGCCTCCCCCCACTAGGGGTAATCTGCACGGGATCGTTGGAGGCCAGGTAAGTCCCAAAGATGGTGGATGATGGGGTGGGGCAGGCAAGAAAGCTGAAGGGGGCCAGAGGAGAAAGGGAACATAAGCGCATCATGGAAAAAAGAAAAATGTTAGAGGCTGTTATTAAAGAAAAACGCTGCTTACCCAGCAGTACTCACCTGCTGCTGCCTGTGCCCCGATTAGCGGTTCTATATGAAAAAATATTTTTTCTAATTTCACTTAAGTAGTGATTTTTAAGATTTTTATGTTTTTAATTAGTGCCTGTAAACTTCTGTTTACTAAGGCTGCCGGCAGCCATCTCGTGGGAACTGCTCTCTCCCTCGCCCGGGATATGCCAATGTGCCCTTTCGTATCTGGAATAAGGAAGAGAGCAGCTCCCGTGAGAGGGCTGCCAGCAGCCTTAGTAAATGGAAGTTTGCACACACACTGATTAAAACTTAAAAATCACTACCTAAATTAAGTTAGAAAAATGTTTTTCATATGGAACCACTAACCGGAGGCAGAGGCGGAGGCAGCAGCAGGAGGGCGCTGGTGAGTAAGCGGTATTTTCCTTTAGGAGTGACTTGGTGACACATTTGACTGAGCACAGATTATTACCTGATAGCCAGCATGGTTTTGTAGGGGGAGGACTTGTAAAACAAATTTACTGAAATTGTGTTTTTTGATGGGAAAGATGGATAGGAATGCGCCAAACTTAGCATATTTGAACTTAAGTAAAGCCTTTGACACAGTACCCGTAGGCAAGGCAATTTTATTTTACGGGCGCCCAATCCCAGAGGCTCTGGGTGCCATACAATCAAGCATCAAAATTAAAACACAATAAATAAAATATAAACATTCCAATAAATACTTAAAATCCAAAACTAAAATGAGGGTCTAAATTGTCAGCAAGAATTTTTTAAGATGCCACAATACAAATTTCTCAAGATATTGTCTAAAGAACAGTGTCTGGGAATGCCCGGCTGAATAAAAAGGTGTTGAGGTGGGCTTTGAATGCCTCAGCTGAAGGGGCCTCCCTTACTGATGGAGGAAGCGAATTCCACAGGACGGGGCCGGCGACACTAAAGGATTTGTCACCGGCAGTATTTAACCTCGTCCTGGGAATCACAAGGAGGCCCCTAGAAGAGGAGCGGAGGGAGCGGATCAGGGTAGCAGGTGTTAGAAGGTCCGACAGGTAGCCAGGGCCCAGTCCATGTAGTGTCTTAAAGGTGAGTAAGCCCACCATAAAGAGAACCTCCATCGAACAGGAAGCCAGTGCAATTCACGCAGCACCTGGGTGATGTGACAGTGTTTAAGCTATCCCGTCAGCAGCCTGGCAGCTGCATTCTGCACTAGCTGCAGTTGACGGAGGGTACCTCCAGAAACCCCAGGGTAGAATGCATTACAGTAGTCAAGCCTAGATGTCATGAATGCATGTACCAAGGTGGGGAGGTCCGGGGGCGGAACCAGGTGTTTGATCCTAGCGATATTCCTTAGGTGGAAAAAGCTGGACTGGACAACGGATGACACCTGAAATTCAAATGTCAATCTTCTGTCAAGGAAAACACCCAAGATCGCGCACCCTAGAGGAGGCCTTCAATGGCACAGATCCCAGAACCAATCCAGTCTCTGCACCAGAGGCCATCCTATCACGCCTCCTGTTCGACTCCACCACCAGTACCTCCGTCTTATCGGGATTCAGTCACAACCAGCTAGAGGCCATCCAGTCATTAATCTTGGCCAGGCAGTTTTTCAGTACGGCCACTGCATCGGCTGTCCCGGGGTAAAGGATAGATACAGCTGGGTATCATTGGCATAGCAATGAAACTCCAAACTGTACTTTCTAATGATCCCACCCAGGAGCAGCATATACACAACAGCATTGGTGACAAGACCAAACCCTGAGGTACTCCACAAGACAGAAGGCTACTAGAGGAGGAAAAATTCCCCATCACAACCTTTTGCCTCCTGTTTGTGAGATAGGACTCAAACTAGCGGATGACAGTGCCAGCGAGTCCACAAAATTCCCTCAGGTGGTCGAGTAACACACAATGGTCCACTGTGTCGATAGCTGAGGAGAGATCAAAGGAGAAACGAAATTGTCACTCTCTCGATCTCTAGCTGAGGAGATCGTACACACCGATCTAATGCGGTTTCCATACAGTGCCAGGCACAAAACCCAGACTGGAGTGGCTTGTAGATATCAAAGGCCACGAGGTGTTCTCCCAGCTGCTGCATCACAATCTTCTCTACAACCTTTCCCAGAAATGGAAGGTTGGAGACAGGACAGTAATTTGTCTTGTCATCAGGGTCTAACAATGGTTTCTTCAGAAGGAGTCTTACCAGTGCCTCCTTCAGGGCATCTGGGAAGACCCCTCCGACAAAGAACACCGGACTATCAAGGTGAACACCGGCCAACAGTGTCAGCACACCCCATTAAGAAATGAGTTGGCACTGGGTCCAGTTCACAATATGTGTGTTTCAACATCGAGACCACCTCAATGACCTCGGACACCTCCATTGGTTTAAACTCCCCCCAACCAGGTGGAGTGCACCTCTGACAATCTGGGCAACCACTGTCAGTCACACTGTGGCTCACTGGTGGAATTCCCTGCTTGATGGTGGACACTTTGTCCGAGAAGAACCGAGCAAACTCATCACATAAAGTATCAGAAAATGCTTTTACCGGCTGTCGACAAGCTGGATGTAATAGCCTGTCCACAGTCTGAAAAAGCATAGCTGGTCAGTTATTCCCAGCAGCAATCTCCCTGGATGGGAACACTGCCTTCTTATGGTTGATTGCCCCCTGGTACACCACATAGTGTGCACTCGGGGCCAATCTGTCTGCCTCCAGTCCGGTCCTCCGCTAGCAGTGCTCCAACTTCTGACCCTTGATCTTCATCACTTTGAGGTCTCCATCAAACCACGGGGACCTCAAGTGAGAGGATCTGGGTCATACACGGACCGGTGCAAGGGAGCTGAGTGCCCCAGACATCGCCTCATTGTAGACGGCAACTGATTCACCCACACCCCTTGTGCATGCACTGCCCATGCTAGATAGGTTTGCTACCGCCAGAAAACCCTCCGGGGTCAAACCCCTCAAAGGCCGGTAGCTTACCATCTATGCAGGGGGAAGGATCACGGTGAGGGGGGCCCTGAGCAAGAACTCCACCGTGCAATGATTGGACCAAACGACCACGTAAACAGTAGGTTGTTACACAGAATTGGTAAGTAGGGAGTGGGAGGGGAACTATTGGTATGGGTTAGAAACTGGTTGAATAGTAGGAGACAGAGAGTGGGGGAGGGGGGGGAAGTGTCAGCCTGGAAGGCTGGGTCTAATGGAGTTTAACGGGGGTCAGTTCTGGGACCACTTCTGTTCCACTCATTCGTTAATGTTATATAATTTGGGGGATTGCTGTCCTCTCCTGGGGAGGGGTGGCCAAGCCGTCTTGTCCTCTGACTGCCACTGAGTGGAGGCCTGATGGTAGTGCAGGTAGCGAGCAGCTCGAAGGGCAGAGCCACAGATCTGCAGGATGTGCACACCCCCACGCTCATGCACTAACATGACACTGCAGTAGAGACTTGGGAATAAATTGGGAAAGGGACCCGAAAGATAAATGGTGCCCTGTGCATCTCTCCAGACCCGCATCACCACCCAGACATCTGAAGCATCTAGATTTGGACTCAGCGGGAGGATGTCTGTCCCCCTTCTGGCCCCGCAACAGGGGATAATTCATGGGGGACTCACTTCAGGTAGGCCCGGTGGAGGTGGGTGCCAGCTGAGGGGAGGTGAGGACAGGAGCAGAGGAGTCACCCAAGGGGTAAAAAGCTCAATGGGGAAAAAAAAATGAAACAGCAAAAAAAAGATTTACAATTTGGAAATGTTTTCTACTTAGTCAAAATTTCAGATGGTACAAAGCCAGCAAGAGCAGTGAATGGTGAGGAGGTGAGTGAGAAACAGAAGCAGGATCAAGATAAGACAATCAGTTGGTCAGACAGACAGCAGATGCATTTCAGAGTGGGGACATGCAAAGTAATGCACCTAGGGGCCAGAAACAGGAAAAGAGCTTACAGATTACTTGGTACAACATTGGATGTGGGACTGCAGGAGAGGAACCAGGGATTATGTTCCCCATGGGGGGAGGGGGAGTGATGGGGAAGCTACCCTTCATGGCTTTAAACAAGGTTGGGACAGGGCAAGGGGACTTTTAGTCCTTAAGGGGGGGGGGGCAACATGGGTTTCAGTGGGGAGGAGTGTAACAGCCCAAAGAACAGTAGGTCTGTTGGGTGTGGCAAAATAGTAAGGGAAGACTCGCTAGGCCTTTGGTCTCTGTCTGCCATCAAATTCTGTGTTTCTGTGTCATTACAGAGTCTTCTTTGAAAAGGTACAAGTATTGCTGAGTAGCAGCCACCAAAGCCAAAGGGATCCTAGGTTCCCCTGAGGGGGAACAGTCAGCATTAAACAGCTCCACATCCCACTTTGGGGGCAGATCCCAATTTGCACTTTGTGCACAATAAATAAATAAATTGTTTGCTTGCTGTTTACTGCAGTATAATAGATTGTATCAGACTGATTCTGCTGACTCTCAAGCTGACAAGTCCTTTAATCTGAAGTCCCAGAATCCCTTGCAGCTGGCATCAGTGCAGGGCTTCAGCAGTGGGAGATTCAATAGCCTGCAGTGTACATTAGAACTTTTATTACCTCAGATCAGATGTTTGCTGGTCCCGCTTTCTCCAGGGGCTAAGTACTGTGACTGTACTGATCCTCAGGAAGACAGCGGAGCCAGCAAACAACAGGTCAGCATTTATAAAAATTCTAACATGCACTGCAAGCAATTGAATCCCCCACTGCTGCAGCCCTGCTCTGACATCAGCTGCAGGGGATTCTGGGATTTCTGATTACAGCAGATGTCTGCATGCGAGCCAGCAGAATCAGCCTGGTACAATCTACTGTACTGCAGTAAACAGCACGTTAACAAAATGTTTTTTTTGTTTGTTTCTTTGCACCCAAACTGCAAATTGGGACCAGCCCCACACATGGGTGTGGGGCCCTTAGTGCTGACTGTTCCCCATTAAAATCGGGGATAAATGCTAATGAAAAGGAGGTGATAATGCCGCAAAGTACTGGATGGGCACCATCAGGAGGGCTCTGAGCAGCTCTGGAAATGGCATTACAGAGAGGACATAAAGAGGCTGGAAAAAGAACAGCACGGAGCTAGCAAGATGATTAGGGGGCTGGCAAACATGTCGTACAAAGAACGACTGGGTCATCTAGGTTTGTTCTCACTAGAGAAAAGGAGATAGAGTGGAAATATGATTGAGGTATTGAAATTCATGAAAGAGTAGGCAGAATAGACCAGACTATGCTGTTTAGCAGAATTCAGAATAACATGAACCAGTGGGCATGAGTGCAAGCTAATTTATGTATGTGTCTATGTATTTTTATTTATTTAATTATTGCTATAAACAACTCATTTCCAGTTGTGTTGTGGGGGAAGGGGTACTAGTGAGATAATTACAGCAATAAATAACAGCTCAGTATAAGCAAATGATCAGCCGTAAAGTAGCAGTCCATGTGAGGCAGCCCACAAAACAGATGTGCAAAACAGCAGTGCGTAATACCAGCAGTAAAACAACAAGATCAGACCAGATGGCAAGGACAGAGCAGCATAAAAGAGAAAATCAAAGTTAAATGAAAAGGGGAGGGGGGGCTCTAAATAGCTGATGGGGTGGCGGGAGAGGGCAAGGGAGTGTACTGCAAGCAACCTGGCAAAAAGACAATTTGAAGGGCCAAAAACAGACACAAGTAGTATGAAGCAAATCCCAGGCTTGCCTCATTAGGGACCAGCATAAGGTAGAGGACTGAAGGAGAGAAGGGAAGGAGTCTCCAAACGACTTGTCCAATCAACAAGTGAGCCCTAGCGGTTAGAGCGGAGAGCTGCAAAACAGGAGATCTCAGGTTCGAGTCCCACCGTCACCACTTATTCACTGCGTGACCTTGAGCAAGTCAGTTAAACTTCATCTGCCCCTGTCTCGCCCAGATTTAAAACTGGTATGATCAGGAGGAGATTAGCTACTAAGGAACATCTATCACAAATAGCTATTAATAATAAGATTGAATAGTTCCACAAAAAATAGGGAAAATACTTCTCTTCTCCATTATGTTATATAGAGCCTAATGATTCATAGCAAGAATATTTCCTTTACATGCTATGTTCAACGTATTTTTTGTAGTTTTGTATCTGACAATTGGAAAAACACGACGACGATAATTTGGGCTACCAAAATTTTGTCTTTCTTATTTTATTGTAGTATAAACACTAATAAATAGTTACCACATAAGGAACAACTGAAAGTTTCAATATCCTTATGAATTTTCTTAGAATCTAGCATATATCATATGCTATAGGTTTAAATTTATGAGAAGTCTAGACTGACATCTTTTACAAAAAGATATTCAATTCTTAATGTAGTAATTGGGTATAAATATATAGTGATAGAAAAAGCCATGTCATCTTACAGTTTGTATGTAGAGAAAAGGAAAAAAAGGAAAATGTTTTTTAATTTATCCTGAAAGGACACCAAAACCCATGTTTTTTCCTGTCAATATTACCAAAACCTGACCCCATAGCTCCGCTGAACAGAAACTGTGTCTCGTCATATTTGTAAATGTTACGGTTAATGCAGTTTCATAGCATTTCTTTTCTTTACTTTCTTTATCCCCTCGTACTGGTCAGCCCACATTCATGTCGACTCCCCAGCCCCGTCCCCTGACTGAGCAGGGCTATCTCCCTTCTTCCACCACAGATTACCCCCCATGGTGGAGTGGCGGGGATCCCTCAACCTGCCGATACCAGATCCAGTTCGGGGAGGTGTCTGCTGATGTTGGGGGCGGTGCCTGTGGGGGTTGGCATTCATCTGACTCACCCAGGACCTTTTCTCCTCCAGTTTTCACCCCACTGGAGGAGGAGCGTGCAGTCTGCTGCGCACTTCTGCCCACAGCACGCCGGCCGGCTGCTACACCCACTGCATACGGCATTTGGTGCTCCAACACCCAGCCACCACTAAGTGTCAGACATACACCAGTCTCCATTTCCCTCCCTGGGAGAGGAGAGCTGTCCTCCGGACGCTCAATCCTCTTCCACCCCAACTGACCCCAGGGACCTGCTCACACTGCGAACACAGGTCACCAGCGTGGCAGAAGGCAAGGCATGATGCCTCAGCCCTCCACGCCACCTGGCTGGCCCAGTTTCATAGCATTTGAAATTTGTAAACAAAACTCTCTCCCGTTGGAAAACCTTTGCCAAGATCTTCCCCTAAGATGGCGTGGAAGTCGTACATAAAGAAGCCATTAAAGCGAGATCGCCGGCCAGCACATACAGAAATCCTGTGTGTACTCTATAATTATGTCAGTATTTGACCCCTGTAATGGACAGCGGCATACTAATCAGTGCTAAATATGTGTATTACAGAGTTTGTGCTGAGCACACCATTTAGTGCCTTTTTCTGGGCTTTGTTTTTTGGAACCATACTCAGGCATGTTGAAAGCACCCACAGCTTGCTCCAAGCATGTGTGAATGTAGCAACTTTAGGGCAATGCACTTATTTGGGCTTGGGACAGGGACTTTGCAAGGAGCACGGAGTATTTTGAGAGCTTTGAATATGGGGCCTGAAGTGCCTTAAGGTGATCTGTCAATCTGTATGTCCTTGGAGGTGGTAGAAGGCCTCATATACACTCTGCCCTCAGGATCCTGGTTCTGGTAACACGTAGAAAGATTATTGCAGAAGCGGGAAGGGGCATGCTCAGTGAGAAAATGACAATTTGAAATGTATTACATTTCAAGTCTAGCACCATTCTGAAATACACACACACTTATTTTGGTTTCTGTGCAGCTGGCGCAGGGTTGATATATTTTATGAGAGTTACAGTAAGAGCCTCGTGGTGGCCACATGTCCCTAGAAGGGATGGCCACCCCATCATAAACCCAGCAGCTCACTCAGGGACTGCCTTTTAGAATAATTTGCCCATTATGGCATATAGTTTTAGAAAGGATCTACCCAGGCTTTCCTCTCTGCCGTTCCAAAACCATGTCTTTTTAATTAGAAATTATGAGAACATAGATAAATACAATAACAATTAGTAGAATAAAACATAACAGTTACCAAGTAAATAAATCAGAAAAAAATGCTGTCACAGAACCGTACGTGGTCTTGTGGGATTTCCTATGAATGAAATGAAACTGAGTAACTCAGCACAATTTAGCAAGGATTAAAAACACAACAACATTGTTAATGAAAAATGGTATTAAGATGTACAGAGAAAAGGTTCACAGAAATTAGGAGACTAGAGAGATGTGGATAAGGAATAGTTAAAGATTCATACTGGTGTAGGAGGCAACATAGTGTAGGGGGTTAAGGGCACTGAGCTGCAAACCTGGAGACATGGGTTTGAATCCCATCAGCCACCACTTGCATACTGTGTGAGCCTGAGCAATGCAACAGTTCCCTGGTGACTAGCAGTTCCCTTCCTAACCCCGATCCTTTTGTTGAATACATAAAAACAGTTCCCTGGTGGCTAGCAGTCCCCTTCCTAATCCCAATCCTTTGTTGAATACTACCGGGCAGTGTTGGCAGTGTCATATACATGGGATCGGGGATTAGGAGGCGGAACACTAGCCACCAGGGAATGCTGTCTATTGTACATTTTACCAGGGATCGTTGATAAGGAGGGGAGACTGCTGCACACCAGGGAGGGGATGTATATTTGACGTTATATGGGGACTGGGAGGTGGGCAACACTGGAGACCAGGGAGTTCTATTATTGAAGTATACCATGGACATCAGGGATTGGGGAAGGGGGACTGCTAGCCACCAGGGAACTGTTGTATTTTATTCAACAAAGGATCAGAGTTAGGGTGCAGACTGCTAGTCACCAGGGAACTGTTGTATTTTATTTAACAAAGGATCGGGGTTAGGGTGCAGACCGCTAGCCACCAGGGAACTGTTTCATTGCATTCAACAAAGGATTGGGGTTAGGGAGGGGACTGTTAGCCAGCAGGGAACTGTCTTCTTTTATGCAATAAAGGATCGGAGTTAGGGAGGGAGACCACAGCACGGAGCAATCGGGCCATTGTGCAGCATGCAGATGAGCCCATAATAAGCATGCAACAGGCCTGTTAGCGCAATGCATGCCCAATGAGCTTATTTGCATGCTTGGGCTGAATATTGCCCATCGGGGCTGCGGCACTAATCAGTTTTTGCCACACTTTACCCCTACAGGCAGTCTTCAGCCCAGCACTCTGGTAGCGCAGCACACAGGATGGTGGCCGATTGCTTTATGCCGCACTACCATGGCCTGATATTCAGACAGATAGCACAGTTTGTTCAGATCAAGCTACCTGTCTGAATATTGCTGCTGGCCTTTTTTTGCGCGCAGTGCACTTGTTTGTACTGCACAGCTGTCTGGCTCTGCAAATGGGGCCCATCAGCTCCTATTGCTTATTCCCTACCAGATGGCATAATACTTTGCTTGTAATATCACAGTTATTCCCATGGCAACAGGCTGTGATGTCACAACACGGGATTATGATTACACACAAGGAATTACCTGTACGTGCAGAGGAACTCTCAGAGATAAAGATCCTGGTTTTGTGCACATTACCTCAAACATAAATAATGTGAGGAGAAATCTGTAGAAGATATAAGAAATACATGCTGAATTGTGTCTAAATATTATGTTTTCCAAAGTTTTCCTAGTGGCGTCAGCAGATCTTTAAGTAACCTCTTGTTTCACTCATCCACTCTTCTGATTAGAGCTGCTAGTTTAGGTCTACTGAAAGATCACACACTTTGACCTCAGGGGTTCGATTCTTGTGGTCTCTGATAAACGTTTGAGGCCAAGTTCAAACTTTTGGTTCAGTTGGTGCGAACCAGTCAAACTTGCTACCATCAAGCTGACCTTTCACCTTATCCACTGTCCTCCCGTATCCATATTTTTAACAAAATGGCCAGCTCCAGGCCCTATGGCAGGAGTTGAGAACAGTGCCTTTTTAAGCAATTCCCTCCATTCCACCCCAGGCCCCAAGCTCCAGTTTTTTTTATAATGGAGCCCCTTGCTAATCCCAGTCTGCAATTTGGGTGTGGATGACTGTAGTCAAACACCAAGTGAACCCAGTCACCCTCCCCCCAGCTTGTGGCCGTCAGTCCTATTGCTGATTATTCAGGCATTGACTGTATATCACATGGTATGCTCACCCAGGATAAAGGATGAGCCGATGTTGAATGTGCATTCAGTGGACATGCCAAAATCTGGTGTTTTGGACAACAGCAAAGCTGGTCCAAAGGAACTCTGTTTTCCTTTGGCATTTCGGCACTTTGGCATTGTAATGCAGCACTTTTTACAGGCCCCATACAGTGAGCATGTCCGAACAAGCACATGACCTGCAGCAACCAATCAACAATGCTGGAGATCGAGAACCCTCCTGGTACACACAGCTCAGTGCAAATTCCAGCTCCCTTTCACAGGGGAAGAAAGGTGGCAGTGGCACTACTAAAGGAGCTCCTTTTTTTCTTGTTGTTTTGTACTTTGTGCCAGTCTCAATCCACATGTCCCCGATGCAACACAAGGCACACACACATCGCGCCTTGTGGGATGCCCCACTCCACCCTACCAGTCACTCCATTACCAGCTGCACCAGCCACCAGACTGTTATCCAATGGTGGCGGGACTATGGATGGGCGACCCCCCCCTCCCCGGGAGAGGAAAGCTAATGCTTGATCCTGCTCCCACAACTTCCATGCCAGGCATCTGCCACCTGGTTGTCATTCCCGAACCTGGGTCACTGCATAGCATGAGGTGTGGCATCCAGTGCCTCAACCTCAGTGCCACCAGGCCAGCCAGAGCTCCTTCCTTTTTATGTGAAAAAATTATAACTTTTGATCTGAAAACTTCAGAAATCATCAGAGGATCATGCTTTATCCCTCTAGATAGCTAATTCTCACTGTATTTAACTGTAGTTTCAGGCAGGTTTACTAGTGAAATTGCACTGAAGAGGAGAGAGTACAGTGTGTGAGCCTGCGTTGGCAGCTGCAGGCCCTACTGAAAGAGCAGGGCAGAGTGAATATTACTGACTGGGAAAGATATAAGGGGATTTTTTATTTGCTCCCACTGTACCTGCCAGCACCCCTCTCTTTCAGGCCCCCACATTGCCATCTCTTTCTCTCACCCCTCGACTTGCACCCTGCTGGGTCACATTCCAATACAGACCTCTGGAGGCCTTCTAAGGCCAGCTTGTCCCTGCTGGAGGCCTTCTCAGGTCATTGCAGGGAATGCACCTGAGAGCTCATTGACTTCCTTATCCATTCCCTGGCTTGTCCTTGCCGGGGCTGTACTGTGGCCTAGTGGAGGAGCACACCTGTGGCATCTAAAGGGGTGTGACTGTCAGATGCATCATTAACGATGGTCGTCACATGAGATGGGGCTAAGAGGCTGTCATTTGACGTGCCAGCACAGCAGTTTTTCCATTTTCATGTCCCACACACCCTCCACTGTTTACTTCCATGCATGTATGGCTGGCTGGGGTTGGGTGCCTGACGGCATGTGAACATCCATGCTGTCATCGGCACATCCTCCAGCCACCACCAGGAGCTGCTAGAGAGCAGTGCTATGAGCTTCATCCCCCCCCCCCCGAGAGCAGAGCATCCAAAGGACATTCTTTCCTCCTCCTCATCCCTACTGGCCTCTGCTCCTGAAGTCCCAGGTTCGAACCCCCCATCGCTTGACATCACAGGGACAGCTGCGAGGGGATTTTTCAAAGATTAATTTGACAAATATTTTTTTACTGAGTGCTGGTGGTGTAGAGGGCACAGAAGTCCTGACTGATTTGATTCCCCCTGGCAGCAGGAGTAGGGCAGATTAAATTTAGTAGACTGGGAAAGGTGCAGAGGGGATTTTGAATGATTTGTTTCACTTTTTTTTTATCTGATTAGTACTGGGTGTGCCGCAGGGCACAGAAATGGTGCCTGCCAGTCAGTCAGTGAAAGGTGATGTAGACTGCTGTGTGAGACTCAAGATTTCCCAGTGGGGTGGGGTGGAGTCTGTCATGGGGGGCGAGCCTAGTGGTGTCGCTGTTCTCTCTCACTTCTCCAGTTGTATGGCACTGCTGCTTGTCCATGTGCTGGGCTTGCTTGACACATCGGCATCTTAGAATCATTGACTGTTGTGAGTCATCCGTTTTTGCATCCTCCCAGTCATGTGATTATCTGTTGTGTGTGTTGTCAGTGCATGTAGAAAATGTGAAGAGAGGCAGGGAATGGAGCAGATAAACGTTTCACCATGCCGGTTCCACTAAGTACAAGGTCTGCAAGCAGAGGCGGTGGAGATGGTGGGACAAGGACTGTGCATCATGGTTGTGGGGCTGTGAGGAGAAGAGCTAGGCATGTGATAGTAAAGCCAAAAGAAACCATGGTTTATTGGTCCTTAGAAATATACTCATTCCATTGCTACTGTAGGACAAGCAACCTTCTCTGTAGTTCATCCAGTGTATCTGCTAATGAAACCATCCTGACCAATCCAGAAGCACACCAGTTTCCCTGTCTTCCTTCTTCGAGTGCTTCCAGTTGCTCTACTTGGGATAGAAGTGATACATCCAGAACTGTAAAGTCTAGCTCCTGAAAATAAATCCTCTTGTATTAGCTGCCCAATTCCTGAAAGTCCCCCTTCCCCCTCATCGTCACTATTGGTTTCTGACAACAGCATGAGGCACAAGTATTAAGCCGCAAGACAAAATGATGTGTTAAATTTCATGATTCATGTTTTCTTAGCACACCGAAGTAATAAATAGAAAATCATAAAAATTATAATATATTACATTTTTCTTACATTATCTTCTCATACATCAATTTGTCATATTATCAGAGTATATTATATTTTCATATATCATTTATACAATATATCTGATGATATTATCTTCCTATGTCATATTATATTATCTTTGTATATATTGCATCATATTATATCATATTATCTTGTCATATATCATATCTGCTGCCCTGTCTGCAGGCACGTCATTCCATTGTGCCCGAAAAAAAGAAATCATCTCAAAATTGATGGACCCCCAGCAACAGGGACAATCTAGTCAGGTTAGGTATAGGAAGGATAGAATAAGACGTTTTATTCAAGTAATCCAGCTGCTATGGACAGCAGCAACCTGAGCTAATTGATGCATCCCTTGGTACTGGAGTGACCCCACATCACAAACGGCCCAATAATCAAAAACCAGAACTGGGCCCATCATATGCACCCCCAGCCAGTGCTGAATTTGTTGTAAAAACACACAGTATGTTGCCTAAGCCATTACATACCAACCTTGAAACTACCAAGCTTTCCTCCTGCTACATCAAGTTCTGATTATTCTAGAGACATCTCATCTCAAGACTTGCTCCCCAAAACAACACATCCTCTTCATCATCTTCCTCCTCCTTCTCTCATGAATCACATTTTCTCAGCATAAAGATAAGGTCAAATTTCTGAATAAATAATGCATATAAATGAAACAAAAGAAAGTTCTCCCAGCTCCCAGGTCAGTGTTGACTTGCGCACTTATTGCATTTAAAGCGGGAACTTTGAAACATAGGAAACCGACTACTACCTCCTCCACTGTGTCTGAGTAATTACCGGCACCAACGCAACACAAAATAGGGTAAAACTTATAAGTTTGTTCATTTCTGTAAACTCCTTTGTTGTAGATTACTTAGCGGAGATCTCAAATTATTCACGTGAAACTTAGTTTTGCATTGTCAGCAGAAATTGTATCTTGAAACTCCATTTATAAGGTAAATCTTAACCCAGTTTTCATTATTCAGATGGCTGATATATCAAAAGTGCTTGTGCAAGGTGGCCCTGAAAGTGCAGTGCTTTGTGCAAACGTGCAATTATGCCTTATACAAACAGAGAGCAATTTTTAGATATAAAAAGGAGCACCAGATATGAACTGCTAGTAACACATATGCCCATGAATTCAGAAAATGCCGAAGACCATTTGTTGCAATCCAAAACGATCTTAAACACACCAACTGCTGTTGAAAAAAGCAAAGCTCGAGTAAATGAAAAACCTCTTTTTCTGATGCGCATATGCTGAGCAAACTATGTATTTAGAAAGTACTCCCCTCAGCTCACAAGCTGTAACGGCAAGACTCTTTGCGTAAAGCGCTCCTCTCAAAAGTGCGAATAGCAAGCAATGTGCAAAAATTCAAAATATCTCCCGTCTGCTCACAAGCTATAATGACGGAGTTTACCAACAAGTTTGGTTCTCACTGCAGTCAGTTCACAAAAGTCACAGTACTCTGCTCATTTTAACCAATTTGCATCCAGCTGATTGTTTGCCAAAGCGCTCAAAGTTGTTATTGTTTATAAAACATTTGCCTGCTCACTCTAACACGCAATCATCAGTTCATATTTTTACAGCTGTGGGCAGAGCCTACAGCTGTTCTGTGTCTGCTCTTAAAACAAGTGGACCGTGGGACGCTTCCATTGGAGTTTCAGAAGTATCCTTCCAAACCTCCAATGGTGCTTAAAACACTCCACCACGGTAGCTTGCTGCAGAACTCAGTAGCACTATTTCATCCACTAGTTCAGTGTTTTGGAGCAGAACTGTGTGTGTGCGTAGTTCCACCAGCACCGCCATCTTGGGAATGGCATTATGCCATTCAGTGCAACTGCACATGCACGAGTGCCTCGCATGCGCAGTTGCATCCGCGACACCAGTTCCTCAGTGCATTTTAAGCTCGCCACAGCCGTATCAGCTCTGGCTAGAACTTGTTTAATTTAGCCACGTATCTGTCAGAGCTCAGCTCCAGTAATGGTGTTACATCAGTGTGAAAGGCTCCATAGTAGAAAACAACATCCCATGTGTTGCTGAAAGGCTTGAAAGTGCAAAATGCGACTAGCAGTTGAAAAATGCCAACATCGCCATTTGCCATCTGCTCCATAGTGCTCAAGAGACATGCATGAAGTGGCAAAAAAAAAAAATAACGTGCAAATGCCAGAAAGTGACTGTGTGTGAATTTCACACTCAGAGTCATCAATCAGTTCTTCTATGACATATCCAAACTCACATTTATACTGTTTTTTCAACATCATTGTATCATATTGAGTTTACTGAGTTTAGACAGGACAAAACACACAATGTGGGACTTTAACCCATAATGGAGGAATTTTAAGCCACTTAATGCTTCACAATATTTTTTGCTGCCATACACATAAAGGGAAAGAATGAACCAAAATCTGTATGACTACAATTGCCTAATGTGAACCAGCTTAATGTAAGGTTATTGCTTATAATCACAATACTAAATAGATATAGACATAAAAAAACTCCACAAAAGGAAAACTTTAGAAAAAAGCTTGTGAACAACGGACAAAGAGATGGAAGGAAGGGGGTAATAAAAAAGAGGCAAGAGAGATAATGCTAAATGCAGAAGAAAATCCTTTTATCCCCATGACAACTTACAATGATAGAATTTATGTGTATGATAGCAAAAAATATTGTGAGGCAGATGATGATAAATAAGTAAGTTTGGGTTAAGACGTTGCCTGTAACAAAGTATCCTAAAGGGGACCTTTTTGTAAGCAGCATAAAAAAAGGGAAAACTATTTTTAAAGCATGCAGAAATAAGAAATATCTTTAAGTATATGATGCTATGATGTTGAAAAAAACAGTATAAATGTGAGTTTGGATATGTCATAGAAGACCTGATTGATGACTTTGAGTGTGAAATTCACACTCAGTCACTTTCTGGCGTGTGCGCATGTTCTTTTTTTCACCACTTCATGCATGTCTCTCGAGCACTATTTAATCTTAGCACCACCTCTGCACAGATATCGGTCTGAAGAGTCTACCTAAAACGTCACCACGTTCATCGTGCCACCTGTCTCTGTCAGCAGTGGAGCAGATGGCTAATGGTGATTTTGGCGTTTTTCAACTGCTAGTTGCATTTTGCACTTTCAAGCCTTTCAGCAACACACGGGATGTTCTTTTCCACTATGGGGCCTTTCACACTGATGCAGCACCATTACTGGAGCTGAGCTCTGACAGATAAGTGGGTAAATTAAAAAAATATGAACTGATGATTGTGCGTTACCAGTGTGAGCAGACAGACATTTTATAAACGATAAGAACTTTGAGCGCTTTGGCAAATAACCAGCGGTATGCAAGCTGGTTAAAATGAGCTGAGTACTGTGACTTTTGTGAACTGACTAATAATTCAGTCAGAATCAAACTTGTTGGTAAACTCCATCTTTACAAAAAGCACATTAAAGGGTGTGCACCAGGAATGTAGTGCTCTCACACAAAAATTAGCGAATACATACAAAATAGCTTGGGCACGCACCACCGTAAAAATGCTGACAACGTATATAAAAGCAAAAGATTTTTAATTTAGTTAATACATTGCCGAATGCGTTTCTGGTCCATGAATGACCCTTTCTCAAAGGCTGAGTTTTTTAAACACACATAAAGTGGTCTTATAGGTCAAATCCTATGATGTCATCAATCCAATTAAATAATTAACAGATAACCACTCTTTCCAGTTCACATGATCTCTGTTAGAAATACATGGCTCATCAGAAAAAAACTGTTTTAAAAAAAGCTTTCTTAAAAGCAGCAATACACATTATTAATACAAAATGTTAAAGGAAAACACAGGAAATAAGCTCAGGAACAAGTTTCTAGAAAAATAAACATAGTGCAGAGCAGTAAAAAGGCAGAATAAACAAACAAAAAGGGGGGGACAGGGGAGGAAAAAAGACAAAGCTCTACATAAGGAGAGAGATAAATCAGCAAACATTATAATACACAGAAAAGCAACTATCTTTCTCTAAATAAGGTTTGGTTTCAAAGCCAGCGTTCAAACCTGGTAATTTATTGTCTTGGAGAGTAATAATCCAAAAAGTTTCACGTTTTAAAACTAGATTATTGTAATTACCACCATGTGGGTTAACATTCACGTTGTCTATTGCCATATATGTAAAACTGTTTCCTACCATCCTTCATATTATTTATATGCTGGTCGGTGGCATAAATTATATCTCTTTTTTCTATTACTCTTTGGTGCTCACCTACCCTAACTTTAAAACAACGTGTAGTTTTACCTGTGTAAAAGGATCCACAAACAGAGGTCGCTGAATAGATAACACCACTTGTACTGCATGTAATGCATTGCCTAATTTGAATTTTTTTTTGCAGAATTACCCACACAGAACTCATTTCCGGTTTTAATGTATTTACAATAAACACAATTATTGCATCTGTAGCATCCGACAGGTCTAGTTAGCCAAGTCATTATATTTTTATTTTCCTTAAAATGACTATGGACTAAATGATCTTTTATACTTGCTGCTTTCCTATGAGAAAAACAAGGTGCTACTTCAGCTACCTCCCTAAGATTCTTGTCTGCTGCCAGAATGTTCCAGTGTTTTCTTATTATTGCTGTAAAATCACTCGACTGTGCTGAGTATGTGGTCACCACATTCATCCTTTTATTTGTTAATCCTAAATCCCTCTCCTGTTTGACTATAAGAAGTGAATCCTTCCCCACTCCTTGTGCAACCTGTCTAGCCCTCTCAATACTTGAAACACTGTACCCCCTTTCCAAAAATCTCTGTTCTAAAATATTTGCCTTCTGTTCATACTTGTCACTCGTAGTACAATTCCATTTAGTTCGCAAAAATTCTCCCCATGGTATATTATTAATGGCATGGGTCGGGTGACAACTAAAAGCTAGCAAAGTTGTGCTGCCATTACATCTTTTCTATATGTTTCTGTTTCAGTCTTTCTACCATCTGGGGCTTGAGAAACCATAAGGTCTAAGTAAGGGACCTGCTCCAACTGATAAGTGTATGTAAAGTGCAAGTTACTGTTAGTACCATGTAAAAAATCAATAAAATCATCTAATTCTTCTACAGAACCATCCCAAATTAATAGGACGTCATCTATATATCATTTCCACATTACTATTTGGGAGAAAAATTGATTTTTTGTAGCTTCTTGTATATAATCTTTCTCCCAAGCCCTTACATAAAGATTCACCACAGAGGGTGCACAAGTAGCCCCCATTGCAGTGCCCGAGATATGTTTGTAAATGACCTCGTCAAAGACAAAAACATTATATTTTAAAACAAATTCCAGTAATTTTAAGAGCAATTCTATAGGTGGTGCCTTCTCCTTTTCCATTTCTCTCAAATAAAAAGCAATTGCATCAAGTGCTGCATGCTGTTTTCTCAGAATATAAATAAAGTAAATTTTAGTAATAGCTATTAAGAATGATTACATTAAAATAGAAACCATAGGTCAAGTTGCCCTGAAGGAGCTGGACCACCAGTGCAGCGGTAGTGATCCTGCCTGTAGTGCTGATGACCTGTCTTTGGGAACAAGCACTTCCCAGACTGGGAAGCCTAGGTGATAGAGTTCAGGCACTGATTAGAGGATACATCCCTGCCCATAGCCTGTGTGATAAAAAGAACTGAAAAAAAAAGTGCTCTGAAAGCAACACATCCTTGTCCTCATCCTCCCTCAATTATGAACGGTGTATTTCTCATCACATGTTACTGCAAGCACATGGGTGACACAATCTTGTTCCCTGCTTACTGCACATCAGATGTACAGTAGGACTGGTATCCATCACTATAAGGAAGTGTTGACACCGTGAGTTTGTCTGAGTCATTGCAGCAGCAGGATGCAGTGCTCATTAAAGAAGTGGCAGAGTGTTTGCTGACATAGCTTGTAGACAGGTTTGACAGCATTAGATTGGGTACAGATTTTAGCAGGGCAGCATTACTGGATTCCGGATGTAAGCAAGATGTGTTAATTCCCCATGGGTGCATAGACTACCAGTATATAAAAAAAAACTGTGTGTACACTGATAAAAACAGCTTGAAGGAGGCAGTAAAAATGTGTATATATGACCTCCTGGTCATACTCCTTCTCTTCCTCTGCTGACCTCTTCAAAGCTAGATCCTCAGAATCTTGAGTTGTTAGCCTTTTGCAAACTCAACTTACAAAGGATCAACTTTAACTATTCATTCGATTACTCACATGTCCAAGTGACATATACTGCTATTCTTACTCCTTACCTCCTTGTGGCAAGTCTCCCCAGACTCCTTCTGCTGGCATTGGCACCATAGTCTGGCTCACCACTCCCAGCAGTAATGGCACAACTCCTCCTCCTGATAACACCTTTAGCAACGTACTCATTTTCATCACCAATGAACTCAATATGATCAGCTGTGCCACTATGAACACAGAGCACACAGAGTTAGTATCAGTTAAAAGAGATCCATCACTGTGCAGGCCCAGTGGCATGGAGGACTGAGGCACTGGTGCCTTTCCTTCAGCCACGCATGTGACCTGGGTTCAGAAATGGGCCAGGTCTTTTGGGGGCCGGCTGGGTGAGGGAGGATTGAGCATCCCAGGATGGCTCTCCTACTTCAGACTCTGAGTCCTTCGGCTTGCCTGTCACCTAGTAGAGGCTAGGTGGCAATACCAGTGGGAGCAACAGACATGGGGGGAGGTCACACAGTGATACAGCACGCATCTGCATCACTCACAGGTGTTCCAGGAGAGAAAAATGGAGGAAAATGCCTTGGCTCGCTCAGCATCCCCCACAGGTGCCACACAACTCTATGTGGCTGGCCACACATCGATACAGCTCTATGTAAGTGGTGGTCGACCCATACGTACACAAGATGCATCAGTGATGGGGCTGGGGGGATGCTTCCAAGACCAGTGATGCAGGTGGAGAAACAAACAAAAAAAAGACCCATCAAGTAGACAGATACTTTATTAGAAGTAGAAGGGGTCTTATTTAGGGTAAAAAAAAAAAAGAAGGAACAGAAAGAAAGTCAGTGTGTGTTCTGTGCTGGGAAGGGTATTGTATCAACTGACTTTGCTAAACCAGTAGGAGGAAGGAGAGCTTAATTGGGGGTGTGGCTTAGACACTATAAAAGCAGGTGAGTCAGATTACAACTTCCTGTTGCTAGCGTTGCTTGTAGAGCAGAAAGCAGCTAACTAAAACAGCTACATTTTCTTATTAATTTAAAACTTATATCTCAGCAGGAGTCAGTGTCTGTTGAGATTAAAGTAGACAGATAGTTTATTAGAAGTAGAAGGGGTCTTATTTAGGGTAAAAAAAGGAAAAGAAAGAAAGTCAGTGTGAGTTCTGTGCTGGGAAGGGTATTCTATCAGCTGACTTTGCTAAACCAGTAGGAGGAAAGAGAGCTTAATTGGGGGTGTGGCTTAGACACTATAAAAGCAGGTGAGTCAAATTACAACTTTCTGTTGCTAGCCTTTTTTTCTTACTAATTGCCCTCCATCCCACCCACCCTAAGCCAGTTCTACTTTTATAGCCACTGGATCTGACTGTCAACAGGAACTTCCTGTTTGGCAGTAGGAAGGGAGGGATCATAGAGAAACATTGGTTTTGTCAACCCTAAAGGAAAAAAGTAGCTCACTGTCCCCCTAGCTGCTGGTGGTCTGACATTGAGCAAGGAAGAAGGAAGCTACTAAAGAAGATAGAAAGTTGCTGTCCCAGAACAGGAAGGGTGAGAGTTGTAAGGAGAGGACAGAGTAAGCATACAGAGAAACAGGAGAGGGGACACAAAATAAGACATGATAGGAGTGGTGCAGTGCAATGGCTGTGGGGCAGCAGTGTTCCAGGAGACATTCTGGAGGCTGCGATGATGCCCTATTTGCAGGCACCTCTCTGGTCTGAGAGAGGAGGTTGCCCGTCTCCAGGCTGACCTGGCTAGGATTCATGAAACCTCCTACCCCACCCAGGGACCACCAGAGCCACTGCCACTACCTCAGAGGTTGCCAAGAAAGAGGAGAGGCTGGACCAGGGTGGGCTCATGGAGGGAGAGGGTGGTGGAACAGAGTTGCATCCCTCAGCTGTACCTCTCCACAGTTCATTCGCTCTTCTGGTGGATAGTGGTTCCTCTATGGAGGCACCTGTAGTGGAGACCAAAGAGGATGCTGGGAACCTTCACAAAGGAGACCCACAGGAGGGTGGCATGGGACCCCACAGGGGAAAGAAACAACTTCTGGTGGGGGACTCAATCATTAGGGGGGGTAGAAATGGGGGAGGAAGGGGAGAGGGAGGTAAGGTGCCTTCCTGGCGCCACCACTTGGAGGGACAGGAAGCGAATCCTCAGGATCATGGGAGGAGCTGCATGAGGGAGGGAGCTGGATGTCATTGTCCACCTAGGGACAAATGACCTGGCTAGGAATGGGATTAGAGCAGTGCAAGAGGAGTTTGTAGAGTTGGGGAGGGGCCTTAGACAAGTAGCGCATACGGTAACCTTCTCGGAGGTGCTGCCTGTCTATGGCAAGGGTGATGCTAGGGCACTCCTCACCAGGGAATTCAATGAGTGGTTGAAAAACTGGTGTGGAGCTCAGGGTTTTGGCTTCACTGGGGACTGGGGAGACACCTGGAGAGATGCAGACCTATGCTGGTGCGATGGTCTGCATCTGTCCAGGGGGGAACCAGAATCCTAGGTGAGAGGTTTAAATGCTTCATTGGCAAGCATTTAAACTAGCCAAGGGGGGGAGGCACTGAAAAGGAGCAGGGAAATCCCAGCCTCCCCCCACAAAACATGGTAATTAGTGAGGTAAACACCAAGGTAGAGAAGATATTAGGGAGCAGGACAGAGGTAAATGTGAAAAAGGCAAAGGCAGTAAGGATAGGAATGGGGCTAAAAGGGGTAAGGCTATCAAAAAGTGGAGGGTGATGAGTACCAATGCCCGTAGTCTGTGTAACAAGCTCCCTGAACTAGTGGCCTTGATGGAAGAGGGTTGCCTGGATATTGTGGCAGTCACAGAAACATGGTACACAGAGAACCATGGCTGGGATGTCAACATACCAGGATACACAATCTACAGGAGGGACAGGGAGGGTAAAAGAGGAGGAGGAGTAGTTCTCTATGTAAAGGAAGGGATCAAAGCAACAGAACGAAAGAGTAAACAGGGAGCAGATGAGGCACTCTGGGTCACCCTGGAGACAGGAAATGGCACCACAATCCGCACGGGGGTTGTATACAGACCCCCATCTCAGGGGGAGGGAATGGACAATGAAATGATAGAAGGCTTCCTTAGAATGGCAGAAAAAGGGGAGATATTGTTGATGGGGAACCTGAATATGCCAGATGTTAACTGGAGCACCTTTGCTGCAGGCACATCCAAGAGCAGGGTCATTCTTGATGCCCTACAAGGGGCATGCCTCAGACAGCTAGTATTGGAACCCACTCGGGAGGGAGCAATCTTAGACCTGGTACTCTCAAATGGGGACGGAGAAAGAATCTCAGATTTAGAGGTGGGTAGCCATCTGGGAACAAGCGACCACCAAACAGTGTGGTTCACGATAAACACAGCCATACAATCAAGCCATACAAAAGCAAGAGTATTGGACTTTAGGAGGGCTGACTTTGGGAATATCTTGAGAGTGCCTTGAAAGCACTAGCAAACAGGCAAGAAGGAGGGGTGGAGGAGCAATGGGGAGTAATCAAAACAACCATCACAGAGGCAACAAGCCTTTGTGTAAAGCAATCAATAAAACACAACAAAGGAAAAAAACACTATGGTTCTCAAAAGAGGTGGCAGGGAAGGTTAAGGAGAAAAGGATAGCATTCAGAAAATATAAGGAAACACAGAAGGAGCAGGACTGAGAACTTTATCAGTTAAAGCAGAAAGAGGCTGGGAAGGCAGTCAGAATAGCAAAGGCCCAAACCGAGGAAAGGATAGCCAATTCTGTTAAGAAGGGGGATAAGACCTTTTATAGGTACATTAGAGAGCGAAGAAAGACCAAAGGAGGGATACTGAGCCTTAATAAAGTGGAGGGAATGTGGGTAGAGGGGGACAGTGAAAAAGCAAGGATACTGAATGAATATTTCTGCTCAGTATTCACAAAGGAAGAGGAGGGGGGGAGGTACCTAAACCAAACAAGAGAAACACTCTGAAGATGGGGGTCGATGCCAGTCCATTTACAGAAGAAAGAGTTCTGAAAGAACTAATAAAATTGAAGGTGGACAAAGCAATGGGGCCTGATGGGATTCACCCAAGAATTCTAAAAGAACTAAGGGTAGAACTAGTGACACCGCTGACTACTCTCTTTAACAAATCATGGGAGGATGGGTTGGTACCTGAAGACTGGAGGAGGGCAGATGTGATTCCTCTTCACAAAAGTGGGAGCAGGACAGAGGCAGGAAACTACAGACCAGTTAGTTTGACCTCAGTAGTAGGGAAAATGATGGAATCACTTCTGAAGGAAAGAATTGTTGAGTACCTAGAGGCCAGTGGGGCACAGGACCCAAGACAGCATGGATTCATGATGGGAAGGTCATGTCAGACGAATCTAATAGATTTCTTTGACTGGGTGACCAAAGTAGTAGACCAGGGAGGGGACTGTGGACATGGCCTACCTAGATTTTAGCAAGGCATTTGATACAGTCGCACACAAAAGATTAATACACAAGTTAGTCAGCTTTGGAGTGAGCCCCAAGGTGGTAGCCTGGATAAAAAATTGGCTAGACAACAGGACGCAAAGGGTAGTAGTAAATGGAGTGCACAGTGAAGAAAGGAGGGTTACTAGGGGGGTACCGCAGGGTTCAGTACTGGGACCGGTCCTTTTTAATGTCTTTGTAAGTGACATTGCAGAGGAACTGGAAGGAAAAGTATGTCTCTTTGCAGATGACACAAAGATCTGCAACAGGGTTGATACACAAGATCGAGTGGAAAGGATGAGAAGGAACTTGGCAAGGTTGGAGGAATGGTCAAATGTATGGCAGCTCAGATTCAGTGCAAAGAAGTGCAAGGTAATGCACATGGGAAACAAAAACCCAGGGGAAGAGTACACAATGGGGGGTGAGATACTGACAACAGTAAAAATGGAAAGGGACCTGGGGGTAATTATATCAGATGACCTAAAGGTGGGCAAGCAATGTGAGAAGGCAGTAAGGAAGGCTGGGGGATACTGGGATGTATAGGAAGAGGCATCAATAGTAGAAAACAGGAAGTTGTTATCCTTCTGTACAGACAGTTGGTGAGACCCCATCTGGAGTACTGTGTGCAGTTCTGGAGACCCCATCTCCCAAAGACATAGACAGAGGGAGGCTGTCCAGAGGAGGGCAACAAAATGGTGCAGAGTCTGCACCAGAAGACATACAAAGAAAGACTAAAGGAGCTTAATATGTATACCCTTGAGGAAAGAAGGAGAGAGGGACATGATAGAAACTTTCAAGTACCTCAAGGGAATCAACAAAGTCCAAGAGGGTAGCATCTTTCAGAAAAAGAGATGTGCAAGAACAAGGGGCACAATTTGAAGATAGAGGGGGGACGGCTCAGAGGTAATGTGAGGAAGTATTTTTTCACGGAGAGGGTTGTGGATGCATGGAACAGCCTCTCAGAGGAGGTCGTGGAGTCAAGAACAGTGGGGGAATTCAAGAATGCATGGGACAGACATAAGGCAGTCCTAGTGAGGGGTAGGAGGAAGTAAGCTGTTGGTTAACTAGGATCTGCAGCTTATCTGTTAGGTAGGAAAATGGGCAGACTAGGTGGGCCAAGCGGTCCTTATCTGCCATCAAATTCTATGTTTCTACGTTTCTGTCACAGAACATGTAATCCCCTACTTTTAATGTATTTTCATATATCTTTTTTTCATGTCTTTTGATGCCTAACAAGTTTTTTTGGGGGGATGGTATTATATTATTTGAAAATCACTGAAGACAGACTCCACAGAAAATATAACTGGCACAGAAGAAGCATTGAGACAACAAGGGGTGTATGCCTTCAAATCAGAAATGAACAGTAACTAATACTGAGGCTCACACTAGGATCTGACATTGAGCCCGATGCACAATTTGGGTGGAGTAGCTACACGTGCACAACTGGGGCACGCAGCCACTCCATACCCTACACCCCCCCCCATGTGGGATACACACAGGGGTGTGCGCACTACATACATACCTGATCCCCCGACAGCGTGAGGAGCAGTGTGCCAGGGGTGGGCGAGGGGTGGACCGGCACTACGTGCCAGTCACAAAGGCACATAATGCGATGCACAGGAGGGCACAGTGCAGAGCAGGATATGGCAGATGGGACCCTGCCATAACCCACTGCGTGCCCCTGCAGTAACCACCCGCAGGATGCAGTGGGACCATGTAGCAGCCCTCCATGCTGCCCCAGCCCACATGGCAGATGGGGAGGGCTGGGACAACTGATTGGGCAAGTGCCCGCATATCATGGCACAAGGTGCCACTATTGTTGTGACCCAGCTGCCACCCAGTCCATGCATAGGTATCACCCCCAGTTGCCCCATGCCAACTGCCAGGCACAGCCCTGTCCGCTGCTCCCCTGTTATCACCCCGACCCCACAGTGGACTTCCACTGCAGCTCCCCCCACCGCCATCACCGGGTGCACCACTGTTGTGCCCCATCACGGACATGCAGGCAGCATACCCACCACTCACCCCCACAGCCACTGCTGTCAGTTTCCACAGAGCATGCTGCCACCACATGCCCCACCATGCAAGGGATCCAGTGCTGGACCTGGACTGGGCATCCGATTGGATGCCCAGCCGATCCTTTGACCCCACCCCTGGCTGCCCTGTGAAGTCCTGTGTGCTGGGGTGTGGGGCCACGGATGGGTGGCCAGTGGTCGTGTATGCTGCCGGTGCACACCTGTCCATGGGTGTGCAGCTACACGGGTGGGGTATGCCCATGTTGCACATACCTACACCCGAACTGTGCACAGGGCCCATTCCAAGTAAGTTTTGCAGACTCTTTCACAACACTACAAATAGTAATCCACAACAGATGCATGCCAGTAGTACCTGCCATAGCCACAGCAATTAATGTTCATTATGAAATGGGTAGAAAGAGTGCTGGCTCCTGATTGGCCAAGAGGTACTTTCAGCTGGACTGTTATCGCAGCACAACTGCCCAGCTGAAAGTAGCTCAACAAAAATATGTTTAAAAAATACTTCCAATTTACTAAAAAGGGCCCATTTCATTATTGCAGTAAGGCAATGCATTATGGTAGGCTAACAGCCCTACTCGGGTGGTGGAAGCACTCTGCTTTGCCGCGTGCTCCAACCCACCCAAGGTGGGCCATTATCCAACCATAATGCACCTCCTGTCATGCCTTATTGCTTAGTTGGTGACCTCAAAGCTTTTTTATTCCCTGTTTGAAGTCTGCTTTATTCCATGCCAGTAACGGCGTTGGGAGCCAAAGTGGTTCAGCCAAACTGTCAAAACCAAGGGAAATTTGGGAGGCAGTATGGGATAGTGGTTAAGAGTACTGAGCTGCAAACCTGGGGAACTAGGTTTGAATCCCACAGCCACCACTTGCATACTGTGTGACCATGAGCAAGTTGCTTAATTTCCCTGTGCTCCCAGGGCACACCTGGAAGCAAGCCTTGGCATAGTGTCTTCTCTGGCCAAAAATTGTAAAATAAAATGAAAAAAAAAATTATATGCCTCAATTTAAAGCAGAAATTAATAGATTCATAGATTCATAGAAGTGAGATGGCAGAAAGGACTGACAAGGCCCAGCAAGTCTGCTCATTTGTGTAGCTATCTGCTTGGACCTGCATTTCCCCCCCCCCACCCTTAACACTCCTCTGTGGTTGTCCCATGCCCTTTTGAATCCCTCCACTGTTTCCTCTCCAACGACTGCCAATTTGCCAACAGTTGCCAATGATCCACTTGTCTTACCCTTATCCAGGAGGGAAGGGGCAGAGTGGCCTGTGGTATTAAAACTGGAGAATAACTTTAATAAAAAAAACACTCAGAACTTTTTCAAGGTCAGCTAAGAGCCATATACTTGTTAGTATAGTAAACAAGGCATCGTAAACTGGATTCTACTGGTCTCTAAGGCTTTTCCCCCTCTTCTGATGTCAACCAGTGCAACATTTATGAATCATTTGTCCTTTTAAAAATCATGAATGTTTCCTTGTAAGAGTCTGTTGATGTTTGATATCTTTACGCACTGAGGTTATAGTGATTTGTCGGTTTCCCACAAAAGTTTACTGTTGGCATCAGTGACTCAAATCTCATAACATCCCCCTCTCCCCCAAAATCTAAATATCGGGGCATTCCATTCTTTATTAGTAAAGACATTTGCATGAGACTTGGATATGTGTCCCTTAGACTTGCATCTGTTCCTACTGCTTTTCCTGCCCTTAAATGGTATTCCTGTGCTTGTGACATCAGCATCTTTTCCTGGCAGCAGGTAGGGCCGTGTGAATACCTTTTCCAAAATATTTGGCCAAATATTCGGTATTTGGTAGCCAAATATTCGAGAACAGGTATTCGATATTCAAATAAATTAAAAAAATTTAAAAAAAAAAAAAAAAAAACAGCCACCCACCCTCCTCCCTAGCCCGATCCAGTTCAGTGCAACCATCATCCTCCCACAGAGGTCCATCCCTCCTCCTTCCCCGTACCCATACTATGTTTAACATATTAGTAATACATTGTGATAGAATGATAAAATCCCACAATGACCAACTGGCACAAACTGCTTGCCTTCACAGCTGGCCTCTGTCTTCTTTTGTCTGAATGTCCACTGCTGACAACTGTTACTAACACTTACCTTACATGCCTACTACTGTACTACTGTCTGCTTATCGCATTATATTATTTTGTGTTTTTAATTTTTCCTCACAATTTGTGATGTGAATATTGCCTATGACCAAATGTATCATTTTGTATACCTTACCTTGTTTTTCTGCCTTTATGTACTATACTGTGTGGCCGCTCTTAACTAAAACTGTATTACATTGTTTGTAACTTTGTAACCTCCCGGGTTGTGTCTGAAAATAGTCACTATATGTGTCTAGTACACCCACCCGATTATCAAAAACTAAATAAATAAGAACTAATGAACAATAAACATTTCTTAATGCCCCGCCAGCCCTGCTGCACCCTGCACCCTCCCCCACAAGCTTCCAGTTCTATGTTGGAAAGGGGCCTTACCATAAATGAAAGTGTCTATGTGCTTGCTTTGTAATCACGGGTTGAAGTGGTTGGAAAAAATGAGGGTATGCTACAGTCAGATTCAAAAGGTTTATGTGGGTACATGGGGATGTAAACAAGCATTATTTTTAAAACTGCCAGTTTGCCATATGCCCACAGATCAACCCCTGCCTGTAATAGAAGAAACAACCAGTTGATCACAACCACAGTCCACAGGTTTTCTTATTACAGAGCGACCACACAAGCACTTTCAGTTATGAGAAGGTGGGTGGTGAGTTGTGCCGGTCACCTTTCCGATTCAGAATTGGGTGCTTGGGGTGGGGGGGGAGCAGGTTCAGCCAAAGTGGGAGGGGCAGACATTTGCAAATGTTTATTGTTTGTTAGCTCCTCGGACAAGACAAGTGGCCAGCCGTGGAGGTGGGCAGGTTGTGCCGGTCACCTTTCTGACTCAGTTAGGTGCTTGGGGTGGGGAGGAGGGGGAGAGCAGGTGCAGTCAAGGTGGGGGGAGGGCAGGGGACATTTACAAATGTTTGTTTGTAATGCTCCTCAAACAAGACAGCGGCTGACCGTGGAGGTGGGCAGGTTGTGCCGCCTGCCCAGCATAGGATTTTATCATTTTAGTCATAGTGCATTACTAATATTTCTAAATATATTGTGGGTGCTGGGGGAGGAGGGTGGGTGGGAAACCCTGATCAAGGTGGGGGGATGCGGGTTGCATTGAACTGAATTTGAGTTGGGGAGGAGGCTGGAAGGCTGTTTCTTTTTACTATTTCTCTTTTTAATGAATGGTTTTGCCTGAATATGAGTAGTCTCCTTTTTTGGGAAGGGCTGTCAAATATTCAGAAGCCCTACTATTTGTGGTATTCAGGAAATATTACTCATGCCCAGAAAAACAAACAAACAAACAAACCTTGCAACAGGTTGGGTGTCATAAGCAGGGGATTATGACTCCCTGGCAGTAATAAACAACATGGACAGATGATTTCTAAAGGAAAATTATCCTGTTTTCATGAATGTGCCTCCAGTAAGAAAAAAAATTGAAATTTGAATTTGGGGGGGAAATGTTGGTGTAATAAGCTCAGCTAATTGCAGCTGGGAATTTTTTCCCTGAAAGTGGAAACTCTCTTTAAAAGTTAATGGGGTTTGCCAGGATCACTACAGTATAATTTATTCCAATGTTATCTGTAGTAGCAGTAGTAGTACCAATAATAACTTTCACTAGGATAAGGATGCAACAACATATATCAGCCTATAGATGGGGTAGCTTCCTTGACATCCCAAAAGACAAAAGATTCCATGCTTGTGATATACTTGAATGTGATAACATTAGACATTTTCTCTAAGATGCCCATGTTTTAATCAAATCAGAAACATCTGCCTGAAGAAAATCTCAGAGGAAATTTTTGTTGACTACTTAGAGCTGTGTGAAACGTTCAAACTCCAGCCCTACAAAATTCCATGGAAGTTCATAAAATTCGGCCTAGTCCCACAGAACGACATCGGTAGCATAATTCTAAAATTTTGAAAGTAGAAGAGTTTTCATGGATTTGTAATCTGTGCAATAAACTGCAGATGCTTTTTCCATAATCCACAGAAAATTACTCTGGGGCTTTCGCAATCCGTGGAAAGTTATTCCACGGTTTACATAGAAATGTTTTCAAGAATTCTGCAGAATTCAAGAAGAAATTCAAAAAAGCATTTTGAGGCAGAGGTGGCTCAGTGCTTGCCTGGAAATCACACACAGAACTACAAGCTTACCAGCTTTCAAGCCCAAACTCAAACAAAGTCTCCTCTCCAGGAAAAACTGTGGTTGCCCGTGGGGCACTTACTATCCCTTGCACGGACCCACCTCTAAGATGACCTGCTCCTCACCTTACCCCCCATTATTCCTTGTCACTACCTCCCCCACCCTTGTCTTCCCCACTGACTGTGACATCTTTCCCTACCTCTTTTCTCTTCCTACCTCTCCACCCTCCTCTCACTCCCTCCTACCTTGTTCCTTACAACCTCCTTCCCTGGGCCCTACCCCATGTCCCCACCCAGATAGCAGGAAGGTGCACAGCTCATAAAGTCTGGTCTTGGATAACGTTGATTTATGCAGGTAGAATAATTTTCGTTAACTGTCCTGTAAGACTCAAGTAGTAACCTTCTTTCACTTTTGGCCATACCCTGTCTCCACCCAACTATACCCTGCCCTTACTCAGTTCCACCCTCCTCTCCCCGTGATGGACCCCTCCCTGCTATCCATTTCAACAAGGTCCTCTCCTAGACCATTGTATTATCTCCCTCCCCCTCATCCGCCTCCTCCATCCACCTGCTAGTAGCGCCCCCCTGTACTCACTACATTACATTAATCACCTCTGTCAAATGCGATCTCACAACATTGACTAAGCTGATTGTAAATGCTGCAATCTGTGTCTGATGCTTTATGTACATATGATTCTTTATTATTGTTTGTGTAAACTGTGTCTGTGTCTGACACGAAACCTTTGTAAAAGAGCTCCTGCCCAAAGGTAGTTTCAAAATAATAAATAAATAAATCCCAGACCCATACCTTGTTTTGTTTCATGCTCCTTACCCTTACCCCCTGAACTCTCATTCCTGTTTTCACACTAAGGGCTCATGATCAGATGAGCTGGTGATTCTGAATATGCACTCTCCCCCCCCCCCCACAGAGGTGTTCATCTTTCAACCAGATGCCCCACCTCAGGACTCCTCTGTGACATCCAAACTCCATCACCCTCTCCCTTGCCTGCCCCAGTGTCTCCCATGGTTTACCCACCCATGGGGGGTTATCAGGCAGGTTCCCTTTGTGAAAGACAGTCTGGTGTGGGAGTGGCAGAGAGAGAGTGTGGGGTTGGAGAGTACTGATTTTGTCATATAGGCAGCTGTCATTTTCCTCATTTATTTATTTATTTTGAGCTTCAGAAACAACCTTTGAGTAAAGGTTCCACGTCACATAACAATTCACAGACATAAACCAAAACAACGAATACAGTAAATACATAACTTAGAGAATTACAATTACAAATCACACTTATTAACAGGAATTAAACATCTGACCTCCTAATTGTGATAGAGGGAGCAAAGAACAGAGAAAAGTTCAGGAGGCGTGCCCCCCCCCCAGCTACCCTCATACTGGTGTCGGAGGGGGCAAAAATAGGGCAGAGATCAAGAAGAGGTGGTGGCAGGCCGGGTTAACCCTTGCCCCATGGATCCTCCCCTCTCCCTAGATGATGTGAGCAGTCTGAGGCTTACCTCACACACATGCAGTGGCATTGCTGAGATAGGAGCAAGCCCCCAGGTTCAATAGCAGGAGTCGCTGCACCTGCAGAACATATCAGCAACCCTTCCTAGACAATAATGACACGCTGCTGTTGGTAGCGTTCTTGCTAGCCTGTTGTTTGATCATTAGTGTCCTGGGTCATGGTTCTGCTTGCACATTATATATTGCACTACTGCTTGGCCATCCGGTGGTCTCTAAATGCAACCTTTCTTTCTCTATAAAGGTTTTTCTCCCTAGCCATGTTTGTTTTCCATCTTTCAGGTATATACCCTGTTCAGGCCTACACCCTCCTGCTCCTCTCTGCTCCCAGTAAGTCACCACCTATCCCACAGCATTCCCTCGATGGCAGAGGCTCTGAGCAGAGGGCCATCATCTTGCCAGAGGCAGTCCACTCTGCAGACTAGGATCCAGTGCTGGCAAGCACTTAGACCCAGGGGGTTGCAGAGGCTCATACCATCATTTATATAGACTTGGGTTTATCTCCCTTGTAGGTCCCTCGCACCTCCTGTGACATGAGTGCAGTCTTCCTGGTGGCCGTGTATGTACAAAGCACATCTTCTCCAGCATGAGCTCAACTTTCACACCCAGCCACAGGGGTCAAAGTGGCGGTGAACCTCACTGTCAGCCCTCCCCAGCCGAGGCTCACTGCCACACAGGAGCTGCCCCAGCCTGAACTGGCTCCTTTTTTTTTATTTGTTCATGCCCCTTGCTCTCCGGTCGGCACCTCTCTGCTCAAGTAGCCCCCTTCACCCTGACATCCCCTAGGACTTGCCTTTAACCTCCCTGTGTTCCCTCAGAGCTTCCCCGTCTGGTGGGGGTGGCAGGGTCCTGCTATGCTCCACCACAAGAAGGAACCACTGTAGGAGGCAGTGCCTAGGTAGCCAGGTGCGGGGCCTGTGAGCAGGTCAGTTTTATCAAGCCACTCAGGTTTTTTCCTGCATTTCTCCCATCTTCCCCTAGGATGTTGATGTCAAGGGCATGCCAAGCACACACATACACAAGTGCGCATGGTGCAGCACCTGTCAGTGTCCTTTGGACCACAAGCTGCTCCAGCTGCACTGCCGCCTGTGGTCACCCAGTTGGCAGTATACCAGCAGAGCTGGCTGCCCTGCCTCCCCAGAGGAGGAGAGTGTCCTCTGGGATGTTCAGTCCTTCTCTCCTGGCCCAAGCTCATTCCTGGACTCAGGGTGCTGGTGTCGCGAGCAATAGCCTCACCACTGCACCGATGGGCCGAATAACCTGCCCTACCTCCTGATGCAGTGACTCGAGGTCACCCTCTAGTTCAGGTCACCTACATGGCAGCACCACTCACTGCCACAGAGCCATCAGTGCAGCCAACCCTTACAGAAATACAAGTATGCAGCATGCTTATTAAGCATGCGGCATACATGATGCACACATGTTGTGCACGCGTGCTTCTGTAAGGATAGCTGCACCCTTTTTAACATCGGCTGTCTAAACTGCACTCCAGTTTACCATTTTCCTAACAAAATGGGCATTTACTACAGAGTGTACCCCCTAAACAGCTTTTAATGGGACCTATGGAAATGTTGCAGGTGGAACCAAGAACCCTAATTAGCATGCGTTTTACCCAAGCTCTGTGAACAGTATCCACCACCAGATGCAGTGAAACAGAAACCAAATGTAAGTGGAAAGTAATTTGGTTTAGAAAGGGTTACTGCTGAGCTGTAGAAAATAAACATTTTTTTTTGGAGCAAATGGAGCAAGGCTTCTGCCTCAATTTACTACTATTTTCCAAGTATCTAACAGTTGTAGGTAAACAGTACTTGGTGGGCTGAGTGGAGGCAGACATGGGAAGTTCAGGCTAGTTTAACTAAACCATTATGGACTGGGAGGTCCGCTGTGGGAACAGGCTGGTTGTTTTATGGTTTTTCTCACATAGCATTGAAGGAGGCCCCTTGGGCACCACAGAGCAAGTCGGGGCCCCTTTACCAACCACTCCGTTGGCAGACGGCCTTCAGTGAATGAGTAGTTTTCTCATAACGCAAAAGCTCCTAAGGCATGTGTTGGGTCAGCTCAGGAAGCAATGCAAACCATATGAAGGCTGGAATGCTCTCTGAAAGCCCCTTTTTTAGCATCTGGCTTCTGTTGTGTTACATGAAGGCTGTGCTCCACAAAGTTTCCTGTCACAGTCACTGCTGTTCAATCTGGTACCCTCTGCCAGGAAAAGTTAACAAAAAGACACAAATACAAGTGGCGCAGTGGCAGGGTGCCAGCCACAGTACACGCTGACCCTAGAGACCTGCAGGTTGATTATGAAAATCCTATCCCAGGGCAGATTTTAAAATAAACTGCGCTGTCTCCGAAGCACCTTGATGTCAGTCTCATCGGGCAAGTGTAGCATACCATAGACCAATAGTCCTTGGACCTTTATAACTACTGGACCAAACCCCACCTTCATAGAGGGGCAAGAAACAAAATGAAAACATTTTCAAGATATTAAAAGAAGAATTACTGGGACTGGAATAGTTGGAGATGGAGGGAGGTGGTGTTTTCTGATGCCACCTGTCCTCAGTCATGAGGTTGGCGCTGAATGCTAATAGCAAACCGTGTGATTCTGCAAGATTTGTTTTTCAGAGCTTCAAATCCAACACATTGAGCTGCACTTGAAGCTCTCTTGCTGGAAAAAACTGAATTCATCTTGTTTTATTTAGGGAATAACAGCAAGGTGGAGCTGGGCAGATGCACAGTAACAGTAGCCCCAGGTAAATGTGCACTGAGGTGGGTGAGGGTTGTTTATTGTTGGTTAGTAGATTCAGTGGATTTATCAGTACCTGTGAGTTCAGTTCCCACATCTGGCACTTGGGTTACTATTCCAGTACTGACACTGTAGTGCAGCATGAGAGGGGTGCTGCACTTCTGAGGTGCCGTCTTTCGGATGAAACGTTAAACCGAGGTCCCATCTGCCTGGATTGGTGGTAGCTCAGGTGGATGTTAAAGAATCCATGGCACTTATCGAAAAGAGCAGGGGAAGTTCCCCGGTGTTCTGGCCAAATTTCCCTCATTCACTGAAAATATCACCAGCAGCTTAATCTGATTCAAGGTCAGTTGGCATTCATCTGTATCCCCCTCCCCCGGGTTGTGCCTGAAAATAGGCAGGATTTGTCTAGTGCACTTACCCGGTCAATAAAAACTAAATAAAAAAAATAAATTCCTGAGACAGATGTACCACATCTTCCTGGCATACATGTCGGCCTGGTTGTGACAAATGATTGAGCTCTGCTTCTGTTTGTTTATAAATCTAGCTGGCCTTTCTGTCCTGGCCTATATCTGAACCACCATTGCAATCAGGGAGTCAAAATGTTTTCTAAAACCCAGCTGCAGCATTTCTTTGCTGCTTAAATGCAACATGCCTTGCAAACATGGCTACACATGGGAAACTGTTCCCACAAACATGCAGAAGTTGTTACTTTTGCCACGAATTCGAAGTTGGAGTGATAAAGAAATGTGGCGGTTGTGTTAAATCAGTCAATGATGCAGGGGGGGAAGACAGCAACAAATAGGTTGCAGGCGATACCTCTTATTGGATTTAATACATTTGTTTTTGAGACTAGCTTTCGAGAGCTATTCTGCAGGTACGGATGGAAACTCAGTCAGGATTCCACCCCCACTATGCCTCCAACAGTGCTGGAGATTTTGGCCCAGTCCCAAGAACTTTTCTGTATGTTTTTGGTACCTTTTTTCTCCTTGTCTCCCTCCTTCGTGTTCCCATCCTCCATCCCAACATACGAGCCCACCGCAGCTTGGCTGTTTTGTTGGCTCAGAGTCCGGGCAAGAGGCTGCCTGCACAGCCAATGCCATTGCTTCTCCTTGATTGGCCAGCAGGGGTGTGTGTGCTCCAAATATCAGATGGCCCATGCCCTCGTTCCTGGAAGCCGAGGGCTGCACCTCCCTGATGTACCTGTCGTCAGCCAGCCTCAGTGCACAGTTCTGGGACTCATCTCTGCTGCACCGCTGGCCATCCTACACCTAAGAACTTGTGGTGGATTTGGAAAACTCCATACCCAGGTCACACTTGGGCCTGGGTTTCATAAAGCCGGTGCTGTTAAACACCTCTCTGATCTGACAGATATCAAAAGCACACATGCATGGTTGGCTACGTGGCACTAAGTGGTCACGCACCCACTTGGGATTCTGGCGACCGGGATTCATGCCTAGGATGACTGGCATGGAGCCCAACGGGGAGGGTGAGGAGCATCCACAGAGATGCTCTTCTCCCCAGTGCTAATCACCGCCTACGGGCATGTGGCTTCGCCTTGTGCCACATCCCACCCTCAGGGGTTGATTAACAGGACATTAATATACACACCTCATTGTTTAATTATTATGAAACAGTGGCTGAAAATGGAGCATTCTGATTAGCTGACAGCATTCTAATAGGGTTATGTGAATGTCTGGAAACCCTCTTGCACAATAAAAGAATTGCATTTTAACAATTAACATGGACAGTTTAAAAACATGAAAACTTTTTTGGTTTGTAACAGCATTAAGACACTCCAGATGTTGGGTTTCCTTTGTTAATCTAACCTTGGGAGTAAAACGCACTAGGCTACCCCCATGTCTCATGCCCCCCCTTAGATAAATGGATGGTAGCCCAACCTTTGTTCATGGCTTAAAGGGACACTGTCTGCCCTTTTTGCATCATATTATTTGTAGTTAAAACCTCATATTTCATGGTTTCTTATCTTCACTAAAATTCATTGATATTGCTGTTTGTTTCATCTGCTTCCTTTCTTAGCAGAATTGAAATGCATGCTAATGGTGTAGTTATACATAGCCTTGTTTTGTTTCAAATCCTTGATCTACTTGTCTTGCATACTTCTTGAACATCAGGAACACCTGCAAACAGTGCAGCTACTCATGATGCAAAAGTCTTCCCTCCTGCTCCCACTGCATCATGAATGGACAGACTGTGCTGGGGTGTTCCCAAGTCCAGGAAAGTTGGCAGTGGGAGCTGATCAAGGACTGTAAACAAACACGATTTTGCATAGTATCACCAGTACGGTGGGCAGTTTGTTTTTCACTTTTAAAACAAAAAAGGAATCAGAATCAAGCTACCAACTATATCAAAATGTAACCTATTGTAAAATTTGTTTTTAAACCAGAGACACTTTGATGCCCGGGGGGGGGGGGGGTGACAGTGTCCCTTTAATGCATAAGTGCTCTGTGACGTCCTTTCTGGTTTGAGAAATTGACAACATTCCAGTGGTGATGGGTAGTGTTCCATATAGATGTTTTTTAATAGATTTTTTTTTTTTTTTACATTTTTATTTCATTACGGTTTGGCACCTAGCCAGTTCACATTTTATAGTCTGAATGTATATATTCCATAAACAGAGAGAGGTCAAAATAATAAACACGCCTGCTAGAACAGCCTTGCCCCGAGGCCCGTCTGAGAGGATATCAAAGAGTGGAAAATTAATAAACTAGTGTGGGCCAAGCGTGCTGGTCCAATTAGTATGCTTTGAAGCTAATACTGCTGTTTGCATCCAAAATGTGGCCATCATTATAGCAAACACTTTTTCTGTTGGGCGTTTTTTTCCCCCCATTAATCTTGCATCTGACAGGTTTTGTCATTGCTAACGCCGGTGCCTTCTCTGCTCGAGAAACAAATCTGTGTGGTATTTTTTTGCCACTTGAAACTCTCACTCACTTACCTGCCAACTGTCTACATGTAGCTGTTAGGTTAATGTTATTGAACTAAAAGGGGCACTACACCACCACCACCCCCCCCCCAACAGACAAAGGCCTTTTTTTTTTTCCTTTCCCATATATAGATTTTTCTATAAAAACACCACCCAGGGATATACCCTGTTCAGGCCATTTTTTTTTAGTTTTGCTGACATTTGGATGGCAGGAGATTTTTCTCCCATAATTTCACCCCTTGTGGATCTCCCTTCTCCCCATGGCGTGAGTCGTGCCCATCAGCCTCGGTGCTACAGCATGCCGCTGTGGAAGAAGCAAGTTCCCTGGCCCACCCGCAGGGGTTGTAGCATGCTGGAACCCGCCGCCAGCCAGCTGTCCCCCGGCCAAGGCACACTGCCCCCTGGCAGCTGCCTCCAGACTTGGAAAACAAAGACAGGAAGTGCACCAGGAACCGGGGTGCCGGGGTTAACAAGGCATACGATGTGAGAAAAAAAAAACGTGGCACTCACCACCAATGAAACAGCCGTAGGAGTCAGGAACTGATATCCCATTTTTATTGTGAAGCTGTAACCATAAAACACAACCACCAAGACGCCGAATGGCAACCAGCGTGTTATCAGTGCTGTTTCATGGTTACAGCTATGGAGTGAAGAGTGGCTATCAGTTCCTGACTCCTACGGCTGTTTCACTGGTGGTGAGTACCACATTTTTTTACATTGCCTCTACACTTACCTGCCACCCAACATGGTGACCGCACTTTGCTTCTTAATGCCAGTCATCTGAGTGGCAGCATGATGCAGTGCTGGTGGGCCATCAGCATGGCTCAGAAATGCCAAACCTGGCTGTTAAGGGACAGGAAGCATTGCAGCATTCCAAATTCATATCTGTGCACCCCCTCTACCTTTCCAACTTCCACTCAAGAACTCTGAGAGTAACGTAATGGAGCAACTCTCACTTTTGTCTGTTTTCTAGATTTCGTTTTTGCCTCCTGATGACTGGGTGACCCCCATCTGACCCATTTTTCCAGCCCCATCACCTGCCATCTCCAGGTACTTACCCCAGCCTCTTCTGTTACTCTGTGGCTTGCGCCCTATAGTGGGTTCCCACAGGAGTGCCACTTCCCTGAGCAATTCATGATCTGTTCCAGGAGGTGGGGCTTGGTCGGGGGGTGGGGCCTGTGATGGATCAGTCATCATCCTGCCGGCTGGTGTCCCCCCCCCCACCATTTTCTCCCTGAGACTTGTGGGCGTATGATGAATAATGTGCATGCATGCATGCATGCATGCAGTGGCATCTAGCAGCAGCCCCCACCCGTGTCGACCTTCACTTGCACTACCACCCAGCGGCAGCCAACAGCAGGGGACAGAATCCCCCCTCCCTAAAGGGAGACAGATATCCAGTGGACACTCGTGACTCTTCCAGCCAGCTTCCTGCAGCCCAAGTCCATTCTTGAATGCAGATTCCTGCGGGAGCAAGCCAAAGCCCTACTGCTGCATTACCAGGCCAGCTAGGAGCACCTCCTCTTAATCCAGCTGGCAGCGTCTCCAGAGTACTGAATTAGAGTCATTAAATTCACACTCCACCCGACCCCCCAAAAACCCACTCACCCTCCTAGCCTGGCAGTCAGCACTTAACCAGAAGAAGCTAACCTACTGCTGTGCGCTACCTGTAAGGGTTTAATTTATTTTATTTATTAATTTTAAATCTGATAACCGGAAAAGGCACCTCTGAGCCGAAGCTCATTTCCAGGTGCGACCAGGGGAAAGGGTAACATAAGAATAAAACAGTAGATACACAATAAAGGAAGGGCAGAGAGAAACTAATCCAGTTTCAGTAAAATACAATTAGCAAAAACAGTATAGATAATATTTAATGGGAGCCATCCGCTTCCATACAAAGGGAGGCTTGAACCTGCAGCATTCATACTCCCTAGCAAGAATTCTACCTGTAAGTTGAGGAAGTGTCTCACCTTATTTAGCAGGAGTCTGAGCTGTAGTGCAGCTCAGTGTTTGTTACCCTGTTACTGCCCTTGGGTTTGACCTCTGCTGCTCTACAGATGCTGCTGTATGGTTACGTTGAACTTGCAGTTACTACTGTATTGATATTTCTGAATGAGGGTATTGATTCCTAGTGAGCTACAGAATACGGCCACTTGTCTGCCATGTCACAGTGCCTGCTGAGGCCGACAGTTGTCAACGCATGCAGCTTATGATCTAATCAACATTCCGCGTAGTTTCAGCTACCGGAATAGTCAGCATGTGAACTCCTTAGCACTCTATGAGGAACTACACTTGCTCTAACAGTCGCTAGACAAGCCCAGTTCATAGCAAAATATGCATGGAAGGGCACTACAGATCCTCATATGTTGAAAAACATTTCCCTTTTTCAGTTTATGCAGTGGATTTTTTTTACATAGGCATGAGAGGTGCCAGACTGAGAGCACTGGAGACTGCAGCTCTCCAATTCCCTATGGCAGATATAGCATGGGTAAATACAGGAAACATTTCCACACACTGCTCTGACGGTGTTACTAAGTGCAGTCCTGGAAGGGCAAACTCAGGTAGATGATAGAGATAAGCCATAGATGGTTCAAGCCTCTCTAGAGCCCAACACCTGGTGCTAACTTGGCCCGGCGTCCTTAAAGAGCTAGTACCGGCAAACATGGCCAGTAGAAAACTGGTAAATTTTAAATATGTATCCATCTCGATTACATTAATATAAAATTCAGTTCTGAAGGTGTATGTTGCTGAAATATGTACATACCAGCACATGTGTTTCCACCGCCACTGGTTACCTAGGGAAGGGAGAACTTTTGGGGCCTTTTTCAAACTTTCAGTTTTACCTCATTGTGACAATTCACAAGCGTATGTGACAATAAAGTGCAGTATACTCATGTCTGTAGAAAACTAATCCACTCTGGCTGTTTTTTATTGTGCACGCAAATGCTGACAGGGAATGCAGTGCAGCTTGGCTGGTCACTTATTTACTGCAGGTGTTAGTCCACATTTTTCGACAGTATTTTTCCCTTGGATGGGCACCCAGGTCGTTACCCCAGCTAGGGGTTGATTACCTGTTGTGTTTTTTAAATAGTGTGTATTGCAGTTATATAATGTAAGCCAATGTAAGCAGTTTCCACTCTAGTCCCACAATGCACATGGCTCCAGGCTCAGATTGATCAGTGAGGCTTGGGCCTTTCAACTTTAAGGCAGATGGTCCGGGATTCAGATGTTAATGGCTGCAGAAATTATCCACTGTATTGTGTGTCCACCTGGGGAAGTCTCCTGCTGCATAGTTGTACATGGGCTAGTAGCTCCAAAAGAAATTAGAAAAACCTCTACCACACAGTCCCACCACACAATGGAGTAACAGTGGCATGGCAAGCAGTAAGAAAAAGGTAATACAAAGTAAAAAGGGAAAAAGTATATTAGGGAAGGCAAGACCAAGCGTATAATAAAGAAAGTGCAAGGGTTAAAGAGCAGCTGATGCCTTTGGGAAAACTTTGGAAAACATAATATTTAGGCATAAGTCAGCTTGTATTTCATATATCTTATGTAGATTTCTCCTCTTCATTATTTATTACTGAAGAAATTCCCTCAAAAATAAGAGCTATATCTCTTAGAGTTTAATTGCCTCTATAGCTTATTCCCTACTTGAAATCATAATTCTCTTTTGTGACATCACAGTCTGTTGCCATGGGAATGACTGTGATGTCACAAACAGAGTATTTTGACAGGTTGGGAAGAAGCAATAGGAGCTGATGAATGCTCAAGGAACAACTACCCTGTTTTCAAGCATATGACCTCAGTAGGAAATACAGAACTAATGAGAAATACGAGTTGCTTTATGTTCAAATATTATGTTTTTCAAAGTTCTTCTTGAGGTGTCAGTGGCTCTTTAAGCTAGGCAACAATGACAAACACCAGAACAAAACCCAGCGTTACCAGCCTCTATGGCCAGATGCTGTACTGAATAAGGTGCCTGATGATAACCCAGGGTTGTGTTCAAGTCAGCCACCTCCTCCTCATCTCTTCAAGTAGTTCCAGGTCACTCACATGGAGGGGGTGGATGGGTGGACTTTACTTGTGTGGTGCTAGCCAGCCTTTGGTTCGATTGATTTTCCTCATCGAGTCAGGAGTCAGGATTGGAGTCCCTCTGGGATGGTTCAGTGAGGTCTTGGTAATCAGTAGTTTGAATGCATTGACGCCCGAAGCGCTGGGGCGAGAAGTGGGCATCTGTCAGTCCATCTACAACTTTCTGTTTATTTTGCAATAAAGCACTTGAAAATTGAAGGAATATTGTGGAGTGTTTCACTGAGTGCAAGACTCATTGAGGAGTGTTGGCATTCTTTTGGCTAGTCAGCCTTGTCTTGCACCACATTACCCTTAAGAGTTTGCAGTCAGCTTCATTTGGAATTGGGTAGTTTGAATGTAGTCTGAGACTGGGATGGTTGTGGCTACTTTTGGGTGCAGTTGGTGGCAGGTATATGGTGGTGGGTTGCTGGGGAGGAGTCTTCTTGGTGGGCCATGGGGGACTACCTGTTTTTTATTTCAATGTACGGATGCCAGGCCAAATCCTCTAGTACCAGTACCACCAGCACCAAACTAAACCCACCTACCCTTGCCCACCTAGTCAAACAGAGGACCTGCCATGTGCTTTTGGCAGGAGCCCAAAACTGCAAGGTAGGGAGCCTGCCTGCCTGACAGAGGCAAGAGTAGGGGAAGGGAGAAGGTTTTTCTTTCAGCTACAGGAATCGTTTTACTGTGTACTGGATGAGGGTATTTTTTTAACATGTAGTCAGATCCAAGATCAGAAATTCCAACTTCAGTTCCAGTGCCTTAACTGGCATTGTCATGGAATTGGAAATTGAATTTCTGATAATCCGAAAGATGATCAATGGATCAGAATGGTCTGTTTCTGATCATCCCTAACTGTGACCTCACTTCTTGTGATATCACAGTTGACCAGTTTGGCAGAAGATGAGTGACTCTCTTGGTCATTCGAGATGAGAGGTCACAATGCTGATGAGATATGAAGAGGAACAGAACTAGATATATCAGCCTCTAGGTGCAGTATTGTTCTGCCCATTAGATCTAGTATCATAATGAAGAAAACCTTCTAATAAGTAAAAAGGAAAAGAAAAAGTACTCCCAATGTAAAAAGTAGTGGCTGAGTGCTTTTACAAGTTTATATTAATTTTAGGCAGTCTACTACTTATTCAACCAATCAAGATCCCCGTTGGAACAAAACTAGCTAATTGGTGCGGGGTGTTCACTTACATCATTGTTAATTCTCTCGGCTCAGCTCATGCTTTGTCTCGTAGAGCCAACCAAGACCCTTGACTCATCACAGCCTAAGTGACTCTACACCCTTTTAACCCATGCCCCGTCACCTATGGCTAAAAAGAGTGCCAATTTGTGTCATTTGCGCTGTCCAGAAAACAAATTGGAGATCACCATAAAAGCCAGCTTTTTAAAGAAAACTATTCTTCTCCCAGTGAACGCTGCCTTGAGCACCCTACATCACCAATGCAAATACTGATGCAGGCAATTCATTTTCCATTCTCTCCACTGTGGCAATATTCAGTTCGGTTCAATTCACGTTATTTACTGGGTAAGATCACTGGGGCCAAGGCCCTTTTTCAGGAGCAACCCAGAGCTTCAATTACAGGGAAGCTTAGATGACATACAGTAATACAAACATATGTGCAAAATACATTAGTAACATATGTATAATATGCAAGGTAATACAAAATTGATATACCTAAAAACAGTTACACACAGCAGAAAATTGCAAATAACGGAACAGTTAAAAACCTGCTCCTTATTTAGCCACCATGCTGACCACTGAACTCCATGCCACCTGACGCTGAGCACACAGGACTCCTCCCCCCGATCCAAGGCTACCTACCAGTGCCACTACTGGGTTTGGTGCAGAGCCTAAGCATTTCACGTGTGGGACCATCATAAGCACAGTGCCTAGTATCCTCCACCACCCCTCCAAGTTTCTCCCAGTTCCCCCACCTCCACTTGGCACTGCGCATATAGTGTCCCCTGTGGACAGAGACTGGCTCCATTGCCCACAACAGGGGTCATGTACAATCAACATTTGTATAGGTGGGTTTGCTCACCTCTTTGAAATAAGGTTACTGCGTTCCTGCAGTCCAGGTCAGGACATGTCTTAGCCAGATAGTATCTTCACCGGGACAATATTGAATTTTACTGATTGCAACAGTTTTAATTTCTTTAATAAACAATACTAAAGTTAATATTTGTGTCTTAAAGAACAGCTAACGCTTTAACTAGAACTTTGGAAACTATAATAGTTCAACGTAATTCAGCTTACATTTTACGTGAGTTCTGTATTACTCCTCCCATATTCTTTTTTTTTTTTTTTTTTTCTTTTCTATATACTATTTCCCACCTGATCTCTCCTGGCTGCCCCCTTCTAACCAACTACCCCCCAGCCACATGCCCCCAAGCCCCCCCCGGGACTTACCTTTACCTGAGTTATTCCCGAGGTCACTTGTATGGAAACAGGGGGGCTGGATTTTTAGTCCATTAGTGGCTAAGTCCCACGCTGCAGCCACCACTGCAGGACACAATCTCTGCACCTGTGGAGATTTGTATTTTCAATGGGCGCAACTGCAGGGGATGTTGCACCTGGTCCCACTGGGCATAGCATTTTGGTGCAGCTGCGCTGAAAAAACATTCACAAGCTGCCGTAAATCATGCAGCCAGTCATAATCTGGCTCCACTTGTGAAAATGTGTTGGCTGCGGGAAAAGCCGCAGCACCGCATGTGGTGACCCACTTGCACCCATTTTTTTCCGCAGTCGCGTGACTCTCAGGGGTGCTGGAAATCCAGCCCAGGGACTTTGTTCCTCGGAGTTCCTTGTCTCTCGTAGCTTGCTCCCCACCTGATATCATAAGCCTCTGCTTGGGAAATCACTGTCATTCACTTGGCAACAAATGGTAATGTCAGAGCGGAGGAATACGATTTCAAGTGAGGAATGAACTGCTGGGACAGAGGAGCCCAAAGGGACGAAGATCCTGCTTTTTCTGCAGATTTCCTCTATAATAACACAGAAAATAATGTGTTTATTCTTGAACAGAACAAACACTAATATTGTTCAACTATTTCCCAAATTTGTTTTACATTTCATAATGGTTGAACTTATATTTCACAAGCTGTAACACTGAAGGCTTAGAACTGTAAGATTTGTTTTAAAATGACGGCTTATAGTCCAATCAGCATGAACAGATCCTAACTACACAGGTCTTGTGTGATAACACATGTCTATACATGCAAATATTGATGCTGTGCTGATAAAAATAACAGTATTTTAAAAACACTTGGAACCACTTCATGGTTTTATGTATCAGTATATGGAAGATGTAGCAACATCGTACCAACCTAATTGACTCCAAAGTGGCGGTGTTAGGCATGCACAAAGCATCTGTCTGCTTGAGGCAACAGTACAGATGTAACATGCTGAAGCAGAAAGCTTAAGCAGACATTCAGCTTGAAATGGAAAAAAAAATGGCAAAAACGAAAATTGTTGTCACCCTTGTATTCATAGAATTTTTACAACTTTTTGGATGTGTGGTGGGGCAAAAAGCGAGAGGGGGGATGTGGGAGCAGTGAAGGGGGCACCACAAGCATTTCTGCATGGAGGGGCATTAAGTCTAAAACATATCCTGCTATAAGCTTTCATGACAAGAATCATGTTTTTGTTTTTAACAGTTTCAAAGTTATCCTATTTTAAAGAAATCATTTAAAAGGTCTAACTTTGGAACTGGTGGGCCTAGAAATGCAATTTATTGTTTTAAGGCCCTGTATGTACAGGGCTTGTTAAAATTATTTTAAAGGTTTAAAATGCTTTACCAAGCTGGATCGCAGTTTGCATCCACATTCAACAAGGTTTGAAACCGTGTTTAAAACCATTTTTAAACCCTGCAAGGGACCCGGTTTTAAATACGGTTTCAAACCTAACACAGATTACACTGTAATGTGGATAGGATTGTGGTGTGCCAGTGGCTTTGATTGCACAGAACGGTGCTAAAGATATAGGATAGTGCACGAGTACCAGCTAACAACAAGGCTATTCGTTCACCAAGTTGGTACTATGACGACAAATTACCTCAAGAGCGCAGCTCAAGAGGTAATCAGTCGTTATAGTACCAATGAGGTGAAAGAACAGCCCTGCTGTTAAATGGTACGCATGCACTGTTCTGTACAGTGTATAGTGGAACTTCTTTGCCTCAAAAAAAAAAAAATTACTACCTCTTTCTTTTTAAAATAAAGCTAACTGTCAGATTGCTGCTCGAGAATACCATGTGTGATGTCCACACTGCGTTCTGCTGTCCTGCGGACGTCACTTTTTGGTTCTGCTGCACTGCGGACATCACTAGTGCAGCTGAACAACATTTTGAGAGTGCTAGATTTCAGTGAACAACGACGTACGACTATACTGTGTTTAATCATGCCGCCGAAAACCCTTCAACTACTGCAGTGTGGATGTGGTGTGTCTGTGTTTAAACACAGTTTGCAGAAAGTACCAAGCAGTGTGGACAGGCGAGTTTGGTGAGTTAGAAAACATTTTTAAAAATGTTTCTGAAAGTTATTTGTCAGTGTGTACAGGGCATAAACAAGCACATGGAATCAGGCTGTTAAGAATCAGTCCTAGCCACACCATTTTTATGTGTCAATGCTATTCTGTAGGTATTGATAATATTTTAAACTGCTTTTGGAGTACATTATTGATACATGTTGATAGTTGCAGCAGGGCCAAAAAATTGCAAGCATATTACATCGGTACTATTTTTGAATTCACAAACTGTATAAACACTACAGTACTTTTTGTATTAAGACATAAAATTGCATAATGGTTTAAAAAAATGTTTTTTACTTTTGCTGAATATCAGTAATACTGCACATTTTTGAACTAGAAACTAAGTTTGCAGTTTTCATTCATCTTATGACCCTCGACCCAACTGCAAACATTTCCCTCTCCCCTCTAGCAGCCTACCGTTTCTTGATTTTGCATGAGAAAACTGAGAAGGTGTTGGAAGATAATAATGGGGAACAGAACTCGATAGAAGAAAAAAGAAATAAAAGCGGATGTGTGTTTGAATATTTTGTTTTTTAAAGTACTGTGTTCCTACAGGAGTCAGTAGCTTTATAAAAATGTGTTCATATTATCTTTGATCATTTGTGTTCACTTTTATATAGAATAATGTATAGGTAACCAAACAAAACAAGCCTGTGTTTCCATCGAGGGGTTGAGATAACTGCACATGGACCTCGAGAGCGAAGCTCAACAGCTCCATGCTGTTATCTCAACCGCAAGACGGAAACACATGGCGAGTTCTGCATGGTTGTCTATAGTTTTATTTTTTTATAATATATTGTTTAGAATGAATTCATTTGTCACTTTTTGATGGGTTTTGAAAAGACTGCAGGTGCTGTGACTGTTACTTTCAGCTGGAGTAGAGCGCGACTCTCTTAATGGTGCAACAGACACTGAGAGCAGAAAGACAGCTGAACTTGATTTAGAACTGCGCAGTAATCTTTTTAGAAAATGTGCAATAACTTGCACAGCATAATTGAAGGTTAGTTTCATACCAAACAAGCAATTAACCGTATAATTATAAAATTTTTATATATGCAACTATACACCCTTGTTGAACCCCCTCCCCAATGTCGATCCCCACTGTTCATTTTTATTCCTATATCCTTGTATGTGGAGCCATGTTTTATTACATGTTTGTGGTTCACCATGGCCAAGCTTACATTCTGCATCCTGGTGTTGGTCATGCTGTCCCTACAGAGCCCCATGAGGCAGGGAGCTCTTTCTGTATTGCAAACTCAGGCAAGGTGATCACAGTCACATTAAAAGTGATATTAAACAATGGCAGTTCAAAAACAGCCAGACAGAATAAAAAAAATATATATTTATTTATTATTTGTCTTTATGCTCCCTATCACCAACTTGCCCCCATCCATTGGTTTCCTTAGTCCTATCACCCTCCATTGGGGAGAGGGCAGCAGGGTTGCCCAAACCAAGTCCTCTCAAAGTTACAGATCAGGGTTTTAAATAATTGATTAGCAGTTTTTTTCTTGGGACTATACTAACTGTACAGAAAGTATTTATATAGATTTTCTAGAAGTGCTGTGTTTGTTAAACACAGTGAGGCAAGAGCTGTGCATTTTCACAAAGATTTAGCACTTTTATGAGCAAAACACTAATCAATTTTTAGAGTTAAATAAATCCCTGCAGATCCAGAATGGGAGTTACCTAGGTTACAAGTGCAGAACCTGTGGAAGGCAAGTTTCATCCAACTGGGATGTTTTCTTGTTGTTCCCGTTTCCCCAGGACACCAGCGGTGATGGTGCACTCACCTTTGCATGCATACGTAGCATGGCACCAGCCCATGTCCCCACCTCCCTCAAGTAGGCAGCTCCACCTGTGGTCACCCAGACGGTAGTCTCACAACGCCAGCTGTCTACCATCCTCTTCAGGGGAGGAGAGTGTGCGGTGGGATGCTTAGTCCTTCTCCCTTCAGCCCTTCAGCTGTCCCACAGTAATTCTGGCTCATTCCTCAACTCAGCTGGCCGACAATGCACAGGGTAGCCGTACCGCTGCACTGACAGGCTTGGGGATAATCTGACAATATTGAAGAAAATTGGGGGGCAGCCATATTTAGTGGAACTCTCCCTTTAGCCAATTCCCTTTAATTAATTTACAAAAATAATAAAACAAATTTAAAACTGGATGGGGGGATCTCTTACAAGACAGGAGAAAAGGAGCAATTGAAAACAGAATTAAATGGGTTAGAAATTTAGAGGTAAGAAGAGCTTGCTGCTGCATGACGTTCTCTACCTTTTTTTAGTGAAACCCAAAAAACATAATTTCCTTCTGTCAGATCAGGTCATTCTCCACTTATTCTGTGTTGGGTCAGAATGCAATCTACCAAACCAGGATTATCCTGGTCACATAAGGATTGGTGGTGGTCCTACTTGAACACAGCCATCAAGTATGACTTTGATAGCTCATGGCCTCTCTCTCCTCATGCACGTCAACGTATGTCATCTGCCCTTAATTATCAGGGAACCCTGTTTACTCCCGGTACTTCTCAACTGCCCCACATTATGAGGCACACCCCTTATTTTTCCCCCTCATAATCCCTCCTTCCACACATTTCAAATGTCTCACATTACTAGGAATGCTCCTCATTGTATCCTCTGAACCCCTCTGCTAATACCATGTAACTGTCCCACATTAGAAGGGACACCCCTCATTCCACTACTCAGAACCTCTCTGTCCACAGCTTTCAAGTGTCCCACATTTCGAGGGACAGCCTTCATTTTACCACTCCTGCTGTACCTCTCAATTGTCCCCACACAGAAGGGACATCCCTCACTTTACCACTCAGAAATCCTCTGTCCATACCTCTTAACCACCCCACATTAGGAGGGACGTCCTTCCTGTTACTCTGCAGAATTGCTCTATCACTGCAAAAATTCTGCCCACACAGAGAACGTGATGTTTCACATTGTAAGCTCAGCCAGAAGGCATTGACAGTATTCCCTGATGCCAAATCAAAATTAAACTTCACACACATGAAAAGCACCGGTTACCATAGTCTCCATCCTGAGCATGCATCTCCATGCTTGGTGGTTTGATGTGTGCCACTGTTTGGTGCACACATCTCCCCACAGTGTGAGTGTCCATCTCCCAGCTACGTAGTGATGAAAGTTTGAGGGGTTCTACATTTGACCTCAGTTGTGGTGATGGCCTTGCCTCCCTGTGGAGGTACTGTGACAAGCTGCTTAAATCTGGATTCAGTGTGTCTTTTTTTTTTTTTCCCTGCTCCCCTGATGTCACATGACTGGCTTTAGCACTAGAACACATTTTATGGGTCTGAGTAAAGCATTCCGTTCGATTGTGTCAGCCCCTGCTTCAACTTGGCAGTTTGTGAAAGAGACCAGAATTGTGTAACTAGTTGTTCGCGGCTGGGTTTTGTACATCTGTGAGGTCACACATGTTTTACACAACAGCAGTAGTACGTAGAATGCCGTGGGTAGACTCTGTACCAGCAGTTCTGAATGCAGGGCTGTTGCATGCAGTTCTTTCTTAAATAAAACATTTTCTTCCCTTGTACTTTTGTTTATTTATTTGGTAATTTGGAGACAACCTTTGAGTATACACTCTTTTACAAAGAGTTTTTATGCTGCTTTGTCACTGGTGTGGTCCCTTCAGCCCTGGCTTTGAATCCCATTCCATTTTTGGCACTTTATCTCCTCAACATTACCAGAGGCACAGCTGCTGCCCTGTAGGGGTTCTGGGGGGGCAGGGGTCTATGCTCAGTTGCCGTCTTTGATCCTCTAGTGCAGAGGAGGTGAGCAACCAGTTGGGAGGACAAGGTTCAGAAGCTCTTGGCATCATCCCTGCTCACGTTTGTGTGGGTTTTCCCACTCTGTTACTGCCAACCCTCAGGATACCGGCAGCAAGAGTGCGCAATTCATGCACAATTGTTTGGTTACGCACCACACCAGGTGGCATCCTCCCACTCAAGCAGCTCCATGGCACTGCCTGTTGTGGTCATCAAGGAGACCATATTGCAGTGGAGTGTGCTGTCCTCCCACCCCCAAGGAGGAGGAGGAGGAATGCATCCTCTTGGATGCTCAATCATCCCCCCTCCACCGTAGCCTCTGAAGTCCTGAAATAAAACTTTTTATTTTTAGTTTGTTTTGTTTTTTTGATGATTTAATTACCCAGGACAGCAAGATGCAACATTTCATTTTTCTGGGATTTCTGCTTTTATCCATTTTTGTAGCTAGGTGAACTAAACTCTTTGAAGTCAAATTACTTAAAAGTAGCTCAGCGGAGATGTGTTAGAATCCCTGCCACAGTTACGATGGAAACAAATATCCAAAGAGAAAACCTGGAGGCTCACTCCCTCCTCAAAATTCTTCTTCTTTTTTACTGGCCACAAACTTGGTGACAACATCCCAATGTCACACAAGTGGCTGTGGTGGGATTTGAATCAGATTCTCCTGCTTACCAAGCCTTGACTTAGACCTCAAGGCCACGCTGTCTTCCGTTAAGATGTATGGGTTGATTTGATTAAAAAAAAAAAGGAATATTGGGCACAACTTGTTCTGAAATTGAGAACCAACAGACCCCCCCCCAAAAGAATCTTCTTTTTGAGTGACTCCAAATACACATTTGTCCTGATAAATAAGCATGTAAATTTCAATGTAATTAATACACAAATATTTGCAAATTGCTAGGATTTAAAACAGGTATGAAAACAAAAATGTATTTTTTTTTTTTTTTAAATCACGTTTTTACCCTGTTTTTTTCCTTTTAGAGTCCCCATCCCCCACTCTGCAATTAGGGTCATCACTTCAACTGCACCCGTCCTGCCGCCGAAGGGAGGGGAAGGGGGAGTGGGCAGATGAGTGTCTGCCTCCTTCATTTACTCCTAGTGTCACTCCTTCATCATCTGATAAGGAGAGGGTGCAAGAATGTCAGGTCTCCCTAGCTGTCCCTCTTTGGGAGCCGAGAGGCTTACCTACACAGTCGCCCAGCTAGACCTAGAGTGAGATTTGGGGGCTGTATGCCCATTCCAGTTTCTTAAATGACATGCAACAATGCCCTCTGCCATCTCACCACTGGGACAACCAAAAACAAGATGTGAATCAAGGAGGGTCACCCAGTCTATCGGACCAACAGCCATGCAGTCCAATGGGACTAATTTTCATTTCATGCTTTCTGCACCATTACAAATGAAAGATTAGTAGAATTTGATAAAAAAAGAACTTCCTAGAATCAGGCTGGTTCTGAAATTTATAACCAAAAGGAGTACCCCCCCCCCCATTAAAAAAAAATGTTCTAAAAGCTAGAAATGGAAATAACCCTTTGCATATGATTAGCATATCATTACTATTACAGCAGTCCTAAACCCCTAGTCTAAGTCCCAGTGATGTTCCTGGCTGTGAGCCGTCTTGATCTTCTAGAAGAACTGCAGTGGTCGAGCCTTCGTGTGTTTGGTTCCAGATACCATGATCAAACTTTGACATGCCTCTAGTGTAGTCCCTCTCAAAGCCTTACTCCCTCACCTCCTCCATTGATCCTGCCCCGAACACACTGTTCGTAATAATACCGCTCATCTGTCCCGGACTGTTACCTCTCAGAAACTTGCTGTCCTTAGAGCTGTGTGGAATTTATAACATTATGCCTCTGCCAGAATTCAGCAGAATTTCAAAAAATCCTGCCTAATTCTGAGGAATTCTGTTAGAAGCAGAATTCCAAAAGTGGAATTTATTTGTCTAAACTGCGGATTAGTAATCTGTGGTTTACATATATAAACTTCAGATTAATTTCTGGACAATAATATTCTATGGATTATATAACGTGCTTACGTAGAAACATTTTTTTGAATTCTGCATAATTACAAAAGAAATTTAAAAAAAAAACATTTTGGACATGGAATTCCCATTCTGAACAGATTTTGCTGGCAGAGTTCCACACTCAGTAGTGCTTTAGCTGTCTTACATTTTACACAATGCTTTTAAAGGGATGCGTCAGCACATGTAAGTCTCAGTTGGCATCAGCAGAACTCAGTTATCAAACAATAATATATTTTGTCCACCTCCGTGGCACAGAGCGATGACGGAGCAGCAGCAGGGAGGGTGAGAGAGTGCCCTTTGGAAGCTCTGTTCCCGGGGGGGGGGGAGCATTCACTGCAATGCTCTCTAGCAGCTCCTGGTGGTGTCTTGTGGAGGTGCCAGTGACAATATAGGTGATCACTCGCCATCAGGCACCCACTCTGGCCAACCATTGCATGCACATGAGTTGGGGAGGTGGGTGGCAGGACTCAGGAAAAAGGAAGATGCCATGCTGATATGCCAGTTGATGGACTCCCTCCCCCTTCCCATGCCTGGACTCTTCTCTCATGCTCGATGGGCATGCCCCCTCCAGTCCTGATACAACGCACTTCCCTTAGGCTGCAGCCCCCAGCAGGGACAACCTGGCAACAGGAGATGGCAAGTAAAGGAGATCTCAGGTGAAAACCCCCCAACGATGGCAGGGGTGGCCCCCAGCAGGGACAAGATGGTCACAAGGGACTAGGAGGTCTGGATAGGTACAGGCCCTGGAGGAGCACTGAGAGGGATGAGTCTAGCAAGAGAAGAAGGGCGATGTGGGGGGCCCAAAGGAGTGTGGTGCCAGTGAACATGGGGGGACAATAAATAAACACATACATATGTACATTTTGGAATTTCAAACCATTATTTTTTTTTTTAATTATTAAGGACATCTACATGAAAACTGCGTCTTTGTCCATTGCAGTTCACTGACCTCTAGACATGGAAGGTTTCCTGGGATATGCCCGCCCCTCTTCCAGGGTTGAAAGATGGAGAAGAAACAGTTTACACCTATCTTTACTTTTTTTCACTTTCAAAATTACGATTTTTAGACAGCAATTCAAAACATTCTAATTCCCCCAAAAAGAACTGGAATTGAATTTTTATTTGGCAATTCTGAGCATCCGTACTTTGAGGCATTCGCTACTAGCTAGCTGCACTTATCTACTGGGGGGGGGAGAATATAGTCTGTAAGCTGGCCCAGCAGTGCAGCAGAAACTCTGCTGCTCACTATGCATTTGACCTGCTTCGGGAGCGAACCTGAGTCATTGAGGTTCGGCGGGGGGGGGGGTGATCATCTGACGGACTGTTCTCTTCTCATGGGTGACAGGGATGCATCTCTTGTAACAAGCCTAACACCTAGGTGCAGCCAGATATCATGGCAGCTGGGAGGTCCAGGAAGGAGTGGGGCACTGACATGCGTGCCCTGCATTATTGCACATCTGATATCCCAGGTGAGAAAATGGAAAGAAAATGACTTGCTGGATAGGAAGACCAATGGCCTCTCACAGGCCGGGCACCACTGACCAGAAACCTCAGCACTGGATTTTGGGGGGGGGTGGGCAACCCCTCCAACAGCACCATGAGGGGTAAGTTGTAGGAGTATCGGGGGTAAGTCCCAGAGATGGTAAGTGATTGGAATGGGGGCCATCTGGAAGGGCAGCGACAAGAAAGAACTGGAGCACAAATAAAAAAAAAAAACTGCATGCCATTCCCTGAATTTTAACTCAACCCTTTCTCATTAAGAAGACAGTCATAGCTTCAGGGTACATTTTCCTTGGGGCGGGGGTGAGAGGCAGAGCTATAATCATTTTCTACCATCATTCCTTCTTCCTTTGTTATTTTTTTTACACTTCTGAGATTGCAAGACATTGCACCTTTAAGAAGTGTGAAGTGCCGATTCTGAAGAGTATGCCATGTGGTTTTTTTTTTTTTTTTTTTTTTTAGTGGGGGGGGGGAGGCTGCATCTGTAGCCTTTCCCACCAATCAGCAGAGGCTGTCTACAGTAAGCAGGGCTGGGCCAAGTTATGCTCCAACCTAGAGGGTTTTCCCTCATTCAGTCAGTCAGGAACCTCTTAACTGGTCACATCTGCTTCAGTCCCCTCAAACAGCCAGCCTGTTTTGGCTTTGTTTTAATTTATGTGAAGTAAGGGAGGCAGCTGTAAAGGAAACGTGTGGATCCTGTCTGTATTTGTGGACAGAGGGGGCTCTACTGGGACTAGGTATTGCATGAAATGGATCAGCATTCGGTGGAATTTCCCCTAGATACTGTTTGCTTTGTGCAAGAAATTTAATAGCCAGCTTAATCGCAGAGTCGGATTTTGATTTTTCCGTGTTTTTTGGGGGTGACATTCAGCTCAACGTACACTTGAATTTTTCTGGATTTTGGAAACAACGAGTCAATTCAAGATGCCTGAGGTTAACTACCTGCTTTCTGTCTCGTGGGGGTACATCAAGGTAAGAGCTGCCTGGTATACCAGGACCTTATTACAGGGATGGGGGTGGTGGGGGGGGGGTGCTTTACAGTGGAGGCAAAGGTACAGACTGGTGTTTTTGGCCAGTTTCTGTGGGAACCATTCTTTCTCCCAAGAAATTCTTCTCATTGTAATGAGGTTTCTTCCTGCGACATCATGTCTTGTATGGTAATAATCATTTAAATAATATCTGTCCTTAAACAGGAGACTACCAGAATAATGTTTTATCTAAAGTTTCCAACCAAACCTCATTTTACTGTCACCTTTATTTTTATTGATGTATTTATTTAATTTTTATTTTTGCTTCATGCCTTTTGCTGCAGGGGCAATGTTATCCCAGGTGAATTAACTTCAAGATATTCAGGCTGCATTGGTTTCTGTTTCAGGGGACACACACACTCCTTTTTCCCTGTTTTTTATTCTACATTTCCATAGTTCCCCTGCCCCTTTGGTTCCTCCAGCCCCCTGTCCCTTTGACTCCCCCTGTCACTTTGGGTCTCCCTGGCCCTTTGGTTCCTCCTGCCCCCCTGTCACTTTGGTTCTCCTTGTCCCTTTGTTTCCTCCTGCCCCCCCCATCACTTTGGTTCTCCCTGTCCCTCTGGTTCCTCCTGCCCCCTGTCACTTTGGTTCTCCATGTCGCTCTGGTTCCTCCTGCCCCGTCCCTTTGATTACCCCCTGTCACTTTGGTTCTCCATGTTCCCATTCCGATTTTGGAAGTCACCTGACCGGCTGACCTGCACTATTCCACCAGCTGGGAGGGTTGGGGTGGACAGCTGCCTTCACCGCCAGTGCCCACGCTGCTCCTTGAGTGACTGGCGGGGGGGGTGAACGCTGAGTGGTGCCATGACCCTCCCCATGACAGCCAGCGCCCTCTGCAAATGTGCCCCCACCCCACCCCCCTGCTGATGCCTGCTCAGGGCTCCTGGAATCACACTCAGATCTGTTACATGGCCGCCACAGTACTGGACTGATCCAGCCAGTCATTTAACATTTGTTTATGGGAGACGAATTGCATGAATCTGGGTAGAGACTTAGCATTCTGTTACAGCCTGGATTTGGCAGTCCCTGTCTCGTAGAGTGAGAATCAGGCAGAGGTGAAAATGAAACAAAAAATACACCTGGTGTGGGGGGGGGAGGAACAGAACAGCTTTGATGTATGATAGGAACATATATGATGAGGGTCTAACCCATACAGAAAAATATATATGTTCCATCTACAGAATAATAAGTTTTTCATTTAGGGCAAGGGGACCTTTTTCTGCTGACAAAGTCTATGCTTCTTTGGCTAAACAATGCATTTTACATGTATTAAAATTGGTACCACTTTCATATATTTAAAAATGCTGTATGAAAGAGTGGGAACATATGTAGCTCTGCACTGTAAATAATTCTGTAATAATTACAGTACTTGTAGTTTATTTCTGTTTTTATTCATATCGTACATATTTACTTTGTTGCACCCCACCCCCAGGTTGCAGCTCGAAATGAGTGCCGATTCGGTACACCTCTCCCGGTCAACAACTTGTAATTTAAATAAATGTCATATACATGGCATATATATGGATATACATTTTTTATATTAAAGTTCCATGCATGTTTCATGTGTCGTCTATATATTTGTCACCGTAACTGTAATTTCCCATACGTTTGTATATATTAAATATAACAGAATGAGGCCATTTTCAGTATATAAATGGGGATCACTGTGTGATCCGTCTATGTTGGAGAGATATAGTTCTCCATAAAATGTATTTTCACGCTTTAGTGTGTTTTTATGCATCGGGGATACATTTCACATACAGCGATCCTTAAAATCACTTGTTTTCCTGTTGTTGGATCAGACGTTTTAGTTCGCTTCCTGAACTGAATTCATGTAACAGCCCCCCCCCCCATTACTGGAGACAGGCGTAAACCTTGAGCTCTCAGGAGTGAAAGACAGGATCCACTTGGCTGTTTCCTGTACATTCACCAGTGAATGACTTGAAGCATTCATGTACCTCCTGCAGATTATCACGGTTGTGTGGCATATTATTGCCACAATGGCCAGCTGCATTTTGAGGTTTCGATTTCCAGCCCTAGCCCAGATGGTTGTGGCTCCGTATGAAAATGTACCGGGGGGGGGGGGGGGTGTTCTGAATCAGGCATTCCAGGAGTTCTTTCTGGAGCGTAGAAGCAATTACAAAAGGTGGTCTACTCTCCTACTCTGTGCTGCACTGTCTCCAGGTTAAGGGAACCATTTCAGATAACTGCAGAACCTTCCAGAATCTGTATAATTTTCTTCGTTTTTTATATAGCTGTTTGTTCCCAGGACACCACCTCTACCTGTCCTTCAAGCTTGTCTGGCAACTGCCTAGCCATTTTCCTCATTGTCAGATCGGCGGGGATCCACATGGAGTGGCACCGGAAAGCATCGGCAACATCATACAGGTGGCCGGTACACATGGATTATAATCTGGGTTTTTGTCCTGTGCCTGAATCACACCCACCTCCCACTGACACTAGGTGGTGCCCAGTGAGGCCACACATGCACTCATCTGCAGCCTGTTGAGGTTGTAAGATCCCTGCACACAACAGAGGTCGCTGCTGCATTGCAACTCAGCACTTGCCCCAGGCTTCCTCGGTCAACCGACACATTCCAAAAATTAGAATGAAACTCCATCACAGTGTCCATCAATTTTTGTTCAGAATTACGCCATTTCATGCATGGTCCTCCTTTACCCCTTCAACCCTTAGAGTGCTGCAGGAGTTTACATATGTCCTGAATCTATATACTTTTAGACATACTCAGCACTCAAAGAGTTAAAATACTCTTTTACAGTATTCTACTCTCCATTCAGCGTTAATCTCACTGGTGTCCTTCTCACAACCCCATCCCTGGCAATGATCCACGGGCCAAATGACTCGACTCACGAGTCGGCTCGTGGATGCAGATCATTGGCACAGGCATGCAGTGCATTACCTGCTGAACCATTGGGTGGGGCTGAATCATTGCCATTTTCTGAAAAAGAACCTTATTGTGACATTTTGTGAGGTCCTCTTCATTGTAAAAACATCGATTTTGGAGGTTAATGCAGTCCGCAAGCAGCTCATTATCTAGAAAGAACGGTAGTGGTGGTGATGGAAAGACCAAGAAAGAAGGCTGGAGATGGAGGAAAGTACCCAGTGAAGCAGATCTGTGTTGTACATTAATACCACCACTGAGACTACTGTTACAGTTGTAAGAGTAGTCTCACGTGCATTCTTAGGGTAAAAGAACCATGAACTGAAGGTGAGCGGTTCTGGTACTCTAAAGGATGTGAGACCACTCTTACAACCATAAGAGTCATCTCAGAGGCAGTATTAATAGATTATTTATTGACCTTGATCAATAAATGTATAAAAAGTTTTAAACAAACCTACCTCGAATGTTTCCAGGGCAGCGGCACATGAGATACTCTTCACAGAATAAGAATATCTCACGCAGAGGAAAGAAGCGCTCCAATTGGCCAGGAGTGCTCCTCTGATCTATAATACGTAATCATATTTGCAGTGGTGTTACACAAGCGATACTAACTAGCTATGGGACTCATATTTACTGTTGTACCATTCCAAATTTATACATATCTCTCCATTCACTGACAATAGGCTACAGGTGGAAATAATTGTTAAAACAGTTTTTGTACTTTAAATGAAAAGGTACTGAATGCTCTGATAAGGTTAAATAACAGCTCATTTCGTGGCTAATTAGAATCTCAGAACATTTTGTGGTTCTCCAGATCCCCATAGTACTTAAAGCAGGGTACCGGTTAGATTAGCGCTACAGGAATAGTGCCAGTTAAGAGAGCGCTAGTCTGTATAGCGCTAGCACGGACAGTGAGAAGGGATGTACGGCGCTTCCTGCATGAGCTCCCCTGGTCGCTGTCCATGGTGCTGCCGCAGGACAAGGGCAGCAGAATACTAGGGGCTGGCTGAGCTGCTCCCGTGGCATGGAGGGCTGGGGCATAGAGCAGCTCGCTGGAGGCAGTGGTGTCCAGGGTTCTAATCCCTCAAAAACAAAAATGATGGCATTTTTGCTGCGCTGTTGTTGCTGATGGCATTCTTGTCAGCTATATTGAGACCCAGTGCCTAAAGCAGTGCTGTCTAATGGCTAGAGCACAGGATTTAGGAGCAGGTGGCCCATGTTCAAATCCACCCATAGAAACATAGAATTTGTCAGCAGATAAGGACCACCAGGCCCATCCAGTCTGCCCGTAATTTCTATATTTGATTTCGGCCTCTGACTTTGTCTGATCAGTGACTTCCCCTCCCTCCCTCTGCCCCACCTCTAAGGTTCCCTTATGCCTGTCCCAGGCATGTTTATATCCTCTATAGTGCTAACTCCCACCGCCTCCTGTGGCAGACTATTTCATATGCCCACCACCCTCTCCATGCAGGAGAACCTTCTCACATTCCCTCTTAAACTGCCACCATCCAATTTCATATCATGCCCCCTCATTCTTGTACTTGATCCTCCTGTACTGGAAGAGGTCTCCCCCTGCACCTTGTTAATGCCCTTAAGGTACTTGAATGTTTCTATCATGTCCCCTCTCTCCCTTCTCTCATCCAGTGAGTACATATTGAGGTCCTTTAATCTCTCCTCATAAGTCTTGTGGTGCAAGCCCTGTACCATCTTAGTCACCCTTCTCTGGACCGCCTCCACCCTGCCAATGTCTTTACGAAGATGCGGCCTCCAGAACTGCACACAGTACTCTAGGTGAGGTCTGCTAGTGATTTATACAAAGGCATCACCACCTCCCACCTTCTGCTAGTGATACCTCTACCTACTGTATGCACCCCAGCATGCTGCTGTCCCTTCCTGCAGCCTTGGTACTCTGCTTTGACATTTTCAGTTCATCTGAAATAATAACCCCTAGGTCTCATTTTTCCTTGGTGATTGTCAGCAACTCCCTCCCACGACCTCCCCCCCCCCAGTCCTGTAGCTCTCCCCAGGGTTTCTCTATCCCAGGTGCATAATTTTGCACTTCTTTGAGTTAAACCTCAGTTGCCACACCTCAGACCATTTTTCAAGCTTCCCCAGGTCCCATCTCATTGTCTCCATCCTGTCTGGAGTATCCACCCTGTTGCAGATCTTGGTGTCATGTGCAAACAGGCAGACCTTTCCCAATGTCACTAATGAATATGTTAAACAGGACTGGCCCAAGGACTGATCCCTGGGTTACCCCAGTGGTCACTCCCCTCTCCCCTGATTGTATCCCATTTATGACCACCCTCTGCCTCCTGTCCATTAGCCAGTTCCTAACCCAGTTTATTACCTTGTGCCCCATGCCCAGACTACCCACCTTGTCAACGAGCCTCTTATGTGGGACAGTGTCGAAAGGCTTGCTGAAATCCAGGTAGGCAACGTCCACTGCCTCCCTCCTTGATTTACTTCCTTCATCACCCAGTCAAAGAATTCTATCAGATTCCTCTGACATGACCTATCCTTTGTGAATCCATGTTGCTTCAGGTCCTGGGCACTGTTGGACTGCAGATGTCCCACTATTCTTTCTTTTAGCAGTGTCTCTATGATCTTCCCCACTACACAGGTGATGTTGACTGGCCTGTAGTTCACTGCCTCCTCCCTACCACCAACTTTGTATAGAGGGACCACATGTGCCCTGTTCCAGTCCTCTGGAACCACTCCTGTGCTGAGTGACTCGGTGAACATGGCTGCCAGAGGTGCTGCTAGCTCTCTTCGCAGTTCCCTCAATATCCTCAGCTGTATGCTATCTGGCCCCATCGCTTTGTCCACCTTTCAGTTTTGTGAGCTCCTCCAGGACTCTCTCCCCCCTGTGAATGGACTGGTGTTCACCTCCCCATCCCCTTCCTTGGCATCTGTTGCTCAGTTGTGGTCACTGACCCTCCCCCTCTTCAGTGAATACTGAACAGAAGTATTTATTCAGTATTTCTGCCTTCTCCAGGTCCCCCTCCTTATACTCCCCTTCATCCTCTTTGAGCCTTACAATCCCCACATTTTTTTTTTCTTTCACTGATGTACCTATACAATGTCTTATCCCCTTTCTTTACTGTCTGCGCCAGTCCTTCCTCAGTCTTTGCCTTTGCTGTCCTAACAGCCCTCCCATTTTCCCTTAGACACTCCACTTACCTACTCTGTGACATTTTGCAAGTTATATGACCTCACAGTGTTGCAATCCACTAGTCAGTAAAAGTAGGTAATGGCAGGATCCCAATGAAACAACATCTGCTCAGATATCTTGAATAAATAAGTTATGAAAAAGTGAGTATGCTCTGGCTTCTCTTCCTATGTTGCCTCCAAAAACAGTGGGTATACTTGGAGGCCTAGTGCACATCCTTCACCGTAACACTGGTATTTCTGCTGTGTGGAAGTCTATCTCTTTAGGGAGCCCAGATTCCCTTTTGCCCAACTCTGTGTAGGAATTAGCAAGCATCAGAAGGAACTTGAAACCCTCTCTCGCTGCAATAAACCTTCTTTTTGATACCAGAAGCAGGAAATTGCTGCCCGTAGGATAAATGTGAGCAGAATAGACTTACTGTTCCTCACAGGGCTGGGCAACCCATTTCAGTTTAATGTGGACCACATCAAGCAGGGGAACGTTTGAAGTCAGAAACCAAAATTGTTTGTGTTGTGGCAGAAAGCTCCCGTTTCTGTTTGGGCTGGGTCAAAGTAATGGCATACAGCTGGAATTAATGAGAGGAGGCAATGTTTGCTGTAAGTATTAGCCAGGGAGCCATTTGCCTTTTTATTTTGGTAAGTGGGTATGGTCCACTGGGCATAATGTCCGTTTACAGGGGCAACTTGGGAGCACATGGAAGTTAAGTGACATGACAAGGGTCACACACTATGCAAGGGCAGGGTATGGAAATCAATCCCAGGTCTTCTGGATGTACCAGGCATATTCAGATCTTGTTTTCTTTAAGTTAGGTTAGTTGAGTTGAGTTGAGTTGAGTTTTGGTTTAGTTTAGTTTTGTTTGGTTTGATGTGTTTTGGGTTAGTTTTAGTTTAGTTTGGTTTGTTTTGGTTTGGGTTAGTTTTAGTTTGATTTGTTTTGTTTTGGTTAGTTTTAGTTTAGTTTGGTTTGGTTTGGGTTAGTTTTAGTTTAGTTTGGCGATTATCCTGGTAGACATTTGCTCAACATGACATTTTTCAAACGTGACCTGCATTAAGCACATATGAAAAGTAAAATCATATATAAAGCAATACAAACACACTACAGGTACAAGCAGACACATAGCAAGAAATTCACTAACAGAACAAATAGCAACTACACCATTTGTCTTATTAACAGAACGTTAATTACAGGAGCAATATGACTGCTCCGATGGTAATGAAAACAGTGATGATTTAGAAACTTCTGTGGGCCGGCTGTTAACAAATACTGACAGGGGTAGGTTGTTGTAGGAACCGGGACCAATATAGTCCTGTGCCCTTTGACCACGTGTGGCCCTTTTGAATGGCAGTAGGGACCGAGTGACTTCCTGGGACCGGGTAAATCTGTTAACTTTGGTTTAGAGGAAATTATGAAAGGATGGAACAGGATACATTTCCAAGTTCTCGCTTCTGAAAAAAAATATTGATTTTGAATTTAGCTTTGTTTTCAAGTGAAAGAAGGTCAGCTATCTTAATAAGGTGCAGTGATGGGTATGGAAGGAGAGACCCGGACGTACCAAACAAAGCTACATATCGAATATTAAAGGACTCTGATTTCTAGCTAATGCCCAGGGACTTGTACATCAGTGAAATAAAAAGCTGTAATCAAGTGACCAAAGTAGACAGCTGGATGTTAGGAGGACTCTAGAGTCAGGCAACAAAAACTGTTGTGTTTAGTAAAGGGAGCCACAGTTCTGATGAATGGGCCCCACCGAATGAGCTATGTGTTTTTCCAAAAGTTAGATAACTGTCCAGGATGATGTTGTTACTCAAAAATCTTGGCTGTACAGCCAAAAATGGTCGTAGTCTGGCTGAAAGGAAGTGCAATTTGCAACCGTTTGCTAGTGCTTTTGATACCAAGTTAAAGAGCCACTGTTGTGGTATGTGACAGGAGACGGACAACCCATATCATGAAGTTTCCTGCCCTGGGAGCTATTTCATCTATATTTGGATTTTTTTTCTGCAATTAAAAACAAAGTTATAGCCTCCCTAAAGATGGGCTCGTAACTTCCTAATATGAGCTGAGTGGCCAGTGAGTGCTGCAGCCCCACCCCAAAAACTGCACTTTTATGATGCGAAGTAGGAAACGGGGCTGCAGGTGCTCTATGGATACTGTAATAGGATTGGGAAGGGGGCACCCCCAATTGTACCTAAATTATCTTTGCTGATAGGAATATATGTATGGAGCTAATATACAGCATATATTGTAGTCCTATACACGTATACCTTCTAGCAAAGATAATCTAAGTGCATTTAGGTGGCACCCCGTCCCCGATTCTATTACAGAATCCATAGAGTGCCTGCAGCCCTGTTCCGTACTTCATGACATCAAACTGCAGTTTTTAGGGGCGAGGCTGCATGCTCACTGGCCACTCGACTTGTACCAGGAAGTCACAAGCCGGGCTTTACAAAGGCTATAACTTTAGGGTTTTTTTGGTTTTTTTTTATTACTTTTTGCTCCTCAGTGCAGTCCCCCATCTGGAGGGCACCCCAGTCTCATCTCCCAGCATCCACCAGCCAGCATCTGCACTTGCCCCAGGGCTTGCCCCCTCCCAGTGAGCTGGTGAGGTTCCAACCCCTGCCAGTGACGGATCAGTAGCCAGTGCCGTGGCTGGCTGGTAGCGAGAACCTGCGAACCATCACTCCTTCATCCTGATGCACTGCACTTTTCCTGTTTTCTGTGCTCCCCTAGTAGATGGGGTCAGGCATGCTCCCATGCACGCCCACGTCAAGTGTCTGCCACGCTTCCACCCCAAGTCTGTTGTGGTACAGCATCACCGAGCCCCAGCCTCCACTAGGGGTCAGGCGTGCACCTGGCGCAGGTTTCCCCCCACCCCGGAGATGGAGAGCAGTCCATCAGATGCCTGATCCATCTCCTCCCTTGCCAACACCCGGTGGCCTGTGCTCGTTCCTAACATGGGTCGCCGGCGCAGCGCAAGGTGTGTCATCCAGTGCCTCAACCCTCAGCACCACTGGGCCGGCTATAACTTTGTTTTTAATTGCAGAAAAAAATCCAAATATGGATGAACTAGCTCCCAAGCCAGGCAACTTCCCGATATGGGTTGCCTGTCTGGATCATGACAGTTGCTCTTTAACAGGTGTCCATCTGAGAAAATGACTAAAACAGCGAAATGGCTAAAACCAAAGAGACAATGGCTAAAGCACATGTAGGGGGTTTAGAAATATGACTAATAATTTTTGGCATCTAGAGTCAACACTGTGAGGAGGCCCAGAGGGACTTATCCTTGATAGCTCTGAAGTGAACCCCAGTAGTTCTGCACCAGTGCCAGTTAGATACGATTGTGGAGGGCCGCAGTTTATAGATTCATCCCACATAGCCCCTAAAGTTCAGAGCTCTGAGTAGGATCTTCATTTCAAAGTCCCGAACTCTGTGTAGAAGACAATTTGAGCTCTGAAAAATATTTGAGCCCCAGTACGCATACTCATGCGATAAAGAGTGCCGTTTGTAGAAAATAATTATTGCAAGTCAGCACTTTCTACCTAAATTGTGGGAGGAGAGTACTCTAGTTGCGGGGGACACACCAAATTATGAAAAAAAATGGGTACCAACATTTGGCATTTTTCACCACAGTTTTGGGGAAATTGAGTGTCCTAGTGGCACATGTCAGGGAGGCACCTGCTTCCTTAGCTGCCAGCTTTGCATAATGTTACCACAAACTCAGGAAGTTCATGAAAGGGAATTCTAACACTACACAGTGGTGTCATGCTTCCTGCTGTATAAAACAAAGTAAAGGACATAATGATCATGGGTTTTCGAAAACCAGAAGGCGGCGTAGTTTTTGCTTGGTGGTTGGAATAAATTTGAACTTTATTGGAAGAAGGGGTTGAAGCCAAACCCCAAACTCACCAAATCCTTCCTCATTCCATCAACCTTTATGCCTGCTTCTCCAGGTTTCGTTTGATTCATTTAAAATCTCACATTTCCCGTCAGCCTGGTGGATGCAGCATGTTATACCTAGGAGGGTCCTGGACTCGGGAGCGACCTCACTGGTAGCCATGCTCACCCATCCTTCGGAAGACAGACACTCACCGTGGAAGTAAAGTGTTCACACTCCACAGAGAAACAGTCTGACAGGTGCCATTCAGTGGCACACTTTGATGCAGCCAGCTCTTAAGCAGGACTTTGCATTGAGCCGGGAGAAAGCAGCTTGCCTGTGCAACTTGCAGCTGTGGTAAAGTACGTAACACCCTTACAGAAATACAAGTGTGCAAGCATTTGTGCAGCATGCGTGCCACCTGCTAAATAGGCATGCAGCATGCATGCCGCCTGCTAAATAGGCATGCAGCATGCATGCCGCCTGCTAAATAGGCATGCAGCATGCATACTTGCACGCATGCTGATCACTTGTATTTCTGTACGGGAACAGAAAAAAGAGTGTGTGATGGAGACACGGGATAAACAAAAATAAAAATAATCCTGAAGTCCAGAGTAGGGTGTCAGGATAACCAATTTGTATGACAACTAATCATTTTCATTGGAAATATTTCTACTTTCCTACATCTTGGTAACCATTTTTCACGCGCTAGCATAATATATTGCAATTCAGTTATGAAAAATTGAGTTTTTCAGTTCACTGCCCCATTCCCACGTATCCACTCAACAAATGTAGGGTATCTGCATCCCGAACAACAAACCCAAACCAGGTGCCATGTAATATTGTGATATTACAAGAATGTTGGTGAAAACTCATCACTGTCATTACTATTGTGAATGTTTTTTCATATCCCGACACGCTTTGCCTGGAATACACTGCTTGAGTCATCAGTGCCTCATCTGTTTATCAGAAAAGGAAAAGTAGTCTAATGGGCATAATTTTCAAACTGAACCATCCCAGATCCATCTATCCATACAAACATAGGAAATGTCAACAAAAAGGGCCCAGTGTCTCATCAAGTCTACCGTTACCGACCTACTTACTGGACTAAGCCATTCTCAGTCTCCCTGAGCCCCCTTACCCCCCAGTATATTCCGCTTCACTATAGCCATATGTCTGTCCAATCCCCCTCTTGATACCCCCTCCAGCACCACAGTCACAGTATATACGAACAGCACAGGTGCAGCCGGGGGTGGTCCAGGGTACCGAAAAATCCCCTCCAATCTTACTTTCATTATCTTTCATGAAAAAAGTTTTAATACACCGGGACAAATTCATAGGATTTCATTGGTGGAACCCCCCATTCCCAAATCCTGGCTACGCCCGTGAACAGCCTTTGTTTTTGATTGCAGATCTGTCAGAACTGTTAGCCTGCCCATTAGATGGCCTAACAGTACTGTGCATCTGCGCAAGTTGTGTCCCAGTTTGTATAATATCATTGTGTGCCCTTTTTCTTTTGTTCAAGTTTCATTTTATTTGCAATGCCACTTATACGGGTTCCAACATATACATACATTACAACCAAGGTGCAGAATGTAACTTTTTATTGCAAATTGCCACAACTTTTAGAAGTTGGGAGAGGGTAGCCAGCCCAGTGGCATGGAGAGCTGAGCACCTTACCTTCTGCCATACTGGTGACCTGTGTTTGGGAATGGACATGGGTTGCCGGGGTGGAGGGGGGGGATCAAGTGTCTGGAGGACAGCTTTTCTCCCTCAGGGAACGGCATTCTGTGGCCCTCTGCTCAACCACGGCCTGAAAGAATCCAGTTGAGGTGTGGGCGGGTCACATCAAGTGGAAAGGCCCAACATCCAGACCACGGGGGCATCAGCACAGAGTCAGCGCTTACACAATCTACTCATTGCACATTCGTAGTTGGTCATGGTGAAGAAGGAGGAAACAAGTGGAGGAAGCACTGTCCATCCGGCCATGGCCTGCTCTGCCATTGTTAGCCCAGGGCATTTCTGGATGCATTACCGGGTGGGGGGGGTGGCCCTCCTCTCCTGGCCCTGCCGCCATGTTGGGGGGGGGGTAACTCACAGAGGATTCATCCCCCGACTTCAGAAGTGGCTGGAGATGGCTGCAGCGGATGGGAAGAGGAGTCGATGATGTGCCCACCCTGCCAAGGGAGATATACACATCGCTAAAAAAAAAAAATCAGAAGTGGTGACATTGAATCCAAGTTGGCAGATGCAGATGCATGAGGACCACACACTGCCACCTGCGTCTGCCCATTTTGAAAATCTGCCGCTGCATCTCCTGTCTGCGTGGTCAGCAGAGGGCAGGATGAATTACACAGGCAATGTGCATTGTCTTGATTAGCCCTGCACATTAGTGCAAAGACTAATGCTGCACACAAGGGGGGAGAAAGACTGCAGAACCAGTTTGCTGACAGGCCGTGGTGTATCCTGCTGCAGCAAAAGTAGTTCTGGCAAAGACTAAGCAGTTGTTTTTCTGCTGGTGGTTCTCACTGTGAAGGGTTGTGGATTGATTTCAAAAACAGACTCCTATGGCATGAAAAAGAGTTTCTGTGATATGTGTTGAAAAAAATAAAATAAAATAACTAGATGACCTGACAATAAAACAATATAATTCGCCATTCCCAACCATGGAGATATTAAAGGCAATATGCATTGAACTTAAAGGAACACTGTCAACCCGTTTTGAATCCTATTATTCCTTGTTAAAATCCCACATTCTGTGATTGCTTACCTTCGCTAAAATTCATTGTTGCTGCTGGTTGTTTTAATCTGCTTCCTGTCTTCATAGAACTGTGATGCACGCTGATGGGTGTAGTTATACCCAACCTTGTTTTGTCTTCATTCTTTGATCCATGCTTGTTGCATACTTTCTGAACATGAGAAACATCCCCAAACAGTACAGCCATTCATGAGCAACAGCTTGGGAACTGTGACACTGTGGGTCAGACCCCACTACAGGCGGGGCCCCTGAGTGTTCTGTGGTTCTTTGTCCTGATTTCTGCAGCAGGGTTCCTTGGCTTCTGCGGCCGCATTTTCTAATTTCTGCAGCATGCTTTATTCATTTCTGTGCCAGAATGAAGTCTTGCCATCGGCTAAACTATGATGTATTGTCATCAATGACATCACATGCTGAGCATAGAGGAAGGGCTTTAGGATAAACAAGATGCAGAAGGGAGCCAGGCACTATAGAAGAACTTATATTTGAATGAACTTTCACCAAGAACAATGAATTCTGTGGCACTATATATATTCTGCAACACGATGCAAATTCTGTGAAAAATTCCACAATCTCAGAACTCCAGGGGCCTTGACTACAGCCAAATATTCACTGTGTGGCCTTGGGCATAAATAAAACATTTTTCTTTTTTTTTTTTTAAATCCACTGGAGAGTGATCCAACTTCGAGAATGATCTCTAAAGGAAGGGTTTTCTCTCAGTCATAGTCCTGTCACATGTTTCACAGTAGCAGCCAATTTCTACATTCTAACTTATGATACCACACCACTGTCACGTTACTGAATGCGTTACTGAATATGACAACTGCAGCTGTGAGAATAGTGATTATTGTGACCTGGTTCACACATTCCTCTGACATCTCTAAATATATCATGGGCTGGGGAGGGGGGTATATGAGATATCTTTACACACCAGCTTCAGGGAGACTCTCTTTGCAGTTTTCCAGTTTGCCTGGTACAAACCTGGCTCGCACCACCCCCACCCATTGTCTTATTCTTCTGTCAAGTCTGTAAACTCTTGGCATCTGCCCACAAAGCCAATAATAACGATAACACTATCTCAGTCACGTCTCAGCAGCTGACCAATAAAATAAAATATGCATATTTTGTACTTTAATGAGCCCCTGACATCTCGGGGACGGACTTGAAATAAAATATAAAATAATGCATGGGAAGGAGTGCATAATTTATTTATTTATTTAGCTTTTGTTGACCAGGTAAGTACACTAGACAAGACATTTGCCTATTTTCAGATATGACCCGGGAGAGTACAATGAAATACAAGTTCATACAGAGGACAACATGATACAAGTTGGGCATTACACAGAATCAGGTAGAACCAGATGAACATAACACAAGCAGTCAATAAACACGGTTAGAATGGGAACAAAACATATACATAGAGTCACCAAGGCTATAATGACAATGTTATGCTCATTTGAGGTGTAGGATGCTAAATAAACCCCAAGAGCGAAGCTTGAGGGGTTTATTAAAACATCCCACACCGAAGGTGTGCATAAAATTGTTATTACGCTCTCCTCCCCATGCTTTATTTTGTTTAATTGTGGGGGGCTGTTTTTTCACCCACAAGATTTGATTTTGTATAATGTGATTTTTGTTCAGCCTCTAGACGGTGCTACTCTGCACACTGCCCATAGTTGTGGATGCCTTCTGCCTCTTTTCTTTTAATGTAACTGTTCCATTGTCTTTTACAAATTCGTTTTTTGTTATAAATTTACAGTACTTACATTAGTCCCCATTGCCAGAGTGTTTAGGGCAGCAGGGAGAACAGCAATGACAATGTCGGATATGGTTGGGCTGAGGTGCCAGAACCTCAGCGGCCATTGTTACTTTTTTTTTATTTTGTGAACCAGAACCAGGATAGCAGGGAGAGTGTTTTTGGCAGTCTGAAGTTTAATTTTGTATTTTGGCAGAGCTGTGTCATTGCACAGCGCTCAGTGTTGAGGTGAGAAAAATCTATGTTGCCAGCGCAAGATCATCTTGCGCACACATACGACGAGGGAAATCCAGCATGTGTTCGTCGTTATAACCCACAGGTAATAGTGGAGAATTATAACTGGGTTTCCTAATCAGGGGATAAAAACATCTCCCAGTTATTACATAATATTTAGATACCCTTTAGTTTATATTTGATCTTCTGTTGTATTTACAGTAGCTTCCCCTGTTATTATTGACAGAGGAACAGGATCGCTGCCCCTAGTCGTCATCTGTTCTGGCTGTTTGCTTGTATCTGACATCACACTCACCTGCTTATGAGATCACAGTCCGTTGCCATGGAAATCATGCTGGTGTCACAAGCAGAGGATTATGACGGCCAGTGTATGCAGGCATCTGCAGCAGATGAAGTCTAGGGGACAGTAATCCATAGAAACAGAACCTGATAGCAGGTAAGGGCCGCTTGGCCTCCCAGTCTGTCCATTTTTATCCCTGTCTATAGTATCTCCGCAGACCCCACTTGATCTCTGTCTCTCTCTCTCTCTCTCTCTCTCTCTCCCCTTGCTTTCCACTAAGAGCCCCTTGTGCCTGAACCCATGCATTCTTGAACCCCACCACTGTTTTTGCTCCCATCACCTCTGCTGGAAGACTGTACCAAGCATCCACCAGTCTTTCCGTATAGAAGTACTTCCTCACATCTTTCCTGAATTTACCCCCCACCAGCTTCATTGCATGTCCCCTTGTTCTCGTGCATCCTTTTTTCTAGAAAATACTCCCCTCCTCTACCTTACCAGTGCTTATCTGGTGTTGTAATGTTAATATACAGGTTTTACCATGCCCCAGCGACAGTGGCTATGGAGATATCCCCGACAGCGGCATTGCTGAGTGTTGACAATGCAGTGTTGGGGATGCCTCCATGTTTTCAACGAGGGGCTGTGCCCCCCCTGAACCCCCCGGTCTCTAGGATTCTAACTCCGAGTCGGAGTTGGACCGGGGGGGGGGGAGACACCCAGCGAGGCTGTCCCAATCACTGCATGGACCACCACAGCGACAGGTGGATTTTGCCTGATTTCTGGCACTGTGGTGGTCTTCGCGGCCGGGAATTCACTGCGGTAATGGTATACATAATATACGCAGGCGATATTACAAAAGGAAAAGATTAATACAGGAAACATCAGAAATATGTCTGCGTCAGATGCAAATGTTTCACTGTGACGGTGCGAACTGCCATGTTCATGAAAGAGATTCTGCTATGTCATGCCCATGGCAAAACTCTTTTGTGAATGTGACCCTAAATCAAGGCAACTAAAACCCTGTCCAAACTGTAGAATGGCTTTCAAGAACCAGTTTAAAGTAAAGCTGTCCTTATTACTGAACCCCAACCCCCCAAAACTATGCCCCCTGGTTAGGATTTTCGGCTGTAATACATATTTGTTTTCCACGCCGAACTTACTTTATTTTATTTTGAAAAAGTCCACGATCTCCTATCATGGCCAATGCTGCGGGTCCATTTCCTGAAACTGCGGCACTGCACGTTCACCTCAATACATTTGTATTGAGGTGACGATGTGGCACCGCAGTTTCTTAAAATGAACCCGTCAACATTAACGACTAGGAGATCGTGACTTTTTCAAAATAAAATAACGTAAGTTTGCGGTGGAAAAAATATGTATTATGGCCGAAAAGCTTAATCAGGGGTATAGCTTTGGGGGAGTTGGTGTTAAAGGACAGCTTAATGTGTCTGTACCTGAAAGAAGGTGTGCACTGAGCTACTCAACTGTGTACTGCCCCATCTGTTTCCGGTCCCACCCTGTTGCATTATAGGAATTTTCATGTTGCCCTGTGGGAGTTATTAGGACCATTTGTTTCCCCTGTCCAAACTGCCCAAAATGTATTTACTAAATCTCATCAGCCTTGAACCAGTTTCTAGAGCCACCAATTTCTGGACCTGCTTCAGTCCCCACCGTGGTAATCCCAAGATCATTTTTGAACCAGGGTACAACCATGATATTCTAGATGCTAACCAGTTAAGACATTTTTAAACCTGTTTACCATTACCAAACTGGTAAGTGCATATCTGGTAAGGGCATAAAACATAAGGCCTTTTGCTGGTGTTTAAGGGGATTCTGTAGTTCACTACTGCTGAAAATATGGTTTAATCAGTATTTCTTCTCATTATTTTAATACTGACTCCAGCTCACTCAGTGCGCTTTAGGTACTATAGGGTGGAGATGCACTGGTATCAAAAATGCAGCAGCCATGAGGCAGACTCTTGCAGTCCCGCCAAGGGTCCTTTTAGTCCTCAGTTCATGCACAGACCTCCTCCAAAAAAAATATCTTTTTCATGCAGCCTAGATACTAAGGAATGCTTCCAGTGGTCTGTGCCTGCAGACTGTATGATTTCGAAAAGAAACAATTAGATCCCGTCTGCTACATTCTCGGACCACATGGCTGTCAAACAAACAGGGCCGGCTTTAGAGTTTGGGGGGCCCCCAGCAGGATTAGTAAAGTCATGGCAGCCCCTTACTTGGCAGACCTTTGCCTGTGTGACTGTAACCCATATGCACATCATTGAGTATTATTTTCAGTACAACCAGAGGTATATTTTAAGTGTTTTTTATTGGCAGACAGCAGAGTTACTCCTTTGGGCAGTTCTTCCCATTCCAACTGTTGCTGTTCATGCGCCTCGTATTGACAGGGTCATATAGCTTGGTAAAGCATTTCATGATGTCATGATGCCACATCAGAAGGAGCTGCACAGCCCTTTTTTGCTGCTCTAAGAAGATGAAAAAATAAAAATAATGAAGGTACAGTGCTCTGGTTGGGGCTGCAAAAGCAAGGGGCCCCCAGCGACCGCAGGGTTCGCTGGTGCCTAAAACCGGCTATGCAAACAAACTGTGTATTGTTGTATAGAAAATGCTGTGTAACAGCAGCTGGTTTAAGAAAAGCAAAAGCAGTCATTTCTCTCATAGGTCATGATGAGGCAGGTGTGTTTTTTTTTTTTTTTTACTCCTAGCAGATTTTCCCTACAGATTGAGATGGGCAGCAAATAGTAGTCAAGATTCACCAGAGTATGCACCTTCCCTCGACAGTACCATTTTAAAAGAAAAAAGAATATTTAGGATACTGTTTCCTATCTTTATCCTAAACATTTCATGAAATAAAATAAATCTGGGTATTGTTACTCACTGTTGTCGGTTTAGCCAACAAAGTGGATAATATAACTGAATGGTCACATTTTTTAATTGGAATCCTGACTTCCAAATGCAAACAGAGTGCAGAGTTCACAAAATAGTTACTATTGCAGAGTGGATACGGGCACGTATAGCGGTGCTGCCATGTGCGCAGAAGCCTGAGTGGATAACCCACTGTTTCCCATCTCTACCTGGAGCTGCTGAGCCACCGTTGTGTTATTCTCTTTATCATGTTTCCCTGTTTACCCCATCCCTGCCGGATAACGGAGCTGCCACAACTGCACCCTTCCTCTGTCAGCGAGGGCAGGTAAGCGTCAGCCTTCTAAGCCGATGCCATATTGTGATCAGTTGGCAGAGGGTGTGCAAATGGAAGGGTACTTGTGCCCCTACCTGGCATTTGGATGCCTCCCCTCTGTGACCTGCCTGCAGCTCATACGACTCAAGCATGGGCATTCTGATAACTGCGCGTGAACCACAGTTTCATAGGTGGCAGTATAAGGCATTGCCCCCTACCCCACTGGGCCACCCCCACTGCCAGATTTTTAGATTGCATTCTGCAGTAACAAATGCAGTTTTACATTGCATTAGACAGTAAGAACTGCAGTTTTATATTGCATTAGACAGTAACAACTGCAGTTTTGTATTGCATTAGACGGTAACAACTGTAGTTTTACATTGCATTAGACAGTAACAACTGCAGTTTTACATTGCATCAGATAGTAACAACTGCAGTTATACATTGCATCAGACAGTAACGACTGCAGTTTTACATTACATTAGACAGTAACAACTGCAGTTTTACATTGCATTAGACAGTAACCACTGCAGTTTTAACATTGCATTAGACAGTAACCACTGCAGATTAGACAGTAACTACTGCAGTTTTAGATTGTGTTAGATGGTAACAACTGCAGTTTTATATTGTATTAGACAGTAACTACTGCAGTTTTACATTGCATTAGACAGTAACCACTGCTGTTTTATATTGCATTAGACAGTAACCACTGCAGTTGTACATTGCATTAGACAGTAACCACTGCAGTTTTAGATTGCGTTTGATGGTAACAACTGCAGTTTTAGATTGCATTAGATGGTAACAAATGCAGTTTTTGATTGCAACCCAATAAGAGTTGCAGTTTTGAATTGCATTAAAGGGTAGGATCTGCAGTTTTACCTTGCATTAGACAATAAACTATAGTTTGAGAGAGATCACATTAGACAGAAAGAACTGCATTTTAGATAGCATTAGATTAGAATAATAACAGCAGTCTTTGATTGCATTGTACTGTAGCAGCTGCAGTTTGACTACATTAGACAGTAACAACTGTGGCTTTAGATTGCATTACACAGTAACAACTGCAGCTTTAGATTCCATTAGACAGCAAGAACTGCAGTTTGGGATTGCATCAGATAGTAAGAACTGCAGCTTTATACTGCATCAGACAGTAAGAACTGTAGCTTTATACTGCATTAGACAGTAAGAACTGCAGTTTTATACTGCATCAGACAGTAAGAACTACAGTTTTATACTGCATCAGACAGTAAGAACTGCAGTTTTATACTGCATCAGACAGTCAGAACTGCAGTTTTATACTGCATCGGACAGTAAGAACTGCAGTTTCATACTGCATCAGACAGTAAGAACTGCAGTGTTAGATTGCATCAGACAGTCAGAACTGCAGTTTGTTATTGCATTACACAATAAGAACTGTAGATTGCATTGGATGATAGGAACTGCAGCGTGGTCTAGTTGTCAGAGCACTTGGCTGGAACTTGGGGGATCCCAGTTTCAAATCCGACCAAACTTACAGCCTTAAGAAAGGCACTTGACATCCCTGTGCCACTGTCCTCCTAACTGTAACTCTAGGTAAAAGGCAGGACCCTACCTTAAAAACGAGGCGTTGCATCTCCTGGGGCCTAACCTGTGCAAATAAAGTGTAGAGGAACACAAAATGTTCACCCGTCCCAACAAGGCTACGATGCTTCTCTGATATTCCCAGCACCAGTGCCCTGCTGACCCCTGTTGTGGTAGTGGCCCAGTATTAGTCAACTCATGGTAGTTTGATACCATTGCCCCAGTTACTTTCCTCCTGCAGATGCTGATTACTCTACTCTGGAGCTTCTTAACCTCGCAGATCTTCCTGAAACTCTAGTGCCACAGTGCTTTTGATGTTTGGTAACCTGTTCTGAGCAGCTCGAAACTGACCCCTAGGGATGGGCAGCAAACCTTTCTCCAGCTCCCAGTGAAGAGCTCTTTTTTGACCAGGAAACAGGAACATAGTCTCATTTATTGCTCAACTATGTTAAAAAAATTAAAAGTATTTACATAAGCTCCTGGGAGCTTTTGGGGTTGCAAAACACCCCTTCAGGCACAATTCCTGATTTTTTTTGTTTGTTTGTTTTGGAACAAAAAATTATTAACTTGTCAGAAAACCTGGTTTGAATTTGGAATTCCCACTTTTCGAGTCTACATGTCTTTATATTTGAAACAAATTAACTCACTTTTTGTGTCCAGCTTTTGATACCCCAGCTGCTGCCTGTGCCTTTCTTTGGGCTCTTACCCGCGACCTCTCAGTCCTGTTTGTCTCCCCGCCCCCACCCCTCACAATGATGTGGATCCACGTGGCGTGGGGCCCAAGAGTACTGGTGGCCATCATCCACAGTGGCAGAGAGACATGGGTTTTTCCCCAGTTTTCTCCCTCCCCCGATACATGGCATTGCTTGTTTACATCCCCACACACAAGCCCTCACTCGCAGGTCGTAATAACTAAAACAGCCACTCAATAAACATTTTGAACTTGAATTTCCAAAACCTAGTGGGGTGTCGCAATATATATTTTTTTCTGTTGTGTCTTTATGGTGCTTTTTCCCTGTTGTTTTCCTTCCCAATCCTGCGATCCTTGGCCATCAATGTGGAGGCGTACTGCATGCGCGCTGCGTGATGCCCCCACCCTACTGGTTGGCCAACCTGCCTGCACTGCCACCGGGTCTCCACCTGGTGAGGCGGGACTGCAGGAGGGCAAACCCCCCCTTCTCGGGAGAGGAGAGCCACCGCTCGATCCTGCTCCCCCTTCCTCACACCCCGTGCTGGCACCTCAATGACCCGAGGTCATTCCCAAACCCAGGTCGCTGACATGATGCGAGGTGTTGCGTCCAGCACCTCAACCCTCGGTGCCACTGGGCCTGCAGGGGTGTCACAATAGTAACATTTTCATGCTATGATAACCTTAAAACAATAGAAAAACTCTATTTTGCACAATTTATTGCACTACATCATGAAAAAGAAAACCAGTTATCATCCACAAAGAAAACAGGCGCAGTATCAGTGTCATCAGTGATGGTTATTGTGGATATCACAAAAAATGATTTTATCATGACACACCTACTGTGTAGATAAATGAGATTCTGAGTTCTTTCTTCTTAGATCATCATCAGTTCATTGCACCAAACGTTTTGCTATGGTGGTCTTTTTCTCCTTAGAAAGATCAAGACAAATCGTGAGTTGGGGGTGTTACACAAAATTGTTTAGTCGTCCTACTTCTGAGAGTTTTGATATGAAAAGAAGAGTGAAAAAAATAAATAATGCTCATAACAGGGGTACACGCACAATTATTATAGCCCTTTCCTTCTTGTTTTGGCAGTTCAAGAGGATGCTGAACCGTGAGCTGACCCACCTCTCGGAAATGAGCCGCTCTGGAAACCAGGTCTCGGAATACATCTCCAGCACATTTTTAGGTGAGTCCGTTGCTGACACCAGATACTGTGCAAACCAGTCCCCAAGGATGGCAGGAGGTAGAGGCAAGGATGGGGTGATTTTTGCATGACTTCCCACTCATAGTTTAGAAGTGTGTCCTTGTGAGTCTGCAACTGAGCACAGAATATATTGGGTGAGAATAAAGGGTGATCGGATATCTTGGAATTTGAATCATTGGCCAGTGTTCAGATTTTCAGATTATCCTAATCTGATCCTGATCCTTGGATTTCGAATTTCAGTGTAAACAGTAAATTTCGGATTTCAGGATCATAATTTGGATTTCGGAATCTGAATTTGGTTTTAAACATAGACAATGCCATCAGAAAAAGACCAAACATCAATCCAGTATTCCTGTGGTTCCATACATATAATATTGATTAGGATTTAAGATTTTTGGTATCTATGTAAAAAAAAAAAAAAATCCTAAACTCTCTCCATAGGATCAAAATCCTATGTATCCGAATCTGATTTCTGTTATCCAATCACCCCCAGTCAGAATAACATGAGATAGGAAATACTGCAGTCTTCCAGTTCACATTTGCTTACCCCGTGTTCCCTATTCAGTTCAACTTAGTTTCAATGAAAAATGAAAAAAAAAATGAGTATGTCCCCTTTCTGTATATTTCTCTCTTTTTTTTTTGTTACATGTCTGTTTTGTGTACGAGCACAATTTATTTCTTTGTCGTTTTAGAAAGGAGGGGCAGGAATTATTCCTGTTTTCAGTCTCTTCCGGGGGCGGTGAACACAGATGCAAATTGACTGATATTGAACCAGATTAATCTGAGGGATTTGCTAGTATGCCTGCATGGTAAGACTAAGAATCAAAGACATGCTAGCTGAGTGAGGAAAGCTGTGATTATCTGATGCTTTGAGTCATTTGGATGGCCCTACTAACCTAAAAATAAAGGTTTATAAAAGACAGAACAGCTAACTGAAAGAAACGGCATCTCAGGACTACCATCCCCTGATGAAATCCGATAGGATGAAGCATTGGGCTACTTGAAGGAGGCATGTTGACACACATGTTAAAAATCAGGAGTTTGCCAGCCCACCAGCTCAGTGGTAGTGCTACCACTTGTGGCGCCAAAGACTCGAGTTCAGAAATTAACTCAGGGCATCAGTGGGCAGGCTGGGGGTGGGATCAAGCTCTGATAGACTGCTCTCCCTCCTGCGGGGGCTGGCAGAGCCTGGTAATCACCTGGCTTCTAGCAGAAGCTGACACAAAGGCACCTGGGATGGCATAGAGGGCTGGGGGGGGCATGGCAGATGCTGATGTGCAGTGCGCAGGACTGCCTGGCGCACATTTTTGCATACCGTGCCTCTCGGGGGAACCACAGGAGGAGAAAATGTTACTGGCGGCAGGATATCCACAGGCTCCACACCCAACCAGCTAGGCTCACCAACCAGGAGCTAGATCCTTCGACAGTGGAGGTTGGGGAGCAAGCCCTGGGGGAAGAATGGCCCACAGGTAAGTCCCAGTGGATGTCAGGGTGGCAGGGTTGGGGTGTCCGGCAGATGGGAGCCATCCAGTGACAGGAGAGAAAAAGATTAATGAAAAAAATCAGGAATTTGCTGGGATTTTTTGAAGCACTGTATATTGAAGAGGTACAGTAATGTACTGCTCGAAATGAATAGTAACTGTAAGACATAGTCAGTTACCACTTCTTATGAATGATGTAATTTTACTTTTCTGTTTTCCTAATAAGAAGATTTTCTAACTGACAGTATGAGGTGTGATGATCAGTTCTATTCCTCCCTATGCATCTATCAGCATTGTGAGCTCGCTGACTGTGACATCACCAGTGGGGGGGGGTGAATACCTTATCACAAATATTCTCGCCCAAATATTCTCTTTGGCACCCCAAATATTTGAGTATTCAGTATACATTATTCATGTTATTGTAACAAACACACACACAAAAAACCCAGAAACAGCCACCCTCCCTCCTCGCTAGTCCAGAGAGTGAGGGTTGGGGTGCTTATCTGTTTTAAAGGATCTAGGCTAGGGAGGAGGGTGGAGGGGGTCTGACAGTTTTTTGTTTTTTTTGTTTGTTTGTTTGTTTTTTTTAAGATAGTATTTCCCAAATGTAGGACAAATAGTTCTACTATTTGTTATTTGGAACCAAATAACGAATAGTGCATGATTCGGGGTATTTGGAAAATACTGTTCGTTACTGCAGACCCCAAATCCCCAGTAACCAAGAAGAGCCAATCTTCTGCTGCTTGACTGGTAACTTGTGACACATGTTACCAGTCGGGTGGCAGGACTTGTGATGTAACAGCAAATGAGCTCACATGCTGATGATGTAGTGGGAGGAAAGGAACTAGAAATGTCTGCTTCCAGGTAAAGTACTGCTTTTCACAGCACACCCAGCACTATTAGGTACAAAACCTGCTAATGAGCACATGGAAAAAGAAACACACTTCAGAAATAAAAAGTAACAAGGGACTACTTTTAGAAATGTTACAGTTTCCCGGGAGTCGTAGGGCCGGCCAGGGGAGAAGGATTGCGTGTCCCATGGACTGCTCTCCTTCTCCAGGGGGAAGGAGGGGTAGAGTATCCAGCACCCGAGGGACCCCTGGCGGAGGCTGGGGGAACCACAGGCAACCAGCGCTAACACGCAAGAGGGGCAGGGTGGACGCTGGTTGTCATTGCATGTCCCCGCCCTTGCGGCAGCCTAGAAAATAGCTGTTGGGCACCCTTGATGAAGCCTGCCCTTGGCTTCAATTAGCTCTCTCAGGCCAGCTCCCTTTCCTATCCCATCAGATGTGGCACTTGGGCCGGTGCCGCTACCCCGCCCTGGGGAGCAAGCCAGGGGGTATCTGGGAGTCGTGGCCAGTATGAGAGCATGGAAGCCAAAGGATCCATGACCAGGCTGAGGTACTGGGTGGCCGGGGGCAGAAAAAGCAGAGTAAAAAAAAAAGAACTGTTACAGTATCTTGCTATGTGCTTTTTATTCTCCAAAATCGATAATTGAAAAATGATCAGAACCTGGATAAAGGTCCTGATAAGATTCTTCTACTGAAAATGGCACAGGTTCTGGAAGTTTGTAAACTTATCCAAACTGGTTCTTCCATACCAACTGTGCACGTACCCCACATACCAGGCAAAAGAATAAGGAAGCCATTTTCCTGTAGAGCTCATGAGGGCTCCGCAGAGACTCTTAACCACCTACCGTATTTGATGGATCCAGCCATGCTCCTGGTTGGGTGGATGGGGTGCAGCTATCGAAAAGCCTGGAGCCAGATAAGGAGAAAGCTAGGTTCATTATCTGTGAAAACCTTATTATAGACTAGAGACACAGAAACGCTTTTTCTAGCTTTCATTTTAAAATAGCTTTACAGAAACAGAGTTAATTAGGTGAGGAACTAACAGCAGGCTTCTGCTTCTCTACAGACCAGACATCGTGTAGGTGGGTACAGTGCTAGACCTACCCACGCTGTTCAACCAAATATGCCTTGACCCCCCGGGGCCGGAAAAGGGACCCATTTTTGAGTGGTGGTGGTAGTGAGAGGGTTAAATCTGGGGACTGGCAGTATAGCCTACAGGTTAGAGGAACGAGATTTGAATGAGCTTGATACAAACAGCAGACATGGATTTGATTCCCAAAACCTCTATTTGCACACTGTGTGAGTCTGAGCAAGTGATTTATCCTCCCCAGTGCTCCCAAGTCACTCCTGAAAACAGGTATTTGTGTCTAGTGAGCCTTACCTGATTACCAAAGAATTAAAAAAAAAAAAATCCAACTCTCTGTTCATGCCTTCATTCTGGAGGAAAAACAGTCAGCTGTGTGACACTTGGCTAGAGATCTTATGAAGTAGATCCCCTGCAGACAGACCGCGATGACTGTAGTTTCGGAGTATGACACAGTCCTCTTGTTGTGCACTGAGACCGGGTTGGATCTGGTTTCCCCCACAACTGAGACAAGTGGCCATTAGTGCCTTGACGGGCCACACAGCATGACCACTTCTCTGAAGCCTGAAGCTGGAACACACTTTTCAGTCTCCTGGCCGGTCTGTGGGATGGCAGACTACTATACACAGTAATCCCTTCGGCTGTACGACTTCCGTTTTATGCAGAAACCAGTTTCACAAGAGGAACAAACTGGCCTCTGAGCTTTGAACCACTGTTTGACCTCAAAATCCTTGATAAACTTCATCGATGATAGGGCAGATGGGTTTTCTTTCTGATGACGTATTCCTACCCGAAGCCTTGACAAGGGGCATCAAAGAAACCTAGAAAGCATATAAATGCTATTCAGGCAGAGAAAGATGAGGGTCCATCCTGTCAGCTTTGATCTTGCCTACTAAATAACTTGCTCTGTATGAAGATGAGTCATTGTGCATTCCTATAAACCTGATTATTTTTTGTTTTATATCTGTCACTGGAACTACAGTATATACAGAGAGTTGCTATAGGTGCTTTTAGCATGACTGTAACACTAGACTGCTATTTTTTAGCTTACAGACATTTCTTGCTAGTGCCACTCTATGGCCAGTTATCCTGAATACCAATGCACCCAAGTGGTATCTCCTCCCCCAGATGACTGAGACCTTCATCTTCACACAGACAGGTCTTTGAACCCCCTCCCCCAGGTCCAGAAGTAATCTCTTCCTGGTCTCTAATGCAAAAACATTGACTTTTTTAATTTAGTTGGTCAAACTGCCCCTATCCCAGATGTTATTCCAAATTCTCCGTTTCCTCAGTAAAAAGAGGCTGAGCCGTGCAGCGGTGGGTTAAGCGGGTGTGTGGTTAGATTGAAAGACCCAGAGCTTCAAAAGGAATTGGGCTAAATGAAACTGACAAACAGTGAATGCCTGTTTGGGGACAAAAGAAACTGGACGATATTCGCAAACATTGCCACCAATGATAACACCATTTTACTTGTCCAAATCTAAGCCGATTCAGCAATCTCCGGTGTTACTCATTGGCACATTACTGCATCGTTCATTAGTGCAAAGTCAAGTGGTGTTAACACTGGAAGCAATGTCTGCGAATATAGACCACTGACCTTTCAAGACATGGGAGGCAGCATGTGTTTAAAGTAAAGGAAGGGGAGTTGGGGGACACAGTATGTCAATAAAGTAACATGCCAGGTTGGGGGGGGCAGTGTGCCTTGAATGTAATGGAGTGAGGGGGCACCGTGCCTTTAAAGGAACAGGGAGTGAAAAGGGACAGCACGTGTTTAAAGTAATGGGGTTTGGAACAGGGGTAGCATGCCTTGAAAGTAATGGGGGCAAGGGGTCACAGCATGCACATAAAGCAATGGTGGTGAGGGGTGAGCGTGTAGTGGGGGTAAGGTGGGGACAACGTGCATTTAAAGTGATGGGGATGAGGTGGGCACAGTATCCCGTTATGGTAATGAGGTGTGAGGAGGTACAGCAATCCTTTAAAGTCGTGGTGGCAAGGGGGCGCAGCATTACTTTAAAGTAATGGGGGCGAGGGGAGCAAGCATTCAATTAATGTAACGGGGGGTGAGGGGGGAATCATGTCTTTTAAAGTGATGGTTAATAGTGGGGTGACAGTACACCTTTCCTTTAAGGCTTCGGACATGCCTGAAACGCTACAAAATGCTCAAACCAAATTGCATTACAAATACCTCGCAAAATCTGCTGGGCACCAGTCAGTTTAGATTGCACCAAGTGGTGGTGCGGTTAACATCCTGCAATTCAGTACCAGTTTTCATTCCTGTTTAATGTGCAAATCCCAGCTGCAGAGCTCAGCGTGTGTGTGTGTTTTTTTTTTTTTTGTTGTTTGTTTGTTTGTGGCACATCTCGCACAGGTGGGAAGGAACTCCTGGTCCCATTTGCCTTTTTTTTTTTGTTTGTTTGTTTCATTGACAGCAGTCAGATTTTTTCTCGGGGGGGGGATGCAGTAGTAGGGGGAGGGAATATTAATGAGCTATAACAGGAGAGCAGTTGCACAGCTATACCTACAGAAGCATCGAGTAAGCAGCTGCCAAATTAATCATGTTCTATGACGTATGTGAAAGGCTGTGAATTTTGCAAAGTTATTTTTGTAATTCTCTCGCACTTGCCATGTGGATTGGCTTTTTTGTTTTAAGCCTAGAAGTGTTACAGGAATAGGCTGCAGAATTAATAGCTGTTGTGTATGAACGGAGGAGCCTGTTTATGCGGCCAGAAGTACTTCCTGTAAGTGACAACAGCTTACTTAATTTCCGCTACTCCATCTGGCATCAGCTGCTCAAAGTGCCACAGTCTGCAGACATTCTCTAGTCACAAGTCCGGCTTCCATGAACTCCATTTTAGAAGTACTTCAACTGCCTAAAATAAGGGGGAAACATCCAAAAATAAAGGGAAGGGTATATCTGACTCCCAATTATAACAAAATGATAATCCGGTAACTTCCAATATAACAGGCATGGAGCACAAAAATGAATAATTTTTCTGAATAGTAATACTTACATTATTATTAATCTACAAATATGTGTGTCTCATAATATTGACTTCCAAAATTTTGGGCCTGGGTGGTATTTGAATTCCAAAAAAAAGTGAAATGACTTCCAGATTTGGACTTCTGGTAGTTTTCCATCCCCGCCTCAAAAAAACATTTACTCCCGTCCCTTGGCAAAGGCATGTTCCCCTTGTCTACCAGAAACTGACTGCATGGCTTAGCACTATACACAATTCAACAGCTGGACTCCACTGGAGGGGAATTAGTCTCTCCAGGAGGTTTGAATCTAGCGTAGGCCACCAGTGGCCAAAAAATGTTATCATCTAAGGTTCTGTTAACGGGCCACTTGCAAAATGAGTTGTGGTCCTTCTCTGTCCACTCCCCCAGTAGACAAGTGTCCATGTCACAAAACCACCATCCCAGTCTGCACTAATTGGCACACTTGCTGTCAGTCTTTTATGATAGGCCAAGAATCGACTATCCATGGAGACTGTCTGACCCTCTTATCTGCTAGAGATGGTCCCTTCATGACAGGGATTGATTGACATTGGCAGGGATACTATCCTAAAAAGAGGACGTATTTCCTGGCCCTTCCTTCCTGGTCAACAGTTAGTTAATTAATTAATTAATTAACCAGCTGGCCTGGTAACAGAGCTACTCGGGTAGCTGGATGAAATTCCAAGAATCCCAGTTCATTTCCGAATTTCCTGATAATTCATATTCGAGCTTTCTCGCTAGATAAAATGGGCTTGATTTTCAAAGGGCCCAGCAGCTTGCACCAAAGCCCAGTGCACCAGGGGCCCTGCACCAGATTTTGGTACAGGAGGGGTCCTGGCGTCAAACACTCCACAATTGTTGCAGCTGCTCCCGTGCGCCAAAGGCTTAGTGCACGGGAGGGGTTTGACGGAAGATGCTGCCATCCCTCCACCTGTGTAACTGCAGAGGAGGATCCCATGGCACAGAAGACCGAGGCATGCAGCACCCATCAGAATGTGTGGACGATGGCTAGGCCACATGGAGCAGTGGTTGGCTGACACCCATGTTCTGCAGGGCATCACGGAGGTCAGGAAATATGCTGCAGAGCACACATCAACCAAGGGAAGAGTAACCCAGGCATGCAGCAGGCACCGGGACTGAGGGGATGCATGTATGTGTATACAGCGTGGCAGAGGTGGCTGTGGCACAGGTTTTAACCACTCCACTAGGCAGGGAGTGGTGTGACATCTGCCTTGGTGAGGTGACAGTGGGGACAGTGGACCCAATGGGGCAAGCTGGCACAGCACAACATTGTGAAGGGTACGGGTGACATGCGACGGATGACTGACTAGAGACGTACACCGCAGATCTTACCGTCCCACATCTGTCAGTCATACATGCCCTCCAGGTGGCATCATCCCCCAGGCTACTGCTGCCCCACAAGATTTGTGCCCTTGCAGACACCTGAATGCTGAGCAGCAGACCCCATCCCCAGCCATGTCACATGCTTTGCTTCCCGAGGGACAGTACAGTTCACCGAGGGGCATGGGGTCACAGTACTGCTCTACATTCCACTTCCCTGGCAGACAGTTGCTGTGTAGTTGCCCACAAAATGAGTGTGGCACCCCTTTTGCCTTTCCGGGGGGGGGTGTGCAGACACTTATGGCCGTGGATGTCCATTCTGTAGTCCCAGTTTGGCACAAGGGTCATGGCCGTCTGTTCTGCAGTCCCAGTTCTGTGCAAGGATCTGTTAGACCTGCTCTGGCTGGTCTAACTGGGGCCCACTCCCTTCCACACAGTACACTGGCTGTCCTGTCTGGGAATCCATGAAAAAGGGGATGGTGCATCACTTCAATGGCGCATGCTCATGTATGACATGGTGCACCCCCATGTTTGGCACAGGGCTGGCACAGGGCCAGTCTGGTGCAAGGGCACCCGATGTTGATGCAGCCTGCATTCAAAAATTGGGATTGCCGCAATTTTTGATGCAAGGTGCCCCTTGCATCAGTTCTATTTGATGCTGGCATTTTTCATCAATTTCAGGGCTTTAAAAATTGAGCCCAATGTATTTTGCTTCCATCTCAGTTTAACGCAGCATCCTTTGACTAAAAGTGAAGCAGGGTTTTTTCCATCCACCTGAAGTAGACTTGTCAGTAACAGACACCTGATAGTAGAGTTCTATTCAATTTCTTGTTTTTTTTCTGCTCTGTTTATTCCCCTTCCTGTTCTCTGTTACTGAACTCCCTCTGGGTACCCCAAGGTGTCCCGCAGTCACCTTACCTGACCCACGGCTCCGCCCTCCATGCTACCTTGGTTCCCCACCCAGCAGGATGTTATGGATAGGGTATACCCCCAAACGAGCTGCTCAGTTTTCATCAGGAGCTGCTGGGATGGCATGACGCACTGGGAGCACTGAGACCCGTCATCCTCAGTAGCAGGACCATTTTCCTAATTATGTCCTATCCCCAAGACGCAGACTCACAAGAAAGGCCTATATGCGTCGGCATACAAGGCGTGCTGTTGTGTTTGTCCCTGGCCTACATCAGATCAACCCCACTGCGCCTTCAGCTGCACTGCCACCTAGGAAGACTACAAGTGGTAGTGCAGTTGAGGGCGCAGTGGGTGAATCTGACATATTGTACTGAGGATGGTGGCCCTCTCTCTGCGAAGGAGGGATACTCACTTCTCCTCCCGCCCATTCAGCTCCAGGTGAGCCAGGCTCATTCCCGAACCCAGATCACTGGCATCATGAGCAGTAGCCCTACTGCTGCACCGATGGACCACCCTCCCTTACAGAAATAAAAGTGTGCGGCATCTGTGCCGCATGCATGCTGCGCACTTGTATTTCTGTAAGAGCTATTCAGTTCAGTTTCACTCATGCTGCAGAAACGCCCTGTGCGAATTAGCAAAATGTATGAGTGTGGTACACATTTAGACCTCTGACCGTTTGCTTGCATCTTATGAACAAAAGTACCCAAAAGGAGAAGGGCTGTAGACAAGGCCCTCTGTCTCCTGCAGGGCAAATGCTGACTGGCAACACACACTGCTAGCTCAAGGCTGCTAGCAATCAGAAGTTAACCAGCCCTCTTTGGGGTTGGTGGGGGTGGGGGGGAATGCAGACCCCATGCACATTACTGACTAAAGCCTCTTTCAAGGCGAGAAAATGGGCGGTTCAGCTGTAGCTAACAGTAAGTGGCCTCGGGCCCACATGAACTCTAATTGACGTCAATGAGTAAAACCTCAAACCTTAACCAAATGTTTATGTAAATAAGTCCTCGATAGCATGACATGCAGAAAAGAGACAAGGAGCAGCTGTCCTTCACTGGAGACCTGTATTGCAAACACACCTGCTCACTTCCATTTGACATTCAATGCCTACCATGGCTTCCTGGATCCACCAGGTTTTACAATAGATATGTAAGACCCTTCCCTCACCAACCCCCTTCAAGGTATTAAATGTAGGCAGTGTAGTCTAGTGGTTAAAGTGCAGAACTGTTAGACCCAGGTTCAAATGATGTGATATTGTTGTACTATTGCAAAAATACTGCATTTTATGTAACTCGTTTAACAGGACAACTCTGAAAACAGGATTTGCCTAGTGGCCTTATCCTGTTAAAATATAAAAATAAACTTCAAATGAAGCTTAAACTTCAAATCCCAGCTGAGTCTCGGGTTCACTGTGTGACCTTGACTTAAATGATTTAACCTCCCAATGTTCCAACTCACCCAGCTCTAAACTTCCACTAAACTAGGAGTATTACATTACACCTCAACTGGGCTGTTCTGGACAATTTAACTGTTGCATGTAACCTTTGAAGATCCCCTGTATTGGACACTGGCATTTGAATTTAGAGAGGAAAACAGTACAACACTTCTGATTTCAGTGGGTGCTGGACAGGTTGTGTATCTTCATCATGTCTGTGTTGTATATACATGCCTATGTGTTTCTGCCGGGGGGGGGGGGGGTTGCATGTATAATAGGAGTGCAGAGCAAACAACCTTGTCCTTACAGTTTCTTCCTCATGTCACCATGTTTCCTCCTTGTTCTTGCATTAGAATGCAGTTTGTAATAGGGGGTGATCCAGATATCTCGAAATCCAATCCATCTGCCTATTTTCTTTTTACACATTTTTTTTTGTTACACTTTTCTCCCATACCAACATCCACCAGTCTCTCGAGCCCCATCACCGCAGTGTCTTCCAGGACTTATCTCGTCTGATTCTTCTCTCAGGGCTTGCCCCCCCAGTGGGGTTGACGGGTTCCCCCAAATCCACCACAAGTCGGATCTGGTTCCTGCAGATGCTGCCTGACTAGCCAGGTGCTGGCCCTTTGGGAGACTAGTGTCATTCTCCTGGTCAGCGCACATTTCTCCCTTATTCTCCCATCCCCCGGTGCTGAGGAAGTGGTGTGCAATGACGCCAGTGGCTGAGCTGTGCACATTCTGATACTCAGCATGCCTGGTGTCTGCCCCACCACCGCCTCCCTAAGTGCAGTCCCAATGTTCTAATCCCCAGCCACCGCTAGGGGCCTGGCAAATGCCAGACACCAGTCCCCCTCCCTCCCTGAAGGACAGCTGTCCCTTGATGCTTAGTCCTCCTCCCTGGCCAGCTCTTTAACTCCCAGGCTCACTTCTGACTTCTGATTATTGGCGGTAGCACTACCGCTGCGCCGGCAGGTCAGCTTGTCTACCCATTTTCAGATTGTCTAAGTATCCGAATCCAATTCCAATCCGAGTACTTCAACTTCTGGTTTCAAATTCAAATTCGGAATCAGATTTCCAGTTTCAGAATCTGATTGATTAGATTTTTGGCAACTAAATCCTAACCATGTATCCGAATCCAAAAGTCAGACTCCGATCATCCCTAATCTGTAAGGTAGGAGGAGATACATGGGCTCTGTGAAAAATGCTTTAGGAAACTGAAGAAAGACACAGAAAATAAGGAAGACTCGAGGCCATCTGCAGAACTGAAGCTTCTTTGGGGCCCCCTCAGTTCTCAGATCCCTTTGCGGTTACATACTTGAGACTATTGTAAGACAAGCTCTGATTATACAACTTTCTATTGGCAAACCCATGTACTGTAGCATTCTACATTTCATTGTGGATTCTGCCTACCACCAAGATCTTTCTTTTTTTTTTTCATTCTTCCATAAAGGTTTTTATCCTACATTGGGAGAGCCAAGTGGCTAATCAGCCTCATTCCCATGCATCACAACTACCCCGTGCCTCTCTCTGGTTGGGAGTTCAGGTCCCCAATCCTCCCTACCCCTGCCCAAAAGCACACACATCCAGAACTTGTTCTGGATCTGAGCGATGGAGGGGGGTTGCAGAGACACAGGCAAGGCTTCACAAAGCCTGGTCGCCAGTTGTCCACTTTTCTGGTCCTTCCCCCTGTGCAACAGCACCAAGATGTGTATGTGTGTGGAGGTGCACACACTCTACACTGCCACAGCCCTCCCCCCATCTTTAATTCACTCAGGCCTACACTGGCACTGGACTTCCACCCAATGGCAGTCACAGGACGAGATGGCTTGACACCCCTCCCCGAGAGAGCAGAGCAGTCTCTGGGATACTCGATCCTCTCCAAACCCCTATGACCCTTGTCAACCCTTACTCATTCCCTAACACGGGTCACCGGTGTGGCAGGAGGTAAGGCGTTCAATGTCTTAACCCTCCACGCCACTGGGACGGCCCCTCGAGATCTTTGTTTTTGTGACAGTAGTCACAGTTTTATTTGGAGGGGGCGCAGCTAGATGACTCACACTAAACACTGAGCTGTTGTTGAAATCTGGCATAGTGGGAGCACAGTACCAGGAACTCACTGTGTTACACGTGAAAACATCCCTGTGTGAATATGATTTGAATACATAACTGCAGCAAAAGACTGATGAGATAACACACAGTACAGTACATGTGGGTATGTACATGCATCTGTGAGAGTGTATCCATGCCAGTAGAAGTATATATCAGTGACTCCAGTCAAAGAGAAGGATCTATTGAACTGAGCCGTCTCCCCTCCCGAGCACTGGGCAAAGCAGCTCTCAGTTCGATTCAGAGAAAAACCCAATGAGGCTGTTACCAAATGAAAAGATCGTAACATATCGAGGTAAGATCCAGGTCTGACTTTTGCAGATGTATTCCTGGTAGCTGATAGCTCTGTCTCTCTTTAAAACGTGTTGTTCTCTTGAAATAAGTGTTTCTGTTCACCAGGGAAAAAGGATTAAAAAATGTAAATGGACTATTTGTGCGATGCACACTAGGCTCACTTGTGAACTGCCTTTGTGTATGCTATACATAGAGAATACATAATAGGTGGCAGTGGAATAACGCATTTATCTCCACTCATGAGTGTTAAGACCCATAACTCACATGTGACAAAGCCACGAGACAGAGGGTCGTGGTAAACGGAGTTCACTCTGAGGAAGGGAGGGTGACCTGCAGGATGCCGCAGGAATCAGTGCCGGGAGGTTCTCTTTAATGTCTTTATAAGGGACATTGCAGAGGAACTGGAAGGGAAACTTAGTCTGTTTGCAGATGACACCTAAATCTGCAGTAGGGTGGACACTCGGGGAGGGGGCCGGAATGGATGAGCAGAGACCTGAGAAAACCAGAGGAGTGGTCAAGAGTATGGTAGTTGGCTTTCAATGCAAAAGAGTACAAAATAATGTACTTGGGGCACAGAAACTCGGGGGCAGAGTACAAAATGGGTGAAGTGGTATTGATGACCACCAAGCAGGAAAGAGACCTCCGAATCACATTGGATGACGTAAAAGTAGCCAGGCAGTGCGGCAAGGCAGTGGGGAGTTCTAGTGGAATGCTGGGGTGCATAGGGAGGGGTATTACCAGCAGAAAGAGGGCGGTGGTGTTGCCTCTGCATAATTAGAAAGAACCAACCTAGAGTACTGTATCCTGTTCTGGAGACCGCATCTCCGGAAGAACTTAGACAGAATAGAGGTGGTCCAGAGGACGGCAACTAAAATGGTGCAGGGTCTACATCAAAAGCCCTGCAAGGAGACATTAAATGGCCTCAGTATGTACACTCTGGAATGGGGGGGGGTGTGATATGATGGAGACCTTTAAATACCTCACAGGGGTAAATGAGGTACAAGAGGGGAGTATTTTTCAGGGAAAATATGGTGCTCTGAAACAAGGGGACATGATAGGAAGCTGGAAAGGGGGTAGATTCAGGAGAGATGTGAGGAAGAACTTCTTTGCAGAAAGAGTGGTGGATCCCTGAAATAGCCAGGTGGTGGGGGCGAAAACAGTGGTAGGGTTCAGGAATGCATGGGATAAGCATAAGGGAATCATAGTGGAAGGGAAAGGTGGAGGGAGAAGGAGTTGTAGATTAGGCATCTTCTAGGGTAATAGTGTAGGTAGGGACAAATGGGTAGACTGGATGGGTCAAGTGGTCCTTATCTGCCGTCAGATTCTGTCTCTATGTTAAGGTCTTGCCACTTGCATGGAGATAAATGTGTTATTCTATTGCAGCCCATTATGTATTTGATATATAACGCACTATCTGTAATGCTTGTATTAGTGTTTTACCTTGCCTTTAGCTTAAAACTTAATTTCTTTTCTATTCTAAACTTTCTATCTGACCCATTGTTCTTTGCATTCTGTTTCCAGATTCTAAATGGAAATCATGTATTCTAAATAAAAATATGTATCCCAAAATGATTTATTTTCCCAATTTAGTCACTGCTGGCTTGGTATACATACGTATTTATCTTTTAAACAAGAATAACTGGACTTGTTGCTCTCTCTCAGAGAGGGAGAGTGCTGTCTGCCTGGCATCCCCCCCCCCCATGACCAACCAATGAGTAGCTCTGGCTTCCCCTATGAAAGAATTTACTCACCTGCCCTCATGGCCAGAGGAATGGGGCAGCTTGGGATGGGGGGGGGGACGGTGCAAAAATGTTAAAAGGGAATACTGGAGAACACTCTTTCATGCATCCACCACCGAAAGATTGGGAAATGTTCTCCAGGACCACCTAAGGCACATTTAATGGTCTGAAGAGTCTAGTTAAACATGAAGTGTGAACATCTTCAAAACACCTCGTGCTCCTGTATGGATTGTACTTGACTGTCAAGCTTTTAAATAACAGCGTACGTTAAAAAACTGTGGGATAATGGATGAACCTAAGTATATACTAAAAGGCCTGCTTTCTTCGTGGACTGTGATAAAAAGGGAGTGTAAAAATCTCATGTGGGCTGGACTACGGTGGGTCTGCAAACATTTTTAATAGATACATTTACAGAAAGCACTGCCTAGGCTGCAGAGGGGAGGCCAAGTAAAATAACTGTCTTCTTGCTTTCAAATCGGACAGTCATGCTATACAGGTATACAGCTAAAAAGTCACACTAAAAAAGGGGGCAGATTGGGTGAGCCCAGCCGTCCTTATCTGCCATTACATGCAGTGCTTCTGTGTTCCTGGGCTGCTGGTGCTAATGATACGTGTCTATTTTGTAGACAAACAGAAAAATCCAGCATTCACCATCTTGCAATTACAGGGTGGTGAGAGCTTGAATTTTCTGTTTGTCTACGTGTTATAGAGCTATCACAGATTTTTACTTTGCCGGCGCGGTTGCAGAATTCGCCTTCGCAAATTACTTTGCAGTGCTCCCACTTAGCCATGAGATTTCCTGCCAAAGAGGTACCTTTTCAGGTGACGTAAGGCAACAGCATGGCGATTTTGCAACTTTGCTGGCAAATTTGCACGCCTTTGCTTGAAAAAGTGCCCCCTTCACCTCCTGAAAATGTCCTGAAGTGGGCACATAATTAATTCGTGAAGCGAGGTTTTCCAACTTTGAATATTTCCAGACAGAAAAGGGGCAGGCATTACTTAGCGTGTGCTGGGGGTAGTTTTGGGGTTCTGTAACATTGTATGCTGTCTGATCTTGCAACGCTTTTTTGCTTTGTTTTAACAGACAAACAGAATGACGTGGATATTCCTTCCCCTACTCAGAAGGAGCGAGAGAAGAAGAAGCGCCAGCCCATGTGCCAGATTAGCGGTGTCAAAAAACTGATGCACAGCTCTAGCCTAACAAACTCCAGCATTCCCCGCTTCGGGGTAAAAACAGACCAGGAAGATTCTCTTTCAAAGGTAACTGGGAAGGGGGCATCTTCTTCTCCTCCCACTTTGCTTTTCTTATGAGGTTTAATCACACCATTTCCACTCCCCCTCTTTGGGTGCGGACTGTGAGGTCAAAATTTTGTAGAGTCAATTCACTCTGTTTCCCTTCCCCCTTTCTTTGCCTGGGATCTGTGAGGTCGAACTATACAGGTCCAATTCACCTTGTTTTTCCTCTCCCCGACTACAAGGGACATCCCTCATTTTACCCCTTAAAACTTCTCTCTCCCTCCCCCTCCCCTCATAGAAAAGGTGCTACCCACACAAAGAAGGTGATGTAAATGCAGACTTTAAACAGAAATTCATAATATTCTAATTTGTTAACTCAAACTAAACTTTGTACAAGTAAGGGCAATTGTTTCCACGAAGTTTTGAGCTTTTACCTCCATGTTTAAAGATATGCCCCTCATTTTGACGGCTACTGTCCCGCATTGCCCATTGTGTGCCCGTGTCTCTCATCTCAGTGACAAAAGGTTGAGCGGTATGGTGGGCCGGGGAGGGGGAGAGAAAGCAGCTATCTGGATGTCCAGTGCTAATGCCTTTCAGCGACTAACCAGCATGGAGGGGTTTCAGCACAGGGTGGCCTTTGCCTCCCACCCCAGGTATCACATAAGGATAGGTAAGTCTTTCATGATTTTAAATAGGACTTCAAAAGTTTATTTTCCAAACTTTTTCAGTCCTAGTTATCACCGTGCATCAGATATAAAAAAAATAATAGTTGACTCCTTTTAAAAGTCCACATTAATTTCCATCAGTACTTTAGCTCTTTAAGAACAATTCTTTAAAGGGGAGCAGTCAGCACCAAGAGCCCCACTGGGGCTGGTCCCAGTGTGCACTTTGTGGGCAAAACCATTTTGGTTTACTTACTGTTAACTGTAGCATAGTACAGCAGTTCTCAAACTTTGTCATAGTGAGCCTCCCCTAAGCCATGGAAAAGATCTTGAGCCTCCCCTAAAATACTGAAATATTTTTGGGCCTCCCCATAGAAAAATAGCCTACTTTTCACAGGTACATCAGGAATAAATTGAAACCTCTTTGCATAACTGGCTCTTGTGTTATTAAGCTTATTGTAACCCCCCTCCCAACAGAACAACCTACTTGCTCCAATATTTTGACTCTCAAACCATTGTTACCCTTACTGCCATACCTTCATGGACCAGATTGCTTTCCATTTGCCTCTAACTGGAATAACCTTCCCGATGACCTCTGCCTCTCACCCTGCTCTTAGCAACTTCTCAGGGATCATTTTGTCTCTCCTGCTCTTATTACTAGTACCTGTATGGTTAACTCTTGTATTTGATAGTTCTGCTGCCAGTCTAATTGATCAATTGTTCCTCATTGTTGGTTTATTGTTCTTAATTTGTTTGCATGTTTATTCATTTTGCATTGCTTGAGTGTTTTGCAGTTACATTCTGAACTGTATTCTCTCACTACCCTTCCCTGGGTACACTCTGATATAAGCCATGGCTCAGTGTACAGTACCTTTCCTGGTCACAGACTTGTGAATAAATACATAAATTCATTTATTATCCTTTTTCAGTTTGCCTATCTCTTCACACAATATCTATAAAAATCAAAAGTGAAATATAATACTTTTTCAAGACTTGCTTGAGCCTCCCTTGGAACAGGTTGGGGCCTCCCCAGGGAGGCTGGCCTCACCATTTGAGAACCCCTGGCATAGTACATTGTATCAGACTAATTTTGTTTGCTTCTAGACTGACATCTTCTGTTAGTACAAATCCCAGAATCCTCTGCAGCTGACATCAGAGCAGTAGGCAGCAGAGATGCAATAGCTTGCAGTGTATGTTAGAGCTTTTATAACTTCTGATTAGATGTTTTCCAGGTCTGCTTTTCTCCAGGGGCTAAGTACAGTCCTCTGTGCCTATACTTAGCCAAGGGAGGACAGCGGGACCAGCAAACAAAAGATCAGAGCTTATATAAGCTCTAACATGCACTGCAGGCTATTGAATTGCATACTGCTTCCTACTGTTCTGTTGGCTGCAGGGGATTCTGGGATTTGTAGTAACAGAAGATGTCAGCCTAGAACTAAGCAAAATTGTTCTGATACAATCTATTATACTACAGTAAGCAAACCAAAACGTTTTTGCCCACAAAGTGCACATTGGGACCAGCTCCACACTTGAGTGTGGGGTCCTTTGTGCTAACAGTTCTCCTTTAAGCAGCAGTATTCGTTAGTCACCGTGCAGGCTTTTTTCAGCAGTAATGTACTTCTAATGATAACATAAATATATTCTTTTTCTTTTCATTTCTTTTATTCCTGAAGTGAGATATAGTATTTTGACATTTTTAAAACTTCCCTTAACTGTGCCATGCCGACCATAAACATATCAGGCATCTTAGTGTGGGGCTATATTTTTTACCATCAGAAACATGAAGCTGCAGCAACCAAATACACCCACGGTATGAATTTAGTATGCACATTTAAAAGGTAACCTCAACAGATGAGATAGTTTAAAATTGCAAGTGGCAGCTATCTTTAATCACTCGAGTTATGAATTATAAATTTAAAAAATATCTGAGGGATTTTTTTTGGTTTTTAGTTAGTGATGTTTCTCCCCCAGACTCAAGCTGCCCTCCAGACACCAGACACCCCAGGTACCATTCTCCTGATTTTCCTCCAGGACTTACCTTTGTGATAAGGCAGCATGGCCTGGGTGCTTGACAGGGTGCAGGGCTATGGGGCAGCTGCGGTCAGTGGTATCTCGGGAACCGTTTTTCCGTTTTCTTTCCCCAGGGTGGCATGCTAGTCCACCTAGATGTCCCCATGCACGCTTCCGGATGTGCAGAGTTGGCAGCCACCACTCCCTCCCCCTATGCTGATAGTCCCAGAGTGCCTAACCCCCAGATGATGCTAGGTGCCAGGTAAACACCAGACACTGAAACACTCCCTCCCCAGAAGAAGACAGCAGTCTTCCAGACACTCTGTTTTCTCCCCCCTTCCCCTTGCCGACCCCCTGCAACTCAAGTCCACATCCAAACCAGGGCCACCAGCATGGTGCAAGGTGTGGTGTCAGCTGTCTTAACCTTAACCCTCAGCACCTCTGGGCTGGCTATCTGAGGGGATAAAATATACACTGAAGATGACTCAAAGGATGTCAGATATACTTCTTGGCTAAAAAATTATATGATGAAATGTCTTGCTGACTTTAAGAACTATTCTGTAGGTTGGATAGGGCCTGTATTTATGGGGAGGTTGTTTCCAGGTCCACATTTTAGAACTTGATAGGTTCTAGATGGGTCAGTGGTGCTGATGGTAGTATGTGGACCTGTCTTGTAGAAGACCTGGGTTCACCCTGTAGAGCCGACTACCAGCCCAGGGGTAGAAGAGTGTCAGACTTACTGTGGAGGCAATGCTCTCTGAATGTAGGATGGGGCTGCCACTCATCCCACTGCAACTGTGCCTCTTTGGGTAGCTGATGTAAGAGGCCCAATGTTATGGCTCCTCCCCCACAACACTGGCCCTCCTCACTGTGAGGATGGTGTGGCAGGGGTGGGTAGTAATGGGAAGAATGACTTTACCCACTCCCTGAGGCTGATCAAGGAGTGGCTCCGGCATCAGTGGAGAAGGCAGCCGGTCATCCACCCTCACTGCTTGATGAATGGTACAGCCGTGGTGATACCAATCAATGGCATGGGGGGAGGGGAGCAGCAAAAATGAATCTACAATGCTGGTTCAACACAAATATGTCAACTCAATGTTACAGCGATGACTGCATGTCAACCACAATTGAGGTCTGCATTGTGCCATCAAAGAAATAGTGTTTTTTTGCGTGGGGCTGCATCCCCGCACCCCCCACACCCATATTTTATTATTATCAACTCCGAGTCAGAGCTGATTCAGGAAGGGGGTGCAAGACCCTGGGAAGCTGTGCCTGGGTCCCAAGCAGACTTTATAGTGATGCATCGATGTTGTCACTGTCAACAACATCGCTGTAAAGTTGTCACTGCAGCAATAGCATAGTAGCAAAAATAAGTGAAAAAAAATAATGAGACGCTGTCACCTAGGGCTGATGTTTTTCAGAACTAATAAAACAGTCCACGCTGTGTCAGTCATCTAGTTAATCTATTCTTTTTCTCCTATAGGAACTAGAAAACTTGAACAAGTGGGGCCTTAACATTTTCAAGGTGGCTGAGTATTCCAATAACCGACCGCTAAGCTGTATAATGTACACAATTTTCCAGGTATGGGTTTTAATCTCTGCCTCACAATAATGAAAAAATCAGTGCTAGAGAGAGAGGGAAGGAAGGGAGGGAAGGAGGGAGGGAAAGGAGGTACTGTTATGCATAGAACATAGTGAAGACATTTTCTTTTTCTTTTCTTTTTACAAATTATTTACCCAATGTAGCCCAACTTAGTGCCCTGCTTCAAAAATTTTTTTTGCTATTTTAGCCTCCACCCATTTTGCGCCTTTTGTTGCCCATGGAGTGCACTGCCTTTGTTAATTGCTTTCTTGTTCCCAAGTTTACAGCTGGGGAAATGAAGCACATGGTGAGGTCAAGCAACTTGCTCAGCGTCACGCAGTGAACCAGTGTCTGGGGTGAGATTCGAACCTGTACTTTCCTGGTTCACAGCTGTGCTCTAATCACTATGCTATGCTGCCGCACACATCAAAAGTGCAAACAAAATACTGTTTAATTTTTAACCAGAAAATTCTCCTTAAATGAAGACAGCTTCCTAGGTGTCAAAACCTGTAAGCTAATCATTTCCAGAGTTTTCCCCTTGAACTGATGGGCTCTCAGGGCAACCTCCATCCGAGGAGGCCAGCATAGGTTCATGCAGTTGTAGGACAGGCAGGTGAAGATAAGTTACACTGTGTCTTCCTCTGTGGTAACTGGTGAGTGTCCCAGGACTCTCTTAAGCTCAGGGACTACTGAGCAGATAACTTTTTGTGAAGGGGGGGGGGGGTACCTGATACTGACACTCGAGGCTGCTATCCCCCAGAGGCTTTAGTGAGCTTCCTATAAGACAACACTGGGTGGTCAGCACACTAGATTAGAATTGCAGACCCGATGATACTGCAGTCCACGTGGATGAATATGGTGGCATGTACTTGCAACCACAGTTACACTGAAGCAATTGCTACTTGTAATCCAAAGGGAAACACAAATCCCAAAAGGTTATTGACAGTCTTTGTCTTGGATCTGTTAACAAAAAGCACAGTCCTGTCCTAACCAGGACTTCCAAGACCCCGTCCCCTAACACTAACTAAACCACAAGTAGCAGAGCTGATACTCTGCTGATACACTAAAGGTTACTCACAGTTTTTCGGGCTCAGTTAGATTTAGACTCTTCTCCGGTCCCAGAGACAGGGATTCACTGTCAGATGAAGTGGCCATCTTCTCCACTTGCTGTGTGTGTGTGTGTGTGTGTGTGTGTGTGTGTTGTAGTGCACTTGCATCTCTCTCTCTCTCTCTTTCTTTCTCTGCTTCCAGCCCTTAGATCTCCAGTGCACTTCCCCTAAGTAAGGGACTAGAGGGACTGGCCAGCCCTCTCCTGTACCTCTATTACTGGCTGAGTTGCTGCTCTCCTTCTATTCTTGCTATTTCTTTCTCTCTCTCTCTCTCTCTCTCCTCTCTTCTCTCTTCTCCCTCTCACAGCTGGTGCACAGAATCATGACTCCACAGAACCCTTCCATCAGATGGTGGCATCAACTGGCTTTAACAGTCTGGAGCTACTCCCTGAATGGAAAAGTCCTTTTAAGGCAAACTTGCCCATCTCCCCACAAATGTCAGTTTTCCTTCTCAGTGTCACCCAGAAACTGCTTCCTTCATATTTTCTCACTGTGCGCACACACACACACACTGTTGCCTATCAGGACGGCAGTCCACTGGTAGCCAGTAAGTTTTTCGCTCTCAGTCTCCCTGTCACACAAACTGAGCAGTCTAGATTCTTAGTTTCCCTGTCTTGCAACCAAACATATAGGGGTGCCATAGAGCGTGCACTCGGATGTGGAGCAAAGGAATCCAACATAACAGTAAAACTAACAAAGTTTCCTGCACACACCAACCTGATAAAAGGGATGCCAGAGCAAGATGTTTTATACTCACAACATTTATTCAAACACAGACATGCAGAGGCCTGACATGTTTCAGAAAATAAACTCTTGCAGTTGTGTCTTAGTCCTGGATTTAAGACTGGTTGCTAGGGTCCAAACACCCTATGTCTATTACGTGTTCTGCCATTGGTTGGCAGTTGTATTTAGGAGGGATTCCCCACCCCAAAAAAAAAATACATGTCAACCATATCTCTCGCTAAGTAAAAGGACTGTGAGTGAGCGGAATCGCTTTTGTTAATGTGAGTAATTTTAAATATTTGGTCGATCCTGCAGGTTTATTTTGTTGTCATAGTTAAAACTGTCTGGTTGATCCTGCAGTTTTTCACCATATTCTGTTGGAGTCACGACTTTGGGTGATCGTGCCACCACTGCCCTGAGTGTGTATCTGGTTGAGTCTACTGTTTCTATGTCTTGTGTGCTTTTAAAAATAGCTGAGCACCTTAAACCTCTAGAGGTTTTTGAAATGTTGTAGTACCACAGTATGGTATAATTACATTCCATGACATTTTGAACGGTGGTACAGCAACATTTTTAAAGCCAATGATTTTCATACACAACAAGCCCTAACCATACACTATAAAACACTATTGGACACTGTATGTGTCCATCACCAGTTGGTCTAGCCCACTCTGAAATACTATTGGACAGTGTTTGTGTCCATAATGAGTTGGCATAACACACCCTGACATATCAGACAGTGCCAGTGTCCATCGTGAGTTGGCAGAATGTACTTTATACGATTCTGGGGAATGGTCACGTGTTCTTTTTGTCTCATTCAGAAGAAATAGATGTGAAGTCTAAAAAAAAAACAATCAAAAGGAACTGTTGCTGACAGAGCCTTGTTTCTTTTTCTCCAGGAGCGAGATATAATCAAAACATTTAAGATCCCCATAGATACCTTCATAACGTACATCATGACATTAGAGGACCACTATCACGCAGACGTGGCATACCACAACAGTGTCCATGCCGCTGATGTCACACAATCAACGCATGTACTTCTCTCCACACCTGCGCTGGATGTAAGTATCAGTGAACTCTTTCTTTTCAAGAGCCACCTACACCCTTAGTACTTACACCTCTCAAAGAAAAAAATAATATCGCATTTTTATTTTATGTCAAGTAAAACAATAATTTAAAAATGTACTTATACTTATTTGGAAATACTTTCAGTTACGTATACATTCACTTCATTTTTTTTGTGATTTTTCTATGACTTTTTTTGATAAATATTTTTTATAGATAACTAAAAATTATTAAATGTGCTTTCAAACTTTATGCAATATAAAATACAGTAATTTGGTTACTTAGTATTTAAATTACCAATTATAAAACAGATAGAAAATAGCGTATATGTTGATAGGTCTAGAGGCAGTTCCAGGCGTGATGTTATCCCATTTCAACATAAGAGATGGAAACTAATCTTAACAAAAAAAAAGCTACTTATTCTAAAGGACCTATTTTATAATTACAATAAGGCACAATGTACCCAAGGTGTGGCATTATCCCAGCATAGCGCACGCTCTGGAGTGCCTTTTTACTTAAATCATAGTTATGTTGCATTATGTTTCATGTTAACTGCAATTGAAAATCAACCCTGACTTTATCGTATCAGTCCTTTAGCCATTGCTAGATAACCTGTTGGCTAGATAGTTCAGTATTTAGCACATTGTTACGCATCGTCGATGATGTCACCAGTCACTTCCAAGACTTTCTTGTGCATAGGGACAGCTTATAACCACAAACGGTCTTCATGTGCAAGTTTTTGAAGTGTCATCAAAGGGGTAACGCATGACAGGGTGTATGGTTATAAGAGAATAATGCATACCTTGGGGGGGTTCTAAGGCACAAGGTATAGCCAAGTGCTACAACCACTCAAGAAGTACATTATTACATTATAACTGCATATCATGAAATGTGTTATCTCTCTTATAAATTGAATTATTTATGAAAACTGAATAAGGACCTAAAGTTATCTTGACGCACTACCAGAAAGTCACCTCTTGCATCCTTTGGAGGCCAGATTCTGCCCTTGCACTAAAAGGATGCATGTAACAACATTGAGAGGGTGTAGGGACCTTTCAGTGTCTGTATTTACAGAATATATAGCGTCACTGGCATAGTTGCAGTTTATGGTAGGGAATTCATATAAATTAATATATGTCTGCACAGCGTACTTGTTCATTTGGGATTATGAAGGCATGAATATAGGGTCATGATGGACCTAAAGTTTCTTCTGACCTTAAATTATTATGTTACTATGGACTGTTGATAGTTGGTTCCTATTCGGTGTATCTGTCAAAGGATCTGGTGCATTTTTGCCATAAATTAATCTTTCTCTCTTTTTCTCTCCCCCTCCCTTTCTCTCTCTCATCCCTCTCTCTCTCTCTCTCTCTTTTTCTCTCTCCCTCTCCCACCCTTTCTGTTTCCTCTTGTCCTCTCTCTTTTTCTCTCGCACTCCCCTTTCCCTCTCCCTCTCTCTCTCTCCATGTCCCTCTTTCTCTCGCTATCTGTTTTCTCTCTCTCTCTCCCTCCCCCTCTCCCTTTTCTCTCTCTCTCTCCCTTTTCTTCTCTACCATGCTTTCTCTCTCCCCCTCTCTTTTTCTCTTTTCTCTCTGTCAATCTCTGTTCCTCTCTCCCTATGCCCGCCCTTGCTGTTTCTTGCTGTCTGTTGTATATAGGCTGTGTTTACAGACTTAGAAATTCTGGCTGCATTATTTGCAGCTGCTATCCATGATGTCGACCATCCTGGGGTCTCCAATCAGTTCCTGATCAACACAAGTGAGTAGCTAACTTTTTTGAATTGGGTATCACAGTACTTGCCTGAAACAACCCACAAATGGCATGTCTGTAGGAATCAGTTGATAACCACCTCACCTCTTGCCCAAACAGCCATTAGTTTGGGTTCCACACTGGAGCGGCAACTGGGGCTCACAGTGGAAAATGACACTGCAGTTTAGTTGGGGGGGGGGGGACCACAACATTGGAAGTGCCTCCCTTCAAACAAGGCATTAAATCAAGATCAGTTTTGCCCACTTCTGTCAGACTACTAAATGTGCACTTCTAAATTATGAAGAATTGCACTAGCCCCAGTCATAATCAGCTTTGACAACCCAATCTTTTGCTTTTGCTGCATCTTTTCTGGATGCATGCCAATTCTCCACCTATGTAGTTGAGCTTGGTGGGCTTAGGCTGTATCACAGACCAATTTCAGACCACAGTAAGTATGCCATAGTGCAGCGAGATATACACTTACAGTATATGAATAAGAGCTATTATGAATGGAGTTTGATGAATTCCCAGTGTTGGTGTACTCTTGCTGTGACATCAAACTGTTGTTGTACCATCTTGAGTAGTCACTTCAGGGGTACAGGAACAAAGAATGGACATGTGCTGCAATTTCCCCTCCGCATCACCAATTTGCTCGTTTTTTTTTCTTGTCCATTTCAGCATTCGCCGGTAATGACAAAAACGAGCGATCGGTGATGACTTCAGCTGTGTTTTCTAAACCAGCAAGTAGTGGCTGCCTGCTCTAACTGTATTAAGAATTTACCGCCAGAGGGAGAAGGTCTCAGCATCCGACGACTGCTCAGTTTCTTCTGGGAGGGAGGGTTGGTTTGTGGTCTGGCATTTGCTGGCCCCTGGTGGAGGCCGGGGGAACAGCAATACATTGGACCTCACTGTGAAGGAGTGTGATGGACGTCGGCTCATGCCTTGATGTCCGTGGCAAGCCATGCTCCTGAGAGGAGAACAAGGAAAATGGCACCCCCCCGGCCAACCGGGTGATGGCCGCTGGACCCTTGCCACTATTCAGCCTTGGGCAGCCCGAACTGACCCCAGCAGCACCCGGGTCAACTGGATGTGCCTACTGGTGCTTTCTCCCTGGAAGGTGGGGACCTGCCTGAGAATGAGATACGATGGGTTTCCCGGAAGACTGTAGATATGGGGTGGCAGTTGGCTGTGGGGGTGTGGGGCGGCGTATAGGTCCCAGGTGGCCTGAAGGAGTGGCCAACTGGGGTGCATGGGGAAGGCGCTTAAAAATTTACTTTGACTGGAATCATGAGTGGTGCAGTCTGTGCTGTGTACTCCATGTATGTGAGTCAGACTGGCAGGTCTCAATGACATGGTGTATGAGTCAGACTGACGGAGCTCAAGGGCAAAGCATGTGAACAGGGCATAGAGAAAACCAAGTAAGTTAAAAATCTCTTTTGGCTGTTATGCAAAGATGCCCATATACTATAAAAGACAATGGATGGGCAACAGTGAACAACAATGCAGAGTTTACTTCTCAAGGTTATCATGGCAACCAGAGACCTCTCAATTTTCACTCTCGAGGCCTAATGGTTGGTTGTCATGGCGACCTCTCAAAGCAAACACAGAGTTCTTGTTCACTGTTGCCCATCCATTATCCTCTATGTAGTGTATGGTGAAATGCTGTTATGCATGGAGATCCATGCCTGGAATATGCGTGTTGCACTGCAGTAGTGACATCATTAGATTCTTGTGCTGCAGTAGTGATGTCACTACCGCAGCACAACTTATAATGCAGTCACATAACACCTTTCCTCTATCCTGTTGAGCTTAAAGCTGTTTTTTTTTTTTGTTTTGTTTTGTTTTTTTACTTGAACTTACAGAAACAGCTATTGGTAATGGGTGATTTAAAGGAAAACACTGCTTACGTGCCAACACTCTCCTGCTAGTGCATATGCCTTCGGTTAGCGGTTCTATATCAAATATAATTTTTTTAACTTAGTTTAGGTAGTTACATTTATGTTTAAAACAGCCCCAACAGACTTCCATTTTCAAAGGCTGTGGGGAGCCATCTTGCTTCCTCGCCTGGGATATGCTAATATGCCCCTGCCGACTCAGCACATTGGTCAGTAGGGGCATATTAGCATGTCTCGAGCAAGGGAGTGGGTGGCTCCCCTGAGATGGTCCCCCGTAGCCTTTGAAAACATGAGTTTGCTGGCACTGTTTAAAACTCAAATGCAACAACCTAAATTAAGGTAAAAATATTATTTTTTTATATAGTAGTAGTAGTAGTAACATTTTATTCATAAAAGAGTTTATAAAAAGGAATAATAATTCTGAGTGAAGCTCATTTTCAAACAGGTCCCTTTGTCGCTTTCTAGCGATTACACATTAAATACGCAGAATTGGCACAGATACATACATGAGCTTGTACACAGGGGTTAAGATACATACATAATACAGTCACACAAAATATGTTACTTAGCAGTTAGCAGGTCATGTTAATCCATTTAGGCAGCATTGTATAGGTACTACTGCATAGAACCGCTAACCGGAGGCATATGCACTAGCAGGAAAGCACTGGCATGCAAGTAGGGTTTCCCTTTAATGCAAATGTACAGCAGACTGTGAAAACGCATTTCTTTAGCCTTTGAATGCTGAGTGTAAAGTAAATACATAGATTGTTGTTTTTACTCTATTTAGGCATTTTTTTGACAGATAAAGATTTTGATTTTGCTTTATACTTTTTTGCTTCCAGATTGCTGAAAGAGCTTACTTGGCTATTCCCAAGTGCTTCTCTGAACCCTAGTCTCAATACAGTTAGTTGTACTAAGTTACAGTCCCAGGTCTCACACTTGCTGTATGACAGAGCTGGAGATGAGTCTCTTACAGAAATACGAGTACGCAACATGCATGCCACATGCTTAATAAGCATGCAGCATGCATGCTGCACACTTGTATTTCTGTAAGGAGGGTCTTCATAGCAGCAAGTTCCTGAATCTCCAGTTTTAGCAGGACCGGATTCTTTCCAGTTTTGCTTTTGAGGTTTCAATGGTCTCCTCACAGAGATGAATTTTTGCATGTATTACAAGAGCGAAAGGTGTAACAGACCATACAGTGGTGTCAGTGCTCTGGGCAGTTAATGCTGGATCCTGTCTCTCTCTCTCTGGTGTAGATTCAGAGCTGGCGTTAATGTACAATGATGAATCTGTGCTGGAGAACCACCACTTGGCAGTAGGTTTCAAACTCTTGCAGGAGGAGAACTGTGACATTTTCCAGAACCTCTCGAAACGCCAGAGACAGACGCTACGGAAGATGGTCATTGACATGGTAAGGGAAGGGGACGGAACCACCAATATGTCAAACGATCGCATTCATTGCTCTGCTATTTTTTCAAATAAAAGTGAGGCTGTGATAATAGCTGTTTTACTGTGCTAACATAGGGTGGAGACCCTCTCCGACTAAAAGCCTCCACATTTGAATCCTAGTGCTGCACTAGAAACAGGGATTGAATTTAGGACAGATGACATCAGCATTGCTTTCGAGTCTCATTCTTTCAGAGTGAGACTCACTTTTTGGGAACCAAGTCTTGCTCGTAAAATTAAAATATTAACGTGTATTTTAATAGGTGTTTCACTCTGTTTTTTTTTTATCTTACTCCTGACATCAAGAAATTTGCAATGCATTGCAATGCAACAGTTAAGAATCTCAATGTTTGGGTTCTCTTCTCTCACTCATTTTGAAGTTCTGACCTTCATAGCTATGAATCAGGGAGTTGTTGACATTCAGGCAACTTGAGTGTGGAAGCCAATGTGGCACTTTGGCATTTTGGTTATCACGTCTTTTGGAGGGCTGTAGCAGTATGCATCAGTATCTTAAAATTCCTTGCCCAGCCACCTGACTAAAGGAGTGGCAGGCATCAGCTGTCAGTGAGGAGTCCACTGCCGGTATCCCATTTGTGACTTGAGGCTGTCTGTAACCTCCTGAGTACGTGATGCTGGCCAGACCACCGGGAATCTTTTCCATTGTCATGGGGATTCAAACCTGCAGCATCTGAGCGACTTCACTCAAGTGCACTGAACCACTGTTTTTATTTATTTAATTTTTTTATATTTGAAATTTGTTAACCAGACAGGATCCAGGAGCATTAGATGCCCATTTTCATGGGGAACCCGAAGATATAAACAAAAGCGAGAGTAAACAATACATCAGAGCACTCAGTAATTAGGTAGCATTACACATGCACATTGACAATACATCTGAATACACAGTAATCGGGTAACATTACACTTGCACATTGACAATACAATGCATCACTATACACAGTAATCAGGTAACATTACACTTGCACATTCACAGTACAACACATGAGTACGCAGTAATCAGGTAACATTACACTTGCACATTGACAATACAATACATCACTATACACAGTAATCAGGTAACATTACACTTGCACATTCACAGTACAACACGAGTACACAGTAATCAGGTAACATTACACTTGCACATTGACAATACAATACATCACTATACACAGTAATCAGGTAACATTACACTTGCACATTCACAGTACAACACATGAGTACACAGTAATCAGGTATCATTACACTTGCACATTGACAATACAATACATCAGAGTACACAGTAATCAGGTAACATTTCACTTGTACATTGACAGTACAATACATCAGAGTACACACTAAGCAGCTAACATTACACTTGCACATTCACAATACAATACAGCACATCACAGTACACAGTAATCAGGTAATGTTACACTTGCACATTCACAATACAACACATCACAGTACACAATAATCAGGCAACATTACACTTGCACACTGCCATACAGAATGTCAGAGTATACAGTAATCAGGTAACATTACACTTGCACATTGACAATACAATATATCAGAGTACACAGTAATCAGCTAACATTACACTTGTACATTTACAATACAACACATCAGAGTATACATTAAGCAGGTAACATTACACTTGCAAATTCACAATACAATACAACACATCACAGTACACAGTAATCAAGTAATGTTACCCTTGCACATTCACAATACAACATATCACAGTACACAATAATCAGGTAACATTACACTTGCACACTGCCATACAGAATGTCAGAGTATACAGTAATCAGGTAACATTACACTTGCACATTGACAATACAATATATCAGAGTACACAGTAATCAGCTAACATTACACTTGTACATTTACAATACAACACATCTGAGTACACAGTAATCAGGTAATGTTACACTTGCACATTCACAATACAAAACATCACAGTACACAATAATCAGGTAACATTACACTTGCACACTGCAATACAGAATGTCAGAGTATACAGTAATCAGGCAACATTACACTTGTGCACTGCAATACAGAACGTCGGAGTACACAGTAATCAGGTAACATTACACTTGCACATTGACAGTACAATACATCAGAGTACACAGTAATCGGGTTACACTACACTTGCACATTCACAATACAACACATTGAGATACACAGTAATCAGGTAACATTACACTTGTACATTGACAATACAATACATCAGAATACACAGTAATCAGGTAACATTACACTTGCACACTGACAATACATCAGAGTACACAGTAATCGGGTAACATTACACTCGCACATTGACAATACATCACTGTACACAGCAGGTAACATTACACTTGCACATTCACAATACAACACATCAAGGTACACAGCAATCGGGTAACATTACACTTGCGCATTGACAATACAATACATCACTGTACACAGTAATCGGGTAACATTACACTTGCGCTTTGACAAATCCATACAGTATTTTTTAACACCATTTTAAGTGCATTATGCAAATTCATTAGAGTGTAGTGAGGCAGATGAATTATTCCAGCAGGTAGTGGCTCTATATAGGAAATGAGCATTGGCCCAGGGAGAAATGGAAGAGTGTGGGGGTCTTCTGAATTGAGTTTCAGCAGATCTAGTACACTGGGCACCACTCTTGGGACTAGCCTCGGCCAAGAATAAGAATGTGATATGACCTTTGAGGAAACATCCAGTACCGTTGAGGGTGAAAAAGTAATACGTAGTTCAGAAGAAGGCCAGCCAAGATGTTTGTAAAGAGTGCAGTGATGTGGAAATTGGGGGCTGGAGGCAGCACATCTGCATATGGAGTTTGGTAGGATATTAACTCTTTGTAAGTTGGTGCTGTGATTCCAAACCAGGATACTGTGTGTTAATACTGCTGGTGAGACCACTTGTAAGAGTGGTCTCATGCGCATTCTTAAGGTATGAGAACTGTGAACTGAAGGTGAGCAGTTCTGATAACTTGAAGAGCAGCTGACACCTTCTGGAGAACTGTAACAAAACATAATATTTAGACACAGTTCAGCTTATATTTCACATTAGTTCTGTATTTCTGTTCCCTGTTATTTATTCCTGAGGCCATTTGCATGAAAACGGGATCTTTGCTCATGAAGAGTTCATCTGTTCTTTTTCCTTTTTCCCTGCCTGAGGTCTTAATGCACTGCTTGTGTCATCACAGTTACTCCCATGGCAACAGATTGTGATGTCACAACAGAGGATTGTGACATGAGGTAGGGAGGCAGGTATAAAGGCAGATGAACTCTGAGGGATAAAGATCATGTATTCATGCAAATTTCCTCAGTAATAAATAAATAGGGAGAAAAAATCTTTAGAACATGCATGGAATACAAGCTGAATTGTGCCCAGTTAGGTTTTTCATTTTTTAAGGTGTCAGCAGCTCTTTAAAGATGTGACTGAGACCACTTTTTCAACCAGAAGAGTGGTCTCAATGGGTGGTATTAATATATTATTGATCATGATTGATCAATAAAGCTGGCCCACTGTCACAGTGGTAGTATTATGGCTTGCAACAACACTGGCCTGAGTTCAGAAGCGAACTTGGAGCTCTGTTGGGCCAGCCCTGGGGGAGGAGAATGAGCGTCTGATGTACTGCTCTCCTGTGGGGAGGGAGGGTTTCAGAGCCCAGGATATACCAACCTCTGATGGTGGCTAGAGATGGGGGAGTCCAGGACCAATGCAGATGCAGGGATTGGTGGAAGTGGTATACTTCAGCATGTTGGGTGTGGGAGCACATCCACCATGCCAGGACATCATTGCACATCTACTCCACCGGGGCGGAACGATCAAAGCAAAAAATCCTTTCAAGCAGCGCAGAATGAAACTCCCAGGGCCAGTTCTAAGTCCTGCCCCGAAAGCATGTCGGCGTAAGCCTTGGACAGGACCCAGTGGTTGATCTCAGTCCTTCCCCCAGGGGAAACCCCACTGTGAGGGGGAAACCCTGCTGTGAGGGGTAAGTCACAGGAGATTGCCAGTGGGGGATACAGGCTGTGGGTCTGGGGCAGATATAGGGTACACCCCTCCTGGCTTCGAAGCCATAAAAAGAGTAAAAAAAAAAAAAAAAGATCAATAATATATTAAAATGTTAAAAAAAACAACTTCTCCAACGTGCCTATTTGCAGGGCAGCTGCGGCTGCACGTGCAACACTCTTTCACTCTTCACTGAATAAGAGTGTCTCACACACAGAGGAAAGGAGTGCTCTGATTGGTCAGGAGGGAGCTCTAACTCAATCTATTACTGTAGACACAGAGGGTCTTTACACTGTACGCCAATGTGGCGAACCGCTGTAGTGGGATTTAGAGGAAGGGTGCTTGAAGTAGAAGAGGATGTCCTAAAAGGGCACTAATGTGGTGAGCCCCTTCTACCAGTCACTTATGAAACTAATTTCATTTTCTACGTTGCAGCATCCCTTGCTATGTTCAAGGTCATTTCTGGGTTTACTAGGTTTTATAGGAAAAAAGAAGGCTGAGGCCCATCTAGATTTTCCCCCACACAGTGTGGGCAAATTATATTATATGGTTCTGGTTTAGCCAGTAGTCGAGGCACTTTTTAAATGCATCAGTACTACCAGAATCGACCAATTCCTGTGGTAATTTATTCCAGAGACTAAGTGCCCTCACTGAAAAGAAGTTAAGTCTAAGGTTGGTTCTGGCCTGAGGGACAATGAGTTGCTTAGTATGGTGTCTAGGGACAATTCACCTGGCGGTAGAAGTTAAGTCCACACTTGTTCATAAGATCTGTTTTTTTTCAATAACTTATATACTAAGAGTAGGTCCCCTCTGATTCTTCTGTTTTGCAGTGAGTTTCAGCCTGTTGTCTTGAGTCTGGTATAAGGGCTATTTGCTAGTCTCGGGACCAACCCAGTTGCCCGTCTTTGGATCCTGTCTAGTCGATCAATATCTGCCCTAAGGTAGGGCTCCAGAATGGAGACCCATAGTCAATGAGAAGTCTGACACACGCCCCTGTAAAGAGGAATCGGACATTGTTCATGCACGCTGTAATTTCTACATTTTGTGTTCTCGACAGGTACTTGCTACAGACATGTCTAAACACATGAGCTTGCTAGCAGACTTGAAGACAATGGTAGAGACCAAGAAAGTGACAAGTTCAGGAGTTCTGCTACTTGACAATTACACTGACAGGATACAGGTGAGGACCACTGCGGTGGCGGATCAGTTTTGTGACTTTTTTGGGGAAAGGGTCTGTATTTTTTCCATTTGTCCTCCGACACCCTGGGTGGAACCTCTTTATATCTCGCATATCCTTTGCCCAGCTCGATCAGCTCACGACCAGTGCTCTCCATCCAGCTGGCTGATGCCACTGCTGTTCCACATCCCCAGTGACTTAACTCAGAGATGGGGCCCAGCCCGGCAGCAGCAGCTCCAGCTGGGAGGCCGAATCCAACTGAGGGATGGGTGGATAGCAGGGCCAGCAGGAATTCATCAGTGGTGGGGCTGACGAAGATATAGGGTTGGGGGAGTGGGATGTGGACTTCCTCTGCCCACCAGAAACCTGTCTGGTTCCTCCTTTTTCACCACCAGTGCCACTGAGTGAAATACAGATGTCTCTGCTGACTCGAGAACTTCTTGACCGTCTCCTTCCCACAGCATTCCACCTTGCACTGATTCCCTTAGCCACCAGGGGGCAGTCAGAGGTTAGAATTTGCAAGGAACACCATGCAACAAGCCCAGATGCAAAACATGCAGCATGATTGACACATGTGGCTCTGTCTACTCTCCATTTACCTAAGAGGAATACAGAATAAAAGGATCTTTCTCATACGCAACACCAACAATTTGACTTACCTAATAAGATGCCAGAAATGCCCACATGGCTGGTATGATGTGGGTAGTACTGGAGCCAGGAATGGGAGGCTGGGGGGAGAGCACAACAGTCAGTCAGAGGCACAAAGATGCCAGCAATTGAGTGCCCAATTGAAAATGTGATGTGATCTGCTGCATAATCGGTACTTATTACCTGTACCTTGGGGCTAACTGAGAAGAAATAAACACGTTTTTTTTTTTTTTAGGTCCGGACCACATGTGATTCCAGGAAGAGAATGTTTTCATTCTGAGGGAAGGGGGAGCACAAAGGGGAGAAGCAGAAGAAGAGGACTAGGCGGGACAAAGGGGCAGACTGGGTGGGCCCAGAGGTCCTTTTCTGCTGTCAAATTTCTGTTTTTTATACTGGGTGGTAAACAACCTTCTGGAAACATGTAAGAACTGTTTTTCTCATGTACAAGTAATGGTCCCACGAGGGTAGCAGTAGGATTTTAAAAGGTTTAGTATATTTGAGCTCATTCCCCGTGTAAAAATTGTCCCGGGTTCAGTGAGAGAGCAGGAGGTGAAACAAACTCTGAGTGTCCCCGGGTTCAGTGGGAGATGCACATTTTTGAGCAGTGAGGCTATAGACGGTGGCCGAGAGTGGTGCTTACCCCACATCAACTGGGCACCCAGCCAGAGCCTCTTCATTTCGATCTAAAGGCAGCCTGGCCTGTCTGCCCATGAGCAAGCGCGTCATTCTACATTTGGGCAAGCACGCACCTCCCCCTTACCTGCCTGCTGGTCTGTTGTCACTGCACAAATACAGGCGGTTTGCTCTGCTGCATGCTTCTAGTAGCCGCATGCCGCAGCATGCAGAGTTACAGCGTACATCATCTGGGAGTATGGTGACCAGATTTCTGAAATTGGAAACTGGGACCTGCACACTTTAAAATGTTCTGGATATAGGATGCCAAAAACTTTAACATAAAGCCAGGGGTTTGGGGGCCAGGAGGCCCCCTGAAGTTCTAGTGCTTTAGAAACTCTCTAGTGCGTTTTGGGGCCGATTGAGAAGAAAGAAACACTCTTTTTTAGGTCCAGCCCACTTGTGATTTCAGGAAGAGAATTCTAATCCTCGTCAGGATTTTTTATTTTTAATTAAAGTCCAAGGTCCAGATGAGAACAGACCATTTTTTTTTCCTCACACCAATCACCACCCTCCCTCTTCTCTCTCTGTCTGGGAGAGTCACACAGCTGGTAGACTTAATCTGTATGGCACCTGCCCTACCTCACACTCCTCTGACCTCCTAGGCTGGCTCTTCCATCTTCTCCTCAGTACTTTGTATTTTAAAACTGATTTTTTTATTCCCCCTAACATAGCTGACACCAACTCCCCTCCTCCTCTCTCTCTTTCTCTCTCTCTCTCTCTCTCTCTCTCTCTCTCTCAATTAGCAGCTGGCAGTTCTGACTGGCTTCAGGTTTCTCAGCCCCCATGGACTTCACACTGCCACTACCTGTCCTGTCTCTCCTCCAACCCAACTTCAGGATTACATTTTTAATTATATTAATAAGACAGTGGTCCAGATAAATAATGGAAAAAAGAGAAGATTAACCACAAAGCAGGAGAGTGACGGTCATCCAACCCGCCATCTGACCCCAACAGACACAGTCCCTCAAAATCTAGCAAACATCACAAATGTGTCCAGTTTCCATGCTGCAGACTCTAACAAATGCTGATCTCCATCACGCATGAGACAGACAGTGTGGTCACTCTGGCGGTGTTGGAGTTTGCTTGTTGTTATGAGCTAGTACTCTTATTGGGCAATCCACAGAGTTCTATTGTAAACTCTGGGGCAATCTTAGTTAGAGGCTGGCTGTATGGTACTTGGGTAGGGTCTCAGGGGATGGAGTAGATAAGCAGCTAGTTGAAAGGCATGCACAGAGAAAGGGTCCAACTACACCTGCAGGGCAAGTCAATTAACACAAGAAAATCTTTAAAATTTAAAGGGCCAGCAGGCTAGTGTTAACATCGCTAGACTAAAGGGCCGTTTTTTCCTGGACGGAAACCGAGTTTGCAGTTAAAACTGGGACAAAGCTATCAGAACAGTGCTGGGAGACTGGGACATGACAAAGAAAAAATCAGGCCTGTCCTGGTAAAAGCAGTATGTCTGATCACCCTGTCACAGAGAGAGGATGCTGGGAACCAGCGTGTTTTCATGAGGGATACTAGTTTCACAGCAGTGACCCAAGGGGGGAGACTGACCTCTCCTCCCTTCCCCCAGCTCCGCTTCTGTAAGTGGGTGAAATGGGCAAACATTTGTAAATGCATCTTTTGAAGGATCTTAAAGTGGCAGTTTTGAGAGGAAACCTCAAAGATATTCATACAAGACTTCTCTGGAAAGCAAACTTCACAGGGCATTTTGGAACTGCTATACGGTACATGGGCTGAGCAAAATATTAGGCTTCCTCATAAGTTGCCAGATCCCAAACTGAGTTTAGACAGTTTCCACTGCAACTCTGGGGCATACCATTTAGAATTTTCCTTCCTTCCTTCCTTCCTTCCTATTATTCCTCTGTTTTTGGTATGTAATTGACTTAAAGGAGCCACCTACTCAGAGACAGCTTACTTAACTTTCTGAACTGGTAGAATTACACTTCCTGCATACTTAATGGTTTTTTTCTCAGCGGTTTTATGTTACAGCACCACTTTGATGTAGCTTACAATTTCCAGGTCTGATTTCTCACCTTTTAATGACTTGAGGCCTGTCTCCTGGTAGTCATCTGTAATGTAGTAAATTGTTTCTTCTGCACCTTTCACTTTAAGCAAGCTGGGATCCACAGACCCTTGTATATATTCTGAAATGCTGGTTAATTTTTTCTGCACCCAATGAAAGGACCTGGGAGGACTCAAGAGCTTGTGTAAAAATTCCTCAGTTAGTCTAATAAAGAAGGTATTACAGTACCACATAAAAGTGTACTATATTTCCCCAGATGAAGTTAATGCTCTGGAAAACATTACAGCCTCCTACTGCTGGTCGACTTCGAACGTCCCGATTTGGGATACATGTCTTTTTATTTAATTGAATATGTGTTTTCAGTTTTCTTCAGCCTTAAACTGTCACCGTCACTTAATTCTACATTTTTTTAACTGATTCTAGCTTGCTCTCCTCGTCTGGTACTAGTTTTATTGTTGCAGTCGTTTGTTTTGCTGAGTTGTTGCCCCACTACCATTGTCATTAGTGACTTTTTGCTACCAGGTGTTGATTGTATGTACCCCCACTGATTTGTGTTCGCAATTGCTTGTAACAGTTATCTCCTCTGTTCCCCTGCTCTGAGTCACGCCTGGCAATGAGCTTCGTCTCAGTGCGCCTTTCCTGGTTACCAGTTTTCGAAAAATTAAATAAATAAAATTAATTTTCCATCTTTCCAGGTCCTCCGGAACATGGTGCACTGTGCAGATCTGAGCGGCCCTACCAAGCCACTGGAGCTCTACCGGCAGTGGACAGACCGGATCATGGAAGAATTTTTCCGGCAGGGAGACAAAGAGCGGGAGAGAGGAATGGAGATTAGTCCAATGTGTGATAAACACACAGCCTCTGTGGAGAAATCGAGGTAATCCAGGAAAGAGAAATGGGAAGTGTATTATGCACAGAGCATTAGTGTCATTTAGTAGTCAAACTCTGTGTTGCAATACTCCATTCCTACTATTGTAATGGGCATCAGTTTTTCAGTTACGAGGATCGTGATAGTAAATTAGAAAGCAGTGCAGGGTTAGAGCACATATCATCTTTATTACATAGTTGATTAACCCAGGATAGCACTGCTGAGAAGCAACACCTCATTTTACATGGGGTCCTGTTTCAACCCATTCATACAGCTAGGTGAACTGAACCACCGAATGCTTAAGTGACCTGCTCAGGGTCACTCAGTCAGTATTGTGGTTGTGGTGGAATTTTAACCAGAGTCTCCCGGTTCCCAAGCCTGTGCTCCAGTCGTTAGACACCATCACCTCAGGTCTGGTACAGTATACCCACTCTTTGAAACCGCCATGACAGCCCTGAAGGACTTCCTCCCTCACTTGCCAGCTGTACTACCTGTGATTTAGAGACTCGTACCTGTGCATTTTCATATCAGAACCATATCCCTCTGCATGTTCTAGGGCTGGAAATCAAAGCCTTGACGTGCAGCTGACCACGATGGCAATAGTGCACGCAGCTCCCCTGATGGTTAGCAGGAGATATACCACACTTCATAGCGCTGTGCTCTGATGTGGGGAAGATAAACCGCAGACTAAGTAGAGTCCAGGTTCTGACTCACCGTGTGACCGTGGGCAACTCACTTGACCTCCCTGTGACTATCAATCCCAGCTTTAAAACTAGGCAGAAACAGCCCCCCCTTCATTGTACATACAATATGTGACATGACATCAACATATAACATGCACAGTTGATACAGAAGGGTCATTGACGAGGTCAGAAGGGTGCAGTACGGGGTCACCAAGCTGATTAGCAGCTTGGGGGCAAAAGCTACGAGGGGAATTGGATATTCTCAAAGTATTTATCCTGGAGAAGGGACGGTTAAGGGAGAACATGATCCCGGTATTCCAAATGCTAAAAGGAGTAGGCAGGATGGAGCACATCTGTTTGAACTGGTAAGTACTAGCTGAACTAGAAGGCATGTCCTCAAGCAGGGGGACAGGGTAAGCATTACTTCATACAGTGGGTGGTTAACATGTAGAGCAGCCTGCATTGTGAGGTGGTAAAAGCTGGTACAGTTCGGGATTTCAGAGCAAGACTAGACATATTCCCTGAGGGAGAATAGCATTGAAGGTTACATTGTATCAACAGGGGTAACTTTCCGATCTGCACTGGCGTCCGCCCTCAGACTTGGTATTGTCGCTTCTGCATGGCAGGAGGGAAAGACGAGATGGGCCCTAAGTTCTTGCTGCCACCAGAAGACCATGTTACTGTGGCACCAACATGGAAGGACTGTGAGGGGGTTGTCATTAGCTTTACCTCCTCATGTCCCACAGCTGGGTTTGCTGTGTGTGTGTGTGTGTATATACAGTACAGGGAGCAATATTCTGGGGTGGGGGGGGGAGAATAAATAAAATTGTTTTTTAATCTCCTCAGGGTAGAATGGGTTGTTCAGCACATAAATACAATACACACCATAACCTAATTCCTTCCCAGGATCCAGTTACATTCCCAGCTCTTTAAATTACAGGGCTCCCTCTTGTATCCACCAACCTCTGTACATCCCAAATCTTGGCAGATAAATGAGGGTGGTGGATAACAGAGGGTGACAGTTAAAGGGGGAGATAACATTTCTGGCAAATGGGATAGGCGCTCACACTGGCATGAAGCAAGGGTGGCAGATAAAGGAGGGAGCACTGCACTATGTTACTTTGTAGAGTAAGTACGTTGGATCCATAAACTCTGGGACCCATGAAAAGAGCTTTCAAATGAGGCACTCAGCTTACGTGTAGGTATCAGAAGTCAGAATGTATAAATAGCCAGAACATTTGTAAATGATATCAGGGCAGCAGCCATTTCATAGAATCTTCAGACAGGAAGTGAAGTCACTGAGGAGCAAGCTGTGTGCCTAAGGAGGATAACATGAGTGACGGAAAGAAGTCCAGAGTAAGAAGAGTGGGATATACAGAATGTAGAGTTGGGGGGGGGGGGATGGGGCAATAAGCCCAGAGAGATGGGGCGGGCGCAGGCAGTGGAGGATTTTAAAGACTGTTAGAGAGACTTGGTAACATGTATGTAACCCCTAGATGGCGCTATCCCAGGGGCTACTACCCCTGCCTGATTTGCCACTAACAGGTTGAGGGGCCTGGATCCAATGGCGGGTGCCTCCACCCAGAGGTCAGGGTTTGCAATAGTTAAACTAACTTGGTCACAGCCCTCTGGGACACTGCAATCCCCCTTTCTTCCTACTAGTGGCCCACACAATATATCAGAATTACCTTCACAGTATACACTTATCCCCAGGTCTGGTTCCAGCACTGGGACCTCCTGTGAAATGAGATACAGTGCAACAATCACAGTACAGTACTTTAACATAGACAAATACCTCAGGCAGTATAACTTTGCTGAAACAAGCAGCTCTGATTTATTTAAGGGATATAACAAGGACAGGGGAAATCAGGTTAATTAGCTTATCACTCTAATAATTATTTATGGCTCTGTGCACAGGCCTATCCCTATCAGTTACTGTCCCTGGGTACCCAAGCCCTAGTGGCTAGTCCAAACTGCGCAGCTGGTAGGGCCCTTTCACACAGAGAAAAGGAGAATTAAACAGTCAGCAGTACAGTAATTCCATTTGGATTTAATGTGGCAATTCAACAGGGAGCTACTTCTGAATTAGTACTCACGACTCCAAATAAGATAGGGTCCTTCAATGTCAGCAGGGCTCACTTGAGGTACACAAACCTCTTCACACATCCATATAAAAGAAAGCACTATACCAGGCAGGCTGCATCTGTATCCCGATCGCAATTACTGCACAATACCCGGAGAACACACAGCAGATTCAGTTCCTGACAGACCGAGTGTAATTCAACAATTTCTCCAGTCTTCTACAGGGTGAGCCTGGTTTCTACTCTTCAGAGATCCTTTGATTCTTTTCACAGGACGGATTCAGTCCTAACAAGCAGTTACAAGCTGCAGACCGGAACTCTGGGCCTTACACACGTTTTTGACTAAAACTGCACACTGAAAAGCACAGGGCTCCTTCCTTCACTGCCAAAGCTCAACTGAAACTCCAACCGACAAAACTGGCACTTCCTTTGAGTTCCTCCCAGTTCTTGACTGGATTGGCTGTCACTCACAATAGACTGCTGCTGTTGGTCCAAAAAGGCACTGAAGTCTAAACTACATCTCCCAGAGTCACTGCCCATACAATCCTCTTGTGGCTGGCTCAGATTATGAGTCCAAGTTCTGATTCGTCCAAGGCACCATTTTAGAGCTAGCTTACCCCACACTGATTGGTCCAGTTCAGCAGTTCAAAACTAGAATGGGGAACTAGCAGACACAGTTCTGACTGCAAAGAAAGCAGGTTAGACAAACTGTAATTTCATTATTACTCTAAATAATTTCTGGCAAACAGTTACATCGTTCAGATAGGTTCCTTTGCACTCTAGTGACTGCAAAAATGAAGTGAATTGGCAGCAGCTCGAGTGGTACTCAGAGAAGCACACAGTCCCCCCCATACAACTAATTATGTCTGCAAGCAGACAGCTCTTAAAGAGACAGTACCAGAGGCTCTAAAACACTCACTGATAAATGGCTTAAATGCCAAACACCATTCAGGCTTGGAGCATTCAAGCAAGCTCCTGAAGTCTTTTTGGGAACCCCCATTTGCAGGGTTACACCCTTCCTGGCCTGGGAAAGCTACGTCCGTCAAGCAAGTACCCCATAAGTTTCAACTGCAACCATATACATTTGCATTAGGCTCGCATCATGTAATCATCAGTCAATATATCATTTTACCAAGAACACATTTCTGAAACATTGCAGTACGTCACTCTTTACACAGTATTACATACACATTGTACCATAACTCAAGTTATTACCTCTTGTACATGAAACCTGAAGAGGGGGCCCTTCCTATCAGTTACCTTGGGGCTGGATGGGGCAAGGGCACCATACTTAGAGGGCAACACAAGTAACTTGGAGTTAGCACTGATGCTCAGTTTGGGCAATGAGCTCAGGACACATACACTCCTTTATGGACAACATTGAGAGGCAAGTCCACAGGCCTCCCAAGTGAATCATAACTGAGGTGCACCACAGGCTTTACAGCTCGACCAGTCTTTCTAGGGGAACTGTTATAGTCTCTGCACTCTGAGCCTCATTTTCAGCATTGTCCTCACTTGTCAGGGAGTCTCCATGGGGTAGAGAGGCTAGAACTTGGGGCACTTTCAGCTCCAGGAGTTACAGTTTCTGGAGTCCACAACATTTGGCTCTGCATGGAGAGCTTTCGGACACTGGCAGTGGACTGTCAGGGCACTCTAAAATACTCTTCTTGTTCGGTGTATCACCAGTCTGCCCTAATCTATCATTTTCCTCCCTGAAAGCTCAAACAGTTCAACCATGCACAATGATTCCATTTCATCTGATCTGATGCTTTGCACTTCACTTTCTGGGAGCATTGGCTCCAGGGATGAAGCTGGGGGCTTAGACAGTCCAGAAGGCCCAGCTTCATCTCCAGTATTGACTAGGGGATTGCCCCGAAACAATTGACTCAGTTCGTAAGAAGGATAGTATTCAAAGTCACTCTCACTTTCTTCCGATATGGACTGACAGTCATGCTCAACTGGGACTTGTGGAGGGAACACTTTAACTTTGCTTCTGTAGGTGCAGACTTTCTTGATCTTTTCTTAGCAGCAGCTCTAGTCACTGGTCCAGGGGCATCTTCTAGGGCTCAGACTCAATTAAGATTTGTCCAATGGGCAGTAAATGATTTCTATGCATTGTTTTACATCTTTTGAATTATTCTCAGGCCTTACTTTGTACACTGGCAGATCATCTAGTTTGCCCACTACAATGTGAGGGAGATGGTGCCATCTGTCAGCAATCTTGTGCTTGCCATGCAGTCCCAGATTTCTTAGCAATACCCGATCTCCCTCCTGGAGTTCCTGTGCTTTCACCTTTTATCATACCTTTCTTTGTTGGCAGATTTCTTTTGGCAGCCATGGTTTGAGCCAGTTGGTACGCATGAGTTAGCTGGGCCTTTAACTTTTGACATACTGTAAATAGTTGTCAGCTTGAACCCCATCAGGAGAGACTCCAAACACACATCTACTGGTAGTCGAGCTTCTCTTCCAAACATCAGGCGGTAGGGGAGAATCCAGTGGCATCACTTTGGTGCAGTTATAAGCATGTACCAGGGTGCTAATTTGTTGGCTCCATCTAGGCTTGTCCTTTGGGTGCAGGGTGCCTAGCATATCTAGCAAAGTGCGGTTGAAACGTTCAGGCTGTGGGTCCCCTGGGGGTGGTAAGGAGTGTTCTGACTTTGCGACCCCACAGAGAAAGCATCTCTTTGATCAGACGACTCTCAAAGTCTCCCTTGATCAGAATGGATTCTTTGTGAGCCCCATAGTGAACAAAAGTTTCTACAAGTACTTTGTCCACAGTGGATGCTTTCTGGTCTTTGGTGGGAAAGCTTGGGCATATCTCGTGAAATGGTCAGTGACCACCAACACATTACTGATATTTCTTTGATCTGACTCCAAACTCAGAAAATCAATACAGACCAGCTCCATGGGTGCACTGGTGGTGATGTTAACAAGGGCAGCCCTCTGGGGCAAAGCTTTCCCTCTGTAAGCAGCGACTACAAGTTCAATGTGTTGTCCCACATCAGCCCCCATCTTAGGCCAATAGAATCTGGATCTCACCAAGTCAAGTGTTCTGTCTATACCAAGGTGCCCCATGTGGTTGTGCAAGGACCTCAGTACTGAGTCTCAAGGCAGTGGGCAGCACTAGTTGTTGTTTGTCTACTTGTCCCCTCTGTCTACTGTTTCTCTGTATAACAGTTTATTGATCAGTTTCAACTTAGGACCTTCTTTGTATAACAGTGCAGTTCTCAAATCAGTGGAGCGTAATTTGGACACATCTTTTCCTGCATAGAGGCTTCTAAAGCTGCTTTGATCATGGGATCATGAGGATTGAGCCGCCAATACTGTCATTGTCCAGCTGAGGCAGTGCACCAATGTCTCATTGCAGAAAAGTGGCATAAGCAGCAGGTATGCAATTTCAGAGGCTCCCAAGCAATCCACCATGCAGTCCACTGCGTCTGTGGACATTTGTTCCTCCCTGTCAAACTCCGGGTAGAGTGCCCGAATGTCAGGTTCTGCCAATCGGACCCAATCATTCTGGGGAACAGGCCTCGGAGAGAGCATCAGCATCTATGTGGTTCAGACCTGCTCGGTATTCGAGCATAGTCATATGTAGATAATGCAGAAGCCACCTATGGCCAGTGGCATCCAACTTAGCTGAGGTCTGCACATAGGTCAAAGGATTATTGTCAGTTTTTACTAGTATTTTAGCCCCATACAAGTACTCATGGAATTGGTCAACAATAGCCCACTTCAAAGCTAGGAACTCTAACTTATGTACAGGATAGTTCTTTTCGGATGGGGTCAGGCTTCTACTGGCAAAGTCCACCCTGGTCTCAGGCCATTCGTGCTCTTGGTACAACACAGCCCCAACCCTTGCAAGCTAGCATCAGTGTGCAGGACGTAAGGTTTCTTGGATCGGCATAGGCCAGCACTGGAGCATGGGTAAGTTGATATATGATCTCATGAAAAGCAGTCCACATCAGGAGTCCAGCGGCCCCAAATACTTCACTCGGATGAAAATACACTCTTCAGTCTTGAGGACGCTGACTTTGGTATTTTTTGTGGGTTGGGGATACCCTTGAGTAAGGTTAAGTAAAGGGCGGATCACTCTTGAATAGTCCTTGATGAAGCGCCGATAATAACCACAGAATCCCAGGAATCTTTGCAGTTCTTTAGATTTTTGGGCTGTGGCCAGGTGGTCAAGGCCTCAACTTTACTTGGTCGGTCTCTTATTCCTCGGTGGATACTATGTGTCCTACATACTTTACTGATGTTTGAAAGAATTGACACTTAGCAATGGACAGTTTAAGGCCAAAGTCCTCCAGTCGGTCCAATACCTTAAATAATCTGCTCTCATGTTCCTCCAGTGAGCTGCCAAACACAATAACATCATCTAGGTATACCAGGCACTCTAGTAGTCATGTCCCCACTGCACGCTCCATCAATCGTTGAAAAGTGGCTGGGGCACCTGAAATCCCTTGGAGGCATCCTCATGAATTCAGAAGCCAAGCGGACAGATAAAGGCCGCCTTCTCACGGTCCTCTGGGGCCATCGGGATCTGGTAGTACCCACTGCGAGATCCAGCACAGAGAACCACTTGCTCCTCGCTTAGGCAGTCAAAGCATCCTGAATGCGGGCATTGTGTACTGATCAGGATAGTCCGGCGGTTTAAGGTGCGATAATCCACACACATCCTTACTGTTCCATTCTTTTCCTCACTACCACAATGGGGGAAGCATAAGGGCTTCTGGATTCTTGTATTACACCAGCAGCTAACATCTCTTGCAGATGCCGTCCTCACATCATCTATGTCAGCAGGTGCCAGGCGTCGAGACCTCTCACGAAATGGTCTTTCGTCATGCAGCCGATATTGTGCTCAGCTCCTTGCACGATCCTACATCCCATTCCTTTAAAGAAAACACCTGGTCTCTCTGGGCAAGCTCTCACTGATCCTCACTTTCCATTCAGCTGGCAGCGGGAGTCGCGAAATCAAACAAGTCAGATGCCTCTGTCATTCTTCCTTGAACTCTTGCTGCTGGGTAGCACTGCAGTGTCTGCACAATGCACATTAGCCAGGATGCAACCTCTGTTTACTCGAATGTCTCTTTCAGACACATTATGAACTTGGACCATTACCCTTCTGGCATAAGCATGGGCTCTAGCGGGCAAAATACTAGGCTTGACCAGCAGTCCCTCTGGCAATTTTCCATCGCCTGGTGCATCCAACATTAATATTTTATTCTTAACATCCTTTCTGATACGGACCTCTCCCTGTAAGGTACACTGGGCATTTGGCGCCAGGATCAGAGACTCAGGATCCTTCTTCCATACAATTCCGACCGTTCCTCTGGTTCTGTTTTTTCAGCATCTCTCTGTGCCTCATAGGCCTTCTTAATTAAAGCCGAACTCTTAAAGCTCTACTAGTCTTTGACCCTTGTTTTCATAACACAACTGTGCCAGCCTTCCGAACATATGAGCATTTGTTCCAATCAACAAAGGACACCATCATACAGTCCAGTGGGGGACACACTAAGGCCAGGGTCTCTACTTGTCTGCCACTCCAGCCACGGAGGTGGGGAAAGACAGCCAAATTCGGATATACCCAGAATAGGGTAGGCCTTCTCACTTAACCCCCATACATGCAGTCCTTCTAATGGTTGTAAGTGCACGTCTGACAAATGCTTCTGATACCAATCCTGGAACATAATTGTCACTTGGGAGCCACTGTCTAATACAGCTCTTGTAGACACTCCATTCACCTTTACAGTGGTCTCCATGGAGGGACCCACTATTCTGGACCAGTCTGGAGGCGGTGGGGGGGCCTGGGCAACTGACCTTGCCACAAAGGACGTGAATTAGCATTTTTGGTGCCCTCACTGGGATCATGTCGTGCACCTCTTAACCACTGATTTCTTCTCCAAGCTCTCCTTGTAGCCTATATGCAACTTTGTCAGTGTCTCTTTGGGGACTGGCATTCCTTTCATGTGCCCATCTTTCCACAATTATAGCAAAACATACTTTCTGGAGTTTGAGCTGGCCGAGGCGCCACACTGGGAGCCAGGGGCGGGGTATTATAACTGGAAACCTGGGTGCCATCTCTGTCTGCGGCGTGATAAGCATTTGGAGACATCTCGTCAGTTTCTCCACTTCCATGGTCAAGGAATTGAGTTTGGAGCTGTTATCAGCAGGAGATACATGGGTGGGTACCCCACCCATAGCAGATGCAGTCGGATATAGGTCAGGGCCCGTACTTGCAGGCGTGGCCTCTTAAAGGGACTGTTTTTGAATTCCGGATCTCTCTCAACAGTTCGCCCCATTGTGGCATATCTTTTCCTTGTCAGAGCACTCATTGACTGTCAACTCTGCCCCTGAACTTCACTTGATGGGTCACCTCAGTCACTCGGTCAGTAGCCACAGCTGTTGGTGCAGGTACCTCCCGAGGTCGCCTTTTCTCAACTCCTCGAATTTCTCTCATTAACTCATCATAGGAGGGTGGGGATTCCAGTCGATTTGCCAGGCGAACTGAAGCAACAGCAGTTCTGAGAAGGGGCAGACTTAGGATTCTGTCCAGTCTGGTTCGGTCCAGTTCAATCGCTGGCAAACTACCCTTTCTGAGGCATTCTTGCAACAGTTTTTCCAGCCGAGAGACATACACAGACAACAACTCCTTGGTACTGTTGTGCATTTCTTACTCTCCACCATATGTCCTCATCAGAATCTGGGCTCCCATACACATTCTCCAAGGCCTCAAGATAGGCCTGTGCAGTCGCTCAGGGTTACTGGCCCTGTTAGCACGGATGGTAGCCAGGCAGGACCTCGGAGGCTCTCACTAACCCTCTTCGCCGCCTTCCGAGTATTGCCATTTCTAGCACTTGGGGCAACATAGTCTATCCAGGTCTCCCAGTCATCCTCCCCTTGGGGGGTGGGGAGGGTGCCAGAGAAGATCCTCAACCTTCGGTAAGAGTCGTGACTAATGGCAGGTGCAGAAATAGGAGTCTGCATTGGTTCAGCCACCATTACGGGCACTGGAGCAGGAGAGGGTGTTGGGGGAGGAACACCCCCAGGTGGCAAGAATAGTTTCTTCAAGTCCTCCACAGTTTTCCCCTCTCCCAGCAACCATTCAGCAAATTTCTCCTCAAAGGTTTCAGATAGTGGTGGGGGCTGATTCCCCCCCGGGTCTTTACTGTCCTTAGTTATCACTCTCCAAGCAGTGAGGGCTCCCTCTGGGGTAATGGTCTGTGGCACTTTGGAGCTATCTATGGGATCCTTAAACTCTACTAGGGCCAGGAAAGTGTGGGTGAGCAGATTAGCATGCCGACCCACCACCACAGGGTTTTGTAAACCTTCCACCTTGGAAAGTACTCCTGCACAGTGTCCGTATTGATACCCAGGGGATGTCCAGGATAAGCATAGCATTTTGGGGGTCGATCTCCCTCCCCAGTACACCACTCCACCAGCGGTGCACAGCCACTTCTGTCGGGTACCCATTTTTTCTTAACAGTGGTTCAGAATATGGCCACTAGAGGACACACAATCCCAGCGGTGAGCCTCAAGATGTAACCCTAGATGGCGCTATCCCAGGGGCTACTACCCTGCCTGATTTGCCACTAACAGGTTGAGGGCCTGGATCCAATGGCGGGTGCCTCCACCCAGAGGTCAGGGTTTGCAATAGTTAAACTAACTTGGTCACAGCCCTCTGGGACACTGCAACCCCTTTCTTCCACTAGTGGCCCACACAATATATCAGAATTACCTTCACAGTATACACTTATCCCAGGTCTGGTTCCGGCACTGGGACCTCCTGTGAAATGAGATACAGTGCAACAATCACAGTACAGTACTTTAACATAGACAAATACCTCAGGCAGTATAACTTTGCTGAAACAAGCAGCTCTGATTTATTTAAGGGATATAACAAGGACAGGGGAAATCAGGTTAATTAGCTTATCACTCTAATAATCTCCTATGGCTCTGTGCACAGGCCTATCCCTATCAGTTACTGTCCCTGGGTACCCAAGCCCTAGTGGCTAGTCCAAACGCGGCAGCTGGTAGGGGCCCTTTCACAGAGAAAAGGAGAATTAAACAGTCAGCAGTACAGTAATTCCATTTGGATTTAATGTGGCAATTCAACAGGGAGCGACCCTGAATTAGTACTCACGACCTCCAAATAAGATAGGGTCCTTCAATGTCAGCAGGGCTCACTTGAGGCACAAATCTTCACACATCCATATAAAAGAAAGCACTATACCAGGCAGGCTGCATCTGTATCCCGATCGCAATTACTGCACAATACCCGGGAGAACACACAGCAGATTCAGTTCCTGACAGACCGAGTGTAATTCAACAATTTCTCCAGTCTTCTACAGGGTGAGCCTGGTTTCTACTCTTCAGAGATCCTTTGATTCTTTTCACAGGACGGATTCAGTCCTAACAAGCAGTTACACAAGCTGCAGACCGGAACTCTGGGCCTTACACACGTTTTTGACTAAAACTGCACACTGAAAAGCACAGGCTCCTTCCTTCTTCACTGCCAAAGCTCAACTGAAACTCCAACCGACAAAACCGGCACTTCCTTTGAGTTCCTCCCAGTTCTTGACTGGATTGGCTGTCACTCACAATAGACTGCTGCTGTTGGTCCAAAAGGCACTGAAGTCTAAACTACATCTCCCAGAGTCACTGCCCATACAATCCTCTTGTGGCTGGCTCAGATTATGAGTCCAAGTTCTGATTCGTTCAAGGCACCATTTTAGAGCTAGCTTACCCCACACTGATTGGTCCAGTTCAGCAGTTCAAAACTAGAATGGGGAACTAGCAGACACAGTTCTGACTGCAAAGAAAGCAGGTTAGACAAACTGTAATTTCATTATTACTCTAAATAATTTCTGGCAAACAGTTACATCTTTCAGATAGGTTCCCTTTGCACTCCTAGTGACTGCAAAATGAAGTGAATTGGCAGCAGCTCGAGTGGTACTCAGAGAAGCACACAGTCCCCCCATACAAACTAATTATGTCTGCAAGCAGACAGCTCTTAAAGAGACAGTACCAGAGGCTCTAAAAACACTCACTGATAAATGGCTTAAATGCCAAACACCATTCAGGCTTGGAGCATTCAAGCAAGCTCCTGGAAGTCTTTTGGGAACCCCCATTTGCAGGGGGGTTACATGTATGGTAGGAGTAATGGAGTACAGTTATCAAGAGTAGGTGATTAAATGTGCAGCAGCGTTTCGAGCAAACTGAAGCTTAGTTACGGCCCAGGGTCAAACCACATGTATTATTTAAAGTGGCAGCAGCGGGTCGAAAATTTAGCCCTACCCTTTTTTCATGATAAAAGATGCTAGGCATCTTCCAAATTTATGTGGTGATAAAATGCTCTAGTTCCACCAAAATCTGAGTATTTTATAAATGTTTTGATTTACTAATTTCTCAAGAAGAAAAGATGGTGCCCACATTTGGCAGAGAAATAGCATTATAGAGCTGGCGAGGGTTAGGATTGTGAAAATAAAAAAAAAATCATGGTGCATAGATACACACAGACACACAGAAATGTGACAGCAGAAAAAGGCCACACGGCTTATCGAGTCTGCCCAATACCCCCCCCCCCACACACTTTTATACATCAACCTTAATGCCCAAGCCCTTATGTTTGTCCCATGCCCTCATGAATCCCTCCACCATTTCGGCTCCCACTACCTCTTCTGGTAGCTTGTTCCAGGCCTCCACCACCCTCTCCGTGAAAAACTGCCCCCTGACGTTACCTCTGTATTTCTCTCCTTCCAGTTTGAGGTTATGTCCTCTTGTATTCGCTCCCCTCTTCACTTTGAACAAGTTCCCACCCTCCACCCTATTTATTCCTTTCAAATACTTATACGTCTCAATCATGTCCCCCCCTCCTCCTAGTCTCCAGAGGGTACAGATTTAGCTCTTTCCATATTTGCTCATAAGGTACCTCACGCATCCCCCTCACCATTTTGGTTGCCCTTCTCTGGACACTCTCCATCATCTCAATATCCCTGCGCAGGTGAGGCCTCCAGAATTGCACCCCTTACTCAGATGTGGCCTTACCATGGTTCTATACAATGGCATCAGCACCTCCCTCTTCCTGCTAGTAAAGCCCCTCGCAATGCAGGCCAACATACCATTTGCCTTGCCTACCGCCTTACTGCGCTGGTTCCCCACCTTAAGATCACTTGATACCATAATCCCTAGGTCCCTTTCCGTTTCCTTTTCCTTGTTTACCACCCCCAAGAGAATAAGTTTCGCTCTTGTTTTTCCTCCCCAGGTGCATCACCAAGCACTTTTGTGCATTAAATTTTAGTTGCCAGGTCTCTGACCACTGCTCCAGCCTCTCCACATCCTGCCTCATGGCCTCCACGCCCCCTTGTGAATCTACCCTATTGCAGACCTTTGTATCGTCTGCGAATAGACACACCCACCCTTCTAGACCTTCCGCTAGGTCACTAACATAGATGTTAAAAAGTAGTGGTCATAGCACTGACCCCTGCGGCACCCCACTTGTCACTGCCCGTTCCCTGGAATGTGTCCCATTTACCACCACCACTTGACTTGTTCTCTTCAGCCAATTTTCTACTCACCTGGTGATCCTCTGTCCCACCCCCAGTCGATCCAGCTTATATACCAGCCTCCTATGCAGAACGGTGTCAAAGGCCTTACTGAAATCCAGATAGGCCACGTCCACCGCTCCCCCTGGTCCACTATCTGCATCACCCAGTCGAAAAACGCTATCATAGCATAGGAGATACTGAGTAGATTTGACAGGTTTGCTGATATTCTTATGAACTGTAGCTGTAACTAGCGTTTTAGGAAAACATTTTTCCTTGCATTGCAGCTTGAAGCCAAGAATGTGAATTACAGTAAGTAGAAGCTGCCACCTTGTGGCCATTTTGATACACCACACTACAAACGTTATTTATTTGAAAACTGGCGACTGGTGAAGTTGTTTCCAGGTGCCTCCTGGGAAAGGGGAAGACAGTCTGGGAATCCCAGTAGCTGAATCTATTACAATCATTAAAAGGTACTTCTCTTCCCTTTTTATCCTAGCAGGGAAAGCTACTTTGAAGCAGAATAAGGCAAGGCTCTTTTTTTGCCATCAGGGATTTCATCCTCCTTATGGAGAATGGGTGACTTATCAGCCTTGTCCCTGTGAGTCGCAGCCATCCCTTACCTCCACTGACCAGGGGTCCCATTTCCCTCATCAACTCTGACCCCTTCCCCCAGACAGCATATCCAGATTGCATACCTCCCCCTCTCCCCCACCCTAACCGGGTGGCAGAGCAGGCCATGACAGCACAGGCAGGGCTAATATTTTTCCTGGTTTTCTCCCTCCCTGTTGCTGGGGCGCACATGCGTGTGGAGGCACGCATGTGCTGCTGATGTCCTGCAGCTCCCTCCCTTTGCATTACTCACAGACCTGTCCTTCCACCAGGCCTCCACCTGGTGGCAGTGTCACGCAATGGAACCTGCAGCCCTCCTTCCCCAGGAGAGGAGAGCAGTCCATCGGATGCTCTGTCCGCCTCTCCCTCCAGCCAGCCCCCAGCAACCTGAAATCGCTTCTAATTCCAGGTCACCAGCGTGGCGGCCAGTAGTGCTACTGTTGCACCATTGGGCCGGCCCAAGGCAAGGCATTATTATTTGCATAGCGTACTATCCTGAGGGCTTAGGGCACGTCACAATACAAATTAAAAAAAAAAAAGACTAGAACAATAAGCCTACCACCCCACAATTCTGTTGGAACCAGCAGAGCTTTATGGTCATATTGGAATGGTACAATGCTAGTAATTTCCTGCAGGTGACTGGGGTACACCGGCTTGGCAATTCCACTGTGGAAAAGTGACTTTGTTTCTGAATCCAGTACGTCAGTAGTGATGCATCCTTTCTTTTTCCAGGTGGGGTTTATTGATTACATTGTCCATCCGCTGTGGGAGACGTGGTCTGACCTTGTGCATCCTGATGCTCAGGACATCCTGGACACACTAGAAGACAACAGAGACTGGTACCAGGGTATGATCCGGCAGAGCCCCTCACCTCCGCCAGACGACCCTGACAAAGATGAGGATGCCTGCATTGAAAAATTTCAGTTTGAACTGACGTTAGAGGAGGAGGGGGAGAATTCGGACCAGTCCGAGAGGGAGCGGAACAGCACTGGGGAGGAGGAGGAGGAGGAGGAAGAGGAAGACGAGGAGGTGGAGAATTGTTACAGCAGAGAGGAAACAGTAATATGTATGCAGGATGGACCTGCGAATGGGCAGGCAGACGAGGAGGAGGAGGACTTGGGGCAGGAGCAGCAAAATGGACTTGGACAAACAGACGACACTCCAGAAGATGCATCGCCTGTAGAATCATGAACATTAGCCCCTCCCCCCAGAAAAAAAGAAAGTTTTACATTAAGAACAAAGTTTCTTTTTTTAATTTTTAAAGGGAACAAACACAGCAACTGTAGAACCAGTCCTGTGTGGAGCATAGGAACCTGTGGCCATTAGGAAGTTGTAGCACTCTGGAACTTTTTCATGGATGGTCCGATTAAAGGCGGAAGCTGTTCCTGGGGGATATTAAGCCATCTTAAACCTGCAGGATATTACAAACATTCAGAAAAGGTGTATTCTGCTCTGTGGCAGGAAGCTGTGGCTGGAAAGGGCCCTGTTGGAATCACTTATCCTACCATCTGCAGTTTTGCTGTAAAGGAGTGCTCTCCCCCCCTCCCCCCTGAGTGTTATAACAAAATGGCTGTGTGCCCTTTCTTGTGCCCCCCTCCCCCCGCTACCACTGGAAGCAAGGTGTTTGTAGAGGGCGTCAAGCAATGATTTATTTTTTTCTTTTTTTTTAAACTACTGTTAATTATTAATTCATTGTTTGCTTTATTTTGGGGGTTCTCCAAAGAGCCACGTTAAGCCACATCTTAAGAAAAGGTAAAGGCTTATCTTAAAACACTAGCAGTTTAACAGCAAGTCTTCCTTCTGTATTTCATTTTGCACAAAATGGCAATACGTACTGAATGGTATGAGTCAAGGTTCGTTGATTTTAATGAAAAAATGCAAGTGTCATTTTTTTATATTATATTATATATATATATATATATATATATATATATATTATTGCTGCAAAGTCTGGAAATGGGAAAAGATTTTAAGAAGCTGGTTCTTTTTGCCAAGTAGCTATGTAATTTCATGTCTATAAGCTACGCCATAACATAGTTAACTGGCAAACTGAACATGATGGTTGTCTCAAAGCACTTTTTACAATTTTTTGTCATTCATGTTTCTGTTCCTATGACTTTTCAGTGTCACAAGAAGAAATAAAGGCTTGGCAGAAATTGGTTATGAGGCTTGTGCGCCTGATGGTTTTAACTGAGATGGATATATAACTGTATAAACCACTTTACAAAACTTGTGAGGAGATATAAGGTGTTAATGATTGGCTCATTGGGGGTTAATTTATTTGCCACCATCAACAATCTCTCTCTGTCTCCCTCTGTCTTCCCTTTTATCATTTAGCAAAAGGCTATAATGAAACGTGTGTTTTTATAATTCTAGGAGAGCCATGCTGGTATGTTGACATAATAATGGATCTAAGATCAGTTAAGTCATCGGTAATGAAATATTATCATATGTGGTGTCACCTGGGAAGGCATTTGCTCAGCTGTCTTTCCTCCTTATTCCCTGAAGTAAAAAGACAAGGTCTTTTTACAGTAGCACTGACACCAGATTGAGGGACAGGGCAGTTGTGGGGGAAAAAGGTGCTTGGACAATCAAAATCATTATGGCTGGGATTTCAAGAAGGGTGCAGCAGACTTGCCGCACTCTTCTGACGTGATTCATATTATTGCTGCTGAATGTTACACCACCACCAATAAAGCGGTCTACATTTTGCAGCAGATTTGACGCTGCTCGTGTTTAACAAAAAAGACGCATGCCTCACTTTGTTTTACACAAACTGCCACAACTCGCTGAAACGGCGATACGAATTCAAGCACTTTTGAGAAAAAAAAAAAGCATTTGAGCTTTTAGGCAAAGGGGAGGATGCTGACTGGGCAGAAAATCACCCCATTTGTCAGCATCCTTTCCTCTGAAAATATGGAACAATATATCCATAATCAGTCGTTCTAACTGGTAAAGGAGAGGAAGCTTAAATTCGGTTTCTACCTCCATGGACCATTTACAAGTCCAGCATATAGGAAACTGGAGAGGACAGGGAGTGTAATAAAATTTACCACATAGTGTACTGGTTTTATGTTAAAATAGGACAGAGAAAGTAAAACACAACATAAGCGACCATATGAAGTGCTTATGATCTGACAAAAGTTTTCTTCTGTGATTGTGTCACGAGCATAAACCTTCAGTGCTGTGTGTGCACAACAGGAGTCACAGATATATACAAGCACCTGAATATGGCTACATGATGCCAAAGTGCATACAGTAACAGCACCATAGCGGTCAGCGTACAGCCCGAGAGGACACTGACGCAAGCAAATTCAGATTAACTCACAGAGTGCCATCATAATTAATGACAAATCAGGTGCCCAAAACCAGCGTAGAAGGTGCCGAAACTGTTTAAGTGGGCCGTGCACTGTTACTGGGACACGTGAGCCACTGTGTTAGATGTACCAGCTGTTATCAGTGGCTGGACTTTCAGTAAACCCCCCAATAAGTGCAGCCCGTATCTCACAAGGCCAAAGCACAGGTGAGCTGCTGATGGGACTCTCTGTTTTCTGATTCGTGTATTTTAATGCTGAAATCAAAGAAAACTAAATGATTAGGGAAACTGTTAATATAAAGCAGACTACGGGAAAGAGTTGCAAAATGGTTGAACACTAGAGAATGTAATCTGTCAGCTAGAACTGACCTCATGTGATGCTTCGTTTGAGAAGTGACTGCTCCACTAGAGCTGCGGTAGCTACAGGAAACCTGTGGGATTCCCTATGACTGAACAGTGGAAAGGACATGAAGTTTGTTTTCTCTGGCACCTTTTATACTCACAGTGTCCCCAAAGTGCATTACAACTTGTGAGCAATGGTATAAGCCATTAGGAGAGCAAAGGGCAGTTAAGTGAGACTGTGGGAGGTTAAAGGGAGCTCAGGGAGGGTAACCAGAGGGGGAGAGGGGGGGATGTTAAGCACTGTGACATTATATGACTCAGTAAAAGTCGCAACATGTGTGATGGTAGTGGGATTCAAACCTGAGTCTTCAGATGCTCAGCTCTCCACTCAATCCTCAATGGCCCAGCACCCCCTTCTGCACCTGGGAGGAGCCATTACACCTGTTTGCTGTGCAGAGATGTCCCGCTTTGCACATGTGGGAACCTCTGCGCATCCACAAACATGGGCTGCTGGCCTCTTCCACACCCCATCTCTGTCTGCGAATGTGGTTGTGTGGGAGGGCAGGATGGGGGGGGGAGATAGCCAAGGATCAAGGGCAGGTATGTGCCTGATCCAGCACCCAATCCCTACAATGAGGAGGGACGGTGGCTGCTACCTCTGCCCAGGAGCAGCATTAGTGGCTACGTACACTTGGCCATAAATAGTAATTCCAGGCTGAATTTTTTTTTTTAGTTTAACCAGGAGTAGCATACTAAGCTGAAAGCTTTTTTACAGGAGCGACCTGGGAGCACAGGGAAGTTAAGTGACTTGCTCAGGGTCACACAGTATGCAAGTGGAAGCTGTGGGATTCAAACCCAGGTCTGATCTGCTGGATATCACCAGATTTGCAGCTCAGAGCCTTAAACCACTGTGCTATACTGCCTCCCTCCCTTTTTCAGCCCCCAGTCATAGGAGTCTGTACAGTGGGCTGGGGGCATCATCGGCATCGCCCAGTGTGTTTACTACAATTACTATGATTCCGGTGGGGATACAGCAGTCCGGGATGATTGCAGTATCGTGACATTCCCTGCACCCTGCTCAAGCAGGGATCCACTTGCAAACCAGGATAAGCACCTGATTGGATGCCTGTGGTCTGGACCAGCTCCACCTACTCCTGCTGCCCCCTGCCTTAGTGCATCGCTGCACACCAGTGGTACACAGCGGGCAGGGGCTGTGGATGCTGTCCAGTGTGGACAGGCACGGGGGGAGCAAAGAGCCACAGCCAGGACAAGCTCTATTAAATGTATCCCAGCAACCTATGTAGCTCAGGCCCTAAGTTTTCACTGCCTCCATTAGACCTGTTCCTGTGCAATCATCTCTTAGCAGATTTACTAGTTCAGCCCACTAGAGGGCAGCAACCAGTGCAGTTCCATGAATGAATACACACTCCCCTCTTAGTTTGGAACTGTGCAGCCTGTGTCATCCATGTGCAGAAAGGCAAAATTATCCATTAGTGCCACCAGAGAGATGAGACTGATCCAGGTATAGAATGGCAAAATTGTCCGTTTGTCCTGCCATACAGATGTGTTAACGAATGTGAAATAAGCCAACTGAATTCATGTTTAATTGAAGGGTAATTAATGTGTGCTTTTAGAGAAGCTTTAAAATAAATAAACTAAATAAAAATAAGCCCACGAACAGAAAATTCCAAAAGGAAGTTAATACACTTAGAAAGGGACTTAAAGACATGGAATTACGTAGCTTTATGTTTTCTTATGGTATAGCTTTTTATTTGGCCTTAAACATTTTTAGGTACTGTTTAGCTATAAACAGGTCAAGGCTTTGTAAGCAGGTGTTATATGCTGATATGCATGTTCACATAAGGAGTACTCTGGTCCTTCTTTACAGCATCACAGAATAAATGTCCCACCACCATTCTCCTTGCTTTCTGCCTTGTGGCCCTTTTACAGTGGCAGGTTCAAGAACTGCACCAATGGTAGTTTTAAAGTGCGTGAAGCATTCTTTTAAACAAGATGTTGCGCTTACCTGTAGATGGCAGCAGTCAAAAGATATCCATTATTGTATCAAGGCTTTCGTATTCCAATTCAGGCAGCAGCCATTGTATTCGTGGAATGTTGAGACAGGAAGTGACATCATTGTTGGGGAAGCTGTGTGCCTAACAACATGGATTCCCCAACCATGACATCACTTGCTGTCTCAAGGTCCATGAAAGGGCTGCCGCCTTGGATAAATATCTGGCAGACTTAGCAGAGGATATCTCCGGACACCTGCTACCTAATCCCTTGTTTTAAAAGAGCTGGTAAAACGGCACTGGAAAATCTGCAAATATTATTGACTGAAATGTGTCACATTACCATGCTTTATTCCACACCCTGTTGTGCATTAATTTCTAGTTTAAAAATATCGGGGGCTTCATCCATAAACTTCTTCCTTTAAGATTGGGATACACTATTTCAGTTGCTCAAAAAAAGTGGAATATGAAGTTAATTCGATGGCAGAGAGAGAGAGAGAGACTTATGGAGGCAGAACAGGATTTCTGAAGGATTGCTCAAGTCCCTGTTCTCTTAATTCTCCACTGGAGCATGGCTGTGTGAATAACTGAAGCCCACATACCTTGTATTTGACAGCTTGCTAATTGCAGGGGGTATTTCTGGAAGCATGCTAGCCGGCAAATGCTGAAATAGAATCGGTTGTTGGTTTGTACTCCTGCCCACATTGTTCCATCCCATTAGCTCCTATACCGCCTGTATACCTCCATCCCATCAGCTCCTGGTACCGGCAGTGGCAAGGCAGACTGTAGTCAAACTGAAACCTGAGGCTCTTTGTCCATCTTCATTGGGCTATGGAGCAAACTGACAAGGAAGGAAAGGGAAAGAGAGGGAGGGAGCGAAAGAGAGGGGGAAAGAGAGGGGGGAGAGAGTGAGAGAGCTGGAGAGAGAGAGAGACAGAGAGACAGAGACAGAGAGAGAGAGATAGAGAGACAAAGAGAGAGAGATTTGTGGCAAACTATCTCCTGTACACATTTCAGTGCCAGCGTTTTGGAGGCAGGTGGTTGGAAACAATGTGGCAAAATTTAACCGGCAGACCTATAGTGATCCAAACAATGAAAGCTCTTTTATATGTTTTTTTTTTTTTTTTGTCATTTGCTTTGGTAGATGGAGGTGGAGTTTGTCAGAGTGAAATGAAATAGATACATCTGTCATTTGTTGTCAGAATTAGAGCTCTGGAAACACCAGTTTTGGGAACCCCTTCTCCCCCCCCCCCAAATTGGTAGAGAAAGATCAGATCAAAACACATACCAGACTTTAATCAGGGATGTGGCTTGAATATATTGCCCTGTCCATTTTGGGCAGCTTAACATCCTCATATGTTAGTAACACTGAACTGCCCAAAAGGTAGCAGTGGCGCTGGTCTGGGAAGGGTGGTAGGGTCTAGATTTAATAGCTGCTGTTGATACAAACTCAAACAACTTGAAAGGTTCACCCCCTGGCTTAGTCAGAATGTGAGATACTGTAGGCCCAGAGCGCCATTCTTGCTGTCAGATTCCTTACAGAAATACAAGTGCACACCATGTGTGCAACATGCATGCTGCATGCTTATTAAGCATGCGGCATCCATACCTCACACATGCTGTGCACTTGTATTTCTGTATGTCGTCTTTGTAACCAGGACTGAAGCTGCTGCATTTTTCTTTGCTGTGTTTCCTTACCAGGTACAAAAGATCATAGGGAAAGGACCATTTTCTAAACAGTTTTGTCACAGACCAAAAATCGAACAAGGCTTACTCTGATAATAGTAAATCACCACCTCCCAGCCACCAAAGAAAGGGCAGGCAGAACCTGGTTTGTTTTAAAAGGACCCCATACCCCCAAAAAAAACCTGGTCAGTTCTATAATTTAGAAAGGAAGCTAACCTCTAAAACAATTTGTAATGCAATTTAGTCATTAACATGTAATTTGCATACAGATAATGTAAAAATGTGCACCGATTACTCTGTTTGAAACAAGAGGCTCAAAAAAGGACTATTGTCGAACCTCAAATGGTTCTTCCATCCTTGCCTCCGAAGTATGTTTTCCCCCTTCAGGGCTGTGTGCCACAGTTTCATTTAGTTCTTCATGACTCCCTCAGGAGATGTAGCTTTACTTGGGATTTTTACTTGGGAACTATTCTAGACCAGGGCTACGGTGGGATGGTGTAATAAGGGGAGCAAAATGAACTAGGCTAAGGCCCTGTCCACACTACACTGAAAACTCCCCTCTGTAACATTACAGAGGGACCAAACCATTACCGTAACAGTTTGCGTTTACACCTGTAACGTTACAGGAGGCATTTTCATAACCGTTGTTGAAACCACTTATGAGGTGGTTTCAACAATGGTTACAAAAATGGTTCTGCCTCTGTAACGTTACCAGATATAGTGTGGATGCATGAGCATGTAGCCCCAGCACTGCCCTCAGTGCAGCACGAACTGCATTGTGGGATAGGGTGCCGACCGTAACAGTCACCTGTCACCCACAGTGTGGACCGGCTGTAACGGTTCTGAACCGTTATCATAATGGTTCACTGGCAGTGTGGACACACTGTAACATTTACTGTCTGCAATGATTTGAAACTGTTACAGGGTTTTAGTGGTGTAGTGTGGACGGGGTCTAAAGTGTATAGGACTCATCCATTGGCTCAGCTGTGGGACCTGCACCTTTAGTTCAGTGGAAAAATCCTGGCTTGTGAGCCAAAGTGTTGCAAGTTCCAATCATGCATCCCTTGCTGTGTGGGGCTGCAGAACTTGGGTGTGCTCAATAGGTGGGTTAGTTGTCAGAATCACAGTCCAAGCCAATCTCACAGAGCTGGAACTGGTTCAACCGCTATGGCGGAGAAGAACCCCAAACACGGATTCAGCAACAAAAAGCAGTGCTCACTGAGGATTTCTGTGCATATCAGATTCTTTTAACAAAGTGCATATTCTGCTGTAACTCCAAGCATCATGGTGTGTCAATCAACGACCACAGTGGATCTTCATTAAGGGTTACCCGCTGACAAAGATCCACTGTGGATCAAATCGCTGGTGTGATTGGTGTATACAGCTCAGTATGCACTTTGTTAAAAGAATTTGATTGACACCCAAATCCTTGGTGTGGGCTACTTTTTGTTGCTGGATTAGTTGTCAGGCCCCACACAGTAGTGGTAGCGGTGGGATTTGAAAACCACACCTCCAATGAAGACTGCAAGATGATGCACTGTTGGTGGCAGTTCATTTCCTTCCCCTTATTGTATTATCACAAAGAAACTCCTAAGAACCTAAGAATGTGTGTAGGTGTGGGTGGGTGTGGGTGTGTGTGTGTGTGTGTGTGTGTGTGTGTGTGTGTGTGTGTACAGTGGTACTCGTACAAATGTTGACCAGGTACTGAGGTATGCTGAGGCAGAATCACATTACAGCCAATGCATAACTGCATATTGTAACTTGAGTGCCTCAGTGTTGCCTCAGTACTGATCAACTTTTGTGCAGCTACCACTGTATATGTGTGTGTGTTGGGGGGGGGGTGTTAGCAACTGGGAAATGCAGTTTAGATTTTTCCTGTGGCAATCCTGGGTGAAAGTAATGGTTGTACAATTTTTTCTAGACAGACTTTCCCAGTCCATCAGCCCCACTGTCAATTGACAATAACCAGAACTAGATTTCCAGATTCCGTGGATGCTTTTGATCTGGCCCATTTTCTGCCTGTTTAATACAGCACACACAGGTTTTTGGGTTTTCAGGCAGCTGGTATAACTTCTGTTATCACCCTTAGGTATAGCATCTACTGGGTAAATCCATTGGGTCCAGAGAGGCTGAAGCACATAACCAACTCTGTATGACAATGCCTTGTGTTTTTTTTTTCTGTAATAACTGTCACCAGAAGAATGTCCAGACTTGTTGGGAAAATGTATATTGTCATTTGTTTAAAAAAAAAAAAGTAATGAGGAAACAATTTTACCTTCAAATACCCTCTCTTTCTTCCTTTCAACAGTATGCACTCTTCTGATATGCACTGTGGGGGTCAGAAAATTATTTTAATTACTTTTATTTTTATGGTCTCAGTCTGACTGGCATCCTCTCTCTTCTCTGTTTACTCCAGACTGTTACAGTGCTTCTTGGGTATTTTATAGAGTGAGGGAGTGCTCCCGACCAATCAAAGTGCTCCTTTTCCCCACACAAAACTCTTGTATTCTATAAAAAGTGTCTCATGCACAGGTGTTTTGGAAACGGGCATGTTCGGTGGAGGGTTTTTACATTATGGATCAACCATGATCAATAATATGTTTGTATTTGTGCTAGAGTCCTCACAGAGTTGTTGGAGTGCTCCCACATACCGTTCTTTGAGTACCAGAAATGCTCACCTTAGTTTTGTGGTTCTCATTGCCTAAAAATGTGTGTGAGACCTCTGACATGACAGTAAGAGTGCACTCAGCGGCAGTATAAACATATAGAAACATAGAATTTGTAGACAGACAAGGACTGCTTGGCCCACCCAGTCAGCCTAGATGGTCCCTGCCTAGTCTGTCTCTGCAGACCCTAACTGGTCTCTAGTGAGAGTCTGTCCTCCATGCCAGTTTACTAGTATTCCCCTATGCCTCGCTCATGCATGTGTGCTTGAAGACCCCTACTGTTTTTACCTCCGCTACTTCTTCTGGCTGTCTGTTCTAGGTTTCCACCACTCTTTTAGTGAAGTAGTACTTCCTCACATCCCTCTTAAACTTGCTCCCTTCCAGCTTCATCACATGCTCTCTGGTCCAGTTGCTCTTTTACTTTTGAAAGAGACTCCCCACATGCACCCTGTTCACCTCCATGAGATATGTGTATGTCTCTATCGTGTCCCCACTCACTCTCCTCTGTTCCAGTTGTACATGTTGAGATCCCTCAATCTCTCTTTTTAATGCGAGCCCTGCACCATTTTAGTTGCCCTCCTCTGGACTGTCTCCTGTCTTATGTCCTTTCAAGGGTGCAGCTTCCATAACTGGATATATTATGATGTCATTTCCAATGTTCCACATTGCTCAGTGAATGTAATGGAAGTGACAATATAGAATGCTCAAGAAACCTAGAAATGGACAGCAGTAAACACTGAAGAGGTTTCCCTTACAGAAATTCAAGCCCCCTATGCACAGCATGCATGCCGCATGCTTATTAAGCATGCAGTATGCATGCTGTACGCATGCTGTGAGGTAGACTGAGTAGCAGCAAAAAGCAAGATACGTAATAAAAAAATCATAGAGACAAAATATTCAAAAGGCGGAAGACAGTTGTGTGAGCAGTAACCCCATTTTGCTTGTGCAACCACTTTGCACCAGCAACCCACATTCATATCAGTGTCTCCAGGCCCCCCCCCACACTCCCCTCAAGGTAAAGGGGTGCGACATATCTAGCTGCTGAAAAGTTAGAAATAAGAGGGTATTGTCTGTAGTTGAAATTGTTTACATCACTTTTTAATTATGCACATTTCTGAGCACTACAGAAAAGTTTGCTTTTTTTTCAGTGTGTCAGTGTGGTTATGTAGTTGGGGTGCTCAGATTTGCCAAAATCCATTCTGACAGGATTCTTTAGACTTCAGAAAATACAATTCTGTATTGGAATCCAAACTCCTAAAAATCCTAGCACTTCTCGCATGCAATCAAAATCCGATTTCGGATTCCGAAATCAAATTTCTGAGTTGGATTCCGATTCCAAGTTCATTTTAATTGCTTTTACGATTTAGGATTTCCGGCCTTCAGTTCTGAAAGTCCAAAATCTTAAAGTTGAATTGAAATCCAATGATTTGATTCCAGTAATCAGATTCTGCACAACCCAAATTCAGTGTTCTAATTTCAAGCGATTTGTTTCTGCTTCCTTTATGTTGGTGAAGACAAATGCAGCCAGGGTTTGGGAGCCAAGCTTTCATTTGTATTTCATTGCTTTCACTGCTGATTGTCACTTGCAGAAGGTCACCATATATGTATCCCAAGGCTCTACACCAGCCCTCAAGGTCTGTTTTCCATCTGAAGAGTACAGAACAGTTTCTGTTCACTGGTCTGATGCTCCCTTTGTTACAGCATATTAAAAACACTCGCCTCTGAGGCCAGGAGATCAGAGGGCTGTGAGTTCAGTTCCCACGTCTGGCACTTGGGTTAATATCCCGGTACTGACACTGTAGTGCAGCATGAGAGGGGTGCTGCACTTCTGAGGTGCCGCCTTTCGGATGAGACGTTAAACCGAGGTCCCATCTGCCTGGATTGGTGGTAGTTCAGGTGGATGTTAAAGATCCCATGGCACTTATCGAAAAGAGTAAGGGAATTTCCCAGGTGTCCTGGCCAAATTTCCCTCATTCACTCAAAATACTACCAACAGCTTAATCTGGTTCAAGGTCAGTTGGCATTCATCTGTATCCCCCTCCCCCCTGGGTCGTGCCTAAAAATAGGCAGGATTTGTCTAGTGCACTTACCCAGTCAACAAAAAACAAAATAAATAAATAAATAAAACCCTTAGGGGGTAGATAAATGCTCCATTTGGGGCTCCGAAGTGGGCACTGATCAGTTGCTGTGGAGTTTGTGGCAGGGGATTTCCTGCTGCAGCCCTCTTATCCCCTGTGGGTCTCATGTTTGGTCCTGTCTGTAGACCAGTCACATTCCATACCCCCCCAGTTGGTACTTTCCATTTGAATCAATCTCATAAAAAAATAATTTTTTTTAAACAAATTATTTACCCATGGATAACCCTGCTGAGATGCAATGCTTTGTTTTCACTGTGGGGATCTGGGTTCAATTAGAATTTATAGTGGGAAGGAATTTACTCAAGGACATTTAGTGAATCCAAGTCCCTGACCGGAATTGAACCTGGGAGCATTCTGATTCCTTGCTGTATACTATTCAAGAGCAAGAAGACAACTTTGATATTGCTTCTATACCTCCAAGAAGCGGACATAGGAACAAATATGTTTTAAGATCAAGTGTCCACTAAAATGAAACATCTAAGACCATGATTTTTATAGATAATACATTTAACTGTAATTTGTATTGGTTCTAAGACAGTATGCCACATTAGGGAAAGGGGAAATTGTTTAACCATGAGAGGCACACTAAGCCAGAGCTTGTTTCCAGGTGTGACCTGTGAGCACATGGAAGTTAAGTGACTTGCTCAGGGTCTCACAGTATGCAAGTGGGGGCTAATGGGATTCAGACCCAGGTTTCCAGGTTTGCAGCATAGTGTCCTTAACTACTATGCTATATTGCCTCCACAAGTATTGCACTGTCTTTTTCAAAGACATTTGACCGACCTCTCAGTTACTCTAATTATGGCATCATGGCCTGTTGCCATGGTGATCCCAGTGATGTCATAAGAAATGTACTGTGAAGTCAAAAAAATCCAGTTGAAAGCTTTCTGTACAGATAAGTGGGCTAAAATGCACTATAACATCTGGGAAAGAACTGAGAACTGCACAAACTGTGTTCTTTAGAAAATTTGTAATAGCCAGAATAAGCAATAAGGCACTCCAGGGTATATATTGTGCTAGGATAATGCTCAAATTAGGTGGATTGAAGCATAAGGCTGAAGGCAGAGTGCTTCCTTCCTCAAGAAGTGCTGTTATCCCAACACAGAGCACACCTTGGAGGGCCTTATATTGTGATTATGGAATAGGTGATTAAGAATTAGTAAATAATGAAGTAAAAATTAGAAACGGTAAAAAATAAACAAAGTAGTCCTATTGAGCCATAGTAATTTTTCTGTTTGGCCAGAAGATGGCAGATGCTCCTTTTTCTGATATAAAATACAAGTAAGTGAACTGAGGTGCATTGATACAGATGTGCTTACTTAATGTAAACAGGTTGGTGAGGTCACAGACATTTTTTCCAAAACTATTTTGTTGGGATCTCAGTACTGGGTTCTGAGCTCCTCAGCCAGTCAAGTTTCTGGATTTTTTTAATACCGTTTTCATGATACAGGATATTAATGTATACTGAAATGGATACCTGCTCTTTAAGAAAACAAAAATCTAAGCCATAAGGAAGAGAATGTGGAGGAGGAATGAGGAATGAAGCTTAACTCCAGGAGTTTTGTGTGAGAAAGTGTGTGTGGTTGCAGCAACCTAAGACAAGTGGTGAAAGTTTTTAAAGAACAGCACCTGTCCTCCCAGCACCCAACCCCACAAACCACACCACTGTCCTGACTGGGCTTTTTTTTTTGTTCAGCCTAAAAAATAATTTTTCCATTATCTCTGTGTAATAATATGTCTTCTGATGTATCCACTGTAGTGTAAACATGGCCAGGGTAGAGTGGTGCCATATTACTTATACTGTGTAGCAGCACAGAGCTGTACTAAGCATGTTAAATGGCGTCGCACTGCTCTGGCCATGTTTGCATTACAGTGGATACATTGGAAGACATATTATCACACAGAGATAATGGAAAAATTATTTTTTAGGCTGAAAAGCCTAATCGGGGGGATTGTGGTTTGTGGGGGATGAGGTGTTGAAAAAACAAGTGTTGTCCTTTAAGGACAACTTTTTTTTAATACCCTAAGAAAAGGAAACCACCAGCCCATCAGCACAGCATTAGCGGCCCGGGCTTTGGAAGGAGCCATGGTTGTCAGGGACCAGTCATGGGGGAGGAGGATTGAGGTCCCAGTAGATGTCTGCCTTCTCTGGGGAGGGTTTCACTCCCCACTAGGACACTGCCAGCTAGGTGATCACAGGTGGTAGTGCAGCAGGTGGGTGATTTACGGTGAGGAGACAACCAACTGGCCACTCTTGGCTCTCACACTTAAGGAGTCAAAAAGGGCCAGCTGAACAGGATAACCCCGTGGCACCTGAAGGCAGAGGTAAGCACCAGAGAAGGGTGGGGGGAGGGGCTGTGTGTTGCTATGGATAGACAGTGTGGCACCAGGAATGGTAAGAAACAGAATAACAAAAAAACTAAACAAACCCATGTTGGGGCTGGCAGTATAGTGGTTAGAGTAACATGCTGTGAATGAGCTTGGTACATCCAGCAGAACTGGGTTTGATTCCCACAACTTCCACTCTCATACTGTGTGACCCTGATCATGTCACTTAACCCTCCAGTGCTCCCGAGTCACCCCTGAAAATGGGCATTGTGCCTAGTGGGCCTAACCTGGTTACCAAAAGAATGAAATGAACAAACAAAATGTTCAGTTCTCCATCACACGTGGAAATGCCTTCACTTCAATTTACTTGCAGAGTTACTGCAGGAAGAAGTGCATCTTCAATGGCAGTTAATCCCTTTTGTCCTGCAGGAATCAAACACATTATATTCTTGGGGATTCCACTGTATGTCATTCATAAATTGGCATTACCCCAGTGCCGGGAAGTGTACGCACACTAGCTGATTGAGCCTTCCCACTTAAGGTGGAGACCACAAAAATGGAGGAACACCTATTTTTAATGAATACCTTTACATCCAGATAAATTTAAAAATGAATTATGTGTATCTTTTTGTTTAAAAAGGGCCATTTTTAAGACAGATCAACATGGCTTCAAATAAAAATGAAAACATATGAATAGGAAGGGACACGAGGTGTTTGCATGTTTCAGTCTTGGGATGCATTGGTACCACTTTAGTCAAAACAAGAGTGATGTTTGGTGGACAAAAAAGAAAATTGCCATTTTCTGAACACAGTACTGTAGTAACAATTGATTTCTACATATGCCATCCGTTATTAAAGAGCCCCTGACATGCCTAGAGAAACTTTGGAAAACATGATTTTTTTTTGAACACTTTAGCTTAGATTTCCCACGTTCTCAGTATTCAAGTTCCAGATGTTCGTTATAATTCTTTGCATTAGCATGTAAACGGTCCCTAAAACGTTAAAGCAGCAGTATGTGTTAGTCAATAAAAAAAATGCCATCATATAATTTTTTGCAAAAATGTCTTTCTGACATCCTTCAGTTTCTGCTCAGTATAGTTTTCCTTTGCTTAACATTTGCTGCTGAGTTTCAAATTAATGACTCACGTCATTAAAGATGGCCACCACTCACAATGTTTAAGAATCTCTTCCATTGAGGTTACCTGTGGAATATACATGCTAGATTCGTAACGTGGCTGTACTGGGATTGTGTTACCATGTGTTTCTGATGGTAAACAGCACAGCACTGTACCAAGATATTACATTTTTTCGCAGCGGGCATGACACGGGAGTGGAAACTTTCAAAATCTTCGAAATCTCGTGTCTTGATCTAAGAATAAAATAAAACAAAAAAAATTTACATCTTACTATTTTTGCCAGACAAACATTATTGCTTGGGGGGGGGGGCAGGATATGGTTGCTAACAGACACTGCTGCTTTGACTACTCAGTTGCACCTGCCATCTGGTAATCTTTGGTTTATGACATGACAGTTGTCTCTGTAGACACAGCTTGTGATGTCACAAGCAGGACTGTGATGGCAAGCATAAATGGCCAGCCAGGGATGAATTGACTGCGATCCTGTTTTCATGTTAATGTGCACAGCTGTACTGTGAAACTGAAGGCTAAAAGCATAAAACATTAAATGTAGGACAGAATGTGTTAAACAGTTGTTTTTCCAATGTTTCTCTAAGACAGCATTGGCTCTTTAAGCCTCAGTGAAATTGTTTAAATAGTTCTTGTACAGTTTTTTATAATTTTTTTTATTGTTTGTCTCTCTCTGTCATTTGTTGTTTTTGAACTTTGTTTTTGTACGTACTGTGATGTTCGATTGTAAATTATTCTACAAGAAGGTGTCACCTGCGTGAGAGACTGACCGTTCTCCTGGTGAGGTTTACAGCTGCATTCTCTGGTTCTCTGAGTCAGTCTCTCTGTATATTTATATTGTGTAATATAGACAAATCGGAGAAAAGAAACAAATATTGTAGCGTTATTATTGACACATTGTGCCAGCATCGCACTGTCCTCCATACTTTACCAAATTGTGAAAAGTGACAGTGTGACTGACAGTTTCACCAGTGGGATGGCAAAATGCTGTCGCAGATTGGAGGTTTCATTCAAGATGTTTGCATGGGTGGGACAGGGACACACGATAGCGGGAAGGTAGGAATTTATGTCAGTGGTACATTCTTGATTTTCCTGGAAAATTATATGATGGATATGAAAATGCCAGTCAGTGTTAGAATTATTGGAAGTGGGGAGTTCCGCCACAGTTCTTCAGCCAATCAGAGTTCTGAAAGAGAAACAGTGATTCATGTAGCACTACCTTTCGCTTATAATAGGAAGTTGGGGGGCTCCATTTAAAGACTGCTTCCTCCACCCCATAGCTCCTGAAGCTGTTATTTCAACACTGATGCCAGTGAATTCATCATAAGATGTAACCTTTTTTTTAATCAATCAGTGATGGTTCAGAGTCACACTTGTGGGATGAAAGGGGCCTGTGATCTTACCTAGCATGTAAATCTTATCAAGAACAAGTCTTGGGGACAGTCTGGACTGTACAGTTAAGCAGCAAGGCCTGACAGTGTGCTTTGCGGTGGAATAACAGCACACTTCAGTTGGGTCGAAGCTCCACCACCTGAGAAGTGCAGCTATTTCACTACAACACACACGCTGATTTGCTTTATTGTGATTATGACGGGTCCATTAGGATTGGTAAAGACACCATTTTTTTAAATGCTCAGTTTAAATAACTAAAAATTTGAAATAAGTTAAAAAAAGGAGTAAAAGAAACAGTAGGGTCCTACTGAGCCATTTTACTGTTGCCGTTTGGCCAGTAGATGGCAGAGGCTACATAGTTTTTTAAAATACAAGTAAACTGTGGTGTATTGATACAGCTCTACCTGCTTAATGTAAACAGGTCAGTGTGGTCATGGATCTTTTTCTGGTGTTACTGTGCTGGGATGTCTGCTCCAGGTTCCGAGCTCCTCAGCTAGTCAGGTTCCTGAATATTTTAAACCCATTTCATAATTGCAGATAGCATGGTTCTTTACATTCTAGAAGTGCCATGGCCCCCAATGGCCCAGTGCTGCCATATCAGATAACTGGGTTCAGGAGCGAGACTCTGATGCTGGCATACAGGCAGTCGAAAAGCCAGCAGCAGTGCTCCCTCCACTGGGGAGGGAGAGACTGGGTTCTGCAGCATCCGTAACCTCTGTAGTTGGGCCCTGGAGGGTTCACCCTCTGCCCACAGGGGAAACTGGTGCTTGTTGGGTCCACAGTAGGTTGTGGGGGAGGCACTATGGTGGAGGGAGAAGATAGGGGGAAATGAAGCTGGCATCTCGACAGCTGCAGGCACACATGGGCCCTCTCCATAATGACTCCACAACGATGAGGCCTGATGGGTAACACTGGATGGGTCTGGAAGGTCTTCAGCTGACACAAGACAGGCCTGGGGACTGATGGTGGAAGGAGAAAGAAGGATGAAAAAAAAAAAAGAAATATAGAGATTCTCCAGGACAACTACAGAAACAAAAAACTCCAGATCCATCATGTCTACCAATTTTCCCATCTTAACCATACCAACCTACCGTTGCACAGGCCTTGGCCGAAAGGCAGCAGAAGTTTAACCCCTTTCTCACCCCCTCTGTTCCCCACCGACTTCTCTACTTTTGTTTTCACCAGCCCCTTATAGCTATCCCACAATCTCTTGACACCCATCTCCATCTTGGTGTTAACCACCTCCCTTGGCAGACTGATCCATCTGTTCACCAGCCTTTCAGTAGAGGAGTACTCCCTCACATCCTGCCCGAATCTAGACCCCCACCAGTTTATGCTCATGCCCACTGGCTGATGATCCTCGACTAGGCTTGAACAGATCAGGACATTCAACACTATTTATTTCCCTTGGCTATTTAAAGGTTTCTTTCACATTCCCACTCTCCCTCGTGACATTCAGTGAGTGCATGTTCAGACTGGCTAGGTGCTCCTCGTAGGATTTTCCCTGATGACCCTTTTCCATCTTTGTAGCTCACTTTCGGACAGACACTATACATCCATATCACTTTTCAAGTGTGGGCCCCACAACTGGATACAGTATTGTAGGTGTGGCTTCACTGAGGACCCATAGAAGGACAACAGTACCTCCTTTCTCCTACTGGAGAACCTTCTTCCTATACATCCCACCATCCTATTTGCTTTCCAGAGTGCCCTGGTGTATCAGGATGTCAACTTGAGGACATCACTGATGATGACCGCTAAGTCCCTTCCTCAGTGATCAGATTTTTACGTGCCCCCCCCCACTCACAATCCATTAACTTATTTTTGGGGTTCCCTTGCCTTTGCCTTTGTACACAGTTTTGCACTTCTTAGCATTACTCTTATCACAGCTTCGACCACCCTTCCAGCTTTGCAAAGAGGCCAATTTTTCTCTTGCTCCATTCCCCTGTGTCACAGATAGACATTAAATACTACCAGCCCGAGCACCACCCTCTGTGATACTCAACTGATGACCTTCCTGATCTCTGAGTGTTCCCCATTCAGTACTACCTTTTGGGAACTCCCTCCCAGCCAATTTGCTGCCAGCCTGGTTAGCTTTACACCCACCCCTTGGATCCTCCAGTTGCCAAATAAGCCTTCCGTGGAATACCAAATTGAAGGCCTTGCTGAAATCCAGATACAGCACATCGACCACCCAGCCCTAAAGAACTCAGGTTAGTTTGGTGCAGCCTTCCCTTCACAAAGCCGTGCTGCCTCTTGTCTTACAGATCATTTGCTTCCAGAAATTCCATCAGTTGCTCCTTGTTGATGGTCTCTGTTTGCTTTGTAGTGCAGTATCCCCTTCAGAGCACTATCTGCAGATAATGTATCACCTGCTCGGGAATGGTATCCGCAGATAGTGCATGAACTGCTCTGTATCACCATCCCCTGATAGTACATGAACCGCTCTGGATCACTATCTGCAGCTAGTGCATGGAACTGCTCCATATTACCATCTGTGGATAGCACATGAACTGTCATGGATCACTATCAGCAGATAGTATGTGAACTGCCATGGATCACTGTCAGCAGATAGTACATGAACTGCCATGGATCACTATCAGCAGATAGTATGTGAACTGCCATGGATCACTGTCAGCGGATAGTACGTGAACTGCCATGGATCACTGTCAGCAGATAGTACATGAACTGCCATGGATCACGATCAGTGGATAGCATGTGAACTGCCATGGATCGCTATCAGCAGATCATGCATGAACTGCTTTGGATCACTATCCATGGATAGTGCATGAACTGCTCCAGATCACTATCTGTGGACAGTGCATGTACTGCTCCAGATCCCTATCTGTGGATAGTAAATGAACCGCCCCGGATCACTATCGGCAGAAAGTACATGAACCACCATGGATCACAATCTATGGATAGTGCTAGAACCACTGTAGATCACTATAGCTAGATAATGCATGAACCGCTCTGGAGGACTGTCTGTGCATAGTACATTATCTGCTTTGAATCACTATCCACCGATAGCCCCAGTATCTGTATCCAGGCAGATAGGCCCAGACAATCACAGTAAATTTGCATAATTTATCATGATATTGACCCAGATGCCTCATTATCCACACAGGACAAAAACAACTTGGGCATGCTATTGCTATCGTCAGGGGTCCCTGAAGGTTCTCCCAGATTATCGGAGCATCCCTTAGAGAAGTCGGCTTTGCCTGAGCTGGGGAAGTGTGGGGTCTGCAAGGTAAAGACACGTGGTGAGCTTTTTTATTTAATTTCTGTATTAATGTTCCCACGGAACAGTGAGCCATGGGAGGGTCCCCAGTTTCAGCTACAACTCAGGCAAGATGTACAAAAGCAGCAGTGATAAACGTGGATGCCATCAGTCACAGTGTGGAAATAGGAGAGAAAGAACGTAAGCCTAGAGTATGGTTCATTGAATCCCTCCTGCCCCCCAAACTATGTGAGTGCAATCATTTATTCCCTTTTCTTCTAGGTCATCCCTGTTTTAAGACTGCTGGTACAGCAAGTTTCACATGTTTCGACAAAGGGTCATGTTTAGACCTGAAGCACCAGGACTATCGCTGCATACGGTCTCTTACTGACTGTAAAAAAAAAAAACATGAGCGTTTTTCACTAACTGTGGATTTCAGAGTTATTCTCTTCCTCTGATTGAGTGCAGCTTCCTTGTGCTTTTCTGTTTCACATGCTTCCATACAATCAATCATGTACTGTGGCAGACTAATAAAAAAATAAATTATATAACATCACTGCCAAACTTAAAGTCATCAGTGATCATTTTCCCACAATGGGATAACAATGATTTTTATATAAGAAAAATGGCTTAATTACTATCTTTTTTTATACTTTTTCCCCCTCCGCAAATCTGTAGTTCGTACATTCTGAAGACCCTTCATTTATACAAGAATTATATGGCGTGATCAGATAGATTGTTGAGAAATGAACGACCCTGATAGGTTGCAAATGACCTCATGTTTTGTAAATGTTAGTGGTCTAGAAACTCCAAGATCTATTAAACAACTAGTCTTGTACCTTTCTCACGGAAGCCACGAACATTAGGTTTCATGATTTTTTCCCATTTTTGTGAAGACATGACATCCCCATGACTGTTACCGCATTTCATGACAACACTATGATTTCCAGCACTTTTCACGAAAATGTGCTTTTTTTTGCAAATTAAAGATCAGTAATTTTGTGCCTCATCTCCACGATGCATTTGGTCCCCAGTTGGGTACCAGTGTGCCTGAAGAAGTTGTCTTTCTATGTCGATAATGCAGGGGAGTTTTTCAGTTCCATGACTACGTTTTAGCCCACATGGAGTTTTTCTAGCACTGTTTCTATTTGCTTTGCACTTTATTTTGTATTTGCTATGCAACATCTTGAGTAAAATTGATTAAGCCATAATGCCTGGTGTACTCACCTTTCCTGCTAGTATTAACCCCACTGACAGATTCTGTGGCTTGCACATGGGCGTTGGCCTCCCAGATGGCATCAGAATGTGTTGCCACTGGCTACTGGACCAGTCTAACAATGAAATATATATATATTTGTTTTAATTATTCCTGTTTCTCTCCTAACATCGCCTGGTCCCAGCGCCATCCCCCCGGTCCCATCACTGACCTCCATCTCATAGACTTACCTGTTAACCAATTCTCACACAGAGCCATGTTTCAGTGGGTGGCCTGCCACATAGGGTCATGTGGGGTCTGCGGGGGATACTATATGAGCCAGTACGGTTTCCTTCCTTTTTCACCCATCTGGTACGGCGCATGATGCAACTGTGCATGTTCATCTGGACGCACGTGCGGGTTGCGTCGTCGTGCTCCTGCCCATGCCTGCTGGTCCCGCTATGCTACAGCCCAGCCTCTGCTGGGTAGCAGGCAAGAAGTAGGACTTAATGTCCTCCCTTCTCCAGGTGACCCTGGTTCGTTGCCGACCCACTGGCGGGGGTGGAGGTAAGGCATCAAGCGCCTCAGTTCTCCACACCACTTGGCTGGTTACAACAATTACTTTTTGAAACATTTAAATCTTTGCCAATATGCTTGTATAAAGATATGTCAAAATCTAGATGGACTATTCAATACACAATGGACTAACATGAATAATGTTCATGGTGTTTACTATGATTTTCATGAACTCTGCCAATTTAATCATGACAATGCCATGATTTTCTCCAACATTTTCCATGACAATAGTACAGCCCTAATCATGACCCACCTGAAACTGGGCCATCAAGTGGGATAGCTGCCCTCAAAATCTTCCAATGTAGGGTTGCCCTGTGGTCCCCCGCAGCAGTGCTGTGGCTACTACACAGGTTACCCTAGATTACAAGCAAGCCTATGGGCCTATGACAGGGGGTGGCCAGACCAGGGAGTGCCGCAGATGACAGTCCTCCCTGGACAAGGAAGGACTGAAGCTGCATCCGCAGCACCACCTGACCCCTGTGGTGGACCCCAGAGGTTCATCTCTTTCCATTGGGGGTGCTGCATGTGGGAACAGCCATAGTGTGGTACTGTGCAGCATCACAGGTAGGAGGGAATCCATGGAAGAAAACGGGGTAAAAGGGCTGTATGGAATTCTTCAAATTCCGATGGAACAGAATTCTGCAGAATTTAGGAAAATTCCACCTCATTCCATGGAATTCCACCAGTGGTGGAATTCCAAAATTTCTGAAGTGAACATTTTTCTCAGATTGCATAAACCCCTGGATTCCTTTTCCACAATACGTGGAAAATTATTCTGCAATTTACATAATCCACAGAAAGTTATCCCATGGTTTACGTATAAATATTTTTTTGGAATACCCTGGAATTCAAGAAGAAATTCCAAAAAGCATTTCAGAAATAGATTCTGCCTGTGGAATTCCAAACTGCGTAAAGCTCTTCTTGGCACCATGCCCATGATATCCTCTTCCTGGTACTGTGGTCCTGCACCGTTACTCAGTGTCAGTGTTGGGGGGGGGGGGTGTCACACCAGCATAGAGGGGGACCCGATCACCCGATCCTGCCTCTGTGTCACTGCAGGAGAAAGCAGCTCCAGAGGGCAAAAAGAAGGCATAATTAAACTGACTTCAAAATGACCCATAAAACAAGATAACAGTACATTTCAACAGGATCCCCGGTGTGTCATACTTTCCATCTCTCCCCTGCCTCACAACCTGCGTCAGACACTCTGCAGACTACCAAGAACGTTTTGAAGATGCCTCAGTACACCCATAGCCACAGGCCTCCAATTTAACTCAGTAGGGGCCCCCCTCAGTCTGCCAGATGGAAGCCAACTGCTTGGGTTAGTTGGGGCTAAGGGAATGTGTCTGGGTGTTAGAGGCCCATCAGAATAAGTTCAAGTTCATTGCAGGAGTAACTCCATTGATCAGGCTCATTCACAAGGAGGTCCTGAGAGCATAAATCAGGAGCATATATGTTTACATAAGGGTTGGGGGTGGCTGCAGGTCAACATGCAATGCGTCAAGTGGCACAGTAATTTTTCCTATTTGTTCTCCAGTGCCCTACCCCCGCATCAGACAGGTGCCTCCAGCACCTGTGCTATTACAGGCAGGGCCTCAGTCTACAGTCCTTCTTTACCCAGGCCATCAATGCTGTATGGCCCATTCACTGTAGGAGGCACTGTGAGAACAGCCATTTAAGCTGCCTTCCCCCAAGTCCTGTGTCACAAACTTGGTTACTTGCACTGTAGCACCGGCTCCGTCAGGCCAGGCCTGACCAATCCATCTAATGGGTAGACCAGAAACGCATTCAGAGGGAGAAACAGCCAAGCTGGTGCCGTTGAAATTTTGGTATCTCTAGCAATATTTACCACAGTGTTTACTACACACCGGCCCCACTCGTGAAGCAAAAGCTGACGGAATCATCAGCCAATGAGCTTGGATATGTATACATAGTTAGATTATAAAATCATGACATTGTTCTTAGAAAGTCAGGATTGTTTATTTCTAAACATTCCAGGGACTCTTATATAAGTTTATAGGGGTGATAGGAGGGTCTCTTATGGATATAAAAGTGTCACCTCATGCATTCTTAGGGCAAGAGAACGGCGAATCAAAGGCGAGCAGTTCTGGTGCCCTAAAGATGCATGAGGCGACAGACACTCTTATATGTATAAGAGGCCCTCCCAGTGTCCCAATATAGTTATTATAGATCGTGGCTTCATTTAAAAAAACACCTTTTGGGGGGTCTGTTCATGCGGTGTGAGTGGCAGCTATCAGAAGCCGGTTACAGTATGAGCACATGAGGTACTCTGATAGCAATAAGAGGTTTTATTTTTATTATTATTATTATTTATTATTTGTTTTGGATTACAACAACCATAATCCATTAACCCATAAAACCATTACTCACAAGTGGCAGAGACACAAGTGAGTTATAAAAGTCCTGCCCTCTCACAGGTGATGATAAATTGCCTTTTTGAGTCCAGCTTTCATATATTCGATATATACAACAGTAGTTTACAAGTGATAGCTTTCAAATGTGCAGTTTGAAGATTTTGCTGCTTTTCTTTGATTTTAACAGCTGGCTTCAGTGCTGCACTAGACATTGTGATGTCATCAGCTTTGTTAAAGCTGCTCTCTGATTGGTTCAGTATTCCACTGTGATGACAGTAACTTAAAAAAATATCCATGGTGACAACAGTAACAGCGACTTATTTTCGATTTGTTGCTGTTACTGATGTTACTAACCAAAATCTTTTTATCTCATCATTTTTAACCCCTTTCTTGTTATATATGTTTATACAGTATGTTCAGTTCCTGTGTTTCTTGTGGTTATAAGATTGCATTCTCAAGTTCTTTGGGTAAGAGACCTGTGAAGTGAAACAGAGCAGTTCTGGCACACAAAAGGCTTGAGAATAAACTCTTAGAACCACAAGAGACGCAGGAGCTGTACATATAAACATATTATAAATCATATTGGTTTCTGTTTGTAAAACTGCAGCTTGAAGTTAAAATAAAACTGTTTGACTTTATAGAAAATTTTAGAAACCCCTGTGTGATGAAATGCACTGTGCTAACTGAACATTGAACTGATGAACTTTAGAATTATTTGCATGAGACAGCCTCTTGTGGGGGAAAAAAGTGTCTGGAATGTTTAGAAATAAACAGTCCTGACTGGCCAAGGTTGATGTCATGATTTAATAATGGTTATATGAGTTTCTTCTCAAGTCCTTTGTGTACCAGAATGGCTCAGCTCACTTGACAGTTCTCACACCCAAAGAACTCGAGAATGCGCTCTTATGACCACAGGAGACACAGTACCTGGGGCCGCCCTTTGTCTTAGGTGGAAGCCCATTGCATTTCCATTCTGGTGACTCAGGTTTGGTAGCAAGCTCGGGTATGCAAGGCTTGGGCAGCCAGGCTGGGATTGTGCTCCCAAGGGCAATGCGAACCAGCTAGGGAGGGAGACGACTGGAACCTGGCATAGCAGTGCCCTTCCCCCACATGGTAAGCCAGGAAGCTTGCTGCCTTGTGGAGGCTGGTGTCAGCCCAGTGCGCTGCTGATGTTCAAGGCTGCTAGAGACGTAACCCGAATTAACAGGGTGATGGGCAGAAAGAAAAATGGAAAATAACATGTTCCACGACTGCCAAGTATGACTGTCCCAGAGGTCCTCGGGCTCTGCACTGTGCAGATTCCCACTGGCTAAGATGGCAGAGGGAACAGCATTCGGGGCTGGGGGTCGAATGGGACTGTTCTGTGTAAGCAGCAGTTGATGGGTCAAACAGCTAAAGAAAAAAAAGAGAGACAGTACGTGTACATATAAACACATAATGTAGGCTCTGCTGTGCAGCAGGAGGGACGGACAAGATGGACCTTGCGTCCCTTCCATCAAAACGCAACCATTTTACTATGTTTCCACTCAAAAAGGCGCCACTTTCTAATTTCACAAGGAGTGTGATAGGCTTCACTTATTTGCTACAAGCACTTCCAAAAAGTTATTAGCAGTTCCTAGTGTCCCAACATCCTTTGTTTAGCAAAACAAAATAAAATGATCTGAAAAATAAACCTGATATTCAAGATGGATTTCTGTAGCATTTTCAGGGTCTCCCATAAGCTGTGTCAGATCCAGGATCTTACAATGGTGAGTGCAGGGGTGGTGTGCATACTTGACATGCAATTTTTAATTTTTTTTTATCTTTTATATTGTCTGCTATTATCTTTTTCAATACATTTTTTACAGAAAATGCAAGTGTAATCCATAGTTTTGAATAGGGGCAGTATAGCTTAGTGGTTAAAGTAATGAGCTGTGAATGAGCTCTATCTGTCCCTCCAGCAGATCTGTGTTTGATTCCTACAACCTCCACTTGCATACTGTATGACTTTGAGCAAGTCACTTAACCTCCCCAGTGCTCCCAGGTTGCCCCTGAAAACAGGCACTTGTGCCTAGTGGGCCTTGCTCAGTTACCAAAAAAGAACAAATAAAAACTTTTGTAAAATCAGTAAATCAGACTTCTTCAACAAAGTGACATGCAGCAGCAGCAGCAAGCAGGTTACAATGGATTGGGGGAGTGACCATCCCCGTCCCTCCTAAGTTCACCACTGCCCATAAGGTCAGAACTCCAGCTACAATTAACTGTTTTTTTTGGTCACTTTGTAATTTGATTTCCCCATGGCATTATGATTCTGTAGGAGTGAGCAGACCAGTCTGAGCTATGGACCTAACCTGGTTCTGTAGTCTAAATCCTGTTCTGGCACTGCTTCACAACAAACAGACACTGTCCATTCCCCCCGTGGGTGGGTAGCCAGTAAGATATTTATGTAGCATGTAAGAGGGAAACTTCACTCTGTGGAACAACTGCCTTCTTTGACTGCCTCTGCCTACCCCTACCATGACTGTATTGTACCAGGTAGTATGTATGTGCCTGGAATCTCCTTCCATAATCCTATTGGATAGGCACCTTCCTTGGCCAGTCCTTTAACCAATTATGCCTCCACTGTCCCTGTGTAACCATATAAAGACGGTTGAAAATCTAGGCAGTAGCTTTATGACTAATCTCTCCTTCCCAAAACCCATCAGATAGGCATTTTCCTTTGGCCTGTCCCTTCACCATGAAACACCTTGACTGCCTCCGCATAACTGTCCCATGATGCTTGTATCGTTCTACTCTGGCAATACCCCTTTGTCTGGTGTACTCTTTCTGTAGCTCCATCAGATAAGCTCCTTCCTTCGGTGTGTCCCTTACCCTCTCACACTCCTGACTCTCTTACATCGTGACTATCGCTCTTAAAAAGCCCCCACAAGACACCTAATAGAAAATCAAGATCCACTGCAGATGAAGAACAAACAGAGCCATTTCCAAAGAAAAAAAAAGACCCAGCCCACCAGAATAGTTCTAAAACTTAAAAGAAAAATAAAGAAAATAGAACCTCCCCATTGAAAACATCTCTAGTAGTTCAAAAATGCAAGATAACCATATGCATATCATTAACATTATAATTACTAGGTTTAAAAAGTCTTGGTTAAAACTGGTTCTGAATGGGACCAGATGGTGTTGTTTCATTCCTAGCTCATATTACAGGGGACTAGAAATCTGTCCAAATTCACAGCTGCTCGTAATGTTCCTATTGTCAGAAATGTATTCTTACCTTAGATGATCCATATTCCACTGTACCAGAATAAACACTGATGTGAAGAATTGTGTTTTTTATTGTTTTCTTGTTTATGGACTGCATTTTACACAGTTCTAGAAACCAGTTATTTGGAGTTTTGACTATGTCCCAGCTTGTGCGCAGAACTCACAGAGATGCAATGACTAGAATGGCACTTGTGTCTGCTAAGATAAATGATTGTCGACGATAACGTTATCATGGCATGATCATTTCTGATATGTGCCTGTCACTCATCTTCAAGCAGAAACGAAGTATGGCTGTCAGTATGCTGCTTAAGCTCTACTGATTGTAACACATCACACAGAAACGGCTGCAGTAACATTCTAGTCCTTGTATTTTTTTAATGTACAGACCTAATAACTTATCAGAGCAGTGCTCAGAGTTCCGTACCCAAAACTACAGATTCTTGGTTCCATAATGAGAACTGTAGAGAAAGCTGCCCATAAAAAGAAAATAATATAAGTTATAAATCATGACTTCATATTTAGGCAGTCAGTATTGTTTACTTCTAAATATTTCAGACACTCTTGTATGTAAGTAATAATACCTGACAGAGTGGGCGTTATTGGGATATAACGGACTGCCCAGGGGCATAATGAGGCCCGACGCCGCAGGCGGAGGGCCTTATAACCCCTGGAAGGTCTGTTATATCCCATAACACCCAGCCTGGAGGGTATTATTATTACACTTAGATAATGGGCTATAGGTGTAATGTTTTGGAAAAATATATAACAATAAATATTTGTATATAGAAATTATATAAAAAAAACAAAAAAAGTAACTCTTGTAGTAAAGTAATCCCTGCAGTAGAGGAATGACCACAGGAGGGCGCTGCCGTGTTTGTATGTGTGCCATGAGCTTGTGCTGGTTGCTTTCTTTTTACACACAGTGAGATAGGAGAGCTGCTTCTTGAGCTTGTCGCCTCGATTTGTGTCTGTCTTCTTCGTTAGTCAGACACGGAAAGTGATGTGACGTCTTTATTTCATTTTATTTTGTATTGCCTGGTTATAGGTATTTTAAAATAGTACCTGTTTATTTTTCATTTTGCTGAGGTCTGAAATGTGGCACCATGCAACTCTGGAACTCACTGTAGAAGTATCTTGACAGAGAGCATGGTCGCTCTGAGTAAGGACGTTTAAGTTATTTAGAAGGAAAAAAGTTTAGTATTGCCGTACATTTCCTTTGGAGTGTAGTGTGACAGTGTGTAGAGAAGTCAATTTGACTAAGCGAGCGGGAGAAAAATGGCAGGTGGAAGGTTTCGATTTTGGGGTGCCCAATGATAGCGTTAGTCATAAGGCAGTGCCAAGTGGAACTTGTTTTTCAGCGGGCCGTTGTTAAAAAATAATGGCCCGGGTGGCAGGCTGTTTCGGCCAATCAGGACACGAGTTTGACTTTACCCATTATCTAAAACTTAATATGGCCTCCAAGGGTTGTCTTATAGCATAAGAGGCTCCAAGCATGAGGTTTGAATGAGAGGACAGTGAAGCATAGCTGAGCAATTCTTTCTGCCTAGACTTCACAAGAGGAGCATCGTATGCTATAAGAGACACCCCTTTAGAGGCCCTGTTAACTTATTATACATTATTTGAGTTAGACTGATTTTTTTTTTTTCAGTAAAACTTTTTTAGCCACAGTTGTTGCTGTGCTCCTTTTGTTGGGTCAACCACCTGCCCCCATCCCCTTCTGCCACTCACGTCGCCATCAAATCCAGCGGGGATCTATGTGGAGTGGGTCCTGAGGACCATGGAGACCATCATTAATGACGAACATGGAACATAGGGTGTTTCTTCTCTCTGTTTCCTTGGTCCCTCCCACCACCTAATGATGGCAAGCTGTGTCTCTGTCAGCCTTGGTGATGACAGTGTGTGCTGAACTGATGCTACCCCTCCGCAAGGGAGATGACTCCGTGACACACCACTGGCAGCCACTGCTGCGTCAGAACCAGGCCATCACCTTCCCTGGCTGGTTCGCACTCCCCTCGAGTTGGGAGCGATTCTCAGCCTGAATGCCCAATTCTGGTTACCCCAGGCTCACTACTGAACCAGGACTGCCAACATGGAAGCACAAGGCACTTCCACTGAGCCATCAGGTGACCCAGCTAGAATGATTAATAATACGTTTTCAGTAATTTGTTTTACATTTCAGAAGTTCCTTTAGCAGTCCTCCACCCCCAGTGTAGAAGTGGAATACTTCACTCCTAATTTTTCTGCATGAGAGACCACTGTACGGAGTATAAGAGGTACTGGGGCTCTGTGCAGTGATTGGTTAAAATCAAGTAAATGATTTACAATAACCATAAGAAGGTGTCTCATGCAAACAGCTTTTTTTTCCCTCACTCAACCAGCTCCCATCAGCCACTCTCTCCCCCCCAGCCACATTGCATCTTGTCCCTGGGACTTACTTCTGACCCATCAGTGCCCTTTGACCCACGTGGTGGAGCCTTCCAGGTTTCCCAAGCCCAGGAGGAATCTCACTTGGATGTACGGTTGGTAGCCCAGTGAGTGGCATGGAGCCTGCAAGGAGAAATGTGGTGTCATCCTGTGGTTGAAGACTCCTTTTTCTGTGTACCCACCCGGGCACCTCATGGGCAAGAACTGAAGTGGACATCACATGCTAAGTGTGCTGATGCCCTCAGAAGGCACCCACCCGCCCATCACCGCTCCGCTTGCACCAGCACCACCTATGGTTACACAGGTGGCAGAATTACCAGTGAGTTCACAGACCCCCAAGAAGAGAAGAGCATCCTCTGGGATGCTCCATCCTCCTCCCCTCAGCCGACCCCCAACAACTCTGGTCCACTTCCAAACTTGGATCTTCAGTGCCCCGAGCAGTAGTGCTATCACTGAACAAAGGGGTTGACTCATGCAAACAGTTTTGAAATTCTGAAGTTCTAAGTTAAGTTGGCATAGGCAATTATTTTCTACAAAGCAGTACAACATTTTGATTTTAAATTCAAGTTCCATATTTTTTTTAAAAAGAGGTCTTTAGCATCACTTAGAATATGCCTACATGTGCAGATTTGGCATGTCTCAGGGTTAGAAATGCGTTCTTGAGTCCTTTCTGGCAGGAGGCAGTATAACGCAATGGTTTAGAGCTCTGAGCCACAAATCTGGAAACCTGGGTTTGAATCCCACCCCCACTTGCATACTGTGTGACCCTGAGCAAGTCATTTAACTGCCTTGTGCTCCCAGGTTGCACCTGGAAACAAGCTCCAGATTAGTGTGCCTTTCCGGGTTAAACAAGTTCCCCTTTGTGTTACAGAACTACTGAGATTTGCTTCACAGTTGTCTCACCCAAAGAACATGAGAAGGCACTCTCATAACCATCATAAGAGATGCCGGAGCGGTGCACATAAGCATATAAACCAGTTTTTCACACCAATGTTAGAGTAACACTGGAACTGTTTAATACAGATTTTGTGGAGGTATGAATGTCCCCTCTGTAAACAGGAACGTGACAGGCTGCAGCAAAATAGCACATGTTAATTCCCAATCCATTTTGACAGTTTGTGGCCAGCTGAAGGAAGTGGCTTGTCTCATCTCTGGCTGCACATGCAAGAGGCAAATCAAGCTCTTTAACTAGCAAAAGACTGCTTTCAGCTTCTGTGGACACTTCCAGCACAAATTTTAGAATTTCCGTAAATATCTGTTCATGAACCCATCCATCCAGTCATCCACATCCATCCACATGCATCCCTCCATCCATCCACATCCATCCCTCCATCCATCCACATCCATCCACATCCATCCCTCCATCCATCCACATCCATCCCTCCATCCATCCACATCCATCCACATCCATCCCTCCATCCATCCACATGCATCCACATCCATCCCTCCATCCATCCACATCCATCCCTCCATCCACATCCATCCCTCCATCCACATCCATCCACATCCATCCACATCCATCCCTCCATCCATCCACATCCATCCCTCCATCCATCCACATCCATCCACATCCATCCCTCCATCCATCCACATCCATCCACATCCATCCACATCCATCCCTCCATCCATCCACATCCATCCACCCATCCATCCACATCCATCCACATCCATCCCTCCATCCATCCACATCCATCCACATCCATCCCTCCATCCATCCACATCCATCCACATCCATCCCTCCATCCATCCACATGCATCCCTCCATCCATCCACATCCATCCCTCCATCCATCCACATCCATCCACATCCATCCCTCCATCCATCCACATCCATCCCTCCATCCATCCACATCCATCCACATGCATCCACATCATCTACATCCATCCTCTCCATCCATCCACATCCATCCACATGCATCCACATCATTACGCATCCTCCATCCATCCACATCCATCCTCTCCATCCATCCACATCCATCCTCTCCATCCATCCACATCCATCACATCTATCCTCCATCCATCCACATCCATCCCTCCATCCATCTACATCCATCCATGCATCCACATCCATCCACATCCATCCCTCCATCCATCATCCATCCACATCCATCTACATGCATCCCTCCATCCATCCACATCCATCCACATCCATCCCTCCATCCATCCACATCCATCCCTCCCTCCCTCCATCCATCCACATCCATCCCTCCATCCATCCACATCCATCCCTCCATCCATCCCTCCATCCATCCCTCCATCCATCTACTTCACTAACTCGTCTGTCTGTCCATCTGTGTCTTTCTGTCTGTCTGTCTAGCCTCTTATCTATCTGTATATCTAACCTGTCAGTCAGTTTGTCTCTGCCTGTCTATCTGTCACAGTACAGTGTGCATTTACTGCATGCGGTCAGTATGTATATATAGATATATCATTTTAATATATATATTATATATAATATAAATGCACTTTATTAACAAGAACACACACATTCACCAAGCTATTTTTTTTTTTACACCTTCTTGCCAATATGACTACAGAATAAGTCATCGCTATTTGCGCTAATGGGAATCTTTAATGAAAGCCCAGCATAAATAGTCTAGCCTCCGCCATGTGTCAGAAGAAGTACTAGACTTAAACAGTAAGGTATAAATGGGCCCAGGTGAAACATGTACACCATGACAGGAGCACTGCATTCACTGGAATGTGACTGGACCACCCTTTGAAACGATGAGTGATGTTTGAATAGCACGTGATTTCTTGAAGAATTTTGTAGGGATTCTTTCTAGGACAAATACCCTTGCCCATTTGTTCCCCATACTGATCCTCAAGGGGTTATTGTGACTGTTTCTGCTTTTCAAGCCAGGAGTGGGGCCGAGTTGCTGAACTGTGAGCTGATGCGCCATGCTAGTGATGCTCTGTGGTCAGCCATTAGCAGCAGGGCATGAATACTAGCCAGGTAGCCCCAGGCAGCCATCGTGTGGCATCAACTGCCTCACCTTCTTGACATCTGGGCCTTCCAAGTCTGCACGCAAGCCAGGCTCACCCAGATGGTAAGGTAGATCATTGCCACAATTATGGTCTGAAAATTCTGGCCATTTACATGTGTGTTGCTTGTGCAAATCTGAAATAGATGTTTATTTAATGACAAGAACATTCCTACTCAGAATTTCTCGGGCTACTGTTCCCTGAGTACATTTTGTCCCAGTGGTTAGGGCTTAGAGCTCTGAACCTGGAGATCTGGGTTTGAACCCCTTAACTTAGGCCCCGTCCACACTACACCGCTCAGGCCCAGTAACAGATACAAACCGTTAACGGCTGGGGAGCGGTGCAGTGTGTCCACACTGCAGCAGTGTCCGTTACGAGACCGGTACCACTGGTCCACAATGTGGGAGCCGGGTGACCGTTACGGCAGCACTTGATCCCACAATGCAGCTTACGCTGCTCTAGGGGACCAGTACCACCCGTCCACACTCCGGCCGGTAACATTACCGAGGCTTAACCGGTTTCATAACCGTTGTTGAAACCACCTCATATGTGGTTTCAACAATGGTTATGAAAATGCCTTCTGTAACGTTACAGGTGTAAATGCAAACCATTGCAGTAATGGTTTGGTCCCCATGTAACGTTACAGAGGTGTAGTGTGGACAGGGCCTTATACTTACTGTGTGGCACTGCGCAAGTAACTTAACCTCCCTGTGGTTATCTTCTCTGTGGCTCCTCTAGTGCATCAGTACTGTTTAAATCTACCTTTCTAACATTCTTTCCCCTCCCTAAACTGGATTGTAAGGAGTTTTGCCATACAGTCTTTATAAAAGGCACTATATGATTCTTTTCTTTCCTTCCTTCCTCCCAAAAAACAACAAAAACAAAAAGTTATTTGTGATTTGCATAAGCAACCAGCTTGCCAGTGCAAATGTTTTGAGTAAATGGGCCCTAGGAAAATATACTTAAACTGAGGAAGGGGCTTCCCTCTTTTCCAGACTGAATAAAGACACAGGAACTTTTCTTCCTTGGTAGGTGAACACTGTATAATCAGACAGGTGTTAGGCTTGAGGAAGACTGTAGGACAGTGCAGTGTTAAACACAAATGTCTCAACTGACTACGATGGACCAAGAGGAGCCAAAATGGGTTATAGGACATTGCTCATAACTGCAGAGGAGCCTGTGTTTTAGCATTAATAACATCTCTCCTGATATATAAACATACACATGCCAGGGTTAGGGTGTCTGGTTATGCTGAGATATAACAACACTTCCGTGAAGCATGAGGCAGAGCTGAGTGCTTTTAACCACTGAAAGTGTCCATGTATGTAGAACAACGGGACACCCTGAAGTATTTCATTGAAGCAAAAATGCATAGGCTAGCACACATTATCTGGGGATTAATGCCACAATGAGGGCCCAAGACACAGCCGAGGGCCATAAACTTCAGTGCAGGTGTTAATCCATGGAGATGTCCCCTTATAAGGGCATCATTGTGATTATAAATGTAATCGCAAAAAAGAAAAAAAAAACAGCTTTTTAAAAAAATTTAATGAAATTAACCCCGCGTGCACTGCACTGCTTTGAGCTGTTATGGGTGATTCTTGGAGATAAACGCTCAGTACAGCTGCCAGAGAGCCTGTTGGCCTCATAAATAATTGATCTGGTTTATAATCCTTGCACAAAATAGTCATAAGATGTTAAAAAACAAGACATTTAATTAAAAAAATCATGTGATCTGAGGTGTCAGTTTATGCTGTGATACAGTAAGTGGACAGTCGCATGATGCATGGGCTATTGTATGTCCGGTGCAGTACGTTTTAACAGCAAAGCTTGGGTTTGCAGCCCCACCTCACACTGACTTAACTGCTGGTCAGTAGGTCCATATTGTTGTGTCAACCTGCGGCATTGCTACAATCAGTGCCACATTACATACCACCAAGACCCCAGTTGAACAAGCAGCCAATACCAGTAGGGGCTACAAGTTTAAAGCAGTGTTAGCCAGTTTATACATGGCCCAAAAATGGAATGGAGCGTAACTTTCTGCAACATTTGGGAGGTGTGTGTGGTTTCACATGAGTGCAAGGTTCATTGGAATAGCGTCTGTCCAACATTCTTTGTTACATTTGTTTGTTAGAAAAACTGGTCTGTTGGTGAGCTGTGGGCATTGGCTCATATTTCAAAACTTGTTCAAGACAAACCATGCAGAATGTGTCTCCACTTCTGAATAAAGATTGTAATATTTGTAAATTATGTTGCTGTAATGTGTAAAATGTTTAAAAAGAAGAAAAAAAGAAAAACAAACCCATATTGTGTTGAAGCTCTCCACTCTGGGTCGTTCTTTATTTTGTTAATATAAATATATTTTTTTTAGTTTGAAAGCATTATATCAAAGTGCCAGGGTTGCCAGTTCTGTGAAATAACTCTAATTTTTAATATTATTTTCCTTCACAATGTATGGTACATTACTGTATAGTGTGATTAAGATTACAGATGATTTTTTTAATATAAAAGACCATAAAATAAAAGGCATGAATGCAATTTATGCGAATTATGACTTGCCTGGGTTTTGTTATTTAACAACGTCTGATTCTTTTGATTTTCCCTTCCCTAAGACTACTAATGCACTGCCATTTGTGACCTTTGACCTTTGCACTAGGGCTGTGCAGGGGCTGAATATTATTTACCAAATACCATGAGTAGTAGGGATCCCAAATATTCGATAGCCCTTCCCTAATAGGGGACTATTCTTATTCAGGAAATTATTCGGCCACTTGCACACAAAAAAAAGGGAAAAAAAAAAAAGGAACAACCCCCTCCCCCCTTCCCCAGCCCCAAATCAGGCTATAACCACCATCTCCCCACCCTCTATCAAAAGCACAATCCCACCCTCCTAACCCCCAGCATGTACAGTTCTGTGAAATAACTCTAATTTTTAATATTATTTTCCTTCGCAATGTATGTTACATTACTGTATAGTGTGATTAAGATTACAGATGATTTTTTAAATATAAAGGACCATAAGATAAAAGGCATGAATGCAATTTACATGAATTATGACTTGCCTGGGTCTTGTTATTTAACAACGTCTGATCCTTTTGATTTTCCCCTCCCTAAGACTCCTAATACACTGCCATCTTGTGACCTTTGCACTAGGGCTGTGCTTGGTCCGAATATTATTTCCCAAATACCGTGAGTAGTAGGGATCCTGAATATTCGATAGCCCTTCCCTAATAGGGGACTATTCGTATTCGGGAAATTATTCGGCCACTTCCACACACACAAAAAAAAAAAAGAGAGAAAAAAAGGAACAACCCTTCCCCCCTTACCCAGCCCCAAACCAGGTTATAGCCCTCATCTCCCCACCCTCTATCAAAAGCACAATCCCACCCTCTTACCCCCTAGCACGTATAAGTTTTTTTTAATACATTTAAGTAGAGCCCCTGCTGGGTGAGGCTGGACACCTTCTTAATGTAAAGTGCTCTTTGAGCTTAAAAAAATGTAATTTATGCCCCCCCCACCGCACACTACCCAACCCTACCTGCTCCCACCCACCAGCACCCACTTCTCAAATATAAATTGAGAAGAGGACTGGCTCAACCCATCTCCTTCATGGCCAGCCACCGTCTCATGAATGAAAGCACTCCCACACTTGCTATAGTAAAACCAGCTGATCACGTGAACTGCAAATGTAGCCATTAGGCTCACTGGATAAGGAAAGTTACTTAATATCACAGCTGTGCTGTTGTAAGATTGACTCTAAACCAGTGCTTGCTGAATCCATGACCCCAGACGCATCACTGTCACATGGGACTGGAGGCATTGTAGGAACAAGAACAGCAATAAAGCTTGCTGAGATGGAAATCCCCAGTGGCCATAAAACTACCATATAATTAGCAGGCTAATTTGGGGGGAGGGGGGACTCTTGACTGCAAACAAATCAAACCACTCTGCACAACACATGTTTTTGCAAATTCTGACTGTAGTACTATCTCTTGTTTTTCTAGGTTATTCTGGAGCTCCCGCATCCCCTCCTCATGATCTACCCTGCTGCATAGCTTAATGTTGTCAACAGAGACGCAGTTTTCCCTACATACCTTCACACATGTCACTTACGAACATATGCACATATTAAATAGGTCTCAGGACCGATCCCTGCAGTATTATTGCTGGCCATGGAGACCAAGTCCTGTCATTCATCTGTTCTTCATGATGAGGGACTGGTCCACATTTTACCACTCCGAATCCCCTCTTTCCCAACTCTTCCATATAATCAGAGCCCCTAGTTCTCTGTGGCACTTTAGTCCTGATTTCTACAAAAGGCCTTGCAGACTTCTGCAGCACCGTTTACTCATTTTTGTGGCCTGAATTATTAGCCTCTGTTGCAGGATGCTGTTCAGCTATTGGCTAAATATTGTGTCATTTATTTATTTTTTATTTATTTGATATATCGGTTTACAACCTTTGAGCCAGAGGATCATTTGCAAAGGTACCTCGTCACATGTAAGACAGATGGAAACATAGAGTAGGTATAAAGACAATTACATTAAACATGAGATACATGGTATAACAGTGGTTACATTAAGCATGTGTTACAGTCATATGTCATGTGATGTCAAATCCTGTGGTGGGGTGCAACTTCAGTGGATAACTTCATGCATATTATGTATGTATACTGTTCTTGATATTTACTCCAGGTTTCCAAACTGGAACGACTTCAGGAATAACTCGGCTGTTCCTTACGAGTGGGCTGAGATTAAGCAGCACTGTTTGACTTTCATTGGTTAGTTCCATGCAGCTCAGGAGCTGACATCAAACAGTGAAACTCTGCTTGTTGCTAACTGCCACATTAATTCTGGTAAATATCATCTGATGGTGTCGCTTGATTTGAGGGATTTGAACCATCTATGTACTCAGTCTCAGGAGCTTCAGTCTCAGACTAACTCTGTTTCTCTCTGTGTACCAAATGGCATCTCTGTTGTATGAAGCTGAAACTGAATTAATCATAATTAAAAAAATAAGCAGCACCCAGTGCCGCCAGTGCAGTGGTAGAGCTACTGCTTGTGATGCCAACAAACCAGGTTCGGGAATGGACCTGGGGGTCAGAGGGCTAACCGGGGGGGGGGTGTCAAGTGTCCTAAGGACTGCTGTCCTCTTCTGGGGGAGGAGGGGTCAGCTGGAAGTGCTCAACAGACCCCTGGTGGAAGCCAAGGGTCCGACAGCCAGCTTTTCCTAGATTGGGAGGCAGGCAGATGTTGGCATGAGTGCCACGAGCATCACTGTATGCCACACCTCCCAGGGACAGAAAAAGGAAAATGCCAGACCATGCAATATGCCACCCACCTCACTCTGCAGGTCCTGCAACGTTCCTCCATGTGCTTCCCGGACACTGAGCTCAAGATCTGACAGGGGGAATTTGGGGATCCCCATGAAGGCCCCACCATGGGGAGGTAAACCAGGGAAGAATACCAGGGAGGTAAGTCCCAGGGGATGGGATGACAGGGCTTGGGGCAGTTGTTGAGCCAAAGGGTGCTGGTTCAGGTGGGGGGATAAAACACACTAAATAAAAAACAAAAAGCCCCCATATCCCACGAGGAGAAGGTATGGACCCATATTCTATACTTACGGCCCGATCTTGAAATAAGCCAGGATGCACTCATTTCCAGGCATATGTAAAATTAGACATATCCCCATAACACAAATCATCGTGGGAAGTATATGCAAATCATAGGCTGAGGTTCTTCTGTTTTTAGATTACAGTCCTATTTTGGGCTCCACCATGACTCAAACCAGTAAGACCAAACTATGAGTGGTTCATCCTTTTGCTGGGCTGTTAAAGACAAGGCACACTGACAAGTCCTTTATAGGATGAAACACATGTCTGTGACGTCTGTTTTCAGCCTTTGCAGAGTGTGTAAGAGGCCATTTGGCACCATACAAGTAGTCTAAGCTCTTTCATGTTGATTTGCATATACTCCCATGCTGCTTTGCAATATGGGGCTATGTGTAATTTTCCAGTTCCTTGAAACCTGGCCTAATTGCTAATTTCCTGGGTCACCCTTGCCTCGGTTCTTTTGTGCAGAGGTTCTTTGACTTTTAGATTCCTGGCATAGCCTATGCACCCCTCACAGACCATGACCCTACTTCAGATCCTGGCTAAATGTGGTCATGCACCCCTGGTGGTCCCTGACCACCTGTGTAGCTTCAGGGAACAAGTCCAGTCTGCCTTCCACTTCAGGGCATGTGTTTTCTGCAGATGTGTGGAGGGTTCCATATGTGCAGAGAGTATCTTCCATGCATCAGGAGCCATCCTATGCTCCTAGGTAGTGGTGTATAGGGCTTTGTAAATCAGGCCTTAAGACTTTAAAGCCGCCATTCATAGTGTTGATCAGTGAGCAGCAAACTCTGTGAACATGCTTTTTATCCAATTTCACCCCCTCCTCCTATCACCAGAAATGGCCCAATTTGAGAATAGGACCCTTAGAGTACAGTAAGTGTCCTCTCTACTCAAGTTCATACAGTGGACATTTTCCAAAAACATAGCCCACTTAAAAGAGAACTTTTGCTTAAAGCATTGCCTAAGCTGTGTAGAGGCACAGGGGAATAATTCACTGAGTTTTGTAACTTTAGTGATTAATACACCACAAGCTGGCTAGGCACCAGTGTTGCATCCCCTGCTGTTGAGGGGAAGTAGTCAGCACAGTGGGCCCCACACTCAAGTGTGGGGCTGGTATCAATGAGCACTTCATGTGCAAAATCATTTTGGTTTACTTACCGTTTACTGTAGTATAGTAGATTGTATCAGACTAATTTTACTTAATTTTAGGCTGACATCTTCTTTTACTACAAATCCGGGGATCCCTAGGAGCTAACATCTGGGCAGTAGGCAGCAGAGGGAGATTCAGTAGCCTGCAATGCACGTTAGAGCTTTTATAATCTCCAATCAGATGTTTTCCAGGACTGCTTTTCTTAAGGGGCGTACAGTTCTCTGTGACTATACTTAGTCCAGGAGGATAGTGGGACCAGCAAACAAAAGATCAGAGTTTATGTAAAATCTGACATACACTGCAGGCTATTGAATCTTCTCATTGCTGTCTACTGCTCTGATGTCAGCTGCAGGGGATTCTGGGATTTGTAGTAACAGCAGATGTCAGCCTACAACTAAGCAACATTAATCTGATACACTCTACTCTACTACAGTAAACAGTAAGTAAACCAAAAATGTTTTTGCATACAAAGTGCGCATTGGGATCAGCTCCACACTTGAGTGTGGAGGGCCCTTGGTGGTGACTGGTCCCCTTTAAGCAACATCAGGTGGCCATAGAAAAGACTATCATATACACATTGCATATGAGACACACTCTTGCACTCAAAAAGCAGAGACTTGAGCCAGAACTCATTTTTATTTTAATGTCTTTATTTAAAAGCTTTGTCCAGGAGAGCATATTGAGTGGAAGCTCATTTCCAGATACGACCTAGAAGGGGGGAAGGGTTACAAACATGGGGATAAACGTACTGAATACCTAGTGCAAAAAGAAATACAGTGTAATAAGATATATAGTGCAATGAAAACAGCAAAGGAGAAACAAGACAGAAATGTAATGTACTGAAATAAATAGTTCAACAGAAGATACAATGTATAAATTATAGTATATATGTATAATGTACAGTAACAGGACCAGCTGAGTAAATGCCAGGACACTGGAGCAGCAGAACTGGGACTGAGTGCAAGGAGCCACCAGGGTTAAAAAAAAAAAATTCAATGTAAAGTATAAAAAAATACGAAATGCAGTACAAAAACAGGGACAGGGCACACCACCGATCCATGCTTCCTGTTGCTGCTTTATGAAAGTGACAGGGGTCTAGGATGGTGGGTGGTTACTTATGACATAGTGAGTGAGGGTGGCTGTAATCAATGCTTAAAACTTTTAATTTTTTTATTATAAATGAGCAACTCTGCACTTCTACTAGAGAATATTTTATTTTCATTTCCAGTGCTACTCTCCAGTATTAACAGCACATCTTGGTACTCTGTCCAAAAGTCTGTATAAAATGCCTACGCCTCTCCTCAGCTAGCCTCACAGTGCTTTTGTTTATGACATCACAGTGGTCACCATGGCAACATCCTGTGATGTCACAAACAGCCATTGTGAGGTCGTTGGGAGAGTGTCAGAAACATGTTTAAAGGCTTGCTGCGATAAGTGTTACATTATCAGCAATACTTAGCAGCTCAACATGTAACAAAAACAATACTTTAAGCAGCAGGATTTGTTAGCAAAAAATATCGTAGTTTTTTTGGAATAAACTTTATTAAGTTTTCTATAACAGTGTTACAAGATCATAACACAACAAAATGTATTTATTCCCTGCAGTTGTCATCATGTAGTTTTTGAGCAAAAATGTGTTTCTGGCATACTTAGCTTCATCCTCAGTGTAATTTTAGTTTTCTCAGATATTTTTAAAATAGGTTTTATAGCTGTTTTTTTAATTAATGACTCACATCATTAAATATGGCCGCCACTCACAATTTTGAGGTTACCTGTTGAATATGCATGATAGATTCATACTGTGGCTATAGTAGGATGGGGCTACGATATGTTTCTAATAGTGAACAGCATAGCACTGTACTGAGATAGTTAATGTTTTCAAGGTGGGCATGGCACGGGGGTGGGAACTTTTAATAACTTGAAAATCCTGTATCTCAGTTTGGGAATAAAAGAAAACAAAAAGGAAAATGGGTATCTTGAAAGTTTTGCTAGAGAAACATTTTTACTGACAAAAATATACGATAACTAGCAAATACTGCTGCCTTAAGTTAAACATAATTGGTATAAATCCAGTTGTTTTATAACCTTTCTATTACAGTAGAGAGTTGCTCTTTAAAGTAACTTTGCATAGATGTTCACGAATGAAGTTTGCCCGGTGAAAAACTACGTGTAGTGACACTGCAGAGGCGAAGTGTCACAACACGTAGTGTCTGCCAAGTGAAGTCTGGCACTCTGCCTGTCGAAAACTAAGCAAGCACTTTGCACTAAAGTCAGGCTCATTTTTATTACAAAAGTAAGTATAGCAAAAAGCTGGACATACAATAAGACCAAGATATTTCTCATACCACTTATACGTAAAAATTATAAAAACATGTTCTTATTTTAAATATATATAATAATATAAGAATAAAGTTGCTGGCCTTAGTACATTTCCTCTGTTTCATGCATGAATAAAATATCTGTATATGATACAAGCATCAATGTACCTTTAGATCCTTGACCTCTATGATCAATTTATGATTATGAACTGGCAATCATAAATGGAGGAAGCTGATTGGTCGAGAGGTTTTTGAAGCCGTGATGATATCGGGCTACATCATCACGGCTTCAGAAAACCTCTGGCCAGCAGCCTCCTCACAGGCAACAGATCCTTCGATCGCAACGTTCACCTCATCCAGAGGCCTAGAGTGAGTCACTCATCAAGATGACCAGTACAAAAAAAAAAACTATTCCCACTGCTGAAATTATTAAAACTCCCACCAAGTGCGGCATACATAAGTAAAACACCCACTCCCAACCAAGAAATACCGAGACACCAGCATGCCGCTCAGCAGACAGCAACGGACACTCATGTGAAAACATCCCCAATACCATAATGGACCTTCCCAATCAAACACCTGCCAGCTCGTGGACAAAATGACCTCGCCGTTTTAGCTATTGCTTTTTAAAAAAGATTTTGCCAATCTCGCCTGCTCCCTTCAAAATACAATGCAGGCAGTTTACCCCTCTGCTCCATGAAACAATCGCAACACAGCATCTCAGAGGGACAGATGGTGGTGGCGACGTGACTAGACCAGAGCACAACTGACACAATAGCAGTCCCGTGTCAGCAGCGCTTTCACGAAAAACAAAATCCACACAGATTTTCACCGTGTCCCAGACCAGACTGGGTCAAATGCCGAGAAAATACAGTTCAGCATTAGTGCTGGAGAGTGACACTGGGTTCACAGCTGCACTCCTCCATTGAACTCCACTTACAACAAGCGACCTGCTGCCCATACCCTCCAGGAACTATTTCTTTTAAAGATATTCCTCCATCACTCCAAAAAGACATTAAAATATTTTAAAAGTGGATTTTTATTATTTTCTCAGAAAACTATTAAACCAGTTCATAATAGCAATAATGCACTCCAGGGTGTGGTATATTGTGGGATATCGTATCATAAGGTCATTAGACCCACTCAGCCTCTTGACCTATGCCCAACCACCCGAGGCGTGACGATATCCACGATATACCACACCCTGTCATGCATTATTGCTTAATTATACAATGGGGTATGAAAATCCTGTAACCTCATTGGTCAAAACACATCACATGACCATGGTATATCCTGCAATAACTCATGGCTGAGAAATGGCATTCATAAAAAACATACTTAAACACATTTTAAATGTATTTTACACATGGGTCCATTGTATAATCACAATAAGGCACTCCAAGTTGTGGGTTATTGATGGATTTACCCACTTCTTGTGTGGTTAAGTCACTCAGCTGCGCCTCGTGACACACCACAGAAGGCATGGTTAAATCCCCCAATAGCCCACACTCTGTCATGCCTTATTTCTTAAACTGATGTTATTAACTTGCAAAGACGTAGGTCTCGCTTTGGCATGAAGTACAACAAATTGTGCAATGCTAAACAAAGTTGTTGTTTCAATTGAGTTTAAAAGCAAATTTAGACTTTGTTCTTTTGTATAGTTTTTGTATTTATGTAGCACTTGACCCAGCCATTAGGATATTATGTTAGCAGATATAATGAAGACCAATTACAGTTGCAAAATAATTTACATTTTATATCCTTTTTAAACAGGAAATGCAACTGGAATAGCATTCCATGGTTCAGGTCAAGTCTAAGTCTTGCTTGTGTTTCATAATGGAGAGTGTTCTCACATTTTAATAAGCTACATGAAGTCAGGACAACATTGCAAAGCGGAAGTGATGTTCCCTGACTTCGCTCAACTCTAGGAACATGGATGCATTGCACCAACAATGTGAGAGCTTAGCATGGACATAAACTGCATCATACAAATTCTGTAATGGTGCTTAACATAGTGTATCAATCTCAAACACACACTGAGTTTACTAAAAGATCAGAAAAGATGGAACAGTAACAGAATATGAACCAGTGTCTGCAGCACAGCTTCTATACAAAATACTGGCTTGCAGGTAAAATGCAGTTCTATTTTAAGAGCAGCACAGTTCACGTTGCTGTAAAATGAATCTGATTTTTGTAATCTGAAAGAGAGATTTCTTGCCTTCTGTTGCTCACAAGAAGCCAGAATCTGCTAGGATAAATACAGAATAATGTACAAAACTGTTACATTTTTTTACACTCACAAGGTGTGTGATACTGCATAAACCATGACATAAAAGCTTGGGTGATTTATAAAATGATCACACTCTGAGGGGGTGTAAGAAGATCAAGAAAAACACTGATATCCATTACTTTATTTTTTATAATTATTTGTTTGAGAAAAAAAATGTTTTGGTAAGCATGGGAGAGCGGCTTGCAGTGCTGAGCTCTGTAATTATGCAAATAACCGAGAAGCCAGTCATTTCCAAGGGATTAAAGACTGGTTGGGGGGATGGGTGGCTCGAGGTGCAGCCAAGGGCCACTCACCTCCAGCTGGTCATTAATTCAAGGAAATGACTAGCTTCGAGGTGGTTGTTGCAATTACAAGTCAAATCGCAGTAACAATTTTCTTTTTCACTGTTTTTTTACATTTTTTAAGGTTTCAAGCAGGGTGGCGTGAGCATTCAGTTGAGGGTCCCTGCCATGCCAGGCAATTCTAAGAGATTTCAGACCTGCACAGCAGCCAATCAACGAGCCACTTTAGCTCATGAATAATTAATTAGACTTATTATACATGTTTGAGACATCACAAACATGTATTATGGAGTTTGACAGTAACTGGTTTTAGGTTGACATCAATGTTAACCTGTAATTATAAACTTTGAAACCATTAAAGTTCCTGCCAATGCATTTAACTTTCACATTTTCAAGGTTTGGGGCTCACTCCTATTATCAGCGTGTTATATATTTCACATTAACAAGTAATGATTCCTCTGTGTGTTTCAAAAGCATCGGACTGTCCCCAGCTGACTTCACACCTGTGTAGTGACATCGCAGTTGGTTTTCATAGTAAACAATGTGATGTCATAACAAACACACTATGAGGTCACAAAATCCTGATGGAAGATTTTTGCATGGACTTCATGGGTAGCTTGTCAAAAGCATATGGAAACCCTGGAAAAGACAGATTTTATCCATGGCCCCCAATGTTGTCATTCAAGGATATACCCTGCGAAGAGGGCCGGCAGTCTATAGCCTAGAGGTTAGAATAACGAGCTTTGAATGAGCTTGGTACATCCAGCAGACAGACCTGGGTTTGATTCCCACAACCTCCACTTGCATACTGGAGGCAATATAGTGCAGTGGGTTAAGGCTCTGAGCTGCAGATCTGGAGACCTGGGTTTGAATCCCACAGCCGCCTAGGTGCATACTGTGTGATCCTGAGCAAGTCACTTAACTTCCTTGTGCTCCCAGGTCGCATCTGGAAACAAGCTTCAGCTTAAGTGTGCTACTCCTGGTTAAACAATGTTTCCTATACTGTGTGACTCTGAGCAAGTCACTTAACTTCCCAGTGCTCCCGGGTCACCCTTAAAAACAGGCACCTGAGCCTTGTGGGTCTTATCCGGTTACCAAAGAATTACAGAGAGATATATCCTGCTCAGGCTGCAGCCATCATGTAGATGGCAGCTGGGATATCTCTCCCTCATTTTTTTCTCCCACATCCACCCTCCTCCCCATGGCATGAGCAATGCCTCTCTCTGCCTTAGCATGCACAGCGTGCCCCTGCAGGAAAAAGTTCCCAGGCCCACCCACAGTGGTCGCTGCAGTGCTAGAACCCACAGCCAGCCCTCCCCAGCCAAGGCTTACTGGCTCTAAGCGACTGCCTACATCCTATTCTGCCTCCCGACGTGGTGACCCAAGCTCTCTCCTGACCAGAGGTTGCCGGGACAACAATTCAGTGTGATTCCACTGGACCATTAGTGTGGCCCAAATGAATGGAATAGTTCAGCAAATATATACATCAAAGTGGAAACCTGCTCTTGAAGGTCTGCAACTAGAGAACTATTGCCCCATAAATTGTGTTTGACATAAACGTGAGTCTAAAAAGGCCAGTGTATTCCTATTATGAAATGGTATGTATAACATATAGCAATATTATTGGTTAAAACTGATCATATGACCACACATTCATTTCACTTCACTGAAGGAATCTCATTTTACTTTTTTTTTTTACTTCTAAGATAAATTTATAAGCGCACTAACAAACACACTAGAGACAGCCATAATGCTATTAATTGTTGCACTTTCCGTGTGATTTAAGGCATTTAGCTCTGCCTCCTGTCTGACTTCCCATTCAGGACATATGGTTATTTGTCATCATTCCACATCATCTTATGGTATTATTCACTTATCCTGCCTTTCACACACCCATAAAACGTCTTGCCACAGGGACTGCATAGCCTGGTGTTAGCTCTGTATGGCCAGTTTGATTCCAGAGTCCTACTGCCAGTCTAATATTCAAGTGGGTAGTGGAGGAGGGCCGAGTAGAAATGGGTAGAGCAATACAGAGGTGCCAGCAGCAAAGGACATCAAACAAACGGAGAGGCACAGCATTAGATCGTTGGCGGTCCAGGCTGGATGAGGTTGTAGTAAATGGGCTCTGCAACAGAATGCTGTTCACGAACAACACCTCCTGCCTTCTGAAATGCAAGATAAATGTTACAAAGTTACTGCCATGTTTTGAAAAAGGAACAGTTGATAAGTGCTGTTCAGGCACTTCACTGACCGTTATGCTCATCGAGTTAACATCTGTACTGGTACAGAACTGTGTGTGTGTGTGTGTGTGTGTGTGTGTGTGTGTGCGCGCGCACGCGCGTCTGTGTGTGTGTGTGCGCGCGCGTGCGTCTCTGTGTGTGTGTGTGCGTGTGGAGGGTGCCAATTGTATTGATTGTGAGAGCGCAGTCTGGTACTATTAAAAGCTCTTCAATTTATATGATGTATTATAATTTTTGTCCACTACAGGTACCTGCCTATATGCGCCATGCTGCAAATACTCAACAAAAATGAATTTCTATGACAGGGAAGGGGTAATATTACCTTCTGTGTGGAGATATTCTTGCTTCCTGGCCATGCAGAGTCTCTCCTTTCCACTGTTGTCATGGTTACATATTGATTCTGATCGACTGCGGATAGTGCCTTTGAAGAAAGAAGAGGAACAATAAACAAAAGGTATCCCATGTAAGCAACACTCTGTAAGAATGAAAATGGCCCATGGCAGCGTTAAGAAGGATGGGATTAGACACATGGTGAGTTTGCCAAGGACAAGTATAGCAACATGAGACTTTCAGTAAGACTGGAAATGGTGCCACAGCACCTTCACTGAAACCAGGGGTGGCCTTATAGCATCTTCAGTGAGACTGGGTATTGACCTCATGGCGTCTTTAATTGGACAGGGTATGGTACCAAGGCATCTACAATGAGACTGGAAACTGGCAACATGGCATCAACAATGAGACTGGGAATGGCACCATGACATCTTTTGGGAGACTGGATATGTCACCATAGTATGTTTAGTGAGACTGGGACAAGCACCAATGCCTCTTCAATGAGACTGGGGATGGCACCATGGCAACTTTAGTGACACTGGGGATAGCACCATGGCATCATCAAGAAGACTGGGGATGGTGCCACTGTATCATCAGTTGGACTGGGGATGGCATCATGGCATCATCAATGAGACTGGACATGGCACCATGGTATCATCAATGAGACTGGAGATGGCACCACGGCATCATTAATAAGACTGGAGATGACACATTGGCACTGTCAGTGAGACTGGAGATGGCACCATGGCATTGTTAATGAGACTGGAGATGGCACCATGGCATTGTTAATGAGACTGGGGGATGGCACTGTGACATCGATAATGAGACTGGGGTGGCACCATGGCTTCATTGAGACTGAAGATGGCACCATGGCATCATTAATGAGATGGAATGGCACCATGGCAACATTAATGAGACTGGAGATGGCACCATGGCATCGTTAATGAGACTGGAGATGGCAATGTCAAAGAGAGTAGCGATGACACCATGATATCTTTAATGAGACTGGGGATGGCACTGTGGCATCTTTAGTGAGACTGGGGATGGCACCATGGTCTCTTTAGTGAGACTGGGGATGGCACCATGGTCTCTTTAGTGAGACTGGGGATAGCACCATGGTCTCTTTAGTGAGACTGGGGATGGCACCATGGTCTCTTTAGTGAGACTGGGGATGGCACCATGGTCTCTTTAGTGAGACTGAGGAGTGCACCATGGCATTTTTGGTGAGACCAGAAAGGGCACTATGGCACCTTTTGTGAGACTGAGAAGAGCACTCTGGCATCTTTATTGAGACCAAGGATGGCACCATGACATCATTAGTGTGACTGGGATGACACTACGCCATCTTTAGGGAGACCAGAGTTGGCACCATGGCATTTCTACTGTGACTGAAAATAGCACCATGGCGTTTTTGAGAAGGATGGTAATGGCACGATGGCTTTATGTATGAAGATGGACAGCACAGCAGAGGAGAATGATCTTGGTATCATAGTGGGCAGAAAGCTGAAGCCGGTCAGGCAGTGTGCTGCTGCAAGCTGGAAAGCAAAAACAACATTCGGCATCACAAAGCTTTGGTTAAGTCCAAAGACCCCAACAACAGGAAAGTGGAGAAATATTGCAAATAATATTATTTATTATACAATGGCAAAAATAATCCCTGAGCTCTGATTGGTCAGTCTGTGCCTGGGACAGTGATGTCATCTCAGTATAACATCACTGTATGAAGTCCAGGCACACACATGACCGCATGACAGTGGACGAATCATGCGTCCCCTCCAGAAGTTACTGCCGCTCCGACCAGCTAGTGTAAACTAATTCAGACCCCCACCACCACCACAATATCAACACCCTCCACCCAAAACCAATTCCATCAACAAAGTAAGCTTAAGGCAGATTTTGTACATTCATAAAAAAACAGAATTTCCGTAACAGCTTTTTTTTTCTTTTTTTCCAGAGAACCGAGCTGCTTCAGTGAATCACGGAGACCATAACTGCCAGTCATGCAGCTCACTGATGCCGCTCACTTCCCGAGAAAAAAGCTGACATGACACTTATAGAATAGTGTATGGTGACAATACACAACAAGATATTTCCACCAAAGGGGATGTGGTATCATACAGACCTCGGGCAGGCTTCAAGAGGTCCATTGACATCATCATCACATCCCTGAGATGGAAACAAAGCTTATTGTGTCTGGTCACCCATAAACTATTTTACACAGTATATGGTTCCCAGAAATGTCTACAGTTTAAATACAAGGTTTCGTACCTTGTGTTCACACACTCGCTTGCTCCCCATCGTCGCTGCAGTCCAGCTCTGCCTCCAGTCCTTGCTACGGTCCCGCTCACCACCCAATATTTGAAAGTGCTGGTTATTTAAAAAGAGAAAAATGCCAAACTGATAGTTTGGACACAAGGAGCCGACAATGGCAGTTTGTGTCCAAACTATCTTAGTGAAACGCTTGTCCCTCCGCTCGCTAAGTGGTGCTGCCATTTAACCCCTTTTGTTTTTTGAACACTGAGCTGCTTTAGCCAATGAGGTAGCAGCTCAAGGAGGAAAAGTTGTTGTAGTATCGTTGTGACATCAGAACGATACAACAACTTTCCTTGACCTTTGAACTGTCCTACAAAAGCTTTTGGAAAGCCATCACTTTTTATCCACAATAAGCCCTAACCATATACTATAAAGTTTATTTTCTCTCCTTGAAGAAGTACACATCCTTTATAACTGCCCTGCATCCCCTCCAGAAGTCAACTAAAGTGAAGCCGTACCCCCACTACTGTCAAGCCGACACCACGATCGGCTTCCCCACTGCTGTCCTTGCTGACACCATGATCACAACAGTTCCTGGTCTGCCCCTTCTTTATATGAGGGAGGGAGAGAGAGAGAACACGATCCCTGTCACTGCAACCATCTGAAGTCTCCTCAAGTTCTGTGCACCCCCCCCCAAAAAAAAGGTAATACAACACAGTGATCCCTAAACTGCAGCAAGTGACCGAGCAGGTATGCACATGTTTAAACAGTCACCATGTGGCTGTTTCCAATAGCTTTCTTCTGAGTTTTTTTTTTTAACTCCACAAACTTACCCAGCACCATTCCCAAAACTGCAAGTCTAGCTTCAATCCTCACTTGGTTTTTCTTATCCATTGCGGTGTGCGTTTCATGGCATACAAGTAACCTGGTGTCAGGGCAGTGTGCAGGCCACTTAAAATAAACTGCAGGAAGACAAAGGATCAGAACATGGATGTGAACTGGGGGGGGGGGACATGAAAGTGTGTGTGTGTGTGTGAGGGGAGCAGCATAACTAAGAGAAACAGAACACCCACAGTCAGAGCTGGTGAGACTGACAAGTAAACCAGCACGTAGCAGCAGCCCCATCTAGTGGAGAAACATGAAATTCTGGACATTTATTTTAAAGGTGTACTTCCACATCATAACGAGCATTTGTCAATGCCAAATGTTGCTTGCTGTCATTAGCAGTGGAAGTGCAGGAGTTAGATAGATACAGTATAGGAATGGCAGTGAAGTATTGAACTGACGTCAACTCCACCCCCACCCTGCAGAGATGGACAGGCACTGGGGTGTGCGTTTGGGTCATCACCCATAACGATCACGACATTTCGCCTCACGCTACCCTGCAGATACTTACAAGTGTCGAGGTGTGCTTTGAAGTGTTCAGGCTTTACACTCACCTCATTCCATAAGGAAATACACTGAAATGGTTGCAGTATAGGAGAATAGGGTGAACTCTGGGGCCAAAGGGTCCAAGGTGCACCTTGATGCCTGCCACTGGCTGAAGGGTGCGGGTGGAATAGCATGAGAATTGCTGTCGACAATACCAAGTCACATGCCTGATGCCTGTCAGCCCCTACAGGGTAGAGCGTTATGGTCGAAAACCCTAACACCCTGGGTGTGTCTTGGTATTTCTACTCCAAGTTTTCAACATGGGCTTTTTGTGATCCCACCGCATGAACAGTGACACTATCAGTTTGTTAGCGGAAAGGTGATTTTGCACAGCAACTGCGCCATTTGGTGCCACAGGTGCGAAAACACATTTTGAACAGGATGTGAAAAATGACAGCTGTACTGTTCATGAGGAGGTGTAAAAAAATGGCAACGTTGAAATCTGGAGTGAAAATATAAAAAAACTGGTGAAGTCACGAGTGTGTATGGAAACTACACAACAGTCAGCCTGGTGGCGCTGAGGCGCTGGGTGCCACACCTCGTGCTACGCCGGCAACCCGGGTTCGGGAACAGACTCGGGTCAGTGGGGGTCGGTGGGGAGAGGAAAGATCGAGCGTCCCAATGGATGCTTTCCTCCATCTGGGGTGGGTTACCAGGGGTGTCAACCATAACACCCAATGTCCTGAGTGGGCCGGTGGGAACATGGGCTCACAAGGGGCATGGCAGCTCCGTATACCAGAGTTGGGGAGGGGAGACACACTTGGGCACTTGAGAGGGACGTGCATTGGCACGTCACCTCTCTAGACGTACGTCCTTGCGCCACTGACGTCTCAGGGGCTGGGAATGGGACACAGAAAAACAGGAAAAAAACCTTGGCGGTCTTGGATGACGGCCGCCCCAAGCCACCCAGTCCACCGGTTCTGGACAGACTCCACTGTGCAGAAGGGAGGAAGGAGGTAAGCACTCTAGGGGCAGATCCCGAATTCCCGTGTAAGGGGGCTGGAATGTGCGGCCAGAAGGAGAGGACCCTGAGGGTAGAAAGGAGGGGTTAAAAAACAGAAAGTAAAAAAAAAAAAAAAAGAAACTGCACAATGCACACCCGTGATGTAATTAGTTTTGGGATTTTTTACAGCAAATTTTCAACATAGGCATTTTGGGACCTCTGCTCATGAACAGCGTCACAGTGATTTTCTTAATCTTGCCCGAACACTGGTTTCCCATAGCAACCGTCCTATTCTGCGCCAGAAGTGCGAAAACACATTTCTGCCAGGGTGTGAAAAATGACAGCTGTACTGTTCATAAGGAGGAGTGGAAAAATGCCAATGTTGAAAATCTGGACTGAAAATATGAATTTGTGAACTTACGAGGATGCGTGGAAATTGCACAATGCACGCTCATAATACAGTCATTTTATGGACTTTTGTCACCAAATTTTCAACACAGCCAGTTTAAGACCTCTGCTCATGAACAGTGTCACTGTGATATTCTTAATATGTCCTGAACATTGATTTTGAACACCGACTGCGCCATTGTGCGCTACATGTGCGAAAACACATTTCAGGTGAGATGTGAAAACTGACAGCTGTACTGTTCATAAGAAAGTGTGGTAAAATGGCAATGTTGAAAATCTGGAGCGAAAATACTAAACATGCTCGAAGCTACGAGCGTGCGTAAGAATTACACAACGCACATTCATAAAAGTCATTTTTATTAATTTTTTCACCAAATTTTCAACATGGGGTTTTTGGGGGCCTACCTCATGAACTGTGACACTGTCATTTCATTGATCAGTCCCGTAAGGTGGTTCCATGCAGTGACCACGAAATCACCTTTCGGGACCGAATAACAAAATGACAGTGACTGAGTTCATTAGGTGGGGTCCCAAGAACCTCATGTTGAAAATTTGGCCAAGATATGCACCAAAGTTGAAAAAAAAAAACATTTATGCCATTATACAGCTTACCGGCATTTCTTCAGTTTGCAATCAGCTTTGAAGAGTGCAGATGTGTTCCCAGTCCACTGAAGAGCATCGCGCCAGGCTCCGGAGGCAAGTATGGGGTGAGGGTGGTGTGGGGAAGTGGGGTACATAGAGGGTGGGCACGGTTTGGGGGATGGACCACCGGAATCAACGAGGAACTGCTTTCTAGTTTACAGGTTTATTTAAAAAAAAAAAAACTCGTAGGAAGTTTTCTTTTTGCAGGGACATTAATTTTGGCACACTGGGTGGGCTCCCAGTGTGCCACCTGGATATTTTGGGGGGCTGTAGCCGACGGGAGATTGGGCACCCTCGTCGGCACATATCAAGTGCTGGAGGACAAGAGCCAAGAGAGTTAGGCACCCCATCGGCTTACACAAGAAATTGGCGAGGGCATTATGCCCGTTAAGAGTGGGCTCCCCATTAAGCAAATACCATGAAGGAGCATACTGACAAGGAGATTGGGCACCCTGTTGGTACATATAAGTCTTGAAAGTGCTGAGCCGAGAGGATTGGGCACCCCTCAACACACAACAAATTTGGGAGGGGACATTATGCCAGCGGGAGTGGGCTCCCATCAGCAAAATTACCTGGAAGGGGCATGCCGGCAGGGATTGGGCACCCCTGTCAGCACATATAAGTGCAGGGGGGTGGCAAGAGCCGAGAGGGATTGGATACCCCTCGGCATACAACAAATCTGGGAGGGGGGACATTATGCTGACAGGGAGTGGGCTCCCCCGTCGGCAAATCGAACTGGAAGGGGGCATGCTGACGGGGGATTGGGCACCCCGTCGGCTGTTTTTTTATTGAAATGTTTCACCAGGATGGCGGAGTGAATGGCTGGCGGCGGCTTTCCGTCAGCTTCCTGGTGACTGTGAGAGACCGACAGAGAAGCTGTTGCCATGGGGACACCAATTAGCTGTTTTGGTAGCTTGTAATGCACCAAAACAGCTGATTGCATAGTGACGAGGCCCGAATTTTCTGATGCATTTAGGCATTCTCCCTAACTGCTGAAAGCAATGTGTTTCTTGCACATGCGTGCAAGCAACACAAAAATGAATAAAAAATCTACTTAAAACATTTTTTTAAATCTTTTTTCTTTGTTAATAAATGAGCCATTGTATAACAGCAGTAATGCATGACAGGGTGTGTGCCATGTTGGGATAACATCACTTCTGGGGTGTTGGACACACTCGGCCTGTAGCCTCGTGCCCAACCACCCCAGGCATGACGTTATCTCAGCATGGCATACACCCTGTCACGCATTATTGCTTAATTATTGGGTGCTGTCGGAAGAAGTGATCTTGTTGAAGACAGTGGGCAGCTTCAAGAGAAGCTGGGATAGGCGTAGAGGGAAGGTAAGGATCATGGGTAGTGAGGAAGGAAAGAATGGGAGGGGTGGGGTAGGGTAGGGGGCAAGGTCAGTAGCTCAATCTCTGGACCCTGTAATATAAGCAGACTAGATAGGCCTTCTTCTGCTGGCTTCTTCATGTGTTTATACTGATCATATGGAAATGTTACCCTTTTCCATCAGATGCTTATAAGAAAAGGGGCATAATAAATGGGCAAACTGGGTCTTCTGTTAATGGATAATGACCCAGACTTTGTCCTCTCAACCCATGATGGGAAGGGGAATGAGGATTTGGGGGGATAGGAGGAGGGAGGATATCAGTGAAACAGAGCAGGTAAGAAATATTACATGACTGGCATAAAGACCTGACTATTCTTTGTATAACATGTCTTAAATCTGTACGTGGCTGGAATGATTTTATTGGTAGTGGTTGTGCTGTTCATCAAAAACTTCATTAAAAAGTAAATATGAACAAGCATTTGTCAGTGCCGAATGTTTGCTTGCTGGTATTAGCATTGGAAATGCAGGAGTTAGATGCAGAGTAGGAATGGCAGTGAAGTATTGAACTTCGCACCAACCCCACCTCCAACCTGCAGAGACAGACAGGCATTGGGGTATGCATTTGGGTTGTCATCCAAAATATTTATGCCATTTCACCTCACCCTATCCTGCGGACACCAAGTGTTGAGGCGTGCCTTGGGGTGTTCGGCTTTACAGTCACCTCACTCCATAAGGACATGTGCTGAAATGGGTGCAATATAGCAGAATGGGGTGAACTCTGGGGCCGAACAGTCCAAGGCACACCTCGATGCCTGTCGCTGACCACAGGGTGGGGGGGTGGAACGGCATCAGCATTACAGCTGGCAATCCAAAGGCACACTCCTAATGCCTGTCAGTCTGTATAGGGTGGGACGGTATGGTTAGAAACCCTAACGCCCCGGGTGTTTGTTTGTATTTGCACTCAAAATTTTCAACATGGCCTTTTTGTGACCCCCACCTCATGAAAATATTTGGCACCTCTTCTCATGAACAGTGGCACTGTGATTTTGTCAATGTGTCCCAAACTTTGAGTTCCCACAACGACCGTGCCAGATGTACGAAAACACAGATCAGGCAGGATGTGAAGAATGACAGCTGCACCATTCATAGGGCGGTGTGAAGAGATGGCAATGCTGAAAATCGGTAGTGAAAATATTAAAAATGCTCGAACTTCCGAGCGTACGTGGAAACTGCACAACGAATGCGTGTAACGCTGTCATTTAGTGGAATTATTTCACCAAATTTTCAATCTAGGCATTTTATGACCTCTGCTCATGAACACTGTCACTATGATTTTCTTAATCTGTCCCAAACATTGATTTCCCACAGCAACTGTGCTATTCTGCGCCAGATGTCTAAATGCATATTTCGGGCAGGATGTAAAAAATGACAGCTGTACTGTTCATAAGGAGGTCTCAAAAAATGCCAATGTTGAAAATCTGGAGTGAAAGTACTACAAATTTGCGAAGTTATGAGGGTGTGTAGAAACTGCACAATGCACGCTTGTAACAGTTATTTTATGGACGTTTGTCACCAAATTTTCAACATAGGCATTTTAGGACCTCTGCTCATGAACAGAGTCACTGGGATTTTACATATGAACATACATACGAATTTGCCAGCAGAACAGACCAATTGGTCTATCTAAGTCTGCCCGAATGTGCAGCTATCACCCTAGATTGCAGCTGCCCCAGCCTCCTCCCTCTCAGTTCCTCCTCCACTTCTCCCAGCCCCTGCCCCCTGACTCTTCCTCTTGCTTTATCCCACTCCTTCTTAAAGCTATTGACTGTCCTACATATTGCCACCCCCTCTGGCAGCACATTCCAACTAGACACCACCCTCTCAGTGAAGTAGTGCCTCCTCATTTCCCTCCTGAAATGTCCCCTTTCCAGCCTTAGTCTGTGCCCCCTCGTCTCTCTCTTCCACTCCTCAGTTTAAACACCCCCTTGGTGCTAGGTTTATTTACCCCCTCAGGTATTTAAACACTTTAATCATATCCCCCATCCCTCCTCTCCTCCAGTGTGTACATGTTCAGCTCGTTCAGCCTAACTTCATATTCCTTTCCTTCCATCCCCTTTAACATTTTTGTTGCCCTGCTTTGCACCCCCTCCAGTAACGTTATATCTCTCCTCAGGTATGGCCTCCAGTACAGCACACAGTACTCCTGGTGCGGTCTGACCAATGATCTGTAGAGAGGTAGGATCACATCCCTGTGTCTGGATGAGAACCCCCTTGTGATGCACCCCAGCATCCTGTTTGTCTTCGCTGCCGCTCTCCTGCACTGGGCTGAGTTGTTCATGCTCCCAGTTACCAACACCCCTAGGTCCATCTCCTCCTCTGTGATCCCCAACCTCACCCCCCCCCAAATCAATAGTCCCTCTTCTGGTTCTTAGCATTGAAGTGCATCACCTTACAGTTCTTTGCATTGAATCCTAGCTGCCACACCACTGACCATGTCTCTAGTTTGGTTAGGTCCCCCTGCAGTTTTTCCCATCCGTCCTCTTTTTCCACCACTGCCCCCAATTTCATATAATCTGCGAACAGACTAACCATGCTCCCCACTCCATCTGCTATATCAGAGATAAAGAGCCCAAATAGCACTGGGCCCAGCACTGACCCCTGCGGCACCCCGCTTGTCACTGCTCTAGGTGCTGAGAGCTCCCCCACCACTACCACCCTCTGCACCCTTCCCTGTAACCAGTTCTCTATCCATTTAGTCAGCTTTTTCCCACCCCCACTGCCATCAGCTCCCCCCCAGTCTCCCACGAGGCACTGTATCAAAGGCCTTACTGAAGTCCAAGTACAGGACATGTACCATATGGCCCCTGTCCAACTCCCTTGTCACCCAGTCCTAATACTCTACTGGGCTGGTTTGACAAGACCTCCCTGAGACAAACCCGTGTTGTCGCCCATCTTGTAGGCCATTACTCTCTAGGAATGCCACCAGCCTCTGCTTTAGTATCACCTCCATAAGCTTACCCACTATGGATGTGAGACTGACCGTCCGATAATTTCCTGGCTCCTCCCTAGGCCCACTCTTGTGTATGGGCACCACACAGGCCACCCTCCAGTCCTGGGGCATACACCCCATTTCCAGGAAGGTGTTGAACAGATCTGCCAGCGACTCAGCCAACAGCTCCACCATCTCCCTCAGCACCCTGGGGTGGAAGCCATCAGGACTTGGTGCCTTGTCTACCCTTACTGCCCTCAGCCCCTCTAGCACTCTACTCCCTGTGATCACTTTGTCCGTCACCTCCTCCCCCTTTCCCCAACCCCCAGCCCATTCTGGTAGTAGACCATCCTCTCCTTAGTGAAAGCGGAGCAGAAGTACTCATTTAGAATTTTCACTTGCTCCTCCCCATTCTCCACCCAATCACCTCCCCGCTTTATCCTCACAATATGTTCCTTGCACTTCCTCTTTTCCCTGACATACCTAAAAAGTCTTTTTCCCCTCCCTTTATGCCCTGTGCTAACCTTAATTCCCTGAAGGCCTTAGCTTTTTTCACCCTCCTGGCCACCTCCCTTGACCAACTCCTGTAAGCCTCCTTATCCTTTCCCTTCCCTGTTCTCCTGTACATCCAGTATGCAGCCCTCTATGCCCTCACCCCTTGCAGCACTTCCTTGTTCAGCCAGCATGGTTTCTTGGCTCTGTTCTTCTTACTCCTGACCCTGGTGAAAGCTACTGTGGCCTCTGTTAGCCTAGTCTTTATGACTCCCCACTTCTGTTCTGCATCCATCCCCGGCCTTATGTCCTGGAGTCTCCCTTGCAGTATTGCTCCCATCCTCCCAAAGTCCACCCTACTAAAGTCCACTACCTTAGTGCCTGTGCCTCCTGTCTCCCTGCCCAGTGTGAGAATGGGCCACACTGTTTGGTCGTCGCTACTCGCTAGTGGGTCCTCTACCCTTACCTTCCTCACTGCCTCCCCATTTGCCAATACTAGGTCCAGAGTGCTACCAAGTCTTGTAGGCCCACTTACCAAATGCATCAGAAGGCCGTCCTGGAATGCATCAAGGAGCACCTGCTCCCTGGTACTGCTAGTGGTCGGGGTGCTCCAGTCAACCCCTAGTAGGTTAAAATCCCCACTATCACCACACTCCCCCTTCTACACACCCTTCTTATCTGCTCTGCCAACTCCCCATCCAGCTCCCCGGATTGGGCTGGTGGTTTGTACAACACTCCCAGCCTCAGCATTCTGCCCTTGGGAGTCCAGGAGCTGCACCCAAAGCACCTCTTACCTCCTTCCCCTCGTCCCTTATGCATTTGATCCTTCCCTCACGTAGAGTGCATCCCCCCCTTCCAACCCCCTGGTCCCTGCTGTATATCCTGTATCCCTGGATTGCCAAGTCCCAATCATGGTACTCTATGGTCCAAACCTCTGTCACTGCAGCAGTGTCCACCTTCCCCTCTGAAAAGAGCACCTGAAGCTCCGCAGTTTTGTTCCCCAGGCTTCTTGCGTTGAGAGAGACCACCTTCCACCCATACCCCTCCTTCTCCTCACTCTTCTCCTTGACCTGTGTCCCTCATCCTGGTAGTCCGCACCCTTTCTCCTTGTTATTCTTACCAGGTGGTGGTGCCTTCTGTATTACACTCAGACCACTCTGCCCGCCCCCTCCCAGGGTTACTACACCTCCGCCTTTACCTATATCTGGGGGGGTGAGCTCATTAGGCTCCCCTGTCCATACCTTTCTACCAACCTCAATCTTTTGGCCGCCACCCCCACTAGTTGAAATCCACCTTAGTAGAGATATACCCATCTAATCCCACCTTTAATACTCCCATCCCTACCGGCTCAAGTGTAGCCTGTCCGCCACATACAAGTCACTATTGCCCCAGACCCTACCCCAGTTAGTCACTAACCCATAATATTTGGTGTGGCACCAATCCCTCAGCCACTCATTGTGCTCCTCAATCCTACCCTTCCTCCCAGTGCTTGCACATGGTTCCAGGAGTACCTCTGAGAATGCCACCGACTCCCCCCACCCCTCACACTGCCTGCCCCACTCCTAGAACCTCCCCCTCACTACTTCCACAGTCTCCCCTGTCAAGTCGGTTGTACCCACATGCAACACTAAATGAGGTTTCTTCCTCTCCCTCACTGTACATTTGAGCAGTGCCTACACTGCCCCTCGTGCAGTCAACCAGGGAATAGCTTCAACCCAAATATGACTGCCTTTCCCCCATCTCACCCCTTTCAGTACAGAATCCCCCAGGTTGAGTACCCCCCACATCCTTATCCCCTTTCCCTTCGACCACCCCAGTATTCGTTCTTCCCTGCCCCTTACCCCTGCCAGCTGCACCCTCTGTGACTTCTGTATCTGCACCCCCTACTCATCTCACCCCTTTTCTCTGCCTTATTCCTCCCATCCCCCTTGAACCCCTTCCCAGCCTGACAACTTCCTACTGGGCTTCCCATGTCAACCTCCCCTGCTCATTTCCAACCCCTGTCCTATCCCCGTTGTTGTTGATTTAGAGCCCCCATTCCCTTCGGCCCCATTAGTGATGCCTCTCCCATCCTTCCCCTTCCCCTTCCCGTAGCCTTCTCTCCTCCAGTCACCCCCTCCTTTCTTACTAGCCCCCCTTCTACCCTTTCATCCTTGCTATCTCTTTCCCTACCTGATGCCATCCTTCTCATGCCCTGCTTGTCCTCCCCCCTTCGGTATATTCCTGCTCTCCCTCTCTCTCCCATAGCAGAGGCTTGAATCTACTCCTAGTCGATACCCCTCCTACATCTCTTCCCCTATCAGTTTCCCCTTCCTACTCGTTCCCCTCCATGCCCCCCCGTCCCAACCCTGGTATCTCCCTACCAGCAGTCATCTCCTCTCTCCCCTGTTACTCCTCAAGGTCTCTTCCTCCCCCCTCGCCTCGGGTACCCCCTCCCTTCTCCTCTCTTTTCTGCTAATGTCACTGATACTGGGGTCAGTTTCAGTCCCTAGCTATTCTTCCTCCGTCCCCCCTTGCCATCCCCTACCCCCCCCAGCCAGGATGCCTACCATACTCATCTGCCCTGCCACTTAAACGCCTCCCTAACAGCCACAGTTCCTCTCTTAACTAGCCAGTTGTCTACAGACCATACACCCCCCCCCAATCCTCCAAGCCCAGTCCAGGATCATGGCGGACCCACACCCTGTACACCCCTCCACCCTTCCAAAGATGCCCACCCAATTGACATGTGGCACCTGACCCATTTTGGCCCCCATCTTATGTTACGGGCTTTTACTCCTGGTTTCTGTACCCTACTAAAACTGTTAGGGCCCTATTTACTCAAATTCCTATTCCCCCCATACTTGTCCCCCTACTGTCCCCTTGCTAACCAGGTTAATTCAGTCTCAAATCTCATCCGTTAGATACTGTATTACTGTAGCAATCCTAAAGCCTCCTTGTCCGTTTTTCACCTCTCAGCTACCATACTTTTTGTTCTCAGCCCTCATAGTTTCACTTAGCCCAGTTAGAAATCCTATTGCACTCCATGTATTACACAGCTCAGTTAGAGAAATAAACAGAACAAATAAATATGTATTATTACAGCAATCCTAACAGTATAGCTCAGTACTTAGCTCAGTTAGAGAAATAAACAGAACAACTAAATCGGTATTATTACAGCAATTCTAAAAGTATCCTTTCATTTTGCTTTGTCTCCACCCCAGAGACCCTGCTATAATATAGGACCACATAGAACCCTGGGCGGGTAAGTGGGCAACTCTAAAGTCCCGACAGAGCTCCGTTGATCTTGCTCACTCCCCCTCTCTCACTCACTCATTCTGTTTCTCCCAGCACCGCAGGCTGCCTTTTTGTACTGGGCTCCTGCCTGCATTGGTGCCTTTTTCAGCCCACAAAGAAATCTGCAGCAGTCCTGACAGAGCTCCGTTGAGCTCACTCACTCCCTCTCTCTCACTCGCTTGTTCTTAATCTGTCCCAAACACTGATTTCCCACTGCTACCGCACTATTCTGCACCGGGAGGGCAAAAACACATTTCAGCTAGGATGTGAAAAATGACAGCTGTACTGTTCATAAGGAGGTGTGAAAAAATGCCAGTGTTGAAACTCTGGCGTGAAAATATTGCATATTTGCGAAGTTACAAGGGTGCGTGGAAACTGCGCAATGCATGCTTGTAACACAGTCATTTTATGAACTTTCGTCACCAGATTTTTAACATAGGGATTTTAGGACCTCTTCTCATGAACAGTGTCATTGTCATTTTCTTAATCTGTCCCGAAAACTGATTTCCCACAGTGACTGCGCTATTCTGCACCGGAAGTGTGAAAACACATTTCGGCCAGAATGTGTAAAATGACAGCTGTCTTGTTCATAAGGAGGTGTGGAAAAATGCCAATGTTGAAAATCTGGAGAGAAATATTACAAATTTTCGAAGTTACGCGGTGCGTGGAAACTGCACAGTGCATGCTCATAAAACAGTCATTTTTGTGAATTTTTTCACCAAATTTTCAACATAGGCTTTTTGAGAGCCCACCTCATGAACAGTGGCTCTGTCATTTCATTAATCAGTTTACGAAATCACCTTTTGGGACCAAATAATGCCATGACAGTGACTGAATTCATGAGGAGGGGTCCCAATAACCCTGTGTTGAAAATTTGGTGCCAAAATTCCCCAAAATGCCTGCGATATGCACCAAAGTTGAAAAAAACCCTATTTATGTCACTATACAGCTTACCAGCATTTCTTCAGTTCACGGTCGACTTTGAAGACTGCAGACGTGTTCCCGGTCCACCGAAGATCGTCGCCCTGGGCTCCAGAGGTAAATATGAGGTGAGGGAGGGGTGTGAGGAGGTGGGGTACACAGAGGGTGGGTGTGGGTTGGGAGAGCGGCACCAGACATGTCGAGGGACCGTTTTCTTGTTTTACAGGTAAAAAAACAAAAACAAAAGACAACTCGGGTCGGTTTTCTTCTCTGACAGGTGTGTTTGGTATACTGGGGTGGGCTCCCAGTGTGCCACCTGCATTTGTGTGGAGGGGCACCGAAGCCGATGGGGATTGAGCCCCCCATCGACACAGAAACAGGTGGGCGATGCATGATACAGAGGGGGATGGGGCACCCCCTCAGCAGACAACAGAAATCGGGGGGGAGGTGGGGATATTATGCCAATGGGAGGGCTCCCCTGTTGGCAAATTGAACTGGGAAGGGGGGACTGAAGTCGATGGGGATTGGGCCCCCCATCAGCAAAGAAAGACTGTTGGGAGGGCGCATGATGCCAAGGGGGATTGGGCATCCCCTCGGCACACAACAGAAATTCAGGGGTGGGGACATTATGCAGACAGGGAGTGGGCTCCCCGTCAGCAAATGAAGTGGGTCGGGAGCATGCCAACAGGGGGATTGGACACCCTCATCGGCTCTGAGGTGGCCGCATAGAGCCACCATGTTCCTGGTAATGTTACACCAGGCAAGGCACCGCCCTGCAATGACAGGTTGCTCCTTCATTGCAGCGGAATTGCTGATGCTGCAATGACAAGACGGCCCCTCATTGCAGTGGCTAAATCATTTCAAGTTGGTGGCACTTCTGCAGAATCAGTGTCATCAGGACACTGGGCCTGCATTGGGTGCACACTGTCAAGCCCACAAATGCAGTGCTGGCACTGGCTGCCACACTGCCGCACCTCCACAACCTGCTTCTCTTCTCAGCTGCCGCATAATGTTTCTTGTGCATGCATGCAAGCAAACATAAAAAATACAGCAAAAGCAATACTGGGATGTATTAGGAGGGAAAGTAAGGAGCAGGTCATCGGAGGTGATCCTACCCCTGTATATGGCTTTTGTTAGATCCCATCTACAGTACTGCTTACAGTTCTGGTCAACACAGGGCAGAAAAAAGACTGAGAGAGTTTAGCATGGGGTCACACACTGATAAGCAGCTTGGGGAGCAAGAGCTATGAGGGGGAGACTGAGACGTACTCAGATTATTCAGTCTAGACAACAGAATAACAATAAAGACAAATGGTGTTTTGAATACTAAACAGGATGGGCAGAGTGCAGTGTACACAGATGTTTTAGCTGGCAACTGCAAGCAGAACAAGAAGACGTGCACTCAAGCTTGGGGGAGGCCAAGATTAAATAAACATTAGAAAGCACATGGGGTGGTTAACGTGTAGAGTAGCCTACCCAGTAGAGTTGTGGAAACTAGCACTGTTCAGACTTTCAAAGTGGGAATCAAGAGATTCCTTTTAATTTTTTTTCCTGTCCGCTGACGGCCCCCTTCTGCCCTCACGGCTCTCCCAACCTCATCTTCCACCATCCCTGGGACTTACCTTAGGGCCATTGAGTGTCCCACATATTGTCCCCTGTGGTGGGGATGTTGGTGGGTCCCCAAGCCCCCTTCCAGTGCTGTGTTCAGATCTGTGGTCCCTGTGACCAGTTAGCAGTGTGAGGTCTATAGGGCTCTGCGGGGTGACATCCTGCAGCCAGCAGTGATTTTCCAGTTTCTTCCCTGAACCCTCAGATGCTCCGCGGAGTCAGTGGTCTGATGTGTGCACGTCAGAGGACATGCTTACATCTCCCACCAGGGAACGTTCCCCCACACAGAACTGCTGACCAGCCATACTGCATCCCATGGTCACCTAGGAGGCAGTGTTATGGCGAGTGTTATGGTGGCACAGTCTGCCCTCCCTCCCTGGAGGAGAAGAGCACCCACTGGGACACTCAGTCCTCCTCCACCTCCCTCCCAGCCAACCCATGAATGGCCCAGGGTCATTCCCGAACCTGGGAAGCTGGTGTGATGGCAGGTGAGGTATAGGTGCCTCTGCCCTCAACGCCACCAGGCTGGCACAAATCAAGAGATTCCTGAAGGAGAATGGCACTGAACCCTGCAAATCAGGGTTAGGGGTAGCAATTTTTTTATCAGCTCGAAGGTGTGTCCATGATCTAATTAACAGTAGTCACTGACGTGCGGCAGGGTGGTCAAACAAGATGGACCCCAAGTCCTTTCTGTAATCAAAATCCTGTGTTACTGTGGTGAGCAACTACAGACCTGTTAGCCTGACATCAGTGGTGAGTAAGTTGATGGAAAAACTATTGAAGGAAAAGACTGTGGAGTACCTTGTATCTAACCAATTGCAGGACCCCAGGCAGTGTGGTTTGATTGAGGAAAGGTCATGCCAAACAAATTTGATAGACTTCTTCGACTAGGTGACGAAGGAGCTTGATCAGGAAGGAGCAGTGGATGTGGCTTACCTGGATTTCAGCAAAGCTTTCGACACCATTCCACACATGAGCTTAGTGATCATGTTGTGTAACTTTGGGCTAGATAATAAGGCAGTAACCTGGATAAGGAACTGGTTATCAGAAAGTAGGGTTGTCAGAACCCGCCGAAGTTCTGGGTTCTAGTTCTGGGCTAGAACTTTGCAAATAGTTCTAGGGTTCTAATCTTCTTTAGAACTCGAACCCTTTTGTGTGCAGGAGCGGAGAGAAAGAACAGATAAAGATACTGAGAGGAGAAAAAAAAACACACATAAAAAGAGCTGCACTCTCAACACAGCCATAATATCGGTTCACTGCACATGCAGAACAGAGAAACACATTGAGCCTCTCAAAGTGCAAATGCCACGTGTCACAATTCCATGCCTTTAGCACATTTGCATATGAGCAGCACATTTTCTCATTTTCTCCCTCTAAAACATTTTTAGCATGTAATTCCAAATAATTAGTTTGTTTTCCAGGCTGGCATCCCCTGCTTTTGAAATGTGTGAAGAAAAAAAGCTTTTTTTTTAGTAGTTAGAACCCTTAACATTTAGAACCCATGGGTGTTCTAGTTCCAAATTAGAACTCGAACCCATTTGTTCTAAAAGGGTTCTAATCTTTCTAGACCTAGTTCTGATAACCCTATCAGAAAGGACAGACACAGAAGGTAGGGGTGAATGGAGAGTGCTCCAAGGAAGGGAGGGTGACCAGTGGGGTGGCTCAGGGATCAGTGTTAGGACCTGTTCTCTTCAATATCTTTATAAGCAACATGGCAGAAGCGCTTGAAGAGAAAGTCTGCCTCTTTGCACATCACAAATGTAACCCCCCTACAAATGGGGGTTCCCGAAAAGTCTTCTTTGAGCTTGCCTAAATGCTCACTGCCAGGCTGGTGTCCTAGCAGTTTAAACATTATTGCCAGAGAGTGCCTGTATCGCCTCTGTGTATTGTCTCTTTAAGAGCTGCCTATATCACAGTTATAATTAATCTGAGAGGAGGGCTGAGTGTTTCAATTCTTGAGTCCCACCCGGGTTGCCAGATAATCGCTCCATTTCTGCCATCGCTATTTGCACAGAGGGAGCTCTGTTCGAAGATGTACTTATTTGCTGATTATCTACTGGAATGGTAACGATATTGTAGTTTGTCTAACCTGCCTTCTTTGCAGCATGGACAGTTCTGTTTATCACCACCATCTTGGTCCTGGACTGCCAGAATGGGCCAATCAGTACCTTTGGGGACTCTAAAATGGAGCCTGTCCCCAGGGGTGTTGTGGGAGCAAAATTCTGTAGGAATTGTAGTTTTGGATCTTTGGTGCCCAAATGGACCTGGGGGCCTTGTTGTGACTGACAGACAGATCAGCCAACCGAACATTTTGGATCCTGGGGAAAGTCCCAGGCGGCTTGCAGCAAGAGTCAGTTCTGAGTTGGGAAGTGAAGGAGTAACAGCTCGAGATAGTCGAGCAGCAGTTCTGCATAGTTTCAAGTGGGAGAACTGTGGAAGGGTTGAGTTTTGGCCTGCCTGCCTGCCTACCTGCTTTCCCTGAGAGGGAACCTGTGATCTTATTGGACTAAATCCAAATTGTGAGAGCGAGATAAGCCACTGAACTGTGACCAGGCTGTCAACCTGAAGATGACAGAAGATTTGCTGAGTTCGATCGGCCTGTCAGGACCTCCAGACACCTCTGAACTCCCGGATGGTGCAGAGACCCTGTAATTGTGACCGGAGAACCATTTGCCTGGTACCGTGGAATTTCTTTACATGTAAATGTGCTGTGTGCTGCTAGTGGGTCGTGATTTGGTCCCCACTGTGTGCTGAACTGTATTCTGCTTGCTGAAGGCTGCATTCAACTCCAACGGACTGAATCTGTATTCATCTCCATTGGGCCTGAGCCTTGCCACACTGGTCCAGCCAGACTACTCGTTACACAGAGAAAGTCATCGACAAGAGATCTGCCTGGGGATCAGCCCCCTGCTCAACTCTTTGAACAGAAATGACGCCTCGGTGATTCGTGTGGACCCTGCTTCTCCTATCACTTCAGCTCAACAATCTGCTGCCTCGATTTCATCCTGCCTGTGTCCTGTATTGGGTATCGTGAGTAGACATCAGGGTAGCTCCCTGCAACAACAGCTAAATCTAAAGTGTTATCATCTGATTGCCTTGTTGTCTTTTCTTTCATGAACTGAGCCCTCCGGCTCCAGATTACAAATAGTGTGTGTTGTGCATGTTGCTTTCTTCCATCACAGGGCCCCAACCAACTGCAATGCTGGCCTACTCCAGGCTACGTTCTTGGCTAGCCCACCTTTTGCCTACCTGGGTACCCAGAGTGTGTGACTGTGTAGGGACTCTGAAGTGCATGCACAACTGTCTGATTAATCTAGCTATTAAGCCAATCAACCTGATTATGCCCCTTCCTTGTTCTAGCTCCCTTAATAAATCAGATCTAATTTTTTTTTTGCATTTAACCTGACTGTGGTTCCGGTTTGTACCAGAAGCACTGTACTGTTGTTGTTTGCTGTGCCTAACCTTGTTTTACAGGGGGTCTCCAGGGTCGAGCTGGTGGAATCAGCCCTGGTGGTAAGTGCGAACAGTGTGGGTACTTCCATGGTTAATAAGGGTCATTGCAAAAGTGATTACTGTATATTGTTCCGGCCACTAGAAGGGACAGAGGGGGATTACAGTGTTCCAGAAGGCTGTGCCCAGGTTAGCTTGACCACTAACAACCCTGACCTCCGGGTGGAGGCACCTGTTTCAGTACGCAGGCCCCTTAACCTGCAACTAGCCAAGCAGGCAGGGGTAGTAGCCCTTGGGATAGTGCCACCTAGGGGTTACACAAAGTTATAAGGACCAGCCAAACTCCACAGTATGTTTAGAAAATTCTTGTCTTTTATTCCAAAATGTCATAACAATCAGATATCCTGATAGCACCCAATGTTTCACCCTCTGTGGTCTTCCTCGGGCTGGGATCTGAGTATAAAGTGACTGTCTTTTCGTCTGTCAATTTTAATGTTTTCAATTTCAGGTCCTTTTGCCAAATCGTTAAAAGGATCCATTTCAGATTGTTTCCCATTTTGAGTTTCAATAGTTATGCTTAGTCGGCTATGCTTCTTTGACAGAGTGCACAGTGTTTTTTGCAGATGACACCAAGATCTGTAACAGAGTGGACACACCGGGGGGGGGGTAGAATGTGCAGGGATGTAAAGAGACTGGAAAAGTGGTCAATGATATGGCAGTTGGGTTTTAATGCATAAAAGTGCAAAATAATGCATCTGGGCCATAGGAATCTGGGAGTAGAGTAGAAGATGGGTGGAGTGAAACTGACAAAGATCAAACAGGAAAGAGACCTGGGGTAATTATATTGGATGACCTAAAGGTAGCCAGGCAGTTGGAAAAGCTAGTGGGGTGCTAAGGTGCATAGGTTGGTGTATCTCCAGCAGGAAGAGAGAGGTGATTCTGCCCCTATATAAATCACTGGTAAGCTCCCACCTTGAGTACTGTGTAGAGTTTTGGAGACCACACATCAGAAAGGATATAGATAGAGTGGAGGTGGTACAGAGGAGGGCTACCAAAATGGAGAAAAAAACAGCAACAAAAGCCCTACAAGGAAAGACTAAAGGAGCTAAATATGTAGACTCTGGAGGAGAGGAGGAAGGGGGATATGATAGAAACCTTTAAATACCTTGCAGGGGTTAATCAGGTACAGGATGAGAGTATATTTTGGAGGAAAAAGGTGTTCTATAACAAGGGGGCATGATATGAAGCTGGAGGGAGGTAAATTCAGGAGGGATGTGAGGAAGTACTTTTTCACGGAAAGGGTAGTGGATACCTGGAATAGCCTTCCAGAGGAGGTAGTGGAGACAAAAATAGCAATTGGGTTCAAAAATGCCTGGGATAGGCAGAAGGGAATTGTAGGGGTAGAGAAGAGGGGAGCAGAGATTGTGATGTGGATTGAGCAGGGTCTGAGAAATAAAAAAAAAGGAAGCAATCTGGCAGACTGCGTGGGCCCAGTGGCCCTTATCTGCCATCACATTCTATGCATCTACGATGTCGATAGCACCACCCAAAGCATCTCTTATGAGGGTGGGAACAGCATCCAAGCAGCATTCTTCGGGGAGACTTTGAGTTTCCGTTACCTCCTGGCCTTCACTGTTTCCTTTACAATGTGACCTATCGTTTACACTCACCATGTACTGGGACTCCTCCACTGCTTGTCTTCTGCTTCTTTTCTGCCAAACCTACAGTATTGTAAAACAAACCAATTGTATATAAAAAGCACTGTACTTCTCTTGTCTAAAACTACCAAGTTAACCCACCTTTTTATGGCTGTTTTCATATTTTACTTTTTCCAACAATTAATTTCTTCAAAGCATGGATGTAGAAATATATGGTCCAAGAAAGCCACAGTTTTCAAGTATACTGGAAAGGTACAACATTCCAAAATAATGTGTGTGTGTGTGTGTGTGTGTGTGTTGGGGGGGGGGTATCTGACTCCCAAAAGGAGACAAGGAATCAGGTGACATCATGGTTGGAGGCATGGAAGTCCAAAATGGCTAATCGTTGGGCAAGTAGGGGTGCTGAATCAATAATGTTTTATATTAACTTCTAAAAGAGAGAATTATTTACAGCTGTGTTAATCATTGAAATACTGGATTTGTTGCAGACTACGATGCCTTTTATTGGACCAATCAAGCATTTTATGTATAGAATAATACATCGGGAGGTGTGTATAATGAGAATTTTACACACACCCAAGGTGTGGGATGCTACATAAACCCTGAGAGTGAAGCTCAAGGGGGTTTACAAAAGCATCCCGCATTGAGAGTGTGTGTAAAATTCAAGTTTCACACACCTCCCAATGTTCTGTTTTATATAATTGCTGAGTAGTGCTTTCTCCCCTTGAAAACACTAGCCAACAATTACATAAAACAGTACGGCCAGTGGTTCCAATAGCACTAGTTCAACAGGCTGAGTCACAGTGTGCATGTGAGGGAGGCAGTGTGGGCATGTGTGGAGCAAGGGAAACCCGGTACGTGTTCGCCATTATAACCATATGGTTATAACAGTGAAATATAACTGGCAGCGATGTTTGGCCTGCCCAGACAGAAACTAACAGCCAATGAGATATGTGTAGTGATAGCCTGATTGATAGGTAGTGATTACAACCATCCGGTTGTAACGCAACATATCAACCGGGCAGTTGTAACGGGATTTAAAAGTCTGGTTATCCAGATGTAAAAATGAGGGCTAGTAATTAAATAGCTGTTACAGTAGCCAAGCTTCTGGGTCCATGCCAGCCAGTCAGTGCAGTGGTGGTGCTACTGCTCACAATACTAGTGACCTGGGCTAGGAAGTGAGCCTAAGTAGTCAGGGGCCAGCTAGGGGGAGAAGGATCGTGCGTCCCACAGGATGCATTCCTTCACAGGAGAGGGTAGCCAGCTCCGATGTGTTACTGTCACCTGGGTAACCACAGCTGGCGGTACACTCATGGGTGGCTCAGTGGCTGGGGAAATGTCAATGGATAACAAACATCGCATGTTTGCATGAGTGCTGTCATCATATCCCCTGGTTAGCGTCTTGGGGGAGGAAGAAAAATGTTGACAGACCCTGGTCAAAATGATGGACTGACCTCCCGCACACCATGCAGAAATGCAACCAGCTCCATTTGCTGCAGTTGGCACCTCAGCACCCCTCCAACAGGGGGTATGTCATGTGGGAAAACAAGAGAGGTGGACAGGTAAGCCCTCAAGATGCCGGTTGACAGGGCTGGGGGTTCGGTTCAGATTGGGGGGGCTTAACCCACCAAGGAGGAGTGAAAAGAGTAAGAAAACAAAATGTTTTCAGGGCCACATGGGTCCCTTTGTTATATCTGTGTAAGACTATGCAGAGGAAGCAAGTTTTACACCAAAGGTCGATGTTAAAGGATTAGCATAGGAAAGGGCAGGCAGACATTTGACACCTTAAAACTGTAAATCTGCTGTTGTCTTGGTCAGTTCTGATGTCACAAGGTCACAGTGCTGATGAGGTATAACACAGGAACAGAACTAGACCTGTTTGCCATTCTCCTGTTCCACACAGCAAGCCTAGTGCTGTCAGAAAATCTATTATTTGCCAGAAGGAAAAAAAAAAGTGCTTTAGATTAAAAAAAGCTACAGCTTGCCACTTTTGAAAATCAAAGGAATGAGATCCTTTAAAGCAGAAACAGCATAGTTTTTAAGTAATGTTTGATACTTACAAAAAACACAGTTAATCCAGTTACGACTGCCAACACCAGGACAACGACAACCGTGGTGATGATTAACGAGTGGATGGTCCCGGAGGTAGCTGTGAAGAGATTATTAAATATTATGAAATGACTGCGTAGTAAGGTTTGTCTTACCACTCATCTGGCTGTAATTCAAATTAGCAGTGCTTTCTAAACTTTTAAACTGCCTTGGTCTGACACTTTTCAGACTAAACAAGCTATTCAATGCAACCAGTAACCCACAACAGGGTGTGTGGTAAGGCAGAGCTCACTTCAGTTCCCAGGGGGTTGATGCCCTCAGCTGGGCCTCCCACCTCACAACACACCCAGGGTCTAAGGCAAGAGCTGTGTCACCGCAGACCCTGTTGTAGGTTATTTTGTTTACTTCATTTGCAGAAGCGGAGACTCACACTTGGAACCAACTGTGGAAGGGAAAAGTTTTTTAAGTCCTGCCACTCTCTCACCTGCCATTTGTTACATCTCCCAGATGTATACTGCACGATATAAAGACACAATAGAAGCCTGTTGATAGGGGCATAATGGTAGGCAACAGACTGTTCCTCTTTGCCAGGCTGACTGTATCAAACAGGACACATTTGCTTTGGCATTTTTTCTTAACGAACACAAAATCACACATACTCCTTAAAGCAAGCAGTGCCAGCAGCATATGCGGATCACCATAAAAGACTTTAGACTGACTGTCTCATCTTTTTTACTATCATTATTCACTTTCTACTCTTATCTCTCACTGTGCCCCCTTCCGTTAACCTCCACTGTCCCATCACGCAGCCCCGCTAAACTACAATGACATTCAATGACAGAGGGCTCACACCACCAAAAAAAAAAAAACGTTTCTCAAAAGTTTTTTGTCACTTGGTAAACGGGTGATGTTTCATGGCCCTCAAGCCATTTCATCCCCGCCAACAAGGATCATGTTTTTCGAGTGAGTCTTCCATGTTTAAGTCTCCCTATTCCTCACCGATAGTGCAATACATGGGATTTGCTCGTTAAAAATGATGGCGTGTCCTAGGCTGCCCAGTTCCCTTGCCAAGCAGGTTAACTCTTCAGAATATCACCGTCTGGAATTCTCACCACTTTCCAGAAGCAAATTTGATGTGTGTGGACAACCTGGCCCCTAAGCCAAAGGGAGGAAATACAACCAGGACTGCTCGGCTAGGGTGGGGAGGGTGGGAAAGGGCACTGGAGTGGCAGTGAGTATCAGTTATTTGATTTTCTTTTTAAAAAAATATGGAAGTACATTGGAAAAAGCTATGTTTAGGCATCAAGGTTGAAGCCCAAAGCATCAAAAGTAGAGAAATGAGGCATTAGGGTGAAAAAAAAATGTATCACGAACCTTGGTGAATTTGAGGCATGCTGTGCCTTAGGGTTCAAATGGTCATACAAAACCGCGTCAATGTTACAATTAATTTGGAGCTATCTTTTCAGGCACAGAAATTGACTCAGACACCAATGCATGAAGAGAGGGTGCTGACATTAGGGCAATGCCAATGTTACCTCGTGCAGCCTTTGACACTCTGAGACATAGCATGCCTCGGATTCATCAAGGCTCCAGGGACTTTTTCTACACCAGTGTCACATTTTCCTAGATGTGGTGCCCTGTGCTTCAACTCTAACTAATGCCTAACCATAGTTTTCCGCACTGAATATTATTGAAAACCAAACTTTTGAAATCTTGATTCCCGACTTTTTTCCGTCATTTTGCAATGGATCAATCTGCTGTTGCATTGCACATTCAAATGAACGCATACTAGTTAACCCTTTAAAAAAGAAAAGCATTCCAAACAAGGTATGGTAAAGACTTACATCCCTTAGGAATTTAGACAACAACCTATGAACGCCATTTTATAGGGCAGATGCACCAGGAAGTGACCATAATAAGCACAATGTTAGAACTGTACGATATAGCTTATGAACCTTGTTCAGCTCTTCCATTGTTGGCACAATGCCCCTATGTTCCATTATAGAACTCTGTGACTGAAAGGTACATAATCTACACCATACAGTTCCAAAATGGTACTTACCAGCTGAGTGTAAATGAGAAACAATCACTGATGTTACTATGGTCTGTATAGACAGAACAACGACAGAACTGGAGTCAGTATTTATTTATTTATTTTTATTTATTTACTGAAATGTTTTCCCAGGAAAGGCAGACTGAACAACAAGTTGCTCATCTCACAGAGTCCTGGGGGAAGGGGTGAGGGAAATGACATATACACAGCAAACAATTTGTACACAGAGTACAGTATACAAGACAAGCAATAGTCATGGTAGGTAAAGAAGTATTATACTTACTTACAAGTATTATACTTGCTTAGAAACACATATCTCTCTCTCTCTCTCTATATATATATATATATACACACATCCATTATAATGTATATACATGATTATTATAGAACAGCATTTGAACAGTGAAACCACTGAGAGCCTAGGGAACTAATAAGTGCTATGTATTTGCGAGAGTAATCACCCTTAGGTGATCTGGTACAACATTAGTTCAGCAATCATGGTGAAGTGAATTCAGGAGTGGGAGGCAAGGGTGGGAGGATGGGGGGAGAGAGGGAGATAGGAGGGAAGAGCAGAGGTGGGAGCAAGGGAGACAAGTGGATACATGAGCGGGGATGAGAAGACGGCGGCAGCTTAGCCACAGGTACAATTTACAGCGAGAAAATTGTATAGCAACGAGGAGATGGAGTGGGAGGGATGAGGAGTGGTGGATTTAAAGAGGAGTTTGGCTATAATTTCTAGCACCGATAAATTCGGAATACGGCTCAGCATATTCCCAGTCAGCCTCCTGCCAAAAGTCAGATCGATAAGTTACTTTGTTTAAAAGTTACAAGTCATTGTGTATCCATAATTTCACAGCCCATACGGAAAAGCCATTTTCAGTGAAGAGCTACTGATGATGTCATAATCAGAACTAACAGTCTAGTCCTCCCCGCAGATTAGCTTATAGGGTGTATTTCTCCCACTTTACATGAAACTGCAGTAGTAGTACACATTTGAAAAAGGAGAGCTGGTGCCAGCCCACCAGTGCAGTGGTAGCACTACCACTCACTATGCCGGTGACCCAGGTTCGAGAACAAGCTAGGGTAATTGTGGGCCATCCGGTGCGGGGAAGAGCAAGTATCCCAGAGGACACTCCCCTTCCCTGGGGAGGAGGGTCCCATCTGCTACGACTGTTGTATTCTTTTCTGGATGCAGGAGACAGTAGTGCCTGGCAAGACTAGGGGTGAGAGGAGCTGCACTGGCTGTGGGTGACGTCATGCAGGCATGTTTACACCCTTGGAGCCCTTGCACACATGGATCCTGGAGGTTGTGGGACAGAAAACATGAAAAAGGAAGCACCTTGCACCTAGTGATGAAGGTCTCCTGTAATCTCCCTGTCAGGCACACCAAGCCCGCCTCCTGACAAAACCAGAACTGTTTGAGGGTATGTCCTTCCTCCTCATCACCATCTGGGGGGTAAGCCATAGCACAAAGGGGGATGGCACCTCTCACCGGACAGGTAAAGGGAACAGATGGTCACTCTTGGAAGACTGAAAGGAGATTGGGTGCAGTGCTGGGGGGGGGGTGAATAAATGGAAACTGCAAAAAAAAAAAAGAAAAAGGAAAGCTAACACTGGTTGGGTACAGGGCATGCATTTTCATCATGTGCAGATGTAAGGCACTTAAGAATGCAATGGGGGCTTGGAATGCAGCAGCAAACATGTCTTTAGAATACAAAAGTTGTGTGCAATTTTTAGAATACTGCAGGAAAGAATGCTGCCAGGTTGCAACTGTATAATACAGGAATGATACTATCTGAGAAAGTAGGTGGGATATCGAATTTTGGAATGTGGCAGGGACACTAAAATTCATAATGTGGCAGTGTCGTACATTTCAAGAATGTGGTAGAAATATGCAGCGTCAAAATGCAGAGGAGACACAAAGCTGTGGAATGTGGCAGAGATGTACAATTCGTAACGTGTCATTGATGCACAATTTCAGAATGTGGAGGTGATGCTTGAGGCCAGATTGTGGTGGCAACATCCAATTTCACAATGTGGCATGGACGCAGAATCTCAGAATGTGGTGAGGACTCCTCAGTTTCACAATGTGGTGGTCCTATGCAGCTTCAGAATGTGGTAGGGATGCACATTTTTGGAATGTGGTGGGATGCGAAATTTCGAAGCATGGCAGGAAAAAGGATTTTCAGAATTTAATGGTTATTCACAATTTTGGAATGTAACGGAGTGCACAATTTCTTAATGTGGCAAGGATTTGCAGTTTTAGAATGTGGCCTGGACATTCAGGGGACACTCATTTTCAGAATGTGACGAAGATGGACAATTTTGGAATGTGGCGGTGACACAAAATTTCAAAATGTGGTGAGAAGATATGATTGCAGAGTGTGGCTGGGACACACAATTTGAGGATGTGGTGGGGATGCCCAGTTTTGGACATTGCTGGAAAATGTAATTTCAAAATCTGTCAGAAATGCAAAATTTGGGAATGTGGTGAGGTGAATATTTTCAGGATATTTTGGGGATATACAATTTTGGAATGCAGTGCTGACACAATTTCAGAATACAACAAGGATGCACAGATTTGGACTGCAGCTGGGACACACAATTTCAGAATGTAGCAAGGACATGCAATTTTGGAACATGGCGGTGACACGTAATTTTGGAATATGGCAAGAATGCACAGTTTTGGAATGTGGCAGTGACACAATTTTGGAATTTGGTGGTGACAGAACTACAGAATTTGGCATTATATACAAAGATACATAGACACTGCAGATAAGGGCCTATGGCCCACCCAGTCTGCCCATTTGAACTTGTAAGTTCCCTTTATGTTTTTCTAAAAGTCTGTTGCCCCTTACCCCTGACCTCCAGAATTCCCTTATGTCTATCCCATGCATTCTTAAATCCTGTGATTGTTTCAGCCCCCACCACTTCCTCTGGCAGGGTGTTCAACTTGCCCACCACCCTTTCTGTGAAGAAATTCTTCCTCATGTTTCCTTTGACTCACCCTCCCTCTAATTTCAACCCATGCCTGCTAGCCCTGGAACATCTTTTTCGCTGGAAAATAGTATATTCCTGCACCCTGTTCCTCCCTGTAAGGTACTTGTATGTCTCTATCATATTCCCTCTCTCCCTCCTCTCCTCCAAGGAGCACATATTCAGGTCCTTCAGCCTGTCCTCATAGGACTTGTGATGCAATCCCTGTAACATCTTTGTTGCCCTCCTCTGAACCTTCTCTACCCTGTCTATGTCCTTACATAGGTAAGGTCTCCAGAACTGCACACTGTACTTCCACGTGCGGCCTCACTAGTGTCTTGTACAGTGGAATTATGACCTCCCTTTACCTGCTGGTGATGCCCCTACCTATGCATCCCAGCATCCTATTTGCTTTACATGCTGCCTTGTCGCAATGTTTCTCTACCTTGAGATCATCAGATATAATAACCCCAAGGTCCCTTTCCTGCTTGGTGCATGCTATATCCTCTCCCCCCAAACTGATATGCTGTTCCAGGGTTTTTTTTGTGCCCCATATGCATTATCTTGCACTTCTTTGCAATGAATTTCAGCTGCCAAACTCCTGACCATTCTTCAAGCTTTGGCAGGTCCCTCCTCATTCTGTTTACACCCTCTGGCATGTCCACTCTGTTACAGAGCTTCGTGACATACAACTTTGGAATATGGCGGGGATGTGCAGATTTGGAATGTGGCAAGAACACACAGTGTCAGATGTGGCAGGAACACAGTGTCAGAATGTGGCAGGAACACAGTGTCAGAATGTGGCAGGGATGCACAACGTCCAAATGTTATGGGAATGCAATGTACAGTTTTGAAATGTGATGGGTGCATACAATTCTGGAATGTGGCAGGGACAACTAAATACAAAATAAAATGGTATGCCTTGTCACATTCCGACAGTGTGCATCTCTGCTATATTCTGAAACTGTCAGTCCTCGCCGGATTCCTTGATATGTGTCCCTGTCACATTCTGAGACTGTGCATCACTGCCATGTTCTGAGACTGCATGCCCCCTTCCCCGACATTCTGAAATTGTGCACCAACTTGACATTTCATACCTTTGTCCAGCGCTGCATGCCAAAACCACCTCCTGCTGCATTCTAAAGTACAGTACCACTTATCTGAACATTCTGGCAAAGCATGCACTGCACCCAACCCTGTGTCAGATTTTATTCTTCAAATGACTATTATAACCACAGATTCTTAAAGAGCAACTGACGCCTTCAGGAGAACTTTACCAAAACATAATATTTAGACACACCTCAGCTTGTATTTCTCATCAGTTCTGTATTCCTCCTCCCCATTATTTATTACTGAGGCCATGTATAGGAAAACAGGATCTTTGCTCCTGAGAAGTTCATCTGTTCCTGTTGCTGTCTCATTACCTGTGGTCATAATGCACTGCTTGTGACATCACAGTTACTCCTATGGCAACAGACTATGATGTCACAACAGAGGATTATGACTGAAGTAGGGAGTCAGCTATAGAGGCAGATGAACCTTGAGGGATAAAGATCATATGTTCTTGCAAAGGTTCTTAGTAATAAATACTGCGGAGGAGGAATCTTTAGAATATATATGGAGTGGAAGTTGAATTGTACCTAATTATTATGTTTTTTCAAAATATGTTTAAGGTGTCAGCACCTCGTTAAGCTTTGAAAAGTAAGTCTATCTAGGTTGCCAAAAGGGAGGACTAGGCCGTGAGTTTGGGTTATAAAATCATCAGCATCTCTTCACTGAATCTGGCTTTTTTGAACAAAGAGTGAAATCAGGGTTACAAAATGGCTCATAACTTTAAAACAAATGAACAAATTAGAGATCTAATTTTTGGTATGAGGTTTACTGGAGATATGCTGATTCTAATTCTGCAATGTAACACTTTTGATCAGAATCCATCTTCACAGCAGCAGTGCAATAAAAAGGTTCTTCCAAAAAGCTAGTTTTAGCTACAGTTAATAAAACAAATGAGTATACCTGTCAAATCGAAGTACCCCCTATGCTGTGCACCATATTTTTGCTCGTTTCCACTTGATCCTAACTATTATTAGGTCTACAATGGCATTGCTAAGCCAAATGTGGTGGCCATCTTTTTTAGTTGTTTTTTTTTTTGAGAAAAAACTAAACTAAAACATTCCTAAAATACTCGTGTTTTGGTGGAACTAGAATATGTTACCACCAGATAAAATTGGAAGATGCCTGGAGTCTTTTATATTGAGAAAAAGGTAGGGTCAAATTTTGTGCCCAGTTTTGTTGCACTCCTGCTTTAAAAACAGCTTGTGCTGGGAAAAAATGACTTGCAGGTTCACTTCAGTTCTCCTTGAATACTGCACATGTTTAGATAAGTTAACATGATGTTTCAGGTGCTGCTGTCATGAAAGCTCCAACATAAACTTGCTTTATTCACTAGGAACTATATCAAGAGGCCATTGCTTGTCCTAGCGGTTGTAAGGGGTTTTCTAGCCTGTGCTGGAGCAAAGATAAAAAAAAAAAAAAATCAGAATCCCATTTATTATATCCTTTACTGGATATAAACCCATAGAATTAATCTTAGTGTGATATTTTAGCCCCCTTAAAAATTTTCACAGATGTTCTAGAATCTGATGAATTCGGCTACACCTCGTGTCTCATGATTCCTCCAGGGTTAGATAGCAACCCAACCCACAAGCGTGCCTTACTCTTATTGGTGCTCCTGGAGTGGAAATTAAGCAATAAGACGTAATCAGGGGTTGCATCAACAGTCTGCTAATCACCCTGTATGGGTGTATTGTAGCATGAGGAAAAGCAGCTGGCACTTGCCCCTCGGAGTTATTAAGGGCCCGATCCACAAAGGGATCCATGCCCACCCACACACACACCACATGGGATACACAGACGCCCTGCTCCGCACATGAGGAGATCTTCAGGCATCCCCAGCCCTAGCTGAGTGCACCCTTTGTACCAGATCGCCAGCTGTGCACATAGCTACGTGCCCGGCTAAGTCAGGGTGGGCAAGGGGTATGGGTGGGCCTGCATTCGATCAAAGACACCTTGGTGACACTGTGTAATGCCAGCAGAAATGATAGATGATACTGTGCCTGCAGGGCTGCCATAGCACTTACATGCCCTCCTCTGCCTGGCCACACAGTTCTGTACCAAGCATGATCAGCCCTCTGTCCTCCATCCCCCTGCCACATGAGCCTCTGTAGAGGACTGAGGCCATAACCAGTATTATAAAAAGGGTCTGAGAAATGGAGCTTTCTGATTGGCTGCAAACATTCTAACAGCCTTATGTTAATCTTTTATTAACATACATGTAGAGCTTAACCATATGTTGAACTAGGTTTAACACTGTTTAAAAATATGTTTTATTATAATAGCAATAAGGCACTCCCAGGGATTATGTTAATGGTCAGTTAATCACCCTCTAGGGGCATGTGGCACTCGGCTACACCTCGTGCCACATTACACCCCCAGAAGGTGATTAACAGACCATTAACATAACCCTTGGTCATGCCTTATTGCTTAATTATGTCCAAATGTGTGGTTGTCTTGACTAGGATGTGGCACTGGGCTGCCATATCCCGTGGTCCTACACTCTGTGCGGAGCGTGGGATCTATTACAGTGATGACCTAGGCATCCAGTTAGATGCCTGGTGTCCCATATAGTACCCTGCGCACTCGGGGAGGGGGGTAGGGGGATGGGACTTTGGATCTGTCCTTTTCTGCATGGCATCAGTTGCGCAGTGGCATGCCCAGGATATGCTCAACATGAATGTATCCTGGCTGCCTTTGTGGATCAAGCCCAAACTAACTGTTAACAGGAAAACAGGGAATGCTGTATTGCTATTAGGGAACTTAGGCTGAGTAAAAAAAAAAAAAATTCACCTTTGAAGTCAGAGAGCCATTTAAGCAATAATGCATGACAGGGTGTGGGTCATGCTGGAATAACCTCACACCTGGGTGGTTGGGCATGACGCCACAGGCCGAGTGCGTCCCATGTCCCAGAAGTGAGGTTATCACAGCACGACCCACACCCTGGAGTGCATTATTGTATTATACAATGGCTCGTTGTTATACAAAATAAAAAAAAAAAATGTTTTAAATGTTTTTAGTAGATTTTTAGTGTGGCAATATAGTTTTGTTTCTGAAGAGAAGATGACAATAAAGTGACAGATCAATACAGTGAGGTTGTGTTCAGATAACCTCACTGTTGGCAAGGGAAGACAGCCATTCAGGTTCCAGGATTTTTTATTGCCATTGTATAATTGATGTTTTTGTGTAATAAGACTCTGTAGGTATATTGACAAAAGATTAATGTATTACTCTTGGAATGTCAGCAATAAATCAGGAAGCTGTATTCTATAGGCCTGGGATAAATTATTAATTTCCATTCCAGGAGTATCATCAATGGATATAAATACCTTTCTTGGCAATCTGTATACCCCGAGTCATTTTATAATACAGCTTCCTTGATAAATGAACTGTTTTTTGATTTACACACCTTGTTCAAGTTTTTCAGCAATTGCTTAAGGCCAAAGGCCAAGTGTCCTCCAGACCACCCAGGAAGTGCATTAATGCCTTATACATCCCTGCCATGTCATGGGTTATTGTACTTATAAAATGGAAAAAACTCTTCCCACCCACCTTCCCCTTCTGCAGTGTCCCACAGAGAAGAAAGAACAAAGAGATGCCTGTGGCCAACTCCTGGCACCTTGCCAGGAGCCAACAGCGACTTTACAGTGACACACCCCTTCCCCAGCCCGATTACCACCATTGCTTAAAATAGTAATTATAAGATCTGTGCCTACACCCCCCCCAAGCCTGATAAATGATTTGTTTTTGGGGGGGGCCTCCCAGCCACAAACCAGTACCCCGTTCCACACTCACTACCGCTCTGCTGATTAATCAGTGAGTGTGAGCAGGTGGGCACAAATGATCATGAGGTAGGGGGTAGAGCTGTAGCATCAGCAGTGATGCTAGGCAGCCTGACCAGTTAACACAGCACTAAATATACAGAGGCACACATACAGAGCACTACATGCACAGCTGCACACACACACACACACGAAAATGTATTACTTTATGTTGATAAAACATGCATCAATTCAAATTGTGTTGCATTGTCTTGGCCCACTCCAATAGGTCTGCGTCATGTCACCCCTGTTGTTGCATTTCTGCCTCAGTATGACACATTTGCAGTCAGCGCCATTACTGTAATCTGTGGGAGATGCAAGTCCATGCAGAAGCTCCCCTGCCCCTTCCTAGTGACATCTCTGCAGGGCTGGGATGCTGCCACCTCTGTAATCTTCCACCTTCCCCTACCCACATTAAGTGTTCTTGTGGAGGCATTGGGGGTTAGCAGTGGGCAGAGCATTGTTCCTGCATGGCACCCTACACCTGAGGCAACCGGGGCAGTACAGTCACATGCTGATATCCCATCTAGCACAGGATCATGTGAATCCTGGCTAGGCTGATGGGCCAGCAACCCCACCCCCCACTCCCTTTTTTTCCTTTTCCTTTTCCCTCTCCAATGCTGCCACTGGCCTCTGCCTTCAGGCCAATTCCCCACTCAGGGACCATTTCCAAACATACAGTGGTTCCTTCTGATACCACCCTTTTCTCCCATTGCCAGTCACCCCTGGGGCTTACGCAGCACAGTGGAACTTTCCTACAGCCGGGCCCAGTGGGCACATGGTAGCAGAAGTCTTCCATGGCCAACAACCTGGTGGTTGAGCATGCAGGACAGGAAATGCAGCAGCTTGCTGTACAGTCCCAAGCCCTTATACCCATGTTTTTCTCTTGGACCACGTCCCAGTTCTGAAGCAGACCTGCCCACTGACACTGGAACGTGGGGGAGGGGTCACTGACATCCTGTGGTCTTCTCTCTGACCACAGGAAGCACACATACAGTGGGATAAGTATCTCCCTCCCATGGAGCCTGAAGGCACAGGCTTCACAATGCACCCCAGGTTCCGCCAGCTCAGAGCTGGGGAGCTGGGCACATGACTCAAACCTGGGTCTCCCAGATGGGAGTGCAGTACACTTTGCTGGTGCACAGAGAAGCCCCCCACCCCACCTTATTAAAAAAGGTTTACCCTAAAGTAAATAAACATAGGTCACCAATTGTTGTTTCTTCCTGGTGTTCCTGAAGAGTGACGCTACTGGTTCCCAACCGATTGCTTGCAATACAGGTGTATGTATCTTTGATCCTCCACTCAGAATAATGGAAAGTGACGTTGATGGAACTGGTTACCCCTTGGGCAAGAATATGGCTGAGGCTGTTGTTCCGAAACAAGATGATGCTAGCAGTTGGTCTACCCTGTGCAGAACAGAACAGTCCAATGGAAGCATTTCCGGTATTCATAAACCTCAAACTTAAATTTTGAGGTGCATCTGTAACACATGAAACAGAGTTAAAAGGTGTGTATGCTATATTATCGATATCTAAGAAAAACAGCAGCATAAAAATGGTGTTTGATTTATTCATTGTTCAGGCTGGGTGTTCTGGTCAAAGCACACAGTCATGAGTTACCAATATGTGAGGATACTGAAAGCATACCTTACAGAAATGCAAGTGCTTAGCATGTGTTCAGCATGCATGCTGCATGCTTGTTAAGCATGTGGCATGCATGCTGTACACATGTGGTGCACTTGTAGTTCTGTAAGGGACAGTAATCACTAGTGGACAATGTGAAAGAAGGACACGTATAAACTCGGTTCAGGGAGTGAAATTACAAGTCTTGTTCCAGGAACAAGTTGGGGAGGAATACTGCAGTGCTAAACATACCTCTCTGAATCTAGAAGCATGGCCGGCTGGACGGCTAGTGCAGTGGCAGCCCTGCTGCTTGCCATCCATCCAGACACCCCAGGTTCATGCCTTGGCCTGGGTATGAGATGCCCGGAGCTGAACGGCATCCACCGCTGTTTCAGTGAAGACATACTTCCTCACGTACCTCCTAAATTCTCCCTTCCCGCTTCCCTGCATGACCCCTTGTTCTCATGCACTTCTCTGCATCTTTTCTTGCCTCTCTCTGCACAACTGCCCCCTAAAGCTCCTAGTAGGGAGGGGGTCCATTGGGATAGGAATGTGTGATCCCAGAGTGTGGAATTATGTCAATGAACAGCTGCTTGCTGACCTTATAAAGCAAACGTTGCTCGACCTCCTCACACTGTGCCCCTATTATTGGAATGGAATACATGAGAGGATATATGGACCACAAACAATGGGATTGACTGAGGGCAGATGAAGTCCCAGCAGCTTACCATGCCCTCATGTGTTGTCTGGCCACCTCCCCCTCACCAGCTCCTCCGATCCAGATCACCCAGACTATCAAGTAATGTAGCTCATGGGATGTGCACCACAAGTACCTCACAGAGGTGAACAAGATTCAGAAGTGGAGCCTTTTACAAGTGAGGATAAGCTTGAGGCCTATGGAGCACGAAGTGAAGTTGGAAGGTGGATGTTCAGAGGAGAGAGAGAGAGAGATGTGAGGAAATATCTCTTCAGTGAAAGAGCGGTGCCAGGGATGCCCCCAGCATCCTATTGAGGTTCCTTGAGCTGGAGGCTTGAGAATTAAGAGCTGACCAGGACCAGAATTGTGCTGTGTGGCCAGGCAGAGCGAAGCATGAAGCCACAACTGCTGCTCTGCGGCAGATGTAGTGACCGCCCCCCCCCCCCACCAGCCTTCCACAAGGTGAAAGTGTGCCCCAAAATTGGGCATAAAGTCACTCACATTTGTCCCACCTTTCCCACCTAGCCAGGCATGCGGGTCAGAGACTGGATGCGGAGGAGGCAAGTAAGACCTCTTTGGATGCCACAGAATGCTGCGATGGTGTGCATCCTGAGCATAAGGGGCACTCCGCAGCTTTCCCGGCCATCTGCATGCATAGAAGGGCTGTGCACCTTTGGTGGATCGAGCCCTTAGCATTTATGTTTAGATGTAAAGTAATTTTAAGGATAGCTTTATTTTTGTGCTCCAGAGTTAATTTTGCTCTCCCTGGTGTCCCTTAAGGTCAGAGGCCAGTGTCTAATGTATGAGGATTCATCTTACTCACAGAAGTGTGATATTAAAGGGAAACAGTCTAGGACTAAGAGCGCCGCACCTGTGTGGGTCTGGTCCAGTTTGCACTTTGTGTGCAAAAAGAGTTTTTACTTTCTGTTTACTGTAGTATAGTAGATTGTATCAAATTGATTCTGTTGACTTGCTGCCTGACATTTTCTGTACCTAGAAATCCCAGAATTCCCTGCAGTTAACATCAGAGGAGGGCTGCAGCAGTAGGAGATTCAATAGTCTGCAGCACTTGTTAGAATTTACATAAGCACTGATCTCTTGTTTCTGTGTTCTTCTGTCCTCTCTGGGCTCATACAGTCACAGAAGACTGTACTTAGCCCTGGGAGAACAGTGGGACAGAAAAGCATCTGACTGGAGCTTGTAAAATGCCAGGCATGCACTGCAGTCTACTGAATCTCCTACTGCTGCAGCCCTGCTTCAATGTCCGCTGCAGGGGATTCTGGGATTTGTAGTTACAGAAAATGTCAGCCTAGAAGTCTGCAGAATTAATCTGACACAATCTACTCTACTACAGTAAACACTATAAAAAAAATGTTTTTCCATAATACATGCAAATTGGGACCAGACCCACCCTTGGGTGTGGGGCTCTTAGCACTGACTGTTCCTCTTTAAACAGTGGGTGTCCAAAAACAGTTGAGAATGCTGCTAGAAACCTAGAGGCAATCACATTTAAAGAAGAGCTGCTTTAATTATTTCAAGTCTTATAGAATGCTAAAGCAGAGCCACAACCGTGGAAGAGGGAGCATCTTACAAGGCAGCAGAAGGAGGGTCATTTAAAATGTAATAAAAGGGAAAAATAGAGAAGCTTCACTGTAACATGCCCTGCTGCTTTTGACTCACACTCTCCTAAAGCAGGGGGAGATGGCGGCCCTGTCACAATATGTATAGCTCAACGTTTCAGAGCGAGAGGATCACTCACATTCAACAAGAATAGTATACGTGACAGTGAAAGAGGCATTGGATAAATGTGATGCCTTGCACAACAAGGTCTGCCCATCATCCTCGAGCCTGGGATGAAACTTGAGAACCAGAGATGCCGTACAAGTTCCTCCACTCTTGCAGCTGCTGAGAAGAATGGTGCCGTTTCGTACCCTGCCGTCTTTTAGCCACCACATCTGGAGGTCAGATGGAAAAAAATCTTCAGCAGTGCATGTCAGGTTCTTTGTTTTCTTCAGTTCCAAGGTCCCAGAGTTAGAAATGTTGATGCCTTGCAAGGGAACTACAAGAAATTGGAAGCATGAAAATACAGTAGGTCCTCTTCACAGCATAGAATTTCATGTTTTTTTTTTTTTTTGGGGGGGGTGGACCCCTTTTCCCACATCCTCCTGTCCTGATAATCGGATGCACTGCAGCACGGGCCAGCCCAGTAGTGCTGAGGGTTGAGGTGCTGGATGCTACACCTCATGGCACACCGGTGACCGGGGTTCAGGCGTGGACTTGGGCCATCAGGGGTCAGCAGCAGGGGAGAGGGAGGGTTGAGTGTCCCGCGCCAATTCTCCTCCCTCTGAGGTGTGGAAGGGGTTCACATTGCTCTGCAGTGGCAACTGGCAGAAGCTAGGGGCACTGTTGTAGTGCGCATAGTTGAGGGTTGGAGCGCGGCACGCATCAGCATGTTGTGCATGGACGCCATTGCACATCCAGCTCCGAGAAAGAAAAATCCACATGGAAAATTGCGGGGTAGTCATGGCAGCTGATGCCCATGCACCACACCCCCGGACATGAGAGGTGCGCCCCCCAGGTATTAGGATCCAGGTCCCCCAGGGGGGGACTGTGCATGCTGGCCTGCATGGAGGGCAGTGTGTCGCTGGCCAGACCGGGTCCCGGGGATGCGGGTGCCGGTGACCAGATGACTCACCACCCGCTCCACAGAAGTAGAAGAGAAAAGAATACCATGATAAAATAAAAAGATGTACTGCAGCAAAAGATAACCCAACTATAAGGGTGCAAGTGTGAGAGTATCTGCCTGCACAGGGGTTGGAAACACCATTCTGTGGTCAGCCAGGTTCCTCACCAGCTCAGGGAGTACAGTAGTGTGAGAAATCTGTAGTCGTCAAACACGGGTCCCCAGTATGGTACTGTGACCTTAATATGCAAAGCACTGGGACAGCCAACAATAGCTTTCAAGGGACCTGTGCATTGCGTTATTAGGCCTGGCCATGCCCCTGCTGACATGCCCACTGCTGTCAGAAGCAGTCGCTGTGTTGCCCTGTATTTTAGTGACTAGCAGACTAGCTCATTTGGGACTGTATAAATAACATTTTTAACATAGATCAAAAGGAAAACCCATGGTGTTTTTTTGCAGTACACTTGGAGGTTCCTGACAGAGCCATAAAACCCAAGTATCAGGATTCTAGTACTTATTTACAAGGACTTAAATAGATACTGTGCATTAAAAACCAAATATTTGGCTGCCCAGGTAGAGCAGCAGGAAGGTGTCCACTCACATCTTGGGCGACCCAGGCTCTGGAACAGTCTTGGGATGCAAGGGGCCAGTAGGGGAAAGGAAAAATGTGCATCCCACTGGACAGCTGTCCACCTTTAGGAAGGGGGACTCCATCCCCTGCTGCTTGACTGCTGCCCAGTGGAGGCTTGGTGGTAACATATGCGCAGGGTTGGGGGACTACTGCTGACATCGCAGCATGCTGTGCACAACCAGCATGTGCACACCATGCCATTGCATGCTGGCAGTCCCCTTGGGAAATAAAACAGTGGGTGAGGGTCGGCAAATCATCCTGCTCTGGATGGCATTGCTTGGTTTAGTGGTCCCTGTCACAAACGCACTCAGCAGGTCAGGCCCAGTGCCAGCCTCCGAGCGCAGTAATGTAAACAGGTAACAGACAGGGTAACCCTCCTGTCTGCTTGTGGGTCTAAATCACCTTTGGTCTCAAGTTCTGGGGGATTCAAACTGTGAACCGTATGCTAGCATACCCAAATGTACAGGCTCAGATAATATTCTCTTCGGGGAATGCAAAATATCTTTCACCTAAGGGCACCTAACCAGGTATCCAAAATGAACCCTTAAAACTCTATAAAAGACCTTAGGTATATTCTTACCTCTTCCCAGTTTAGTAACACCATCAAGCTTTTGAACAGTTTTTGTTAATCTTAACCCTCTATACTTCACATGCAAAACGAACTTGGAAACACCCAGGCAGTCTCTTTCAAATAAAGATTCCTTACTACAAGATGATAAAAATATGAAAAATGTAAACACAGAACAATATATCAAACAGCATACAATCACATAAAGAAAAACAAGGAAAACTACAGACAAACTCCTACCGAAGTACATTTAGATCTTTTCTACCTAATGTATTACCTCTAAGTGCCTATGTTAGAGATCTTGTTTCTTAAGAGCCCAAAAAGATATGTCACAAAGATCAGACACAAGTCCTAGTTTAAACTGTCTCTCTCACACTCCTTCTGTGAGTCATCTAGCTCCTCCTTGTTGAATATAAAAAAATATACAAACAGGATGTCTTATTAGGAGGTATATTAAATAAGGTGACATCAGCAAAAAACTCATTTCCCAAATATGACTCCTTAATTAACATTTTCTCTTTGATCTTGAGCAGTTCCTATTCCCAAGGCATAACAAAGGATTTTATAACTCTTAGCACCATGGTGGTATAACATGTTCTTCCTATAAGAATCATACAAGTTTATGAGCCCTATATCCTGGTAGCTGGGTCAGTTCTAATTAAGACAGAAAAACAGGAGACCCTTAATTAAGTCTCTCTGGTCCTTTAATTACCTTCTGGTTTCAGGTTAATATATCCTGTAGCTTCTCTGAAACCTTGGTGGGGGGAGGGGCACCCATAAGCACAGGCTATATTTTATATTACAAATATCATAGAATAATCATAACCAGCTGGCCAAGCGTCACAGTCCCTATGACCAGCACGTGTTGTGGGGTCTGCGAAGTGCCACGGGGTGTCATCCTGCTGTCAGCAGTGTTCTTCCTTGTTCTAGTTACTCCCCAACCCATGGACACTCTGTGGAGGTGAGAGCCTGATGTTCGCATGTCGTAGGACATGCCAGCGTCTTCCATGAGAGAGCATACCCCACCTGGAACTGATGCCTCAAACCACAGTGCCAACCATGGTCACCTAGGTGGCAGTATTGTAGCAGTGCAATCTGCCCTCCCTCCCACAGAGGAGGAGAGCATCCACTGGGACACTCGATCCTTCTCCCTCCAGCCGACCCTGGAGTGGCCCAGGGTCATTCCCGATCCTGGGTCGCCGGTATGGCAGCCGGTGAGGCATGAGTACCACAGCTCTCTGCACCAGTGGGCCTTTAAGCAATATACCATGACAGAGAGTGGGTATATTGGTGGATTTACCACGCCTGGTGTGGTTTGGTCTCGAGGCACAGCCAAGTGACTTAACTACACCAGAAGTGGTAAATCTACCCATGTACCCACTCTCTGTCATGGTATATTGCTATTATACAATGTTCAACTTGTTTTTTTGTTTTTATCATGATATAAAACGTTTACAGTGGGTATACTGGAGGATTTATCAAAGTCATGTGATGTGTTTTGATCAATGAGATTACAGGATTTTCATACCCCATTGTATAATTGCCATTTTCTATCAGTTTCAAATAGGTTTTAGCTGTGTGGTGCAAGCCATGTATGCCACACAGCGTCAACTGGCAGCTGGATGAATCATTTCTAAGACATTAATAACCAATCCCGTAGGCAATCAGGAGCCTTGCTAGGGTCATGAATAATTAATGAGAGTTAGATTTCATTTTAACTCATTGCACGCATTGTTACTGTACTCATTTTACTACCACTGCACCTTACACAATGTATTGTTGCTGTTCCTCTTGTACTGTTTACTCCCCCTCCACAAACCCCGACAGGACGCATCTGGACACAAGCTGCTAAAAGCTCAGTAAGTCTTTCCTGGTGAAACTTTTGAAATAAATAAAAGAATAAATAAATAATGTCCAGTGCAAGAAGGCTGCAAGGACAGCAAGCAACATATTGGGGGTGTGAAAGCAGGGGTGTTTCTAGCAAAAGAAAGGGTTTCTGCCTACTTCGATCCTCGGTGAGACCTGACCTGGAGTAATGCACACAGTTCTGGAGCCCACACCTTAAGAAGGATATGGAGCTCTTGCAGGTTTTCACAGCAGGGCCATGATGATGATTCTGGGGCAGCAAGGGAAGATGTACAAAGAGAGGGCAGAGAGTCTCATTATGTATACGCTCGATGATAGGAGGGAGGGGGGCATGATAGAGACCTTTGAATTCCTAAGGGGTATTTATAAAATATATAGCGGTACCCTGTTCACAAGGAGCTAGGGCAGGGTAACAAGATGCTACTGATGCCAGCCAGTTTGGGGGGGGGGATTCAGGAGAGATGCAAGGAAGGTTATTTTTACAGAAATGGTGGTGTAGGGATGGAAGAAATTACCTCGGCACAGAGTTCATCAACAGCTTCAAACACAGGTGGGATAGGCTAGGGGAATGGTTCTAACCAAAGGACAGCATGAGGGTGGACAGTTAAGGGGGTGAGTGGGCTGGGGTGAAATGCAATCCAGGTTATTGGTAAATTACCTCCAGCCCAGCATTAGGCTGGGGGGAGGCAGGGGCATGGGGTCAAAAAGACGACTGGGGAATAGAGCAGTCAAAAACCGTGCAAGCAAAGCAGTGAAACACAAGGTAGTGCATTGGAACAATGCAGAGCGCTGCAAATAAACAAAAAGTACTGGGACTGATTGTCTGCGGGGGGCTCTGCACCCCCCCCCCACACACCCCAAACTAAATATAACCATCCCCAGGGTGCAGGCAACTCGTGGACAGGGAGAAACTCAGGAGAGGAAAAAAAAACACGGAGGCGTGAGAACTGAACCCTGGTCCACCAGATGTTCCATCGCCCTTCACTGCTTGTGGCCCTAGCCTTTGCACCACAGCAGCAGTTAAGTGACATAGCATGCAGGGGAGCATTTATCCTCTTCGTCTCGACTGACAACACCTACACGGATAGCACTAATATACCTGCGCTGTACTATCCTTGTAGCTGCATTGTCCTTCACTATTTTTGCCACGTGGATTATACTATGCTATAATCCGCACAACTGGATACCGGAAGCAGGCATGTGATGGCAGACTTGATGGGCCATAGGGGTTTTCCCTGCCATCTTCTGCATTTCTACATTTCTATGTCTATTTCAGGCCATATAAAAGCTGCAGAAAGTACCAATCTCAGGTTTTACAGCCCTTTCAAGAGCCTCCAACGGCATTCTAAATAACCGCCCAGTTTTCTTTTGGATCAAGGGTTAAACAAAATGTAATACCTTTGGTTCTAAAAGAGTATGTCCACCAGTCACTAAAGTATAGGGTGGTACAGTGGCTGCTTCTGCCAGCCAGGTGGCAAACATGTCAGGGCATGGGCACCTGATGGCATGCCTATAAAACCCATGTTGCAGAATCTAAAGCTGTCTGGATTACCACTTTTTATCAGCGTTGCAGGGCATCAAACAAGTACAAGTACAGAGTAGTCAGTGGTGGAAACATAGAAACACAGAATGTGATGGCAGATATGGTTGGACCCACCCAGTCTGCCCATTTTTTTAGACCTTCAGTTATTGTTGCAGACCCCGCTTATGGCGCCATCTCATCCCTTCCCGTCCTTACCCCTATGATTCCCTTGAGCCTGTCCCAGACATTTTTGAACCCCACCACTGTTTTTGCCTCCACTAGAAGACTATTCCAAGCATCCACTGCCCTTTCTGTGAAGAAGTGCTTCCTCACATCCCTCCTGAATTTACTCCCCCCCCCCAATTTCATAGCATGCCCTCCTTGTTCTAGAGCACCTTTTTCTCTGAAAAATACCTTCCTCCTGTACCTTATTTAACCCCCTTGAGGTACTTAAAGGTCTCTATCATATCCCCCCTCTTCCTCCTCTCCTCCAGGGTGTACATATTTACTAACTCCTTTAGCCTCTCCTTGTAGGGCTTTAAACCAGACACTGCATCATTTTGGTAGCCCTCCTCTGGACCACCTCCACTCTGTCTATGTCCTTCATGTGATGGGGGAAACTCAGTTCCCGGAGTGAAATTAAAAGTCTGCCTTACTTCCAGGAGCAAAAGAGAAGACCATTCCTGTGTAAAATGTACCCGCTAAAAGTCATAAAATAGACTAGACAAAGTGTAGAAATAGGGTTACCACCCGTCCTGATTTTCGCAGGACAGTCCTGATTTGGGCAGCTGTGTCCTGCAAAAAACATGAAAAATACTAAATGTCCTGACTTTATAGAAGAAAAAATATTTTTTAACTTTCACTAAATGTTGCATAAAACTACAATACCTTAACTAAAACGCCTTAAAATGATAAGAAACAATAGAAGCAACTAAGAAACTACAATACTTAGCCTTAATTCTGATTATATAGAGAAAACAAGTCTGTTGCATTAGTCGAGGTTACATACTGTCCTGCGAAAAATCATGTTTCAGTAAGAAATGTCCCACTTTGGACTTCTTGAAATGCAAAGTATAATAAGAAAACATGTCCCCAGACCCATGTCAGTTATGCCTGATCATACATCAAATGCGATGAGTTTTCCCAGTGGAATTTTTCCATTTCCATTACTGAGAGTAGTCTGGTTCGTCAGGATTGTCCCTGTGCATTCTAGAAACTGCATGTTCCTACTGAAGGGTTGCATAAACTGAGCTGTTGCTTCTTTTGGTACAAGTAAAAATAAACACTTAGTATGCTGACGGGCAAGTGAAAGAGCTGACTGGGGGAAACCAGGGCACTCCTGCAGAGTTTGAGAGACACTCAGGTTTGTGAAACTGCATGGGTTTAAAAATAAAAGCAGAACCAGATGTTCCAAGTTTTGTTAGTTTACTAGCCTGCAAAAATTAAAACAGAAAATCAGTTCTGCATCCAGAAACAATGCCTCAAGGAGCAGTGAGATGTGTGGGACAAACTGCTGCTCCTCCGTGACGTCAAAGGAGGGTCTCTTGAGGTAATATTAGACAGTAAAACATCTTAGCGTCTGTCAGGTCTTTTGATAGTGCTTACTATTGTTTATTAGTATTTGTAACATATTTTGAGAGGCTAATGGTGGGTCACTTTTTCCTTTATTTTATTGTTCTTTTTTATTTCAGGAAACAACCGTTATTGTGAATCTCCACTAAGTATACCGACATTTTGACCTTTGGAATGATGTATACTGTATGTAGACGCTAAATGTCTTTTTTTTCCTTTATAATCTTTTTGATGCCAGCGAACTCCATATTTCAGGACAATGCTGTGCTCTCTTTGTAAGTGAGGGTTTTGTTAAAAACCTGTCATTATTAGTTCTCATCCTAATTCATAGAGGTATTAGGACATTTATTTGTTTGCTTTGTAATACAGCATGAAATATTGATGTGTCTTGTATGCATATATAATGTATTTATAAAAATACCAAAAAAAATACCAAAGAAAGAGGGACTCCCAACTCCCCGCAAGGACACTAAAACCCATTTAACTCGCTTACCCAGCATTTCCTTCCAAATTCTGAATGTCACGCCGTTGTATTCTTAAAGAGCTACTGCACTGGTAGAAATTAATATTAACATTCTGAAGTAGCGAACAATAACCTCTTATAGTATTTATTTTCCTTTTTATTAATTACTGTATAAGATTTTCTAGCTGACAGTACTAGGTGTGAAGTGTGGAACAGTACATCTGCAGCTCTCAACCATTTGTCATATAAATGAGGGGCGTGGACACTCAAAATAGGGACTGTGACCCCCTTAATGAGAGACACAGCCTCAAACACGGGGCTGGTGTTGTTCAATGTCTTCATCAGTGACATTGGGGATGGCATTAAGGGCAAAATGTGCCTATTCACAGATGGCACCAAGCTCTGGGAGAGTGGACACAGCTGAAGGGATACAGGACCTAGAAGAAGATCTGGAAAAGCTGGGGAAGTGGTCCAGAATCTGACAGCTTGGCTTCAATGCAAAGTTTTGCATATTGGAGCCAAGAATCCCAGGACAGAGTACTACCTGGGTGGAGTCTGAGTATCTACATCAGAGGAGGAGAAGGACCTGGGAGTGATGATCACCAGTGACCTGAAGCAGTCCACACAGGGCAAGAAAGCAGCAGCAAAGGCAAACAAGATGCTGGGATGCATAGCTAAGGGGATCAGTAGTAGGAGAGAGGAGGTTATACTGCCCTTGTACAGGTCCCTGGTAAGGCCTCATCTAGAGTATGGAGTTCAGTACTGGTGCTCACACCTCAAAAGGACATTAACCTGCTGAAGAAGGTCCAGAGGAGGGCTACAAAGATGGTAGTGGGTCAGCAGGTTAAGGCATACGAGGAGAGGTTGAGGGCACTGAACATGTACTCCCTGGAAGAAGAGAGAGAGGGAGACAGAACATGATTGGGACCTTCAAGTACTTGAAAGGGATAAATAAGGTTGATAAGGACAGTCTCTTTAAGCTGAGTGGCAACCACAACAGGAGGGGGTACAGTTTTAAGCTGGAGGGTGGGAGGTTTAGCAGGGAGGTCAGGAAGCACTTCTTCACATGGATTACACTGCCAGAAGAGGTAATCTCCTTGAAGACAGTGGGCAGCTTTAAGAGAGGCTGAGATAGGCATGGGAAGAAGGTAAGGATCATGGGTAGAGAGGATGGTAGGAGTGGGGAGGGAGGGCAGGGACTGTAGCTCAAGCTGTGGACCCTGCAGTACGAGCAGACTAGATAGACACAATGGCCTTTTTCTGCTGGCTTTTTCATATGTTCGTATGTAATACAAGCTCAGAACACTGTGTAAGCCATTGTGTTTACTTGTACAAAGTTTATTTTTGATTTAGCATCCTAGAATAATATACATTTTTGCTTCAAAGTCTGAATTCATAGCACATTCACAATACGGGCAGCACCTTTTCCACAAGGGATGGGTGAGAGAGAGCAATTTTGAGGGGTAAAAGGAGGGATGTCTCTCGTAATTAGGGACGGTTGAGAGGTATGCTGCTGCCATAGCTAGTTCTGTTCCTCCTCACATATCATTAGCCTAATGACAATAATTTCTGACTGTGACATCACAACTGACCAAAAGGAGCCAAACAGTTTCTGTCAGATCAGTCACTTGTAGTGTCCTGATGAGTCAGGTCACAGTGGTGGTAAGGTGTGAAGAAGAACAGAACCAGAAACGTCAGGCTCCAGGTAAAGTGCTGCTTTTCACATCCTACCTTATCCTGTGAGATAGAAGACCCCCCCCTTTTTTTGTTGTTATAAACTCAGCTTTATTGAAAGGCGGAGCATATACAGTATATCAACACTTTGTCACAGGTACAGGTAAGTTACAGAGACATATACACTTCACCATTGTAAATGAGATTCTATCACTTCAAGTAGAAGAATGCTGATGAGCAAATGGAAACATACTTTAGAAACAAAAAGTAACAACTGACTGATATTTATGGTGCTGCTAGCCCTTGAATTCCTAGGGGCATTTGCACAAAAACCGGAGCGCTACTGCATTCTCTGCTATGACATTTTCCTTTCAATACACAGAACTAATTCTTGGTATACTGTTAGAAAGGCGACTGAATTTTGTTGCTGCAATTAGGGCACTGCAATAGGGGTGCCGATGACAGGGGCAATCTTGATTTCAGATTGTCCCTCAGTCATGACGCACTTTGCGCCCACACAATTTCTGCCCCCCTCCATTTCCCAGAATGGGAATTTGGCGCTCTCTGTCCTGGGAGCCACAATGCGTGGTGTAGAAATGACGGGGTGGCATATTGCCTGTGCCCATATCGGTGTCGACAAAATGACTGTCGCACTGATATGGGTTAACCAGTAGTTCTGTATATGAGATACGTAGAGAAACGTCATTTAACTCCTAACATCATGTCGAAATGTATCACCTCTGAGCTTCAGTGTGTGTGTCCCCCTGCATCCCAGTGGCATGTATCAGATTAAATATTTCTGTCTGTATGATCTGTCCATACTCTTGAGTATGCAAAAGACAGAGATTATATCCCCCCCCCAGCTTCTTTTTCTCTCTGGTGAATATGTTAAGGGTCTCCAGCCTCTATACCGCTGATCAGTTTGGTGGCCTTGTGTTCTAACCACTCAACTGCCTCACTGTACTTATCATATTGGAGAGCCCAGAACTGCACTCAGTACTCCCGGAGGGGCCAGACCACAGCCTTGTAAAGAGACAGGATTACTTGCCTTGCTCTGCTGGTCACCCTTGTTTTGAAGAATTCCAACATTCTTTCAGCCTTCTTGACAGCATGAGAGAGTACGCGGTGTTGTCTGCATATTTTGAGTCAGGGATGCTGTATGCATCAGGGGCAATATCAGGAAGCATTTTTTCACAGAGAGAGAGGTGGATGCACTGAACGGTCTGCCTGAGGAGGTCGTGGAGTCAAAAACAGTGGGGGAATTCATGAATCCATGGGACAGACATAAAGCAATTCTGGTGGGGAGTAGGAAGAAGTAGGCTGTTGGTTAACTAGGATCTGTACCTTATCCAATAGGTAGGGAAATGGGTAGACTAGATGGGCCAAGCGGTCTTTATCTGCTGTCAAAGTTTATGTTCCTATGTCTATGTTTCTATAACCTCGGTTCTTTCCCACATGTGAGGCTATGACCCATAACTCATGAGTGGCAAAGTCACGAGAAGGATATGAAGGCCTTATCCTCACTAGTAGAGATGAATAAGGGATACACAATGACCTGACTCAGAATATGCCTAACCCCATTTATCCGATCATCTCTAATCTAAGCTTCCCTAACTAATGAACTTCCTATCTGCCCCCCCCCCCACATCACTATGGTAAGTGCTAACTGTTGTTAATCAGTTCAATCCATTTTAATTGTAATGTGATTAGCTCTGGTTAGCCACTAATCATGTTTTGTTAACAACAGCATCAAAACATGTTCTCTTCTTGCTCTGCTTGCTGTGCTGACTGTTTTGTTTTGTTTGTTTGTTTGTTTGCTTGTTTGTTTTGGGTTTTTTTTGCTTGTTTGTTTTGGGGTTTTTTATGGGATAGCATGTAAAAGGAAACAATGGTTCTGACCTTACTCCAGAAGCTCGTATCATGGATCAGCTTGAGAACAGAGAGTGGGCTTTTGTCCTGGCAGGGGGGTATGGTGTCAGAAAGTCTACCATCAGTAACAGTAAGGTAGCAAAGGTAGCAAAAGAAGAGCAGCAGGAGTTCACACTCATGAATTGATAAAGACTGCTGCTGGAGCTGAAGATCGCAAAAACATAACGTCATGTCAGGGCAATCAGTGTGCCTCATGACACTGGTGACCTGGGGTCAAGAGGGATCATGGATCATTAAAGGCCAGTGAGGTGGAGGAAGATCAAGCATCCCAGAGCGTGCTCTTCTCCTCTGGGGAGGAGGAGTCATCTTCTCCGTCACAACACTGCCCCCTGGGTAACCACAGTGGTGACAGCAGTGCAGCTGGAGGAGCAGAATTCAGAGGGGGCGGACGCCAATGTGCTGTCACACCCAGTATGCCCACATCTTGGTGTCACTCTCACACATCACCTGGGGAGTGATGGGGGATGAAAAATGAAAACAAAAGGGGCCCTGGCACCAGGGGGCCATACAGCCCCAATATATCCAGCCCCCTGACTTTGATTCACAAACAACCACACAGAAATCATGTTGAGGGGTGCCCCTGCCCTGAATCCCACTTGGAGGGCTATCCATGGCACCACATAGGTCCTAGAGAGGCAGCTGAGGTAAGTAGCATTGGAGAGGGGCTGGGTGCCAGTGGTGGAAGGAAGCATAAACAGAATGAAAACAAATGGTACCGGGTCATAATCATGCACATTAACCCACACAGTGCAGGTGCGTGCTACAGCTAGCGCATAAGGGAAGCACAGAAACATAGAATTTGACAGCAGATAAGGACCGCTTGGCCCACCAAGTCTGCCCATGTAGAGTGACATGGGAATATCAGCGATGTGATACTATCGCTACCCCTTGTCGTTCACCAGGAAGGAGGAAGTGGATGTAGCCACTGTCAATTAGGTGCTCAGTCAAGCCACTCCCATGGTGTAGTGGCTAGAGCACCTGACCTTGAAGTTTGTGGGTTGGGGGGATCGTGGTTTGATTCCCTGCTGAAGTATCTCTTACTTTAATTTTTTTTCTTGCCCCAGTGTGTCCACACCCCGTCAGAGTTGATTATAATAGTTCCAGGGGGTGTGGGGGCAAAGCCCCCCATGTAGGTTGTGTGGGGAACAAAGCCCACCGCAAAACAAAAGGACAGCTTTCAAGTGTTGCCACACACTGTTTCCTGTTGCGCAGTTGCAACGTGAGCAGTATAGTCTGCAACATTATGACTCTGTGCCACAACAAACAGCGTGAGACGGGGACCCTATATTTCTGGTCCCCTTTTGAAGATATAGTGCACTGTCTAAAATTACTGTATAACCCCTTCTTTCCACATACCCTTCTTTCCACAGGAGCTCCATCACCTAATGTATTAGTGAAAATATATGTTAGCGCTCTGCTCTGGTTTACTCTGTGCTATGCTGATTACTGATCACTAATAGTCTGAAGAGAAATCAATCAATCAAGTCTTTATTTAAGCAGGCGATCACCATTGAACAAGAGCTCATGTTCAAGATGGACCTGGACAGAAGTCATATTCAGTACAAACAATAATAGAACGTACAAAGTATATATATACACACACACACGATACTTACAAGCTGAGACATGCACATTGAACATGTTCCATTCACGGAGCAGGATAAGCAAACAGTATACGAAATCAATACATATAGTAATTATCCTCACAATACATATGTTCCAGCATACAAGGTTGGTTATACATGCAGGATTCGTGATCAGCACATAGGGTACGTTCTGCATACAGTGAACATGAGCGGACCGCAGCATAGACTATGCTCAGTTTACAATGGAATACGGTCCAAAGAGGGATTATAGCCCGGGACTATATGCAATATACAGGAAATATAGGGAAGACTGATACCCAGGAAGTAATGTATACAGAATGTACACATGGCATAGGATGCTAGCCATGGATTAGGGGAACTAAAGTAAGAACGGAGAGAGAGCGAGATTGTAAAAGGTAGGGCTGAAGCAAAACCGAGTGGGGGAGAGGGTAGACAGGAATAGGTGCTTGAAGAGGAAAAGGATCAGTGCAATGCACCTTGAGGGGATAGGGAACAAGTGAAGGCAGAGAGGAGGGAGTAAATTCAGGGTATCATGACAGAATACTTATTAACATTTGGAAACTGATGGAGAAAGAGGAGGTAATGAGGTAAGGTGGGTAACAGATGCCAGCAACTAGTAATTATTCACTTATCCATTAACAGTAATCAGTTTATCCTGTGTATAATACCCTTCTTGTCATACTGTGAATGTGTTCTGTGTTTCGAGAGAGAGAAGTGGTTGGAAAAGAAGCCAGTGGTTAATGTGACTTGAGCTGTCTTGGTGAGCCACTTGATCCAGTCCCGATACGATCACTCCTTTTAAATGTATTCATTTATTTAAACAGTAGTAATGGTACCTTGCATATCTTGCCCTTACTATACATTTGTTTGCTGAGTGTTTTGGTCCGATCAAATCACTGGGTTGTCCGCTTCAATACTGAATTCAAACCCTTCAAACTACGTTTCCAGCAAGAATTCATAAAAAACAAACTGATATGCTTAGACTAAAGGTAACAATTAATTTGGCCCAAACACAGTGTTTTATACCACTTAGGTTTTGCATTTTTTTGCCATTTTTTTCAGCTGTCAATGTATTTCTGCGGTATTATGTCCACCCGCTATATTTAGAGCAAATATATTGACAGCAGAAATAAGGGATTACACAGTATGATAATCATTCAAAAATGATGAAGTAATACTTCTTATATATGATTTTTTTCTTTCCTCTATTACTAATTGAAAGATTTTCTACCTGATAATACTTGGTGTAATGTCTGAAACAGTGCTCTACCTGGAGTCTGACTTATTTCTATTATTTCTATTTCACCTCACGCATCATCAGGTATATGACCTCATTGTCTGTGACATCATACCTGACCTACAACAGCCAATCACCTGCTGTAAGAGCAGTCACTTGTGATGTCACAGTCTAGTGAGGTCACAATGCTGATCAGGGAAGAGGAAGAACAGGACTAAATCTGCCAATCACTTCATTAGGTACTGCTCTTTCCATCACATCTAGTATTGTTAGGTAGAAGAACATTTAATAAGCAAATGAAACAAGCAAAATATTTGAGAAATAAATAGCAACAACTGACTACTTTTAAAAATGAATGACATTTGATGTCTGCTGTTTTTGGTGTGACCAGCTCATTAAAGGAAAAGGCTCTTTTGATCCGCAAGAGGCTTGGCAATAGGAGTCCATTTGCTGCCAGTGAGGGCTGGCTCAATCAGTTTAAAGGCGGCATAGAAACAGGCAGCTTCAGCTATGTAGCAAATGACTGAGCGCTGCTGAGGAGGGGATTTCACCGGTTATTGAGCAGCTGCTTAGCATTGTAGAAGACGATGGTCTGATCCCTGAACAGCTGTACAATGCCGATTGGATTGGGGTGTACTGGCGCTGCCTGCCTTATCGCATACACACCCCCCCATAGCAAGAAAGATGCCCCGGGTTTAAATAAAAAGGACTGGGTGACAATTATGGGGGGAGTAAATGCTTCTGGATGGCACAAGCTTAAGCTAGTGCTTGTCGGTAAATAAAGTGAGCCCTGGTGCTTCAAACATTTGAAAATGTTCTCCCTACCTGTCCAGTACAAAATGGGGCTTGTTCTTCACAGTAGTCCAGAATGGGCCCTTGATCACAGTACTTTGGTAGGGAAGCATGGGTTCAGGGATCCATTTTTTTTCCCCAGTTTATTTACCCAGGCTAGCCCAACTGAAATGCAATATCTAATTTCCGTTGGAGTGCTGCGTCTACCCATTTTCTCAGTTTGGTGTACTGGAGTACTGAGAGGTTAAAAAACTTGCCTAAGGCTGGCCCGGTGGTGCTGAGGGTTGAGGCATGGGACACCACACCTCGTGCCACGCCGGCAACCCGGGGTCGGGAATGAGTTTGGGCCATCAGGGATTGGCAGGGGAGGGAGAGAGGATTGAGCATCCGGAGGACTGCTCTCCTTTATCGGGGGGTTCCAGGGGCTTGCCTGACACTGCAATGTCCTCCGGTGGTGACCAGAGGTACTGCACCACTCAGGGCATGTTGAGTGGGTCGCAGAGCCACGACAGAGACTTCCCCTGGTGTCACTGCATGCTTGTGGCTCTGCCTGGGGGTTGGGGGCGAGGGCAATCCTAAACAGAAAATCCCTTCCCCCAGGGATAGGTGATGGCACCTCCTACTTCTCGTCACATTCCACTGGCCAGACTCCTTCCGCTCCTGGGCCGAGCCCAGCCCGGCCCAAAATGTAGATAGAGAGCCCTGGGAGAATAGGGTGGACCCACCTTGGGGGGCCTCAGATCTGGGGGGATAGTCGGGCTGGTGCCAGGAGTATGGAGGAGTTTCAGGCCCGGAGTTAGAGCTGGAGGAGCAGGTGGATGCCTGAGAGAGTTCTCCGTAGTGTCGGAGCCAGAAAAAGAAGAGATAGAAAAAAAAAGACTTGCCTAAGGTCCTACAGTGAGAATTCTTGGCTCTAGTGGGCTTTAAAGGGAATGTCTCCTCAGCCTTTTATTCAGTTTACCCGTGTAGTTTGTAGACATGGAAAATGATTGCCTCTACTGCACCCTCCCAATTTCATCAGGATTTAAATGTAAATGAAGGTCCTTAAGTCTAGTGTGAACATTTGCTTGAGTCCACTGCAAAGTCATGGCCTGACTCATGTAAGGCATGCTGCAATTCTATGATGCTTTGGAGCTAAACGCCTATAGTAGTTATATTGTATCAGTCAGTGCTGTTGCTGTCCTCCGTAGTCCCTTTGTTCTTATCTTATGCTGGCCATGAAACTTTTCAAGGCACAGTAAGTGTGCTGCTTTTTTCTGTGAGTTAGAATGTATCTGGGTTAGAAAAAAATGCTTTTACAGAATACAGGGATTTCACAAAGCATGTAACACAACCTTTGCAGTGGAGACAAACAGGTTTTCACACCAGAGCTAAACAGAGTGAATCAACCTCATTTATATTTGAATTTGGATGCAATTAGGGGGATGCAAGAGAGGGAATCATTGTTTGTGCCTACGAACTATACAGGTATACAAAAAAGAGGTTGGGGGGGCTCTGCTGTTGAAGCATAGGGCTTATAGGCCTCACAGCTGGATATATATGCCCCAAGTTTTTGGTCCCTGGGGCCAATTCTACCTCTGCAGTGTCAATTACTTACTCAAGTAAATAATCAGTGCTGCCTAGCTGTATCGACAATGACAACTTATAATAATTGTAATTTATTGTGTCCATCACAATTAAATAATGCATTAATCTATGCTATAAGGAAGGGACATTAAAGAAATCCATAATAACCATGTCACTTTACATTTAACTGAATGGAGCCAAAAGTTCCAAATGGCTTACCTATTACAGTCAACTGCGTCGTACAGATAGCTGCAGTGATGGACTCGGGCTCTGTGATATTGTCCATGAGACGTGAAGGGATTCTAAGTGGAACAACTGCCAGGTTGACTCTGCAGTAGTAGAAGCCGGCATCAGCCAGTTCCAGATTGCGGATCTTCATTTGGACCACCTTACTGTGCATTTCCTTCGCAAAAAAGAAGCGGCCTTTGGATTCAACAGGTACTTGACCGGATCTGTTTGCCATTTCTCTGCTGTAAGACCACATCATTTGTTTCACCACGTAGTTCTTGTTTTCCAGTAAATTCATCTGGCAGCTGATGACAATGTTTTGGCCTCTGTTGCCAGATTCACGCGTTATCTCAATGGTGGAAACCACTCTACCTGTAAAACACAGGGCTTCTGAATAAGCAAGGGACTACTGAGACTGTGTTTTGTGTTGCCTCACACATCATTTTTCTTTATCACCTGGTATATTAAAATGAAAACAGGATTATGGCCCCCCAAGATGTTTGCTCTGGCTGGCTGTTCATTTAACACCTCACATCATACTCCGCTGCTTGTGATGTAACAGTTGGCTGCTGTGACAATGATTATGATGTTAGGTGTAGACAAGCAGCCAAAGCAAAGGAAATCAAAGGGACAGTGGTTCTGTTTCCATGGTAATTTCAACAAAGTGTAAATGAAAAAGAGGATTCTAAATGCAGCAAGTATATGAAATACAATCCGAATTGTGTACTGTAAAAAAAAATAGAAACATAGACCACAATGGCAGAAAAAGACCAGACATCCATTGTGTCTGCCCATATTCCCTAGAAGTCCTGGAACTTTCCCTGGAATCTGTTGTTCCTCCAGGGTACTAACCCTCCCGGTCCTATCCCCATTCTCCTCCCTTGTCTTGTGGCCAATATAAAAAAATATTTGTTTTACCGTGGCTCTCCTTGGAACATTTTCACAGCAGCAGCTGCAAAAGCCATCAGCAGGAGCTGGCTTCAGGTAGACCCACCTACAGTACCAGAGTGGGTAGAAATAATTAACCAAATCAAGGTAGTGGAGAAACTAACATTCGTTTTACAGCATGGCTCTGCCCACACAAACAGATGGACAAGGTGGGGCACATTTCACATGGAAGATAGTGTAGCTAATGACTCATATGCTGCAGCATGTCGTTCTCGGGTTCCCGCCTATGATGGACAGTCCACGCATCAACAGGGATGCTCTTACTTGGGATCTCTACCCGGAATGGCTCCTATGAAAAAACAAAGGACTTCCATGAACTTGGACTCTTTATTACACTACTTTTACTGATTCTCTGCAAACTAGACTCATATGGACTCAGTGACGTTGTTTTCTTTATTTATGGTTTTACATTTTTAAACATTACTTTTCTACCATGCTGAAACACAGACTATTGTTTAAGGTTATGTAGCTGTGTTATCTGAACACCTTATGGTTTGTTTTTGACCTTTCTGAATTTTTTTGTTAAACAAGTATGAAATGTCTCTCCAGATATTGGGTGATCCCTAAATGAGAACATCCTTTAAACTTCAAGTGTACATTATCTGTATAGGCTGCTTTTCAAACACTAATTTGCATTCTGCCATTGTCCCATCTTTTTTAAATTTTCTTTTAGAAACATAGAAGCTGACAGCAGATAAGGACCGCAAGGCCCATCCAGTCTGCCCACTTCTTTATCTACCTTATGAATGTGCCATTGGCCTTTGCCCTGTCAATGGCCTATCTATGCATATTCATCTGTATTGCTCCCTTATGCCTATCCCATGCCTGTTTGAAGCCCTGCACTGTATTCATATCCACCATTTCCTGAGGTAGGCCATTCCATGCATCCACCACCCTTTCTGTGAAAAAGAACTTCCACACATTACCCCTTAATTGGCCTCCCTCTAATCTCATGCTGTGTCCTCTTGTCCTGCTATTTTTCTTATATTGAATCATGTTATACTCTTTCACCTTGTTAATGCCCTTAAGGTGTTTGAATGTTTCAATCATATCACCTCTCTCCCTCCTTTGCTCTAGGGTATACATATTGAGTTCAGTTAATCTTTCCTCATATGTTTTCTGATGCAGTCCCTCCACCATTTTGGTTGCCCATCTCTGGACTGCCTCAATTTTGTTAATGTCCTTGTGAAGGTGTGGCCTCCAGTACTGCACGCAGTACTCCATATGGGGCCTAACCAGTGTCTTGTAAAGAGGGATTATTACTTTCCTCTTCTGACTTGTGATACCCCTACTAATACACCCCAACATCCCTCTAGTCTTACCTACTGCTTTAGTGGTCTGCTTGGATGATTTCAGGTCATCGGTGATGATGACGCCCAAGTCTCTTTCTTCCCTTGCGACTGCCAGCAACTCCCCTCCCAGCCTATAGGTGGCTTCAGGGTTTCTCTTCCCTCTGTGCATGATCTTGCACTTCTTTGCGTATCTTAAATACAGTACACATCAATGCATGTTCTGCAAGAAAATGCAATACACCAGGTGTATCATAAAATCACGGTGACTTAATCCATCAGTTGTTGCGTCTCTTTTCTTTGTGGTACCCCTTGGGGGATAGCATCTAAATTACTATACAGTAAACAGAACTTATTAAAGGGGCACGGTGAACCCCCTTGGGCCACAAAGTGTACCCCGTTTAAAAAAAATGTGTTATGATTGTTCACATTCTGTAGAGAAGAAGAAGAAGAATCAGCATTTATATAGCACTTTTCATACACAGTGTATCCCAAAGCACTTTACAAGCAATGCTAGACTGGTAGTGAAGTGACTGAATGTGTGGTGGCAGCCATATCGAACATCATCACCTGCAGCCTGGACAATTGCATGAACCAGTTTATGGGAAGGGGAATGTTGGCCAGGACAGCGGGAATGTCCCCTACTCTATGCGAAGAATGCCCTGGGTTCTTTTACTTCCACCTGGACACCCACCAGGATGGGTAGAAGGGACCTCAGTTTAAAATTTCATCTGAAGGATGGCACTCCCCAGCAGTACAGCTGCAGCACCCCCCAGTACTGCACTCAGATGCCAGCGATTTTTAGATGCAAGCCCAATCCCAGTATGGGACGAGAACCCATGACCTTCTGGTCCAGAGGTGGATGTACTACCAACTGAGCCACACTGACACCTAGAGACTGTTGACATAACTGGGAGTTTGATTCTGATGCCTTTTTTTCCTTTTAAAAAGTGGAAAATAGGCTGCCCACCATACTGGTGTTACCACACAAAAACAGGTTTGTTTGCATTCCTTGATCAACTCTCACTGCATCTTCCCTGGACTTGGGAATGCCCCCATCACAGTCTAGCCACTCATTATACAGTATGAGGGCAGTACACTCCATCACGAGTGTTTGCACTGTTTGGGGGCATTTCTAATGTTCAGGAAGCATGCAGTTAAAGTAGAACAAGGATTTGAAACAACACAAGGTTGGGTACAACCATACCATTTGCATGCATTTCAGTTCTACTAAGAAAGAAGGCAGATAAAACAGCCAACAACATCAATGAACTTTAGAGAAGGTAAAGAAACATAAAATGTGGGGTTTAACTAGAAATAATATGATGCAAAAAACTTGACAATATCCCTTTAATACACCCAATGGAGATGATATTACAACCAATGCATTAAATCAGTAATAGAAAGCAATAATGGAACACAGCTTGAGAGCCAGTCACAGAAGGCTTGTGGATTTCTGTGCCCTTAAAATTAGGAACCAAAACTTGGCCTCTTGTTAGCACCCAGGCACTATTCTGATTAAAATTTGAAGTTCTTAAATCTGGAATTGGAATTAGTGAAAAAGTAGAACAGTTGAACACAACTTTCATATGGAACTCTTTTTAAGTTTTTTAAGTCTCTTAAGGTTCTAAACTTTGTCTAAGCTGTTAAATGTAGAGAAGACATGAGAACATGTCAATTCAATCCCATCAATTTGCTCCCTGCCAATTCACTCTGGACAATTCACTACTGTGACAATTGCTTCCCTGACAAATTTGTTCCTTGACAATTTGCTCCCATGGTATATCGAACTTGACTCAAAGAAGAATGACAGCAGAAGTGCTAGGTTTAAAGACCTCAAGCGCATTGGGTCATCTGGTGGATGAAATGGCGCCCTCTGGTGGTGATACAATAATATATATCATGCGAGCAAAGTGTCAGGGAATGAACTTGTCAGGGAAGCAATTGTCATGGCAGCTAACTATCCACAGTGAATTGTCGGGGATCAAATTGACAGGAGCAAATTGACACGTAGCCAGAAAAAAAAAACTACCTACCGCTTTGCTAGGAGTGAAACATCACATAGCTAACACCACATCCAAGCAAAAGAAACAGCTGTGCAAGAAACAAAGAAATGGTTCCGCCAGCTGCCCCGACAACTTGGAGCTCCAGCAGTGTGGTCCCTCCCACCATCTTGTCACTTCGGCACAAAGCTTGATTGCATGCAGCAATCAATACCCAGATGCAGCTGTCATCACTCCTACAATGCCCTCTCATTCGGCTGGCAATTGGGGGGGGGGGAGACCACTAGCACCAGGGATTTTACTTCATGCCTTATGGGCTGGCAATTGAAGGGGGAACCATTAGCACCAGGGATTTCACTTAACACCTTACAGTCGGGCGATCAGAGAGAGGGAGGGAGGGGATGACCACTAGCACCAAGAATTTGCCTGAATACCTTACAGGCTGGCGATTGGAGGGATGGAGATCACTGGCCCTGGGATTTTACTTAACATCTTATGAGCTGGCAATTGGGGGGGGACCATTAGTACTGGGGATTTGTCTGAACACCTTAGTGGCTGGTGATCGAGAAGGGGACTACACGCACCAGAGATTTCACTTCACGATTTACAGGCTGGCGATCAGAGGGAGGAGGGAGACCACTACCACTAGAGATTTGCCTGAACACCTTATAGGCAGGTGATCGGGAGGAGGGGTGGAACACTACAATCCGGGCTTATTTTTTCACTTAGGGGCTTGTGATGGGGGGGTCACAGACCACAGGAGCAGGTATGCTCTCCCAGTGGGCTGCATTACCTCTGGCAGCTGCTAGGGTTTTGCAGAGCAAAAGGAGGTTTCGTTCAGTGGCATTTGCATGGCACAAAAGGACTGTGCAAAAGCCTTTCACATGGCATAAATCTGCCGAATATTGACTTGCACCAGTATTCCTGTTCCTGCACCATCATTTGCATACCTCCCCCTCATTTGGTTTGCGTGGCAGCTACCCCTGTCTACCGGTGCAACTGATCATTTGGAATATTGGGCTCTGGTACAAAACCTGGTTTCCGTGGGCAAACACCGATTAGCGCCTGTGCAAACTTTTGAATACTGAGCCCCTGACCTTTTGTTTGGTGGTCCTGCTGTCCTCCCTGGGCTAAGTACAGTTAGAAACATAGACGTTGTCGGCAGAAAAAGACTGCAGCCCATCGAGTCTGCTCAGCTCTACTTATCTAATTTGTTTTTCATAGTTTCTTTTTAATTTGTTTTGCACCAGATACACCATTTATATTTACAAGCAGTAAATCTTACATTTCTCTTGTTACATTATAGAGTAAAAACGTCGTACAGATGATGGGTTTAAATACACCGTTCCAAGTACTGCTATGCTAATATCTTCTCATTTTATCCTTGTCATCAATATCTGTTACATTTTAAACAGTTCATATTGTTGCTTTTTTAATGTTACAAGCCTTGTTTGCATTACTATCTGTCTTGTTTACTTATTTTTTCCTCTCTTTTTTATTTCCAGGTTTTCCCGACTATGGTGTTTAACACACTTCTTACTGTTTTTCCCTATGCTTGTGGCCTCAAACATTTATACTTCCCTTCCTGTACTTATCTAATATTGATTGTGGGGGTCCTAGATTGTTAGGGTGCCAAATTGTGAACTTGGAGACCCAGCAGACCTGGGTTTGAATCCCACAGCCACCACTTGCATCCTGTGTAACCCTGGGCAAGTCACTTAAAGGAAAACAGCAGTATGGGTCCCACACCAAAGTCTGGGGCTGGTCCCAATTTCCACTTCATGTGCAAAAACTTTTTTTTTCACCTACTGTTTACTTCATTATAGTAGACTGTATCAGACTGAGTCTGTTAACTGATGGGGCTTGACATCTAGTGTAGTCGGTGAGCCTTTCATGTAGCAATTGCTGAATCAGTAACAGCTGCTGGAGTGCTCGTCTGTGTGTTCTAGTGCTGGAAGTTTTACGACCACCTGGCAATCATTCAGAGCACGCCAAGCTCTGCTGTCTGTGTGATTCTGCTGACTTGCAAGCTGATATTTTTCTGTAACTACAAATCCCAGAATCCCCTGCAGCTACCATCAGAGGAGGGCTGTGACAGTGGAAGATTCAATAGCCTACAGTGTATGCTAAAGCTTTTATAAGCTCTGGTCAGATGTTTGCTGGTTCTGCTGTGTCCTGGAGCTAAGTACAGTCCTCTGTGACTGCACTTAGCCCAGGGAGGACAGAGGGACCAGCAAACAAAAGATCAGAGCTTATCAAATCAGAGTCACTTACCCACATATGGAACTATTTGTAATTCTAAAATTGTCATGTTCTTTAATGGTGGGTTTTGTTCATCCTTTAAACACATCAATCAATCAATCTTTATTTTACCAGGCGAAGCACCATTGAGGGAGAACATTTGCAAGGTGGACCTGGACAAATGCACTTAAAAGTAAACAATATACAAACGAAAAAGATGGGTGTGCAATCAAGAAATACAATGTGGAAGAGGACATAAAACAAAGTACAGTATTAGGCAAGGTCTATACAGATGAACATGCAAGAGGCTAAGAAAAAAATATTGTCAATACACATTATTATACAGTATGTACATGAACAGTTCAGGAAAAGGGGTAGGAGGGGTGATAGGGAGAAGAAAGGAGAAGGAGTGATAAACAGGGAATCACAAGGCCTGGGGACGGATGTCCAACACTTATTTCACTGGCCTCGGGGGCAGTTACAGGATTCTATAATGGAATGAAAGAAAAGCTTTTTGAAGGAGGAGAAGGTTGTCATGGCAGTCAGCTTCAGAGTTTTAGTCATTTGTTCCACAGGTGAGGGAGTACATAGTTTATAGATGCTTTACCAAAATGTGAATTAACTTTAGGAACATATAAGGAGATAAATGAGAGGCTGCACAAGAAGTAATTGCCTACAGCACATAGGGGCAAGCAGTCAGAGATATACTGGGGAAGCTCATGTGTGATAGCTCTGAAAGTCCAAAAGGCGGCATTTCTTTGCCTTCTGAACCTGCTGGATGTCCAGCCTGCTGCGGCATACAGAGAGTAGTGGTGGGTGAGGTATGGTAGACCAGAGATAAATCTCAAAGCTTGGTGGTAGAGCGAGTCAAGTTTAGAGCATGCGGAGGCAGAGCCTTGGCCATAGAGGAAGTCGGCATAGTCCAATAAGGCTAGAAAGGTGGTTTGGACCAGTCTTTTTTCAGTGTTGTGGGATAGGAGATGCTTGATTCAGAAGAACAGGCCCAGTCTCTGCCTTAGCTTCTTTGATAGTTCTTCAATATGGTCAAAGTAAGCAAGCTTGTGGTCTATCCAAAGTCCCAGATATTTAAATTTTGTCACATATTCAATATGTTCTCCCAGAAGCGATAGAATCTGTGGAGTTAAGCTATGTAGGGAAGGTTTTTGACCTATGGCAGAAGGTGAGAAAAGTATGGCCTTCGTTTATTTTTGCATTAAGAAGTAGTTTTTGGTTCAATAGGTTTAACTGCAGCTGATTAAAGTCCACCTGTAGGTGGGGGGCACTGTGGAGCAGCAAACTGGCAAGATGCACTCAAGTGCAGCTCTGCACATTCTCAAGCTTTATTCATAAAAAAAAATAACAATTTGCTGTGGGTAAAAATTTAATCTGATTGCAGCAGTGGACAGCTTACGTTTTCCAGTGTCGTGGGATACCAAACGGTCATGGGTCATAACCAAAAAGCTACTGGAAGTGGACCTAAAAATGCGGCAGCTGAACAGGCTGTGAATTCCCCAATGACTATCGCCGGTGGAGAGCCACCTTGGAGAGCTTTACAGGCTTTTATGCAAGCGATCAACTCTAAAATAGAGTCGATCATCCAGCGTTTTGCACAGCAAGATGTAAAATTAGAAGTGGTCAGCAAAACAGCAATGACTGCAGAGAAAACGGCTATACAAACCCTGAAAACAACACCTAAACTTGTACAAGAAAATACTGAACTTCGCTACAGGTTAGAGGCACTGGAGAACTCTAACAGGGTGTTGCATATTTGAATATTTGGTCTCCCAGAAGGTAGCAAAAAGGAGGATCTTATTTCCTTTTTACAATCCTGGTTACCTGCAGTACTTCAAATTCCACAGGAAACTCTGGAGAGACAGTTCTGCAAAGCCTTTTGGATTATACCCCATGCTGTCGGGCCACGTGGTGAGGCACCAAGAGTGGTTCTGTTGGTTATGGCTAGATCCTTCATTAGGGATCATCTTCTGCAAGTGGCAAGATCCTCAGCTGGACTTAATTATAATAGATCTACTGTCCATCTCTTTCCAGACCTTTCTTTTGCAACACGCACCCAAGGAAGAAATTTGACGCAGTGCGAGCTCGACTCAGAGGGCTAGGAGTCTCGCATTCTCTCCTGATGCCAGCCCGACTATACATCCATTATGGTGGTAAGACTTACCAATACACCGACCCACTGGAAGCAGGTAAAAAAGTGGAGTTAATAGCTTGGGAGTTCCAATCATCCAAGGGTCGTACTTTCAGTGAATCGGACTCAGATACCAAAACGTGACTGTTTAATGTAATTTTGGAACTTGATCACTACCACACCGGAGCTTGAGCTCACTGTTCTTTGACTTATAAAGCATGGATCATACAGTTTACCTGCAGCTTAAGAAATCTATTGAAGTGTTGCCTGGAGTAGTGTACTAGCAGTGCTGTTTGTTTTTGGATCACCTTTTAATTTTAAGGAATGGGGGACATATCATCACAGGATGTTGAGTTATAATTTATGGACTTTAAACATCATGGCCTTGACCCCCAAAAGCCTTAGTTAGCTGTAGCTTATTTAGTGATACCTGACAGATGATTGTACAATATGCTATTGTCTAGTGTGAAAACAATAAAAAGAAAGTTTAAAAAAATAAATAAATAAAAAAGTCCACCTGTAGGTCCATATAGGCCTAGCAATGTATATGACCGTGTAATCGGCAAAGAGATGAATGTTGGCTGCTTTGGTTCCAGAGTCAATGTTGTTAATAGAAAGAGTAAAGAGCAGTTGTCCTAAAATGGACCCTTGCAGCACACCTCTTTGGGGCAGTTTTAGCGAAGAGAGATCCCTTTGGGCTTTAACCTGTTGGAATCTCCCACAGAGGTAACCACTGAACCATTTCAAGGCAGAAGAATCTAGGCCAGTGCTTTGAAGAGTGTGCAACAGCAGGCCATGATCCACTGTATCGAATATCTTGCTAAGATCAAGAAACAAGGCACATACATATTTCTTGACACCCAAAGAATTTTGCCGGTCACTGGTTACCTTTGCAAGTGCGGATATTGTACCGTGACAAGCTTTGAATCCTGACTGGGCAGGGTTAAGCAGATTGGTGGAGTCCAAGTACTTCCTAAGCTGCACGTTAACCACTTTCTCGAGCAGTTGAGAAAGGATGGGAAGTAATTGTTTAGATCACTTGGGTCACCAGATTTGAGTAGGGGAATAACATGGGCAGTTTTACAAATGGGAGGGAGGTCTCCTTGGGCAAGAGACAGATTAAAGAGGTGGGTGATAGGTGCTGATAATACATGGGAGGTGAGCTTCAGAAAATAGGGGTCGATAAGGTCAGTACCTGCACTTTTCCTGGTATCCAGGCCTAGCAGTAGATCTTCCACTTGTTTCAGTGACACAGGGCTAAAGGAGAAGGCCATGTCAGGGACAGAGGTAGTGCTAGTGGGTCTAACAGTATCCTGACTGCAAAGTTGTGTGTGGAGATTATAGGTGGGTGAGGAGTAAAAGGTGAGCCCAGTGGTGGCAAAGTGGTTGTTAAGCAGATCTATGATTGTTTGTTTGTCAGTGAACATGGAGCCACCAGGGAGGATTTTGGCCAGGAGAGAATTTGCCGATTCATGCCCTTCTATATTCTTGATGGTCTTCCAAAACTTAGAAGCACACTTAGATGATGAGTCCAGCTTGTGCTGAAAATACTTAACTTTTTTGGATCTGCAAGTTTAGTACAAATGTTCCTAGCCATTCTGAAAACCAACCAGTTGGCAGGGAGCTTGGTTTTACATACTTTTTTCCAAAGAACGTCCCTATTAAGGCACATGGACAGCGTATGTCTTTCTTCTGGTCCCCACTACTCCCCACCAGTAAGTAGCAGGTTGTAGGGACTGGATTTGTCTGCATTAATGTCTGTTGAGACTTGACTTTGTATAACTGCCTACAAATAAAGTGGCGCTGTTTTTTGTTGGGCAAGCCATGAAAAAAGCAACAAACTTCACCCGTTTGTCAAGCTTTCACAAGACCAGAGAAGGCACTATCCATTGCGAAACTGTTTCCACTTTTCATGTAACTTCCCCCTTCCCCTCAACTCCAGGCCAGCATTGGAAATAAGACTGCTCTCATAAGGTCTTGCCTGGTAAAACAATGTTAATAATACTTAGAGACACTCATGGAATTGCAATTCTGATACCAGTTTTGAAACGGATTCTGGTGCTCAAGTCACAAACTGGGAATTTGTCAGGAGCAGTTCACCTTATAGACAAACATACTGGCTGCCTTACCATATCATCTGCCTCTCAAAGGGCTTGGCAATAAATACACTTATCAATACCGAACAATCGCTGAAATTCAGGTGCAGCCACCTATGAGGAGGATTGAGGCAACTATTCTGCATCGGTATTCTGCATTTTAACAAATCATGGGAGGATGGGGTGGTACCCGAGGACAGGAGGAGGACAGATGTGATTTCCCTTCACAAAAGTGGGAGCAAGGCAGAAGCAGGAAACTACAGACCTGTTAGTTTAACCTCAGTGATAGGGAAAATGATGGAATCACTTCTAAAGGAAAGAATTGTCAAGTATCTAGAGGCCAGAGGGCACAGGACCCTAGGCAGCATGGATTCACAGCAGGAAGGTCATGCCAGACAAATCTGATAGATTTCTTTGACTGGGTGACCAAAGTAGTAGATCAGGGAGGGGCTGTGGACATGGCCTACCTAGACTTTAGCAAGGCATTTGACACAGTCCCACACAAAAGATTAATATATAAGTTAGCCAGCCTGGGAGAGGGTCCCAAGATGACAGCCTGGGTAAAGAATTGGCTGGAGAACAGGACACAGAGAGTAATAGTAAATGGAGTCCACTCAGAAGAAAGGAGGGTTACTAGTGGGGTACCGCAGGGTTCAGTATTAGGACCGGTCCTCTTCAATGTCTTTATAAGCGACATTGCAGAAGGACTGAAGGAAAAAGTATGTCTCTTTGCAGATGACACTAAGATCTGCAACAGAGTTGATGCACAGAGGTGGGGTGGAAAGGATGAGAAGGGACTTGGCAAGGTTAGAGGAATGGTCAAATGTATGGCAGCTTGAATTCAATGCTAAAAGTGCAAGGTAATGCACCTGGGAAACAAAACCAGGGAAGAGTACACAATGGGGGTGAGATACTAACAACAACAAAATGGAAAGGGACCTGGGGTAGTCATATCAGATGACCTAAAGGTGGGCAAGCAATGTGAGAGGGCAGCAAGGAGGGTGGGGATACTGGGATGCATAGGAGAGGCATCACCAGTAGAAAACAGGAAGTTATTATCCCTCTGTACAGACAGCTGGTGAGACCCCATCTGGAGTACTGTGTGCAGTTCTGGAGACCCAATCTCTGCAAAGACATAGACAGGATGGAAGCTGTCCAGAGGAGGGCAACTAAAATGGTGCAGGGTCTGCACCGGAAGACATATGTAGAGAGACTTAAGGAGCTTAATATGTATAGCCTCGAGGAAAGGAGGGAGAGGGGGGACATGATAGAAACTTTCAAGTACCTCAAGGGAATCAACAAAGTCCAAGAGGGTAGCATCTTTCAAAAAAAGAGGTGTGCAAGAACAAGAGGGCACAATTTGAAGATAGAGGGGTGGCTCAGAGGTAATTTAAGGAAGTATTTTTTCACAGAGAGGGTTGTGGATGCATGGAACGGCCTTCCGGAGGAAGGTTGTGGAGTCAAAATCAGTGGTGGAATTCAAGCATGCATGGGACAGTCATAAGGCAATTCTGGGGGGGTGGGGGTAAGAAGAAGTAGGCTGCTGGTTAACTAGGATCTGCAGCTTATCCAGTAGGTAGGGAAATGGGCAGACTGGGTGGGCCAAGCGGTCCTTATCTGCCGTCAAATTCTATGTTTCTATACTATACATCCCTTCTTCTCTACATGCCTAGATGTGAATGGATTTATAGTTAACCAGGGTACTCCACTGGTGGGTTAGTATATGGGAGAAATTTGTCCTGGATACAAAAGAAATCCCTGTCTGCTTTTCCATAAGTGACTTGGGATCTTTAGAGGGTAACATTAAGGGGGTTGCCTTGATAGCTCAGGGGCAGCACGTCTCACTGCCGTGCGGGTTTGGGGTGGGACTCGGGTTGCCTCATCAAGGGTTGGGCAAGCCTGAGATAGCTTCTGCTCAGCAACGTGCCTCAGTCGCGGAGGGCTGGCAATGAGTTTCAGACCAACAGCACCCCCTGGGGCTAGGCCAGGGAGCTTGCCTCTTACTGCAGGGATGCTGTGATGTCCAAGGCTGACATAGGCACTGCTCATGCCATGAGGTTGAGGAAGGGACCTCGGTAAAAAACAAAGACAACAAGCAATGCGCACTGAACCGCTGGCTTCAATGGTGAGGGTGCGGCAGACAGGGCTGAAGGTCTGCCAACTGCGCAAAACAAAACCTGATAAGAAGGAGTAGGTGGCAGCTCTGAGGCCAAAAAGCCTGATTACAAAAATAAAGGGAGAACATTTATGTACAGTGGCTCTCAGAGTTTGAAAGGCCATGGCATGCTCTTTTGAATGAGTTCCTTGGCTTGCCTTCAGCTGGCAGCAGTCATGCTACATTGTCACCGTTTTATGGAACGGTATGATATCATGCAGGGACAAGCTGCAGCTAATATGTGGGAGACCTGCATCCCCAGCACTGCTCCAACTCCCAGCACTGGGTTGGGGAAGTCTTGGGTCTTGGACCCAGGGGGGAGATTGCTGTCTTCTTTGCTGTAACAGTGCCATCTCAATCAGACATAGTGGATTACCCTGGCATCAGCCTCCTTCCCTACACCACCACATGATGACAGCATGGTGAGAGCAGGCCTTCTGGGGTAGGTGGGAGGAGCAAATACAAGAAAATTCAATGGTTACACTTTGGATGACTGCCATTGGTTGGCTCTGCCTAGGCAGTCAGCTGTCCAGAGCTGGGGCTGCAGGGTGTTCGGAAGATGGCCTGATACTGACAGATGACCCATGAAGCATAAACACCCACATTAAAAAAAAAACAAATAAGAGAGAACACAGTGAGGATATTGACTCAGGTTTTTTTTGGTCTGTTGCAATAGTTCCTGTTGTCCTCTGTGCAATCATGCTTGCATAACATCTAACAAGTTACCTGCAACTGTCTGTTGAAACTATAAGTTGAGTGAAAGATGTCAGCCTCATACATCGGTAAAAATGCTATTTTGGGGGGGAGATGGAGGGAGATGGCACTATTATTAGGCTGTATTTGTGGAGCCTTTTACCTCTAGGTCAGTGGGTTGAACCCTGCTCTGGCTGCTATCTTCTGACTGCTCCCGAATTTCCAATGTGGCATGAGTTATTGGGGGGGGGTCTCAGTCGAGCTTCTAGTGGAGAGATGTTCACGTCACAAAACCACCATCGCTGATGTCATTAACTGACACCCTTGTTGGCAGCCTCACATGACAAGCCCAGGACTAAACGGGCAAGGAGTTTCAACTGTCACCCCTCCTCAGGGATGGTCCCTCCATGATACATTGGCAAGGCAGGGTGGCGGAAGTATGCACTGCGAGCACTTGTGTTATACCTGCTATGTGGATGAACAGAGGGTTTAGTCTCCAGTATTGTCACACCAGCATTGCCACAAGCACTAACATTTATTATACCCCCCTCCCACCAAAACAAAGTATAATAAATCATCACTGAATGTAGTGAGATACCTGCTGCAGGTTTGTTTATTTATGCAAAATTGTTTACTTCCTGGAAAATTAGGCAGAACTTTTGGCACATTTCATTTTTAGATATGCGGTGGGGGGGTGGTAGCATGCATGAGTCAGATGATGGAAAACAAAATACATAACTGTACTTATACCGTGCAACAACAAAAATCAATTTGGTGTACAGTATCCTGTAATAAATAAATTTGCACAATGTGGATGGGAGTTGAAGGCTTCTGAGTCCATCCTGTCTTGCAGAGAGCAGCAGGTGATCAAGGGTTAAATTGAGCAGGAGCTCACCGGAACTCAGTTCCACCACCTCTGTCATCTTTCACCACTGACTACTATTGAAGAGTTCCACCCCCTCGAAATGACAGTTCCACCACCTAGAAATTTAGGTATAAGAGTTCCTCCACCTAAAGATTTCCATTGAACCACTGCAGGTGGTAATCGGTGGTTTCTTAACAAAGCTGGCCACTCTTAGCTCTGGGGTGCCTTGGGGCTCGAGTCTGTCCCTGGTGCTGTTCACAGTGTACATGCTGCCCTTGGGTGAGACTGCTGGATGATGTGACTTGAGAGTTCAACTGCTATGTGGGTGTTACTCACTCGTGTTTGTTCTTTGTGCCGGACAGGATGGATTCAGTAGCTGTGACAAAAGCGATGCCTAGAGTGGGACCTATTACATGGAAGTCTGTTCCCAATTTTATGAAAACTCCATGATTTTTCAGTTTTTTCTCAAGAGCCTCATTATTCGTTTGGCATTTTCCATGATCGAATTACGACTTGCAGACTTTTCCATGAACACACCACAGTCGTCGGTGTTTCCAAATGGCAGACCCATTTTTTTTGTGCCTCACCACAGCAATGAACCTGCTCCCCAGTTGGCCCCAGTGTGGGATTCTCGGACTCGCACATGAGCTCCTGGGTTCGGAGATGGCAGCTTAATGTGCTGCTCCTGCCACTGGGCCAGCCTGCCCTTCCAGAAATATGAGTGTGCAGCATGTGTGCACCATGCACGCTGCATGCCTAATAAGCATGCAGCACTCATGCTGCACACATACAAGCATGCGAAGGTGCCAGCAGAACAGACCTACCGGTCTATCAAAGTCTGCTCGATTGTGCAGCCACCTCCCTTGCAGGCAGCTGCCCTTCCCCCCATCCACATGCTGCGCACCTATATTTCTGTATGGATAACAGTGGGATTTGTAAAACAGGTAAATATTTCCTGATGCGTTTGTATAAAACTATGTCAAAACTGAGGTCATTTGTTTAACACACAATGGAGCCACGACTTTTCATGACATTTATCATTTCCATGATTATTGTCATTTTGCTCGTGATTTTCAATGTTTTTTTTTCCAAAATTCTGCTTAGAAAACGTGCAGCCCTACCGATGCCTGTCTGAAATAAATGACTAGATGAGCTTGAATCCAGTAAAATGGCCGTGTTGTTGATTGGACTGGGCCTTTGTTTGAGAGTGATGACTAGGAGTGGTGTGATGCTGCAGTTACATCTTGAAAGAGCACTCCCTTTGAGCTGTGGATATGGCCACAAACCTGGTTGTCACACTTGACTGTAAGCTGTACTGGGGATCCCTGGTTGCATCTGTAGCAGGATGCAGCTTTTTCCATGCATGGAATATTACCAGATTGAAGCTATATGTAACAAGAGAGGAACCAGTCACATTTGGTGCATGTCTTCGTGGCATTCCACTTAGACTATTGCAACACTGTAGGTCTAGGAATTCCTGGAGGTTTGATGCCCCACGTACAGCTGATAAACACAGAAACATAGACTTTGATGGCACATAAGGACCGCTTGGCCCATCTAGTCTTCCTGTTTCCCTACCTACAGGATTGGCTGCAGATCCTAGTTAACCAACAGCCTATTTCTTCCTACCCCCACAAGAATTGCCTTATGTCTGTCCCATGCATTCTTGAATTCTCCCACAGTTTTAGACCCCACAACCTCCTCAGGAAGGCTGTTCCATGCATCCACCCTTTTCTATGAAAAAATACTTCCTCACATTGCCCCTGAACCACCCCCTCTATCTTTAAATTGTGTCCCTTGTTCTTGCACGTCTCTTTTCTGAAAGATGCTACCGTCTTGGACTTTGTTGATTCCACTGAGGTACTTAAAAGTTTCTATCATGTCCCCCTCTCCTTCTTTCCTCAGGGTATACATATTAAGCTCTTAAGTCTCTCCTCATATGGCTTCTCTTGCAGACCCTGCACATTTTAGTTGCCTCCTCTGACTGCCTCTATCCTGTCTATGTCCTGCGGAGATGGGGTCTCCAGAACTGGACGTAGTACTCCAGATGGGGTCTCACCAACTGTCTGTACAGCGGGATAACAACTTCCTGTTTTCTGGTAGTGATGCCTCTCCCTATGCATCCCGGTATACCCCCAGCCCTCCCTACTGCCTTCTCACATTGCTTGCTAACCTTAAGGTCATCTGATATGATTATCCCCAGGTCCCTTTCCTTTTTTGTTGTTGTCACTACCTCTCCCCCATTGTGTATTCTTCCCCTGGGTTCTTGTTTCCCAGGTGCATTATTTTGCACTTCTTTGCATTGAATCCTAGCTGCCATACTTCTGACCATTCCTCCAACCTTGCCAAGTCCCTTCTAATCCTTTCCACGCCTCCTTGTGTATCAACCCTGTTGCAGATCTTTGTGTCATATGCAAAGAGGCATACTTTTCCTTCCAGTCCCTCTGCAATGTCACTTATAAAAACATTAAAAAGGACTGGACCCAGCATTGAACCCTGTGGCACCCCACTAGTGACCCCTCTTTCTTCAGAGTGGACTCCATTTACAATTACCTTCTGTGTCCTGTTGTCCAGCTAATGTTTTACCCAGGCTACCACCCTGGGACCCACTCCCAGGCTGGTTAATTTGACTATTAATCTTTTGTGTGGGACTGTGTCAAATGCCTTGCTAAAGTCTAGGTAGGCATGTCCACAGCCCCTCCCTGGTCTACTACTTTGGTCACCCAGTCAAAGAAATCTATTAGAGTCATCTGACATGACCTTCCTGCTGTGAACCCATGCTGTCTTGGGTCCTGTGCCCCACTGGCCTCTAGGTACTCAACAATTATTTCCTTCAGGATGGCTCCATCACTTTCCCTACCACAGAAGTCAAACCCAGCAGGTCTGTAGTTTCCTGCCTCTGTCTTGGTCCCACTTTTGTAAGAGGAATCACATCTGCCTCCTCCAGTCCTCAGGTACCACACCATCCTCCATGATTTATTAAAAGAGTAGCCAGTGGTTTCACTAGTTCCCCCCTTAATTCTTCTAAATTCTACGGTGAATTCCATCAGGCCCCATTGCTTTGTCCACCTTCAGTTTTAGAAGTTCTTGCAGAACCCTTTCTTCTGTGAAAGGACTGGGATCGACCCTCTTATCAAGAGTGCTTCTGTTAACTGGATTAGGCACTTCCCCCTCCTCTTTTGTGAATACTGAGCAGAAATGTTCATTCAGTATCCCTGCTTTTTTACTGTCCTCCTCTGCTCACGCACCGTTCATTCTATTCAGCCTCACTATCCCTCCCTTTGTCTTTCTACGCTCGCTGATGTACCTATAAAAGGTTTTATCCACCTTCTTAACCGAGTTGGCTATCTTTTCCTCAGTTTGGGCCTTTGCTATTCTGACTTCCCTCCCTGCTTCCTTCTGCCTTAACTGGTACCGCTGTCTGTCCTGCTCCTTCTGTGTTTCCTTATACTTCCGGAGTGCTATCTCTTTCTCCCTGACTTTCCCAGCCACCTCTTTTGAGAACCATAGTGGCTTTTTCTTTCATTTTGATTTGTTTATTTGCTTCACACAAAGGCTTGTTGCCTCTGTGATGGCAGTTCTGATGATGCAGCAGCTCAGCTGATAACATCCACAAGCACTTCCGAGCAGATTCAGCTAATGCTACGTGAGCTGCACTGGCTGTCAGTAGGGTAGCGCATCACTTTCAAGGTTTTCTTGGAGACATTAAAGGCGCAACATGGACTTAGTCCCTGTTATTTAAAGAACCATCTAATCTGATATGCCCCCTCTCTGTCCCCTTCTATCTGCCAAAGTCTCATTGCTGGCTGTCCCCTGCAATCACTCTAAGATGTCAGGGGAGGGGGCATTTGCTGTGGCTGCACCATTAACCTGGAACTCTCTTCAACTTTACCTCCACATATGTGGTTTGGTGGATATTTTAAAAAGGACTTAAAAAAAAGTATTTATTCAGCCTCACCTACCCAGGTCCCTTCGGACAACGGAGACCCAGAACTGTTGTGCATTATATTTATTCTGAATTACAGGCATCTTTACTATTACATACGAACATATGAAACTGCCAGCAGAAACAGGCCTCACGGACTATCTAGTCTGCTCGAGTGTGCAGCTAGCACCTCATCTCACAGCTGCCCCTCTTCCCAGTATCCCTTACCCTTACCCTGTCCCAACCCCTCTTGAAACTGCCCACTGTCCTACAGGACACTATCTCATCTGGTAAGGTGTTCCATTTGTCCACCACTCTTTCAGTGAAAAGATGTCTCCTCATCTCCCTCCTGAATCCCCCCCCCCCAATCTCAGTCCATGCCCTCTCATGTCCCTCCCCCTTCTCATCTGGAAAATCCCTTCTGTGTTAGTCTTGTTTATCCCCTTCAGATACTTAAAGGTCTTAATCATATCCCCCCATCCCTCCTCTCCTTCAGTGAATACATATTCAACTCTCCCAGCCTGTCCTCGTAGGGCTTGCTCTCTAATCCCTGGATCATCTTTGTGGCTCTTCGCTGCACCCCATTCCAACAGTCTGATGCCCTTCTTCAGGAACGGGCGCCAGTACTGCACTCAGTACTCCAGGTGGGGCCTGAGCAATGACCTGTACAGGGGCAGGATAACCTCCCTCCTTCTGGAGGAGATCCCTCTTGCAACACACCCCAGCATTTTGTTGGCTTTTGCTGCCGCCTTCCTGCACTGAGCAGAGTTGTTCATGCTCCCCGTAATGATCACTCCTAGGTCCTTCTCCTCTGTGGAGCTCCCCAACTGTACTCCATCCAAGTGATAATCCCTCCCCTGGTTCCTGGCTCTGAAGTGCAGAACCTTGCACTTCTTGGCATTGAAACCCAACTGCCATGTTTCCATCCACTCCTGCAGTTTAGTCAGGTCCTCCTGCAACCCCTTCCACCCCTCTGCGTCAACCACAGCTCCCATCTTGGTATCATCTGCGAACAGACTGATCCTGCTCCGGATCCCATGTGAGATATCTGCAATAAAAATCCCAAACAGCACCGGTCCCAGTACCGATCCCTGTGGTACCCCACTTGTCACCACTCTCGGTGATGAGAGGTCCCCACCATCACCCTTTGCTGCCTTCCCTTTAGCCAGTTTGTGATCCATTTCACCATTTTTGGTCCCACTCCCACATATTCCATTCCCCCCCAACCTCCCATGCAGCACTGAATCAAAGGGCTTGCTGAAGTCTAAATACAGGACAACCACTGCATGGCGCTTGTTCAGTTCCTGCGTCACCCAGTCATAGTACTCTACTAGGTTTGTCTAGCAGGATCTGCCCGCTACAAACCCGTGCTGTTGACCATCCCAGAGACCTTTATTATTCATTGTTTATTATTGTTTTATCTGATGCGTTTGTGTTATATGTTAATTGTAATGCACCTCCAGCCATTGGGAATTGGCACTTTATATATAAATTGCACGGCCTTGCCTTAAAGAGCGAGTGAACTGACGGAAATTAATTTTAGCCTTTCAAAGTAATCAACTAGTACTTCTCATATCTGACATAATCTTTTTCTTTTCCCTTTTCTATCTGACAATACTTAGTGTGAAGTGTGGAAAAGTATTCTTCCCAGAGGCCGACATAACTAGTTTTATTAAACTTTACATCAAAATGGTTGCCTCTGACTGGCTAAAACCTGGTCACATGACCAGAAATAGCTGACACTTTTGCCTTGCCTTACCTTGGCAATGTGCAGCAGTGCTAGCAATGGGCACCAGTTCTAAAATGATTGCCTGCTAAATCAGCAAATGCACATTGTGTGTTTGAAAAACCAAAAAAAATCATGGTGCCGATCTCGATACTAAGTGCTACAGTAGCTACTTGTGTTTCTTTTATGGTTCCCCCCGCTAGTCTAGCAGCCACTACCATCATAATAATAGCCTCCCAGCTGCTCTTCCCCACCTCCACTCAAAACAGCAGCCATTTTTTTTTACCTTCTGCTTACCTCCACTACTGGCCGCTTTCCCCAGTCCTTTCTTCCCTTGCTGACTCATTCCAATATAAAAAAAAAAAGACACACATGCAGCATGCTCTGCTCTGTCATGTGGGACTGAAGCCATTACCCCCCCCCCCCATGACAGCTGTCAGGTTTTACTCTCCACTCACCTCCGCTACCGGCCACTGTCTCCAGCACTCTCCCCCCTTGCTAACTTGCTCTGATTTTATCTTTTCTTAAACCCAAAGTGCACTCTAATCGCACACTCCCTCTGTCTCTTTCCTGTGTGGATTTATATTAATAGCTTTTCCTCATGAAACTGAGAATCTGTTTACATGCTGACAGAATGCGATGTTGCTGTTACAGAAACTGTTTCTATCATTTAGTGTGTACTGCCGGTGAAAGGTAGGGGCTGAAACTGATGGCACCCCATAAATGATATTCCTGGTAGTTTTTTCTTGTCGGTTTGGAGGGGTTACGTAACATAAATAAAGTTTAATAAAATAGATACTGACTGGATTGTTTTGGTCAACAGTGTAAAACCAGAGCCGACTAGAGGATGTTCTATCAGCTGCCAAAACTCACATTGCCCTCAGCCTTCGACTATGGGAGATATAACAACTGACAGTCAATATTTGTATACTATTCCTCTTCATGCCACATCAGTCCTGTGACCTCACTGACAATGACATCACAACTGACCAATACGAGCCAATCTCCTGCTGTCAGATCAGTCACTTGTGATGTCACAGTCAGTGAGGTCACAATGCTGATGGGGTATGAAGAGGATTGGAATTAGTTATGTCATCCTCCAGGTTAAATACTACTCTCATCACAGCTTCATTGTCAGGTAGAAAACCATCTATTGAGCAAACGGAAAAATAAAAATACATCAGAAATACAAAGTACCTTCTGGCTACTTTTAAAGCATTAATAACATTTTCTGCCTGCTGTTGCTACTAGTTCTTTAATGGAGTATTTTTTACTGCAGGCATACTGAAATGAAGATAAATCATTTAGGACCATGTTGGGTGCATCTTCAGTATCTATTTCCACTGTAGTTTACCTATGCTGCGGTGACAACACAGTTGCCGACATCCCCGACATCGACAGACACAATGCCGAGTGTCGGCATTGTGCTGTCGGTATGCCGGTGTGTTTTCCCTCAAACCCCCCATGTGGGGGGGCTCCATCACCCACATCCACCGGTATTTATATATCCAACTCAGAGTTGGAGTTGTCTCAGGGAGGGGGCTAAACACCGAGAGATGCAGTGCCCGTGTCAGCGGCTGTCAATTTCTGTCGCTGTAATGGTCTTCGCTGTAGATGTTTTATTGTTCAAGCTGGCATACCTTCCACCATGACTGGGCCATAAAGGAACAATTAACCATGAGAGTGCAGCTTGCACAGTGCCTGAAGACAGCTCAACACAGCAGTGAAATCAAACAGAAACAGTTAAATCTTCATAAAACTGAACTCCTTTAAAAGCCTCACAATTTTAAATGCACTGTATGAATCGGAGACACAATGGCCTGATAAACAGTATGCCACTGATCACCACTTGTGAGGATTTTTGCAGTGTCGAATCCAGCATAAGTAAACATCCTGCGACAGCAGGACCCTTCTCAGACCTCTGCATGGAACAGAACTAATCAAACATACTATATTTCCAACACAACAAAAAATAACTATATCACAGCCCACTACCAACAGTTACCATGTGGAGTACAAGATAATAGAAACCAGAGTTTTTTGACTGCTTACTGACAGCTCAGCCTCTTTTAGCCTGTCCCCATTCATTATTGCTATAGGACCCGTGTTAAAATGCTGGATCTGACACATACGTCACTTGTGGCATTACCATCCATGAACAATGATGTTGCCTCCTCATGGATGATAATAAATGGCGTATTCTGAGGCAGGTCATTGCATGTCCCACAACAGTCAAAGTACAGGATTACTCCACGCATGTTTATAATGCAAGCAGCAGTAGCCAATGCCAACCAAATTGTAAAACCCAAGTTTGTGACATCACACCACAATGTTAACGGTTAAAAAGTGGTGTTTAGCAGTAGCTTATCTGTTTACAATGCTTTTTTGCAGTTAATGGCCCCCCCGGCCATGAGCAGCCCTCTGGATGCCAACCACCACAGCCCCGTCTCCCAAATTTCCAGCAGGACTTACCATTGCATGAAGGCAGCATGGCCTGGGTGCTTGCTGGGTGCAGGACTTGCAGGTGGCTTACAGTCAGCAGCTGCCCAGGAGTCCATTTTTTCCCCGTTTTTTCTTCCTGGAGGAGAAGTGGATATACAATGTTGCCCATTGTCTCTCATGCATGTTACCGCATGTGGGACATCGGCAGTTGCCACCTCACCCCATCACTATCTTGACAGTCCCTTACTGCTGTATCCACAGCCCAATTTAGGAGCCAGGCTAACACCAGGTGCTGTAGCTCTCCCTCTCTGCGAGAGGACAGCAGTCCTCTGGATGCTCTATCCTCTTCCTGCCTGACCCCCGGCGACCTAGCTCCGCTCCTGATCCTGGTTTGCTGATGTGGCATCAGTGAGGTGCAAGCGTCTGAAACCTCCGTACCATTGAGCTGTTACCATTTGTTTTACAGTGTTACAAACTGGTGATCAAGGGACTGGCAACTTGACTAAACATAAAAGCATCTAGACACACACACAAAAAAAAGATGAGCTCAGTGTTTGGGATCAGGGAAGGGGAGGAGGACCCAAACAAACTCAGTTCTGGGAGATATACCTGACAGTTCCAGGAACAACATTTACTGATTGATTTGGTTCTTGATTATCAGGTAAGTGCACTAGACAATAATATGCCTATTTTCAGGCACGACCCAGGAGAGTACAGTTACAAGCACACTGGAATACAAACGCATGAAACAAATAAAGACATTAGAAATGTTATAGTTCACTGATACAATACATGAGAAGTAACTATACAAAACAGTAGATGAATCTAGGTAGCAAGGAGAACCAGTACATTGTGACAAAACACCGCAACAAGAACAACAGAAGCAGACGGTGCATCCATGATAAAATGCATCAGATAATTACACAAATTCAGCAAACACTTTTCTTAGCACAAATAACGTAGACTGCACAAAGGGCAGCAATGGACCACCCAAAAGTAGGATGGAGAACAGACCAAATGATAGCAGGGGTGAGGGGTCAGAAGATAGCTAATAGATGCCAACAAAGGTATGGTACTCAAGGAGGCAAGAAACAAGTACATGAGTCGGAGACCACTAGCTGCTGGCAGAGCTCCCGTTTGAAACAAACTTGTGAGGGGGACATGCCGAAGGGCTACAGGGAGGGAGGGAGTTCCACTAGTCTGGTGCAAAGTGGGAGAAGACCTGAAACCCCATGTTGGTGGTATGCCTGGAAACAGTTAGAAGGGACGGATCCCCTGATCAGAGAAGGTAGATAAGCTCAGTGGGTTTTAGCAGAACAGCTAGGGAAGAAGGAACTCCAGTCCTAAGAATTTTGTCCATAAGGGCACCCAGAGGAAAAGAACGACTAGCCTCAGAAGGTAGCCAGTTTAACCTAGAGTAGAGCTGACAATAGTGGTTAAGTCGGTTTGAGGCCAACGCAAAGTGACAAATGCTGTTGTAGGTAAGGTCCCTGAGAAGGAAGGCCTTTGTGTAAAAAGGCAACCCAAAATAAATCAGAGTAACTAAAGAGATTTCGTTTCTACACCAAAGGTGCTAAATTACCCCCAGTGATTTGCACCATATCCGCTACCATCACATGACATCTCATCTACAGTTAATGAGCTCTGAAGAAGATTATCGAGTGGAAACGCATAACCCAGACCTTAATGGCTTTTCCATCTCTTGGAATACACTGGTTTCGATAGTCCAAGGCAGCTAGCTGGGCATCTGTAATCTGAACTTTTGGGACGCACAGGGTCACCTTCAGGCATGTGTTGATCAAACAGCATTGGTACTGGAACAATTGATATTTTACACCAATAAGGGAGGAGAAAATGTCCTTTACCTTCCAGAGCCAGCAAAGCGATTGCCATCCAGCAGAGCAGCCTCCGGTACTTCATTCTGATGTGCTGAACATGCACTGCCTCTTGTTCAAGATGTATTCGAAAGGAAATGGTCCAGACCAGGGAAGGATCGAAAATATGGTGCAATACCTTTTGCTGCGTTTCTAATTTTCATTGTGGGTTTTCTTTTGTTACAGACTCATAGTTAATCATCACATGAGAATGACAGGCATACAACTGGTGTCCTATTTTTGGGAATAAATGCTCAGTGCTTGCTAAAGAGCAGAGGTCACTTCTGTTAAACAGACAACTGGTTATTTTACTAACTGTGATGCCTTGGACTGACTTCCCAGTATATAAATACAATTTAAAGAGTCCCTGACACTGAAAAAATGTGAGATTTAGACAGTTCAGTTTATATTTCATGTATTTTCTATAATTATTTACCTTTTTTCTTTATTACTGAGAACAGCTGTGCAAAAGAGGCATACTGTCCCTTAGACTTTAACTGCTCTTTCTGCTGTCCTACATATGACATCATAATCTGGGTTGCACCTGGAACAAGCTTCTGGACATGGTGCTTTTCTCTGTTATCAACTTTTAAATAAATAAAATAAATAATCTTCCCTATTGTGGCACTGTAATTATCCCCACAGCAACAGAATGTGATGTCATAAACAGAACTGTGATGTCATATGTAGGCAAGCAGCCAGAACAGATAGGGTAGTGATCCTGTTTACATGCAAATGTCCTTAGTAATAAAGAAGAATGAGAAATACAGAAACAATATTAAAATATAACAACACTTGCAGTGTCAGTGGCTCAGTAGGTAGCACACTCGCCTCTGAGGCCAGATCAGAGGGCTGTGGGTTCAGTTCCCACATCTGGCACTTGGGTTACTATCCCAGTACTGACACTGTAGTGCAGCATGAGAGGGGTGCTGCACTTCTGAGGTGCCGTCTTTCGGATGAGACGTTAAACCGAGGTCCCATCTGCCTGGATTGGTGGTAGTTCAGGTGGATATTAAAGATCCCATGGCACTTATCGAAAGAGCAGGGGAATTTCCCCGGTGTCCTGGCCAAATTTCCCTCATTCACTAGAAATACCACCAACAGCTTAATCTGGTTCAAGGTCAGTTGGCATTCATCTGTATCCCCCTCCCCCGGGTTGTGCCTGAAAATAGGCAGGATTTGTCTAGTGCACTTACCCGGTCAACAAAAGCTAAATAAATAAATAAAATAAACATTACATTTTCTCAAAGTTGTCACAACTGTGTCAGGGGCTCTTTAAGCAAGGCCCCTGGAATTCTGCAATTCCACAGCTGTGGAATGTTCCGCAGAATCTACATAATGCCGCAGAATATATATATATATACATATATGTATACACACTCTACCTGCACGCCTCCCTGGGATTGGTGCCTGTGGGTGTTCTGTCGATTTTCTGAGCTCCTTATAAATCAAAGGAAAAAACATAGAACCTGAAGGGATTAGAATGTGGTGCAAGTCACCAGTGGGCTGCTGTCACCAGAACCTGAGTTTGTGCCCCTGGGGAATTGGGGGCTGAAGCCAAACTATATTACAGTGTGAGGTGAGTTCCAAAGGAGGGGTGTGGGGAATCCAACATACTTCGTTAGTCAGTAGGTGTCACAGTGTGCGGCCTATCCCACCAGAAGTGGAGGAGTGACTAAGGCTAGGTAATGCCTTGGCATCCGTGGGGAGCAGAGGTCCCCTAAGGTGGAGGAAGAAGAGAGAGAGTGTGAGCCATATAGAGTTCTGGCACATGCGTGGAATGTACAGGGAATGGTAAATCGACATCTTGCTGTGGTCTACAGCATGCCCTCCCACCGAATGAGGGAGAGTATTCCAGTCATGGTTTGGCCAACCAATAAGTTAGCTGTGTCCTCTACACTAGGTAGGAAGGTAACGTGTCTAGCCCCTGTTCCTCCCTGTTTGGAAAATCCCATGCCCCCTTCATTACTATGGGCTGTCTGTGAATGCCACTCTCTAGGTTACCGTGGAACTGTAAACACAATAGGAAGCATAAACAGCAGAAAATGTTAAAAGTCAGAACTGTCTTTGGTCTGGTAGGCCAGGCCAAATGTAAAGAGCTGTAATCTCCCCTTGAATCCCTGATGGGAGGTGAGTGTCTGGCCCATGGCCTGTTTTTGGGTATTTCCCCAGGGGGGGCCTCCATGCAGGAAGCCCTGTGGATGTCTCTTGGTATCTTTAAGTCCATAGTCACCGCATCTGCCTGGGCTTAAAGGCTGCTACTTAATTCAAAAGAGAGAGAGAGGGTCTAATGTGATAGGGGCTGATTCTCTCACTTTCATAGAAACATAGAAATTGTCAGCAGATAAGGACCACCAGGCCCATCTAGTCTGCTCTAACCCTACACTAGTTTGTGGTATTTGACTCTTAACTGGTCAATGACTTCTACCACCTTCTTACCACATCTAAGGCTCCCTTATGCCTGTCCCAGGCATGCTTAAAACCCTCTACTGTGCTCGCTCCCACACCCTTCTGTGGCAATCTGTTCTATGGTTCCGCCACCCTCTCTGTGAAGAAAACTTCCTAACATTTCCCCTTAACCTGCCTCCTTCCAGTTTCATGTCATGTCCCCTTGTTCGTGCTCAACTCAAGACATAGTTCTTGGCATCCCTATTTTTAGCTTATTTTCTGTGATCAATTTTTATCTTGTGGATTTGATTGTTCATGTGTTTTTTTCCTTTCGCTATTTATGGATTGATTTATGTATATTTGCTTATTTGATTTGTATGGCATCCAGAGCCTCTGGGATTGGGTGTCTTTTAAATAAATATTGTCTTGCCTTGCCTATTGGAAGATGTCTCCACCCTGCACCCTGTCTATACCCTTAAGGTACTTGAATGTTTCTATCATGTCCTCCCAATCCTGCCTCTCCTCCAGCAAGTACATACTGAGGTCCTGGAGTCTCTTCTCATATGTTCTATATCCCTGCACCATTTTAGTCATTCTCCTCTGGACCACCTCCAAACCTGCCAATGTCCTTACGAAGATGTGGCCTCCAGAACCGCACACAGTACTCTAGGTGAGGCTTCACCAGCATTTTATACATAGGCATCACTACCTCCTGCCTTCTACTAGTGATACCTCTGCCTATACACCCCAGCATACCACTGGCCATCCCTGCGGCCTTTGTACTCTGTTTTGACATCTTTAGGTTGTCCTAATTCCTTGAATTAATCCCGAGTTGCAGAGCCATCAAGAGGTGAGGCACCAATCAGTGAGCCAAGATGGGATGTTGCACCCAGGAGTAGTATTAAGTTCAAGTTCAAGTTTATTGCAGGAAAACTCCATTGAGCAAGCTCATTCACAAGGAGGTCCTGTGACATAAACTATGAGGCCCACTTTGGGTCCACACGGCAATCCTTACTGCTGCACCACAGTATTAAACACAGTGCCCTGGGAAGGAAGCTGCCCTGCTGAGGCCCTGCCACGCATATCTTGTAAATTTGCAATGACTGATTATACTGGGAAGTCTACCCAAAGCAAACATACCCCCCCCCCCACAACTTCCAGTTTATAAGTGTCAGCTGGAAGCAGGGTATGCCCGTGGCTTTGTACACACAAGGAAAGGTGCATGGGATATGAGAATATTACACTTAGGGGTCTGGGGCAGGGGCCTACCAGGCTCACTGACATCCCCCTCCCCGGGCCCTACCAATGATTTTGGCTATGAGGCCCACTTTGGGTCCACACGGCAATCCTTACTGCTGCACCACAGTATTTAGATACTGTAGTAGCACCTTGCCAGATCCCACCCCAATCGCTCCCCCAAACTCCTGAGCTGCCAGTCAACTCCCCCGCAATTGCACCTAACAGTACTTTAAGGGTTTGGAGAGTTGCTTCAGTCTATGCTGCCTGCTCATGTCGTGTGGTGAGCTGGCTCACATTTCATTCGTTGAAGCTGTTTCATGGTGTCCGTTATGGTGTTGGTGTGCCTCCGTCTACTGCTTCTCTGTCTGCCAATGGGTTGCTAGGGGTTCCTGAGATGCTCATTTGGGTGGGGTCCAGATTCTGCAGGAAGCCCTTATCCTTCAGGTCTGTCATTGCCTCCGAGGCTGAGTGGCATGTCTTTTGATCAGTGGGGAGCTGGACTATTAGGAGCGTGGGATAGGGGGTTTTGAATTTAATGTTGTGTTTCCTGAGGGCCTGGATGAGTGGTGCATACTGGTAGCTTTTTATTATCGCAGTTGAGAAGTCATCATAAAACAAAACTATGTTCTGTTCATAGGTGGCTTGCAAGAGAAATTCTTTTACTGCCCAGTCACTGAATTGTACTATGATCAAGCAAGATTGGGCTACTGGGGAGGGAGGCTTAGGTCCCAATGCATGAAGTATATGCTAATGTCAAGTTTGTACCTCTCCATGGGCTCTAGGGCAGTGTGGAAAAATCTTTTAGAAATTCCACCAGTTTTGTCCCCACTGAGTTCTCCAGTATACCGTACAGGTGAATATTTTGTCATCATGCTCTGGACTGTTTTCTGCATCTTCTTGTCTGATGATGACTGCCAAGCATCATGGGCTGTATATGCAAATCACCACATACAGGCGATTTTGTATTTATTTGAAACTTGACTTCCCTTCCAGTGCCCTTTGGGGTAACCCTTGCCTCAGTGCTTATGCACAGAGGCTCTTTGTCTTTTAGCTTGTTTTTGGTTTTTGTTGGGCTAACCACAACCCAAACCTGATAGACCAACTTAGGGTAGCTGGTTCATTCCACTGCGATGTCACACAGATGCGGCACACTGATGAGTTCTGATAGGATGAAACATGTGTCTGTGTCTTCTGATGACTCCTGGTAGGATGAAACACGTGTCTGTGTCTTCTGTTGGCACCCTTTGCCGACTGTGTGAGATACCTTTTCAGTATCATGCATTTCTGCTTAAAGTTGAACCAGCATAACATTTTGTGGTGACTGGCATATACAACCCATGATGCTTTGCATTATGGGGGTATGTGTGATTTTGAATTTCTTTGAAATTTGGCTTCCTGGACAGTGCCCTTTGGGTTAACCCTTTGCTTATGCACTGAGGTTCTTTATCTTAATAATGCGTGGTTTAATGTCAGTGTACCATGATTCCCAATTTTTTTTTTTTAATTCAGTTGTTATTGCTGGGAAGTGCACTAGACAATTAAAATGCCTATTCTCAGGTATAACCCAGGAGAATACAATGTAAAACAAAAGGGCAAATATCTGACAGAGTTCTGTGCTTGAAGCCAAGATTACAAAGCAAAAAGGAAAAGCAAGGGTCATGCAGTACTGTCATACAAAATGCAGTAAAAAGGTCACATCATGGAATGACCAACTTGGGTCTTTCATGTTCACACATTCCTATGGCATACTGGTTGGCAACAATTTGGCACCATGCTGCCAAACCAATGGCAGATACAATCATTTTTATTAACCAACGGGTGGAGTGCCTACCTCACGCACTGTGATGGCGTGCCCATGAAGCCCCTATGAGGCTGATTGTGGAATATAAATAAAGCTTCATTCAGTCGCCTACTCAGATTGGCTACGGGAAAAAAAACTCACTACTCCAAATAGAGTAGGAGTGAGGGTTGCCAGCCAGAGAGCACAGTTCAGTAAACTGAATGCTGATGGCACTATTAGAGCCCCTGTACAAATCTCCCTAATTTTAGTGGGGAAGATCGGGGGATTTCCCTCTGGAAGCACGACATTTCAGTGCATGGGTGTCAGAACCCCCCACTATGTTACACTTGTCTGCCTTTACAACATTCAGCCTGCCATTATAGACTCTAGGTGCCCATTCAACTTCAGCCCCCCCCCATATTTTTTGCAAGATTTAACATACCTCTCAATTGAAATGAGGGACACAAATCGCATACTGTTACAAGTGCATAGCATGTACGCGGCATGCATGCTGCTCGCACACTGTGGGCAAGAAGGGACTCAGCCTCCCACATTAAGATACAAACTCAGAACGTTGTGGTAACTATTATGGTTACAGTACTTATGTCTCCTAGGTTCAAAGGCCTCTATTACAGACCTTCATCTCTCAAAAAGTCAATGAGATTTCCTGATCCTTTTTAGTATGCAAGTCAAGCGACTCATAGTGTGTAAATGGAGATCCACAACAATTCCCACTCTCAAAGAATTGATAACATTACTATGCTAGCATAATAGGATAGGCTGTCCCACATCTCCTCCGACACCCTTACAAAATGCAAGAAGACCTGGGCACCATTTCTCCAATATATATAACCTAAACGCTCTCCAATCCCAATGTCCCGGTCCCTGGTTAAACAACCAAGAACAGGCAAAGGCTGACCATAAGGTGCATATAATCCACTTTGTCACCTGCAGAGTATAGAACACAGGTAACTCAATGCCCCCCCGCCCCCTGCTTACCACAACCGCAATAAAACACTTCTACATGCCTCACATCAGAGCTAATAATGGTCACAAACAAGGCTTCTAGGCTCTCACTTAACCACTTGCATCCACTGTACATAGTTTATATCACTTATTAGTAGAATGTAGACATTTTGGACGTTTGGCTTTTGACAGGTGCTACTTACAGTAGAGATTCTGACTACCTATAAGACATAAAATACAGGTCACACAATTTCACTCAATGGATAAAGTTATATAAGGGATAACATATGTATAAAGGTGCTATCTTGACTCTGCTTACATAGGGGTTAAAATATCACATAATGCTCAACAAAACACCTTAAACAATAATGACACAGGATAGAGGTGTCAGGGTACCATTTTATTGTTATTAACACCACAGTAAGGCTAGCTCACATACAGATACATAAAGATGAATTAAAGGTTTTCAGTCATAATGCAACATACTAAGTCAGCTTTGTCATTTACAATAATGAAAATGATTTCTACGGTGCAATAAAATCTAAAGGAAATAAAATCTAAATGAACACAGCAGCATACTCGCTGTCCCTGTCCAACTTTAGAACCGGATACTATATGAAATGTTTACCTGGTCATTGCAAACTGTATGGCAATTACTTCACAATCAAATGTTATATCTGCTGTATCTATACATGTACGTACCTTTCTTTATACTCTAACAATAAAATGTTTAACTTCACAACAGTTTATTTATATTTTGCATTTTAGAATACGATAAACGGGTGCTTTAAGGTCTGAACTTAGAACGCAGTCTCTGGGCAGCAATGCTTTCCATGAGAGACACAGCAGTTTTGAGAGGTGAAATAATGCCCTCCGGTAATCAGGGACAGATGAGAGGTACAAGTTTAACTTTCGACGGCTTTGTTTAGTTCACAAAAGACAGGACCGAATGATAGCGAAACACAACTGAAAAATGCTTGCTGTTGCTTTAGGCCGAGTGTAAAGTTTTGAAGACCTTGTCACCGGTGTCTAAACACACCCTAGCTTCCCTTAGTCCACCCTGGATTTTCATTAAATATTTTAAGAACACCCTATCTTTATTAAAAACAAATAAATAATTACAGACTTATGTATAAATATGTAGCCAACTCCTGATCCTGGCACTGACAGCCGCGCAGGCGATCTGGTCAGACAGCCCAGTGTCGGTGCTGGCTGCGCATGCGCGGAGCATTCAAACCAGGGCGCGCGAGTCCAGAGGGTCTGTGGCTGTTTGCTGTACAGAAGCGCAGGAGCGCAATCTCTCCTACTGCTGTGCTGTAGCTGCTGGTTCGGGTATATCCATTATCGCCGTCCACATTCTGCCTTCCAGACCGGTACAAGTAAGTGAGCAATTACGTAACCCATCCAACTGTGTAGACAGACTGAGGCATAGGGTGGCTGTATTTAGTTAGTGATCTGAAATTCTGAAAATTGGTAACCGGGAGAGGCGCACTGAGCCAAGGCTCGTGTCCAGGGGGTGCGACCCGGGGCAGGAAAACAGTGGGAGGACAGCAGCACAATTCATGAGTGCAAGGGTGTAGATGGGCATACTCACTGTACACATTTGCGTACAGGTTTGTTGAGTGCCTGTCCCAAACCATATGCCTTTCTGTTAATATTATCAATCTAAACGGGGGGAATCCGGGACAATGTCTGGGGCTAAAGTAAGTTTTTGGCATTTGTTGAGTATTGTAAGACAGGACACTAGCTGTTCAAGTTTCCTGTAAATGGTTTCTTCTTGGGGTGCAGATCAGAGGCAAAGTTTATTTTAGTAATTTGGGCACCTGAAATTAACAACAATTTCAAAATTAGGGAATATACCACAGGAAAGGAGGAGAGGGGGACGTGACAGACACATTTAAGTACCTCAGTGGAATCAACAAAGTCCAAGAGGGAAGCATCTTTCAGAAAAAGAGATGTGCAAGAACAAGGGGACACAATTTGAAGATGGAGGGGGGACCATGGGGACGGCTCGGGGGCAATGTGAGGAAGTATTTTTTCACAGAGAGGGTGGTGGATGCATGGAACAGCATTCCTGAGGAGGATGTGTGGTCTAAAACTGTGGGAGAATTCAAGAATGCATGGGACAGACATAAGGCAATTCTAGGGGATGGGGGTAGGAAAAAATAGGCTGCTGGTTAACTAGGATCTGCAGCTTATCCTGTAGCTAGGGAAATGGACAGACTAGGTGGGCCAAGCGGTCCTTATCTGAGTCAAAGTCTATGTTTCTATGTAAACTGTAGTCTTTGAGTTAGTGTACCCAACTAAGTAATTTCTCTGTTTAAACTTCAATTGTTTAGGAGACAGATCTGTGTAGAACCACTTTAGAGATTAGAGGAGTCATCTGACAACAATCTGAATTGTTTGTGAAGGGGGCAGCACTTGAAAAAGAGATGTACATTTTTTTAATGGGGCGCAGCTGAAGTACCAAACAGATATTTCTGGCTACACCCCTGATACAGTAGAACAACGTTTGGTAACAAATGTGTACAAAATTGCAATAAATACAGAAATTGTATGTGCAGAGCATACCTGTCAACCTGCGTGACCAAAAACAGGGTATTAAATAAGCCCCAAAAATTGATTGGCAGTTTTGCACGCTAAAGTGCTAATCAGCTGTGAAAATGCACCAAATGGTTAGCAAAATTTAAAATAAATATGTTACCTCTTCTTGCCCCCCTTCTATGTCTAGGGGTCCTGATGGTAATGGGGGGGTACCCCTTTACCTATCCCAAGCATTTTTGAAGGTTCCAACTGTTTTAGCCTTCACCACTCCCTGTGGAAGGTGGTTCCATGCATCGACCACCTTCTCAGCGAAGAAGAACTTACGTGTGTTGCTCCTGAACTTGTCCCCTCTCCAGCTTCATGTCGTACCCCCTAGTTCTTGTGTGACTCTTAATCTGAAACAGGTACTGAACCTGTACCTTATTTTTTTTCCTTTAGGAACTTGGGATACTCAGCCGTTCATCATTATTATTATATTATTATTATTTTTTTTTTGTTTTGTTTTTGTGCAGTCCTTGTAGCATTTTTGTAGTTCTCTGCACTGTCTAGTCTGTCATTGTCTCCAGAACTGGACACTGTATTCCAGGTGTGACCTCGCCAGTGATCTATGGAGTAGCAGGATGACCTCTCTTTTTCTGCTGATAATCCCCTTCCTATGCAGCCCAGCATACCGTTTGCCCGTAGTGCGACTTTCTCACATTGCTTGGATGTTTTCAGGTTATTTGTTAAAAAGACTCCCAGATCTCTTTCCTGCTTAGTGGATTCCAGTTTTACACCTCCTAGATAGTATTCATCACCTGGGTTACCCCTTCCAAGGTGCATGATATTGCACTTCTTTGCATTAACATGTAATTGCCATGTTTTTGACCATAGTTCAAGATTCCTTAGTTCAGCCTTCATCCTTTCCACTCCACTAGGAGTGTCAACTCTATTGCATATCTTTGTAGTATCTGCAAACAGACTCGCTTTACCCTCCAGGCCTTCAGATATGTCGCCAATAAAGGATTGGACCTAGTACCGATCCCTGAGGCACGCCACTAGTTACTCCTCTTTCTTCTGATAGAGAGCCATTTACTAGTACCCTCCGAGTCCTTCCACCAAGCCAGCTCTGTATCCAGTTTACCACTTGTTGCCCTACTCCCATGCTGTCGAGCTTGTTTAGTAGCCTTCTATGTGGGACCGAGTCAAAGGTCTTGCTGAAGTCCAGGTACCCTACGTCTACAGCACCACCCTGATCCACTGTTTTGGTTACCCCGTTGAAAAAAGTCGATTAGTCTGGCATCATCTTCCTGTGGTAAAGTCATGCTGTTTTAGGTCTAATTTGCTGTTTTCCTCTAGAAAGGATATAATTCTCTCCTTTAGAATTGATTCCATTGTTTTGCCTACAGTGGAGGTGAGGCTTACCAGACAGTAGTTGCTTGCATTCTTCTTGCTCCCGTTTTTGTGGAGAGGGATAAACGTGACCTTTTTGCACTCTTGTGGGCCCTCACCAAGTTCAAACAATGAGTTGAAAAGGTGAGCAAGGGGAGCCACTAGTTCCTCTCGGTAACCTGGGGTGTATTTTGTCTGGTCCTATGGCCTTATTTGCCTTGAGTTTCGCCAGTTCCCGACTCTTTCCTTTGTAAAAAGTCCTGGATTTATTCTGCTGGTGTCTGTGCTGCTCCCTGTCAAAGAGGGTCTGCAACCTTCCTTCTCTTTAGTAAAAACGGAGCAGAACTATCTATTGAGGATTTCTGCTTTGTCCTTATCGTTCTCTGTGTGCCCCCCCCGTCATCCTTAGCGAGTCTGACTATACCTCTGCTGATGTATCTAGAGAAGGTTTTGTCTCCCTTTTTGACCTCCATGATTATCTTCTCCGTTGATGCCTTTACTGCTCCGATTTCCTTGTTTACTTCCTTTAGTTTCACCTTCACCCAGGCATCCCCTATCCTTGTTGGATCCAGTTGTCTTAAGTCTTCTGAAAGCAATCAGTTTTTCCCTGACTATGGTGGCTACTTCCTTAGAAAACCAGAGAGGTTTTTCCTCTTTACTTTGCTCGCTCTTTTATGCAGTGATTTGAGGCATGTAATAAAGCCATTTTGAGATGTGTCCAGTACTCAACATCCCTCCTTCATACTATATTTGTTAGATTCTTTTTAAGATCCTCCTTCATTTTGGTGAAATCTGCTTGCCTAAAGTCTGTAACTTTAGTTTTTGAGTGATTAGTTTTCTTTAACTTGGAACCACGCTATGCAGTAGTTACTGGACTGCAGGGGACTCCCAACTTCTACATGTGAGATACTGTCACAGTTGGTGAGTAACAGGTCACGGACAGCTTCCCTCCCTTGAGGGACCCTTCAAAAACTGCTTTAGGCCCAATATGCACAGAGCTTCCAGAAAGTCTTTGCCTCTGGTTGAACCTGCTGTATGGATACCTCAATTTACATCGGGTAAATTGAAGTCGCCCACCACTATCACTTCCCCTTTATGACTCAGCTTGTGTATGGTTTCTAAGATTTCTTTGTCACCCTCCAACCCTATGGCCGGGGGTCTGTAAAATACTCCTACACGAGTTACTGCTCCATTACCAGCCTCCAGAGTAACCCAAAGTGCTTTGGCTTCCGTATTGTCATTTTGGGTCAGAGCTTTTATTCCCTCCCTTACATACAATGCACCCCCCCCCCTCCAACACACACACACACACACACCTTTTCTGCCAGTTCTGTCCCTCCGGAAAAGGCAGTATCCCAGAATAGTTGCTTCTCAGTCGTGATTATCGTTGACCAGGTCTTGGCAATGGCAAACCAGTCTTATTTATTTATTTATTTATTTATTTATTTATTTATTTATTTATTGAACATATCGGAATTACAAACGTTTGAGTCAGAGACTCCTTTGCAAAGGCTCCACATCAAAATACAAGTTAACTGTACAATACAAATTAAAAGAACAAGTGGATACATGAGGTACCGAGCTGGGTACAAGACATACAGAGGGTAGACAACTATACCCTGAGTCACGACAAGCAGATAAGCAACAAACCACTTATTACATTAGGATAGTACAGTAAGTAACATAGAGCAGCACTGTATTTGAGAACACTCAGGAGCAGGTACAAGCCTATCATTTTAGAGATGGGGGGGGCACTCAGGAGGCAGATACAGACACAGTGCTTTAGAGATGGAGAGGGGAGAAGATATGGAGGAGGAAGGGAAGGGTGGTGGTGGTGATGGTGTTGCCGTTGAAAAAGACTTTGTCCGTGAAAGCTGGTAGGTGAAAAAGTAGTGGGTGTAAGGAGAGCAGGCGAGGGGGAGAAGGTTATAAGCAGTCGCAGACACAGGAGGAGAGGAGTAGCTCTCTAAGTTTGGATTTGAAGTGGCCTAGTTTCAATTCCGAGGCGATATTAACAGGTAGGTCATTCATCCAGAGGGGGCCCTATAGTTGAATGCACGTTGCCCCACGGACGTAACGCAGTGAGGGACTAGGAGCGGGTTTTTTGTAGAGCTTCTGGTGGACCTATCTGGAAGGGCATGCTGGATTACATCATAGAGCCCCCTAGGGAAGAGACCTGCTGAGATTTTCTTGGCTATAAGGCAGGTTTGGTATTTTAGTCGAGCCTCAAAGTCTAGATCTGCTTCAGTGACGATAGCAATGATGTCAACTATTTTGTTAGCTAGACTCCGTGTGTTTGCAAACATGACTTTCCCAACTTGGCTTCCCCCTTTTTTGGCGTCATATCCTGTGTTTGATCCTTTTTTTTTTTTTTTTTCCTGTATTGCCTACTGATTCCTTATTTAATTGGTGTTTTCTCCATTCTGTATTTTTACCCCTGATTTGGTAAAGTTTTGGGGAAGAGGTAGCAGGTCTCTTTAGTACTGCCATCCTCTTCCTAGTGCCTAGTTGAAACGGTTGATGAAGACATTGAATTTCTGCCGTAGTGCACTCGCATCTTCCTTGGTTGGGTGCAGGCCATCATGTTTTAAGAGATCCCTGTCCCAGAAGTCCTGACAGTTTCCAATAAAGAGGTGCCCCCTTTCCTGGCACCAGCTCTGGAGCCAAGCGTTCAGCTCCTGTATTTCATCCTTGCAGAGCCTTTGCATACTGCCTCCTCTCTCCCACACTGGGAGGACCTCGGAGATGGCAATGATTGATGAGTGAGAGGTTAGTGCATCTCTGAAGCAAGATGGGTGCTTTTTGGTCTCCTCAACTGTCTGATGTGCCAGATCGTTGGTTCCTATATGGACAAAAATGCCTGTGCATTTTCCCTCCCTGTGTACAAGGTGAAAATGGACAAAAAGGGAGCAGTAAGGAGGAGTTGGAAAACCGGAGGAAGGGGGGCAACAGGTAGAAGTTTGCAGGCAGAATCTCGGCGAAAGGAGAGAAGTGGGGAGAAAAAGCGGGGGGCATAGGAAGAAAACCGGAAAAGTGAGAGGGAGGATACATTGACTGACTGAGGGGGAACAGGATCAGGACATGGGGAAGGATAGAGGGGCAACAAGGGCCAGGAAGGTAGTTTGGACACCAGCACCTCCAGGAAGGAGAGCTGCGGTGCAGCTAAACCAAACTGAAGCAGGGGGTTGATTGGAGATTCTGTCTTGAAATGAGTCAAGTGGAGGGGGGCAGAAGCAGGGCGGTGTGGGCAGAGTGCATACCAAGGATGACTGCGCTGCAGGTGATCCACCGCATCCCATCATGGGGCAGGGATCAAGATAAAAACGTGCATCTGATAGTTCACCTGTGAGTGAACGACCTGGAAGGCAACAGTTTCATGGCAGTACAGGTGAGATTTAAGGCTCTGTCTAGGTTCTGTGGGGGGTTAGGCTTCAAATCTTTAGCCTTCTCAGAGGTGCTCCAAGGGCCAGTATGAAGAGAAAGCATAGGTAAGGAGTTTAACGACTGGCTGGCGAGATGGAGTAGGAAGATGGGGTATGGAATGATAGGTAGGGTTTTATTTAACTCTAAAAATTGATTAGCGTTTTGCTCATAAAAGTGCTAAATCTTTGTGAAAATGCATAGCTCTTGCCACACTGTGTTTAACAAACACAGCACTTCTAGAAAATCTATATCAATACTTTCTGTACAGTTAGTATTATCCCAAGAAAAAAACTGCTGATCAATTATTTAAAACCCTGATAGGGGACTGGGGGGCAATGTGGGAGGACGAGAGCCTCTTTGCCCTGGACAGGCTGCACCTCAACAGGGATGGGTCAGCTGTACTCAAGTGCAGGCTGGGGAAATTCTTTGAGAAGGAATATAATTTAAACTGAGGAGGGGGAGCTGGATGTGGAGCCTTGCTGTGCCAAGGCTGAGTTGGGGGACCCGGACGGACCCCTTTCCCCTCGGGAAGAACAGTAGACACAGGCTGTAGTAAGCCCATGGGGAGCTGAGGAAGGGGAGAAATGGTGGAAGGGCTTGTGTCAATGCTAGAGCCTGGCAAACAAGATGGAGCTAATAGCCATCATTGCACACATAGACTGGACATAATAGTGGTCACAGAGATGTGGTGGACAGAATTTCACATGTGGAAGGTGGAGATTCTTACCCCAGGAGTCCTTTAACATCAGTAACTTTTTTTGCCCTTAGCTGACTAGGTGCAACTGCCCCAGAGGTGTGCCTTTAAGAGAGAGATTAAAATGAGCGTAGAGCTCAGCCGATCAAAAGACAGGAGGGGGTGAGAACTGTTGAATGCTTCAGAATTTTTTCTCCGCTGGACTGAGCAATATTGCCTCTGAGGTGTCTCCCAACTTTCCTTGTTGACAGCCTCCTAGTGCTTATCTGGGTAAAGTTTTCCTCAAATTATTTCCGTTAGTGTGCTGAGTGAAAGTTTTACTTTTTCATTAGTGCTGCGCAATTTTTTAATTTTTAGTGCAATGGCGCTATTTTGACTTTACTTTTACTGCGACTATTTAGTTTAAAGCCTAATTTTATCACAGGTGCTTATTTTCGACAGTGTCCTTCAGTTGTGAGGCAAATTCTTGTGGGAACCGTTGACTTGGGGACAGTTGCCTTGTTTTTTACCTCGGACCTTGCAGGGTTTACCGCAAGGCACCTGCAGTAGATTTCAAATTTAAATAGTGCCTGGGGGTTCTCTCTCTAGATTGTCAATTATGAGGAAACCTTTTTTGTTATATTACTGGGCCTTGGTATCATCTGTGTCAGGGTCCAGCAGCCACCTGTTCGCAGTTGAGTATTACTGGGTTTCTATTAAGATTGGCATTGGTATGGATCCCAGTTTACCCCAAAAAAAGGCACTAGTAATAGACGAGGTTTATTAACTGGGGCAGGACTATTATGGCATTTTCACAGAAACCTGCACTCAGTTCGTAGGTCCAGAACTGGTTTGCTTTGCTTAAATTGGACATGGTAGACAAACCTTTGATAATTATGGCTGAGGATAAATCAGAGGCTTCCGATGGGGGGCCATTCAAAAGTACGAATACCAAAAGCAGAAGTGCTGAGGAACCCTCCAGATCCCAGCCAAAAAATAAAGCTTCCAGTGATAAAGTTCCTCACAAATGCAAAAATAAGAGTGACGAGAAAAGGGAGCTTGATCAAGCCTCTGAAGTGGCTAAAAAGAAACTCTGTCAAGACAGATATGTTCCTGTTGCTCCTTGGAAAGCCAACAGTGAGACAAAAGGCAGCTTAAAGCATACTGAAAAAACAAAACACTATCAAAAGATGGGTTCTCGATTTACTGGGGCTAGCAAGCACCCTTCCACAGTTCTCTCTTCTGTAGACTGTAAGGGTGATGCAGATGATCAGTTTTATGATGCCCCTGACATGGATTTTGAGGCCCTTGAGCCCCAGAAGTCCCCGACCCTCACCTTGGGGATCCCCCGGGTGACCACAAGGAGCCTTCCTCTATGTTTACATTTATACAAAATATGCTGGATACCCTGGACCTCCCTACACGGGAGCCAAACCAGGATGTGTATGAACATACGAAGAAGCCAGCAGAAGAAGGCCATTTGGTATATCAAGTCTGCTCGTATTGCAGGGTCCACAGCTTGAGCTAATGTCCCTGTCCTTCCTCCCATCCTCCCTACCCATGATTCTTATCTTTCCCCATGCCTATCCCAGCCTCTCTTAAAGCTGCTCACTGTCTTTAACAAGATGACCTCTTCCAGCAGTGCATTTCAAGTATCCACCACCCTTTCTGTGAAGAAGTGCTTTCTGACATCCCTCCTAAACCTCCCGCCCTCCAGCTTAAGACTGTGTCCCTCTCGTGATATGGTTGCCACTCAGCTTAAATAGACTTTCCTTATCAACATTATTTATCCCTTTCAAGTACTTGAAAGTCCCAGTCATGCCCCCTCTCTCTCATCTGTCTTCCAGGGAGGACATGTTCAGTGCCCGCAACCTCTCCTCGTATGCCTTGCCCTGCTGACCCGCTATCATCTTTGTAGCCCTACTCTGGACCTTCTCCAGCAGGTTAACATCCTTTTTGAGGTGTGGGCACTAGTACTGAATGCCATACTCTAGATGCAGCCTTATCAGTGACATGTACAAGGGCAGTATAACCTCCTCTCTCCTAATACTTATCCCCCTAACTATGCATCCCGGCATCTTGTTTGCCTTTGCTGCTGCTTTCTTGCACTGCGTGGAGTGCTTCAGGTCAGAAAGATGGAGATTATAGGGAGATGATGGGTCTTTCATCCTCAAAGACCCTGGTCGTCCCTATCTATAATGCATTTAGAAAAAATACCATGAAGGTGCTTCAACACCCCACTTCAGTAACAGGGGTTGATAAGCGCCTTGAAATAAAATATAAATTGTCTAAAAATGGTAGAGTTCCTGTCTGCACACCCTAGCCACGAAAGTATAATGCAGCAGGCAGCTTGTGAGAAAGCCGGAGTCTCCTCCTCCTCCTGACAAGGATTCCAAGAAAATTGACTTTATAGCAAAGAAAATGCATGCCACAGCTTCCCTGCTTCTCACACTTTCTTCTTACATGGCATTCACAGCCCCCCCCAAAAAAATCTTTGGAAATCTGTCCTGGCTATCGCCCGCGACGGATCAGATTCTATGGTACAGAAGCTGGTGGATACGTCAAAAACTGCCTTGGAAGCTACTATGTGCCAATTCCACATGGCAGATAACAATAATGATGCCTCTAGGGCGATGGCCCATGCCATATCTCCGAGATGTTTTGCCTGGCTTAGAACAACCAGTCTGACCATGGATACTCTGAACAAGGCCATGGATTTTCCCTGTGATCAAAATATGTTGTTTGATTACAGAACCACTGACTACATGAAAAAGGTCGAGTACAAGACCTCCTGGCAGAGCCATTCATCCAACCCTAAACCAGCCACCCCTCAGAGATCCTGTCCCGGGGCGGTAGGGGCATAAGTTTTGTTCCCAGACCTTACAGTCCATATCCCCAATCTGACTTTAGCCAGTACAGGGGGGTTTTCAGAGGCAAGGGCAGAAGGGGCCAAAGAAGATCCACCTCTACCCAGCCATCTGCATCTCAGTCTAAGTCCTGATGTGAGTGTCCAGGTCGCTTTCCAGTTGGAGGCAGACTCTCTCACTATCTTCAGCACTGGTCCCTCATCACGTCAGACATGTGGGTGCTGCAGATAGTGGAGAAGGGTCTGTCATTACAGTTCAAGCAGCTGCCAGACCTCAAGTGTACCCAGGTGTCAAGACCCCTGTCCCCAACACAGATACCGCTGTTGGAAATGGAGGTACAAAACCTTCTGGCTTTACGAGCAGTGGACAGGGTCCCCACCCCCGAGAAGAGCAAGGGCCTCTACTCCAGGTATTTTCTGATAGAAAAGAAAACTGGGGAGTGGCAACCTATCTTAGATCTCAGATATTTAAACACACTTCTGAAAAAAACCAAATTCAAAACGGTCACTTTGTCACTAGTTATACAGTCCTTACAGCAGGGCGACTGGCTAGCCTCCCTCAACTTAAAGGACACCTACTTCCACATACCCATAAGGAGATCTCACAGGAAGTTTCTCAGGTTCAAACTTCCTTCGGGGTCACTATCAGTTCACTGCAAAGCCCTTCTGTCTGTCCTCAGCCCCAGGAGTCTTTTACCAAGTGTCTCACAGTGGTAGCAGCACATCTCAGGAGACTGGATGTCGCTCTCTACCCCTATCTGGATGACTGGCTCATAGTAGCAAAGTCTCCTTGCCAAGTCAAGGAATCTCTTACCCTCACAGAACGCGCTCTGGAGTCTCTAGGTTTCCTGGCAAATCTCAAGAAGTCTCACCTGGAACCCACCCAGCTGCTCACCTTCATAGGGGCCCAGCTGGACACTCGGAAGGGATATGCTTTCCTCCCCACAGGAAAGAAGTCAGAGTTTCCTTTCAGTGGCAGATTATTTCGCCCAGGGACAGCCAAGACCAGCTAGACATTTCCTCAAACTTCTGGGACATATGTCCTCTATGACTGCAGGTACAGGATGAAACTGCTACAAGCCTATCTCAGAGCTCGCTGGTCTCAGAGAAGCAACACACTTTCAAAGTTAATACCAGTGTCGGAGCAGTTCCTCCAAAATTTGCTGTGGTGGAAGGACCCTGCAAATTTGCAGGCAGGGGTTCCATTTCAAGCTCCTCTTCCCACAAAGGTGATCACCACAGATTCCTCCCTGTTGGGCTGGGGAGCTCATCTAGACTGCCTCAGTAAGCGGCAACTGGACCCCGAAGAGTCACAGTTGTACATAAATCTTTTGGAACTCAGAGCAGTCTTACTAGTTCTCAAAGTTTCGCTCCCAGCGTAGAAGGGCAGGCAGTTCAAATTCGAACGGACAACACCACTGCAATGTTCTAGAATCTACATAAACAAGCAGGGTGATACCAGATCAGGAAAGCTCTGAAGTTCTAGTCTCTAGCATTCTCCCTGGGAGTCAGACTCTCAGATATTCACCTCCCAGGCAAACTCAATACTCTGGATGCTCTAAGCCGCATCAGTCAAGGTCAGAGCGAATGGACACTGAACAAGCACTAGCCACTGTGTTCAGGCAGTGGGGCACACCAGACGTGGATCTATTTGCCTCGCCTCTCAGTTTTCAGCTTCCTCAGTACTGTTGCAGGCCCCCAGTTCCGGAAACACCTCCTCTGGATGCCCTGATCCTGGACTGGTCAGGGAGGTTCCTATACACATTTCATCCCTTTCCCCTGATATTCAGGGTTTTGCTGAAACTCAGACAGCAGCCTGCATCCATGATCCTAGTGGCTCCGGACTAGCTCAGGCAAACCTGGTACCCTCTCCTTCTCTGTGTCCTGCAACAGGCTCATTCGCCTACCTTCAACTCGCTCCCTGCTGACCCTTCCTCAGACGGGAGTGCAGTACCCAGATGTACACACTCTTCACCTCAAGGCCTGGTTCTTGAGGAGTTAGTTTCCATCCTCACAGTACTCTGAACAGGTCCTTAAGATACTGAGGATGGCTAAAAAAAACAAACACTAAGAAGACTTATGCAGCCAAATGGAAAAGGTTTTCCCTCTGGTGCAGAAGCGAAAAGGTCGAACCCCTATGGGCTTCAGACCCTCAGCTGCAAGACTACCTGGTACACCTACAGGTGTCAGGCTTGAAACCATCTTCATTCAAGCTACACCTGGTGGCAGTTGCAGCCTACCTTCCGGTAGGAAAGAAGAAATCATTTTTTTCCCCATGACATTTTTAAACAGTTTTTCAAAGGCCTCTTGCACCTCCAGCCTCCAACCAGGGAGCCTGTTCCTCCTTGGAGCCTGAACCTTTGCATAGATGGATTCATGAATCCACCTTTCGAGCCTATGTCCATGGCCCACATCAAGTTTGTAACTTGGATGACCATCTTCCTGGTAGCCATTAGGTCTGCCAGGAGGATTTCAGAGCTACAGGCCCTGTGCACTGAGCTGAATTACATCATCCCTCACGATAAAGTTGAGCTCGGGACAAATAGGAAATTTCTGCCAAAGGTGGTTTCAGAGTTTCACTTGAACCAGTCCATTACTCTGCCTGTCTTCTTTACTGAGCCATCCACTCCTGGCGAGCAAAAAGCTCCACAGCTTGGGTGTCAAAAGAGCCATCTTTCACTACCTAGAGCATACTAGATAGTCCAGAGGCTCTTCCACTCAGTTGTTCCTCACCTACGGGACTATAAGCAGAGGAAAACCAGCTACCAAGAGAAGTATTTCTTGTTGGTTGGTCTCTTATATTAGATTCTGCTATGAGAAAGCCGGTCAACAACCTCCAGTAGGGCTCAGGGCCCGTTCCACCAGGGGCACTGCAGCCTCGCTTGCAGCAGCAAGGGATATTCCCCCTACTGAATGTCTGCAAAGCAGCTACCTGGAAATCTGTGCACTCCATTGTGAAACACTACAGTTTGGATGTGCAGACTAGATCTGATGCCAAATTTGGCAGGGCAGTTTGCAGATCCTCTTTCCTAAGTAGGTTCTCTGCCCACCTCCCACTTGGTACTGCTTGGTAGTCTGCAAAAAGTTACCTGCTAAAGGACTCCTGGGGTAAGAAGAAAAAATGACTCACCACAGTAATCTTCTTTCTTCCATTGGGTCCTTTAGCATCAGTGAGCTCCCACCCTTCCTCCCCGGTTCACCTGTCTGAGAAGGGCTGTTACGTCACCTTTTACCAAATTTGGCATTTGTTATTGATTTTTTTTTTTTTTTTTACCTCAGGTTGCTGTTTCTATTTCCACTTTTGGACATTTGCATGTTTGTGAATCCTGTTTAATTCTTTTTCTGGGCATTTGCCCTTATTTTTCCTTGAAAAAATTCTGAAGCAGTCAACAGCTCTCACTAAGTTCACACCCCCTCCTGTCTTTTGATTGGCTGGCCCTACACTCATTAAAAAATCTCTTAAAGGCACACCTCCGGGGCAATTCCCCTAGCCAGCTAAGTGCAAAAAGTTACTGATGCTAAAGAATCCATGGAAGAAGAAGATTACAGCAGTGAGTAATTTTTCTTCTTCCTCTCCCCAGGATTCTCTGCAGATGGTCCCCTAATCACTGGGGCTCCATGGAAGTGGCAGCTGCCACTTACCCCTCCTGCAGCACTAGCGTGTTTTTATTTAAAAAAAAAAAGCAAATCCCGACTCTGCATGGCAGTGGGTGAATGCCCCACTCCAACCTCCTCGTATTCTCTCACAAATCTCACTTTCCCTCCTGCACTTCGTTTTGTCCACTCTGATCCATTTGGTGCCTAGATCTAAGGTCGTCAGCGTAGCATGAGGTAAGGCGTCCAGTGCCACCGGGCCAGCTACAAGTGGCTACTTTCTGACTGGTACCAAAGGTTATGGACACCTTTTAGTGTCGACTCTGAGTTGGCTGGATTGGAACCGGTGCAGAATGTTATTGAAGTCCCACTGGAGCAGTCTTCCACACCTGGAGGGGAACGACTGTGTCATCTGCATACATTTGGATATGTGAGTTGGCACAGGCAGGCAGGGGGGAGGTCGTTCAAGAAGATGGAGAAAAGGGTGTGACCCAGGATGGCATCCTGTGGGACCACAGCCTGGATAGGAAGTGGAGGTGACAGGGTTATTACTGCATTACCACGTGCAGGGGTCAAAATTGGCATTGGCCCACTAGCCAAATGCTGGTAGATTTTGTGTCTGGCTAGTGAGATTTTCCTTTAACAAGCCCTGTGTGTGGGGCTAGTAGATTTCCCCACTCACTAGCCCTGCTGGCTAGTGGCTGCAGAACTTAATTTTGACCCCTGGCATGATCTGATGTGTTATCTCACTTCAAAATTAGCTTTGAGATGCAAAAAGCTCCACAGCAAAGGGTGAGTATGCAGCTGAACTGATCACAAGTTACCCAACTGATAAATCAACGTTGCCTTCTGCTTTGATTTTTCCAGTATTAGTTGCCAGAATTTGCATCGTGATGGAACAAATTCTAGATGATTACATATTCATAGAAGATGCAAGCAAGGAATTGACTTTGATGTTCTCGGGTGGCAGTATGAGCCTGCAGAAGAAAGCTACTGCAAAACTGAACATGATGCTGGACTGGATTGTGAAGACTTTGAAACAGTGCAAGGATATGGAAATGGGTAGGAATTAGGAATTTTTAACTGTCTGGGTGTATGTTAAGGGTAGCCAAAGTAGTCAACAACTAATGAAAATCATATGTGGCTAAAACAAATATATACATATTGCTGCTGAAAAAATAATGGATTTGTTACCCCTATTGTTTTATCACACATGAAATTTTGAGCTGTTTCTTTGCTACTTGGTCAGGAGAAGCCCACTAAGTGAAGGCTTGTGTGTTTTTTTTTTTTTTTTTTTGGGGGTGTACAGGGGATAAAATAGAGCACCAGTAGTGCTCTCCTTGGCATCATCCTGCCCCAGCCTCTGTCAGCATTCTTCTCAAAAAGTAATAAACAAATAAGAGTCAACGCCGTTTGGTGAGTAGAAAACACAAAAGCAGCAGCGCTACTGCCCCGGTGCATTGTATTGTAATTGTGACGCTTTGTCTAGGGGGGCCCTTTTGCATCCTGCCTGACCTAGAGTGATTCTGTTCAAACTAAAATGAATAAATTCTGTTCGACCCCACCACCGTCACTACTGGAGCCAGCTGTGTGCAATCCCTTTCCTAACATTTTGTGATGTCGGAGTTTGGTGTAGGGAGTGGGGTTTGCGGTCCATAGAAAACAGTAGCAGTGTCTCTTCAACAGCTGTTTTTAATACTGTAGTCCATTTGGGTCACATCAAAGCCACCACTCCACTAATAATACCCTTGTTAGGTGAGCGATGACGGATTCAACCCAGCCTGTCAGATACAGTGTTAAAAATAGCCACTAGAACAGTGCCCCCATTGTTTACTGAGGAGTATGCCCCAGTACTCTTCAAACTTTGACCTCCTAAAGTGCGGGGGCGCGGCTCTCAAACTAGGAAGGGGACAGGATTGCATGGCTGACTGACCCTTCGGGATTGTGGGAATCATACGAGAAACCAAGTCTCCATACCAATTAGTGGACCACTGTAGTAGAGTTGTTTCATCGGTGAGTGGCCAGTTGTTGGTTATGGCAGCCGCATGCTTGGACTCGTTCACAAGGTTACGGTCAGTTGCTAGGCCTGCAGTATAGTCTGTCATCCGGTTCAGTGTCCAGTTCTGTTGTGGTAAGTGAAGGACCCAGTGTAGCAGGCCAGCACTGTTTAACTGAGTTCTCTGTGACGCTTGCCATGCTTCTTCTGCAAGGTGTATAACTCGTTTTAACGTTTAGACTTGTCAGGTAATGTGTCGCTTTAGTCCCTTCGCTGGCACTGACAAGATCCCCAAGTAGCTGCTGTAATGGTGTTTTTTGTTGTTGTTTTTGAAGGTGACAATGTGCTGCCATCTAGTGGCTGGATTCAGGCAGTTGTGTTATGAACATACAAAATTACCAGCAGAAAAAGTCCCACAGGTCTATCAAGTCTGCTTGATTTTGTGCAGCTGTTCATTTCATATTACTACAGGTGTCCCAACCCCACCCAAATCCCTTCCTTCTTCCCCTTTCCTGATCTTTCCCCCTTTGTGTTCTTGTCTGTACTAATGCTGCCCTTCGCTCTATCCCAACCCTGCTTAAAGCTATCCACTGTCCTCAGTTCGATTAACTCCTCCGGCAGTGTGTTCCATCTCGCCACCACTCCATTTCCACCTTCCATCTTCCAACTTCAGACTATGCCCCCTAGTGACCCCAAGCGGAACAATCCTCCCTCTCTGGCTTTTTATACCTTTCAAGTACTTAGAGGTCTATCATGTCCCCTCTCCCTTCTCTCTTCTAGCGAATACATGTTGAGCTCCCTCATTCTTTCCTCATACGGCAACTCCCCCCAGTCTCATGATCATTTTGTAGCTCTGCGCTGCACCACCTCCAATAATCTCTCATCCTTTTTGAGGTATGGGCACCAGTACTGCACATAGTACTCAGAGTGGCCTCACCAGTGATCTGTTGGAGAGGAACCAAGTTTTGATGTGGCCATCCAAGACTCCAGATAAGGCGAGTACCGTCCTATTTTACTGTCCTCATTTCAGGAAATACGCTTCAGAAATTGGAGTATCATTACTCGCCCAACATTTGTAAATGCACCACACTCCAAGAAACAGAGCTTAACATAACTGGTGATTCAGAAGGAGCATTTTTTTTCTCCAGATTTACAGTACTCGTACGCAGCCCAATTTTGTTTTACTCGCTATATTTTAAAACTGGTGAGCAGCTGGAGCGCTGTCGGCACCTGATCAATTCTTATCTAGAAGAAAAACTACATTGTTTTTAAAAATGTACTCCTCACTCCCTCCTTCCAGACATTTGTAAGCATCTGAATTTGGTTTTACTCCTCTCACTTTGAAAATGAGGAGTACAGTACTCGGCCTAAAAAGATCTTACCTGGAATCCTGCGGCCATACCTAGATCACAGCTCGGCCTCTGGTGGATGGACCAAAACCCAGGGAGTCCCAGCCATTGCTGACAAACTCCCTTAGAGTGTCTGCTTGTTTCAGTCACATGCAATTAATTGATTTTGAAAACCCCGTCTCTGCAGCTATTAAAGTAAGGCTTTCACCTCTCTTTAGCCAACCTGATATGGCAAGTATGGTTTCAACTGAATACCCCGAGCATTTCCTCTCATCTCTCTGCAACCATGTAAAGAGTGCTAGTTTTAAATAAGTTTAGTAATTCGTGAGTGACCCAGTGTAGCGGGCCAGCGAATGAGTGTAGGGGGAACAGATGATTTCACAACCGCGACTGAAAACCTCTGATCGTAATGTAAGGTATAGGCTGACATCAGGAGCCACACTTTGCATTCATTATAGGAAGGAAGTCAGTACAGTGAGGAAGCACCGTAATAAAAGAATCCTATTACAAATGGTAAACTGTTCCCCTTTGTATGTTTGTTTTTTCCAGCTTTGAAGGAGGAAGAAAAACAGTTAGCTGAGAAACTCGTCAAAGCAGCAGAGGAGAGGGAGAGAAGCCTTGCAGAATGCCAAAATGTTGAGCAGGAGTTACTGAAAGCTAAACAACAAAAGGATGCTGTGAAGTTTGAGTTACAATATCCTTTGCAGCATTATCAACTTTTTCCATGTTTGTGATCTGGTACTCAAATTCGGGCCCCCCCCTCCCCATTTCGGGGGGGGGATCCTGCACTAAAATGTTTTGTGTCTAGAGTTTTCACTTTATTAATACAGGGATGAAGTCTGGCCTAGTGGTTAGAGTACTCGCCCAGAAACTTGGGTGTGAATCTCACAACCTCCACTTTCTCACTGTGTGACCCTGAGTAAATGTTGTACCCTCCCTGTGCTGAACCTGTCTTTAATAGCAATCCAGCTTTGTGCTCTTCAAACCTCTGTGTGTGATTAAACAGCAGCAACATTACACCCCCCCCACACTGTGAAGTGCTTTTGAATACAGTTTATAAGAAAAGCACTACATAAAATGAGATTTCCAACCTCCCATAAGCGCCCACCCAGTCAACCTGTTTGACCTGCCGCAACATGGTATGTAGGGCTTAAAACTGATGGTATTCAGCCCTGGTCTGTGTATCAGTTTTTGAAGCGGAATACCATTTTTATCACGCTGATATAATACCACATTTCCATGCCTGTTGCTCTGCAGTTTATTCTGTAGCACATATCTTTTCAATGTGTGGAATACCAGATTGACTCGGAATACCGAATTTCGGGGTTTTGGTATCCTGCCTCCCACATCAGTTTGTTTGTTTGTTTTTAACTTCTACTCCTGGTACTGGGTAAATCCAATTGGGGCAAAAAGAAGTGGCAATTATACAACAAAATTCACAAGAAATTATTAGCTAAAAGAATAAGGGCAGAACAAGTAAAAAGATTGTTTCAGTAGTGGATGAAAATGGACACATTTGTGTGGACAATTCTCGGATATTAGGATGTTTTTTCAAGTATTGTCAGATCTTACTTTGAGAAGGCTCTTGCAGTAGGTATTCACATATAGGACTAAGCTGCCAGGCGTCGGGAACCCACGGAAAAATTTCTAGCTAGTTGTCTCTGGCGGGGGACCGCCCCCACGTCAGGTGACTGGCGTCAAGTGACATCAGTATAAAAGGGTTGTCCCCGACGCCTGCCTTCCAGTTCTTTCCCGCCGTCAGCTTGTGAAAGTGTCTCGTGGTAGAGCAACTAATCAGTTCATTCATCTGTCCTAAAGTTTAACTTTTTTTCACCTTTTTTCTCAATTTTCTTCATTTTTCTTCATCTGCTGTGTATGTCGTCCCTGACGCCCTCCGAATCACATAAAAATAAGACTGACTCACATGGTTCCCAGCTTCCACACAAGGATGATCACTCCTTGTGCCTCTTCTGTCTGGGCCCAGACCACCCCGTGGAGAAGTGCCAGCACTGCTAGAAGTTTAATTCAGCTACACGCAAGAGAAGGCAGCAATCCCTGGAAGCCCATCTCCTTAAGAAAATGGCCTCCATGGAAAAAGAACTGGAGAAGCTCAAGCAAGCGTCCACTTCCCCCGAAGGCCCCAAAAAGAAGCGTGAGCAGGAGAAGTACCGGGAGAGGGAGCCTTCTTCCACAGCAGCTGCGACTTCGGCTGGAAGTCGCGGCCAAGGTAACTATTCCCCCAGGTGATCGCTTCTCGATGGCCATCATGATGGCTACCGAGAAGGCGTCGAGCTCGTGCTCTGGCCTTTCGGGGCCTCCTTTCCCATTAAAGCTGCTCCTCCTTCGCAGACTTCCGGTCAGAGTGGGTCTGATAAGCCGTACGTCGGTCCCACCAACGCCCGTCCAGACAAAGCTGTTGAGACGCTTACCTCTTCGGGTGATCGCCCAACTAAACCCCCTTCCGACAAGGCTGCCCCTCCTTCGCAGCCTTCCTCGGACAGGAAGTCCAATAAGTCTGCCGCTGGCTTCTCAACGACCGCCCAGTCAATAAGCCTGCGCCAGCTCCTGACGTTACAGCTGACACTCCAGGCTCTCCGCAACGGATAACCCCATTGCCCACTGAGGTCCCCTCTGTTCACACCCAGGGATTTCAACCCTCCTTCCCCAGTTGAAACCGAAGACTTTGGGGTGCTACCGTCAGGGGTCCCCATCTTACGCCAGAGCCTCAGATGCCAGTTTTGACATCGGTCGACCCGATGCCACCCTCCGGCGTACCTTTGCCCGAGGGAAGACCTCTTCCTCCAGACCCTCTCGACAGTATACCTATGCTGGGGCAGACTCTCCCTCTGGCCCGCCAGCAGGGTCTTTGCCAGGACCTTATGCTCGGTCAGAGCCCCTGGTGCCAGGGTACCCAGCACCGCAGTACCCAGCTCTGGGCTTCCCGCTGTTGGGTTATGGATACTCTGTTTACGGGTATCCTCATCCATATCCTCCACCACCACCTCCGCCCCCCGCTCCACAGCCGCCGGCGGATCTGGAGACCTTGGTCTCCTGGTGGGCTGAGGCCAGGCCTGCCTACCAAGGAGGGCCGAGAGTCGCTCTGACACTGGTCCCTATACTGGACCCCTATGTCAAGACGAGAGACTACCTCCCTTTACCTGACACCAGAGGAGAGCCTTCTGGCGCCCGAGGTGAGGAGGACATGCACCCCCGGAACTCCCAAGGGGGGGTCGTTCCTCCCCCTCCCGAGGAGAAGTCTTCTTCCTCAGAGACATCTGACTCAGACTCTGAATCCCACCAATCTGGCCATGGAGATGAGCCCCATACTTCAGAATGCTCAAGGCTGAGGGACTCTCCGGAGGACCCTTCCTTTCTGGAGCTATTAAGGAAGATCCAGTAAACACGCCAGTGGCAGTCATTGGAGTCAGACCCACAGCGTAAGAAACTCGCTGCTCATTTGGGTCTGCCAGAGACCACTCCTACACTGATTCCACCCTGGATTGAGCTCCACTCAGATCTTTTTTCCACCATCTGGAAACAACCTTCCACGCTATCCCTCCTTGCGAGGAAGGCGGACAGGCTATACCAGGCTCCGGATGGTGTAGACTTCCTTAGTCTCTGCCCCCAAAGCAGATTCGGTTGTCATCAGCGTTGCCCATGGCCATTCCTCCAACCCCACACATCTGAGCTCGTTTCCGACTGACAAGAAATCCCGGCTTCTGAATCAGTACGGGAAGAAGATCTTTTCCTCTTCTACCCTAGGCATCAGGGCCCTCAATTACGTCAGCCATATGGGGGATTTTGAGAAGTCCATCCTTAGCCAGGTGGAATCCAAGTTGGACTGCCTTCCTGATTCACAAACCAAGCAGGAACTGGAAGACCTAGTCCTTTCCACTCGTTTGGCTGGTAGGCACATGCTTTGTGCCACCTATGATGTGGTGGACGCAGACAGAAGGAGCGCAGCCTTCGCCATGCGCCTACAGCATCATGCCTGGCTCAGTGCGTCAGGATTGGTCCCTGAGGTACGGTCTACTATACAGGATGCTCCCTTCAGGGGTTCGGTGCTGTTCAAGGTGATGTCAAGAACATCATAACTGAACTGCTACAGAAGGGCACTGCAGTAAAATCTGTCCAGACCCCTCTGGGGCAGCGACGTCCTTTTTGTTGTCAAACCCCAAAAAAACAAAAGCCTCAAGGAAAACGTGCCAACAAACATGGGGCCCTCCAGCAACCAAGACCTCTTCTCCCCCAGCAACAAATCCGCGGGAGCCTCTGCTCCTGCGCTGCCCCACACTCCTAACTCCCTCCCTCTGGCCATTCCAGAGAAACTAGCAGGGAGGAGATTCTCCTCCCATCTGCCTGGTTGGGAGAGGATGACATCAGACGCTTGGGTGCTCCAGCTAATATCTGCAGGGCACTTAATAGAGTTTCTGCAGAAACCGCCCCGAAATCCAGTCCCGCAACCTCCTTCCTCTGATCCTAGAGGAAATGGTCTCCCTTCTATCGAAGGCAGCGATTGAGCCAGTCCCTACCCATCTTTGGGGGATGGGTTACTATTCCCATTTCTTTCTAGTTCCAAAGAAGATGGGAGACTTGAGGCCGATTCTAGACCTCAGCTCCCTGAACATGTTCATGGAGTATAAACGCTTCGGAATACTCTCTTTACAGAGCCTTCTGCTGTTACTCCTGCTGGGACGGTGGCTATGTGTGCTCTGGATATGCAGGATGCTTACCTGCATTTCCCCATATGTCCTTCCCATCGCAAATACCTATGTTTTTGTCTTCAGGGGACCACTACCAGTTCAAGACCCTCCAGCCCCGGAGTGTTTACCAAATGTTTTTCGGTGGTAAGGGAACTCGTGCACTCCCTTTCCCTTCAGGTTTTTACCAGCCTGGGTATCGCCATCAACCAGGCCAAGTCCCACTTGGTCCCTTGCCAACACCCCCAGTTTGTAGGGGATGATCCTGGACACGACCACAGGCAAAGCTTTCTTGCCTCCGGACATTGTCGAGATGCTTCAGAATCAAGCTCGTCTTCTGTCAGGTCGCAGGAGGGACGGAGCCAGGTCAGTCCTCTGCCTCCTCAGGCTCATGTCGGCTGCTATTCCAACAATCCCGTTCGCTCGACTCCATATGAGGATTTCTCAATGGACGCTTCGGTTGCAATGGGACCATATCAGGACAATCTCCCCCATTCAACTTTTTATTAAAGTTTACAATACAGAGAACGAATCCACCAAGCATTTGACATAAAAGAACAGTAATTACTGGACAAAATTCAACAGATTCGTCCTCTCCTCCTCCCCATCCCCCTTTCCACCCAACTTCAACCCCCATGCCCAAGCGCAGCACGCCCACCAAACTACATCCTGTATTACCATGGACCTATGCCTCAAACTTGTACAGAGTACAGGGTTTGAAAGGGGCCCCATATCTTATTAAACTTATTAAGTTTATTAGAAAGAATAGCAATGGTTCTCTCCGTTCTGAGATTAGCCAATAGCTCCTGGAGCCACTCAGAATAGGACAAGTTATCTGAATCTTTCCAGTGTCTAAGGACCACCTTTTTGACAGACATGGAGATTAATGCCATATAATATTTCCTACTCCGTACAGAGATATCAGAAAAATCTCCCAAAAGACATACCTCCGGTGTGAACAGGTCCCTGAGGCCCAGCAATGGGTCTACTCTTTGTTTGATGTTAGCCCAAAGTCCAACAACGCTGGGACAATTCCAAAAGATGTGAAGAAGGTCTCCAGGGTGCAAGTTGCATCTAGTGCAAATCAGAGAGGGCACCACACCCAACTTAGCCAACTTCTGCGGGGTATAATAAATATTGTGCAAAGTTTTAAATTGCATTAATGTTAGTCTGTCCTGGAATAAAAATTTATGGCAGTTAAGCCTGAGTTGAGGCCATTCTAATTCCCTATCTGGAAAAAGAGAAGACCAATATGAGACCGGGGCTAAGTTATCAGGATATGCCCATGCAAATAAAATGTTATATATTTTAGAAACTGCATGGGTCGAGCCAGCCAGATCTGCCAATGTGGTCAGAAATGAGATTTGGGGAGCAGGGGGTGGAGTAACTCCAAAACCTTTTAAGACTAGGTGCCGAAGCTGAAAAATTCTAAAAATATTCCTCTCGGGTATCCTAAATTTCTGCATAATTTCTACGGAGGAGCACCACTGTCCGTCAACCGTCGTAAGATACCAGGGACAATCTTGATCAAGCGGTACTAGTATCGGATCCCATGATCAGGGACTTGCACTGGTGGATGGTTCAGGAGAGCCTGTGTCTAGGAGTTCCCTTCTGCATTGCTCCTCCTTCCTAGACGTTGATGACAGATGCATCAGGGGAGGGCTGGGGAGCTCACTTAGTCTCACAGGACTCAGGGCAGCTGGTCCAGGTTTGAGCAAAATCTACATATACATGTGCTTGAACTGAGGGCAGTCCTTTACGCCCTCTAGGCTCTTCTTCCCTTCATTCTTCCCGGTCATATCCTCAGCCAATTGGACAACATGTGCGTAGTCTGGTACCTCAACAAACTGGGAGGAACATGTTCATACCTCCTATGCTGGGAGGCGATGAGAGTCTGGTATTGGGCAGCCCAACACCACTTTCACCTGACCGCATTTCATGTTCTGGGAGTGGAAAACACACTGGCAGACTAACTCAGTCGGTCCTCGCCTGGTCCTATGAATGGAAGTTAGATCAGCAGGTCGTAAACAACATTTTTCGGCGGAGGGGTTCACCTCGGGTGGACCTCTTCGCATCTCCCCAAAATGCAAAACTTCCCGCTGTTTACTCACTCGCTCCAGGGCGAGACGTTTTCTGGTGGGTCGCTCTGTCTGTCTGTTGGAGAGACCAATTTGTTTATGCCCTCCCTCCCGTTCCTTTAATTCCAAGGGTCCTGAACAAACTCTGATCGGAAGGGGCTCGAATGATTCTCATCGCCCCCTTCTGGCCCAGACAAGTTTGGTTCTCTCTTCTGCAACAGTTTTCAGAGAAACCACCTTTTCCTCTGTTGCACCAATTGTTGATCCAGGATCAGGGGACCCTTGTTTTTCCAGGTCTCATATCCCTTCATCTCCATGCATGGCTCCTGCAGACGTAGCCAAAGCTCGCTTCAGAGTCTCTCTTTTTAGTAGCGGACATTTTGGTAGAGGCAAGGAAGCCTTCCACCAGGTCCACCTACACAGTGAAGTGAAAACAGTTTTCCATCTGGGCAAACTCAAGACTTTGAGCCTTTCTCCTGCCCAGCCAACAAAGTCCTGGATTACATGCATCACCTCTTCGACCTGGGTCTCGGCCATTCCTCATTAAAGGTCAATATAGAAGCTATTTCAGCCTACCATATTCCCTTTGGAGACGGGACTTTTGTTGAGTTGGAAGTCTCCAAGACTTTTCTTGGAGGGGGTTCTCCATTTGAGCCCCCCCCCATTCGCATTTCTGCCCCTTCATGGGACTTGAATTTCATACTGGAGAAGCTTACACTGCCTTTTCGAGCCTGCAGTAGAAGCTAATTTAAAGTTCCTTTCCTGGAAGAGACTCTTTCTAGTGGCCATCACTTCTGCTCTGCGCATTTCCGAGCTTCAGGCCTTGATGTGTAAATTCCCGTATTTGATTTAACACAAGGAACGTGTGGCTCTACGCACCAACCCTAAGTTTCTCCCTAAGGTTGAGGCTGAATCTATGCTGAATCAATCCATTGAGCTACCTGCTTTCTTTATGCAACACTCCAATCAAGGGGAGTACCTCTTGCATACTTTGGATGGTCACAGAATCCTGAGATACTATACCAATCTGACTAAGGCTATCAGGAAGACTGATCAGCTCTTTGTTTGTCTTGCTCACAAAAGAGAGGGCAATGCTGTTTCTAAGCAATATCTCTTAAAATGGTTGGCGAATTGTATCACTTTCTGTTATGATACGGTCAGAGGTCACTCCCCCTGAGGAGTAGCCGCCTTTGCGGCTTGCTTCAGGAATGTGTCGGCGGCAGACATCTGTGAAGCTGCAACTTGGACTTCTGTCAATACCTTCACAAAACACTACAGTTTAGACATTGCCTCTTGCTGCAGAGCAGGCTTCGGGTTGGCTGTCCTTCAAGGTCTCCTCTCATGAGACTTGTTCAGCCCTGAGGTTTTGTTCTGGTTGGCAATCCTTCTCCCGAGTGGTTTTTTTGGTTTGTGTTTGTTTTTTTTTTTTGTTTTTTTTCATTTGTTTGTTTTTTTCTCTTCTTTTTCCTTGTTCCTGACTGCTTGGGACTCAGTCTTGTACGTGAATACCTACTGCAAGAGCCCTCTTGAAGTAAGATGGTACAGTTGCGTAAGAAGTTACCATAACAGATCTTCGAGAAAGGCTCTTGCAGGAGGGATTGCCTTCCTGCCCTCCGTCCCCCTAAGTTTCTTTGCTTTATTTCCATTGGGGGGAAATATCCTCTTCTCTCTCGTCTTGCCTCTTTTGGCCTTTGGTGGGAAAGAACTGGAAGGTGGCATGGGGGACCACCCCTTTACACTGTCGTCTCTTGAACCTGGTCACCTGACGTGGGGGCGGTCCCCCACCAGAGACTGCTAGCTATAAATCTTTCCATGGGATCCTGGCGGCTTAGTTCTATATGTGAATACCTATTGCAAGAGCCTCTCTCGAAGATCTTCTGTTATGGTAAGTTCTTACATAACTGTACTTATATCACTTTGAGTTAAATTGTCATGAAAATGATCTCCACTACTATATAAAATGTATAAATTGACAGAGGTTTACGGTGGAGGAGACCGGCCCCGAAGGCTCTTACACATAGAACAAGTGCTGTTAAGTCTGTGCGTATGGGTAAAGGTCCAGGCGAGGATGGCTTCTCACTGGACTTTTATATTCTTTTTCAACAACTGCTGATTCCTTTGTTAGAAAAACTTTACCAGCAAATCTTTTAAAAGTTGGGGCCATTTCTCCCTCTTTTGAAATAGCTTATGTTGGACTGATCCCTAAACTAAAGACCTTCAACTGGTTATGTCTGTACTTAATTGCAAATATAACGTTTTGGCTAAAATACTTACTAGGATTACATTCATTTAAATAAACTAATACATCCAGAGCAATGCAGTTTCGTACTAGATAGAACAGTATTTACAGCAATTCATAAAGTGCAGTATATCCTTGAATATTTAGAGCAAAAAAACGCAAGTATTGTAATTATAGCTTGTCCCTATTTTTGAAAATCCGAAATTTCCATCCCCGTAGTGGAAGCCTAAAATTTTGAGTTCTTTATTAATGTGACAGACGAGTCTTCCGGCACTGCATCAAACCCTGTACTCCAGCACAGGGGCTAGCTTGGAGCCACGTTTGCAGGTTGAAGAGCTCTGCTTCTAAGGAGGGAGAGCACAGGACACCTGGCATTCGCTCATTCTCAACTAGCTGACTTACGGAATGGTATTGGGGAGGCAGCCCTTCTGAATGAAGGAGGGGTGCGGCTGTGGCCACCCTGTTTTTTGGAAGGGGGTGGGGGACAGGAGAAATAAAGGTAAAAACGGGGGAAAAAAGTGTGACAAATAGTGAATGTGACAGATCAGTACATGCTTTTTCTTAACTAGCAAGTGCACATGCCTACTGAAGGAGTGGGAGGAGCTCAAGGAGATGGAGGAAGAGGTTGAGAGACTGCAGCATGAGGTTGACGAAGACACCACAACAACTATTCCTTCAGCAGTGTAAGTTTGTTTTGGTTTAAAAAAAAAAAAAAAAGCCTTGGGGTCTGGCACCAAACGGGGACTGCACTGTCATGCGGTCACATGGGATCATGCCCCAAGTATGGGATGTCCGGAGCGAGGAGGATTTGGAGCATCCCTTGGAAGCTTTTCTCCTATAGAATCCTGTTGCATCACTCTGTAGCAGCTCCTCGTGGTTGGTGTGGTGGTGCCGTAGGCAGTGCAGGTGACCCCACCTCGCCCTGACGTTGTCAAGCACACAGAAGACCAGGGCTTGTTTTGTATCATTTCACGTTTACTGGGTTGTTCAGTTCTGCTGGGGAATGCATGTCAGGGTATTAAATAAGGCCCCAAAAAAAAATTGAATAGCAGTTTTACCTGTGAAAGTGCTGATCAGCTGTGAAAATGCATAGCATTTGGCACAGCCTGATTTTAGCAAAGTTAAAAAAAAAAAAAAAAAAAAATGCATAGCTTTATTCACGTTGTCTACAGTGCCATGGACTCGCTCTAAAAATGATTAGCAGTCTACTGCTATGCATTTTTGGCAATGGTTAGCAATGCCCCCTGTTTTGCCTAGCATTTTGTTATGCTAAATCAGAGCTATTTAATGCCCTGCATGCCTTTCTATTAGGGACACCATCACAGACATGTACACAAAGCTGTAACAGCACCATAGAACCCAGGCACCTTCGACATTTCATTGGGGAGGTACATTTTGAATCTAACCAGTTTCGTGTTTGCTGAGGGACAAGCAGCAAAGCCTAGTGGTTCTGCATCCTGAATTATGCTTCGCAGCTTTTAGTGTTTCTCCTGTTGGGTACCCATTGGGTAACCAAGCGGAAATTTCAGTTGGCTCTGCAAGCTGAATTTTGAAACTAAAAATGTCTGTTTTGTATTTATTATCAACTCCTGCAGCTGTAGGTCCCATGGATGTCCTGGCATTCTGCCATCTGCCTCTTCTAGAGTGTCAAGTATTCAAACCTGCTTTGTAAAAGCTTCGCTTAGTGATCTGCTTTCAAACCTGGTGTCTGGGGGGGTAAGAAGGGGTACTTTTCTACTTAAGGACAACTTCTCTCCATCAGCGTCCTATTTTCAGCTTGTTTCAGTAGACTAGATATCTTTTCTATGGGGTTTATTTCAACTGAGGGGTTTCCTTTTTTTTTTTTTTTTTCCCCTCCCCTCTTCCCTTACATTTATTTAGAGGCAAAAGACAGATCTTGCTTCGAGAGGGCTCTTGCAGTAGGTAATTACTTGTAGGACTGCGCTCCCTGGCATCAGGACCACATGGAAATTTAGCTAGTAGTGTCTGACTGGGACCCCACCGCCCACCTGGCGTCTCATGACCGGCGTCAGCATGGCACTATATAGTGGGTGGTCCCTACATTCACCCCACAATTCTTTTCCTGCCGCCGACCTGTGCATGTCAGACCTTCTGGAGCTCATCTCAGCAGTTTGATCGCCTAATTTTCAGATGAGTATCCAGTTTTTCTCTTTATCATCTACTTACTTTATCCTTGTATGCCTTCCACCTCTTTGGCAGAATCGCATAAAAACAAGTGTGATTCTTGTGGTGTCCAGTTGCTGCATAAGGATCAACATACCCTCTACCTCTTCTGCTTGGGACTGGACCATAACATCGGAGTGTGAGGCCTGCTCCCAATTCAACCAGGTCACATGGAAAAGGCGCCAGCAGTCCCTCGAAGCCCATCTTGTCAAGCTAAAAATGGCATAGATAGAAAAGGAGCTCCAGAAGCTCAAAAAACGCATCTTCCTCCCCAACTGAGTCCCACAAAAAGGAGAGGGGCAAAGAAAACATTGGGACCAGGGCGATTCCCCCTCTGCAGAAGCAGCCTTAGGCACTTCAGGTAAACAGCGTCCTCTTTCTCCGGGAAGAGCGGGTGCTGTGGCCAAGCATCGCTCCCTCTAAAGAGCAGACTTTGCCCCCACCCCAGCTGCCACTAATAACAGTGACCGTGGGCACCTCAGACACATCTGGGGCTTCTGCCGCCCTTAGGCCCATCACAACCCGGAGTTTCTAAGCTGGCAGGTGTGGCGATAAGCCCTCGTTGGACACCCATCCCCCGGACGAGTGCTCGGCCTGGGTCGATAAGTTGGGGGTCAGAGTCTCCTGACTCCTCGCAGCCCAGGACAGCTGTTGGACCCTCCGATCGCTCAACCGCTTGCATCCGTTGGACCTTCCTGGCAGCGGACGCCCGCCTGTCCTGGCTGGGGGCAAGGGTCGCCCTGGGTTCTCCATGGTGAGCACTGCCTTCTTTTCGCTTCCACCGTTGTCCACAGCACCCAGCGGATGGAAACCTTCCATCAGGAGTTCCTGATGCAGGAGCTTCCACGAGGTCAACATTGGCTCCGCCACCCCTGGTAGGGGTGCCAGACCCTGCTCTCCCTCTGCGTATGTCGGCCCCTTTGGCTCCAGTGTCGGGGCCTCCATTGGGCCATCCTCTGCGGCCCCCGTTGGGCCTGCCTTCAGGCCCTTCACCGGGGTTTCTGCAGTCAGGCATTCCGCCGTCTGGGCCTCCCTCTGGCCTCGTGCCTGCAGGGCCGCTGTCAGGCTACCCTCCGTAAGGCCCGACCATTTTTCGGCGCGTTATTCTTATTACTCTGGGTATCCTCTGGGGTTCCAAATGGCTCATTTCCAGCCATCTGGTTATACCCATCATTATTCTGCACCGGGCTTGTCAACGCATGGAACCCAGTCCATGAGTTCAGGCTATCATCCAGGGCGTCGGGCCTATCGCCCATCACCACCTCCTCCACAATCACAGGTGCACTTCTGACAGATTTTACAGTCCTGGTGGTCCAAGACAAAATCCCAGTTGGTCTCGAAATTGGACAGCAGATAGTTGCGTCCTTTGGAGACAGGACGACCAGATCAGACCCATAGGGCAGTTTCACTGTGTAAAAACCTCAAGCCTCTACGTCAGGCCTGACAAAAGGACATGCGCAGGCCCTGACATCAGATGTGGCCCCATTAGGAAAGGAGTGTGCTCCTCCAAACAGAGAACCTTTGGACTCTGATGATTCGAATTACAATTCATCCTCAGGGTTTGGGATTCGAGACCCCTCCACTGGAGGAACCTATCCCTAGAGAATGCCCCCAAGTCAATTCCCCCCCCCCCCGATCCCTCCTTTGTGGATCTCCTGAGACAAATGGCGGAGGTACAAGGCTGGAAGTCGGATGCTCAAGACTCAAAACATCAGAGGTTAGCTGAGCACCTAGATTTTCCCCAAACTAGTCCTGTTCTCACCCCTCCTTGGCTGTAACCCCACGAGGATCTGTCCTCTACCATCTGGCAGATGCCCTCCTCTATCACGGCTGTGCCTAAAAAGGCAGACAGAGTTTGTTGGATGCCAGAGGGCAAAGACCACCGCCGTGTACATCTAAAGGCTGTCTTGGAAGTCATCACTGCGGCCCACGATGGGGTCCATCAAGCCTAAGCACCTCAGTACTTTCCCTCCCGACAAGGAGTCCAGACAATTGGACCAGTTTGGGAGAAAGTTCTACTCCTCTTCAACACTAGCTACTCGTGCCCTTAATTACGTGGCACACATGCTAGTGTAACAAAAATCTTTGTTCCGCCAGCTCGAGCCCATAGTCAAGGCCCTCCGGTCTGCTAAGGTGGCTGGGTGTCATGGGTCACCTACGATGTGGTGGACTCCTTCACCAGAGGATCAGCCATGGCTGTGAGTCTTCACAGGTTCGCTTGGTTAAGGGTGTTTGGTCTGGCAATGGATGTCCAGGATGCCCCCTTCAGAGGCTTTGTCCTGGTTGGCAGAGAGGCCCAGGACATTATCACGAGCCTTCAAGATAAGGGTACTGCCCTCAGATCAGTGCATATTATGTATCGCCTGAAACAGACGCTGGACAAAACCACAGCAAGCACTTAGGCGCCAGTTCAAACAAAGGGCTCCTAACACTGCTGCCACCCCTCCAGCCAAAACCCAGAGAACTACAGGGGCGACCCTACGTAACCCTCCATCCGTCTCCTGACTCACTGCCCACCCTCCTCCTCCTCGTTTATCAGAGGAACTAGTGGGCAGAAGGAATCTGGGAGACTGGGAATCCATCAGCACAACAGATGCCTGGGTCATTCAGCTGATCAAGCTTCGTCACACTCTCGAGTTTCGCAAAAGCCCCCCAAGCAGACCTCAGGGGTTTTCCCACTATCCAAGAGCGCATATTCCCCCTGTTAAGGAAGAAATCTTGGCTCTTCTTTGAAAGGAGCAATAGAGCCAGTACCTGCAGACCAGATCAGGAAGAGATACTATTCCCACTTCTTTCTGGTGCCAAAAAAGACTGGGGATCTGCACCCCAATACTGGACTTCAGCACCCTGAACCTATTCATCGAATACAAGCAGTTTCAGATGCTGACTCTCCAAGGCCTGCTGCCTCTCTTGTCCAAGGGACAGTGGCTTTGCACCCTGGACATGCAGGATGCGATACGTAGCGGCACATTCCAATTTTTTGACCCCACTGCAGGTTCCTCTGGTGCCTTTTCCAAGGGGAACAGTACCAGTTCAAAGCCCTCCCTTTTGGCCTGTCTTCAGCACCACGTGTCTTTACCAAATGTCTCACGGTCATGGCAGGTGCATTATGTCTGTCTTACCCCAGGAGTCCTTTAGCATCAGTAACTTCAGCAGTTTGCTGGCTAGGTGCAACTGCCCTGGAGGTATGCCTTTAAGAGAATTTAAATGAGCTTAGGCAATAGCCAGTCAGAAAACAGGAAGGGCCGTGAGCTGAGTGAGTGAGTGAGAGCTGCTGAAGGCTTCAGAATTTTTTTTTCTCCGCTGGACTGAATAACATTGCCTCTGAGGAGTCTCAACTTTCTTTGTTGACAGCCTCCTAGTACTTATCTGTGTAAAGTTTTCCTCATATTTCTTTTTTAACAGTGTGCTGAGTGAAAGTTTTACAAATTTGTTAGCGCCATGCTAATTTTTTATTTGTAGCGCAGCTACGCTATTTTGACTTTATTTTTGCTGCGACTGTTCATTTAAAATGTTCAATTTATCGCAGGTGCTTATTTTCGACTGTTCCCTTCATTTTTGAACAAATTCTTGTGGGAACCGTCTAATTAGGGACAGCTGCCTTGTGTGTGTGTGTTTTTTTTTTTTTTTTTTTTTTTGTACCTCCAACCTCGTGGGTTTTACCGCAAGGCACTCCATTGGAGTTCAGATCTTAACAGGGTCTGGGGGTCTCTCAAGATTGGCATTAATATTAAGAGAAACCCTTCTATTATATGTATTTATACATAAGGAACTGGACCTAAGGTGTCATCTGCCGGAGGACTGTCCGTAAGGGTCCAGCAGCCAGCTGTGGCAGTTGACAAGTATTGCTGGGTTTTCTATTAAGATTGCCACTGGTATAGATCCCAGTTCTACAACCACAAAAAAAGGCACTGGCAATAGACAGGGCTAATTAACTGGGGTAGGACTGGCCAGTGGCGTTTTCTCAGAATCCTGCACTCGGATCGTAAGGTCCCGAACTGGTTTGCTTTGCTTGAATTGGCAAACTTAGCAGACAAACCTTGGATTATTATGGCTGGGGACATATTAAAGGCTTCCGACTAAGGGCCATCCAAAAGTAATAAAAATGTAAGGAGGTGCTGAGGAACCCTCCAGATCCCAGCCAAAAATAAAGCTTCCAAATATGAAGTTCCTCACAAATTAAAAAATAGTAGAAGTGACGAAGGAAGCTTTACTAAGCCGCTGATGAAGTGGCTAAAAAGGAACTCTGCCTAGACAAAAATGCTCTCGTTGCTCCTGGGAAAGCCAATAGTGAGACAACAGGCAGCTTAAAGCATACTGAAAAACCAAAAAATTAATGAAATTGTTTACGAAGGAGTGAAATCATTGTGGCCCAGAGCAACAGCAAGTTCAGTTGCCTTTTGGATTAGCAAGGGGCTGCTAATGAGGGCATCACGACCCCTTGCATTGCTGAACCACCTCACTAATGCTTCTTCTACTTCCCCATCTTTTCCTTCACGTTTTCTTTTCCGATCAGGGTTAACATGTGTATGCTAATCGGACAGAATTTTCTCTTTCTGCTGTAAAAAGTCGGCCAGCATCGATTTATGCAAGGACAAATGTTGAGATAAGTCTCGCTGACTCATTTTGGGTAATTTATCAATCTTTTGGAGAAGTTCAACCTTCTCACTTAGTCATGGCTTTACATTTTCCAGCCATTATTCCACACGGTTTGGTGCAAATAGCACTGAATGAGATGAAAACAACACAGGTATGCTTAAATGGATGTAGGGGGGACATTCTACAGCTGATAATTAGGGTGCTTAATAACTTGCAACACCTTTGCAAAGGTGTGATTGCTGACGCAAAATGGTAAAAAAAAAACCAAAAAAAACTGCATCCTGTGTTCGTTCTGTCATTACTTTATATAATGGATGTCAATGGAGCATGCTTTTGGAAACGAGAAATTGCCCGCTAAAACTCTTTCCCTTTCTCATAGCATAAATTTGAAACTCGGAACTGTTTTGTTTAAAAGAACCCAGGGTCTTCTCCCCCAGGTAATTCAGGATCGTATTCCTTTTCAGCAAAGTTATATTGAAACTAGGTCCAGGTTCAAGGGCTTATTTAGAATCCCCCTCTATAAAAAAAATCTATTGGTCAGAAGTCAGTGATACATAGAGCAATACAAATCTTTAATGGTATCCCACACAAAATTATTAATGCAGGGACTGTACAAATGTTTAAGAAAAGTTTTTTTCTAAATGGTTAAACAGTCAAAATGATTGTGATTGTTTCTAATATGTATTCCATTTTACATTGTACAGTGTCTTATGTTTTTAATGTTTATGTTTTGTACTAATTGTTTTATTTGTTTACTTGTCGCTTGTGAAAATGAGCAGTTAGCTAGATGAGCAAACAAGTATAAAAAATGCAAATGAAATGATATGATTGCCCGAAATAGCCTCGGGCGATATAAGTGGGGCAGACTGTACTTGCAAAGTCTGCGCAGTATTCCATCTGTGCAAAATATGGAAGAGGCATGGCAACTGTTCAGACCCTACAAAAGATGGGTCCTTTCTTTACTGGGGCTGGCAGACACTCTTCCACAGTTCTTTTTCTCATAGACTGTGAGGGTGATACAAGTGATGATAAATAATTTTATGATACCCCTGCCTGCAGTGGCTGCTAACACTCTTCTATAGCTCTTGCCCAGAGACTGTGAGAGTGATACAGTTGATGGTAAATAAATAATGTTGTTATGCCCCTGCGTGCAAGGGGCTGGTGTCACTCTTCCACAGTTCTTGCCCCTGAGACTGTGAGGGTGATACAGATGCTATAAGAATGTTTATGGTGTGGAGGGTCCTGAACCCTATGTGTCCAAGGAGGATCTCCCTCTCTACCTTTGTTTATCCAGAACATATTGGACACCCTAGACCTCCCTTCTCAGGAGTCCTTCCAAGTTAAGGATAAAGATAAGAAAAGATTATAGGGAAATGAAAGGTTCTACCTCCTAAAAGCCCTGTCTATAATGAAAAAATATAAATAAAAATATCACAAAACTGCTTCAAACCCCCATTGCTGTAGCAGAGGTTTACAAGCGGTCTAAAAGTGTTAATAAATACATAAAATATATCAATTTTTTAACACTAAGTGCCTGTCTGTACATCCCAGCCATGCGAGTATAGTGCATCAAGCAGCTTGTGAAAAAGTTGGGGTCTCCTTGTCCTCCTTATCCCCTGGATAAGGACTCCAGAAAATAGATTTCTTAGTTACCTGCAGATGCTTGTCAAAATTTTTACCTACTTGGCTTTTTGGCCAAATATTTAAAAAAAAAAAAAAAAAAAAAGCACTTTGGAACTCTGTTCTGGTGCGGAAGCAGTGAATACAATAACATGCTCTGGAAGCTATGTAGTACCAATTCCACAGGACAACAAGGATGCCGCCTCCAGAGTCACGGCCTTTGCAGTCTCTCTCTGAGGCGCTTTGTCTGGCCTAGAACTGCTGGTCTATCCTCAGACTCCCAGTTTAAGCCATGGGTTTTCCTTGTGATCAAAACTTACTGTTCGATTCCAGAACATCTTACTGCAGCAAGGCCCCTGCTCCATGGAAATTCTTCCCGAGGACATTGGGGGCAGAGTTTTTTTCCCGGTCTTCTCTTAGTACAGGGGTGTTTTCACAGTCTAAAACCTGAAGTTAGTGTTGGCATACCTCATGCGTACCCAGGTGTCTAAGCCTCTATCCGCAACACATATGTTACTGCTGGAGCGGGAGGCAAAAAAATTCTAGCTTTACGAATGGTGGTATGGGCTCCTGGCCATGAAAAGAAGAAAGGGCCTCTACTCCACGTAATTCCTGACACACAAGACAACTGGGAAGTGGCTTCCCATCTTGCTGTTAAAACCCAAATTCATGATGGTCACTCGGTTACTATTCATACAGCCCTTACAGTAGGGAGACTGGCTGTCCCTGGTCCAAAAGGGCCCCCTTTTTCCCCATATACCTTTAATGAGGTCTCTCACAAAAGCAGGCTCACTGTGGCCCTTCGGCCTTCCTCTGCCCCAAGAGTCTTTAGAAAGGACTGGGCAGTGGTAGCAGGACGCCTCAGGAATCTGGGCGTCTCTAGCTACACCGAAGTTGCCGATTAGCTGCCAAGGTCTCTTTGTCAGGTCAAGGAGACCCTTTTTTCCCCTTACAGGGCTTTTTCTGTAGTCTCTGGGTTCCCGGGTAAATCTAAACAAAGTCTCACCTGGAATTCTCCCAGCATACAGGAAGGATATGCCTTCCTTCTGCAGGCAAGAATTCAAGATGCCCCTCATTGGCAGTTCTCTTCATCCAGGGACAGCGAGACCAGCCAGCAAGTGCTTGACTGGCTTTGAATCATTAAAACTTCTGGTTCAGTATATGACGCGGTCCTGAGCAAAAGACGTAACTGTAACATTTCCTCAGGCTATTGGGAGACATGGCTTCAGTGCCTGCAGTGGTCCCAGGGTTCAGATACAGGATGCGTCACCTGCAAGTCTCCTTGTAGCTTGCTGGTCTCGGAAAGCAACAATTTTCAAAGCTGAAAACTCTGACAGAGCAGTTCCACAGACGCTTTCCCCCAGTTCTGGGAAGCGCATCTGGACAGTGCCTCAGTAAGTGGCACCTAGACTCTCTAAGAGTCACAGTTAATCATATTTATTTTGGAACTCTGAGAAATCTTTCTAGCTCAATGCATTTGCTCCTGTCATAAAAGGACAGACTTAGAATTAAACAGACACTACTGTAATGGCCAGATCAGCAGTACTCTGTTTGCAGGCGCTATAAAAATTTGGTCTCTCGCCTTCTACCTGGGAGTCCGCCTTTCAGCGATTCACCTCCCAGGCACAAACGGTGCTCTGGCAGAGGCTCTAGTCGCATCAGTCAAGGCCAGAGTTAATGGACTCAGAACAAACAAATACTAGTCACGGTGTTCAGGCAGTTGGGCACCCAGAAGTGGATCTGTCTGCCTCTCCCCCTCAGTCTCCAGTTTCCTCAGTTCTGTTGCAGGCTCCAGTCCTGGTATCTCCTTCTCTGGATGCCTTGATCCTGGTCTGGTCAAGGAGGTTCTTAGATGCATTCCCTCCTTTTCCCCTGATTTTCAGGGTAATTCTGAAACTCTTACAACAGCCTGCACCTAGGATCCTGGTGGCTCCAGACTGGCCCAAGCAAGCTTGGTACCCTCTCCTTCTCTCAATGCCCTGCAGCAGTTCATTTGCCTGCCTACAACTCACTCCCTGCTGACTCTTCCTCAGACAGGAGTGCAGTATCCAGGCATACACTCCTTTCACCTCAAGGCCTGGTTCTGGAACAGTTAGTCTGCATCCTCACAGTACTCTTAAAGGAAAACTGCACCCTCATATCTTCTAAATGTCATTTGCTTTCATGTCAACAGACAGCTCTTCATGTAGCTGTTAAAGATGTATGAAACTGCTTCTGTTAGTTTTTACTCTTCATACTAGGCACTCTCACTCTCCTGGGAGGGTCCATTTCATGGTTGTTGAAATCTCATTTTCCCTGAGAGCTGCATTAGCATATAAGAACATGATGTCAGATCAACCATTTATATCATGTATTTCTATGCTAAAATAACAAATACCCTTCAAAAACTCTCTGGAAACTTATAAACCGAATGGAGTTTAAAAGGGGAAAAAAACTGCATTACAACTCAGATAGCTTGTAAAACTCACTGAAGGTAAATGTGGTATTTCACACCTTCTTGCAGCTTTGTTCTTTTAAAACTACTTAAGCAGAGAGGCATACTGGGGAGTTTAAAGGTTGATTACGCATCATTCTCATATGCTAATGCAGCTCTCGGGAACAATGAGATTTCAACAACCAAGAAATGGACCCTTTCAAATCAATCAAGGAGAGTGACAGTGTGAAAACTAACAGAAGCAGCTGCATACATCTTTAACAGCTACATAAAAACAGTTGTCTGACATGGAAGCAAATGACATTTAGAAGATATAAGGGTGCAGTTTTCTTTAACAGGTCCTTAGGATACTGAGGGTGGTTAAAAAAATCAAATACTAAGAAAACGTATGCAGCCAAGTGTAAAGGTTTTCCCTCTGGTGCAAGAGCAAACCGGTCAAATCCCATTCAGTTTCAGACTCTCATATGCTAGACTGCCTGGTACTCTTACAAGCGTCAGGCTTGAAACCATCTCCCTCAAGCTACATCTGACAGCAATTTCAGCCTACCTTTTGGTGGGAAAGCAAAAAATCAGTCCCCTCCGTTTCCCGCCCCCTCCCCCCAAACACACCATATCTAAACAATTTTTCAAAGGCCTCTTGCATCCCCAGCCTCCAAGCTGGGGGCCTGTTCCTCCTTGGAGCCCTAACCTTTGCACAGACTGGCTCATGAAGCCACCCTTTGAGCCTAAGTCCACGGCCCACATCTAGTTAACTTGGAAGACAGGCTTCCCTAATAGCCATTTCCTCAGCCAGGAGGTTTTCGGAGCTAGGAGGTAGAAGACTTGGTTGGAGGTAGAAGACTTGGTTTGCTGGCCAAGGCACCTAGCTTCACCTGAGCTCTTTCCTTCTAAGACTGCTTGAAAGGCAGAGTAGAGAAACTTACCAGAGCAAGGGAGAAGGATTAAGACTTAGTTTGGCTAAGCAGATTTACTGTGTGGTGGTGGTGTTATTTTTTACTCACAGGGATTGCTACTGTTTGTTGCTAACATTTCATTGCTTTATTTTTTCTCTGATTCAAATTGTTGTTGCTGGTATACCTTCTTCTGCATTATTACAAGGTGTGCCTACAGTGTGTGCTAACAGATTACTGCTGTAATCTTCTGATTCAAATTGTCTTTGCAAGGTATATCTTCTGTTACTGCTTTATTTTCTCTGGAGCAAAGTGTTTCTTACAGGGTATATCTTCTCTGAAATTATTACAGGTGGTGCTTTACAGGTTTTACAGTTTTATCTAACATTAGGATAAGCTTTCAGGGTTACTGCAATTGTTGTTGACTGATTGTTTCTGCTCTTACCTCCTTGTTCTTTCATCCGTGGTTCTTCTTTTTAGGCAGGGGAAGGGCCCAGCCACCCACCCCCATCCCCAACCACCCCACGCTACACTCCTTTTATAGGGTACCACAGTTGTGACATTTCCTGTGGCAGAGCAGGAAGGGGCGGATCAGTGGGGCCTCCACAAGGTGATCTCATTTACAGGGCACTAGTAATTTAACTTGTTATAACAAGTTAAACAAAGCACAATTAAACCATTACTTGCATTTTTTCCTTTTTTTTGTTCCTTCTAATTACTCTGACTAGGTTACAAACCCAGCAACTTATTTGGAATGGTTTCATTAACTGCAGGTACTGTGGAACAATTTTCAGAAGGACAGTCTTACAGGATTTAGGACACTGTCCTACATGCTGAGCCTTTGGAGATCTTAGGTCTCAGCTCCGGGCAGCATGGGCAGAGATTGCACGCCTCAAATTTCATATTGAAGAGGAAATACATTATAAGAACCACCCGCCATTCCCCCAGCATCCAACAGAAAAACCTCGACCGCAGAGGGTAGTTGGTCCAGGATGTTGGCAGGTGGTTAGGAGGAGCAAATCAGGTGCCCCATCACTCTCTGCTCTCCAACACATTACCTCCAAAACCATATAAACACTACAAACAGGTATCTGCCTCTATCTCTGAAATCAAATAAAGAGGCAGAAGACACTCGGAAACAGGACACTGTGCACAGGAGCTAACACAACAATACTCACCCAAATCAGGAACCAAAACTAAACAAGCACAAAGGAAATCCAAAAACTTCTGATCATAGGAGACTCCATGATTCGGGAGTTGATACCCATCTCCAGCCAGGGTGATGGTCAGATGTCTCCAGGTACATCAGCATGGAGAGACACTGACCGCATTACAAAATTGTTCACAAAGCAGGAGAAAACATTGATGTCCTAGTACACATAGGGACTAATGATCTCGCCAGCCGGTCAGTTGTGGAGACCAAGGAACACCTGACTAAGCTGGGTGACAAACCATCATCTATTTAGGTCCGGCATCTCCTTCTCTGAGATCCTGCCAGTCTGGGAGAAGGGAGCAGATGGACGGAAGGTCAGAAGAGGGAGATAGGGGAGCTAAACACGTGGCTCAAGGACTGGTGCCAGGAAAAGGACACAGATTTGTAGGGAACTGGCAGCAGTTCTGGGAGGCGAAAGTTCTTTAAATTTGATGGACTGCATCTGACTAAAGGGGAGTCAGTGCATTGGGGCAGAAGTTTGACGTCTTTGCAGAATATTTAAACTAGCAAATGGGAGAGGGTGCAGCACCCATACATCGAATGGGAAGAACACCCCCCCCTCAGCTAGTGGTCAAACAGGAATTCAGCATGTTTGCCGCTCATTTGCATCACCAGGTAAGAAAAGGTTTGTCTCCCATACGATGCCAGGGTAATGCCAAACTTCACCCAACAACTAACACACCAAAATCTGGCCAATGGAAAATCATGTACACAAATGCTCACAGCCTGGGAAATAAGATCCCAGACCTGCAGGCAATAATGTCAGAGGCCAAACTGGACATAGTAGCAATTAGTGAGCGTGGTTTACCAGTAACCACACATGGAGACTTCAGTACCTGGCTATGTATTGTTCAGAAGAGACCGAGGTGTGTAAAGGGGAGGAGGCCCTGTATGTTAATGAAAATATCAAAGCTACAGAAATTCAGAATACACATAAGGAGCCAGAAGAACTGTGGGTCACCCTGGAAACAGGAAATGGGACAGCCATAAGAACTGGGGTTGTCTACAGGCCCCAGACCAGAGGGAGGACATAGACACATTACTGTTAGAAGATATACAAAACATGACAGCTAAAGGGAGGTTCTGAAATGGGAGACTTCAACATGCCAGATACAGATTGGTCAATACCAGCAGGAACATCTGCCAGAACTAGACACATAGTGGATTCCCTGCAGGGGGAGGGCCTCAAACAACTGGTACAGCAACCCACAAGAGACAGGGCTATCCTAGATCTAGTACTGACTAACAAAGAAGGGATCACAGATCTCCAGGTAGAAGGTCACCGGGAGGCCAGTGACCATCACATGGTATGGTTCAATTTGGCTACTACATCTAAATCATCCCATTCCAAGGCAAAAATATGGGACTTCAGAGGAGCTGACTTTGATAAGATGGCCAACAGAGTTAAGCTAGCCCTGGCAAAAAGAAACACAGGTGAGGAGGTACAGGCAAAGTGGGCAAGCATTAAGGATACAATACTTGAAGCAACATCCCATTGTGTTAGACAGAAAAGGAAGTGCAAAAGAAGAAGGAAACCACTTTGGTTCTCAAATACAGTAGCAGAAAGGTCAGAGCCAAAAGGCTGGCCTTCAGGAAATATAAGGGAACACAGCGGGATGAAGATAGGAGGCATACCAAACTGCCCTAAGGGAAGCAGGGAAGGCAGTAAGGCAGGCAAAGTCCCAAACTGAGGAAACACTATACGAACAGTAAAGAAGGTGACAAGACTTTCTATAGATACATTAGTGAAAGGAGAAAGTCCAGAGGGGTATTGCTAAGCTTAATGGAGAAAGGGAGCATGTGAGGAGGAGGACCCTGTAAAGGCATCTATCCTAAATAGATACTTTGCTCAGTATTTACTGAAGAGAAGGTAGGGCAGGGCCCACAGCTCAGCATCATGGACACAGGGGGAGGGAGGTGAGCACTACTCCCTTCACAAAAGAAAGGGTCCTACAAGAGCTTGCTAAGCCCAGGGTGGATAAGGCAATGGGACCTGATGGCATACATCCCAGGGTACTAAGGAGCTAAAGGAGGAACTAGCAGAGCCATTAGCAGAATTGTTTAGTGAGTCTCTGAGCACAGGAGAGGTCCCAGAAGACTGGAGAAGGGCTCATGTGATCCCGCTCCCACAAGAGTGGTAGCAGGAGGAGGCGGGGGAACTACAAGACCGGTCAGTCTACCTCAGTAGTGGGCAAGATTGTAGGCACTCCTTAAGGAAAGGATAGTGCAACACCTGGAATCCATAGGGCACAGGATCCAAGACAGCATGGGTTTACAAGGAAGGTCCTGTCAAACTAATCTCATAGATTTCTTTGACTGGGTAACCAAGTGGTGGACCAAGGGAGCAGTTGATGTAGCCTACTTTGACTTCAGCAAAGCTTTTGACACTGTTCACATAGAAGATTGATAAATAAGTTAGTAGGCCCAGGTGGGTCAAAGTTGGTCAACTGCGGCAAACTGGTTGACTGGCAGAAAACAGAGAGTGGTGGTAAATGGTATACAGTCAGAAGAGATGCAAGTCACAAGTGGGGTACCTCAGGGATCAGTCCTGGGGCCAGTCCTATTCAACATCTTCATTAGTGACCTCGCAGATGGACTAGAGGGAAGGCTTGTCTGTTTGCAGATGACACCAAGATCTGCAACAGAGTAGATGATCCAGATGGGTGGGCAGAATGAGAAGAGATCTGGATAAACTAGAAAATGGTCAGAAGAGTGGCAACTGGGATTTAATGCAAAGAAGTGCAAAATCATGCACATAGGGAAGAGAAACCCCGAAGCCACTTATAGGCTGGGAGGAGTTGCTAGCAGTCACAAAGGAAGAGAGAGAGAGACTTGGACATCATCATCACTGATGACCTAAAATCATCCAAGCAGACCTCTAAAGCAGTAGGTAAGGCTAGGGGTGTTAGGGTGTATTAGTAGGGTATCACAAGTCGTAGAGGGAGGTAATAATCCCTCTGTACAAGACATTGGTTAGGCCCCATCTGGAGTACTGCGTGCAGTATTGAGCCACACCTTCACAAGGACATTAACCAAATTGAGGCAGTCCAGAGAAGGGCAACCAAAATAGTGCAGGGACTGCATCAGAAGACATATGAGGACAGATTAACGGGCTTAATATGTATACCCTTGAGCAAAGAGGGAGAGTGATATGATCGAGACATTTAAACACCTTAAGGGCATAAACAAGGTGAAAGAGTCTAACATGTTTAAATATAAGACAAATAGCAGGACAAGAGGACACAGATGAGATTGGGGAGGCCGATTAAGGGGAATGTGAGGAAATTCTTTTTCACAGAAAGGGTGGTAGATGCATGGAATGGCTTACCACAAGAAGTGGTGGCTATGAATACAGTGCAGGGCTTCAAACAGGCATGGGATAGGCATAAGGGAGCAATACAAATGACTATGAATAGATAGGTCACTGACAGAGCAAAGGCAGATGGCACATTTATAAGGTAGAAAAAGAAATGGGCAGACTGGATGGGCCTTGCGGTCCTTATCTGCCGTCAACTTCTATGTTTCTATGTCAACTTCTATAGGCCCTGTTCACTGAGCCACTGTACATCTTCCCTCAAAGCAATAAAGTTTGGCTCGGGACAAATAGGAATTTCTGCAAAGGTGGTTTCAGAGTTCCACTTGGACCGGTCTGTTACTCTGCCTGTTTTCTTTACTGAGAAGTCCACTCCTGGCGAGCATAGTACTGCACAGCTTGGATGTCAAAAGAGCTATTTCTACTGCCTAGAGCATACTAGACAGTCCAGAGGCTCTTCCTCTCAGTTGTCCCCTACCTACGGGAATGTAGGCAGCAGAAGACCAGCTACCAAGAGAACTATTTCCTGTGGTAGGTCTCTTGTATTAGATTCTGCCACGAAAAGGCCGGTCATCAACCTCCAGTGGGGCTCTGGGCCCAGTACACCAGGGGCGAGGCAGCCTTGCTTGCAGCAGCAAGGGACATTCCACTACTGGATGTCTGAAAAGCAGCTACCTAGATGTCTGTATGCACCTTTGTGAATCTCTACAGTTTGGATGTGCAGACCAGATCTGATGCCAAATTTGGCAGGGCAGTTCTGCAGAGCCTCTTTCCTAGTAGGTTCTCTGCCCATCTCCCACTTGGTACTGCTCGGTAGTCTGCTAAAGTTACTGATACTAAAGAACTCCTGGGGTAAGAAGAAAAACTTACTCACTGCAGTAATCTTCTTTCTTCCAAGGGGTCCTTTAGCATCAGTAAGCTCCCACCCTTCCTCCATGGTTCACCTGTCGGAGAAGGGCTCTTTATCACATCTCTTACCAAATTTGGGTTTTTTATTGATGAGTTTTTAACTCATGTTGTTTGTTTCCACTTTTGTGGACATTTTCATGTTTTTTGAATCCTGTTGATTCTTTTCGGGGCATGTGCCCTCGTTTTCCCTTCAAAACAATTCTGAAGCCTTCAGCAGCTCTCACTCGTCTCTCTACCCTTCCTGTTTTCTGATTGGCTATTGCCTAAGCTCATTTAAATTCTCTTAAAGGCACATCTCCAGGACAGTTGCACCTAACCAGCTAACTGCTAAAGTTACTGATGCTTAAAGGACCCCTTGTAAGAAAGAAGATTACTGTGGTGAGTAATTTTTATGTTGATTCTGCACAGTGCAAGAAACATATTGTGGCAGCTTGCTCAGAAGCACGCTGTGGAGGCATGGCAGTGTTGTGGCCAATGCCCCCACAGCCTGCAAAGGCTCGTCCTACTTTCCCCAATGCCGTTGCAGGCTGCTGGTGACACAAGTTTGGAATGTTTGCACCAACTTGTGACAAATCAGCCGCTGCAATCGGGGGCCGCCTCTGGCCATGAGGGAGCGAATTCGTCATTGCAAGGTGGGATCTAGCAAGCCTGATATTGTTTATGAACAGGGTGGCGGGTTGCCGCCGTGTTCACAAACAATATAACCCCACCACCACCATCTTTAGTTGCCGACGGGGCCCCAATCCCCGCCAGCCTCGGTGCCGCTTTATTCCTGCCAACGGGTGCCTTAGTCCCCCGCCGGCATAATAACCTCCCCCCCTTGTGATGGGGGTGCCCAACCCTGTCGGCTACTGCTGCCCCCCACAAAACAAAGTCTTTGGTGGCACGCTGGGAGCCCATCCCAGCGTGCCACATGCCCCTGTAAAGACAAACCGGGTCCCAACGTCTTTTTTTTTTTTCTCCCCGCAAAAAGGAAACGGTCCCGAGTCTCCGTGGCCCCCACCCGCACCCACCCACTGCACACCTGCCTCCCACACCCCCACCCCATACTTACCTCTGGAGCTCGGCGCGACGATCTTCGGTGGACCGGGAACACGTCTGCACTCTTCAAAGCCGACCGCGAACTGAGGAAATGCTGGTAAGCTGTATAATGCAATAAATAGGGTTTTTTTTTTCAACTTTAATGCATATCTCGGGCATTTTTGGGAATTTTAGCACCAAATATTCAACATGGGTTTTTTGGGACCCCTCCTCATGAATGCTTGAACTGTCATGGCGTTAATCGGCCCCGAAAGGTGATTTCGCGGTCACCTTTGGGGGCCGATTAATGAAACGACAGTGCCAGTGTTCATGAGGTGGGCTCTCAAAAAGCCTATGTTGCAAATTTAGTGGAAAAATGAAAAAAAATTTTCTGAAGCGTCGCTGCGCCAGATTTTCGCACCACTCGTAACTTCATGAATTTGCAATATTTTCACACCAGATTTTCAACATTGGCATTTTTTTACACCGCATTGTGAACAGTACAGCTGTCATTGTTCACATCATGGCGGAAATGTGTTTTCAAGTGCAGAATAGCATGGTCGCTGTGGGAAATCAGTGTTCGGGACAGATTAAGAAAATGACAGTGGCACTGTTCATGAGCAGAGGTCCTAAAAGCCCTATGTTGAAAATTTGGTGACACAACTCCATAACATTACTGTGTTACAAGCGTGCGTTGAACTGTTTCCACGCACCCTTGTAACTTAGCAAATTTGTAATATTTTCATGCCACATTTTCAACAGTGGCAGTTTTTCACATCTTATGAACAGTACAGCTGTCGTTTTTCACATCCTGGATAAAATATTTTTGCACTCCTGCTGGAGAATAGCACGGTTGCTGTGGGAAATCAGTGTCTGGGACAGATTAAGATCGAACGAGTGAGAGGGGGTAGTGACTGAGCTCAACTGAGCTCTGTCGGGACTGCTGCGGATTTGTTTGTGGGCAGAAAAAGGCCCCAGTGCAAGAGCCCAGTACAAAAGGGCAGCCTGCAGCACTGGGTGAAACAGAACAAGAGAGCGGGTGAGGGAGGGGGAGTGAGCGAACTCACCAGAGCGCCATCAGGACTGCTGCAGATTTCTTTGTGGGCAGAAAAAGGTGTCAAAGCAGGCAGGGGCCCAGTAGAAAAGGCCAGCCTGCAGCAGTGGGCGAAACAGTACGAGTGAGTGAGACAGGGGGACTAAGTGAGCTCAACGGAGCTCTATCAGGACTGCTGCGGATTTCTTTGTGGGAAGAAAAAGGTGCCAATGCAGGCAGGAGCCCAGTACAAAAGGGCCGCTTGCAGCGCCAGGACAAACGGAATGAGTGTGTGACAGAGGGAGACTGAGCAACCTCAGCGGAGCTCTGTCGGGACAGCTGCGGATTTCTTTGTGGACAGACAAAGGTGCCAACGCATCCAGGAGCCCCGTACACAAGTGCAGCCTGCAGCGCCAAGAGAAACAGAACGAGTGCGTGACAGCACAGTAGTGAGCGAGCTCAACGGAGCTGTATTGTGACTGCTGTGGATTTCTTTGTGGGCACAAAATGCGGCAACGCAGGCAGGAGCCCAGTACAAAAGGCCAGCTTGCAGCGCCGGCAGAAACGGAATGAGTCAGTGAGAGAGGGGGAGTGAGCGAGCTCAATGGAGCTGTGTCGAGACTGCTTCAGATTTCTTTCTGGCCAGAACAAGCCACCAGTGCAGGCAGGAGCCCAGTACAAAAGGGCAGCCTGCAGCGGCAGGAGACACAGAACGAGCGAGTGAGGGAGGGGAAGTGAGTGAGCTCAATGGAGCTCTGTTGGGACTGCCGCAGATTTGTTTGTGGGCAGAAAAATGCAGCAACGCACGCAGAGGCCCTGTACAAAAGGGCCGCCTGCAGTGGCGGGAAAACCAGAATGAGCGAGCTCAATGGAGCTCTATTATAACTGCTGAAAATTTCTTTGTGGGCAGGCTAAGGTGGCAACGCAGGCAGGAGCCCAATAGAAAATGGCAGCCTGCAGCGCCGGCAGAAACGAAGTGAGAGGGGGAGTCAGCAGGCTCAACAGACCTGTGTCAGGACTGATGCACATTTCTTTGTGGGCAGAAAAAGCCACCAACAGAGGCAGGAGCCCAGTACAAAAGGGCAGCCTGCAGCGTCAGGAGAACCAGAATGAGCGAGTGAGGGGGGGGGGAGTGAGCCACCTCAACGGAGCTCTTTCGGGACAGCTGTGGATTTCTTATTGGGCAGAACAAGGTGCCAATGCAGGCGGGAGCCCAGTACAAAAAAGCAACCTGCAGCACGGGGAGACACAGACTGAGCGAGTGACAGAGGGGCAGTGAGCAAGCTCAACACACCAATGTAATCAACATTCGGCATTGACAAATGCTTGTTTCTTCCCTACCTTGACCATTGGCTGCTTGCAGCCCCGTCAAGGGAGGAATTGGAGGCTTCCCTGTCAACCATCCTGCACCTTTTTGAGTGACTGGGTATCGCTGTCAGCCACCCAAATCGCAGCTCGCTCCTACCCTGGGGACTTGGTAGAAGGTTTTCTGGCCTCTACCAGGACTCGAGCTACCCTAGGAGAAATTCCAAATCTGGAAGCAACTATGTCTTGAGGAGCCACACGTGAAGATACTTCAGACCTGGATGGACCAGCGTGCCCCCTTCCTGGGTCAACTGATGTGGTGTGTGTGTGTGTGTGTGTGTGTGTGTGTGTGTGTGTGTGTGTGTGTGTGTGTGTATATATATAGAATATACCTCTGAAGGGGCAGGACTTTTATAAGTTGCGCGTGGTTCAGCCACTTGAAAGTTATGGTCCTGACCCTTCACACTTGAAGATAAATAGCATATTTTCAGTCTGCCTGTTGCATATCCCCTATATATTTCCGTATTGAAAATCCAGTTTTGTGTTGTGTATTTTTGGCCTTATTCAACACCTGTCAGAGGCTGACCTCAAACTTACTGCTTCTGGCATTAGTCTGAAGTTTTTGGAAAGGAGTGATGTCATAAATGTTAAAGCAGCAGTATATGTTATGGTGAACATTTTGACACGTACTTTATTCCAATTAAGATGGCCCCTTTCCCCCTGCGTTGTACACTACACTTTTGCCAGTCTACTTTAACACTTTTTTTACATTTGAAATAATGGGAGTACCCCCTTTGGCTTGGGCCAGGTTTTCATGTGTATTATCAGCAGTTTTTGTACACTTGTTATCTTGTACGGTTAGGGAGTAGTGTCTGCCACATGCTAGTTCATTGTAGTCACAAAAAAGGAATCTTAAATGAGGGGTGCTCAAAAAGGACACAATACTGATGAAAACCTGGATTGAGCCATATCCTAGGAACACATCCTCACAAATGTGTAACAAAAAAAAAAAACTAAAGCAGACTCAAAAAAAAGGAGAACAAGGGTTATCTTACAAGATGGGAGATAAGGGGCAGTCTAAAACGGCATTAAAAAGTATAGGTCATGTTTACGGGGTGAGGGGGGTCTAAAGGCAATTGGAGGGTGAAAGCAGGTCATTGGGATGTTTGGGGGGGCTCGGTGAAGGGATGGAGAGGAGAAAACTGGGATACTTTGTCATGGATTGCTTCTAAATGGGAATGAAAGGGTGTCGGCGGCTCGTAGAAGAGCAGGGACTGGGATAGAGTATTGGGGGGAGGGTGGTCTAGATGAGAGGGGCATGTACTGTATCTCCATATTTCATTTTGTGCTTCCAAGAATTTTTGAGGGAGGGATACACTGAAACCTCAAAGATGAGTCCATGGGAACCATGAATAAACTCAGTAGGAGGTCTGAAACTACACAGTAAGACTTTCTACGTACAGCCTCTTGAATATATTGCCACCAGTGTATCGCACGCCCAGGAAAAGACAAGTGAAAATGTTTTCCATCAAATGATAAAAGCTGAGTTTTGTTTACAAATTGGCAGGCTGCAGTGGAGAGCTGCCGTGAGAGTTACTGTAGCACCATGCTTAGGTGATCAGAGATTTGGTTTTATACAACTTTTCTTCTGTTCATTCTTTGTCTGTCTTGCAGGTACATTGCTCAGCTCTACCACAAGGTGACGAAGATCAGGTGGAATTTTGACTGTGATCCCACCCTCCTTAAAGGCAGTATCCTTTGAGCAGGATGTAGGGATAAGGTTTCAGCCTCTGCATTTTCTGTTTCATTTCCTCAGATTTCTAGTTTTCATGGCATGTTTAAATATCCGATTCCAGAGCAGTAGTCCTAGTCTGAAAATCGGGTGACAACAGTCAGGCCACCGAAGTGTACTTGTGGTGGATTTTTTCTCTGCCCACTTAACCCTCCCCTCCGCCTTCCATCTATATTTCCTGCCTTCTGACCAGGGATATAGCCCTATTACTGGGAATATACTCTTTTTCAGACTGTATGAGCCATCTTAGATGGTAGGAGGTTATTCACCCATTTTTCTGCCCTTGTGTCCTCCATCTTCCCCCTGGCGTAAGTAAAGCTTTAATGGCCTTACATGCACAGCAAACTCCTGCAGCAAGAGTAGGGCCTCTGGTGCACCCACAGGGGTGTCTAGTGCACTGGTCTGCTGCCAACCCTCCGCTGCCTTTCAACAAGACATGATGTGGCGAAAAACACTGGTTACCCACCCAGCAGCACGAGGTGTGCCATTGGGGTGCCTCTAAAAACTTTTCTTCTTCTTAGATGTCTCAATAATTCTGTGGCTATATAACTGCTTATATGCAGGTGACATGGATTCACCCACAAGCCTGGGTTGTCTAGTCTACTGGCTGGCAAAGACTGGGAGGGTGTCTGTCTTGGACACATCCTGTCTCTAGGGGAGTGCATGAAAGAATTAAGATGATTTCAGGGGACCCTAAGTTGGCTTGCACGTGCTTATCTGATGGAAGGCATAGATGCATCATGCATCCAGAGCGGGGCCAGCTGGAGAGGTTCAGAGGAGGTTGGCCTCACTCACCCTCTTGGTGCTCCTGATCGTCGACCTGCTGGGTTGTGCCTACAAGCCATGTCCTTTTCAAGGTTCGGAGAGGAGTTAAGGGAAAAACAGTTGTACATGCCACAACAGATGCCCCCCCCCCCCGACACAGTGGACCACCAGGCTTGAGACCCTTCCATGTGGCTTCACTGGTGAGTCAGACATGTCCATGGGGAGTTAGTTGTCCACAAGGAATAAACCAGTAGTCACTGTGGAGCAAGAACTGGGTTGAGTGTAATGAAGGCTGGTGGATGGAGTGGGACTTAGGATCCCTGGGTCTCCTTGAGTGAGATAAAGGGCTTGGGTAGACTGAACTAGGATGTTGGGGTTGGCTTGTGGAAAAATGGGGGAGTGGCAGAAAGCAAATTTTCATATCTATCTATGTCTGCTTCCCTTTGAATCCGCAGTATATCCTGGTCTGGTTTTAAGAGTATACAGTCACCTTTTTTTTTTTTTTTTTTTTTTAGGTTTTTAACTTGGTCTTTACAAACCTCTGTGGCAGCAAAAATCGTACTAGTGTCCACAGTTGTGAAATAATGTTCTAGAGTAGTATAGCAAGTGATGCTAAAGCTTCCATAATACAACCATTTTTCCCATCTCTCAAACCAAACGCATTGCTGACCATCACCAGCACCGCCCTAACCAAGTATAACGCGTTATAAAAGGCTATTCAAATGCAAGCTTTTCCTGGCTCTGCTTAGTGCACTGTTTCAATACAAGCTATGTTCGACCTTTGTACTCACTGCAGTGTCCTACAAGTATGTCATACTGTCATGCTGTGCACTTACTGTATCAGTTCTTGGGAGACGACTGGGAGATATTTCTCATTTTCAGTCAACTTTTCCTGATAAATGGTAACAAAAATTATTGTAAGAGCCCCAGGGAGCTACAAAACCTCAGAAGCAACCAGACAGTGGAATAGGGCAGCCTGATTTTTCAGTTGTAGGTGCCATAAAGGGCTGGTCTTGCACTGGTCACAGTGGGGATTTAAGCCTGTGTTCCCTTTTTAAGTCCAGACTTGATCCATTATTTGGGTACAACAGTGTTTCGGGTAACTGCTTTTTAGAATAACAGAACCAGACCAATGGCCTTATTCCGTCTCACTTCACCTGTGTACCTTCGTAGATAACTGATCAGACCTGACATTTTATTTTTAATTTTTAACCACTGTGTCTAACTTTGCTTCAGACTCTTAAATCCAGCTGCTGTCTGCAGGTGGGCTGCATCAAGTGCTCCTTCAGTAAAGTGAGAAGATTGATTTTTTATAGGCCATCCTGGCAGAGACATGAGAGTACAGAAAAGATTTAAAATGAGGTCTAGTGGACCAGTGGTTTTTTTGGGGGGTGGGTTTCTAAAATGGGCACACAAGATACTGAAACTAATTTAAAACCCTTGTAGTAAGTACCGTCTCCGATAACTAATAATGGAAGAACATTAGTGCCGTTTAAAAAAAAAAAAAAAAAAAATTGTTTCCCTTCCCAAACTGAACCCACTTCCAGACTGACTTGGTATAACATAAATGGCAGCAATCTCAAATATGAGGGACTCTTTAGGCACCATTATTCATGACTTTGCTATAGATATCTTCAGATACAGTTTCTGTATTGCTCCAGTGTTGTCAGTGGGGAGTTAATATGTGTGGGTAATGAACACCCCCTACTGGGGTAGTGGCACAGCTCAAAGCTGTCAGTCAGCATAGAGCCCTGGGCACATGAACCTTGTGAAAATATAGATTCTCCCATCTTTGTGGTACCACTCCAGGAGTAGGCCGCATAGAATAGGTCTCTCAAGAAGTGTCTTGCCTACCATTATTTTATTATTTTCCTGATATGTTTGTGCAACAGTAGGGCAGGTTGGGGCTGCCTGGTGACAGGGAGCACCCTCAAATTTAGAAACCGTGACTTAATATGCAAATTTTGCCCCATTTTTCTAGTGCCTCCTGTGCATGGACTAGGGTCCAAGTGCCACTGTAGTGATTAGGGTGTCCACTTCCTGTAGCCTGGTGTCTCAGATAAGTGGCTGGCTTGTCTGTTTTTGGGAGGGGGGGTGCATATTTGATCAGGTATCCCTTTGGGATCCTGTCTGATCTCTCTCTTTCCCAATAGCTTTCTTCTGCTGGTGGACCTTCCCTCCCTGTCTCTTACGTGGGACTTTTGAGCTTTTTTTTTTTTTTTAATTATTTGGGCTGTCCTCTCCTGAGTGTACAGCCCATTTTTTTTCTGGGCTTACATTTGTGTCTGCATGTCATGTTTTTGTGAGCCACCTTCTGGGCTCAGTGTGCTTACTTTTGGCCCCCTTTGCAGTCTCCTAGACCGTGTTAGTGTGCTGTAGTGCTCTGGTGATAAATGGTGCTTTTTGGCATGTTTTCACTCCCTGTAGAGCTGTGTGGTCAGCATGCCACTGCTGGCAATGTGCCAGCAGAGATTTGTGCCCTTTTTTTCCTTGGGCACTTCAGGATGGATCTGCATCCTTGGGAGGCTGGGCACACTCGCGCGTATGTCATGTCACGCGCATCCGCATGATGTCCAGTGCACCCCCCAAGTCAGTTCAATCACTGAGGTGAAACACTGGTAAGAGGGGAATTTTTCTCCTTTTTTTTTTCTTTTTTTTTTTTCTTTTTTGGGTGGGAGGGCAGTATCGATCAGGTGTTTATGTTTAGTTGTAAGAACAACGTTCCCACTAATTGAGGCAGAGTACTAATCATTTTAGAAAAATCTTTATTCTTTAGTAAGTGCCTTGTTTGATTTTTCTGCTCAAAGGTTTGGGTGAGGTAAGGAGGCATGGGTGCAGTAACTGCCCCCTGCTGGTGGTTAAAAGGCATATAGGAGCCTTACATGTAGTTACCGTCAGGATTACTTTCTTGTTCCTTCATTGTGGGTTACTGTTTTTCAGGCAAGTGGGACCATGGCTTAGAGGAGACCTGTCATCTTTAAATGAAGTAAGACCTGCAGGAGGATGACGAGACCTTCTCCTTTAGGCTCTTAATGTCCTAACTGTGTAACGCAATCTGACAGGTCTATTTAGGTCCCCTCCCCAGCCGAACCCACGAGCTGGAGGGAGGTGCACCTGGGGTACCAGCTGGTACTTGCAGGACTGAGTTGCACAAATCCTTTTTGCTGCTTTTAAATTAGATGCTAGGTTCTGATGTTACACAGGACATCCTTATCAACACACCCAAACCCAAGGCTTCCCTCCCTACCAACTTTCCACACCTTTGATGGGACTTTACTTGAGGACACATCCTCCTTCAGGTACTTAGGTGTTTGGTTGGACCAACACCTGAACTTCTCTGGACATATTGATGCCATCCAGAAAAAAACTGCGCCCCAAGCTTGGTGCCCTGTTGAGGAACTGTAGTTGCATCCCTCCTACGGCTAGACATGAACTTGTTCAGAAGATGATACTGCCCATTTTCGACTACTGTGATGTAGTCTATGGTGTTGCCTCTAAGTCCTTCCTGGCCAGACTGGACACACTCTTCAATTCCTTCTGCTGCTTTGCCCTGGATGCTCCCCTCACACCCACCACTGCAATATTTATTGTGCCCCGTCCTTCCCTTCTCTTATAAATGGGCAACTCTCCCACTGTGCTAAATTCACCTCCAAGCACTGGTTTGGTGAGCTCCCTTCCTACCTAACCTCCTCCTTTATGACAACCCCTCCCCATCCTCCCATTCCCTTAAATCAACTGACTCCCGCACCCTGGTAGTCCCCTGCAGATCCACCCTAATCGGCCAATCTGCTTACTCTCACCGCCTCCCAAAAATTTTGAATTCACTCCCCCCTCAAATCCAGCACTCATCCTCCGCCTACTCCATCAGCTCTGCCCTCAAATTACCTTGCGCCTAGCTGTTCCTGCCATGTCCCTCTCTAATTCACTGGATAAACCCTATCCCTCTACTATCACATCCATTTTTCCCCTGTGCACCCTCACCCCCAAAATTTCTAGCTCTCCTCTCCTTCCTCCCAAATTGTCCCCCCCCCCCTTACTGGCCTCCCTTGATCTCTCACAGAATGTAAGGGATGCCAAATGCTCTCCATGGGTCCCTTTCCTACCCCATCAGGGGCTTGTATCCCTCATCTACTCCTGTCCCTCCACCTCACCCCTTCCTCTCCTTTCCCCCTTTTCTTTCACGTAAGCACTTGTTTACTTATTAACCCGGCACTTATTATTGTCCACTCTTTCCACATGTTATGCACAACACTGTAACACCTGCCTTACAACTGTATGTTAATGTTGATCTTGTAACTTGAATGTAACTTTAACATGACACCCCCCTCCTTTACCCCTCTCACGCCCTTTTCTTTTTATGTAAGCACTTGTTACTCCCCCAGTCTTTTCCCTCCGGTCCACGGCCCACGGAGCACGCCTCTCAGGCATTCTGCCTGCCTGAGGTCCCCTTGAAACTGCGCCTCTCTTCCCCACCTCCCACTGCCAGCACCCCCAGCTTAACCCCTCAGGGGTGGGGCTGCCCCTCCTCTTTAGGCGCACTTACACACAGACTCTGGCTGTGGGGGTGGGCCGGCGGAGAACCTAGAAGGCCAGGCAAGGTGGATCCAGCAGTGAGCATGGGGCCAGGTGCCGTGCCTGCGGGCCGGGTTTTGTGTTGCAGGCACACCACATGACACACTGGCGCACAGCAATCCTGCCAGTGTCAACCACACTGCTGGACATGCAGCTGACGCGCTGCAGCGCCCCCGAACTCCACCGTGAGCCACTGGCGCGCCGAGCTATCCCCCACCCTCCCCCTAGGGAGGAGAGCAGCCCAGCAGGTGCTCAATCCTTGCCCCAGCCCTGCCAACCCCCGGTGCCAGAGCTCGCTCCCAAACTTCGGTTGCCAGCATGGCGTGAGGTGTTGCGTCCAGCGCCTCAACCCTCAGCACCACCATGCTGGCAGCACTTGTTTACTTATTAACCCAGCACTTATTATTGTCCACTCTTTCTACCCGTTATGCACAACACTGTTGTACCACTGCTTGTAACACCTGCCTTAGAACTATATGTTAATGTTGATCTTGCAACTTGAATGTTTAATGTTCCACTCCTATTGTACTCCCCAGGTTGCACCGGTAGACGAGCAGCTTGTCGCTCAGTGTGCCTTCCTGGTGAAACATTTTAATAAATAAGGCTGAACCTTCAGGTCGGGGGAGACATACAGACTTGTCCAGGTGTGCCACAGCAGAACAATAATGCTCACCCAGATCTGCAGGCAACCCCCGACCTTGATAATGTTGAGGGATATGATGTGGATATAGGGGGCCAAGGGGACAGTCCTGACCCATTTGTGCTATTTGGTGAGAAGTAGTAACCCTCTGAGGAAGGGGAGTGGATGGAGCCTAGAAAAAGATTCTGATTCTTCCTTTGTTTGATTAAAAGCCTCTCTCCTGTCTTATAACAGAGGCTTGTTGAGCATTGTAATGGAAGGAGCTGTGAGTCATGGAATCCTTGGACGTAATTCTGTTCTGTCCACTTCCTCCTCTGCATCGAAGTGTTTTCCAGACTTTGTGCACGGCACTGAGTAGGACTAGGTCAGCATGGATAAGTGCAAGCATCTCCCTAGACAGAGGGTCAGATTATCTTTTTTTGGAGGAGAGCTCCCAGAAGAGGGAGGTTCCCCCTTTGGCAGATAAGGTTATGCATAATTATGTTAAGCAAAGAACTGTACTTATTGAGGGTTCATTGGCACTAACAGACACCCACAGTAAGAGGGTGGACGCCTCGTGCAGAAGAGCTTTTGCCTCAATTGGGGTAAATCTTCACATCCCCTATGTCTCTTTTGTGTCCAGAGTCTTGAAATCATGGGTCACAGCCCTGGGTGGTCGCTTTGCGGCTCCCCCCCCCCCAAGCTTGGGTGACATGGCATCCACTTCTCTGGGGGATGCCACAGTGGACATTTTATGGATGTCTGCACGTTCCAATTATCGCATTGTGGCAGCCATGTGGGGTGTTTGGCTAAAGCATTGGGTCGCAGATTTGATTTTTTTATTTTCTACCAGGTGAACTGGGCACAGGTCAAGCATCAAAGGAGAGGCTGTTCAACCTGGCTTTTGAAGGTGGACTATTATTTGTTCTGGATTAGATGACATCCTGAAGGATAAGAAGGGACAACAACAGGAAAAAAACGCTGTCAAAGGAGGCAATGAGGTGATTGGCAGTAGCAGTCTGGTGGTTTCATTTCAGAAACCGGTGAAATAAGGGCGCCTATTCCAGATTTAAGGGCAGCAGTAACCGTGGATCCTTAGCCCACAGGCATAAAGGAAGGATAGGACAATGAGTTGGGTAGCTTCGGTACGCGTGCCCATCTGTACTGCCCTTCCCCTGGTGAAAGACTGCAGGACTTTCACTAGAGAGTGGGCCCAAATGATGTCAGACGCTGGAGTACTGGAAATCCTGGCTCTAGGAGTAGAATTTGCAACAGTACCCACAAGAGGTTGTTTCCTGCAATCCTCTGTGCTGCAAAACCCAGTGAAAAGGCAGGCGGTGTCTTTGACCTTGGATCACTTAATACAGATTGAGGCAGTTGTGCCTGTACCCTCCCCCCCCCCAGTGAGGAGGGTCTGGGATTCTATTCAGTTTATTTTGTGGTTCCCATGAAGGGGGGGGGGGGTCCTGACCATTTTTGGATCTGAAACACCTAAACATGTTTGTACGCCACACCACTTTCAAGATGGAGACTTTATAGTTGATCCTCAGGGCTGTCCAACTAGGGGACTGTTTAGCATCCATAGATCTGAAGGATGCCTATCTCCACATCCCCATTCACCAGTTGCACCAGAAGTTTCTGATGTTTGCAATTTGGGGACAGCATTTCCAGTACTGCGCGCCTCCTTTTGAGCTGGCGACAGCGTCCAGGGTATTCTCGAAGGTCCTGATCATGCTAGTGGTGCATTTGAGACACCAGGGACATCACTTGTATCCTTACCTGGATGGCTTGTTCATCTGAGCATCATCTGCTCAGAGGATGAAGAGATCAATGTCTGTGAAGATCTGAAACTTGGCTTACTCACTAGGTGTGCACCTTTCAGCAGTCCACCTGCCAGAAAAAAGACAATATCTTTGGCAGATTCCCTCCTCAGGAACAGCTAGTAGCATCACTAATGGACCCTGAACAAGCAGGTACTGGCCACAATGTTCAGGAGGTGGGGCACACCAGAGATGGATCCGTTTGCTTCCAGGGAGAATCACCAGCTTCCCGTTTTGTTGCAGGCCTCCAGAGACCAGGTAGTTTTAAGGACTAACAGAACGTTTCCCCTAAGGTGATGACTGAGTTTCACCTGAATCAGTCCATCATTCTTCCAGTATTATTTATAGCAAAATCCAGTTCTGGGGAGCAGAGACTCCACAGCCTGGATGTTAAGAGAGGGTGCTTAGTTACTACCTGGACTGCAAAAAGAATCTCGGATCTTCCCACTCACAGCTGTTTCTCGCATGTGGTGAAGTGGGCAAAGGCAGGCCAGCCTCCAAGAGAATTGCTTGCTGGATAGTCTCTTGCATCCAGTCCTGTTACAGCAAAGCTGGCAAGCTACCTCCACAAGGCCTCAGAGCAAGCTACATGTGTGGGACCTCTGGCGGTTGCAAGGGATGTCCCCTTGCTTGAAATTTGTTAGTCTGAAAACTCGCTCTGCAGTTAGTAAGCACTGGTCTGCATCTGGCATTAACCCCCTTCCCCCCATGCTTGTTTCCGAACAGTAACATCCATAATGTCCGTCCCCCAAGCTGTAGGATACCAAAAGACCAGATTTTGGCAACCGGCCAAGTCCGACGGCAGCTGCAGTAATCCATGCAACATACCTGTCTTGCCGAGTGATCTCTCATACTGGTTTCTGAATAAAAAACACACTATCCAGAAGCAGATGGAGCAGTGAGCTGCCTCACAAATGCTCACAACCAGCAAACTTTTTCTTCCTTTTCCTTGTGGTCATTGGCAATTGGAAACCTCTGCGCCATGTAAATTTATGAACTTCTGTTATTTGGGATGGCTGCTTAATAGGGATGAAAACCCTTCCACCAAGGTGTCCCCATTAAGCGGCTTCTACTGTAATGCTCTAAAATGGTTTCAATATTACTTATAGGAACAGCAACAAATGATGACATTGCGCAATGTGGGATCTGATTTACTCCCCTTACAAACTGGTGTGCCATAGGGCTCTATTTTGGCCCTGTATTCTTTATTTTTATTAATTCCCAACCATCACTAAATATGAGAAGCAAACTTCTCTTATATGCTGATATTATCTGCAGACAGTCCCCAATCTCACAATTTTAAATCCGTATCTTAATTTGGACTTTGAAGCAGTTATCCAGTTATAAAAAAGCAACACAATCCATTGTTCGTTTCAAGACCCAAACTTGTTACCTGTTTATGCATATACAACTTAGATGGGGTAACATTTTCCAACTGCACACCATCTAAGTATTTAGGGGTCCTATTGGATCCATCCCTTAAAGCTGTTTGGCCCAAATTGATGGTGCATCTCATATGGTCCATTGCATGCTGAGCATTGCTTACAGGCCCCAACAACAGCTGACATCCCAGGTGAGATTGGCCATTGTAAATAGTTTATGGATGCCAATATTGACTTATTGTTCTTCAGTCTATTCCAATGCCTGCGAGGTAGACCTGCAAAGATAGAATACCACCTAGTGTTGTAACAATGTGTGCAGGTTCGGCTCACAGCCTGGACACATGGTGCACCAGTGTGATTTGTACAGGGGTCTAAACTGCCTCTGTTCCAAAGATAGACAAACCTATGATTCGGGTATTCTCATGTATATTATCTTACAAAACAAGTAACCTAGGTGTTTTAACCAGTTGTTTCTGCCAGTTTCTTCAGTTAGGAGAGTATCTCTTCAATACAATGATACATTTATTTACATATATATTGTTTTATTTTGTTTCTGCTCATTAAACCACCACACGGCCAAAGAACAGTTGCATATGTAGGTTCCTACTACATGGAACTCCTTCCCACCAAATGTTAGGTGGTCAAAAACAAAATATCAGCTCAAGAACAGACGGAAAAGTTTATCTACTTTGTCAGCACGTGGCTGTTAGTTCTGTTTATTTTTTTATTGCTTGGGTTTTAGTTTGAACTGAATTTCAGATAGTAAATTATGTATTAATTTTAGATATATTTTATGTATTTTTGTATCTTGTACATGAGGTTTTGTAATTTCCCGAGTCGCATCTGAAAATAGGCACTAGGCCTAGTTGTGCTTACCCAATTCAAAAAAACTTAAATACAGTTCTGTTCATGTTTTACCTCTCTGGTCTTTATATTTGATAAGTAGAATAAGCTGTCAGAGAAGTGATGCAGGCTAAATCAATCCACCGCTTCAAGCAGTGATGGTTCAGGCATGTGGGTTTGGCTGAAAAATAAAGGGGGCAGTAACAAAGTGGGGGTTGCCACTAGGACAAGGCAGAATAGTTGGGTGGAGTGGACAGACTGGATAGGCCAAGAGTCTGTTTCTGCCATAAATGTCTATATACTAACATACTAATTGCCAGCAGATTAGGCCTTATGGTCTACCGAGTCTGCTCGAACCTCAGATCCCTAGTTGGGTGCTGAGGCCCCCGTGTTCCAGAAACCCCCATTATCCATCCCACCCCCTGGCCCAGGCCATCATCTGATACCTCCGCTTTCTGTATATATACATGACTTATAATTTTGTCATATTTCCTAATGTTTCCTATTGTACATTTGTGAAGCGTGATGTGATTCTGTTATACAAAAGATACTGTATAAATGCAAATTGTATTTTAAAGACTTTTTTCTTCCTTAACCTCATTCCTTCAGTTCATTATGGTCCAGATATAGCCCAGCCTATCAATATAGACAGCACCCAGCACTCTAGAAGCTTTATCTGTAATCACCTGTGGAGTTTGGTTAGCACTGAATGGTAACTTTCAAGATAATACAGTAACCAAGGCAAGGGGCAACATTCTCACTGGTCCTCTGCTTTGTTGTAACTGTACAGCAAGAATTGTGAAGAGTTTTGATGGCAATTGACAGGGGCATTCATCTCCTAAATACTGTACGCCTCTTGAAGAGTGGACGCAAGGACAAATAAATCATTTGAGCTCACTATGTGTTGTGAATATCTAGAATTGCATTAGTAGTATTCTGCCAAGAGGTGCTGGAAATAACATGCTGAAGCTCCCCACCCCAATATCTTGGGCAAGTAATGCTATGAGGAAAAAAGGACATGTATTCATTTTTTTTTCTTTGTACAATGTATGGCAAATTTTTCTCTATACAGAAAATAAGATGTCCAATAGAGGATGTTTAAAACTGTTGTGCTGAGGCAAGAGACATCCCCCCTCCCAACAAAAAAAAATCTGTTCTTACTGATGAGTATACGTTTGAGTTTAAAAGTTTATTTTAATGTATTGTTTATTTAAAAGAAGACAGGAAATAAAATGTGTCTTGGTGAAAAATAAATGTATTGTGTGTTTCTGTTTAACTTTGGAATTGTGTTCTCATGAACAGTTCTTTTTTTTGTTGTTTTTTATTTATCTATTTATGTGAAATTTACAATTTGGCAACTGCAGTGTCTGGCTTAGATTACATGCCAGTTTCCCTGACTGAAGAGTGAATGTGCCAGGTGCGCTGTGGTGACGTTAGTTTGATGCTGTGGTGCCAGTTAATGTCCTCTCACTAACCACAGATCTCTGTAGCTCAGAACTGTCAGAGAGAGAGAGAAGTGCTATGTTGGACAATCATATTTGTTTTTGTTGGAACTCATAATTCTAAAATGTCTTGTGATACTTGATGATATTACCATTACTGTCTAAAAAACTAAGTCTATTCTCCATGTTTTCGCTTATGACAGCTCAGCTACAAGAAAAAGCATCAGCAGAAGCTGATATGTGTGGTGTACGATGGTAACTTTTTTATTAATATTTTCTGTTGCCATTTTTGTAGCATGACATACTTTGTGGTATGTAAAAAGTATAGCTGTCGTGTGGGTAAAGTGAATAAAACTTGTACTGTTAAACTCCCATTTCTGATTTGGAGGAGGGGGAGCAAACCGACTGCATGATGCAAACCGTTAATCTCTGTACATAGCGCTAACTTTATGGCAATATTTAGGATAATGGTATAATTGAGAGAAATTATAAAAATCAGCACAGAACTCTAGAATTTTCATGACGGTTGACTCCAACCTGCGCACAAAACGAATCTGTTTGCATGTTGCTTACGCTTTCTTGACCATGTTCAGTCCTAAGAAAATGTGTGGATAATACTGTCATTTAAACAAAAAAAAAATACTTGAAGCTACACTAGTTTGTTTAAAAACAGATATGGTTTTGTCACTGTTCACTCATTTGCATGGAAATTTTTTTTTTTTAAACAGAGCATTATACACTGACATTTCTGACAGAACAGCACTTCTGGAAAAGTTGTACCGAACAGCGATACAACTGAATTTTGTTTAGTCAAAGGATGAGACTGATTTGTTGGCTGGATAACTGTAGATAAAATTTACATTTATGGTTGTGGTCAGATTCAAACACTTGCTTCCTTTACGTTTGCTACTCTTCTAGTGGTGATATGACATAAGAATCCCAATTTCAAGACTGGATAATGTGGTAGTAGCTATGAAATATCGGGTATGGGGTTCCAGTTGAGAGTTGCTAGGTCAGACTGTGACATCCACTGGGTACTTGGGATGTTTGCCAGTTCTGAGCTTGATCCCATCCTGCCTGAATAATCGGGCATCTTGGGCATTAAGGACTCACACAGCCTAGGAATATCGATCAAATTAAAGTGTGTATTCTGGGTTATCTGCGTATAGTGAGATTGAGCGGATAATGTGCTATTCAAGTTATAGTATTCAAATCCTGACTGAGTACAAGAAAGAGTTCTGATGTTTCATCTCACTTCCTGTTAAGTTAGCTACCCCCAACGCTAAATCCTACATGCTCTCTCACACTATGTGCTACAGCTGGCTAGTGAGGCTGGGCACAAAATCCTTTATCACCACTAAGGGTGACTGACTTGATTATATTTAAAAAAAAAAAAAAAAAAAAAGTGATCCAAAACCTTAATTCAAATTTGTTTGTCGATAATAAGTGTGGGATCCCCTGTCATAATCTGAAATAAATGGATGTGTCAGTGTTGAAATTGGAGCCAAAAATTAAAAAAATGATAAATGATATGGGTGAAGTGGATGAGAAAAAAAGGAGATAATGTATGGGAGGGCAAATGTCCCACACCACCACCATGTGTGCTTTCTTACCCCAGGAATCCTTTAGCATCAGTAACTATAGCAGTTGGCTGGCTAGCTGCAACTGCCACGGAGTTATGCCTTCAAGATGATTAGCTTAATGAGTTTGAACATCAACCAATCCAAAAAAAAAAAAGGGGGGGGGGAGAGTGTGCTGAGAGGGAGCAGCCTGAAGGGCTTCAGAATTGTTTTCTCCTGTGACTGAACAACATTGCCCCAGAAGTGTGTCTCAACTTTCCTTGTTGACAGCCCTTTTCTGCTTATCTTGGTAAGGTTTTCCTCACAAACTTAAATTTTTAGTGTGCTGAGTGTAATTTTACTACTTTTTAGCGGTTTCTTTTCCGCACATCTGCGTATATTTTTACCACATCTGCATATATATATATATTCTTACCCCAGGAGTCCTTTAGCATCAGTAACTTTTTTGCACTTAGCTGGCTAGATGCAACTGCCCTGGAGATCTGCCTTTTAAGAGAGATTTAAATGAGCGTAGGGCCAAGCCAATCAAAAGACAGGAGGGGGTGTGAGCTGAGTGAGAGCTGTTGAATGCTTCAGAATTTTTTCTCTGCTGTACTGAGCAATATTGCCTCTGAGGTGTCTCCCAACTTTCCTTGTTGACAGCCTCCTAGTGCTTATCAAGGTAAAGTTTTCTTCATAAATTATTTCCTTTAGTGTGCTGAGTGAAAGTTTTACTTTTTCATTAGCGCTGCGCAAGTGTTTTATTTTTATCGCGACTGCGCTATTTTGACTATTTTAACCGTGACTATTTAGTTTAAAGCCTAATTTTATCACGGGTGCTTATTTTCGTCAGTTTCCTTCATTTGTGGGTAAAATTCTTGTGCGAACCGTCAAATTAGGGACTGTTGCCTTTTTTTTTTATACCTCAGACCTTTCGGGGTTTACTGCAAGGCACCTGCAGTAGATTTCAGATTTAAACAGTGCCTGGGGGGTTTCTCTCTAGATTGGCAATTACAAGGAAACCTTTTTTGTTATATTTCTGGACCTTGGTAACATCTGTGTCAGGACTGTCTAAGGGTCCAACAGTCACCTATGCGCAGTTGAGTATTACTGGATTTCTATTAAGATTGGCACCGGTATAGATCCCAGTTTTACAAAAAAAAAAAAAGCACTAGTAATAGTTTATTAACTGGGGCAGGACTGGCTGGTGGCATTTCCACAGAAACCTGCACTCAATTCGTAGGTCCAGAACTGGTTTGCTTTGCTTAAATTGGCAAACATAGCAGACGAACCTTTGATTATTATGGCTGAGGATAAGTCAAAGTCTTCTGATAAGGGGCCATTCAAACATACTAATACCAAAAGCAGAAGTGCTGAGGAACCCTCCAGATCCCAGCCAAAAAATAAAGCTTCCAAAGATGAAGTTCCTCACAAATTGAAAAATAAGAGTGATGAAAAAAGGAAGCTTGATCAAGCCTCTGAAGTGGCTAAACAGAAACTGTCAAGACAGATATGGTCCCGTGAAAGCCAATAGCGAGACAACAGGCAGCTTAAAGCATACAGAAAAAACAAAACTCTTACAAAACTGTGCAGGTTCTTCATCTGTGCAAGATATGGAAAAAGCATGGCAACTGTTTCAGACCCTTCAAAAGATGGGTCCTCGATTTTACTGGGGCTGGCAAGCACTCTTCCACAGTTCTCTCTTCTGTAGACTGTGAGGGTGACACAGATGATGATCAATTTTATGATGCCCCTGACATGGATTTTGAGGGCCTTGAGCCCCATGAGTCCCCGGACCCTCACCTTGGGGATCCCCCGGGTGACCATGAGTATCCTTCCTCTATGTTTACACTTATACGAAATATGCTGGATACCCTGGACCTTCCTACGCAGGAGCCCAACCAGGATGTCGAAGATGAAGATTATAGGAAGATAAAGGGTCTTTCATTCTCAAAGACCCTGGTCGTCCCTATCTATAATGCATTTAGAAAAAATACCATGAAGGTGCTTAAACACCCCACTTCAGTATCGGGGTTGATAAGTGGCTTAAGAGAAAATATAAATTGTCTAAAAAATGGTACCGAGTTCCTGTCTGCACACCCTAGCCACGAAAGTATAGTGTAGCAGGCAGCTTGTGAGAAAACTGGAGTCTCCTTGTCACCCTCTCCCCCTAACAAGGATTCCAAGAAAATTGACTTTATAGCAAAGAAAATGTATGCCACAGCTTCTCTGCTTCTCAGGCTTTCTTCTTACATGGCATTCACAGCCAAATATCAGAAAGCCCTTTGGAAATCTGTCCAGGCTATCGCCTGCAATGGATCAGATTCTATGGTGCAGGAGCTTTTGGATATGTCAAAAACTTCCCTGGAAGCTACTATGTAATAATTCCACATGGCAGATGACAACAGTGATACAGCCTCTAGGGTGATGGCCCATGCCATCTCTCTGAGACGCTTCGCCTGGCTTAGAAGAACCAGTCTGACCACAGACACCCAGAACAGGGCCATGGATTTTCCCGGTGATCAAAATATGTTGTTTGATTACAGAACCACTGACTACATGAAAAAAGTCTGAGTACAAGGCCTCCTGGCAGAGCCACTCATCCAAGCCTAAACCCGCCACCCCTCAGAGATCCCGTTCCAGGGGCAGAAGTTTTGTTCCCAGGCCTTACAATCCCTATCCCCAATCTCTGACTTTAGCCACTACGGGGGTCTTTCAGAGGCAGGGGCAGAAGGGGCCAAAGAAAAGCCACCTCTACCCAGCCATCTGCCTCTCAGTCTAAGTCCTGATGGGAGTGTCCAGGTCACCTCCCTGTTTCCAGTTGGAGGCAGACTCTCTCACTATCTTCAGCACTGGTCCCTCATCATGTCGTACAAGTGGGTGGTGGAGAAGGGTCTGTCATTACAGTTCAAGAGCTGCCAGACCTCAAGCGTGCCTAGGTGTCAAGACCTCTGTCCCCAACACAGATACCGCTGTTGGAAATAGAGGTACAAAACCACCTGGCTTTATGAGCAGTGGAGAGGGTCCCCACCCATGAGAAGAGCAAGGGCCTCTACTCCAGGTATTTTCTGACACAAAAGAAAACTGGGGAGTGGCGACCTATCTTAGATCTCAGATATTTAAACAAATGTCTGAAAAAAACCAAATTCAAAATGGTCACTCTGTCACTGGTCATACAGTCCTTACAGCAGGGTGACTGGCTAGCCTCCCTAGACTTAAAGGACACCTACTTCCACATACCCATAAGGAGACCTCACAGGAAGTTTATGAGGTTCAGACTTTCTTTGGGTAACTATCGGTTCACAGCAATGCCCTTCGGTTTGTCCTCGGCCCCAAGAGTCTTTACCACCAGTGTCTCACAGAGGTAGCAGCACATCTCGGGAGACTGGGTGTCGCTCTCTATCCCTATCTGGATGACTGGCTCATAGTAGCAAAGTCTCCTTGCCAGGTCAAGGAATCTTTCTCTCAGAATGCATTCTGGAGTCTCTGGGTTTCCTGGTAAATCTAAAGAAATCTCACCCAGAACTCTCCTAGCTGCTCACCTTCATGGGGCCCAGCTGGACACTCAGAAGGGATATGCTTTCCTCCCGCTGGAAATAATTCAGTTTTTTTTCAGTGGCAGATTCTTTTGCCCCAGGACAGCCAACACCAGCTAGACATTTCCTCAAACTTCTGGGACATATGGCCTCTATACAGTAGTTCCAGGGGTCAGGTACAGGATGAGACTCCTGCAAGCCTACCTCAGAGCTCGCTGGTCTCAGAGAAGGAACAAATTTTCAAAGTTGATACCTGTGTCGGAGCAGTTCTTCCAAAACTTGCTGTGGCGGAAGAACCCTGCAAATTTGCAGGCAGTGGTTCTCTTTCAAGCTCCTCTTCCCACAAAGGTGATCACCACAGATGCCTCCCTTTTGGGCTGGGGAGCTCATTTAGACAGTGCCTCAGTAATCAGCAACTGGACTCTCAAAGAGTCACAGTTGCACATAAATCTTTTGGAACTCGGAGCAGTCTTCCTAGCTCTCAGTTTTCGCTCCCAGGATAGAAGGGCAGGTGGTTCAAATTTGAACGGACAACACCACTGCAATGTTCTACATAAACAAGCAGGGTGGTACCAGATCAGGAATGCTGTCGAAGCTCTGGTCTCTAGCATTCTCCCTGGGAGTCAGCCTCTCAGCTATTCACTTCTCAGGCAAACTCAGTACTCTAATGGATGCTGTAAGCTGCATCAGTCAAGGTCAGAGCGAATCGACACTGAACAAGCAAGTACTAGCCACAGTGTTCAGGCGGTGGGGCTCATCAGACGTGGATCTGTTTGCCCCTCATCTCAATTTTCAGCTTCCTCAGTACTGTTGCGGGCCCCCAGTTCCAGAAATACTTCCTCTGGATGCCCTGATCCCGGACTGGTCAGGGAGGTTCCTATACGCATTTCCTCCCTTTCCCCTGATATTCAGGGTTTTGCTGAAACTCGGACAGCAGCCTGCATCGATTATCCTAGTGGCTCCAAACTGGCCCAGGCAAGCCTGGTACCCTCTTCTTCTTCTCACTGTCCTGCAACAGGCCCATTTACCTGCCTCCGACTCGCTCCCTGCTGACCCTTCCTCAGACGGGAGTGCAGTATCCAGACATACACTCTCTTCACCTCAAGGCCTGGTTCTTAAGGAGTTAGTTTCCATCGTCACAGTACACTGAACAGGTCCTTAAAATACTGAGGATGGCTAAAAAAAACTAACACTAAGACTTATGCAGCCAAATGGAAAAGGTTTTCCCTCTGGTGCAAGAGCAAAAAGGTCGAACCCCTATCAGCTTCAGACCCTCAGCTGCTAGACTACCTGGCACACCTACAGGCATCCAGCTTGAAACCATCTTAACTCAAGCTACATCTAGCAGCAATTTCGGTCTACATTTCGGTGGAAAAGAAGAAATCGGTTATTTCCCACAACATTTTTAAGCAGTTTTTCAAAGACCTCTTGCACCTCCAACCAGGGAGCCTGTTCCTCCTTGGAGCCTGAACCTTTGCATGATGGGCTCATGAATCCACCTTTCGAGCCTATGCCTATGGCCCACATCAAGTTTGTAACTTGGAAGACCTTCTTCCTGGTAGCCATTGCGTCTGCCAGGAGGATTTTAGAGCTACAGGCCCCGTGTACTGAGCGAATTACATCATTTTATTTATTTTTATTTATTTCAGTTGCAGATTGACACCTTAGAGCCAACAGGCTCTTTTACAAAGGTTCCATGTCAGGTAGACAAACAGACAAAAAATTACAAAGGTTCCATTACAATAGGACACAAGACAAAATTACAGAGGTAGTTAGATGAGCATTGCAGGATGACAGAATACCGACTGGCTGTACAAGCAGGCGAGTAAGCTATTGCATTGACTAGATGGTACTTGAAGTGCATTTTGACATGCGGTTCACTGTATTGTTGAGTCCACAAGAAAGCATCAAGGACATCATCCCTCACAACGATAAAGTTGGGCTCAGGACAAATAGGACATTTCTGCCAAAGGTGGTTTCAGAGTTTCACTTGAACCAGTCCATTACTCTGCCTGTCTTCTTTACTGAGCCATCCACTCCTGGCGAGCAAAAGCTCCACAGCTTGGATGTCAAAAGAGCCATCTTTCACTACCTAGAGCATACTAGACAGTCCAGAGGCGCTTCCACTCAGTTGTTCCTCACCTACGGGGATGCAGGCAGAGGAAGACCAGTTGCGAAGAGAACTATTTCTCATTAGTTGTCTCTTGTACTGTGTTAGATTCTGCTATGAGTAAGCTAGTCAACAACCTCCAGTGGGGCTCAGGGCCCACTCCACTAGGGGCACTGCAGCCTCGCTTGCAGCCGCAAGGGACATTCCCCTACTGGATGTCTGCAAAGCAGCTACCTGGAAATCTGCACACCTTTGTGAAACACTACAGTCTGGACGTGCAGACCAGATCTGATGCCAAATTTGGCAGGTTTTGCAGAGCCTCTTTCCTTAGTAGGTTATCTGCCCACCTCCCACTTGGTACTGCTGGGCAGTATGCAAAAAAGTTACTAATGCTAAAGGACTCCTAGGGTAAGAAGAAAAAATTACCGCAGTAATCTTTCTTCCAAGGGGTCCCTTAGCATCAGTAAGCTCCCACACTTCCTCCCCGGTTCACCTGTCTGAGAAGGGCTGTTATGTCACCTTTTACCAAATTTGGAGTTTCTTATTGAGTTTTTAGCTCGTGTTGCTATTGTTTCTAGTTCCACTTTAGTGGACATTTGCATGTTTTTTGAATCCTGTTGATTCTTTTTTGGGGCATTTACCCTCGTTTTTCCTTGAACAAATTCTGAAGCATTGAACAGCTCTCATTCAGCTTACACCCCCTCCTGTCTTTTGATTGGCTTGGCTCTACGCTCATTAAAATATCTCTTAAAGGCACACCTCCAGGGCAGTTGCATCTAGCCAGCTAAGTGCAAAAAAAGTTACTGATGCTAAAGGACCACTTGGAAGAAAGAAGATTACTGCGGTGAGTCATTTTTTCTTACTTCTCCTAACAGTAGGTAAAGTCTTTTATTTACTGTGTATTTTGGGATCCGGTTCAAAGTTTTGACTAAAACCGAGTTTTCTTCTCAGTTTTTATTCCAGCGCTAAACCGTCTGTTGTCAAAACTTTGCCTCTCCTTTACCAGGCCTAACTAAGCCGCCAGTGGAAACTTAAAAAAAAAAAAAAAAAAAACTTTATCCGGCCTGACTAAGCCACTCTACGGATACATTTCAATTGGGCTTTGCTTAACCAGCTCAACTGCCATCGTTGCTGCCTAAATTGTGAAGGGTTATGTCACAGAAACTCAAGAGAGAAAAACTGGTCCCACTGGGTTTCAGCATTGTACTGAGTGCAGGGAGCAGTTTGCTAAAGCTGATTCGCACTTGGTCTGTCTGTATTGCCTGGATTTTGATCACTTGCAATCAGTGTGAGATTTGCAAAACCTTCCCCCAATCTACCCTCGACAGCTGGTTGGGTAAACTGAGGGAAGAATGGAAAAATCATCTCAACAAGATCAGTCTGGTTCAATTGAACCGTCTGAATCGGCCACTGAATCCTCTGACCAGGGTGAAGCCTCGTCTGGCAAGAGACAGGCGGAGTCCACTCCGGATACCTCGCCGTCTAAAAAATCTAAGAAAAGCGGTTCGGAACTACGCAAACAGTCGGCTGCAGTTCCAACCGCTGAGGAGATTGTGAAGGCCATTCGCATTGTAGTCGCTGCAGCCCGGTTGGGGTGAACCAGCTCAGCGACTGGTTGGGCAGTCACCTGCTGGTTTGGTTCTCTCAGGCCCCTTGGACCCTGAGGAATACTATGGCTCAGATTTTGAGGACTATGAGGAAGAGGATGAGGGTGTGAACCCATTGAGCCTAAGGTTTCCCCTGAGCATCCCCAGTATGAATCCCCTCCTCGTTCTGCTAAGGAGGTTACCTCTCACTTTTCCTTTATGAAGCAGATAGCAGAGACCCTGCAACTGTCTGTCCAGAAGAAGGAGGAAGAGGAGGACTACAGGGAGATGATGGATCTCTCGGTTTCCCAGGGACTCATGATCCCTATCCATAAGTCCCTTAAAAGACAGATGCTAAAGATTGTCCAGACCCCTAGTTCTGTTCCTCCTATTGACAAAAAGATGGACAGAAAATATGTCCTGGTTGGCAGTGGCACAAAGTTCCTGGCTAGCCACTGCAGCCATGTGGGGGTGTTTCAGGCTGCAGCCTGTGAAAAGGCTAGCATTCCCCTGGCTTCCCACCCCCCTGATAAGGACTCAAGAAAAATTGATTCCTTGGGTAAAAAGACTTACTTGACCTCCTCCCTGGGCATAAGATATACTTCTTATGTGGCCCATGCCTCCAGATTTCAGAAGTCCCTCTGGGAAATCTGATGGGCAGTTGGCCCAGAAGGCTCCCCCTGAGTTGGCAGCAGACCTTCAGGAGTTGGTTAGCAAAGGGATACAGGCATTCAAGTCCCAGTTCCACATGGCAGTGGATTCAAATGATGCAGCGTCTCATACTATGGCCTCTGCCATCTCCCTTAGGAGATTTTCTTGGTTGAGATGCACTAATCTCTCCCAGGACATGCAGAATAATGCCATGGACTTTCCCCTCACACACAGCTCATTGTTTGGGGAACAAACAGAAGCCTACATGTGAGAAATGAATGAGTACAGTGTGGCATACAAAAATGCTTCTGCCAAGAAAAAATCTACCACTCCTCAGAGACGGTAGGCCATATCCCAGGCCCTTCCATCAGGCCCAAGCTTTCTCCTCTTACCAACAACACAGGGGTTTCTTTAGGGGAAGGGGCAGGGGAAGCACTTGCCGTGCTGGTTCCATCTCCCAGTCCTCTACCCCTACCGAGCAGACACCCTGAGACGTCTGCCCGGGCTGCCTCCCCAATCCCTGTAGGGGGCAGGCTGGCCTACTACCTCCAGGCCTGGCAATCCATCACTTAAGACAGATGAGTCCTGGAGATGGCAGGCCAGGGCCTTGCTCTCAGTTTCAAATTGTTCCCAAAAATGGGAGCAACAACTTTCAAAGCTACCAACTCTTCAGAAACAACCTTGTTAGAGGCAGAGGTTTCCACTCTACTTCTCTCAAAGGCAGTGGAGCCTGTGCCTCCTCAGCACAGAGGAAAAGGGTTGTACTACCAGTACTTCCTCTCCTTAAAGAAAAATGGGGAGTGGCGCCCATTCTAGTTCTGAGATACCTGAACAAACATCTCTCAAAGTTCAAAATGACCACTCAGGCTACAATCCTTCCTACCCTCAGGCAAGGGGACTGGCTAGCATCCTTGGATCTGAAGGATCCCTATTTTCACATTCCCATCAGGCAGTCCCACAGAAAAGACCTCAGATTTCGACTGCCCTCAGGCCACTACCCGTTCAAGGCCATGCCCTTCGGGCTGACCTCTGTACCAAAGGTTTTTACAAAGTGCCTAGCAGTGATAGTGGCATAGCTAAGAAGGCAAGGGGTCTCAGTATATCCCTACCTGGGTGACTCACTGTTGGTGGGTCAGTCACCCCAGCTAGTAAAGGAAGCCTTTGAGCTCACCCAGGATACCCTTCAGTCTCTAGGGTTCCTGGTGAATCTCAAATCAGTCGACACCAGTTTAGGTTCTGGACTTCATGGGGCAGAAATGGACACCATCTAGGCAAAGGCTTTCCTGCCTCCAGGGAGGGCACAGGCCCTCATCCAACTTGCAGAGTCCTTCCACCTTCGAGTACCTCTCCCAGCAAGACACTTCTTGCAGCTTCTGGGACACATGGCTGCCACTACAGTAGTAGTCCCAGGGGTCAGATTCCAGATGAGGGATATTCAGTTCCATCAGAGACCCTTCTGGTCCCAGAAGAAGGATTCCCTGTCCAAATTGATTCCAGTGTCTGCCACCCTTCTGCAAGCTCCCCAGTGGTGGCAGGACATGGGCAACCTCAGAGCGGGGGTCCTCTTCCTCCAGCAAGTCCGCGCTCTGATTCTTACAATAGATGCTTCACTACTAGGCAGGGGTGGTCACCTAGGGGAGCACACAGCCCATGGAACTTGGCTTCACCAGGAGTCTCTGTTACATATCAATCTCCTGGAGCTCAGGGCAGTGTTCCTGGCAATTCAGGCATTTGGCAAAGTGGTGCAAGTCAGAACAGACTACACCACTACCATGTATTGCATCAACAAGCAAGGAGGGACAAGGTCCTCAGTGCTCTGCACAGAGGCCATGAGGATTGGAGTATGGCCTACTCCCTGCACATCTCCCTGTCGGCAGTACACTTACCAGGGAAGGACAATGTCCTAGCAGATGCTGTCAGCAGAATCAGCCAGGGCCATCACGAATGGGCCTTGAACAAGCAAGTCCTGCTGTCAGTATTCAGGAGGTAGGGTGTACCAAAGGTAGATCTATTTGCAGCACCAGACAACCACCAGTTGCCCCAGTACTGTTGCAGGCCTTCTGCTTGGGGCTCAGTGCCACTGGATGCCCTGCTGTTGGATTGGTCAAATGGGTTCCTGTATGCCTTCCCCCCCCCCCCGGATACCCAGGGTCTTGCTCAAGCTGAGATCTCAGGCTACCACCATGATTCTGATGGCCCCAGACTGGGCCAGGTAACCATGGTATTTGACTGAGACCAGGAGACTGGCTAGCCTCCCTGGATCTCAAGGATGCCTACTTCCACATACCTATCAGACATTCCCCAAGAAAGTACCTCAGGTTTGAGCTGCCCTCAGGTCATTACCAGTTCAGAGCAATGCCTTTCGGTCTAACATCTGCTCCAAGGGTGTTCACCAAGTGTCTAGCAGTAGTGGTGGCCTTTCTCAGGAGACAGGATATCCTGCTGTTTCCATATCTGGACTGCTCATAGTGGGTCAGTCCTCAGACCAAGTCAAGTCAGCTCTGGAGGTCACTCAAAAGCTTCTGGACTCCTTAGGATTCATTCTGAACCTAGAAAGGTCTGTTCTGGATCCAGCACAGCTTCTAACTTTTATAGGGGTAGAACTAGACATTGTCCAGGCAAGGGCATTTCTCCCACTTTCAAGGGTACAATCCCTTATCACTCTGGCTTCCTCTTTCTATCCTCTAGTGTCTCGGCCAGCCAGGCACTTCCTACAGTTGCTAGGCCATATGATAGCTTGCAAGGGGCAAGATTTCAAATGAAAGAGATTCAGTTTCTTCTAAGGTCTTATGGTCTCAGAAGAAAGATCCTCTCTCCAAATTGGCTCCAGTGTCCCAAACTCTGGTTCAGGCTCTCCAGTAGTGACTGGAGGAGGACAATCTAAGACAAGCTGTCCCTTTCCTCAGTCAGGCCCTTTCAGTGATTCTCACCACAGATGCTTCTACTGGGATGGGGAGCTCATCTGGACCAGCTTACTGCACAGGGAACCTGGTCTCATCAGGAGTCTCTTCTGTACATCAATCTTCTTGAACTCGGAGCTGTCTTTCTAGCACTTCAAACATTCTCGGGCACTATTGAGGGAAAAGTGGTGCAGATAAGGACAGACAATACCACAACCATGTGGTACATCAACAAACAGGGAGGCACTCTGTCCTCGACGTTGTGCACAGAAGCCAAGAAGATATGGTCTCTAGCTTATTTCCTTCAGGTTTCCCTGATAGCTGTGCATCTCCCAGGGAAGGACAGCATTCAAACAACATGACGTCTTGCTGTATTCTGACATATGCAATGATGTCCAACCTTTGAACTGCCCCGGAGAGGAAAGAGTTAACTTTCCATGCAAGGCATGGAACGCTGAGCTTGAGCTCGGTTGAGACTCTGTCTGTTGTTGTTTGAACTCAAACCGCCAGATTCTTTACTCCGCCTCACTGAACAGTCGCTCCGGAGATTTCTCCTTTGCTTGGTTCAGTTTAGTCGGTTAAAGTGCCGTTTTTCCTCGGTTTTAACCAAATTTACTCCGTTTAACCTGTTGGTTCAGTCTCTGTCTGTGGTATCGTGAGTACTAAATAGGTTTATTATTGTTTCTTCTGTGTGGAACTTGTAGACGTTGGATCGGTTCTGTTTGAACCGATCAGGTTTGTTCAAAAAAAGCTTGTTCTGCTTTTAGAGTGTGGTAACAGGTCCTTATCGGTTCTAAAGCCAGTTTCATTACAGTTTTCATGACCCCATGTACGGTCAGGAACCGATAAGAATTATCTTCCTAGCGGATTGCGAAAAATTGGTAAGTTTGGTTAGGACTGGCCATGTCTGAGAAACCCAAGAGAAAAACCGGGCCCACTGGGTTTCAACACTATAGTGTGTGTGGGGAAGCCTTTGCTAAGGCTGACCCCCACACCACCTGTGTTTATTGTCTGGGGTTTGACCACCTCGATTTAGACTGCCAGATTTGCAAACATTTTCCTGCAGCTACCATGGAAAAGAGAGTTGGTAGGCTCAGGGAAAGGGAGGCCAAAAAGTCCGCTGACCCTGATGGCCAGCCCGGTTCGGTTCCAACCGAACCAGAAGGAGTGCCCTCTGACCAGGGCAAAACTTTTTTGGGCAAAAGGAGAACCAACTCTGAGGAGTCGGTTCCGGTTAAAAGAAAATGAAGGGATAAATCAGCCGGTGCGGATTCACAAGTTCTTTCTCCGACCGCTGATGAAATGGCCAAAGCGATAAGGATTGTTCAATCGCTAACCCCGGTTCTGAATGAACCGGCACCATCGGTCAGGGGCTCAGTTGATCAGTTCCCCCGGTTTCAGATTATAATTTAGAGGATTTTTATGAACCGGAGGAGGAGGATGGAGAGTATGAGGATAGTGATGGTGATTATGAAAGTCTGAATGTGCCCATTGACCCGGACATCTCCCCAGATAGACCTTCAGCGGTTTCTCCTCCTAGGCTTTCTGAGTCCCTTCCCATTTATGTTTTACAAAAAGGGCTGAAACTCTTTAGCTTCCTACGGAGGAAGCACTAGAGGATCAGGAGGGCCTGATTATGTTGAGATGATGGACATCCCAGAGTCCAGGAGGCTGTCTATTCCCTCCATAAGTCTTTTGGGAAGCGGACAATAAAATTTTAAAGACTCCTAATTCTATACCTCCTGTGGACAAGAGAATGGACAAAAGTATACTCTCTCCAGAGCTCAGATCTGGTTCCTTGCCAACAATGCAGCCATGTTGGGGTAGTGCAGGCTGCTGCCTGTGATAAAGCAAATATACCCTTGGCTTCACACCCCTCAGATAAGGACTCCAGGAGGATTGATGCCATGGCAAAGAAACAGTACATGGCAGCATCTTTGGAACTCAGGCAGGCTAATTATATGGCCTATACAGCTAAATACCAGAAGTCTAGATGGGACACTGTAATGGCTCTGGCTAAACAGGTCCCTGGCCAGCTTGCCAAGGAGCTGGAGCAGGTGGCTGCAGATGGTATTGAGGCATCCAAGGTGCAATTTCATGCTGCAGTGGACTCCAATGATGTTTCATCTAGAGTCATGGCTACATCTGTGGCCCTTCGTAGGACGGCTTGGCTCAGATGTACTAGCCTGTCTCAGGATACCCAGACTAAGGCCATGGATTTTCCTGTTGTGGGTAATTCTCTGTTTGGAGAGTAAACACAGAACTACATGAAGAAAATGGATAAATACAGGACCACCTATAGGAGTGCTCAGGCCAAGGAAAGGCAAGCCACTCCCCAGAGGCAGCATTCCAGGGGCAGGGGCAGGCCTTTTCATAGGCCTTTCTACCAAGCCCAGGCCGCCTCTTCTGCCTTTGTCCAGAGGGGGTTCTTCAGAGGGAGAGGCAGACAGGGTACAAGCAGGCCTGCTACCACCCCTCAGCCTAAAGCCCCCTGCCAAACAGGCACCCTGATGGGTTTACCAGAGCTGATTCTCCATCACCTGTAGGGGGCAGGCTGGCTTACTTTGTCCAGGACTGGATGTCTTTAACATCAGACAAATGGGTCCTGGAAGTAGTGAGCCAGGGACTGGTTCTCAGCTTCAAAAAATTTCCCAAGATGAGAACCAGATCCTTTCCACCTGCAGATCCTTCAGAGGCACTTGCCCTAGAGGCAGAGGTCTCTTCCCTCTTGGCTCTGAGAGCCATAGAAATGGTTCCACCCCTACACAAGGGAAAAGGATTGTACTCCAGGTACTTCCTAACTCCCCAAAAGACAGGAGAATGGCAGCCCATCCTGGACCTCAGATATTTAAACAAGCACCTTTTAAAGCCAAAGTTCAAAATGGTGACTCTGGGAATAATGCTACCCTCTTTAAGGCCAGGAGACTGGCTAGTTTCCCTGGACCTCAAGGATGCCTATTTCCACATTCTCATCAGAAGTTCCCACCGAAAGTACCTCAGGTTCGAGTTGCCCTCAGGCCACTATCAATTCAGAGCAATGCCCTTTGGCCTAACTTCAGCTCCAAGGGTGTTCACAAAATGCCTGGCAGTAGTGGTTGCTTTCCTAAGGAGAAAAAAGATCTCCATCTTTCCATACCTGGACGACTGGCTCATAGTAGGTCAGTCTCCAGACCAAGTCAAGTCACACCTACAGATAACTCAGCAACTGCTCACTTCTCTAGGATTCCTTCTGAATCTTTCAAAGTCAGTTCTAGAGCCTGCGGAGCTCCTAACCTTCATAGGGGCAGAGCTGGATACTTTAAAGGCAAGAGCCTTCCTTCCCCTGGACAGGGCAAGGACCCTTGTTACACTGGTCTCTTCATTCACCCTCCAGGTGTCTCGACCAGCAAGGCATTTTCTGCAGCTCCTGGGCTACATGGCTGCTTCTACAGCAGTGGTTCAAGGAGCAAGATTTCAGATGAGGGACATTCAGTTCCACTTAAGAGCCTTCTGGTCTCAGAGAGAGGATCCTCTGACCAAACTAATCCCAGTGACTCGAACCCTGATCCAGGCTTTGCAGTGGTGGCAGGATCAGGACAACCTAAGACAAGGAGTTCCCTTTGTCACTCAATCTCATTCTCTAATCCTTACTACAGATGCCTCCCTCTTGGGGTGGGGAGCCCACTTGGGGGACCTGACCACCCAAGGGTTGTGGTCACCTCGAGAATCTCTGCTTCACATCAATCTCTTAGAACTCAGAGCAGTGTTTCTAGCACTTCAGGCTTTTTTCAAGTCTGTTCAGAACAAAGTAGTTCAGATCAGGACAGACAGTATCACCAGAATGTGGTACATCAACAAGCAAGGGGGCACTCGGTCTACGGCCTTGTGCACAGAGGCAATGAAGTTGTGGTCTCTGGCCTATTCCCTGAATATCTCTTTCATAGCAGTGCACCTCCCAGGGAAGGACAATGTCCTGGCAGATGCTCTCAGCAGGATATCTCAAGGCCATCACGAATGGTCTCTGGATCCCCTGATTTTGAAGGTGATCTTCTCCAGATGGGGCACCCCACAGATAGATCTTTTTGCAGCCCCAGACAACCACCAACTTCCCCTTTTTTGCTGCAGGCCCCCAGTGTTGGGCTCAGTGCCCCTGGATGCCCTGGTTCTCAATTGGGAAGGGAAGTTCCTGTATGCTTTCCCCCTCTTCCTCTCCTGTTCAAGGTATTAGTCAAAATCAGGTCTCAACCCTGCAAAGTGATTCTGATTGCTCCAGACTGGGCCAGACAGCCCTGGTACCCCTCTTGCTGTTCTTAGCAGTCCACCTTCCCCTGTCTCTTCCTGGAATTACAACCTGTTAACATGTTCTCAGGGGAGGGTCTGGTATCCGAATCTCAAATCTCTCAATCTCAAGGCCTGGCTCTTGAAGAGTTAGAATTTGCGGATTTGCATATCTCTCAAGGTGTTCTGGATATTTTAAAGGCTTCTTGAAAGCCTTCCACCAGAAAGACTTACAACTCAAAATGGAAAAGGTTTACTATTTGGTGCTCTGGGAAGCATATTTCTCCAGAGTCTGATGGGTTGCCTACAGTCCTTGACTATATGGTTCATCTCAATAGCTTGGGACTCAGACCAGCTACACTTAGATGCATCTGGCAGCTGTCTCTGCTTTCTTGTCAGCAGGCAAGCACTCTTCCCTTTCAGCCCATCCTGTATTCTGTAAGTTCTTCAAGGGATTGCTGCATACCAATCCTCCCTTTAGGGACCCTGCCCCTGCTTGGGACCTTAATGTTTGCATTGCTCAGCTTATGCAACCCCCTTTTGAGCCTTTGTCCTCAGCAAAGCTTAAGTACTTGACTTGGAAAACTGTGTTCTTGGTAGCCATTACTTCTGCTAGATGCATAAGTGAGTTACAGGCCCTGTCAGTGGAGCCTGATTTTATCTCTTTCCATAGAGATAAGGTGGTCCTCAGGACTAATAGGAAGTTTTTGCCTAAGGTGGTTTCAGATTTCCACCTTAACCAGTCTATGTCTCTTCCTGTTTTCTTCACTGACCATTCCTTCTCTGGGGAGAGGAGGCTGCACAGCTTGGATGTAAAAAGGGCCCTTAGCTACTACATAGAGTGCACCAAGCATCACAGGTTTGACTCCCTCCAACTGTTCCTCACTTATGGTGAGGTTGGTAAGGGAAAACCTGCCACTAAGAGATCTATTGCCAGGTGGATTGTCGCAACTGTTGCACTCTGAGTGCTTCAGGTTCTTTACTCCGCCTGCCTAGTAAGGACGTCCAGGAAAGCTCTCCTTGAACTGTCTTCAGAATAAAATTAATCTGTGGATAAGTACTCATTTTTAGTTTAATTTCAAATTGCTGCCTTAGAAACAGTGTTTAGTTTATTTATATTATAGTAGTTTTTGTCTTTATTTGCAGTTCCCTTACGGTTCCTTGGAACCTAGGGTCCTGCATCTATTTGAGAGATTTTTACCTCAGTTTTAATTTATTTTATATTTTTAGCGATCGGTTCCTTGAACCATTTTATTTTAATTTTTTTAATTACTGTATTTATCGGTTCCCTTTTTATTCCGGAACCGAATAGCGATCGGTTCCAGGAACCGTTAACGGTAGTTATTTTAAATAACCTCTGGTTCAGAGGCGCTTTAAATAGTGGTTTATTGTGAGTAATATTTTTGTCTATCAATGTCAGAGATCCATTTAGATAAACCTAAAAAATGCAGAGGACCCATGGGTTTTAAATATGAGTCTTGTGGGCAACTTATAGCAAAAGTAGATAGACACTCTGTGTATTTCTTGTTTGGGTACAAGTCATATATTTGCCAGTTTGATATTTGTAAGACCTTTTGCCCTAAAACATTAAAGAAAAGGTCTAACATTTTAGAAGAGATGGCTTCTGCTTCTGGTGTGAGTAATTCTGCTTCCTCCTCTTCCCACAAAAAGGATGGAGGTAAAGCCAAGGATCCTGACAAGAATGTAGATAAATCTGAACAAGGTAAAACAAAAAGGGCTTTGGAAACAGGCTCTGAACCTGTTCCATTAAACAAAAATATGTAAAGAAAAACATGTCGCTAAGCCTCCGACCGAGAAGGTTATGGAGTTCCCAGCAGACAAGCATATTATGCCCTCGGTTGAGGACATTGCTAAGGCACTTCAAGTGCTACAAGCCCTACAGGGTGCAATCCCAGTTCCTACATCGACTGCTCCGGTTCCTCCTACAGCACCAACAAGGCAAGAAGTGCTGGAAGTGTTTGGGGGGGAGGAGGAGGAGGAGGAGGATGACTTTGAAGGGGGAACCTCTAGATCTAGAGGTCTCCCCTGAGCAAGAATTTGGGTCCCCTCCTAGAGGCCCTGAGGAATACTATTCCCACTATGCCTTTGTCAAGAGCATGATGGAAACCCTGAATCTCTCTCTTCAGGAAACAGAAGAGGATATGGAGGAGGCAGATTTTCTGGACATGATGGGGTTAACCCCCATGAAATGCCTGCTTCTGCCCATGCATAAGTCTTTAAAAAAGGCTACAGTTCAGATTTTTAAAACTCCAACTTCTATCCCTGGTGTGGATAAGAAAGCTGACAAGAAATATCAGCTGGACAGAACTACAGCTGATTTTCTGTTTACTCATCCTGATCCTGAGGGAGTAGTACAAGCCGCTGCCTGTGACAAGGCCAGGATCCCCTTGGCTACCCATCCACCAGACAAAGATTCAAGAAAAATGGATGCTATGGGAAAGAAAGGGTACATGGATGCCTCTTTATTAGTTAGGCAGGGCAATTACATGGCATATTCAGTGCAGTACCAAAAAGCTCTATGGAACACGATTCTTGGTTTGGCTGATAAGGTTCCAGGCGAAGTGGCTGTAGACTTACAGGATACAGCAAGGGCTGCACTTGATGCTACCAAGTACCAATTTCATATGGCAGTGGATGCCAATGATACTGCCTCCAGGTTAATGGCTTTGTCTGTTTCACTCAGGAGGTTTGCTTGGCTTAGAGACACCAACCTGACTTTACACACGCAGGCCAAATCAATGGATTTTCCCTTGGAAAACAACTCTTTGGGGATAAAACTGAGGCATACATGAAGAAGGTGGAGGAATATAAATCCACCTATCGGAGCAATTCCAAGGATAGGCCCTCCACCTCTTATAGACCCAAGAGTAGGGGGGTAGGTTTTTTTTTTTTTTATTTACCCCAGACCTTTCTTTCAGGCACAGGCCTCTCAGCCTCAGCAGCAGGCCAGAGGTTATTTTAGAGGAAGGGGCAGGAGAGCCATGAGAAGAGCGGCTCCTGCACCACAGGTTCAGGCACAACCCGTACAGAATCCCTGATGGGCTAGTGCAGGTCGCATCCCCTATTTCAGGACCACCAGTAGGTGGCAGACTGGCTCATTACCTTCACGTTTGGCATTCCATTACCACAGACAACTGGGTGTTGGAGGTAGTGAGCCAGGGTCTGGCACTCAGTTTCAAATCACTTCCAAAGCTGAGAACAAGAACCTTTGCTCCAACAACAGCTGCACACAGGATTCTGTTTGAGGCAGAGGTAAAGCATCTACTAGCAATCAAAGCAGTAGAGGTAGTGCCTCTGATAAGCAGGGGCAAAGGTTTTTATTCCAGGTATTTCCTCATAAGGCAGAAAAATGGGTATTGGCGACCTATTTTGGATCTAAGACTTCTGAACAAGCACATTTTGAAACCAAGGTTCAAAATGGTCACTCTTGCAGTAATTATTCCCTCATGGCAAAAGGGAGACTGGCTAGCCTCCCTAGATCTAAGGGATGCTTATTTCCATATTCCCATCAGACCATCTCACAGAAAATTCTTGAGATTCAGGCTGGCTTCAGGCCATTATCAGTTTGTAGCTCTCCCTTTTGGGCTAACCTCGGCACCAAGGGTTTTTACAAAGTGCCTATCAGTGGTGGTAGAGTTTTTCAGAAAACGTGTGTAACAGTCTTCCCTTACCTGGACGACTGGTTAGTAGTAGGACAGTCTCTGCAGCATGCAGTGCAGTCACTGGCACTAACAAAAGCTACACTAGAGTCCCTGGGATTTCTGATAAACGAATTTAAATCTCAGCAGGTACCACTCCAGGTGCTGGAGTTTATTGGTGCAGAACTAAACACCAGACAGGGCAGAGCCTTCCTGCCACAGGACAGGGTGACGAGCATTCTGCAAATTGCAAAATCCTTTGTGTCTGGGATGCCCAAATCAGCCAGAGAATTTCTCAGGCTACTGGGCCACATGGCATCTGCCGCTGCAGTGGTAATGGGCTCCAGGTTTCAAATGAGAGATATTCAGTTCCATCTCAGACAGCACTGGTCTCAAAGAACGGACCCTATGTTCAAACTGGTTCCAGTCACAAAAGGTTTAGTCCAGGCCTTACAATGGTGGCTGGATGAGTACACACACAAGGGTCGGTGTACTGTTTTGTAAGGGAACAACCTTCATAATCCTTACAACAGATGCCTCTCTTCTAGGTTGGGGGGCACACGTTAGAGCACACAGCAAGTGGCACATGGTCCCCCCAAGAGTCCCTATTACACATAAATCTCTTGGAGCTCAGGGCTGTTTACCTGTCCCTAAAAGCATTTGCCCCCTTACCTGCAAAACAAGGTGGTGCAAGTCAGAACAGACAACACTACAACCATGTATTACATCAACAAACAAGGAGGTACTAGGTCACATCTGCTGTGCACAGAAGCAATGAGACTGTGGTCCTTGATATATTCCATGGGAGTATCCTTGTCAGCCATACACCTTCCAGGGAAGGACAATGTGCTGGCAGACTCTCTAAGCAGGATAAGTCAAGACCACCACGAGTGGTGCCTGAATACTCAGGTACTCAGTACAATCTTCAGGAGACGGGGCATTCCAGAGGTGGATCTCTCTGCCTCCCCAGAAAACTACCAGCTTCCAATGTACCATTGCAGGCCTCCTCTAAGGGGCACAATTCCCCTGGATGCCATGGCCCTGGATTGGACAGGGAAGTTTCTGCATGCATTCCCTCCCTTTCCCATGATATTCAGGACCCTACTAAAATTGAGGTCCCAATCAGCAAAATCTATACTGGTAGCTCCGGACTGGGCGAGACAGCACTGGTACTCTCTTCTGCTGTCTCTGTCAGTGGTTCCCCCAATCCATCTGCCCAGGAGACACAACCTATTAACCTCCTCTCAGGGAAGGATCCTGTACCCCAATCTCAAATCACTGAGGCTCAAGGCGTGGCTCTTGAAGACTTAGAATTTGCTAACCTTAATCTATCAGAAAAGGTATTGACGGTGCTTAGGGGTTCCAGGAAGCCTTCCACTAAGAAAACATACTCCTCTAAGTGGAAAAGATGTACTTTATGGTGCACAGGTAAGGGTGTTAGCCTTTTCAGGGCTGATTTTGGCTATTCTACTAGATTACCTTACACATTTACATTCCTTAGGTTTGAAGCCTTCAACCCTCAAGGTCCACTTAGCTTCAGCCTCTGCTTATCTATCAGTTGGTACAGTAAGGAGAGGTCTATAGCCTCTCACCCAGCATTTAGAAAATATTTTAAAGGCCTTAATCTTCTGCGTCCTCCTTTAAGGGAACTGGTTCCGGTCTGGAATCTAAATATTTGCATTGCTAAATTCATGGATGCATTCGAACCTATGGCAACCACAGATTTGAAGTATGTCACTTGGAAAACTGTTTTCCTAGTTGCCGTTACTTCAGCCAGAAAGATCAGTGAATTACAAGCCCTGTGCACAGATGTGGACTACATCTCATTCCACAGGGACAAGGTGGTTCTTAGGTCTAATAGAAAATTTCTTCCCAAGGTGGTATCTGATTTTCATTTAAATCAGTCCATCACTCTACCTGTCTTTTTTTACAGACAACTCCAGTTCTTCAGAAAGGAGACTTCATTCTCTAGATGTCAAAAGGGCGCTTAGCCACTACATTGACAGAACCAAGTCATACAGGACAGGTCAATCGCAGCTCTTTCTCACTTATGGTGAAGTTGGTAAAGGCAGGGCTGCAATAAAATGTACAATTGCTCGCTGGATAGTGGCTTTTATACAGTTTTGTTATAGTAAGGTGGGTAAACAGGTACCCCGGGCCTGAGAGCACACTCCACCAGGGGCACAGCTGCTTCAGTGGCAGCTTCAAGAGAAATTCCACTACTAGAAAACTGTAAAGCAGCTACATGGAAAACAGTACACACCTTCACAAAGCATTACAGCCTGGACTTGCAATCCAGAGGTGATGCTAGGTTTGGTACAGCAGTACTGCAGAGCCTGTTTCCCAAATAGGTTCTCTGCCCAACCTCCAAAGTTACTGCTTGGTAGTTGTACCTCAAACAACTGGTACAATAACCCACAAGAGACAGGGCTGTCCTAGATCTAGTACTAGCTAACAGGGAAGGGAAGGTCTGGGGGCCAGTGACCATCACATGGTATGGTTCAATTTGGCCACTACATCTAAATCATCCTATTCCAAGGCAAAAATATGGGACTTCAGAGAAGCTGACTTTGATAAGATGGCCAACAGAGTTAAGCTAGCCCTGGCAAAATGAAACACAGGTGAGGGGGTACAGGCAAAGTGGGCAAGCATTAAGGATGCAATACTTGAAGCAACATCCCATTGTGTTAGACAGAAAGGAAGTGCAAAAGAAGAAGAAACCACTTTGGTTCTCAAATACAGTAGCAGAAAAGGTCAGAGCCAAAAGGCTGGCCTTCAGGAAATATAGGGGAACACAGCGGGATGAAGATAGGGAGGCATACCAAACTACCCTAAGGGAAGCAGAGAAATCAGTAAGGCAGGCAAAGTCCCAAACTGAGGAAACCCTAGCACAAACAATAAAAGGAGACAAGACTTTCTATAGATACATTAGTGAAAGGAGAAAGTCCAGAGGGGGTATTGCTAAGCTCAAAGGAGAAAAGGGGGCATGTGAGGAGGAGGACCCTGTGAAAGCATCTATCCTAAATAGATACTTTTGCTCAGTATTTACTGAAGAGAAGGTAGGCAGGGCCCACAGCTCAACATCATGGACACAGGGGAGGGAGGTGAGCACTACTCCCTTCACAAAGAAAGGGTCCAAGAAGACTGCTAGCTCAGGGTGGACAAGGCAATGGGACTTGATGGCATACATCCCAGGATACTTAAGGAGCTAAGGGTGGAACTAGCAGAGCCATTAGCAGAACTGTTTAGTGAGTCTCTGAGCACAGGAGAGGTCCCAGAAGACTGGAGAAGGGCTCATGTGATCCTGCTGCACAAGAGTGGTAGCAGGGAGGAGGCAGGGAACTACAGGCCAGTCAGTCTTACCTCAGTAGTGGGCAAGATTATGGAGGCACTCCTTAAGGAAAGGATAGTGCAACACCTGGAATCCATAGGGGCACAGGATCCAAGACAGCATGGGTTTACAAAGGAAGGTCCTGTCAAACTAATCTTATAGATTTCTTTAACTGGGTAACCAGAGTGGTGGACCAAGGGGAGCAGTTGATGTCGCTACCTTGACTTCAGCAAAGCTTTCGACACTGTTCCATAGAAGATTGATAAATAAGCTGGGTAGGCTCGTGGGTCAGAAGTTGGTCAACTGGGTGGCAAACTGGTTGACGGACAGAAAACAGAGAGTGGTGGTAAATGGTATACAGTCAGAAGAGATGCAAGTCACAAGTGGGGTACCTCAGGGATCAGTCTTGAGGCCAGTCCTCTTCAATATCTTCATTAGTGACATTGCAGATGGACTAGAGGGTAAAGCTCGTCTGTTTGCAGATGACACCAAGATCTGCAACAGAGTAGATGATCCAGGTGAGCAGAATGAGAAGAGATCTGGATAAACTAGCAAAATGGTCAGAAGAGTGGCAACTGGGACTTAATGCAAAGAAGTGCAAGATCATGCACATAGGGAAGAGAAACCCTGAAGCCACCTATAGGCTGGGAGGGGAGTTGCTGGCAGTCACAAAGGAAGAAAGAGACTTGGGCATCATCATCACCGATGACCTGAAATCATCTAAGCAGACCTCTAAAGCAGTAGGTAAGGCTAGGGGGATGTTAGAGTGTATTAATAGGGGTATCACAAATCGTAAGTGGGAGGTAATAATCCCTCTTTACAAGACACTGGTTAGGCCCCATCTGGAGTACTGCGTGCAGTACTGGAGGCCACACCTTCACAAGGACATTAACCAAATTGAGACAGTTCAGAGAAGGGCAACCAGAATGATGCAGGGACTGCATCAGAAGACATATGAGGACAGATTAACGGAGCTCAATATGTATACCCTTGAGCAAAGGAGGGAGAGAGGTGATATGATTGAAACATTCAAACACCTTAAGGGCATTAACAAGGTGAAAGAGTCTAACATGTTTAAATATAAGAAAAATAGGACAGGAGGACACAGCATGAGAATAGAGGGAGGCCGATTAAGGGGGAATGTGAGGAAATTCTTTTTCACAGAAAGAGTGGTGGATGCATGGAACAGCCTACCTCAGGAAGTAGTGGCTATGAATACAGTGCAGGGCTTCAAACAGGCATGAAATAGGTGTAAGAGAGCAATACAGATGAATATGGATAGATAGGTCATTGACAGTGTAAAGGGTGTGGCACATTCATAAGGTAGAAAAAATGGGCAGACTGGATGGGCCTTGTGGTCCTTATCTGCCATCAACCTCTATGTTTCTACGTCTGCATTAAGTTTAATATAATGAGTGATTCATGGGGTTAGAAGAAAAAATTACTCACCATAGTAATCTTGTTTCTTCAAAGGGATCACTCGTTATGATTAAAGACCCTCCCTACCTCCCCTACTAGAACATATAGAAGTTGCCCTGGATCCCTGCTTTAGGGTTGTTTTTTTTTCCCTTTCTATATAGGTTAAGGTAGAGACTCACTTTGTTTAACCAGTCGGTGTCCAGGTGGTCTCAAAGTTTCTTAGGTTTGTTGGTTAAGGATGTTTTGACCTGAAAGGGCAAAAATTTTATTTTATGTTGTTAATTTTAGCTAGTGGGTCTTTTACCCAGTTAGGCTCCGTAAGAATCTGAAGCACTCGGAGTGCAACAGTTGCTAGGGCAGCAGTTTGAAAGTGGCATGAGCCAATTGAGAGTTCCATAATTTGCATAAAATTCCATCTCTCCAGGCAGTTCAGCACAGGAGGCTGACTGCAAGAAGTTTAATCATAATGAGTGATCCCTTTGAAGAAACAAGATTACTATGGTGAGTCATTTTTTCGTATTGCACAGTTTATGTAGCCCCCTTTTGAACCATTATCCTCGGCTGAGTTGAAACACTTGACTTGGAAAACTGTGTTCCTGGTAGCCATTACTTCTGTCAGGAGAATCAGTGAATTACAGGCTTTGTCAGTGGAACCTGATTTCATTTCACAGGGATAAGGTGGTCCTTTGAACCAATAGAAAGTTCCTTCCCAAGGTGGTATCAGACTTTCATTTGAATCAGTCTGTCATTGCCTGTATTTTTCACTGACCATTCTTTCTCATGTGGAGAGGAGATTGCACAGTCTTGATATAAAGAGGGCCCTTAGTTGTTATATAGAACATACTAAGGCCCATAGAAATGACTGTTCACAGCTGTTTCTCACTTATGGAGAAATGGGTAAAGGTAAACCTGCTACTAAGAGGACTATTGCCAGGTGGATTGTCTCCTGTACCCAGTTCTGCTATTCAAAGTTGGGGAAAGAGCCACCCTCAGGCCTGAGGGCTCACTCCACCAAAGGTACAGCTGCTTCGGTCGCAGCAGCTAGAGACATACCCAGAGTGGAAATCTGTAAAGCAGCCATCTGGAAAACCGTTCATACATTTACCAAGCATTACTCTCTTGATATCCAGTCAAAAAAGTGATGCTAGGTTGGGCACAGCAGTGCTGCAGAGTTTGTTCCCAAAATAGGTTCTGTAACTCCCTCCTCCAAAAGAATCAAAAAGAAACAAGTCCAGGAGGGTAGCATCTTTCAGAAAAAGAGATGTGTAAGAACAAGAGGGCACAATTTAAAGATAGAGGGGGGACAGCTCAGGGGCAATGTGGGGAAATTTTTTTTCACAGAGAGAGTGGTGGATGCATGGAACCACCTTCCTGGGGAGGTTGTTGGGTCTAAAACAGTGGGGGAATTCAAACATGCATGAGACAGACATAAGGCAATTGTAGTGGGGGGTTGCAGGAAGTAGGCTGTTGGTTAACTAGAATCTGCAGCTTGTCCAATAGGAAGGGAAATGGGCAGACTGGGTGGGCCAAGTGGTCCTTATCTGCCGTCAAAGTCTATGTTTCTATGTTAATACTGCTTGCTAGTCTGCATATAGTCAGAATACAGCAAGACTTCATGTTGTTTGAAGAAAAAAGTACCATAGTAATGTTTCTTCTAATGGAGTCTTGCTATATTCAGACCTCCTACCCTGCCTCCCCACCTGGAACCTAGTGTTTTGGGGATGTGGTCTGGCAGGCACAGTGCTGCACCCCAGAGGTGTACTCGAGATACCTCTTCTTTGTTTGAGGTTTTTATGATTTTCTTTAGTATATATTGGTTGATCTTACTTAAAGTGGGAGCTCTTGTAGCAGGCAATAACCATTAGGACTAACGCCGCAGGCATTAGGACCCACCAGAAAAAATTCTCAGCCAGCAGGGACCGCCCCGAACATCTGCTCCACCCCGTCAGCCACGGTACAAAAGGGGGCAGACCCAGCTCCAACCCGGTTCTTTTCCCGCCACGACCCGCTCACGTTGGGGAAGATCTTGGCTGCCAGTTGCCAGCAAAACCTTTTTTGTATCGCTTTTTTCAAAAATCTAACAGTTATTTTCACCAACTCCAGCCGATGTATGTTGTCCCTGTCTTCAGTATTATCCTCCGGGTCTCACAGGAACAAGTGTAGCTGCAGCTGCCAGATCCCAAAGGACGGCCACAGCAAGTGTGTGTTTTGCCTGGGTCTGAACCATGACACCACGGCCTGTTCCACCTGCCAGGGCTTCACCAGCAGGACTAGAATCTGTCGCATGAAGGGTCTTAAAACTTTCCTTTTGGAATAAAAGATGGATGTCCTGCACACCTCCGGGGAGAAGGCCAAACATAAGGACAAATCCAGCAAGCGCTCCTGGGACAAGGACTGTAGTCGGTCGCGCCACCGGTCTAGGTCCCGATCATGTTCTCGGTCCTCCCCCAAGAAGCCCTGCTCTTCCTTGGGCTCCAGAGATCATCATCCCCATAAGGATTCCATTCCAGTCAAGAAGACTCAGACCAAAGCAGGTTTGTCAGGGGAGAAACCTACTAAGCCTAAGGTGACGCCGCTTAGGGTCACCCTCAAGACCTCTGTGGCACAAGCTTTGGCTCTGCCCGCTAAAGTCTCGGCTTCACCTGACAAGGGTAAGCCACTGGAGTTAGAAGACACTCTAATTGCCCCCCCCCCTTGGAGAAACCGTCATGGGTCCCACCAATTGCTGACACTTACGGCAGAAGGGCAGCGGTGACTGATGCTACGGAAGGAGCAGCGTCTCGTCTCTTAAGTCTTCCTCCCCACAGGGCTCTCCAGGAGGTTCCCCCCTCAGGGCAGCCAGATCCTTCGGATCCCATAGTCCTCTTTCCTGGGACAGCAGCCTCGGTATTTTCCAGGGAGGAGCTCCTGCAGCTTTTTTCATTTTGGTGGGGTCAAGTCCAGAAACAGACTCCCCCGAAGTCGGCCCCATCACCGGTTCCAGATCCATCGGGCAAACCATGACCGAAGGATGTTCCCACACCTTCGCCTAAGAAGACCCCTGAGAGGCTACTGCCTTGCTCATCCTCCAGGGTCCATTCCTGATCACGGTCTCCAGACCGCCGCCGGCATTCACCTAGGTCAGGTAGCCGATGCCAAGTCAGGTCACACTGCAGGAGCCCTTTCCGTTCCACTGGGCGGGCCCGCTCCTGACGTCTGTCCCCGGACCAACGCCCGTCATCGCTCCGTCATCTGTCTCGTGACCGGTCTTCCATCCGACGTCGGTCCGATAGCCACTGACGTTTGAGTGGGGCAAGTCCTAGGGACAGATCCGGTTACTCTTCACCCAGTAGCTGGTCGTCCTCTTCCTCTTCCCTCTCGGGGAACAGGGGTTCCCCAGGAGAAAAGGACCAACCCCACTCGCCTCCTGATGATACAACCTTTATGGATGTCATGAGGCACATCCAGGTCTCCAATGAATGGGATATGGAGGACCTGGATCTGGAACGCCATCGACTAGCCCAATACCTGAGGTGGTACCCAAACCTCTGGTGGTACCTCCTTTAGTGGACACCTTCCAAGACCTTACTAGAATTACTTGGAAGTGTCCAGTTTCAGTCCCGGTGGTTCCTAATAAGTCAGACAGGATGTACAGGGCCCCGAGGGCTGAGCTTTTCCTGGCAGAGCACCCTCAAGTGGATTCTTCTGTGATTATGACTGCCCACGATAAGTCCAAGCAGCCAAAACACCTTAGCTCCCAGCCTCCTGACCCAGAGTCTCGCTATTTGGACCAGGTGGGCAAGAAAGTTTAATCTGCCTCCACCTGCTCCATTAGGTCCCTTAACTTCCTCATGCATATGGTTCAATACCAGAATGCACTCTGGGAGAGGGGACAGGAGCTTATTAATGCCTTGCCAGACTCTGCACAGAAGACAGAGATTCTGGATGTCCTCAAGTTGGGCTCGGACGTAGGCACGCATGTTCTCTGTGCCTCGTATGACACCGCAGATACGGTGGCCAGAGCATCAGCGTCAGGTGTCTGCCTCCGATGCCATGCTTGGTTCTCCGTCTTTCACCAAGATCTGCAGTACGGAATCCAGGGCCTCCCGTTCCAGGGTTCTGTCTTATATGAGCAGGAGACAGTCACTTATCTCTCGTCTCCAGGAGTCTGGGAAATCCATCTGTTCCATCTGTCAAATGTACAGAGGGGACCAGAAGATAGCGAAAAGGCTGCCATTTTGGAAGGCCTCAGGTGCCCAAGCCCGCAGCAACCAGCAGGGCCAGAGAGGTGGCTTTAAAAGGAGAGCTGGTAACCAGCAAACTGGAGGCTCTCCTTTTCCTGGCCTCAAGTCCTCCCAAGCCTCTCTGCCCACTCCCGGCTCCGCCCAATGACTCCATTCCAACCCCCCCTCCTCTGGAGGAGGTACCAAGGGAGGCAGTAGGGGGTCGCTTTTCCCTTCACCTGAAGGGTTGGAGCTCAATAACTGCAGACCTGTGGGTCCTAGATATTATTATAAGGAGAGGACATGTGCTGGAGTTCACCGAGATCCCCCCAGATACCCCACCAAGGTCCTAGAGATATCCTCCTTCTCACATTCCTCTCATAGGAGAGATTCAGGCCCTCTTGAAGAAAAGGGCGATAGAACCAGTCCCTCTGCAGCAATGGGGAAAGGCATATTACTCCCATTTCTTCCTTGTCCCAAAGAAGACGCAGGATCTTCATCCCATTCTGGACCTCAGTTCTTTAAACGATTATATCGAATATCGAAGGTTCCGGATAGTGACTCTTCCAGGGCTTATTCCTCTGCTGCATCAAGGAGACTGGCTCTGCTCCCTAGACATGCAAGATGCGTACATGCACATAGGGGTCTCTCTCCCCCCACAGGAAGTAACTGAGGTTCCACTTCCAGGGGGCACATTATTAGTTTCGGGTTCTCCCATTCGGTCTCTCCTCCGTGCCTCAAGTCTTCACAAAATGCTTGGCAGTGGTGGCTGCGGCTCTAAGACACTAGGGACATTATGTCTTCCCTTACCTCGACGATTGGCTGCTTGTGGTCCCGTCAAGGAAACGCCTCCTTCAGGCGATCTGAGGCACCTATACTCTATTCTGAGGGGTGGGGATCATCCTGAACCTTCCAAAGTCTTCCCCAGAGCCCAGCCAAAGACTTGTCTTTATAAGGGCGGTCCTGGATTCGGTCCAGAGCATGTTTTTTCTACCCCCAAAGAGGGGCGATCGCTTGTGGGAGATTGCCGGATTGGTCCTTATAACTCCTCAGGTCCAGGTCAGAACCTTCCTCAGACATCTGGGGCACATGGCGGCAGCCATTCCTGTCACTTCTCTGGCTCGCCTCCGCATGAGAATCCCACAGTGGATGCTCAGGGTTCAGTGAGATCAATGCTTAGATGACCTCGACCACATGGTTAGGATCACAGAGCCGGTCAAGAGGACACTTCTTTGGTGGCTGGACCCTCTAAATTTAGAAAAAGGAGTCCCTTTCCATTAGGAGCCCCCAAATCAGACTAACAATGGATGCCTCAGATTTGGGTTGGGGGACGCACCTAGGAGCCCACCAAACACAAGAAATCTGGACCCCTATGGAGCGCGATCTCCACATTAATGTCTTGGAAATGCAAGTGGTCCTCAATGCACTGCATGCTTTTCAAGAGGACCTTGTCCCAGGCTCTCTCCTTGTTCAGACTGACAACATGGAAGTCATCTTCTACATCAACAAGCAAGGGGGCACTCACTCCTACCCCCTGTGCAGGGAGGCAATGAGAGCCTGGTACTGGGCACTGGAGCAGCACAATTCTCTGTCCGCAGTGCACGTTCCAGGAGTCCTAAACAACTTGGCAGACAGCCTAAGCAGGTCTCAAGTCCAAGGCGCACAAGTGGGAGCTGCTGCAATCAGTAGCAGACCAGCTCTTCGACACACGGGGTCATCCAGAGCGGGACCTCTTTGCGTCCCCATGTAACGCCAACCTGCCAATTTTCTGCTCGCGAGAGCCCGCACCTGGTGTTTTCTGGCTAGACGCATTGTCTCTTTGTTGGGCAGGGAGGTTTCTTTATGCCTTCCCTCCCATTCAGAGAGTTCTCTTGAAGATACAGGCTGAAGGGGCTCGGATTATTCTAATCGTCCCTTTGTGGCCTCAGCAAATTTGGTTCCCACTACTTCAGCGGTTTTCCTCGGAACCTCCAGTCCCGCTACCAATATACTCGTCGCAGTTGCTGTCCCAGGATCCGGGCTCACTGGTCCATCCCGATCTCAGGTCTTTGCACATTCATGCTAGGCTCCTTCAGACATAGCAAAGTCCAGGTACGGGGTCTCCCAGGAGATGACAGACATCCTTGTCTCAGCGAGAAAGCCCTCTACTCACTCCACTTGTGCTTTGAAGTGGAAGCACTTCTGCTTATGAGCGTCGTCTCGCCATCTGGACCCCCCTCACCTGTCCGGTGAACTCAGCATTGCAGTATTTCCTCTCCTTATATCAACAAGGCTTGAGCTACTCCTCCATAAAGGTGCACGTGTGGGTCATATCTTCATATCACACCCTTTTGGGGGACAAAAACTTAGCCCAACTGGATGTGGCCCACACCTTTTTTTAGGAGGGATTCTACACGAGACCTCCCATTAGGGATCCTATCCCACCCTGGGACATCCTGTTTGTGTTGGAGAAGCTCACCCCCCCCTTTTGAACCAGCGGCTGACTGTGAGCTGCGTTACCTTTCCTGGAAGGTTTATTTAATTGCTGTTACTTCAGCTTGAAGAGTTTCCAAGCTCCAGGCTCTGATGTGTAAAGAGCCGTATTTAATTTTTCATAGGGACAGGGTTTCCCTCAGAACGAATCCGAAGTTCCTTCCTAAAGTGGTCTTGGAATTGACCCTCAACCAGTCAGTTGACCTTCCAGTTTACTTTTCTTCTCCCTCCAACAGGGGAGAGGCTCTCCTTCACACTCTGGATGTTCACAGGGCACTGAGGTACTACCTTAAGCGCACAGCTGCACACCGTAAATTGGAGCAACTGTTTGTGGCTTTCACGCCACAACACTTGGGCAACCCGGTGTCTAAGCAGACTATTTCCAAGTGGCTTGTCCACTGCATTGTGTTTTGCTATGAAAAGCACAATAAACCCCTTCTGGGCCTGGTTAGGGGTCACTCTACCAGGGAGTATTGGCTTCCTTTGCCGCTTTGAAGAATGTCTCTATCAGAGATATATGCATGGCTGCCACCTGGAATTCTGTGCACACTTTTGTGAAGCACTATAGCCTGGACATTGCATCCCGGCAGTTCTTCAGGGGCTTCTTTCATGACTTGCTGTTTTCCAGCATCATCCTATCTTCCACCTCCCAGGGTCAGGCACCTCCTCGGCGTAGGACTGCTTGGGAGTCAGTCCTAATGTTTATAGACTGCTGCAAGAGCTTCCACTCGAAGTAAGATAGTACAGTTATGTAAGAACTTACCGTAACAGTATATTTTTGAGAGGAGCTCTTGCAGCGGGCGCTGCTTTCCAGCCCTCCATCCCCCGAGGAGGTGTACAGAACTTCATCTGCAGGCTTCGCTCCTTTCTCTCATCAGGGCCTGTTCGCGGGTCTTGGTGGAGGAACTGGGTCTGTCCCCTTTTGTAGCGTGGCTGATAGGGTGGAGCAGACGTTGGGGGCAGTTCCTGTTGGCTGAGAAGTTTTTTCCGGTGGGTCCTAATGCCTGCGGCGTTAGTCCTAATGGTTATAGCCTGCTGCAAGAGCTCCTCTCGAAGATCCACTGTTACAGTAAGTTCTTACATAACTGTACTTTTTCACTACCTATTTGGATTCTTTTTGGGGTTTCTCAACTGGAGTCTTTTAGACCCACAAAAAAATGTTTATTGCCCTTTGGCACAAAAATTGTAAACAATTTCTAGACTGTAAGTTAGTATAAGTGCTCGTAAGAATCTGACGGTTACACTGGGGAGTGCCAGGGGCAGAGGTTTGAAAACCGAGCTCAACGTTCTGTGCCCTGGCATAGAGTTAACCCTTTCCTGTCCGGAGCAGTTCAAGTGCTGGGGCTAACTGCATATAGTCAGAATACAGCAAGACTCCATTAGAAGAAACATTACTATGGTGAGTAATCTTTTCACCTTAACACTGTCCACACATTCACTAAACACTACTGCCTGGACACCCAAGCCAGAAGTGATGCCAGGTTTGGCACAGCAGTGTTGCAGAGCCTATTTCCCAAGTAGGTTCTGTGCCTATCTCCATGGGGCACTGCTTTGTAGTCTGCATTTGTCAGGATACAGCAAGATGTCTTGTTGTTTGAAGAACAAATTACCATAGTAATGTTGTTTGAGTCTTGCTGTATTCTGACCTCCCACCCTGCCTCCTCTCTAGAACCCAGGGAAAGGGGTGGGCCTCTGCACTTCAGTTGTTTCATTCACCCATCAGTGGGTATTCAAACAACATGAAGTCTTGCTGTATTCTGACAAGTGCAGTTAGCCCCCGTCTTTAAACTGCCCCGGAGAACAATGGGTTAACTTTTCTATGCAGGGCATAAAATGTTGATCTCCAGCTCGGTTGATGTCTCTGCCTGTTGTATTTTGAACTGCAACCGTCAGATTTTTTACTCCGCCTCACTGAACAGTCGCTCCAGAGATTTCTCCTGCAGCTCGGTTCGAAGTCGGTTGAAGTGTCGGTTTTCGGTCCGTCTCTACCGAAATTTAGTTTCCGCATAGTCGGTTCAAGTCTCTGTCTGTGGTACCGTGAGTACTAGATAGGTTTTGTTCTGTTTTCTGTGTGGAATTTATAAAAGATGTGGATCAGTTCGGCTGAACTGATCGTTCAGGTAATTTTTGTATCTTACTTTAGTATGTGGTTTACTGGTCGTGTGGGTTCTAAAAAACGGATTTTAGTGGGTTTTTGAACCTGTGACGGTCAGGAGCCGATAGAGAGTCTTGCCTGGCGGTTGCCGAAAAAAGGGTAAGTTTGGTTAGGTTGGCCATGTCTGAGAAACCCAAGAAAAAACTGGGCCCACTGGGTTTCAACACTGCAGTGAGTGTGGGGAGGTCTTTGCTAAGGCCGATCCCCACACCACCTGTGTTTATTGTCTGGGGTTTGACCACCTTGATTCAGACTGCCAAATATGTAAAAATTTTCCCAAATCTACCCTTGAAAAGAGATTAAGTAGACTGAGGGGAAAGGGAGGCTGAGAAGTCCGCTGACCCTGATGGCCAGCCCCGTTCAGTTCCGACCGAACCAGAAGGAGTGCCCTCTGACCAGGGTGATACTTCTTTGGGCAAAAGGAGATCCAATCCCGAGGGGTCGGTTCTGGCAAAGAAAAATCGTCCGGTTCGGATCCAGAATCTCATACTCCGATCGCTGAAGAAATAGCCAAAGCGATTCGTATTGTGGAATCGCTTCTCCCGGTTCCGACTGATCCGGCACCTTTTGGCAGGGGCTTGGTTCGGTTGGTTCTCCCGGTCCACGATTATACCCTGGAAGAATGTTATGAACTGGAATTTGAGGAGGAATGAGAGTTGGAAGATGAATATGGTGATGGTGAAAGTCTGGATGTGCCTATTGATCCGGACAGCTCCCCAGGCAGACCTTCAGGTGTTTCTCCTCCTAGGCTTTCTGAGTCCCCTTCCCACTTTATGTTTTACAGAAAGGTGGCTGAGACACTCCAGCTTCCTGTGGAGGATCAGGAGGAGCCTGACTATGTAGAGATGATGGACATCCCAGAGTCCAGGAGACTGTCTATTCCCCTCCACAAATCTTTTGGGAAACAGACAAAAAAAATTCTGAAGTCTCACAATTCCATACCTCCTGTGGATAGAAGAATGGACAAGAGGTATACTCTTTCAGGCTCAGATACAGAGTTCCTTTATTAGCAATGCAGCCATGTTGGGGTTGTACAGGCTGCTGCCTGCGATAAGGCAAACATTCCCTTGGCATCACACCCCCCCAGACAAGGACTCCAGGAAGATTGATGCCATGGCAAAAAAGCAGTACATGGCATCTTCCTTGGGACTCAGGCGGGCGAATTATATGGCCTATACAGCCAGCTACCAGAAGTCCAGGTGGGACACTGTACTGGCACTGGCTTAACAGGCTTCCCCCCAGCTTGGCAAGGAGCTGGAGGAGGTGGCTGCAGATGGGATTGAGGCATCAAAAGTTCCGTTTCATGCTGCTGTGGACTCCAATGATGTGTCATCAAGAGTCATGGCTACATCTGTGGCTCTTCGGAGAATGGCTTGGCTCAGATGTACTAGCCTCTCACAGGATACCCAGGCTAAGGCCATGGATTTTCCTGTAGTGGGTAATTCTCTGTTTGGGGAGCAGACAGAGAATTACATGAAGAAAATGGACGAGTACAGGACCACTTACAGGAGTGCTCAGGCCAAGGAAAGGCAGGCAACTCCTCAAAGGCAGCGGTCTAGGGGCAGAGGCAGGCCTTTTCAAAGGCCTTTTTACCAAGCATAGGCCTCTTCTTCCTTTTCGCAGAGGTGGCTCTTCAGAGGGAGAGGCCGAAGGGGGATGAGCAGGCCTGCATCCACCCCTCAGCCTAAATCCCCTGTCAAGCAGACACCCTGATGGTTCTGCCCAGGTCGACTCTCCTATCTCAGTAGGGGGTAGGCTGGCTTACTTTGCCCAGGACTGGATGTGTATCACATCAGACAAGTGGGTCCTGGAAGTAGTAAGCCAGGGACTGGTTCTCAGCTTCAAAAATTTTCCAAAGATGAGAGCCAGATCTTTTCCACCTGCAAATCTTTCGAAAACCCTTGCCCTAGAGGCAGAGGTTTCTTCTCTCCTAGATTTAAGAGCTATAGAGAGAGTACCTACCCTACACTGGGGCAAAGGACTGTACTCCAGGTACTTCCTGACCCCCAAAAAGACAGGAGAGTGGCAACACATCCTGGACTTAAGATATCTGAACAAACATCTTCTAAAGCCAAAGTTCAAGATGATAACTCTGGGAAATTATCCTTCCCCCTCTAAGGCCAGGGGACTGGCTAGCCTCCCTGGACCTCAAAGATGCCTACTTTCACATTCCCATCAGGTGCTCCCACAGAAAGTACCTCAGGTTCGAGTTGCCCTCAGGCCACTATCAGTTCAGAGCAATGCCTTTGGCCTAACCTCAGCTCCAAGGGTTTTCACAAAGTGCCTGGCAGTAGTTGTTGCCTTCCTAAGAAGACAAAAGATTTCCATTTTTCCATATTTGGATGACTGGCTCATAGTGGGCCTGTCTCCAGACCAAGTCAAGTCAGACCTGCAAGTGACCCAGCAAGTGCTCACTTCTTTAGGATTTCTTCTCAACCTACCAAAGTCAGTTCTCGAAACAGTGCAGCTCCTCACCTTCATAGGGGCAGAGCTAGATAAGGTAAAAGCAAGAGCCTTCCTTCCCCTGGAAAGAGCAAGAGCTCTCATGGAGCTGGCTTCTTCATTCAGCCTTCAGGTGTCTCGACCAACAAGGCATTTCCTTCAGCTCTTGGGCCACATGGCAGCATCTACAGCAGTGGTCCAAGGCGCAAGATTCCAGATGAGGGACATTCAGTTCCACTTGAGAGCTTTTTGGTCCCAAAGAAAGGATTCCCTTACCAAACTAATCCCAGTGACTCGAACTCTGATCCAAGCCCTGCAATGGTGGCAGGATCAGGACAATTTGAGGCAACTGGTTCCATTTGCCACTCAGTCTTATTCAGTGGTCCTTACTGCAAATGCTTCCCTACTGGGCTGGGGAGCCCATTTTGGGGACCTCACCAACCAGGGACTGTGGTCTCCTCAGGAATCTCTTCTACACATCAATCTCTTGGAACTCAGGGCAGTGTTTCTGGCACTGCAAGCTTTTTCCCAGTCAGTACAGAACAAGGTGGTTCAGGTCAGAACAGACACCACCACCACCATATGGTACATCAACAAGCAAGGAGGCACTTGGTCTATGGCCTTGTGCACAGAAGCAATGAAGTTGTGGTCCTTGGCTTATTCTCTGCAAACCTCTCTGATGGCAGTTCACCTTCCAGTGAAGGACAATTTCCTAGCAGATGCACTGAGCAGAATATCTCAGGGCCATCACGAATGGGCCCTGGATCCTCTGGTGTTGAAGGTGATTTTTTCAAGATGGGGCACTCCAGAGACAGATCTTTTTGCAGCCCCAGGCAATCACCAACTTCCTCTCTTTTGTTGCAGACCCTCAGTCTTGGGCTCAGTCCCCCTGGATGCTCTGATTCTGAACTGGGAAGAGAAATTTCTGTATGCTTTTCCCCCCTTCCCTCTCCTGTTCAAAGTTCTAGTCAAGATAAGGTCACAACCTTGCAAAGTGATTCTGATTGCTCCAGACTGGGACAGGCAGCCATCCTAGCAGTCCATCTTCCCCTGTCTCTTCCCAGGAATTACAACCTGTTAACCTCCTCTCAGGGGAGAATTTGATACCCCAGTCTTCAGTCTCTCAATCTCAAGGCATGGCTCCTGAAGAGTTAACAGTTTGCAGATTTGCATCTGTCTCAGGGAGTTCTGGATATTCTCAAAGCTTCTCGAAAGCCTTCCACCAGAAAGACTTATAACTCCAAATGGAAGAGATTCAGCATTTGGTGTTCCAAGAGGCATATCTCCCCAGATACTGCTGAATTGCCTACAGTTCTGGATTATATGGTCCGTCTTAATAGCCTGGGCCTCAGAACAGCTGCTCTCAGGGTACACTTGTCTGCTGTTTCTGCTTTCCTGTCAGTAGGCAAGTCTTCCTCACTGTCATCCCACCCTGTATTCTGTAAGTTTTTCAAGGGATTGCTTCATACCAATCCCCCCTTTAGGGATCCTGCTCCTGCTTGGGATCTTAATGTTTGCATTGCTCAGCTTATGCAACCCCCCTTTGAGCCTTTGTCCTCAGCAGAGCTTAAGTACTTGACTTGGAAAACTGTGTTTTTGGTAGCCATTACTTCTGCTAGACGTATCAGTGAATTGCAAGCCCTGTCAGTGGAACCTGATTTCATCTCTTTTCACATAAATAAAGTAGTCCTTAGAACCAACAGAGAGTCCTTGCCTAAAGTGGTTTCAGATTTCTACCTGAATCAGTCTATGTCTCTCCCTGTTTACTTCACTGATCATTCTTCATCAGGGGAGAGGAGGCTACACAGTCTGGATGTTATAAGAGCCCTTAGCTACTACATAGAGCATACCAAGGGTCACAGGTTTGTTTCCCCTCCAGTTGTTCCTCACTTATGGAGAGGTAAGAAAGGGCAAACCTGCCATCAAGAGAACTATTGCCAGGTGGATTACGTCTTGTATACAATTCTGTTATGAGAAACTGGGAAAGATTCCACCCTCAGGCCTGAGGGCTCACTCTACAAGAGGTACAGTTGCTTCCCTGGCTGCTGCCAGGGATATCCCTCCTCTCTTAGAAATCTGTCATGCAGCCACCTGGAAAACAGTACATACCTTTACCAGGCATTACTCTCTGGATATCCAGGCTAGGAGTGATGCTCGGTTTGGTACAGCAGTACTTCAGAGCCTATTCCCAAAGTAGGTTCTGTCCCTCCTCCATGGAGGTACTGCTTGGTAGTCTGCACTTGTCAGAATACAGCAAGACTTCATGTTTGAAGAAAAAATTACTCACCTTAGTAATTATGTTTCTTCTAGTGGAGTCTTGCTGTATTCTGACCTCCCCCCCCCGCCTCGCCTCTCAGAACCTGGATTTTTTGGGATGTGGGTGGGCAGGCGCAGTGTTGGCACTCCGGGGTGCCCCCTTATACCCTCTGTTACTCATGGGGTAATACGTTATTTCAATTTTGTTTTTTTGGGTTTCCTGACTTGAATCTTCCTTTGGGAACCCAAAAGATTATTTTTCTGCCAGTTGGCTAGTAAAAATTTTACAGTTTCCACACACAACACCTAGTGAGTTTTGCTCGTAAAGATCTGACGGTTGCAGTTCAAAATACAACAGGCAGAGACATCAACCAAGCTCGAGATCAACATTCTATGCCCTGCATAGAAAAGTTAACCCATTGTTCTCTGGGGCAGTTTAAAGGCTGAGGCTAACTGCACTTGTCAGAATACAGCAAGACTCCACTAGAAGAAACATAATTACTAAGGTGAGTAATTTTTTCGTGTTTTCCTGGGCATCAGTGACTTGAGTCTTCTTCATGCCCTGGTTGGTTGTTGTATTTGCCCCGGGGGGTGCTCAGGTCAGGTTATAGATTTCTTTATATCTCTCTTTTTAGTAAGCTTTGTAAGAATCTGATCAGTTACTAGAATGTACTGAGGACAGTGGTTTGAAAACCAAGCTCAACGTTCAAAGCATTTGCATTGAGTGTAACTCTTTGTTCTCCGGGTAGCTGAACCTGTTGGTCATACTGCATTTGTCAGAATACAAGACTCCAATAGAAGAAACAACACTACTATGGTAAGTAATTATTTCTTGGCACACAACTGCCATCTAGTGACTGTCAATTAATGATAAATGTGTATTTAGTAGTATCAGAACTGTTGTGTTCATTGCAAAGCACCGATGCGGTGTTGTTACTGGGATTCTGGTTATTTGCCCCTGCAACAAACATTTGCCCCAGAAGTCTGGTTATTTGCTGTGCATCGCACAATTGCCCTGGAACTCTGGTTATTTGCCCTTGCAACAAACAATTGCCCCGGAACTCTGGTTATTTGCCCCTGCATTGCACAACTGCCCCAGAACTCTGGTTATTTGCCACTGCAATGCACAATTGCCCCGTAAACTCTGGTTATTTGCCCCTGCAATGAACAATTGCCCTGGAACTCTGGTTATTTGCCTCTGCATTGCACAGTTGCCTTGGAACTCGGGTTATTTGCCCCTGCAACAAATGACTGCAGTGGAACTCTGGTTATTTGCACCTGCAACAAACCATTTCCCTGGAACTCTGGTAATTTACCCCTGCATTGCACAACTGTCCCAGAACTCTGGTTATTTGCCCCTGAAATGTACAATTGCCCTGGAATTCTGGGTATTTGCCACTGCATTGCACAATTGCCCCAGAATGCTCGTTATTTGCCCCTGCAACAAACAACTGCACCAGAACTCTAGTTATTTGTCCCTGCAACAAACAATTGCCCTGGAACTCCGGTTCTGTGCCCCTTCATCACCCAATTCCCCTGGAACTCTGGTTATGTGCCCCTGCATTGCACAGTTTCCTTGGAACTCTGGTTATTTGCCCCTGCAACAAACCATTTCCCTGGAACTCTGGTTATTTACCCCTGCATTGCACAACTGTCACAGAACTCTGGTTATTTGCCACTGCATTGTACAATTGCCCCAGAATGCTCGTTCTTTGCCCCTGCAGCAAACAATTGTTCTGGAACTCTGGTTCTTTGCCCCTGCAATGAACAATTGCCCTGGAACTCTTGTTATTTGCCTCTGCAATGAACAACTGCCCCAGAACTCTGGTTATTTTCCCCTGCATTACCCAATTGCCTTGGAACTCTAGTTATGTGCCCCTGCAATGAACAATTGCCCTGAAACTCTGTTTTTTTCCCCTGCAAAGAACAATTGCACCAGCACTCTGGTTATTTGCCCCTGCAATGAACAATTGCCCCAGAACTCTGGTTATTTGCCTCTGCATTGCACAATTATCCCAGAACACTAGTTATTTGCCCCTGCACAAATAACTGCCCCAGAACTCTTGTTATTTTCCCCTGCAATGAACAACTGCCCCAGAACTCTGGTTATTTGCACCTGCAACAAACAATTGCCCCAGAACGCTGGTTATGTGCCCCGTCATGAGCAATTGCCACGGAACTCTGGTTATTTGCTCCCACATTGCACAATTGTCCAAAAACACTGGTTATTTGCCCCTGCAACAAACAACTGCCTCAGAACTCTGGTTCTTTGCCCCTGCAACAAACAAGTGTTCTGGAACTCTGGTTCTTTGTCCCTGCAATGAACGATTGCCCTGGAACTCTTATTTGTCCCTGCAATGAACGATTGCCCCAGAACTCTGGTTATTTGCCCCTGCATCACCCAATTGCTCTGGAACTCTGGTTATGTGCCCCTGCAATGAACAACTGCCCCAGCACTCTGGTTATTTGCCGCTGCAATGAACAATTGCCCCAGAACTCTGGTTATTGGCCTCTGCATTGCACGATTGTCCCAGAACACTAGTTATTTGCCCCTGCACAAACAACTGTCCCATAATCCTAGTTATTTGCTCCTGCAACAAACAACTGCCCTGGAACTCTGGTTCTGTGCCCCTTCATCACCCAGTTCCCCTGGAACTCTGGTTATGTGCCCCTGCAAGGAACAGTTGCCCCAGAACTCTGGTTATTTGCCACTGCATTACACAATTGTCGCAGAACACTGGTTATTTGCCCAAGCAACAACCAACTGCCCCAGAACTCTAGTTCTTTGACCCTGCAACAAACAATTGTTCTGGAACTCTGGTTCTTTGCCCCAGCAATGAACAATTGCCCTGGAACTCTTGTTATTTGCCTTGCAATGAACTGCCCAGAACTCTGGTTATTTGCCCCTGCATTACCCAATTGCCCTGGAACTCTGGTTATGTGCCCCTGCAATGAACAACTACCCCGGAACTCTTCTTTTGTGCCCCTGCAAAGAACGATTGCCCCAGCACTCTGGTTATTTGCCCCTGCACAAACAATTTCCAGAACTCTGGCTGTTTGCTCTCAGACAGTAAAATGGTCCCAGAACACTAGTTATTTGCCCCTGCACAAATAACTGCCCCAGAATTCTAGTTATTTGCCCTGCAACAAATAATTGCCCTGGAACCCTGTTTCTGTCCCCTTCATCACCCAATTCCCTGAACTCTGGTTATGTGTCCCTGCAAGGAACAGTTGCCAGAGAACTCTGTTTTTTGACACTGCATTGCCCAATTGCCCCAGAAGGCTCGTTATTTGCCTCTGCAACAAACAACTGCCCCAGTACTCTGGTTATTTGCACCTGCAACAAACAATTGCTCTGGAACTCTGGTTCTTTGCCCCTGCAATGAACAACTACCCAAGAACTCTGGTTATGTGCCCCTGCATCATCCTATTACCCCAGAACTCTGGTTATGTGCCCCGTAATGAGCAATTGCCCCGGAACTCTGGTTATTTACCACCCCTTGCACAATTGTCCCAGACTACTGGTTATTTGCCCAAGCAACAAACAACTGCCCCAGAACTCTGGTTCTTTGCCTCTGCAACAAACAATTGTTCTGGAACTCTGGTTCTTTGCCCCAGCAATGAACAATTGCCCTGGAACTCTGGTTATGTGCCCCTGCAATGAACAATTAACCCAGAACTCTGTTTTCTTGCCCCTGCAAAGAACAGTTGCCCCAGCACTCTGGTTATTTGCCCTTTCAATGAACAATTGCCCCAGAACTCTGGTTATTTGCCTCTGTGTTGCACATTTGTCCCAGAACACTAGTTATTTGCCCCTGCACAAACAACTGCCCCAGAACTTATTGGCCCCTCCATCATCCAATTGCCCCAGAACACTGGTTATGTGTCCCATAATGAGCAATTGCCCCAGAACTCTGGTTATTTGCCCCCACATTGCACAATTGTCCCAGAACACTGGTTATTTGCCCCTGCAACAAACAACTGCCCCAGAACTCTGGTTATTAGCCCCTGCAACAAACAATTACTCTGTAACTCGTTATTTGCCCCTGAAATGAACAACTGCCCCAGAACTCTGGTTATTTGCCCCTGCAACAAACAATTGCCCTGGAACTCTGGTTATGTGCCCCTTCATCACCCAGTACCCCTGAAACTCTGGTTATGAGCCCCTGCAATGAACAATTGCCCCAGAACTCTGGTTATTTGCCACGGCATTGCCCCAGAAGGCTTGTTATTTGCCCCTGCAACAAACAACTGTCCCAGAACTCTGGTTATTTGCCCCTGCAATATATAATTGCCCTGGAACTCTGGGTATTTGCCACTGCATTGTACAGTTGCCCCAGAATGCTTGTTATTTGCCCCTGCAACAAACAACTGCACCAGAACTCTAGTTATTTGCCCCTGCAATGAACAATTGCCCTGGAACTCTGGTTCTGTGCCCCTTCATCACCCAATTCCCCTGGAACTTTGGTTATGTGCCCCTGCATTGCACATATTCCTTGGAACTCTGGTTATATGCCCCTGCAGCAAATGACTGCCCTGGAACTCTGGTTATTTGCCCCTGCAACAAACCATTTCCCAGAACTCTGGTAATTTACCCCTGCATTGCACAACTGTCACAGAACTCTGGTTAATTGCCACTGCATTGTACAATTGCCCCAGAACTCTAGTTATTTGCCCCTGCAACAAACAATTGTTCTGGAACTCTGGTTCTTTTCCCCTGCAATGAACAATTGCCCTAGAACTCTTGTTATTTGCCCTTGCAATGAAAAACTGCCACAGAACTCTGGTTATTTGCCCCTGCATCACCCAATTGCCCTGGAACTCTGGTTATGTGCCCCTGTAATGAACAATTGCCCCGAAACTCTGTTTTTTGGCCCCTCCAAAGAACAATTGCACCAGCACTCTGGTTATTTGCCCCTGCAAAGAACAACTGCCCCAAAACTCTGGTTCTGTGCCCCTTCTTCACCCAGTTCCCCTGGAACTCTGGTTATGTGCCCCTGCAAGGAACAGTTGCCCCAGAACTCTGGTTATATGCCACTGCATTGCCCAATTGCCCCAGAAGGCTAGTTATTTGCCTCTGCAACAAACAACTGCCCCAGAACTCTGGTTATTTGCACCTGCAACAAACAATTGCTCTGGAACTCTGGTTCTTTGCCCCTGCATCATCCTATTGCCCCAGAACTATGGTTGTGTGCCCCATAATGAGCAATTGCCCTGGAACTCTGGTTATTTGCCCCCACATTGCACAATTGTCCCAGAACAGTGGTTATTTTCCCCTGCAAGCAACAACTGCCCCAGAACTCTGGTTCTTTGCCCCTGCAACAAACAAATGTTCTGGAACTCTGGTTCTTTGTCCCTGCAATGAACAATTGCCCTGGAACTCTTATTTGCCGCTGCAATGAACAACTGCCCCAGAACTCTGGTTATTTGCCCCTGCAACAAACAATTGCCCTGCAACTCTGGTTCTGTGCCCCTTCATCACCCAATTCCCCTGAAACTCTGGTTATGAGCCCCTGCAATGAACAACTGCCCCAGAACTCTGGTTGTTGCCACGGCATTGCCCAATTGCTCCAGAAGGCTTGTTATTGCCCCTGCAACAAACAACTGTCCCAGAACTCTGGTTATTTCACCTGCAACAGACATTTCTCTGGAACTCTAGTTCTTTGCCCTGCAATGAACAACTGCCCCAGAACTTTGGTTATTGGCCCCTGCATCACCCAATTGCCCCAGGAACTCTGGTTATGTGCACCTGCAATGAACAATTGCCCTGGAACTCTGGTTATTTGCCCCTGCAATTAACAATTGCCCAGAACTCTGGTTATTTGCCTCTGCATTGCACAATTGCCCCAGAACACTAGTTATTTGCCCCTGCACAAACTGCCACCCCAGAATTCTACTTATTTGCCCCTGCAACAAACAACTGCCCTGGAATTCTGGTTCTGTGTCCCTTCACACTCAGTTCCCTGAACTCTGATAATGTGCCCCTGCAAGGAACAGTTGCCCCAGAACTCTGGTTATTTGCCACTGCATTGCCCAATTGCCCCAGAAGACTCGTTATTTGCCTCTGCAACAAACAACTGCCCCAGAGCTCTGGTTATTTGCACCTGCAACAAACAATTGGTCTGGAACTCTGGTTCTTTGCTCCTGCAATGAACAACTGCCCAAGAACTCTGGTTATGTGCCCTGTAATGAGCAATTGCCCCAGAAATCTAGTTATTTGCCCATTGCACAATTGTCCCAGAACTCTGGTTATTTGCCCCTGCAACAAACAATTACTCTGTAACTCTAATTATTTGCTCCTGCAATGAACAACTGCCCCAGAACTCTGGTTACTTGCCCCTGCAACAAACAATTGCCCTGGAACTCTGGTTCTGTGCCCCTTCATCACCCAATTCCACTGAAACTCTGGTTATGAACCCCTGCAATGAACAATTGCCCCAGAACTCTGGTTATTTGCCCCTGCAACAAAAAATTGCTCTGTAACTCAAGTTATTTGCCCCTGCAACGAACAACTGCCCCAGAACTCTGGTTATTTGCCCCTGCAACAAACAATTGCCCTGGAAATCTGGTTCTGTGCCCCGGCAACAAACAATGGCCCTGGAACTCTGGTTCTGTGCCCCTTCATCACCCAGTTCCCCTGGAACTCTGGTTATGTGCCCCTGCAAGGAACAGTTGCCCCAGAACTCTGGTCATTTGCCACTGCACAAACTGCTGCCCCAGAATTCTAGTTATTTGTCCTTGCAAAAAACAATTGCCCTGGAACTCTGGTTCTGTGTCCCTTCGTCCCCCCGTTCCCCTAGAACTCTGGTTATGTGCCCCAGCAAGGAACAGTTGCCCCAGAACTCTGGTTATTTGCCCCCGCATTGCACAATTGTCCCAGAACACTGGTTATTTGCCCCTGCAACAAACAACTGCCCCAGAACTCTGGTTCTTTGCCCCTGCAACAAACAATTGTTCTGGAACTCCAATTCTTTGCCCCTGCAATGAACAATTCCCCTGGAACTCTTATTTGCCCCTGAAATGAAAAACTGCCCCAAACTCTGGTTATTTGCCCCTGCATCACCCAACTGCCCCAGCACTCTGGTTATTTGCCCTTGCAATGAACAATTGCCCGGGAACTCTGGTTCTGTGCCCCTTCGTCACCCAATTCCCCTGGAACTCTGGTTATGTGCCCCTGCAAGGAACAACTGCCTGGAACTCTGGTTATGTGCCCCTGCATCATCTAATTGCCCTGGAACACTGATTATATGCCCCATAATGAGAAATTGCCCCAGAACTCTGGTTATTTGCCTCTGCAACAAACAATTGCTCTGTAACTCAAGTTATTTGCCCCTGCAATGAACAACCGCCCCAGAACTCAGGTTATCTTGCTGCACAAACTGCCCCAGAATTCTAGTTATTTGCCACAGCAACAAACAATTGCCCTGGAACTCTGGTTCTGTGCCCCTTCGTCACCCAGTTCCCTTGGAACTCTGGTTATGTGCCCCTGCTAGGAACAGTTGCCCCAGAACTCTGGTTATTTGACACTGCATTGCCCAGTTGCCCCAGAAGGCTTGTTATTTACCTCTGCAACAAACAACTGCCCCAGAACTCTGGTTATTTGTACCTGCAACAAACAATTGTTCTGGAACTCTGGTTCTCTGCCCTTGCAATGAACTGCCCTGGAACTCTAGTTATGTGCCCCTGCATCATCCAGTTGCCCCGGAAAAATGGTTATGTGCCCCGTAATGAGAAATTGCCCCAGAAGTCTGGTTTTTTGCCCCATTGCACAATTGTCCCAGACCACTGGTTATTTGCCCCTGCAACAAACAAGTGTCCCAGAACACTGGTTCTTAGCCTCTGCAACAATCAATTGTTCTGGAACTCTGGTTCTTTGCCCCAGCAATGAACAATTGCCCTGCAAGTCTTGTTATTTGCCCCTGCATCACACAATTGCCCTGGAACTCTGGTTATGTGCCCCTGCAATGAACAATTGCCCCACAACTCTATTGTTAGCCCCTGAAAAGAACAATTGCCCCAGAACTCTGGTTATTTGCCCCTGCAACAAACAATTGCTCTGTAACTCAAGTTATTTGCCCCTGCAATGAACAACCGCCCCAGAACTCTGGTTATTTTCGTCTGCACAAACTGCCCCAGAATTCTAGTTATTTGCCACTGCAAAAAACAATTGCCTTGGAACTCTGGTTCTGTGCCCCTTCATCACCCAGTTCCCCTGGAACTCTGGTTATGTGCCCCTGCTAGGAACAGTTGCCTCAGAACTCTGGTTATTTGCTACTGCATTGCCCAATTGCCCCAGAAGGCTTGTTATTTACCTCTGCAACAAACAACTGCCCCAGAACTCTGGTTATTTGTACCTGCAACAAACAATTGCTCTGGCACTCTGGTTCTCTGCCCTTGCAATGAACTGCCCTGGAACTCTGGGTATGTGCCCCTGCATCATCCAGTTGCCCCGGAACACTGGTTATGTGCCCCGTAATGAGAAATTGCCCCAGAACTCTGGTTATTTGCCCCATTGCACAATTGTCCCAGACCACTGGTTATTTGCCCCTGCAACAAACAACTGTCCCAGAACACTGGTTCTTAGCCTCTGCAACAATCAATTGTTCTGGAACTCTGGTTCTTTGCCCCAGCAATGAACAATTGCCCTGCAACTCTTGTTATTTGCCCCTGCTTCACACAATTGCCCTGGAACTCTGGTTATGTGCCCCTGCAATGAACAATTGCCCCAGAACTCTGGTTTTTTTCCCCCTGCAACAAAAAATTGCTCTGTAACTCAAGTTATTTGCCCCTGCAATGAACAACTGCCCCAGAACTCTGGTTATTTGCTGCTGCATTGCCCAATTGCCCCAGAAGGCTTGTTATTTGCCTCTGCAACAAACAACTGCCCCAGACCTCTGGTTATTTGCACCTGCAACAAACAACTGCTCTGGAACTCTGGTTCTTTGCTCTTGCAATGAACAACTGCCCAGGAACTCTGGTTATGTGCCCCTGCATCATCCAATTGCCCCGGAACTCTGGTTATGTGCCCCGTAATGTGTAATTGCTCTGAACTCTGGTTATTTGCCCCTTTGCACAATTGTCCCAGACCACTGGTTATTTTCCCAAGCAACAAACAACTGCCCCAGAACTCTGGTTCTTTGCCCTGCAACAAACAATTGTTCTGGAACTCTGTTCTTTGCCCGCAATGAACAATTGCCCTGAACTCTTGTTATTTTACCTGTAATGAACTGCCCCAGAAATCTGGCTATTTGCCTTACATTGCAAAATGGTCCCAGAACAATAGTTATTTGCGCCTGCACGAACAACTGCCCCAGAACTCATTATTTGCCCCTGCAACAAACAACTGTCCTGGAACTCTGCTTCTGTGACCCTTCAACACCCAGTTCCCCTGGAACTCTGGTTATGTGCCCCTGCAAGGAACAGTTGCCCCAGAATTCTGGTTATCTGCCACTGCACAAACTGCTGCCCCAGAATTCTAGTTATTTGTCCTTGCAACAAACAATTGCCCTGGAACTCTGGTTCTGTGTCCCTTCGTCCCCCCGTTCCCCTGGAACTCTGGTTATGTGCCCCTGCAAGGAACAGTTGCCCCAGAACTCTGGTTATTTGCCACTGCATTGCCCAATTGCCCCAGAAGGCTCATTATTTGCCTCTGCAACAAACAATTGCCTCAGAACTCTGGTTATTTGCACCTGGAACAAACAATTGGTCTGGAACTCTGGTTCTTTGCCCCTGCAATGAACAACCGCCCCATAACTCTGGTTATTTGCGCCTGCTCAAACTGCCCCAGAATTCTAGTTATTTGCCACTGCAACAAACAATTGCCCTGGAACTCTGGTTCTGTGCCCCTTCATCACCCAGTTCCCCTGGAACTCTGGTTATGTGCCCCTGCATCATCCAGTTGCCCCAGAACACTGGTTATGTGCCCCATAATGAGAAATTGCCCCAGAACTCTGGTTATTTGCCCCATCGCACAATTGTCCCAGACCACTGGTTATTTGCCCCTGCAACAAACAAGTGTCCCAGAACACTGGTTCTTAGCCTCTGCAACAATCAATTGTTCTGGAACTCTGGTTCTTTGCCCCAGCAATGAACAATTGCCCTGAAACTCTTGTTGTTGCCCCCTGCATCACACAATTGCCCTGGAACTCTGGTTATGTGCCCTGCAGTAGAACAATTGCCCCAGAGACTCTGGTTGTTGCCCCTGCAACAAAAAATTGCTCTGTCACTCAAGTTATTTGCCCCTGCAATGAACAACTGCCCCAGAACTCTGGTTATTTGCCCCTGCAACAAACAATTGCCCTGGAAATCTGGTTCTGTGCCCCTGCAACAAACAATTACCCTGGAACTCTGGTTCTGTGCCCCTTCGTCACCCAGTTCCCCTGGAACTCTGGTTATGTGCCCCTGCAAGGAACAGTTGCCCCAGAACTCTGGTCATTTGCCACTGCACAAACTGCTGCCCCAGAATTCTAGTTATTTGTCCTTGCAAAAAACAATTGCTTTGGAACTCTGGTTCTGTGTCCCTTCGTCCCCCGTTCCCCTGGAACTCTGGTTATGTGCCCCAGCAAGGAACAGTTGCCCCAGAACTCTGGTTATTTGTCCCCGCATTGCACAATTGTCCCAGAACACTGGTTATTTGCCCCTGCAACAAACAACTGCCCCAGACCTCTGGTTCTTTGCCCCTGCAACAAACAATTGTTCTGGAACTCCGATTCTTTGCCCCTGCAATGAACAATTCCCCTGGAACTCTTATTTGCCCCTGCAATGAAAAACTGCCCCAAACTCTGGTTATTTGCCCCTGTATCACCCAACTGCCCCAGCACTCTGGTTATTTGCCCTTGCAATGAACAATTGCCCTGGAACTCTGGTTCTGTGCCCCTTCATCACCCGTTTCCCCTGGAACTCTGTTTATGTGCCTGCAAAAACAACTGCCCTGGAACGCTGGTTATGTGCCCTGCATCATCCAATTGCCCTGGAACACTGATTATGTGCCCCATAATGAGAAATTGCCCCAGAACTCTGGTTATTTGCCCCAGTGCACAATTGTCCCAGACCACGGTTTTGCCCCTGCAACAAACAACTGTCCCAGAACACTGGTTCTTAGCCTCTGCAACAATCAATTGTTCTGGAACTCTGGTTCTTGCCCCAGCAAAGAACAATTGCCCTGCAACTTTGTTATTTGCCCCTGCATCACACAATTGCCCTGGAACTCTGGTTATGTGCCCCTGCAATGATCAATTGCCCTGTAACTCTATTGTTAGCCCTTGAAAAGAACAATTGCCCCAGAACTCTGGTTATTGGCCCCTGCAACAAACAATTGCTATGTAACTCAAGTTATTTGCCCCTGCAATGAATAACTGCCCCAAAACTCTGGTTATTTGCACCTGCACAAACTGCCCCAGAATTCTAGTTATTTGCCACAGCAACAAACAATTGCCCTGGAACTCTGGTTCTGTGCCCCTGCTAGGAACAGTTGCCCTAGAACTCTGGTTATTTGCCACTGCATTGCCCAATTGCCCCAGAAGGCTTGTTATTTACCTCTGCAACAAACAACTGCCCCAGAACTCTGGTTATTTGTACCTGCAACAAACAATTGCTCTGGAACTCTGGTTCTCTGCCCTTGCAATGAACTGCCCTGGAACTCTGGTTATGTGCCCCTGCATCATCCAGTTGCCCAGACACTTCTTATGTGCTCTATAATGAGAAATTGCCCCAGAACTCTGGTTATTTGCCCATCGCACAATTGTCCCAGACCACTGGTTATTTGCCCCTGCAACAAACAAGTGTCCCAGAACACTGGTTCTTAGCCTCTGCAACAATCAATTGTTCTGGAACTCTGGTTCTTTGCCCCAGCAATGAACAATTGCCCTGAAACTCTTGTTATTTGCCCCTGCATCACACAATTGCCCTGGAACTCTGGTTATGTGCCCCTGCAATGAACAATTGCCCCAGAACTCTGGTTATTTGCCCCTGCAACAAAAAATTGCTCTGTAACTCAAGTTATTTGCCCCTGCAATGAAAAACTGCCCCAGAACTCTGGTTATTTGCCCCTGCAACAAACAATTGCCCTGGAAATCTGGTTCTGTGCCCCCGCAACAAACAATTACCCTGGAACTCTGGTTCTGTGCCCCTTCGTCACCCAGTTCCCCTGGAACTCTTGTTATTTGCCCCTGCAATGAACAACTGCCCCGAACACTGGTTATTTGTCCCTGCATCACCCAACTGCCCCAGCACTCTGGTTATTTGCCCCATTGCACAATTGTCCCAGACCACAGGTTATTTGCCCCTGCAACAAACAACTGTCCCAGAACACTGGTTCTTAGCCTCTGCAACAATCAATTGTTCTGGAACTCTGGTTCTTTGCCCCAGCAATGAACAATTGCCCTGCAACTCTTGTTATTTGCTCTTGCATCACACAATTGCCCTGGAACTCTGGTTATGTGCCCCTGCAATGAACAATTGCCCCGTAACTCTATTGTTAGCCCCTGAAAAGAACAATTGCCCCAGAACTCTGGTTGTTGCCCTGCAACAAACAATTGCTCTGTAACTCAAGTTATTTGCCCCTGCAATGAACAACCGCCCCAGAACTCTGGTTATTTGTGCCTGCACAAACTGCCCCAGAATTCTAGTTATTTGCCACTGCAACAAACAATTGCCCTGGAACTCTGGTTCTGTGCCCCTTCGTCACCCAGTTCCCCTGGAACTCTGGTTATGTGCCCCTGCTAGGAACAGTTGCCCCAGAACTCTGGTTATTTGACACTGCATTGCCCAATTGCCCCAGAAGGCTTATTTACCTCTGCAACAAACAACTGCCCCAGAACTCTGGTTATTTGTACCTGCAACAAACAATTGCTCTGGAACTCTGGTTCTCTGCCCTTGCAGTGAACTGCCCTGGAACTCTGGGTATGTGCCCCTGCATCATCCAGTTGCCCCGGAAAACTGGTTATGTGCCCCGTAATGAGAAATTGCCCCAGAAGTCTGGTTATTTGCCCCATTGCACAATTGTCCCAGACCACTGGTTATTTGCCCCTGCAACAAACAAGTGTCCCAGAACACTGGTAATTAGCCTCTGCAACAATGAATTGTTCTGGAACTCTGGTTCTTTGCCCCAGCAATGAACAATTGCCCTGCAAGTCTTGTTATTTGCCCCTGCATCACACAATTGCCCTGGAACTCTGGTTATGTGCCCCTGCAATGAACAATTGCCCCTCAACTCTATTGTTAGCCCCTGAAAAGAACAATTGCCCCAGAACTCTGGTTATTTGGCCCTGCAACAAACAATTGCTCTGTAACTCAAGTTATTTGCCCCTGCAATGAACAACCGCCCCAGAACTCTGGTTATTTGCGTCTGCACAAACTGCCCCAGAATTCTAGTTATTTGCCACTGCAAAAAACAATTGCCTTGGAACTCTGGTTCTGTGCCCCTTCGTCACCCAGTTCCCCTGGAACTCTGGTTATGTGCCCCTGCTAGGAACAGTTGCCCCAGAACTCTGGTTATTTGCTACTGCATTGCCAATTGCCCCAGAAGGCTTGTTATTTACCTCTGCAACAAACAACTGCCCCAGAACTCTGGTTACTTGTACTTGCAACAAACAATTGCTCTGGCACTCTGGTTCTCTGCCCTTGCAATGAACTGCCCTGGAACTCTGGGTATGTGCCCCTGCATCATCCAGTTGCCCCGGAACACTGGTTATGTGCCCCGTAATGAGAAATTGCCCCAGAACTCTGGTTATTTGCCCCATTGCACGATGTCCCAGACCTCTGGTTGATTTGCCCCTGCAACAAACAACTGTCCCAGAACACTGGTTCTTAGCCTCTGCAACAATCAATTGTTCTGGAACTCTGGTTCTTAGCCCCAGCAATGAACAATTGCCCTGCAACTCTTGTTGTTGCCCTGCTTCACACAATTGACCTGGAACTCTGGTTATGTGCCCTGCAATGAACAATTGTCCCGTAACTCTATTGTTAGCCCCTGAAAAGAACAATTGCCCCAGAACTCTGGTTATTTGGCCCTGCAACAAACAATTGCTCTGTAACTCAAGTTATTTGCCCCTGCAATGAACAACCGCCCCAGAACTCTGGTTATTTGCGTCTGCACAAACTGCCCCAGAATTCTAGTTATTTGCCACTGCAAAAAACAATTGCCTTGGAACTCTGGTTCTGTGCCCCTTCGTCACCCAGTTCCCTTGGAACTCTGGTTATGTGCCCCTGCTAGGAACAGTTGCCCCAGAACTCTGGTTATTTGCTACTGCATTGCCCAAGTGCCCCAGAAGGCTTTTGTTTACCTCTGCAACAAACAACTGCCCCAGAACTCTGGTTATTTGTACTTGCAACAAACAATTGCTCTGGCACTCTGGTTCTCTGCCCTTGCAATGAACTGCCCTGGAACTCTGGGTATGTGCCCTTGCATCATCCAGTTGCCCCGGAACACTGGTTATGTGCCCCGTAATGAGAAATTGCCCCAGAACTCTGGTTATTTGCCCCATTGCACAATTGTCCCAGACCACTGGTTATTTGCCCCTGCAACAAACAACTGTCCCAGAACACTGGTTCTTAGCCTCTGCAACAATCAATTGTTCTGGAACTCTGGTTCTTTGCCCCAGCAATGAACAATTGCCCTGCAACTCTTGTTATTTGCCCCTGCTTCACACAATTGACCTGGAACTCTGGTTATGTGCCCCTGCAATGAACAATTGCCCCAGAACTCTGGTTATTTGCCCCTGCAACAAAAAATTGCTCTGTAACTCGTTATTTGCCCCTGCAATGAACAACTGCCCAGAACTCTGGTTATTTGCCCCTGCAACAAACAATTGCCCTGGAAATCTGGTTCTGTGCCCCCGCAACAAACAATTGCCCTGGAACTCTGGTTCTGTGCCCCTTCATCACCCAGTTCCCCTGGAACTCTGGTTATGTGCCTCTGCAAGGAACAGTTGCCCCAGAACTCTGGTTATTTGCTGCTGCATTGCCCAATTGCCCCAGAAGGCTCATTATTTGCCTCTACAACAAACAGCTGCACCAGAACTCTGGTTATTTGCACCTGCAACAAACAACTGCTCTGGAACTCTGGTTATGTGCCCCTGCAATGAACAACTGCCCCAGCACTCTGGTTATTTGCCGCTGCAATGAACAATTGCCCCAGAACTCTGGTTATTGGCCTCTGCATTGCACGATTGTCCCAGAACACTAGTTATTTGCCCCTGCACAAACAACTGTCCCATAATCCTAGTTATTTGCTCCTGCAACAAACAACTGCTCTGGAACTCTGGTTCTGTGCCCTTCATCACCCAGTTCCCTGGAACTCTGGTTATGTGCCCCTGCAAGGAACAGTTGCCCCAGAACTCTGGTTATTTGCCACTGCATTACACAATTGTCATAGAACACTGGTTGATTGCCCAAGCAACAACCAACTGCCCCAGAACTCTAGTTCTTTGACCCTGCAACAAACAATTGTTCTGGAACTCTGGTTCTTTGCCCCAGCAATGAACAATTGCCCTGGAACTCTTGTTATTTGCCTTGCAATGAACTGCCCAGAACTCTGGTTATTTGCCCCTGCATTACCCAATTGCCCTGGAACTCTGGTTATGTGCCCCTGCAATGAACAACTACCCCGGAACTCTTCTTTTTTGCCCCTGCAAAGAACGATTGCCCCAGCACTCTGGTTATTTGCCCCTGCAATAAACAATTCCCCAGAACTCTGGCTGTTTGCCTCTGCATTGCAAAATGGTCCCAGAACACTAGTTATTTGCCCCTGCACAAATAACTGCCCCAGAATTCTAGTTATTTGCCCCTGCAACAAATAATTGCCCTGGAACCCTGTTTCTGTCCCCCTTCATCACCCAATTCCCCTGGAACTCTGGTTATGTGTCCCTGCAAGGAACAGTTGCCGCAGAACTCTGTTTTTTTGACACTGCATTGCCCAATTGCCCCAGAAGGCTCGTTATTTGCCTCTGCAACAAACAACTGCCCCAGTACTCTGGTTATTTGCACCTGCAACAAACAATTGCTCTGGAACTCTGGTTCTTTGCCCCTGCAATGAACAACTACCCAAGAACTCTGGTTATGTGCCCCTGCATCATCCTATTACCCCAGAACTCTGGTTATGTGCCCCGTAATGAGCAATTGCCCCGGAACTCTGGTTATTGCCACCCTTGCACAATTGTCCCAGACTACTGGTTATTTGCCCAAGCAACAAACAACTGCCCCAGAACTCTGGTTCTTTGCCTCTGCAACAAACAATTGTTCTGGAACTCTGGTTCTTTGCCCCAGCAATGAACAATTGCCCTGGAACTCTGGTTATGTGCCCCTGCAATGAACAATTAACCCAGAACTCTGTTTTCTTGCCCCTGCAAAGAACAGTTGCCCCAGCACTCTGGTTATTTGCCCTTTCAATGAACAATTGCCCCAGAACTCTGGTTATTTGCCTCTGTGTTGCACATTTGTCCCAGAACACTAGTTATTTGCCCCTGCACAAACAACTGCCCCAGAACTTATTTGCCCCTCCATCATCCAATTGCCCCAGAACACTGGTTATGTGCCCCATAATGAGCAATTGCCCCAGAACTCTGGTTATTTGCCCCCACATTGCACAATTGTCCCAGAACACTGGTTATTTGCCCCTGCAACAAACAACTGCCCCAGAACTCTGGTTATTAGCCCCTGCAACAAACAATTACTCTGTAACTCGTTATTTGCCCCTGAAATGAACAACTGCCCCAGAACTCTGGTTATTTGCCCCTGCAACAAACAATTGCCCTGGAACTCTGGTTATGTGCCCCTTCATCACCCAGTACCCCTGAAACTCTGGTTATGAGCCCCTGCAATGAACATTTGCCCCAGAACTCTGGTTATTTGCCACGGCATTGCCCCAGAAGGCTTGTTATTTGCCCCTGCAACAAACAACTGTCCCAGAACTCTGGTTATTTGCCCCTGCAATATATAATTGCCCTGGAACTCTGGGTATTTGCCACTGCATTGTACAGTTGCCCCAGAATGCTTGTTATTTGCCCCTGCAACAAACAACTGCACCAGAACTCTAGTTATTTGCCCCTGCAATGAACAATTGCCCTGGAACTCTGGTTCTGTGCCCCTTCATCACCCAATTCCCCTGGAACTTTGGTTATGTGCCCCTGCATTGCACATATTCCTTGGAACTCTGGTTATATGCCCCTGCAGCAAATGACTGCCCTGGAACTCTGGTTATTTGCCCCTGCAACAAACCATTTCCCCGGAACTCTGGTAATTTACCCCTGCATTGCACAACTGTCACAGAACTCTGGTTAATTGCCACTGCATTGTACAATTGCCCCAGAACTCTAGTTATTTGCCCCTGCAACAAACAATTGTTCTGGAACTCTGGTTCTTTTCCCCTGCAATGAACAATTGCCCTAGAACTCTTGTTATTTGCCCTTGCAATGAAAAACTGCCACAGAACTCTGGTTATTTGCCCCTGCATCACCCAATTGCCCTGGAACTCTGGTTATGTGCCCCTGTAATGAACAATTGCCCCGAAACTCTGTTTTTTTGCCCCTCCAAAGAACAATTGCACCAGCACTCTGGTTATTTGCCCTGCAAGAACAACTGCCCCAAAACTCTGGTTCTGTGCCCTTCTTCACCCAGTTCCCTGGAACTCTGGTTATGTGCCCCTGCAAGGAACAGTTGCCCAGAACTCTGGTTATATGCCACTGCATTGCCAATTGCCCCAGAAGGCTAGTTTTTGCCTCTGCAACAAACAACTGCCCCAGAACTCTGGTTGTTTGCACCTGCAACAAACAATTGCTCTGGAACTCTGGTTCTTTGCCCCTGCATCATCCTATTGCCCCAGAACTATGGTTGTGTGTGCCCCATAATGAGCAATTGCCCTGGAACTCTGGTTATTTGCCCCACATTGCACAATTGTCCCAGAACAGTGGTTATTTTCCCTGCAAGCAACAACCCCAGAACTCTGGTTCTTTGCCCCTGCAACAAACAAATGTTCTGGAACTCTGGTTCTTTGTCCCTGCAATGAACAATTGCCCTGGAACTCTTATTTGCCGCTGCAATGAACAACTGCCCCAGAACTCTGGTTATTTGCCCCTGCAACAAACAATTGCCCTGCAACTCTGGTTCTGTGCCCCTTCATCACCCAATTCCCCTGAAACTCTGGTTATGAGCCCCTGCAATGAACAACTGCCCCAGAACTCTGGTTATTTGCCACGGCATTGCCCAATTGCTCCAGAAGGCTTGTTATTTGCCCCTGCAACAAACAACTGTCCCAGAACTCTGGTTATTTGCACCTGCAACAGACAATTTCTCTGGAACTCTAGTTCTTTGCCCCTGCAATGAACAACTGCCCCAGAACTTTGGTTATTTGCCCCTGCATCACCCAATTGCCCCAGGAACTCTGGTTATGTGCACCTGCAATGAACAATTGCCCTGGAACTCTGGTTATTTGCCCCTGCAATTAACAATTGCCCAGAACTCTGGTTATTTGCCTCTGCATTGCACAATTGCCCCAGAACACTAGTTATTTGCCCCTGCACAAACTGCCACCCCAGAATTCTACTTATTTGCCCCTGCAACAAACAACTGCCCTGGAATTCTGGTTCTGTGTCCCTTCGTCACTCAGTTCCCCTGGAACTCTGATAATGTGCCCCTGCAAGGAACAGTTGCCCCAGAACTCTGGTTATTTGCCACTGCATTGCCCAATTGCCCCAGAAGACTCGTTATTTGCCTCTGCAACAAACAACTGCCCCAGAGCTCTGGTTATTTGCACCTGCAACAAACAATTGGTCTGGAACTCTGGTTCTTTGCTCCTGCAATGAACAACTGCCCAAGAACTCTGGTTATGTGCCCTGTAATGAGCAATTGCCCCGGAAATCTAGTTATTTGCCCATTGCACAATTGTCCCAGAACTCTGGTTATTTGCCCCTGCAACAAACAATTACTCTGTAACTCTAATTATTTGCTCCTGCAATGAACAACTGCCCCAGAACTCTGGTTACTTGCCCCTGCAACAAACAATTGCCCTGGAACTCTGGTTCTGTGCCCCTTCATCACCCAATTCCACTGAAACTCTGGTTATGAACCCCTGCAATGAACAATTGCCCCAGAACTCTGGTTATTTGCCCCTGCAACAAAAAATTGCTCTGTAACTCAAGTTATTTGCCCCTGCAACGAACAACTGCCCCAGAACTCTGGTTATTTGCCCCTGCAACAAACAATTGCCCTGGAAATCTGGTTCTGTGCCCCCGCAACAAACAATGGCCCTGGAACTCTGGTTCTGTGCCCCTTCATCACCCAGTTCCCTGGAACTCTGGTTATGTGCCCCTGCAAGGAACAGTTGCCCAGAACTCTGGTCATTTGCCACTGCACAAACTGCTGCCCCAGAATTCTAGTTATTTGTCCTTGCAAAAACAATGCCCTGGAACTCTGGTTCTGTGTCCTTCGTCCCCTGCCTCCTGGAACTCTGGTTATGTGCCCCAGCAAGGAACAGTTGCCCCAGAACTCTGGTTATTTGCCCCCGCATTGCACAATTGTCCCAGAACACTGGTTATTTGCCCCTGCAACAAACAACTGCCCCAGAACTCTGGTTCTTTGCCCCTGCAACAAACAATTGTTCTGGAACTCCAATTCTTTGCCCCTGCAATGAACAATTCTGAACCTTTATTTGCCCCTGAAATGAAAAACTGCCCCAAACTCTGGTTATTTGCCCCTGCATCACCCAACTGCCCCAGCACTCTGGTTATTTGCCCTTGCAATGAACAATTGCCCGGGAACTCTGGTTCTGTGCCCCTTCGTCACCCAATTCCCCTGGAACTCTGGTTATGTGCCCCTGCAAGGAACAACTGCCTGAACTCTGGTTATGTGCCCCTGCATCATCTAATTGCCCTGGAACACTGATTATATGCCCCATAATGAGAAATTGCCCCAGAACTCTGGTTATTTGCCTCTGCAACAAACAATTGCTCTGTAACTCAAGTTATTTGCCCCTGCAATGAACAACCGCCCCAGAACTCAGGTTATCTGCGCCTGCACAAACTGCCCCAGAATTCTAGTTATTTGCCACAGCAACAAACAATTGCCCTGGAACTCTGGTTCTGTGCCCCTTCGTCACCCAGTTCCCCTGGAACTCTGGTTATGTGCCCCTGCTAGGAACAGTTGCCCCAGAACTCTGGTTATTTGACACTGCATTGCCCAGTTGCCCCAGAAGGCTTGTTATTTACCTCTGCAACAAACAACTGCCCCAGAACTCTGGTTATTTGTACCTGCAACAAACAATTGTTCTGGAACTCTGGTTCTCTGCCCTTGCAATGAACTGCCCTGGAACTCTAGTTATGTGCCCCTGCATAATCCAGTTGCCCCGGAAAACTGGTTATGTGCCCCGTATTGAGAAATTGCCCCAGAAGTCTGGTTTTGTGCCCCATTGCACAATTGTCCCAGACCACTGGTTATTTGCCCCTGCAACAAACAAGTGTCCCAGAACACTGGTTCTTAGCCTCTGCAACAATCAATTGTTCTGGAACTCTGGTTCTTTGCCCCAGCAATGAACAATTGCCCTGCAAGTCTTGTTATTTGCCCCTGCATCACACAATTGCCCTGGAACTCTGGTTATGTGCCCCTGCAATGAACAATTGCCCCGCAACTCTATTGTTAGCCCCTGAAAAGAACAATTGCCCCAGAACTCTGGTTATTTGCCCCTGCAACAAACAATTGCTCTGCAACTCAAGTTATTTGCCCCTGCAATGAACAACCGCCCCAGAACTCTGGTTATTTGTACCTGCAACAAACAATTGCTCTGGCACTCTGGTTCTCTGCCCTTGCAATGAACTGCCCTGGAACTCTGGGTATGTGCTCCTGCATCATCCAGTTGCCCCGGAACACTGGTTATGTGCCCCGTAATGAGAAATTGCCCCAGAACTCTGGTTATTTGCCCCATTGCACAATTGTCCCAGACCACTGGTTATTTGCCCTGCAACAAACAACTGTCCCAGAACACTGGTTCTTAGCCTCTGCAACAATCAATTGTTCTGTAACTCTGGTTCTTTGCCCCAGCAATGAACAATTGCCCTGCAACTCTTGTTATTTGCCCTGCTTCACACAATTGCCCTGGAACTCTATGTGCCCTGCAATGAACAATTGCCCCAGAACTCTGGTTTTTTTCCCCCTGCAACAAAAAATTGCTCTGTAACTCAAGTTATTTGCCCCTGCAATGAACAACTGCCCCAGAACTCTGGTTATTTGCTGCTGCATTGCCCAATTGCCCCAGAAGGCTTGTTATTTGCCTCTGCAACAAACAACTGCCCCAGACCTCTGGTTATTTGCACCTGCAACAAACAACTGCTCTGGAACTCTGGTTCTTTGCTCTTGCAATGAACAACTGCCCAGGAACTCTGGTTATGTGCCCCTGCATCATCCAATTGCCCCGGAACTCTGGTTATGTGCCCCGTAATGTGTAATTGCCCTGGAACTCTGGTTATTTGCCCCTTGCACAATTGTCCCAGACCACTGGTTATTTTCCCAAGCAACAAACAACTGCCCCAGAACTCTGGTTCTTTGCCCCTGCAACAAACAATTGTTCTGGAACTCTGGTTCTTTGCCCCGGCAATGAACAATTGCCCTGAACTCTTGTTATTTTACCCTGCAATGAACTGCCCCAGAAATCTGGCTATTTGCCTCTACATTGCAAAATGGTCCCAGAACAATAGTTATTTGCGCGCCTGCACGAACAACTGCCCCAGAACTCATTATTTGCCCCTGCAACAAACAACTGTCCTGGAACTCTGCTTCTGTGACCCTTCAACACCCAGTTCCCCTGGAACTCTGGTTATGTGCCCCTGCAAGGAACAGTTGCCCCAGAATTCTGGTTATCTGCCACTGCACAAACTGCTGCCCCAGAATTCTAGTTATTTGTCCTTGCAACAAACAATTGCCCTGGAACTCTGGTTCTGTGTCCCTTCGTCCCCCCGTTCCCCTGGAACTCTGGTTATGTGCCCCTGCAAGGAACAGTTGCCCCAGAACTCTGGTTATTTGCCACTGCATTGCCCAATTGCCCCAGAAGGCTCATTATTTGCCTCTGCAACAAACAATTGCCTCAGAACTCTGGTTATTTGCACCTGGAACAAACAATTGGTCTGGAACTCTGGTTCTTTGCCCCTGCAATGAACAACTGCCCAAGCACTCTGGTTGCATCATCCTATTGCCCCAGAACTCTGGTTATGTGCCCCTGAAAAGAACAATTGCCCCAGAACTCTGGTTATTTGCCCCTGCAACAAACAATTGCTCTGTAACTCAAGTTATTTGCCCCTGCAATGAACAACCGCCCCATAACTCTGGTTATTTGCGCCTGCTCAAACTGCCCCAGAATTCTAGTTATTTGCCACTGCAACAAACAATTGCCCTGGAACTCTGGTTCTGTGCCCTTCATCACCCAGTTCCCTGAACTCTGGTTATGTGCCCCTGCTAGGAACAGTTGCCCCAGAACTCAGTTATTTGCCACTACATTGCCCAATTGCCCCAGAAGGCTTGTTATTTACCTCTGCAACAAACAACTGCCCCAGAACTCTGGTTATTTGTACCTGCAACAAACAATTGCTCTGGAACTCTGGTTCTCTGCCCTTGCAATGAACTGCCCTGGAACTCTGGTTATGTGCCCCTGCATCATCCAGTTGCCCCAGAACACTGGTTATGTGCCCCATAATGAGAAATTGCCCCAGAACTCTGGTTATTTGCCCCATCGCACAATTGTCCCAGACCACTGGTTATTTGCCCCTGCAACAAACAAGTGTCCCAGAACACTGGTTCTTAGCCTCTGCAACAATCAATTGTTCTGGAACTCTGGTTCTTTGCCCCAGCAATGAACAATTGCCCTGAAACTCTTGTTATTTGCCCCTGCATCACACAATTGCCCTGGAACTCTGGTTATGTGCCCCTGCAATGAACAATTGCCCCAGAACTCTGGTTATTTGCCCCTGCAACAAAAATTGCTCTGTCACTCAAGTTATTTGCCCCTGCAATGAACAACTGCCCCAGAACTCTGGTTATTTGCCCCTGCAACAAACAATTGCCCTGGAAATCTGGTTCTGTGCCCCAGCAACAAACAATTACCCTGGAACTCTGGTTCTGTGCCCCTTCGTCACCCAGTTCCCCTGGAACTCTGGTTATGTGCCCCTGCAAGGAACAGTTGCCCCAGAACTCTGGTCATTTGCCACTGCACAAACTGCTGCCCCAGAATTCTAGTTATTTGTCCTTGCAAAAAACAATTGCTTTGGAACTCTGGTTCTGTGTCCCTTCGTCCCCCGTTCCCCTGGAACTCTGGTTATATGCCCTGCAAGGAACAGTTGCCCCAGAACTCTGGTTATTTGTCCCCGCATTGCACAATTGTCCCAGAACACTGGTTATTTGCCCCTGCAACAAACAACTGCCCCAGACCTCTGGTTCTTTGCCCCTGCAACAAACAATTGTTCTGGAACTCCGATTCTTTGCCCCTGCAATGAACAATTCCCCTGGAACTCTTATTTGCCCCTGCAATGAAAAACTGCCCCAAACTCTGGTTATTTGCCCCTGTATCACCCAACTGCCCCAGCACTCTGGTTATTTGCCCTTGCAATGAACAATTGCCCTGGAACTCTGGTTCTGTGCCCCTTCGTCACCCGGTTCCCTTGGAACTCTGTTTATGTGCCCCTGCAAGGAACAACTGCCCTGGAACGCTGGTTATGTGCCCCTGCATCATCCAATTGCCCTGGAACACTGATTATGTGCCCCATAATGAGAAATTGCCCCAGAACTCTGGTTATTTGCCCCAGTGCACAATTGTCCCAGACCACCGGTTTTTTGCCCCTGCAACAAACAACTGTCCCAGAACACTGGTTCTTAGCCTCTGCAACAATCAATTGTTCTGGAACTCTGGTTCTTTGCCCCAGCAAAGAACAATTGCCCTGCAACTCTTGTTATTTGCTCCCGCATCACACAATTGCCCTGGAACTCTGGTTATGTGCCCCTGCAATGATCAATTGCCCTGTAACTCTATTGTTAGCCCTTGAAAAGAACAATTGCCCCAGAACTCTGGTTATTTGCCCCTGCAACAAACAATTGCTATGTAACTCAAGTTATTTGCCCCTGCAATGAATAACTGCCCCAAAACTCTGGTTATTTGCACCTGCACAAACTGCCCCAGAATTCTAGTTGTTGCCACAGCAACAAACAATTGCCCTGGAACTCTGGTTCTGTGCCCTCACTAGGAACAGTTGCCCTAGAACTCTGGTTGTTGCCACTGCATTGCCCAATTGCCCCAGAAGGCTTGTTATTACCTCTGCAACAAACAACTGCCCCAGAACTCTGGTTATTTGTACCTGCAACAAACAATTGCTCTGGAACTCTGGTTCTCTGCCCTTGCAATGAACTGCCCTGGAACTCTGGTTATGTGCCCTGCATCATCCAGTTGCCCAGACACTTCTTATGTGCTCCATAATGAAAATGCCCCCAGAACTCTGGTTATTTGCCCCATCGCACAATTGTCCCAGACCACTGGTTATTTGCCCCTGCAACAAACAAGTGTCCCAGAACACTGGTTCTTAGCCTCTGCAACAATCAATTGTTCTGGAACTCTGGTTCTTTGCCCCAGCAATGAACAATTGCCCTGAAACTCTTGTTATTTGCCCCTGCATCACACAATTGCCCTGGAACTCTGGTTATGTGCCCCTGCAATGAACAATTGCCCCAGAACTCTGGTTATTTGCCCCTGCAACAAAAAATTGCTCTGTAACTCAAGTTATTTGCCCTGCAATGAAAAACCTGCCCAGAACTCTGGTTATTTGCCCCTGCAACAAACAATTGCCCTGGAAATCTGGTTCTGTGCCCCATAACAAACAATTACCCTGGAACTCTGGTTCTGTGCCCTTCGTCACCCAGTTCCCTGGAACTCTTGTTATTGCCCCTGCAATGAACAACTGCCCGAACACTGGTTATTTGTCCCTGCATCACCCAACTGCCCCAGCACTCTGGTTATTTGCCCCATTGCACAATTGTCCCAGACCACGGTTATTTGCCCCTGCAACAAACAACTGTCCCAGAACACTGGTTCTTAGCCTCTGCAACAATCAATTGTTCTGGAACTCTGGTTCTTTCCTCAGCAATGAACAATTGCCCTACAACTCTTGTTATTTGCTCTTGCATCACACAATTGCCCTGGAACTCTGGTTATGCCCCTGCAATGAACAATTGCCCGTAACTCTTGTTAGCCCCTGAAAAGAACAATTGCCCCAGAACTCTGGTTGTTGCCCTGCAACAAACAATTGCTCTGTAACTCAAGTTATTTGCCCCTGCAATGAACAACCGCCCCAGAACTCTGGTTATTTGTGCCTGCACAAACTGCCCCAGAATTCTAGTTATTTGCCACTGCAACAATCAATTGCCCTGGAACTCTGGTTCTGTGCCCCTTCGTCACCCAGTTCCCCTGGAACTCTGGTTATGTGCCCCTGCTAGGAACAGTTGCCCCAGAACTCTGGTTATTTGACACTGCATTGCCCAATTGCCCCAGAAGGCTTATTTACCTCTGCAACAAACAACTGCCCCAGAACTCTGGTTATTTGTACCTGCAACAAACAATTGCTCTGGTTCTCTGCCCTTGCAGTGAACTGCCCTGGAACTCTAGTTATGTGCCCCTGCATCATCCAGTTGCCCCGGAAAACTGGTTATGTGCCCCGTAATGAGAAATTGCCCCAGAAGTCTGGTTATTGGCCCCATTGCACAATTGTCCCAGACCACTGGTTATTTGCCCCTGCAACAAACAAGTGTCCCAGAACACTGGTAATTAGCCTCTGCAACAATGAATTGTTCTGGAACTCTGGTTCTTTGCCCCAGCAATGAACAATTGCCCTGCAAGTCTTGTTATTTGCCCCTGCATCACACAATTGCCCTGGAACTCTGGTTATGTGCCCCTGCAATGAACAATTGCCCCGCAACTCTATTGTTAGCCCCTGAAAAGAACAATTGCCCCAGAACTCTGGTTATTTGGCCCTGCAACAAACAATTGCTCTGTAACTCAAGTTATTTGCCCCTGCAATGAACAACCGCCCCAGAACTCTGGTTATTTGCGTCTGCACAAACTGCCCCAGAATTCTAGTTATTTGCCACTGCAAAAAACAATTGCCTTGGAACTCTGGTTCTGTGCCCCTTCGTCACCCAGTTCCCCTGGAACTCTGGTTATGTGCCCCTGCTAGGAACAGTTGCCCAGAACTCTGGTTGTTGCTACTGCATTGCCAAATTGCCCCAGAAGGCTTGTTATTTACCTCTGCAACAAACAACTGCCCCAGAACTCTGGTTATTTGTACTTGCAACAAACAATTGCTCTGGCACTCTGGTTCTCTGCCCTTGCAATGAACTGCCCTGGAACTCTGGGTATGTGCCCCTGCATCATCCAGTTGCCCCGGAACACTGGTTATGTGCCCCGTAATGAGAAATTGCCCCAGAACTCTGGTTATTTGCCCCATTGCACAATTGTCCCAGACCTCTGGTTATTTGCCCCTGCAACAAACAACTGTCCCAGAACACTGGTTCTTAGCCTCTGCAACAATCAATTGTTCTGGAACTCTGGTTCTTAGCCCCAGCAATGAACAATTGCCCTGCAACTCTTGTTATTTGCCCCTGCTTCACACAATTGACCTGGAACTCTGGTTATGTGCCCCTGCAATGAACAATTGTCCCGTAACTCTATTGTTAGCCCCTGAAAAGAACAATTGCCCCAGAACTCTGGTTATTTGGCCCTGCAACAAACAATTGCTCTGTAACTCAAGTTATTTGCCCCTGCAATGAACAACCGCCCCAGAACTCTGGTTATTTGCGTCTGCACAAACTGCCCCAGAATTCTAGTTATTTGCCACTGCAAAAACAATTGCCTTGGAACTCTGGTTCTGTGCCCTTAGTCACCCAGTTCCCTGGAACTCTGGTTATGTGCCCTACTAGGAACAGTTGCCCCAGAACTCTGGTTGTTGCTACTGCATTGCCCAGTGCCCCAGAAGGCTTGTTATTTACCTCTGCAACAAACAACTGCCCCCAGAACTCTGGTTATTTGTACTTGCAACAAACAATTGCTCTGGCACTCTGGTTCTCTGCCCTTGCAATGAACTGCCCTGGAACTCTGGGTATGTGCCCTGCATCATCCAGTTGCCCGAACACTGGTTATGTGCCCCGTAATGAGAATTGCCCCAGAACTCTGGTTGTTGCCCCATTGCACAATTGTCCCAGACCACTGGTTGTTGCCCCTGCAACAAACAACTGTCCCAGAACACTGGTTCTTAGCCTCTGCAACAATCAATTGTTCTGGAACTCTGGTTCTTTGCCCCAGCAATGAACAATTGCCCTGCAACTCTTGTTATTTGCCCTGCTTCACCAATTGACCTGGAACTCTGGTTATGTGCCCTGCAATGAACAATTGCCCCAGAACTCTGGTTATTTGCCCCTGCAACAAAAATTGCTCTGTAACTCGTTGTTGCCCTGCAATGAACAACTGCCCAGAACTCTGGTTTTGCCCTGCAACAAACAATTGCCCTGGAAATCAGGTTCTGTGCCCCATAACAAACAATTGCCCTGGAACTCTGGTTCTTGCCCTTCATCACCCAGTTCCCCTGGAACTCTGGTTATATGCCCTGCAAGGAACAGTTGCCCCAGAACTCTGGTTATTTGCTGCTGCATTGCCCAATTGCCCCAGAAGGCTCGTTATTTGCCTCTGCAACAAACAACTGCACCAGAACTCTGGTTATTTGCACCTGCAACAAACAACTGCTCTGGAACTCTGGTTCTTTGCTCCTGCAATGAACAACTGCCCAGGAACTCTGATTATGTGCCCCTGCATCATCCAATTGCCCCGGAACTCTGGTTATGTGCCCCGTAATGTGTAATTGCCCTGGAACTCTGGTTATTTGCCCCTTGCACAATTGTCCCAGACCACTGGTTATTTTCCCAAGCAACAAACAACTGCCCCAGAACTCTGGTTCTTTGCCCCTGCAACAAACAATTGTTCTGGAACTCTGGTTCTTTGCCCCAGCAATGAACAATTGCCCTGAACTCTTGTTATTTTCCCCTGCAATGAACTGCCCCAGAAATCTGGTTATTTGCCTCTACATTGCAAAATGGTCCCAGAACAATAGTTATTGGCCTGCATGAACAACTGCCCCAGAACTCATTTTTGCCCCTGCAACAAACAACTGTCCTGGAACTCTGCTTCTGTGACCCTTCATCACCCAGTTCCCTGGAACTCTGGTTATGTCCTACGAACAGTTGCCCAGAACTCTGGTTATTTGCCACTGCACAAACTGCTGCCCAGAATTCTAGTTATTTGTCCTTGCAACAAACAATTGCCCTGGAACTCTGGTTCTGTGTCCTATCATCCCACCCGTTCCCTGAACTCTGGTTATATGCCCCTGCAAGGAACAGTTGCCCCAGAACTCTCGTTATTTGCCACTGCATTGCCCAATTGCCCCAGAAGGCTCAGTATTTGCCTCTGCAACAACCAACTGCCCCAGAACTCTGGTTATTTGCACCTGGAACAAACAATTGGTCTGGAACTCTGGTTCTTTGCCCCTGCAATGAACAACTGCCCAAGCACTCTGGTTGCATCATCCAATTGCCCCAGAACTCTGGTTATGTGCCCCATAATGAGCAATTGCCCCGGAACTCTAGTTATTTGCCCTATTGCACAATTGTCCCAGCACTCTGGTTATTTGCCCCTGCAACAAACATTTGCCCCAAAAGTCTGGTTATTTGCCATGCATCGCACAATTGCCCTGGAACTCTGGTTATTTGCCCTTGCAACAAACAGTTGCCCCGGAACTCTGATTATTTGCCCCTGCATTGCACAACTGCCCTAGAACTCTGGTTATTTGCTGCTGCAATGCAAAATTGCCCCGTAAACTCTGGTTATTTGTCCCATCACCCAATTGCCCTGGAACTCTGGTTATGTGCCGCTGCAATGAACAATTGCCCTGGAACTCTTTTTTTGCCCCTGCAAAGAATAACTGCTCCAGCATTCTGGTTATTTGCCCCTGAAATGAACAATTGCCCCAGAACTCTGGTTATTTGCCTCTGCATTGCAATTGTCCCAGAAGACTAGTTTTTTGCCCCTGCACAAACAACTGCCCCATTATTCTAGTTATTTGCCACTGCACAAACAACTGCCCCATTATTCTAGTTATTTGCCCCTGCAACATACAATTGCCCTGGAACTCTGGTTCTGTGCCCCTGCAAAGAACAGTTGCCCCGGAACTCTGGTTATTTGCCACTGCATTGCCCAACTGCCCTAGAAGGCTAGTTATTTGCCTCTGCAATAAACAACTGCCCCAGGACTCTTTTTTTTGCACCTGCAAAAAACAATTGCTCTGGAACTCTGTTTCTTTGCCCCTGCAATGAGCAACTGCCCAAGAACTCTGGTTATGTGCCACTGCACAAACTGCTGCCCCAGAATTCTAGTTATTTGTCCTTGCAACAAACAATTGCCCTGGAACTCTGGTTCTGTGTCCCTTCATCCCACCGTTCCCCTGGAACTCTGGTTATGTGCCCCTGCAAGGAACAGTTGCCCCAGAACTCTCGTTATTTGCCACTGCATTGCCCAATTGCCCCAGAAGGCTCATTATTTGCCTCTGCAACAACCAACTGCCCCAGAACTCTGGTTATTTGCACCTGGAACAAACAATTGGTCTGGAACTCTGGTTCTTTGCCCCTGCAATGAACAACTGCCCAAGCACTCTGGTTGCATCATCCAATTGCCCCAGAACTCTGGTTATGTGCCCCATAATGAGCAATTGCCCCGGAACTCTAGTTATTTGCCCTATTGCACAATTGTCCCAGCACTCTGGTTATTTGCCCCTGCAACAAACATTTGCCCCAAAAGTCTGGTTATTTGCCGTGCATCGCACAATTGCCCTGGAACTCTGGTTATTTGCCCTTGCAACAAACAGTTGCCCCGGAACTCTGATTATTTGCCCCTGCATTGCACAACTGCCCTAGAACTCTGGTTATTTGCTGCTGCAATGCAAAATTGCCCCGTAAACTCTGGTTATTTGTCCCATCACCCAATTGCCCTGGAACTCTGGTTATGTGCCGCTGCAATGAACAATTGCCCTGGAACTCTTTTTGTGCCCCTGCAAAGAATAACTGCTCCAGCATTCTGGTTGTTTGCCCTGAAATGAACAACTGCCCCAGAACCTCGGGTTATTTGCCTCTGCATTTGCAAGAATTGTCCCAGAAGACTAGTTTTTGCCCCTGCACAAACAACTGCCCCATTATTCTAGTTATTTGCCACTGCACAAACAACTGCCCCATTATTCTAGTTATTTGCCCCTGCAACATACAATTGCCCTGGAACTCTGGTTCTGTGCCCCTGCAAAGAACAGTTGCCCCGGAACTCTGGTTATTTGCCACTGCATTGCCCAACTGCCCTAGAAGGCTAGTTATTTGCCTCTGCAATAAACAACTGCCCCAGGACTCTTTTTGGCACCTGCAAAAAACAATTGCTCTGGAACTCTGTTTCTTTGCCCCTGCAATGAACAACTGCCCAAGAACTCTGGTTATGTGCCCCTGCATCGTCCAATTGCCCCGGAACTCTGGTTATGTGCCCTGTAATGAGCAATTGCCCCAGAACTCTGGTTATTGGCCCCCATATTGCACAATTGTACCAGAACACTGGATATTTGCTCCTGCAACAAACAACTGCCCCGGAACTCTGGTTCTTTGCTCCTGCAACAAACAATTGTTCTGGAACTCTTGTTATTGGCCCCTGCAATGAACAGCCGTGAAGTCTGGTTGTTGCCCTGCATCACCCAATAGTCCTGGAACTCTGGTTATGTGCCTACAATTAATAATTGCCCCAGAACTCTATTTCTTTGCCACTGCAAAGAACTATTATCCCAACACTCTGGTTATTTGCCCCTGCAATGAGCAATTGCCCCAGAACTCTGGTTATTTGCCTCTGCATTGCACAATTGTCACAGAACACTAGTTATTTGCCCTGCACAAACAACTGCCCCAGAACTCATTATTTGCCCCTGCAACAAAGAATTGCCCTGGAACTCTGCTTATGTGACCCTTCATCACCCAGTTCCCCTGGAACTCTGGTTATGTGCCCCTGCAATGAATAATTGCCCCAGAACTCTTTCTTTGCCACTGCAAAGAACAATTGTCCCAGCACTCTAGTTATTTGCCTCTGCATTGCACAATTGTCACAGAACACTAGTTATTTGCCCCTGCACAAACAACTGCCCCAGAACTCATTATTTACCCCTGCAACAAAGAATTGCCCTGGAGCTCTGCTTATGTGACCCTTCATCACCCAGTTCCCCTGGAACTCTGGTTATGTGCCCGTGCAAGGAACAGCTGCCCCAGAACTCTGGTTATTTGCCACTAGATTGTCCAGTTTTCCCAGAAGGCTCGTTATTTGCCTCTGCAACAAACAACTGCCCCAGGACTCTGGTTATTTGCACCTGCAACAAACAATTGCTCTGGAACTCTGGTTCTTTGCCCCTGCAATGAGCAACTGCCCAAGAACTCTGGTTATGTACACCTGCATCATCCAATTGCCTGGAACTCTGGTTGGTTGTCCACATTACATGGTGTCAGAACACTGGTTATTTGCCCCTGCAACAAACAACTGCCCCAGAACTCTGGTTATTTGCCCCTGCAACAAACAATTACTCTGTAACTCTAGTTATTTGCCCCTACAATGAACAACCGCCCCAGAACTCTGGTTATTTGTCCCTGCAACAAACAATTGCCCTGGAACTCTGGTTCTGTGCCCCTTCATCACCCAATTCCACTGAAACTCTGGTTATGAACCCCTGTAATGAACAATTGGCCGAGAACTCTGGTTATTTGCCACAACATTGCCCAATAGCCCCAGAAGGCTTGTTATTTGCCCCTGCAACAAACAAGTGCCCCAGAACTCTTGTTATTTGCACCTGCAACAAACAATTTCTCTGGAACTCTGGTTCTTTGCCCCTGCATCATGCAATTGCCCTGGAACTCTGGTTATGTGCCCCGTAATGAGCAATTGCCCCAGAACTCTGGTTATTTGCCCCACATTGACTGGTCTCAGAACACTGGTTATTTGCCCTGCAACAAACAACTGCTCCAGACCTCTGGTTCTTTGCCACTGCAACAAACAATTGTTAGGAACTCCGATTCTTTGCCCTGCAATGAACAATTCCCTGGAACTCTTGCTATTTGCCCTGCAATGAACAACTGCCCTGAACTCTGGTTGTTTGCCCTGCATCACCAACTGCCCCAGCACTCTGGTTGTTGCCCTTGCAATAAACAATTGCACTGGAACTCTGGTTCTTGCCCTTAGTCACCAGTTCTGGAACTCTGGTTATAATGCCCTGCAGGAACAACTGCCCTGCAACTCTGGTTATGTGCCCTGCATCATCCAATTGCCCTGGAACACTGGTTATGTGCCCATAATGAGAAATTGCCCCAGAACTCTGGTTATTTGCCCCATTGCACAATTGTCCCAGACCACCGGTTATTTGCCCCTGCAACAAACAACTGTCCCAGAACACTGGTTCTTAGCCTCTGCAACAATCAATTGTTCTGGAACTCTGGTTCTTTGCCCCAGCAATGAACAACTGCCATACAACTCTTGTTATTTGCCCCTGCATCACACAATTGCCTTGGAACTCTGGTTATGTGCCCCTGCAATGAACAATTGCCCCATAACTCTATTGTTAGCTCCAGAAAAGAACAATTGCCCCAGAACTCTGGTTATTTGCCCTGCAATAAACAATTGCTCTGTAACTCAAGTTATTTGCCCCTGCAATGAACAACCACCCCAGAACTCTGGTTATTTACGCCTGCACAAACTGCCCCAGAATTCTAGATATTTGCCACTGCAACAAACAATTGCCCTGGAACTCTGGTTCTGTGCCCCTTCGTCACCCAGTTCCCCTGGAACTCTGGTTATGTGCCCCTGCTAGGAACAGTTGCCCCAGAACTCTGGTTATTTGCTACTGCATTGCCCAATTGCCCCAGAAGGCTTGTTATTTACCTCTGAAACAAACAACTGCCCCAGAACTCTGGTTATTTGTACCTGCAACAAACAATTGCTCTGGCACTCTGGTTCTCTGCCCTTGCAATGAACTGCCCTGGAACTCTGGTTATGTGCCCCTGCAAGGAACAGTTGCCCCAGAACTCTGGTTATTTGCCACTGCGCAAACTGCTGCCCCAGAATTCTAGTTATTTGTCCTTGCAACAAACAATTGCTCTGGAACTCTGGTTCTGTGTCCCTTCGTCCCCCCGTTCCCCTGGAACTCTGGTTATGTGCCCCTGCAAGGAACAGTTGCCCCGAACTCTGGTTATTTGCCACTGCATTCCCCAATTGCCCCAGAGGGCTCATTATTTGCCTCTGCAACAACCAACTGCCCCAGAACTCTGGTTATTTGCACCTGGAACAAACAATTGGTCTGGAACTCTGGTTCTTTGCCCCTGCAATGAACAACTGCCCAAGCACTCTGGTTATGTGCCCCTGCATCATTCAATTGCCCCAGAACTCTGGTTATGTGCCCCATAATGAGCAATTGCCCTGGAACTCTAGTTATTTGCCCTATTGCACGATTGTCCCAGAACTCTGGTTCTTTGCCCCTGCAACAAACAATTGTTCTGGAACTCCGATTCTTTGCCCTGCAATGAACAATTCCTGGAACTCTTGTTGTTGCCCTGCAATGAACACTGCCCGAACTCTGATTTGTTGCCCTGCACCCCAACTGCCACAGCACTCTGGTTGTTTGCCCTTGCATGAACAATTGCCCTGGAACTCTGGTTCTGTGCCCCTTCATCACCCAGTTCCCTGGAACTCTGGTTATGTGCCCCTGCAAGAACAACTGCCCTGGAACTCTGCTTATGTGCCCTGCATCATCCAATTGCCCAGACACTGGTTATGTGCCCCATAATGAGAGGTACTTCCCCAGAACTCTGGTTGTTGCCCCATTGCACAATTGTCCCCAGACCACGGTTATTTGCCCTACAACAAACAACTGTCCCAGAACACTGGTTCTTAGCCTCTGCAACAATCAATTGTTCTGGAACTCTGGTTCTTTGCCCCAGCAATGAACAATTGCCCTGCAACTCTTATTTGCCCCTGCATCACACAATTGCCCTGGAACTCTGGTTATGTGCCCCTGCAATGAACAATTGCCCTGTAACTCTGTTGTTAGCTCCTGAAAAGAACAATTGCCCCAGAACTCTGGTTATTTGCCCCTGCAACAAACAATTGCTCTGTAACTCAAGTTATTTGCCCCTGAAATGAACAACCACCCCATAACTCTGGTTATTTGCGCCTGCACAAACTGCCCCAGAATTCTAGTTATTTGCCACTGCAACAAACAATTGCCCTGGAACTCTGGTTCTGTGCCACTTCGTCACCCAGTTCCCCTGGAACTCTGGTTATGTGCCCCTGCTAGGAACAGTTGCCCCAGAACTCTGTTTATTTGCTACTGCATTGCCCAATTGCCCCAGAAGGCTTGTTATTTACCTCTGCAACAAACAACTGCCCCAGAACTCTGGTTATTTGTACCTGCAACAAACAATTGCTCTGGCACTCCGGTTCTCTGCCCTTGCAATGAACTGCCCTGGAACTCTGGTTATGTGCCCCTGCATCATCCAGTTGCCCCGGAACACTGGTTATGTGCCCCGTAATGAGAAATTGGTCCAGAACTCTGGTTATTTGCCCCATTGCACAATTGTCCCAGACCACTGGTTATTTTCCCCTGCAACAAACAACTGTCCCAGAACACTGGTTCTTAGCCTCTGCAACAATCAATTGTTCTGGAACTCTGGTTCTTTCCCCAGCAATGAACAATTGCCCTGCAAATCTTGTTATTTGCCCCTGCTTCACACAATTGACCTGGAACTCTGGTTATGTGCCCCTGCAATGAACAATTACCCCAGAACTCTGGTTATTTGCCCCTGCAACAAAAAATTGCTCTGTAACTCAAGTTATTTGCCCCTGCAATGAACAACTGCCCCAGAACTCTGGTTATTTGCCCCTGCAACAAACAATTGCCCTGGAAATCTGGTTGTGTGCCCCATGACAAACAATTGCCCTGGAGACTCTGGTTCTGTGCCCTTCATCACCCAGTTCCCCTGGAGACTCTGGTTATGTGCCCCTGCAAGGAACAGTTGCCCCAGAACTCTGGTTATTTGCTGCTGCATTGCCCAATTGCCCCAGAAGGCTCGTTATTTGCCTCTGCAACAAACAACTGCCCCAGAACTCTGGTTATTTGCACCTGCAACAAACAATTGCTCTGGAACTCTGGTTCCTTGCTCCTGCAATGAACAACTGCCCAGGAACTCTGATTATGTGCCCCTGCATCATCCAATTGCCCCGGAACTCTGGTTACGTGCCTTGTAATGTGTAATTGCCCCAGAACTCTGGTTCTTTGCCCCTGCAACAAACAATTGTTCTGGAACTCTGGTTCTTTGCCCCAGCAATGAACAATTGCCCTGAACTCTTGTTATTTTACCCTGCAATGAACTGCCCCAGAAATCTGGTTATTTGCCTCTACATTGCAAAATGGTCCCAGAACAATAGTTATTTGCGCCTGCATGAACAACTGCCCCAGAACTCATTATTTGCCCCTGCAACAAACAACTGTCCTGGAACTCTGCTTCTGTGACCCTTCATCACCCAGTTCCCCCTGGAACTCTGGTTATTTGCCCCTGCAAGGAACAGTTGCCCCAGAACTCTGGTTATTTGCCACTGCACAAACTGCTGCCCCAGAATTCTAGTTATTTGTCCTTGCAACAAACAATAGCCATGCAACTCTGGTTCTGTGTCCCTTCATCCCCCCGTTCCCCTGGAACTCTGGTTATGTGCCCCTGCAAGGAACAGTGGCCCCCAGAAATCTGGTTATTTGCCACTGCATTGCCCAATTGCCCCAGAAGGCTCATTATTTGCCTCTGCAACAAACAACTGCCCCAGAAGTCTGGTTATTTGCACCTGCAACAAACAGTTGGTCTGGAACTCTGGTTCTTTGCCCCTGCAATGAACAACTGCCCAAGCACTCTGGTTATGTGCTCCTGCATCATCCAATTGCCCCAGAACTCTGGTTATGTGCCCCAGAATGAGCAATTGCCTCGGAACTCTAGTTATTTGCCCTATTGCACAATTGTCACAGAACTCTGGTTATTTGCCCCTGCAACAAACATTTGCCCCAAAAGTCTGGTTATTTGCCGTGCATCGCACAATTGCCCTGGAACTCTGGTTATTTGCCCTTGCAACAAACATTTGCCCCGGAACTCTGGTTATTGCCCTGCATTGCACACTGCCCTAGAACTCTGGTTGTTGCCGCTGTAATGCAAAATTGCCCCATAAACTCTGGTTATTTGTCCCATCACCCAATTGCCCTGGAACTCTGGTTATGTGCCGCTGCAATGAACAATTGCCCTGGAACTCTGTTTTTGTGCCCCTGCAAAGAATAGCTGCCCCAGCATTCTGGTTATTTGCCCCTGCAATGAGCAATTGCCCCAGAACTCTGGTTATTTGCCTCTGCATTGCACAATTGTCACAGAACACTAGTTATTTGCCCTGCACAAACAACTGCCCCAGAACTCATTATTTGCCCCTGCAACAAAGAATTGCCCTGGAACTCTGCTTATGTGACCGTTCATCACCCAGTTTCCCTGGAACTCTGGTTATGTGCCCGTGCAAGGAACAGCTGCCCCAGAACTCTGGTTATTTGCCACTAGATTGTCCAGTTTTCCCAGAAGGCTCGTTATTTGCCTCTGCAACAAACAACTGCCTCAGGACTCTGGTTATTTGCACCTGCAACAAACAATTGCTCTGGAACTCTGGTTCTTTGCCCCTGCAATGAGCAACTGCCCAAGAACTCTGGTTATGTACACCTGCATCATCCAATTGCCCTGGAACTCTGGTTAGTTGCCCCCACATTGCACAATTGTCCCAGAACGCTGGTTATTTGCCCCTGCAACAAACAACTGCCCCAGAACTCTGGTTATTTGCCCCTGCAACAAACAATTACTCTGTAACTCTAGTTATTTGCCCCTACAATGAACAACTGCCCCAGAACTCTGGTTATTTGTCCCTGCAACAAACAATTGCCCTGGAACTCTGGTTCTGTGCCCCTTCATCACCCAATTCCACTGAAACTCTGGTTATGAACCCTGTACGAACAATTGCCGAGAGTCCTGGTTATTTGCCACAACATTGCCCTTAACAGCCCCAGAAGGCTTGTTATTTGCCCCTGCAACAAACAAGTGCCCCAGAACTCTGGTTATTTGCACCTGCAACAAACAATTTCTCTGGAACTCTGGTTCTTTGCCCCTGCATCATGCAATTGCCCTGGAACTCTGGTTATGTGCCCCGTAATGAGCAATTGCCCCAGAACTCTGGTTATTTGCCCCCACATTGCACAATTGTCCCAGAACACTGGTTATTGGCCCCTGCAACAAACAACTGCCCCAGACCTCTGGTTCTTTGCCACTGCAACAAACAATTGTTTGGGAACTCCGATTCTTTGCCCCTGCAATGAACAATTCCCCTGGAACTCTTTCTATTTGCCCCTGCAATGAACAACTGCCCCGAACTCTGGTTATTGGCCCCTGCATCACCCAACTGCCCCAGCACTCTGGTTATTTGCCCTTGCAATGAACAATTGCACTGGAACTCTGGTTCTGTGCCCCTTCGTCACCCAGTTCCCCTGGAACTCTGGTTATGTGCCCCTGCAATGAACAATTGCCCCGTAACTCTATTGTTAGCTCCAGAAAAGAACAATTGCCCCAGAACTCTGGTTATTTGCCCCTGCAACAAACAATTGCTCTGTAACTCAAGTTATTTGCCCCTGCAATGAACAACCGCCCCAGAACTCTGGTTATTTGCGCCTGCACAAACTGCCCCAGAATTCTAGATATTTGCCACTGCAACAAACAATTGCCCTGGAACTCTGGTTCTGTGCCCCTTCGTCACCCAGTTCCCTTGGAACTCTGGTTATGTGCCCCTGCTAGGAACAGTTGCCCCAGAACTCTGGTTATTTGCTACTACATTGCCCAATTGCCCCAGAAGGCTTGTTATTTACCTCTGAAACAAACAACTGCCCCAGAACTCTGGTTATTTGTACCTGCAACAAACAATTGCTCTGGCACTCTGGTTCTCTGCCCTTGCAATGAACTGCCCTGGAACTCTGGTTATGTGCCCCTGCATCATCCAGTTGCCCCGGAACACTGGTTATGTGCCCCGTAATGAGAAATTGCTCCAGAACTCTGGTTATTTGCCCCATTGCACAATTGTCCTAGACCACTGGTTATTTGCCCCTGCAACAAACAACTGTCCCAGAACACTGGTTCTTAGCCTCTGCAACAATCAATTGTTCTGGAACTCTGGTTCTTTCCCCAGCAATGAACAATTGCCCTGCAAATCTTGTTATTTGCCCCTGCTTCACACAATTGACCTGGAACTCTGGTTATGTGCCCCTGCAATGAACAATTACCCCAGAACTCTGGTTATTTGCCCCTGCAACAAAAAATTGCTCTGTAACTCAAGTTATTTGCCCCTGCAATGAACAACTGCCCCAGAACTCTGGTTATTTGCCCCTGCAACAAACAATTGCCCTGGAAATCTGGTTGTGTGCCCCCGCAACAAACAATTGCCCTGGAACTCTGGTTCTGTGCCCCTTCATCACCCAGTTCCCCTGGAACTCTGGTTATGTGCCCCTGCAAGGAACAGTTGCCCCAGAACTCTGGTTATTTGCTGCTGCATTGCCCAATTGCCCCAGAAGGCTCGTTATTTGCCTCTGCAACAAACAACTGCCCCAGAACTCTGGTTATTTGCACCTGCAACAAACAATTGCTCTGGAACTCTGGTTCTTTGCTCCTGCAATGAACAACTGCCCAGGAACTCTGATTATGTGCCCCTGCATCATCCAATTGCCCCGGAACTCTGGTTATTGGCCCCTTGCACAATTGTCCCAGACCACTGGTTATTTTCCCAAGCAACAAACAACTGCTCCAGAACTCTGGTTCTTTGCCCCTGCAATAAACAACTGCCCAAGCACTCTGGTTATGTGCTCCTGCATCATCCAATTGCCCCAGAACTCTGGTTATGTGCCCCATAATGAGCAATTGCCCCGGAACTCTAGTTATTTGCCCTATTACGCAATTGTCCCAGAACTCTGGTTATTTGCCCCTGCAACAAACATTTGCCCCCAAAGTCTGGTTATTTGCCGTGCATCTCACAATTGCCCTGGACCTCTGGTTATTTGCCCTTGCAACAAACATTTGCCCCGGAACTCTGGTTATTTGCCCCTGCATTGCACAACTGCCCTAGAACTCTGGTTATTTGCCGCTGTAATGCAAAATTGCCCCGTAAACTCTGGTTATTTGTCCCATCACCCAATTGCCCTGGAACTCTGGTTATGTGCCGCTGCAATGAACAATTGCCCTGGAACTCTGTTTTTTTGCCCCTGCAAAGAATAACTGCCCCAGCATTCTGGTTATTTGCCCCTGAAATGAACAATTGCCCCAGAAGTCTGGTTATTTACCTCTGCATTGCACAATTGTCCAAGAAGACTAGTTATTTTCCCCTGCACAAACAACTGCCCCATTATTCTAGTTATTTGCCCCTGCAACAAACAATTGCCCTGGAACTCTGGTTCTGTGCCCCTGCAAAGAACAGTTGCCCCGGAACTCTGGTTATTTGCCACTGCATTGCCCAACTGCCCCAGAAGGCTAGTTATTTGCCTGTGCACTAAACAACTGACCCAGGACTCTGGTTTTTTGCACCTGCAAAAAACAATTGCTCTGGAACTCTGGTTCTTTGCCCCTACAATGAACAACTGCCCAAGAACTCTGGTTATGTGCCCCTGCATCATCCAATTGCCCTGGAACTCTGGTTATGTGCCCCGTAATGAGCAATTGCCCCAGAACTCTGGTTATTTGCCACCATATTGCACAATTGTGCCAGAACACTGGATATTTGCTCCTGCAACAAACAACTGCCCCGTAACTCTGGTTCTTTGCCCCTGCAACAAACAATTGTTCTGGAACTCTTGTTATTTGCCCCTGCAATGAACAACTGCCCAGAACTCAGGTTATTTGCCCCTGCATTACCCAATGGTCCTGGAACTCTGGTTATGTGCCCCTGCAATTAATAATTGCCCCAGAACTCTATTTCTTTGCCACTGCAAAGAACTATTGTCCCAGCACTCTGGTTATTTGCCCCTGCAATGAGCAATTGCCCCAGAACTCTGGTTATTTGCCTCTGCATTGCACAATTGTCACAGAACACTAGTTATTTGCCCTGCTCAAACAACTGCCCCAGAACACATTATTTGCCCCTGCAACAAGGAATTGCCCTGGAACTCTGCTTATGTGACCCTTCATCACCCAGTTCCCCTGGAACTCTGGTTATGTGCCCCTGCAATGAATAATTTCCCCAGAACTCTATTTCTTTGCCACTGCAAAGAACAATTGTACCAGCACTCTGGTTATTTGCCTCTGCATTGCACAATTGTCACAGAACACTAGTTATTTGCCCCTGCACAAACAACTGCCCCAGAACTCATTATTTGCCCCTGCAACAAACAATTGCCCTGGAACTCTGCTTATGTGACCCTTCATCACCCAGTTCCCCTGGAACTCTGGTTATGTGCCCCTGCAATGAATAATTTCCCCAGAACTCTATTTCTTTGCCACTGCAAAGAACAATTGTACCAGCACTCTGGTTATTTGCCTCTGCATTGCACAATTGTCACAGAACACTAGTTATTTGCCCCTGCACAAACAGCTGCCCCAGAACACTGGTTATTTGCCACTAGATTGTCCAGTTTTCCCACCAGGCTCGTTATTTTCCTCTGCAACAAACAACTGCCCCAGGACTCTGGTTATGTGCACCTGCAACAAACAATTGCTCTGGAACTCTGGTTCTTTGCCCCTGCAATGAGCAACTGCCCAAGAACTCTGGTTATGTGCCCCTGCATCATCCAATTGCCCTGGAACTCTGGTTAGTTGCCCCCACATTGCACAATTGTCCCATAACGCTGGTTATTTGCCCCTGTAACAAACAACTGCCCCAGAACTCTGGTTATTTGCCCCTGCAACAAACAATTGCCCTGGAACTCTGGTTCTGTGCCCCTTCATCACCCAATTCCACTGAAACTCTGGTTATGAACCCATGTAATGAACAATTGGCCGAGAACTCTGGTTATTTGCCACAACATTGCCCAATAGCCCCAGAAGGCTTTGTTATTTGCCCCTGCAACAAACAAGTGCCCCAGAACTCTAGTTATTTGCACGTGCAACAAACAATTTTTCTGGAACTCTGGTTCTTTGCCCCTGCATCATGCAATTGCCCTGGAACTCTGGTTATGTGCCCCGTAATGAGCAATTGCCCCAGAACTCTGGTTATTTGCCCCCACATTGCACAATTGTCCCAGAACACTGGTTATTTGCCCCTGCAACAAACAACTGCCCCAGAACTCTGGTTCTTTGCCACTGCAACAAACAATTGTTCTGGAACTCTGATTCTTTGCCCCTGCAATGAACAATTCCCCTGGAACTCTTGTTATTTGCCCCTGCAATGAACAACTGCCCTGAACTCTGGTTATTGGCCCCTGCATCACCCAACTGCCCCAGCACTCTGGTTATTTGCCCTTGCAATGAACAATTGCCCTGGAACTCTGGTTCTGTGCCCCTTCGTCACCCAGTTCCCCTGGAACTCTGGTTATGTGCCCCTGCAAGGAACAACTGCCCTGCAACTCTGGTTATGTGCCCCTGCATCATCCAATTGCCCCAGAACACTGGTTATGTGCCCCATAATGAGAAATTGCCCCAGAACTCTGGTTATTTGCCCCATTGCACAATTGTCCCAGACCACCGGTTATTTGCCCCTGCAACAAACAAGTGTCCCAGAACACTGGTTCTTAGCCTCTGCAACAATCAATTGTTCTGGATCTCTGGTTCTTTGCCCCAGCAATGAACAATTGCCCTACAACTCTTGTTATTTGCCCCTGCATCACACAATTGCCCTGGAACTCTGGTTATGTGCCCCTGCAATGAACAATTGCCACGTAACTCTATTGTTAGCTCCTGAAAAGAACAATGGCCCCAGAACTCTGGTTATTGGCCCCTGCAACAAACAATTGCTCTGTAACTCAAGTTATTTGCCCCTGCAATGAACAACCGCCCCAGAACTCTGGTTATTTGCGCCTGCACAAACTGCCCCAGAATTCTAGTTATTTGCCACTGCAACAAACAATTGCCCTGGAACTCTGGTTCTGTGCCCCTTCGTCACCCAGTTCCCCTGGAACTCTGGTTATGCACCCCTGCTAGGAACAGTTGCCCCAGAACTCTGGTTATTTGCCACTGCATTGCCCAATTGCCCCAGAAGGCTTGTTATTTACCTCTGCAACAAACAACTGCCCCAGAACTCTGGTTATTTGTACCTGCAAAAAACAATTTTTCAGGAACTCTGGTTCTCTGCCCTTGCAATGAACTGCCCTGGAACTCGGGTTATGTGCCCCTGCATCATCCAGTTGCCCCGGAACACTGGCTATGTGCCCGGTAATGAGAAATTGCCCCAGAACTCAGGTTATTTGCTCCATTGTACAATTGTCCCAGACCACTGGTTATTTGCCCCTGCAACAAACAAGTGTCCCAGAACACTGGTTCTTAGCCTCTGCAACAATCAATTGTTCTAGAACTCTGGTTCTTTGCCCCAGCGATGAACAATTGCCCTACAACTCTTGTTATTTGCCCCTGCATCACACAATTGCCCTTTAACTCTGGTTATGTGCCCCTGCAATGAACAACTGCCCCAGAACTCTATTTTTTGCCCCTGAAAAGAACAATTGCCCCAGAACGCTGGTTATTTTCCCCTGCAACAAAAAATTGCTCTGTAACTCAAGTTATTTGCCCCTGCAATGAACAACTGCCCCAGAACTCTGGTTATTTGCCTCTGCAACAAACAATTGCCATGGAAATCTGGTTCTGTGCCCCCGCAACAAACAATTGCCCTGGAACTCTGGTTTTGTGCCCCTTCGTCACCAGTTCCCCTGGAACTCTGGTTATGAGCCCCTGCAAGGAACAGTTGCCCCAGAACTCTGGTTATTTGCTGCTGCATTGCCCAATTGCCCCAGAAGGCTCATTATTTGTCTCTGCAACAAACAACTGCCCCAGAACTCTGGTTATTTGCACCTGCAACAAAGAATTGCTCTGGAACTCTGGTTCTTTGCTCCTGCAATGAACAACTGCCCAGGAACTCTGGTTATGTGCCCCTGCATCATCCAATTGCCCTGGAACTCTGCTTATGTGCCCTATAATGAGCAATTGCCCTGGAACTCTGGTTAATTGCCCCTTGCACAATTGTCCCAGACCACTGGTTATTTTCCCAAGCAACAAACAACTGCCCCAGAACTCTGGTTCCTTGTCCCTGCAACAAACAATTGTTCTGGAACTCTGGTTCTTTGCCCCAGCAATGAACAATTGCCCTGAACTCTTGTTATTTGCCCCTGCAATGAACTGCCTCAGAAATCTGGTTACTTGCCTCTGCATTGCAAAATGGTCCCAGAACTCTCGTTATTTGCTCCTGCACAAACAACTGCCCCAGAACTCATTATTTGCCCCTGCAACAAACAATTGTCCTGGAACTCTGCTTCTGTGACACTTCATCACCCAGTTCCCCTGGAACTCTGGTTATGAGCCCCTGCAAGGAACAGTTGCCCCAGAACTCTGGTTATTTGCCACTGCACAAACTGCTGCCCCAGAATTCTAGTTATTTGTCCTTGCAACAAACAATTGCCCTGGAACTCTGGTTCTGTGTCCCTTCGTTCCCCCGTTCCCCTGGAACTCTGGTTATGTGCCCCTGCAAGGAACAGTTGCCCCAGAACTCTGGTTATTTGCCACTGCATTGCCCAATTGCCCCAGAAGGCTCATTATTTGCCTCTGCAACAAACAACTGCCCCAGAACTCTGGTTATTTGCACCTGGAACAAACATTTGGTCTGGAACTCTGGTTCTTTGCCCCTGCAATGAACAACTGCCCAAGCACTCTGGTTATGTGCCCCTGCATCATCCAATTGCCCCAGAACTCTGGTTATGTGCCCCATAATGAGCAATTGCCCCGGAACTCTAGTTATTTGCCCTATTGCACAATTGTCCCAGAACTCTGGTTATTTGCCCCTGCAACAAACATTTGTCCCAGAAGGCTGGTTATTTGCCGTGCATCGCACAATTGCCCTGGAACTCTGGTTATTTGCCCTTGCAACAAACATTTGCCCCAGAACTCTGGTTATTTGCCTACATTTGCACAACTGCCCTAGAACTCTGGTTATTTGCGGCTGTAATGCAAAATTGCTTATAAACTCTGGTTATTTGTCCCATCACCCAATTGCCCTGGAACTCTGGTTATGTGCCCCTGCAATGAACAAATGCCCTGGAACTCTGTTTTTTGCCCCTGCAAAGAATAACTGCCCCAGCACTCTGGTTATTTGCCCCTGAAATGAACAATTGCCCCAGAACTCTTGTTATTTGCCTCTGCATTGCACAATTGTCCCAGAAGACTAGTTATTTTCCCCTGCACAAACAGCTGCCCCATTATTCTAGTTATTTGCCCCTGCAACAAACAATTGCCCTGGAACTCTGGTTCTGTGCCCCTGAAAAGAACAGTTGCCCTGGAACTCTGGTTATTTGCCACTGCATTGCCCAACTGCCCCAGTAGGCTAGTCATCTGCCTCTGCAATAAACAACTGCCCCAGGACTCTGGTTTTTTGCACCTGCAAAAAACAATTGCTCTGGAACTCTGGTTCTTTGCCCCTGCATTGAACAACTGCCTCAAAAATCTCTGGTTATGTGCCCCTGCATCATCCAATTGCCCCGGAACTCTGGTTATGTGCACCATAATGAGCAATTGCCCTGGAACTCTGGTTATTTGCCCCATATTGCACAATTGTCCCAGAACACTGGATATTTGGTCCTGCAACAAACAACTGCCCCGGAACTCTGGTACTTTGCCTCTGCAACAAACAATTGTTCTGGAACTCTTGTTATTTGCCCCTGCAATGAACAACTGCCCAGAACTCTGGTTATTTGCCCCTGCATCACCCAATGGTCCTAGAACTCTGGTTATGTGCCCCTGCAATCAATAATTGCCCCAGAACTCTATTACTTTGCCACTGCAAAGAACTATTGTCCCAGCACTCTGGTTATTTGCCTCTGCAATGAGCAATTGCCCCAGAACTCTGGTTATATGCCTCTGCATTGCACAATTGTCACAGAACACTAGTTATTTGCCCCTGCACAAACAACTGCCCCAGAACTCATTATTTGCCCCTGCAACAAACAATTGCTCTGGAACTCTGCTTACGTGACCCTTTATCACCCAGTTCCCCTGGAACTCTGGTTATGTGCCTGTGCAAGGAACAGCTGCCCCAGAACTCTGGTTATTTGCCACTAGATTGTCCAGTTTTCCCAGAAGGCTCGTTATTTGCCTCTGCAACAAACAACTGCCCCAGGACTCTGCTTATTTGCACATGCAACAAACAATTGCTCTGGAACTCTAGTTCTTTGCCCTGCAATGCTCAACTGCCCAAGAACTCTAGTTATGTGCCCCTGCATCATCCAATTGCCCTGGAACTCTGGTTATTGGCCCCTGCAACAAACAATTGCCCCAGGACTCTGGTTATTTGCCCCTGCAACAAACAATTGCTCTGGAACTCTGGTTCTTTGCCTCTGCAATAAGCAACTGCCCAAGAACACTGGTTATGTGCCCCTGCATCATCCAATTGCCCCAGAACTCCAGTTATTTGCCCCCACATTGCACGATTGTCCCAGAACACTGGTTATTTGCCCCTGCAACAAACAACTGCCCCAGAACTCTGGTTATTTGCCCCTGCAACAAGCAAGTACTCTGTCACTCTAGTTATTTGCCCCTGCAAAGAACAATTGCCCCAGAACTCTGGTTATTTGCCCCTGCAACAAACAATTGCCCTGGAACTCTGGTTCTGTGCTCCTTCATCACCCAATTCCACTGAAACTCTGGTTATGAACCCCTGCAATGAACAATTGGCCGAGAACTCTGGTTATTTGCCACAACATTGCCCAATAGCCCCAGAAGGCTTGTTATTTGCCCCTGCAACAATCAAGTGTCTCAGAACTCTGGTTATTTGCACCTGCAGCAAACAATTTCTCTGGAACTCTGGTTCTTTGCCCCTGCATCATGCAATTGCCCAGAACTCTGGTTATGTGCCCAGTAATGAGCAATTGCCCCAGAACTCTGGTTATTTGCCCCGCATTGCACAATTGTCCCAGAACACTGGTTATTTGCCCCTGCAACAAACAACTGCCCCAGAACTCTGGTTCTTTGCCCCTGCAACAAACAATTGTTCTGGAACTCCGATTCTTTGCCCCTGCAATGAACAATTCCCCTGGAACTCTTGTTATTTGCCCCTGCAATGAACAACTGCCCCGAAGTCTGGTTATTTGCCCCTGCATCATCCAACTGCCTAAGCACTCTGGTTATTTGCCCTTGCAATGAACAATTGCCCCAGAACTCTGGTTATTTGCCTCTGCATTGCAAAAAAGGTCCTAGAACACTAGTTATTTGCGCCTGCACAAACAACTGCCCCAGAATTCTAGTTATTTGCCCCTGCAACAAACAATTGCCATGGAAATCTGGTTCTGTGCCCCCACAACAAACAATTGCCCTGGAACTCTGGTTCTGTGCCCCTTCGTCACCCAGTTCCCCTGGAACTCTGGTTATGTGCCCCTGCAAGGAACAGTTGCCCCAGAACTCTGGTTATTTGCTGCTGCATTGCCCAATTGCCCCAGAAGGCTCGTTATTTGCCTCTGCAACAAACAACTGCACCAGAACTCTGGTTATTTGCACCTGCAACAAACAATTGCTCTGGAACTCTGGTTCTTTGCTCCTGCAATGAACAACTGCCCAGGAACTCTGGTTATGTGCCCCTGCATCATCCAATTGCCCCGGGAACTCTGGTTATGTGCCCCATAATGAGCAATTGCCCTGGAACTCTGGTTATTTGCCCCTTTCACAATTGTCCCAGACCACTGGTTATTTTCCCAAGCAACAAACAACTGCCCCTGAACTCTGGTTCTTTGCCCCTGCAAAGAACAGTTGCCCTGGAACTCTGGTTATTTGCCACTACATTGCCCAACTGCCCCAGAAGGCTAGTTATTTGCCTCTGCAATAAACAACTGCCCCAGGACTCTGGTTTTTTCACCTGCAAAAAAACAATTGCTCTGGAACTCTGGTTCTTTGCCCCTGCAATGAACAACTTCCTCAAAAATCTCTGGTTATGTGCCCCTGCATCATCCAATTGTCCCGGAACTCTGGTTATGTGCCCCATAATGAGCAATTGCCCTGGAACTCTGGTTATTTGCCCCCATATTGCACAATTGTCCCAGAACACTGGATATTTGGTCCTGCAACAAACTACTGCCCCGGAACTCTGGTTCTTTGCCTCTGCGACAAACAATTGTTCTGGAACTCTTGTTATTTGCCCCTGCAATGAACAACTGCCCAGAACTCTGGTTATTTGCCCCTGCATCACCCAATGGTCCTAGAACTCTGGTTATGTGCCCCTGCAATTAATAATTGCCCTAGAATTCTATTACTTTGCCACTGCAAAGAACTATTGTCCCAGCACTCTGGTTATTTGCCTCTGCAATGAGCAATTGCCCCAGAACTCTGGTTATATGTCTCTGCATTGCACAATTGTCACAGAACACTAGTTATTTGCCCCTGCACAAACAACTGCCCCAGAACTCATTATTTGCCCCTGCAACAAACAATTGCTCTGGAACTCTGCTTATGTGACCCTTTATCACCCAGTTCCCCTGGAACTCTGGTTATGTGCCCGTGCAAGGAACAGCTGCCCCAGAACTCTGGTTATTTGCCACTAGATTGTCCAGTTTTCCCAGAAGGCTCGTTATTTTCCTCTGCAACAAACAACTGCCCCAGGACTCTGCTTATTTGCACATGCAACAAACAATTGCTCTGGAACTCTGGTTCTTTGCCCCTGCAATGCTCAACTGCCCAAGAACTCTAGTTATGTGCCCCTGCATCATCCAATTGCCCTGGAACTCTGGTGATTTGCCCCTGCAACAAGCAATTGCCCCAGAACTCTGGTTATTTGCCCCTGCAACAAACAATTGCTCTGGAACTCTGGTTCTTTGCCCCTACAATGAGCAACTGCCCAAGAACACTGGTTATGTGCCTCTGCATTATCCAATTGCCCCAGAACTCCAGTTATTTGCCCCCACATTGCACAATTGTCCCAGAACACTGGTTATTTGCCCCTGAAACAAACAACTGCCCCAGAACTCTGGTTATTTGCCCCTGCAACAAACAAGTACTCTGTCACTCTAGTTATTTGCCCCTGCAATGAAAAATTGCCCCAGAACTCTGGTTATTTGCCCCTGCAACAAACAATTGCCCTGGAACTCTGGTTATGTGCTCCTTTATCACCCAATTCCACTGAAACTCTGGTTATGAACCCCTGCAATGAACAATTGGCCAAGAACTCTGGTTATTTGCCACAACATTGCCCAATAGCCCCAGAAGGCTTGTTATTTGCCCCTGCAACAATCAAGTGTCTCAGAACTCTGGTTATTTGCACCTGCAGCAAACAATTTCTCTGGAACTCTGGTTCTTTGCCCCTGCATCATGCAATTGCCCCAGAACTCTGGTTATGTGCCCGTAGAGGCAATTGCCCAGAACTCTGGTTATTTGCCCCGCATTGCACAATTGTCCCAGAACACTGGTTGTTGCCCTGCAACAAACAACTGCCCCAGAACTCTGGTTCTTTGCCCCTGCAACAAACAATTGTTCTGGAACTCCGATTCTTTGCCCCTGCAATGAACAATTCCCTTGGAAATCTTGTTATTTGCCCCTGCAATGAACAACTGCCCCGAACTCTGGTTATTTGCCCCTGCATCCCCCAACTGCCCCAGCACTCTGGTTATTTGCCCTTGCAATGAACAATTGCCCCAGAACTCTGGTTATTTGCCTCTGCATTGCAAAAAGGTCCTAGAACACTAGTTATTTGCGCCTGCACAAACAACTGCCCCAGAATTCTAGTTATTTGCCCCTGCAACAAACAAATGCCATGGAAATCTGGTTCTGTGCCCCCACAACAAACAATTGCCCTGGAACTCTGGCTCTGTGCCCCTTCATCACCCAGTTCTCCTGGAACTCTGGTTATGTGCCCCTGCAAGGAACAGTTGCCCCAGAACTCTGGTTATTTGCCGCTGCATTGCCCAATTGCCCCAGAAGGCTCGTTATTTGCCTCTGCAACAAACAACTGCACCAGAACTCTGGTTATTTGCACCTGCAACAAACAATTGCTCTGGAACTCTGGTTCTTTTCTCCTGCAATGAACAACTGCCCAGGAACTCTGGTTATGTGCCCCTGCATCATCCAATTGCCCTGGAACTCTGGTTATTTGCCCCTTGCACAATTGTCCCAGACCACTGGTTATTTTCCCAAGCAACAAACAACTGCCCCTGAACTCTGGTTCTTTGCCCCTGCAACAAACAATTGTTCTGGAACTCTGGTTCTTTGCCCCAGCAATGAACAATTGCCCTGAACTCTTGTTATTTGCCCCTGCAATGAACTGCCCCAGAAATCTGGTTATTTGCCTCTGCATTGCAAAATGGTCCCAGAACACTAGTTATTTGCGCCTGCAGAAGCAACTGCCCCAGAACTCATTATTTGCCCCTGCAACAAACAATTGTCCTGGAACTCTGCTTCTGTGACCCTTCATCACCCAGTTCCCCTGGAACTCTGGTTATGTGCCTGCAGGAAGAGTTGCCCCAGAACTCTGGTTATTTGCCACTGCACAAACTGCTGCCCAAATTCTAGTTATTGTCCTTGCAACAAACAATTGCCCTGGAACTCTGGTTCTGTGTCCCTTTGTCCCCCGTTCCCCTGGAACTCTGGTTATATGTGCCTGCAGAACAGTTGCCCAGAACTCTGGTTATTTTCCACTGCATTGCCCAATTGCCCCAGAAGGCTCATTATTTGCCTCTGCAACAAACAACTGCCCCAGAACTCTGGTTATTTGCACCTGGAACAAACAATTGGTCTGGAACTCTGGTTCTTTGCCCCTGCAATGAACAACTGCCCAAGCACTCTGGTTATGTGCCCCTGCATCATTCAATTGCCCCAGAACTCTGGTTATGTGCCCCATAATGAGCAATTGCCCTGGAACTCTAGTTATTTCCCTATTGCACAATTGTACCAGAACTCTGGTTCTTTGCCCCTGCAACAAACAATTGTTCTGGAACTCCGATTCTTTGCCCCTGCAATGAACAATTCCCCTGGAACTCTTGTTATTTACCCCTGCAATGAACAACTGCCCTGAACTCTGGTTATTGGCCCCTGCATCACCCAACTGCCCCAGCACTCTGGTTATTTGCCCTTGCAATGAATAATTGCCCTGGAACTCTGGTTCTGTGCCCCTTCATCACCCAGTTCCCTGGAACTCTGGTTATGTGCCCCTGCAAGGAACAACTGCCCTGGAACTCTGGTTATGTGCCCCTGCATCATCCAATTGCCCCGGAACACTGGTTATGTGCCCCATAATGAGAAATTGCCCCAGAACTCTGGTTATTTGCCCCATTGCACAATTGTCCCAGACCACCGGTTATTTGCCCCTGCAACAAACAACTGTCCCAGAACACTGGTTCTTAGCCTCTGCAACAATCAATTTTTCTAGAACTCTGGTTCTTTGCCACAGCAATGAACAACTGCTCTGCAACTCTTGTTATTTGCCCCTGCATCACACAATTGCCCTGGAACTCTGGTTATGTGCCCCTGCAATTAACAATTGCCCTGTAACTCTATTGTTAGCCCTAGAAAGAACAATTGCCCCAGAACTCTGGTTATTTGCCCCTGCAACAAACAATTGCTCTGTAACTCAAGTTATTTGCCCTTGAAATGAACAACCACCCCATAACTCTGCTTATTTGCACCTGCAAAAACTGCCCCAGAATTCTAGTTATTTGCCACTGCAACAAACAATTGCACTGGAACTCTGGTTCTGTGCCCCTTCGTCACCCAGTTCCCCTGGAACTCTGGTTCTGTGCCCCTGCTAGGAACAGTTGCCCCAGAACTCTGGTTATTTGCTACTGCATTGCCCAATTGCCCCAGAAGGCTTGTTATTTACCTCTGCAACAAACAACTGCCCCAGAACTCTGGTTATTTGTACCTGCAACAAACAATTGCTCTGGCACTCTGGTTATCTGCCCTTGCAATGAACTGCCCTGGAACTCTGGTTATGTGCCCCTGCGTCATCCAGTTGCCCCGGAACACTGGTTATGTGCCCCGTAATGAGAAATTGCCCCAGATCTCTGGTTATTTGCCCCATTGCACAATTGTCCCAGACCACTTGTTATTTGCCCCTGCAACAAACAACTGTCCCAGAACACTGGTTAGCCTCTGCAATAATCAATTGTTCTGGAACTCTGGTTCTTTGCCCCAGCAATGAACAATTGCCCTGCAAATTTTGTTATTTGCCCCTGCTTCACAAAATTGACCTGGAACTCTGGTTATGTGCCCCTGCAATGAACAATTGCCCCAGAACTCTGGTTATTTGCCTCTGCAACAAAAAATTGCTCTGTAACTCAAGTTATTTGCCCCTGCAATGAACAACTGCCCCAGAACTCTGGTTATTTGCCCCTGCAACAAACAGTTGCCCTGGAAATCTGGTTCTGTGCCCCCACAACAAACAATTGCCCTGAACTCTTGTTATTTTCCCCTGCAATGAACTGCCCCAGAAATCTGGTTATTTGCCTCTACATTGCAAAATGGTCCCAGAACAATAGTTATTTGCGCCTGCATGAACAACTGCCCCAGAACTCATTATTTGCCCCTGCAACAAACAATTGTCCTGGAACTCTGCTTCTGTGACCCTTCATCACCCAGTTCCCCTGGAACTCTGGTTATGTGCCCCTGCAAGGAACAGTTGCCCCAGAACTCTGGTTGTTGCCACTGCTCAGACTGCTGCCCAAATTCTAGTTATTTGTCCTTGCAACAAACAATTGCCCTGGAACTCTGGTTCTGTGTCCCTTCGTCCCCCCGTTCCCCTGGAACTCTGGTTATGTGCCCCTGCAAGGAACAGTTGCCCCAGAACTCTGGTTATTTTCCACTGCATTGCCCAATTGCCCCAGAAGGCTCATTATTTGCCTCTGCTACAAACAACTGCCCCAGAACTCTGGTTATTTGCACCTGGAACAAACAATTGGTCTGGAACTCTGGTTCTTTGCCCCTGCAATGAACAACTGCACAACTGCCCAAGCACTCTGGTTATGTGCCCCTGCATCATCCAATTGCCCCAGAACTCTGGTTATGTGCCCCATAATGAGCAATTGCCCCGGAACTCTAGTTATTTGCCCTATTGCACAATTGTCCCAGAACTCTGGTTATTTGCCCCTGCAACAAACATTTGCCCCAAAAGTCTGGTTATTTGCCGTGCATTGCACAATTCCCCCGGAACTCTGGTTATTTGCCCCTGCATTGCACAACTGACCAAGAACTCTGGTTATTTGCCACTGCAATGCAAAATTACCCTGTAAACTCTGGTTATTTGTCCCATCACCCAATTTCCCTGGAACTCTGGTTATGTGCCGCTGCAATGAACAATTGCCCTGGGACTCTGTTTTTTTCCCCTGCAAAGAATAACTGCCCCCAGCATTCTGGTTATTTGCCCTTGAAATGAACAATTGCCCCAGAACTCTGGTTATTTGCCTCTTCATTGCACAATTGTCCCAGAAGACTAGTTATTTTCCCCTGCACAAACAACTGCCCCATTATTCTAGTTACTTGCCCCTGCAACAAACAATTGCCCCAGAACTCTGGTTATTTGCCCCTGCAACAAACAATTGTTCTGGAACTCTGGTTCTTTGCCCCTGCAATGAGCAACTGCCCAAGAACACTGGTTATGTGCCACTGCATCATCCAATTGCCCCAGAACTCCAGTTATTTGCCCCCACATTGCACAATTGTCCCAGAACACTGGTTATTTGCCCCTGCAACAAACAACTGCCCCAGAACTCTGGTTATTTGCCCCTGCAACAAACAAGTACTCTGTCACTCTAGTTATTTGCCCCTGCAATGAACAATTGCCACAGAACTCTGGTTATTTGCCCCTGCAACAAACAATTGCCCTGGAACTCTGGTTCTGTGCTCCTTCATCACACAATTCCACTGAAACTCTGGTTATGAACCCCTGCAATGAACAATTGGCCGAGAACTCTGGTTATTTGCCACAACATTGCCCAATAGCCCCAGAAGGCTTGTTATTTGCCCCTGCAACAATCAAATGTCTCAGAACTCTGGTTATTTGCACCTGCATCAAACAATTTCTCTGGAACTCTGGTTCTTGGCCCCTGCATCATGCAATTGCCCCGGAACTCTGGTTATGTGCCCCGTAATGAGCAATTGCCCCAGAACTCTGGTTATTTGCCCCGCATTGCACAATTGTCCCAGAACACTGGTTATTTGCCCCTGCAACAAACAGTTGTTCTGGAACTCCGATTCTTTGCCCCTGCAATGAACAATTCCCCTGGAAATCTCGTTATTTGCCCCTGCAGTGAACAACTGCCCCGAACTCTGGTTATTTGCCCCTGCATCCCCCAACTGTCCCAGCACTCTGGTTATTTGCCCTTGCAATGAACAATTGCCCCAGAACTCTGGTTATTTGCCTCTGCATTGCAAAAAGGTCCTAGAACACTAGTTATTTGCGCCTGCATAAACAACTGCCCCAGAATTCTAGTTATTTGCCCCTGCAACAAACAGTTGCCATGGAAATCTGGTTCTGTGCCCCCACAACAAACAATTGCCCTGGAACTCTGGTTCTGTGCCCCTTCGTCACCCAGTTCCCCTGGAACTCTGGTTATGTGCCCCTGCAAGGAACAGTTGCCCCAGAACTCTGGTTGTTGCCACTACATTGCCCACTGTTCCAGAAGGCTCGTTATTTGTCTCTGCAACAAACAACTGCACCAGAACTCTGGTTATTTGCACCTGCAACAAACAATTGCTCTGAAACTCTGGTTCTTTGCTCCTGCAATGAACAACTGCCCAGGAACTCTGGTTATGTGCCCCTGCATCATCCAATTGCCCTGGAACTCTGGTTATTTGCCCCTTGCACAATTGTCCCAGACCACTGGTTATTTTCCCAAGCAACAAACAACTGCCCCTGAACTCTGGTTCTTTGCCCCTGCAACAAACAATTGTTCTGGAACTCTGGTTGTTTGCCCCAGCAATGAACAATTGCCCTGAACTCTTATTTGCCCCTGCAATGAACTTCCCCAGAAATCTGGTTATTTGCCTCTGCATTGCAAAATGGTCCCAGAACACTAGTTATTTGCGCCTGCACAAGCAACTGCTCCAGAACTCATTATTTGCCCCTGCAACAAACAATTGTCCTGGAACTCTGCTTCTGTGACCCTTCATCACCCAGTTCCCCTGGAACTCTGGTTATGTGCCCCTGCAAGGAACAGTTGCCCCAGAACTCTGGTTATTTGCCACTGCACAAACTGCTGCCCCAATTCTAGTTATTTGTCCTTGCAACAAACAATTGCCCTGGAACTCTGGTTCTGTGTCCCTTCGTCCCCCCTTTCCCCTGGAACTCTGGTTATGTGCCCCTGCAAGGAACAGTTGCCCCAGAACTCTGGTTATTTGCAGCTGCATTGCCCAATTGCCCTAGAAGGCTCATTATTTGCCTCTGCAACAACCAACTGCCCCAGAACTCTGGTTATTTGCACCTGGAACAAATAATTGGTCTGGAACTCTGGTTCTTTGCCCCTGCAACAAACAATTGTTCTGGAACCCCGATTCTTTGCCCCTGCAATGAACAATTCCCCTGGAACTCTTGTTATTTGCCCCTGCAATGAACAACTGCCCTGAACTCTGGTTATTTGCCCCTGCATCACCCAACTGCCCCAGCACTCTGGTTATTTGCCCTTGCAATGAACAATTGCCCTGGAACTCTGGTTCTGTGCCCCTGCAAGGAACAACTGCCCTGGAACTCTGGTTATGTGCCCCTGCATCATCCAATTGCCCCGGAACACTGGTTATGTGCCCCATAATGAGAAATTGCCCCAGAACTCTGGTTATTTGCCCCATTGCACAATTGTCCCAGACCACCGGTTATTTGCCCCTGCAACAAACAACTGTCCCAGAACACTGGTTCTTAGCCTCTGCAACAATCAATTGTTCTGGAACTCTGGTTCTTTGCCCCAGCAATGAACAACTGCTCTGCAACTCTTTTTATTGGCCCCTGCATCACACAATTGCCCTGGAACTCTGGTTATGTGCCCCTGCAATGAACAATTGCCCTGTAACTCTATTGTTAGCCCCTGAAAAGAACAATTGCCCCAGAACTCTGGTTATTTGCCCCTGCAACAAACAATTGCTCTGTAACTCAAGTTATTTGCCCCTGAAATGAACAACCGCCCCATAACTCTGGTTATTTGCGCCTGCATAAACTGCCCCAGAATTCTAGTTATTTGCCACTGCAACAAACAATTGCCCTGGAACTCTGGTTCTGTGCCTCTTCGTCACCCAATTCCCCTGGAACTCTGGTTATGTGCCCCTGCTAGGAACAGTTGCCCCAGAACTCTGGTTATTTGCTACTGCATTGCCCAATTGCCTCAGAAGGCTTGTTATTTACCTCTGCAACAAACAACTGCCCCAGAACTCTGGTTATTTGTACCTGCAACAAACAATTGCTCTGGCACTCTGGTTCTCTGCCCTTGCAATGAACTGCCCTGGAACTCTGGTTATGTGCCCCTGCATCATCCAGTTGCCCCGGAACACTGGTTATGTGCCCCGTAATGTGTAATTGCCCTGGAACTCTGGTTATTTGCCCCTTGCACAATTGTCCCAGACCACTGGTTATTTTCCCAAGCAACAAACAACTGCCCCAGAACTCTGGTTCTTTGCCCCTGCAACAAACAAATGTTCTGGAACTCTGGTTCTTTGCCCCAGCAATGAACAATTGCCCTGAACTCTTGTTATTTTCCCCTGCAATGAACTGCCCCAGAAATCTGGTTATTTGCCTCTACATTGCAAAATGGTCCCAGAACAATAGATATTTGCGCCTGCACGAACAACTGCCCCAGAACTCATTATTTGCCCCTGCAACAAACAACTGTCCTGGAACTCTGCTTCTGTGACCCTTCATCACCCAGTTCCCTTGGAACTCTGGTTATGTGCCCCTGCAAGGAACAGTTGCCCCAGAACTCTGGTTATTTGCCACTGCACAAACTGCTGCCCCAGAATTCTAGTTATTTGTCCTTGCAACAAACAATTGCCCTGGAACTCTGGTTCTGTGTCCCTTCGTCCCCCTGTTCCCCTGGAACTCTGGTTATGTGCCCGTGCAAGGAACAGTTGCCCCAGAACTCTGGTTATTTTCCACTGCATTGCCCAATTGCCCCAGAAGGCTCATTATTTACCTCTGCAACAAACAACTGCCCCAGAACTCTGGTTATTTGCACCTGGAACAAACAATTGGTCTGGAACTCTGGTTCTTTGCCCCTGCAATGAACAACTGCCCAAGCACTCTGGTTATGTGCCCCTGCATCATCCAATTGCCCCAGAACTCTGGTTATGTGCCCCATGAGCAACTGCCCCGGAACTCTAGTTATTTGCCCTATTGCACAATTGTCCCAGAACTCTGGTTATTTGCCCCTGCAACAAACATTTGCCCCAAAGTCTGGTTATTTGCCGTGCATCGCACAATTGCCCCGGAACTCTGGTTATTTGCCCCTGCATTGCACAACTGACCCAGAACTCTGGTTATTTGCCGCTGCAATGCAAAATTACCCCATAAACTCTGGTTATTTGTTCCATCACCCAATTGCACTGGAACTCTGGTTATGTGCCGCTGCAATGAACAATTGCCCTGGAACTCTGTTTTTTTGCCCCTGCAAAGAATAACTGCCCCAGAATTCTGGTTATTTGCCCCTGAAATGAACAATTGCCCCAGAACTCTGGTTATTTGCCTCTGCATTGCACAATTGTCCCAGAAGACTATTTATTTGCCCCTGCACAAACAACTGCCCCATTATTCTAGTTATTTGCCCCTGCACAAACAACTGCCCCATTATTCTAGATTATTTGCCCTGCAACAAAACAATTTACTTGGAACTCTGGTTCTGTGCCGATACAAAGGAGAACAGTTGCCCCGAACTCTGGTTATTTGCCACTGCATTGCCCAACTGCCCCAGAAGGCTAGTTATTTGCCTCTGCAATAAACAACTGCCCCAGGACTCTGGTTTTTGCACCTGAAAAGAACAATTGCTCTGGAACTCTGGTTCTTTGCCCCTGCAATGAACAACTGCCCAAGAACTCTGGTTATGTGCCCCTGCATCGTCCAATTTCCCCAGAACTCTGGTTATGTGCCCCGTAATGAGCAATTGCCCCAGAACTCTGGTTATTTGCCCCATATTGCACAATTGTACCAGAACACTGGATATTTGCTCCTGCAACAAACAACTGCCCCAGAACTCTGGTTCTTGCCCCTGCAACAAAACAATTGTTCTGGAACTCTTATTTGCCCCTGCAATGAACAACTGCCCAGAACTCTGGTTATTTGCCCTGCATCTCCCAGTGGTCCTGGAACACTGGTTATGTGCCCCTGCACTAATAATTGCCCCTAGAACTCTATTTCTTTGCCACTGCAAAGAACTATTGTCCCAGAACTCTGGTTATTTGCCTCTGCATTGCACAATTGTCTCAGAACACTAGTTATTTGCCCCTGAACAAACAACTGCCCCAGAACTCATTATTTGCCCCTGCAACCAAGAATTGCCCTGGAACTCTGCTTATGTGACCCTTCATCACCCAGTTCCCCTGGAACTCTGGTTATGTGCCCCTGCAATGAATAATTGCCCCAGAACTCTATTTCTTTGCCACTGCAAAGAACAATTGTCCCAGCACTCTGGTTATTTGCCTCTGCATTGCACAATTGTCACAGAACACTAGTTATTTGCCCCTGCACAAACAACTGCCCAGAACTCATTATTTGCCCCTGCAACAAACAATTGCCCTGGAACTCTGCTTATGTGACCCTTCATCACCCAGTTCCCTGGAACTCTGGTTATGTGCCCGCAAGGAACAGCTGCCCCAGAACTCTGGTCATTTGCCACTAGATTGTCCAGTTTTCCCAGAAGGCTCGTTATTTGCCTCTGCAACAAACAACTGCCCCAGGACTCTGGTTATTTGCACCTGCAACAATTGCTCTGGAACTCTGGTTCTTTGCCCCTGCAATGAGCTACTGCCCAAGAACTCTGGTTATGTGCCCCTGCATCATCCAATTGCCCTGGAACTCTGGTTAGTTGCCCCCACATTGCACAATTGTCCCAGAACGCTGGTTATTTGCCCCTGCAACAAACAACTGCCCCAGAACTCTGGTTATTTGCCCCTGCAACAAAAAATTACTCTGTAACTCGTTATTTGCCCCTCCAATGAACAACTGCCCCAGAACTCTGGTTATTTGCCCCTGCAACAAACAATTGCCCTGGAACTCTGGTTCTGTGCTCCTTCATCACCCAATTCCACTGAAACTCTGGTTATGAACCCCTGTAATGAACAATTGGCCGAGAACTCTGGTTATTTCCCACAACATTGCCCAATAGCCCCAGAAGGCTTGTTATTTGCCCTGCAACAAAACAAGTGCCCCAGAACTCCAGTTATTTGCACCTGAAACAAACAATTTCTCTGGAACTCTGGTTCTTTGCCCCTGCATCATGCAATTGCCCTGGAACTCTGGTTAAGTGCCCCGTAATGAGCAATTGCCCCAGAACTCTGGTTATTTCCCACATTGCAAAATTGTCCCAGAACACTGGTTATTTGCCCCTGCAACAAACAACTGCCCCAGAACTCTGGTTCTTTGCCACTGCAACAAACAATTGTTCTGGAACTCTGATTCTTTGCCCCTGCAATGAACAATTCCCCTGGAACTCTTGTTATTTGCCCCTGCAATGAACAACTGCCCCGAACTCTGGTTATTTGCCCCTGCATCACCCAACTGCCCCAGCACTCTGGTTATTTGCCCTTGCAATGAACAATTGCCCTGGAACTCTGGTTCTGTGCCCCTTCGTCACCCAGTTCCCCTGGAACTCTGGTTATGTGCCCCTGCAAGGAACAACTGCCCTGCAACTCTGGTTATGTGCCCCTGCATCATCCAATTGCCCCAGAACACTGGGTTATGTGCCCCATAATGAGAAATTGCCCCAGAACTCTGGTTATTTGCCCCATTGCACAAATTGTCCCAGACCACCAGTTATTTGCCCCTGCAACAAACAGCTGTCCCAGAACACTGGTTCTAGCCTCTGCAACAATCAATTGTTCTGGAACTCTGGTTCCCTAGCCCCAGTAATGAACAATTGCCCTCACAACTCTTGTTATTTGCCCCTGCATCACACAATTGCCCTGGAACTCTGGTTATGTGCCCTGCAATGAACAATTGCCCCTGAACTCTATTGTTAGCTCCTGAAAGAACAATGGCCCCAGAACTCGGTTATTTTCCCTGCAACAAACAATTGTTCTGTAACTCAAGTTATTTTGCCCTTGCAATGAACAACCACCCCAGAACTCTGGTTATTTAGCCTGCACAAACTGCCCCAGAATTCCAGTTATTTGCCACTGCAACAAACAATTGCCCTGGAACTCTGGTTCTGTGCCCCTTCGTCACCCAGTTCCCCTGGAACTCTGGTTATGTGCCCCTGCTAGGAACAGTTGCTCCAGAGCTCTGGTTATTTGCCACTGCATTGCCCAATTGCCCCAGAAGGCTTGTTATTTACCTCTGCAACAAACAACTGCCCCAGAACTCTGGTTATTTGTACCTGCAACAAACAATTGCTCAGGAAGTCTGGTTCTCTGCCCTTGCAATGAACTGCCCTGGAACTCGGGTTATGTGCCCCTGCATCATCCAGTTGCCCCGGAACACTGGTTATGTGCCCCGTAATGAGAAATTGCCACAGAACTCAGGTTATTTGCCCCATTGCACAATTGTCCCAGACCACTCGTTATTTACCCCTGCAACAAGCAAGTGTCCCAGAACACTGGTTCTTAGACTCTGCAACAATCAATTGTTCTGGAACTCTGGTTCTTTGCCCCAGCAATGAACAATTGCCCTGCAACTCTTGTTATTTGCCCTGGCATCACACAATTGCCTGGAACTCTGGTTATGTGCCCTGCAATGAACAATTGCCCCAAAACTCTTTTTTTGCCCTGAAAAGAACAATTGCCCCAGAACTCTGGTTATTTGCCCTGCAACAAAAAATTGCTCTGTAACTCAAGTTATTTTGCCCTGCAATGAACAACTGCCCCAGAACTCTGGTTATTTGCCCTGCAACAAACAATTGCCATGGAAATCTGGTTCTGGGCCCCGCAACAAACAATTGCCCTGGAACTCTGGTTTTGTGCCTTCATCACCCAGTTCCTGGAACCTGGTATGTGCCCCTGCAAGGAACAGTTGCCCCAGAACTCTGGTTATTTGCCGCTGCATTGCCCAATTGCCCCAGAAGGCTCGTTATTTGCCTCTGCAACAAACAACTGCCCCAGAACTCTGGTTATTTGCACCTGCAACAAACAATTGCTCTGGAACTCTGGTTCTTTGCTCCTGCAATGAACAACTGCCCCGGAACTCTGGTTATGTGCCCCATAATGAGCAATTGCCCTGGAACTCTGGTTAATTGCCCCTTGCACAGTTGTCCGAGACCACTGGTTATTTTCCCAAGCAACAAACAACTGCCCCAGAACTCTGGTTCTTAGCCCTGCAACAAACAATTGTTCTGAACTCTGGTTCTTTGCCCAGCAATGAACAATTGCCCTGAACTCTTGTTATTTGCCCCTGCAATGAACTGCCTCAGAAATCTGGTTACTTGCCACTGCATTAAATGGTCCCAGAACACTCTATTTGCGCCTGCACTAAACAACTGCCCCAGAACTCATTATTTGCCCTGCAACAAACAATTGTCCTGGAACTCTACTTCTGTGACCTTCATCACCCAGTTCCTGGAACTCTGGTTATGTGCCCTGCAAGGAACAGTTGCCCCAGAACTCTGGTTATTTGCCACTGCACAACTGCGCCCAGAATTCTAGTTATTTGTCCTTGCAACAAACACTGCCCTGGAACTCTGGTTCTGTGTCCTTCATCCCCCGCTCCCTGAACTCTGGTTATGTGCCCCTAAGGAACAGTTGCCCCAGAACTCTGGTTATTTTCCACTGCATTGCCCAATTGCCCCAGAAGGCTCATTATTTGCCTCTGCAACAAACAACTGCCCCAGAACTCTGGTTATTTGCACCTGGAACAAACAATTGTTCTGGAACTCTGGTTCTTTGCCCCTGCAATGAACAACTGCCCAAGCACTCCGGTTATGTGCCCCTGCATCATCCAATTGCCCCAGAACTCTGGTTATGTGCCCCGTAATGAGCAATTGCCCCGGAACTCTAGTTATTTTCCCTATTGCACAATTGTCCCAGAACTCTGGTTATTTGTCCCTGCAACAAACATTTGCCCCAGAAGGCTGGTTATTTGCCGTGCATCGCACAATTGCCCTGGAACTCTGGTTAATCGACCTTGCAACAAACAGTTGCCCCGGAACTCTGGTTATTTGCCCCTGCATTGCACAACTGCCCTAGAACTCTGGTTATTTGCCGCTGCAATGCAAAATTGCCCCATAAACTCTGGTTATTTGTCTCATCACCCAATTGCCCTGGAACTCTGGTTATGTGCCCCAGCAATGAACAATTGCCCTGGAACTCTGTTTTTGCCCTGCAAAGAATAACTGCCCCAGCACTCTGGTTATTTGCCCCTGAAATGAACAATTGCCCCAGAACTCTGGTTATTTGCCTCTGCATTGCACAATTGTCCCAGAAGACTAGTTATTTGCCCCTGCACAAACAACTGCCCCATTATTCTAGTTATTTGCCCCTGCAACAAACAATTGTCCTGGAACTCTGGTTCTGTGCCCCTGCAAAAAACAGTTGCCCTGGAACTCTGGTTATTTGCCACTGCATTGCCCAACTGCCCCAGAAGGCTAGTTATTTGCCTCTGCACTAAACAACTGCCCCAGGACTCTGGTTTTTGCACCTGAAAAGAACAATTGCTCTGGAACTCTGGTTCTTTGCCCCTGCAATGAACAACTGCCCAAGAACTCTGGTTATGTGCCCCTGCATCGTCCAATTTCCCCAGAACTCTGGTTATGTGCCCCGTAATGAGCAATTGCCCCAGAACTCTGGTTATTTGCCCCATATTGCACAATTGTACCAGAACACTGGATATTTGCTCCTGCAACAAACAACTGCCCCAGAACTCTGGTTCTTTGCCCCTGCAACAAACAATTGTTCTGGAACTCTTATTTGCCCCTGCAATGAACAACTGCCCAGAACTCTGGTTATTTGCCCCTGCATCTCCCAGTGGTCCTGGAACACTGGTTATGTGCCCCTGCAATTAATAATTGCCCCAGAACTCTATTTCTTTGCCACTGCAAAGAACTATTGTCCCAGAACTCTGGTTATTTGCCTCTGCATTGCACAATTGTCTCAGAACACTAGTTATTTGCCCCTGAACAAACAACTGCCCCAGAACTCATTATTTGCCCCTGCAACCAAGAATTGCCCTGGAACTCTGCTTATGTGACCCTTCATCACCCAGTTCCCCTGGAACTCTGGTTATGTGCCCCTGCAATGAATAATTGCCCCAGAACTCTATTTCTTTGCCACTGCAAAGAACAATTGTCCCAGCACTCTGGTTATTTGCCTCTGCATTGCACAATTGTCACAGAACACTAGTTATTTGCCCCTGCACAAACAACTGCCCCAGAACTCATTATTTGCCCCTGCAACAAACAATTGCCCTGGAACTCTGCTTATGTGACCCTTCATCACCCAGTTCCCCTGGAACTCTGGTTATGTGCCCGTGCAAGGAACAGCTGCCCCAGAACTCTGGTCATTTGCCACTAGATTGTCCAGTTTTCCCAGAAGGCTCGTTATTTGCCTCTGCAACAAACAACTGCCCCAGGACTCTGGTTATTTGCACCTGCAACAATTGCTCTGGAACTCTGGTTCTTGGCCCCTGCAATGAGCTACTGCCCAAGAACTCTGGTTATGTGCCCCTGCATCATCCAATTGCCCTGGAACTCTGGTTAGTTGCCCCCACATTGCACAATTGTCCCAGAACGCTGGTTATTTGCCCCTGCAACAAACAACTGCCCCAGAACTCTGGTTATTTGCCCCTGCAACAAAAATTACTCTGTAACTCGTTATTTGCCCCTCCAATGAACAACTGCCCCAGAACTCTGGTTATTTGCCCCTGCAACAAACAATTGCCCTGGAACTCTGGTTCTGTGCTCCTTCATCACCCAATTCCACTGAAACTCTGGTTATGAACCCCTGTAATGAACAATTGGCCGAGAACTCTGGTTATTTCCCACAACATTGCCCAATAGCCCCAGAAGGCTTGTTATTTGCCCCTGCAACAAACAAGTGCCCCAGAACTCCAGTTATTTGCACCTGAAACAAACAATTTCTCTGGAACTCTGGTTCTTTGCCCCCTGCATCATGCAATTGCCCTGGAACTCTGGTTAAGTGCCCCGTAATGAGCAATTGCCCCAGAACTCTGGTTATTTCCCCCACATTGCAAAATTGTCCCAGAACACTGGTTATTTGCCCCTGCAACAAACAACTGCCCCAGAACTCTGGTTCTTTGCCACTGCAACAAACAATTGTTCTGGAACTCTGATTCTTTGCCCCTGCAATGAACAATTCCCCTGGAACTCTTGTTATTTGCCCCTGCAATGAACAACTGCCCCGAACTCTGGTTATTTGCCCCTGCATCACCCAACTGCCCCAGCACTCTGGTTATTTGCCCTTGCAATGAACAATTGCCCTGGAACTCTGGTTCTGTGCCCCTTCGTCACCCAGTTCCCCCTGGAACTCTGGTTATGTGCCCCTGCAAGGAACAACTGCCCTGCAACTCTGGTTATGTGCCCCTGCATCATCCAATTGCCCCAGAACACTGGTTATGTGCCCCATAATGAGAAATTGCCCCAGAACTCTGGTTATTTGCCCCATTGCACAATTGTCCCAGACCACCAGTTATTTGCCCCTGCAACAAACAGCTGTCCCAGAACACTGGTTCTTAGCCTCTGCAACAATCAATTGTTCTGGAACTCTGGTTCCTAGCCCCAGTAATGAACAATTGCCCTACAACTCTTGTTATTTGCCCCTGCATCACACAATTGCCCTGGAACTCTGGTTATGTGCCCCTGCAATGAACAATTGCCCCGTAACTCTATTGTTAGCTCCTGAAAAGAACAATGGCCCCAGAACTCTGGTTATTTTCCCCTGCAACAAACAATTGTTCTGTAACTCAAGTTATTTGCCCTTGCAATGAACAACCACCCCAGAACTCTGGTTATTTGCGCCTGCACAAACTGCCCCAGAATTCCAGTTATTTGCCACTGCAACAAACAATTGCCCTGGAACTCTGGTTCTGTGCCCCTTCGTCACCCAGTTCCCCTGGAACTCTGGTTATGTGCCCCTGCTAGGAACAGTTGCTCCAGAGCTCTGGTTATTTGCCACTGCATTGCCCAATTGCCCCAGAAGGCTTGTTATTTACCTCTGCAACAAACAACTGCCCCAGAACTCTGGTTATTTGTACCTGCAACAAACAATTGCTCAGGAAGTCTGGTTCTCTGCCCTTGCAATGAACTGCCCTGGAACTCGGGTTATGTGCCCCTGCATCATCCAGTTGCCCCGGAACACTGGTTATGTGCCCCAGAATGAGAAATTGCCACAGAACTCAGGTTATTTGCCCACGCACAATTGTCCCAGACCACTCGTTATTTACCCCTGCAACAAGCAAGTGTCCCAGAACACTGGTTCTTAGACTCTGCAACAATCAATTGTTCTGGAACTCTGGTTCTTTGCCCCAGCAATGAACAATTGCCCTGCAACTCTTGTTATTTGCCCTGGCATCACACAATTGCCCTGGAACTCTGGTTATGTGCCCCTGCAATGAACAATTGCCCCAAAACTCTTTTTTTGCCCCTGAAAAGAACAATTGCCCCAGAACTCTGGTTATTTGCCCCTGCAACAAAAAATTGCTCTGTAACTCAAGTTATTTGCCCCTGCAATGAACAACTGCCCCAGAACTCTGGTTATTTGCCCCTGCAACAAACAATTGCCATGGAAATCTGGTTCTGGGCCCCCGCAACAAACAATTGCCCTGGAACTCTGGTTTTGTGCCCCTTCATCACCCAGTTCCCCTGGAACTCTGGTTATGTGCCCCTGCAAGGAACAGTTGCCCCAGAACTCTGGTTATTTGCCGCTGCATTGCCCAATTGCCCCAGAAGGCTCGTTATTTGCCTCTGCAACAAACAACTGCCCCAGAACTCTGGTTATTTGCACCTGCAACAAACAATTGCTCTGGAACTCTGGTTCTTTGCTCCTGCAATGAACAACTGCCCCGGAACTCTGGTTATGTGCCCCATAATGAGCAATTGCCCTGGAACTCTGGTTAATTGCCCCTTGCACAGTTGTCCGAGACCACTGGTTATTTTCCCAAGCAACAAACAACTGCCCCAGAACTCTGGTTCTTAGCCCCTGCAACAAACAATTGTTCTGGAACTCTGGTTCTTTGCCCCAGCAATGAACAATTGCCCTGAACTCTTGTTATTTGCCCCTGCAATGAACTGCCTCAGAAATCTGGTTACTTGCCACTGCATTGCAAAATGGTCCCAGAACACTCGTTATTTGCGCCTGCACAAACAACTGCCCCAGAACTCATTATTTGCCCCTGCAACAAACAATTGTCCTGGAACTCTACTTCTGTGACCCTTCATCACCCAGTTCCTCTGGAACTCTGGTTATGTGCCCCTGCAAGGAACAGTTGCCCCAGAACTCTGGTTATTTGCCACTGCACAAACTGCTGCCCCAGAATTCTAGTTATTTGTCCTTGCAACAAACAATTGCCCTGGAACTCTGGTTCTGTGTCCCTTCATCCCCCCGTTCCCCTGGAACTCTGGTTATGTGCCCCTGCAAGGAACAGTTGCCCCAGAACTCTGGTTATTTTCCACTGCATTGCCCAATTGCCCCAGAAGGCTCATTATTTGCCTCTGCAACAAACAACTGCCCCAGAACTCTGGTTATTTGCACCTGGAACAAACAATTGTTCTGGAACTCTGGTTCTTTGCCCCTGCAATGAACAACTGCCCAAGCACTCCGGTTATGTGCCCCTGCATCATCCAATTGCCCCAGAACTCTGGTTATGTGCCCCGTAATGAGCAATTGCCCCGGAACTCTAGTTATTTTCCCTATTGCACAATTGTCCCAGAACTCTGGTTATTTGTCCCTGCAACAAACATTTGCCCCAGAAGGCTGGTTATTTGCCGTGCATCGCACAACCGTTCTGGAACTCTGGTTAATCGACTCTTGCAACAAACAGTTGCCCCGAACTCTGGTTATTTGCCCCTGCATTGCACAACTGCCCTAGAACTCTGGTTATTTGCTGCTGCAATGCAAAATTGCCCCGTAAACTCTGGTTATTTGTCCCATCACCCAATTGCCCTGGAACTCTGGTTATGTGCCGCTGCAATGAACAATTGCCCTGGAACTCTTTTTTTGCCCCTGCAAAGAATAACTGCTCCAGCATTCTGGTTATTTGCCCCTGAAATGAACAATTGCCCCAGAACTCTGGTTATTTGCCTCTGCATTGCACAATTGTCCCAGAAGACTAGTTATTTGCCCCTGCACAAACAACTGCCCCATTATTCTAGTTATTTGCCCCTGCAACAAACAATTGTCCTGGAACTCTGGTTCTGTGCCCCTGCAAAAAACAGTTGCCCTGGAACTCTGGTTATTTGCCACTGCATTGCCCAACTGCCCCAGAAGGCTAGTTATTTGCCTCTGCACTAAACAACTGCCCCAGGACTCTGGTTTTATGCACCTGCAAAAAACAATTGCTCTGGAACTCTGGTTCTTTGCCCCTGCAATGAACAACTGCCCAAAAACTCTGGTTATGTGCCCCTGCATCATCCAATTGCCCCGGAACTCTGGTTATGTGCCCCATAATGAGCAATTGCCCAGGAACTCTGGTTATTTTCCCCCATATTGCACAATTGTCCCAGAACACTGGATATTTGGTCCTGCAACAAACAACTGCCCCGGAACTCTGGTTCTTTGCCTCTGCAACAAACAATTGTTCTGGAACTTTTGTTATTTGCCCCTGCAATGAACAACTGCCCAGAACTCTGGTTATTTGCCCCTGCATCACCCAATGGTCCTAGAACTCTGGTTATGTGCCCCTGCAATTAATAATTGCCCCAGAACTCTATTACTTTGTCACTGCAAAGAACTATTGTCCCAGCACTCTGGTTATTTGCCTCTGCAATAAGCAATTGCCCCAGAACTCTGGTTATATGCCTCTGCATTGCACAATTGTCACAGAACACTAGTTATTTGCCCCTGCACAAACATCTGCCCCAGAACTCATTATTTGCCCCTGCAACAAACAATTGCTCTGGAACTCTGCTTATGTGACCCTTTATCACCCAGTTCCCTGGAACTCTGGTTATGTGCCCGTACAAGGAACATTTGCCCCAGAACTCTGGTTATTTGCCACTAGATTGTCCAGTTTTCCCAGAAGGCTTGTTATTTGCCTCTGCAACAAACAACTGCCCCAGGACTCTGCTTATTTGCACATGCAACAAACAATTGCTCTGGAACTCTGGTTATTTGCCCCTGCATTACACAACTGCCTTAGAACTCTGGTTATTTGCCGCTGCAATGCAAAATTGCCCCATAAACTCTGGTTATTTGTCCCATCACCCAATTGCCCTGGAACTCTGGTTATGTGCCCTGCAATGAACAATTGCCCTGAACTCTGTTTTTTGCCCTGCAAAGAATAACTGCCCCAGCACTCTGGTTATTTGCCCTCAAATGAACAATTGCCCCAGAACTCTGGTTATTTGCCTCTGCATTGCACAATTGTCCCAGAAGACTAGTTATTTGCCCCTGCACAAACTGCCCCATTATTCTAGTTATTTGACCCTGCAACAAACAATTGCCCTGGAACTCTGGTTCTGTGCCCTGCAAAGAACAGTTGCCCTGAACTCTGGTTATTTGCCACTGCATTGCCCAACTGCCCCAGAAGGCTAGTTATTTGCCTCTGCACTAAACAACTGCCCCAGGACTCTGGTTTTTTGCACCTGCAAAAAACAATTGCTCTGGAACTCTGGTTCTTTGCCCCTGCAATGAACAACTGCCCAAAAACTCTGGTTATGTGCCCCTGCATCATCCAATTGCCCCAGAACTCTGGTTATGTGCCCCATAATGAGCAATTGCCCCGGAACTCTGGTTATTTGCCCCATATTGCACAATTGTCCCAGAACACTGGATATTTGGTCCTGCAACAAACAACTGCCCCAGAACTCTGGTTCTTTGCCTCTGCAACAAACAATTGTTCTGGAACTCTTGTTATTTGCCCCTGCAATGAACAACTGCCCAGAACTCTGGTTATTTGCCCCTGCATCACCCAATGGTCCTAGAACTCTGGTTATGTGCCCCTGCAATTAATTATTGCCCCAGAACTCTATTACTTTGCCACTGCAAAGAACTATTGTCCCAGCACTATGGTTATTTGCCTCTGCAATGAGCAATTGCCCCAGAACTCTGGTTATATGCCTCTGCATTACACAATTGTCACAGAACACTAGTTATTTGCCCCTGCACAAACAACTGCCCCAGAACTCATTATTTGCCCCTGCAACAAACAATTGCTCTGGAACTCTGCTTATGTGACCCTTTATCACCCAGTTCCCCTGGAACTCTGGTTATGTGCCCGTGCAAGGAACAGTTGCCCCAGAACTCTGGTTATTTGCCACTAGATTGTCCAGTTTTCCCAGAAAGCTCGTTATTTGCCTCTGCAACAAACAACTGCCCCAGGACTCTGCTTATTTGCACATGCAACAAACAATTGCTCTGGAACTCTGGTTCTTTGCCCCTGCAATGCTCAACTGCCCAAGAACTCTAGTTATGTGCCCCTGCATCATCCAATTGCCCCGGAACTCTGGTTATTTGCCCCTGCAGCAAACAATTTCCCCAGAACTCTGGTTATTTGCCCCTGCAACAAGCAATTGCTCTGGAACTCTGGTTCTTTGCCCCTGCAATGAGCAACTGCCCAAGAACACTGGTTATGTGCCCCTGCATCATCCAATTGCCCCAGAACTCCAGTTATTTGCCCCCACATTGCACAATTGTCCCAGAACACTGGTTATTTGCCCCTGCAACAAACAACTGCCCCAGAACTCTGGTTATTTGCCCCTGCAACAAACAATTGCACTGGAACTCTGGTTCTGTGCTCCTTCATCACCCAATTCCACTGAAACTCTGGTTATGAACCCCTGCAATGAACAATTGGCCGAGAACTCTGGTTATTTGCCACAACATTGCCCAATAGCCCCAGAAGGCTTGTTATTTGCCCCTGCAACAATCAAGTGTCTCAGAACTCTGGTTATTTGCACCTGCAACAAACAATTTCTCTGGAACTCTGGTTCTTTGCCCCTGCATCAAGCAATTGCCCCGGAACTCTGGTTATGTGCCCCGTAATGAGCAATTGCCCCAGAACTCTGGTTATTTGCCCCGCATTGCACAATTGTCCCAGAACACTGGTTATTTGCCCCTGCAACAAACTGCCCCAGAACTCTGGTTCTTTGCCCCTGCAACAAACAATTGTTCTGGAACTCCGATTCTTTGCCCTGAAATGCACAATTTCTGGAAATCTTGTTATTTGCCCCTGCAATGAACAACTGCCCCGAACTCTGGTTATTTGCCCTGCATCACCCAACTGCCCCAGCACTCTGGTTATTTTCCTTGCAAAAACAATTGCCCCAGAACTCTGGTTAATTGCCTCTGCATTGCAAAAAGGTCCCAGAACACTAGTTATTTGCGCCTGCACAAACAACTGCCCCAGAATTCTAGTTATTTGCCCCTGCAACAAACAATTGCCCTGGAAATCTGGTTCTGTGCCCCCACAACAAACAATTGCACTGGAACTCTGGTTCTGTGCCCCTTCGTCACCCAGTTCCCCTGGAACTCTGGTTATGTGCCCCTGCAAGGAACAGTTGCCCCAGAACTCTGGTTATTTGCCGCTGCATTGCCCAATTGCCCCAGAAGGCTCATTTTTTGCCTCTGCAACAAACAACTGCACTAGAACTCTGGTTATTTGCACCTGCAACAAACAATTGTTCTGGAACTCTGGTTCTTTGCTTCTGCAATGAACAACTGCCCAGGAACTCTGGTTATGTGCCCCTGCATCATCCAATTGCCCCAGAACTCTGGTTATGTGCCCCGTAATGAGCAACTGCCCTGGACCTCTGGTTATTTGCCCCTTGCACAATTGTCCCAGACCACTGGTTATTTTCCCAAGCAACAAACAACTGCCCCTGAACTCTGGTTCTTTGCCCCTGCAACAAACAATTGTTCTGGAACTCTGGTTGTTTGCCCCAGCAATGAACAATTGCCCTGAACTCTTATTTGCCCCTGCAATGAACTGCCCCAGAAATCGGGTTATTTGCCTCTGCATTGCAAAATGGTCCCAGAACACTAGTTATTTGCGCCTGCACAAGCAACTGCCCCAGAACTCATTATTTGCCCCTGCAACAAACAATTGTCCTGGAACTCTGCTTCTGTGACCCTTCATCACCCAGTTCCCCTGGAACTCTGGTTATGTGCCCCTGCAAGGAAGAGTTGCCCCAGAACTCTGGTTATTTGCCACTGCACAAACTGCTGCCCCAGAATTCTAGTTATTTGTCCTTGCAACAAACAATTGCTCTGGAGCTCTGGTTCGGTGTCCCTTCGTCCCCCATTCCCCTGGAACTCTGGTTATGTGCCCCTGCAAGGAACAGTTGCCCCAGAACTCTGGTTATTTGCCACTGCATTGCCCAATTGCCCCAGAAGGCTCATTATTTGCCTCTGCAACAAACAACTGCCCCAGAACTCTGGATATTTGCACCTGGAACAAACAATTGGTCTGGACCTCTGGTTCTTTGCCCCTGCACTAAACAACTGCCCAAGCACTCTGGTTATGTGCCCCTGCATCATTCAATTGCCCCAGAACTCTGGTTATGTGCCCCATAATGAGCAATTGCCCTGGAACTCTAGTTATTTGCCCTATTGCACAATTGTCCCAGAACTCTGGTTCTTTGCCCCTGCAACAAACAATTGTTCTGGAACTCCGATTCTTTGCCCCTGCAATGAACAATTCTCCTGGAACTCTTGTTATTTGCCCCTGCTATGAACAACTGCCCCGAACTCTGGTTATTTGCCCCTGCATCACGCAACTGCCCCAGCACTCTGGTTATTTGCCCTTGCAATGAACAATTGCCCTGGAACTCTGGTTCTGTGCCCCTTCATCACCCAGTTCCCCTGGAACTCTGGTTATGTGCCCCTGCAAGGAACAGCTGCCCTGGAACACTGGTTATGTGCCCCTGCATCATCCAATTGCCCCGGAACACTGGTTATGTGCCCCATAATGAGAAATTGCCCCAGAACTCTGGTTATTTTCCCCATTGCACAATTGTCCCAGACCACCGCTTATTTGCCCCTGCAACAAACAACTGTCCCAGAACACTGGTTCTTAGCCTCTGCAACAATCAATTGTTCTGGAACTCTGGTTCTTTGCCCCAGCAATGAACAATTGCCCTACAACTCTTGTTATTTGCCCCTGCATCACACAATTGCCCTGGAACTCTGGTTATGTGCCCCTGCAATGAACAATTGCCCTGTAACTCTATTGTTAGCCCCTAAAAAGAACAATTGCCCCAGAACTCTGGTTATTTGCCCCTGCAACAAACAATTGCTCTGTAACTCAAGTTATTTGCCCCTGAAATGAACAACCGCCCCATAACTCTGGTTATTTGCGCCTGCACAAACTGCCCCAGAATTCTAGTTATTTGCCACTGCAACAAACAATTGCCCTGAACTCTGGTTCTGTGCCCCATCGTCACCCAGTTCCTCTGGAACTCTGGTTATGTGCCCCTGCTAGGAACAGTTGCCCCAGAACTCTGGTTATTTGCCACTGCATTGCCCAATTGCCCCAGAAGGCTTGTTATTTATCTCTGCAACAAACAACTGCCCCAGAACTCTGGTTATTTGTACCTGCAACAAACAATTGCTCTGGAACTCTGGTTCTCTGCCCTTGCAATGAACTGCCCTGGAACTCTGGTTATGTGCCCCTGCATCATCCAGTTGCCCCGGAACACTGGTTATGTGCCCCGTAATGAGAAATTGCCCCCAGAACTCTGGTTATTTGCCCCATTGCACAATTGTCCCAGACCACTGGTTATTTGCCCCTGCAACAAACAACTGTCCCAGAACACTGGTTCTTAGCCTCTACAACAATCAATTGTTCTGGAACTCTGGTTCTTTGCCCCAGCAATGAACAATTGCCCTGCAACTCTTGTTCTTTGCCCCTGCATCACACAATTGCCCTGGAACTCTGGTTATGTGTCCCTGCAATGAACAATTGCCCCAGAAATTTATTTTTTGCCCCTGAAAAGAACAATTGCCCCAGAACTCTGGTTATTTGCCCCTGCAGCAAACAATTGCCCTGGAAATCTGGTTATGTGCCCCTGCAACAAACAATTGCCCTGGAACTCTGGTTCTGTGTCCCTTCATCACCCAGTTCCCCTGGAACTCTGGTTATGTGCCCCCTGCAAGGAACAGTAGCCCCAGAACTCTGGTTATTTGCCGCTGCTTTGCCCAATTGCCCCAGAAGGCTCGTTATTTGCCTCTGCAACAAACAACTGCCCCAGAACTTTGGTTATTTGCACCTGCAACAAACAATTGCCCCGGAACTCTGGTTATTTGCCCCATAATGAGCAATTGCCCTGGAACTCTGGTTATTTGCCCCTTGCACAATTGTCCGAGACCACTGGTTATTTTCCCAAGCAACAAACAACTGCCCCAGAACTCTGGTTCTTTGCCCCTGCAACAAACAATTGTTCTGGAACTCTGGTTCTTTGCCCCAGCAAGGAACAATTGCCCTGAACTCTGCTATTTGCCCCTGCAATGAACTGCCCCAGAAATCTGGTTATTTGCCTCTGCATTGCAAAATGGTCCCAGAACACTCGTTATTTGCGCCTGCACAAACTGCCCCAGAACTCATTATTTGCCCCTGCAACAAACAATTGTCCTGGAACTCTGCTTCTATGACCCTTCATCACCCAGTTCCCTTGGAACTCTGGTTATGTGCCCCTGCAAGGAACAGTTGCCCCGGAACTCTGGTTATTTGCCACTGCATTGCCCAATTGCCCCAGAAGGCTCATTATTTGCCTCTGCAACAAACTGCCCCAGAACTCTGGTTATTTGCACCTGGAACAAACAATTGGTCTGGAACTCTGGTTCTTTGCCCCTGCAATGAACAACTGCCCAAGCACTCTGGTTATGTGCCCCTGCATCATCAAATTGCCCCAGAACTCTGGTTATGTGCCCCATGAGCAACTGCCCCGGAACTCTAGTTATTTGCCCTATTGCACAATTGTCCCAGAACTCTGGTTATTTGCCCCTGCAACAAACATTTGCCCCAAAGTCTGGTTATTTGCCAGCATCTCATAATTGCCTCCGGAACTCTGGTTATTTGCCCCTGCATTGCACAACTGACCCAGAACTCTGGTTATTTGCCGCTGCAATGCAAAATTACCCCATAAACTCTGGTTATTTGTTCCATCACCCAATTGCACTGGAACTCTGGTTATGTGCCGCTGCAATGAACAATTGCCCTGGAACTCTGTTTTTTGGCCCCTGCAAAGAATAACTGCCCCAGAATTCTGGTTATTTGCCCCTGAAATGAACAATTGCCCCAGAACTCTGGTTATTTGCCTCTGCATTGCACAATTGTCCCAGAAGACTATTTATTTGCCCCTGCACAAACAACTGCCCCATTATTCTAGTTATTTGCCCCTGCACAAACAACTGCCCCATTATTCTAGTTATTTGCCCCTGCAACAAACAATTGCCCTGGAACTCTGGTTCTGTGCCCGTACAAAGAACAGTTGCCCCGGAACTCTGGTTATTTGCCACTGCATTGCCCAACTGCCCCAGAAGGCTAGTTATTTGCCTCTGCAATAAACAACTGCCCCAGGACTCTGGTTTTTGCACCTGAAAAGAACAATTGCTCTGGAACTCTGGTTCTTTGCCCCTGCAATGAACAACTGCCCAAGAACTCTGGTTATGTGCCCCTGCATCGTCCAATTTCCCCAGAACTCTGGTTATGTGCCCCGTAATGAGCAATTGCCCCAGAACTCTGGTTATTTGCCCCATATTGCACAATTGTACCAGAACACTGGATATTTGCCTGCAACAAACAACTGCCCCAGAACTCTGGTTCTTGCCCCTGCAACAAACAATTGTTCTGGAACTCTTATTTGCCCCTGCAATGAACAACTGCCCAGAACTCTGGTTATTTGCCCCTGCATCTCCCAGTGGTCCTGGAACACTGGTTATGTGCCCCTGCAATTAATAATGCCCCAGAACTTATTTTTGCCACTGCAAAGAACTATTGTCCCAGAACTCTGTTATTTGCCTCTGCATTGCACATTGTCTCAGAACACTAGTTATTTGCCCTGAACAAACAACTGCCCCAGAACTCATTATTTGCCCCTGCAACCAAGAATTGCCCTGGAACTCTGCTTATGTGACCCTTCATCACCCAGTTCCCCTGGAACTCTGGTTATGTGCCCCTGCAATGAATAATTGCCCCAGAACTCTATTTCTTTGCCACTGCAAAGAACAATTGTCCCAGCACTCTGGTTATTTGCCTCTGCATTGCACAATTGTCACAGAACACTAGTTATTTGCCCCTGCACAAACAACTGCCCCAGAACTCATTATTTGCCCCTGCAACAAACAATTGCCCTGGAACTCTGCTTATGTGACCCTTCATCACCCAGTTCCCTGAACTCTGGTTATGTGCCCGCAAGGAACAGCTGCCCCAGAACTCTGGTCATTTGCCACTAGATTGTCCAGTTTTCCCAGAAGGCTCGTTATTTGCCTCTGCAACAAACAACTGCCCCAGGACTCTGGTTATTTGCACCTGCAACAATTGCTCTGGAACTCTGGTTCTTGGCCCCTGCAATGAGCTACTGCCCAAGAACTCTGGTTATGTGCCCCTGCATCATCCAATTGCCCTGGAACTCTGGGTTAGTTGCCTCACATTGCACAATTGTCCCAGAACGCTGGTTATTTGCCCCTGCAACAAAACAACTGCCCCAGAACTCTGGTTATTTGCCCCTGCAACAAAAATTACTTGTAACTCGTTATTTGCCCCTCCAATGAACAACTGCCCCAGAACTCTGGTTATTTGCCCTGCAACAAACAATTGCCCTGGAACTCTGGTTCTGTGCTCATCACCCAATTCCACTGAAACTCGGTTATGAACCCTGTAATGAACAATTGGCCGAGAACTGGTTATTTCCCACAACATTGCCCAATAGCCCCAGAAGGCTTGTTATTTGCCCCTGCAACAAACAAGTGCCCCAGAACTCCAGTTATTTGCACCTGAAACAAACAATTTCTCTGGAACTCTGGTTCTTTGCCCCTGCATCATGCAATTGCCCTGGAACTCTGGTTAAGTGCCCCGTAATGAGCAATTGCCCCAGAACTCTGGTTATTTCCCCCACATTGCAAAATTGTCCCAGAACACTGGTTATTTGCCCCTGCAACAAACAACTGCCCCAGAACTCTGGTTCTTTGCCACTGCAACAAACAATTGTTCTGGAACTCTGATTCTTTGCCCCGCAATGAACAATTCCTGAACTCTTGTTATTTGCCCCTGCAATGAACAACTGCCCCGAACTCTGGTTATTTGCCCCTGCATCACCCAACTGCCCCAGCACTCTGGTTATTTGCCCTTGCAATGAACAATTGCCCTGGAACTCTGGTTCTGTGCCCCTTCGTCACCCAGTTCCCCTGGAACTCTGGTTATGTGCCCCTGCAAGGAACAACTGCCCTGCAACTCTGGTTATGTGCCCCTGCATCATCCAATTGCCCCAGAACACTGGTTATGTGCCCCATAATGAGAAATTGCCCCAGAACTCTGGTTATTTGCCCCATTGCACAATTGTCCCAGACCACCAGTTATTTGCCCCTGCAACAAACAGCTGTCCCAGAACACTGGTTCTTAGCCTCTGCAACAATCAATTGTTCTGGAACTCTGGTTCCTAGCCCAGTAATGAACAATTGCCCTACAACTCTTGTTATTTGCCCCTGCATCACACACTGTTCCTGGAACCTGGTTATGTGCCCCTGCAATGAACAATTGCCCCGTAACTCTATTGTTAGCTCCTGAAAAGAACAATGGCCCCAGAACTCTGGTTATTTTCCCCCTGCAACAAACAATTGTTCTGTAACTCAAGTTATTTGCCCTTGCAATGAACAACCACCCCAGAACTCTGGTTATTTGCGCCTGCACAAACTGCCCCAGAATTCCAGTTATTTGCCACTGCAACAAACAATTGCCCTGGAACTCTGGTTCTGTGCCCCTTCGTCACCCAGTTCCCCTGGAACTCTGGTTATGTGCCCCTGCTAGGAACAGTTGCTCCAGAGCTCTGGTTATTTGCCACTGCATTGCCCAATTGCCCCAGAAGGCTTGTTATTTACCTCTGCAACAAACAACTGCCCCAGAACTCTGGTTATTTGTACCTGCAACAAACAATTGCTCAGGAAGTCTGGTTCTCTGCCCTTGCAATGAACTGCCCTGGAACTCGGGTTATGTGCCCCTGCATCATCCAGTTGCCCCGGGAACACTGGTTATGTGCCCCGTAATGAGAAATTGCCACAGAACTCAGGTTATTTGCCCCATTGCACAATTGTCCCAGACCACTCGTTATTTACCCCTGCAACAAGCAAGTGTCCCAGAACACTGGTTCTTAGACTCTGCAACAATCAATTGTTCTGGAACTCTGGTTCTTTGCCCCAGCAATGAACAATTGCCCTGCAACTCTTGTTATTTGCCCTGGCATCACACAATTGCCCTGGAACTCTGGTTATGTGCCCCTGCAATGAACAATTGCCCCAAAACTCTTTTTTTGCCCCTGAAAAGAACAATTGCCCCAGAACTCTGGTTATTTGCCCCTGCAACAAAAAATTGCTCTGTAACTCAAGTTATTTGCCCCTGCAATGAACAACTGCCCCAGAACTCTGGTTATTTGCCCCTGCAACAAACAATTGCCATGGAAATCTGGTTCTGGGCCCCCGCAACAAACAATTGCCCTGGAACTCTGGTTTTGTGCCCCTTCATCACCCAGTTCCCCTGGAACTCTGGTTATGTGCCCCTGCAAGGAACAGTTGCCCCAGAACTCTGGTTATTTGCCGCTGCATTGCCCAATTGCCCCAGAAGGCTCGTTATTTGCCTCTGCAACAAACAACTGCCCCAGAACTCTGGTTATTTGCACCTGCAACAAACAATTGCTCTGGAACTCTGGTTCTTTGCTCCTGCAATGAACAACTGCCCCGGAACTCTGGTTATGTGCCCCATAATGAGCAATTGCCCTGGAACTCTGGTTAATTGCCCCTTGCACAGTTGTCCCGAGACCACTGGTTATTTTCCCAAGCAACAAACAACTGCCCCAGAACTTGGTTCTAGCCCCTGCAACAAACAATTGTTCTGGAACTCTGGTTCTTTGCCCCAGCAATGAACAATTGCCCTGAACTCTTGTTATTTGCCCCTGCAATGAACTGCCTCAGAAATCTGGTTACTTGCCACTGCATTGCAAAATGGTCCCAGAACACTCGTTATTTGCGCCTGCACAAACAACTGCCCCAGAACTCATTATTTGCCCCTGCAACAAACAATTGTCCTGGAACTCTACTTCTGTGACCCTTCATCACCCAGTTCCCTTGGAACTCTGGTTATGTGCCCCTGCAAGGAACAGTTGCCCCAGAACTCTGGTTATTTGCCACTGCACAAACTGCTGCCCCAGAATTCTAGTTATTTGTCCTTGCAACAAACAATTGCCCTGGAACTCTGGTTCTGTGTCCCTTCATCCCCCTGCCCCTGGAACTCTGGTTATGTGCCCCTGCAAGGAACAGTTGCCCCAGAACTCTGGTTATTTTCCACTGCATTGCCCAATTGCCCCAGAAGGCTCATTATTTGCCTCTGCAACAAACAACTGCCCCAGAACTCTGGTTATTTGCACCTGGAACAAACAATTGTTCTGGAACTCTGGTTCTTTGCCCCTGCAATGAACAACTGCCCAAGCACTCCGGTTATGTGCCCCTGCATCATCCAATTGCCCCAGAACTCTGGTTATGTGCCCCGTAATGAGCAATTGCCCCGGAACTCTAGTTATTTTCCCTATTGCACAATTGTCCCAGAACTCTGGTTATTTGTCCCTGCAACAAACATTTGCCCCAGAAGGCTGGTTATTTGCCGTGCATCGCACAACTGCCCTGGAACTCTGGTTAATCGACCTTGCAACAAACAGTTGCCCCGGAACTCTGGTTATTTGCCCCTGCATTGCACAACTGCCCTAGAACTCTGGTTATTTGCCGCTGCAATGCAAAATTGCCCCATAAACTCTGGTTATTTGTCTCATCACCCAATTGCCCTGGAACTCTGGTTATGTGCCCCAGCAATGAACAATTGCCCTGGAACTCTGTTTTTTTGCCCCTGCAAAGAATAACTGCCCCAGCACTCTGGTTATTTGCCCCTGAAATGAACAATTGCCCCAGAACTCTGGTTATTTGCCTCTGCATTGCACAATTGTCCCAGAAGACTAGTTATTTGCCCCTGCACAAACAACTGCCCCATTATTCTAGTTATTTGCCCCTGCAACAAACAATTGTCCTGGAACTCTGGTTCTGTGCCCCTGCAAAAAACAGTTGCCCTGGAACTCTGGTTATTTGCCACTGCATTGCCCAACTGCCCCAGAAGGCTAGTTATTTGCCTCTGCACTAAACAACTGCCCCAGGACTCTGGTTTTATGCACCTGCAAAACAATTGCTCTGAACTCTGGTTCTTTGCCCTGCAATGAACAACTGCCCAAAACTCTGGTTATGTGCCCTGCATCATCCAATTGCCCCGAACTCTGGTTATGTGCCCATAATGAGCAATTGCCCAGGAACTCTGGTTATTTTCCCATATTGCACAATTGTCCCAGAACACTGGATATTTGTCCTGCAACAAACAACTGCCCCGAACTTGGTTCTTGCCTCTGCAACAAACAATTGTTCTGGAACTTTTGTTATTTGCCCTGCAATGAACAACTGCCCAGAACTCTGGTTATTTGCCCCTGCATCACCCAATGGTCCTAGAACTCTGGTTATGTGCCCCTGCAATTAATAATTGCCCCAGAACTCTATTACTTTGTCACTGCAAAGAACTATTGTCCCAGCACTCTGGTTATTTGCCTCTGCAATAAGCAATTGCCCCAGAACTCTGGTTATATGCCTCTGCATTGCACAATTGTCACAGAACACTAGTTATTTGCCCCTGCACAAACATCTGCCCCAGAACTCATTATTTGCCCCTGCAACAAACAATTGCTCTGGAACTCTGCTTATGTGACCCTTTATCACCCAGTTCCCTGGAACTCTGGTTATGTGCCCGTGCAAGGAACATTTGCCCCAGAACTCTGGTTATTTGCCACTAGATTGTCCAGTTTTCCCAGAAGGCTTGTTATTTGCCTCTGCAACAAACAACTGCCCCAGGACTCTGCTTATTTGCACATGCAACAAACAATTGCTCTGGAACTCTGGTTATTTGCCCCTGCATTACACAACTGCCTTAGAACTCTGGTTATTTGCCGCTGCAATGCAAAATTGCCCCATAAACTCTGGTTATTTGTCCCATCACCCAATTGCCCTGGAACTCTGGTTATGTGCCCCTGCAATGAACAATTGCCCTGGAACTCTGTTTTTGTGCCCCTGCAAAGAATAACTGCCCCAGCACTCTGGTTATTTGCCCCTCAAATGAACAATTGCCCCAGAACTCTGGTTATTTGCCTCTGCATTGCACAATTGTCCCAGAAGACTAGTTATTTGCCCCTGCACAAACTGCCCCATTATTCTAGTTATTTGACCCTGCAACAAACAATTGCCCTGGAACTCTGGTTCTGTGCCCCTGCAAAGAACAGTTGCCCTGGAACTCTGGTTATTTGCCACTGCATTGCCCAACTGCCCCAGAAGGCTAGTTATTTGCCTCTGCACTAAACAACTGCCCCAGGACTCTGGTTTTTTGCACCTGCAAAAAACAATTGCTCTGGAACTCTGGTTCTTTGCCCCTGCAATGAACAACTGCCCAAAAACTCTGGTTATGTGCCCCTGCATCATCCAATTGCCCCAGAACTCTGGTTATGTGCCCCATAATGAGCAATTGCCCCGGAACTCTGGTTATTTGCCCCATATTGCACAATTGTCCCAGAACACTGGATATTTGGTCCTGCAACAAACAACTGCCCCAGAACTCTGGTTCTTTGCCTCTGCAACAAACAATTGTTCTGGAACTCTTGTTATTTGCCCCTGCAATGAACAACTGCCCAGAACTCTGGTTATTTGCCCCTGCATCACCCAATGGTCCTAGAACTCTGGTTATGTGCCCCTGCAATTAATTATTGCCCCAGAACTCTATTACTTTGCCACTGCAAAGAACTATTGTCCCAGCACTATGGTTATTTGCCTCTGCAATGAGCAATTGCCCCAGAACTCTGGTTATATGCCTCTGCATTACACAATTGTCACAGAACACTAGTTATTTGCCCCTGCACAAACAACTGCCCCAGAACTCATTATTTGCCCCTGCAACAAACAATTGCTCTGGAACTCTGCTTATGTGACCCTTTATCACCCAGTTCCCTGAACTCTGGTTATGTGCCCGCAAGGAACAGTTGCCCCAGAACTCTGGTTATTTGCCACTAGATTGTCCAGTTTTCCCAGAAAGCTCGTTATTTGCCTCTGCAACAAACAACTGCCCCAGGACTCTGCTTATTTGCACATGCAACAAACAATTGCTCTGGAACTCTGGTTCTTTGCCCCTGCAATGCTCAACTGCCCAAGAACTCTAGTTATGTGCCCCTGCATCATCCAATTGCCCCGGAACTCTGGTTATTTGCCCCTGCAGCAAACAATTTCCCAGAACTCTGGTTATTTGCCCCTGCAACAAGCAATTGCTCTGGAACTCTGGTTCTTTGCCCCTGCAATGAGCAACTGCCCAAGAACACTGGTTATGTGCCCCTGCATCATCCAATTGCCCCAGAACTCCAGTTATTTGCCCCCACATTGCACAATTGTCCCAGAACACTGGTTATTTGCCCCTGCAACAAACAACTGCCCCAGAACTCTGGTTATTTGCCCCTGCAACAAACAATTGCACTGGAACTCTGGTTCTGTGCTCCTTCATCACCCAATTCCACTGAAACTCTGGTTATGAACCCCTGCAATGAACAATTGGCCGAGAACTCTGGTTATTTGCCACAACATTGCCCAATAGCCCCAGAAGGCTTGTTATTTGCCCCTGCAACAATCAAGTGTCTCAGAACTCTGGTTATTTGCACCTGCAACAAACAATTTCTCTGGAACTCTGGTTCTTTGCCCCTGCATCAAGCAATTGCCCCGGAACTCTGGTTATGTGCCCCGTAATGAGCAATTGCCCCAGAACTCTGGTTATTTGCCCCGCATTGCACAATTGTCCCAGAACACTGGTTATTTGCCCCTGCAACAAACTGCCCCAGAACTCTGGTTCTTTGCCCCTGCAACAAACAATTGTTCTGGAACTCCGATTCTTTGCCCCTGAAATGCACAATTCCCCTGGAAATCTTGTTATTTGCCCCTGCAATGAACAACTGCCCCGAACTCTGGTTATTTGCCCCTGCATCACCCAACTGCCCCAGCACTCTGGTTATTTTCCCTTGCACTAAACAATTGCCCCAGAACTCTGGTTAATTGCCTCTGCATTGCAAAAAGGTCCCAGAACACTAGTTATTTGCGCCTGCACAAACAACTGCCCCAGAATTCTAGTTATTTGCCCCTGCAACAAACAATTGCCCTGGAAATCTGGTTCTGTGCCCCCACAACAAACAATTGCACTGGAACTCTGGTTCTGTGCCCCTTCGTCACCCAGTTCCCTTGGAACTCTGGTTATGTGCCCCTGCAAGGAACAGTTGCCCCAGAACTCTGGTTATTTGCCGCTGCATTGCCCAATTGCCCCAGAAGGCTCATTTTTTGCCTCTGCAACAAACAACTGCACTAGAACTCTGGTTATTTGCACCTGCAACAAACAATTGTTCTGGAACTCTGGTTCTTTGCTTCTGCAATGAACAACTGCCCAGGAACTCTGGTTATGTGCCCCTGCATCATCCAATTGCCCCAGAACTCTGGTTATGTGCCCCGTAATGAGCAACTGCCCTGGACCTCTGGTTATTTGCCCCTTGCACAATTGTCCCAGACCACTGGTTATTTTCCCAAGCAACAAACAACTGCCCCTGAACTCTGGTTCTTTGCCCCTGCAACAAACAATTGTTCTGGAACTCTGGTTGTTTGCCCCAGCAATGAACAATTGCCTGAACTCTTATTTGCCCCTGCAATGAACTGCCCCAGAAATCGGGTTATTTGCCTCTGCATTGCAAAATGGTCCCAGAACACTAGTTATTTGCGCCTGCACAGCAACTGCCCCAGAACTCATTATTTGCCCCTGCAACAAACAATTGTCCTGAACTCTGCTTCTGTGACCCTTCATCACCCAGTTCCTGAACTCTGGTTATGTGCCCTGCAAGGAAGAGTTGCCCCAGAACTCTGGTTATTTGCCACTGCACAAACTGCTGCCCCAGAATTCTAGTTATTTGTCCTTGCAACAAACAATTGCTCTGAGCTCTGGTCTGTGTCCTTCGTCCCTCCCGCCTCTGAACTCTGGTTATGTGCCCCTGCAAGGAACAGTTGCCCCAGAACTCTGGTTATTTGCCACTGCATTGCCCAATTGCCCCAGAAGGCTCATTATTTGCCTCTGCAACAAACAACTGCCCCAGAACTCTGGATATTTGCACCTGGAACAAACAATTGGTCTGGACCTCTGGTTCTTTGCCCCTGCAATAAACAACTGCCCAAGCACTCTGGTTATGTGCCCCTGCATCATTCAATTGCCCCAGAACTCTGGTTATGTGCCCCATAATGAGCAATTGCCCTGGAACTCTAGTTATTTGCCCTATTGCACAATTGTCCCAGAACTCTGGTTCTTTGCCCCTGCAACAAACAATTGTTCTGGAACTCCGATTCTTTGCCCCTGCAATGAACAATTCCCCTGGAACTCTTGTTATTTGCCCCTGCTATGAACAACTGCCCCGAACTCTGGTTATTTGCCCCTGCATCACGCAACTGCCCCAGCACTCTGGTTATTTGCCCTTGCAATGAACAATTGCCCTGGAACTCTGGTTCTGTGCCCCTTCATCACCCAGTTCCCTTGGAACTCTGGTTATGTGCCCCTGCAAGGAACAGCTGCCCTGGAACACTGGTTATGTGCCCCTGCATCATCCAATTGCCCCGGAACACTGGTTATGTGCCCCATAATGAGAAATTGCCCCAGAACTCTGGTTATTTTCCCCATTGCACAATTGTCCCAGACCACCGCTTATTTGCCCCTGCAACAAACAACTGTCCCAGAACACTGGTTCTTAGCCTCTGCAACAATCAATTGTTCTGGAACTCTGGTTCTTTGCCCCAGCAATGAACAATTGCCCTACAACTCTTGTTATTTGCCCTGCATCACACATTGCCCTGGAACTCTGGTTATGTGCCCTGCAATGAACAATTGCCCTGTAACTCTATTGTTAGCCCCTAAAAGAACAATTGCCCCAGAACTCTGGTTATTTGCCCTGCAACAAAACAATTGCTCTGTAACTCAAGTTATTTGCCCCTGAAATGAACAACCGCCCCATAACTCTGGTTATTTGCGCCTGCACAAACTGCCCCAGAATTCTAGTTATTTGCCACTGCAACAAACAATTGCCCTGGAACTCTGGTTCTGTGCCCCATCGTCACCCAGTTCCCCTGGAACTCTGGTTATGTGCCCCTGCTAGGAACAGTTGCCCCAGAACTCTGGTTATTTGCCACTGCATTGCCCAATTGCCCCAGAAGGCTTGTTATTTATCTCTGCAACAAACAACTGCCCCAGAACTCTGGTTATTTGTACCTGCAACAAACAATTGCTCTGGAACTCTGGTTCTCTGCCCTTGCAATGAACTGCCCTGGAACTCTGGTTATGTGCCCCTGCATCATCCAGTTGCCCCGAACACTGGTTATGTGCCCTGAATGAGAAATTGCCCCAGAACTCTGGTTATTTGCCCCATTGCACAATTGTCCCAGACCACTGGTTATTTGCCCCTGCAACAAACAACTGTCCCAGAACACTGGTTCTTAGCCTCTACAACAATCAATTGTTCTGGAACTCTGGTTCTTTGCCCCAGCAATGAACAATTGCCCTGCAACTCTTGTTCTTTGCCCCTGCATCACACAATTGCCCTGGAACTCTGGTTATGTGTCCCTGCAATGAACAATTGCCCCAGAAATTTATTTTTTGCCCCTGAAAAGAACAATTGCCCCAGAACTCTGGTTATTTGCCCCTGCAGCAAACAATTGCCCTGGAAATCTGGTTATGTGCCCCTGCAACAAACAATTGCCCTGGAACTCTGGTTCTGTGTCCCTTCATCACCCAGTTCCCCTGGAACTCTGGTTATGTGCCCCTGCAAGGAACAGTAGCCCCAGAACTCTGGTTATTTGCCGCTGCTTTGCCCAATTGCCCCAGAAGGCTCGTTATTTGCCTCTGCAACAAACAACTGCCCCAGAACTTTGGTTATTTGCACCTGCAACAAACAATTGCCCCGGAACTCTGGTTATTTGCCCCATAATGAGCAATTGCCCTGGAACTCTGGTTATTTGCCCCTTGCACAATTGTCCGAGACCACTGGTTATTTTCCCAAGCAACAAACAACTGCCCCAGAACTCTGGTTCTTTGCCCCTGCAACAAACAATTGTTCTGGAACTCTGGTTCTTTGCCCCAGCAAGGAACAATTGCCCTGAACTCTTGCTATTTGCCCCTGCAATGAACTGCCCCAGAAATCTGGTTATTTGCCTCTGCATTGCAAAATGGTCCCAGAACACTCGTTATTTGCGCCTGCACAAACTGCCCCAGAACTCATTATTTGCCCCTGCAACAAACAATTGTCCTGGAACTCTGCTTCTATGACCCTTCATCACCCAGTTCCCTTGGAACTCTGGTTATGTGCCCCTGCAAGGAACAGTTGCCCCGGAACTCTGGTTATTTGCCACTGCATTGCCCAATTGCCCCAGAAGGCTCATTATTTGCCTCTGCAACAAACTGCCCCAGAACTCTGGTTATTTGCACCTGGAACAAACAATTGGTCTGGAACTCTGGTTCTTTGCCCCTGCAATGAACAACTGCCCAAGCACTCTGGTTATGTGCCCCTGCATCATCAAATTGCCCCAGAACTCTGGTTATGTGCCCCGTAATTAGCAATTGCCCCAGAACTCTGGTTATTTGCCCCCATATTGCACAATTGTCCCAGAACTCTGGTTATTTGCCCCCTGCAACAAACATTTGCCCCAGAAGTCTGGTTATTTGCCGTGCATCGCACAATTGCCCTGGAACTCTGGTTATCTGCCCTTGCAACAAACTGTTGCCCCGGAACTCTGGTTATTTGCCCCTGCATTGCACAACTGCCCTAGAACTCTGGTTATTTGCCGCTGCAATGCAAAATTGCCCCGTAAACTCTGGTTATTTGTCCCATTACCCAATTGCCCTGGAACTCTGGTAATGTGCCCCTGCAATGAACAATTGCCCTGGAACTCTGTTTTTTTGCCCCTGCAAAGAATAACTGCCCCAGCACTTTGGTTATTTGCCCCTGAAATGAACAATTGCCCCAGAACTCTGGTTATTTGCCTCTGCATTGCACAATTGTCCCAGAAGACTAGTTATTTGCCCCTGCACAAACTGCCCCATTATTCTAGTTATTTGCCCCTGCACAAACAACTGCCCCATTATTCTAGTTATTTGCCCCTGCAACAAACAATTGCCCTGGAATTCTGGTTCTGTGTCCCTGCAAAGAACAGTTGCCCCAGAACTCTGGTTATTTGCCATTGCATTGCCCAACTGCCCCAGAAGGCTAGTTATTTGCCTCTGCACTAAACAACTGCCCTAGGACTCTGGTTTTTTTGCACCTGCAAAAAACAATTGCACTGGAGCTCTGGTTCTTTGCCCCTGCAATGAACAACTGCCCAAGAACTCTGGTAATGTGCCCCTGCATCATCCAATTGCCCCGGAACTCTGGTTATTTGCCCCCATATTGCACAATTGTCCCAGAACACTGGATATTTGCTCCTGCAACAAACAACTGCCCCGGAACTCTGGTTCTTGGCCCCTGCAACAAACAATTGTTCTGGAACTCTAGTTATTTGCCCCTGCACAAACAACTGCCCCAGAACTCATTATTTGCCCCTGCAACAAACAATTGCCCTGGAACTCTGCTTATGTGACCCTTTATCACCCAGTTCCCCTGGAGCTCTGGTTATGTGCCCGTGCAAGGAACAGTAGCCCCAGAACTCTGGTTATTTGCCACTAGATTGTCCAGTTTTCCCAGAAGGCTCGTTATTTGCCTCTGCAACAAACAACTGCCCCAGGACTCTGGTTATTTGCACCTGCAACAAACAATTGCTCTGGAACTCTGGTTCCTTGCCCCTGCAAAGAGCAACTGCCCAAGAACTCTGGATATGTGCCACGGCATCATCCAACTGCCCCAGAACTCTGGTTATTTGCCCCTGCAACAAACAATTGCCAAGGAAATCTGGTTCTGTGCCCCTGCAACAAACAATTGCACTGGAACTCTGGTTTTGTGCCCCTTCATCACCCAGTTCCCTTGGAACTCTGGTTATGTGCCCCTGCAAGGAACAGTTGCCCCAGAACTCTGGTTATTTGCCACTGCATTGCCCAATTGCCCCAGAAGGCTCATTATTTGCCTCTGCAACAAACAACTGCCCCAGAACTCTGGTTATTTGCACCTGCAACAAACAATTGCTCTGGAACTCTGGTTCTTTGCTCCTGCAATGAACAACTGCCCAGGAACTCTGGTTATGTGCCCCTGCATCATCCAATTGCCCCGGAACTCTGGTTATGTGCCCCGTAATGAGCAATTGCCCTGGAACTCTGGTTATTTGCCCCTTGCACAACTGTCCCAGACCACTGGTTGTTTTCCCAAGCAACAAACAACTGTCCCAGAACTCTGGTTCTTTGCCCCTGCAACAAACAATTGTTCTGGAACTCTGGTTCTTTGCCCCAGCAATGAACAATTGCCCTGGAACTCTGGTTATTTGCCCCTGCATCACCCTATTGTCCTGGAACTCTGGTTATGTGCCCCTGCAATGAATAATTGTCCCTGAACTCCATTTCTTTGCCCCTGTAAAGAGCAATTGCCCCAGAACTCTGGTTATTTGCCTCTGCATTGCACAATTGTCACAGAACACTAGTTATTTGCCCCTGCACAAACAACTGCCCCAGAGCACATTATTTGTCCCTGCAAAAAAACAATTGCCCTGGAACTCTGCTTCTGTGACCCTTCATCACCCAGTTCCCCTGGAACTCTGGTTATGTGCCCCTGCAAGGAACAGTTGCCCCAGAACTCTGGTTATTTGCCACTAGATTGCCCAGTTGCCCAGAAGGCTCGTTATTTGCCTCTGCAAAAGTCAACTGCCCCAGGACTCTGCTTATTTGCACCTGCAACAAACAATTGCTCTAGAACTCTGGTTCTTTGCTCCTGCAATGAGCAACTGCCCAAGAACTCTGGTTATGTGCCCCTGCATCATCCAATTGCCCCAGAACTCTGGTTATTTGCCCCACATTGCACAATTGTCCCAGAACACTGGTTATTTGCCACTGCAACAAACAACTGCCCTAGAACTCTGGTTATTTGCCCCTGCAACAAACAATTGCTCTGGAACTCTGGTTCTTTTCCCCTGCAATGAGCAACTGCCCAAGAACATTGGTTATGTGCCCCTGCATCATCCAATTGCCCCAGAACTCTGGTTATTTGCCCACACATTGCACAATTGTCCCAGAACACTGGTTATTTGCCCCTGCAACAAACAACTGCCCCAGAACTCTGGTTATTTGCCCCTGCAACAAACAATTGCCCTGGAACTCTGGTTCTGTGCTCCTTCATCACCCAGTTCCACTGAAACTCTGGTTATGAACCCCTGCAAATAACAATTGGACGAGAACTCTGGTTATTTGCCACAACATTGCTCAATAGCCGCAGAAGGCTTGTTATTTGCCCCTGCAACAAACAAGTGTCTCAGAACTCTGGTTATTTGCACCTGCAACAAACAATTTCTCTGGAACTCTGGTCCTTTGCCCCTGCATCATGCAATTGCCCCGGAACTCTGGTTATGTGCCCCGTAATGAGCAATTGCCCTGGGACTCTGGTTATTTGCCCCTGCATTGCACAATTGCCCAGAACACTGGTTATTTGCCCCTGCAACAAACAACTGCCCCAGAACTCTGGTTCTTTGCCCCTGCAACAAACAATTGTCCTGGAACTCCGATTCTTTGCCCCTGCAATGATGAATTCCTCTGGAACTCTTGGTATTTGCCCCTGCAATGAACAACTGCCCCGAACTCTGGTTATTTGCCCCTGCATCACCCAACTGCCCCAACACTCTGGTTATTTGCCCTTGCAATGAACAATTGCCCCAGAACTCTGGTTATTTGCCTCTGCATTGCAAAAAGATCCCAGAACACTAGTTATTTGTGCCTGCACAAACAGCTGCCCCAGAATTCTAGTTATTTGCCCCTGCAACAAACAATTGCCCTGGAACTCTGGTTCTGTGCCCCTTCATCACCCAGTTCCCCTCGAACACTGGTTATGTGCCCCTGCAAGGAACAGTTGCCCCAGAACTCTGGTTATTTGCCACTGCATTGCCCAATTGCCCCAGAAGGCTTGTTATTTGCCTCTGCGACAAACGACTGCCCCAGAACTCTGGTTATTTGTACCTGCAACAAACAATTGCTCTGGAACTCTGGTTCTCTGCCCCTGCAATGAACAACCGCCCTGGAACTCTGGTTATGTGCCCCTGCATCATCCAATTGCCCCGGAACACTGGTTATGTGCCCCGTAATGAGAAATTGCCCCAGAACTCTGGTTATTTGCCCCATTGCACAATTGTCCCAGACCACTGGTTATTTGCCCCTGCAATAAACAACTGTCCCAGAACATTGGTTTTTAGCCTCTGCAACAATCAATTGTTCTGGAACTCTGGTTCTTTGCCCCAGCAATGAACAATTGTCTGCAACTCTTGTTATTTGCCCCTGCATCACACAATTGCCCTGGAACTCTGGTTATGTGCCCTGCAATGAACAATTGTCATGAACTCTATTGTTAGCCCCTGAAAAGAACAATTGCCCCAGAACTTCTGGTTATTTGCCCCTGCAACAAACAATAGCTCTGTACTCGTTATTTGCCCCTGCAATGAACAACTTCCAGAACTCTGTTATTTGTGCCTGCACAAACTGCCCCAGAATTCTAGTTATTTGCCACTGCAACAAACAATTGCCCTGGAACTCTGGTTCTGTGCCCCTTCGTCACCCAGTTCCTCTGGAACTCTGGTTATGTGCCCCTGCTAGGAACAGTTGCCCCAGAACTCTGGTTATTTGCCACTGCATTGCCCAATTGCCCCAGAAGGCTTGTTATTTACCTCTGCAACAAACAACTGCCCCAGAACTCTGGTTATTTGTACCTGCAACAAACAATTGCTCTGGAACTCTGGTTCTCTGCCCTTGCAATGAACTGCCCTGGAACTCTGGTTATGTGCCCCTGCATCATCCACTTGCCCCGGAACACTGGTTATGTGCCCAGTAATGAGAAATTGCCCCAGAACTCTGGTTATTTGCCCCCATTGCACAATTGTCCCAGACCACTGGTTATTTGCCCCTGCAACAAACAACTGTCCCAGAACACTGGTTCTTTGCCTCTGCAACAATCAATTGTTCTGGAACTCTGGTTCTTTGCCCCAGCAATGAACAATTGCCCTGCAACTCTTGTTATTTTTCCCTGCATCACACAATTGCCCTGGAACTCTGGTTATGTGCCCCTGCAATGAACAATTGCCCCAGAACTCGATTTTTTGCCCCTGAAAAGAACAATTGCCCCAGAACTCTGGTTATTTACCCCTGCAACAAACAATTGCTCTGTAACTCGTTATTTGCTCCTGCAATGAACAACTGCCCCAGAACTCTGGTTATTTGCCCCTGCAACAAACAATTGCCCTGGAAATCTGGTTATGTACCCCCTGCAAGAAACAATTGCCTTGGTACTCTGGTTCTGTGCCCTATCATCACCCAGTTCCCCTGGAACTCTGGTTATGTGCCCCTGCAAGGAACAGTTGCCCCAGAACTCTGGTTATGTGCCCCTGCAACAAACAACTGCCCCAGAACTCTGGTTATTTGCACCTGCAAAAAACAATTGCTCTGGAACTCTGGTTCTTTGCTCCTGCAATGAACAACTGCCCAGGAACTCTGGTTATGTGCCACTGCATCATCCAATTGCCCCAGAACTCTGGTTATGTGCCCCATAATGAGCAATTGCCCTGGAACTCTGGTTATTTGCCCCTTGCACAACTGTCCCAGACCACTGGTTATTTTCCCAAGCAACAAACAACTGTCCCAGAACTCTGGTTCTTTGCCCCTGCATCAAACAATTGTTCTGGAACTCTGGTTCTTTGCCCCAGCAATGAACAATTGCCCTGGAATTCTGGTTATTTGCCCCTGCATCACCCTATTGTCCTGGAACTCTGGTTATGTGCCCCTGCAATGAATAATTGTCACTGAACTCCATTTCTTTGCCCCTGTAAAGAACAATTGCCCCAGAACTCTGGTTATTTGCCTCTGCATTGCACAATTGTCACAGAATACTAGTTATTTGCCCCTGCACAAACAACTGCCCCAGAGCACATTATTTGTCCCTGCAAAAAAACAATTGCCCTGGAACTCTGCTTCTGTGACCCTTCATCACCCAGTTCCCCTGGAACTCTGGTTATGTGCCCCTGCAAGGAACAGCTGCCCCAGAAATCTGTTTATATGCCACTAGATTGCCTAGTTGCCCAGAAGGCTCGTTATTTGCCTCTGCAAAAAACAACTGCCCCAGGACTCTGCTTATTTGCACCTGCAACAAACAATTGCTCTAGAACTCTGGTTCTTTGCCCCTGCAATGAGCAACTGCCCAAGAACTCTGGTTATGTGCCCCTGCATCATCCAATTGCCCCGGAACTCTGGTTATTTGCCCCCACATTGCACAATTGTCCCAGAACACTGGTTATTTGCCACTGCAACAAACAACTGCCCCAGAACTCTGGTTATTTGCCCCTGCAACAAACAATTGCTCTGGAACTCTGGTTCTTTGCCCTGCAATGAGAAACTGCCCAAGAACACTGGTTATGCGCCCCTGCATCATCCAATTGCCCCAGAACTCTGGTTATTTGCCCCCACATTGCATAATTGTCCCAGAACACTGGTTATTTGCCCCTGCAACAAACAACTGCCCCAGAACTCTGGTTATTTGACCCTGCAACAAACAATTGCCCTGGAACTCTGGTTCTGTGCTCCTTCATCACCCAATTCCACTGAAACTCTGGTTATGAACCCCTGCAATAAACAATTGGCCTAGAACTCTGGTTATTTGCCACAACAATCCTCATTAGCCCCAGAAGGCTTGTTATTTGCCCCTGCAACAAACAAGTGTCTCAGAACTCTGGTTATTTGCACCTGCAACAAACAATTTCTCTGGAACTCTGGTTCTTTGCCCCTGCATCATGCAATTGCCCCGGAACTCTGGTTATGTGCCCCGTAATGAGCAATTGCTCCAGGACTCTGGTTATTTGCCCCCGCATTGCACAATTGTCCCAGAACACTGGTTATTTGCCCCTGCAACAAACAATTGCTCTGGAACTCTGGTTCTTTGCCCCTGCAATGAGAAACTGCCCAAGAACACTGGTTATGCGCCCCTGCATCATCCAATTGCCCCAGAACTCTGGTTATTTGCCCCCACATTGCATAATTGTCCCAGAACACTGGTTATTTGCCCCTGCAACAAACAACTGCCCCAGAACTCTGGTTATTTGACCCTGCAACAAACAATTGCCCTGGAACTCTGGTTCTGTGCTCCTTCATCACCCAATTCCACTGAAACTCTGGTTATGAACCCCTGCAATAAACAATTGGCCTAGAACTCTGGTTATTTGCCACAACAATCCTCATTAGCCCCAGAAGGCTTGTTATTTGCCCCTGCAACAAACAAGTGTCTCAGAACTCTGGTTATTTGCACCTGCAACAAACAATTTCTCTGGAACTCTGGTTCTTTGCCCCTGCATCATGCAATTGCCCCGGAACTCTGGTTATGTGCCCCGTAATGAGCAATTGCTCCAGGACTCTGGTTATTTGCCCCCGCATTGCACAATTGTCCCAGAACACTGGTTATTTGCCCCTGCAACTAACAACTGCCCCAGAACTCTGGTTCTTTACCCCTGCAACAAACAATTGTTCTGGAACTCCAATTCTTTGCCCCTGCAATGAACAATTCCCCTGGAAATCTTGGTATTTGCCCCTGCAATGAACAATTGCCCCAAACTCTGGTTATTTGCCCCTGCATCACCCAACTGCCCCAGCACTCTGGTTATTTGCCCTTGCAATGAGCAATTGCCCCAGAACTCTGGTTATTTGCCTCTGCATTGCAAAAAGGTCCCAGAACACGTTATTTGCACCTGCAGAAACAACTGCCCCAGAATTCTAGTTATTTGCCCCTGCAACAAACAATTGCCCTGGAACTCTGGTTCTGTGCTCCTTCGTCACCCAGTTCCCCTGGAACTCTGGTTATGTGCCCCTGCAAGGAACAGTTGCCCCAGAACTCTGGTTATTTGCCACTGCATTGCCCAATTGCCCCAGAATGCTTGTTATTTGCCTCTGCAACAAACGACTGCCCCAGAACTCTGGTTATTTGTACCTGCAACAAACAATTGCTCTGGAACTCTGGTTCTCTGCCCCTGCAATGAACAACTGCCCTGGAACTCTGGTTATGTGCCCCTGCATCATCCAGTTGCCCCGGAACACTGGTTATGTGCCCAGTAATGAGAAATTGCCCCAGAACTCTGGTTATTTGCCCCATTGCACAATTGTCCCAGACCACTGGTTATTTGCCCCTGCAACAAACAACTGTCCCAGAACACTGGTTCTTTGCCTCTGCAACAATCAATTGTTCTGGAACTCTGGTTCCTTGCCCCAGCAATGAACAATTGCCCTGCAACTCTTGTTATTTTTCCCTGCATCACACAATTGCCCTGGAACTCTGGTTATGTGCCCCTGCAATGAACAATTGCCCCAGAACTCTATTTTTGGCCCCTGAAAAGAACAATTGCCCCAGAACTCTGGTTATTTGCCCCTGCAACAAACAATTACTCTGTAACTCAAGTTATTTGCCCCTGCAATGAACAACTGCCCCAGAACTCTGGTTATTTGCCCCTGCAACAAACAATTGCCCTGGAAATCTGGTTATGTGCCCCTGTAACAAACAATTGCCCTGGAACTCTGGTTCTGTGCCCCTTCGTCACCCAGTTCCCCTGGAACTCTGGTTATGTGCCCCTGCAAGGAACAGTTGCCCCAGAACTCTGGTTATTTGCCGCTGCATTGCCCAATTGCCCCAGAAGGCTCATTATTTGCCTCTGCAACAAACAACTGCCCCAGAACTCGGGTTATTTGCACCTGCAAAAAACAATTGCTCTGGAACTCTGGTTCTTTGCTCCTGCAATGAACTGCCCAGGAACTCTGGTTATGTGCCCCTGCATCATCCAAATGCCCCGGAACTCTGGTTATGTGCCCCGTAATGAGCAATTGCCCTGGAACTCTGGTTATTTGCCCCTTGCACAATTGTCCCAGACCACTGGTTATTTTCCCAAGTAACAAACAACTGTTCCAGAACTCTGGTTCTTTGCCCCTGCAACAAACAATTGTTCTGGAACTCTGGTTATTTGCCCCAGCATCACCCTATTGTCCTGGAACTCTGGTTATGTGCCCCTGCAATGAATAATTGCCCCTGAACTCCATTTCTTTGCCCCTGTAAAGAACAATTGCCCCAGAACTCTGGTTATTTGCCTCTGCATTGCACAATTGTCACAGAACACTAGTTATTTGCCCCTGCACAAACAACTGCCCCAGAGCACATTATTTGTCCCTGCAAAAAAACAATTGCCCTGGAACTCTGCTTCTGTGACCTTCATCACCCAGTTCCCTGGAACTCTGGTTATGTGCCCCTGCAAGGAACAGTTGCCCCAGAACTCTGGTTATTTGCCACTAGATTGCCCAGTTGCCCAGAAGGCTCGTTATTTGCCTCTGCAAAAATCAACTGCCCCAGGACTCTGCTTATTTGCACCTGCAACAAACAATTGCTCTAGAACTCTGGTTCTTTGCCCCTGCAATGAGCAACTGCCCAAGAACTCTGGTTATGTGCCCCTGCATCATCCAATTGCCCCGGAACTCTGGTTATTTGCCCCCACATTGCACAATTGTCCCAGAACACTGGTTATTTGCCACTGCAACAAACAACTGCCCCAGAACTCTGGTTATTTGCCCCTGCAACAAACGATTGCTCTGGAACTCTGGTTTTTTGCCCCTGCAATGAGCAACTGCCCAAGAACTCTGATTATGTGCCCCTGCATCATCCAATTGCCACAGAACTCTGATTATTTGCCCCCACATTGCACAATTGTCCCAGAACACTGGTTATTTGCCCCTGCAACAAACAACTGCCCCAGAACTCTGGTTATTTGCCCCTGCAACAAACAATTAGTCTGTAACTCTAGTTATTTGCCCCTGCAATGAACAACTGCCCCAGAACTCTGGTTATTTGCCCCTGCAACAAACAATTGCCCTGGAACTCTGGTTCTGTGCCCCTTCATCACCCAATTCCACTGAAACTCTGGTTATGAACCCCTGAAATGAACAATTGGCCGAGAACTCTGGTTATTTTCCACAGCATTGCCCAATAGCCCCAGAAGGCTTGTTATTTGCCCTGCATAAACAAGTGCCCCAGAACTCTGGTTATTTGCACCTGCAACAAACAATTCTCTGGAACTCTGGTTCTTGCCCCTGCATCATGCAATTGCCCTGGAACTCTGGTTATGTGCCCCATCATGAGCAATTGCCCTGAACTCTGGTTATTTGCCCGCAATTGCACAATTGTCCAGGAACACTGATTATTTGCCCCTGAAACAAACAACTGCCCCAGAACTCTGGTTCTTTGCCCCTGCAACAAACAATTGTTCTGGAACTCTGATTCTTTGTCCCTGCAATGAACAATCCCCCTGGAACTCTTGTTATTTGCCCCTGCAATGAACAACTGCCCCAGCACTCTGGTTATTTGCATTTGCAAAGAACAATTGCCCAAGAACTCTGGTTATTTGCCTCTGCATTGCAAAATGGTCCCAGACCACTGGTTATTTGCCCCTGCAATAAACAACTGTCCCAGAACAATGGTTTTTAGCCTCTGCAACAATCAATTGTTCTGGAACTCTGGTTCTTTGCCCCAGCAATGAACAATTGCCCTGAAACTCTTGTTATTTTTCCCTGCATCACACAATTGCCCTGGAACTCTGGTTATGTGCCCCTGCAATGAACAATCGCCCCGGAACTCTATTGTTAGCCCCTGAAAAGAACAATTGCCCCAGAACTCTGGTTATTTGCCCCTGCAACAAACAATAGCTCTGTACCTCAAGTTATTTGCCCCTGCAATGAACAACCGCCCCAGAACTCTGGTTATTTGCGCCTGCACAAACTGCCCCAGAATTCTAGTTATTTGCCACTGCAACAAACAATTGCCCTGGAACTCTGGTTCTGTGCCCCTTCGTCACCCAGTTCCCCTGGAACTCTGGTTATGTGCCCCTGCTAGGAACAGTTGCCCCAGAAATCTGGTTATTTGCCACTGCATTGCCCAATTGCCCCAGAAGGCTTGTTATTTACCTCTGCAACAAACAACTGCCCCAGAACTCTGGTTATTTGTACCTGCAACAAACAATTGCTCTGGAACTCTGGTTCTCTGCCCTTGCAATGAACTGCCCTGGAACTCTGGTTATGTGCCCCTGCATCATCCACTTGCCCCGGAACACTGGTTATGTGCCCAGTAATGAGAAATTGCCCCAGAACTCTGGTTATTTGCCCCATTGCACAATTGTCCCAGACCACTGGTTATTTTCCCCTGCAACAAACTGTCCAAGAACACTGGTTCTTTGCCTCTGCAACAATCAATTGTTCTGGAACTCTGGTTCTTTGCCCCAGCAATGAACAATTGCCCTGCAACTCTTGTTATTTTTCCCTGCATCACACAGTTGCCCTGGAACTCTGGTTATGTGCCCCTGCAATGAACAATTGCCTCAGAACTCTATTTTTGGCCCCTGAAAAGAACAATTGCCCCAGAACTCTGGTTATTTGCCCCTGCAACAAACAATTGCTCTGTAACTCAAGTTATTTGCCCCTGCAATGAACAACCGCCCCAGAACTCTGGTTATTTGCCCCTGCAACAAACAATTGCCCTGGAAATCTGGTTATGTGCCCTGCAACAAACAATTGCCCTGGAACTCTGGTTCTGTGCCCTTCATCACCCAGTTCCTGGACTCTGGTTTATCCCCTGCAAGGAACAGTTGCCCCAGAACTCTGGTTATTTGCCACCGTATTGCCCAATTGCCCCAGAAGGCTCAAGTATTTGCCTCTGCAACAAACAACTGCCCCAGAACTCTGGTTATTTGCACCTGCAAAAAACAATTGCTCTGGAACTCTGGTTCTTTGCTCCTGCAATGAACAACTGCCCAGGAACTCTGGTTATGTGCCCCTGCATCATCCAATTGCCCCGGAACTCTGGTTATGTGCCCCATAATGAGCAATTGCCCTGGAACTCTGGTTATTTGCCCCTTGCACAACTGTCCCAGACCACTGGTTATTTTCCCCTGCAACAAACAACTGTCCCAGAACTCTGGTTCTTTGCCCCTGCAACAAACAATTGTTCTGGAACTCTGGTTCTTTGCCCCAGCAATGAACGATTGCCCTGGAATTCTGGTTATTTGCCCCTGCATCACCCTATTGTCCTGGAACTCTGGTTATGTGCCCCTGCAATGAATAATTGTCCCTGAACTCCATTTCTTTGCCCCTGTAAAGAACAATTGCCCCAGAACTCTGGTTATTTGCCTCTGCATTGCACAATTGTCACAGAACACTAGTTATTTGCCCCTGCACAAACAACTGCCCCAGAGCACATTATTTGTCCCTCAAAACAATTGCCCTGGAACTCTGCTTCTGTGCTCCTTCATCACCCAATTCCACTGAAACTCTGGTTATGAACCCCTGCAATGAACAATTGGCCGAGAACTCTGGTTATTTGCCACAACATTGCTCAATAGCCCCAGAAGGCTTGTTATTTGCCCCTGCAACAAACAAGTGTCTCAGAACTCTGGTTATTTGCACCTGCAACAAACAATTTCTCTGGAACTCTGGTTCTTTGCCCCTGCATCATGCAATTGCCCCAGAACTCTGCTTATGTGCCCCGTAATGAGCAATTGCCCCGGGACTCTGGTTATTTGCCCCCGCATTGCACAATTGTCCCAGAACACTGGTTATTTGCCCCTGCAACAAACAACTGCCCCAGAACTCTGGTTCTTTACCCCTGCAACAAACAATTGTTCTGGAACTCCGATTCTTTGCCCCTGCAATGAACAATTCCCCTGGAACTCTTGGTATTTGCCCCTGCAATGAACAACTGCCCCAAACTCTGGTTATTTGCCCCTGCATCACCCAACTGCCCCAGCACTCTGGTTATTTGCCCTTGCAATCAGCAATTGCCACAGAACTCTGGTTATTTGCCTCTGCATTGCAAAAAGGTCCCAGAACACTAGTTATTTGGCGCTGCACAAACAGCTGCCCCAGAATTCTAGTTATTTGCCCCTGCAACAAACAATTGCCCTGGAACTCTGGTTCTGTGCCCCTTCGTCACCCAGTTCCCTTGGAACTCTGGTTATGTGCCCCTGCAAGGAACAGTTGCCCCAGAACTCTGGTTATTTGCCACTGCATTGCCCAATTGCCCCAGAAGGCTTGTTATTTGCCTCTGCGACAAGCGACTGCCCCAGAACTCTGGTTATTTGTACCTGCAACAAACAATTGCTCTGGAACTCTGGTTCTCTGCCCCTGCAATGAACTGCCCTGGAACTCTGGTTATGTGCCCCTGCATCATCTTTGTCCCGGAACACTGGTTATGTGCCCCGTAATGAGAAATTGCCCCAGAACTCTGGTTATTTGCCCCATTGCACAATTGTCCCAGACCACTGGTTATTTGCCCCTGCAACAAACAACTGTCCCAGAACAATGGTTTTTAGCCTCTGCAACAATCAATTGTTCTGGAACTCTGGTTCTTTGCCCCAGCAATGAACAATTGCCCTGCAACTCTTGTTATTTGCCCCTGCATCACACAATTGCCCTGGAACTCTGGTTATGTGCCCCTGCAATGAACAATTGCCCCGGAACTCTATTGTTAGCCCCTGAAAAGAACAATTGCCCCAGAGCTCTGGTTATTTGCCCCTGCAACAAACAATTGCTCTGTACCTCAAGTTATTTGCCCCTGCAATGAACAACCGCCCCAGAACTCTGGTTATTTGCACCTGCACAAACTGCCCCAGAATTCTAGTTATTTGCCACTGCAACAAACAATTGCCCTGGAACTCTGGTTCTGTGCCGCTTCGTCACCCAGTTCCCCTGGAACTCTGGTTATGTGCCCCTGCTAGGAACAGTTGCCCCAGAACTCTGGTTATTTGTACCTGCAACAAACAATTGCTCTGGAACTCTGGTTCTCTGCCCTTGCAATGAACAGCCCTGGAACTCTGGTTATGTGCCCCTGCATCATCCAGTTGCCCCGGAACACTGGTTATGTGCCCAGTAATGAGAAATTGCCCCAGAACTCTGGTTATTTGCCCCATTGCAAAATTGTCCCAGACCACTGGTTATTTGCCCCTGCAACAAACAACTGTCCCAGAACACTGGTTCTTTGCCTCTGCAACAATCAATTGTTCTGGAACTCTGGTTCTTTGCCCCAGCAATGAACAATTGCCCTGCAACTCTTGTTATTTTTCCCTGCATCACACAATTGCCCTGGAACTCTGGTTATGTGCCCCTGCAATGAACAATTGCCCCAGAACTCTATTTTTGGCCCCTGAAAAGAACAATTGCCCCAGAACTCTGGTTATGTGCCCCTGCAAGGAACAGTTGCCCCAGAACTCTGGTTATTTGCCGCTGCATTGCCCAATTGCCCCAGAAGGCTCGTTATTTGCCTCTGCAACAAACAACTGCCCCAGAACTCTGGTTATTTGCACCTCCAAAAAACAATTGCTCTGGAACTCTGGTTCTTTGCTCCTGCAATGAACTGCCCAGGAACTCTGGTTATGTGCCCCTGCATCATCTTTGCCCCGGAACACTGGTTATGTGCCCCGTAATGAGAAATTGCCCCAGAACTCTGGTTATTTGCCCCATTGCACAATTGTCCCAGACCACTGGTTATTTGCCCCTGCAACAAACAACTGTCCCAGAACAATGGTTTTTAGCCTCTGCAACAATCAATTGTTCTGGAACTCTGGTTCTTTGCCCCAGCAATGAACAATTGCCCTGCAACTCTTGTTATTTGCCCCTGCATCACACAATTGCCCTGGAACTCTGGTTATGTGCCCCTGCAATGAACAATTGCCCCGGAACTCTATTGTTAGCCCCTGAAAAGAACAATTGCCCCAGAGCTCTGGTTATTTGCCCCTGCAACAAACAATTGCTCTGTACCTCAAGTTATTTGCCCCTGCAATGAACAACCGCCCCAGAACTCTGCTTATTTGCACCTGCACAAACTGCCCCAGAATTCTAGTTATTTGCCACTGCAACAAACAATTGCCCTGAACTCTGGTTCTGTGTCATTGCACCCAGTTCCCCTGGAACTCTGGTTATGTGCCCCTGCTAGGAACAGTTGCCCCAGAACTCTGGTTATTTGCCACTGTTTTGCCCAATTGCCCCAGAAGGCTTGTTATTTACCTCTGCAACAAACAACTGCCCCAGAACTCTGGTTATTTGTACCTGCAACAAACAATTGCTCTGGAACTCTGGTTCTCTGCCCTTGCAATGAACTGCCCTGGAACTCTGGTTATGTGCCCCTGCATCATCCAGTTGCCCTGGAACACTGGTTATGTGCCCAGTAATGAGAAATTGCCCCAGAACTCTGGTTATTTGCCCCATTGCAAAATTGTCCCAGACCACTGGTTATTTGCCCCTGCAACAAACAACTGTCCCAGAACACTGGTTCTTTGCCTCTGCAACAATCAATTGTTCTGGAACTCTGGTTCTTTGCCCCAGCAATGAACAATTGCCCTGCAACTCTTGTTATTTTTCCCTGCATCACACAATTGCCCTGGAACTCTGGTTATGTGCCCCTGCAATGAACAATTGCCCCAGAACTCTATTTTTTGCCCCTGAAAAGAACAATTGCCCCAGAACTCTGGTTATGTGCCCCTGCAAGGAACAGTTGCCCCAGAACTCTGGTTATTTGCCGCTGCATTGCCCAATTGCCCCAGAAGGCTCATTATTTGCCTCTGCAACAAACAACTGCCCCAGAACTCTGGTTATTTGCACCTCCAAAAAACAATTGCTCTGGAACTCTGGTTCTTTGCTCCTGCAATGAACTGCCCAGGAACTCTGGTTATGTGCCCCTGCATCATCCAATTGCCCCGGAACTCTGGTTATGTGCCCCGTAATGAGCAATTGCCCTGGAACTCTGGTTATTTGCCCCTGCAATTAATAATTGCCCCTGAACTCCATTTCTTTGCCCCTGTAAAGAACAATTGCCCCAGAACTCTGGTTATTTGCCTCTGCATTGCACAATTGTCACAGAACACTAGTTATTTGCCCCTGCACAAACAACTGCCCCAGAGCACATTATTTGTCCCTGCAAAAAAACAATTGCCCTGGAACTCTGCTTCTGTGACCCTTCATCACCCAGTTCCCTGAACTCTGGTTATGTGCCCCTGCAAGGAACAGTTGCCCCAGAACTCTGGTTATTTGCCACTAGATTGCCCAGTTGCCCAGAAGGCTCGTTATTTGCCTCTGCAAAAATCAACTGCCCCAGGACTCTGCTTATTTGCACCTGCAACAAACAATTGCTCTAGAACTCTGGTTCTTTGCCCCTGCAATGAGCAACTGCCCAAGAACTCTGGTTATGTGCCCCTGCATCATCCAATTGCCCCGGAACTCTGGTTATTTGCCCCCACATTGCACAATTGTCCCAGAACACTGGTTATTTGCCACTGCAACAAACAACTGCCCCAGAACTCTGGTTATTTGCCCCTGCAACAAACGATTGCTCTGGAACTCTGGTTTTTTGCCCCTGCAATGAGCAACTGCCCAAGAACTCTGATTATGTGCCCCTGCATCATCCAATTGCCACAGAACTCTGATTATTTGCCCCCACATTGCATAATTGTCCCAGAACACTGGTTATTTGCCCCTGCAACAAACAACTGCCCCAGAACTCTGGTTATTTGCCCCTGCAACAAACCATTAGTCTGTAACTCTAGTTATTTACCCCTGCAATGAACAACTGCCCCAGAACTCTGGTTATTTGCCCCTGCAACAAACAATTGCCCTGGAACTCTGGTTCTGTGCCCCTTCATCACCCAATTCCACTGAAACTCTGGTTATGAACCCCTGAAATGAACAATTGGCCGAGAACTCTGGTTATTTTCCACAGCATTGCCCAATAGCCCCAGAAGGCTTGTTATTTGCCCCTGCAATAAACAAGTGCCCCAGAACTCTGGTTATTTGCACCTGCAACAAACAATTTCTCTGGAACTCTGGTTCTTTGCCCCTGCATCATGCAATTGCCCTGGAACTCTGGTTATGTGCCCCATCATGAGCAATTGCCCTGGAACTCTGGTTATTTGCCCCCGCATTGCACAATTGTCCAGGAACACTGATTATTTGCCCCTGAAACAAACAACTGCCCCATAACTCTGGTTCTTTGCCCCTGCAACAAACAATTGTTCTGGAACTCTGATTCTTTGTCCCTGCAATGAACAATCCCCCTGGAACTCTTGTTATTTGCCCCTGCAATGAACAACTGCCCCAGCACTCTGGTTATTTGCATTTGCAAAGAACAATTGCACAAGAACTCTGGTTATTTGCCTCTGCATTGCAAAATGGTCCCAGACCACTGGTTATTTGCCCCTGCAATAAACAACTGTCCCAGAACAATGGTTTTTAGCCTCTGCAACAATCAATTGTTCTGGAACTCTGTTCTTGCCCAGCAATGAACAATTGCCCTGAAACTCTTGTTATTTGCCCCTGCATCACACACATTGCCCTGAACTCTGGTTATGTGCCCCTGCAATGAACAATCGCCCCGAACTCTATTGTTAGCCCCTGAAAAGAACAATTGCCCCAGAACTCTGGTTATTTGCCCCTGCAACAAACAATAGCTCTGTACCTCAAGTTATTTGCCCCTGCAATGAACAACCGCCCAGAACTCTGGTTATTTGCGCCTGCACAAACTGCCCCAGAATTCTAGTTATTCGCCACTGCAACAAACAATTGCCTGGAACTCTGGTTCTGTGCCCCTTCGTCACCCAGTTCCCCTGGAACTCTGGTTATGTGCCCCTGCTAGGAACAGTTGCCCCAGAAATCTGGTTATTTGCCACTGCATTGCCCAATTGCCCCAGAAGGCTTGTTATTTACCTCTGCAACAAACAACTGCCCCAGAACTCTGGTTATTTGTACCTGCAACAAACAATTGCTCTGGAACTCTGGTTCTCTGCCCTTGCAATGAACTGCCCTGGAACTCTGGTTATGTGCCCCTGCATCATCCACTTGCCCCGGAACACTGGTTATGTGCCCAGTAATGAGAAATTGCCCCAGAACTCTGGTTATTTGCCCCATTGCACAATTGTCCCAGACCACTGGTTATTTTCCCCTGCAACAAACTGTCCAAGAACACTGGTTCTTTGCCTCTGCAACAATCAATTGTTCTGGAACTCTGGTTCTTTGCCCCAGCAATGAACAATTGCCCTGCAACTCTTGTTATTTTTCCCTGCATCACACAGTTGCCCTGGAACTCTGGTTATGTGCCTCTGCAATGAACAATTGCCTCAGAACTCTATTTTTTGCCCCTGAAAAGAACAATTGCCCCAGAACTCTGGTTATTTGCCCCTGCAACAAACAATTGCTCTGTAACTCAAGTTATTTGCCCCTGCAATGAACAACCGCCCCAGAACTCTGGTTATTTGCCCCTGCAACAAACAATTGCCCTGGAAATCTGGTTATGTGCCCCTGCAACAAACAATTGCCCTGGAACTCTGGTTCTGTGCCCCTTCATCACCCAGTTCCTCTGGAACTCTGGTTATGTGCCCCTGCAAGGAACAGTTGCCCCAGAACTCTGGTTATTTGCCACTGCATTGCCCAATTGCCCCAGAAGGCTCGTTATTTGCCTCTGCAACAAACAACTGCCCCAGAACTCTGGTTATTTGCACCTGCAAAAAACAATTGCTCTGGAACTCTGGTTCTTTGCTCCTGCAATGAACAACTGCCCAGGAACTCTGGTTATGTGCCCCTGCATCATCCAATTGCCCCGGAACTCTGGTTATGTGCCCCATAATGAGCAATTGCCCTGGAACTCTGGTTATTTGCCCCTTGCACAACTGTCCCAGACCACTGGTTATTTTCCCCTGCAACAAACAACTGTCCCAGAACTCTGGTTCTTTGCCCCTGCAACAAACAATTGTTCTGGAACTCTGGTTCTTTGCCCCAGCAATGAACAATTGCCCTGGAATTCTGGTTATTTGCCCCTGCATCACCCTATTGTCCTGGAACTCTGGTTATGTGCCCCTGCAATGAATAATTGTCCCTGAACTCCATTTCTTTGCCCCTGTAAAGAACAATTGCCCCAGAACTCTGGTTATTTGCCTCTGCATTGCACAATTGTCACAGAACACTAGTTATTTGCCCCTGCACAAACAACTGCCCCAGAGCACATTATTTGTCCCTGCAAAAAAACAATTGCCCTGGAACTCTGCTTCTGTGCTCCTTCATCACCCAATTCCACTGAAACTCTGGTTATGAACCCCTGCAATGAACAATTGGCCGAGAACTCTGGTTATTTGCCACAACATTGCTCAATAGCCCCAGAAGGCTTGTTATTTGCCCCTGCAACAAACAAGTGTCTCAGAACTCTGGTTATTTGCACCTGCAACAAACAATTTCTCTGGAACTTGGTTCTTTGCCCCTGCATCATGCAATTGCCCCAGAACTCTGCTTATGTGCCCCGTAATGAGCAATTGCCCCGGGACTCTGGTTATTTGTCCCCGCATTGCACAATTGTCCCAGAACACTGGTTATTTGCCCCTGCAACAAACAACTGCCCCAGAACTCTGGTTCTTTACCCCTGCAACAAACAATTGTTCTGGAACTCCGATTCTTTGCCCCTGCAATGAACAATTCCCCTGGAACTCTTGGTATTTGCCCCTGCAATGAACAACTGCCCCAAACTCTGGTTATTTGCCCCCTGCATCACCCAACTGCCCCAGCACTCTGGTTATTTGCCCTTGCAATCAGCAATTGCCACAGAACTCTGGTTATTTGCCTCTGCATTGCAAAAAGGTCCCAGAACACTAGTTATTTGCGCCTGCACAAACAGCTGCCCCAGAATTCTAGTTATTTGCCCCTGCAACAAACAATTGCCCTGGAACTCTGGTTCTGTGCCCCTTCGTCACCCAGTTCCCCTGGAACTCTGGTTATGTGCCCCTGCAAGGAACAGTTGCCCCAGAACTCTGGTTATTTGCCACTGCATTGCCCAATTGCCCCAGAAGGCTTGTTATTTGCCTCTGCGACAAACGACTGCCCCAGAACTCTGGTTATTTGTACCTGCAGCAAACAATTGCTCTGGAACTCTGGTTCTCTGCCCCTGCAATGAACTGCCCTGGAACTCTGGTTATGTGCCCCTGCATCATCTTTGCCCCGGAACACTGGTTATGTGCCCCGTAATGAGAAATTGCCCCAGAACTCTGGTTATTTGCCCCATTGCACAATTGTCCCAGACCACTGGTTATTTGCCCCTGCAACAAACAACTGTCACAGAACAATGGTTTTTAGCCTCTGCAACAATCAATTGTTCTGGAACTCTGGTTCTTTGCCCCAGCAATGAACAATTGCTCTGCAACTCTTGTTATTTGCCCCTGCATCACACAATTGCCCTGGAACTCTGGTTATGTGCCCCTGCAATGAACAATTGCCCCGGAACTCTATTGTTAGCCCCTGAAAAGAACAATTGCCCCACAGCTCTGGTTATTTGCCCCCTGCAACAAACAATTGCTCTGTACCTCAAGTTATTTGCCCCTGCAATGAACAACCGCCCCAGAACTCTGGTTATTTGCACCTGCACAAACTGCCCCAGAATTCTAGTTATTTGCCACTGCAACAAACAATTGCCCTGGAACTCTGGTTCTGTGCCGCTTCGTCACCCAGTTCCCCTGGAACTCTGGTTATGTGCCCCTGCTAGGAACAGTTGCCCCAGAACTCTGGTTATTTGCCACTGTTTTGCCCAATTGCCCCAGAAGGCTTGTTATTTACCTCTGCAACAAACAACTGCCCCAGAACTCTGGTTATTTGTACCTGCAACAAACAATTGCTCTGGAACTCTGGTTCTCTGCCCTTGCAATGAACTGCCCTGGAACTCTGGTTATGTGCCCCTGCATCATCCAGTTGCCCTGGAACACTGGTTATGTGCCCAGTAATGAGAAATTGCCCCAGAACTCTGGTTATTTGCCCCATTGCAAAATTGTCCCAGACCACTGGTTATTTGCCCCTGCAACAAACAACTGTCCCAGAACACTGGTTCTTTGCCTCTGCAACAATCAATTGTTCTGGAACTCTGGTTCTTTGCCCCAGCAATGAACAATTGCCCTGCAACTCTTGTTATTTTTCCCTGCATCACACAACTGCCCTGGAACTCTGGTTATGTGCCCCTGCAATGTGAACAATTGCCCCAGAACTCTATTTTGCCCCTGAAAGAACAATTGCCCCAGAACTCTGGTTATGTGCACCTGCAAGGAACAGTTGCCCCAGAACTCTGGTTATTTGCCGCTGCATTGCCCAATTGCCCCAGAAGGCTCGTTATTTGCCTCTGCAACAAACAACTGCCCCAGAACTCTGGTTATTTGCACCTGCAAAAAACAATTGCTCTGGAACTCTGGTTCTTTGCTCCTGCAATGAACTGCCCAGGAACTCTGGTTATGTGCCCCTGCATCATCCAATTGCCCCGGAACTCTGGTTATGTGCCCCGTAATGAGCAATTGCCCTGGAACTCTGGTTATTTGACCCTTGCACAATTGTCCCAGACCACTGGTTATTTTCCCAAGTAACAAACAACTGTCCCAGAACTCTGGTTCTTTGCCCCTGCAACAAACAATTGTTCTGGAACTCTGGTTCTTTGCCCCAGCAATGAACAATTGCCCTGGAACTCTGGTTATTTGCCCCTGCATCACCCTATTGTCCTGGAACTCTGGTTATGTGCCCCTGCAATGAATAATTGCCCCTGAACTCCATTTCTTTACCCCTGTAAAGAACAATTGCCCCAGAACTCTGGTTATTTGCCTCTGCATTGCACAATTGTCACAGAACACTAGTTATTTGCCCCTGCACAAACAACTGCCCCAGAGCACATTATTTGTCCCTGCAAAAAAACAATTGCCCTGGAACTCTGCTTCTGTGACCCTTCATCACCCAGTTCCCCTGGAACTCTGGTTATGTGCCCCTGCAAGGAACAGTTGCCCCAGAACTCTGGTTATTTGCCACTAGATTGCCCAGTTGCCCAGAAGGCTCGTTATTTGCCTCTGCAAAAATCAACTGCCCCAGGACTCTGCTTATTTGCACCTGCAACAAACAATTGCTCTAGAACTCTGGTTCTTTGCCCCTGCAATGAGCAACTGCCCAAGAACTCTGGTTATGTGCCCTGCATCATCCAATTGCCCCGAACTCTGGTTATTTGCCCCACATTGCACACATTGTCCCAGAACACTGGTTATTTGCCACTGCAACAAACAACTGCCCCAGAACTCTGGTTATTTGCCCTGCAACAAACGATTGCTCTGGAACTCTGGTTTTTGCCCTGCAATGAGCAACTGCCAAGAACTCTGATTATGTGCCCTGCATCATCCAATTGCCACAGAACTCTGATTATTTGCCCCCACATTGCACAATTGTCCCAGAACACTGGTTATTTGCCCCTGCAACAAACAACTGCCCCAGAACTCTGGTTATTTGCCCCTGCAACAAACAATTAGTCTGTAACTCTAGTTATTTGCCCCTGCAATGAACAACTGCCCCAGAACTCTGGTTATTTGCCCCTGCAACAAACAATTGCCCTGGAACTCTGGTTCTGTGCCCCTTCATCACCCAATTCCACTGAAACTCTGGTTATGAACCCCTGAAATGAACAATTGGCCGAGAACTCTGGTTATTTTCCACAGCATTGCCCAATAGCCCCAGAAGGCTTGTTATTTGCCCCTGCAATAAACAAGTGCCCCAGAACTCTGGTTATTTGCACCTGCAACAAACAATTTCTCTGAACTCTGGTTCTTGCCCTGCATCATGCACTGTCCTTGAACTCTGGTTATGTGCCCCATCATGAGCAATTGCCCTGGAACTCTGGTTATTTGCCCCCGCATTGCACAATTGTCCAGGAACACTGATTATTTGCCCCTGAAACAAACAACTGCCCCAGAACTCTGGTTCTTTGCCCCTGCAACAAACAATTGTTCTGGAACTCTGATTCTTTGTCCCTGCAATGAACAATCCCCCTGGAACTCTTGTTATTTGCCCCTGCAATGAACAACTGCCCCAGCACTCTGGTTATTTGCATTTGCAAAGAACAATTGCCCAAGAACTCTGGTTATTTGCCTCTGCATTGCAAAATGGTCCCAGAACACTAGTTATTTGCGCCTGCACAAACAACTGCCCCAGAATTCTAGTTATTTGCCCCTGCAACACACAATTGCACTGTAACTCTGGTTATGTGACCCTGCAAGGAACAGTTGCCCCAGAACACTGGTTATTTGCCACTGCATTGCCCAATTGCCCCAGAAGGCTTATTTGCCTCTGCAACAAACAACTGCCCCAGAACTCTGGTTATTTGTACCTGCAACAAACAATTGCTCTGGAACTCTGGTTCTCTGCCCCTGCAATGAACAACTGCCCTGGAACTCTGGTTATGTGCCCCTGCATCATCCAATTGCCCTGGAACACTGGTTATGTGCCCCGTAATGAGAACTTGCCCCAGAACTCTGGTTATTTGCCCCTGCAACAAACAATTGCTCTGTAACTCAAGTTATTTGCCCCTGCAATGAACAACTGCCCCAGAACTCTGGTTATTTGCCCCTGCAAGAAACAATTGCCCTGGAAATCTGGTTATGTGCCCTGTAACAAACAATTGCCCTGGAACTCTGGTTCTGTGCCACTTCGTCACCCAGTTCCCCTGGAACTCTGGTTATGTGCCCCTGCAAGGAACAGTTGCCCCAGAACTCTGGTTATTTGCCACTGCATTGCCCAATTGCCCCAGAAGGCTCGTTATTTGCCTCTGTAACAAACAACTGCCCCAGAACTCTGGTTATTTGCACCTGCAAAAAACAATTGCTCTGGAACTCTGGTTCTTTGCTCCTGCAATGAACTGCTCAGGAACTCTGGTTATGTGCCCCTGCATCATCCAATTGCCCCGGAACTCTGGTTATGTGCCCCGTAATGAGCAATTGCCCTGGAACTCTGGTTATTTGCCCCTTGCACAATTGTCCCAGACCACTGGTTATTTTCCCAAGCAACAAACAACTGTCCCAGAACTCTGGTTCTTTGCCCCTGCAACAAACAATTGTTCTGGAACTCTGGTTCTTGGCCCCAGCAATGAACAATTGCCCTGGAACTCTGGTTATTTGCCCCTGCATCACCCTATTGTCCTGGAACTCTGGTTATGTGCCCCTGCAATGAATAATTGCCCCTGAACTCCATTTCTTTATCCCTTAAAGAACAATTGCCCCAGAACTCTGGTTATTTGCCTCTGCATTGCACAATTGTCACAGAACACTAGTTATTTGCCCCTGCACAAACAACTGCCCCAGAGCACATTATTTGTCCCTGCAAAAAAACAATTGCCCTGGAACTCTGCTTCTGTGACCCTTCATCACCCAGTTCCCCTGGAACTCTGGTTATGTGCCCCTGCAAGGAACAGTTGCCCCAGAACTCTGGTTATTTGCCACTAGATTGCCCAGTTGCCCGGAAGGCTCGTTATTTGCCTCTGCACAAACAACTGCCCCAGGACTCTGCTTATTTGCACCTGCAACAAACAATTGCTCTAGAACTCTGGTTCTTTTGCCCTGCAATGAGCAACTGCCCAAGAACTCTGGTTATGTGCCCTGCATCATCCAATTGCCCGGAACTCTGGTTATTTGCCCCTACATTGCACAATTGTCCCAGAACACTGGTTATTTGCCACTGCAACAAACAACTGCCCGAGAACTCTGGTTATTTGCCCCTGCAATAAACAATTGCTCTGTAACTCTGGTTTTTGGCCCCTGCAATGAGCAACTGCCCAAGAACTCTGATTATGTGCCCCTGCATCATCCAATTGCCACAGAACTCTGATTATTTGCCCCTACATTGCACAATTGTCCCAGAACACTGGTTATTTGCCCCTGCAACAAACAACTGCCCCAGAACTCTGGTTATTTGCCCCTGCAACAAACAGTCTGTAACTCTAGTTATTTGCCCCTGCAATGAACAACTGCCCCAGAACTCTGGTTATTTGCCCCTGCAACAAACAATTGCCCTGGAACTCTGGTTCTGTGCCCCTTCATCACCCAATTCCACTGAAACTCTGGTTATGAACCCTGAAATGAACAATTGGCGAGAACTCTGGTTATTTTCCACAGCATTGCCCAATAGCCCCAGAAGGCTTGTTATTTGCCCTGCACAAACAAGTGCCCCAGAACTCTGGTTATTTGCACCTGCAACATACAATTTCTCTGGAACTCTGGTTCTTTGCCTCCCCATCATGCAATTGCCCTGAACTCTGTTATGTGCCCCGTCATGAGCAATTGCCCGGAACTCTGGTTATTTGCCCCACATTGCACAATTGTCCCAGAACACTGATTATTTGCCCTGAAACAAACAACTGCCCCAGAACTCTGGTTCTTTGCCCTGCAACAAACAATTGTTCTGGAACTCTGATTCTTTGCCCTGCAATGAATAACTCCTGGAACTCTTGTTATTTGCCCCCTGCAATGAACAACTGCCCCAGCACTCTGGTTATTTGCATTTGCAAAGAACAATTGCCAAGAACTCTGGTTATTTGCCTCTGCATTGCAAAATGGTCCCAGAACACTAGTTATTTGCGCCTGCACAAACAACTGCCCAGAATTCTAGTTATTTGCCCCTGCAACACACAATTGCCCTGTAACTCTGGTTATGTGCCCCTGCAAGGAACAGTTGCCCCAGAACACTGGTTATTTGCCACTGCATTGCCCAATTGCCCCAGAAGGCTTATTTGCCTCTGCAACAAACAACTGCCCCAGAACTCTGGTTATTTGTACCTGCAACAAACAATTGCTCTGGAACTCTGGTTCTCTGTCCCTGCAATGAACAACTGCCATGGAACTCTGGTTATGTGCCCATGCATCATCCAATTGCCCCAGAACACTGGTTATGTGCCCATAATGAGCAATTGTCCTGGAACTCTGGTTATTTGCCCCATTGCACAATTGTCCCAGACCACTGGTTATTTGCCCCTGCAACAAACAACTGTCTCAGAACACTGGTTCTTAGCCTCTGCAACTATCAATTGTTCTGGAACTCTGGTTCTTTGCCCCAGCAATGAACAATTGCCCTGCAACTCTTGTTATTTGCCCCTGCATCACACAATTGCCCTGGAACTCTGGTTATGTGCCCCTGCAATGAACAATTGCCACAGAACTCTATTTTTGGCCCCTGAAAAGAACAATTGCCCAGAACTTGGTCATTTGCCCCTGCAACAAACAATTGCCCTGGAACTCTTGTTATTTGTCCCTGCAATGAACTGCACCAGAACTCTGGTTATTTGCCCCTGCATCACCCAATTGATCTGGAACTCTGGTTATGTGCCCCTGCAATGAACAATTGCCCCAGAACTCTGTTTTTTGGCCCCTGCAAAGAACAATTGCTCCAGCACTCTGGTTATTTGCCCTTTCAATGAACAATTGCCCCAGAACTCTGGTTATTTGCCTCTGTGTTGCACATTTGTCCCAGAACACTAGTTATTTGCCCCTGCACAAACTGCCACCCCAGAATTCTAGTTATTTGCCCCTGCAACAAACAATTGCCCTGGAACTCTGGTTCTGTGCCCCTGCAACAAACAGTTGCCCTGGAACTCTGGTTCTGTGCCCCTTCATCACCCAGTTCCCCTGGAACTCTGGTTATGTGCCCCTGCAAGGAGCAGTTACCCCAGAACTCTGTTTTTTGCTGCTGCATTGTCCAATTGCCCCAGAAGGCTCTTTATTTGCCTCTGCAACAAACAACTGCCCCAGAACTCTGGTTATTTGCACCTGCAACAAACAATTGCTCTGGAACTCTGGTCCTTTGCTCCTGCAATGAACAACTGCCCAGGAACTCTGGTTATGTGCCCCTGCATCATCCAATTGCCCCAGAACTCTGGTTATGTGCCTGTAATGAGCAATTGCCCCGAAACTCTGGTTATTTGACCCCTTGCACAATTGTCCCAGACCACTGGTTATTTGCCCAAGCAACAAACAACTGCCCCAGAACTCTGGTTCTTTGCCCCTGCAACAAACAATTGTCCTGGAGCTCTGGTTCTTTGCCCCAGCAATGAACAATTGCCCTGGAACTTTGGTTATTTGCCCTGCATCATCAATTGCCCTGAACTCTGGTTATGTGCCCTGCAATGAACAATTGCCCCAGAACTCTGGTTTTTTGCCCTGCAATGAACAATTGCCCCTAGAACTCTGTTTTTGCCCTGTAAAGAACAATTGCTCCAGCACTCTGGTTATTTGCCCTTTCAATGAACAATTGCCCCAGAACTCTGGTTATTTGCCTCTGTGTTGCACATTTGTCCCAGAACACTAGTTATTTGCCCCTGCACAAACTGCCACCCCAGAATTCTAGTTATTTGCCCCTGCAACAAACAATTGCCCTGGAACTCTGGTTCTTTGCCCCTGCAATGAACTGCCCAAGAACTCTAATTTGCCCCTGCACAAACAACTGCCCCAGAACTTGTTATTTGCCACTGCAACAAACAATTGACCTGGAACTCTGGTTCTGTGACCCTTCAACACTCAGTTCCCCTGGAACTATGGTTATGTGCCCCTGCAAAGAACAGTTGCCACAGAACTCTGGTTATTTGGCCCTGCAACAAACAATTGCCCAGGAACTCTGGTTCTGTGCCCCTTCATCACCCAATTCCCCTGAAACTCTGGTTATGAGCCCCTGCAATGAACAATTGCCCCAGAACTCTGGTTATTTGCCACGGCACTGCCCAATTGCCCCAGAAGGCTTGTTATTTGATCCTGCAACAAACAACTGCCCCAGAACTCTGGTTATTTGCACCTGCAACAAACATTTTCTCTGGAACTCTGGTTCTTTTCCCCTCCATCATCCAATTGCCCCAGACCTCTGGTTATGTGCCCCGTAATGAGCAATTGCCCTGCAACTCTGGTTATTTGCCCCTGCATTGCATAATTGTCCCAGAACACTGGTTATTTGCCCCTGCAACAAACAACTGCCCCAGAACTCTGGTTGTTTGCCCCTGCAACAAACAGTTGTTCTGGAACTCTGGTTCCTTGCCCCTGCAATGAACAATTGCCCTGGAACTCTTATTTGCCCCTGCAATGAACTGCCCCAGAACTTTGGTTATTTGCCCCTGCATCAGTCAATTGCCCTGGAACTCTGGTTATGTGCCCCTGCAATGAACAATTGCCCCAGAACTGTTTTTTTACCCCTGCAAAGAACAACTGCCCAGCACTCTGGTTATTTGCAGCTGCAATGAACAATTGCCCCAGAACTCCGGTTATTTGCCTCTGCATTGCAAAATTGTCCCAGAAGACTAGTTATTTGCTCCTGCACAAACAACTGCCACAGAATTCTAGTTATTTGCCCCGCAACAAACAATAGCACTGGAACTCTGGTTCTGTGCCCCTTCATCACCCAGTTCCCCTGGAACTCTGGTTATGTGCCCCTGCAAGGAATAGTTGCCCCAGAACTCTGGTTATTTGCCACTGCGTTGCCCAATTGCCCCAGAAGGCTTGTTATTTGCCTCTGCAACAAACAACTGCCCCAGAACTCTAGTTATTTGCACCTGCAACAAAACAATTGGTCTGGAACTCTGAGTTCTTGCCCTGCAATGAACAACTGCCCAAGAACCCTGGTTATGTGCCCCTGCATCATCCAATTGCCCTGGAACTCTGGTTATGTGCCCCGTAATGAGCAATTGCTCTGGAACTCCAGTTATTTCCCCTCATTGTACAATTGTCCCAGACCACTGGTTATTTGCCCCTGCAGTAAACAACTGCCCCAGAACTCTGTTTTTTTGCCCCTGCAACAAAGAATTGTTCTGGAACTCTGGTTCTTTGCCCCAGCAATGAACTGCCCTGAAACTCTTGTTATTTGCCACTGCAATGAACAACTGCCCAGAACTGGGTTATTTGCCCCTGTATTACCAAATTGCCCTGGAACTCTCGTTATGTGCCCCTGCAATGAACAATTACCCCAGAACTCTGCTTTTTGCCCCTGCAAAGAACAATTGCCCCAGCACTGTGGTTATTTTCCTTTCAATGAACAATTGCCCCAGAATTCTGGTTATTTGCCTCTGCATTGCACATTTGTCCCAGAACACTAGTTATTTGCCAATGCACAAACTGCCCCAGAACTCATTGTTTACCCCAGCATAATCCAATTGCCCCAGAACTCTGGTTATGTGCCCCGTAATGAGCAATTGCCCCGGAACTCTGGTTATTTGCCCCTGCAACAAACAATTGTCCTGGAGCTCTGGTTCTTTGCACCAGCAATGAACAATTGCCCTGGAACTCTTGTTATTTGCCCCTGCAATGAACTGCACCAGAACTCTGGTTATTTTCCTTGCATCACCCAATTGATCTGGAACTCTGGTTATGTGCCCCTGCAATGAACAATTGCCCCAGAACTCTGTTTTTGTGCCCCTGCAAAGAACAATTGCTCCAGCACTCTGGTTATTTGCCCTTTCAATGAACAATTGTCCCAGAATTCTGGTTATTTGCCTCTGTGTTGCACATTTGTCCCAGAACACTAGTTATTTGCTCCTGCACAAACTGCCACCCGAGAATTCTAGTTATTTGCCCCTGCAACAAACAATTGCCCTGGAACTCTGGTTCTTTGCCCCAGCAATGAACAACTGCCCAAGAAATCTAGTTATTTGCTTCTGCACAAACTGCCCCAGAACTTATTTGTCCCTGCAACAAACAACTGCCCTGGAACTCTGGTTCTGTGACCCTTCATCACTCAGTTCCCCTGGAACTCTGGTTATGTGCCCCTGCAAAGAACAGTTGCCGCAGAATTCTGGTTATTTGGTCCTGCAACAAACAATTGCCCTGCAACTCTGGTTCTGTGCCCCTTCATCACCCAATTCTCCTGAAACTCTGGTTATGAGCCCCTGCAATGAACAATTGCCCCAGAACTCTGGTTATTTGCCACGGCACTGCCCAATTGCCCCAGAAGGCTTGTTATTTGATCCTGCAACAAACAACTGCACCAGAACTCTGGTTATTTGCACCTGCAACAAACATTTTCTCTGGAACTCTGGTTCTTTGCCCCTCCATCATCCAAATGCCCCGGACCTCTGGTTATGTGCCCCGTAATGAGCAATTGCCCTGCAACTCTGGTTATTTGCCCTGCATTGCACAATTGTCCCAGAACACTGGTTATTTGCCCCTGCAACAAACAACTGCCCCAGAACTCTGGTTGTTTGCCCCTGCAACAAACAGTTGTTCTGGAACTCTGGTTCCTTGCCCCTGCAATGAACAATTGCCCTGGAATGCTTGTTATTTGCCCCTGCAATGAACTGCCCCAGAACTTTGGTTATTTGCCCCTGCATCAGTCAATTGCCCTGGAACTCTGGTTATGTGCCCCTGCAATGAACAATTGCCCCAGAACTCTGTTTTTTTGGCCCCTGCAAAGATCAATTGCTCCAGCACTCTGGTTATTTGCCCTTTCAATGAACAATTGCCCCAGAACTCTGGTCATTTGCCTCTGTGTTGCACATTTGTCCCAGAACACTAGTTATTTGCCCCTGCACAAACTGCCACCCCAGAATTCTAGTTATTTGCCCCTGCACAAACTGCCACCCCAGAATTCTAGTTATTTGCCCTTGCAACAAACAATTGCCCTGGAACTCTGGTTCTTTGCCCCTGCAATGAACAACTGCCCAAGAACTCTAATTTGCCCCTGCACAAACAACTGCCCCAGAACTTGTTATTTGCCACTGCAACAAACAATTGACCTGGAACTCTGGTTCTGTGACCCTTCAACACTCAGTTCCTCTGGAACTATGGTTATGTGCCCCTGCAAAGAACAGTTGCCACAGAACTCTGGTTATTTGGCCCTGCAACAAACAATTGCCCTGGAACTCTGGTTCTGTGCCCCTTCATCACCCAATTCCCCTGAAACTCTGGTTATGAGCCCCTGCAATGAACAATTGCCCCAGAACTCTGGTTATTTGCCACGGCACTGCCCAATTGCCCCAGAAGGCTTGTTATTTGATCCTGCAACAAACAACTGCCCCAGAACTCTGGTTATTTGCACCTGCAACAAACATTTTCTCTGGAACTCTGGTTCTTTGCCCCTCCATCATCCAATTGCCCCGGACCTCTGGTTATGTGTCCCATAATGAGCAATTGCCCTGCAACTGTGGTTATTTGCCCCCGCATTGCACAATTGTCCCAGAACACTGGTTATTTACCCCTGCAACAAGCAACTGCCCCAGAACTCTGGTTGTTTGCCCCTGCAACAAACAGTTGTTCTGGAACTCTGGTTCCTTGCCCCTGCAATGAACAATTGCCCTGGAACTCTTGTTATTTGCCCCTGCAATGAACTGCCCCAGAACTTTGGTTATTTGCCCCTGCATCAGTCAATTGTCCTGGAACTCTGGTTATGTGCCCCTGCAATGAACAATTGCCCCGGAACTCTGTTTTTTAACCCCTGCAAAGAACAACTGCCCCAGCACTCTGGTTATTTGCCGCTGCAATGAACAATTGCCCCAGAACTCTGGTTATTTGCCTCTGCATTGTAAAATTGTCACAGAAGACTAGTTATTTGCCCCTGCACAAACTGCCCCAGAATTCTAGTTATTTGCCCCGCAACAAAAAATTGCACTGGAACTCTGGTTCTGTGCCCCTTCGTCACCCAGTTCCCCTGGAACTCTGGTTATGTGCCCCTGCAAGGAATAGTTGCCCCAGAACTCTGGTTATTTCCAACTGCATTGCCCAATTGCCCCAGAAGGCTTGTTATTTGCCTCTGCAACAACTGCCCCAGAACTCTAGTTATTTGCACCTGCAACAAACAATTGGTCTGGAACTCTGGTTCTTGGCCCCTGCAATGAACAACTGCCCAAGAACCCTGGTTATGTGCCCCTGCATCATCCAATTGCCCTGGAACTCTGGTTATGTGCCCCTTAATGAGCAATTGCTCTGGAACTCCAGTTATTTGCCCCTCATTGCACAATTGTCCCAGACCACTGGTTATTTGCGCCTGCAGTAAACAACTGCCCCAGAACTCTGTTTTTTGGCCCCTGCAACAAATAATTGTTCTGGAACTCTGGTTCTTTGCCCCAGCAATGAACAACTGCCCTGAAACTCTTGTTATTTGCCCCTGCAATGAACAACTGCCCCAGAACTCAGGTTATTTGCCCCTGTATCACCCAATTGCCCTGGAACTCTCGTTATGTGCCCCTGCAATGAACAATTACCCCAGAACTCTGCTTTTTGCCCCTGCAAAGAACAATTGCCCCAGCACTGTGGTTATTTTCCTTTCAATGAACAATTGCCCCAGAATTCTGGTTATTTGCCTCTGCATTGCACATTTGTCCCAGAACACTAGTTATTTGCCAATGCACAAACAACTGCCCCAGAACTCATTATTTACCCCAGCATAATCCAATTGCCCCAGAACTCTGGTTATGTGCCCCGTAATGAGCAATTGCCCCGGAACTCTGGTTATTTGCCCCTGCAACAAACAATTGTCCTGGAGGTCTGGTTCTTTGCCCCAGCAATGAACAATTGCGCTGGAACTCTTGTTATTTGCCCCTGCAATGAACTGCACCAGAACTCTGGTTATTTGCCCCTGCATCACCCAATTGATCTGGAACTCTGGTTTTGTGCCCCTGCAATGAACAATTGCCCCAGAACTCTGTTTTTGGCCCCTGCAAAGAACAATTGCTCCAGCACTCTGGTTATTTGCCCTTTCAATGAACAATTGTCCCAGAACTCTGGTTATTTGCCTCTGTGTTGCACATTTGTCCCAGAACACTAGTTATTTGCCCCTGCACAAACTGCCACCCCAGAATTCTAGTTATTTGCTCCTGCAACAATTGCCCTGGAACTCTGGTTCTTTGCCCCTGCAATGAACAACTGCCCAAGAACCCTGGTTATGTGCCCCTGCATCATCCAATTGCCCTGGAACTCTGGTTATGTGCCCCGTAATGAGCAATTGCTCTGGAACTCCAGTTATTTGCCCCTCATTGCACAATTGTCCCAGACCACTGGTTATTTGCCCCTGCAGTAAACAACTGCCCCAGAACTCTGTTTTTTTGCCCCTGCAACAAATAATTGTTCTGGAACTCTGGTTCTTTGCCCCAGCAATGAACAACTGCCCTGAAACTCTTGTTATTTGCCCCTGCAATGAACAACTGCCCCAGAACTCAGGTTATTTGCCCCTGTATCACCCAATTGCCCTGGAACTCTCGTTATGTGCCCCTGCAATGAACAATTACCCCAGAACTCTGCTTTTTGCCCCTGCAAAGAACAATTGCCCCAGCACTGTGGTTATTTTCCTTTCAATGAACAATTGCCCCAGAATTCTGGTTATTTGCCTCTGCATTGCACATTTGTCCCAGAACACTAGTTATTTGCCAATGCACAAACAACTGCCCCAGAACTCATTATTTACCCCAGCATAATCCAATTGCCCCAGAACTCTGGTTATGTGCCCCGTAATGAGCAATTGCCCCGGAACTCTGGTTATTTGCCCCTGCAACAAACAATTGTCCTGGAGGTCTGGTTCTTTGCCCCAGCAATGAACAATTGCGCTGGAACTCTTGTTATTTGCCCCTGCAATGAACTGCACCAGAACTCTGGTTATTTGCCCCTGCATCATCCAATTGATCTGGAACTCTGGTTATGTGCCCCTGCAATGAACAATTGCCCCAGAACTCTGTTTTTTGCCCCTGCAAAGAACAATTGCTCCAGCACTCTGGTTATTTGCCCTTTCAATGAACAATTGTCCCAGAACTCTGGTTATTTGCCTCTGTGTTGCACATTTGTCCCAGAACACTAGTTATTTGCCCCTGCACAAACTGCCACCCCAGAATTCTAGTTATTTGCTCCTGCAACAATTGCCCTGGAACTCTGGTTCTTTGCCCCTGCAATGAACAACTGCCCAAAAAATCTAGTTATTTGCCCCTGCACAAACAACTGCCCCAGAACTCGTTATTTGGCCCTGCAACAAACAATTGCCCTGAAACTCTGGTTCTGTGCCCCTGCATCACCCAATTCCCCTGAAACTCTGGTTATGAGCCCCTGCAATGAACAATTGCCCCAGAACTCTGGTTATTTGCCACAGCACTGCCCAATTGCCCCAGAAGGCTTGTTATTTGATCCTACAACAAACAACTGCCCCAGAACTCTGGTTATTTGCACCTGCAACAAACAATTTATCTGGAACTCTGGTTCTTTGCCCCTCCATCATCCAATTGCCCCAGACCTCTGGTTATGTGCCCCGTAATGAGCAATTGCCCTACAACTCTGGTTATTTGCCCCCGCATTGCACAATTGTCCCAGAACACTGGTTATTTGCCCCTGCAACAAACAACTGCCCCAGAACTCTGGTTGTTTGCCCCTGCAACAAACAGTTGTTCTGGAACTCTGGTTCCTGGCCCCTGCAATGAACAATTGCCCTGGAACTCTGTTTTTTTACCCTTGCAAAGAACAACTGCCCCAGCACTCTGGTTATTTGCCTCTGCATTGCAAAATGGTCCCAGAACACTAGTTATTTGCCCCTGCACAAACAACTGCCCCAGAATTCTAGTTATTTGCCCCACAACAAACAATTGCCCTGGAACTCTGGTTCTGTGTCCCTTCGTCACCCAGTTCCCCTGGAACTCTGGTTATGTGCCCCTGCAAGGAACAGTTGCCCCAGAACTCTGGTTATTTTCCACTGCATTGCCCAATTGCCCCAGAAGGCTTGTTATTTGCCTCTGCAACAAACTGCCCCAGAACTCTGGTTATTTGCACCTGCAACAAACAATTGGTCTGGAACTCTGGTTCTTTGCACCTGCAATGAACAACTGCCCAAGAACCCTGGTTATGTGCCCCTGCATCATCCAATTGCCCTGGAACTCTGGTTATGTGCCCCGTAATGAGCAATTGCTCTGGAACTCCAGTTATTTGCCCCTCATTGCACAATTGTCCCAGACCACTGGTTATTTGCCCCTGCAGCAAACAACTGCCCCAGAACTCTGTTTTTTTGCCCCTGCAACAAAGAATTGTTCTAGAACTCTGGTTCTTTGCCCCAGCAATGAACAGCTGCCCTGAAACTCTTGTTATTTGCCCTGCAATGAACAACGCTGCCCCAGAACTCTGGTTATTTGCCAGCTGTATCACCCAATTGCCCTGGAACTCTCAAGTATGTGCCCCTGCAATGAACAATTACCCCAGAACTCTGCTTTTTGCCCCTGCAAAGAACAATTGCCCCAGCACTGTGGTTATTTTCCTTTCAATGAACAACTGCCCCAGAATTCTGGTTATTTGCCTCTGCATTAGACATTTGTCCAAGAACACTAGTTATTTGCCCCTGCATAAACAACTGCCCCAGAACTCATTATTTACCCCAGCATAATCCAATTGCCCCAGAACTCTGGTTATGTGCCCCATAATGAGCAATTGCCCCGGAACTCTGGTTATTTGCCCCTGCAACAAACAATTGCTCTGTAACTCGTTATTTTCCCCTGCAATGAACAACTGCCCCAGAACTCTGGTTATTTGCCCCTGCAACAAAAAATTGCCCAGGAACTCTGATTCTGTGCCCCTTAATCACCCAATTCCCCTGAAACTCTGGTTATGAGCCCCTGCAATGGACAATTGCCCCAGAACTCTGGTTATTTGAAACGGCATTGCCCAATTGCCCCAGAAGGCTTGTTATTTTCCCCTGCAACATACAACTGCCCCAGAACTCTGGTTATTTGCACCTGCAACAAACAATTTCTCTGGAACTCTGGTTCTTTGCCCCCACAATGAACAACTGCCCCAGAACTTTGGTTATTTGCCCCTGCATCACCCAATTGTCCCAGGAACTCTGGTTAGGTGCCCCTGCAATGAACAATTGCTCTGGAACTCTGTTTTTTGCCCTGCAAAGAACAACTGCCCCAGCACTCTGGTTATTTGCCCCTGCAATGAACAATTGCCCCAGAACTCTGGTTATTTGCCCCTGCACAAACTGCCATCCCAGAATTCTAGTTATTTGCCCCTGTAACAAATAATTGCCCTGGAACTCTGGTTCTGTGCCCCTTCATCTCCCAGTTCCCGTGGAACTCTGGTTATGTGCCCCTGCAAGGAACAGTTGCCCCAGAACTCTGGTTATTTGCCACTGCATTGCCCAATTGCCCTGGAAGGCTTGTTATTTGCCTCTGCAACAAATAACTGCCCCAGAACTCTGGTTATTTGCACCTGCAACAAACAATTGATCTGGAACTCTGGTTCTTTGCCCCTGCAATGAACAACAGCCCAAGAACTCTGGTTATGTGCCCCTGTCTCGTTCAATTGCCCCGGAACTCTGGTTATGTGCCCTGTAATGAGCAATTACCCCAGAACTCGTTATTTGCCCCATTGCACAATTGTCCCAGAACTCTGGTTATTTGCCCCTGCAACAAACATTTGCCCCAGAACTCTGGTTATTTCCCGTGCATCAAACAATTGCCCTGGAACTCTGGTAATTTTCCCCTGCATTGCTCAACTGCCCTAGACCTCTGGTTATTTGCCGCTGCAATGCACAATTGCCTGTAAACTCTGGTTATTTGCCCCTGCAATGAACAATTGCCCTGGAACTCTGCTTATTTGCCTCTGCATTGCACAGTTGCCTTGGAACTCTGGTTATTTGCCCCTGCAACAAATGCCTGCAGTGGAACTCTGGTTATTTGCCCCTGCAACAATCTATTTCCTCCGAACTCTGGTAATTTACCCCTGCATTGCACAACTGGCCCAGAACTCTGGTTATTTGCCCCCGGAATGTAGAATTGCCCTGGAACTCTGGGTATTTACCACTGCATTGTACAATTGCCCCAGAATGGTCATTATTTGCCCCTGCAATAAACAACTGCACCAAAACTCTAGTTATTTGCCCCTGCAATGAACAATTGCCCCGGAACTCTGGTTATTTGCCTCTGCATTACACAATTGTCCCAGAACACTAGTTATTTGTCCCTGCACAAACAACTGCCCCAGAACTCGTTATTTGCCCCTGCAACAAACAATTGCCCTGGAACTCTGGTTCTGTGCCCCTTCATCACCCAATTCCCCTGGAACTCTGGTTATGTTCCCCTGCATTGCAGTTTCCTTGGAACTCTGGTTATTTGCCCCTGCAACAAATGACTGCACAGGAACTCCGGTTATTTGCCCCTGCAACAAGCCATTTCCCTGGAACTCTGTTTATTTATCCCTGCATTGCACAACTGTCACAGAAGTCTGGTTATTTGCAACTGCATTGTACAGTTGCCCCAGAATGCTCGTTATTTGCCCCTGAAACAAACAACTGCCCCAGAACTCTAGTTCCTTGCCCCTGCAGCAAACAATTGTTCTGGAACTCTGGTTCTTTGCCCCTGCAATGAACAACTGCCCCAGAACTCTGGTTATTTAGCCCCCTGCATCACCCAATTGCCCTGGAACTCTGGTTATGTGCCCCTGCAATGAACAATTGCCCCAAAACTCTGTTTTTTTCCTCTGCAAAGAACAATTGCACCAGCACTCTGGTTATTTGCCCCTGCAATTAACAATTGCCCCAGAACTCTGGTTATTTGCCTCTGCATTGCACAATTATACCAGAAGACTAGTTATTTGCCACTTCACAAACTACCCCAGAACTCTAATTATTTGCCCCTGCAACAATTACCCTGGAACTCTGGTTCTGTGCCCCTTCATCACCCAGTTCCCCTGAAACTCTGGTTAGGTGCCCCTGCAAGGAACAGTTGCCCCAGAACTCTGGTTATTTGCACCTGCAACAAACAATTACTCTGGAACTCTGGTTCTTTGCCCCTGCATCATCCAATTGCCCAGAACACTTGTTATTTTCCCCTGCAACAAACAACTGCCCCAGAACTCTGGTTCTTTGCCCCTGCAACAAACAATTGTTCTGGAACTCTGGTTCTTTGCCCCTGCAATGAACTATTGCCCTGGAACTCTTATTTGCCCCTGCAATGAACAACTGCCCTAGAACTCTGGTTATTTTCCCCTGCATCACCCAATTGCTCTGGAACTCTGGTTATATCCCCCTGCAATGAACAATTGGCCCGAAACTCTGTTTTTTTGCCCCTGCAAAGAACTGCCCCAGCACTCTGGTTATTTGCCCTTGCACTGAACAACTGCCCCAGAACTCTGGTTATTTGCCTCTGCATTGCACAATTGTCCCAGAACACTAGTTATTTGCCCCTGCACAAATGACTGCCCCATTATTCTAGTTATTTGCCCATGCAACAAACAATTGCCCTGGAACTGTGGTTCTGTGCCCCTTCATCACCCAGTTCCCCTGGAACTCTGGTTATGAGTCCCTGCAAGGAACAGTTGCCCCAGAACTCTGGTTATTTGCCACTGCATTGCCCAATTGCCCAAGAAGGCTAGTTATTTGCCTCTGCAACAAACAACTGCCCCAGAACTCTGTTTTTTTTGCACCTGCAACATACAGTTGCTCTGGAACTCTGGTTCTTTGCCCGTGCAATGAACAACTGCCCAAGAACTCTGGTTATGTGCCCCTGCATCATCCAATTGCCCCAGAAGTCTGGTTACATGCCCCATAATGAGCAATTGCCCCGGAACTCTGGTTATTTGCTCCCGCATTGCACAATTGTCCCAGAACACTGGTTTTTGCCCCTGCAACAAACAACTGCCCCAGATCTCTGGTTCTTTGCCCCTGCAGCAAACAATTGTTCTGGAACTCTGGTTCTTTGCCCCAGCAATGAACAATTGCCCTGGAACTCTTGTTATTTTCCCCTGCAATGAACAACTGCCCAGAACTCTGGTTATTTGCCCCTGCATCACCCAATTGCCCTGGAAATCTGGTTATGTGCCCTGCAATGAGCAATTGCCCCAGAACTCTGTTTGTTTGCCCCTGCAAAGAACAATTGCCCCAGCACTCTGGTTATTTGCCCCTGCAAGGAACAGTTTCCCCAGAACTCTGGTTATTTGCAGCTGTATTGCCCAATTGCCCCAGAAGGCTCATTATTTGCCTCTGCAACAAACAACTGCCCCAGAACTCTGGTTATTTGCACCTGCAACAAACTATTGCTCTGGAACTCTGGTTCTTTGCTCCTGCAATGAACAACTGCCCAGGAACTCTGGTTATGTGCCCCTGCATCATCCAATTGCCCCAGAACTCTGGTTATGTGCCCCGTAATGAGCAATTGCCCTGGAACTCTGGTTATTTGCCCCTTGCACAATTGTCCCAGACCACTGGTTATTTGCCCAAGCAACAAACAACTGCCCCAGAACTCTGGTTCTTTGTCCCTGCAACAAACAATTGTTCTGGAACTCTGGTTCTTTGCCCCAGCAATGAACAATTGCCCTGGAACTCTTGTTATTTGCCCCTGAAATGAACTACACCAGAACTCTGGTTATTTGCCTCTGCATTGCAAAATGGTCCCAGAACATTAGTTATTTGCGCCTGCACAAACTGCCCCAGAATTCTAGTTATTTGCCCCTGCAACAAACAATTGCCCTGGAACTCTGGTTCTGTGCCCCTTCGTCACCCAGTTCCCTTGGAACACTGGTTATGTGCCCCTACAAGGAACAGTTGCTCCAGAACTCTGGTTATTTGCCACTGCATTGCCCAATTGCCCAAGAAGGCTTGATATTTGCCTCTGCAACAAACAACTGCCCCAGAACTCTAGTTATTTGTACCTGCAACTAACAATTGCTCTGGAACTCTGGTTCTCTGCCCCTGCAATGAACAACTGCCCTGGAACTCTGGTTATGTCCCCCTGCATCATCCAATTGCCCCAGAACACTGGATATGTGCCCCGTAATGAGAAATTGCCCCAGAACTCTGGTTATTTTCCCCATTGCACAATTGTCCCAGACCACTGGTTATTTGCCCCTGCAACAAACAACTGTCCCAGAAAACTGGTTCTTAGCCTCTGCAACAATCAATTGTTCTGGAACTCTGGTTCTTTGCCCCAGCAATGATCTATTGCCCTGCAACTCTTGTTATTTGCCCCTGCATCACACAGCTGCCGAGGAACTCCGGTTATGTGCCCCTGCAATGAACAATTGTCCCAGAACTCTATTGTTTGCCCCTGAAAAGAACAATTGACCCAGAACTTGGTTATTTGCCCCTGCAACAAACAATTCCTCTGTAACTCAAGTTATTTGCCCCTGCAATGAACAACCACCCCAGAACTCTGGTTATTTGCCCCTGCAACAAACAATTGCCCTGGAACTCTGGTTCTGTGCCCCTGCAACAAACAATTGCCCTGGAACTCTGGTTCTGTGCCCCTTCATCACCCAGGTCCCCCAGAACTCTGGTTATTTGCCACAGCACTGCCCAATTGCCTCAGAAGGCTTGTTATTTGATCCTGCAACAAACAACTGCCCCAGAACTCTGGTTATTTGCACCTGCAACAAACATTTTCTCTGGAACTCTGGTTCTTTGCCCCTCCATCATCCAATTGCCCCGACCTCTGGTTCTTTGCCCCTCCATCATCCATTTGCCCTGGACCTCTGGTTATGTGCCCTGTAATGAGCAATTGACCTGCAACTCTGGTTATTTGTCCCCGCATTGCACAATTGTCCCAGAACTGGTTATTTGCCCTTGCAACAAACAACTGCCCCAGAACTCTGGTTGTTTGCCCCTGCAACAAACAGTTGTTCTGGAACTCTGGTTCCTTGCCCCTGCAATGAACAATTGCCCTGGAACTCTTGTTATTTGCCCCTGCAATGAACAACTGCCCCTGAACTTTGGTTAATTGCCCCTGCATCAATCAATTGCCCTGGAACTCTGGTTATGTGCCCCCTGCAATGAACAATTGCCCCAGAACTCTGTTTTTTTACCCCTGCAAAGAACAACTGCCCCAGCACTCTGGTTATTTGCCACTGCAATGAACAATTGCCCCAGAACTTGTTATTTGCCTCTGCATTGCAAAATTGTCCCAGAACACTAGTTATTTGCCCCTGCACAAACAACTGCCCCAGAATTCGTTATCTGCCCCGCAACAAACAATTGCACTGGAACTCTGGTTCTGTGCCCCTTCATCACCCAGTTCCCCTGGAACTCTGGTTATGTGCCCCTGCAACGAACAGTTGCCCCAGAACTCTGGTTATTTGCCACTGCATTGCGCAATTGCCCCAGAAGGCTTATTTGCCTCTGCAACAAACAACTGCCCCAGAACTCTAGTTATTTGCACCTGCAACAAACAATTGGTCTGGAACTCTGGTTCTTTGTCCCTGCAATGAACAACTGCCCAAGAACCCTGGTTATGTGCCCCTGCATCATCCAATTGCCCCGGAACTCTGGTTATGTGCCCCATAATGAGCAATTGCTCTGGAACTCCAGTTATTTGCCCCTCATTGCACAATTGTCCCAGACCACTGGTTATTTGCCCCTGCAGCAAACAACTGCCCCAGATCTCTGTTTTTTTTGCCCCTGCAACAAAGAATTGTTCTGGAACTCTGGTTCTTTGCCCCAGCAATGAACAGTTGCCCTGAAACTCTTGTTATTTGCCCCTGCAATGAACAACTGCCCCAGAACTCTGGTTATTTGCCAGCTGCATCACCCAATTGCCCTGGAACTCTCGTTATGTGCCCCTGCAATGAACAATTACCCCGGAACTCTGCTTTTTGCCCCTGCAAAGAACAATTGCCCCAGCACTGTGGTTATTTTCCTTTCAATGAACAATTGCCCCAGAATTCTGGTTATTTGCCTCTGCATTGCACATTTGTCCAAGAACACTAGTTATTTGCCCCTGCACAAACAACTGCCCCAGAACTCATTATTTACCCCAGCATAATCCAATTGCCCCAGAACTCTGGTTATGTGCCCCGTAATCAACAATTGCCCCGGAACTCTGGTTATTTGCCCCGCAACAAACAATTGCTCTGTAACTCTAGTTATTTTCCCTGCAATGAACAACTGCCCCAGAACTCTGGTTATTTGCCTCTGCAACAAAAAATTGCCCAGGAACTCTGGTTTTGTGCCCCTTAATCACCCAATTCCCCTGAAACTCTGGTTATGAGCCCCTGCAATGAGCAACTGCCCCAGAACTCTGGTTATTTGAAACGGCATTGCCCAATTGCCCCAGAAGGCTTGTTATTTTCCCCTGCAACAAACTGCCCCAGAACTCTGGTTATTTGCACCTGCAACAAACAATTTCTCTGGAACTCTGGTTCTTTGCCCCTACAATGAACTGCCCCAGAACTTTGGTTATTTGCCCCTGCATCACCCAATTGCCCCAGGAACTCTGGTTAGGTGCCCCTGCAATGAACAATTGCTCTGGAACTCTGTTTTTTGCCCCTGCAAAGAACAACTGCCCAAGCACTCTGGTTATTTGCCCCTGCAATGAACAATTGCCCCAGAACTCTGGTTATTTGCCCCTGCACAAACTGCCACCCCAGAATTCTAGTTATTTGCCCCTGTAACAAACAATTGCACTGGAACTCTGGTTCTGTGCCCCTTCATCTCCCAGTTCCCGTGGAACTCTGGTTATGTGCCCCTGCAAGGAACAGTTGCCCCAGAACTCTGGTTATTTGCCACTGCATTGCCCAATTGCCCCAGAAGGCTTGTTATTTGCCTCTGCAACAAACAACTGCCCCAGGACTCTGGTTATTTGCACCTGAAACAGACAATTGCTCTGGAACGCTGGTTCTTTGTCCCTGCAATGAGCAACTGCCCAAGAACTCTGGTTATGTGCCCCGTAATGAGCAATTGCCCCGGAACTCTGGTTATTTGCCCCCACATTGCACAATTGTCCCAGAACATTGGTTATTTGCCCCTGCAACAAACAATTGTTCTGGAACTCTGGTTCTTTGCCCCTGCAATGAACAATTGCCCTGGAACTCTTATTTGCCCCTGCAATGAACAGCTGCCCGAGAACTCTGGTTATTTTCCCCTGCATCACCCAATTGCCCTGGATCTCTGGTTATGTGCCCCTGCAATGAACAATTGCCCTGGAACTCTGTTTTTTTGCCCCTGCAAAGAACAACTGCCCCAGCACTCTGGTTATTTGCCCCTGCAATGAACAATTGCCCCAGAACTCTGGTTATTTGCCTCTGTATTGCACAACTGTCCCAGAACACTAGTTATTTGCCCCTGCTCAAACTGCCCCATTATTTTAGTTATTTGCCCCTGCAGCAAGCAATTGCCCTGGAACTCTGGTTCTGTGACCCTTCGTTACCGAGTTCCCTTGGAACTCTGGTTATGTGCCCCTGCAAGGAACAGTTGCCCCAGAACTCTGGTTATTTGCCACTGCATTGCTCAATTGCCCCAGAAGGCTTGTTATTTGCCTCTGCAACAAACAACTGCCCCAGAACTCTGTTTTTTTGCACCTGCAACAAACAATTGATCTGGAACTCTGGTTCTTTGCCTCTGCAATGAACTGCCCAAGAACTCTGGTTATGTGCCCCTGCATCATCCAATTGCCCGGAACTCTGGTTATGTGCCCTGCAATGAGCAATTGCCCCGTAGCTCTGGTTATTTGCCTCCGCATTGCACAATTGTCCCAGAACACTGGTTATTTGCCCCTGCAACACACAACTGCCCCAGAACTCTGGTTATGTGCCCCTGCATCATCCAATTGCCTGGAACTCTGGTTACGTGCCCTGCAATGAGCGATTGCCCCATAGCTCTGGTTATTTGCCTCCGCATTGCACAATTGTCCCAGAACACTGGTTCTTTGCCCCTGCAACAAACAATTGTTCTGGAACTCTGGTTCTTTGCCCCAGCAATGAACAATTGCCCTGGAACTCTTGTTATTTGCCCCTGCATCATCCAATTGCCCGGAACTCTGGTTATGTGCCCTGCAATGAGCAATTGCCCCGTAGCTCTGGTTATTTGCCTCCACATTGCACAATTGTCCCAGAACACTGGTTATTTGCCCCTGCAACAAACAACTGCCCCAGAACTCTGGTTATTTGCCCCTGCAACAAACAATTGTTCTGGAACTCTGGTTCTTTGCCCCAGCAATGAACAATTGCCCTGGAACTCTTGTTATTTGCCCCTGCAATGAACAACAGCCCAGAACTCTGGTTATTTGCCCCTGCATCACCCAATTGCCCTGGAACTCTGGTTATGTGCCCCTGCATCATCCAATTGCCCCGGAACTCTGGTTATGTGCCCCTGCAATGAACAATTGCCCCAGAACTTTGGTTATTTGCCTCTGCATTGCACAATTTTCCCAGAACACTAGTTATTTGCCCCTGTACAAACTGCCCCAGAACTTATTTGCCCCTGCAACAAACAATTGCCCTGGAACTCTGGTTCTGTGACCCTTCATCACCCAGTTCCCTTGGAACTCTGGTTATGTACCCCTGCAAGGAACAGTTGCCCCAGAACTCTGGTTATGTGCCACTGCATTGCCCAGTTGCCCCAGCAGGCTCATTATTTGCCTCTGCAACAAACAACTGCCCCAGGACTCTGGTTATTTGCACCTGCAACAAACAATTGCTCTGGAACTCTGGTTCTTTGCCCCTGCAATGAGCAACTGCCCAAGAACTCTGGTTATATCCCCTGCATCATCCAATTGCCCTGGAACTCTGGTTATTTTCCCCTGCATTGCACAACTGTCCCAGAACTCTGGTTATTTACCCCTGGAATGTAGAATTGCCCTGGAACTCTGGGGGCCGGATATTCAAACTGCGCCCAAAAAGTGCGCAACAGCAGGAGCAAGCACAAGTCAATTGTGCACATGCGCAATAGACGCGTTATTCAAACATGGAGCAAGACAAATTGCGCAACCAGCCAACGTCTGAATATCGCACAACCTGCGCTATAGCGCAACCAGGAAGGGGAAGCTGAGCAGAGACGATGTGCCATAGCGCAACAAAGGCAGCCCACCTGAGCAGTCCAGAGGCGCCATTGCGCAAGCAGAGAGACCCCCAGCAGCAGAGCAATGGAACTGCACAACCAGGGAGGTAGGCAGGGGCCCACCACCTATACCACAGATGGGCACAGGGACACACTGCAGAACTAACAATGTACCCCCACACCCCAAGCACAGCATAACTAGGGGAGGGACGGAATATCCACCAGCCCATGGAGACAAGCAAACAAAGCACATCCGGGCTGTGTTACCCCAGCACACCCACTGGCAAGCTGAGACTGCCACACAAAGGGGGCGGACCACCCCAGTGTACATCAGCCCCCCTTGTGCACAGCACACCCTGCACTGTGACCCCAAGACACCACCAATGAGCAGTGACCATCACTGGAGGAATCCTCATGCATCCCCCATCACACTGCAACCTCGTGTACCACAGAACCATACAAGCCAGACCCACCATGAGCACCCAGCAGTGGGTGGCAGCACACAGCAATACTGACTGAAAGCCACACACACACACCAGAGGCACCACCCCACACACATACCCATAACCATACCACCCCAGATGCCATGCACACCACTGCAACTGAGCACCTATAGCCAGCTGCAAATCAGAGAGCACCACAGTATTCATATCAAAATATATAATTGTAATAAACAAGAATAAGAAGAACAAATAGAACTATGTACATATATATAGAAATCAGGGGTGGGGGTATGGATACAAGGTAGGAGTGGGTAAGGGGCAGGGGTGAACAACCGGGAGAGGGAAGGTGGGGTGAGGTGATGGGCAGCTACTGCCTGCCAGCCTGCCCTCCTGCCGCCTGGTGCTGGGCCCGGGGCCTCCTCCTGCACCTCACTCCATGACACTGAAGGTCCAACAGGATGGTGAGTGAATCAATGGCCACCTGTGTCAGCCGCTGCAGTGACCGCTCCATGCGTCGCAGGATCTGGATACCTAGGACAAGGGATCATAGTCAATGGCTGTGACTGTCCATATCCCTGAATCCCACCCATCATGCATGGCATACAGCCAAGTGCCCCACTCCTATAATGGACTGCACTCACTCACAGTGACCGTGCACAAGACATGCCCAACCAGGCAGCAACAGCCATGTGTACCACTGCACACACACACACACTGCTCGTGTCCATCACAGCACAACCAAGGCTGTCCAGTGATGTGGCTACGTGGTGGGATGCTAGTGCCACAGCCATGTGCCCAGTGCATGCATGGACCACCAGTGATGCACTCACAGACATGCAGTGCCACTGGACAGTGATGACTGTCACTTGTTGCGTGCATGGTAGTGTTGTCCATGGATGGTGGCCATGCCCCCCCACAGCAGGCAATAGCATCCATGTTGTAATGACACTCACCCTCATCAAGCCGCTGCTGCTGCTGCGGCTGCCGCTGCTGTGGCCCAACACTTATGCCACCTCTGCCAGCCATCTCTGCACCGCCATTCCTTGCCTCAGCCCGGGCCCGCCTTCGCTCCTCCACGCCTGTGGGAGACAAATGTTGAGAAACACATCAGTGAGATCCCAAAGCAGACAGCCCCCTGCCCCATTGAGTGTGCCTGCCCACACAGCCAGACCTATACATCACACACCTGCAAACACCATCACAGCAAACCATAGCTCAACCCACCCCCAAGCGCTGGTCACATTACACAATGTCACCCATGTGGACAATACAGGTGCATAGACAGCACACCCACCTGGCCTAGGCACAATGCCCCTCCTGGCACGTGACCTGAGGTGCTCCAGCAGTTCCTACTCCCTCCTGCACAGGTCACTATACTGGTGCCTGCACTGCTCCGGTGTCCTCCGCTGCCCAGTGGCCTGCTCCAGGTCGGTGGCCACCTGCTGCCACACATGGGTGTGGGCCATGTGCAGGGGTTCTCCCCCAAACAGTGACCCATGGTGAGGCTCCACCACAGCCACCAGGTTGGCCACCTCCAACGCACTCCACTGTGGAGCTCTCCTGCGTGCCATCCCTGCAGTTGTATAGTAGGCAATATGGCACTCCGCAGCGTGGCAACCCCACGTGGAAATGTTGCGCAATACAACTCCATCAGTCCCTATCGCGCTGTTCGTATAGTGCCGTCGGTCCACATCGCTCTGTTACTGAACAGCGCGATAGAGCCATAGACATGCTAGACTTACAGCGCAAGGGGGCAAAGGTCGGGCACAAGGTCATGGGTCTGTGGCGCAAGGCCACGCACAGTGCCATCGGATGTCTACACATCCAGCGCGACCGGTCACCTGCATGCCAGTGCCACAGTGGAATATTGCGCAGTTGTGCCACAGCGCTATGTGGTGACCAGCGCTGTAGCACCACTGGCACAATGGTGGCCATGTCCTGAATTGCTGATCGCGCACAGCACGTCATCAGCATGGCAGACGCCTGCGTAAGCTACCTGGGCATGTGCAATGCGGTGTACTATGCAGTCACAGAAATGCGCCATTGGCTCAGCCGGCTCAACCGTATTGCGCAAAGCACAACAGCGCGATATTCAGCCGACATATGCAAATCATCGGATCAGCCATTCAAAGGCACAGTGGCGCGATTTGCATCTCATTAAAGTTGCTCCACTCCTAATTTGCATGCATTGTGCTATAAATGTGCGACAGTGATCTGCGGTGGCCAGAGTCGGTTACTGCAGGTGAGAGATGAGTTGCATGCTGTGTGATGTTCTGGGCAATGGTCATGGGATAATGCTGTATACTGCACAGTGACAGGTGTCCACTTCCACCCATACAGACCGACATGGCTGAGCAAGGACTGGGTGAGGAGGATGATGGTGGGCGAAGGAGGAGGCCCAACTTCACGAAGTCCGAGACAGAGGCACTCTTCCAGGCCTACCTGGATGAGGAGCCACTACTTAGTGGACAGCAGGGCACCCCTCAGGCTCGTGCTGCTGCATGGGAGGGGGTAGCTCACACCGTAAACCTGCACGGAAGCCACCAGTGCTCCGTGCAGGAATGTAAGAAAAAGATTGGGACCGACAGGAGACGGGTGAAAGAGAAGGTGGCAGCCCTCAGGGCGGCACGTGCTGCCACAGGCAGGGGCCAGCCAGAGGTGGTGCAGCTGACCCTGGCGGAGGACTGTCTGGCACAGTGCAATCGAGGGCATTCCAGGAGGTGGCTTCCAGACAGGTAGAAGCCCATCACTGCACGGTATGACATGGTGGTGGTGGTGGGGGGGAGGTTGATCCCATGCACTAACAACATGTTCTCACTTTCTGTTACAGATCCTGTGCGTCTGCAGGGGACAGTGGTGGTGGGACCATGCAGTGTGGACATCCAGCCAGAGTTGGAGGAGGGTCCATCCACCTCTGCTGCCAGCTGGCATGCATTGCACCAGTGTGCACGCCTGGCTGCCATCTCCGATGTCGGTGAGTCAGGTGTGGGGGGTGCCCATCCTGTGTCACAGCAGTCTGGCATGCAAGCATGCCAGCATGCTGTGACTGTGGCTGTTGCATGAACCTGCACCATTGATGATGCAAGGACCGCAATGGGCAGTGACACATGTGTGTCTCAAAACAGACACACAGCAGGACAGCACGTGCCCCTGGACCTAGCTGGTTCCAACATGTGTGCCAGCACATCAGCACAGTCCCAGACTGTGCCTGTCGGCACCGGTGGGGCAGCACCGGTGGCTGTGCAGGTCTCTGGCACTGTTGCGGACACAGCAGTGGAACGACTGGTCCCTGGGCACAGCAGTTGGAGGGGCAGCAGCAGCAGTCACCCACCAGGTCTGGGGGTACAGGGTTCAGCGGTGGCACATGCACACCGCCTGTTGACTTGCCCATACCTGGTCCTGGTGAACAGCGCCCACCCTCAAGGGGTGTTGAGCATCAGGACCTTCCATACCCTGGGGGACAGATTGCCGATGTGGCAGACGACCCATTTGATGAGCACACCCGCCTGCTGCATGCATCAGTACAGGAGCAGATGCGGGTTGCAATGTCCGTGGAGGCACTGTGCATGGCTGTGGAGCGGCACAGCAGGGACAATGCAATGATCCTTGCAGAGATGGTCCAAATGCGGATGGATGTGACCGCCGCCACTGACAGGCTGACCCAGGCATTGGTCGCTGTCGTGGCCGCATTGGGCACACAGTCAGGAGCCCCTGTACCGCACAATCCACACAAAACGCACTTCAATCCCCGTTCCCGGTGTCGTGCGACACCCAGCCTGTCGACGCCGGGTTCTGCTGTGGGCATCCCGAGCACACCTGGTGCAGGTATGTTCAGCATGCTGCAGACCCCTGTATGGACAAGGTCATGCTCGCGCAGTGGAACCCCTGGTGGTACATCGGTGCCACCCCATGTGGCCCATGCTCAGCCTGCCAGTGCTGCTGGGTCACGGCGGGGCCGCCCACGCATCCGAGGTGGCCATGGCACAGTGCCACCTGACTGACCTGTCTCCCAGTGCGGGCCCTGTCTGGTGCTGCCCTGTATGCAATGTGTGTCATGGTGGGCAGTGCACTGGTGGGTGCCCTGCCCTACATGCTGACACACGGACCACCTGCACAACTACCCGACTGCGGTCCACAGGTGCGTGTGCATGATGATGCCTGCATTGTACTGTACACCAAGGTGCAAGGGTGCCCAGCATCTGACACACGTACTTGGACAGTACAGGTGGTGGGGGTGGTCCGTGGATCTGTGTGTTTCACATGTCTGTTCCTGCTCTGCTGTGCATCTGCCCATGTACGCTTTGTGCCTGGTGTGTGTATGTGTCCATATAGCATGTAACTATTCACCCCTCCTTGATGGTGTGTTTGTGCGCCTGGACCCTTCCACTCCCCTTGCCGTCATGCACCCCTGGTGTGTTATCCTGTGTGCCTGTGGGTTGCGCCTAGACAGTGTTGGTTGCACATGGCCCCATGACTTACCTGTGTTGTGCGAAATGCTCCTCCGTGATGGTGTCCCGGTGCAGCTGGGCCTGCCAGATCAGTCGGGGGTCCCGCCGTCCAAGGGGGGTCTGCTCATCCCCATCATCACCGGCGTCCCCATCGCTGTCCCCCTCCTCGACCTGTACGGCTATCCCACAGTCTTTGGCCATGTTGTGCAGGATACAACAGGCCAGGAATATCCCACAGGCATTTGAGGGGCTGTACTGTAGGGCACCGCCGGAGGTGTCTAGGCATCGGAAGCATGCCTTAAGCATCCCAAACACCCGCTCGATGATGTTGCGTGTGGCAGCATGTGCCTCATTATAGCATTGCTGTGATGGGGTCGTGGGGCACCAGTAGGGTGTGAGCAGCCAGGGACGGAGTGGGTATCCGCTGTCACCTGTGTGGAGATAGTGGAGATAAGTATCATATTCAGGTCCATATTGCCCATAGCCCTGTGTGCCACTACCATGGAACCTGTGGCTTTCCCACCCTTGCCCCAACTTTGCCACTCCTACATGCATACTCACCCACTAGATGTCCTGTGGGGATGTCCCCACTCTCGAACTCGATGGCACAGTGCAGATTGGTACCATATGAAGGCATCATGTGCTCGCCAGGTGTGTGGCACAGACATTGATGATGTCACCTGGTATCACACACCACCTGGCAGTTGACACTGGTGAAACCCTTCCGGTTTCAGTATGCGGCCCCATCGGGGCCAGGTGGCATGCGAATAGCCACATGGGTGCAGTCTATTGCCCCTAGCATGGCAGGCATACGTGCTACCCTGTGGAACTCCTGCATGTTTGCTGTATGCTCTGCCGCGTTGCTGGGGAAATGGATGTACTCCGCAGCATGTGGCAGCAGTGCACTGAGGAATTGGTTGAGGATGCGTGATGTGGCTGACTGTGTTATGCCTGTGGTGTCCCCTGTTGGCCTCTGGAAGGTACCCGTGGCGAGCAGGCACATGCAGGCTGTTACCTTTGTCTCCACTGACAGAGCGTGACCTTCGTGGAGGGTGCCTGCATCACATCACTGCACAGCTCACAGAGCCGCCTCAGTATTGCCCTGTTCAGGCGGTGACCGCCCACAATCTCATCATCCGTGTACAGCCCAAAGCTGATGCGGCATGGTACTGTCTGTTGGGTGTACCGACGTCTTCCACGGGCCACGCCCCTGCAGCATGCCTCTCATCCTCATTACAGCTTCCATGTGGGAAGCTGGCACTGTCCATGTCCCTGGCTTGTGTTCCCCCGGCTGTTGTTGCTCTGTTACCCCACTGTCCTGACTGCTACCTCCACTGCACCGGTACACCTACTGGTCTCTGCAGTCTGTGGCCCCACACCTTCCTTGCCCCTATTTTGTCCTCAGATCTCCTGGCCTGCCCTCTTGTCCCTCTTGCCTTGTTTCTCTCCCTGCCTCATGTGGCTTCCCCAGCGTTTTGCGCCTCTTCCTGAGCCTTTTTATTTTGGTCTATTTCCGCTGTGGCGCATCTTCCAGTTGATCCGCTGTTGCGCATTGCGCAGTTTTTAAATATCGTGACAGCTTTTTTATGATGGTTCCACCCTTCGGTTGCGCATGCCTTCATTTGCATTGCGCTGTTGCTCAGCATATTTTCAGTAGCAAAACTGCCTCCCGCTGAATATCGCAGAATGGCCCATTCTCGGACTTGAGCTGTCGCAACCCCATTGCACATAGCGCAACCCTTTTGAATATCCGGCCCTGGGTATTTGCCACTGCATTGTACAATTGCCCCAGAATGCTCATTATTTGCCCCTGCAACAAACTGCACCAGAACTCTAGTTATTTGCCCCTGCAATGAACAATTGCCCCGGAACTCTGGTTATTTGCCTCTGCATTGCACAATTGTCCCAGAACATGTTATTTGTCTCTGCACAAACAACTGCCCCAGAACTCTAGTTATTAGCCCCTGCAACAAACAATTGCCCTGGAACTCTGATTCTGTGCCCCTTCATCACCCAATTCCCCTGGAACTCTGGTTATGTGCCCCTGCATTGCACAGTTTCCTTGGAACTCTGATTATTTGCCCCTGCAACAAATGACTGCCCTGGAACTCCGGTTATTTGCCCCTGCAACAAACCATTTCCTTGGAACTCTGTTTATTTACACCTGCATTGCACAACTGTCACAGAAGTCTGGTTATTTGCCACTGCATTGTACAATTGCCCCAGAATGCTCGTTATTTGCCCCTGCAACAAACAACTGCCCCAGAACTCTGGTTCTTTTCCCCTGCAACAAACAATTGTTCCAGAACTCTGGTTCTTTTCCCCTGCAATGAACAATTGCCCTGGAACTCTTATTTACCCCTGCAATGAACAACTGCCCCAGAACTCTGGTTATTTGCCCCTGCATCACCCAACTGCCCTGGAACTCTGGTTATGTGCCCCTGCAATGAACAATTGCTCCCGAACTCTGTTTTTTAACCCCTGCAAAGAACAACTGCCCCAGCACTCTGGTTATTTGCCCCTGCAATGAACAATTGCCTCAGAACTCTGGTTATTTGCCTCTGCATTGCAAAATGGTCCCAGAACACTAGTTAATTGCCCCTGCACAAACAACTGCCCCAGAATTCTAGTTATTTGCCCCTGCAACAAACAATTGCTCTGGAACTCTGGTTCTGTGCCCTTTTGTCACCCAGTTCCTCTGGAACTCTGGTTATGTGCCCCTGCAAGGAACAGTTGCCCCAGAACTCTGGTTATTTGCCACTGCATTGCCCAATTGCCCCAAAAGGCTCATTATTTGCCTCTGCAACAAACAACTGCCCCAGAACTCTGGTTATTTGCACCTGCAACAAACAATTGCTCTGGAACTCTGGTTCTTTGCCCCTGCATCATCCAATTGCCCCAGAACTTTGGTTATGTGCCCCGTAATGAGCAATTGCCCCGGAACTTTGGTTATTTGCCTCCCCATTGCACAACTGTCCCAGACCACTGGTTATTTGCCCCTGCAACAAACAGTTGTTCTGGAACTCTGGTTCTTTGCCCCAGCAATGAACAATTGCCTTGGAACTCTTGTTATTTGCCCCTGCAATGGACAACTGCCCCAGAACTCTGGTTATTTGCCCCAGCATCACTCAATTGCCCTGGATCTCTGGTTATGTGCCCCTGCAATGAACAATTGCCCTGGAACCCTTTTTTTGCCCCTGCAAAGAACAACTGCCCCAGCACTCTGGTTATTTGCCCCTGCAATGAACTGCCCCAGAACTCTGGTTATTTGCCTCTGCATTGCACAACTGTCCCAGAACACTAGTTATTTGCCCCTGCACAAACAACTGCCCCATTATTCTAGTTATTTGCCCCTGCAGCAAACAATTGCCCTGGAACTCTGGTTCTGTGCCCCTGCAATGAACTGCCCAAGAACTCTGATTATTTGCCCCTGCATCACCCAACTGCCCCAGGAACTCTGGTTATGTGCCCCTGCAATGAACAATTGCCCAGGAACTCTGGTTATTTGCCCCTGCAATGAACAACTGTCCCAGAACTCTGGTTATTTGCCCCTGCAACAAACAATTGCTCTGTAACTCTAGTTATTTACCCCTGCAATGAACAACTGCCCCAGAACTCTGGTTATTTGCCACTGCATTTCACAATTGACCCAGATTCTGGTAAATTGCTCTTGCAATGAACTGCCTAGGATTCTGGTAATTTGCCCCTGATCCTAGCAAACTGCCCCTGCAATGAATGAATATCCCAGATTCGGGAACTTTGCCCCTGTTCCTGGCAAATCACATCTGCAATGAACCTTGGTGCAGTGTGGAAGTGTATCTGCCAGGTTTAATGTTGCCACCATATATGTGTATGGACTCAATCTTCTGCCACAATACTGCTCGATGGTGTTGTTTGCCATCCTACTTCTATGGAATCAGTTTCAATCCAGAGGAAAACATCCTTCAACATCTTTCTTCCTAGAAGGTGTCCATCCAGAAGCTCCTCGACAACGTTCTGGTCTTCCACTGAAGTGGAGTACATCAAAGCCCATGCAAGTCACACTTGCTGTTTCATTTCCTCAGTTTGAAATGGAGTACACTGAAGCCCAGGTGCACTGCTTTTGCCATTCCATTATCATCTCTTGGTTCCCGAGCCAGATGTCCTGAAGTTGGCTGCCCTCCAAAGAGTGTGCTCTGACCATACAGCCTAAGGGTCAACAAATAGTATAGTGGCACTAGGCCGAGATGCACCTCAGCAGTTCCTTGGGAATCCCATAACAGATGGGCTGGAAGGAAACGTATGACTGATTATGCATTGGTATGTTGCACTGTGATAATGAAGATGTATTACTGCATGGGAGCAACGCGGCATGATTGTAACACTGGTTGCATGAAAAACATGCACAGGTAACAGGCAGTGCATGTCAATTAATACTGTGTGTGTGTGTGTGTGTATATATATATATATATATATATATAAAATATATATATATATATATATATAAACATATAAACTCCCTGGCATCAGTGGATCCTAATTACACAATCCAAAAATTCAAAAATAAACCAGATTTGCAGGCCAGTCTGTTCTTTAAAAAGCAGGATGTATATGCCAGGTACAAACTGGGGAACCATGTCCTCTAAGGTGGCCAAGGAGCAGGGGCTGCTGGACGGCTTCCAGGATGTGTTCTTAACACAGCATGTGATGGAGCCCACAAGGAAGGGGCATGTCCTGGACGTGGTTCTGGCAGATGGGGATCTGGTAAGGATCTGGTTGTAGAGGATCCCTGACTGGGAATGACCACAATACTGTCTGGTTTAAATAAGCATGGGGAAGGGGTGAGATCTAGGACACTGGCAGTGGACTTCAGGAGGGCAGACTTTGTGGGCATGGGAAATATTCTCAAGGATCACTTGAAGGGGATTACATCAATGACAAGTGTGGAAAGGAGATGGGAGGTCATAAACCGGGGACTTCATGAGGCAGTCAGGATCTGCGCTAAGTTGAAACGTAAGGGAGCAAGGTCACATAAACCATGCTGGTGGTCCAGTGAGGTACAGGGAGTGGTCAGAGAAAAGAAGGTGGCCTACAAAAAATATAAAACAAGAGGGGATAGGGATAAGGAAAGGTACCATCTTGCATCTAGAAAAGTCACCCGGATGGTGAGGGGAGCAAAGTCCAGTAAAGAGCAGCGGCTGGCACAGGGGATACATGGAGGGGAAAAGGGGTTCTTCCGGTACATTGGGGAGCGGAGAAAAACTAAGGGCCATCTCAGCAGATTGAGATCAGAAGGAGGGTGAGTGGAAGAGGTGAGGGACCAGGCAAGGTATTTAACGAGTACTTTGCCGCTGTGTTCACTAGGAAGGGGGATGGGATATCTACAAAGCAAGGCACGATGGGGATAGAAGCAGCAGTGAGTGGGATCAGGGGAGCAACAGAAATGGAGCAAGAGGGAGGGAGAGGTACCCAAGGGGTGTCACATCTGGATAAGGATAAAAAGGCCAGTAAGGTGGAGGGGACGGATGATGCTAACTCTGCCAAGGTGGTTAGCCCTCAAGGCCCTAAAGAAAGACAAATCTTCCAATGATGGCATTCATCCCGAGAGTACTATGGGAATTGGCGGACATACTGGCAGCACCCTGGCAGAGCTCTTCAACAGGTCACTTGAGACAGGGAGGGTACTTAGGATTGGCTAGAGGCACATGTGGTGCCAATCCACAAAGGGGGTTGAGGGAAGTACCAGGTAACTATAGACCCATCAGTTTGACCTCGGTGGTGGGAAAATTAATGGAGAGTATACTAAAGGAACGATTGGGGGTGTACTTGGAGGAGGTGGGAGGTCTGGATAGTCGGCAACATGGGTTTGTGCCAGGTAGATCATGTCAAACCAATCTCGTGGAGTTCTACGAATGGGTAACATCAGAACTGGACAGGGGAAAGCCTGTGGATGTATTATTCTTGGACTTCAGCAAGGCGTTTGACCCTATCCCCCACAATGGTCTGGTGGAGAAACTGATGGGGTTAGGAGTAGGCCCTTGATGGTCAGATGGATTGAAAACTGGCTAGCTGGATGCACCCAGAGAGTAGGTCTGTGGGGAGCCTAACCCTAGAGAGGTTGGTAGTGGGCACTGCAGGGTTTGGTCCTGGGTCTGATCCTGTTAATGCATACATATCAGACATCAGGGAGGGTATAGGGTGTGAAATGAGTCCTTCACTGATGACTCCAAGATGGGAGCAGTAGTTGAGGGAGAAGAGGGAGGTTGGCCCTGCAAGGGACCTGAGACACCCTGGAATGCTGGGCTCACACATGGAAATTTAATTAATATCACCAAGTGCAAGGTGTTACATCTTGGGCGGGAAACCTAAACACAGGTACACCCTGGGAGAGGAGGCACTGGAGGCCCTAATAGAGGAAAAGACCTAGGGGTCATGGTGGATGTATGGAAGGAATAACTCTGAGCAGTGCAGGAGAGCCACTAGCAAGGCAAACAGGATGTTGGATGCATCGTATGGGGCTCACCTCTAGGAGCAAGGAAGTGATTCTGCTTGTTGTACAATGGACTGGTTAGACCATACCTGAGTACTATGTACAGTACTGGAGACCACACTTGAAGAGGGACATACAGCTCCTGGAGAGGGTACAGAGGAGGGCAACTAAGATGATATGAGGGCTAGGGATTTGATGTATGAGGACAGACTTGAGGAGCTCTGCCTGTTTTCATTGGAGGAGAGGAGAGACAGGGGGGACAAGATTGAGGTCTTCAAGTACCTCAAGGGAATAAATAGGGTAAACATGGAGGGGATCTTTAGACTAAAGCAGGGAGGTATCACCAGAGGGCATGGTTTGAAGTTGGAAGGTTAAGGGGGGAAAAGAGGAGGAGGTTTTTCACTGAGAGGGTGGTGGACCCTTGGAACGCACTGCCTGGCGAGCTGTGGGGATGAATGATAGGGGTTTCTGGAACACAGTGGGGGGAGGGCCTCGGCACCCAACTAGGGATCTGAGGTTCGAGCAGACTCGATAGACTGTAAGGCCTAATCTGCTGGCAAGTAGTATGTTAGTATGCATCTAAACGTGTTCATAGTCATTTACAGTTCAGCTTCCCCTAAGCCTGTTCAGGAATGGAGGTCATATAATCCTATGCTTCTGAATCGGTGAGGTTCACAGTACCAGATCATGATGTCACAAAAAGAGGATTATAATCTCCACTCCTGATTTACAGCAGAACAAACTGAACTGCAAAGGAGAAGGGTTACTTTTTCTTACAAATATCCTTGTTAAGAAATAAAACGATTGCTTCAAATTCAAGTTTATTTTACAATGGCAGGTACTGGAACTCTGTGAAGGCCAACAGTAAGTTTTTTTTTTGTTTTTTTTTTTAATACTGTTAAATGAAGCTCCTCATCCAGCCCATTGGCATAGTACTAGAGCTACACTAACTGCGCCAGTGACATGGGTTCGGGAACAAGCCTGCGTTGGGGTGGGGGGCAGCCAGTGGAAGGTGGATCAGGCATCCCAGTAGACACTCTCCACCAGCAAGGGAGAGCTAAGTGCCTCGCAGTGCTACTGCCACCGGTAGGTGTACAAGTACTGGAGCAGCTGCCAAGACATGGAGCAGAGACACGAGATGCATCTGGGCAGAGCATGCCTTAGCATGTTCCTGCCTGGACCTAGGTCCCCAAACCTGCAGCCCAGGGACAATGCTGGGGTGAATCCCCTGTGCACAAGCTCCATGACAGCTGGTAAAATCCAGTCCAATGGTTGTTTATCCACCAAGCTGAGCAGAGGAGCAAAAATAATTGTAGTACAGCCTTGCAGAACAGCTGGATTAGTGCTCTATGTTTTAACATTTGATCCACATTCAACAACAGTGTTATCTAACGTGTCTTGGTGGAGGTGAGCTTGTCAGTGCTACATCAATAATGTCCCACAGTGCCAGCAACAAGCCTGGGTTAGTGGAGGGCTGGGGAGGGGGAGGATTGTCTTGGGAAGCTGGGTGAGCTGTGCCACTCTAATGCTGCTGCCTGAGTGGCCACAGATGGCAGTGCTCACCACAGCGCAAGCTGGCATGGGGTGGGGGAGATGTTGATGCCCGCTCCCATGCCACAAATTACATGTGCTGGTGCCACTGTGTCACATCCCAGGGCTAGGACAAGAACAAGCAAAACTGTCCTGCATTGTCATCAAGATTGCACCCTGCATGTTCCAGCCCCCACATAATCTCCCATTGCCCTCCACCCTGGAATATCTGACCTGTGTGGCTGGCTTTGTCCCAGTCAGTAGTTTAGTTCTTGTGGATTTTCATGTGTTTCTGCTTGGAGTAACTATGCCATTCTTGGACATAACATCTATGAAAGTCTGCTGGACTAAATTACTGCAAAACATCATCAGGTATTAGCATTATTATAAATCAACTTTTTGGAAGCCATCACAAGCAAAACTAAGACCAGCATCTAAATTGATAAGCTCAGAGTTGTTGAGTCCTACACTTAATCCACAATTTCATCTGTCCTGTTCGTAAAGGATCTATACTTGTCTGAGGTCTATTCACAATCATTTTGGAGAACAAAGGGAAGATACCGACAAAGGGTTTTCACATCCTGCATATGCCCCAGACCATCACCTTCAGGAATTTAAAAGATTCTGTGTCTTTGATCTACAGTAAATGAAAATTACATACTTACTGTAATTCTTGGTCTTCTAGGAATATCTTCACCATGTATTCACACTAATGGGTCTGTGGCAGAGGCATTAGGACCCCATGGGAGCCAGAACCTTTCAGGAGGGCTGCTGCAGAGGCAAGTCCTGTGCATGCACGGTGCCCCAAGAGTGGCTTGTGGCACCAGGTTTATCTCTACGCCAGCCCCTAACCACCTTGGTTCCTTATTTACCTAGAAGACGCAGAATAAGCTAACTAGTAGTCATGCACTTCCTCGAAGGGCATAATGAGCTCTAGTGGCCTATGCAAGCATGGTCAGTGTATGAATTGACAGTGTCTTTACAGCTCAAGTCCCGAACAAGGGAGAGAGCAAAAACACAATGAAGTGAGATCAGGGGATGGTGGGTTGGCATGTGAGTAAATGGTGAAGATACTCCCAGAAGATCAAGAATTACAGTAAGTACAGAATTATCATATCTTCCAAGAATGTATCTTCATTGATTCACGCTAATGGGTCAGAATACCAAGCTGAGAAAGAACCCCTGGGGTAGGGTGGGTAGAGTGAAATACTCAGGACTAAAGTTCATATAGGACTGTCCTGCCAAGACAGCATACTGCCCGATAGTAACATGCAGGGCATAGTGCATAGCAAAATGTGCACTGAGATCCCAGTTACAGCTTTGCAATGCATCACTGATAGGAACCCCTGATGGAGACGTGACAACTGCAGTGGTGGAGTTGGCATGTACTTGACCTTTCAGCATGACATAGCAAAGGTGCAAACAGCTCGCTGCCTAGGCAGAAATGCACTAGACCAGAGGAAGCAACTGGAAACAAAGGAGACCAAAATCTTGTTCAGATTGCTTGAAATCTTAGCTCTGACCAGGTGGTAAGAGAGAGCCCCCTGAACATTCAGAAAATGGAGAGAGCTCTCTACATCATTCTGGAAGCTGGCAAAGTAGGTAAGCAAAACAGAAGCACAGAGAGAGAGAACACCAATGCCACTTAGGAAGGGAAGCATCAAGTGCAGAGCACTACCTTGTCCCTATAGGGACCGTTTAAGGGGACTCTGCAATCAAGAGATGGATTTCAGGCACTCCACCAGCAGAAGAGATGGCCACTATAAGCTGCTATCCCAACAGAAACTTGTCTCACAAGTCACAAAAAGCTCAAAGGGCTTGTGGTGAACATGTCCAGCACAAGGTTGATATTCAGGCAACTACCAGCTACCAGAAGAGAGGCCTCGTGGCTAAAAAAATGCCCTGAAGTATTCCTGGGATGGAGAAGAAGACCCTGAGACAACATGTCCAACTTGAGAGGAAGGGTCATCCATTGATCGAGCAAAATCCTTATTAACAGAGAAACCATATCTGCTGAGGCAACAGGGTGCAATCAAGTGATTTTGTTTTCCCCCTTGCGCGTCCAGTTTGAGTAATAGTCCCAGCACTAAGAGGCTTGAAGGGAAGCATACAGAAAAACATTTTGCCACAGCAAGCTGAAAGCATCCTAGCAGAAAATGCCATGCTTCTGGTGACTCAAGGCAGTTCATGCAAGAGAGTTCACATCTGGGGTGCCCAAGTCACTGAACAGTGATCTCACAAAATCACTGTTGAAGAAGGACCACTGTTAGGCCGAACATTCCCACCAGTGCGCACTAGACACCTGACAACTAACTGACCTGGAGTAGAATCCCCCAGCTCCAGGCTCTCTCTCCACACTCTCATAGCTTCTCAGCAAACAAGGTAAGAGTCCTCTTTATTGTGTGTTCGTGTAATACAAGGCAACTGGTCGTCTGCTCAGAAAAAGGGCTATTTTTAGTTGTTAAGATCCACTAGGGCTGACAGGCCATACAAAAACAGATCAGATGTGCAACCCACTTGAGTGGAGAAGACACTCTGATGGATAGGTTCCAGACACCTTGTGAGTAAAACACTGGCAGTGAACTACCGACCAGGAGGCCCCCAGAGAGAGAGAGAGAGTTGCCCAGGGTTTCGGATGGGAGAAAGGTAACTGTGGAGGAGATTGTTCTTCCCTGACTGGCAAGTAAGTGATCAAACCAGGGGCTTGATCAGCTGCCATAAGGCCCAGTGCTGGCTGCAAGGAGTGGGCATAAACAGAGTTGCTGTCCAAAAAGTAAAATGCTATATGCAGGATCATCTGTATATCGCTCCCAAGGGAAGACTAGGCCCTGACTATATCTGGGAGAGCTCCTAGGAACAATTACTGTGAGAGTTAGAGCCAAGACTTCTAGACTCAATAGAACTCCAAGAAGGGAAGGAAGTGAGAAGCTGTGGCTAGAGCTTTGTGGCTGGAGGAAGTGACTATCAGCCAGCTGTCTGGGTAAGGGTAACTTGGAATCCTAACATCTCAGGTGCACTATGGGATAGACAAAAAATTTACTCTTAGAGATAGCAAGCACACAAGCATGCACGGAGACACAGCAGAAGTACTTGGGTCTGAAGAGTCCAGGGAAAGAAGCCACAAATGCCACCCCCACTAGAGATACCGAAGAACCACTGGTGTCAGCTGGGGTGCCACACAGAACACCACAGAGGGTGCCAGAGACTGCACCAGGAATGGCAGAGACCTGACCCAGATCCAGCGTGGAACCTGGCCCAATACCGGCCCCGACACCGGCCTGTGCGCCAGCCACAATGCTAGACCAGGCCCGGTGCCTGGCCCAGCACCAACCCGGTGCCGATACAATGCCAAGCTGCCGCCAACTCGGTGCTGGCACGACACTGGTGCCAACATTTATTTATTTTGTTTTTGTTGACCAGGAAAGGAGGACACAGATGGATGCCAACTGACATTGAACCAAATAAAGCTGTTGGTGGTATTTTTAGTGAATGGGGGAAATTTGGCCAGGACACAAGGGGAAATTCTCCATCTCTTTTCAAGAAGTGCCATGGGATCTTTAACATCCACCTGAACAGGCAGATGGGAACTCAGTTTAACATCTCAACCGAAAGACGGCACCCCAAGAGTGCAGCACCCCCCTCATGCTGCAGCACAGTGTCACTATTGGGATTTACCCTAAGTGCCCGGTGTGGGGCTAGAACCCACAGCCTTTTGATCTTCCAGCCTCAGAGGCGAGTGTGCAACCTGCTGAGCCACATGATGCTGGGCTAGACACACCACCAGTTGAAACGCTGTGCCAGCTCAAAAGCAAGTCCCCTCACCACACACTAGAGGCACCGAACCAGCACCAAGACAAGAGAGAGAGAGAGAGAGAGACTGGCACCAGGAAAATGCAGAAGAGCTGAACCAGCACTAAAACCAGGGCTAGGAAGGCACCAAGACAGGCCAGAAGGCTAAACTCAGCACCAGGGCCAGGGCCAAAGCAACAACAACCCTGACAGCACTGAGGTGATCAGAGCAGTACCCGGCCCATCCTACCAAGAGACACAAGGTATGGGTGGGGCCAGTGGGGCAGGAGTCGGTGGCACGGTCACCAGCAAGACAGAAGGCCACTGCTAGAGTCAAACACTATCTGGCTTGGGGGCCTCACCCATGGGTTCAGTGCCACCAACCAACAAGGGCCAGGGACTGGACCCACCAGCAGTGACACCCTAGCCTGATGCTACACTCGCTGCTCTGTAGAGCTGCCCAGGAAAGATTGCCCACTGGGGCCCTCCCAGGGACAGAGGGGGGGGGACTCCATTCCCAAGGTTTCAGTGTACTGGCACAAGGGCCCACATCAATGTGGACCACGCCAAGCCCACGGGCCCCAGGAACCGAGGGTCTCACACAGACATCAGTAGGGCGTCCTTGAGTGGTACTGTTTTTTTCTACCCCCGAAGGCAAGAGAAGAAGGAGGCCGACTGGCACCAAGAACCCAACCAGAATTGGAAACAGGCCCACTCCTTCGTGCTCCAGAGAAAGTACAGTTACATAAGAACTTACTGTAACAGTAGATCTTCGAGAACAGCTCTTGCAGCAGGTTACACCATTAGGACTGAAGCCTGTTTCAGGACCCCACAAAATTTTCTAGCTAGCAGTATTCAGTGGGGACCGCCTCTGACGTCGATCCCGCCCCCAATGTCAGGCATAGTACATAAGGAGGCGGTCCCCCAGGATCCCCAGTTCTCCCGCCGGAGACTCACGGCTGCTGGATGACATCGGGAGAGGAGACTGAGGATCCACCATCAAATGGTAATCAGAGTGGTGTTGAGAACACCTGATCCTAGGAAAAGAATATCGGAACAAAAAAATCTATCTCCAGCGGAGATGGTGGAAGGGAAAGTACCTGCTACAAGAGCTGTTCTCGAAGATCTACTGTTACGGTAAGTTCTTACGTAACTGTACTATCTTACTTCGAGAAACAGCTCTTGCAGCAGGTTACACCATTAGGACTGATTCCCAAGCAATACTAGAAATCCTATACCATTGGGAGGAGGGAAGGTAGAAATCCTTAGTAGAACCTAAGCCTAGGACAGAAGTCGTTGAAGGACTGCTAGACCAAAACCTGCTCTTCGCCTCGATGCGACGTCCAGGCTATAATGTCTGATGAAGGTGTGCACAGTGCTCCAAGTAGCTGCTGCACAGATGGCTGAGGTGGACATGTTCTTTAAGGCTACAAAGGAGGTAACCACCCCCAGGACAACTTTGAAAATAGGTCTATGACCTAAAGTTTGCTGTCCTGTATAAAAAAATTTTTTTTTACTACTACTACTTGTGGAATGACCCTTAACCGCGCCCGGTAAGGGTTTGTTGTGCTTCTGGTAACAGAACGTGATACAATGTACGAGCCACCTAGACAGTGACTGATTGGAAATGGGAGTTCCCATCATCCTGTGGGCGAAGGAGACAAAAAGCTGATCAGATTTTCAGTGGTGGTTGGTTCTAGTCAGGTAGTATCGAAGACACCTATGCACATCTAAAGTGTGCAACAGGGCCTCTCCTCGATTTGAATATTCAGGGAAGTACACTGGTAGATCTATGTCCTGATTAAGAGTTGGAGCTGAGACCACCTTAGACAGAAACTTCAGATTGGTCCGTAAGGATACCCTGTCCTGGTGGAAAACCAAATAAGGTTCTTTGCACATCAGTGCGTGAAGCTCCGGAATTCTTCTGGCAGAAGTAACAGCAACTAAAAACAATGTCTTCCATGTGAGGAGATGTAGCTCGCAATCTGCGGCTGGTTCAAAAGGTGGCAGAGTAAGCTGCTCCAGGACAAAAGGTAAATCCCAAGGCGGAATAGGATCTTTGATCGGAGGTCTAAGGTGGAGGACACCTCTCAGGAAGGCTCCTGCCGTGTCCAACTGAGATATAGGACATTGGCCTAAAGGAGTGTGATAGGCTGAGATGGCACAAAGGTGTACTTTTATCGAGGAGTAGACCAAGCCTGTCTGAAAAAGAGACAGGAGGTAGTCCAAGACCGACCTTTCTGGACAATCCATTGGCGAAACCCCCCGCGCTTGAGCTCAGAAGCAAAATCTGTGCCATTTCATGGCGTAAGTAGCATGAGTGGCCGATTTTCTAGCAGCCGCTAGAACGTCTGCTACCTCTTGCGAGACCCCGTATCACATAATGGCTATGTCTCTAGGAGCCAAGCATGCAGGTTCAGCGAATGAAGGTCCGGATGGACCAAGGAACCAGCCTCCTGAGACAGCAAGTGAGAGCTGATTGGCAGAGGCACTGGAGGTTCTCAGGACAGCTGATGTAGTAGAGGGAACCAGATCTGCCTGGGCCAAAATGGCATGATAAGTATTAGCGTTGCTTGCTCTCTTCGAAGTTTCAAAAGGACCCTTTGGATCAACGGAAAGAGGGGAAAGGCATAGAGGAATCTGCCCGCCCAGGAGAGGAACGCGTCTCGCCAGAAAACACCAGGCCCTGGATCTAGCGAGCAGAAACTGGGCAGTTTTGCGTTGGATGGGGACGCAAAAAGGTCTAACTCTGGTGTACCCCATCTGTGAAACAGATCCTCTACTACCTCCTGGAGTAGTTCCTACTCATGGACTCTGGCCTGAGAGTGATTCACGCTGTCCGCGATGACGTTGTCCACCCCTGGTACATGAACAGCAATGAGGTTTGCGCCATGTTGTAAAACCCAATTCCACACCCTCATGGCCTCCTTGCAAAGCGGGTAGGAATGGGTGCCTCCTTGTTTGTTGAGGTAATACATCACCACGGAATTGTCTGTTTGTAACAGAAGAATACCCGGTGGAATCTCTGACTGGAAAGCCTGAAGGGTGTAAAGAACTGCTCTCATTTCCAGGATATTCATGTGGAGATGAGTCTGTTGGGCTGTCCACAGGCCCCGAGACCAGACACCGTCCAGGTGTGCTCCCCATCCGAGCCCTGAGGCGTCTGTGGAGAGCATCACAATTGGAGACAGGGCAGAAAAGGGGACCCCCACTGACAGGTTCTTTGAATCTAGCCACCATTGCCAATCCCGGATTACAGCCTTCATGATCCAAATTGGGAGCTGCAGATGGTCTTGCTTCTGATCCCATTGGACCCATAACATCCACTGGGTCACCCGCATGTGGAGATGGGCTATCGGGACTGTTGCAATGGCCGTAGCCATGTGTCCGAGCAGGCAAAGGACCAGTCTGGCTGGGACGGTCTTCTTTGCCAAGATATCCCTGATGAGGGACCCGATGTGTTCCGCTCGGTCCTGGGGTAGAAAAGCTTTCCCCTGGACAGTGTCCAGAACTGCGCCTATGAACTGCAGCATCTGTGACGGAACCAGGCACGACTTCTCTTGATTGATAATGATGCCCGTCTCGAACAGAGACTGAGTGCAATGAATGGCGGACATCAAGGCCTCCCGAAAGGGTGCCATGAGAAGCCGGTCATCCAGGTAGGGAAACACGTAGTAGCCTTGTCTCCTCAGAGTCGCTGCTATGACCGCCATGCACTTCATGAATACCCGAGGTGCCGATGACAGTCTGAAAGGGAGGGCTCGGAACTGATAATGGTGACCCTGAAGCTCTAAGCGCAAAAACTTCCTGTGCGCTTGAGCGATGGGTATATGCAGGTAAGCATCCTGCACGTCCAAGGATGCTAGAAAGGCGCCCTGCTTGAGCATGGGTATCAGACCTGGGAGGGTCACCATGCAGAAGCGTTTGTATAGGACCAAAGCACTGAGGTCACTGAAATCCAGTATTGGATGGAGGTCCCCTGTCTTCTTGGGAACCAGAAAGAAGTGAGAATAATAACCTGCACCTCTTTGGCTTCGCGGTACGTGCTCTATAGCTTCTTTTCCGAGAAGCGCAAGCACCTCCTGCTGTATGAGCAGGGCGTGCTGACCAAAATAACGGGAAAGCAGGGGAGGTCTTGATGGTGGGTGGTCGAGAAATTCTATGAAGTGGCCCTTCATGACCAATTGGAGAACCCACCGGTCGGCGGTAATCAACTGCCACCATGAAAAGTGGAGAGCGATGCGACCCCCAACCTTGTGTGCCCGTTGATCCAGAGGAGGGCCGGGGGCTGGGAAGGAGTCATGCTGTGGTAGCACTGGTTTCTGCAGGCTGGGCCGGTTTAGTGTAATGCTGGCCTCTGCCTGGGGAAAACTTAGCCTAGGCTTTACGATGAAAAGTGCCCCTTTGTTGCTGGCCGGAACGTGGCTGCTGCCAGCTGCAAAAATGGTTCTGGTTCCTACGAAAGGAACCAGGCCTTGATCTGTACATGGCTTGTACAGATCTGACTGCCTTTCCAGCGTCCTGGAGCTTGGTGATAACCTTCTCAGAGAGTTCGCCAAATAGGACTTTGCCACTGTATGGGACGTCAAGAATGTTCTTCTGTACGTCCGGGATAAAGCCGGAGACATGGAGCCAAGAGTGTCTCCGGAAACAGATGCCTGAAGCTGCTGCTCTGGCAGACAAGTCTGCAGAGTTGTATGCGGCTCGTAGCACTTGGGTTCCCACATCAGACCCCGTGCGGAGGAGGTTTAGGAGCTCTGCCTTCTGATCGCCATCCGGTAATTTGTCAACAATGTCCTGGCCCTGTTCCCACAGGGCATTCTGAAACTGTACCACGTGAGATAGGCAGTTCAGGGACCTGATGGAGCATGTAGCAGCCGCATTCATGCGCCTCCCCAGGGCATCCAGCTGTTTGGATTCCTGGTCCCGTGGCTGTGTGCTCATATGCTGCAGTCTTTGGGACCGGTCATGAGAGGCCGTAATGACCAGGGAGTCAGTCAGAGGTGATTGAGCCAAGTACTGGTCCTCTTCCGGGGCCTTATACAGGCGGTCAGCTTTCTTCAGCACAGTGGGGATGGAGTGCGGACACTTCCACGCAGCCTTGGTGACGTCCACGAAGGTGTCCACCAAGGGTGGCACTACCACAGGCTTTGGATCTTTCTGCCAAAGATAACAGGCAAGGCGCGGTCTCTCAGGATCAAGGTCTTCAGCATCTCATCCCATGTTGTCCTGGATGTGCCTCATGATCTCAGAGAAGGAGGGATCATCCTAAGGTGACCTGGGTAGGTCTTGTGGGTCAGGTGATGTGGAGATGGAGATCTGGAGAATTCCGAGGTGTCCGATCTGGAGTCCTCCCCTGATGGAGTGTACAGATGACGTCTGGGTTGCTTGGGGCTGGGAGACCCTGATGGAGATCTTGAGGGAGGCCTTCTCCGATCCTTGGATCTGCCCCTAGGAGGTGGAGTCTGCTCCTTAGGGGTTGGTGGTCATCCTGCTGGCCCCTGTGGTGGAGGAAGGGGCGCAAGAGGTGAAGGAGGAGGAGGAGGTTTTACAGGGATCACGTCTTTTCGGATGGTGTCCCACCAGAAAGTAGAGAGATCCTTGACCTCTTGAAAGTTCATGCCCAACGATGGGCCTGGCGCCGGTGGTCTGTCGCCGGGGTCGGGTGTCTGGTCCGCAGGTGTCACCGGGGTGGGCGAAGATTCCCTCGGAAGCCCGGCATCCTCTGTGTCGCCCACCTGGTCTTCAGGCAATGTCGTGTCATCCTCCGTGGAGTCGCTGTGACCAGTATCCACCGGTGACTGGGGGGCGGTCTTCGGCTCCAGTGAGCGTGAAGCTGACATCGGTCGCATGGCCAATGACTTTGGGTCCACGAACGCCCGGCCGGCGTCTGGTGCTTGGCCAATATCCTTGGCTCCGGCCAATGCCTGGCCGACTTCGGGTGCTTGGCCGACGTTGGGTCTGTCATCCACTTTAGAGATGTAAGGTCTTTTGTCTTCCTAGGTGGTAGATCTGGACCCCTGGGAGACCGATCTGGAATCGGGGTCCTGACATCTTCAGAAGAGGAAGACTTGTGGCGTTCGGAAGACTTGGAAGAGGCCCAAGAGGGAGTAGAGGAAGCCGAAGGGCCTAGAAGTCTTAATGGGCTGAAGAGAAGCCGAAGAACCACCTGTAGCCTTGACCTTAGCCAGAGGGGGCTGAGAACGAGCCCCAGAGGGAGAGCGGTCAGATCGGGTGGAGCCTGAGCTACACGAGTCTGAGGCCCGGTTCGGGGATCTGGACCTAGCTTTTTCTCAGTGTTTATGGGCCTTCGATGAAGAATCACCTCTGGAGGAAGGTTCTTTATCCATCCTGCTAAGTTTTTCTTCTAAAAGGTACGCCTGAAGTGCCTTCTGATGGCGGATCCTGGTGCGGCTGTTGAACCCCTGACAGAAGGAGCAGGCCTTGGTGTCGTGGTCCGGGCCTAAGCACCACAGGCAGGATGAATGAGGATCCTTGAAGGGGATCTGTTTTCCGCAGGCACACTTGGAAAGGTGTCCCTCAGAAAAAGGAGTTGGAGAGGACATTAGTTTTGTAAAACTACTCTGAGAAGTTCTTAGTCGTTGTGCGCTAGATAGAGACCGAGAGGCCGATGCTGGTGAGTCAATGGCGGGAAAAGAACTGGGGATTCTGGGGGACCGCCTCCTTATGTACTATGCCTGATGTTGGGGGCGGGACCGATGTTGGAGGCGGTCCCCGCTGAATACGGCTAGCTAGAAAATTTCCGTGGGGTCCTGGCGCCTACTAGCTTCTGTCCTAATGGTGTAACCTGCTGCAAGAGCTGTTTCTCAAACTAAGATCTGCTCTTCTGAGCCCAGGACCACCCATGATCAGTACCCTTCCCTTGCAGGAAAGTGGACCAGACACAGCTCCCGCTGTCGCAGCAGCCTGCCAACCATAGCACCAGACCCAACATGGCACAAGGTAAACATAGCACTGAGGCAGCATGGTGCTGGGCCACAACACTGGGAAGGCTCCCTCCCATGATCCGGTACAGACGTGATCATGAGGCTTAGGAGGGCTGAGAGAAACTGACCGAATTTTACATACAATCACTAAACTGACACAAAAATAATAACGTTTAGCTTTAAACTACAATGAAGTAAAGCGGCTATCATACAGATGTGAAGTTCTGATTCCCCAAGGGTAAGTGACATAGTCACTGAAGTACACTCAAAGGTGGTGAAAAAAGGAATTGAGGTGGTTAGGGGAGAGCCACTCTCGTGGCACTGTGCATGTGCATGGCTTGCCTCGGCGGCAGCCCTCCTTAAAAGTTCTGGCACCTGTGGGGTCCTCGTGCCTCCCGCACACACCCATCAGTGTGAATAAATGGTGAAGATGCATTCCCGGGAGATCAACAGTTTACTGGTCCCCAGCATTTCACTATATCCTGTAGATTTGACTATTTTTCATCATTTGACTCCTGGTCTCTTGGAAAAGATTATTATATTACATACTAGGACTTACAGCAATCCCCTATTTAGGCTACGTCTATTTCTTACTTTCTTCTGTCAAGTGATACCTGTATAGAATGATACATACCTTTACCTGCTGCTCTACAGGACACCAGGGCTTTCAGAGGGAGCCTGCTACCACCTTTTGTTCTCCCTTCCCCCTGCCACCAGACTTTCACCTGAGCAGTGCCTCAACTGCCTTTGTTCACCGGCAGCCTGAGCCACCAGTCAAGTGTCTCTCTCCCCTCCCATTGCTTTTTTCCCGTTGGAGCTCCAGGCAGGCATGGATGTGGTCCTCTCTTCGAGGATCTCTGATCTGCCCCTTTGGGGGCATCATTCAGCCTGCCTGGCACCCCGTTTTCCCTTTTTCTCTCACCTAGTCCCAAGGCCCCAGAACACGGCTACACGTCTGTGGAGGCAAGCATGCACCCCGTGGCTCTAGTAACAGCCCTTTCCCCCAACCTGGCCAAATGCTGCTTGGTGCTGCCACCAACCGCCCCACCTGGTGGCAGCCAAGAGCCCAAGAGACTAACAATCCTCCCCGGGAGAGGAGAGCTGCCTGGCTGCAGCTCAGTCCAGTTTCTGGCCCTCCTGCCCTCCTGCCCCCCAGCAACACGACCTTGTTCCTGAACTCTGGTCGCCAGCATGTCACAAGGTCCGACATCCAGCACCTCAACCCTCAGCACCACTGGGCCAGCATCCAGTCGGGTAGGTTTGAGGGTGGGACAATAGAGGACTGGCATGATTTTCAACTGCTGCCCATCCTCCCAGCTTCACACATACATACCTTCATCTGCTGCTCCCCCACAAAACCTGATTTTCACCTGAGCGGCACCCCAACTGCCTTTGTTCTCCGGCAGCCTGATCCACCAATTGAGTGGGTCTGAGAGTGGGACATTCCCTCCTTCTCTGGAACAGCACAAGTGGCCCTTCCACACAAAGAACCATAGCGCTGAGGACATCGACAGGAGTCTGCCAGACTACCGGTCAGTTGTTGGCCTCCAACTGTGCTCCCCTCACGTTCCACCCGATTTCTACCTCTTTGCAAACCTGGAGACTATTTGACTACCCTGCTACAAGCTGTCTGTACATCCAGTTATGGTGTGCTACTTTTAGGCTCCCTCTGCTTACTTCCTCCTGCTACAGTTCCCAAGACTTGGCGTACTCCAGCTTACAGTTGGTCTCTTTGTGCTAATTACTCACACTTTACAGGTCTGCCACTTTTACCAGTTTTTAGTGAACTGTTGTCTGCTGCTTGTTGAACCTTGTCCTCGCTGCTTAACTGCTGCACGCAATGTGCTATTTTATCTTGCAGTCACCTGTGTTCCTACCTATTTGTTTTGCAGTTCTGGTTCATTACCTCGGTTTTATTTATTTCTCAGAATGAACACCTTTGAGCCAGAGACTTTTACAAAGGCTCCATGTCGTAGATAAGTAAAAAGAAAAGTTTATTTGCCTTTTACTATTCCATCTAATATTGCTGCATTACTGTTTACTAACCTGTTTTGGTGTTCTGATTCCCATTATAGTGTATGGTGGAACGTTGTTCTCACTCGAAATTCCACCATACCAAAATGCTGTTCATCCACACACACAGAAGAATGAATGGAATGCTGTATTGACCGTAAGTGCAGAACAACATTCCACTCATGCAGACTGCGAAGCTTGAGAGCTCAGTTTATGAAACATAAACAGAAAACCGCATGCGCCAATTCTCTAAACACACAGAAAATGGCCGCGGCGGTTTGTCAGACAACGGATTGGTTAATTAGTAAGTTGGATCAACCAGATTTCATCTTTAAAACAAGTTTTACTTACCGATTTTGGCATATGGAATTCTTTTTCCGGCTATTTTTAATTTTTTTTAGCAAATCCCACCCACACAAGAACAGCAGCCAATGGGAGTGTGTGCGGCTAATGTAGGGACGCCAAGTCCCTATCAACCACACAACTCACCACTATGAAGCCAGATACAGTACATTTTCTTTTATACTGAAAAAAAGACATTTTAAAAGCCAACAACTTACTGTTATAATAGTTTAAGGGGCACCATACATTATGGAAAATACAGGATGGGTAACCCCTTGCAGAACCAGTGTGTTCTGCCACCTCGGGGTCTGATTCCCAAGGACTGCTTGAGCTTCGCTCTCGAGGTCACTGGGAATCAGACCCCTCTGAGACAGAACACACTGATTCTGCATGGTTACCCATCCAGTATTCTGTATGTGTTTGGTTCAATCACAGTCTCTGTATAGCCAGTTAAAGGTACTTTCCTCTCCCCTTCAGCCATAATGTTCCTGGCCCTGTTCTGCGTGCTCCATGCCCCCCCCTTCCACCTCTCCCTCCTTCCCCCATCCAACACCCTTTTACTCATCCTCCTCTCCAACCACCCCATGCTCCATCTCTTTTTTTCTCTTCCTCCCTCCCTATTCACCCTGGTCTCCTGCCTTCCCCCATCCTTAACCTGAACTTCCTCCACCGTGTTCTCATTTTCTTTTGCTGCCCCTCCTCACCTTCCCACTCCAAGGGTCAGAAGCCCCACCTCATCCATCTCCTCCTTCTATCTGGTAATGTGGAGCCCAATCATGGACCCCCTCTCTTCTCTGTCCCCCCCAAGGCCTTCAAAGTCTTCCATTTAAATGCTAGGAGCCTGCTACCGAAACTTGACCTCTTCTGTTTGATTGCACTTACACTCCCCTGATGTCCTATGTATCACTGAGTCATGGCTCTCCTCAAAGTTCAAAACCATAACTTGTCACTTCCTGAGTAACTTTTCAGACAGGATAGGGGTAAACGTGGTGGAGGGGTGGTATTTAGATTCGTCTGAATGCACGGTGGCCAGCAAAGTGTCCATTCCCTCCTCCCTCAAATATCTTTTAGTCAAACTCTCCTTCCCCGTCTCAGTACCCAGTTTCATTGGAGGTCTTTATGCCTCTCCTTTGATTTCTCACTCTTCCTTGATAGACTCTTCTTTCCACCCTTGCTTCTTTTTCCTCCACAGGTGAACTCACCCTCCTCAGGGACTTCAATATCAATTGGATTTGCCCATTCTCCAGGCCTACCATTCACAAGACTGATACAGGTTATTTCAGAAACCACCTGGCTCAATCCCCTCTCTGCTAACCATTCCCCATTGTACTGGGTATAACCTCTCACCCCAGCGTGGCTGCTGGTATTCTGCCATAGGTTTTTAGCAACTACAGTATGACCTTCTGCGTCAGAACCCCCCCCACCGCTACCTACCAATACCTGGACTAGGTCTCTCCAGTCGCTAAATAATGATGTTCTACTAAGCGACCTTACTACCAATTGGTCCAACATCCTCACTGCCTCAGATATCGGTGCTGCCCTTGTTCTTCTTCATTCCAAATTTTCTACTGTCTAGGACAGGCACGCCCCCCCCTCAGGAAACTCAAGAGTAAAAATATCCCACCATCCCTAGTTTACCTCTGATATCATAGACTTTTGCACATCCTGAGCCCATTACAAATTATCCCACTCCTCCTCTGACCACATCTTCTACAGGGCTCAGATGAACAATTGCACCAAGACTGTCTGGTCAGCTAAACCACAGTACTTCAAAGCCAATCTCCAGTCAAACCTAAATTCCCCATCTAAATTTTGGAAAGTTATACACTCCCTTTTGACCCCCAGTCATCATCTCCCCCACCTCAGATTCTTGTGAAAATGGTTCACCTGTGTCTGAGCATGCCTCTCTTGTGGCTCTCTAACAAGTTCTTCACAAGCTGTGGCCTTCCGTCCTCCTCCACTATTTACTCCCCTTCTACTACCTCCCCTTCCCATACCCCTCCAGGTTACCACTTCCTCATCACTGTCCAGGAAATACAGGTTACTCACCTGTAACAGGAGTTCTAGGAGTGGTGTATGTTGTTCATCCACACTTATTGGCAGGTTCCTTGCCACTTTAAAACTTGCCGGAAGGTCTTCAAGCTGGCTCCTCCCACCCCACCGGGTGGTAAAACTCTGGATCCACCCATGGCGCCAGATCTAGCCATGGGGAAACCAGGTTCTTGGCGCAAAGCCGGGAGGTCGGGTGGAGTGCGTGGATGAACAACATATACCACTCCTTGAACTCCTGTTACAAGTGAGTAACCTGTATTTCTAGGGACGTGGATATGTTGTTCAATCCACAGCTATTGGCAGACTCCTAGCAGTTCTCCAGGAAGAGGGAGGCAAGGCGCGCACCCCCTACTTAGGGAATAAGGACTGGAGAACCGAGGTCCCAAAACCAGCATGCCGGCATGACTCAAGCTCAATGCGGTAGTGGGTAATGAAGGTGTGTGTGCTGACTTCCAGGTAGCAGCCCTGCAGATATCCTGGATAGGGACGTCCCTGGAAGCAGCCACCGAAGCAGCGATATGGCGGGTAGAATGAGCTCTTATCCCTTTGGGAGGCTCCACGCCCGCCAACCTATAGCAGAGATCTACTGATTGCAGGTCTGCCAGGTGCGGCTTCAGCATAGGTGACAAACAGCTGGTGAACCTCTCCTTGAACTTCAGCCGTCCGCTCCTTATAAGAGAGCGCTTTTCTAGGGTCCAGAGTATGTAGCCTATATTCGGCCTCCGAGGTGTGATTGGGGTAGAACACTGGCAGAGTCAACACCTGGTTAAGGTGAAACTCCGACACCACCTTTGGAAGGAATTTCGGGTGGGGGCACAGGACAACCTTGTCCCTGTGGAATACCAGATAAGGAGACTCGATGGAAAGCGCCTGGAGCTCTCCCATCCTTCTGGCTGACATGATAGCCACCAAGATGGCGGTCTTCCACAACAGGTGAGAGATATCACACCTGTGCATCAGTTCAAATGGCTTGCCCATGAGCTTAGCCAATACCAGCAGTAGATCCCATGGAGGTGGAGGTTCTTGCACCGGAAGGGATATGTGATCAAGGCCTTTGAAAAAGCACCCGACCACCTTCTCCTGTGCCACCGACTGCTTCCTGGCCGCGCCCGGTAAGCAGAGATGGCTGTCAGGTGCACCTTAAGGTCGCGACCAAAGCCCTAGCTGAGAAAGGGACCATAGTAGTAGTCCAGAATGCTAGCCAAAGAACAGGAGGAAGGGTCCAACCCCTTATCCTGACACCAAATGGAGAATCTCTTCCATTTGAAGGCATAGCATTTTCTGGTCGACGCTTTACGGGATGCCTCAACAACGTTGAGGACCTCGTCGAATAGACCCAAGGCCTGGAACTCTAGCCGCTCAGGAACCAGGCTGTCAAGTGCAGGGATTGAAGGTCCTGGTGGAGTACCTTCCCCTTGTTGACTGACTGAGATCAGGTCTGGGCAGGCTGGAAGCCGCCTCGGGAGCCTGGAGCTGAGGCCGAGGAGATCTGGATACCAGAACTGATGGGGCCAGTCTGGGGCTACCAGAATCACCTGCACCTTGTCCCTCTTCACCTTGAGAAGCACCTTGTGAATCAAGGGAAATGGAGGGAAGGCATAGAAGAGGCCCGGGGTCCACGGCCTCAAGAAGGCATCCCCCTGCAGCGAGCCCTGGGGGTGGGGGCAGGCATGAAACAGCCTCAGCTTCGAATTCTCCCTGGAGGCAAACAGGTCCACCTGAGGGGTGCCCCAGTGGGAGCACAGATCTTGTACTACCTCTGCCAGGAGAGACCACTCATGAGATGCAGCGCCTATCAAGCTGAGGGCATCGGCCAGACTGTTGGAGGCTCCTGCCACATGGATGGCTATGAGATCTGCCTCCAGGCTGATCACGAGAGACCAAGTGCAGAGAGCCTCCTTGCACAGAGGCAAGGAGTGCGTCCCACCCTGTCAGTTTAGGTAGTACATGGTCGTGGTGTTGTCCATCTGGACCTGGACCACTTGACCCTGTACAAATGGAGCGAAGACAGTGAGGGCTAGTCGGACCACCCGAAGCTCCAGCAGGTTGATATGGCATTGAAACTCCTGAGGGGACCAGAGGCCATGAGCTCTGAGCTCCCCCAGATGGGCACCCCAACCCATCAGAGAGGCGTTGGTTGTCAGAGTGACCGTTGGCTCGGGGCGGACAAACGGGATTCCCTCCTGCAGATGAGCTGGAATGAGCCACCACTGGAGGCCGCTCCACATCTCCTGGGTCACTGTCACTGGCTGGTCCCGAGGACTGGAGCGCTGTGACCATTAGCGGGCCAGACCCCATTGCAGGACACGCATATGCCAGCAGGCCCAACGGATCATGCTGGTGTAGGCCGCCATGAGGCCCAGAAGGCGGAGGAAGTCCTGGGCAGGGCGCAGGTGCCCAACCAGAAATAATTGGGCAAAGGAGGAAAGGACCTCAGCCCTGTCCGCCAGGAGCTGTGCTCTGGCTCAAAGACAGTCAAACTCTGCCCCAATGAACTGGACCACCTGCGATGGCATGAGTTCCGATATGGCCTCATTGATAAGGAGGCCAATCTGAGAGCAGACCTGGAGGGCCAGATCTCTGGACCGCTCCACCTCCAACCTGGAGGGGACTGTAATCAGCCAGCCCTCCAGGTAAGGGTACACCCGGACCTTTCAGCGCCGCAGGAATGCTGTCACCACTGCCATGCATTTGGTGAAGACCCTGAGAGCTGGAGAGAGGCCGAAAGGCATGGCCCGGAACTCATAAAGGGATACCTCTGCCCTGAAGTGGAGGAATCGCTGGTGAGATGGATGGATTGGCACATGAAAGAACGCATCCTGAAGGTCCAGAGAACAGAACCACACACCTCGTTCCAAGGATGGAATGATCTGAGCCAGAGTGACCATCCTGAAGGTGTGAGACTTTAGGAACTTGTTCAGGTTGTGTAGGTTGAGAATGGGGCACCAGCCCCCTGTCCGTTTTGGGACCAGGAAGAACCTGGACACAAACCCTGGGTCTGGAGGAGGGTCCACCACCTCCCTGATCACCTCCTTCTGGAGAAGCAGGGCAATGTCGGCTCGACGGGCCGAAAGAGAGGCTGCGGAACCCGTAGCCCCCCCATGGGGTGATGGCTCGGTAGGGTGGGGACTGCTCGAATTCCAGAGGCAGACCCCTACCTACCACTTCCAACACACAGCGGTCCGTGGTGCTAACGGACCAAGCAGAAAAGAAGTGGCAGAGCTGTCTCCCCACGGGGGGGGGACCCAGGGAGGAATAACGAAGTTGGGGGCGACACCCCTCAACCCATCACTGGGCAGGCTTGGAGGAATGGCCAGCCAAGGAGCCGCCTGGACCTTTCCCTCCCGGCTTTCTGCTGGAGGAAGCAGCAGGCTTGGCTTTGAGGTGCCAAGTGCGAGCCTGCTGGCCCTGATGCTGGTGTTGCTGGGCCGGACATGCCGCAGGGGCTGAAGCATGAAAGGGCTGACGCTGCTGTTGGCAGCCTTTGTCCTTCTGGGCAGACGTGACCGAGTCCAAGGTGTCGTTGGACTTCTTGATCCGTTGGAGATGACCCTCCACCCCGGGACCGAACAAGTTGGTACCCAGGAAGGGAACGTCTGCTAGCTTGTGCTGGGTATCCACCGTAAAGGTGGAGAGCCGCAGCCAAGCTCTGCGGCACATGGCCACTGTGGCAGCTACTGACCGGGCACACGAGTCAGCAATGTCCAAAGAAGTTTGAAGCTGCTGTTTGGCCACTGCCCTTCCCTGATCCCGCACCTGCTTGACGGCTGTTTGAAGGTCAGCCGGGAGATGAGGAATCGCCTCATCCAGGAAGCCCAAAATGGCATGTGAAAAGTGTGCCATCAGGACGGCCGAGCTAGCCTGACGAAGGCCTAGGGAGGAAGCAGCATAGACTTTCCGCCCGGAGTAGTCAAATTTCTTGGACTCCTTATTGGGTGGTTGCCCACATCCTGAGCATTCCCGGAACACCGGAAAATGCTGTCGGTCACTAACCCCTCCACAGAAGGGTGCTCCGAGAAACCAGAGAGTAAACCGGTAGGGACAGCATACTTCCGAGCCATCCTGGCCGAAGGTGCTGGACAAGAAGCTGGCTGCTGCCACAGCTCCAGGGCCAGGCCAACAATGGCTTCGGCCACCGGGAAGGCCTCCATAGGGGAATCCCCTCAGTCCAGTATCTCCGTAAGGGGATACTTGGCCCGTTTTGAAATGGGTTTGAGCTTCATCCCAGTAGATTCTGAGATGAGTCGAAGCATTCCGAGGAATGAGGATGGGCTCTCCTCCACCAACTGACCCCCAGGGACTCCAAGTTAAGTGGCCTGGAGAACAAGGAGTCATCATCGTCAGACTCTGAGGAGTCTGAAACAGCTGCCGGGCGCCTGAGCCACCCTCCACATGACAAGGTCAATCGGGAGTGAGGGTGACCAACAAACTATGGGGCAAACCCTGACCTGACCGAGAATCCTTGGTCAGGGCCCCAGTCTTCAGCTGTGGAAGCGGAGGTTACACCACAATGGGTGACGCAGCAGGTTTCGGCCAAACAACCGGTGCCGGCTTCGGCTCCTCGACCACTACGAGGGGTTGCTTCAGCCATTCCGGTGACAGACACTTAACGGCTGGAGAAGGTGACGGAGTCAGCTTATTCCCAGACAATAAGAGCTGCTGCCACATTAAATCCTCATAGCACCGATGCAACTTGCCTATCCTCCGAAGAGGACGACGAGGATGAGCGGCGCCACCACTTTCCATGGTGCCGAGACTGAGACCGCCAACATCGGCGGGACCGGCTGGACCTGGAAGAGGTCTGAGACCGAGACCTTCGGGGATTCCAAGGGTGGGTCAGAGAGGGGCGGGGAAACCCGCTCCTCCCTCGGTTCAGGGACCTTAACCAGGGACTCCGGCACAGGCAAGTCCTCGGTTTCCACTGGGGGAACCGGTAAAGAAGGACTGTCGTCTTCTCCAGTTGACAAACCGTCCGACAGGTCGAGAAAAAATTTCGACCGTGTCAATGGTTGTCTCGGTCGGCTGACCTGACGGGGACACCGTGAAGCCAGCGGCCTTAGCCGCAACCTCGACCGAAGTCTACTGTTGACTATCTGGGAAAGGGGACCTCTCCCGCTCCCACGAACGTCGATGGTGGGACTTACCTTTGGAGTCCTTTTTTTTGGACTGAGAGGAATGTTCCGATGACCCTTCTCCCTTGGTGGAGAGGGATTGGCAAAGCTCCTTAAAAGAAGCTGTACAGGAAGAGCGCAAGGACAGATGGATAAATGCTGCGACCGAGGATGAAGATAATGCGGCCTGGGCCACCTCCTCCTCGAGGGCGATCATCTGCTACAGCTGTTCTGCCGAGCCCGCCACTGCAGACACCACCCAACGGTCCTCCTTCGACTTGACCGGAGGATAACGTTTTTCAGGTCACCCCAAGAGCAATCGGGCAGCACGGTCCTCCAAGACCAAAGCCGAAAAGGATTTGCATAACTCACAAGCCTGTGAGTCATGGCAGAGTCCAAGGCAGTAAACGCATGTGGAGTGCGGATCGGTCTGGGACACCTTCTGCCCACAAGGGTCCCGACGAAATCCGGAAGTCGATTTGTCCATCGCAGCCACGAGGGAAAAAGAAGACCGAAGTCTTTTAAACTTTAGAATGAGTTTCAGTTTAACTGAAGAGTGTGGATCCAGGCCTAAAACGCAGAGCGCTAAGGAGGGAACCTGAGCTTCCAAGCGGTAAGGAAGATCTGGCGTCATGGGGCGGAGCTGAGAGTTTTACCACCCTGGTGGGCAGGAGGAGCCAGCTTGAAGACCTTCTGGCAAGATTTAAAGTGGCAAGGAACCTGCCAATAAGTGTGGATTGAACAACATATCCACGTCCCTAGAAACCCTATTTTCCCTTTCCTCCCTCAACCCATCAAAATCTAGTCCTGATGGTCTCAACACCCAAGTTACTATACACCTCAGCTCCTGCTATTGCAGCTCTCCTTTCTTACCTGCTTAACCTTTCCTTCACACTCTGCCCTGTTCTCCAGTCTTAGAAAATGGCCAGTCTTATTCCTCTTCACAAAGTGGGTGACCCATCTTCTCCTGGTATTGTCCTATCTCCCTCCTCCCTGCCTCGCTAAACTGCAAGAGAAACTGCTACACGCCAGATTCCTCAAGTTCTTTTCCTCTGCTAACTTCATATCACCCTTTCAGTCTGGCTTCCAGAAGCACCATTCTACAATCTCCTCCCTGCTGCACATCACTGATGCCATCTTCTCCGGGATGGACCAGGGGCTCATTACCGCAGCAATTTTTGTTGATCTAGCCAAAGCCTTTGACTCAAGAGTCCCACCCACTGAGAAATGCTGGCCTTCCTGCCCCTTGCTGTTGCATGGTTCAATCTTCCCTAACCGACCATTTATAATTGATACAGGTTGGTGAGTCCCGTTCCCCTCCCCTTCCTATACAACCTGGGGTTCCACAGGGCTCCATCCTTGGACGCCTCCTTTTTTAATCTTCCTCCATGACTTCCCCTCCGCCAATGTCAATTCACATTATATACACATGTAAGCAGATGATACAGTCATCTTCACCCCTGGTCCTTCCTTTGCAGCTGTAGAAAACCTGCTCTAATGGGACTTCAAGAATGTCTTCTACTGGTTCCATTCTAACCAACATAGAGTTAACACTAAAAAGACAGTCTCCATGACCTTTGGCACCAGTCAGAAACTTGCCAGACTCGCTGTCCCCCATCTTCACCACTCTGGATGGCAGTCCTTTAAGTACCTGGGATGTGGCTTGACAGTAAGTTTGACTTGTTTGCCCACACTAATGCCATCCATGCCAGCTCCATCCCAAGCTTGGTGCCCTCTATCATTACAAAGACTGCCCGTCTCTGCATGTCCGCAGGGAGCGGATTACCAAAATAGTGCTACATCTTTGACTATGCAAATGTAGTCTATGGCTCTACTCTCTCCACTTCCCTCACCAGACTGATACCTTCCTCAACTCCTTCTGCCGCTTTGCATCTAACTCTCCTCCACACACACATCACTGCTCATTTTACTTCTCCCTTTCCATCCTCCCTCTGCCATCTCACCGATAGGCACACTGTGCTACATTCATTGCCAAATGTTGGTTCAACACCCTTCCCTGCTACCCCTCCGTGTTCCCATCCCAAATCCCCACTATCTCCACTCTAGGGACCATTGCACTTTTGCAATTCCTCACCCACACTCCTCTGTTTGACAATCTGCATTCTCCTATAGGCTTCCCTCACTCTGGAACTAACTCCCCTCCCCCCTCCGTCTCACCCCATCCTTGAACCCCTTCAAACACCTGCTGAAACTCCAGGCACTCCCCCCCACTTGATCTTGCTGCCCTTTTTCTGGTTACTCTTGAAGTCTTGACTTTAACCCATGCAAGTTTTTAGTTCACTGCACTTTAATTGTGGTACATGCAAATTCTTTAGTTATTCTATTATTGTAAATTATTGCAACAGACTGCTCATCTGTCTGTTCAGATGTTGACTGTCTACTGCGGTTTTGCTCCATCTCCCCCTTTCCCAGGTTGCACCTCGAAACGAGCCTTGGCTCAGTGTGCCTTTTCCGGTTGCTAAATGTGACGAGGTACCTTTGTAAATGAGCCTCTGGCTCAAAGGTTTCTAAACTGATGTTTAACTAACTAAATAAATAAATTTTAATAAATAAATACATAAAAATAAATATTTGGAGGGGATGTTGACACAGTGGCTTCATTGGGTAAGCCACAGTGTTAAAAGGAGAAAGTGTGTAGATCAGGGGTGACTCGGCTGGGTGTTGCAAGGGATAGATAGGGGCAAGTCCTCCATGGGTATATATTTAAGCAATAACGACTAAGAAGGCTGTTGTTTCCAAGGGATTAATAACGGCTTAAGGGGATAGGTGACCCCACTTGAGGAGCAGCCGAGGGCCACCTCCCTCCAGCCAGTCATTAATCCAAGGAAATGACTGGCTTCGAGGTTGCTATTGCAATTTTAAGTCTAATCACAAAAGCAATTAATTTTTACCAGTTTTATTTATTTATTGCAGTTTAGGATTAATACCTTTGAGTCCTGGGACTCGTTTACAAAGGTTCCAGGTCATACACAAAACAATTAGTCAAGCATACAGGTTGCAGACATTACAAAAAAAGTTATACCAAGCATATCGGTTGCATAAATTTGAACGATACGCGTTAGAATACATTAAAGGAACTGTTTGTTTCAGTCAGGTTACAAATAAAATAGGAGGAACAGGGTTTCAAGGGTATAAAGCATTTCAGTGAGGGAGCATTCAGGATACAGCTCAAACAAAGGAAACAGTTTCCAAAGAAGTGCTTTAGTCTGTCGATTTAGGGTCATCAGGCCACTGGGAGTACTGGCCATACAGATGGGGACCAGCTGTACAGAGGGGGAGTGGGTGGGGGAGCAGCCTGCGGATGGCGTTGTCGTTTTGTGGAAGGGTGAATGATTGGGGGAGGTTGCTACAGTGATGCCAGCAGCATGGGGGGTACAAGATGGAGCTCAGTAGGAGGCAAGTGGGGGGACAGGCATAGGGAGAAACTAAGGGAGGTGTGAAGGAGGTTGATATAAACAGCAAGGGAGGTAGGTGGTGCAGTAATAGAGGGGGGTTGGGCAGGAGAGGAATTGGGGTGGGAATATTAGGGGCAGGAGAGGGTGGGGGATGGTGGTGTAGGAGGGGATGGGTTATTCGGGCTAAAAAGTCCTGTACTTGGCTAGATTTTAGTTATGTGACACAAGCTGGGCGTGCCACACAGCAACAGCCTGCAGCAGGATCAGTCATTTCCAAGACATTAATGACAAAACTGGAGCCTCACTGCACTCACAATACTTTATTTTTAAATAAAGGTTCTGTGGGCCACCTATGGCCCAGTAATAATATAATATAATAATAATAAGAGCCGATAAGGCCTTTTTGGGCCATCAAGGCGCTTTTACAAAGATAAAATGACACGTTGAGTCACCAATGGAGTGATTTGGGTTTGAAAGCGAGCCTGGAGCACTGCTTGCCTGACAGTCATGGTCCAGAGAGCTACCGATGGAAGTTTTTTCTGCCCGGGGGAAGGAAATGCCATCTGTAAACTCCTACAGTGAACCCTGTGGCCAACCAAGGAGGGCTTGGAGTGCATGCGGCCCGGCCTCCTCCACAGGGTCACTGCAGACTACAGTGCCCATAGAGAGAAAGGAGGAAGTAAAAATCAGAAAGGACACAGCTTACTATATAAAAAGATTCTGTACCAATCTAGTTCTTGTTCAGTATCCTTCTGAATGGGGTGGGGGTAGGGTAGGGTTGTACAGGAAATGCCCTCTGCAAAATGAAGTAAAAACATTCTGAGCTATAATTAAATGTCTAAACATAGACTGTGACAGCAGATAAGGACAGCTTGGCCCACCCAGTCTGCCCATGTCCCTACCTACTGGTTAAGCTGCAGATCCTAGTTAACCAATAGCCTATTTCTTCCTACCCCCCCACAAGAATTGCCTTATGTCTGTCCCATGCATTCTTGAATTCTCCCCCAGTTTTAGACCCCGCAACCTTCTCAGGAAGGCAGTTCCATGCATTCACCACCTCTGTGAATAAATACTTCCTCACATTGCCCGAGCCATCCCTCCTCTACCTTCAAATTGTGTCCTCTTTTCTTGCACATCTTTTGCTGGAAAGATACTGCCCGCTTGGACTTTGTTGATTCCACTGAGGTAATTAAAAGTTTCTATCATGTCCCTCCTTTCCTCAAGGGTATACATATAAAGCTCCTTTAGTCTCTTCTCATATTGGCTTCCCTGCACCATTTTAGTTGCCCTCCTCTGGACTGCCTCCATCTTGTCTATGTCCTTGCAGAGATGGGGTCTCCAGAACTGGATGCAGTACTCCACTCTATGACAGAATGTGTTCAAAGTGATGGAACTGAGGGCTTGGTGTCCACTATCAGCCTGTCACCTGGTGGAGGTCAGATGGTAGCACAGTGGGTCACCTCAAGCAGTGGAAAGGCCACACTCAGATGCTAGCATGTGTAGTGGATCACAGCCCACTGGGCTGCTCCGGGGAGAATATGACACAGGAAACAAACTGACTCCTCAACCCTCTGCAGGCCCCATACCACTGGCCAAACATAACTCCACGATATCTGGATTTTGCCTTGAGGGGGTTGTTGGCCCTCCCCCATATGGGGGGGGGGGGAGATATGTGCAGTCTCGCCCGGAACCACGCGAGTTCTAGGGAACCAGTACAGGCCAGAAAACGTGGGCACTACGGTGCAGACAGGACCAGGGGGAGAATACAGGCTATACAAACCCCCAAACTATAATCACACCTGAAGCTAGTATCGCACTCATCCACACAGTTACAAATGTGTACAGGAAAACATCCAGCTCTGGTCAGTACAAAAGCCCCCCTTTGATTTTTAGAGCTTCATCAAGGGCATAACTGTGCTGACTTCTAGACTTTTCGATTAGTTCACCAGCCCCTATTTTCTGTCTGGAGTTTCTTTGGTGCTGCAGATGGTTCTGGATGAGTGTGATACTAGCTTGAATTAAGTCCTAGGGAAGGTGGATGATGGGTTGGGGGTGGAGAGAGATGATTGGGGCCAGCTGTCAGGAGGATAAAGATTTTATGAAAAAAATATTCTCTTACTAGGCGTTCATTATTTGCTGTTACAGACCAAGCACTTCATTTCCGCTGCCGTCACCTGTGACTAAAGCCCCAGTTACCACCACTATTGCAGCGCATCAACCCATGCACAGTAGTTGATGCGCTGCAAATTCTGCCGTGTGAACACTTACCAAAGTGCTTTAGATGGCATCTGAATCTGCTTTTGGATCCGGCCGGGAGAGGGCGTCCAGTGGATCGAGCTATCACCCTGCTTTGTAAGCGGTATTCTGTGCTGGATCCACGGCAGAGTCAAATGTTTCCTGTCCTGCACCACTTTCTCAACAACAGTGAACACGCCTCACTGAAGGAATGGTGATGCGGCTTGCAGTGCAGCGGGGGGGGGGGGGTTGTAAACAGTTGATCGCAGGCTCCAGAGACAGTGCAAACAGAAAGAAGCGGTGGAGATTCTACTCCGCTGCGGTAATGTAAACATAGCTTAAGGTTTCTGCGTGATCCAGCTAATCCAGAACAGACTGGATTTGGACCAGACATGTCACCTGGCATTGAAGACAGTCACTTGCCCCACCCTTCCAGCTGGATTAACGGTGCAGTCAAAGGGTTGCATCAATTTATGGACACAACTGCTAACATCCGCCTGCACTTGCAGACCATCTAAAGGAGATCTTCTGAGCAAAAGTAGCAGCAAATGAGCTCTGAAAGTGACGCATGCCTCTAAATTTAACTCGTGCATTTCTTTTTTGCCACAAAATGTTGCAAATGCATCGGGAATTTTGAAACTGCCACAAGCATCCTGACGCATCTGCCCAGATGCAACGTGTCCAAAATAGGGTTGCAAGTATGTCCATACCATTGAAACTCCCCGCTACAGTGCCCCCGACCAATTCAAAGAAACAAATGTATATTTAAAAAGAAATCTACTGGGAAATGGAATACGACAGCTAGGCAAACCATTCCTTAAAATCCTAGCCATTCAGATAAGGGACTGTCCCCAAACTTGCAAGGTATGGATCTTCACATAGTGAAGCAAGGCTGTCCACTTGGTAGCCTGCTATTCCTTTGCTCCATTCCCTGGCCCCCATAACATTGCTGCAGTCCTTCACCATCACAGAGAAGATCCCTTAGGGGTAAGAATGCCAGAGATTTGTGGGAGACGACAGCTCTTGGGTCAATTGCCACAGCTCTCGTTTTCTTTCATTTGAGATTCCTTACTCCTACTGAAGCAAATTCCATCAGAAAATGTAACAGTGAATGCTAAATGGAATCTACAAAAGGAATCATTATTTGAATTTAGAAAGGATCTTGTGTGAAACCATAAAGAGCAGGTGCTTTGGCATCTGAAGTAGGTGAAATCCATCCCTACATACTGGCTTATACTGTACCTCAAGCACGGGGGGAGGGTCTTTCTTTAAAGGTGTCATGTGCCCTCACGGTGACTGTAACTCAACACCAGTTGCACAACTTTTATTCTTCTCAAGGCTACTTTCGGTCACTGCTGTAGTCATAAATTCTGATCTTCAGACTGGCAAATAGCCAATCAGGTTGCACCATTTGTGGGCTGTGCCTTGCAGCTCAGAACTCTGTGGTAGCTTGTTCCAAACTGCTGTGAGAATGGAGAGTCTGAAGGCCCCCCCACCCAACTGCAGATCTTAAGAACATATGACAAGATGTCTATATATATACAGTTACTGTGTCACATGTCTGTTAAGACTACCGACCCCTAAGGATGTTTTCTTATCTCTGGTTGTGTTTCTCATCTAATTACTTTATGAATCTTTCACACTCGTGTAAAAAGTGTACGTTCTGGGTACTTCAAAAAACACTTTTTAAGAAACCTGCCATTTCCCTTCTGAAGAAGTGCAACTGTTTTCCTTGATCCTAATTTGTCGTCATGTTAACTACCTGTGTTGTCTCCATTTCCCCTCATGATTTTTGGTCCACTTCAAGCCTACTTCTCATCAATCCCTCACAGGGTATATTTACAATTTTCTCACGTTCATACGTTATTAGTCCCCTTTTCCCCTACCCCCCATGATCCCCTGCGTCTTTCTCTATATCATATCTCTATCTATGGGAGCTACCCACCCACTGTGAAATCCCCTCGTCTGCACATTATACTCCCCTCCTGTAACCCCATCTGCCACAAGCTGGGTGTTCCCCATGGCCTTTTCTTGGCTAGAGTTATGATTGTCACTGGCAAGTGGACGCCTTGGTATTCCTCCACAGTGGATATGGACTATATGAAACTATTTACGTCTAATCTTTTGCATTTGGATTCTCCTTGTTATGGTTTCTTGCTCTGTTTTCTTTTCTTGTTATTAGAACGTCTTAGTACTTGCATCAATGTGAATGTGTTTACATACACTTACATATATATATTTATATACGGTTATGATGTTACCCTGACCTTGTCCTAACCAGGTCCATCTTGTAAAAGAGCTCTGCTCAATGGAGTTCGCCTGGATAAAGATTTTAATTGATTGATTGAGAAGAACCATGTAGGTTCAAACACTTAGGATTTTCAGTAGATCTCTGTTGGTCCCATAAAGGTATCAAATCACCTATTTTGTGCATAATGGGCCCGATTCTAGAAAGGTGGCACAAGTTGCTGCTGAGCGTAACTCGCCACACACCTCGACATTGATCCTGCGCTATTCTAGTAAGGGCAGGGTCATATAATGATCCTGTGACTTGTGACATGCGGCCAGGTATGCCAAATTGTGGGCATACCTGGCGAGCATGTTGCAACCCGCAACAGCAGGAGTGGTGCAGTCAACCTCCCCACCTTGCCCGACCCTTAATCGGCAGCCGCAAATGCGCGGATATGTAGCCTTGGAAGTCTACGTCCTCTTAACTGTTTAATAAAACAATGTACGGTCCTGTTGCCCTGGAAGTCTAGTGGCCCCCGAACTGTATATAAATAAGACAACGAATGCCTGTTGCCTGGTAGTCTAGTGCCCCCGGAACTGTACATAAATAAGACAACGAATCCCGTTGCCCTGGTAGTCTAGTGCCCTCCCAACTGTACAGAAATAGAACGAACTCGTTTCCTAGTAGGCTAGTGGACCCCCACTCCCCGAACTGTACATAAATAATGAAAGAATCCCCGTTTCCCTGGTAGTCTAGTGGCCCCCCCCACCCAGCCATGCTGTACCACAGTAGTGATGTCAGAATGCTGTCGTACCACCATAGTGAAGTCAGAATGTTGTTGTAGATAGAGTGATATTTCCATCTCCAGGTGGGATGACATCATAGCAGCCTCAACCTTTGCTATCAAAGTCGCGGATGTCATTTCATCTCTCGATGGAAAACAGCCTTGCTGTGTATGGTTGCCCATGTATTATTCTACATATTTAGGCCCAACTCAGTTTATTATATTTTCTGTGCCTATCACAACTTCTTTCTTACTAAAGGTATTTGCATTTACAGAACTTTTGGTCTTCAGAGTTCGCCTGTTATAGCTACTTATACGCGTCCTGAAGTCAGAATTCTCTGGTTGTGACATCACAGTTATGGTCACACACTATTTTAAGTGCCAGTCTCACTGCAACTGTGGGGTAAGCAATCATTAATTACATGTAAAAGTGGTAATTACAATGTAGTTACATGGCTGTTGCATGTAACTTCATCAGTTGCCATGTAATTACAGTGTAGTTACACAGTAGCTACCATGTAGTTAAGGGAACTTAAAGTGTTACTTCAGTTATTTCCTTGGCAGCAGATTATGTAACAAGGAAGATTATACCCAAGTGGGGAATAAGTAAGCAGTAAGACCCAACAGGGCGTAAAGTGTTGGGGGATAGCCGCATGCCACAGGCAGAGAGGGGCCATATGCTGCAGGTGGGGGCCTTGCACTCTCTGGAAGAGTCGATACCCCTCAACACTCCACACCCTGAAGGGTCTTACTGTGCTTAGAAAATGGGCTTTTGTAGTAGCAAAATTCAAAAGTAAAGTGTTACTACAATTAATTCCTTGGCAGCAGATTATGTAACAAGGAAGATTATATTCAAGTGGGGAATAAGTAAGTAGTAAGACCTGACATGGTATTAAGTGTTGGACGACAGCTGCATGCCAAAGGTGGAGGGAGGTCATACGCTGCAGGCGAAGGGCCTTGCGCTCCCTGGAAAGGAGGGTATCCCTCAACACTCCACACCCTGAAGGGTCTTACTGTGCTTAGAAAATAGGCTTTCACAATGAGATAATTAATAAAAAAAAAAAAAAAAAGAAAGAAAAAGTATTTTAAAACATTTAAAGAACGAGTTTTGTATGCAAAAGAGTCCTTATGCTGGAACAATGCCGTTTCTTTCAGAGGGGCTCTACTACTTGATAAACTTGCTTACACAGCGGTGGTTGCGAGGGCCCCGAGTCCTGCCCTCCCAGGTCGAATTTAAAGCGGGAGACTGCAGGTGCGAAAGATTCGCCCGAAAAGGCCAGGAGACTGTTGGGTGAATGCTGCGTGTGGTTAGCTGAATGCTGCTGCTGCATGTGCAGGGCCCTGCCGGCTCCACCACCACCCTTAGTGAGCACTGCCTTTTATCTGTGGTGAGGGTCTTGATTAACTATCGCCTACTCCCTCATTAGCAGGTTATACCAAATCACCGCTTAGTGCCGCTGATCTTTTCCCCCAGCTGCCGAAACCCATTTGTCTCGTCATGCTGCCTCTGCAACTCACCTTGCTACGCCTATTCTTCCCCCTAACTTCCCTGCCACCAGCCATCTACCTGGATTCTCCTGCCTCCCCCACTAAAGGCTACTCATGGGCTCCCCCATATCACACAACACCCAACCCTGGCCCATCCCCACATTCCACCCTAACCAACTGGAATATAGGCGCCGCCTTCCTGCCTCCTTCTTTCCACCCTGGGCTGTCAGTCCTACACCCATCACTTCCCAAATACTGCCCACCAGCCACCATACAGCTACTGACCCCCAGAAGGCGAAAAATGTGACGCTCATAATAAAACACCTAGTAACAATACTACTAACTACTGAGGCGTTGAACCAAATCCAGGGCCACCTACCCCCGAAACAACCTCATCCCCCTCCTATCCAATTACCACAGGGCTTAAAATTATGCATCTTAACATATGCAGCCTCCTGAACAAAATCACCCTCCTCCAACCATAGATCCTCTCTCTATCACCTGATATCTTTATTATCTCGGAAACTTGGCTGAAACCCCATAACTTGGATGCCGAAGTAGCAATCCCTGGCTACTCCCTCACTCGTTATGACTGTCCGGGCAAAAAGAAGGGAGGAGGCATTGCCATGTTCATCTCTTCTAAGCTACAATTCGCACCAGTCCAACTCCCAAACCCAACACACGCCATAGACTCCCTCCTACTCAGACTACCTCATTCCATCCCCATATATATATATATATATATATATATATATATATATATATATATATAGATAGATAGATATATATATCAAGTTCTACTGCTCCCAGACACCCCTCCGAACACCATCATTGAACATCTAAGCTCCTTAAAAACACTCGCCGAGGGGGGGTGAACTATACATACTTGGGGAGTTCAATATCAACTGGCTATCGAAAACTAACTCTAAGCTCAAAAACCAGGTGACTGCACTTAACCACTCCCAGCCGATCACCGAATCCACCCGCTTAAACCACAAATCTCTGAACCACTCTCTCTCCTCGACTGGGCCCTTACCACACATCCCCATAGGGTGCTACAAGCTGGTACTCTGCTAGACTCCCTCAGCGACCACCACATGACTTACATAGTATGGAAAATTTTCAAACCCCAGGCACCACCCCCTCAAATACTGCTCACTAGGGCTTATAAATCACTAGACCTTGCTGCACTGCTAAGAGACCTATCTAACACTGATGGGTCTTTTATCTAACATATTTTCTCCATTGACTCGTCCCTGGAATTTTCATATCAAATTTTCTGCCATCTGGGACTACTATGCCCTCTCAGAAGAGCCTGCGTTAGGGGCGCCCACCTACCATGGGTAAATGCCCATAACACTGACCAACGCCATGCCAGGGACATGGCCTGGAAACCCACAAGGTCTCAGGCAGCCCTCCAACACTACCGTACACTCCGGGCATAAGCACCAGGTTAATCGGCAGGGAAAAGCAAACTACTTTAAGGCCTCTTTCAAAGCAAACCACAACCACGAGCAAAATTCTGAAGTCCTTGAAATCCCTGCTCTCTCCCCATCTCAGCCACCCACCCCTGCCCTGAAGGTAAATGGCTCCTTGGTGAAGGACCATGGTGAGGTGGCCTCTGCTTCAACTCATTCTTCATAACTGTGCCTCCTCCCTTCTCCCCACAAACCGCACCCCTCTGATTCTACATCCACCCTCTCAACCCCACCCAGTTCCCACCACTTCTCATTTGCCTGGTCTCCCGGCCGAGTACTAGCAGCCCTCGCACACTCAACCCTAACAAAGACAAATGCCCTCCGGCCTTGATTCTAGATGCTATACCTATCTCCCTGCCATTGCCACCCACTGGCCTCCCTCTACAACCTCGCCTTCTCTCTCACCAAGATCCCAGCTGCCTGGAAACATGCCACAGTCATCCCTCTCCCTAAAGGCGGCGACCCCTCCTCGCTGGGCAGTTACCGCCCCATCTCCCTCCTCCCAATTCTAGCCAAACTCCAGGAAAAACTTGTTCTCTCCCAATTGTCCACCTTCCTTGACAACTCCTCTTTCCTCTCACCCTATCAGGCCATTTTCAGGAAATCGCACGCCACAATCACTTCCTTGCTCAGGTTAACAAATGACATCCTCACTGGCATGGATAATGGGCAAATCACCTCCGCCATCTTCACTGACCTAGCAAAAGCCTTTGACATGGTCTCCCATTCACTACTGTTATCTAAACTCACCCTAGCAGGCCTCTCGGGGGAGGCCACCAGCTGGCTCCCCTTTTACCTAGAAGGGAGGCAACAAGCAGTTAGAATTGGCTCACTCACCTCTGACCCACTACCGGTCACAATAGGTGTGCCACAAGGCTTGGTCCTTGGCCCGATACTCTTTCTTTTCTAAATGACCTGCCCTCCATGTGCCCCCTTTCGCCTATTCACATGTATGCTGATGACACCGTAATATACGCCACAGGTCCCCTCCTGTCAGTAGTGTCATCCAAACCCAGGAAGATTTTAAAGCAATCCAACTCTGGTTCCACTCTCACCAACTATTTCTCAACCCAAAGAAAACCATCTCTCTAACCTTCGGAACCAGGCAAAGGCTCTCCAGGGCCCACGTAACCCATGTCTTCCACACTTTAGATGGAACCCCCTTGGAGACCTGTGCCTCGTTCAGATACCTCAGGGTCTGGCTCGACCAGCACCTAGACTTCTCAGCCCACATTGACTCTATCCACAAAAAAGTGCACCCGAAACTGGGAGCCCTTTACTGAAACAGAGCCTGCCTGCCCCAGCCAACCCGAAAAGAAATTGTTCAGAAAATGATACTCCCACTCCTAGATTATGGCGACATAGTTTATAGCTCGGCCCCCAAATCCACCCTCGCCAGGCTAGACCCTCTCTTCCATTCCTTCTGCCGTTTTGCCCTGGACCATCCGCCCACAACTCACCACTGTGATCTCTACAGATCCTTAGACCTTCCTTCTTTACAGGACCGGAGAATGGCACATTGTGCAAGAATAACAGCAAAATACTGGTCCCAGTCCCCCCCCCCGTACCTTGCCAATACCCTTGCTGCCCAAACCCCTTCATGCTACACCCTCCGTTATCTCGACTCTAGGCTCCTCTCCCTCCCACGCATGTCCTCCTCCAACGGTCAACGTGCTTTCAAGTACCGAATGCCTTACCTGTGGAACGTCCTCCCAGCAGTAATTAGACACTCCTCCCCCTCTCTGCAGCTCAACCTCCTCCTCAAACAGCATTTTGCCACCATCTGCTCATGCAGCTAGCCCCTCAAGGTATTTCTGATGGTTCAAATACACGATTGTATGTGTGTCTGTTAGCTACATGTTACAATGCAATCCCACGGCACTTAAGCCTCATTGTGTGCCCTAGCTGGACAAGTTTCTTCCCCTGCCAAGAGGCAGGTGTATTCTGTACAAAGTGTTTCTCTCGACCTTGTATTGCACTTCGGCGCTCATTTAAATGTTGCTCTGTATACTGTCTACCCTTATTCCCCTTCCCCCCAGGAAGCATCTGGAATTGAGCGCTACAGCGCTCAGTATGCCTTCCTGGTAAAACGCTTAAATAAATAAACAAATAAATAAAATGAATAATGCCTTGTGACTACTATCAGACAATCAGATTACATGAGTTTCGTAATCCATTTTCTAAACAGCAAAAGCAGATGAACGCTACGTTGCAAGAACCCTATTTTCATGCTACTACCCTTAATATTAAGAAAACAAGGAAAGATTAAGGGAAAGGAACATTGTTTAACCAGGAGTAGCACACTAAGCTGAGGCTCGTTTCCAGATGTGACGGACAGCACAAGGAAGTTAACTTGGTTTTAAAATCCAATACTGACACTGTAGTGCAGCATGAGGGGTGCTGCACTCTGATTTGCCGTCTTTTGGATGAGATGTTTAACAGAGGTCCCATCTGCCTGTACTGGTGGTAGTTCAGGTGGATGTTAAAGATCCATGGCACTTCCGAAAAGAGTAGGGCAAATTCCCCGTGTCCTGGCCAATTCCCCATTCACTAAAATACCACCAAGAGCTTAATCTGGTTCAAGGTCAGCTGGCATTCATCTGTACCCCGGTCGTATCTGAAAATAGGCAGAATTTGTCTAGTGCACTTACTTTATTTATTTTATTTACTGAGTTTTTGTTGACTGGGTAACTTACTCAGGATCACACAGTATGCACCTAGGCACCTGTGGGATTCAAAACCAGGTCTCCAGGTCTGCAGCTCAGAGCCTTAACCCACTGCACTATACTGCCTCCTTTAAGACAGAACATATTTACATTTTAAGCTGTAGTTTGCCTAAATATATTTCTCAAAGTTTTCCTTTTCCTTTTCCTAGAGGTGCCAGTTGGTTTTTAAGGGCCCTCTTGTCAGACTGGTTGTGGTGGGTTTCTGTGTGACGATGGCCCCTTACACCATCAGAAAATAACTTTTGTTCCCACGAGTGCGGAATTTATCAAAATTCAAGCTTATCAGGATTATAAAAAAAGAGCTATGACCCAGAAACCAGATACCATGAGATGATGGCAAATAAATCTACACTGCTGCAAGGAGAGCTAGATCCCCCATTGCACAGAGCTAATCTCACATTGTTTAATGTCCGTTCTGTTGCTAGGTAAATATCAGACACTGCAACACAACAGTGCACATGCAAAAACCACAAGCTAAGCTAAAAAATTTGTCTGTATAATTATTAACCGTGTAAACCTACAGAACAGCTTACCAGCAGAGGCAAGTACATGAAGACAGTACAGTCCCTCAAGATAAGCTTGGGTAAATTTCTGCTTACTAAAGGAATTGCAGGGTATGCTGAGTAGTAAGGCGGGAATCCCTATAAACGTCTGTACAGCATACTTGTTGGTTTCTGCTTATGAAATGTATGTGTGTATATGTGTGTGGGGCAGGGAGGGTGACAGACGTGATGGTCCTCTGTGATTGTACTTAGCCCTGGGAGGACAGCTGAACCAGCAAACAAAAGATCAGAGCATACTGCAACCTGAACATGCACTGCAGACTACTGAATCTCCCACTGCTGCAGTCCTGCTCTGATGTCACCCGCAGGGGATTCTGGGATTTGTAGTTGGAGAAAATGTCAGCCCAGAAGTAAGCAAAATTAGTCTGACACAATCTACTAAACTTCAGTAAACAGGAAGTAAAAAAAAAAAAAAAAAAAATGTTTTAGCGCACAAGTTCCAAATAGGGACCAGCCCTATACTTAGCTGTGAATCTCTCAGTGCTGTTTCCCGTTAGAACAAAGCAACTAAAAGTTAGAAAGCAGGTAACTCCTTCCGATTGGGAGCTACTTTATAAACTGCGTATTTTAAAATGATGTGCTATTACTGGTGTAGACAATGGGCTGCAGTGGGACTACCGTGGCCATCGCCATGACTCCGATGCCTGCTAGGTGATGCACACCAGCTGCCCCCTCCTGCCCTTCATGGATCAAATTCTGACATGGAAATAAATATGGTTACTGGATTGCAGCCCATTACATATTCCACGTGTCAAATTAAACATTCGTGAGCCTATCAAGGCTCTTGATTGGCTACTGGATCGGTTGTAAATGGCTTAGAAATGACAGATCCAGCTGCTGACTAATGCTGTGCGGCACGCAGGGCTCGTACCACTCCACTCAAAACCTGCAAGTAAAAAAAGGGAATAGCGACGGTTGTTATTGCCGATTGACTTATAATACATAGCCACCCAACCTCAAAACAGTCATTCCATGGATTAATGACCAGCTGGATAGCCATCCCCTCAACCAACTGTTAACTCCCTGGAAATGACTGGCTTCTCGGTTGCTATTGCTTAATTCTAAAACGGCTACGGCAGACAGAGAAACTTGACTGGCTAACAAACACTGTATCCCAGGTTGTGACTTCCTCAGCCAGAAAAAGTCTTGTATTAATCTCCCAAAACATTGTATCCCCCCTCCCCCAATAATCGGTGCACCTTTCTAACCGAGGCAGGCCTGGCTCCCATCTGTTCTTCCCCAGTGTTCCCTACTGTCCATATCTTCCCAAGCCTACCTGTCCAGTGGTACACCATGGACTGCCCCATGACAGGGTCAGGAGGAAGGTTGCCCCAAGCCTTAATCCAGTCTTCCAACAGGTCCCCTGGGCGGGCTGGTGGAGGACCACAGTGCAGGGTGTCATTTACGCCTGCTTCGCCAAACCTTTTCCACCAGTTTTCCTCCCAGTCTCTTCCCCTACCTGCGCTGTAACTCAGGTTAGCGCATGCGCATTGAGGCAGGCATGCGTCCCTGGACCCTGCTCCCTGACCTATGCCTCCTGCTCGTGCATCCCAAGGGCTACCACCAGGCTTCCACCTGGTGGTAGCCAAGAGCCGAGATGGCACACACCACCCCAGTACGGGATAGGACAGCTGCCAGGCAGCTGCTTGATCCTCTCCCACGCCCACGCCACCCCCGCAACCCCAGCTCATTCCCGAGAGGTATGGCACATAGCGCCTAGCCTTCTGCTCCATTGGGCCAACCTCAAAACAAAGTATTCTGATTAATTTCCAATTTTGTTTCATTCTGCAGTAAGTTACTTCTGGGATATGTAACTAGGGACAACATTCATACTGTTCAGGTGCATCTAAAGGCACTTAGCTATGACCTGTGCAAACAGCCCCAGGTGTGCGATTACTGGCCCTAATTACACACTCTGTTGCATTTTATTGTTTACCAAACACACAAATACTGTCGCTACACTGTTACACGCAGCTGCTAAGAAACTGTGGCTTCAGCTGGCTTTACCTGCTGTCTTTCACTGACGGATGCCAAGGTTATCTCGAGCACATACGGCATAACCTTTGGCACAGTTAGCAGTCTGCAAAATGGACAAGAAGGATCATCTTCCAGTCTTATTATGAAAGTGATGGTGGGTATTTCAATTTCCAGTGATGTCAACCCTAAGTGAAATTTGCCATAAAATTAACCCCCCACAAAAAGAGACAAACATTTCCCATCGTGGATAAACATACTCATGATACTGAAACACTGTCCTTAAAGTTCTATGCTTGGAAAAAAACAAAAAACACTTTGCACACTACATAATTCATCATACTTAACTTGTTACAACTTGAATTAATTATTTATATATTAAAGTGAAACATCATGCAATGCACAAATCTGTCTCATTATCAACTTTTCTTATTGTGTAAGAGTGTGTGTGTGTTTTTGTATATAAAGGTGGGGGGCTCACACAGCAAGCAGCAATTTTTTTCTCCCCTGAGCTTATAAATTCCCATACAACACTGTTGATGACTTACAATTCACCATCTCAATGACTGTACAATATACACGTGGAAATCTTGATATACAGGCTTTATATTTACAAGAGCAAATCTATCAACTTTACATGCAAGTCCTGTAAGAATTAAGAGACAATACTCAAAAAAAACCCTCTTTGCTCGTAATTCTGTGTATATAGAAAAACAAAAATCGAGCCAAAGGCCTATTTCTTAGTAGGCAAAAAAGTGTTCTGTGTCAAATGAGATTTTTTACCAGCACCTTTCTCAAAGTCACAGACATCACTTGACTATCAGCTGATCTTCAGCCTCTGGGAAAATGTTAGAATATTTTAACAAGTCATTTTTTTTTTTTTTTGTTTTTTTGTTGAGGTAAGTGCACTAGACAAATCCCTATTTTAGGCACACGACCGGGAGGAGGATACAGATGAATGCCAACTGACCTTGAACCAGATTAAGCTGTTGGTGGTATTTTTAGTGAATGAGGGAAATTTGGCCAGAACACCGGGGAAATTCCCCTACTCTTTTCGATAAGTGCCATGGGATCTTTAACATCCACCTGAACTACCACCAATCCAGGCAGATGGGACCTTGGTTTAACATCTCATCCAAAATATGGCACCTCAGAAGTGCAGCACCCCTCTCATGCTGCACTAGTGTCACTACTGGGATATTAACCCAAGTGCCAGATGTGGGAACTGAACCCACAGCCCTCTGATCTCCCAGCCTCAGAGGCAAGTGTGCTACCTACTGAGCCACTGACACTGCTAATTGAATGTGTTAAATCGGATAGACCTTGAAAGGCAAGGGTACCAGAAATAGACAGAACTTGTGGCAGTAGAGGTGATCTGCTGTGACACGTCCTCTGTATTGTATACCATGTCCTGGAGGTCACTGCTTCCCTCTGCCAAGTGCAATTCCTTGAGTGGGTCACGACCAGACCGGGTTCAACTGAGACCCTGAATGTTCTCACGCACTGGGCCAGCAGAGGATGGGCACACTGCTCTGGAATATCCTCCCTTCCTCCATTCCGGCAGTTGAGAAACAAGAGGTGGATTGGCAGGGTCTTGAGGACTGCTACCTGCTACATCACAGCTGAGGTCAACTGCTGTGATGCAGTCTATGTGCACTTGATGGGGGTAGAAGAGGGCAGATGACCCCCCCCAAAAAAAAAAATAGGTGGGGACACAGTTTGGCAGTGACAACTGAAACTTGTTAATTGGGACAACCTCATTGGCAACCAAACTCTCCCCTTTATCTGGCTGCTCCAGACACATAGGTTACGCTCCTGTAACTGTAGATCTAGGAGTGGTATATAGTTCCTGTCCATACACTGGCAGTTCCACTGGAAGTGCAGATTCATCAGAGCATTTTTAAGCTAAGCTCCTCACACCACCCAAGCTATATATCCTCTGGCTCCACCATGTGATGTCAGATCTTGCAGACTGGAAGCAGGGATCTGTGTGCCATTTGCCAGGGGAGGCCGGGTGGGTGACGTGGATGTAAATTATATACCACTCCTAGAACTACAGTTACAAGTGAGTAACCTGTTTCTCTAGAGGCTGGATATAGTTCACCATCCACACACTGGCAGATTTCCAGTAGTTCTCGCCGAGGAATGGGCAAGACACAGACCCCTACTAGGCGAACAGAGACTGGAGAAATGAGGTCTCAAAAGCAGCATCCTGATGAGACTCCAGGTTGATGCTGTAATGGGAGATGACGGCGTGCACTGACTTCCAAGTGGCAGCCCTAAAGATCTCCTGGATAGGAATGTCACTGGAAGCAGTCAACAAACCCTGTGGGAGGTTCCCTACACAATCAACCTACAGCAGAGGTTGATCCAGGATGTAATCCACAAGCCAATCATTCACTCTGCTGCCGGGTCTGCCAGGCACTGCTTCAGCATATGTTACAAACAGCTGGCAGCCCTCACCCCTGAACTCCAGCTGTGCAGTCTACACAGTAAGAGAGGGCCCTCCAGGGTCCAGAGTATGGAGCCTGTGGTTGGCCTCTGAAGGTGAGCTGGTAAATACTCCTGAAGGTTCACCACTTGGTTAAGGTGGAACTCCGATATAACTTTTGGGAGGAATATTGGGTGGGGATGAAGGATGACCTTGTCCCTGTGGAAGACAGATATGGAGCCTCCATCAACAGTGCTTAAAGCTCAATGATCCCTCGGGATGATGTGACTGCCACCAAGAAGGCTGTCTTCCATGATAGGTGTACCATCTCACACCTCTGCACAGGCTCAAATGGCCTGCTCATGGACACAGCCAGCACCAGCAGTAGGTCCCATGGTGGTGGCAGCGGTGGTTCTTGCAATGGAGGGGAGAAGTCATCCAGGCCCTTGAAAAACACACACCACCTTCTCCTCGGCCACCGTGGACATACCAGCCCAGGCCTGGTATGCAGAGATGGCTGCCAGGTGCACCTTGAGGGTCATCGCTCACAATCCCAGCTGGGAGAGGGACCAGAAGTGCTCAAGAACACTAGCCACAGGGTAGGCAAAGGGATTACGCTCCTTGCCCCAACACCAAATGGAAAACCGTTTCCATTTAAAGGTGTAGCACTGGCAAGTCAACACTTTTTGGGAGGCCACCACAACATGGTGGACAGCTTCCAAAGACCAAAAGCCTGGAGCTCTAGCTGCTCAAGAACCACGCTGTGAGGTACAGGACCATCCTCTTCTCTCTGGTCAGCAGGTCCAGGCAAAGAGGCAACCATCCTAGAGGCCTGCTGCTGAGACTGGGAAGATGCGGGTACCAGAACCGCTGTGGTCAGTCTGGAGCTATCAGGATCATCTACACCTTGTCCTTCTGGACCATGACCACCATTTCATAAATCAAGGGGAAGGGAGGAAAGGTGTACACAAGACCTAGGTCCAGGGCCTCACAAAGACATGCCTCATCAGTGTTCCAGATTGTGTGTGAGGGTGTGGGAGGGGGCATGAAACAGCCTCAGTTTTGCATTCTCCCAAGAGACAAACAGGTCCAGAAGAGGTGTGCCCCACAAGGAGAACAGGAGGTTTACCACCTCCTAATGCAGAGACCACTCATGCGATCTCTCCCACCTGGCTGAGAGCGTCTGTCAGCTGAATGTCCATGCCGGTGACACCAACTGCCAGATCTGCACCCAGGCTGTGCATAAGAGTCCAGATGTGGAGGGCCTCCCGATAAAGGGGAAGAGATTGCATGCTGTCCTATCTGTTCAGGTAGAACATGGTAGTGGTGGTGTCAGTCTGGACTTGCATGACCCGACCCCGGACTAAAGCGGCGAATTCCGGCAGAGCTAGCCACACTGCACGGAGCTTCAGCAGGTTGATGTGGTGACAGGACTCCCTAGGAGACCAGAATTTGTTGGCTCTGTGGTCCCCCAGGTGCGCTCCACATCCCACCAGTGATGCATTTATTGTGATCATGATAGCAGGCTCTGGGTGGACAAATGGGACTCCTTTCTCCAGATATTCTGGGATCATCCATCATTGAATGGCATCCCACATTGGCTGTGTCACTGTGACTGGCTGGTCTAAGTGTCCTAGCCACTGGGACCACTGACTGCCAACTCCCGCTGCAGGTGCCACGTTTGCTAGCAGGCTCATCAAACCACACTGCTGAAGGATGCCCTGTACTCCAGCAGCCGCATTAAGTCTCAGGCAGGGTGCGAGCACCCTACCTGAAATGATAGGAGAAAGGAAGGAAGCAAGATTTAGCATTTGGTCTACTCGGAGGCATGCCTTGGCCTGCAGGGAGTCTAACTCTCTCCAGTGAAGTGAATCACCTGTGAGATCAGTTCGGACTTGGCAGGGTTGACCAAAAGACCCAAGTCCCAGCAGATGCGCAGAGTCAGATCCCTGGACCACTCCACAGCCTCCTCGGATGGCCCAGCAATCAGCCAATCATTCAGGCAGGGAGACACTCTGACGCCCTGGCACAGCAGGAAGGCTACCACCACTGCCATGCATTTGGTCAAGACCCTGGGTGCTGCTGACAGGCCGAACGGCATGACCTGGAACTGATACAGAACCCCTTCTGCATGGAACAGGAGGTACCATCAGTGGGATGGAAGAACTAGGATGTGGAAGAATGTGTCCTGAATGTTCAGAAAGCAGAACCACATACCTTGCTCTACAGATGGTATGATATGGCCCAGAGTGACCATCCGAAACTCACACTTCCACAAGTACTGACTGAAATCATGCAGAACCAATATGGGGTGCCATCCCTCCCACCTATTTGGGACCAAGACATACCTGGACATGTAACCCTGACTTACACCAGGGTGTCTGGGACCACACTATAGACCCATTCCAAAGAGCTGTGTGATGTCCTCCTGTGGAATGGACAGTATGTCCTCATGACACTAAGAACTCCTGTGGAGTGTAGGATCGAAAGGCGGGAGGCCTGGAAGTCTAGAGGCAGCCCTCTGCCTACAACAAGACTCCACTTGTCTGTAGTAATGACTGACCAGTATTGGCAAGTGGCAAGCCCATCCCCCACAGGGAGCTGGGTCAGGGACTGGACGTGTGGGAGGCAGACACCTCTTGACCTGTCAATGGGCAGCTTTGCAGGGGCACCGACCACTTGGGCTATAGGGACACCACTTCCTCTCCTCCACCTCTTTGGGCCCCTGGCCAGAGAACTTGGTCTTTGGGTGCCAGGCTTGGTATTGCCTCTGCTGGGACTGCTGCTACCAAAGCTGCTGTGGCCGAAAGTACCTAAACTGAGAGGCATTTTTCAGTTTTATCAAGATTGCAACTGCCATGACACAGACGTTTTGAGTCACCCACGTTTAAAGCCATCTGGAATTGATGTTTAGCCAGCGCTTAGCCCTGGTCTCTGGCCAATGCTGGCCATCATCAAGGTGTTTTTTGCCTGATGGAGACTGAAAAAGGAAGCAGCACAGACCTTCTTGGCCACATGGTCAAGCCTTCTTGAGTCTTTGTTGGGGGGGACTTTTGTTCATATCCCCTTGGTTTCCGGACTTTTGGAAAGCCAGTCCAAGGCCAGAGCCTTGGCTGAGGAGTGATCCAAGAACCAGAAAGGGACCCAGTAGAGAGCATGTATTTGCAGACTGCATGGGTCAGAAGATGCCGGGCAGGATGCTGGATGCTGCCAAAGCTGCAGGGCTGGTCCCATGATTGCCTCAACCATTGGAAAGGCAATCCCCAGGGGTCTGTCTCTATCGAAGATGTCTCTGAAAAGGGTATGTGGGCCCTTTTCTGAACAGGCTCCAGAGGGACATATACAGACTCCAAAATCAGACAGAGTAGAGCCCGGAATGATACCAGCCCATGACTGCACATGAACCATCTGAGGACTCCTCAAAAAATAAAGACCCTGACGTTTGCTGCCGGGGACCACCTAAGTGTTGTTCGGCTGGGTGATTTCCACCAACAGTCGGCCTGGCAAGCTGGGTGAAGCACTGGCAGCAGCATGGGAGTCCTTGGTTGGGGCTCTCACCAAAGGCTGTGGTGGAGGCCATAAGGGTGGAGAGACAGGTGCTGGGGAGAACTATCAAGTAAGGACCGGCGGGGACTGAGTCGACAATAGGTGTCGGGGTTAAAGCCCTACACCCCACCCCGCCATGGCCGACTGCTGCAGACAAGTTCCTCACAGTGCTGCCATATGCAGCGGCAGAGCCTCTCTGAGGAGGAGGAGGTCAAAGAACACCAACGATTACGCCTCCCAGTCGAGTGAGAGCAGCAGCTCTTATGCTTCTTACCATGGCAGGCAGGGCTCTCCCAGAAGCATGGAGGCCCGACATCTCCCAGAATTTACCGGTGAAGGACACCTCGATGCTGGCCGCAGCTGGGAGTAACGTTGAGGCAGACAAGGTGCATGCCGCAGCAGTGGTCACTGCCTCTTCCATGGCTGCAAGACGGACCACAGACCCTGCTGCCGTAGAGGCCTTTTTTCGGCCCTTCGTCCAGAGTTTTAGGTCCTGACTGGCCAACCGGCCGAGAAGAAGCCAAACCACGCAATCCTCCACAGAAGAAGCATCTTCTGGCACAGGTCACCACTCAAAACACTGTGTGCAGTCCTCATCAGCACAGGCAAGACACGTGTGGGTCCGACCGCAGCATTTTCTGTCAGCACATGATGCAGAATTTGAAGCTGGGAACAGGCTTCGCTTCCTTGCATTCCATCTTCTGTCACAGAGACTGGAGCTGAACCGAGGAAATCGCTAAGAAGAAAAAACTCTTTGAAAAAACAAAGAAATTGGCAAAGGCACACTTTAGGTACCGTACATACCCCACAGCTTTGAAGGAGGACACTGAACTCTTTCAGCAAAAGGAAGATCTGACATCATGGAGTGGAGGCTGGAAGATATACTGCCCCTGTGGTGGAGAAGCTTAGCCTAAAGACGCTCGGACAAATCAGCGGTTCCAGTGGAACCAAGCAATGTGTGGATGTGAACTATATCCATGCCTCTAGAAACTAGTATTGGATAGCAATAACAGCAGCAGAGGAAGGGAAAAATGTTTTTATAATAGTCCACAATGAAATCATGTCAGCCCCATAAGGTGGCTTCTGCTGTGTTCCATTCAGTTGGACTCCTAAATTCACCCATTACAAAATACTGATCCTAGTAGCGAAAACAATCTACACATCTACAGTGCCCGCAGAAAACAATACCTGCAGGTGAAAGGTGCTGAACCCCTAAGGGATATTGGCATATAAGACAACCAACAAGAGGGAGGCTTAGAATAGCATTTTTGCTCCCTAATGTAATCAACAGGATGTCCTGTAATCAGCGTTTGGAGACAGTTAGGGCCCTTTATTTTTCCTCATCATCTCTCCAAAGTACAGATATGGGGTTATCAAGCCATTCCCCCTACAGCTACGAAATGGGTATGTTGACAACTAGAGGGCATAAAATTATCATCGATGAATCAGAAACAGAGCAGAGAGGACAGCCTTCAAAACGTTATCTGTGGTGGAGGGGAAACACCATGTGATGGTTATTAATATTTCCTAAACTAATTCATTCCCCATATCAGATGTATTGTAGTTACCCAGGAGTAAGTCCAGTTTTTCGTGTAAATAACAAGTACCATAGTGAAGGGCAGGGGACCACATATACTGGAGTGCAACCAATCAGTCAGGTTTACGAGGAAGAACCATTTAACAATGGCAAAAGATGATCCGGTGTGCAGTTCTTGCCATTTAAAAAAAAAAAAAAAAAAACTGCAGTGGCTTCCAATTTGGTCATAAAATTCTGCTACGTTTTCTGCAAATTACAAGATAAAAGAGGGAACGGTCACTTTATATGTGCATGTATGCAGTGCATAGAGATACATATAACTGATAAGATTTAGGAATGGGACCGAATGAAACTTGTCGTATCTCATTCTTGCCTTTCTTTATCTTGTTTTTAAACTGGCTGGTCTCTACTTCAGCCCCCAAGCTGTAAACTCCCCTCAGAATCCAAAAATGTTTCTAAATATCAAAGAGAAAAATGCAACATGAGAACAAGATTTAAATGAAATCCCAACCTCAAGTTTTATCGGCCATATTTTTTGTTGTAGTCTGCCGTCTAGCCTTTTCAAATAAAACAGTCACATGGGGCCTTATCCAGCCCGGTTTTATGGATAACAAGTCAAATTATTCATGAGGCTGCAAGTACTGCTCCACACAGCACAATGTGTGCCTTTTTCTTTTCTCAAAAAACATTTTTAAACAAAGTGAACGGATCAGACTTATAACTGCTATAACACCCTCACAAATGGGCATCTCCTGAGTGTAATACACTTGCAGGGACAATGGCCATTGGCTGTGCCTTCGGCCTCCACCACCCCAGACTGCTAATCTCCTGGAAATGCCTGCTTGTTCTGGCGTATTACTTACAAGAAAGGTTTCAAGGAATATGTAAATGTTTGCTGGCAAATGAATAGTTATAAATAATGTTCTCTACTTTTGCTAAGGAGGTAGTTAAAGAACTTATATTGCCAAAGTGTCAAGATTATGCCCCAAAAATATACAACTGAAGCAGTTTGGCAATCCATTCCAGTCACTGTGAAGAAGTGAATTACTCTCACGCTACACTCTTGCTACAAAGGTAGGTGTTGGTCCAATTAAATATAAAACTTCCATGAGAAGATCCTCCACAAAAACAAAAACAATTTTTCTTAGAATACTTTGTGCTGCCAGTCTACTTGAACTGGAGCTGAAAGAGTTAAGGAAAAGCCGGTAGCTGGGTTAGGTAAAGCTGTGCAGCAGCTGTGCCATTCTGGTAGTTATTTAACACTTAAATAACTATTGAAGAAAAAAAACAAATCAAAGCCGTCTCGCCTCTAGTTAAGTTCTTTGGGGGGAAACCACTTTTTTGCTTTCTGAATCTGGCTTCAGAGTATGATCCGGTTGGGGGGCGGACAGGCAGGTCTCTTCAAATGAAATCATCTTCCGCAGTCTTGCCTTTCCATTTGTTTTCGACACGGCTCCATGGTAACAGCTGCTCCCACCCCACTGCGGCCAGATGTCATGTCGTCACTTCAGTCCATGTGTCCGTGGCAGGGTCATAGCATTCCACACTGTCCAGAAAAGTGTCCCGTCATACCCACCTGCAGGAGAAAGCAAATGTGATTTTCAGTCACACTGGAAAGACATTAAAAAAAAAAAAAAAGAAGCCCTCTGCAGACATGGACTTTTCAACCAGTTTAGCAACATTCAGGTTAGTTTAAAAATCCCTAAAATTAGTTAGCAACCAAATTGTCACAGCTGTAGAACAGTTTCCGAGAACCAAGGTCAAGACTGCCTAAGAGGGCAGTGCGAGGTTCAGTTCCACACAGAGCAGTTTAGTTAAGTCACCTGATGCTACTGGACCAATCCAGTAAAACCCTTTCTCTTCCCCACGTTACAAGGGCTTTTGTAGACCTTGGTTCTAGACACTCCCAGGTTCCAATGGTGAGGTAATGGGAAGAATTCCCATAATGCAACAGGATATACAAACAAAAGAAGGAGCAGTGCTATAGTGAAGGGTATACTGAACGCACCCATTCTTAGGGGATGGTAACAGTATATCTACTTCTTGCTGGTTTCTACATTTGAAATCATATGCCAGTCCCCTCTACCTGGGCATATACGACTCCTGCCCTTGCTGAGAATCAAACCTGGGACCTGGAGTTCAACAGGCAGCAGCTCTAACCATGCAGCTAAAGGGAAATTCCCCCAGCTGGGAGGTCAGAGAGCTCTTTTGAGGTTTATGCTTGCCACTTTATGTACCACCACTAGAGGTCTCTACTACAATTACTGTCTGCAGCTTTTACCACTAGATGGCGGTATTGCTTTTGACTGTTACAGCTTTCACCACTAGATGGCACTGCACTGCATAGATAGCATCATCTCATATACAGCATAGTCAGAGTTAAAGATTACTTAGTTGTATTTGTAAGGCACTCAGAGCCCATGGGATTGTGTGCCAAATAAATAAACTTACTAGTACTGCCACTACCAACCTTATTTTGGGACAGTATACACATTCAGTCCTCCCCACCTTAAAACCGATCTACAGCAAAAGTAGGGTACCATACAGAGGCAAAGATAACTGCAGACCACATAACAGTGCAAAAAGTATTACAATACCATTCTAATCCCCCCTCAAAAAAACAAACAAACAAAACAAAAAACAAACAAACAAACAAAAAAAACAACATTTGAGCCTTTGTTTCGAAACCTCTGGCGATAACAGCTACTGAACCTGTCAATCTGGAGCACAGAAAACTGCAACTGTCCTCAAAGCACAGCCCTTGAAAGGGCCACTACCAAAATTATGTCATTTTTTTTCCCGCACGCAGTTGGATGGGTTTCCCTTCATATCAGGAGGAGCAGAAATGCAGCTCTATGGATTTACAGAGCATTATCAAAAAAACTCCAAAATTATATCCTGGACTGCTTCAACCAGACCACCCTAGCTCCTATGCCCTAAAAGACAACAATATCATCCTGCTCAAATTGCCCAAAGTCAGCACCAGACTAGGAGGGCAGCAATCAGCTATTCTCTAGCTATAGCATGGAACACCCTACAAAATCCCTAAAACTGTCCATTATCATTCCATTTGCATCCTTTAAACAGCATTGTACAGCCTTCTTCACAGAGAATGCAGTTGCTACCGCTAGAGCTAGAATAGTCATCCTACAAATCTGGCTGCCAATCATATATGGCATATTCCTTCCAGTCAGACACCCCCCAGCTTGGCACCCAATAATACCTTCACCATCCTAGTATTCATTATATTTGTGTGTCTGTCACTGGCCCCATTGGGATATGTATGTACTGTACATACTGTAGATATTAGCTTAACCTTCCTTTAACCGAAGTTTTATCATGTGATCTTTACTGTACATCACTGTGTTTATAAACGCTATTTTCCCCTGTATGTATAACTGTCTTATATAAGTGTATGATGTATCTGTTGTGTATCAACTATTGAACCTTGACCTTATCAGGTCCATCTTGTAAATGAGCCTTGCTCAATGGTGTTCGCCTGAATAAATAAACATTTGATTGATTGATTGATTGATAAGGAAATATCAGCCCAAGTATCACTAGGGCTGATATAAGTTTTGATACTGGCTACTAAAAAATTACACTGGCAGTACCGGACCAGTGGCATGGAGGGCTGAGACGCTGGCACCTCACCTGCCACCACACTGGCAACCCAGGTTCGGGAACGGATTTGGATTGCTGTGAGTCATCTGTGGGAAGTGGATCGAGCATCCCAGGAACTGTTTTCCTTTCCCAGGGAGGGGTGGTAAGCTGTCTCGCCCTCTGACTGCCACCAGGTGGAGGCCTAGTAGCAGTGCAGCTGCAAGTGGCTTAGTGGAGGGGCCAGTGGGTTCCACGTAAAAGGCTCCACACGTGAGACGCGTTTCAGCGCTGTGGGCTAGGGACTAAAAACAGAACGGAACCATGGGCTACAGGATGTCTGCACATCTCCCCAAACCCACACCACTGCCTGGACCTCTGGAAATGTAACTCGGGAGGCGGGGGGAAACGCTCTGTCATGGAGGAATCAGCTCCAGGTAGGTCCAAGGGATGTAAGGTGCCAGTCGAGGGGTGGTGGGGACAGGACAGACGAGCCACCCATAGGAGCAAAACGATATATTTAAAAAAAAAAAAAAAAAAAATCAAACTGGCTAATGGAATCTTTCTTTTTTTCATCAATCTTGTTTCTTGTTTTCCCCATGCTGTCACCTACACCTCCTGATCAGTCTTGCTTGTGTTGTTGCTGACCCCTCAACTCTGCCAGTTGTGATCTGCAAAGAGAACATAAGGATACCAATGATTGTCATATTGGCAGATCAATGCACATGCCCCCCCCCACTCCCCACTTTTCACCCAAGTCTTTCCTTCCACCCCACGGTGTGAGTGATGCCCCTATGTCAGCCTCAGACATCACAGCATCCCTGCAGCAACAGGCAATCTCCATGGTCCTGCCGCAGGGGCTCACAGCTGCACTGGAACTCTCCACCATCCCACCCCAACTGAGGCGCACTGCTGAGTAGCAGATACCTTAGCCTGGCCTGTCCCTCGATGTGGTGACCTAGGTCCACTCCGGAACCCAGGTCGCCTGCACGGCAACATGACGCGCTGTTGCCGGACCATCAGTGACACAATCTAACTGCATCATGATCAACGTCTTCCATCCCTGCAACCCAGAGTTCTGTATGGACTGATTTTAGAACTGCATCCCCAAAAATAAACAAGAATGGTATGCACTTGTCCTCCTCTTTTTGTACAGGAATTTTTTAACAAACTATGTTTTATGGCAGTTTCTAGTTATACGATTAGAAGACAGAATGACGAGCTGCTTTACTTAAACAATAAGGCATGTCAGGGGGTGCGTTATAGTGGTATAATTGCCTCTTTTTATGCACTAAAGTATGAGGCAAAGCAGAGTACTGCCACCGCCTAAGGAGGACTGTTGCTCACCGTAATGCAACTTGTGAAGTGCCTTACTGCGCTTATGCAAATAGGTCCTTTTAGTTAACTGGATGTATTTTTTCCTTTTTTTTGTATTCCATTTATGCTCCTTCATCCCCTGTGCTTCCTTCAGACCGACCCTCCCAGCCCCGATTTCCCGGAATAACCGGGACTTACCTTTCTGCCCAGCCAGAGAACGGAGTCTGCGGTTTCATCCTGCGGCCAGAGGATTTATTTTCCTCTATTTTCTCCCCGATCCCCACTGCTAGGGCGCACACGCCAGACGTGCGTATGTGGAGGCATGCACACATCTGCAGATGTCCCACAGCACCCACCATTCCTGTGCGCCCGCTGACCCGCAATTCCCCCAGGCCTCTACCTGGGGGCAGTCATTTAGTGGGAGCACAACTCCTCCCCTTCCAGGAGAGGAGAGCTGTCTCCAGACACTCAATACTCTGCCGACCCCCATCAGCCCAGGCTCGTTTCCGAAACCGGGTCACCGACATGGCATGAGGTGTGGCGTCCAGCGCCTCAACCCTCAGCACCACCGGGACAGCTAACTGGATGTATTTTTTAAACATGTTTTTGTTGAGCTACTTTCTGCTGGGCTGTCGTGCTGGAATAACGGCCCGGCTAAAAATATCTCTTGGCCAATCAGGAGACTGCATTCTTTCTACCCATTTCATATTACTTCATCATTATGTAGCATGAAGCATTACTGCACTTTTTGTGCACCGTGAGGTGATTGTTGCTACATTAAATGGAGATTAGATGTGTGGCTATAAACACTTTGCACAATGGACAGGGACCTACAGAGAGCCACAATTCGAATGATAGAACAAGGAGGTCCTGCCCGACAGGTGCTGCAGATTTATAGCCCTTAAGTATGCATCACGTTTTGCCCTCACACTGCATTCGGTTTCTGGAATAAAATTTCTGAAACTCATTGCATTAGTTCCTGGTCCTCTACGAGCGGCCGGCTTTTGTCTCATCGTACACACAGTACCTCCTGTACGCACTGCAGGCTGTTACGGACATTGCATGTGAAACTGATTACATGGGAAGGACACAGTGCACCTGGTGTAGCAATCAAGATCCAAGTCACAGTGTGTACGGGGAAATTTGTAATCCTACTGGAATCTAGTGTCGCACGCCTCCTGTGAAGAGGACAATAGGGAGAAGTCTACTCCAGACAAAGCCTGCCTGTGTCCATACCACCTGTGGAGATAACGACTCGCTTTCCAAACAATATAGACAGCTTTTATCGCATTTTATTATGCCCCAATTGGTGACAGTACTATCAATAGTTGCCTTGCCAACTTTTCAAACAAAAAAACCTTCCTCCTCAGGGTAAAACGTTACTGCCCCCAAGGCTTCCGTTCCTCAGGCTCTATTAAAATTCTTTTTAAATTCATTAATTTCCTTTGTTGGTGAAGTAAATAAACACGGAAACCAACTGGTGCATAATAAAATGTGATAAAAACTGACAACACTGTCTGGTGACCGAGCTATTTTTTACTGGGAAATTTGTCCCCATGTAGGAACCAAACCAAGGATCCTTGAACAGCTTCCCAATGCTCTACAACGGAGTTATCAAGTCATCCGGCACATGACTGAGGAAAGTAGTGGCTAACTAGTTGCCTAATAGCTCAACTGGTACAGCACTGGGACAGTACTCCAGGAGCCTAGGTTCAGTTCCCAGTCAGGTCTGTTTAATTCTTCTTACAATTTGTGTTACAAAAAAAAAAAAAAAAAAATTTACTGATTCAACTTTCTGGCTGCTCAGTGGTACAGCAGCGCCGGCAGAACCAGGTTCAGGGGCAGACATGGATCAGTCGCACTGGGGACAGGCCAGGCTGAGATAGCTGCTATGCAGTGTGCTTTGCTTGAGGAGGATCTGGCAGAGGGTACCACCACCACAGCGACCCCTGTAGCAGGGTCAGGAAGCTTGTTTCTGCTGCACAGGCATGCTGTGTGCACACACAAGGCCAGTAAATGGCTGCACCCATGACAGGGGGAGGTAGCAGGAGTCCTGGAGGAATGAATTAAGAGGAGAAAGTCCCAGATCACAGCCAGAAGGATGGCGGTTAGCACGTCCGGAGGCCCCGCGGCACACAGCCCTGCTGTGGCAATTGGATCCAGACTTTGGCCAATGAGGGGGGGATGGCCCTCCCCCCCACTATGGAGGGAAGAGTTGTGGGGGACAGCAACAGCAGCAAAGTTAGTGGAGGATGGGGCTGGATGAGTTACTGGTTACAGCCTGAAGCAGGACGAGGGTGCTATAGGGGCTGCAGGACAGGAATTACGAAGCGAGGTTGGCTAATCTAAACTTCTTTATCACTCCACATTATTGATGGGGATAGTTAATAGATACGGGTATTGTGCCCCCCACCCCACCAGGGGATAAGCGCTACAGTCTAAACTTTTAGACTGCTCCAGGCATAGCATTTTCTGGTTGACTCCTCACGGATGCCTCAACGATGTTGTGGACCTCGTCAGAAAGACCCAAGGCCTGGAACTCTAGCCGCTCAGGAACCAGGCCGTCAAGTGCAGGGATTGAAGGTCCGGGTGGAGCACCTTCCCCTTTGTTGACCGAGATCAGGTCCGGGGGGGCTGGGAGCCGCCTCGAGAGCCTGGAGCTGAGGCTGAGGAGATCTGGATACCAGAACTGGTGGGGCCAGTCTGGGGCTACCAGAATCACCTGCGCCTTGTCCCTCTTCGCCTTGAGAAGCACCTTGTGGATCAAGGGAAATGGAGGGAAGGCATAGAAGAGGCCCAGGGTCCACGGCCTCGAGAAGGCATCCCCCGCAGCGAGCCCTGCTGAGGGGGGCGGGCATGGAACAGCCTCAGCTTTGCATTCTCCCTGGAGGCAAACAGGTCCACCTGAGGGGGTGCCCAGGTGGGAGAACAGATCTTGCACTATCTCTGGCAGGAGAGACCACTCGTGAGATGCAGCGTCTATCCAGCTTAGGGCATCGGCCAGACTGTTGGAGGCTCCTGCCACATGGATGGCTAGGAGAGCCGCCTCCTGGCTGATCACGAGAGACCAAGTGCGGAGAGCCTCCTTGCACAGAGGCAAGGAGTGCGTCCAGCCTTGTCGGTTGAGGCAGTAGATGGTCGTGGTGTTGTCCGTCTGGACCTGGACCACTTGACCCCGTACAAATGGAGCAAAGGCGGTGAGGGCTAGTTGGACCGCTCGAAGCTCCAGCAGGTTAATGCCACACTGAAACTCCTGAGGGGACCAGAGGCCGTGTGCTCTGAGCTCCCCCACATGGGCACCTCAACCCATCAAATCGGTGTCAGTCGTCACCGTCGGCTCGGGGCACACAAATGGGATACCCTCCTGCAGATGAGCTAGAATGAGCCACCACTGGAGGCCGTTCCACATCTCCTGGGTCACTGTCACTGGCTGGTCCAGAGGACAGGAGCACTGTAACCATTGGCAGGCCAGCCCCCATTGCAGGGGACGCATATGCCAGAGGGCCCAACGGATCACGCTGATGCAGGCCACCATGAGGCCTAGAAGGCGCAGGAAGTCCTGGGCAGGGCACAATTGCCCAACCAGAAATGATTGGGCAAAGGAGAAAGGGACCTCGGCCCTGTCCACCGGGAGCTGTGCTCTGGATCGAAGAGAGCTGAGCTCTGCCCCGATGAACTGAATCACCTTCGATGGCATGAGTTACGATTTGGCCTCGTTGATGAGGAGGCCAATCTGAGAGCAGACCTGGAAGGCCAGATCCTGGACCACTCCACCTCCAACCTGGAGGGGCTGCAATCAGCCAGTCATCCAGGTAAGGTACACCGGACCCCTTGGTGCGCAGGAATGCTGTCACCACTGCCATGCATTTGGTGAAGACTCTGGGAGCTGGAGAGAGGCCGAAGGGCATGGCCCGGAACTCGTAAAGGGATCCCTCTGCCCTGAAGCGGAGGAATCGCTAGTGAGACGGACAGATTGGGATGTGAAAGAACACGTCCTGAAGGTCCAAAGAACAGAACCACATGCCTCGTTCCAAGGATGGAATGATCTGAGCCAGAGTGACCATCCTGAAGGTGCGAGACCTTAGGAACTTGTTCAGGTCATGTAGGTCGAGAATGGGGCACCAGCCACCTGTCCGTTTTGGGACCAGGAAGTACCTGGACACAAACCCTGGGTCTGGAGGAGGGTCCGCCACCTCCCTGATCACCTCCTTCTGGAGGAGCAGGGCAATGTCGGCTCGGCAGGCGGAACAGAAAAACAGCCGGAACCTGAGCCCCCGTGATGGAGACGGCTGCCGATAGGATGGGGACTGCCGAATTCAGAGGCAGACCCGCCTACCACTTCCAACACCCAGTGGTCCATGGTGATGACTGGACCAGGCGGAGAAAGGAAGTGGGCGGAGCCGTCCCCCACAGAAACCTGGAAGGGAGTAGCGAGGTTGACGACACCCTCAACCCATCACTGGGCAAACTTGGAGGAAGGGCCGGTCGAGGAGTTGTTGGGCCTTTCCTCCCAGCTTCCTGCTGGAGGAAGCAGCAGGCTTGGCTTTGGGGTGCCAAGTGCGACCCTGCTGGCCCGATGCTGGTTTTTCAGGGCGGACGAGCTGCAGGAGCTGAAGGGCAGAAGTAGCTTCAGCTGCTGCTGGTGGCCTTTGTCCTTCTGGGCAGACATGATCGAGTCCAAGGTGGCGTTGGACTTCTCGATCCATTGTGAGGACCCTCCACCCGGGACTGAACAAAGTCGGTACCCAGGAAGGGGCGCTGCCAGCTTGTGCTGGGTATCCGCCCAGTAAAGGTGGAGATCGCAGCCAAGCTCTGCGGTGCATGGCCCTCGCGGCCGCTACTGACCAGGCACCGCAGATCAGCAATGTCCACACTGAAGTTTGAAGCTGCTGTTTGGCTACCGCTCTTCTCTGGTCCCGCATCTGCTTGACCGTCGTTTAAAGGTCAGCCGGGAGATGAGGAATCACCTCATCCAGGGAGCACAAAACGGCGTGTGAAAAGTGTGCCATCAGGACGGCCGAGCTAGCCTGACGAAGGCCTAGAGAGGAAGCAACATATACTTTCCGCCCTGAGTAGTCCAATCTCTTGGACTCCTTATTGGGTGGTTTGTCCACATCCCGAGCGTTCCCAGAATGCCGGAAAATGCTGTCGGTCACTAACCCCTCCGCAGAGGGGTGCTCCGAGAAACCAGAGTGAACCTGTAGGGACCGCATACTTCCAAGCCATCCTGGCCGAATGTGCTGGACAAGTAGCTGGCCACTGCCACAGCTCCAGGGCGGGCCAACAATGGCCCGGCCACGGAAAGCCTCCGTGGGGAATCCCCTCGGTCCAGTATCTCCGTGAGGGGATACCTAGCCCGTTATGAAACAGGTTCGAGCTTCATCCCAGTGGATTCTGAGATGAGTCGAAGCATTCCTAAGAACGAGGATGGACTCTCTTCCACAGACTGACCCCTAGTGGACTCCAAGTCAAGCGGCCTGGAGAACAAGGAGGAGTCATCATCAGACTCAGAGGAGTCTGCGAACAGCTGGCGCCTGAGCCACCCTCCACATGCCGAGGTCGATCGGGAGTGAGGGTGACTGACAACCTATGGGGCAAACCCTGACCCGACTGAGAATCCTTGGTCAGGGCCCCAGTCTTCGGTTGTGGAGGCGGAGTTCCACCACATGGGTGGTGCAGCCAGTTTCGCTCTGAACAACGGTGCCGGTTTCCGCCTCTCTCACCACTACGAGGGGTTGTTTCGCCACTCCGTGACAGCCACTTAATGACCGGAGAAGGCAACAGAGTCGCTTATTCCCAGACAATAAGAGCTGCTGCCACATTAAATCCTCATAGCGGTGGCGCCCAACTTGCGCGAGCCTATCCTCGAAGGATCGACGAGGATGAGCGGCTGCTGCTTTCCATGGTGCCGAGACCGCCGACGGCTGGACCTGGAAGAGGTCCGAGACCGAGACCTCGGGATACCAAGGGTGGGTCAGAGGGGAGGGAAACCCGCCTCCTCGGGTTCAGGACCTAACCGGCACTCCGCACAGAGGCACAGTCAAGTCTCGGTTTCCACCGGGGAAACCCGTGAAGAAGGGTTGTCGGCTTCTCCAGTTGACAAACCGTCCGACGGGTTGAGAAAAATCTCGACTGCGTCGACGGGCGTCTCGGCCGACTGACCTGACGGGGACACCGTGAAGCCAGCGACCTTAGCCGTAACCTCGACCGAAGTAGAATGTCGACTATCCGGAAAAGGGGATCTCTCCCCTCCCACGAATGTCGACAGTGGGACTTACCTTTGGAGTCCTTCTTTTTGGACCGACTGAAATGTCCCGAAGGTCCTTCTCCCTTGGTGGAGAGGGACTGGCAAAGCTCCTTAAAAGAAGCTGTATAAGAAGAGCCCAAGGAGAGCGGGATAAATGCCACGACCGAGGAACATGAAGATGAAGATGTGGCCTGGGCTGCCTCCTCCTCAAGGAGCAATCATCTGCTCCAGCTGATCTGTGGAGCCCGCCACTGCGGACACCGTCGAAGGCCTCCCTCGACTTAACCGGAGGATAACATTTTTCAGGGTGCCCCAAAAGCAGTCGGGCAGCGCGGTCCTCCAAGACCGAAGCCGAAAAGGATCTGCATAATTCGCAAGCCTGCGAGTCATGTCAGAGTCCTAGACAGTAAATGCATGTGGAGTGCAGGTCAGTCCAAGACATCTTCTTCCCACAGGGGCACCGACGAAATCCAGGAGTCGATCTGTCCATCACAGCCGCGAGGCAAAAAGAAGACCGAAGTCTTTCAAATTTTAGAATAAGTTTTGGATTAACCGAAGAGTGTGGATCCAGGCCTAAAACGCAGAGCGCTAAGGAGGGAACCTGAGCTTCCAAGCGGTAAGGAAGATCTGGAGTCGTGGGGTGGAGCTGAGAGTTTTACCACCCGGGTGGGTGGGAGGAGCCAGCTTGAAGACCTTCCGACATGATTTAAAGCGGCAAGGAACCTGCCAGTAAGTGTGGATTGAACAACATATCCACGTCCCTAGAAACAACTTATCTAACTCTTGCTGTGTGCTAAACCCATAAGCAGCATGAATATTCTATCCCATTGTAAGTACTTAGCCCAGGGGCTATATAGTTTAACCACAGCTCATCTTCTTTAAAACAAAGTGAATGCTCTTGCTTCACCATAATACTGAGTACCACAGCAGTACTACATTGGAGAGGATTAAGCTGTACTTAAATAACTTTGCCAAACGTAAGGCTTTTCACATACTGAGAATAAATTATTCCTCCTCCTCCTCCTCCTCCTCCTCCTCCTCCTCCTCCTCTGGGACATGCTTCTGGGTCCATTTAAGAGCCTCTTTGGGATCAGTAAAATGTAAATTTTTCCTTGATGGGCTATTCTTAATTGAGCGGAAAATCATGCTATGCGGCACCCTTGCTCCTCTCAACATGGCGCGCACTCCATCATAACGCTTTTTTTTCTGCCTTGTCGCAAAACTCAAGTCTGGATACAAATTCACCTTCTCCCCATCACACAAGAGGGTCCACTTCTGTCTGGCCAATGAAAGAATAAAGTCTCTCGTTCCGATCCTGTCCAACACCAGCACAATTGCCCTGGCAGCTTCTGGATTGACATGGCGGACTCTCGTAGCCAGTCTATAGGCTTTTTGGATCTGAATCCTCCGATCGACCAGGGCCTGTCCCAATTGTTGTTCCAACCACTCAACCATGAACAATCCCAGATGGTCACCCTCTGCTCGCTCAGGAATGCCAAGCACCCTTAAATTAGCAGCCCTTGCCTGATTTTCCAACATCACGAGTCTCGAGTGCAAATGGGTGTTCTCCTTCACCAGTTTTGCTGTCACTCCCAGTGCCGTCTCAGAGCGCTTTCCAGACTCCCCAGTCTCCGTCTTGATGTAAAAGTAATCTGCCTCCAAAACCGTAACTCTATTAGTCAGGGAGTCAAAGCGAGATGCCAGACCTTAACTGAAGAGATGAGACAGCTTATTTTTTTAACCCAGACTTTGGAGTGTTTCTTCTCCTGTATTCTCTGTCTCCGGGGGAGAAGGATTTTGGGCCGAGTCAGCCGACCTCTTCTTTGGTGGGGCTGAATTTTGCTTAGCCCTTGCTCCCTCCCGAGAAGACTTGTCTTTTTTCGGATTACCCATATCATTAGTATAGATCTTCCAACTGCTTGTCCGTTCATTTTTTATAGTCGTTTAGCCTTATATTGTATAATAAAATACTTTTTTCTCCAAAAACTTTGTAGAGTTAAAATCCTTGCTACCTTTGGCTGGCTCCACAGCACCCCCATGTTTGTGGTGATTTTGTCGAGCTACTTACCAACCCTAAGCCGAATGGTTTGATCAACAACTGAGACTGTGCCCGATATATTAAAGACTGCCAATGGAGGTTTGTTGTTTCAGTGAGGGACGGGTACGGCACCCAAGATAAAGCTTTTCTCCAGTGAGACTTCCTTTGTGTAATACACGAGGTTGGCACTTTCTGAATAATTAAGTGGAACTGAAACTGGACTCCTAATTATGGAGCCTGGGCCTCTGAAACTTTGGCCTCCCACTACTAGAGTCCACAAGTTTCTGTCGACTTTTGTGGAGCTACTGAGATTATTTAATTAAGATGCTGTTACATACAAACTACAAATGACACTAAAATTCTTTCATAGCCACTGCAGCCTGTTCCATTGAAACCTTGTATATTTTGGGACTTATCGGTTACTTTGGCGGGTGATTTTGGTACCAAGTTTGGGCCTGAAAATTGGTCCTCTAATATGGTGGCCACGGACCTATTGAGTGTTATTGATTTTTAACATATTCCTAGTCGGATGCATATGGACTCCTGAATTTAAATGGAGCCTAGCCCTTTTCTACAAGTAGCTGGACTCCTGGCTAAGGAACATTAATTATTTCTGTTTTTATGCAGAGGAGCCACATAGTCTCTAGATTTAATGCATTTTAGTGCAAACAGAATTCCATTGTATGTTTTATCTTTGAAGCTAATTAGTAGTATGGTTAATTAATTTTAATCAGGCTACTGGGGACTCCTTCGATGGTGCTGTTGGCAGTGCTTGTGTAGTTACTGGGGTTCTGTGCCTGCCTGCATTAGCAAGAAATAGAACTGTCTTGAGGGCTGTTGTCCGAAAGAAAGTTTTCAATGAGGTCTCCTCTAAAAAACTTCTACCTACTGAAAGTGGTGAGGGCAGAAAAACTATATGCAAGTATAACAATGGGTCAGTAGTCATTACAGAAAATGCTAAGTATGTAGACTAAATCCTGGCAAGGTATTCTTTGTCAAATGATTAAAGCATCCAGGAGTCAGATATAGTCAGACAGAAAAATGCTGCACAAGTATGTTAATGGCTTATTGCTGATACAGAAAGTATTGTTAGGTTAAGTATGCAGACTAAAATTCTGACCAAGTGAGACCTGTCAAGCATAAGAATGAACAATTATTAGGTGCTAGGATGCAGATCAGCAGAAATGTGATATACAAGTATGTTAACGGGCTACATAGCCTATATAGAAAGCAGTAAGTCGAGTATGAAAACCAATTCGGTTATCCGATATTGTATATGGTATTCCTTGGAAATGTATATTTGGCTTTAGCTATAAGCTCTTCTGAAGTATTGCATTTATGTGAGGCAGAACCGGAAAGCCAGGGCATAACAGGCATTGCATATAGCACCAAGTGGGAGTCTATATGTAGTAATGAATTTAAGCAATGCTATATTTGGAATAGAATCCCTAAGTAGATGAAACAAGGAGTTTACATTTTATGTAATGTTATGTATTTTGGATGGAAAGGTTCTCAATGAAAATGTATTATTGTTTTAGCTATCTGTAAGTATATGAGAAGTTGTATTGCTCGTGTTCTGTCGGCGTTTGTAATGGTCTTTTGACCGAACAAATAAAGCTACTACTACTATTTGTATGTTCATACTACTAGTACACTTCAGGTTCCGCATCTTCTGATGAGTCAGGCCAAGGCTTCTTCCCCACGAGCTGCTGCAAACTCCTCTTTTAGTTTCTGAAACACCCAATCATCCAGCCTTCTCTGGGTCTGTGAACTGGTAGGTATCGCCACTATAAAATATCCGTAGGCAGGCTGGCATCAACAAAGAATAAGTAACCCCAAGGCTTCTCAGTTTCACCTGAATGCCGTCAAATTTCTTATGGCAGGCTCTAGTAGTGAAAGAGCAGGAAAATGTGTATGGTGTGACCCTGATAGCATAAATGGTCTGTCGCTAGAGCTGCCTGCAGGATAGCGTCTCTGGTGGCACTACTACTTGTAACCAAGAGTATGGTTCGAGGGCCATCCCGTTGTGCGCTGGCTGATCTGGGCAAAATCCTGTAAGCTCAGTGAAAAAGATCAGTCAGCCCAGATGAAATTTTAGCGCTCTGGGTAACCACTGTAGAAATTGCAGAGGATCCGATTCTTCCAAATCATCTGGTATGCCTACCAGGCAAATACTGGAGGCCCTGTTTGCGTTTTCAGGGTCCCAATCTATAGCGCAGGTGTACGTTCTCTTGCACCAACTTCATGGCAGTATTGAGTGCCCTTATAGCTTGGGATTCTGCTGCAGCCGCTGTTTTATTTTCGGTCTCGATTGTAAGTCCTGCTCCCAGGCCTTTGAAGAATGGTCTCTATTTTGCCACCGATAACCTGCATCGACAGCTGCAGGGCCTTCCATGGTGTTTCCTGTGTTAGGTGCTATGGTGCTGAGGTCGAGGCCTGAGGCTCTGTCGACTGCTGAGACTTGGAGCCCCAGGACCTCCTTGTTCGTCTCCCCATCGCCAAAATTTGTATCAAACTGTTCCCAAGTGTAGGCTATTGAATGGTGGTAATATTTTAAAACAATTCTGCTTTCTAAAAGTATTTTATGGAATTAGTCCACCCAGATGCAGAGCTACTCTCTCCCACATTCATTCAGTAAGGTGCTCAACAGCGCCCTCTCACAGTATCAAATTCTGATAGTATAACAACTGTGACACTAATACCGTGGTTATCGTGAATACCACCATATTCGGGAAGCAGTCAATTCTGTACAAAAAATGTCTCCTCAAATTCTTGTGTCAGGGAGAGTTGGCACAGGAGACACAGCTGTTACTAAAAACACCTCCAGAAATTAGCTAAAGACTTAAAAAACATGGTATACCATGAACCATGGTTATCATGGTAAAATTGGACATGGTATCAACACCGTGACTTCTGATACCACGGTATACCACAAAACCTTAATACTGTTACGTCCCTAACCCTAGCAGCACTGGAACCCTGGAACATGAACCTTGCGATCGAGTCAATTAGCCAGTGCAAGTTTAATTTTTTTTTCCCCCATATAGGTGTTTTTCACTCCTGTGTCTGGGTGGGCCGGGGGGCGAATACATCACCCCGGTCCCTAGCTTGCCCACGCCGGCTTACCATCTTCCTCAGTGCACTCCTGGTCAGGAAGTTTCCCCATGTTCCCTCTCATGGCAAGGCTGGGAATGGAGGGCTGTCCACACCCCAACCCCCCAGGACAAGTATGAGGCAGATCGTGTCGTGCACCAAGTGGCAGCATGGGCGCAGAAGCAGATAGCCAGGCTTCATAAAGCACCCAGCACCCTTTTCCATTTTTCTTGTTTTCCTTGCCCCTACTGTGACACGTCAGACTCTTGCATGGAGGTGCACCAATTCGATGTTCCCAGCAGATCCCTCCTGTAGTTTCGACTCAGAGACCTTCTCTACCCCCCAGCCTCCACCTGGGGGCTGCTGGGGTGGGGGGCACACAAGCCACCCCTCCCCGGGAGAGGAAAGCAGTCCCTCGGGCGCTCGATCCTCCCCTCCTGCCAACCCAAGTCTGTTTCTGAACCCGGGTCACCAGCATGGGAAAAGGCAATGCACACAAGGTGCCTCAGCCCTCTTAAGTCACTAGACTGGTTTCGATTTCCACTTCTTTTTTGTATTATTATTTATCCCTCCTCCCTCAAGCGGCCCCTATCTGACTGACTCCCTCAGCGCTGTCTTCGGAATTACGGGAGATATACCTCGCCAGTCCAGGAGTGGTCCTACGGAGAGTCAGTCACCATCCTGCCGCCAGAATGTTTTTCCCTCCATTTTCTCCCCATTATTACCCGAGGGCCCCAGGAGAAGTTCGCATGCATGTGGGGGCATGCATGCGCCTTACAGCCCAGGTAACAACCCTCTTCCGCCTACCCCTGCTTGCGCAGCCCCCTCTTGGCCTCCACCGGGGGGCAGCTGTGAGTAAGGGATGCCATTCCACCTTCCTGGAGAGCAGACCTGCCTATCGGCTGCTCCATCCAGCTCCACCCCCCCCCGTGCCGACCACCAACAACCCAGGCTCGCTCCAGAACCCGAGTTGCCAGCGTGCCGCGAGGCGAGACGTCCGGCGCCTCAGCCCTCTGCGCCACCGGCCGGCTCGATTTCCACTTCTAAGAGAGAAAGCAACAAAATGTAGTGCTCTCTGTAGACTTTGAGAAAACATTTTTATTGTTTTTAGCAACAGTGTGACTCTCCTGTCACAAGTTGGGGCTACCTGGTAACAGGCAGCACCCTAAAATTTAACAAAAGAAACTTATGCTTTAGCTTTCAAACTGACTAACCTGCAAAACTCTTATATCAGCCTCAAGAAGCCAAGATGATGGCCACCTGCCAGGCGTAGGGCTGGGTGTATCAAAAATATGTTCATTCTGTTGAAACTGCAGGTCTGCTGGCAAAAGCCTGGTGCCTCATGTAAGTGTATGTGTGTGTATGTGGGGGGGGGGGGGACTTTTACTTCTCTCCTTCTGCTAGGACTTTTTTATTTTACAGTTTTTTGGGCCAGAAAAAGCACACTAAGCAGAGGCTTGTTTCCAGGTGCATCCTGGGAGCACAAGGAACTTAAGTGACTTGCTCATGGTCACTCAGTATGCAAGTGATGGCCGTGGGATTCAAACTCAGTCCTCTGGGTTTGCAGCTCAGTGCTCTTAACCACTAGGCTATGGGAACACAAACTAAACTCCAGGCATGACCTCATGAAGCTGGCAGGGGAAACAAATTTAGGAGGGATGTCAAGAAGTAATTTTTCATGGAAAGGGTGGTGTGCGACCCATCAGTAGAGGCATTCAAACATGAGTGGGGTAGCTACAAGGACTTGGTAAAGGCCACATCAGAAAAGAAGGGTTAACGGGGGGGGGGGCTGAACAGTCATTAGGGCTTTCTACATGTATAGCAAGGGGAAGCAGGAAGCAAGAAATCAGGAAAAAACACAGCAATGTACAGACTTCACTAAAGCGGTGAATGAAACATCAATTATTTTATGACCGATTTCACAACAACAAAAAAACAACTGTAGCCAATGTCTGCTTTTTTAGCTGGAGAGAGAGAGAAAGAGCAGAATGTTATAGCCATGCAGTTCAAGCAAATTCAAAGGCAATCAGCCCTTTAAATCAAGTGCTTCATAAGAGAGGAAGTGATGATAAGTGGCGTCATGACGATCAGGGCCTCAACGTCCCCCCACTGCACTTGCTGATCTCGTTCCTCTCGGCCAACCACAGATTCACCCAAAACCCCAGAAACACACCAGGAACACTGCAGGGCAGCAGTGTGTAAAACAGCAGCGGTGCGATCGGAGCGGCGGAAGCCAATGCAGATGGGAACGCTCCTGGTTAGCCCATGTGTAAACATGCCTTAACTCAACATTAGATAGGTAAGAATGGATAAGACACACCGGGCCAAGGAGCCTTCATCTCCAGAGAGATTCTATATTTCAATGTAAGGGATAAAAATATCTGTGGAGAAACCCCAAAACAATTCAAATCCAGTATAAAAGTACTTGATAACCATGTCTTTCCCTCATTCACTAGAAATACCACCAACAGCTTAATCTGGTTCAAGGTCAGTTGGCATTCATCTGTATCCCCCTCTCCCGGGTCGTGCCTGAAAATAGGCAGGATTTGTCTAGTGCACTTACCCGGTCAACAAAAACTAAATAAATAACTAAAAATGTCGCAACAAAGTTTCCTGAGACGGAATGGGACTCTGAGTCACACTTCTTGGCTCCTTGAAGACGCCTGCCCCCAGTTCTTTGATGCTGTGCTGACAGAGAGGGGTCCAGTTTCATTCCTAGAAATCCAAGTACGTACTACATGGTTAGTGCGCCATGTAAAGTCGACCCTTTAGAATTCCGGTTTTAAAATAGCTGGCGGCCCCAACTGTGGAAAAGAGGTAAAATGTAATTGTGCTCCTGAAAGCACATGACACCCCGCAACCATCACATTCTGTTTACTGGTTTTCCATGCGGAGAACTTTTTGCAGAAGTAAACATTACAGGCAACATGAGAGACATATTTCATCGCACACATGTGCTTTGAATATACAAGACATGAATAACCATCCCCAAACTATTGTGGCAATGTCCTGCTCTCACCCATCTAGAATTAAACACTCAGATCCCAAGCCAAGAATCTTCTATGAGTGGCCGGAATACAACCATTCACAACAGTTGCATGGTCACCTGGAATATCACACCCACTGATATCAAGGAGCCACAGAATGCAAAAACCTTCAAGCAGGCGATGTTTAACCACCTCAACACCCCGTGCATCCGACATCTATACACACTTAATCTGCTGTCCTCTCTAACAATGTAATGGCACTTGGACCACATGGTGTGTCCTTACTAACTGTATTATGCTGTGTCTGTATGTACTATCGTGCTTTTCAATGAAGAAAGTATATTAAAAAAAAAAGAAAAGGCAGGTAATGTTCAACCGCCTCAAACCCCTATACCTCTACCATCTCTTCTATGCCGAGGCCACACCAACATGTCACTGCGCTGACTCCTTCTTCCCAGCTATGTGCAATCTAAAATCACTGTAAATATATATATTATCTAGTCTATGTATTATCAAGCCCGTCATTCATAAGTAATAGTTTGTCTTGTTTCAAATCTCATAAAATTGGTAGGAATTTCTTGCATCCTGACTGACTGAGAGGGTTCGGAACCCAGGTCCTTATGGGATGATAACCACCTGTCCTGGGACCCTTCTGGCAACCAGGATGCAGCCCACCAATTTTTGGTGCAAAACAAATATTATAAGCACAAGCGCCTCGGGCCTCACTGCGCACCTGGTCAGCTGTTTATCTCATGATAACCTCCTCCCCATCATGTCTTTCTGCTGACCTGACTCCGGCCGCTGTAAATGGACCTTCTTAGTCAAGTAGTGACCTTCACAAGTCTCCAACTGGCCATCATTATGTATGAAACTGAAGTCAAATCTGACCACCGAGTTCATCGGGGCTCGCCCCCGTGCTCCATGTCATTACGTGCCGGAGCATGGGTTTGAGCAGATGAATCACGAAGCGGAAGTGCCAAACCACAATCCCTTCCAGCTAAATACAGGCGGAGGTTAAAACTGTGAAAATAGCAACTGACTTTGCTGCCCTAAGCTACCAAATAAAGTATTTCACACATGAATCTCAGAAAGCCACATTAATCTCTCACCATGTTTAAAAAAAAAAAAAAAAGGCCGTGCACTGAATGAAAGGACGACAGATAGCAACTAAAGGAAAAATTCCTTCACACTTATCGTAATTTCCATTTCTGCATTGCTACAGTGTTGTCCATGGGGAGTCAATACATATGGCATCAGAAGACTATCAAGACAACTATTTTTACTGTTTGTACTATTGTAACTTGTCTTTCTGTATTATTGCTGTAGGACCGTAGGTCCACCTTGTAAATGAGCTTGCTCAATGGTGCCCGCCTGGATAAAGATACTGATTGATTGATTGAAGCCCTGATCCTTGTACCGTAATCAATCCTGCAATTTGCTAGCTTGGTGGGAAGGCCTCGAGAACCTCAGCAAGGGGTCTCTCTTGGAATTCCCTTCTTCGTTTTTGACAAGCAGGTGCAGGCCAAGGCCGTGAAGGTAAGCCTGGAGACACCGCTGCCACTACGATATATATAAACAATCAAGTAGGCTGAAGCAAGGAGATGCTGGCAGAAGCAACAGGAGGTGCTGCTGTGGGCCTTAGCCTGGTGCCTCAGGTAAGTGATTTATTTTTTTGGGGCACAGTTAGTCACCCAGCTTGTGGTTCTCACTAATTATTCTTTCTCCTTTCATCATTCTCTTGCTTATACCCCCTCTTCTCTCCCTCCTTTCCTGGTGTTTAAGGTGGCACATTGTGCGAGGCTGGATAGTTAGCGACACTGCATTGTTGGGCTGCCTGTTCTCCACTTGTGGAAAAAGCAAACCTCAGGCATCCTCAGCATGTGTGTTTTCTCGTCAGAAAGACAACCTGGGCAGATCAGTAGTATATTTTATTTTTCTCCTGAATAAGTACAGAAAAACAGAAAGAACAATTAGAGAGAGAATGCACAAGCTGTCTGATTAACTGCACCCACCCGCCAAAATAAATCACTCACCTGACTCACCAGGCAATGTCAGTGGCTCAGCAGGTAGCACATTCGCCTCTGAGGGCCGGAAAGATCAGAAGGTTGTGGGTTCTAGCCCACACAGGAATGTGGGATAAATCCCAATATGGACACTGTAGTGCATCATGGAATGGGATTGAGGCTGCACTCCTAGGTGCAGTCTTTTGGATGAGACTTAAACCGAGGTCCCATCTGAATGTTCTGGTGGTTGTTCAAGTGGCCTTTAAAGATCCCATGGCACTTCTCAATAAGAGTAGGAGAATTTCCTGGTGTCCTGGCCAATCCCCCCGTTCACTAATACCACAGCAGCTTAATCTGGTCCTGTAAGTCTGTTTGCATCTGTACATATTTCCCTTCCACTGTTGCACCTGGAAATGAGCCAAGGCTAAGTGTGCCTCTCCAATCATTAACTTTCAAATAAATAAATTATGTATGCTATGGTGGTAGCATTGTCCGACCTCACCTTCACGAACCTTGGCCTACAACCCGAATGTAAAAATGAAGAAGGGCAAGAAATGCTGCCCTCATTTCCAACGAGTTTATCTGTAGCTGCTGCTTCTGGGGGGACTAGACCCCCTGGTCCGGAACTTGGCCCAGGACTGTGCCCCAGCCTGACAGACTGGCATCAGTTGTCAAAAATCAGTTCTGTTGCGATTTCCAAGAGAGACCCCCTGCCAAGGTTCTTGAGGCTCTCCCACCAAGCTATTGACTACAGCACCAACCCCAGCAGCGAGATCAGGGCTCGCTGGTCTTTTGGGGCCATACGTACCAACTCCCCCATGACAACATGGAGTGATGCAGAAATAAAGGCTCGATGCTGGCAATGCACACAACAATTTGTATTCCAAAAAAATCATTCCAGATGCCATAAGTACATGACATGCTGGCTACTGGGGTTAAGAAGTAAAACTCAAAACCCCTTGGTCCCAGTCACCAGGGCTTTGACACAGACTCGAGCATGCACGGAAGGCCAACGAAAAGAGAACACTGATGCCTGTTGCAATAGCTTCTGCTTTACTCGCTGAAAATACTGGGTCTGAGTGGGGGCAGCGTTTTGTGCAGGGGAGGCACTCAACAGCTTGAGGGGGAAGGGGGATGGTTGAGTCCCACCCCCCCAGCCTGATTACGGTGTCTCAGCAGCCCCACCAGAGGAACGATGCAGCCATGGTAGTCCCTACTGTCAGAGTAGGAGTGGGCCGAAAGCAGCACAGGGTGGTGGCAGAGATTGATAAACAAATGAAAGCAGCTCCATTGCTTCCATAATCAATTGGAAATCCGGTATTTGCTTACAGAAAGCAGAACAAAGTACAGAATTACCGATACAAAGTAACACTTTAGGGCAGTCATGATGTATCCTTCTGCCAGTTTTCAGGGTGGGGGCTGCCACCACTTGAAACAAGCCAGGCTTGAAACACTGGCTTAGGAGAAGTGGAGGGGCGAACGTGGTGTGCTGAGGGTCAGTGTACTGAAGAGCACAGAAGCTGTCATGCAGCAGGCTTAGGATGGGCAAGGTTTGCTTCTGTTTTCCCCTCCTCCATCTCCTGCTAAGAGTGTGGGACACAGCAATGTTGCCTAGTGCACTTCCACCATGCCTCCACCAGGAACCGCTCCAGGTTGATGCAGTGCTCAAATGCTCCAGCTCAAGCTGACAATATGTCACCTCCCTACCTGCCTTCATGTCCTACATCCTGGGCCTGGCATTCCATGGTGACCACCCCACTGCTCAGCACCACGGAGCAGACTAAAGAAAGAATATGTTTTTTGGCATTTAGGGATCAGAAGTAATAGGTCATGCATTTATATTCAGTGCTAGCCACTGGCTATCAGCCATCATAATGTAGCTAGTGATTCTCAGGAAAAGTCACTTTTTAACAGAGAAAGTACCCCCGATTTTGCACTTACCAAGAACATAAATCATTCCTTGATAAACAGTGACTCCTAGAGCGCTTCGCCGATGGAGCATGGGGGACACGAAAGTCCATCTGTCTCCTTCAACGTCATACTGTTCCACACTGTTCAGCTGTTCTCTGCCGTCATAGCCTCCCATGGCATAAATACGGTTATTTATAGCACATACACCTAAGGCAGGGAAATATAAATGGAGAAAACACTGCATGAATTTCTAAACCTGGGAGAACCAAAGGCACCAACTGCAACCTTGTTGGATATAGTGTGTGAGGCAGAGGAAGCACCTGCGGTGTAGCCGGAGGGGTCTTTTGTCAGCAGATTTTAGTAGGAGTTAGGGAGGTTAGGGAGAGACAGGAGCAAGACTGTCAATCAAATGTGCTCTGGTGTGGCTTCAGATTCCCTCCATAGGTTAACCCTATAGTTCTTGTCTCCAAATGTTTAGATATGGAACCGACAGAGAATGGACTGCAACTCCTGAAAACAGATCCCAAAGACCACACACTGGCTATGCATCTATCAGGACCCAGACATCAACTTTTACAAAGCCACATACATTGACAGCCTGATGGCGTAATGGAAGTGCTACCGCTTGCGATGCTGGCGACCCGGGTTCTGTAATGAGCCTGGGGCACTGGGGGGCAAGCGGGGGGAGGAGGAGGGGAGAGAGGAGGACTGAGAACCCAAAGGATGCTCTTCTCCTCCAGAGGAGGTAGGGCAGTCAGCTCCACAACACTATTGCCACCAGGGCGGCTTTAGGGTTTTGGGGCCCCAGCAGGAATGAGTGAAGTCATGGGGCCCCTCTAGCTTGAAACTTACCTTTAGCCCATGTGTTTTACTGTAGCCCATCAGTGCAAGATTTTATTTGTGGTGATACGATAGGCAGGTAAAATGGGCAGGCTAAGTGGACCAAGCAGTAGTTATCTGCGGCAATTTTAAATTTCTTTGTTTCTATATATGGCTTTAGTATAACCAGTAGTATTTTAAAAAAAATTTAGGAGGACACAGCAGTGTCAGTTCTTGGGGCTGTTCTTCCCATCTCATCCATTGCTGCCTATCCACCTCATATTGACTGGATTATAGCTTGTTGAGGTATTTCATGACATAACCAGAAGGATCTGCACAGTTCTTTACTGATGTTTTAAAAATATATTGAGATAAAAAATGTTTAAAAATGAATAAGGTAAACTTCTTTGGTTGGGGGCCCCCATGAGCAGGGGCCCCCAGCAACCGCAGGGTTCGCTGGTGCCTAAAACCGGCTATGATTGCCACCCGGATGATCACAGGTGGCAGTGCGCTCCAAAGCGACTTACTAGATGGGGGATGCTGCCAGTAAGGGACTTAACGCTTGCATACGAGCTTGCACACAGATCTCCATGCCGACGTCCCATGAGGGGACAAACACTGGAGGGAAAATGCCAGGCAGAGCAGTATGAGGGGGTCTAACCACTCACATGCCCCTTATCAGTGACAGGGCCCCCTCTCTCTGAGAACCATATCCACTCTTTGGCAGGATGTGGGCACCTACCAACAGCCACAGGTGTGTGTGTGTGCGTGTATGTGTGTGTGTGTGTGTGTGTGTGTGTGTGTGTGTGTGTGTGTGTGTGGGGAGGGTGCAGTCATGAAGGAAGATCAGAGATTGAGACAAGTCCCAACAATGTCAAGGTGGGGGCTGACCGGGATGTGGGCCTACACCAGAGGAGGAACAGAGATTAACAGAAAGAAAAACAAAATAAAAACAAAGCCACACATATAAAGCATCAGTTAATGTTGCAGCAGCATTTTATCCCATTTTAAATTGGTCTTGTAAGATTGTGCCCCACAATTTCATTTTGAGTCTGGTATACCATTTACCAAAATCAGTATGGGCAAAGAAAAGGTTCTTTACCACAAGGTGGCCAGAGTCGCCACCTTCCACTGTTCCCGGTCCCATCACTGCACCAGCCTGGGGCAGCCGGGCTGGTTGCAACTACAGCAGAGGTTACAACTTACTCTGGCCAGCTCTGGATAGAAAATGCTGTACAGCAACATACCTCAGTGTCTGAAAGAGTTGCTCATACCAACTGACCCCACTTATGCATACAGGGATGGGCCAGAGATTCTGCAGTTTTAGGGCACCTCCCTTTGGAATGCCACACCTGCTCCCAGCAGGCAGTACACCGCCACTAAAGCTTTCGCTGACAGGATGAAGGATCTGCGCTAAACCTGGGTACCTGCTCCTGCTTCTTGTAGCTATGCTTTCTGCTCCCCTCCCATGTATATGGTTGATCCTACCATCCCCACTCTGACATTACACAGCCTGCTGCTTGGGTAGAGTACTGCTCATAGCGGATGGCATGTCCAGAGATCAACCACGCAGGATTTTTTTTTTCTTTAGCTGCCATAACTCCTCGGCTGGGGTGGTCCCTATGGTTCCCCTTCAGGTCTGTCCCTGGTGGCTCCGACACCGGGTGCCATGCCCGAGCTTCAAACACTGTGCCCTTCACCCTCTCTTAGGCCACGCTTCGCACTCCCACAGTCACGGAAGACCAAGAGTCAGGACCAGAGGAGAACCCTGGGAGCGTCACAGGCAGACCTTCCAAGTTCTGGAGGGTTGGGCTATTTTTTCTCCTGGATCCCCACACGGCATGGCCGTACAAAATTCAATGACGCTGCAGTACGTGCTTCCGTGCACCACATGTCAGACATCTGCCCACACCGACCCCTCCTGCTGCAGGGGAAGAGTGCTGAAAAGGCTTCTTTTTCTTCTGCTGGTTCTTGCCCGAAGAACTCTTGGCAGAAGTGCCGTCCAAGGTGGCATGGACTGCTCTATGCGCTGTAGGTGACCGGCCACTCCCGGGCCAAACAAGTCGGTCCCAAGGAAAGATGCATCAGCTAGCTTATGCTGAGTATCCGCAGGGAAGGAGGGGAGCCTCAGCCAAGCCCTGCGGCGACAGGTGACTGCGGCGGCCATCGAACGGGCACAAGAATCCCCAATGTCCAGGGCTGTCTGGAGCTACTGTTTGGCAACAGCACGACCCTGATCCTGGACCTGCTTGACCGTGGTCTGCATGTCCGCGGGGAGATGTGGGAGGACTTCATCTAATGACTCGAGAAGGGCATGAGAGAAGTGTGCCATGATGATGGCCGAACTGGCCTGACTAAGGCCCAAGATGGAAGCCACATAGACTTTCCGAGCCTGAATGGTCCAAAAGCTTGGACTCCTTATCGGGGCGCGGTCAGTGTCGGCAGAACTGCCAGTATGCCTGAACACAGCGGTCGTCTCCAGGCTCTCAGATGAAGGGTGCTCTGTGAACCCCACGAAGGACCCCATTGGCACCGCGTACTTGCGGGCAGACGGTGCTGGACATGAGGCAATGCACTGCCATAGTTCGAGTGTTGACCAACAATGGCCTTGGCACAGGAAAGGCTCTGTCAGGGTAGCCCCCTCGAGAATGTCCGTGAGAGGGTACTCCACCTTTTTTCTGGATCAGCTCCGGGGCATCCCTGCAGAATCAGAGATGAGACGGAGGATCCCTTGGAAGGAGGAAGGACCTTCCTCCATCCCTGTGCCAACGGATGACTCATCATCCCCAGGATGAGAGTGGAGCCCAGTGACTTTCGAGTCCACAGAGTCAGGGTACAGCGGCCTGCCACCCAAATCACCCTCGACCCACCGAGGGTGGTCCTGGGTGACCGTGACCAACAGATGTCAGGGAAGCCCGGTATCTGGTCGGTTCTCTTTGGAAGGAGCCCCTGCCACAGGCTGCTTAGGCGGCGGCTCCACCACTATCGGTGGAGAGACTGGAATAGGCCGAATTGGAGGATGGGCTGGCCCCATGGGCAGGGGAACCAAAGGCTTCAGTTCAGAGGGAGTCGGCTTCGGCCTGGGAGGCGAGAGCCAAGTAATGGACGGGGTAGGCGGCAAAGCCGGCTTCTGCCTGACAAAATCAGCTGTTGCCACTGGGTCCTCTTAGCGCGGGGTTTCCATCGGAGCCTCTCCTCATCCGAGGAGGACGAGGGCGACCTGTGGCGTCACCTCTTTTGGGCGCTTGTGGCTCTTCCTTGGCCATTCGCCAAGGGGTTCTGGTCCGCAACAGAGATCAGGCAGGCAAGACTTGGTCACTTGGGAGACGCTGGAGGGATCCGTGAAACCTGAGGGTCCAGAACTGGGTCCTCGATGGGGACACCAGTGGGCTGGGTCTCCTCATCAGGGAACACAAGGACCGAAGTCCTCTCCAAGGAGTCGTTGTCCACGGCCGGTGACAAAGGGTCGATTGACTCGAGAACAATCTCGACCTCATCGACCACATCCTCTGTTGTCTGGCCAGATGGAAGGTCCGTGAAGCCTGCGGCCAAGGAAGCGATCTCAACCGTGGTCGAGACCACATGCTCCTGGGACTGAGACCTCTCTCGGTCAAAAAGAGTGCCTTCGCCGAGACGAAGACGAGCTAGGTTCCTTGTCTCTCTTGCGAGAGCGGGAGGAGTGCGAGCCTGCAGGAGCCTTACCCCGGGTGAGGAGAGACTGGCACAACTCCTTAAAGGAACCTGTGAAGGTGGAGCCCAGTTTGAGTGGAATGAAAAAGCTTTGATTCGCCGAAGCGCGGGAGGCTTCTTCTTCAAACGCCTTCATGCGTTCCAGCTGCTCAGCAGAACCTGCAGCTGCGGAAACCGCCCATCTAGCCTCCTTGGACTTCACCAGAGGATTCTTTTTTCTGGTCTCCCCAACTTCAAACGTACCAGGCGGTCATCCAGGACATTGGGATGGAAGGCCAAGCAATGACTGCAGGACGAGGTGTCATGGCTGACACCTAGGCAGTAGATGCATGTGAGATGGGGATCAGTACGCGACATCTTCTGGCCGCATGGACACCAGTGAAATCCTGGAGAAGATTTCTCTTCCATGATCGAGGACGCAAAAGCACGATCGCTAACTCGAACGAGTTTTAATTTCGGTAGAACCAAAGTTTTGAAAGCCAGGGCCTACGAAATGCATAAGCACGAGGGAAGCAACCTGTACCTTCCAGCCGAAAGGAAGATCTGGCGTCATGGGGCGGAGCTGAGGTATATATCACCAGGGTGGGTGGCAGGAGCCAGCTTCAAGACTTCCGGCAAGATTTAAAGGGGAAAGGGACATGCCAATAAGTGTGGATGAAGAACACATCCACAATCCTAGAACAAATGTTATTTTTAAATGGTGATTTTTAAACCTATTTGTCTCTATTAAAGTTGAAAACAGGGCCTTCTACCCCACCGCTCTTTTCATTCCCCTCCCTGATTCCCCAGTTTGAGACCCTACCATCATTGCTATTGGACCTCTTCCAGGGTTCCACCTCAGCCTGCATCAGGCTCCTTCCTCTGCTAGATCTGCACTGCCATTCTTCCCAATTGCTGTGGTCTCTTCATTTGCTCATCAAAACCGTTCATTGCATCTTTTCTCAGCTCCGTTTAATTTTTATGTACACTTGTACTATGTTAAATTGTACTCGGTTTATACTTTATTTTGTACCAATCATTATTACTGTGTATGCGTTTCTTATTGTATTACGGTTTCCTGCTCCCCCGGGGTCGCCCCTGGAAACGAGCCTTGGCTCAGTGTGCCTCTCCTGGTCACCAATTTTCAGATAAACCAATAAAAATAACTGAAGGCAGCACAAAAAAAAAAAAAAAGCCAACACTAGCCCTGGCAAAACCCTTTGCTGACCAAGAGCCCTTGGGCCGATTCACAAAGCTCCTGGAATGGTGAAAGGTGCAGCCTGCACCACAAAATGCCCCAGAGCTATTGTCATCGCAGGCTGCCTGCGCCAAAGGGGCTTATGCCACAAGGAGGCTGTGGCATGGCACTAGGGACCTCATGCGGATGCAGGCTGCCATATCTCCTATAACAGGATTCACAAAACTGCCCCAGAGGGACATATTCTAAGTTTTGTTTTTGTTTGTTTTTGTTGAATTGTGTTGACACGGTAAGCCCACTGGGCCTAGAAGTCCCTTTTTCAGGGGTGACCGCCGGGGAGGATACAGATGGTAAGCAACTGAAACTGAACCAGATTAAGCTGTTGGTGGTATTTTTAGTGAATGAGGGAAATTTGGCCAGGTTACAGGGGACATTCCCCTGCTCTTTTCGATAAGTGCCAAGGGATCTTTAACATCCACCTGAACTACCACCAATCCAGTCAGATGGGACCTCGGTTTAACATCTCATCGGAAAGACGGCACCTCAGAAGTGCAGCACCCCTCTCATGCTGCACTACAGTGTCAGTATTGGGATAGTAACCCAAGTGCCAGATGTGGGAACTGAACCCACAGCCCTCTGATCTCCCGGCCTCAGAGCGAGTGTGCTACTTACTGAGCCACTGACACTGGCTTAGACCAGACAGGGCTGGTCTAAAGGTACTTAGAAAATGTCCCTCTGGGACAGCCCAGCACTGTACAGCAATGTGCTGCGGTCCCTGATGGCGCTGGTCAAAGTAAAATATGAATACCCCTGCCACCCTCTCCGAACCCAATGGTGCTGGTCATAGAAGTGAAATAAGAATATCCCTGCCGCCCTCCCCAACCCGATGATGACAGTACAGATAGTATGCAACAGTAGTACCCCTGCCCTGGTGGTATAATGGCCCCCCGTCCCAGATGGCAGTGCCAACCACCACGCACTGCTCCGATCCCGGAGCAGAGCAGGGTGCACATTAAAGTAAGCTCAATGACTGTTCAGTCGGTGGTCAGCCGCAGAGGTGTGAGGTGGGCTGTGCTGGTCGCCAGCTCTGCTCTGGGATTGGAGGCGGTGAGGGGTGGTTGGCACTGCCAGCTGGGGCAGGGGGCCACTATACCACCAGGGCAGGGGTACTACTGTTGCATACTATCTGTACTGGCACCACTGGATTGGGGAGGGTGGCAGGGGTATTCTTTTTTCACTTGTATGACCAGCACTACTGGGTTCGGGGAGGGCAGCAGGGGTATTCTTATTTTACTTTTATGACCAGCACCATCGGGGTTCAGGGAGAGGGGGCCGCCAGATCAGCGCACGGCTGCCCTGAAGTGAGCACTCCTGGTGTGCTGTCTGGCACAGTGCCAGGGTTGCCACATGCTGTGGGACTTTGCCGCTGGGACCCTACCTGATTGTGAATCAGGCGCAGGGTCCCGGCGCATCAGCGGCCGCTAAGCGCTTGGTGCAGCTTACAATGAAGCCTGTGAATCGAGCCCATTGTGTTATCAGTACACTTCTAACGTAGGGAGACCCAGGCTCAGTGTAAACTGGGGTGCCTCTCCTAAGACTGGGCAAGTGAAGCAAGACATCAGGCAAGATGTGATATGCTTGGCTCCATGGTGGAGAGAAGGCAGTCCACCTGTCCCCACCACCCACCACCAACTGAACAAGGGGTGGCCATTGGCCTTGCCTGTCAATGCATATGCCCGTCAGCCATGCCATCTAAAGGTCAAGGTGTAGTCACAGTGACCCTGAAGTCAGGAGTTTGTTGGGGGGAATAGAAGACAGGTGAAAATGATTAATCCTTTAATTTTGTTTCACTTCCATTTTTATTGTATGACACATCACACCCAGACATAAATACAGCGCAATAAATAATACATAAACAGGAGGGCAGGAGGGCTATAAATTAAACCCAGTGACCCTTACTACACTGTACTCTCCAACCCAGAAGCAAAGACAGTGTAATGCACCAATATCTGCACTGTTATAGGGAGTGGAATCACTACAGACGACAAGCCATAATTCTTAGGGATATGACACAACTCATTTATTTGGAAACAGAAACTGGAAATATGGCAGCAGACAAAACTCAAGCTCCATCCAGTTTGCACAAGGTTCTTACCTATGCCATACTTGGCCTGTGGCTATATGGGGTAGTGACTTAAGTTTCCCCGCTTCCAGTTCCCTACTTCTCCCACCTCCCTGACCCTATTCCTCCACGGGGACTACCAGTCCCTTAAATGTATCCCACCCTTCCCTGAAGCAGACAATAGATCCCACCTCCGCCACATCCCTCAGCAAGCCATTCTATTTCTCCACCACCCTTTCTGTAAAATAGTACTTCTTGATATATCTCTTAAATCTCCCTCTTATCAGTCTCAGTAGTATTTAGCCTGTCATTTCCCAACCAAAAAAGAATCCCTGGAGAAATTCTGGGAAAGGCACACCAGCACTCTGCTTTTTAGTCAAGTCCAATTTGTTGGAAGGGGAAAGCTAGCTACTGTATTTCTTCTTACTCTCCATAATCCTCATTACTAGAGCTGCCCTGGGATCACACAGGCAACCTCTGAATCCAGCCCACACGCCTTCTCTGCCACTTCCACTAGGTCCTCCTTTTCCCACAAACTCACCCCTTCGTGGTGGACGCTCTTGGAAAAAGGACACCCCAGTTGCCCAAACAGCAGAATGACAGTGCTGTGAGGTGGTGGGCAATCGTATCAAGTGGGCCTTGGGACCACACTGCACTGGGGTGGGGGCGGCTTCCTTGTGCTCTCCCTACCTGAACAAGACACCAACGACATGGGCTCAGAACTGAGCACATGCATTCAAGTGCATACTGGCGCACCCGAGACTGTTGGCTGCCCCCCCCCCCCCCACACACACACACACACACGCAGCTCCAACTTTACTGCCAGGTGTGGTCACCTAGGGGGTGGTACTGCAGCGGAGGCCATGACCCACCCTCCAGGGAGGAATGGAGCATCCTTTGGGAGGCAAAATCTTATACCCCCTAGCTGATGTGATGCCCCGGGCTCCTTCTTGAACTTAAACTGTGGCCGTTGTGAATGGTAGTCTTCTAGCCACTGTAGATGAAACTTTTCCATCAGTATCTCTAAACAAAAAAGCAAAACAGATCAACTGGGAAAATAAGACCATTAACTAGAACTGAACCTAGGAATGTGTCTCTGATATTGGAATAATAAAAAACAAACAAACAAACAAAAAAAAACAGATAAGGAGGTAATGCTTTAAAGAGCAACTGACAGGCTCCAGGCAGGCAACCCATACAATGGAGTTGCCTGCCCTTGGAGCTATTTTAGCCATATTTACAGCATATATTATAGCCCCATACATGTATACCTTCCGTAAATATAATCTAAGTACATTTAGGTGCCCCCCCCCCCCAATCCAACTACACTCTCCATAGAGCACCTGCAGCCTCGTTCCCTACCCAGCTTCATAATTACGCTGTTTTTAGGGGTTGGGGCTGCAGCACTTGGCAGTTGCTTGGTTCGTACTAGGAAGTTACAAGCTGGGCTTTTACGGAGCAAATAACTCTTTCTAAAAGTAACAAGAAACTTCAAAGTATAGTTGAAATTGCTCCTAGGGCAGGCAACTCCATGTTATAGGTTGTTTGCCTGAAGCCAACAATCGGGGTAGTTGCTGTTTCATGTTTCAGGCTCCTAAAGGGAACAAGCACAGATCTGATCGTAGCAGGACATAATTTAGGGTCAGAAGGGACTCTATCCATCATGCCTGCCCCCTGCTTCCTATACGTATATAAGTAGGCTGTGCCGCCACGTACTAATTTAAAAAGTTGGTCTCCTACATACTCTGCTACTCAGGGTAACCAATGTTTAACAGTCATCATCTCTGGACTCATTTGTAAACCACAGTTTACTGTAGTTATAGATGTATGCATAAGTTTAAAGGCGACGTGCAAAGTAAATGTTGCAGCCCGCTCCCATCCCACATACATTTCTATGCTGCGAGGAGTCCATGGCTGCTATGATGATGATCATTATGAGAATGTGTATATTTTAAAACACTGCAGAAACTTTTGGTGAATGTGGAAGTGCTGCACAGATCCGAATAGCAGGTGCAAGTTTTCATAGGTATTCCACCCATTCAGTGACATGGAAAACACCACTGCTCCAAATGTAGCAGCAGTGGCGGGAGCTTAATATTCTTATTTTACTGTTTCCACACCGCCCAACAGGCCTCCTTCTACTTGACCAGTGGATACCGCTTTTCAGGGCGCCCAAGAAAAAGTCGAGCAGCGCAGTCCTCCAAAACTGAAGCCGGGAAGGAGCTGCACAATTCACAAGCCTGCAAATCGTGACCAAGCTCCAGGCAGTAGACGTACGTGGAATGCGGATCGGTCCGGGACGACATCTGCCCACAAGGGCACCGACGAAAGCCAGGAGTCGATTTGTCCATCGCAGCCATGAGGGAAGACCAAGACCGAAGTCTTGTAAACTTTAAAATTAGTTTTGGGTTAACCGAAGAGTTTGGATCCAGGCCTAAAGCAGAGCGCTAAGGAGGGAACCTGAGCTTCAAGCAGTAAGGAAGATCTGGGCGTCATGGGAGGAGCTGAGGGTTTTACCACCGAATGGGTGGGAGAACCAACAGAGAGACCTTCGGTAACATTTAAAGTGTAGCGAACTTGCCATTAAGTGTGGACTGAACAACATATTCACATCCCAAGAAGTATTACCTTTGGCATAAGACCCCTGTGGAAGCAAGAAAATAAGAATATTAAGCTCCTGCCACTGCTGCTACATTCAGAGCAGTGGTGTTTTCCACATCACTAAATGGGTGGAATACCCACAGCTGCACCTGCTATATCGGGATCTGTGCAGCTTTCCATATCGGGCCGAAAGGTTTCGCAGTGTTTTAAAATATACACATTATTCTCATAATGATCATCATAGCAGCCACATACTCCTGCCGCAACATAGAAAGGTATGGGACAGAGCGGCTCTACATTTACTTTGCACGCCACCTTTAAGTGTGAGCTTAGTAAAAAGCACTTCTAAGCTTCAGATTCATAACAAGAACTCACTGGAAAACTTTTTGTTGTTCAAGTAGCAGAAAATGTTACATTTTTATATGCTTCACTATGCATGCCTTTTCATTATGTACGCCTTTTTATTATGCATGCCTTTTCATTATGCACTCCTTGTCAAACACTAATGTTAATCCCTGCTTTTTTTTGTTTCCTAATCTCTGTATGGTGTCCCATTTTAATTTCCATATACACCATGTTAAAACTTAGGTTTTGTGATCTGGAGTTATCCTGCTGTTCCCTGCAGTATTTTATGAAATCAGGGAGCAGTGTGTCTTGCATGCAAGTTCATCTTGGTCACAAATAAAGTGATGTTAAGCAATTTGGAAAACCTTGGGGCAATCATATTTATTAAAGCGCTCATTTATTTCAAGCCTAAAAAACAAACAAACAAAAAAAAGCTAAAATAGTCTTAAAACAGGAAAAAAATTAGCATCTTACAACAAAGCAGGAGACAAACAGCAAACTCTTCATTCATCTAGCCCTGCGAGCTAGTACTAGAGGAGGGAACACTTTAATAAGTACACAGGTTGGGCAAATGGGAAAGTCTGTTGGGCCAGTGGATTTCCTCAGCCCTGCTGGCCAGTGACTGAAAAAACGGAATTTCAACTCCCTTCGATACATAAACTTACCAGCGCCACTCCTCACTGTGTTCATAGAGGCCAAGGGTTTCCACTCATCAGTTTCTGGGTAATAACATTCCATCGAGCTTAAACGACGTGTGCCATCAAAGCCGCCGACAGCATACAGGAGTCGGTTAACAACCGCCACCCCAACTCCGATTCGCTGGGTCAGCATCGGTGCCACCAGGCGCCACTCATCCCTCTCTGGATCATACCTGCATATCAAAAGAGACTGCTCAGGCTTCTTATACACATACACACTCGATTTTCTTAAAATTCAGAATCCTCTGAAAGGGTTAGAGATCTGCCATTAGTTTAGAATTCTGAATTCTCACATGCAAAACCCCTAAGGGGTATTCCTCTTTTCCATTCACGGGACCAAAACATGGAACAGTTTACTGATCACACTAAGATTACTAGCAAAGTAAAATAGGACAATTTCCTTTGATGCCTGCAGTACCTGCCTGTCAAAGTTAAGCAGCAGTTGGAACAACATGTGTTGCTAAACTCTCAAACGAGGATATGGCGATGGCCAGCTGAAACACCAACTGTATAAAGGAAGACTGCTAAAAATAAAAGTAAAAACCTTTTGTCTATATAACACTCTTTTAATCAGTAGAGTAGGGGGACCAATTTTAAAAGTTTACTTTGTGTCGTTCCACACTGTCACCGAGCATGCATTATTGCCGAGGTTATACACGCTCACCTACTAGGGGCCAACACACTTCAAAACTGTGACATCACAGAATCCTGGCTCCTCCCCATTCTGAGGTGGCTGGATTTGAATCCTCTGTTTAGCGTGTTGGCCAAAGGGGCAGGCAGCATAGCTAGCAGCTGTCCTGCTTGAAGACATTCTTGAAAACTTTTTTTCTCCCAACGTAGTAACTTACAGCAAAGAGTCCATGTTTGTTTCATAGTCAGAATTTCAAAATTTACATTGCACCTATTGATTTATTTGCTCCTTTGCTTCCTGCGTCAACCCCAAATCACTGCCAGATGATGGGTGTTTTGCCTGTTTGCCTGAATTCTGCTAGAATTCCTCAAAGGGTGTTAAATACGCCAGGGCTAGAAATTACTGGCATTCCGCCCAGATTTGCATACCAGTTTTCAAAACAGAATACCGTTTTCATCACATTGTTATTTCAGCTGGAATACCATGTCTCCATATCATCGCTCTGCAGTTTAAATTGTAGCACAGCACTTCTGGGTAGGCAAAATACCAGCTACTGAGACTGAATAATAAATCTGGCATTTTGGTATTCCGCCTTCCACACTAGATGTTTTCCCCTTAATTACTGCACCTGTAAGGTTTACAGAATATATGTAACATGCAGGAAGCCCCCAACTCATATGGGATAAGAGCCTTGTTACTTGAACCCTGGCTTCAATTTTTACGAAAGTCCATTTAAAGGAAAACTGTATTAATCTGTGGCTCCCGTCCCCGAAAAGCTTACCCTCTGGTTTAGCTTTTCATATATTAAAGTGCTTTCTTCTCACGCCCGGACCGACTTCATTTTATTTAGTAAAAGTCCGCGACCCAGAACTATGGCAGACACTGTGGGGGGCTCCATTAACTGTAAAGGTGTGGCGCCGCTCGCTTCGATACATTTTACAAAATTTTACTAAATAAAAGTAAGTGGGTTCGCGCGAGAGAAAAAAGCACTTTAATATATGAAAAGCTAAACTGGAGGGTAAGCTTTTCAGGGGTGGGAGCCCCAGAGATTAATACCGTTTTCCTTTAAAGGGAACTGGCAATGTGTGCCAACTGGCAGCAGTTAGGGATGTTCCTGTTTACAGAAATAAAATTCATACCTCCAGATGATCCACATTCAACCATTCCTCACTTACGCTGGATGTAAAAAAAAAAAAAAAAAACCTGTTTTCAATGGTTTTCTTTTTATAGACAGCCTCCTGCACACTTCTCTTCATGGAACCAGAAATTTGGAGGGTTACTATGCCACGGTTTATGTACAGAATGCTAAACATGAGTTACTGTCCTATTGCAACCATGCTCAGAGTTCTGTGCATAAGCTGCAACATACGGGAATGTGCAACACTCCCTATAAGACTATTGTAAATGTTACAAGCATTCAGCAGGTGAACTACTGGGTCAGAGTTAGCAAATGCCTTTGGCAAAGCAGCATAAATGTATTTTAAAATTCTGATCTGGAGAGCTTTGTTTCAGGCCCATATTATTTAGTGAACTGTTCCTACAATTCGAGGGTCTCTAGAGGGAGTTCAGTATTGGCACTAATGGCGTAGAAGCTATGTTTGGAGAAGCCAGAGACCCTATGACTAATGGAATAAGAGATGCTATGAATGATGGGAGAGCTCGAATTAGTCTACACATTTCTGCTGTGATTTTTCTTGATCTTTTAAGAAATGTATGTTAACCTTTGTACAGTTATGTTATTGTATGGCTCTGAAAGATTCCAGACTGAAGATTCCAAGCCAACTGCATCGAAGGGGAAGAGCAGGGTTTCGTGATGAGTCATAGCTTTTGGAACATGTTGGTCCCTACCCAGCAGTAAATGAATGCCCAGTGACAAAGTTGGAACAGAATAAGAAATTACGCAAGTCTGATAAAATGTCCTCTCTTCCAGAAAGGATTGTGTACTCTCACCTAAACTCAGTCACATGCCTCCTCCCCATACTTCACTTACAGAGCAGCTGATACCTTCAGGAGAATTTAAAAGGAAACAGCCAGTACAAAGGGTCCCACACTCTCAAGTTTGGGGCTGGTCCCAATGTCTGCCTGTGTGCAAAAACATTTTGGTTTGCTCACGGTTTACTGCAGTATAGTAGACTGTATTAAATTAATTTTGATCACTTCCAGGCTGACATCTTCCGTTAACTACAAATCCCAGAATCACCCATGGCTGACATCTGAGCAGTACTCCAGCAAAGGGAGATCCCAGAAGCCTGCAGTGCACGGTAAAGCATTTATGATCTCTGATTAAATGTTTTCTGGTTCTGCTTTCTCCATGGGCTAAGTACAGTCCTTTGTGACAGTACCTAGTCCAGGGAGGGCAGCACAACCAGCAAACGAAAAAAATCAAAGCTTATTGTGCTGGCCTGGTGGTGCTTAGGGCTGAAGTGCTGGACGCCTCACCTCGCGTTATGTCGGCGACCCGGGTTCGGGAATGACCTTGGGTCATCGGGGCACTGGCATGGGGGTAGGACTGAGCAGCCTAAGGTACCGGTGGCAGCGCAGGCAAGAGGGATGGCAAGCCGGAAGGCATCTCGAATGCGACGTGCACGTGCATGCCCAAGGAAGGGGAGGGCGAAAACCGGGTTAAAAACACCTAAAAAAAAAATGTAAATTAAAAAGATCAAAGTTTATTAACTGTGGGGCTGGTCCCAATGTGCACTCTGTTTGCAAAACCATTTTGGTTAACACTGTTTACTGCAGTACAGTAGATTGTATCAGACTAATTTTGCTTAGTTCTAGGCTGACATCTTCTGTGACTACAAATCCCAGAACTCCTACAGCTGACATAAGAGCAGCAGGCAGCAGCGGGAGATTCAACAGGTGCATTATATATTTTATTGTTCCCAGATTGTCTCTGAAAACAGGGACTGTGCCAGCAAGCCTTACCTGATTACCAAAGAATAAAAAGAACTATATGAAAATAATAATATCTATCAACTCCAACAGGCACTGCAGGCTACTGAATCTCCCACTGCAGCCTACTGCTCTGAGATATCAGGTATAGGGAATTCTGGGATTTGTAATTACTGAAGAGATCAGCCTAGAAGTCAGACAGTGTCAGTGGCTCAGCAGGTAGCACATTTGGCTCTGAGGCCGGGAGATCAGAAGGCTGTGGGGGTTCTATCCCCACACCAGGCATTTTGGTTAAATCCCAATACTGACACTGCAGTGCAGCATGAAGGGTGCACTGCACTCCTGAGGTGCAGTCCTTCTGCTTGTTCAGGTGGATGTTAAAGATCCCATGGCACTTCTCGAAAAGAGTAGGGAAACTTCCCCGCTGTCCTGGTGAAATTTCCCCATTAAAAAAAAAAAAAGGAAAAAATACCACCAACAGCTTAATCTGGTTCAAGGTCAGTTGGCAGTCTTCTGTATCCTCTATCCCGGCTGTGCCGAAAAATAGCCAGATTTGTCTAGCGACTTAGCCGGTCAACTAAAACTAAATAAAATAAATAGAAGTAAACAACATTAGTCTGATGCAATCTGCTATGCTGCAGAATGTAAACCAATAATTCCACCTTAAGCTGGTATCGGCTGGGGAAGTCCTGAAGTTGCTTAGAGGCCTGAAACCAGACGGCGCAGCAGGGCATGACAACCTGGAACCCAAGCTGCTGAAAATAGGAGCCCCTGCTACTGCAGGACCTATAGCTCAGCTCTTTAATAGGTCCCTGACAGAAGGGAAGCTACCTGCTATGTGGAAGGTTGGACTGGTGACCCCAATCCCAAAAGGTGGGCAGCATGGAGACGTGGAAGACTTTAGGCCCATCTCCATTCTAAGTACCCTGAGCAAGCTGCTGGAGAAGGTGGTCTACCAACAGGTAGGCCATTATCTGGAACTGCACAACCTGCAGACCCACCAGCAATACGGGTTTAGAAAAAAAACATGGGACCAATACAGCCCTGATAAGCTTCACCACTGATGTGTATGAAGCCTTGGACCAGAATAAAATGCTTGGTGCTGTCTTCATTGACCTCACCAAGGCTTTTGACCTGGTTGACCACCAGCTACTCCTGGAATGGCTTAGGGGTCTGGGTCTGGACACAACAGCCCTGCAATGGTTCACAGACTACCTCAGCGGCAGGACACAAATGGTCCGGTGGAAAGGCGCCACATCAGATGAGTGCCCAGTACCCGCAGGTGTCCCACAGGGGTCAATCTTGGGCCCCCTGCTATTCTCCCTGTTCACCAACAGCCTCCCCCAGCACTGCGGAGGGGCGAAAATCATGCTCTATGCTGACGATGCAGTGCTGTATAGGACAGGAGAGGACACGGGGTCCTTAAATCGGGAGCTGAGTCAGGACCTTGCAGCTTTTGAATCCTGGTGTCGGATTAACAGGATGGTCCTGAATAGCAAAAAGACGAAAGCCAAGCTCTTTGGCCCAAAAAGACTGGGCCAAAAGAGATCCAACCACCTATCACTCTCCACCAGGGATGGAGCAGGAATAGAAGTTGTGGACAGCATGCTATACCTGGGAATGTACATTGACCTGGAGGTCTCGTTCAGGAGGCACATCAACCACCTCACAAAGGTGGTAAACCAAAAACTGGGCCTCCTCTACAGACTAAACCCCTTTCTGACCAAGGAAACCAGGAAGGCGATAGGGAACGGGACTATTCTCCCCCACCCTTTTCTATGGAGCAACCCTGCTCCAGTCGCTGACAGCTATGGAAAGACAGCGACTGTGCTCGCTCTACCACAGGGTCGGCCGTTTCACCACCAGGGTGGACAGAATGGAATATCACTGCAAGGTGCTCTAGGCCCTGGAATGGCCATCCCTGGAGGCAAGACTAGCTTATCCCTCCCTATACATGGCCTATAAGTTGCAGTAACCTGGGGCCCCTCTCAGGCTGCGAGACCTACTCATCCCTAAGACTACGAGATGTGAGCTCAGATCCACCAATCGGACACTATTAGAAATCCCCAGGGCGAGATCATCCCTGGTTCAACGGTCGCTTAGGGTTGCCCTCCCCAAACTCTGGAACGAGCTCCCGAGAGAGAGAGAGATACAAGACAGCCCCACCACCGAGGGTTTTAAGAAGGGTCTAAAAACACACCTAGGAAGGGGGCCTCAGTGCTGCTGCTGCCTCACTTAGAATACTGCCAGGGGACCAAACGCAGGGTGTTTCCCCTGCTAAAGAACAGTGGGACACAGACGGATGGGTCCGCTCAATCCGGAGGTAGAACTGTCCCTCGCACTTGTATAGGCTTTTCAACTGTCAATTGTATGTACCTAACAGAAGTCTGGAGTACTGGTCGTATCAGTTTCTGTACCGCGATGTTTGTTCACGCTCCCTTTGTAAAGCCTTGTTGTACTGTACTTATTTCCGTTTGCATTGGTTTTTCCCTCCCTCTAGGTACATGTAACTAAACTCGGGTTGCCCCTGAAAAAGGGACCACAAGGTTCCAGTGGGCCTACCTGGTTACCAAAGTTTAAATAAATAAATATGTTTTTGAACACAAAGTGCACACTGGGACCAGCCCCACACTCGAGTGCGGGGCCTTGGTGCCGACTGTTCTCCTTAAAACAAAACATAATATACAAATATACAAGCTAGCATATATTTCACATTAGTTCTGTGTTCCTCTTCCCCATTATTTATTACTGAGGTCATCTGTATGGAAACAGGATCTTTATCCCTTAAAGGGAAGGTCCCCTCAGCCTTTTATTCTGTTTCCCCTGTGTAGTTTGTAAGCATGCACAATGATCGCCTCAACTGCACCATCCTAATGTCATCAGGATTCAAATGTAAATGAAAGTCCGTAAGTATGCTGTGAAAAGCTACTTGACTCCACTGCAAAGGTCATGACCTGAATCATGTAAGGCATCCTGGGATTTTATGATGTTTTGGTGCTAAAGCCTGCAGTTGTTACTCTGTATAAGTCACTGCTGCTGCTGTCCTCTGCAGTCCTTTGTCATATGCTGGCCATAAAACTTTCAAGGTATAGTAAGTGCCCTGCTGTTTTCTGTATTTTAAGTGCATCTGAGTTAGAAAAAAAATGCTTTCAGAGAATACAGGGACCTCACAAATCATGCAACAGAACTGAATGACAGCATACCTCTCAACCCTTCAGCATTAAAAATCATAGCACTAGCCTTCAAAATTCATGGCAAATGGCCAGAATGTGGAGCACTTTCTTATTTCAAAGAATAATATGCCTACAGAGAGAGGGCCCCATATAGTTAGTGTTAAGGAATATTTCTATTACGTTAGTTCAATGATTTAATAGTTTGTGTGTCCAGAAATAGCACTAACATTATTCAGAACATTAGCAGAGCAAGTGTAAATGTATGAGTGTGAGTCTGTTTTATAAAATAAAATAAGAGTCTGAAACTGGAACGTGTCCGTTGGCCAAATGTTGGTAGATTTGTATGGGTCAGTAAAACATTTTTCTAACTAGCCCTTATTAAGACTGTTCTCAGCGGATTAGTTTTATATAATCACTACATATGTTCATATACATTACACAGATAATTAGGTTTATATAAATGACCCCATACAGTTAAATAAACTCATTTAATGAGAGTACTCTGCCAATTCACTTAAAGGGGACTTGCTTCACTGCAGGACTTCGACAGCACTTACCGTTCCACGCTGTTGTGATGAATACATCCATGGGAACCCCCCACTGCATAAATCATCCCGTCGATGACACCGACTCCGATCGGTTCCTTGCTTGCGCTCATGGAGGCACAAGGTGACCACTGATTGTTCATGGGGTTATAGCAGTCAAAGGGCACTAGGGGCCAGTATTCCCATCAAGGGTTGTTGTTTCGCCCACCCACTGCATACAACAATCCACTGACCACACAGCCCGCCAGTCCACTGCGGGGACTTGTGTCTTCTAACCTATCCAAGACATATCAGAAGGATTAAAGGCTTCTATAATCAGTGATTGCCGTTGTAGCCACTGCAGTGTAGATCAACTGGGGCACCTCGGAGCCCGGCAGGGTAGCACCTTGGTGGGCTTGTGGAGGTTGGAAGTCTTGAAATATCTTGGCGAGGTAGTCCTTGCACTGGGAGTCCCATTTCAGGATCTCACACTTCTGCATTTGTATCGCAGGAAGTGGGGTGAGCGAGTGGCAACGGACGGCCCGGCGAGCGCCTGGATGAAATAGCGTGTTCTCGCAATCGTAGCTAACCCAGTTAATGCAAGCATGGAAGACTTCGGACTCGCAGCGTACATTCAGTTCATCACGGCTGATTAAGGTCACCAGCTGGCAGTGAGACAAGTTGAAAAACTCCTCCTGCTTCGCCACCTACAATAAAAAAAAAAAAAAAAAAGACAAAAATTGAAAATAACGAAGAAGAACTTCAGTAAAGTTGCACCAGCAAAACAATGTCTGTGATGGTTCTGACACAATCATCTCCTGCTGAAAACTCCCTAGTATTGCACCTTGCATTTCCAAAGCAGAAGACTCAGGATTTGAACTTGCAGCCCTCTGGCTTCCAGCCCAGAATTCTACTACCCAGCTAAAGGGATAGCTCCCCCACATGAGCTAAGTACATGTCAATCCCACTTCATGCAAAAGCAGTGGGTATCATTGACCAGATAAAAGTGATATCTTGGCTGATGTCAAAAGTTACAGCAGGATATCGAAATATGTTGACATTACGATGTCACAACGGATATCTATTTTTATTTAAACTTTTTATTAGGCTATAACGAAACACCATAATACACACACACCATAAACATGCAATAAATGTCCATACTGTGATAATCAATTACATTGTTTAAAGTAGTACTTGCATGTCTAGACCATTACGTACAATATTACAAATCCTGTAACAGCTGTAAATAGGACGTCAAACTACAACAGGAGAGGCCATAGGTACTTAGTATTATTACTTAGTATGGTCTGCACTGCTCGTAAGAATACTGTATAATGTTCCCCACGTTTCATGAAATATATTCATTTTATTTTGCATACTCGCTGAAACCATCTCTCTAAGTATGGAGGATGGAGTATAAAGCCGTAACATTTCGAATATGTGATATCTTTTGTTTTTTTTCCTGTTTTTTAGAACTAGCTTTTTGACACACATTGCTACAATGAATATCCAGTACTTCATAACCTACTTGTCTCTTCTGAAATCCATTATTAAAAAAATAAATAAATCTGCGATCTACTCATCTCTGATGGAACTTTCCCAATGAAAGGAAACGTCCATATCCCATCGGGCCCCACCTTCATGTGAAGCAGGGCCTGATTAGCAGTTGCATAAATAGTACACATTTTTATTTTTTTTTTTTTAACTTACTGTGCGATATTTTATTTTAAATAGTATCTAGTCGATCCTGTGCCCTCCCCGCTGGCATTTTAGAACTAAGAGCCCTTCACGGTGTGCCCACAACCACCTGCGGCTATCCCCCAGTATGATGTGTTGGGCCGGGAGCAACTGGGGTGCCGCCATAGGCTACTGTACTGCTGCACTTTCAAATAGCTCTGGTTTGGAGCCTACGTGTGTCCGTGCTATACCAAGACCAGGTACAGACTGACAGGCACCCTGGCAGTTTGCTCCTGGTATCGGTATATCACAGGGGAACATAGTGCTCCCCATCCCACAGGAGACATGTCTGTCGTGAAAGCGATGTTTGGCTCTGGGCAGACAAATGGGACTCCTTCCTCCAGATGTTCTGGGACTAGCCCTCACAGGATGGTATCCCACATCAGCTGGGTCCAGCTGGTCCAAATGCCCTAGGCGCTGGGACTGGGCAGCCCAATTCCACTGCAGGTGCCACATCTGCCAGAGGGCCCACGGAACCAGGCTGATGCAAGACACCATATACCTCAGTAGCCGGAAGAAGTTACGGCAGGGCCTGAGCACCCAACCTGAAATGATCAGGCAAAGGAGTTCAGATCCAGTGCCTGGTCGGCCTGCAGGGAGTCTAGCTCTGTCCTGATAAAGTAAATTAACTGTGATGGGATCAGTTTGTACTTGGTCGGGTTGACCAAGAGGTCAGAGTCTCTGCAGGTCTGGACGGTCAGATCTCTGGACCACTCCACAGCCTTCTTGGATGGCCCAACAATCAGCCAGTTGTCCAGGTAGAGATACACCCTGATGCTCTTGCGTCGCCGGAAAGGTGCCACCACTGCCATGCATTTGGTAAAGACCCTGGACATGGACGAGAGGCCGAAGAGCATGATCTGGAACCGATAGAGAACTCCTTCTACATGGAACTGAAGGTATCGCCAGTGGGACAGACAGACTGGGAGGTCCACAGAGCAGAACCGCAAGTCCTGTTCTACGAATGGCATGATCTGGTTCAGGGTTACCAAACAGAACTTGCAGTTCCAAATGAACTGATAGAGATTGTGCAGATCCAGTATGGGGCGCCAATCTCCCCATCTGTTTCAGGACCAAGAGGTACCTGGACATGTACCCCCGACTTGCCAGGGCATCTGGGAGAAAGGATATAGCCCCTTTTGCAAGGAGATGAATGATATGCTCCTGCAGGACACAGAGGATTGCTGTGGGGCATGGGATCGATAAGGCGGGAGAATCTCTAAGTCTAAAGGAAGCCCTCTCACTACCACCTCAAGAACCCACTTGTCTGTAGTAACGATGGATCAGAGTGGTCAGAAGTGGTGAAACCAATCCCCCACAGGAAGGAGGTCAACGACTGGACAGGCAGGAGGTAGACACCCCCTGACCAGTCACTGGGCAGCTTTCGAGGGGGCACCAATTGCTGGAACTGAAGGGGCACCACTTCCCTACACCTTTTGGGCCCCAAGTCAGAGAACTTGGCCTTGGGGTGCCAGGCTTGGAATTGCCCCTACTGGGGCCACTACTGCCCAAGCTGCTGTGGCTGAAAGGACCAAAACTGAGGGGCCTTCTTTTTTGGTTTCTGGGCCTCCACGACCTTCTGGGATGAAGCCACTGAGTCCAGGGTGACAATGGACTTCAGTCCCGGTGAGATGACTTTCCACCTCTGGGTCGAAGAGGTCAGCGCCCAAGAAAGGGACATTGGCAAGCCTGTGCCGAGTGTCCACCATAAAGGTGGAAAGCCTCAGCCAGGCCCTGCAATGCATCACGATGGTTGCTGCCATTGCACGGGGACAGGAGTCACCCATGTCTAAGGCCATCTGGAGCTGATGGTTTGGCTAGCGGTTGACCCTGGTCTCTGACCAATTTCACTAGCAGCTGCTTGTCAGTAGGTAGGTGAGGGAAGACATCATCTGGCACTCTTCGAGCCTGGAGGGCCTAAACTTATCTACTGGAATTCACCAGTGAATAATGCTTTGGACGCTGGGCCCAGCCGAAACAATGCCAAGGCCAACCAGATACCCACCCGCAGCAGTGGCTGCCACTTCTTCCATGGCCACAACCTGGGCCGAAACCCCACCGCAGCAGAGACTTCTTGCAGCACTTTGGTTGAAGTTTAGATCCTGATCGGCCAGCTGGCCGAGAAGGAGGTTGTCTGTAGATCCTCCAGAAGAAGGGAGCACTGTCTGGCACAGGCCACAACTTGAAACATCATGCAGCCCCCAAACAGTAGCAGCAAGACACATGTGGGTCTGTCCGAAACATTTTCTGGCGGCACATGATGCAGAATATGAAGCCAGGACCAAGCTTTGCTTCCTTGTGTTCCATCTTCTATCAACAAGGCTGGAACGGAACTGACAAATTCAAAAATAGCAAAGAAACTGTTTAGAAAAAAAATTTGCAATCGCCAGTGGCACACCTGGTACCCTACAACACGCACAGCTGTGAAGGAGGAGACTGAACTCTTCCAGTGGAAAGGAAGATCCGACGCCAATGGCCAGTGCGGGAGGATATTTATTTATTTAAAATTTGATGACCGGGAAAGGCACACTGAGCTGAGGCTCGTTTCCAGGTGCGACCTGGGTACAGAGTGTACAGTGAAAGAGCGAGTACAAAAGGTGGGGAGTACACACAGTATACACAGGCAGTCATACTGAGAACTTAATACTTTACAATAAAATATAAGTTAACGTAAATAAAAGAGGCTGAGGTGTAGTCCCAGACTAGGTATGTTGGTAGAGTGAGAGTGGTTTCAGCTGGGTGCCGCAGCCATTAGAGCATTGTGGGCAGGCTAGGAGGGAGAAGCCTGAGGAGTTGCATCAAGGCATAACAGGAAAAGGTCAGGGAAGGTTGGGGGAAGGTTTTTCCAGAGAAGGGGAGTTGGTACGAGAAGGAAGCTTGGCCGGAAAGAGTCTGAGGGGGGCAGGTGGAAGGTGCGTGGGTCTCTGTGGTGAAGGGGTAATTTAGGGAGGTGGCAGGGAAAGGTGGGAGGAGAGGTAGAGGGTAGTGAGTCAAGCCAGTAGTTTGCTATGGAAGGAGGCACTGTGGATGGTTCTTCTGTGGGAGCTGGGGCTGTAGAGAGAGTAGCATACAGTTGGCAGTGGTGTGTAAGTGGGGGGAGGCAGTGGCAAAGCGGCAAAAAGAGTTGAGAAGGGTGTCTAGTCTGGAGAGAGAGGTTATCGGGGCGGTACCATACATTATGTTGGCATAGTCAATAATGGGCAAGACAGTTTTGCGTACAAGCTCACAACGGGTGGGGATGGGTAAGCTGACCCTGTGCCGATAGAGGATGGCGAGTTTGGGTCGGAGTTTAGTACAGATGGCATCCACATGCGAGGAGTAGCTGAGGTGGCTATCCAGCCACACTCCTAGGTACTTGAAAGCAGGGACAAGCTCCAGGGGTGAGCCAGCCAGGGTGAGGGGCTGGAAGGGTGGCAAGCTTCTGCCTGGAACCAAAGACCATGGCTACAGTTTTTTTTTTTTTTTTTTTTAATCATTGAGGGTAAGCAGGTTCTCAAGGAGCCAGGAGTGGACTCTGTTGAAGCTGGGGTGGGCTAGGCTAAAGGACTTAAATTTGCAGAGTAGTAGCGGGTGGGAGACAGAGTCGAAAGCTTTAGCCAGTTATAAAAATGGTGTCAGTGGTGTGGCCGTTGTCCATGGCAGAGAGGATGGCGTCAGTTGTGCGTAGGAGGGAGGTGATGGTGGAATGGTGTTTTCTGAATCCTGACTGTACAGGTGAGAGGGAGTTGTTGGAGGAGAGAAAGTTAGACAGACAGTTTGGCCAGTATTAGGGATTCCTTAATTTTGGCAAGGGAGGGGAGCAGCGAGATAGGCCTGTAATTTGCTGTCTCCACCCTTGTGCAAAGGGATGATTTTGGCCGATTTCCAAGCTTTGGGGATAGTGGCAGTGGACAGAGAGAGGTTTAGTATGTGAGTTAGGGGGCCCACTATAGCACAGGCAGAGATACGGAGCAGAATGGGGTGAATTCCGTCGGGGCTGGATTTGGACGTGTTAAGGGAGGCGAGTGCGTTGTATACTTCCTGGGGTGTGATGGGAGGAAGCCTGGGGTGGGGGAGGATGGTTCGGCTGATTTGGGGGTTGGAGGGAGGGAGTCAGGACCAGCACAGGAGACGAAGAATTTGTGGAGAAGCACAGCCACGGAGGCCGGGTCTGAGACAGTGTTGCCTTCAGTAATTAGGGTCGGGCATGCCCATTTAGAAGGAGGCTCGAGTAGGGAACTGATCAGCTTCCAAAAGGACGTATGTGGGTTCTGTGACCTTGTGAGTTGTGTGTTAAAGTAGGAAAACTTGAAGTGCCGAGTGGCCTTGGTGCATTTGTTTCTGAGATGTTTGTATGCTTGTAGGTCTCGTGAGGCACGGGAGGCTATGTACAGTTTCCATGCCTTGTCCCACACACACCCAGGGCGATTAGTTCAGGTGTGATCCAGGGGTGATGGTGGTGCTTTACCCTGTTTTTCCAGAGGGGGCGGTAGGTCCAAGATACGCCAGAAAATTCGAGAATTGGATATACCACCCAGATGGTAGGAGAAGCTTAGCTTGAAGACTTTCTGACACATCAGCACTTCCAGCAAACTGCCAACGTGGGTAGTCAACTATATCCACACCAGCAGAACCGATATTTTGGACCCACTTTGAAAGACACTGGCTGTATCATGATAACTTGTCTTTAGGTTACGCCTCAGTAGATGCTTAGCAAGGCTGTGTACATCACAACAGTTTATTCTTTATTTATTACTAGGAAGTACCTTTGAGCCAAAGGCTCTTTTACAGAGGTTCCACGTAGTAATACATGGGCATTACATCATTTACAGTGGTTACAAGTACATAAGCAGATACAAGGTGGTTCCATGCCTAGAAAGACATGAGTACATCAGGTTACAGAAGTTACATAATTACAATAACAGGGATTACATAAGGAAAAATATACAGACACATAATTTAAAGCAGGCTAGATTGACAGGTTGTTAGGTGAACAACTTGAGATTCTACAGGATATAGAGCGAATCATGTAGGGAGCACAGGATGATGTAGTCTGTAAAATAATTAACTAATACTATATGCAAGGAGGCGAGAACTTGATGGGCAGTGGTTCTTTTGTCATAAGTGCTAAAGAGTGTAGTCATAAAGGAGGGCAAGACTCACGGGGGGGGGGGGGTGCTGAGGCGGGGACCTGGAGCCTTCTAAGGGAGTGTTAGCAAAAAAGAGAGGAGAGGAGAGGCAAGGGTGCAGGTCAGAATGAGGGTAGCAGGAAAGCGGAGGGGAGTGTGTGGGGGTGTTCAGGTCTCACAGACACAGTTCCTGTTTGTGGCGAGGGCCACTCGGAGTTTATCTTTAAAGGGGCCTATTTTGTCTTCTTTTGTGATGCCTAGGTCAAGCGCATTAAGCCAAAGTGGTGCCTGGTATTCGTAGGACCGTTGGCCTTGTGTGGTTCTATGGAAAGGGATGCAGAGAGCCGAGCTGTTTGTACCCCTAGTGCATCTGATGGAATTAGGTCGACTAAGGAGGCTTTGCAGGCCTGGGGTGGTAAGTCCTAGCATAGACTTCTTGGCGAGCATGCATACTTGATACTGGAGGCGACTGTCAAGGTTGAGCCATTTTGTTCGAGTGTACAACTCGCAGGTGTGAGTGAGATGGAGTACACCTAGGACTAAACAACACGCTTTATTTAGTGTTTTGATACGTTTCAAAGCAGTTTGGGAGGCAGCCCCATATACTGCTAGACCATAGTCTAATCACTGAGAGGACTGAGCTATTTACAGCAGTTTTAAGTGCCTCAGAAGTCAGGCCTTTCCGGTGTCTGTACAGTAATCCTAGTTTTGCATTTGACGACTTTGCGACTGCGTCTATATGTTGGTTAAACAAGAGGGTGCAGTCCAGTGTCAATCCTAGGTATTTAAATGTTTGAACCACCTCCAGGGAGGTGTTCTGATTGTTCTGAATGCAAAGCTGGTGAGTGTGGTGCTTGTTATGTGATGATGCTAACAACAGTCTTAGTTTTTTATAATTGAGGAGCAGCTTTGATTGAAGGAACCAGTGCTCAGCCGCGGTGAAATTAGCCTGCATTTGCTTTTCCAGTATGTAGGGGTCAGAATTACATGAAAATAGGAGCGCATCGTCTGCATGCAGTAGTAGCTGGTCGTCTACCGAATGAGGGAGGTTGTTTAAGAACAGGCTGAACAGTAGAGGGCCAAGGATAGAGCCTTGAGGTACGCCTGTGTTAACACTAAGGATGTCGGAGAAGGTGCCCAGGATTTTCACTTTTTGGACCCTCCCAGAGAGGTAGCTTCTGAACCATGCTACTGTTGCAGGGGAGAGGCCGGTATTGGAGAGCTGATCCAGGAGTAGATTGTGATTGACGGAATAGAATACTGAACAAATCAGAGTAGAGCAGCAGTTAAAACTTAAGAGAAACGGTCAAAGGGAACATAAACCCTGATGGTATTTACATATTTTATATAAGTTTATAATTGGGCATGATGTAAATTCTGTTTACTAACTGCAGTGTATTGTTTGTGTTTGTATGCTTCCCTGTAGCTGTCAGGAAAACAGCAGCACAGCCAAGGAACACTAGGGGTGCTGCTGAGCTGACAGCAGGATCAGACGCATCTCTCCAGAGCTCTGTGATTTTCATTAAAAAGTACACCTTACTTGCCGGCCCGGTGGCGCCGATTGTTGAGGTGCTGGACGCCACACCTCGTGCTGCACTGGCGACCCGGGTTCGGGAACAAGCCTGGGTCGGCGGGGAGAGGGAAGATTGAGCGTCCCAACGGATGCTCTTCTCCCTCTGGAAGGGATACCAGGGATGCCTAGTGTACCCAACATCCCCAAGAGAGTCGGTGGAAGCACGGGCTCTCTGGGGTTCTAGCTGCTCCGTTCACTGGGATCTGGGAGGAGGGGCGCTGTCAGGTGCTTGGGAGGAGATGTGCATATGCGCATTGCCTCTCCGGACATACATCTATGCGGCGGCAGCCCAGGGGGCTGGGACAGGGAACCACAGAAAATCAGAAAAATCCCTCAGTGGGACTAGATGATGGCCGCTCCAACACCTTCCAGGTCCAGGACCTATGGGCAGATCTCTGCTGTGCAGGTGCTCCATGGAGGTGGTTGAGGTAAGGAGTATCCACAGCACTCTAGGGGACAGACACCGTAGGTCAAGGGACTAGGTGGTGGGGATGAGCAATGCCTGAAGGAGTGGACCACTAAGGGGAGTACAGAAGAGAGAAAGTGGTGCAACTGCGCCACAAGCAAAAAAAAAAAAAAATACACCTTATTTTATTATATCTTATTGATCTTTTCTGGACCCAAGAGAGGGAGACTTACCAAGAGGGAAAAAATGGTCCCGGGAAAAGAAAGAAAGAAAAAAAAAACCCCACAAACAGCCCAACAGCAGAGTACAGACGCATTCTTCTCTTCCTCCGCTTCAGGTTTGTCAAGTCAGAGTCTGTGCAGCATGGCAGCTCTAGTGGAGACCCTCAGACAACTACAAATTTGATCTTGCCACAAAAAAACTATAGGACAAAGGGGACAAAACCAATCACAGACTGGCAGCAGTGAAACAAAAAATAGGTGACCAAGATGGTCGCGTTTCCGAGAACAAAGCGACCATCTCCGAACTGGTTCAAGGAACTGACAGGCAAACTGCTGTGAGCGCTGCACGTGAGATGGAACCTTCATAGAGCAAAAGCAGAACTGCTGGAAAATGCTCATCGACTGTGATGTTACGGATCACTGGCCTTCCGCCTAGATCTGCCGGTCGTACCGAACTACTGACTGCCCTAGATCATCTCCATCTTTACGGATCTGGCTTTACTCCCCAGAGATTTGGGGGTTACGACGATGAAGGCTTTTGCCATCCCTGTTCGATCCTATACTGTCACCTGGGTGACCACAAGTGGCTTAAGTCGTGCCACATCATGATATCACATCGCACACTCATGGGTTGGGGCGGGGGAGAGTAAACCAGAAATAAAAGGGATCCAATGATTCAGCAAGTGACATACTGCCCCAAGCTATGGATCCCACAGGTCCCACTCCTCCTGCCCAATGGTGCCCCCAGGATGCCACTGTGCGAGCATCTGCCTACCAATATTGGGACTGCGCCTGCAGAGGAGCTGAAAGGCAGGACCCCACATCTGGGGCAAGCTGACCAGGTAGTAGAGGTGGTGCATTAGGGGCATGACACTCTAAAAAAGCACTGCGGTCAGATGGGACTCTGTGACTGGGCAGATGGAACTGACAAGAGACCAGAGGAGGTCCCTAATCAGAGAAGCAAGGCAGTAGTAGAATAAATCTGGGGGTGAGGGGGGACTTGTCATAATCCTGGAACCTGCTTTTCCTAAAAGAAAACAAGTATATTTTCAGGGCCTGTATACCTTTAAAATTTTTGGGTTCAGAGGTCAAATAAATGGGGAAGGGGGCAGACCAAAATCCTAGAACCCCCAAAACAACTTTTGGCACATTCGGTGGCAGGCACCTCACTCAAGTCATGGGTAGAAATTAACTTTTTGCGGAACCTGCATTACGGTGCATGTGGCGAAAAAAGTTACATGCACCACAGCCAGGCTACCTGCAATGGGTAGACAAAAATGATAAAAATTGAAAAAAAGATACTGAATTTTGAAATACTAGTATATGGAACAACTGTAGTACATTTAGATACTGTTCTACACTTCAGTGTCTTCTTCACTTTCCCAGCCTTTTTCTTCCTCTTGTCTTGAACCATAAGAAGCAATCTGAGGTCTCCGTGTTCTCTTTCCTGATGTCCGCCACCTAGCTATGGCATTGTCTGGTGAGGTGTGGACACTGTCTCACTGCTCAGATTAACTGCCATTAAAGCTGACACAGTTTGTGATCTCTGGTTTGCTCTCCAGTCATTTTTCATTCGTGACATTAGAGAAACCTCGCTCACATTCCACGGTTGAAGATGGAATTATAAGAAATATTTTCAGCAAAGCTAGAATATCTTTGAAGTCCTCCCTTTCTTCCGAGAGAACTCTACCCCACATAGTAGTGAAATCTAAAGCTGGATGGTAAGCTGCATTTAGGTTGTGGACATATGCTTTCAGTTCCGACCACTGCAAGAGCGTACCCCTTTGGTTCCAGAATGTCAGTGTAGTAAGAAAATAATGACTGGACTTCTGCATCTCCATACTCTGCCAAGGAATCTTCAGAGTTAGGCCAGTTAGATAAGTTGAAAATTCTCATTTCAGCAATGACAGGATCACCGACAAATTCAGAAAAACGAATTTCCATGTGATTTAACATGGAATCCAGCACTTTCTTTACAATAGACACTACGCTGCTCTTGGCACTGTTTGCATCTTCGTCAGGATCCGATCTGCTGCTGCGTCTTGCTGAACCAGAGGAACTAAGCGCCACACCTTTGTAATGCAGCTTACCATCCACAATACTGATTCCTGTTTCAAGGCAATCAATAGACTCTGAATCTCTAAGAGTTTTTAGTTTCTTCATGAGAGAGAGAACTTTAGCTTGCACAGAGTCTACCGTTAAGTTATTTTGCTGGAATGTCAGCGTTAGTCTGGACATGACTGCTACGTAGAATTCTAAGATGTTGATGAAATACAACACCTTAGGTGATTTTATCTGCTTCAGAATTGCAGTGGCCTCTTCTCTTTTTTCCCCTTGTACCATTTACTGATAGGTCCTCCAGATGTGTAACAGTAGCCGGATAATTTATCTGCATCACTTTAACAGCACGCTGGTGGTGTGGCAGCCACCTTGTTCCCCCAGTATTTACAGGGTGCACTCACTCATGACCCAAGTATTTTTTTTTTTTTTTATGGTTTCCATGCTTTTGTTCCCCACACACACTAAGAAGAAGCTAGACTGGGACTCTGGGAGGGACTGATTGTCACACACACACTGTGATTTGACTACTGCTGTAACTCCTGCTATAGTAAAGAGCTTTGTTCACAGCTGTCCCCACAAACAAAAGCAAAGAAACACCACTATGTCCACAAAACAAATCAGCATCAAAATGAGGCACAGTTGTGGTAAAAAAGTCAAGTCCTTTGAAATCACAGGACTGAAAAAACCTTTATTGGGGGTGGGGTGGTGAAGTCCTGATTTACTTTGGTTCTGAACTTCTGCCACTTAATTTCCCCCAGATAAGTATTTTTTTACCTTAAATTGCAACCTTTATCTTGATAAACGCTTCTTCCTGCCTACAAACAGCTAAATGTGCTTTTTTTGTTGGCCCAGAAAAAATATGTGATTCCTTCACGGAGCTTCCCGCCTAGTGACTGCTCTCCAAGAAAGTCTCTGACTACGTAGTTCAAACAGATCGCAGGCTATGTGAACCTTATTGTACCATGTGTGTGACAGAAAGAGAGACGTGGTACAACAGAGTTAACACAGCAGTAGATAACATGCTGCCAGATGCCAGTCAAGCCTGATTTGTACCCACCTTAGTTGAGCAGCTCACGAAGTGACCATCCCGATTCCCACCCCACACCCCACTGGCTCAACTCCGATTGCTTGCTGCAGCCTCCCGCCCCGCCCCTGTATAGTGCCCACACGCCCAACCCCTTCTACCCAACCCAATCACCCAAAGCATCCCGGCGGGTCACTAATATTAATAGCCAGCCATACTATACGTGCTAGCCCAGCCTACTTAAATGCAGCATCTGACAACTTCTTGCTGCCATGCCACGTCCCGCCTCCTCTGTGGCACTCCTCCAAGCCTTGGCCTGTGTTGCAGCTGCTGTTCGGGAGGCGGGCTCTTAGTCACTGCTGCTCACTCCCAAGTCTTCCTCACAGTAGCGCGTGCGCACGCATGATCACGACGACATCCAGACGTCATCTCTTGGAGGAAAAAAAAAAAGTCTGCCTGTGCTTCATGCAGCGCCCCTTGTGGTGCCTCTTGGAACTGCAGCCCAAGAAAGCAAAACACACCACATGCACTATGGTGCAGGCAAGAAATAAAACTACTTGCACCAGCCTGTTCCTACTTGCATTTGGAACAGGCTGGATATGTTAATTTCAACCCCTGACGCAAGTCCTGACTTTCTAGCACTGGGTCTCGTGGCTGCAGCGTTCTGATAATCGTTACATCCTGACTGGCTCCTGTATAGTGGCGTGCAGAGATACACACACACTGAGTAATTAGCACCCCCCCCCAAAAGCACACTTGTCATCCGCAGAACTCTGCTACACAACACTTGGTGGGTTCAAACAGTACATCTAAGGATCCGACTGCCCTCCAGTGAATAGTGCTAGTAACTGTAGCAGTCTCCAGATCTGAAATTTATCCAACCAAATTTGGATTTTGGATCCATTCTCATGTAAACATTGTGGGGGGGGGGGGGAGAATCCTACTATACAAAATGCCAGCTCATCAGTCGTCAGGATCAGCCAGATACTTTTTACTATTTTACAGGCTTCAGACAGGTAGTAACGGACACTAGAAGCTAATAGGGGCAGCTCTGCACTTAGGTGGGGACTTACACTGGTGATGGTTTCCCTTTAAGACTGGGCTTACAAAAAAATTTAATATTTGTTTTGAAGGGTGGGGTGGGTGGAATATTAACAGTTTTAGGAGTTCATATCACACGCCTCCTTTCTAATCATCATTGGTGAGGTATTCCAATATTAATTCTTAATAAAATCACATACACCAAAGCTAATTCATATGCTCACAAGGGCAGTTCTGCATTTATCCATGTTCCCTACTGTTGCTTGTAAAACACTGCAAAATCTTAATCTGTCACATTTCTTTCATAGCTCTTTTAGCCTGCACCTGTGGGCCCTTGGCTTGTACGTCTGAAAACTTCTTGTTTTGTTAGATGACTCACACTTCGTTTGGACAAATTGTACAGAACAGTAAAACGATGAGTCATCAGGGTTCTTGGAAAACTCCTCTGGACTTTGAGATTGACTGACTCACTGCCAGAGGAACAACCTACTACCCTACGGCAAACACTGCTAGTTGTGAGTCACAAGTGCGAAGGTACAATTTTCCAGGAAAGGAGGAGAAACCGGTTTGACATTCCATTGGTAGTGTACAGTATATACATGCTATATATTGGAGTAATGTAAACACCACCTCAAGAATTGCTGAAACCTGGCTGGCCTGGTGGTGCTAAGGGTTGAGGCACTAGATGCCACACCTCGACCCATGTTTGGGAACAAATTTGGGTTGCTGGGGGTTGGCCCGGGGTGGGGCAAGCTGCTGGACTGAGTTGCTACCAGGCAGCTCTAATCTCCCAGGGAGGATTGCAAGTCCCCTGCGCTCTTGGCTCCCAAATGTCGAGGTTTGTTGGCAGCGCCAAGCTCAAGGAGACTCTACGTTAAGCCAGGTAGTAGGAAGGGGCTGTCACTGGAGCCAGAGGGAGCATGCGTGCCTCTACGGGCATGCGTGACCGTGTTCTGGAGCCCCGGGGCATAGGTGGGAGAAAACTAAAAAAGGGGCAGCAGGTCAAGCTGCATGAAACCCCAAATAGAGGGCAGAGAACAGATACTCTGTAAGAGCGGACCGTAGTCTGCCTGACCTGCACCCCGAGGAAACAAAATATGAAAACAAAAAAAAATAAAGACAAAGAACCTTAGTGCGCAAGCACTGAGGCAATGGTTACCCCAAAGGGCACTGGCCGAAAAGCTAAGTTTCAAAGAAATACAAAATCACACATGCCACCACAATGCAAAACATCGTGGTCTGCATATGCAAACCACCACAGAATATTATGCTGGTTCAACTTTAAGCAAAAATGCATGGTGCCAAAAGGCCTCTCACACAGTTTGCAAAGGGTGTCAACAGAAGACATAGACACGTGTTTCGTCCTACCAGGACTCATCAGTATGCCTTGCCTGTTTGACACCCCAGTGGAATAAACCAGCTACCCTAAGATGGTCTACCTGGGTTATGTTGTGGTGAACCCAATTTTTCTCAAAGTTGATTTTACTCATTACAAAAGGGGTGATTTTATTCATTGCAACAGGAGGGAAACAGAGACAATGGACAAATTTAAATTGAGCCTCTTTAATTTATTATACCACATGAGCCCCATGTGAGATTCACAAATCAGGGCCCAACTGTCACTGGTGATGACCAGTCCTAAATCTTGCTCCCAAAGACGATGCATCCCACCCGACCTATCCAGGAACACCTTTCGGAGGCACAAGTATATTTTCGCCATGGGACCCCTTGGATCAGTCCTCTATTTCGAAACCACTTGCTCTAAGCGCCTAAGTTTAGCAGGCCAGGGTTTCCATCTATGCATGCTACAGAAGTGTGCCGAGACATGCAAATAGCAAAATCTTTGCAGTCCCAGGAGCCCCAATCCAGCCTCCAGATCTACCTGTGGGTAAAGTCCCAGGGGTCCCACCAAATCAGCGAAACAGGTGGCACCACCCCTACCCCACACCTGAAAACCTCCATCCTCTAACCCTGAGAGAAAATCCAGGTTCCCACAGAGGTGCGTTAAGAGAGTTCTCTCACATGCAGCACCCAATATTTTAGTGGCCCATTCCCAGGCCTCTAACATCTGCAATACCAATGGATTGGGTTCTACACTGGCTCTATACCTGGCCAGTCCACCTTTATCTAAATAGTAAAGAGGGGAAACAGAGCCAGGTTCTTCTTCAAGTGGTCCAGCTTACTCTTTTTTTTCTCCCAATAACCATTCCCATAACAATCGAATTTGGGCTGCAACACAATATGGTTTAAAGTCTGGAAAACAAAGACTGCTTTTTTGGATAAGACTCTTTAAGCAAGTTAAAGGCACCCTGGGTCTTTTGCCCTACCAGAGGAAATCCGTGCATTTCACCTCAAAGAGACACAGAACCAATTTTGTTCTGTTTTTAGGGATGATTAACTCTTCTGTGCTAACTTTACCCAACAGCAGAGTTCGAGTAGAATTTATTCATGCAAAAATTACTACTTTCATAACCATTCCATTTTGAGAGTTCGCACTAGGATGGTGGTACACCGAACAACCACAGAAACTCCAAAATGGTTCACACACACACTAAACCCCTATAGAGGGACACCAGACATCTAAAATTGTAGATAAAATTTCATTATTTATTACAGCATTCCTCAGCGCATGCTGCCCATTCACTATAATGAAGTGTGCCCTGACTCTTCCTAGCATCATGTCATAAAGGTTTGTAATTCCGATATTTTCATTAAATAAATAAATAACATTGATGAGTGCAGGGGCAGAACTTGGGCGGCTCTTCAGACCGGGAAGTCCCCCCGGGACCCGGTTTACCTAAATTATGAGCATTTTTGCAAGAAAAGAATTGAAATATTTACCAACATGTGCAGCTACAAAGATTCACCTGAAGGTAATGCACCCATATAGCGGGTGGAACAACAAAACTTGGTGAATCTCTTTAAATATGAGCACACATCCAAGCTTATCAGCTGTAATGCTGTCTACACATTTTTGCTTTGAAAACTTGAATAGTTATCCATAACTTTTTTTGTTAGTGCTGTTTTTCTTCTTTGGTGCGGGCTTGTGGTTCTGGCCCAACCCCATCACTGTCACATGGTTTTCAGTGACTTGACTACAATCCCAGGTGCGTTACTCCATGGCTTGCCACGTGGTGGGAGTTGGCAGGTCCTCTCAAATGGGCCAGCGGAATGGATCCAGTGTTGGGCCTGTGGGAGTTAGGGGCCATCATAGTGCACTGCCCAGGGTTTTTCCTTCCCCTGTATTATGGGACACTGACTCAGTGGCATCACAAGTTCATGCACACAAACATGCGGAGCGTGATGCCATCAGACGTCCCTTCCCCACTGCTAGACTGTCCTGTGCGCACTACTACTTTTGGCCCCCAAGTGGGGGTACAGCACTGGGGCCAGCCATCCCTCTCCCGTTACTCTTTGACAGCTGTACCGTCCCAGTCCAACTCCCCAACTGACACTGTCCCCGGAGGCCCAGGCGCTTGGAGCTGGAAGCGACAGCCCCAATGGGGCCGCCCTCCTCCACCTCACCGGGTAAGGGGGAAAAAAAATGATAAGAGTAGTGGTATTTCACCGGCAGTCGAGGCCTCCCACTTATCCTACACCTCTCATGTCTCTTCACAGTGCCAGAGAGGGTCAAGCTCAACAGGGTCTTCTTCCCCACTAATGCCACCAATCCGCTCCCTTGGCTGGGGTTTCACTAGACAGTAGGTTGGGACAGTCAGAGAATGTCTGCTGGGACACTTGATCCTCCCACCCAGCCCAGCTCCTGAGGACCAAGTTCGTTCCTGAACCCAGGTTGCCAACATCGTAAGCAGTAATATAACCGCTATGTCAACAAACTAGCTACCTTGGACAAACTGTTTCAGATATCTATTTTTTTTTTTAGAAGAAGAAGAAGAATCAGCATTTATATAGCGCTTTTCATACACAGTATCCCAAAGCGCTTTACAAGCAATGCTAGACTGCTAGTGAAGTGACTGAATGTGTGGTGGCGGCCATATCACACATCATCACCCACACACAGCCTGGATGATTGCATGAACCGGTTTATGGGAAGGGGAATGTTGGCCAGGACACCGGGAATGTTCCCTGCTCTTTACGAAGAGTACCTAGGTTCTTTTACTTCACCTGGACACCCACCAGGACAACACCAGGATGGGCAGAAGGGACTTCGGTTTAACGTCTCATCCGGAAGACGGCACACCCCAGCAGTACAGCACCCCCCAATACTGCACTCGGATGCCAGCGATTTTTAGGTGCAGGTCCATCCCGGTGTGGGACGAGAACTCATGACCTTCTGGTCCAGAGGCGGAACATCTGCTGAATGATGAAGTTTTGTGTGTAGATCTTTATTTGACAGGAATGCATTACATACTTGCACACATCAAGTGAATTCATATTTATTGTTCAAATTCAAACTGAAGTTTCATTATTTTCACTTCATCATGAGATCACCATATTTTTTGGGTGTCTGCCATCAACAGACTTATTACTGCTTGCCTCACCTCTGCAATGTATCTTGCGCCCCCTTGGCCCCCGAGTAGGATTCTGGGAACTGCACACGAGCCCTGGTTGCCAAGATGGCAGCACAATGTGTTGTCACCTGCCACTGGGCCAGTTTATCAATGTCATTCTTAAAGCAGCAGTGCAACAAAATTTATAAAAATGTGGCCCCATTTTTTCCACTATAAAAGATTCCCCGTCATCTTACAGCTTTATTTGGTGGCGACATTTTCTAGTTCCATCAAAATCTGAGTATTTTCAAATGTTTTAATCGAGTTCATCTCAAGAAAAAAAAAAAAAAAGCTGACCACCACATTTGGCATAGAATTAGCCTTGTGAACCTTGCAAGGGTTAGGATCAAGAAAATAAGAACAACTCATGGTGCGCACATAGGAGGTACCTAGAAAAGTAAATCTGACAGATATGCTAATATTTTGTTTTATTAACTGTAGCTGAAACTACCTTTTTTTTTGGGGGGGGGACTTTTTTTTTTTTTTAAGTCGCACTGCTGCTTTAAAACATTTAAAGCTTTGCTGATCGACATAAAAATATTTACAAATGGAGCAATTTTCGAGGGTAGAAATTAAGAACACATTCTGGTGTGGAAGACATACCACCAGAACATCAAATGTGGCATTCCATCTTAATATTTGCTATTCCACGTATCTGAAGAGCTCTGCTACAGATTAAACTGCAGAGCGGTGGCATGGAGAAGTGGTATTGCTGTCGGAATACTAGTAAGTTGAAAATGGTAAACCGATTCGAAAACTGGCATGCAAAATAGGGTGGAATACCATTCATTTCTAGCCCTGATTTGTTTAATTTTGACCATGACAATACCAGGATTTTCTCCAAAATTCGCCATATGAACATACAGCAGATAAACGATTTATGGTCTATCTAGTCTGCTTGAGTGAGTGGGTCCCGCTGTGTTTACACAGGAACCTGCCTCCCCATTTTCCCATGACCACCTTCAAATGCCCCGTCCCCCCACCTGCAGCTTTTCCCTTCTCTCTGTCCCATCCTCTCTTGAAGCCGTTTTCAGGGAGAACACCTCCACCGGCAGCTCATTCCGTTAGGGACCCTATTAGTCGATCGATTGCTTTGATTTAATAAAAAATCCCAACTGTAAAGGGTATAAAAATCGGTGGAAATATCATCTCCACAGAAGTCAATGGGGCGCGCTCATGCAGCCTTCATTTTGTGACATCACAAAACAGGGCTCGTGGGCCAACGTGGGGACGTGGTTTTAGGACCGGGAAGTCGGTCCTTTTTTGCCGGCATGCCGAAATAGGAATTTATGAATGCAGTAACTTTTAATCAACAAGGAATTTTTACATAAAACTTCCTGAGAAGACTACTGGAAAGGTCAGTCATCGACCAGGCTGGGGGAGAGTAGCAACATACATAGTAGGAAGCTGCTCTTTAATGCAGGCACCATTTATCCTGGCCCACTGATGTGGGACTTGTTTGCCCCCAATTCATGCCACACACACAGGTGTCATGATTACTACCTTTATGTTACCTGACCACATGGAAATATACTCTGAATCCTTCTTTATCCTGGTTACCTGCACTTTCCTGGAAAGGGATGCCAGCGCTTACTCTGCTACGGCAGGGTGGGCATGTAGCTCTCTCCTGAGTGACCCAGCGTTTGAGAGAAGGCCAGCCACCACTCCCTGATGCTTTCATAGGTGCCTCTCAGGTGGGGCATCTTTAATTGGCAGTGCCCCCTTTGGGGGAAAGAATACCAGGGTATTCCTCCATTGCTGGCATGGGTAGGACTTTTCTCACCCCCGGAGGGACAAGAAGTGGCTCATTCTTCTAGGCCTCTCTTCCACTAGCCCTGGTTCTGCAAACTGGCGCCAAACTGACCTTTTTGACCAACAGGCCCATAGCCTCCTTTCTATTTAGGCAAGGGAAGGTGGGCAGAGCCAACCATGAATATTTATGTCCAAGCCCATGTGGCAAACCAGAAGGCATGAGGATACAGACATCCAGGTACTCTGTCTCCAGCTGGCACCCAGAAGGAAACAGCCCTAAGGGCACATAGTTAACCCTAGGCTCCCCATTAGTAGCCTGCCCTCGAATGAATGACAAGAGGCTGGTTACATAGTAGGATTGCCAAACCAAGTAGGGAAATGGGCAGACTAGGTTGCCTTGTATGGTCCTTATCTGCTGACAGAGTCTAGGTTTCTATATTTCTATGTTTACATATCAATCCCAGAATCCCATGCTCCTGTGTAGGCCTTAATGCAATGACCTATCCCCAGTGCAGAATTTCAAGCTCCTGTCCACTCCATAATGTGATGAGCTATCCCTAGAGCAGAATCCTATGCTACTGTGCAGATCGTAATATGATGGAATGATATTTAGAGCAAAATCCCATGGTCCTGGACGGCCCCTTATGACATGATCAATCCAAGGTCCAGAATCCCACACTCCTATGCAGGCTTTAATGTGATGGCATATCCCAAGAGCTGAATCCCATGGTCATGGGAGGCTGTAAGGAGATGGTCGATCCACACAGCAGAATCCAAAACTTCTGTGCAGGTTGTAATCTGAAGGTCGATCCAAAAATCAGAATCCCAGAATACTACACTCCCATGCAGGTCATAATAAGATGAATGATCCACAGAGAAGAATCTAACACTTCTGTGCAGTCCATAATGCCATGGTCATATCCCACACTCCTGTGCAGGCAGTAATATGATGTCAATCCATAAAGCAGAATCCCAGAATTCCTCACTCTTGAGCAGGCCATGATGTGATGTCAATCCATAAAGCAGAATCTCAGAATTCCTCACTCCTGTGCAGGCAGTAATGTGATGTCAATCCATAAAGCAGAATCTCAGAATTCCTCACTCCTGTGCAGGCAGTAATGTGATGTCAATCCATAAAGCAGAATTCCACACCCTGTGCAGGCCATGCGTATGTAAATCCATAAAGCAGAATTCCAGAATTCCACACTCCTGTGCCGCCATGATGTGATATAAATCCATAAAAGCAGAATCCCAGAATTCCACACTCCTGTGCCAGCCATGAAGTGATGTCAATCCATAAAGCAGAATCCCAGAATTCCTCACTCCTGTGCAGGCCATGAAGTGATGTCAATCCGTAAAGCAGAATCTCAGAATTCCACACTTCTGTGCAGGCAGTAATGTGATGTCAATCCATAAAGCAGAATCCCAGAATTCCACACTCCTGTGCAGGCCACGATGTGATGTCACTCCATAAAGCAGAATCCCAGAATTCCTCACTCCTGTGCAGACCATGAAGTGATGGTCAATCCATAGAACCAAATCCCAGCCTTCTGTGTAGGCTGTAATGCGACTGTTAATTCATAAAGCAGAATCCCACACAGCTGTGCAGGCCGTAATGAGAAGGTTGATCCATACAGCAGAATCCTACACTCATGTTCTGGCCATAATGTGATGGTTGCTCCATATATAAGAACACCAGAACTCCATACTCCTGTGCAGGCTTACTTAATGTGACGGTCAATCCACAGATCAGCATCCCAGAATCCCACACTCCTGTGTATGCCGTAATGTGATAGTCAATCCATAAAGCAGAATCCCATGCTTCTCTGCAGCCCATAATTTGACAACCTCTCCAAACAAAATCCCAGAGTTTTGCATCTTTATGCTGGCCGTACTGTGATAGTTGATCAATAAAGCAGAATCCTAGAATTCTACACTCCGGTGGTGTCTGTAATGTGATGGTAAATCCATGGTACAGAATCCCAGTATCCCACACAACTGTGCAGGCCGTAATGTGATGCTCCCTCTCTAGAGCAGAATTCCACACTCCTATGCAGGATGTTATGTAATGACTTATCCATACAGTAGAATCTGATGCATCTTTGCAGCCTGTAATGTGATAATGTATCTATAGAGCAGAATCCCACATCCCTGTAGAGGCCTTAATGTAATGCTCCATCGCTGTAGCAGAATCCCAGTATTCCACACTCTGGTGCACGTTGTAATCTTGTGGTTGATCCATGGAGCAAAATCCTAGAATCCTACATTCCTGTGCAAGCTGTATTACTGAGATGACAAATCCCTAACTGACAGAGCCAGTAGGGCCCATTATGTTTCTGACATAAATGAAAAACAGACAGCAAAATGAAACGGCTATTGAACAAAAAAGTAACTGGGCATTTTTATTTTTATGCTACATGCAGTATCTTTCACTATTAATTTTAATTGGAATGTTTCACCAGGAAGGCACACTGAACAACAAGTTGCTCATCTCTCGGTGCGACTTGGGAGAAAGCGGATGCAGGAGAGTACAAAAGTAAAAGTACAAAATCAGTTATTACACTAGGTGAGACATTATAAAAATACAGCAGTGGAAGAAATACAACATACAGTACACGATACAATACAGTGGTGCAGGAAGGCAGTGTGCAACACAACATACAGTATACGATACAATACAGCGGTGCAGGAAGGCAGTGTGCAACACAACATACAGTACACGATACAATACAGAGGTGCAGGAAAGCAGTGTGTAACACAAAATACAGTATACGATACAATATAGCAATGTAGGAAAGCAACGTGTAATACAAATATTATATAATGGCAAGGAAATTTTGTGTCCTCTGATTGGTCACTGGGTGCCTCCAATGGTGGTTTTCACAATAACATCACTGTAATAAGTGCAGGCACACAGGTGACCTCAGAACAGTAAAATAAATCCCTGCCATCACACGCACGCCTTCACAAAGCTGACACAGCGCTCTCTACACAGAATCACACTACGAGATAATGAAGCCATCACACGCCCACCCAACAGTACTTTTCTCCCTCGCTCCACCACTGTGCAATACTAAAAATGTTTATCCTCCATCCCATACGAAAAAGACATGGTGACATTTCTTCTTTCATTTGAAATAAAGTGCCTCAAGCTTACTTACAGGTGCGAGACAGTCAGCTCCGTCTTTCACTTTCAGTTCCGAGGATTTCCTCACCACTTTTCCTCCTGACGTTTAGTGTCCCCAGTTATTTTATTTCACTTTACACCATTTGCTTAGTCATGCATATACCAAACTTAAGCCGACACACTGATCTCCTTCTTAGTGCCCGGTCAGTACCGTGATTATCATGTCTTTATGCCAGTTGTTACACAGTACTCGCTCAACTGACGACAAAGCGGATACACCGTGCAGTTTTAAAAGTGACAGCACACTATAAAAATGGCACAAGACACAAAATCAAACAAACACTTGGGGGTGGTAGCACCAGAACCAGCACCACCTACTGGACTATTTTTCTAATATTTCAAATATATGCAAAACAACAAACAAACATGTACATTTTTTTTTTTTTTACTTTTATTTTAAAACAAGCCATTGTATAATAGCAATAAGGCACTCAAGGGAGTGTGTTATTGTGTAATAACGTCACTCCTTGGTTGGTGGAAGCTCTCGGCGAACCTTATTGCTTAAATACAGTATACGATACAATACAGCGGCGCAGGAAAGCAGTGCGTAATACAAAATACAGTATACGATACAATACAGCGGCGCAGGGAAGCAGTGTGTAATACAAAATACAGTATACGATACAATACAGCGGCGCAGGGAAGCAGTGCTTAATACAAAATACAGTATACGATACAATACAGCGGCGCAGGAAAGCAGTGCGTAATACAAAATACAGTATACGATACAATACAGTGCGCAGGAAAGCAGTGCGTAATACAAAATACAGTATACAATACAATACAGAGGTGCAGGAAAGCAGTGTGTAATGCAAAATTAAGTAGGGAAGGAAAATAGTGTGTAATACAAGAAATACTAAAAACAGAGCAATAACAGTAAACATTCAACAGGCTGCAAGAGACACTTAATTGAACACTTAAAGTGCTAGTACTTGCTCGCAAGTGTGATTGAGTAGAGAATGTTACAGTCCTGGTTAAGAGGTAAAATGTAAGAGAGATACGGAGCCTTAAGAATGAGGAAAACAGGTGCAGTTCAATCAAACAATACTTTATTTATAAAAGGTGTTTTTTCAGAGCCAAAGCACCTGTACATAAAACCACATACTATAACATTTACAAATATGATATAAGAGACTTCAGTTAGAGGATAGGAAGTTGTGAAGGGCAGTGGAAAGGAAGTGGGAGGATGAGGAGTGGTGTACTTGCGGGGGAAATTCATTCCAAATTTTAGGAAACCGATTTATAAAAGCCGACTGGCCTGCAAGAGTAGAACAGCAGGGCATAACAGAGGTATGCGAGTTAGTGGATCTTAAAGGAAAACTGTATTAATCTGGGTCTCCCACCCCTGAAAAGCTTACACTCTGGTTTAACTTTTCACATATTAAAGAGCTTTTTTCTCGTGCCCGAATCGACTTAATTTTGTGTAGTAAAAGTCCATGACCCGGAACTATGGCGGACACTAGGGGACTCCATTACTGTAAATGCGGCACTGCACCGCACCTTTACAGTTAATGGAGCCCCCATAGTGTCTGCCATAGTTCCGGATCGGAACTTTTACTTAATAAAATTAACTCAGTTTGGGCTAAGAAAAGCGCTTTAATATAAGGAAAAGCTAAACCGAGGGTAGATTTTCGGTGGCCAGGTTAGCACAGTTTCCTTTAAGGAGTACGTGGAGGGGGTGTGGTGAGAGAGAGGACAGATATGAGGCTAAAGAGCCTAAACAGCATTTAGAGATCAATTTGGCACAGTGGGACAGGTGCCTGCTGTTAGCCAGAGGAGGGAGAGATACTAAGTGGTAGAGATCACAATGATGAGTGTGTTCAGGAGACTCCAGAGCAAAGCGACAGAAAGATTTATAGGGCACACACTCCACTTTAGGCAATTTAATTTGGTACAAAGCTTCCTTAGCACCAATTATTAAGCAAAACCCATGCTTCTGTGCCAAATTGGGATGCAAAAAAAATAAATAATCTTGGTGTCAATGTTTTGTCAAAAAACTGTTTGGGACAAATCTGAATGCAAAACATGCTGATTTGCACAATTTGGGGGAAACTCATTTTAAAATTTGGCCAAATGGAATTGCCCGTTTTCACCTGCCCCGTTTTAGTAAAATAAAACAGATCCAGTACTATTCAGCAAGACTTGACCTGGTTAAGACAATTGTAGGCTGAATATGAATATACAGGGGATACACAATGGCCAGACTCAAAATCTGCTTTTTACCTCCAAGCATGAGGGGCAAGGCTAGAAGTTACAAATGGCGAAGACACAAGTGAGTTATGAAAGTCTTGTCCTTTCACAAGTGGAGATAAGTTGTGTATTTTGAGCAAACCATTGTGTATACACTTTATGAAACATCAGTTTGACAAATAAAAGTTTAAAATCAGTTTTTTGTGTGTGTGTGAAGATTTTACTGTTTTTCTATTATTTGGACATCTGACTTTAGTACTGCTTAGGCCTATCATGATGTCATCAGCACTGTGACAGCTGTTCTCTGATTGGTTCTCTTTCATGCCAAGGTCAAGGAAAGTGACTATGACATATCTAACCTCTAGATAAACGTTTAATCTGGAGGTTTGATAGCATGATGATAAAACTTATTGAATGGGCCGGAAATTGCTGCAGCTTGATTGGTCGGCAGACATGAACTGTGAGACCAGACTACCACTGGCTAAAAAAGGTGCTGGCAATCAGGACACAGCACACTAGCATACTGTATCGATGCCTTTTGTAAACCATTCCTGACTTCCACTACAAACATGGCTGCTCCTTTACTCTCACTAAAACATCAGCTAGGCCCTTTAAAATGCAACTCCTCAAAATAAAAAAAAATGAATAAAATATTCTTTTTGGGGCTGCTGAGCACCAGACGAAGAAGCTGCACATTTCTCAAGTTCTTAGGCCACAAATAATAAAACTAATTGTAAACTCTGACAGTTGGTTGCCAATTTGTGCTGTCGGAAGGATTATTACTTTGTACAAGTGCACTCTCCACCATGGACAAGAATCGAGGTGCAAATGCCCCGGCTGCTGACTTTTTTACTCCTAGAGGACAATCACATGAAATGCCACCTGGGCAGAAAGATAAAGCCACGGACTCCTCAGGACCCCAGCAGGGGGAAGACCTCTCTGACTACAATTCAAGCCACGGTGCATCAGTTGATAAAGGCTGTTCAAGACCTGGACCACAAGTTTGATACTTTAACACCTCAAGTTTCAGCACTAGAAACTCACATGGACTCTTGTGAGCAGATAGTCCAAAGGTCGGAGGCTTCAGTTTTAAAATCAGTGGCCGTAACTACTAAACTGATCAAAGAAAACAGCCTCCTGAGGCAGCGCTTAGAGACTGTGGAAAATCAAGTTGGTGGAAAAAAACTACAGATAGTGGGGCTACCTGAATTGGCAGAGGGGGAGGATGCCCTGGCTTTTGCTAGAACACTTCTGCCAGCTATTTTGGGATTTACTGATGCTGCCCCCCCCCCCCGTCCTTTGAAAATGCTTACCAAGTCACCCCACGGCAGGCTGTGGCTGACATCTCCTCTCCTCGCACCTTCATGATCATCTATTCAGGAGCTACCGGTCAGGACAGGGCGCTTCAATTGGCCCACCGCGAGGAACATTAAAATATGGTGAAGAAGTGTTGCAGATGTTCTCCGACCTCTCTTACAGTACCTGCCAGTGCTCCAAAGCCTTCGATGGGGTGTAAGGTAGGTTGCGCTAATCTTACATACAGCATCAACTACTGCTCCTTGCTAAATTGCAGCTTGTGTGGAACAGCCAACCAATACCTCTTCTTGGACCCAAAGAAAGCTGATAAATTGGTTCGACAGAGGTTCCGCCCCTTTTTTGAACCGAGCAGCATCTCCCAAGCGATGCATACGGGCCACGTTGCTGAGTCACTGTTGCCCCGTTCAGTCTGGGGTAAATGTTTCCGGTATTATAATCACTGTTTAAGTCATATTTTTACATTTTGGATAAGTTGCTCAGACAAAGGTTTTTTTCTGATTAATGCCTCTTTTTGTGTTATGTGTGTCTGGACCATTCGTTCAGCTTCTACACTAATCAGGTACTGCAGGTGTAGTCCTGCTTTACTACAATGCAGCTTTCTCATTTGGACTCTTTTTCACCGACAAGGATAATTATAAAAATACGTCAAGAGTTTTTCACAATTACTGTGTTTAATTAGAAAAATGGTCGTGGGGGCTAGGGTTTGGTCTCTGTTCTGTATCTCATGTTGCACTGGGAGAATCTTCTGACAAGATCTTCATTGTGTTAAAAAGGAATAGGGGATTACCTGCCTGTTATTTTTGATTCCCCTTCATCCTCTTTGGCTGCATGCATTCCGAGAAGATTCTGTGATATGTATTTCTTTGGGAATGCCTCCTCATACTGTAACTCAATGGAGGGTGTCTTAGTTAACTTCCTTTATCAGAAAAACATTATTTGATAATTGTCATTTTGCTATCCCTCTGTGGGAGACTGTTTGTAAATTTGCTTGCAAAACCTAATAAACAAAAAATATTCTTTCTTTTATAATCCCTTCTTGCACACAAACACCAATTAAAACAATGAAATACTGTCGCCCGCTTTACTTTCCTGATCACCAAAAGCCCCCTTCATATCCTTACTTGCCTACCAGGGAAATCCCCGCTGCTTAACCCTGCCCATGTACAACCGAATCCCTGGCTTTACCGAGGCCTTCTGTTGTGTGTAGCTGTATGGGAAGAGGTGAACATTCAACATTCTGTCAGTAGACTTCTGCAGAAATTTGAATTCCTACATTCCATGAAAAACAAACCTTCCATCTAGAATCAATGATTTTCCATTTTCTATGACAAACACCGGTAAAAAATGGAATTTGACATTTTTAAACCAGCACTCTGGAGTCCATTTTCCTACTTTACCATGCAAAATCTTCCAGTCTGCACCAAGTTTTCTGGCAAGCCCCCCCGTATTTTGAGCCAAGGTTTTGTACAAGGGGGGAAAAATAGGAAAAAGTGGATTTTAAGATTTTGCCAAACAGAAATGGCCATTTTTTGAAAACAGAAAATCAATGTCTCTTAATTTCGTCTACTGAATGTAAAAAGACAGATGACAGGTAGGAGAGGGCACTGTTCACTAATAACGTTTAACAACAGAAAACTTTTGTTTTCAATAAAAAAAAAAAGTACGCATTTTTGGTTTTTAAACCTGTCTTATTTACACAGTAAGACACGTCAGGGTGTGGGCAGTTACCTGATGACTTCACTTCTAGCCTTGTGCCTCACAATGCACCTGGCGTGTGTTTACCACATACCTACCCTGACCCGGTTGTGTTTTACTGCTTGCTTATCTGGAACATTTATCACCACTGGTGTTGTAGACCATAAGCCAAGCAATGACTTTTTAAAATTAATGATTTCTAGTGCGTCATGGAAAGAGGTAGCTTGTTGTTTTCACTTGCGGCTTGGTACACGAATAGATCTCCAAGAGCAACCCGAAAAGTCCCAGCCATTCTGGAATCCAGTTCCCCATGAATTAACAGAGTGGGGAAGCAGTTCTACGATGCTCGGGGGAGCGGACGCTGTGTTACTTTGTCCGGAAAAAAAAAAAAAAGGAAAGCTGCTCTACACGTTCTGGCCACCCCCACCCTCAGATATATTCATGTAGTGAATGCAGGCAAGCAGCTGCCTAGTAACAGGTGCCAGTGCCTTACCATGGCCAACTGGCAGGAGGCACTCAAGAGATGGGCAGCTCGCCTGTCCGAATCCCCATCCCTAAAATGGAATTCCTAGGGCACCATTCCAAAAGGTCTGACATGGTCCAACTTAACTGGCCAGTGTGGATGAATGTTATGCCCTGTAACAACAGGTGTACTATTTGGCACAGCTGCATATGGAATACGAGCACAAGCCAGGGTAAATTGTGGAAACAGTCGCAGCATCTCCCCATCGAAATTGCATGCATGAGAACATGCATGTGTGCAAAGAAGCCCACCTGTGCACCGTTCTCTGTAGCCCGTGCGCATTTTTCCACCCATTAGAAAATCCAACCCTGCCTTATATGACTTGCCCATACTCCAACTGTTAACAAGGCTGGGAAATGTATTCTGACACAGCAGGTCTACAGCACTAGACCAATTTCACTAGTAAGAATGGAGGCAAAGAACTCTCCGAATTCTCAAGTCACAGGACTCTGCAACAAATGTTTCAGAAAAAGAAAGGAACAAGAATTCAGTATTATATAGCACCTCCTGAGCAGACCTGGTACTGATGAAGTCCCCTTGTCCCACCACACCTAACTGGGCTGCCTGGCCCACCTCCTTCTCAGGAGCTACTCTTGCAGTATTCCTGGGCCTGTCAAATGAGTATTTTTCCTTCCTAGGTCCCACCTGCCCAGGGACAAGCTGTAGGTTACCTGCCTGAGGATCAGTCAGAAGTGAGTGAAGATTGGGACTGAGGGTTCCACAGGTGGGAAGGGTGACAGAAGGTATCCATGCCAGGCTCAGAGTGCTAAAAAAAAAAAGAATTGAAAAGGTAAAAGCCTTAAAAACTGCATCCAAGGGTATTTTGCAGTCTTGGAGAGGAAGGGGAAATACCATTTACATGAACAGGAGACTTAAATAGCACAGAATTACTATTATTTTTTTTTTTAATATACACACGCTTTCCTGTTATTAGGCGTTTAGATACTTAGTATCGTTATGGATTCTATAGATTTCTTTAGAGTCTCAGTATTTATTTCCCTGTTTCTTTCAACATAACTTGGATAAGTTAGACAGCAGTGAGGCAGCAGAGGGTGGTGGTGGGAGGGGATATTTCATCTCCGAGGGCAGTCACAAGTGGAGTACTGCAAGGCTCAGTGCTGGGACCGGTGTCGTTTGGCTTGTTCATATCAGACATCTCAATGAACATCAAGAGCAAGATCAGTTTGTCTGCAGATGACACCAAGATGGGAGCAGTAGTGGATGACCTAGGAGGGTGGCATGGGTTGCAGGATGATCTGTGAAAATTGGGGACCTGGTCAGACACCTGGCAGTTGGGGTTCAATGCCAAAACGTGCAAGGTGCAACATTTCGGGACAAAAAACCCAAGACGGAGCTACCAGCTTGGGGGTTCAGCTAGCCGTGACAGAGGAGGAGGAGAAGGATCTGGGGGTGATTAGAAGAGGCTCAATGAACAACTCAGCACAATGCAGGAAGGCAGCTGCAAAGGCCAACAAAATGCTGGGTTGTATTGCCAGGGGTATATCTTCAAGGAGAGAGGAGGTGATTCTGCTGTTGTATAGGTCACTGGTTAGGCCACACCTGGAGTACTGCGTGCAGTACTGGCGCCCATATCTGAAGAGGGACATTAAGTTACTGGAGGGGGTGCAGCACAGGGCAGCAAAGATGATCCAGGGACTAGGGGACATACCCTATGTGAGCAGGCTGAGGGAGTTGAACATGTACTCAATGGAGGAGAGGAGAAACAGGGGGGATAGGATTAAAACCTTCAAGTACATGAAGGGAATAAACAAGACAGGCACGGAGGGACTATTCAAGTTAAGGGGTTAGGGACACTGAGGTCACGATCTCAGATTGGGGGGAAGGTTCAGGAGGAAATGAGAAGACACTTTTTATTGAGAGAGTGGTGTCTGGGTGGAGCGGTTGCCTGTGGAAGTGGTATCCTGTAGAACAGCGGACTCCTTCAAAAGGGATGGGATAGGGTAAAAGGAGGAGAGGCAACTGCAGTATAGGGGTTGCTAGCTGCACACTCGAGCAGACTTGGTAGACCATAAAGCCTTTATCTGCTGGCAAATCTGTATGTTCATATGTTCGTAACTAACTATCCCACCTGACCCTTCACAATTGCAGTTTGTGACATCACTGCCTGTTTTCATGGTAATCACTATAATGGCATAAACAAAGAAACTGAGGGCAGCTGGGGGACAGTCAAGTAAGTAATATGCCATGTCAGGGTGCGCATTATAGGATTTTAATGCACGAGGCCCAAGGCCAAGTGTCCTTAAGCCCTTGGGAAGTGCATTAAAATTCTATGATGCCCACCATGGAGGGGCTTATTACCCTTATAAACTGGCTCTATGTAGTTTTTTTGGGGAGGAAAATGAGACTGAGTACCTGATCATGCATTTATAGAGATTTAATGCACGGTCAGGTAATGCCCCTCAGCCAATTAAATTTCTAGATTTTTTCCTTGCCGTAAGTGCTTGTTATGCGCACTTCTTAAGCTACTAAGATGTATTCTAAATCCTGGAAAGGAAAAATTAAAATAATAATTACAAATAAAATCTGGTGTGAACTGTAATAGCAGAAACAGTATGTTTATGAAACTGAAGTACAGAGTTGCTCTTTAAGTGACTTGCTCACAGTCACAAAGCATGTGAGTGTGATCAAATTTCAGGTTCACAGCTCTGCTCCCTAATGTCTAAGCCAAACTGCTCTCTGCATCAACTTCTTATCCATTTATTACTGGCCTTCAAAGTAACAAGTCACCTTAAATTCCTTGGCAGCTGCACTTTCAGACATCCCCCATAAAGTCTACGTAATTAATAAATGGTTTTGAAGTAAAAGTATTAAAGTATTATACCAACTTTATTTGCTGTTGGTGTGTTCCTCATGCTTAGAATCTATGGAGAACAGCTGCAGCAGTGCCAAGTATCCTTTTAGGTCAGGCTACCAAGAGGTCGCTGCTCCACATAGAAGGTGGCTGTACCAGTCTGACCTTAAAGGAAAGCTGTGTAATTTCACTGCCCCCAAAAAGCTTACCCCCATTCCAGCTTTTTATGTAGAAAAGCGCATTTTTCTCATGCTACTCCTTACTTTATTTTTATTGCAAAAAGTCCGCAAACCGGGAATATGGCAGATGATGGGGGCTCCATTTACTGTAAAGGTGCGGCGCCGCACTGCACACTCAATACAGCGGCACCGCACCTTACAGTAAATGAACCCCTCGCCGCCGGCCATATTCAGTTCATGGACGGTTTGCAATAGAAATAAAAGTAAGCAACAGCATGAGAAAACATTTTTCACATAAAAGCTGGATTGAGGGGTAAGCTTTTCTGGGCAGTGAATTTCACACAGTTTTCCTTAACAGAACCCCACTGGGGCGTGCTTGGTTGGAAGGATAAGCCTGCACTGCAAAATGTACTTCAGTCGTCAAAAATTATTTTGTTCTAGACAAGTAGGATGGAACTGCTCCGACTCTCTTCTCTCAACCATTTATAAGAACCTGGAATTCTGTTAAAAGATTTTCCGCAAATGATTCAGTTTGCTTTCATTTACCGTGGTGCACATTGATTTTCAGAACAAACAAAACTGTGCTGAATAAACTAAACAATGACTGTTTTTCTCTGGATGTTTTCGGGAAGGAAGAAACCTAGGCTGCTAACAATGGATTGCGAAACAGAGCTCCGAGGCATAATTGCCTGGTAACCGACACAGCCTGAACTTTGTTTTGACACACCATTACAAGGCATTTTCCAGATCTGTAACACTCCATAGGTACGCGGAAGTAATCTGTGTTATGCATACCGTTTCTGTTTTTATTTTATTTGTTTGAAAACTGATGACTGGAAAAGGCACACTGAGCCGAGGCCCGTTTCCAGACACGACCGGAGAGGGGCTACAGTTAAAGGAATGGTACAAAAGGGAACTGGTTCCACACAAATACAGGAAAAATTACACATGCAAAGTGAATATTCATAGAAAATGTAATATATAACCTACCTCACCTCCGTCCTTTCCTCCCAACTGCCACCCATCCTACCACCTCCGCTCCAGGAACCCTCGCACTTTGCCCTTCCGTCCCAACTCATACTCTGGGCAGGCCGCTTTCTCATACCGTTTCCACACATCTGCAGCTCCTTCTTTCACCACTCCAGCCTGCTTCCCTCCTTAAACCGATTTAAATGTGCCCACTCCCACGTTCAACCTCCCTCCTGTTCTTGCTACCAGCCAGGCTAGTGCCCGCCTACCTATTATGCTGCTGCAGACTTGCAAACTCATATTCCCAGGCCTAGCGATGTCTTTATGTTTCTTGTAACTACAGAGTACTGTGAAGTTTGCTATGCATACCACAAATGCTTACTCCCATCTCTTTATATTATGTACAGAACTTACATATTGAACTTGTATGTACCATTATACCCAGGCTAGTGTAACCTGCCTGTTCATCTGTATTTTGCCCCCTTGTTCCCTCTCCCGCGGGTCGCACCTGGAAACGAGTCCCGGCTCAGTGCGTCTCTCCCAGTCACCAAACTTAAAAACAAATAAATAAATAAGGCCCATAAGAAGTTAAAACTATAAAATACGAGTAGAAGCTCATGGTTTCCCCTAAAGCATTTATTCATGGGGGTGCTCCCATCATTAGTTTTTCAGACTCTACCCTTTGGCAACACTCTCATGCTCCCTCCACCCCATGTTTACAGCAAAGCCCTGATCCCAGGGCTCCAGATAAGATGTCTTGGATGAGTACTGTACTCCTCATTTGAAAATGAGAAGAAAACCAAACTCAGATGCTACAGATGTCCGGACAGAGTCTAGTGAGAGTACATTTTTTAAAATAATGTAGTTTTTGTCTAGAAAAGCACTGATCAATTGCCAACAATGCTCCAGAAAATGTTGGCAGGTAATAATTTATCCTACTGGGTCAGTATCTTGCATATTTAATAGCGTATGTTAAAACCACGCAACAGGAACAGCACAGTAGGGTACAGCGAGAGGTGCAAAACCGTGAAAGGGTGTATATGCAGTAGTGCACCCTCTCATTCTTCCCAAGTAGGGATAATGACCTGTGCTGGGAGGTGGGCGGGCGAGCAGCTGCCATGGCTCGAGGGATGAGCCAGAGGCAGCAAGGGAAGGAGGGCGGTGCATTTGGGACCAGGTTTCAACTCCAGTCCCAGATGCAAGGAATTGCTTTATTTTAGCACTTTGTCGAGAGTTAAGTACTCCCCTCCTGGAGTTGGTTATTCTAATGGGGGGGACAGAGCCCGCAAAAAGAAAAACATATGCTGCTTGCAGTGTATCGCGCTGTATTGGCAGCTCGGTATATTGCTGCCACATACTGTCTTGCGACATTATGACCCTGTGCCGTAATTTATTCACTAGTTTTAAAATATAGTGAGTAAAACAAAATTAGAATGCACACGAGTGCTGTAAATCTGTAAAAAAAAAAAAAAAACCTGCTCCTTTTGGATCACCAGTTATGTTGTGAAGTATTGTTCTTTGGTGAGGTGTATTTACAAATGTTGGGTAAGTACTGGTACTCATTTAAAACATTTTTGACGAGTATTTCTTAAAATGAGGTGAATAAAACAAGTTGGTACTCCCCTTATCTGAAGCCCTGCCTGGTTCACAATATCGTTACAATTACAGCAATTGGCAGCCACCACAGAGGAAAACAATTAAGGCACGGTGACCCTGGGCTATGAAGAAACCTACAAAAAGAAAACTAAAAGGACTCCAAGAAAGAAATGGGGAGAAAATTCAAAGATTCGAGAAGAATCACACCTGTGTTGCTTAATAAATGCCCCCACCCTTTTAAACATTTCCGGAAAATAATGGGCGCTGCAGTCCGTCGCTCCTAACTTCAATTGTGGTAAACACTGGGGATTAGGACTGGTTAAGGCATAGGCAGGGTACAGAGGTCTTGTGGCTGGACACGGATCAGCGTGAGGGTGACCAAAATGATTCAGGGCCATGAGGCGGATCTTACAAGAATCGGCTTAGGGCACAGAACATGCACTCGCTGGAGGCCAAAAGCAGAGAGGAGATACAACAGAGACCTGACCGTCAAGTCCCTGAAAGGAATAAACAAGGTACACTGCGTAAGTAGCGGGTCAAGAAACGGATGCACAAACGGAAACTGGTGGGAGTGAGAAAGTTTTATTTTACAGAAAGGGTGGTGGTGCTGATGTGGTGGGCACCAAGACTGTCAATGGTTTCAAACACGGATGGGACACAGTGAAGGGCTTAGTGGTTGCTCAGGGTGGTAGCGGTAGGGCAAGGAGCACGGGGTGCATGTACTGGGCAGTATGGGTTAGAACCCCATATGGACCATAGGTCCTGTGTTTGTTAGAGTTTCATGGGCAGACTGGATGAACCAGTGGTCTTTTTCTGCTGCCACTGTCTATGTTTCCACGTAGGTGGAATTTAACTCGATGTTGGCAGCTACAGTGCTGCCTGCCAGGATAAAATGCAGTATCAGTTTCTGCCAATGAAATCTGTCAGGATACTGCAGGAACCAATCTAATCCAACGGTATTTACTCTTAACTTGTCACACAAGAAACTGTAACATCTAAATTACTTCATCGTGGTAGGTGGCACTATATTTATCACTGCTGGGGCACAGAAGAAATTTTTTTTTTTTTGGTCACTGGGGCAAGTGCCTATCTTGCCCAGGTGGGGCCGGGCCAGTAGTTTTAGTGTCAACAAACGTGTGATGGGCTAACGGATTGAAGAGGCAGTGTAACCCTGGAGTTCCAAGCAAAGAACTCCAAATGAAAAGCAAGTATTACATTTTGTGCACTTTTTGTGAAACCGCACTAATTTTACATAATTTCCTGAAATAGAACAGTGTGTTTAACATGGACAATTTTGGTTGACACTAATACTGCACATAAAAAAAAATACATTTTTAAAAATGCACAACTGGGGAAAAAATTGTGCTTTTTGCTTAAACTGTACATTTTTAAGAACTCGCATTTTTAAAAAATGTGCAATTTGGGGGAGGAATGTTGATAAAAAAAAAAAAAAACGCTGGCAAAATTACCTCAGATTTGGTGCGATTTTGTTAATCCGTGACTGGAAAGCGGCATGCTCGTACAATTTTGGAAGCATAATACAAATATTACCTACCAACACTGCGAACCAGGCTACTGCAGGAACAGGAAGAGTAGGAAATATACTGGCGCACACATGAAGTTATATTAATTAATTTTAGTGGGGGAAAAAAATCAGTACATTACACCGAAGTACAGAGGCAAACACTCCTACATTTCACTCACAATTGGGCTTCATCCAAGGTGGTGGGGGGGTTGCGTGTGCCAATTTATCTCCCCCTCTTCCTGTAAGAGTACAGAACAGAAGATGGCTACCCATGTTCAAATCTCCCTGCAGACACTTGTTTACTGTGTCACCTTGAGCTGGTGACAACCTCCCATTGCTTCAGTCCTCCCAGCTGTAACAATGGGAAGAAGCAAGACCCCGACTGAAAAACAACTAACAGTTTGTTGCACGTGTGCCCGTGAAGCTAGAGTGAAGAACTGTATCCAGACCGTTTCTTCATCTGCTACCCTTTCTTACGTAGAAGCTGAAAACCATGCTCCCAGGTAGAAGTCTGGCCTGACACAGACCAGTAGATGAGTTACTCTTTAACCCGGGTACAGTGACAATATGGGACCTTCTGGCACAAGACTAGTTTGAGTCAGCTCGATTTATGATGTTCCAAGTCCTTCATTAACTGAGAAAGTAGTTCACTGGACCAACAGGGAGTCACCTCCACAGTGAGTTACCGTCAAGTAACCCTGATCGGATCAGAAGACCAAAACCATCTCAAGGCAAGCTAAAATGAATTCTACCATGGGAAGCCTTTTCCTAGCCATGCCCATCCTTTGGAATAGTCTGCCTGCTTAGCAATGCACAATAGACACGTCGCACACTGTGAGAAGTCATAGAAAATGCTCAAACACCTGAGTACTTGTCACAACTGTAAACTGGGCAAACTGTACATCTGCTTACAAGTATAAGAAATAAAACAAATACCTTGGGGGATGCACAATGCGTGTTTGAAAAGACAAATATGCTCAAGGTACCCCATTAATGGAGCACCGTCAACCTTCTTAGGAATCACAGTTCCTCTAGTTAAAAAAAAAACAAAAAAAAAACACACATTTATTTCAGGTTTGGATGACACCTGCAAAGGTTCCACGTCAGAAAACATTACAGACAGAATAACATTAATAACAGATACTATAATATTAGAACAGAATAAGTAGCAATAACAGAGGTATACAAAAGCAGCAGCACATAGCATTGCCATGGTGTGCATAAAGGTGGCGTGCAAGGAAGAAGGTGTATAGGGTATGGTGGCCGGGCGCGGGGGCTCAGTGGGTGGTAGTGGAATGGCGAAGGGTGGGAAGGCAACTATGCCTACCTGTGATTGGGAAGAGGTGACAGTAGGCTGGGGAAGTGGTTAGGGAGGATGGCTGCAGGAGGGGGACAGGGGGAGGTAGTGAGTGAAAGTTGATAGGGGGATGGCAAAAGGGGGAATGAGGAGGTGGGGGTAGCTAATTATGATTGGTCTCATTCTGTAAAGATTGCTGATGTGGCCAGCATAGAAACATAGAATTTGACGGCAGATAAGGAACGCTTGGCCCACCTAGTCTGCCCATTTTCCTACCTAACAGATAAGCTGTAGATCCTAATTAACCAACAGCTTACTTCCTCCTAGCCCCACTAGGACTGCCTTATGTCTGTCCCATGCATTCTTGAATTCCCCCACTGTTCTTGACTCCACGACCTCCTCAGGGAGGCTGTTCCGTGCATCCACAACCCTCTCTGTGAAAAAATACTTCCTCACATTACCTCTGAGCCGTCCCCCCTCTATCTTCAAATTGTGCCCCCTTGTTCTTGCACATCTCTTTTTCTGAAAGATGCCACCCTCTTGGACTTTGTTGATTCCCTTGAGGTTGATTCCGATTTTTTTTTTCTTTTCAAAGTTAAAAACAGACAAGACAGCCCACCACACTGGAGTTAACCACACAAGAATGTGTTTATAGCCCTTTATCAACTCCCAGTGCATCTTTTCCTGGAGTGGGGGACACCTCCGACACAGTCCAGCCACTCATAGTGCAGTGGGAAGAAGGAAGATTGTTGCATCATAAGTGGCTACAACTGTTTGGGGGTGTTCCTAATATTCAGAAAGTATGCAGTAAGAGTAAATCAAGGATTTGAAACAAAACAAGGTTGGGTAGAATTCCATCATTAGCATGCATTTCAGTTCCAATAAGGAAGCAAGGAGATGAAACCAGCAACATCAATGAATTTTAAGCAAAGGTGAGCAATCACAAACTGTGGGTTATCAACTAGAAATAATGTAACACAAAACTATAAACTGAATTGAATTTCAGAGGCCTATCCAAATCTGAATAGCGACTGGTGGTGGTAGCCAACACAGGATTTTTAAGAGTAATTTTTTTCAGCATAATAACTCTTAGTTAAGCCCCCTCCTCTCCTCCAAAGTGCTTCAGACAGGGACTCTTGCTTTGGAAAATATTAATCTGTTACTGTTTTGCCTAGACGGTAGTGGTTTTCTAAGCCATTGCTGTTAAGTGAAATTACATCTTCCTAAGCCCATATTTTTTTTTTAGAAGTTCAATAATTAAGCAATAAGGCACGACAGGGTGTGTGTGTTGTCATGTAATAACGTCACTCCCTTGGTGGTTGAAGCACAAGGTGAAGCCAAGTGCTTCCACCACCCCAGGAGTGACGTTATTACACAATAACACACACCCTGGAGTGCCTTATTGCAATTATACAATGGCTCGTTATACAAAATTAAAAAAACATTAAAAAAAAATGTTTTTAGTAGATTTTTAGTGAGGCAGTATATCTTTGTTTCTTAAGAGAAAGGCAAAAAATACTTGGCAAAGGAATACAGTGATGTTATACTGAGATATCATCACTGTCTCAGGCTCACACTGACCAATCAGAGTCCAGGATTTTCTTGCCATTGTATTATAACGTTGTAATAACTGGTGACTACATTTATCACACTGATGGTCAGTGTGATCAAACATCATAACAACAGGGTATGACATCTCATCCAGTTATTACGAGCGTGTGGGCGCTTGCGCTTTATTATAAACAATAAAAACATAAGCAACTTCGACATCTTTTTTTTTTTTTAAAACACCCTTGGTGTATATGATGACCACATAAACCTCAAGTATGTACAAAAAAAAAAAAAAAAAAAAGCATCCCTAAGACATTGTCGCTATGCATTATTCTCCACTAAAATAGCTGAAACCCTGCTTATAACCAAGGTCGCATCAAATGTTAACATTAAGAATATGGGAGGCAGTATAGCGCAGTGGTTTAAGGCTCTGAGCTACAAATCTGGAGACCTGGGTTTGAATACTACAGCCCCCACTTGCATACTGTGTGACCCTGAGCAAGTCACTTAATTTCCCTGTGCTCCCAGGTCGCACCTGTAAACAAGCTTTCAGCTTGTGTGTCTCTCCTTGTTAAACAATTGGAAGAAAAAAAAAACAAAACAAAAAAAAAAAAACATGGAAACACATACATCACTGGCAGAAAAAGACCAAGGATCCATCCAGTCTGCTCTTATAGGGTTTCCTACTTATCCCCCTGACCTAATGTCCCAGAGGGATTCTGTACCCCAAACCCTCCATACCCCTAAACCCACCTTCCTAGCTCCTCCTCCTGGAATTATCAGCCCTTTAAACCTGTCCCAGCCATGGCCCCCAAAAAAAGTATCAAATTCCACTGTGGATAGAACATATTCCCAGGAGATAAGAGTGGCCTCCAAGCACAACAAACATCACTTTGGGACACGAGCACCATTACAGCTGGTGTAGGCATCAGCATTTAGAAGTTGTAAATGGAAAAGACCAGGGCCCGTATAAATAGTGCCACACTGACAGGTTTAGCGCTACACTAACTGTGTCTTGCATGCTGGAGAAGCTGTTAGTGTGCTCGGTACCACATACAATGGTACAATCAGCATGGCTCTGAACTGTTAGTGTGCGAATGCCAATGCCTACCAGGCGTGCATGCAACTGACCGATACCGGCATGCATATAATGTGAACTGTTATATTCAGTTTTGGAAATTAGAAGTAGAAGAAGAATCAGCATTTATATAGCGTGTTTCATATGGACTGTATCCCAAAGCGCCTTACAAGCAATGGTTGACTGATAGTGAAGCGACTGAATGTGTAGTGGCAGCCATTTCTCACATGAACATCCACACACAGCCTTGGACAACTTGATGAACCAGTTTTATGGCAAGGGGAATATTGGCCAGGACACCGGGGACAGTCCCCTACTCTTTGTGAAAACTGCCTTGAGTTCTTTTACTTCCACCTGGACACCCACCAGGACATCACCAAGATGGGTAGAAGGGACCTCGCTTTAACATCTCATCTGAAGGAATCTGAAGGACAGCACATCCCAACCGTACTGCACCCCCTTAATACTGCACTCTGGTGCCATCATTTAGGTATGAGTCCAATCCCGGTGTGGGACTAGAACCCATGACCTTCTGGCCCAGAAGCAGATATGCTACCAAATGAGGCAGGCTGATACCACAGTACAGCGTACAGGGGTCGAAATTTATGTTCTTCAGGCAGGGATAATGACGGAGAAAATCCAGCAGCCCACCAGACATTCAGCTAGCCCAAGTGGTGTACATACCAAAATGCTGCTGCCCCCATTCTGAGCCAGCAGGGATAGTTAAAGGAAAATGTTACTGGCCCAACACAAAATCTATCAGCATTGGTCCAATGCCAGTTTTGATACCTGGTGTATTTACTAAACGTAACAAAACAAACAAAAACCCAGCACTCAGTAACTCCCCCTTCCTCACGCAGTCCCTGTAAAGAGTAAGCCCTTCCATAATTTTGGAGACATCTTTCAACTACTACAGTATATCTTTGTACTACTGTCTGATAGGTAATGCTTAAAATGGGTTTAAAGTATACTTTCATCAGAAGGATGTAGAAGCTCGGAGCACATGCATGTTGTTATGGCTTTTAAGTCTTATCAGAGCTCGCCGCCTGTCAGCAGGGGTAGATACTGCTTTAACCAGTGACCCTGATTCAGGAATGAGCCTGGGTGATCGGGGCCTGCTTGGGGGGTGGGGAGGGAGAGAGAATCCAGCAACACAGAGGATGCACTCCTCCTCCAGGAGGGAGGGTGCTGCAGCCACAACTACTGCCATCTGCAGGCGTATGGTTGGTAGTGCGCTTGGGACATAAGAAGGGAGGGCGTTGTGCCATGTATCGTGGAGTGTGCTTAGCACGTTCATGATAAATCCCGTGCGGGGGAGACAAGGCACAAAAAAGAAGAGGGGCAACTACAATGGGTAAATCCGCCTCTGCCCGTAGCCACAAAATGACCAGTACACCCAGCCAGAAGGCAGTATATTGCCATGCCAAGGTTGAGTGCAACAAGGAGAACATATATATTTTATCACAGCTCACTATCCCAAACTGCATAACAACTTGCTTTAATTCCACACAAAAAAAAAAACACATTGTTTTGTGCTCTGTTTAATACTGAATTACTGGCTTAAAACTGTTTCAGAATGACCTCTAAGATGTATGTTTTGTCTTACTGGCATTTACTTTGGATCTTTATGAATAAGATACAGTAACAAAAAGAAAATTAAGTACTTTTGCACTGGACATTATATCCTGAGCAACATTCTTTGACCAGACGGACAGATGCGGATTCTCTGCCTACATACTGAATGGATCTCTTTATTCTACACTGTCACTTCCTGGTGCAGCCCTTTCCTTACTTTGCTAGCTGCAATAGACTCGGGCTGGTCTGCTGTGCTTGTGACCAGTTCAAGCCCTTTTCTTCCATGGACCTTTGGAATGCCAAGTCATTCACAGCCGCTCCCTGTTTCTGTTTTGGTCTGCAACACATACACCCAACAATAAGAGCGACAGTATACCGAAAGAAATCTGATGACATAGAACTGCTGTGTCACACCACACGGAAATAACATGATTTTAAGTGCTCTATAAAGAACACTGGGGGAAAAACAGCTGAGCTACAAAGCTGATGCGGCGAAAGGGAGGGACAGAGCTTAAGAAGCAGCTGAAGTCTTAACAAGCTACGTAAAAATTAGACACAAACTCTCAAAATCTGATCTAGTATTGCACATAGATTCAAAACCTTGCTTCAGTCAGTTAAACAAGTGGTAGTTGGCTGGGTAAACTAACAACAGTGTTTTGGTTGGGAAAATCCGTGGTAGGTAGTGCCTTGGTTGGGTAAACTAGGGTAATTAGTGTACTGGCTGGTTCAACGAATGAGTAATTAGTTATTTGGTTGGTCAAATGGCGGTAGCTAAGACCCTAGTTGGTTCAGCGGTAATTACTGCTTGTTTAGGTAAACCTCTAGTATTAGTGCCTTGGTTGAACAAGTAGTAATTACTGCTTTGGTTGCTTAAACTAGCGACTGGTTAGTGCCTTGGTTTGGTAAATGCCTTGGTTCGGTAAGCCAGCAGTACATGTAATTAGTGCCTTGGTTGGTTTAACCATAGAAACATAACAGAAACTTAGAATTTTGTTGGCAGATAAGGATCGCTTAGCCAACCTAGTCCGCCCATTTTTCCCCCACCTACAGTATCACCTCAGACCCTACTTGATCTCTGGCCCATTCTCCGGCCCCCCCCTTCCCTTTCCACCAAGATTCTCCTGGAACTATCCCATGCAATTTTGAACCCCACCACTGTTTTCACCCACACCACCTCCACCAGTAGGCTGTTCCAGGAATCCCACACTCTTTCAGTGAAAAAGTACTTTCTCACATCTCTCCTGAATCTAGCCCACTTCAGCTTCACAGCATGTTACCTTGCTGCTGAGCATCTTTTTAATTGAAAAAATACTTTCCTCCTGTACCTTATTTGTCCCCATGAGGTATTGTTATTTTGTATCATTAACATTTTTGTTGCCCGCCCCCAGCCCGTCCCCAGAATTACCAGGGCTTACCTTACTCCGGCCGAGGCGGAGACTGTGGGGAGTCAGTCACCATCCTGCCACCGCTTTTTTCTTTTTCTGTTGGATTTGGGCCCCCAGGGGCCCCAGCAGTGGATACGTATGCGTGTGGAGACACGACAGTCCCACGGCCTGCACGGCCCCTTCCGCCCACCCCAGGCCTAGCCCTCCTGGCCCGCGGCTGCCCCAGCCTCCACCAGGTGGCAGCCATCAGCGGAGGAAGCCCTGCACCTCCCAGAGAGAGCTTGCCTGTCGGCAGCTACATCCAACTCCGCCCCCCCCTCTCACCTCCGGCCCGGGCTGGATTTCCCGAACCCGGGCTGCTGGCGGGTCGCGAGGTAAGGCGCCAGTGCCTCAGCCCTCGAGCACCACCAGGCCGGCGTCCCCATGAGGTATTTGAAGGTTTCTGTCCTACCCCCTTTGTTTCAGGGTGTACATATTTAGTTCCTTCAGTCTATCTTTATAGGTTTTTGTGCAGACCCTGCACGCTTTTAGTGCCCTCCTCTGGACTGCCTCCACTCTGTCTATGTCCTTCCAGAGGTGTGGTCTCCAGAACTGGACACAGTACTCTAGGTTGGGTCTCACCAGTGATCTATACAGAGTAACACCACTTCCATCTTTTTGCTGGTGATACCCCTCCCTACGCAAATACCTTGTAGCACCAAGTAACCAGTGGTAGTTAATGCCTTGGCTGGTTTAACGAGTGGCAGTCAGTGCCTTGGTTGGTTAAACCAATGGTAGTGCCTTGGTTGGTAAAATAAGTAGTCGATAGTACCCTGCTGTGTTAAACAAGCAGTAGTTAGTGCCATTACGACAGTCACTTTTTTGTGTCCCCCATTCTGTTTTTGCAAGCTCGATCAATATTCTGGGCAGAGACCGGGTTTTGAAAACAGACTCCGGCCCACTAGCCAAACGCCGGTACATTTTGCAATTGAGTTAGTAAAATGTCCTTGTATCTAGCCCTGCTGGTTTGTACTGAAGAAGGTTACACTGCTTTAAGTACACCAGCAGGACCTGTGAAATATCAGTGGTGGTGGGGCACTGGGATGGTGAGGCTGGACCAGGGACAAACATCTGCGTGTGTCGGTGGCACAGAGGAGGCCCAGAGTTGAAACATGACTGGGGGTGTGGTGTGGGGGCAGCCAGAATGATTGCCAGACAGTTGATTTTGCAACTCCTTTTTCGCATACCTCCCTCCCCCTCATGCAATGCACAGCTGTTTGTTTGTTTTTCTTTTCCAGTTAAAATGGAGAAGATATTGGAAATGACATTTTACTTGGATACAATCAAGTCTGGAGCACAAAAATGATACTATTCCAAAGATATTGAAGACCAGCTTTTTTTTTTTTTTTAATCAGATACATATCACGTTGGAAAAGTTTTCGTATAACATAAATTGCACAAGCTATAAAGTCAAGCGCATTAAAGTTCATGATTTATTTATTTTAAAAATGTATCTGAAAATAATAATAATAAAAAAAAAACGTATTCATCATTACTGTGCTCATGCCAGATATGTGGGTCCAGTGCTGTGTGGTCACCCAGAATGCCAAGGCTCACCACAGCAAGCAAATGCAGCCCCCCCTCATTCCTGGGACTCTCCGAGTGGAACCTCAGTACACTGCCAGTCAGTGCCACCGAGCCAGGTACACCTGGGACTTCTACCATGAAACTGCCATACAATCAGTGAAAATGTTTTTAAAATGCATGTCTCTCTCTTCCCCCTCCAATTACAAGGTGCTAAATAATTTTGGGGACTGATCAGTTTTTATGCCATACACTGACAGCAAAGCAACTGTACAGAAACGAGCAGCAAAATTAAAATAAATCTGGAAGGTAAACACATTTAAAATGTTATTGATTCCATCATTTATGCTGTCTGCTGCTATGCAGTTCAGGAATTAACAACATTCTCCAGCCATCTGTGTTGCAGTTTAATACACTGTAGCTACTGTTTACCCTGAATTAGGATTAAAGAAATTTAGAAATTTTACAAGCAGAAAAAAGACTTGAGGTGGGATTTTCAAAGGGCTGAGAATGCAGCGTGCCCGAATGCGCTGGAAGCTATGACATATAGGGCATACAGCATTTTCCCTGGCCAGCAACTGGGATTTTCTATCCCATCCATCAAATGGCTGCAAGTTAGACCAACTTTTCTGGTCTACCTTGCCTTAATCCCAACTAGTGCCGTTTTTCACGGGCTTGCACCAATATTTGGCATGCAGCGGCAGAAATTGGATAAGTGTCATAACTGCACCCGACCTACTAAGATTGGGTGCAGTTTAGCGGCAAAGGTGTTGCAGCAGGTGTGCCTACAAAAGGGACTGGCGCAGGACTTGATGCAAGCCCTCGTCGCCTTTGAAAAATCGGGCCCTGAGGCTGGCCGGTGGCGCAGAGGGTTGAGGCGCTTGATGCCACACCGCCCCACGCTGGCAACGAGCCCGGATCATCGGGCAGGGAGGACAGACTGCCGCCCAAAGACAGCTCTCTTAGTCCTGGGGAAAGGTGGGATCCACACCACACTCTGGCAGTCCCTGGGAACACCTGGCGGCACTGCAGACGTGTGGGTGTCTGGAGGGAGACACAGCGGACATCTGCACGTTTGTGCATGGACATCACTACACGTCCGTGCTCCCCTCGGGAGGAAAAATGGATAAGGTTGGGCGCGACCAAGCAGCTTGATGACTGCGCCCTGTCATGCGGGGAGGACTCTCGTGGAATCGCTCGGGGGGGAGGTCCAGCGCCGATCCAGCTGGCAGGGATGGGGAGCCCTCCAGCGGATCGGCCACGGCCGTGTCGGACCCCTCCATCATGCAAGTGAGCCTGCTGCTCTCCCCGCGGGCAGGGAGGGTGGCTGGATGCCCCCACTGGTAGGTGCCGCAGCAGGTGCAGGAAAAAGAGTTGCGATAAAAATAAATAAATAAATAAATTGGGCCCCAGAGTCACAGTCTGCTACCATGGTTCCACATGTGCCCATTACAGACTACTGTAAAAGTGTTTCAGTGCAAGTCCCAAGGCGTGAGCTCTGGATCTACATGTAACGAGTCCCCTTCGCCCCTGAAGCCAATCACCACGCTTGCAGGGCTGCAGCTATGAATGTTGGGGCCCCGGACAAGTCACTTGAAATGGGCCCCTGTTTCCCAAACCAGCTAATGCCAGGGGTAATGCCAGCTCCTCAGGTGGGCTCCTCCTGAGCTTGGGGCCCCGGACAACTTCCCCCCCATTACAGCGTCCCTGTACCTGTCCAATTCCACCTTGAAGAGAAACCGACACCTTCAGGAGAACTTTAACACAACATTATATTTAGACACACTTCGGCTCGTGTTTCACATTGGTTCTGTATCTCCTCTCCCCGTTATTCATTGCTGAGGTCATCTGCATGAAAACAGGATCTCTGCTCCCAAAGAGTTCATCTATTCCTGCTGCTTTCTCTCTACCTGAAGACAAAATGCACTGCTTGTGACATCACAGGTGCTCCCATGGCAACAGACTGATGTCACAACAGAGGACTGTAACTAAGTACAGAGTAAGCTACAAGAGGCAGATGAACGCTAAGGGATAAAGATCATATATTAATGCAAATTTTCTCATTAATAAATAATGAAGAGGAAAACTCTATAGATGGCATGCAAGTGAAATTGTACCCAAATAATATACTTTCAAAAATTTTCTTTGCAGCATCAGAAGCCCTTTAAACCCCTGGACAGTTTGGATCTTATCAGTGTGCTGGCAATCTATTCAATTGTCCACCACCTCTCAGTGAAGTAGTAGTTTCTTAAGTCCCTTTAAATTTACCCCTGCACCAGCTTGTACTCCTAGCCTCCCCAATGCCTGACCCATCCCTATGCCTCTACTGACCCCACAGATGAAGCTGTGGGTCTTTATGACATCCCCCTTTCCTGTCTTGTCTCAAGAGTTTACGTGTTAAAGAGTACTCAGCCACCTCTCCTACGTCTTCCTCTGCATACCCATACAACATTTTAGTGGTCCATCTCTGTACCATCTCTATGTAATCGTTGTCTTTCCTGGGGTGGGGGCTGCAAACCAGAGTGCTCAGTATTTCAGGTGCATCCTCACCAGGGATCGGTACTGTGATAGGATCAACTCTTGCCTCCTGCTGCTGCAACAGCACACCATCCGGCTGGCCCTCACATACACCATGTTGCACTGGGCTGCATGCCTTAAGACGGTCACCAGTGATGACCCCCAGGTCTCTCTCTTTGCAGCCCAGTTAACACGGATATCCTGCCCAATACTCAGATTTGTATTCTTATTTCCAAATCTTTTTTTGTACTGAATTTACATTCATAACACACACAGAAGCACACACAGAGCTGTTTTGAATTGGGTGTGCTGCATCGAGACGGGACAAGCCATGAAGATCAGAGGTGGTAAAATAAAAGGGTACAAACAGAAGACCCTTCTCCCAGAGAGTGGTGAAGCTGTATAATCCTATTAGTAGAGACAATGAACAAGATACATGCCTTCAAGGTAAGCCTAGCCGAACAAATTTCTGCTTACCAAGGAATCCCTATTAATTGTCATATGTTTGTACAGAGCGCTTTTTAATCCTGGCTTATTAAGCGTAGGAGGGTGGGACCTGACTATCTATAGTGCCTTTCAACCTTAAATTACTACGTATGTTACTATATATAATTACTGGTTAGGGTCGATTACTACATGAAACCAGTACCTAAAATTCTCTGTCCTTTCTTATGGAGACAAGCATTGCAGCTCATTACAGCAGTGACTGTTGCTGCGGGGGGCTGCATCAGTCCTCCCTGGCCAAGACGCACTATCTGTAGCACCCCCCATACACACACACACACACACACACACACACACACACACACACACACAGTGACCATCCAATCACAGGCTTCCTGGGCTCTCTCACGAGCCTGTGTTATCTGCATGGTAGGGGGCACGACTATCACTGGGGCACTGTGCGGAATGCCAGTTGTTCCAGTTTCAGTTTTGCTGACCCACCTAATTATCCGATAATCTTAAGTACCCTGGTGATGTACCTGTTGACCTTAAACTTGTATAAACTCGATAGCTGTGGAACTGTAACAGCTGATATGCTCCTGTATTATCTTCCCCCCCCCGAATCTCTTGCAAACCAGCTACTACCCCTAAATGTAGTCATCTCAGTGTGGATATCATCCGCCCTCAGGAGGCCATTTTGAACTGTGGTTAAGCAGTGAAATCCTCGGCTTTCAAAAGTGCTACTGCAGCGGTGAGTTAAATAATGTAATAATGTATATACACATACACCAGATGTATACCCACACCCAAATTAAATGAGTTACTATGCTCTCTGCAATTTGAAGACCTTACAGAGAAGTTGGTTCTTTTACCATTTACAACATAAAAACTGAAGTAGGAGTGCACAGATGGCTAAAATATAGCTGGCATGACTAAATATGCATCTCCCAGTGGAGGCTCCACATGCCAAATAAATGTGGTATATTTGCACATATATTTCACGTGCAGCAAAAAAAGGGGACAATTTTTGGTATAATTTAAAATACATATTTTTCTGCTATAAATGGAGACGTTAGTTGTTTTTGGTGTACGTGTGGCAGGAGGAGACAAAAGTCAGACCACTACACCATACACATCCCTGCTCTTCCACCCAGCCTGCACACCCACACCAGGTGATAATGCAACAGACCCGCCTCTAAATCAAACTTCTGTTAGTGTTCTCTTCCTCCTCCTCCTCCTCCTCACTAGTATCCAACAAATTTCCAATAAGATTCCTTTGAAGAAGGTATTGTGGCTTACAGCAACAGCCCGAGTAGGGAGGACAGCATTCTGGCTAACATGCTTGGATGTGTTCCCATGCTCAAAAACTGGTGTACAGTAACTGCTCTGTGTTGAGCGGGCAGACAAAATGGACCCCAGGTGTCTTGTGTCATTACAATACAATGTAAGTCATACCTGATCAAGCTGGCTGTGCACGGCTATTTCAAATGACCAGGCACTGTTGTTTATAGTTTACTACAATTTGTTTTCATTTTATTTATTGAAAACTTCAGAGATCATCTCGGAGCACAAGTGCTCATTTACAAATGTTCTACATCAAATACACAGTCAAAAAAACACAAAAAGTAAAATAAGCAGTTACAGAGGAAATGCCATCACGTCAGGCTCAAAGCATTTAAGACAGAACAATTACATACAGTTTTGCAAAAAAAAAAATCCATGCAGATCGTATAAAAGTCACAGGATACGTACAGAGAGAAAATGGATTAAAACTGTTGAACCTTTAGAACTGCACCGGATTGCAAGGGCATGCAAAGGTCTCTTACACCCATTAATCTTGGTGAGATTCAGCAGTATATTAAGCAGCTCATTTGACCAGTTAGTGGCCCCGACAGTAAATGACTGCTTGCCTAACCGAATACGCTGGAAAGGTGGCTTAAGGGCATTCCTGGCAATGTTTCTGGTATTGTAGTGGTTGGAGATGGTGTGGAAACAATTTGTTAAAGCAGAGGGTGGTAGACCCAGGAGCACCTTTTTGGCTAACAAACGGGTCGGGAGCTTTGTTCTGCTGGGTAAAGGGTACAACTATGAGTGCGGTTATCTGCACTAAGTACAAAGCAGCACACCTTATTACAACTCTGTTTAGTAGGTCAGCTGTTAGCTTCAGGGTGAAAAGCACAGAGTGGAGTGTTAATAGAAAAAACACCACCACCAATGACCACTGCACATGTTGGTTGTGTTGCAAAATGGATTCTGGCAACAGAAATACATTTTAAGTGACGTCCCTTTAAAAAAAAAAAAAAAAGGCACTGATCCAAAACGAAACCACCAACACATGACTAATAATTATACTCTGATAAGATAACAATTTATTATGCTAATCAAAACAAAGTTCCAAATGACAGTACAGGTAAGAACACCTGCTCACTGCATCCTCATTATAAAGTCTTGTTATCATCCAGACGCTAAACGTTATCCAATTGATTATTTGTGGAATGCCACTTTTTTTTCCATTCTGTCTGTTCAAGCAGGAATCCCGCATTTCCAGGAATCCCACGTTTCCAGGTATACATTGTGAGTATTTTCTATCCCGTCTTTTTTTGTCGTATTGGAACTTTTACCCCCACCTGGTTTTTGCTGCGTGTAAACTGTATGCGTTAACGAGGGAAGAGGAATTCCTGACAATGCCACGCCTGGCAGACATCGAGAGCCTGTCCGGTAGCATGAGAACGCATGCAGAGAAAGGACAGATAGTGTTACGTTAACACTGAAATGGGAAGTGCTGAGGGCGAGGCAAGGTTAAATGCATCACAGCAAATGGCTGCGAGGGAATCGGCCAAGCTGCATCGCCCGACGTGAGGTCACAACGCAGGCCGGAACCCCAAGACAAATGACAGCTATCTCTGACCATCAACATGAGAGGTGTACAGGAATCCAGAAATAGGATGCCTGAATCTATGCCAAGATGAGTCAAAGAGACACTGTCAACCCTTTCTGCATCATACTACTTCCAGTTAAAAAACTCACATTTTAGACTGCTTACTTTCCCTAAAATTCACTGCTACTGCTGGTTGTTTCATCTCCCAGCTTTATCTGCTTCCTTTCATAGTAGAACTGAAGTGAATGCTAATAGTGTAATTATACTTAACCTTGGACTTTTTTTTTCAACCTCCTCTCCAAATTCTTGATTTACTTTTATTGCAAGCTTCCTGAACATTAGAAACACCCCAAAACAGTGCAGTCACTCATGAAGCAATAGTCTCCTCTCTTTCCACTGCATCTCGAGTGTCTAGATTGTGCTGGGGTTGTTCCCACAGGAAAGATGCAGTGGGTACTGATCACGGACGGTAAACAAACACATTTTCGTGTAGTAACACCAGCAAGGAGGGCAGTCTGTTTTTCACTTTTAAAAAGAAAACGAGGAAACAAAATCAAACTGCCATCCAGCCACAGCAGCTATATCTACAGAACGTGAGCAATCATGAAACGCGTTTTTTTTTTTTTTTTTTTAAACTAGACACATTTGAGGCCTAAGGGGTTGATGGTGCTACTGCAATCTCCACAGCTCCCATGCAGCCTCTTGGAAAAAGCCAACATTAAAATGGGGGTTCTTCATTTAGACAATAACCTTTCCTGTTGGCCGTTTGCTATTAATCTTTTATCTGTAAATAGGAACAGACTGCCAGCCCACTTCCATCCTAGGGCTTTCGATATGACATAAAAAAAAAAAATGAATACATAACATCCTTTTTGCTGTCTGTAAGGCAACTTTAAAAATAGTGCACTTCCCCTTTTCACACAGCAATCCACGTGCGAGGCAGTACTCCATTTCCTGACCTTAATGGATGTCCATTCAACCGCCATTATTTTTGTGTAAAGGGGTACAATACAGTGGAAGCCGCTTAATTGGGACGCCCTGATGGCAGACTTTTCGTCCTGATTAAACGGTGACCCATATAGCAGCAGGTTATTTAAAATACTTATGTACCTGCAGTTAGGTTTATCAACCCTACCTCCAAACCCACTCTTGCCACTAAACATAAGTCAAACATCGCTAAACATCCCAATAAAGCGGACAACCCAATTGACCGTATCCTGATTAAGTGGCTTCTATATAAACCTGCAGCCATCTGCAAACAAAAGCAAAAAACAAAACAAACAAACAAACAAAAAAAACACACACAAAAAAAAAAAAAACAAAACAAACACAAACAGACCAGCCTATCCTGGTTGCATTGCTGCAATATCATGCAGAGAGAATCCAGATTCAAGCTGCAAGACTGGCCCCTCGCCCTAAGCTGAAGGAGTCGAAGAGCTGTGGGAGAGAACAGATGCTTGTTGGCGTTGGCGTGACTAATGACCAAACAACACTGGCTGCGCTCCTGTCTTCAGAAGTGGTAATGATGGAGTCTCCCAATAAACTGAAACAGGTACAGCTTTCAGGGAAGGGGAACTGGCCAGCAGCTGTGATGATGGCCTCAACACTCCCCGTCAAAAGGTCTATGATGATCTTGACCTCCATCACCCAGCCACCACACAACGTAACAATCTGCCCCCCCCATGGCAGCATCGCCCAACCTTTGCTGGGATAAAACAAAGGTCTCAGCGGCAGAGGTAATGGGAGGCATCATCTGGGGTTCCTGGATCCTGGTTGTCCCGACAGGTTGAGGGACACTAAGTTAGTACACCGACCATGATGAAAATACAAGAGAGGCATTTATAACTTCACAATGAGACATTTTATCTAGAATAGCAACTAGAAAGGCTTGAAAGATTTTAGCTTAAACCTGTACTGCAGCAAAACTGTGATACCGACAGGGATAGAATGCATTTGAAGGCATAGTAAACTGAAACCATTTTTTCTTTAAAGCAATGTTCAAAATTTGCACCACAAAAACATAATAATAATTCCAGAAATTTTATTGAAATAAAAATCCACAAATTATGGTGCAACTCCTGCAACACGACGAGGAAGTTCCTTTGCACTAGGGTACCAGTATCGTTTTTACAATGCAGTACTCTCAAGTTCCATCGCAGTGATCCACCCCCCAAAAAGAATTAAACCATCATAAAAAATGTAAAAAAAAATAAAATTACCATCAAAACAAATCGAATGGGTCAACCAGTTCTTAGTCACAGCTCACGGAGGCTGGATAAGGAATGTTCTGCGAGATGTTATAAAAAGGTTGAACAAGTAGTTAGGAAGTTGCAGTATAAACAGAACTGCAAGTCCTAAGACAAACCTTTGAATAGCTAAGTAAGTGTCAGTGACCCGTATGGAATTTTTTCTCAGAATTGCCCATGCGAAACTTCCACAATATTCAAGTCAGCAGTTTTCCGCATTTGACCCTTATCAGCTGAGCCAACAGCAAGCCAGAACTCGTGTATAAGTACCCTAGGTCGGCGTGGCCAAGATGTTAATATTCTCAAGCAGTCAAGCTAATGAGTATCTGTACCACATCTCCCCAGACTGTTGTACCAATGTGCCTCAACCGTGCCCTGGGTGATGGGACCGCCTCTAGTGGGCAAGACCCTATGGGGCAAGAGGGCAGATCAGACCCTATGGCCACTCAGTCCTTGAACCCTTATGTGATACTGCTAACAAGGGTGCCAAATGTTTTGGGCTTTTGAGATGTACACGCCTGTCCACTAGGCGCTGGAGTGAAAACCACTGCAAAATACTTTGCACATGTTGCCAACCCGCTGACAGGGTTCACTGACTAATCTGACTAGGTGTTTTATGCGTGCAGCACACACACACAACCCTAAAATAGCAAGGCACAGCAAGCATATCCCTGCCCTGGCCCTCTCAGATCCTCAAAGGTAGCCCTTCTGCCGTCTGTCTCCATGCTGCATACAGGATACAACAGCATCTGGATCCCTGCAGAGAAGGCCCATGGATCACCACTGAGTCATTCAACTAATGCCCCGCACATAGAACAAACTCCGAGGATGTACAGAAGTGAAATAAAAACAAATATCGAAAAAAATGCAGCTGGTATGGAGCAGTAATCCCTAACCTGTGACCATGAGGAATTAGATGAGAAACCAGGAAAATTAACAATACAAGGATTCCATTGGGATTCCTTTTTAAACAGGAATTGGCAAATTAAAAAAAAAAATAAAAAACACGAGAGAAGAAACAAATGTATGAAAGTTATTATTACGGCATCTAAAGGCATAAAACCCCCGTTCTTTAAACCACGTTCTTTCTAAGCACATGCTGTTTAATTAAAGGGGCGCATTAGTGCCCAGTGGCCATCATAATATGAAACGCCATTAAAAGCTCTTTCTAACGTGGTGGTGGACTCATCTGAAGTTGGAGCCCTCTAGAGATATAGATGACAGAGTCTGTTCAATATTAATACTACATTGCAGCCATTCTTAGAACATTGTGAGGTCATCGAGGAACAAGCTTTGCCTGACTCAGTGTAGTTAAGCAGAGCTATTCCTGGCCAACATCACAATATTTTAAACATTGCTGCAATGCAGTATTAATATTGAACAGACTCTGCTGTCTATATCTCTGAAGGGCTTCTAGCTACAGATTAGCCAATACCACGCCTTGAAAGAGCTTTTCCTGGCCTTTTGTATTATGCTGGCCACTGGACATGACTGTTTCACTTTAAAGATAGGAAGCGATTGCATTTGGCTCTGTGAAGTCGGCAACTGATCCCTGCCACTCCTATTCAGTGTCCTGTTCCCTACTTTCAGGCACTTTGTGATGTCCGAGGTTGGAAAACATTGCTTTTGATATAGCTTTTTTTCTTAAATAAATTTTGAGGACTTTGTTTAAAATCAAACTGCCACTCAACTAACAACTGTCTTGTTTTATTTATTTATTTAAGTTTGCTGACCGGTGGGCTCACAGAGACCAATACAGGTCCTTTTTCAGGGTGACCCGGATTAGTTACATACAAATAAAGCACAGGAGTAACACAGCATTGAGATTTTATGAAGTGCAAGAGACACAGTTTACAGTCATATGTTTGAGACAAAATACACAGTAGTCAGAGACATTTTCCTTATAGGACACTATGCACAGTAAGTATAGCACACACAGGTGTTGCTACAGTGTGACAGTATGAGCGATTATTCCTTACACTACAACATATAATTAGACTTTTGACGTGGAACCTTTGTAAAAGAGCTCTGAGCTCAAAGGTATGATCCGAATCCTAAATAAATAAATAAAAATAATAGATATAACTTAGTACATGCCAGTACATCTGAGGTAACATTCATAGCTGGTGAGACAGAGCGGGTATGCAGGGTGCTGTGCTGGGATGTCAGCGGAAGCAGCTACACTGGTTAAGACCTAGTACAGAAGTTGTTAGGCCTTTTTTGAGGCCTCCTAGAGAGGCGCTTTCCTGCATGGCAGTTGGGAGAGCGTTCCAAAGGGGTGGGATGATGTTGGAGAACGCCCTGGACCCTTGTGCAGTTTGGGTCCTGGGTGTTGTTAGGAGCTGCCTTGTTGCGGACCTTAGAGGACGACTGTTTAACTTGGGCTTCAAGAGATTTGCGAGACTCAAGGTGGGGGGGTAGCTGCCTGACCTTAAAATCTAGGCAGAGGGATGAATATTTTAGCTCATCATCCACAGTGGGCAAGAATAGTGTCTGAAGGACGTGACAGTGGTGTTCTCTAGCAGGAGCTCCAGCCGCAAATCTGCTTATTTTGTTGTACACTGTTCTCAACTTCTGCAGTTCGGTGTTTTTGGCCGAGGACAGAACCGTAAAGCCATGTAGTAGGGAGGGTAGGAGGATGCCCTGTGCAATGTTAGTCTGGAGGTCAGGGTAAGATAAGGGCCAAGGCAGTATAGGAGACTGATTTTTGGTTCGAGGACCTATTGAGTTGTGCCATGTGCTCCTTGAAGGTGCAATCCTGGTCCAGGGTGATCCCAAGATATTATAGGGACTCAACTGTGCTTATTTTGAGCCCACCTGCTAGGGAGGAGAGAGGAGAGAGATAGATAGATAGATAGATAGATAGATAGATAGATAGATAGATATCTAGCATTTTAAACCTACCTGGTACTAGTTTTTCAGACTGAATAGCATATGTTTTGTTTTTTTTTTACACCATTCAGTACCAGTTTGTGACAGTTTAGCCAACTCTCTAGCGTCAAAGGTCGTTTCTTAGGAGATCACTTAGTGTAGCTACATCACTAGAAGACCTGCATAGTACAGCATCATCTGCATATAGAGTAACTTTTGCCCGGCCGCAGCATTTCGGCAGTTCACTGATAAACAACAAGAAGAGCAGGGGCCCCAGGACAGATCCTTGGGGTACACCATCTAGGATCGGTGGCTTATCCGACACAGAACCTTGTCATCTCACTAAGTTCTTCCCTGAAGTAGGAGGTGAACCATTGGATCGTGTGGCTGTCTAGGCCAATCCATCCGAGTTTAGCTAGGAGGAGTTGATGGTCCACTATGTCAAATGCTTTGGTGAGGTCAATGAAGACCGCACTACAGCATCCGCTATCCAGCGCTGAGAAGTCATCTCTGAGGTCAGGGCCATCAGTGCTGTATTAGTGCCATGGTTTTTCTAAAACTGTGTTGCTGTGTGGTAAAAATTTCATCTCTCTCTATAAATTCCACAGTTTGATTGTAAATCACCTCTCTAGCACTTTGTTGAGAATGGAAATAGGGCGGTAATTCTCAACCAGTTCCCGCAGTCCACCCTTCAGGATGCGGGAAGACCAGGGCCATTTTCCATAGTGAAGAGACTTGCCCTTCAAGGAGAGACCGACTGAATAGCCATGCTACGGGCTTAGCAATGACAGGTGCTGCAAGGTGAAGAATTTCAGGTTCAAGTCTGTCATGCCCCGCAGATCCATAGAGCTTGATCCCCTTTAGGAGCTTCAGTACTTCTTTTTTTGGTAGTCAGTTTGAGGTGAAATTCAGGGGTGAGGGGATTCATTTTACCATAGGTTTGTGGAGGTGCGGGTGGAACAGGGACATACGTTTTAGACTTGTCCAATTCGGTGAAGAATAAATTAAGAGTGTCTGCAGCTGCTTGCGAGGTCTTATGGCGGTTCCCATTTGCTACTGCATCTCCATCATCCTGGGTGGTTTGGCCCTTGATTAGGTTGTTAATTTGACTCCAGAATGTTTTGGGATTGGATAGGTTGTTATCCTGAAGTTTTCGGAGGTGTCAAACTTTGCCTTGTTTTATCTCGAGCTTACATTTGTTGCAAATTTCTCTGAACTTTTGCCAATCAGAGGCCCGGCTAGTGGACTTGAACTTACCCCAGTGCCACATCCCTTCCCCTCATGAGTTTTCTGAGGTCACAGGAGAGCCATTTGGCATCCTGACCTTCCACCCTGAGCTGTTTTAGCAGCGGATGTTTTGTTGGCAGCTGATGGGGCGTTTCTGATGAGTCAAGGGCTTCATCTAGGCTGAATTTTAAGAGGAAGTTTGGATTTTTAAAATACAGGCTGCATCTCAAAGGGACAGATAATTTCTAACATAGTTTGTAATGTCCCTGTTTCAAAAACTATATTCATACCCTCCCAAGATGATCCACATGTAAAACTGTTCCAGAACAAGAAAGTTATTGTAAAAAAAAAAATGCTCTGTGCTGTTTTCATCACGGGCAACGTTCTCTTCACGGAACCAAGATGTCGCAGTTCTGCATACGTCACTGTATGGATTCAGAACTCAAAAGCACCATCAGGGTTGACTAGGGTACAAGGGGCCCACTTGGAACATGGGCACAAGGACCCATGTGGAAAACCAATAGAGGAGTGCCCAGGGTGACCCACTCGTATCAGTATTCCACTTAAATCTGATACTCAAGTTCTGTGTAGGGCCAAAAGTTTCCATTTTCAATGGAAAACAGTGGTAAAAATGGAATTTGCCATGGAAGTTAATTTTCATGAAAACCCCACTTTGCAACAGCTGTTTGACCATTCCTCCATTTCAAGCCAAACTGTTGTATATAACATGCAGATTTGCGACTGGCCAGGTGGCGCTGAGGATGAGGTGCTGGATGCCACACCTCATGCCACGCTGGCAACCGGAGTTCGGCAGTGGACTATGGGACCCGGGGGTCAGCAGGCAGAGGAGAGGAATGAGCATCTGGAGGACTGCTCTCCTCTCCTGGGGTGGGTGTACGGGGATACATCGCTCTGTGGCGACTCCTAGTGGAGACAGGGGCACCACAGATAAGCAAGCTGCTAGAGGGCGAGGCGACGGCGGAAGTCAGACGAGGGGCTGCCCTTAGTGCAGACATCATTGCACGTCTGTGCCTCAGGGAGAAAACAAGGTTGAAAACTCTGGCTTCCTGGGAGGTGACGGCGGGGCTCGAGTGGCTGATCCCACATACCTAATGCCGGCCTTGCTCCTGACTTGACTCTCCGTGGTCCTTGCCTACTGCTATTCACGCCCATGGGAGAGGGGGACCCAGTACTCAATTCCTCAGTCAGGAAAAGCGTTCAGGCAGGGTGGTAGAGGTGATGCAGTGGTCCCCCCAAGAGATGCCCAGGAATGCGGTGACGGAGGAAATAAAGTTAACAAAAATTAAAAAAATAAAAATGCAGATTTGCCCTCAGTTGGGGAGGGGGGAGGGCACATAAAAAAAAGATTTTAAAATCTTGCTAAATGGAACTTGCCATTTTTGAAAACAGAAAAATGACTGGCTCTACTCTGTGCTTGCATCTTATGATTTACTTGCCGTGCCTAGAATACCCCATAATAATTAAAAAATAGATGATAAATGCAAAGATTTTCACAGTTTAGAAGGTGGCCAGGTGCCCAGCCGGGCCCATCTGGAAATTTCCAGGTATCCTCTTGGACCATTCTGATACTAAGCACTGTTCTAATAGGCCAACAATTCTGAATCCACTCAGCGACAGTCGAAACACCATATTCATTAGTTTTGTGATGAGAACTGTAAGGCATGTTGTCCATAAAACGAGACAACAGTTTACAGTTTCCACTTTGATTCAGAAATACTTATATACAGATCATTTGGGGATAGAGTACCCATTCCTGAAAGCAGGAATATTACAAGCCACTGCACAGGTGACACAAATTTCCTATCCCTTTAAATAATTTTCATTTGCCTGGTTTTATTTTGTTGCAGTCTTTTTTTTTTTTTTATAAACTTGACTGCCTTTGTTTTAACTTTTTCTTCTGTGTTTACTATTTTATTTCTATTGTTCCTTGACATTATATAACCAAGTCTATCATTATGCCCTGTCAATCATACAGCACTGAGTGGAGGAACTCACAGCCTAGAAATCTTAGAAGCCCAGAAAATGTACAGCAGACAGTAATAATGAAAAAGAAAAAGGCACACTCAGTGGCAGTAAAACAATATAAATAAAAATAATGTCTTTAAAAAAAATTCTACCAAGGCACTTTAGCAGTGATAAACACAATCTAAGAAGAACCGAGTATATATGTAAAAGAATTTCTTATTGCTTCTACAAACAAAATACAGTTGTGATAAACCCAAACTCTATTTCACTTGCAGATGGCTGGGCATAAATGAGTCATGGACCAAGTCACTGGCCACCAGAGAAGTGCTCGGAGTCTAGTGTCTGCTGCCAGTATATTGTGCAACCAATACGTAACTACAACATTGAGGATTTCATGCCCAACTGGTGTTGACAACCCCAAATAATTGCAAAGGCCGCATGCAAACCTGTCGATGCTCCCGGGCATGGTTGCAAATCCTTCCTATGAACCAGCAGACTTCTTTGCAAGTGTACGAGAACAGGTCAGGGGCAACTACACAAATGACGCACAGGACCCTTAACAGACCACTGTGGCCCATCGCACTACTGGTTGCAGGGTGCAGAGACACTCCACGGTTACCGCTTGCTCATCATTTGAGGGAGTACTTGAAGTTTTGCAACCCTGGTAGTGGTGAGGAGTTCCGAGTTGGAGAACAGGATAACCTCAAGACACCAGAGACTTGTGCCTTCTGGTCAGAAACATTGGCATTAGAAACCAGAGATTTATTTCTTTGGGTAAGGTGTGAGGTACCACTGAATACCAAGGAAGAACTGCTTGTATCAAGAGAGGCATAGACAGGAGGACCAACGATGCCACTTTTCCAGGCACTACAAATATGGCACAATGTTGACAAACGTTGGACTGTTAGTGGGTGAAACCACTGATTGCACTCTTTATTTACTTTGGTACACAAGGTAAAGCCCACTGGGCACAAGTGCCGGTTTTCAGTGGCAACCCAGAAGCACTGGGGAGGTTAAGCGACTTGCTCAGAGTCTCACAGTATGCAAGCAGAGGTTGTGGGAATCAAACCCAAGTCTGCTGGATGTACCAAGCTCATTCACAGCTCACTGCTCTAACCTCTAGGCTACACTGCCAGCCAAACATCGAATGGTACACTTGTTGGGGGTGAGATCTTTCCACCTCCCGCAAGGCACACCAGTCACAGACTGCAGCAGAGCAGGCTTGGGCAGTGGAGCATGTGTAGTTTTTGCACCTCCCTAACTGGAACTCAAAAATCAGGCCCCAGATGTTTACGCTTGGTAGCTGTTGTGTGGAGTAACTCAGTAAGAAAAGCCCAAATGCTTATCCAAGTGGCCTTTAGTGGGCAGAGGGCTCTACGGAATATGATATTAACCAGAAGCGCTAAGTCTGGGCCACAGAATCATCTCCTTAAAGAAACACACCAAATTCTAAATACCACTTTGCACCACATAGTGGTGCCTACCTGAGCAGTACCCAGTCTGGCTATATTTTGCCAAAAAGAAATTCCATATACAAAGAGGGAAGGGATCGCAACCTTTTGTGAACAGCAGATCCCTTCCACTTCCTGTTCTGGGAGCTGACTCAAAGACTCACCCCTCACACTAGGCAACGTAATGACGTGTGCCCAGTGAGAGCGCAAGGGGCGTGCTCCATTATTCTCTATGGGGGCCAACTTTTAAAACATTTTTAGATATCTTAGCAGTCATTTTGTCATTAACCATGGGCCCCGGGTGACTAACAATGTCCATGTCGGCTGGTCATATTGTTTAACTGAACCCAGATTCATAAAACAGCAGTTTAAAACCTCTATAAAAACAGTGAGCAGGTTGTCTCCAAGGCAGAAGAAAAGGTTGGTCAAAATTAAAACTGTGTCAAATGTCCAAATCCCCACCCAAAAGACATCTAAAATGTTTTAAAGTTGGCCCCCATAGAAATAACGAAGCACGCCCCGCGCCTCCCTGGCACACGCCATTACGCGTCTGAGCGTGGGGGCGGGTCTTCAGCCAGCTCCCAGAACCAGGAAGTGGAAGGGACCGGCTGTTCACAAATTTATGATCCCTTCCACTCTAATATGGAATTTCTTTTTGGCAAAATATAGCCAGACTGGGTGCTGCTCAGGTAAGGCACCACACCATGTGGTGCAAAGCTTTATCTTGAGGGATCTCTTTAAGCAGACAGGTGGAGTCCAGACTTTGTGGAGAGCTCTTGGAAGCTTTAGCCTTCTTTGGTTAACAAGAAAAAAAAAAAAAGGGGTGTCCTGGATCAAACTGCAGAAGTCCAACAGTGTTACTTTTTGGTGCATCCTGCTGTAGTGTGGCTGGGCACCAGGAAGCAGTTTAACGAACTTGAGAAGAAAACAGTGCATCCCAGAGACCCTCCACTCCAATGTGCATGCATCCCAAGGGGCTGCTGATGCACCCAGGGTTCATTTCAGATACTTATCTATCTATGTGGGACACTGACCCGCTGGGTATAAAAAGTAAGGGTCAAACGAAATAAATAATTGGTCATATTGTTTAACTGAACCCAGATTCATAAAACAGCAGTTTAAAACCTCTATAAACAGTGAGCAGGTTGTCCCCAAGGTAGAAGAAAAGGTTGGTCAAAATTAAAAACTGTGTCAAATGTCCAAATCCCCCACCCAAAAATAAACCCTGGTTCCCGAGGGCCCTGCTTGGGAGTGGAGGTCTGTAGCTGGAATCTTACTAGAAAGGTGGCAGTATAGCGCAGTGGGGTAAGGCTCCAAGCTGCAGATCTAGAAACCTGGGTTTGAATCTCACAGCTGGCTAGGTGCATACTGTGCGATCCTGAGCAAGTCAGTCAACTTCATCGTGTTCCCACTTTTGGCTAAGTGTGCTGCTCCTGGTTAAAAAATGTTCCCTTCCCTTACTAGAAGGGCGTTCGTTGTGGGCTGTGTTGCATTCGAAAACAATTTATTAGTGTGCTTTGCTACAGGCAGGGATGGACCCAGCAGGTATGCATGGAAAGGCTGGCAAAAGGAAGCGCTCAAGTGGCTCAATGAGAGATCACTTTCACTTGACACACCAGCCAAGGGTTTAAGTTTCCCTTCTACAACAGATATGTCTGCATGGAAACAGCAAGCTGCAAGGCAGTCTGATCCCAGGTTGCCTTTTAAATACACAGCCTAGATGACACAGCAATCTTCTACACAGCTTCTCCCCACCCCCAAAAAAAAAAAAATTTTACAACAATCTGTAATAGCTGGTTTAACTTGAGCTGGTCCTTTGTTTCATCTAGCCCCTCTCCAACAAACTGCACCCCAAAAATGTATCACACTCACACCCCAACAGACGGCAAGAGCATTTTGCTGCTGTTTTAGTACATCACAGAGACAGAGAGAGAGAATACACAGAGGTTAAGCCTGGGAAGGTTAAGTGACTTGCTCCGGGTCACACAGTGAGTAAGTGGTTCTAGAGGGATTCAAACCCTGATGATCTCCAGGTTCACAGCTCTACAATCTAAACACTCAACCAAGCTGCCTATTTCTACCATCTGGCTGCTGCCTCTGTAGCCAGTACTATGGCTGCCGCCTAGCAGTCAGGTCTAGTCAAAATCTGGTGGCAGCACAAGTCACGCAGAGAAAATGCACATTTTGGCTGCTTTTTACAGCTGTGGGCGGAGCCTACAGCTATTTTGCTTTGTGTCGCTTGACAACGGTTGACTGTGCACCTTATGTTGGACTTTTGGAAGTATTCTTCTGAAAGTCCAACAGAGCTTGTAACACTCCGCCACGACACTATGCATGGAGTAACAGCCGCACTATTTCAGCTGTTACTTCCACATTCCGAGACAAGAACTGCGCGATGCACGCCTTTGCAAGCATGTGCGTTCGCTGGCCCCTTTACATCTTTCATGTAATGGTATATTACAATCACAACTGTGCACGTGAGAATGCCACACATGCCAAAGAAGGCGCCACCGCCTATCTTGCAGATGGCACTCGGCACCTCTGGCGGCACTAGCTCTTCGGAGGCTCGCTACAGCTGTATCGGCTCTGGCTAGAGCTTTTTGGGTTACAGATCAAAGGTTCACAACCCGCCACCAAACCTCATAGGCATTTAAGGAGAAGTTGGATTACAGAAGTGTCCTGGCTAACCTACTCACAATTATATATCAAGGGTGCAATCTCAACCAGAGAGCTTGTATCTCCTGCCCATGAGACACTCTTACTCTGTAGAAGAAATGTTGCTTGTCAAGGTGCCCTGGAAATGGATACGTTCTTGGAAAGGAGTACTTTTTTTTTTTTTTCACTTTACTACATAATTCATCGAGACTGATCATGACTGTAGAAATACTGCCACTGAGACCACACTTATTGTTGTAAGAGTGCTCTCACTTACGTTCTTAGAGCATCAGAACTGCTACACAACCACAAAAGTAGCCTCAGTGGCGATATTACACAAGACAGGTTCTGTCTGCTGCTGTCAATGGTTACGCTTGTGTAGGCCACGATTTTCAGTGAGCACATATGGAAAAAAAAAAATATCAAAATTGACAGTTGGGGGGGTGGTTGAATTTGGCATTCTGACTCAAAATATTTATGCAAAACATGCTGCTTGTGTTCAGTTGGGGGGGTGGAAGTGAATTTTTAGATCTGACCACATGGAATGTCTGTTCATTGCATTTATTTCGTTTTTGCCGACCAGGAAAGAAAAGTTAGACAATACTGCCTATTTTCAGCCTTGTCCTGGGGGGGAAGGGGGGGGGTGATATAAAGATGCAAACAAACTGAAATTGAACCAGATTAAGCCATTAGTGGTATTTTTACTAACTGGGGGAAGTTTTGCCAGGACACCGGAGAAATGACACTACTCTTTTGGAGAAGAGACATAGGGTCTTTAACATCCACCTGAACAACCACAGTAGAGCGTTTCCACAGTACCACACTTAAGTCGTGCCAGTGTTTTTATTTATTAATTTTTTTTTTTTTGAAAAGTATGAGCCCAGTTCCAGTGTGGGACTAGAACCTATGACCTTCTGGCAGGTGTGCTGCCAACTAAGCCACACTTAGATACATATCTTTTTAAGGAGCAACCACTGTGCCCCTCATAAACTGAGTGGTGACCTATTTTTACAAGTATTTAAAGAGAGATAGCTATGAAAATAAAAGACTAAATGCTGATAATTCAAGCAATTTTTGTTTATAGAGTTTCCTAGTGCTTTTTTCGTTTGTTAATTCCCCATATTACTTACCTACTATAGAGCACTACTGTGCGAAACAAGAGCTCACAGGTTTAAACCCCACTACAGCCAAATGCTCCAATCAGAGGTGGCTAGCCAGAACAGGCTCGAGCCTTGCTCAAACCCAGTGCCCAACTCAGCTTCGCCAACCTCAATAAACAACTGAGAGCCAAGGGCAAGCCAATGGGAGTTATGGTCAAAGTAAGCATTTTTGTTAGCCTGCAGCAATGCAACTTATGAGGGCGCTGTAACGGAGGAGGACCGCATGCAGCAATGCAACTTATGAGGGCGCCAAAAACTTACAGGACAGCCTGCAGTAATGCAACTTATGAGGGGTGCTGTGTAACGTACAGGACAGCCTGCAGCAATGCAACTTATGAGGGGCACTGTGTAATGTAGGGGACTGCCTGAAGCAATGCGACTTATGGGGCACTGTGTAATGTAGAGGACTGCCTGCAGCAATGCGACTTATGAGGGGCGCTGTGTAACGTAGAGGACTACCTGCAGTAACGCAACTTACTAGGGGCACTGTGTAAAGTAGAGGACTGCCTGCAGCAATGCGACTTATGAGGGCACTGTGTAATGTAGAGGATTGCCTGTAGCAATGCAACTTATGAGGGACTGTGTAATGTAGAGGACTGCCTGCAGCAATGCTGCAGGCTGTCAGACACAGCAGCCATGGCTCAGCTCATGCTTTGGCTTGCAGAGTCACTCACAGTCCTATGGCTTAGCTCTAGGCGCAGAAATAAAGCTGCCCACCCTCAGCTCCCATGGGTAAGTCACTTAACCTTGCAGTGCTGCAGTCCGACCAGCTGTGGAAATGGGAAGAAGCAGGACCCCTCTGGAAGCGAGATGCTGCAGCTCAGCTGGGCTATCCTGGGTTATTGCAAAAATAAAATATTATGCAGTGCGCACACTTTCCCGTGGCTTTCAAAATGAAACTCTGACCGTCCACAGCCGACCTCTTCTCGCAATCGCCATCTGTGACTTCACTGCATGCTGTCATGGTTAGCACTGTGATGTCATAAATGTACTGTGCTCTCAGCTGGGGCAGTCAAAGCTGTTTATACACACTTCTTAGACTACCAAGATGTGTTCTAAAGAAGGAGCCCTGAAAGTTAAAGAGTGGTTGGTATTCTGCAGTGAACTGTAATAACTAAAACATCACGCTTATGAACATACATGCTGAAGTGCAGAGTTGCTCTTCAGTACAAGGCTCCTTGGAAAACTCTGGTTTTCTTAAGCACCAATGCTTCCCTTTCCCAACCCCCGCTCCAGCGTATGGTAAGCATAGCTTTCTAAGCACTGCTGGTGGCGCAACATCCTTCCAGGTTTGAAATGTGTTTTGGTTTTTTTGTTGTTCTAGTTTTGGTCCAATCTGGGCTTCAGACCTTCAAGCTTTCAGCCTCTTGCATGCTGCATGTGCCGGGACACTGCTTACTTGCTTGCAACAGGCTTCCTCCAATCCAGTCACCACCTGCCATATAGTATAACCTCGGTTTACCCCCACCCTTGAGCCTTGTGTCCTCAGAAAACCCTGCTAGCTATCGTTCTAGGAATGATAGCGCCAGATTCCGCCCCCATGGAAAGCAGATTCCCTGTTGGCCTCTGCTCCTGCCTTTCTGGTTTGAGGTACAAAGTTCTGGGCTGCCAGTGTGCCTTGTAGTCCCATTCTGCCCAGCACCAAGCCGCTGGCTAGAAAGCTTTATTCCGCCCCCAAAAAAGAAGCTTCTGCTCACTTTATTTAACAGACAGCGAGTAAATTACGGTCTTCTTAAGTTTGTGATGTGGAATATGGGGGCACATGTCCGGAGACTCACCCTTTAGCACTCGTGATACTGGCAACACTCGAGTACTTTTATCTTCAGTCCTTTCACAAACAGTACACCTGCACCCTTCTGAAGGCAAGCCACCCCTCTTACAGAGACTGGGAAGCCTGGCACCAAACAAAGACTCCCTGACATCGCACTGCTACAGTGTGCACTAAATATTATAGGAGCTGTAGTCCCCTCAGAAGTGCCATTACTTGCTCAGGTGTACTGAGTATGCTCCTGGCTTGTAAACAATTAACTACAGTGCTGTCTGGCTACAGTACTGTTAAAGCCTTTTGGGAGGGGAAGATAACACCCCCCACTCCATTTAAAAAGTCAAAATCAAAGCAGGATGGAGGGGCTTGACTGTTTCCTTTCCCTTAGACTCTGATCCCAGGAATCCAGGACTTTCAAAATAAAAAAAAAAAATTTAATAAATAGACAGGGGTCCTAGACCATATTTTTGAAGTTCAGTAGAATTCCTCCGACATATCCAGCAACACTGCAGGTGGGCACCAGCCACTCTGAAGACACATCCTTGTGGTCTTTCGAGTGGAACTCATCAAAACTGCTGGGTCCTACATAACTCACAGCCCTGTAGATAACTACTTTTCTAGAAGTCCCCAGTTCCAAAGTTTTTGCCGAAATGTAACAAGTAGGGGCAGAGCTTTCTTATTAGCCAAGAAGAATACGCCTTCTGTAGCTCCTGCCTTGGGCACTTTAAAGCCTATTAAAACAAACATTTTAACCTCAAACTTGTGGGAGAGTGACTGATAACTTCACTGTTACATAATGCATCCTACTTTTCAGTAATGCTGTAACACCCAAGAGGCTAAGTCACACCCACACGACTATGTTAAACCAAAGCAGGCCCTAGCAGAGTGCCAAAGCGTGACCCGCTACCGAAGTTGGTGCAGTGCCTACAACAAACCGCTGGATGTTAAGCTCTTGTTAAAGGTGCTCTGCAAAGCAACACAACAAAAGAACTAGAAATGAAGTTAAATTATGTCACTTCTGTAATGGCTGCAGTACAATAATCTGTGGTTTGCTTGTCGTCAAATGTTGAAACCACAGCAGGGCAGGCAGAAACATCATTTGCAATAACAGCAAGCTTGATTCTGAAACAAAAGCAGCTCCGAAAAAATGGTGCAAGAATGAAACGTGTGTATGGTTGGTTTACTAGAGTGGTCCGAGACAAGAACAGTGGCTGAATTATTTTTTAATATAAATTCTGGCTTCCTCAGCTATGTGCTTGGGACACACCGTCAACACCTACTGCAGTTATTGTACTGAGGTCTATAGAGTCATCCCATGGAGACCTCCAGCAAAACATTTAATCCATGGGACAGTGGTGATCACCGTACACCGAGCTATCCTCAGAGATAAAATTCTGATGTCTGCTAGCCAATGGAAAGAACTGTTGGTGGGGGAGGTGATCATATACCTGCAGCCATACCTATCCATCAGCATTTGGAAGAGAAAGAGAGTTTGATGGGGTGAAACTATGATGGCCAATAAAATATTTGGTTACCAAATTTTGAAAGCTAGTGGCCAGATCTACCACCAGCTCACAAACCGAGCCATCCCACCCTGGTGCTATAAAGTCCCCTTTACTGGCTTTGGGAACGCTGTTTGCACTATTACTTCCTGCTTGCCTTCGCGCCAATGTGGACTCCAAATATTACACGTTTAATCTGCCAGATGAAGAGAGGCTAACGCAATAACGAGTTCAAAAATGGAGTGCAAGATGAGAATGTTTCATCTGAAGATAATACTGGGGCTTCAACTGGTAAAGCACCATCTCTGTAATTTGGTTACATATTCCACAGTGAACATCAAAACAGGGTTTTAAATAATTGATTAGCAGTTTTTTTCTTGTGACTATACTAACTGTAGAAAGTATTTATATATATTTTCTAGAAGTGCTGTGTTTGTTAAACACAGTGAGGCAAAACTATGCATTTTCATAAGATTTAGTACTTTTATGAGCAAAACGCTAATCAAGTTTTAGAGTTAAATAAATCCTGCAAAATACCACTTGTCACTTGGCCTTGTCGTACCAGAGATCTAGGTGGAGGATGGGCATGGAAGAAGGTGGATGTTCTTCAGAGTGACTATATACTGAAATTTAAAACAGTCTGCACGCCAACTTTGTCTAAGAGTATCATTTTTAAAAAGTGCAGAGCCAAAGGCTGTTGGTGTCGAGCCTACTAGAAGCCTTATACGCTGTGAGCAGCAAAATATTACTCCTGGTGCTAAGCGGAAGGCATATGCTAATTTCAGAAGCGGGCATAGAGTGGAGGCAGGAAAACTTGCTGTTTCTCACAACTTCTCTCAGTTTGAGGTAGAACAGTATTAATAATTTCCGTGTATTTTCTTTAAATTTAAAAGTGTAGGATAGTTACATGACGCACCTTTACGATACATGCTTGTGATGATAGTTTTAATGAATATCCACAAACAGTCTGTGTATCACTTGGTAATTCTGAAGATCTAGCCATCCCCTGATCAAGTAGCTACGTACAGGAATTCTCGCTCTTTGCTTGATTCATGTGATGAGTTTTCTGCTACCTCGATGGTGTACAAAGCAGTACTTTTGTAAAACTCCAGACAGAAGTTTCACACTGTAAGTTGTTCCCTCCTAGTGAAGTTGCAAATGTGCTAAACAGGGTGGAACAACTCAGACAGCCAGGTGGACAATGGTCACTACCATCACACACGAAAAAAAAATAAAAATTTTGCTGGGCTACCAGATTTTGAAAGCTACCTACCTGCCCAGAAAGTGATTTTTTTTTTTTTTAAATTCTGATTTATTGTTTATGCCCTGAATCTCTGGGTCACACCTCCAGGCCATCCTTCATCCCCACCTACCCTATCACAGCCTGCCCCCACACAGCCCGGTTTACTCTCTGGGCAGGGGTATGGGGTGGCCGGCTACATCCGGTTGTGCACCTTGTTGGGCTGTTTATGTGGCATGAGGACTGCCCCGGATATACCAGGGTCCTGCCTGAAGCCAGCACCGGGACTGAACGTTTGTTCCCCAGTCTCAGAAATGCCCTGGCGACGTCCATCTCCCTGACCAACGTGTCTGCGCACACGAAGCGGATGCAGAGCGTGGGTCCCCCGGCTGATGTCATCCCCTCCCAGTCTGTTGGTGTGCTCTGCTGCACTGCCACCTTTGGTCACCCATGTGGCAGTATCGCAGTGGGAATGGCAGCCCTCCCTCCCCAGAGAAGAAAAGCGGTCCAAGAGACACCTGATCCTTCCCCCGGCCGGCCTGACAGCCCAGGCTCGTTCCCAAACCCGAGTTGTCAGCGTCACAAATGGTACCTCTACTGCTGCACCAGTAAGCTGGCTCAAGAAAGTGATTTCTGAGCTCTTAAATATGATGGCCACTAAAAACACAGAAGTTGGCTACCAGATTTTGAAAGCTAGTGGCCAGACTTGCCACCAGCTCACAAACTAACTTGCTAAAAAGTGACCAATTCAACGTATAAAGGTAGTCCCTTTGAGGTACACTAGGCCCCATTCTCAGTCACAAAACACTGGTTCTAAATCAACATGATTTAGTAGTAGCCCCTTCCATGCAATCCCCTCTACCTATGCTTAGTTGGGATTGGTCAGCCACTCCATGGCAGCGTACATCAAAGTGACAGCTGGTGCACGGAAGGGGGTGAGACTGGCATGTAACTAGCACGCTATGGCCAAATACCAATGATGCAGAATTTTACAATGCACCCTGCCTAAGAATGTTTTATTTCTGATGCTGGGGGGAGGGACAGATATTGTTGTGGGACTGATTGTCAGAATGGACACCTGAGGAAAACTGGGAGGGGAGGTTCCACTACACTTCCAGGGACAACATATGATCTGGGGCTTGTGAGGGGGGCCTGTGAACCCAGAGAAGACAGTAGGAGGACAGAATGAAGAACTCAGGCAGTGGGCACACACAGACACCAAAGATAAGGGTCGGTTGTGAAGCGACAGATAGTACATGTCTGTGCATGGCACTGCAACATACAGAGACATGTATAAGCGGTAATGTGCACCAGGAAAAGTGTCGTTATTGTGTACACGCAGTTTATGCACAGGATCAGCTGGAAAGGCAAGGTATCAGATCTCAAAAACACCAGTGGTCGGTGTCCTGGACCATTAAAAGTAAAGGCTTACTGGTGGCGTGAACCAGTACTGACTGAGGTACTCACAGGTGAGGGAATCTAAACTCAGATCAAAGAAAAGGAATTTCTGTTGGTTCTGAGTATGAGAGACTGATTTTGTAAACAACCACAGCAGCATTTTGTGTACTCATCTGCCTAATTTTACTTCATTCAAGCTTAATGTCAATATTTCTTTTATTTTTAAAATTCTAGATACTGCAGCGGTTTGTCCCCAATGTCTGTCTGGTCAGTCTTCGGCCAGAGGCATACCCAGGGTGACCACCACTGCGCCCGGCCTCCGCTAGCCCCCACCCACCCAGCTCACAGTGGGAAATCTACTGCACAGGGCCCAAGTCCATCACTGACACATCACCACGATGGAGGTAGGGTTCTCCGCAGCCCTGTCTGTTCGATCCTGGCTCCGAGTCCACCCACGAACCTATGTTACCAGCATGGAAGCGTAACATCTTCCAGTAGGCCATCTAGAAACCCATATGCCAATATTCTTAAATAAAAAATAACAATACATACATTTTATCACCCCAGCCAGCCCTGTCTCAGCCTGACTCCCCACACTCAGTCCTGTCCCCTGCCTTCTCCGGGACTTAACTTCATCACCTGGTCATCCATGGCTTCGCTTCAAGGCAGGGCTGCCAGGGGTAGTGGAGTGGAGTAGTACTGGTCCCATTGCGAAGGACCTGAAATGCGATTGGCAGTGGGTGCCTCAGTCAATAGTGACTGACTACATTCTGCATGTCAGAGGCATCTTATCTTCCTTCCTCCAGAAGGCAAAGAGTGGGCAGAGGGAAGAGCACACATGCAGATGCATGTCAGTGTGTGTGTGTGTGTCAGAGCTCACCCAGGTCCTTCCTCGTGCACCAGTTCCTGCTTGCACAGTCACCTGTGGTCACTCAGCAGGTGGGGGTAAGCGCAGCAGAGTCTCGATCCTCCCTCCCCAAGGAGGCCAGCGTCCCGGATGCTCAATCCTCTTCCTCCGGCCAGCCCTCTGATGACTTAATGTTGGTTCCTGAACCCAGCTCGTCAGCACCAAGTGGTAGCCCTACGCTGCACTGGCAGGCTGGCCTCTTCTTAAACATTCCTAATTTATCAGGGCACACTACAAAATCATGGGTGGATCCAAGACACAGCCAGACAGGGTACATGCTCCACTACATATCCACTGTGCCTAACCTGTGACCAGTAGGGATACTTAGCTAGCAACACAGTCTGGATTATGACTGCTTGGAATTGGTTAAGCGGAATCAGAGTCTGACCTGATTTTTGGATCTGCAGTCCAAACATCTCAATTCCTAAATTTAGCTAACTTTTGGAATGCTTGGCTACTTTGGGTAATGGGTCACGCGATCATATAATTCCATCAATGTAAGGAGTAGTCGAGGGACACAGAGTCACATTTCTAGAATGCCTCCTGGTAATAAGGGAGTATGGTGGACAGGAAGGACATAAACCCCAACGGTTCTGAACATTATGGAATACAAGAAAATATCGAAAATGTAATCATATGTGACTGGTCTCAATGGAAGCTTTATAAAATACTTGAGGTCATGCTCCTGTTAAAATTTAATAAAGTTTAAATATATATTAAAAAAATAAAAATTTAGGATTTTAAATCCGAATCCGATTCCAAATTTGAGGTCCTTTGAGAAACTGGATAGGAATCAGATTCTGAATCAGAAAATCCTAAACAGTACCAATCAGAATCGGCATGTTCCTAGCATCCCTAATCTGGATATAAAGTTCCCCTGCCTAGAAAGCCCTCTGTACCCTGGTTATCCTACGATTCTGGAGCTGCCACATAAAGGAATGTTAATTCCTGAACTAGCAGATCATTCTAGAGTTGTGGATTAGGTATCAATCTGAAAATCCTTGATCCCCAAAGGTAGATCCAGGCTATATAAGCTCGGTATTTAACACTTAACACTAACCCCAGACAACTCTACATTTGCACCAGATTCTTAGAACAGAAGATACCAGGATGTACCTCTCCAAAATGCATATAGATGTATTCCTGGCTTTCTGATGCAGCTCCATTTCAAGCCAATCTGCTCTGCAAAGTTGGCGATGCCGATGGCGTTGCTCGGGTCCAACTGCGTGACCAGGAAATCACAGCAGGCCTTCACCACGCTGTCAATCTGGTACATGACAGCCCCGTTCATGACGTGGATCACACACTTCTCCCCGACGGAGATGCTCGCTGTATATGCAAACTCGATCAGCCTCTCCATCACCTTGGGGTGGATGCCTTCAATGGGCACCACCTCCATGCCGCACTCCTTCAGGCCGTTGGTGAACATGGCCTTAAAGACGGGACTGCTGGATGCCAAGACGATTTTATGGGCCATGAACTCCGCCTCAAACTCATTGTACTTCACTTTCAAGGTGACGTCGCACAGCTGCTGGTTCAGCCGCAGCTCATTCATGATCTCGAAGGCCTGCTTGGTGTGGTTCTCCAATGTGTAGTGGAAATAGCGGTTGCAATCTTGCGAAGGCGTTACCTCTGCCTTGCACTCCGTTGCATACATCACTAGGATTGCTTTTCTGGCATTGCTTCAATCCAAAATAGTAGGATCCAAAGAAACCCATTCACCGGAGGGAGGCTCAGTCGAGCGAGGTACCAAGGTATTAGGCTCCTACTGTATAACCCTTTGGGAATATACATTGGAGTTCATTTGTGCTTAGATACCTGCAGGCAAGGAAAGGAAGACATTAGTGACAGTAAAGACTCAATCACCTCTACTCCAGAACAGTAGTAGAACCCAGCAAGGTGTGCATGTCACCTTTGGCAGGTGCTGAAATGCGGTTTCACTACCTGTAATCTAACCCAGCAGCAAGTGTAAATCTCGCTTTCTAATGTCAGGGAATGTACCGCAAACAGGCTTGAAAACCAGGTCAAAAGCATGCCCTGCAATCTGTTCAGCTGACACAGCCTTTAGGACATACTATTTAACAAAAAACAAAAACAAAACAAAAAAACACACATAATAAATAGTAAATACCAGTGCCCTCTTTACATACAATATCCGTGTGCCAGCTGCACAGAATTTTCAAACCTTGGTTGGCCCTTTTTTTTTAGCCACCGCCCACTGTTACTTGCTTCCTTCCTCTGTAACTGACACAAAGTAAAACAAGACAAAAAAAAAAAAAAAGTACACCAGTTCTTTAATTTCTGTTTTGCTTAAATGAACAATGTTTTAAACATCTGACTATGTAGAAAACAGACCCTGTGCTTATGCTGTCACTAGGTGATGCTAGTAGTACTTAGGTGGTTACCGTGTGTATGATTTAGCAGTTTTTTTTGTTTGTTTTTTTAATTTGCTCACAAAACCCATTTTTTAAGTGGAATAATACACTCTGGAGTGCTGATTATGCAGGATAAATACACTTCTAGGGATTATAAGGTTCTCAGCTTGTGCTCTTGTGCCACAGTACACCCTAGTCATGCATCTATCCCATGCAAGAGCCTTTTCTTAAACCAAAGTTGCCTCTGAGGCAGCCCTCGGTGCAATGTGAAACGTATTTTTTGCACTTATTCCTTCTACTTTTAAATCCTATAAGCTTCTATATTTACTATTCAAACACCACACAGTGGTGGATCACCATTCAAGGAAATTCTGACAAAAGAGAAGTACAAGGACCATGTGTGGAATCAAACCCTCAACCTCTTGTATATCAGGTTGTAGATCCTTCCACTTCACTAGGAAGCCAGCACTGCAATACAGCTCAGCTCCAGAGGTTAAAGGCCTTCCTGGGAGGCTGCCCTAACCATAACGTCTGCTTCGGAGACAGACTTAATCTCAGAGGCAGCCCTGCTCGGAGGCGACTTTGGTTCAAGAAAAGCATCTCTTGCTCTATCCTAGCATAAACAATACCCTGTCATGTCTTATTGCTCACATATACAGCAGCAAGCAACAAACTAAATGTTTAAACAACACACAAACGTTGCTATAGTAAATATAATTGCAAATCTGGGCAGGTGTCAAGCTAGTTTAATACTTACAGTGAATTGTTTTGTGTGCTTGTTTTGAATAGTCGCATACTTTCCAAGATTTACCGGTCATTGCTAATGCTGCCTTTTTCACACCCAATACTTACTTCCAAATTACTTATCAGTTATAGAACACGATGACATTTCCCTACACTTCTTCAGCAAGTGCCATGTTAACTTCCACCTGTACAGTAACTAGAGATTGGCACGAGGGACCTTGGGATTAATGTCTCTTCTGAAAGATGACACCTCAATAAATGCAGCACTCCTCTCATTCTGCACTATAGTGTCCATTATGGGTGTTACCCCAAGTACCTGGTGTGGTGCTAGAACCCATGATCTTAAGGTCAAACTGCCTGGAAAATGAAGATATCAGTTGCATGGATGCTCTGTAGAAAACTTCACTCTAGGCTTCTGCTCTACTGATGTCACTGGGTTCCAGTACTGAGAAGTAACAGAAAAAAAACATAAAAAAAAAGAATATAATCGGGTTTGCAAATGAGCCCGTGTCGCCAGGGACTGGCGGGGAGATAAGAGTGTTCCAGTGGACGCTCTCCTTTCCCAGGGAGGAGGGTTCCGCTGACTGCTACCACACTGCCAGCTGAATGCAGGGGACAGTAGTGGAACAGTAGATGGGTGGGGGGGGAGGAACTAAGCAGGCTGTGGATGATGCTACACTTGTAATGTGTGCGTCCTTGCAGGCCTTGCATGCTCGGTTCCTGAGGGAGGAGAAACAGGAGGAAAAAGAATGGACCCTGCACCCAAAAGACAAGGGGCTCCCGGCACCACTAAGTCCCCTTCCTCACCAAGGATACTTCCTGACTAAATGAGAATAGTTCAGGAGTAAATTCCTCTCTTTGTCCCAACACTGCCCAGGGGGCATAAGCCACGGCTGTGTGGAGGATGCCGCTGCACAGAGAGGTAAGAGGTGACTGGTGGCAGCCCTTGTGGGCCTGGAGGGAAATTCAGAGGCAGAGTACAGGGAGTATAGGGGTATAAAACAGATTTTACATGTCCAAATTTTAAAAATGTAACAAAAGTTTATAATCCCTTTAAAGCGGATTTTCTAGGTGCTCATCACTAACATATTATTGCTTACAACATGTATATAGAAAAATTCAAGGCGATTTTGTGAAAAAAACCTCAGCCATGCAATTACATGCCGAAATTACTTACAGCCACCAAATCACATAGCACCTGCAGCACTGCCTATCCATCCACCCACTGCTCTGCCTGCAACCCCCCAAAAAAGCAGCAGCTGCAGTGTGGCTATGCAGGATGGGTGAGTGCTGCTTCACCACTACTCATGCGTTCCCCCCAACTGAACCCGCTTCATGCAGTCCTTTACAACAACAAGCCGAAAGGTCACAAGCAATTGTAGTGCGAGGCAAAGAGGAAAGAATACTCCAACACTGCTAGTGTGCACACTAGGATCATGTACGCAGAGAAGTGAGAGAGAGGGACAAAGAAGATACTAGAGAGTGAAAGCCCCTTCTGGATTTACAGCCAGGAAGGCGGGTGCTCGAGATGAGCTGAGGCCAGAAGTACTAGCTTTAAGCTTTTTTAGCTAATTTTTACCGGAACTCCTTTATGCCCCACCCTGTTCAAACAGTAAGCGTCGCTTCCTAGTCAAATAAGAAGAGTTTTCTCATTTCAGCAATAACAACCGAGAAACCAGTAATTTCAGTGATTAACGACTGGTTGGAGGGATGGGTAGCCAGAGGTACAGCGAGGGCCACACTCCCTCCAACTTCAAGTGGAGTAATCGAAAATGCGATTTCGGTTGTGTACTGAAGAAGAATCTCTTCTTATTTGACTGATCACAGTTGTTGTTGTGACCATAAGTCTAATCACAATAACAACTTTTCTTTTTGCCATTTTTTTTTAGGTTTTAGCCATGTAGTGCGAGCAGTGCCACACAGCATCTGCCTATAGCTGGATCGATCATTTCCAAGACGTTAATGACCGATCCAGTAGCCAATCCGGAGCCTTGCCAGGCTCATAAATAATTAGACTTACAATTTTCTTAATGAATTTCTCTACATACGTCGTTATAAAGTGCAATAAAGAAGTCTAGGGTGTGTGATTATGGGCAATAATCACACACACACACACACACACACCTCTCTCATGTGTTGTAAAGGCACTTGGCGCAAACGTTTCATGCCGAACAGCAGTCTCTTGAGGTGTACGGTTACTGACCCATAATCACACACCCTAGTCTGCATTATTGCTTACTTATACTTACTACCTGCAGTATTAATTGAATAAGGTTGTCATTTGAAACCAATTTTCAATATTCCAGCTGTGCAGCACAATCCAGGTTGTACCATCCCAGAATGGACAGGCCTACTCATAGCAGGCTCAGACTTGAAAGCTAGACTTTCCAGCAGTAGCAGAACTTTGCTACAGGAAAACAAAGAAAATAACAGCATAAAGAGCACCTTTCTTGGTGCTAGCAATCAACAAGGAGCTCCCTTACCTTACTGGGAGCTCCTTCATGATGTTAGCTAAATTGTTTTTTAAATAGCCCCAAAGGAAGGAAGTAGGATCATTGTTGTCCCCAGGGCCACAACCCGCGCAGTCACTTTTCACTTCCTCACTCTCCGATTCTGATCCGCCCCTGCTTGTCGATGTCTTATGATGTCTTCATAGATCGGCCCAGGTGCCTCCATTCACTTGAATGGAGCGTCTTTTTCAAAGGCGATTTTCTGATTTTAACTTGGGATCTGGTACTGATTGATGCCAGGGTTCAACTATGAAGGTTCCGTAAATCCTATTTAAAATTGAAAAAAAAAAAAAAAAATCACCTTAGAAAAAGACACTCATTCAAGTGAATGGAGTGCATCATCAAGCTCAACCTATAGATATCACAAAACGTCAGAGTGCAGGGGTGGATCAGAGAGTCAGGAAGTGAAAGGGACCATACGGTCAGCCCCTCTGGGGCAAATTACAATTCCTTCCCTTCCTCTGAGGGCTATTTAAAAAAAACTGGCAAACATTGTGGAGGACCTTCCAACTAGGTAAAGGAACTTGCTGTTTCTGGTTTTTAGATATGAAAAGGAAAGGTTCTCTTTAAATGTAATCCCCTTCTATATAAAAAGGAAAATAAACCGCCAATTAAGAACCATTAATCCAACTGTTCTTATTCTTATTCTATCTGCCAACACTTCACCCCGTCGCCTGCCCCAGCAATCGGGGTACCCACAGCTCACCCTTCTGCCAACTGGGAAGTAAACACCTCTCAACCCTGTGCCCCACAAACCAGGGGCAGAGCTTAAAATAATCAGGGGCAAAAGGACAAATGTCAGGGACACAGTTTAAAAAAAATCGTTATACTAACTCAAGAAGCTGTCACAATCTGTGGCTTACAGGGATGTCATGATATAAAAAGTTTCATGGTAAGGTAATCTTGAAAAATAATCATGATTGTTGTACTATCACAATGAATGTCATGAAATCTGGATTGGGTTTGGAGAGAGGCACACCAACTTGCATTGGCGGGGGACTGAAAAGAAGAGAAAACTGAATATGTCCCAAGTTATCACAATATATCATGCATATTATGAAAACAGTTATTGCCATGCAGGAAAACAGATAAGGTATCATTATTATTAGCGGAAATTATTGAGGTTATCGCAAAACATGGTTTATCATGATATCCCGAAAGGCTTAGTGATAAGCCCTTTCTGACAGAGAACTAAATGGTAATAGAAATGTCTGACAATTTTATGAGTTAAATTGCGGCTGTTCTGTAACAAAAATGCCAAATTTAGTAGGGACAGAGGAAATTTCTGAATTAGAACCAGGGACTTCAAAACTCGGGGACAGCAGAGAGGTATGTTGCGACTGCGGGCGTGCAACTGCCTTCACAGTTAACCCCAATGCCATCCCACTGTTGGCCAGTGATTGGCATGCGAATGCAGGCCATCCCACACCCTCCCTCCCCAGGAGTCAAAAGCCTCACCTCTGCAACATGCTTGGACCCCCAGCTGACGCCAATGTTGGATGTCAGAGGTCACACACGAGAACCAATGTCCTCCAGCAGGCAGCGCAAACTTCTTTCCATGTGCCACTTGCCTCGCTGCCTTTTTTTCTTTGCTTAAATCTTTAGTTTTCGCTTACCGACAATCCACTGCTCCCGCTCCCAGCCACCACTGTCAGGAATGTAACTTAAGTTTTGAAATAGAAGGAATGTCATAAAAAGTGGGAGCATTTACAAATCAATTCTTGCACTTTGAACCCCTTAACTACACCTCGTCCTTCCGTCAGGAAATTGCCACAGAAAAGACCCATTTTAGTAGCACGCATAGTTTCGGGGAACATGAAGCCCTTCATTCCTGATACTCATCATGAAATGCGTCAGAATGCTAGTCCACCAGTGTGGAGGGTTGCCTGGAAACACTGCTGGCTTGTCAGAACACAGAATCTGCCACCTTCTGTACACCTGCACAGTAGCGGGACACACCGATATAGCTACAAAAAGAGCACTGCTGACTCTCCAGTATTTGGTCCGGGACCCCCAATTTTTCATTTTGGGAGTACAGGACCACCAAGAGGCACAAGCTATGAACAGTCCTGAAGCACCTACCCTCTGAAAGAAAAAAAGAAAAATCCCCCACTTTAGGGTGCTATGCGTTAGGCGCGCATGATGATGGGTTGACCACGTGCCTGACTGACATCTCTCCACCCTCTCTGCCTCACACTTCACTACCACCTGGGGTCACCCAGAGTGCCAGCCATTCTGCTGAAGCAGCAGCTCTTCCACCACGGAGGAGAACAGCGCCTCTGGAACACAATCCTTTCACCCCCACACACTAGCACCAGATGGCCCAGGCCAAGCTCGTTTCTGAACAGAGGTTATCGGTATCATCAGCTGTAACCCTACCACTCTGCCTATCAGCCAGCCCAGAGACAGGTTTTTCTTCTTGCTGGAAACTGGCCTATCATGTTTAATGTTTAACACAACCTTATCCCTAGTTTTGTTTGAACTGTCATCTTATTTTCTTACTAACGCCAGACAACATACAGTTCCAAAATTTCAAAGTTAATTTCATTTAATATCTTATTACAGACATTTCACCCCCGTTATCAGTAACTGTCTATCATTCTTGCTGAATCAACCGCTATAAAAATCTGTCAAAAGGCAATAACTTTGACAACAATGGCAGGCAATGTTCAGTATTGTGATCTGTGGCAACCTTTCCCCTCATCTGACAAAGAAGAGCTGATTACAAGTCGCTTGTTTGCGTTTATGTCACTTTCTCCTCTACACTACAAAACTCAAATTTGGTCTTATCAAAAGCCTTACTGAACAAAGCCAAGTTTCATGTTGTTAATATTTTTTTTTCCTGGGGTCAGATGCTATCAAGCATAGGTTCATAGGTATAGTTACACGTCAAACAGCTACTAGAGCCATAGTAGACCTGCCACAGCGTTAGTGAAAATCCCTAATCTTGGCCCCCGTATGCTTATCCAGCCTAAACTTAAATGTGTGAATTGTGACTATGTTCCCGCTAGCCACTCGTCGTGACGCCACTGGAAATGTTTCTAGCGCAGATGTAAAATTTCTAACCATTTTTAAAGTTACTGAGCCACAGAGGCTAAAACCTTCTGTTCATGCCTTTTTAGCAATAGTATAGTACGTGGTTTAGAATAACTAATTTGGCAGTGTATACCGTGGTGTGGCTCATGATTTCACATAGTGGCTAAACAGCCTGGGTCACTTTAGCCACAGTAGCTAACATTTTAAAAATCCTGGGAGAGCAGTGTGGGTCCGTCTACCACCTCCTTCGGTAAGCATCTTGCTCAGAGCAACACTAATAGCCAGAGTCTGTAGTGGGATTCAAACCCAACACATCTATGTTCCCAGTTCCATGCTCCAATACAAATTCCAGAGTAAAGAAAAATTCAGTTTAAGAGCACCAGCCAACGAGGCTACAGACTGAGAAAAATCTATTGGCCTTGACTTTCCATTAGCGCAAATGGTGTATTTAGTGATGGGCTATCTCCTCAAGTACTAGCCAGGAGGGCTACTTAAATTTAATTGTTACTGTCCTAATACAAAATCGATCCAGACAATGACAATTTCAAACACTGAATTCTAGTTTGTAGAGATAAAAATTTCACCAAAGAGAAATTTTACCTCACCTGCATAAATTTTATTTATATTTCATACAAAAAAAAAAAAAAAAAAAAACCTCAAAGTAAGTCATAGATCTAATTTTTTCATGTACCAATTTAGAGTTAAATGCGTAAATAATAAGCCACGACACAGTGTGCATTATAGGTTTTTAATGCACACCCCGGGGTGCAGTAAGGCACAGGGCACAGACTGTGTCCTTACGCCACTAGGAAGTGCATTAAAATCCTATGATGTATACCCTGGAGGGGCTTACAACTCTTGTAAAATGGCTTCAACGTGAGATTTGGCACCTGACTGTGCGTTTATAGAGATTTAGTGCACGGTCAGGTAATGCCCCTCAGCCAACTGAATTTCTAGATTTTTTTCTTGTCATTTTATAAGTGTTTGTGTGAAACTCCCCTGATTTTGACAGCTTATATTACGGACATCCTATAACCTACACTTGTTAAAAGCAGGCATGCAGCTTTTCAGGCCCATGAGCTAACTGCATGACAATTAATTTTCAAAGAAGTAGGTCCAATAGGTTTAACGCTACTAAGTGCCGAAATTAAATAAATATACTCTAAATTAAGACTTTCTTTGTGCATGGAGAGCAAAAAAATATGTAATGTTTTAAAACCTGAAACTTTCAGATTTTTTGATACTGGGCCACAACAGGGCCTTTTGTTGTTTTTGTGATGGGGAAAAAAAAAAAGGTCAAATTAAAAGTTATAACCACTTTTGAAATGCAGAGTGGGCACATGCATCAATGAAAAAAAAGCCCTTTTTTCATCCATGATTTACTAAACAGCGAGTCATTTGCTTTCTCAAAGTGGTAAATAACAAAATGCATGTGCAGACCAAAAGTAAAGTGAACAAAAAAAAAATGGGAGAAGTGTGAGGAAGTAAATAACAGATTTACAAAATGGCAAGAAAAATCTAGAAATGTCACTGGCCGACAGACGTTACCCAACTGTTCAACAAATCTCTATAAACCCATAGTCAGGTGCAGAATCTCATTTTCCTCCCCCAAAACATTGCTTAGAGCCACTTTATAAGTGCAATAAGCCCTTTCAGGGTGTGCATGGTAGGATTTTATTGCACTTCCCAGTAGCGTAAGGCCACTCAGCCTTCAGCATTTGTGCCTTACTACACCCCTGGTGCATGCATTAAAATGCAATACTGTATATAATGCACACCCTGCTGTGACTTATTGCCCCACTTGTAACACGGCATTATTGAGAGCTGTGTCAGGGGCGCCACGCCGATAGGCGTAGACGGCATCACGCAGGTAGGAGCAACACGCATTCAGGAGACGATAATGCCGTGTTGCTGTTGTGGGAAGCGCGTTCACGAGCTCAACACGGCATTATCGTCTCATAATGCTGTGTTGCTCTTCTACCAGCTGACTGCCTTCCACTATGCACCTAGCATCACGGTAGGAATCACACGCAGAAACGGAGACACAGGAGTAGAAAAGGCCATCAGAAGAGCTAAGTTTTCAAGTGTAATGGTTACTTGCGTTGCACTTGTGTTACAAGCGCATTAATCCCCGTTGAAGGTGGCATCTAATGGGGAGTTAATGCATGGTTGGTCCGCTGCACGCCCTCAGCCTCTGGCCTCGTGCCACAAGGGTCCCAACAATGCATCAACTCCCCATTAGATGCCACCTTCAGCGGGGATTAATGCTTACATAAATAACACAGTATGATAGAATCAGATGAAACATACACCAAAGCACCTATTAGTGGAAAGCAAGAAAGACAAAATAATAAAGTGCGTCAAAACAAATACAGTGAAGAAGGAAATGAAAGCCACTAAAAACCGGGACCAGAACAGTCCATTTTGACAATATAGTAAGGACGGGGGAAAAATGAAAGAAATAATTACTAGATTAATGTAACCAAAGACCGCATGTGTAAGTTTCAGAAAGAGGCCAAAATTTAAAAGCAGACATAGTGTTAACTTTTGGAGCTGTAATTGCAGGGTAACATCAGAAGATACAAATTGTACCAAGTTATGTATCAGAGCACTGGCAAGACGTACAATCCAAGCGAGTTAATAATGGGCTACCATCTGTATGCGGCTTGTATGGATAAATGTAACCAAATTACGTGCCATTGTGAGCTACAAAAATGATTATCAAGGAAGAAAACATAAGGCAATGTGAAGACGTTAATATGCAAGTTACCAGACAAATCTGGTCAGAGTGGTACTGATATGGCCTGTAAAATGCACAAAAAAATCCCAATTCAAAACCAGAAAATAAACATAGCAAGCTTTCTGCAACGTCTGAGCCGACTCTGGTGGTGTGAAAAGTGGAACAGAACTACGTAATGTTTTGGTAGTGATCTGGATTAGACAGGGTGCAGGCAGCTCAGAGGAGGGCAACTAAAATGGTGCAGGGGTTGCATGAGAAGCCCTGTGAGGAGAGACTGAGGGGGGATCTCAACATGTACACCCTGGAAGACAGGAGAGTGAGAGACAAGCTAGAGACCCACAAGTACCTCACAGGGATGAAAAGGGTGCAAGAGCACAGTCTGTTTAAAATGAGTATCAGCACCACCACCAGGAGCATGATGATGCTGCGGGGGATGTGAGGAAGTACTACTTACTGAAAGGGTGGCAGACACCTGTAAGAGACTGCCAGTGCAAATGGAGGTGAATACAGTGGGGGGGGGGGCCCTTCAAGCATACCATGGATAAACACAGGGGTATATTAGAAAATAGGCAGGGATGAGAGGGAAGGTCACGACAGACCAGTTAGGTAGGGAACATCTAGGCAGACTGGATGGGTAAGCGGTCCTTTTCTGCCAACAAATTCTGTTTCTGTGGTATCTGATATAAGAAAAGGGCTAGAAGAACGGTTCAAAAGAGCTACTGGTGGGTGATGTTTGCATGGGTGGCTCAAAGCACAAACCGCTGGACACAGATGATGAAACAATAAAAAAAAAAATATATGTGGAAAAGATTTTCTTGAAAAATTAGGTTACGTGTGGGACAAAGGGATGGGAGAAGATGAGAAAGGAGAGAGTAGGAACATTTTACATTGGTAATGGAAAAGAGGAGGGCTTGGAACAAAAACAGAGGAAGCTGAGTGCCACTAGACAGAGGCGCAGAAGAGACAGGAAGTGATCAAAAGAAAAGAGTAAAAACTGCATAATAAAAACAAGTATGAGAGATGTAGAGTTACTGATAAAGTGTTCACAAAAACGGTATAAGATCAAGCTCCTCGTTCAAGCCTTGGGGTGAAGAGCATTCAGACTGAAAGTCCTGATCGGCTCTTGTTCCTCGGTATGCCGCTTTGTGTGGGGTCCACAGGTCTGGGACCACATCGCACAACTCTGCTACTTTGCATATGAGCAATTAATACACCTATGGGGAATGGTCCTGGATCCATCGCTGGCCTTGAGTCATAAGGGCAGGGAACAGGGAGGGGTTCAGACTACGACTGAAGACCCTGGCACCCATTTCCATCCTTTGTGGTTTTATGCCCCTGGCATTGCCTTAACATAGTTTTGTGCAGTGAATAACACTGGCAACTGAGGAAGGGTCCAAAAGCTGACAGTGGCCCACCAGACCAATCCTGATAAGATTATTATACCATGCTGGCTAATATTGGAGGCTGTAACCTTTAGCTTGCACCAGGGTTAAAGGTTAACCAAGTCCAAATATTTCAAATCTGCCTTCATCGCCAACATAGATTCCCCTTCTAAGTTCTGGAAGATGGTCAACGCCCTATTTACCCCATCATCCCCCCCGGTACTTAAAGGTAAATAGCTCACTAGTGTCTGACCTACCAGCCGTAGCAGCGGTATTTAACTCCTACTGTATCTCCTGCACCACTGAGCTACTGAAATCCCTCCCTTCTTACCCATCACCCTTCCTTCCCTCTGCTGGTGTGCCCCCGCCACCACCCTTTCTCTTTCACTTCTGTAACCCCAAACGATGCCCTAAGTACACTGCTCACCATCAACCCCTCTAAAGGTGCCTCTCCTGATGGCCTCGACCCAAAACTCTTCTTTCTCTCTCCGCTCCGGCCATTGCCTACCCACTCTCATTAATACAAATCTCTCATTCTCTACTGCCTAAGTCCCCTCTTCGTGGAAACATGCAGTGGTCCTCCCTCTACCCAAAGGGGGTGACCCCTCATCTCCTGGCAACTATCGCCCCATTTCTCTCCTCCATACCCTTGCCAAGCTTCAAGAACACATTGTCCTCTCCCAACTCACCTCTTTTCTATCAGACACCTCCTTTTTCACCCCCTTTCTAGTCTGGTTTCAGGAAAAAACACTCAACCACTACCTCTCTCCTGCAGCTCAAAGACTCCATCCTGACCAAGATGGACAATGGCCAAATTACCTCTGCTATTTCTGTCGACCTTGCCAAGGCCTTCAACACCATCTCAGACTCCCTTCTCCTCGACTCGCTCCCAGCAGCTGGCCTATCTCCCTCCGCCACAAACTGGTTCAAAGCCTACCTTATTGGCAGAACCCAATCAATCAGTTAAGATCTTGGATGCCACGTCCCCTCCCCTCCCAATTAGCACTGGCGTCCCCCAAGGCTCTGTATTGGGGCCCCTCCTATTCTCCATCTTCTTAAACGACTTTCCCTCTGTTTGCTCCCCCTCCACTGCTATACATATGTATGCCAATGATACAGTCTTGTATGCATCTGGCTCCTGTTCTGCTGAAGTTACAACCAGCTTACAGCGAGCCTTTGACAAGGTTCAGCTCTGGTTTGCTAACCATCAACTTTTTCTCAATGCCAGGAAGACTGTCTCCATGACTTCTGGCACAAGGCAAAGACTCTCTAAGCTTCCCTCCCTACCAACTTTCCACACCCTTGATGGGACTTACTTGAGGACACATCCTCCTTCAAGTACTTAGGTGTTTGGTTGGACCAACACCTAAACTTCTCTGGACATATTGATGCCATCCAGAAAAAAAAAAAAACTGCACCACAAGCTCAGTGCCCTTTTCAGGAACCATAGTTGCATCCTTCCAATGGCTAGACGCGAGTTTGTTCAGAAGATGATACTGCCAATTTTCGACTATTGTGACATAGTCTATGGTGCTCCCCCAAGTCCTCCCTGGTCAGACTGGACACCCTTTTCAATTCCTTCTGCCGCTTTGCCCTGGATGCCCTCCCTCGCACCCACCACTGCGATCTTTATCGTGCCCTATCCTTCCCCTCTCTTACAAATAGGTGACTCTCCCACTGTGCTAAATTCACCTCCAAACACTGGTTGGGTAAGCTCCCTTCCTACCTAACCTCCTCCTTTATAACAACCCCCCCATCCTCCCATTCCCTTAGATCAACCGACTCCCACACCCTGGCAGTCCCCTGCAGATCCACCCTCTCACTGCCTCCCAAACATTTGAATTCCCCCCCCTCATATCCGGCACTCATCCTCTGCCTACTCCATCAGCTCTGCCCTAAGAATTATGTTGCACCTAGTCGTTCTGCCACGTCACTCCCCAGTTCCCTCCTATAAGTCCTGGATAAACCCCTACCCCCTTACCATCACCTAACTAATTTCTAGCTCTCCTCCCTTCCTCCAAACTGCTCCCCTTAATCTCTCACAGAATGTAGGGGCGCCACATGCTCTCTATGGGTCCCTCTTGGTTTCTACCCCCCCCCAAAGGGCTCATATCCCTCATCTACTCCCTTCCCCCTACATCCCTCCACCTCACCCCTCCTTCTCCTTTCACCCGTTTTTTACACGTAAGCACTTGTTACTTACTAATCCGGCACTAATTATTGATTCACTTTTTCTACATATTATACACAACTCTGTTTTCACACTGTTTGTAACACCTGCCTTGCAACTGTATGTTAATGTTGCTCTTGTAACTTGTACGACTCTTCCCTCCCCTTCCTGCCCCCCTTTTTCTTTACTTTTGCATAAGCACTTGTTTACTTATTAACCCAGCACTTATTATTGTCCACTCTTTCCATCTATTGTGTGCAACACTGTTGTACCATTGCTTGTAACACCTGCCTTAGAATTGTATGTTATTACTGATCTTGTAACTTGAATGTTTAATGATTCAGTCCTAATGTACCCCTTCCCCCTGGTCGCACTGGGAGACAAGTGACTTGTCGCTCAGTGTGCCTTCCTGGTAAAACATTTCAATAAATAAGTACACCAGCTAGACCAGTGGAATTTCTTTGGGGCCAGTGGGTTTTCTCAGCAGCTTGCCCGCTTGGTTAGTTAGTATTTTCCCCAAATGGCACAGAATGAGACATCAAACCTGCCGTTCACTGCTTGTTCTGCTTTTGAAATACCACAAACTGACACATCACGGGTGGGGGACAATGACACGGACTATTGAGAGATAGTCTGGACACAGAGCAGGATAAACAGGGACTGTCAATGTAACAGTCTTTGGCTCTTGGCAGGATTACTTAAAAGCCCAGATAAGGAGATCTATAGCTGGCCATCAGCAGAGCTCCCTCCTATAGTTTGAGCTCAGGATTTATGCAAGGGCTGCCCCAATATTTTAAGTTTAAGACTCATGCCTTTGTTTTTGAGACCCCCCATGACAGCAAAGGTCTTCAGTTCTGTTTTTATTTATTTTATTTAAACTTTTGTTTACCAGGTAAGCATTATGAGTCAAGGCCCTTTTCAAATGCAACCCGGGACCATACAGGACAGTCAAGATGTTAGACAGAAACAGGCAATACATAAAGTACATTAAAATACAACAGATTATAGACATCCACATGTCAAAGAATCAACATAATACCGTCTTAATAGCAATTTAAAAGTATCATGACTGGTACTTTGTTGTAATTCCATTGATAAGTTATATTAATATCAATGTTGCCTATAACCTGGGCAAGGGGCACAGAGACAAAAAGAAAGGTGACACAGGAAAAAAAAAATAGTGCAGAGAGATGGGAAGGTACAAGAACACAGCAAAGAAAAAGGGTAAAAGAATCGCGGAACAGACAAGGGGGGGGGGCATTGTGTCTCGTGCCTGTGCTCAACCCACACCTGTCTTTCCACATTTTATAGTGGGGAGCCCTGCCCCCCACCAAACAAAAAACAAAAAAACACAACAAGATGTCCCAGTCCCCTCATCCCATAAGTTTTTCTTTCCAGAAACTGCAACCCAGTTCTGCCTGTTCATGCTATACACAACTATTCTTTGGTGAAGTCCGATGATTAAATGTTACTTGCCCCAACATACTGCCCCCAACATGTTTGGAATGCTACCTAGATCCTCCACCCCACACACAGCCCTGATCACCCTCCAAACTATTTCATAAACTCTATAGCCCTGGCCACTAAAATAAAAGCATGGCAGATTAGAAAATGAAACTGAATGATGTGAAGCCCAAAGGGTTTCTACACCCCACACACTATTTTACTTCCAGTACCTCACTGGATTTCATCTCAGCAGACTGCCACTTTCATCAACAAAATGAAATGAAAATCTACCAAGATGCATGGTGGATTTAAAAAAAAAAAAAGAAAGACAGTACTTCTCTACTGACAGCAGCCATGTAAGCACCATGGTACAAGACTTCCCTCGCCCAGGTTAGGCCTCTGAGGCCTGGGACTAGAGTAGGAAACCACCCCACAGTGAAATGCCTAACACGGTAGTGTAAGGGATGTCTTCCATCAAACCACACACAGCACAGCACAACAACTGTACTCAGGGTATTCAGGCAGGGAAGTGAGGCAGCTTACACATCACAATTCAAACAAAACAAAAATCAAATAATAATGAGAATAAGTGTGTCTTGCTTTACACACACCACCAACTTTAGAAAGCAAAACCCAAAGATAAACAAAAGGCAAACGGTACATTTTACATGGCACTGCTTCCACAATAATGGGGTTTATATCAGTAATAGCCCCCAGGTCTTCCAAATGCCCAAAATATTTTAGAAATGGAGAGCTGCTTGTGTTTTGCCTTACTGCATAAATTCAAAATCATGTAGCACTGAATGTGGGGGATTCGACAGGAGCATAAAAGGCAGATGTCGCTGCCTTTTGGCGTTTTGTTTTCAGCAACAACAATAAAAACCAACAGACTGCCATCTCCCCTAAGGGCCCCCAAATGAACGGTTTTGTGTCACAAATGACAATACCATTTAGGCAAGTTCCCAGACCAGCATGTGTGGCGGAGAGAGAAACTCAAAGAGGGCAGTACCACCAGGAAAACACAAATGCCCCACTCCAGGTCAAGCACTGGTCACCTACCACATACTCCTATTAACATACTAAATAAATTCCAACAAGTCAGAAAAAAAATTAAGACCCCCAAAAACATTCACTCACCCAGAAGATCCTTTCTCAAGGACCCAGGAGAAGAACCCTCTGCAAACTACACTGGTTTCCCAGCCCTAACTAAACAGAACTGGGGAAAAAAAGAACACTTAAAGATAAGAGAGAAAAACAGTTATAATTATTATTTTTATGCACTGGTGTTGGTTATTTTCTCAAGATAGAGTACACGTGTGGATTTCTGTATGTTTATTACACACTCCCTGTCCATTACCTGGTCACTTACAGCTAAGTCAGGGCGGATCACCCCCCCCTTAAAAAAAATAAAATAAAAAACATATACACACACACTATTTACACATAAACTGCTGGCCTTTTCCCTCTCTGTGTCGCGGCTTCTCATTATTCTCTGTCCCTGTCCTAGTTCCCCCAACAGCTGGGCTTCCTTATCCCTTTGCACACACATATCTGCCAGGCTGTCACTCGCACATACACATATATACATTCCTGGGTGCAGTACGCACGATCTGTCAAAAGAATGCCTCAAAATCCTTGCATGTTGTGTTAAACGAACAGCAAGAGGTGGGCGATCTACTTACAGAAAGAGTATCGCGGGTCCGCTTTGCTCCGTCTCCTCCATGGTGTCTGCAAGGAGGGAAACTCTGAGTTCACCATGACTAAGCAGAGCCGAGCTTCGAACCTCGCCCCCTGTCAGCGTAAGAGCCCCCGGTAGCTCTCACCAGCTTGCAAAAAAAAAAAACCGAACGAAAAATCAGTCACAAATAATTACAGCAACAAGGAATGCATGCAAAGATAAAAAAAACAGGACTGTTTGCAAAATTGCAGGCTTAGGTTAGACAGACTGCGCATGTAAAATGAAATAAATAAATAACAGACTTCATTAAAAGCGGCGTATAGTTCAACTCGACAAAATAAAAGTCTTGCTACCTTGTCCCAAGCGAATACCTGAAACTTCTGCAACCAACACACTGCAAGCGCTGCACATCGACTGTTAACGTGCTGTGCACTGCAGCCAGGAACTTGGCGAGTGTGTGTCCCCTACGGTTGACTGAGAACTCTTTTATGACTAAAACGTGTTGAATCACTGTAATGTTTTGCAGTTTTTGAAGCAACATTTACAAGTTATGTGTCATCACATAGGCACTAAAGCCACTCCCAATCCCAACCAGGCAATCTATCTTTTGAACAAGAAGCAAAGCTTAGCGACCTAACATAGAAACATAACAATTTGTCTGCAAGCAGATAAGGACCGCTTGACCCACCTAGTCTGCTCACCATGTTTCCCTACCTGCAGTATCATTGCAAACCCTACTTGATCTCCTGCTCCCCCCATTCCTTTCCACTAAGATACCCTCACGCCTATCCTATATATATTCTTGAACCCGACCAGTATTTTCGCCCCTACCACCTCGGCTGGTAGGCTGTTTCATAGAAACATAGAAACATAGAAGTTGACGGCAGATAAGGACCGCAAGGCCCATCCAGTCTGCCCATTTCTTTTTCTACCTTATAAATGTGCCATCGGCCTTTGCTCTGTCAGTGACCTATCTATTCATAGTCATTTGTATTGCTCCCTTATGCCTATCCCATGCCTGTTTGAAGCCCTGCACTGTATTCATAGCCACCACTTCTTGTGGTAAGCCATTCCATGCATCTACCACCCTTTCTGTGAAAAAGAATTTCCTCACATTCCCCTTAATCGGCCTCCTCTAATCTCATGCTGTGTCCTCTTGTCCTGCTATTTTTCTTATATTTAAACATGTTAGACTCTTTCACCTTGTTTATGCCCTTAAGGTGTTTAAATGTCTCGATCATATCACCTCTCTCCTCCTTTGCTCAAGGGTATACATATTGAGCTCCGTTAATCTGTCCTATATATGTCTGATGCAGTCCCTGCACATTTTGGTTGCCCTTCTCTGGACTGCCTCAATTTGATTAATGTCCTTGTGAAGGTGTGGCCTCAGTACTGCTGCAGTACTCAGATGGGGCCTAACCAATGTCTTGTACAGAGGGATTATTACCTCCTCTTACGACTTCAGGATACCCCTACTAATACACCCTAACACCCCCTAGCCTTACCTACTGCTTTAGAGGTCTGCTTGGATGATTTTAGGTCATCAGTGATGATGATGCCCAAGTCTCTTTCTTCCTTTGTGACTGCTAGCAACTCCTCCCAGCCTATAAAGTGACTTCAGGTTTCTCTTCCCTATGTGCATGATTTTGCACTTCTTTGCATTAAATCCCAGTTGCCACTCTTCTGACCATTCTGCTAGTTTATCCAGATCTCTTCTCATTCTGCCCACCCATCTGGATCATCTACTCTGTTGCAGATCTTGGTGTCATCTGCAAACAGACAAGCCTTACCCTCTAGTCCATCTGCGAGGTCACTAATGAAGATGTTGAATAGGACTGGCCCCAGGACTGATCCTGAGGTACCCACTTGTGACTGCATCTCTTCTGACTGTATACCATTTACCACCACTCTCTGTTTTCGCCAGTCAACCAGTTTGCCACCCAGTTGACCAACTTCTGACCCACGAGCCTACCTAGCTTATTTATCAATCTTCTATGTGGAACAGTGTCAAAAGCTTTGCTGAAGTCAAGGTAGCGACATCAACTGCTCCCCTTGGTCCACCACTCTGGTTACCCAGTCAAAGAAATCTGTGAGATTAGTTTGACAGGACCTTCCTTTGTAAACCCATGCTGTCTTGGATCCTGTGCCCCTATGGATTCCAGGTGTTGCACTATCCTTTCCTTAAGGGTGCCTCCATAATCTTGCCCACTACTGAGGTAAGACTGCCGGTCTGTAGTTCCCGCCTCCTCCTGCTACCACTCTTGTGGAGTGGGATCACATGAGCCTTTCTCCAGTCTTCTGGGACCTCTCCTGTGCTCAGAGACTCACTAAACAATTCTGCTAATGGCTCTGCTAGTTCCTCCTTTAGCTCCTTAAGTACCCTGGGATGTATGCCATCAGGTCCCTATTGCCTTATCCACCCGAGCTTAGCAAGCTTGTAGGACCTTTCTTTTGTGAAGGGAGTAGTGCCACCTCCTCCCCCTGTCCATGATGCTGAGCTGTGGGCCCTGCCCTACCTTCTCTTCAGTAAATACTGAGCAAAGTATCTATTTAGGATAGATGCCTTTACAGGGTCCTCCTCCTCATGCTCCTTTTCTCCATTAAGCTTAGCAATACCCCTCTGGACTTTCTCCTTTCACTAATGTATCTATAGAAAGTCTTGTCACCTTTTTACTGTTGTGCTAGTGTTTCCTCAGTTTGGGACTTTGCCTGCCTTCTGCCTTACTGCTTCCCTTAGGGCAGTTTGGTATGCCTCCCCTATCTTCATCCGCTGTGTTCCTTTATATTTTCTGAAGGCCAGCCTTTTGGCTCTGACCTTTTCTGCTACTATATTTGAGAACCAAAGTGGTTTCCTTCTTCTTTGCACTTCCTTTTCTGTCTAACACAATGGGATGTTGCTTCAAGTATTGTATCCTTAATGCTTGCCCACTTTGCCTGTACCTCCTCACCTGTGTTTCTTTTTGCCAGGGCTAGCTTAACTCTGTTGGCCATCTTATCAAAGTCAGCTCCTCTGAAGTCCCATATTTTGCCTTGGAATGGGATGATTTAGATGTAGTAGCCAAATTGAACCATACCATGTGATGGTCACTGGCCCCAGGTGGCCTTCTACCTGGAGATCTGTGATCCCTTCTTTGTTAGTCAGTACTAGATCTAGGATAGCCCTGTCTCTTGTGGGTTGCTGTACCAGTTGTTTGAGGCCCTCCTGCAGGAATCCACTATGAGTCTAGTTCTGGCAGATGTTCCTGCTGGTATTGACCAATCTGTATCTGGCATGTTGAAGTCTCCCATTATCAGAACCTCCCCTTTAGCTGTCATGTTTTGTATATCTTCTAACAGTAATGTGTCTATGTCCTCCCTCTGGTCTGGGGGCCTGTAGACAACCCCAGTTCTTATGGCTGTCCCATTTCCTGTTTCCAGGGTGACCCACAGTTCTTCTGGCTCCTTATGTGTATTCTGAATTTCTGTAGCTTTGATATTTTCATTAACATACAGGAGTCCACCAGGGACGTAGCTACAAGGGTGCAGGGGGTGCAGTGGCACCCAGGCCCACGAGGTTTATGGGGCCCAAATCATAATTTTTATGTTTATTCAAAACTGGGGAGGGCACTGTAACATCGCCTTGCACCCAGGCCCTCTGGGAATTTGCTACGCTACTGGAGTCCACAACTGTTTCTGAGAAGTACTTCCTCATCTCTCCTGAATCTACAACCCCCTCCTCCAGCTTCATAGCATGTCCCGTTCTTGAGCACCTTTTTTCTCAAAAAATACTTTTGTCATGTAACCTTGTTTACCCCGAGGTATATAGGTCCAGGCCCGTAGGCTACAGGGGGCGTGGGGAAAACTGCCCCGCCCCGTAATTTGTTTTGCCACCTCTGTACATTTTCAGACCAGTCCAGATTGCTTTAATATGCTGGTAGCTACCCACGGTCATTCTTTCTGCCGCCCCGTCTCACTGTCCTAGCTACGGGTCTGTAAAAGTCTCTTTCATAACCCTCCCCATTTCAGGGTGTACATATTGAGGTCCTTTGATCTCTCCTCATAGGGCTTTTGATGCAGAATCCACACCATTTTAGCTGCCCTCTTCTGGACTGCCTCCACTCTGTCTATGGAGATGTGGGGCCTGATTTTGAAAAAGAATTATTTGATGCAAGGTGCTTGTGCCAACTGGGTATGATGCAAGTGGCACCTTGCATCAAAGGTTGTGGCAATCCCGATTTTTGAACACAGACTGTGTTAAATATTGGAATACCTTGCACCTAGGCAGCCTAGCACTACCCTTGAGACAGGAGTGACCTTGCACCAAGTAGCAAGGGGGCTTGTGCCACAGTGGGGGCTTCATCATCCCCTTTTTTGGAATTTTGGAAGCCCCGCTGTGAACGGAACAGGGGGCCTCTGGTTAGACCAGTTGGGAGGTGGTCTAAGGGCCATGCGCCACTGTTGGACAATGTAGCGATGAGGGGGTGGACCTGCCAGGAGGGGGCTGGAGCAGAAGGAGCACAGTGGTGCCCTAGGGGGCATCGGGGGTACGACGGCAATGACAGGGTGGTGAAGTGGCACCCGGCGGGGGTGCCACGTGCAATGCCAGACAGCCGATTGGATCGGATTATTTCTGGGGGGGTTGGTAGGGATGGACAGTGACCAAGGGGGCACAGCCCTGGCACCTGCCCTATAGGTACAGCAAATCTCAACCTTATAGGTGGGAAGCATTGGCTGCAGGCTGAGGGAGGAGTGGTAGCGTAGGACATTCTCACGGGCGCCGAACAATCCCTGTTGCCCAGCACCCCCCCCGTGTGTGGCAGGCTGCCTCCCACTTCTTGTTTTATGTATACCTCAACTGTATTCTCCATTTCCTCTCCCCTCAGGATGCATCTGGAAACCCGCTATTGCAGCTCAGTATGCCTTTACTGGTGAATATTTTTCAATCGATAAATACAGGATTGAGATTTGTTGCACATGTGGGGCAGGTGCCAGGGCTGTGCCCAGCAGGGGCAAGGTCACTGTCTGCCTTTGCCAACCCCCTGCAAAGTGCTCCAATCTGATTGGCTGCCTGGCATTGCAAATGGCACCCCCACTGGGTGCCACATTACCACCCTTTCATTACCACCATATCCTCGACACCCTCTAGACACCCCTTGTGATTCTTCTGCCCCTGGCCCCCTTCTGGCAGGCATATTCACCCCCTCACCTTCGCAGCCCCTCTAGTTTGCACCAGGCAGGGGAGTGCCAGATCCCTGCATCAAACCGGCAGGTGCGCCACATATTTGGCACACGCCTGCTTCTGCAGCAGCTCCTGAGTCTTTGGCAGAGGGCCCCCCTTTTTTATAAAATTGGGCGTGGGTCCCTGATGCACCCAGAGTTCACCGCAGTCCTAGAATGACACAACTTGTGTTGCTGTAAGGGTGCTTTTAAAATCAGACCCGTGATCTGCAGAATTGAACAATACACAGTACTCTAGGTTGGGTCTTACTGGTGATTTATACACAGGCAGCACCATCACCCTTCTTCCGCTGATGATACCTCTCCCTATTCACCCCAGCATCCCACTAGCCCTCTCAACTGCCTTGTTGTGCTGCCTGGCCACCTTTAGGTCATCAGATAGCAGATTACCCTCAGGTCTCTCTTCTGCTTGGTGGTTGTCAAGCCCCTGCTCATCCTTTCCACTGTGTCCACCCTACTGCAGATTTTGGTGCCATCTGCACAGAGGCAGACCTTCCCTTTCAGCTCCTTTGCAGTGTCACCTATAAAGACATTAAAGAGGACCAGTCCCAGCACTGATCACTGACGTATCCTGCTGATCACCTTCCACTCCTCAGAATGAACTCCACTTACCACCACCCACTGTCGCCTATCCCCTAACCAATTTCTTACCCCGTTTGCCACCTTTGGACCCACTCCTAAGCTACTCAGCTTGTTTAATAGTCTCCAATGTGGAACGGTGTTGAATGTCTTACTGAAATCTAGGTAGGCCACATCCACTGCTCCACCTTGATCTAATTCCTTGGTCACTCAGTCAAAGAAATCTGTCAGCTTCGTTTGACATGACCTCACTCCCGTGAATCTATGCTGTCTCACCTCTTGTAACCCATTAGCTTCAACATAGTCCACTAGCTATCCTCTCCTTTAGCAGTGATTCAATTACCTTTCCAACCACCAATGTCAGGCTCACGGGCCTATAACTGCCAGCTGCCTCCTTGCTACCCCTTACGTGTAGTGGGACTACATCTGCCCTCTTCCAGGCCTGTGGAACCACTCCTCTTTCCAGTGAACTGTTAAATAGGCTTGTCATAGCTGGCCCGGTGGTGCTGAGGGTTGAGGCGCAGGACGCAACACCTCGCACCATGTCGGTGACCCGAGTTAGGGAGTGAGCTCGGGCGCCAGGTATTGGCAGGGGAGGGATCGGATTGAGCGCCCAGTGAGCTGCTCTCCTGTCCCGAGGGAAGGGTATCGGGATGCCCAGTGCTCCGGCAGCCCCTGGTAGAGATCGGGGGTGCTGCAGAAGCACGGGCGGCACGTAACAGCGTGCCTGATGCTGTCAGGGTTGCTGTGCGCCAAGTGTAAGGGGGTGCGCAAGTAGAGAGGGGGATGGGACAGAACAAGAAAAACCCCGGCTCGCTGGGATAGATGACGGCACCTATCCTCCATGCTCAGCTCCGGGTTCGACTCAGCTGGCCTCATCACTCCTCCACCCGGGCCCCACCTGCATGCCAGAGTCTACCTTGTTAAGAGATCCCAAGGAAGGAGTCGGGCGACCCTCCCTGGGTGGGTCAAACCGGGGGTGCTGGCTGCGGGGGGGGGGAGAGAGCACAGACCACAGAGAATCTCAGGTGGGCAGGCACAGGGAAATGGTTGCCTGAGAGAGTTCCCATGAGCCGTGACCAGAGGGAAAAAGACTTAAAAAAAAAATTGGCTTGTCAGAGGTGCTTCCCTGAGCTCCTTCAGTACCTTAGGGCGTACTTTGTCCAGTCTCAGTACTTTGTGTACTTTCAGATTAGCGAGTCCCTTTAAGACCCTCTCCTCCAAAAAGGACTAGTGTCCAGAGGGGTTGCTAGGGCTGGGCCTCCGGAGCTGGAGCCCCAAATGTTTTGTCTGGGGCCCCAAATGTTTTTTTGTTGGTGGTGTTCTCGTTTAAAAAAAAAAAAACACATTGTAGATTGCAGCCCAGCCGCCTGAATTGCTTACTTAGCAGTACACACAGAAATGCTTACTGACTAAGCCTCGCTCGTTTCGGCCCCGTCATCGCGTCGCCATGGCAACCAACACAGCTCCTAGTTCAGACTGTTTTCTGATTGGTGGGAGTCTGTGTGGTTGCCCTTGTGATGGCGCACACTGATGGCAGACTCAAAGGGGGGAGCGGGAGCGAGCGAGTACTGTTTGGGATTTGGGAGCCTGAAAAATAAAATGCATCCAGTGTCAGTGTGCCACAGGCAGTGGCATGTCTTGTCAGAGTCGTGGTCCTATCGCAGCATTGTCGCATGCTACTTGCTTGCAGATGCAGTCTACAGAGTCAGAGGGGATTTTAATTTAAGTGGCGCTGCCACAGCACAGGCGGGAGGGCGGCACACAACAATTTAATCGGTCAGTCGCCGTCGGTCCAGTTGTCAGGTTGGGAAGCTGGGGAAGGGGTCGCAGCGGGGGACTGGAAGGGAGCTGGGGGGACTTCACTCGGGACAGTCACACTCAGGACACAAGAGGAGTAGAGGACAACAGTGAGACATCAGGGGGGAGTCGGGGGGGACTAGGGACTTCTTACTTGGAGTCTAAGTTGCAAGCACTTGGGAGAGACGACGAGACATCTGAGACAGGACAGAGAGAGTGAGACAGAAATTAAGTGGATGGATGCCACTGCCAGCATTGCCAGTGCCACTGCCACAATGAGAATGATCGATTATGATGCCTGCCTGTAGTGTCTCTGCTGTTACGTGAGGTGAGGCAACTACTCAGACTAGACTAGTCAATGTGACATAATAATGGTGGGAGTGGGGTTTGGGTCCAGTGGTGGGTGGCCATGGCAAAACTAAAAGTCAAAGTGACTGCATGTCTGCAGCATTTATTTGCAGTGGGGCAGGAGCCCTTAAGGGGAGCAGACTGAGCCAGCAGCAGTGCACTAGTCTGCAGCTGAGCTGCTGGAGGGGCTTCTGCTCTGCTAGCGCTTGTTGCTTGCTGGCTGGCCCAGCAACGAGCAGCAGTCAACCTCACATGACAGACTGTCACATGACAGACAGTCACTCTTCTGGGCCACCAATGTGCACTGTCAGTGTCAGTGGCTCAGTAGGTAGCACACTCACCTCTGAGGCCGGGAGATCAGAGGGCTGTGGGTTCAGTTCCCACATCTGGCACTTGGGTTAATATTCCAGTACTGACACTGTAGTGCAGCATGACAGGGGTGCTGCACTTCTGAGGTGCCATCTTTCGGATGAGATGTTAAACTGAGGTCCCATCTGCCTGGATTGGTGGTAGTTCAGGTGGATGTTAAAGATCCCATGGCACTTATCAAAAAGAGTAGGGGAATTTTTATTGAACAAAAAAACATAACCATCACAGAAAAAAATCATTTCCATCATAAAGACATAAAAGCAAAAGGAAATAACATCAAAGGAAGGTTATACAAAGAAACAGTTCAATTAATAAACACAAAATTCTTCCAGAAATTAACAACTTTAAATCTTGGAAAATTCAGTCCATCTCTGGTTTTAAGTTCTTTCAACTCTGATTCAATATAAGAAATAATCATAGAATGAGATGTATACTGTTGTCGTAAAACAAAGTGACAACGTGCTTGCCATAAAAAAAATTGCAAGAAAGCAAAAAACACATTTAAAGTACTTCTATGATAAGCACCCCAAACTCCTGAGTAATCTCCGAGAACAAAATGCGATAAGTTAGACAACCTAAATGAGGCATGTGCCAGTATAGTGCTGCAAAAGCCCAAAATTCCTGGCTATGCAGACAATCTAAAAAAATGTTTTGACTTTCTTCAACATTAGTACAACCAGGTAGTAGACAATACCTATCACTCATTGGTTTATACTTTAAGTTCCCCTAACTCCCAACCTCCCATGTGTGGCGTCCATATCACATCCCAAATTTTAACTGGAAGTCTAAAATCCGTTAATTTATATAAGGCATATTGCATACAAGATGGGAACAATCAGGAAAAATCAGAATAACTTTTAACAAGTCATACACAATATAGTTATAAAAGCTTTCCTATTAAAAGAAACAGTTGTTGCAAGGAGATTTTCCACTGATAAAGTTTTTTAAAGGTAGGTAAACCATATGTTGGAAGTTTATCAGAATCTAAAACTCTAGGGGGAAAAGGGGACCACTTAAAAAAATATTTATGCCATATGGATCGTATCCAAAATTGCCATGGTAAACCTACATCATTCCAAAGATAAGAAAAGGAAGAATATAAAAATATGGAGTGTAAGAAAACTACAGGATTAATCATATTTAACCCTCCATTATTTCTTCTAAGATCGGTAAAGTCCCTCTTAACTGGGTTGAGTCTATTTCCCCAAAGCATTTGAAAAAAAAATGCTATACAGTCTAGTCTCACAATTAAGTGGAGGTGGAAAAAGGTGACTAACATAAATGAAGAGTGGTAAAAGAAATTTTTTGATAAAACTCTTTTCTGTTTCCCAAAATGCCAGTGTTTCCACTGATTTACTTTCAGTTCTCCATTCAACAACAGCTTATCCCAGTTAAAAAGTGCCATATCCTCCATCCCAAACCAAATCCCTAAAATCTTCTGAGGTGAAGTTAATAAAGGAATATTATAACAAGATGATAAATCAGGAAGTATGGGACCTAATGGTAATACAAAACTCTTATGTACATTAATTGAGGCTCCTGAAAATTGTCCCAAAAAAATAAAAATATCCAGTGCTAATTGCAATGACCTAGGATCAGCTAATAATAGAGTGACATCATCAGCAAAAGCAGTAATTTTAATGGGCACCAATGAAGGAGAAGGGGAGATACCAATAATATTTTCCTCCAAAACTATACGTCTAATAACCAGATCCAGTACGAAGGTATATAAAAGGGGACTAAGAGGACAACCCTGCCTAACTCCCTTATTAATTGGAACTTCAGTACCAAAGAAACTATTCACAATGGAATGGTAACCGCCTGATTATATAATTTACTAATCCAGTGCACAAAAGTGCTTGGAATCCCATATTGTTGCAAAATAAAATAAAGATATGAATGACAAACAGCATCAAATGCCTTTGTTTGATCTAATGCAACCACAATTTCAGAATTTTGAAAAGTAACCTTACTTGCAAATAAATCCCAAATCAGAAAAAGATTATGCTGTATTTTCCTTTGTGAAATGGCACATGTTTGTGTAGGGTGTATTAGAATTCTAGCCACTCTTTCCAAACGTATATTTAAGATTTTAGCTAAAATCTTATAGTCACTATTCAATAAACTTATAGGTCTCCAGTTTGTTAAAAGAGATCTATCACCTGTTTTGTAGATAAACTTCAGCAAAGAAATGGAGAATTCTTTACAAGGCTTGCCTGAAAACAAAAAGGAATTGTAAACTAAAGGTAGAAAAAAAACCATATAAAGTATGCAAGATTTATAAAATTCGTTGGGTATGCCATCAAGTCCTGGAGAAGATCCAGAATTGAGCTGTTTTATAACGTCAATAACTTCTTGCGAGGAGATAGGGCTAGTCAAAAGCTGTAACAAACTTTCCGGAACCGTAGGTAAAACACCTAACGTTTGCACTGGGAAAGAATCTAATGCAGATGTAATTGAACATGAAAAATAATCTAATAAATAACGCTGTACGAAAGCTAACATATCCAAATCTGTAGTAAACAAAGTATTGTCCGAATCACATAATCCTGTTATAAAAGTGTCAGCTAAGCTAATTTACATGCTTGATAAGGATCAGATGCTGGACATTTTTTGTTCGAACTGGAATTCTAAATCCAGGAATGAGCTCTGTTATATTGAAATTTTCTCATTTGTTCTTTGATTCCAGAGATTTGAGAAGCATAAGCAACCCGGTGCCTGGGTGATATAGACATTAATTTATATAATTGATTCCTAAGAAGTAAATATTTCCTATAATCAGAAACTACTTGTCCCTTACCCCAGCCTTGAAATAATGCTCGTATTTCTTCTTTTGTCTGCAGCCACCACTCAAAAGGAGAGGAAAAAAAATCAAGTGTAGAGTATTTAGCTGCAAAAAAAAATTCCAATTTAGAAAAATAAACAGGTTTACTTAAAAAGGAAACATTAAGTCTCCATCGATTGATTGTGGAATGAAATATAGGGGGTAGATGTGTCAAAGAAAGGGTACAAAGTAAAATAAAATGATCTGAAAATTCTGTAGGTACAACCGAGCAGACAACAGGATATAAGTATGAGAAATAAAAATCATATCAATACTGTGGCAAAAGTATGACGATGGTAGGTCTCACCGCCTGTGCATGTATGCTTCTATAGACGTCCTTAAGATTTGCATCCTTTACAATGTGAAAAGTGTATTTGAATCACAATAAACCTTTTGCCAGTAAGGTTTGTAAATTTTAAATCTATGGAGCAATTAAAATCACCCCAAATAATGTGCTTTTGGTAAATAGTAAAGGCTTAATTTCATCAAATAATTCAATACGACCAGTCTTAGATTGGGAACCATAAATATTAATCAGCCGAAAACAATAGGAGTAGAAAGGAACAATCCAAAATCAAAATTCTACCCGGTGGACATCAATAACTTTAGTAATCTTAAATACAGAACTACAAAATAATATTCCAAGACCATCAGCTACATCTGGTCTGAAGGTCCAAAAGGAGGGCCCCTGGTCCATTTACTTTTTAATTGATTAGTTTCCCAAGGGAAGAAAGCCTAGTTTCTTGCAAAAGATGATGTCCAATTTCAGGGTGTTAAATACAAAAAAATAGGCAATTGTTTCTTAAAGGCTTTCAAGCTGCAGACATTATATGTGGCTAGTTTTAATGTAGACATAAAACAGTTCTAAATACTATTTTGTTGGCTAACTTTCCGTTTTACCTTTTTCCTTTTTATCTTTGGCCAATTCAGTAGCTTTACTGTCTTCATCATCAGTAATAAGCTCTGAAATGTAGGAAGCATCAGATTCAAGATCTGAATCCGAATCTCATCTTGCAAAGGGAAAAAAATTCTCAGTAGGGAGAGGAGTAGAGAGTTTGTTTTAATGAAGCTCTTGTGAGACGTCTATTCTTCACCATCTCAAAGGCGGAGGCATAATTAAAGTAGGTGGTTGTTTACTAACAGGTGGAGGTTTTGGGCCTGGTTTTAGACCTGATGCCTGAAGTCCTTCAGAAAGACCCAACCCTTCACTAAGGGAATCTATAGGAGCAGATAATGGTACAACAGGAGAAATAGTAGGGGAGTAGAAAATTAGGTTCACAAAATCCCTATTTGTGGATTGAGCCTTACGCAACAAACCATCATGATCAAGACCCTCTGAGCAATTACGTGCCGTGCCCAAGGACATTGGTGAAACGTATGTCCTTTCTCATCACAAAGGTTACATCTAAAATATTAGTACACCTATCAATAGAGTGGCCAAAACCACCACATAAGGGACATTTAGAACGTCACACACACTACTAATATGAGTGCGGTCCCCACATTTGTAACAAGCTCGGGGCTGACCAGCATAGAAACAAACACCCCTATCCTTCCCCAAAAAAGAACTATTAGGTAAGTGTACGATGTCTGAATTAACTTGAAAAAGTTTCACTTTAAACTTCCAGCCTCCTGTCCAAATGCCTTCCACATCCAAGAGGGCCTCAGGTGGGCCCAAAACGTCACATTTGGACTGAAGCCAGTGATAAATATCACTAACATGAACCCCTTCATTCCTAAACATTATGGTTACAAAATGTATAAGAGGTTTAGAAAGGGGTATTGCAAAGAAAGGGGACCATAGGGGTGTATTTTTGTACACAGAGTATTTTTCCCAAAAACGTTCCATATGAGAACTAGCCTGAAAACTAACATCAAAAGAATCCTCCCCAGAAATATGAATAAGAGCATATATGTCATAACCACGAAACCCATAGAACCTTTCAACAAATTTTTGAAAACAAAATATCTATCCGGATGATCTGGTAAACCCCCTTTATATCTGATTCTTATTGCATTCCTTCGAGGTGCTTGTTCCAATTTGTTCTTGAAAAGTTCAGACATGGGGGGTTTTTGAGCATGCTCCTGTAAAGCAGAGTCAGCAGGATTTGTTAAAGTAGGCAAAACAGCTGTGGAGGTACTAGGCTTAGAAAAAGCTGAGATACTCTCCCCACCCTTCCTTTCACTGCTTTGAAACCCGTTAATATGCTGCATTTCTGTACCTGAGCTCATAGCCTGGCTATCGTTGGCATGCAAAGTAGCAGTCGATGTCCAGGAAGAAACAGGTGTCCATACTCCCAACTCCGTTTTCCGCCAGCCTGCCTCCGTCAAAGCCACTTCCTCCGACCAGTCCTGAATTCCCATCCTGGCTGTCACGCATAAGCGGTGCCGTCGCACAATAGAGGAAGTACATGGTCCGTCCCTAAACTGCCGTCTTCCGGGAACCGTATCCGCAAAATTAAGGTCCTCTTGGGGCTCGGTTTGCACTGTGTTTTCCGGTTCGTCCTCTTTCCTCGGCGTCGACAGAGAAACGGCAGGAAAAGACAAGGATCCACAAATCAAATCTTCAGAAGGCACTACCGGACCAACAGTGCCTGTATCCGAAAAAGACAGCTCCACAATCGGGTTCTGTAGTTCCACATCAGGTAAAGAAACGTTAGACTTCTCGCTATGCAGAACCATGCTTTCCTGAGATACCATACTTGCTCCAACCTCCATCTCCTCCAGATGCTCTGAAACGTCTGCCATACTGCAGCGTGACGTCAGCAGAATCCCCACCAGCCACTGACCTGCAGCCAGTAGGGGAATTTCCCCCGGTGTCCTGGTCAAATTTCCCTCATTCACTAAAAATACCACCAACAGCTTAATCTGGTTCAAGGTCAGTTGGCATTCATCTGTATTCCCTTCCCCCGGGTCGTGCCTGAAAATAGGCAGGATTTGTCTAGTGCACTTAGCTGGTCAACAAAAACTAAATAAAATTGTGGGATACATATTTCGTAGTTTATGCTACTTGATAGTCATGCGACTATCAAGTAGCATAAAGTACAGTGTGTCATCACAGCCATAGAGCCTTGTGAGTGGCCAGTGAGTATCATGTAGGGTGTGGCCATTCAGTCAGAGAGAGAGAGACAGAGGGAGCGAGTGAAAGCAAAAGCACTGCATGTTCAGTCAGTGCACAGTTCGTCTCCTCTATGTTTGTGGAATTTGAGATAAAGGGAATACAACTTCTATATTTTGACATAAAAACAGTCATTTTCTGTATTTCAGCACTTGCTGCTGCTAACTTTGTAGTTCTTTTGCCACTACTGCTGTAAGGCAAGGAAGGCCCATTTTTCACTCTAGGCCTACTAAGCCAGAGGGTCTCAAAGGAACATAACTTGTCTAGTCTGTATCTTGTGTGACTGAGAACTGAGTCAGCCTCTACAGTCATCAACTCAAGTTGAAGTCAGTATAGTCTAGGTGCCCTGGCTGGGAGGGCAAGGGGGGAAATTTTGTTGTAAAAAAAAAAAAAATTGTTGTGGTTGCAGTTTAAATCTGATCCACCTCATCAGTGACCCAGAGTATCTGAGGCTGAGATTTGTTTTTTGCCAGTACTGGGCTTGGGCTTGTTGTGGTAGGGCTGAGAGGGCAGCAGCAGTGTGTGCTGCTGTACTGTACTAATAAAAGAAAAAACTGTAGTTGCAGTTTAAATCACAGCAGCCTCTGATCCACCTCACCAGTCACCCAGTGTACCTGAGATATTTTTTTACCAGTAGTACCGGGCTTGTGGGGGGGCTGAGGGCAGCAGTGTGTGACGCTGTACTTTGTTAAAAAAAAAAAGTTGTAGTTGCAGTTTAAATCACAGCAACCTCTGAGTGACAATAAATCTTAGTGTGTCTGTGCCATTGCAATTGTGTTGCCGTGAGCCCTGAGGTGGCAGTGTGTGGCTCAGAGTCAGTTGTATTGCAATGAAGTACTGGATATCAGAACTTTTTGGTTTCCACTGTTTCATAAAAATGGATATCCGACATTTCTTTAAGTCCAAAGAAAAGAATACACATGAAGAAGTGCGAGTAATTGCCAATTCAGAAAGTAATGATAATAATGTTGCACTCCCTGATTCTACTGCATCTCATACCACTGTGCATGAGGGGAACGCTGAACCAAGCACTAGTGACCAGAACAGTCACAGTTATATTGATGCTGACACAGAAGGCATAAATAAAATGAACAGTGAACTAGTAAATGCCTAAAATATCACAGACTTGGGAACACTTGAGACAGGGCCTATTCAGAGTAAGTTACCTTGTTACCCACAGCGCACATTTGGAGGGAAAAAAGGTCATTTCAGTTTCACTGGTTTGAAAATTACAACTGGTTAGAATATTCTGTTACTCTGGATGCTGTTTTTTGCTATCCTTGTAGATGCTTTGGAATGAAATATGGAGCCACTCGCCCTAATAAAGATTCTTTGTTAAGCACAAGATTTGTTAATTGGAAAAGGGCACTTGACTAATTTAGAGAGCATGAAAAGACTGCAAACGCAAACACCTTATGGGCTGGATTTAAAGACAAAAAGAGTACTGGTGATATTGTTCACAAATTACAAGTTGCAAACATCAAAGAAGTAAATGACAGGCGATGCTATCTTGAGCCCATCATTGCTGTCACATTATTTCTGGGTAGGCAAGGACTTTCTTTCAGGGGTCACGATGAAACGCGTGGTAGTTTAAATAAAAGAAATTTTTTGGAATGCTTGGATCTATTAAAACAATTTGATTCTTCCTCCCTGACTAATGAACCCTCTGGTACCTCTACTACTTCCTGTTTCCCACCCAAACTCACTCTCCCCCCCTTTTTTTCTGTCCCCTCTCACTTACTCTCCCGCTCACCACCTTTCCCTCCTCTCTTGCCTCCTTTTGGCTCCTAATGATCACCCTCTCCCTGGAAGATTCTTTAACCTCGAAATTGTCTACTCGCTTGAACCTGTTATAGCTTGTTTTTCTATGAAACTTAAAAACATTACTGCCTTAAACTGTTAATAGCAAATTTATGATGTAACTTTCCTGTCTGGTTTTACCTGTAATGTGTATCATGCTTTGTTAAATGTCCTTTGTGACGTGGAACCTTTGTAAAAGAGCCCTGGCTCAAAGGTATTAATTCCTAGACTAATAAACTAAACTAAATTCTTTTCTACAAATGTATAAGGCACCTTCAAATGCCAGTTATCTTTCTCCCCAAACTCAAAATGAGGTGATTGCATGTTGCACAGACGAGGTCATTTCAAAGATAGTTGCTGAACTTAACAGCTCAGGAATGTTTGCTGTTATGGCAGATGAAGCAAGAGACAAACATAAAGAGCAGCTGGCAGTTTGCATGAGGTATATTGTACCTGGAACTGGAAGCATTACAGAGCATTTTATAGGATTCACAGAACTTAAATCTTTTAATGTGGACTCCATTGTGGAATCACTGCTAAAATGTCTCCAAGACCATGGAATTACAGGTGCAAAATGTGTGGCACAGGCATATGATGGCGCCTCTGTTATGAGTGGGGCAGTAGGGGGAGTTCAAGCTAAGTTCCGCCAGCATCATCCAGAGGCTGTGTATGTGCACTGCTATGCACCAGCTGAATCTTGTACTTTGCCATACATGCAAATGTATTACTCAAGCAAAATAATTTTTCTGCACTATGGAAACTGTGTATGAGTTTTTTTGCACTTCCTTTGTTCATCATCATGAGTTTGTCAATATACAGTGTCAGTTAGGCTTGAGTTCATCAGAGTTGGTCCAGTTATCAGATACTCGTTGGTCTTGCCAGATCCGATCAATCAAATCCTTGATGAACTGCTATGTATCTGTACTTCAGTGCCTTGCTACTATTTGCACTCCAAAAGCCATTGGACTGTTAGCATCCTTGCAAAAGTCAACCACAATTTACTGCCTGGTCATCTTTCATTCTCTTCTAAAGGTAACAGAAGGCATCCACAAAGTTTTATAAAGGGAAGATCTAGATCTATCCACTGCAGTAGATTTTGTTGACTCAGTTCATCACACTCTTGAAGAGATGCGGAGTGAGGACAGTAGCAATGAACTGTTTAAGTTTAAGGAAGCTCTGGATTTCTGTAACAAGAATAATATGGAAATACATGACACAAACAGAAGAAAAAAAACAGAAACAGATGGATGATTTTATTGTTGAGGCATCAGTGAGAGTGCGGGACCAAACTTCTTCTCAAGTGGACTTTTGAAACAAGCTTTATTATCCATGCCTTGAGATAATGTCTGTTGAACTAAAGCAAAGATTTTCTAGTGTTGCAGTCCAGATAATAAATGGCATCCGTGCATGCAACCCACCGTCTGCAACATTCCTTTGCTCTGAATCTCTGGCCCCTCTAGCTCATCACTATGGGGTTGAACTGCCAAAGGAGGAATTATTTGTTGCAAAAAATTACCTGAAACGAAAAATGGAAGAAAAACAAATGAATACAAATGAAGTTTATAGGCTACTAGACCCTCTTATGTTTCCAAAACTCAAGCAGTTGGTCCAGGCAGCACTCACTATTCCAGTGACAAGCTGTAGCTGTGAGCGCTCCTTTAGTGCTCTGCGAAGGGTACATACATGGCTCAGAGGTACCATGACTCAAAACAGATTACATGATCTTGCAATTCTAGCAATTGAAAAGGAAATGTGGGGGGCGAAGCCTGGCAGCCAACATGGTGGCACGCTAATTCTTGCTGGAGTTATCCTGTGAACCCATAGCAGCCCATCCATGACATCCAGTAGAGAGATCAGCGCTTCTAAGAGCAAGCTCTCATTGTCGGATCACCAGATCTTTCGATTAAGATGTTTCTTGTTGGAATAGGAGGCAGACTCACATTTCTACACCATGATTAACAACCTGGGCCTGGCTGTGTCTAACGTACTATATAGGACAAGATTCAAGCACCACCCGAGTTTTGGAGCTCCCACTCTGACGGACGGTGAACAGGCAACAACCCCGAGTCTGCAGGGTGAGAATTGGCCTCCTCCACCACTTCTGAAAGCTTGGCCAAGGACATTGCAGATATGACGGTGATTTTAAGTAAGGTTTTACAAGATACTACGGAGCTAAAACAAGCATCAACACAAACAAATGAGGAGCTGCGAGTGTTAGCTCTTCGGGTGGAGGGCTCCGAAAAAGTTATAAAGCAGCAATCTGAACAGATTTTACAACACGACGGACACCTGAGGGAACATCATGGCCAGATTCAGTACTTACTCTCCAAAGTGGATGACTTGGAAAATAGAGCTTGGAAATGGAACATTAGAATAGTGGGAATTCCTGAAGGCATGGAGGGCAGGGACATGATATCCTTTTTGGAGGATGCGTTGCCAGCGATGCTAGGGCTGGAGCTCGAGGCCCCACCAGAGATTGAAAGAGCTCACCGCACTCTCGCTCCCAAACCCAAACCTGGGGAGCGCCCTCGTCCAATATTGTGCAAATTTCTACAGTACCCAGTGAAGGAGAGATATCGCCGCCTAGCAAGAAAACTAAAGCCCCTAACATGGCAAGGTTGCACCATCCAGCTTTACCAAGATTTCTCCCAGGAACTCACAAGGCAGAGAAGAGCATACGCAGAGGTGAAACAGCAACTTTACAAGATGGGTATTCCCACCTTGCTCAGATATCCAGCGCAGCTAAGAATCCAATACAACGGGGTCTTTCATATGTTTAGCAACCCTGGAGATGTGGAACACTTTTTGCAAACCATACAAGTACCGTGCAGGGGCTTGACCAAATTCCCACAACCTCCGAGCAGCACAAGCAGACCGCACAGGGAGAACCCCCCAAATCCCATGGAGATAGCAACCAGTTCTGAGCTGAAGGATACTGAGCCAGGGGGGCCTGGCAGAGAGCCCAACGGGGTTGATCAAGGAAGCCTGGGAGGGATGCACCAAGTAAAAAGTCATCGGCCAGGAAGAAAAGATCTAGGAGCCAACAGAGATTGTAAATCCTCTCAGATGACAGCTCAATATCCCCAGCTACTACACCTATTAAGTTGTCCAACAGATATGAACCTCTGGGGGATCTTGTGCTGCACGCCCTGGACTTAACAAAGAATTCGGACTGTCCATCCCCAGAAGATCTCACGGACCAGAGTCTGCTTAAGGACTTGGCCCCACATTGCACTGATTGGGCCGAATGCTAGGGGGAACTGCTGACGAGCAACAGCCGCTAAGATGATTGAGGGGTTCCAACCTTATTCTCCCTGCCCAGCTCGCTGGGCTTTGAAAAACTATGGAGGGATGAGTTATTCTCCCCATCCTTCCCTCTCGCCAGTTAACATATAGGGGATGGGCCCCATGTTTGGCTGGCACCCGAGTAGGGTTTTTTCTGTTTGGCCAGTTATGGCTTGGAGGCACTATTTGGGGCTCGCCCTGCTCCCTATGCCGGATGGCCTAAGGCCTAATATGGGTCATGATGATTTGGTGAACCAAGTTAGGTGTTTTATAATTGCAGGAGAGAGTTAGTGCAAAGCTTTTTATTATTTCTATTGTTTTGCACAGCACATACTGATTCACTCAATTAGAGAGAGTGCTTCCCCCCTCTAGTGGTTATAAGGGGGAACTGATCTGGATTTTATTGTTTGTTCTAGCATGGTATAAGTGTGTCAATATTATGTTCCATGGTTTGCAGCTTTATATCCTGGTACTCCCTGCGTGGTGAGTTTAGAGGGGGTTTACAGGGCCCTATTTGGGGTCAAGTAGCAGCGGTGGTCACACTACAGGATGATTGCAAAATTAGCGGTTACGGGTATATTACCAGGCCCCGCGCTCACGAGGGGTTCTCTGGATCATGGACCATATCCACACGCTATGGTCAGATCTTACAAGGAGAGCCTTTTAGGCGAAGGTTCAGTACAGGAAGAGTGGTATGAAAAGGTAAAAACAAAAGCTGTTATTGGGACTAGTAGGGTATTAAGCGAATTAATTCACAGTGTAGGTGGGGAGTGCAGAAATACAGAGGGCAGATATAGGAAGGTATTAGGGGTTGATTTGAAGGACAAGCTTCCTACATACAGACTTCTTGGTTTCCTGGTAATTAGGTGGGGTCCTCTGGCTTTTCTGGCTGTTACAACTCATGGCAGGTAAAGATATGGTAACGGCTACCCCATGGAATGTGAGGGGCCTGAACTCACCCATTAAACATAAGAAAGTACTTGCTAGACTTAAATCCCTGAGTACTCAGATAGCCTTCTTACAGGAAACTAAGCTAAATCATATGGAGCGCAAAAACTAAGGCGGGAATGGGTGGGATGGGAGGTTCATAGTGTGGCTAACAAAACTAAAGGGGGGTAGCCATACTGTGTCATAAAAACTTAAAATGGTCTATGCAAGAACAAAGGGCTGACAAAGGAGGGAGATGGGTATTAGCCAAAGTTGGCACCCCCACAGGGAATATAGTTTTAGCTAACATTTACGCCCTAATGAGGAGACCCCCCGATTTCTTTCATAAACTTTCACAAGATCTACTGGAGTTGTTGGCGGGGAGGATGACATTCTCCTAGGGGGGATTTTAATTTAACTATGGATTCCCTCCTGGATAGATCCAACTCCAAGCCAGACCCACACCCCCGCTCTATTAGGGCTTTAAAGGATTTGATATCCCTGCACAAGCTGCAAGACATATGGAGAGTAACCCACCCAGTCAAGAGGGACTATACCTATTTCTCTTAGGCTAAACAAGTTGCTAGTAGATTAGACTATTGCTTTATCTCTCCGAATATTATAAATAAGGTACTTGATGTTACAATTGCCCCTCTATTCATTTCATACCATGCCCTTTAAGATTAGTCTTGGGTCCTTTTGCTCCTTTTACTAGGTCAAGTCAGCTGGAGGTTAGACCCTTGATTGTTGCAGGAGACAGACTTCAAAGAGTGGCTTAAAGGGGAGGTTAAAACCTTATTTTCTGACAATCCGCGTGGGTCTGCAACTGCAGCAGCCATCTGGGAGGCTTTTAAAGCCATGATTAGAGGTCACATTATCAGCTATGCTGCCTACCATAGGAAGCAGAGAGAAAATGTGTCTGGGGAACTAGAGAGGGTATTGGGAGAGAAAGAAGGCATGTACAAGAAGGACCCTACTAAACTACAGAACCCTGATCTGTTGCACGACCTCCTGGCCCTACGAATGAAATTGAATACACTTACGTCTAGAAAAGCAGGTTTACAACTTCTAAGATTAAAACACAAATACTGGGCAGGGGAAGAAAAAGCTGGGAAACCCCTAGCCTTCTGGCTAAAGAAACAACAAGCTGAGAGGCACATAGCCCAACTTAGGGACAATAAGGGGGTAAAGCATAGTAAACCAGAGGTCATTAACCAAATCATGCTATCTTTCTACAAAACCTTGTACAGCTACCATACTACCTGGGACGAGTCCAAATTTGAGGAGTTCATGGCAGGTACATGACTTCCTAGACTCACAGACGCCCAGAGAGACCATCTAGAGAGGCCCATGGAGATACAAGAAATAAGGGAGGCAATTAGTAAGATGGCCCCAAAAAAAGCCCCAAGGGGAGATGGGTTCTCTGTTGATTTTTATAAGGTAACACCAGAGCTAGTATCTCATCCCCTGAGGGATATGTTACAAGAAGCTTGGGATCAGGAGATTCTTCCCGCCACCCTCAGGGAGGCGATTATCACGGTCCTTCCTAAAGAAGGTAAAGACCACACTCTACCTACAAGCTATAGGCCCATCTCATTGATTAATACGGATACCAAAATTCCAGCTAAGGTACTAGCAGCTAAAGTGGAGAAAATCCTTCCCTGTTTGATTCATACTTCCCAAGTGGGCTTTGTGAAGGGCCGCACCAGTACTGATCACATTAGATTCTTAATCTCCCTTGTACAGAAGGCAGAGATGGCCCCACTCCATCAGCCGCTATTTCAGTAGATTTTGAGAAGGCCTTCAGTTCAGTAGAGTGGGATTTTCTCCACAGGATGCTGCAGCACTACAGCTTTGGGGATATGTTTAGGGGCTGGGTCAAAACACTGTATATGTCACCTGTGGCTAGACTGCTAACTAATAACACACTCTCTGATCCATTTGAATTACACAGGGGCACCAGGCAGGGATATCCTCTCTCCCCAATGTTGCTTGTGCTGGTCACAGAAGCCCTGGCTAGTGCTCTGAGGGAACATCCAAATATTAAAGGTATACAGGTAGGCTCTGAGTCATATCAGGCACTGTTATATGCTGATGATTGTCTCATTCTAACTGATGATTTTCATTTTCGTGCCGAACATATTGTGGAGCTACTGCAATCCTTTGCTAGCATCTCAGGCCTTAGGATTAATCAGGGTAAAACAGAAGTCCTCCCCCTGAATAAGCAGCTTTCGTCTGAAGATATCTCAGCGGTGGGGTTGGTTAGGGCCAAGGCGGGTATTAAGTATCTAGGTATTAGGGTAAATGCCAATGTAGCTTCCCTTCCGGAGACTAACCTCTCTCCATTAATTGATAGCCTCAAGGCAGAAACTCAAAGGTGGAAACAGTTAAATCTCTCGCTCCCCGGGAAAGTGGCAGCAATTAAAATGATGATTGTGCCAAGGGTGTTTTACATACTAGCCCACCTTCCAATTGAGATCCCCAAGAAATGGTTTCAATTACTGGATAGTATAATATGGGCTTTCGTGTAGGAAAACAAAACTCCACGGTATAGTAGAGCCAAACTCCATGCTCCATGGAGCAAGGGTTCGGTGGTGCCTCCCGCACTTTCAACACTATGCATATGCATTTTCAGCCACAGCCACATGCAGATTGCTTTGGAGAAATAACTGACTTACCAGCATGGGAAGCAATACAGAAGATGGCCATGCAAGGGACCCATCCGGTTGGATATTTGGGTAAGCCCTTCCCCTCTAATTTTCATTTTTCTCTCACAATAAAAGCAGCTCTCAAGGCTTGGTATCAAGTGGAGGCCATAAGTAAATCCTGTTTGAATCTGGGGAAACATCTCCTCCATGGAACAACCCAGGTTGGACCATTGATCATAAACCCCTTTACTGGGAGTGCTGGAAGGGGAAGCAGATCAACACTTTACAAGATATACTAATGGAGGATAGCCATACCATAGATAGTTTTACCTGTCTGAAAGAGAAGTTTCATTTGGGTCCTAGTGATTTTTGGAGATATCTTCAAATGAGATATGTTTATTCAACCTGGTTGAAAAGAGGGTGCACGTGCACGATGTGCCAAGGCAGTGGCAAAGCCAAACCAAACAAACTGCCTTTAGATGGCTGGCTACAATCACAGAAAGGCCTGGCAGGCTGTATTTATAAGTATATGAGGGGTGCCTTAACAGACCCATCCCTACCCACCAAACCAAGGTGGCAGCATATGTTAAACCTTTCCTTCAGTGAAGATGCCTGGCAAAGGGGCTGGTTAATAGCAAAAAAGCCTGTGGGGACCCCAGAAGTTTCTTTATCCAAAATAAGATAAGACACCTCTGGTACCGTACTCCAGTAGTACTAAAGAAAATGAATTTACTTATGAATGATAGGTGCTGGAGATGTAATGCAACTGGAGCAGACTTACTCCATATATTGTGGAAATGTGACTCCATCCGTCCTTTCTGGTTAGAAATACTAACATGTTGTTCCAATGTATTGGGACAAAAGGTTCCTACCTCCCCTAGTTTTTGGATCTTGGGGCTCCCGCCCACTGAATTCAAACCATCTAGCCCCCACTTGACATGGCTTATACAAGCCTCAGTGGAAGTTAAATGGTTGCTTCTTTGTAGATGGAGGACTAGAGATGTACCCTCTCTCATGGCTTTGTTAGTAGCCATGGCTAATTTGGCCAGCTTCTCCAGGCTGACCCACTTGGCTACAGCAACCCTGTGTGCCTTCTTGGATAAATGGGATCCATTTATGTAGTACCTTCAGAATGTACCCCCACATCTCATAAACCCCTTGGGTAAAGATATGTTAAAGCCACCTTGAGTGATCCCAGTCTTACTTCTTCCCCCCCTTCTGGTGATAACTGGTATAGTGAATGAGCCCCTCCAGTACCCCACCTTGTAAGTAACAACCCAGTCCCAGGTCAGGACCATGATTTAGTCCATGCCCTTCTAATGTATTGTAAATGCACTGTGAATATTTTACTATGATACAGTATGTAAAATCTGATTGAAATGTAACGCTTATATATACACTGTGATATATGCCCTGTCTCTATAACAAAATAAAAAAATCTAACTGCAAAAAAAGAAAAGGAAATGTGTTCTGTGTTATCATCAGATCAGGTAATTACACGATTTGCAAAAAAAAGCAACAGACGGCATCAGTTGTTATTACCGGAGAAAGAGAGAGAACAGCATGGAGGAGAACAAGAGAATGCACAAAAATAAAAATGATTAGGCATTATTATTTAATGTTTTTTGTTGTTACTGTGTATTTCACTGCTGTATTTTAACCTTCCAGTCTGAATCTGAGCAGAACAATTAAAACAAAATATTTTATTAAAGGGTCCATGTGATGTGAATATAAAAATAATGTCATGCGCCATCTTCATATGCCTGTGCTTCACATTTTCCAATGTTGGTTAGCACCGTGGTTAGGTGACATAGGTAGGATACAGTGTTGCTGCATATAAACATTAAAGAGCAGCTGACACCTTTCCTTTGGGAACACTCTGAACATTTTTTAAAAGCATTTTAAATTTGGACACCATTCACCTTGCATTTTTTTTTATCTATCTTCTATAGATTTCTTCTCTACATTACTGATTACTGAGTGCCTCTGTAGCGTGTTCCCTACTTGAATTGCATATGCTCTGTTGTGACATCACCTTCTATTGCATTGGGAATAACAGTGGTGTGACAAGCACAGTATTATGACATCAAGTTGGGAAGAAAGAATAGGAGCCGATGAACACTCAGGGAGCAGTGCCAGCAGATATCCTGTTTCTGTTTTTATGCATATGACCTCAATAAAAACCAATAAGGATAAGAAATACAGAACGAATAAGTTAATATATTGTTGATAACATTTTTTATTGTTTTCCAACAATACAGACATACAGAGTGGATGAAACAGCAGATCAAAATCTCATTGGCAATACAGTGTTACAGTACTTAACACCCCAGGGAAACAAGATGGGGAGGGTAAGGGAAGAAAGAGAGGATGGGGGGAAACAGATAAGGAAGGGAAAGAGGGAAAAGACAAAGGACATGAGGTGACATAACTAGTAGGGATTGCAGAGCTAATTGATATAAGGTTCATCTCCTAGAAGAAATTAATTATTGTAAAATACGGGAATATAATTAACTATAGCAGCAGCGGCTTCATATCTGACAGGTTGTCATTCCTACCCAAAGGTGTTAACCTCATAAAGTGTATTACCTAGATGGGATCATTTAGAGACCTGTGATGACCCACCAAACTCCCTCCTAGGCCTCAAGGCAGGAAATTAGGCACCTTAAAAGTACTAGAGCCTAATCTGTGTCATCACAGGGTCATATGCCCAGCGGAGATTTCCCATGGGGGTGCAACCCACCCAACTTGTATAATATCCTGAGATATATAACTATATCAGCCGGAAGTAAAAACCAACAAAAAAAAGAAATCAGTCAGCCAACACCCTGCTGGGGGGTGTTCGAGTTCTGGAGCTTCAGAAAGTTGAGGTAAAGGGACCAACATTGATTGAATTTGGACATTTGGTACTTCTGCAGGTGTGAAATCCTATCCAATTTGGCTCAAGAGGAAAGAGATGCTAACACCTCCATCACTGTAGGTGTCAGAGGTGACCTCCATTTGCAAAATAGAGCTCTTTTAGTCTGAAGTGAGATTAATGCCAGCCATCTAGTCTCATGAGGGGTCATTTGTGGGAGCTGCCTTCGGATACCCAAGATGTAAAAAAGTGGATTAAATGGGAGGTTCTTCACTAACACTTTGCATGCGATATCATGGATGCCTTGCCACAGGGATTTCAATTTCGGACAAGACCACAGTATATGCAGAATATCCGCATCCAAGTCCTGACATCTCCAACAAGAGTCGGACTCCAGAATCTTAGCCGTATACAGCACAGCTGGTGATTTATACCAAGAGTGGGTTATTTTGTTCCGTATTAATCTAGGCCTAGCATCCATCAGCCATTTGAGAGTATCTTTCCAGGACTGTTTCCAGGCTATAGAGGAGATAGGAGTCCGGAACATCTTTTCCCACTTAAGTCTTGCCCTCTCAGAGTATTGGGAAAGGGTATCTCTTAGTTTAGAATACATGCGCCCTGCTAGACCTATCACATGTTGTATCCAAATATGTAGCTCAGAGTTGTGTGCTTGGGGCTTTGACGGGTGCTATATATATCTGAGTGCTGCTGTAAGCTGAAGGTACTTCCAAAAATCTGCAAGAGCAAGGTTCCAGATATGCTGAAGGGATTGAAATGTATAGAGGGTCTTAAGAGTGGGGTCTAGCAAGTCTTTCAATATGAGAATACCCTTATCTGCCCAGGATTTACAATATACCCATTGTGCATCAACAGAAATATCTGGATTAAACCATAAAGGGGTGTAAGACAAGGGAAGAGGAGTCTGGTTCAGACTTTTGTGAACATCCAGCCAGTTGGACCTGGCTTCCTCAACAGATGGAGGCGTGTAAGGGGACCTACCTCTGACAGAAGGGCTAGCTCTAGGAACCCTGTGGGGCATCAGAAGGGATGAAAAATGTACTGACTCAGTGATATCAAGCTCTATACGTACCCATTGTGGGGATAATGGTGTTAGGGGGTGCAGCCCTTTAACCGTTTGTGCCAAAAGGAATGCCTGCCAATATCCTTCCACCCATGGAAGGCTCCACCCTCCCTTGCTCCAATGAGCTCTCAGTTGGGCACGGCTAAAACGAGGCTTGTTGCCTTCCCATAGAAAATCTCCAAAAGCCTATCCAAAGCCAGATACCATTGTTTGGGGAGGGGGAATAGGGATATGCATTAGCAGATAAAAAATCTTGGGTGCAGAAACCATTTTAATTGCAGCAATTTTGCCTGCCAATATCATTTGCAGAGGTTTTCATCTGTCAAACTATGTTTTTAGAGAGCTAAGAAAGGGTTGAATGATAGTCTCCCAGAGATTCTCTAAAGAGGATGTAAGCTTAATACCCATGTATGTGATCCCCTTAGGTGCCCACAGAAGGCCTATGGTCTGAGCTATCTCTTGGGAGCATTTCCCATTCAGGGGGAGTACCTCCGTCTTGGCCTGATTCAGTTTCAGTCCAGAATATTGGGAGAATAAATCCAACAGTTCCAATAACGGAGGGGCGGATCTCTGCAGGTCTACCAAGGGGAGAAGCAAATTATCAGCGTACATAAGGGACGTGTACTCTATATTACCTACTTTGATACCACTAATGCCTGGATGACTATGGAGTGCCACAGCTAGAGACTCCACTGCCAAAACAAAAAGAAGGGGGGGGGGACAATGGGCAGCCTTGCCTTGCTCCCCACCCAAGGGGAATAGGGCCAGAGAAAATGGCATTCGTATTAACTCTAGCTGAGGGAGATGTGTAAATGGCTTGAATTCTTTACAGGAATTTTGGGCCGACTTCAAATGATGTCAAAGCCAAATATAAATAGTCCCACTCCATGGAGTCGAAAGCTTTTTCAAAATCCATTGTGACTGCTCCAGCAGGGGTAGGGAGATATTTTGCTATGTGCATGAGATTAATTAATGTCCTTAAATGGTCAGAGCTGTGTCGCTCGGGGATAAACCCTGCTTGGGATGGATTTATGAGACATGGCAGGAGGGGATTTAGCCTAGTTGCTAAAATTTTGGCATAAAGCTTACTAGCAATATTAATCAAGGCTATCGGTCGATAATTGCTGGGCTTGGTGGGGTCCTTGACTTTTTTTGGGATGAGTACAATGGTTGCCTCTCTAAGTGAAGGAGGAAGGGTGCCTCTGAGCTCAATATCTTGAAATACTGCCGTTAACAGTGAAGTGACAGTGGGTGCTAGAGCTTGGTAAAAATCTGCAGTGTATCCATCGTTTCTGGGGGATTTGCCCAATTTGAGAGATTCAATCGCAGTACTAACCTCCTCAGCAGATATTGGGGACTCAAGTGCCTGAGCTTGTTGGTCAGTAAGATTGGGGAGTTGGCAGGACTGGAGGAAGGGCTGTATCTCCTTGTTCAGGTGGGCATGAGTGAAGGTGTATAACTTCTTATAATAGGCGGCCATTGTATCATTTATTGTCTTGGGGGCTGTGGTCAGATTTCCACCTACGTTTGTAAGGCCCGCAATATATGTACTTGCTTGTCGTTTACGCAGCTGATACGCAAGTATCTTGCCGGCTTTGTCCCCACCTTCCCAGAAGGAGTGTTGTAACCGCAATATGGCTATTTCAGCCTTTCTATTAAGGAGCTGATTAATCTCAAACCGCAGGTTTAGAACAACTTTGCCTATTGGAGAATTCAGGGTGGGGGAGGTTGTAGCCTTAAAAAGGTTTTCCACCTCTTTCAATTCCTGTTCTAGAGATGCCAGCTGTAATTCCCTCTCCCTTCTTTTTGCTGCTGCAAATCCCATTATATTGCCATGCATGGTGGCCTTAAAGGCTTCCCATGTGTTACTAGCAGTCATATTTGCTATCGGGTTGTGGGCTAGAAAAAGGGCAGCTTCATTCTGAGCCCATGGGATAAAATCGGGGTCTCTGATTAGTATGGAATCTAACCTCCAGTGACGGGATGGGAGACGATTAGTGTCCCATTGCATTAAAAGTAGCACTGGGGAGTGGTCCGAAATTACCCTAGGAAGAATGGTAGCATCTAGAGACTTAGCTATAACTGCCGAGGATCCCAACCATAAGTCAAATCTGTGTAGGAGGCGTTGGGTTCCGAGTGGAAAGTATAATCTCTAGTTCTGGGGTGGAAAAGTCTCCAAATATCTGGTAGCCCTTGATCTACAATCATTTGATGAAGAGCATTTGTACATCTAATGTGTGCCTCTTTGCTTCCATCATTTCTGTCAAGAGACGGAACTAGTGAGAGGTTAAAATCTCCTCCAATAAGGAGAGGGCAGGAAGGGGGGGTAAATTCCAAAATAGCTTGTGCTATATCATGAAAAAACTGTGGCATATCTTCATTTGGGGTGTAAAGGTTACAGAGAGTAATGGGTCCTGAGGGGGTATCATAGGTACCTAAAACCTACCTACCATTGGCACTAGATAGCATCTTAGAGGGGGTCCAGGGCAATGATTTATGGATTAAAATTATTACTCCATGTTTTTTAGTAGTGGCATGGGACGATACTCGTTGTCCAACCCAGTCCTTAATCAGGTGAATGTGGTCCTCCACTGAAAGTTTTGTCTCCTAAAGAAACGCCACCTGAGATTTAAGACGCTTTAAATGGGTTAAAACTTTTTTCTTTTTGACAGGGGAGTTTAAGCCCCGCACATTCCAAGTGTGTACTAATAGGTCTGTCATACTATCCTACTCAGACATCTAGTTAAAGAGGATTAACTGTGGGGGCGTGGGGTATGAAGATTTAAAGGGGAGACTGTACTATGTATGTCCACCAGGTTGTGCTAAAACCTTAGGGTATTGAAGGTATAACCCCAAAGGAGTATCTTCCCTCTTAGTGAAAGTTAGAGCATCTAATACACCGTAAGCCTAATGTGGAATTCCACACTGCGTTTCTCTAGCTAATCAACTCTGTACACACAAAACAAACAAAAAAAACAAATAAAAAAATAACTATCAGAACTTATCCTATAGTGAGATTGGTGAGGGGCTTATCCAGCTAAGAACAGCAAATGGAAAACCCTCTCACTTCTGTGGGGCCTGTAGCAAAGCCCACCAGTTCTAGGCCCAACCCACCAGACACTAGGGTAACTAACAAAAACCGTTAATGTACTGTTAGACTGTAGTCAAGGTACAGATACCGACAGCTGTACCCCAGAGCCTAGCAGGAGATATCCCAGAAGCTTTTACTCTGTTAGAGAGGGGGAGGAATGCGTATGCTTGGAAAATCAGTGTTTTCCGCTATGCAACTGGAATCCAGCTCAAAAAAGAAAGGGAGCTGTTGCCAAACAGGTACGCATAATTAACCAAACAGTAGTGTAAAGATCAGCCTCAATTGTCCATGCTCACGGGTTGTCTGAACTGTAACCCAGGCGATCCAGGTTCAAGTTAAGAGAGGGACCCACAACCTCCATGAAAAAAAGCACCAACAAGATGCAACTGTGTTTGAAGACAAACAGCATATTAAACATGTTCATGTTTATAAACTGCTATATGCTTTAACTTTCGAGCCAACTGGCCCACATACATACAGCAGAGTATCCCCGAGGTAAAGTGTCTATCTGGGGGTTGGGAACCCTCAGATGGTCTGAGTATAGAGAGCAACCCAGCTTGAGATACTAGGGCCCCAATTGGGGTTAACTCTTTAGTAACAGCAGCTCCATTATAGACCCCTAAAATGCTACCCCCTAGTGAGCAATGGCATCCTCCCCAATGCCCCCAGACGCAGAACCTAGGGTACTTATCTGAGAACCATCTCTCGGATGGCTGTTCAAGTTAAATTAATGTCCTCAAGTGGTTGCACCATGGATTCCAGGCCTGGTGTTGCATTGGAGGCCACTGGTTTCCATTCTAAGTCCTGCAGCGGGAAAGCTGCCTCAACATCCTTGGCCCAAGAGATCTCAGAGCCCACCAGGTCTGATCTTTCACATTCATCAGTGCAAAGTTCCATAGCGCTCAGTATGTCCTCCTTCTGAAATGATTCAAGTGGCTCAAATCTGTTCTTTGACTAGTAGGGGCTGGTATACACAATTCCCTGGCCTTCCACTCTGCTAACACTATGATCAGTACCAGCCTCATCTCGTCTGCACCCTTGCGGGTAATCCCTCTTACAGTGTGGAGATTGTGGAGGCCTTTTCTGAACTTTAGGGTTCCTGGGCTCCAGCCCATTCTTGAAAGACCAGGGGGAGGGGACCAGGTCCTGGGGCACCCGGCGAGTCAGGCTTCTGAGGAGGGTTCCTTGGAGCTTGGTCATTAGAGTGATTCAGACCATCAGCACAGGGATTCTGAGGGGCGAGAGGTAGGCCAGGTCACTGAACTATAATCAAGTGCAGCCTCAGGAGTGGCAAATTGATGTGAAACTCCATTCACTGTAATTTTCAATATCGCCCAATACCGGAGAGCAAAGGGTATTTGCAATTCATGTAATCTATGACTTATCTCTGTAAAGGCTCTCCGTTTGTTTGCCAGTTCCTTTGAAAAGTCCTAAAAGACCATGATATGATGACCTCTCCATTGCAGTAACCCAAGTTCCCTAGCACGCCCCTGTATAGCTTCTTATTCAGCAAAATTATTTAATAGTCTGGTGATAATGGGCCTCGGTTTTTCTCCAACTGGTGGCTTAGGTTGCAGCGACCTGTGCGCCCTTTCTATTGTTATCCTAGTGGTCTGGGGGAGATCCAGTACTTCGGGCAAAGCTGTTTGGAGAAAGCGAATGGTTTTGCCTTCCTCACAACCCTCAGGGAATCCCAGGAACCGCAAGTTGTTACGGCGGCCCCTATTCTCGAGATTGTCGATTTTGTCTTGTAGTGTGATAATTTGTGCAGCTTGATTACGTAGAGTGGTGCAGTGACCTTGGACTATGTCTTCTTGTGCTAATGCCTTTTGTTCTACTTGGTCTAGTCGGGGCATCAATCTGCTGAATTGAGACTGCAGTTGAATTAGAAGCCAGAGTTGGAGCATCGATACTAGTAATAATGGATGTAAACAGGTCCTCAATCTCCTTTCTTGAGTGTGCCATTAGGCCTGTAACACAGGCAGCTCAGTGGCAGTCAAACAATAACCACAACTCCCTGATGTCTGATCAGGTTCTTGGTCGGTATCGAAGCTGCTCAAGTATACCAATCACTAAATCTCGAGAGTACCCAGGGATAGATCGACTTCTAGATGGATTTTTAATAGATCTTGGCTTTGGGGTTGTAGCAGTGAATTTTTAAGTCGCCATCTTATCTGCAGGTTGGCCATGCCCCGAATACATAATATATAGCTGCTTTGTGTACGAATATTTTTGTTAAAGTTATTCTCAAGGTGTCAGTGATTCTTTACTTCTTTAAATTCCATTTTCTTGTACTTCCCTAAGTTCCCTTAGTGCATCAAGTATCATATTTTACTCAGTCAGATCATGGACCTGTGTGACTGTGTGGAAAATAATTTCATAAGGGTCACACTCAAGGAGGCCACTTGTGAGGCCATTGCCCAGCCCTCCTCTGTGCCCAGCATACTTCTTAAATATCAATAGAGTTAGCACAGATCTACTGATATTTACAAAATATGCTATTGATTCTATAACTTTTAATCCACAACATGTGGATTGTTCACTTGGGAGCTTAAGCAGCAGGTAGGTAGGAAAGAGGGCTGGAGTTATATTCTGTTTTAACTGAAATATTTTAAAAGTTTGTAAGTGAAATTAGTTTTATGTGTTAAAAATTATTACCTTGAATTAGAACTGTTACATTGTAACTTTGGTGATAGGGATAGTTGTTTGGCAGGGATACTTGAGGGAAATTTAAATGTGTTGTTTGCCTGGTGTTTGGTAGAGCCTCTCACCCACCCTGTTTTGTAGGCCTTCTTAAATACTGAAAAGCCACTGGGGTTGGGATTGAAGGGCTGAGTATTTCTGTTTGGGACTGAAATTCGAAGCAACAGGAGCTGGTGGGCCTGTGACATCGTATGGTACCTGATGTCTGCTTACATACACTGTTAGTGTGACCGAACACACACTGGACTGTATGTGTTTGTGAGACTTGGGAACGTTATTGGTGGGGTTGAAATTGGGTTTGTAAATAACTACAGTCAGTTTAGAGAGAAACTGTACTCCAGGGGAAAGGGACTGAGAAAAGGGGGTGTGCTATTATAAACAGAGGGATAATCAGGGTGGCCATATTCCACCATGGCAGGCATCTTCGGAAGGGTTGTAGGCTGCACAGGCTGTGGGATGGCAATAATTCTAAATTGGGCCTGGAGAGAGGAGGCTGCCCACTCTGTAGACAACTATCTTGTATCAGGAGTGAGGTATATTGGTTAAGGAGTAGCTGGGGAGCTGGGGGTGTCCAAGGATAAGGGGTGTGGATATGGGCAGCAGAAGGGTGGGGCTGAGGGAGGCTGGGGCAGCGCTCTGAAATTACAGGGCGTTATGTTACAGCAAGCAGGAGGGGATATTAGGGACAGAGGACCCTTAGATAGGGATGTTGGCTAAGGGAAAGTGTCAGGGGTGAACATTCTGAATACAAAGAGACTGGAGGGGAAGAGTCAGGAGGGGCTGTTGTGGGAAGCCTAAAACAGCAGACTGTGGGAAGGGAGCTCCTAAGGTGAACAGTGCAAGAGAGGAAGAAGAGGGTCAGTTTAGAGATGCAGTCAGGGAAACTCGGGTTACTTGATGGAGGCTGACATAGAGTGTCACAATAAATTTGAGCTACTAAGCAACCTAGAGGGGGAGGAAGGGGTTGGTGGAAATGAGGAAACTTATACAGAGGCCGGGGGGAGGGAGTCGGATACCCATAGGGCATCACAGACCAGCTATGGAAAGGATAGACATAGTCCCAGAGGGAGAAGGGGAAACATATATGTTAAGCAAATGGGGGAGATGCAACATATTCCAGACATGAGGGAGGAGAGCATGATTGGAGAGAAACTGGGAGACAAGGAGGTGGGAGAGGAGCCCCCCTTCTGCTGGGAGGTCAGTACCAAGGAGGGGCCCTAGCTAAAGGGGACCCACAGAGAGCCTCTGGAAGCAGGGGTACTATTACGAGGGGAGGATGGTGGTGTGGGGGAAGGGGAAACCATCAGGGCCAGGATAAATGGTTCAGATAAGAGAGGGTTAAAGGGGACACCTATTCAGAGGGGGTTTGAGTTAAGTGGGCAAAATAGCATGGGAGGCAGAAAGGGGAGGGTGACAAGGGGGTCTCTAATAAGGCAGGAAGACTCCCATGAAACTGAGATCATGAATAAGGGGGGAGGAGGGCTGAGAGGGCATAATGGAGGTAACCATAAGGATGATGGCGGTGTTAAGGTTCTGTTAGTGGGAGACTCGATGATTAAGGGTATCCATTGGGAGGGACAGGGGTGGATGCCATAGCCAGGTGAAGGTAGTGAGTATCTCTGGGCTGACAGTGCACAGAGCAAAGTTCATAGTGTATGAAATGGTTAGGGATTGTGGAGAAACCGGATTTCCTGGTGCATTTGGGAACTAATAATCTAGAGGAAATAGCATTTGGAAATCAAGCAAGGTTCAAGAACTTGCCAGAGTCTGTCGGGATAATGGATGCAACATTTCCTTTTCGGAGATATTGCCAGTACCAAAGGCCTCAGTGGACAAAAAACAACAGAGGTTAATGACTGGCTCAGGAGTAGGGTGAAGAGAATGGGTTGGGGTGGTTAGGGAACTGGAATGGAGTTTGGGAGGATAAGGGACTATATGCCAAGGACAGGTTTCATCTTGCCCCATTAGGGAAGAAGTCCTTAAACAGGGATGGCTGACTACATACAAGCAAGGTGGGGTTTAAACTTGTAAGGGGAAGGGATGAGGTGAGGGGCTGACCAAAGCCCTCTCCTCCAGATGAGGAGTAGCCGTCAAGTCCAAGAGGGGAGGGAAACGGACTGGAGGTGGAGGTTTCAGGAGGAGCAGGGGGAGGATGGAAGTATAAGGAATCTGGGTGGGGTTCGACAAAGAGGATCAGGGATAAGGGGTGGGTGTTGGTGTTAGTAAATGCCAGGAGCTTGGGAAACAAGTTGCCGGAGTTCCAGGCCATGCTGTTTGAGGGGGGGGTGGATGTGGCGGCGGTCACGGAGACGTGGGCCAACAAAAACCATGACTGGGACCTAAATGTACAGGGGTACACTATGCTTAGGAAAGATAGAAAGGAGGTCAGAGGGGGTGGAGTGGCTATGTTCATTAGAGATGATATAGAAATTGCTATGGTAGAAGAGGCAGAGGGAAACGTGGAGGCCTTATGGGTCACCTTACCATCCCCAGCAGGAGATAAGGTCAAGCTGGGAGTAGCATATAGGCCCCGGGATGAGTGAGGTTCTAGAGGATGGTTTGCTGGACAACATCATTGCCCAGTGTGGTCCAAAAGGGGAAGGAGTGGTGTTGATGGGGGACCTTAATATGCCAGGTACAAACTGGGGAACCATGTCCTCTAGGGTGGCCAAGGAGCAGAGGCTGCTGGATGGCTTCCAGGATGTGTTCTTAACACAGCATGTGATGGAGCCCACAAGGGAGGGGCATATCCTGGATGTGGTTCTGGCAGATGGGGATCTGGTAAGGGACATAGTTGTACAGGACCCCTGACTGGGAGTGACCACAATACTGTCTGGTTTCAAATAAGCATGGGGAGTGGGGTGAGATCTAGGACACTAGCAGTGGACTTCAGGGGAAGACTTTATGGGTATGGGAAATATTCTCAAGGATCACTTGAAGGGATTACCTCAACGACAAGTGTGGAAAGGAGATGGGAGGTCATAAGACGGGGACTTCATGAGGCAGTCAGGATCTGCGCTAAGTTGAAACATAAGGGAGCAAGGTCACGTAAACCATGCTGGTGGTCCAGTGAGGTACAGGTAGCAGTCAGAGAAAAGAAGGCGGCCTACAAAAAATATAAAACAACAAGAGGGGATAGGGATAAGGAAAAGTACCAGCTTGCATCTAGAAAAGTCACCCATATGGTGAGGAGCAAAGTCCAGTAAAAACAGCGGCTGGCACGAGGGATACATGGAGGAAAGGGTTCTTCCGGTACATTGGGGAGGCGGAGAAAAACTAAGGGCCATCTCAGCAGATTGAGATCAGAAGGAGGGTGGGTGGAAGAGGCGAGGGACCAGGCAGAGGTATTTAGCAGTACTTTGCCTCTGTGTTCACTAGGGAGGGATGAGATATCTACAAAGCAAGGCATGAAGGATAGAAGCGGCAGGGGAGGGATCAGGGAGCAACAGAAATGGAGCAAGAGGGAGGGAGGGAAAGGTACCCTGGGTGTCACATCTGGATAAGGATAAAAGACCAGTAAGGGGGAGGGGACGGATGATGCTATCTCCACCAAAAGGGTGTGGTTAGCCCTCAAGGCCCTAAAGAAAAACAAATCTCCAGGGCCGGATGGCATTCATCCAAGAGTACTATGGGAATTGGCGGACATACTGGCTGCACCCCTGGCGGAGCTTTTCAGCAGGTCACTTGAGACAGGGAGGGTACCTAGTGATTGGCGAGAGGCACATGTGGTACCAATCCATAAAGGGGGGTCGAGGGAAGTACCAGGTAACTATAGACCCATCAGTTTGACCTCGGTGGTGGGAAAATTAATGGAGAGTATACTAAAGGAACGATTGGGGGTGTACTTGGAGGAGGTGGGAGGTCTGGATAGTCGGCAACATGGGTTTGTGCCAGGTAGATCATGTCAAACCAACCTTGTGGAGTTCTATGAATGGGTAACGTCAGAACTGGACAGGGGTAAGCCTGTGGATGTATTATTCTTGGACTTCAGCAAGGCGTTTGACTCTGTCCCCCACAATAGTCTGGTGGAGAAACTGATGGGGTTAGGAGTAGGCCCTTTGATGGTCAGATGGATTGAAAACTGGCTAGCTGGACGCACTCAGAGAGTAGTGGTCTGTGGGGAGCTCTCGAACCCTAGAGAGGTTGGTAGTGGGGTACCGCAGGGCTCGGTCCTGGGTCCGATCCTGTTTAATGCATACATATCGGACATCAGGAGGGTATAGGGTGTGAAATGAGTCTCTTCGTGGATGACTCCAAGATGGGAGCAGTAGTTGAGGGAGAAGAGGGGAGGGTGGCCCTGCAAGGGGACCTGGACACTCTGGAAAGCTGTGCTCACACATGGAAATTAAATTTCAATATTACCAAGTGCAAGGTGTTGCATCTTGGTCGGGGAAACCCTAAACACAGGTACACACTGGGAGGGGAGGCGCTGGAGGCCTCAATAGGCGAAAAAGACCTAGGGGTCATGGTGGATACATGTATGAATAACTCTGAGCAGTGCAGGAGAGCAGCTAGCAAGGCAAACAGGGTGTTGGGATGCATCGTAAGGGGGATCATCTCTAGGAGCAAGGAAGTGATTCTGCCACTGTACAATGGACTGGTTAGACCACACCTTAAGTACTGTGTACAGTACTGGAGACCACACTTGAAGAGGGACATACAGCTCCTGAGAGGGTACAGAGGAGGGCAACAAAGATGATACGAGGGCTAGGGGATTTGACGTATGAGGACAGACTTGAGGAGCTCTGCCTGTTTTCATTGGAGGAGAGGAGAGACAGGGGGACATGATTGAGGTCTTCAAGTACCTCAAGGGAATAAATAGGGTAAACATGGAGGGATCTTTAGACTAAAGCAGGGAGGTATCACCAGAGGGCATGGTTTGGCGTTGGAAGGTGGAAGGGTGAGGGGAAAAGGAGGAGGTTTTCACCGAGAGGGTGGTGGACCCTTGGAATGCACTGCCTGGTGAGCTGGTTCAGAGATCCACTGTGGAGGGCTTCAAGAGAGGTGGGACAGACACAGAAAGTGGATGTATCAGATGATGGCCTGTCCCGGGGTGGGGTGGGGATGGATGATAGGGGTTTCTAGAGAACAAGGGATGGGAGGGTCTCGGCACCCAACTAAGGATCTAGGTTCGAGCAGACTCGATAGACCGTAAGGCCTAATCTGCTGGCAAATAGTATGTTAGTATGTTATGTTAGTATGTAGTTTTGCCTGTCAAGTGACAAGTCACAAGCCAACCAAAAAAAAAAGTCACAAGATAATGGAAAAGGAATGGGGGAAAAACAAGGTTGAAGTAGTAGAAATGTGTTATTTTGCATGAGAGAGCACCAAAAGTTCTACAGCTTCTGGGGGACTAGGTGGCCCCCAGACCCCCAGCTTTTAGTTTGGGGCTCAGGCCCCCAGTGTTTACTCATGCTGGCAATACCTCTGCTAGTGTCCATGCCATCCTTGAGAGGAGTTGCTGCTGCTTTTTTGTGGCCCCTCCCTCTCTTCTTCCTCTGTGAACACTGAACAGAAGTATTTGTTCAGGATGTCTGCCTTTTCCTGGTCCTCCTCTGTGGATTTCCCACATCCCTTGTTAACCTAACAGTCCCTCCCTTGGTCTTCTTCTTTTCACTTACATACCTAAAAAATGTCTTGTCCCCTTTCGTTACCACTTGGGCTATTCTCTCTTCAATGTGTGCCTTTGTGCTCCTTACTGCTTCATATATAACCATTTTCTGCATCTGTGGGGGGGGTGTTACAATCTATGGTGCAAAAACTCCTTTTCAGTGGGGTCCAGGACCACCACATACTCATCATTGTGACCTTTATTCCACACTCTTCTTTTCCTCTTTCCATGGCAGGCACCTGTCACACATCGCCAGTTTAGTTGGGAAGTTCTGGCTCAGTTCTCTGCCACCCTATTTGCCCTCCCTCTTAGTGACCTCCTTCCCCTCCTGCTATGCCCTCCATCCACACTTTTACTCATAGAACTCTAGCCCTCCCACCAAGGCGCACTACATTCAGCCACGCTGCCTTCTCATACAATTTACCTGATGCCTGGAACTTCCTCCTGCTAGAAATTCACTCTGCTCAATTCCGCCATTCACTTTCACTCCTCCTTTGTAAGCACACTATTCATTGTTGCAACTGCACCTAATACCCTGCTCTGCCTAATTAATTTTCCCATTGCCCCCCTTGCTACGAACTCCCCCCATCTTCCCTCCCCATTTCTAGGTTACCTCTAGCAGGAGCCTCCCTCCCTGTTTTCTAGGTTACCTCTTACAGGAGCCTCCCTTAGCCCCTCCTGTCCCCCCACCCATTACTCCCCCACCTTACCTGCCATGTTCTGTTCCATTGCAGGGTTCCCAGCATCCTCTTCTATGAAAAAAAAATATACTTTCTGATATCCCTCCTAAATTTGCCCCCACTTTTGCCAGCTTCACAGAGTTACCCCTGGAGTTACCCCAGTGCTTGTGTTCCCATTCAGTTCAAAATCACATAAGTGCTGATGGCAGCATTGACAGGAACCCATGTGGAGTCCCAAGTGGATTCCTCTCGTGCTGCAGTGTGCACTTTTGTTATTTTTTTTCACTTTGTGTAGCACAATATTGGCAATACAGTGTTTACGCAGTTGGCCTTTTGTGTGTTTTTTTTTAACCTGAGTGCTGGATCGCCTGCTGCCTGTTATCCAGCAATAATGTCTAATACAAGAAGCATCAGTCCACAGGAGTGTGCTGCCCCAGAGATAGAATGTATGCAAATTAGAGAATCTGGAATGAAGTTCAAACTCTGCAGTGTGGTCATGCTCCCACTACTGGTTTAATGCCAAATTTGTTTCTTCGCTGGAAAAAAGCAGTCGCCCCGAAGTCGTCTCCAGCCTTCTGGTCACTTTTTATATGTATTTTGCAAGTTTGTGGTTATTTATTTTAGTTAGTTTTTGAATACTCTGCATTAGTTAGGGTGTTTTGATTATATTTTTAGATTTATTATCAGTTTCTCCATTTCCTGATTGGTTTCCAGGAACCGAAGAAGGACGCTCTGAAATGCAGCTCTGCCTGAGTAGAGTTACCACCTGTTCTGATTTTTGCAGGACAGTCCTAATTTGGGCTGCTGTGTCCTGCAAAAAAAACCCCATGAAAAATAATAAATGTCCTGATTTTATAATAGAACAAGTATTTTCTAACTTTACACTAAATGTTGCAGAAAACTACAATACCTTAACTAAAACACCTTAAATAATAAGAAACAATAGAAGCAACTAGGAAACTACTGCACTTAGCCTTAATTCTGATTATATAGAGGAAACAAGTCTGTTGCATCAGTCGAGGTTACGTACTGTCCTGCGAAAAATCATGTTTCAGTAAGAAATGTCCCACTTTGGGCTTCTTAAAAGATGATAACCCTATGCCTGAGGGACCCGACCACATTTTGTTAAAAAACTATTTAACCACTTTCATTTTTATAACTATAGTGGTTTTAAGCATTTTTATTGGTTAACATTTGTTTTTACTGAATCTGTATTTGGAAACCAAATTAAATGTATTTTACAGGTCCTGTCAGTGGTTAGCATGAATGAAAGGCCTAAAAAGAAAGTGGGGGCTCACAAGTTTTACAAATTGTGCTGTCTGTTTCCAGTACCTGTCAAAAGCAGTCTGCCACAAACTTTGTTTAAGGTGCCTGGGACCAGATCACAATATTTTAAATTGTAAACTTTTTTCTTCTGACCCCATCCACTCAGCCATATATGTTAGTATTATCTGCAAAAAGGTATATCTTGCCCTGTAGCCTTATCCCGATGTTGCAGATGAAGATGATGTTGAGGGCCGATTCTAGGACTAATCCCTCTGGCAAATCACTAGTGATCCGCCAACCCCTGAGAATCCCTATTAATTACCACCCTCTGGGTTCTGCCACTCAGCCAGCTTTTATCCCTGACAAAGCTCTAGAAAGCGAAGGCCAAAGCTCATTTTCAAGCATGACTCTGGGGGAAGGGAACAGGAGAAAACAGAAATATGATATGCAATAACATTACATTGGTGCAAAAATCAGTACAAAAATAGGTAGAAGAATCAGTACAAAAATAAAATGCAGTCACAGTACAATATGGAATACCAATACAAGCGCCAAAAACCCCAGCAAAGGCACAGCATGCGCGAGAACAATTCTGTATCCAAACAAGAGATCTGTTAGGTGGGTGCATGCCTACCCCCACGGGGGAAGGAAGTGCAGAGGTAGTAAGGAGCTGAAACCAGTAAGCTGGTAGGGGAGACACAGACAGAGACTTGAACACATGGATGGTAGAGTTGCAAGCTGGGGAGGCAGGAACAGGTTGGGGAGAAGTTGTTTCATCTGGTGCCTGGAACATTTGCTCTGAGCCAACTTTATTAGCTTGCTTTGATTACTGTTTGGACATACTTACCTTTACAGTTTGTTTTTTGCCTTGTACAGTATAGTTTAGCCTGTATGTAACTAGTCTGGCTGGTCTATGTTAACTTGTTGACTTCTACTGCTGTCCTCTCTGGTTCCCCTATGAAATCCATTTTGGAGTAATTTCAAATAAATAAATAAATAAATGTATGTTGCCATATAGCTCTGTCACGCATTTGGAGGGATACTGTCACACATTTGGGTGACTTAAGCCTGAGCGATATTAGTGAGGAAGTTAAACATCACATCACATACTACTGTTATTTGTTTTATGTTCTGCAAGGAGGACTATAGTCCATGAGCCTCAGTGACACAACATCACTTTGGCTGCAGTACTGGAGTTTATGCTGTTTTGTAAACAGGGGATCGGTGTGGCCTGACTCAGAAAATGCCATTTAATTTCATGAGTTATTTTCTGAAAATGCTTCCCCTCACAACTGATGATAAGTGGCATATTATCAGTCAGACCATTGTGTGCCCAATTTATTGACTATATTTTAAAGGAAAGAGCTCGTCAACAGTTTTTCCTTTATATCTGTGCAGCCTTGGCCATTACTTCTTCAGTGTTTTTCTCTGTTCCTTTCAGGAGCAGCAGAATGTCATCTTTAATTAGTTTCCAAAAGTCAGTGTGAAAAAAAAAACCCTGCTCAGAGCCATTTTCTAGGTCATGACCCCAGTCATACAATGCATCATTGGGTTTGGTGATGTAAAGTTTCTTTGTTTTCAACTCAGTTCCTTTCATTTTCATAGGTGAACAAGAAAATGTGTGCCTAAGTTTACTAGTGTGAAGCTTACACTTTAAAACAATATGCCAGAATAACCCACACAAACGATTTCTGAAGTGCTGAACTAAAAAGCAGACTAGTGTAACTGGACTAACTGCTTTCAGACTCTTTGTATCTGCTTTGACTACAATTGCAAAAAGCCCTTGTGCCCAATGGTGAGTTAGAAGAAGGGCTACTGTTTGCAGTCAGATGCAAATTCACTTAGCTCAAACAGAAGTTAAATGCTATCATGGAACTTCCTTGAGAAACTTTATTTTGAGCACTTGTGCAGTACTTTACTTACAAATGTCCACTACATGAAAAAGTTTAAACAAAAGCTTGGAGTTTCTGACAGCTCTACCACACAGACAATTCATGCTTAGACACCAAACATTAAAGAGGGACTACAGTCAACGTTTCTCTCATCAATAAATTTCAGAATTTAGATCAGTATAGCTCCAATCAGCCTCACGCCAAAAATGAGATCTCTAAGTTACTTTGTTTAAATGTTACAAGCCATTTTACAACCCTAAATTCACTGCCTGTTCAAAAAAGTCAATTTCAGTGAAGAGCTGCTGATGGTGTCATCTCCAGAACTGAGTCTAGTCTTCCTTGTCAGCAAGCTTATGGAACCTGTTTCTTCAAAGTTTGGAGTTCATGTGCAATAGTTTTCATAAGTAAAAAAGGCAGCAACATCCAAAAAACATTGCTATAAAAATTGTGTGTTTCAGGTTTTGTAAAAACGTTGACAAATGCGTATTCTTTTTTATGTTTGCTTGCATGCATGTGCAAGAAGCATAGCGCCACCATATGAGTTTTCATAGGTGTGGCACCCCCGCTTCCAATGCCCTGAGCATTTTTGCGGCGCGGCCGCACCGCACCAATGAATGTCCAAGCTGTCTATGACAGCAGTTCAGATACTGATGGCGTACAGTTGAAAGAGAACAACCACTACAATCAGCGGTGGTAACTTGTAGGCAGTTGTGTACTGCCATTACTGTCAGCAGTCATATAGGCTTCTTCTGCGTCACCACCTTAGCAGTCATTGTCTTTCAACTATAGGCGACTGCACATCCTGTCGGCATAGTAGCCCCTCCGCAATTTGTTGTGTGCTGAGGGGGTGCATAATCCCCCTCGGCACATGCACACTCCCCCCCAAGCACACTGTATGTCCGACGGGGTGCCCAATCCCCATTGGCTCCAGTGCCCCCCAAAAAACAAACTTCAAGGTGCCACGCTGGGAGCCCACCCCAGTGGGGTAAAGGTCCTGCATCGTCATGTGCTCCCCCCCGCACACTGTATGGCCAACAGAGGTGCCCAATCCCCCATTGGCTTCATTGCCTCCCCAAACAAACTTCCAAGTGCCACGCTGGGAGCCCACCCCAGCATGGCAAAGTCCTGCATCGTCTTTTAAAAAATAAAACTAACAAAGAAAACAGTCCCTCGTTGACTCTCTTGCCCTCTCCCCAACCGCACCCACCCTCTGTGCACCCACCTCCCACACCCCTCACCCCATACTTACCTCTGGAGGCTGGCGTGATGATCTTGGTGGACGGAATATGTCTGCAGTCTTCAAAGCTGACCGCAAAATGAAGAAATGCGGTAAGCAGTTTCTATACACTCTCGTAACTTCACGAATTTGTAATATTTTCACTCCAGATTTTCAGCATTGGCATTTTTCCACACATCCTTATGAACAGTACAGCTGTCATTTTTCACATCCTGGCTGAAATGTGTTTTTGCACTTCCGGAGCAGAATAGTGCGGTCACTGTGGGAAATCAATGTTCAGGTCAGATGAAGAAAATCACAGTAACACTGTTCATGAGCGGAGGTCCCAAAATGCCTATATTGAAAATATGGTGCAAAAAATCCCTATAATAATTGCATTATGGGTGTGCGTTGCGCAGTTTCTATGCACGCTTGTGACTTCACCAGTTTTTTTATATTTTCATTCCAGAGTTTCAACATTATCATTTTTTTGCACCTCTTCATGAACAGTACAGCTGTCATTTTTCACATTGTGTTCAAAATGTGTTTTTGCACCAGTGGTGCCAAATTGCACAGTCACTGTGCAAAATCACCTTTTGGCTAACAAACTGATAGTGTCACTGTTCATGCGGTGGGGTCACAAAAAGCCCATGTTGAAAACCTGGAGTAAAAATACCAAGAAACACCCAGTGCATTAGAGTTTCTGACCATAATGTCCTACCCTGTAGGGACTGACAGGCACCAGGGGTATGACTTGGGATTGTCGACAGTAATGCTCACGCCATTCCACCCCCATGCCCACCCTGCAGTTAGTGACAGGCATCAAGGTGCACCTTGGACTCTTTGGCCCCAGAGTTCACACCATTCTCCTATACTGCACCAATTTCAGCATATTTCCTTATGGAATGGGGGTGAGTGTAAGGCCCTGAACACCCAAGGCACACCTCGACACTTGTCAATGTCTGCAGGGTAGGGTGAGGTGAATGTCATGACCATTATGGGCGGCGGCCAAAAGGCACACCCTAATGCCTGTCCATCTCTGCAGGTTGGGGGTGGAGTTGGCATCAGTTCAATACATCACTGCCATTTCTATACTGCATCTGTCTAACTCCTGCACTTTCACTGCTAATGCCAGCAAGCAAACATTCGGCATTGACAAATGCTTGTTATCTATTTATTTTGGTGCCTTTATGTTGTGGTCCTTTTCTCCAGGGTTGCTGAATGCTGAATCATAGCACATTGCTGTAGGTTTAGTTTCAGTTTCAGTTTATTTTTATGTTTGCTTGCATGCATGTGCAAGAAACATAGTGCCACCATACGGATTTTCGTAGGTGTGCTACCCCGCTTCCCATGCCCTGCTCCTTCTTACAGGCACAGTTTCACCCCACCAATAAATGTCCGAGCTGTCTATGACAGCAGTTCAGATGCAGTGGCATACAGTTCAAAGAAAAAGACCGCTAGAATTAGGTGTGGTAATGTGTAGGCAATTCGCATATTGCCGTCGACAGGCAATCTGCATACTGCCGTTGGCAGTATGGAAAGTGCCTACATATCAGCACTGCATCTGAACAGCTGTCATAGACAGATCCATTTTTTTCTTGGATACCCCCCAACAAACACTCAAATAGCACCCTGGGAGCCCACCCCAGTATACTCATGCACTCCCCCTCACCCCCACACACTGTATGGATGACGGGGTGCCCAATCCCCTGTTGGCTCTACTGCCCTCCAAAACAGACTTCCAGGTGCCATGCTGGGGCCCACCCCAGCATGGCAAGATTCTATAACAACAGGGTGCCCCAATCCCCATCGGCTCTACTGTAACCCCCAAAATAGACTTGCAGGTGCCATGCTAGGGAGCCCATCCCAGCATGGCAAAGAATCCATATATTGTAGGGTGCCCAATCCTCATTGGCTCCACTGCCCCCAAGCAAACTTACAGCTGCCATGCTGTCAGCCCACCCCAGCATAGCAAAGTCCTCGTCATCTCAACCCCAAAAAAACACCTATAAGAAAAAAGGTCCCTCGTTGACTCTCTCACCCCAACCTCGCCCACCCTCTGCGTCCCCACTTTCCACACCCCAGCCTCACCCCATACTTATCTCTGGATGCTGGCGTGACAATCTTCGGCGGACTGGGAACTCGTCTGCACTCTTCAAAGCCAACCGTGAACTGAAGAAATGGCGGTAAGCTGTATAATGGCATACCTGCTTTATTTTCAACTTTGGTGCATATCTCAGCCATTTTGGGGAATTTTTTCACCAAATTTTCAACATGGGGTTCTTGGGACTCCACCTCTTGAACTCAGTCACTGTCATTTTGTTATTCGGTCCCGAAAGGTGATTTTGTGGTCATTGCATGGAACCACATTTTGGGACTGAGTAATGAAAAGAAAGTGTCACAGTTCATGAGGTAGGCCCCCAAAAACCCTATGTTGAAAATTTGGCAAAACAATTTCTAAAAATGACTGTTTTATGAGTGTGCATTGCACAGTTCCTATGCACACTCATAACTTTGAGAATATTTAATATTTTCACTCCTGGCGGACAGAAGGAAAGGAAGGGGCAAGATAGAGACCTTTACTGCCAAGGCATAAACAAGGTAGACCCAAGTGAATGTTCCAGGTCCAGCAAAAACAAGAACATGAGGGGAAACAGTAACAAACTGGCTGGGGGCAGGGTCCAGAAGGTGGTCAGGGGGTACGTCTTCACAGAGAGAGTTGTGGAGGGGTGCAGCAGGCTACAAAAAGAGGTGGTAAGCAAGAAAACTTGATGGCTTCAAGAGGGAGTGGAATACAGTTAAGGGGAGGATAAGACTGTCTGGAGAGGGTGTGTGAAGCAGCATGTAACAAAGGATACCTCTGCTCTGCATTGGGCAGACCTAAAAGACCGTAAGGCCTTCTTCCTCTTCAGGTAAAATTCTCATATTCTTCCACTTCACCCTAACTTCCTCGAAGGTAATCCAGGTATATATTAGTATATGAGGAGGTCTCTCAGTCCTCTGTATGATTGAAGCAATAAGGCATGCCAGGGCGTATGTCATGCTGTGATAACATCACAACTTAGTGGTTATGAGGTATGAGGCCACACGTTGAGTGCCTTCAGCCACCTGAGAAGTGACATTATCCCAGCATAGCACATCCTGAAGTGCCTTACTGTGATTACAAAATGTATACATTTATGTTATTATGGTTGCAAATAGGCTATTTTGTGCTTACTAGTTTCAACTTGAGGTCGTGGTGCTGGGATAACATTGTGGGTGAAACTGTCTCTCCACCGGTTAGCTGTCAGCATTTTTCTATCCATTTTATAATTTTTGTACCCCACTTTAGGAGGCTACAGCAGCAGGGCTACCTGTCTTATTTCCCACCAGATCATCTTATTTCAGGAAGCGGTGGGGTGAGGCTATTGCTATATGCTGGACCTAGCCTGCGGCTGTGACTCAGGCTTTAAAAATACTGTGATGTCATAAGCGAAACTTTGAAAAAAAAAAAAACTACTTTTTAGCTTCATTCCAGCTTGTATTTCACATATTTTCTGTATTTAGCTTTTTTTCTTTTATAATTCTGCATATTAAAATGAAACCAGGATCACTCGCAGCCTGCTAGCGCTGCGATAGCTCTATCGTGTGCCATCCAGATGACACGGGTTTAAAGGGTGCATTCTGGCGGTTTTTAGCAGGCTGTGAAGCAGCTTGGCAGTATGTTAAAAGGCAGCTGAATAGAAAGATTTCAAGATTTTTATTTAAAAACAGGAAAGGTGGTATAAACCAATTGCGTTTACGCTCATTTACAATGGCTTGCTGATAAGGGTTGATACAAAGTTTGATTGTTGCCAAAATAAATACTGAACAAGATATACAAAACAATGCTAAGGATGAACAATTATTCAACATTTCAAAGTTACAATAGACAATAATAAGCATTAATTTACACTACAGTTAGAAGATATATTTCAGCGAAATATGAACAAGAGTCACAGCAGACCAGCTGATTCTCATTCATCCAATTGTTTTATACTTTACAACGAGGGTGATGGCCAATTATCAGGATATAAATACACAGGATGGGAATTCCAAAACTTTGATCCTTTATACTGTAGGTAAAGTTCTGACGCCCTATAGAATGTTTAACAACTGGAATAACAAACTCAACACCTGATGCTAACCTAAGATTACTTTTGATCGAATGAAATGTAAACAGTTCCTAAGATAGAGCGCTGTCGTCTGTTTAATACACTTCAAGGTCGGAATAAGGATATGCAAAAATTGCTTCTGATCCAATGCTGTGTCATCCAAGGGACCTGAGCAGGTCACAGTGGTGGGTGCACCTGGGGGAGTTGGAAGACCAATCTTGTTAGTTTGTAGTAAGTCACATCAAGTTTTGGAAAGATGAGTTAAAGCAGCCCCTGAAATAATGCTTCCAGCCTAACTAACTTTCACTCAATGTCAGAAAAACAAACAGTCTCCATAACTTTGGGCACCATCAGAGGCTTTCCAGATTCACTTCTCTCCCTTCATGTCACACCCTCGATGGTGCTATTACTGAGGATGTATCTTCTTTTAAATACCTTGGGTCCTGGCTTGACTGCCATCTTGATTTCTCGGTTCATATTGATACCATACATCAAACGCTCCACCCCAAGCTTGGTGCACTGTGTAGGAACAAAGTGAGTATCCCGCTTCCTGTCTGCTGTGAAATCGATTGAAAGATGATTTTTCCTATTTTTGATTATGTTCACATAGTCTATAGTGGAGCTCCTAAATCTGCCCTTGCCAGACTGGACCCCCCCCCCACTAGATTGTTCCTCACGTACTCAGCACTGCTCCATCTACTCTGCCCTTTCACTCCCCTCTCTTGATGCCAGGTGCCTTTCCCGTTGTGCCTCCTTTATATCTAAATTCTGGTTTGGCTCCCTTCCCTTCTTCCTTACTTCCCTTTTGTCCTCTCCCTCAGCTTCCAGTATCCCTTATGTAATGTTGCTTCCCACTCCCTCTCTATTCCTTCTAGGAAATCCAGAGCTAGTCCCTCTGCTTTCTCATATCACTTTCCTAAACTTTGGTCACCCCTTCCCTTGTATGTCCACTCTGCCTCTTCAGCTTTCTCTTCAAAGTCTCTTCTTCATGACTTTTTTCTTCCTCCTGCAACTGTTGATGACTCTCTTCCTCACTCCCCTTCCCCCCAACTAGTTCTGCCCTGGCAATCTGTTGGCTTCATTACCTGTAAATATGTTATTCTGATGGTTACGCCCTTGGAACATGCCAACATTATGGAGCTGTGCCATTAGGCCACCAGTCAGCAATGTCACCGACCACTGTGCCCCCCCCCATATTGATACCAACAGTTGTGGGGGGTGGACCTCGGGGAGGGGAAGCCGAATCCTGATTTTGGCACCCTAATGCCGGCGATCTTAATGCCTGCAGTGTATTCTGATTTGTCTTCAGTTTTTGACTATGCTCCTAGATATACTATATTTGCTGTATATGATTTTCCATATCCCCTACCCCCAGGGTGCATCTGGAAACGAGCTGTTAGCACCTCAGTATGTCTTTCCTGCTGAAACTTTTGAAATAAATAAATAACCAATTAAAAAATAAATAAATAAATTACAGACCTGTTGTCTATTAAGGGAAGAATCAGAGACTGAACTAACCTCAGTCTAACATCGTGAGAAATACTGAGGCACGTGTACAGCATTGACTGTATTGTATAGCTACTACTTACAGGGTGTCATACACCTTTTACTTGGCAAGAAAATGTTGGAATGGTCAATCAAAAGGTGCTTTCTGCTGGCTTTTAGCAGGCTGTGAAGAAGTTTGGCGATCTGTTAAAAGACAGCAGGATGCAGGGCACACATACACCAATGATTGTATCCTACTAATAGTGTGTCACACTGTTTGGGTCAGAAAAAGGTTTGGAAAATTCAGTCAAAACAGTGCATTCTGTAGGCTTTTAGCCATGCTGTGAAGAAGTCAGACAACCTACTAAAAGGTAACAGAACACTGAGGCACATGTACAGCTACTACTAATAGGGGGTCACATCTTTTGCTGTTAGAAAAGTTTGGAAAATTCTGTAAAAACTGTACATTCTACTAGCTGTTAGCAGGCTGTGAAGCAACTTGATAGCTTACTAAAAGATAACAGAATACTGAGGCCTACATACAACAATCATTATACTGCATAATTACAAGGACTGGGCATAATTAGCAAATTCTGCACTCACGTAATTTTTTGCAAACATCTGAAACTTTGCAAAATTCTTTATTTGGTCGTAACTCCTTGAATCTAATAAAGCTGGAGAAATTTTGGTTTGGTAGTTTAAAATTTACAGTGGAAAATGCACAGATTAGTAACTGGCAAAGTATAATAGGTAATGCCACTGAAAATTCCACTTGTGGAACTTAAGTTTCGCAAAGCAATTACCACGGTCCCGGGTCAATACAGCACTACAAAAAAAGCGTGGCAATAACTGCACTGTGTGAAGTGTGGAAACATTGAGAGCAACAGGGGTATAATAGTGGTAGGGAATTACCACTACCCCGTCACTGTGTGCTTGTAATGTGAGTGCCACTACCCCATCACTGTGTGCTTGTAATGTGAGTGCCACTACCCCGTCACTGTGTGCTTGTAATGTGAGTGCCACTACCCCGTCACTGTGTGCTTGTAATGTGAGTGGATCAAGTTGCCATGTGGTGGGGTGCCTGGCTGAGCCGCTCCTGTGGTGGAGTGGGTAAGGTGCCAGCATACGGCAGGAATGGAGACCTTTGACCCCGGTTTGGTTCCACCCAGGTCTCTGGGTGTTGCTACATTTTTTTAGTTTTGTAAAACCAAATTTTCTCCCTTCCAGAGTTTTTCCCCTGTCCCAAAGTCCATCCCTCCCTCAGAGATGATTATTTAAAGTCAGGTGGGTGAAGACCCCCCTCCCCGCAAATACAAAGAGTTCCCATTTCTTTCAGTGGGTGTGCACAGATATTGTAGTGTCGGTGTTGTGTCTGACCTTATGTGAGAGCACACTGTTCTGCTTGTGGCATTTACTGACACACTGTTTTGGTTGGAGACATTATGACCCCGTGCTGGTTACCACTGAATTCCATTTAGCTGTACAGAGCTGTTTTCAGTCCTGTCGTTCCTTTCTGGGTGACTTCTTCCATCCTTGTGTCTCTGAGTTTGATCAGATGGAGTCATTGGAATTGCTTGACACACCAGTTTATTCACTGTTTTCCACAGACACCCTCCCTTAAAAAGAGAGCCACCTAGGTAGTCAGTGGCTGTCTTTTTAAGGCAGGGTGTGTCTGTGGAAAAAGAGGAGGAAATCAGTGCAAACAAGCAGTTCCAGAGTCAATCTGGACATGCTCAGATAAACAAGGGTGGAAGGACATAACAGTCACCCAGAAAGGAACTCCAGGGGCAGGATTTTCAAACCGAATGTGGGCGCACGGAGCTTGCAGCAGTCTTCCATTGGCAATCGGATTTTCTATCCCTTGCACTGACTGCACACCCTTAGACCACATATTTGTGATCTAGCCTGCGCCACATCCTGAAGCCAAACACACAGGGCTTATGCCAGACATTTGGCGCAAGCCGCCGTAAATCAGGGAAACTGTCACAACTGCACCTGGGGCAGGATTCATAAAAGATCGTGAAATTCCATGGCTGAGACAAGCGTTGGTGTCAAGGGTGGCCACTTACGGCTGCAGGAGTCCCGCGATGGCGGGTATTCCACAAAGGTGGAGCAGTTCGACCGGCTCCATGATTTATGGCAGCTTGCGGTGGTGTCACCAGGGAGATCGCTGCAGCTGCGGATAGATGCTAGGGCTGGTGGGAGCAGCCACTAACACCTTCCCGCCCAGCTTCTGCGGCATGGTGCAACGGCGCAGCTGCGGGCAATTTCAGTCCATAACTGCAGTTGCAGAGTGGGACTTGGGTCTCAAATGCTTTGTGGATCCTGCCCCATGTATTGGAAAATCCGGTGCAGTTACGGCAAAGGGGTTTGGTGCATCTCCGATTTCAGAGTCTCCTGGAGCACGGCTTGTCGCAAGCGTTGCGCCATCATTTGAAAATCCTGCCCCAGGACTGCAAACAGCTCAGAAACTTGGTGCACATGTTTATGTGGCAGAGGACTGAAATTTAAATTTTGGTGACATTTTGCAAAATGTTTGTTGAAACTTTGTAGGAGCATTATTTTAGCCTGAATTCCACCAATGGAAGTTACATTTTGCCCAGCACTAATAATTGTTGATAATAACAGCACCTACATTTTTCCTCACAAAGAAACATTTTAAGCAATTATTATTATTATTTTTATTCTTTGGTAACTGGGTAAGGGCCGCTAAGCTCTAAGGGCCACTAAGCACAATGTCTGTTTTCAGGGGCAACCCAGGAGCACTGAGGAGGTTAAGTGACTTGCTCAGGGTTACACAGTATGCAAGTAGAAGTTGTAGGAACAAATCCAGGTCAGCTGGATGTACCAAGCTTATACACAGCTCATTGCTCGAACCTCTAGACTATGCTGCTGTTAGCAACATTTGTGTATTCTGCTGGCTTTTAGCAGCCTATGAAACAGTTTGACAACCCATTATATGATAGCAGAATGCTGAGGCCCAGTAGTCATTTTCCCAAATAATGAGCCGTTTTTCTTTTGATCACATTGTATATTTATTTCTTGTACAAGACCTCCCCCTACTTTCAGTCCCAGCAGTACTGCACAAAGCATTTCAGAGATTAAAGAAAATGAAAACCTAACTCTTAGGCTGCCCCGGTGGCCTAGCAACACTGCATCGTGCTGCCGTGCCAACCACCCGGCTATGGAAGCGAGCTCGGGAAGCATGAGTCAACTGCCATTTGACAGTGCATCTTAGAGAGGGAGGGTTGTTAGGGGGGGTTCTGCCACTACAGTCACCCCAGCAGCTGGGTCAGGGAGCTTGTTCCTGCCACAGGGCAGACTGTGGTTGGGCGAAGCTGCCAGAGGCATTGCCCCCACCAGGGGATGAGAGGGCAAAGAAAAAAGAAAGGAGAAAAACCTGGCAGTCATCTACATGACAGCCGGGTTTGGCCTGACTAGGATATATCCCTGGGGACATGCAGCCAGCCAGGAGAAAAACCCTAGATGGAAAACAGAAAACCTAAACTCTCTGCCTTAAACACTGAGGGCATGATGCAATGGGTGACTTGTGTCAAACCATAAGGCAAGTGTTATTCAGTATGGATGCAAATCCCCAGCCGCATGTCTCCTGCACCAAATGCAGCAGGTTAGATTGGCTTCCCCCCTGGTCTACCTGTGTGCTATTGGTGGATCCATATTACAGGGCTTACATCAAAGCAGTGGCACAGGCTGCCGCAATATGAGGAAACTGTTGCATCTGTGCCAGCACTTTGAGACTCGGGGTTGGGTTGTGTTGAAGGGCTTTGGTGCGGTTGCGCCAAACTCTGTGGATGACACAGGGCTTAGCGCAAGCCCTCGTCATCAACTTCTTGAATCGGGCCCTGAGAGTCTGGTCCGACCCGTCCTTATTTAAGACCATGCAAGTGAGGTTCAGGCCCCTGAAGCAATCGCACAGTGAAAACTAGGCACCTGAACTGAATTAAGCAATACAATTACAGCCATTAGCAACCGACCTGAAATCTGGTGACTCGCTTGGGGCAAGAGTACATATGGGCAAAATCATGTGGTCTTTCTTTCATGTTTTATTACTGTCTTGTATGCTATTTTGACACAAGAAAAACAACTGTGGTAGTACTGCACTGGCACGCCAATATATCGGTAATTTAATTTTTACTGATCTTTATAACAGCAGTGCAGTACTATGATAGTGGGTAAAAACAACATATAATGACTTAAAGAGCAGCTGACATGGCCCGGGCAGGCAGTTCATACAGAGTAGCTAATTTAGCCCTAAGATGATTTTTTTTGTACAGTAGTAAAATAAATATTTTTTTTACAATGCTCAGTTTGCAGCTTCTGTGTACAAGTCAAGCAGTTGAGCTGCACTGCAGCCCCCACCCCTAAAATAAGCTTTTTGATGATGAGAGGTAGGGAATGGGGCTGCAGGCTCTATATATACATAGCAATAGGATCAGGGAAGGGGGGCCGTCTACAGGTCCATATAGTATCTTTGTTGGCAGTTCTATATGTATGGGGCTAATATACAATGTACCAATAGGCATGGAAATTTCTATTAGGTTGTGGTGCTGCCTACAGCCATGAGGTTTTTGGCGGTTTGCTTAGTTTTCTACTCTGGTGAGGGGTTTGAGTGAGGCCGAGTTGAAAATGGCTTGCAATGAAGAAGTAACAGACAGCAAGCTACCATCTTGTGCTCACCATTACACACAACTGTATGTAATAGTGTATGCATGGAGAAATGGGCAGACTGGCTGGGCCAAGCAGTCCTTACCTACCATCAAATTCTATGTTTCTATATTTCTATGTTTCTAGTGGCGGATTATACTATGGTTTTCCATGTGTATGTCAATAATTATATAGAGGATAATGTACTGCATGGGTAACAGTGTGTAACAAGGTTTTTTTTTGTATACCTGAGGTGCATGACACCCCGTAAACCACAATACCGAAGGTCGGGTGGTTTAATCAAGTATAACTGGGGAGTGCTTTCTCCCATAGGGAAACCTGGTTATAACGTCCCTGTTATAACCCGCAGCTTATAACGGGGAACACACGTTGGGTTTCCCTCACTCTGGGCATGTGCAGCCACCACTCCTCCATTCTTCAGTGCCCATCACCATTTCCCCACCGCTTCATAACTTCGTCACCAGTTGAAGTTGGCAGTAAGTTAATTAAAAAAAACAAAACAAACAACTGTTCACGGATCCAAACTGCCTAAAAAAGAGTAAACGTTTTTAACATGAGCCGCGAACCAAGCTGAAACCCAAGTCTATGGCTCCATAGGGATCTCTTTATTTTATATAATTGCTGTGGTGAAAAAACTATCTCCAGCAATTATACAAAATAATGGATGGGTAGGGGTAAAACTTGGATTTTACACACCCCCTTGGGTTGGGATGTCTTAATAAACCCCTCGAGTTTCACTCTTGGGGTTTATGTGGCATTCCACCACTCAAGGGTGTGTGTGTGTAAAATCCTTGTTATAACCCACTACCCATCCATTATTCTCTATATCACATACCACGCTCACAGTTACTTATTTATTTGAAAACTGGTGACCAGGAAAGGTGCACTGAGCCGAGTCTCGTTTCCAAGCATGACCCAGGGGAAGGGGAGCAAAGGAGAATAGTAATACTGTCGTTGTCATGGGAAAAACATTATACTACAGTCAGTCAAATGTAATAACTGAAGCTTCCTGCTGATAGTAGTGGTACAACAACCCATACAGCACAGTAACTTACAATAAAACCTGACCCTCAGAAGAGTAGGCAGCAAAAAATAAAAACAAAGCAAAATCTAAAACAGGTGAGTGCAATAAACATGAAACTTACAAAGTTAGAAAAGTAATTTTCATATCTGTATTGTAAATTGTAAGTCACTCATGTGATCTTAGCCAATCAGCGTCAAGTTCTACAGGACCTCTTATCCTGCATACTCTTGGTGTCATGCATGGGAACTTCAAGTGTAGGTTTCCACTTTACTATTTGGGATAGGGAAGGGTGCTATATTATTTTATTTTAAGACCTCAAACATATAAATTATGCTAGGAAATGTGAGTAATTCATTTATTTCAGTTTACTGTTTCTCGTACTTTGGCCGCCATCCCTAAGTTGGTCCCAGTTCAACCCCATGGTGTCTCTGTCACTTACCTTACAGGGGTTTCCAACCCCACGGGTTTAACCCCCCCCCCTCACTGGATGGACCAGCATAGCTGGATCCGCCCCTTCTCCTGCTGGTCATGGAGGTGGGGGTCTCCAGAGTTCCCAGAGTGGGCAGTGATGGCAGTGGGGGCCTGAATGTGTCCAGATCATGTGTGCGTGAGACAGACCTTTTCACCTTATTTTGTCTCATCCCCATGAAAGTTGGTGTACTAGGAAGCCAAATCGGAAACATACAAGTGTGATTCATGCACACCTCTGCCGATGGCCCCCCACTCTCACTGCCTGCTCACTTCCACTTGTGCTCATCCAGGGGGCAGTGCTGCAGGGGCAACTATGGGTCTCCCTCCCAAGAGGAAGAGAATGTCCTATGGTACGCTCAGCCCCCCCTTCAGCCGGCCACCGGGGCCTGAGCTCATTCTTGAATTTTGGTCACCAGCATCCCAGCGGAAGCCCTACGGTTGCACCGATAGGCCAGCACTCAAATGATTTATCAATAAGTTTAGTAAGTTTTCACGTGTTGTGTGGGGGTGTCTCTTACAGAAAAATAATGTCCTCTTGTGCTGTATACACTGACAGAACCACTCAACTTCGCTATGTGGTCCTCTTATCCAAACAGCACAAAAGGACATTATCGATCCATAAGAGACACCCCACACTGCACATATAAACAAAAAATAATTATATATTTAAGGGTCAACCAATTGTCTTTCCACACCTCTCAGGTTACTTATTGAATAGAAAAATGGACGGTAGCTTTTTTTTCCTGATTGAACAATTCGGGATCTTGTTGAATGGTTGTAGGTTTTTTTGTTGTCCATACAATTCAAATAAACCTGAACTTGAACTATAGTAGACCTCTGTGCTGCACACTTGGCCTGGATCGCCCTCTAGTGGTTATCAAGGCACATTACACCAGACTTATTAATTTGAGATGGTAGTTATAATGCAGAATTACCCACGGCTAGATATTTACATTTATTTATTCATTCTTGGATTACAACCTTTGACCTCAAAACAGCACATTTACAAAGGCTGCACGGCAGCAGGAGGGGAAAACATACATACAATTGGATGTTGGATAAGCAACAGTATACACTTTAAAACAGCGTTAAATGAGTTACAGAGAATCCCAGCAAGCACAGAGTCAAATGAGTAGCTAAATGAGTGAAGCTAATGTTGCAGGCCAGAGGGCATTGCCAAACAGGGAGGAAAGGAGGAATTTAGGAATGTAAAGGGAAGGTGAAAGAGGATCCAGTAGGAGGCAGAGGGAGGAAAGGTAAGAGGGCAAAGGCACAAGAGGAGGAGGAAGGTGTGCAGGGCAGATGACAGAGCTATACGGGAGGGAGGTCGGGCAAGTGGGCAAGGAGTGGGCAGTCAGAAACTTACAGTGAGACAGCCAACTTAGGTGAAACAATCACACGAACTGTTAGTACTAACCCCAGTAATACTCAGGTATTCATAACTATATGCAGTCTTCCTCCTAAGTAGAACTGCCCAGAGAGGATTTGGAACATATGCAAATGATGGAATCTTCTGCATGAGCCACTTTTCAAATGCTGCCTTATACTAACTGTCTTAGTTCTAAACCCCTCAGCTTTCTCTCTCTGCCTGATAAGTCTAGATGCTCAGAGATTCTCTCCTCTTCATCATCTTGTTCTGACGTGAGAAACCTTATAGAATATAAGTATTCTTTAACATTTCTTTTGCTGCCTTTTACTTTATGTAATTTTAGTAAACCCGTAGTTTTAGTTTTTAAATTGTAAGTTTCTCAGTTTCTCTCGGTTCGGTATAACTGGGGGTAAACCAAGGTTTATTTTATAGTTATTGGAGTTTTCTGACTAAAAAACTCCATTAGTTATGTTTAATTTTATTAAATTAGTTGTTTTAAGAACTGCTAGCACTGGTTCTTTAACTGATAGTCTCGGTTCACTTTCCCCGATCGGTACTTTAACGGTTCCGGAACTGACCGCAACTGTTAAATAAACTTTCAATTAAAATACATTTTAGCAGTTGCAACTTATATTGGTTTTACATTGAAAATGTCATAAAAACTGAAAAGAAAACTGGTGACCCCAGTTTCAAACTATGTATTCTGTGTGGTGAAATTCTGTTAAGTTCCTTTTGTCTACCTATCTGGTCATGAACATTAAAAGCAGAGTGAAATCTGCATTTCATGTCCTGAGAAAACTATTGGAAAATGCCTGGACAAGGCTAAAAAAAAAAATAAAAAAGGAAAACTTTCACCATCTAAGGGTCTCTCCAGCTCTGACCAGCTGACACCCTAAATTACTGCGGGTGAAACCACAACAGTTCATGTAAACTGTTACCCCTGAGATGGGTATACAAGCAGTTCTTGAGAGGCTTGCTGAACTGGCTGACTACCTGGTTCCCTCTAAGAAATCAAATAAAACTAAGCACACAGAACCCCTGCTGGACAGCGTGTAGGGACTTCTGTGCCTGCTCGCCTGCCAACTCCTGCAGTTGTCTGCCTACGACGAAGCCCACCAGGATGAGGTACGGTGTCTCAGATTTTCTGTATCACTAAAGGGATTAACTCCCACTGAAATGGAATTGTTTACTGCAGTAACTTTATTGCAGAATGTTGTAGCACTGTGCTTCATTCTGGTGGTTTTCACTGTAAATGAAGGTTGTGAAAATTGTAAACTTTCCTAGAAAAAAGTGTAAAGATATGCCTGGAATGGCTAAAGAAAACACTTTTAGGCTTACAAGTGCTGTCTACTTTTCAGCAGCAGACCTCTGTACAGCAGCCTGTCTCCTCTGATCAGTCTTCCCATTATCTAGGAGGAAGGCTATGTGATTTCATGGAATACTTGTGTAACCCCTAGGTGGCACTATTCCAAGGGCTACTACCCCTGCCTGCTTGGCTAGGAGCGGGTTAAGGGGCCTGAGTTCTGAAACGGGTGCCTCCACCCAGAGGTCAGTGTTGGTAGTGGTCAAGCTAACCTGGGCACAGTCCTCCAGGACACTGTAACCCCACTCTTTCCTTACTAGTGGCCGGAACAATACACAGTAATCACTTTCACAATACCCCTGATACACCGCACAAGCACCCACACTGTTTACGCTTACCACCAGGGCTTTCCTCTGGCTCGACCCTGGGGACCCCCTGTAAAATAAGGTTATACACAGCAAATAACAGCAATACAGTACTCTTGCACAAACTGGAACCGTAGTCAGGACAAATGCAAAAAGTGTTAGATCTGATTTATTTAAGGGACTTGAACAAGGAGGGCATAATCAGGTTAACTTGCTTAAAGACTGTATCACTCAAACAGTTATGCATGCACTTCAGGGTCTATATACAGTCATACACTCTGGGTATCCAGGTGAAGAAGGTGGACCAGCCAGGATCATTGCCGGCGTGAGGCCGGCATCATAGCTGGTTGGGGCCCTGTGATGGAAGAAAACTACATGCACCACACACACTAATTGTAATCCGGAGCCGGAGGGCTCAGTATGTGAAAGAAAAGAAACAACAAGACAATCAGACGACACACTTAGATTAAGCCGTTGTTGCAGGGAGCGACCCTGATTGTTACTCACGATACCCACAACTGGACATAGGCTGGATGAAAATTGAGACTGCAGGTGGTTGATCTAGAGTGCCAGGATAAGAAGGGCCCACACAATTCACCGAGGCGTCGTTCCTGTTCAAGCGTGGAGCAATGGGCTGAGCCACACGCAGGTCTCCCCTCGATGGCTTTCTCTGTGCAGTGGGGTAGTTTGGCAGGGCCAGTGTGGCAAGGCCCAGGCCGTATGGAGATGAACGCGGATTCAGTCCGGTCGAGCTGGATACAGCTTCCAGCAAGCAGAACACAATTCACACAGTGGGGAACCAAATCACGACCCACTATAAACACACAGCACATTTACATGTAAGGGATTCTACTATACCAGGCAAACCGCTCTCCGGTCACGATCGCAAAGTCTCTGCACACACCGGGAGTTTAGAGGTAGCTGGAAATCCTGACAGGCCGATGCATTCAGTAAATCTTCTGCCTTCTTCAGGTTGATCCTGGTCACAACTCAGTGGCTTACTTCATTCTCACAAACTTGGATTCAGTCCAAACTGATTCTCTTCCCTCCTCAGGGCAGCATGCAGGCCAAAACTCAGGCCTTTCCACAGAGACTGTGTTGAGCTGTTGCATCTTCAGCTCCCAACCCAGATCTGACTCAACTGCCAGCAAGCCTGGGTGTAACCCCAGGTGCGCTATCCCAGAGGGTTACTACCCTACCTGCTTGGCTAGAAGCAGGTTAAGGGCCTGAGTTCTGAAACGGGTGCCTCCACCCGGAGGTCAGGGTTGGTAGTGGTCACGCTAACCTGGGCACAGCCCTCTGGGACACTGTAACCCCCCTCTTTCTTTACTAGTGGCTGGAACAATACACAATAATCACTTTCATAATACCCCTGATACACCACACAAGTACCCACACTGTTTGCACTTACCACCAGGGCTTTCCTCTTGCTCGACCCTCGGGACCCCCTGTAAAACAAGGTTATACACAGCAAATAACAGCAGTACAGTACTCTTGCACAAACTGGAACCACAGTCATGGTAAATGCAAAAATGAGTTAGATCTGATTTATTTAAGGGACTTGAACAAGGGAGGGGTGTAATCAGGTTAATTTGCTTAAAGGCTCTATCAATCAAACAGTTAATGCATACACTTCAGGGTCCATAAACAGTCACACACTCTGGGTACCCAGATGGAGAATGGTGGGCTAGCCAGGAACATTGCAGCTGGTTGGGGTCCTGTGATGGAAGAAATAACATGCACAACACACACTATTTGTAAACCGGAGCCAGAGGCTCAGTTCATGAAAAAGAAAACAACAAGACAATCAGATGACACACTTTTAGATTAGGCTGTTGTTGCAGGAGCTACCCTGATGATTACTCATGATACCCAAGACTGGACACAGGCTGGCGAAAAGTGAGACAGCATGTGGTTAATCTGGAGTGCCAGAGAAGCAGAGCCCTACGATTCGCGAGGTGTCATTCCTGTTCAAGTGTGGAGCAGGGCTGATCTGAGCAGGTCTCTCATGGTGGCTTTCTCTGTGCAGTGGGTTAGTCTGGCAGGGCCAGCATGGCATGGCCCAGGCCGAATGGAGATGAACGCGAATTCAGTCCAATTAGGCTGGATAAAGCTTCCAGCAAGCAGAACACAGGTCACACAGTGGGGAACCAAATCACGACCCACTTTCAATACACAGCACATTTACATGTAAGGAAATTCTACTGTACGAGGCAAACCGCTCTCCGGTCACGATCGCAAAGTCTCTGCACAAACCGGGGATTCAAAAGCAGCTGGGAATCCTGACAGTCTGATCGTATTCAGCAAAATCTTCAGTCTTCTTCAGGTATGAGCCTGGTAAAAAATCAGTAGCTTACTTTGTTCTCACAAACTTGGATTTAGTCCGAAATAATTCTCTTCTCTCCCTCTCGGGGCAGCAAGCAGACATGCAGGCCACAACTCAGGCCTTTCCACAGTTCTCCCACAGAAACTACTCAGGCGGCTGCTTGACTGTATCAAGCTATTGCTTCTCCAGCTCCCAACTTGAGATCTGACTCAACTGCCAGCAAGCCAGGGACTTTCCCAGAATCCAAAGGTTTGGTTGGCTGATCTGTCTGTCAGTCACGGCGGCTCCTTCAGGCACAAAAAGTGCAAAAGCCCAAAACTACAATTCCTACAGATTTTACCCAGACAGCTCCTGTAGTCCGCTCCATTTTAGGTCCCACCAGAACTGATTGGTCTAATTCGCAGTCCAGGACCAAGATAGTGGAGATATACAAAACGGTCCTTCCTGCAAAGAAGGCAGATTAGACAAACTACATTATCATTATTACTCTAAATGATTTTCAGCAAATAGTTACATCTGTCAACAGAGCTCCCTCTCAGATTACTTAGGACTGCAATCCAGGCAGCTCTTAAAGAGACAGTACACAGAGGCTATACAGGCACTCTCGGCAATCACATTTAAACTGCTAAAACACAGGACACCAGCCTGGCAGTGAGCATTTAGGCAAGCTCGAGGAAGACTTTTCGAACCCCCATTTGTAGGGGGTTACATGGGAATTTCCCCAAGATCCAAAAGGTTTGGTTGGCTGATTCATCTGTCAATCAAAACAGGAGCTCCCCCTTCAGGTGCAAAAAGGTGCCAAAAGCCCAAAACTACAATTCCTACAGATGCTGACTCCTGACAGCTCCTGTAGTCTGGCTCCATTTTAGGTCCCACCAGTATTGATTGGTCCAATTCGGCAGTCCAGGACCAAGATAGTGGAAATAAACAAAACAGTCCTTGCTGCAAATAAGGCAGGTTAGACAAACTACATTATCCTTGTCACTCTAAATGATTTTCAGCAAATAGTGACATCTTTCAACAGAGCTCCTCTCAGATTACCTATGACTGCAATCCAGGCAGCTCTTAAAGAGACAGTACACAGAGGCTGAACAGGCACTCTCTGGCAATCACATTTAACTACTAAAACACAGGACACCAGCCTGGCAGTGAGCATTTAGGCAAGCTCAAGGAAGACTTTTGTAGGTGGGGTTACACTTGGTTTTTCCCCAAAAGCATTTGAAGATTATCCTCACTCTTCACATTTGTGAGAAATGATTAGGCTGACACCACTAAAAGCTTCCCCTTCCTGTGAATAAATTCATCGGGAAGACACTTTAAAGATTTTACAAACTCTAAGCTCTGTTCCCTCTCAATAAGAGGATGTATAAGAAACATCAGCTAGACAGGAGGAACTCAGTTTGTTCCCTCACCCTATACATCAAGGGAGAAGAATAACAGCCTGTGACAAGGCAGAGATCCCTGGCATCCTACTCTCTAACACGGATCCCAGGAAAACTGACACATAGCATAAAAGGGATATCTATCAGGTTCCATGACTATCGAGCAGGAACACTTTCAAATCCGTGTTACTTCCTGCCAGATGATCTAGCTGAAACAACTAAATTTGGTTTGGAAGCAGCCAAATAACAGTTTGAATGGCTGCTGCTAGATGGATGACAAATAGAGTGGTTCAAAGGGGGTTTGCCTGGTTGTGAGTCACAAACCTAACTCAGTATTCCCAAACCAAGGCTATGGATTTCCAAGTCGAGGGTAATTCCTCCTTAGAGAAAAGATAAAAGTTAAAAAAAAAAAAAACAGATGAATACACCACAGTAAGCTCCTTTTGTTGTATCAGACTAGGGCAGTGGTTCTCAAATGGTGAGGCCAGCCTCCCAAGGGAGGCCCCAAATTGTTCCAGAGTAGGCCCAGTCAAGTCTGAGAATGTACAGTATTTAAATTTTAAGTTTTGGCTGTTTTGTGTGAAAGATTAAAACAAATTAAATATGGATGAATGCAGGTGAATTTCTTTACGTATGCAAACATTTGTGACCAGGAAGTCCCCATTGAGCCAAAGCGTGTTTATAGGTATGTATCTATATGTAAATTAATGTCTGGGGAAGGCATGCTGAGTCAAGGCTTGTTTCTACAATAGGTATTTATATGCAAATTAGTGACTTGGAAAGGCACACTGAGTCAAGGCTTATTTCTATAGTAGGTATTTATATGTAAATTAGTGACTGGGAAAGGCATAGACATCCGATGCATTTTTTCAGGTGTGACCTGAATTAAGGGTATAGGAAGTTGCTTAACAACAGGGTAAGAGAGAGAGATATGAATTGTCAAGGTTGGTTGTTCCAAACAGAGTAACAAGGACCCAAGAGTCAGAAAAAAGGAGTGACAAGTATGACCTGGGGTGCCGGGATAGGGGCAGAGAGCAATAAGTTGAATAAAAAGAGAATACACTCAGTCAACTTCATTAGTTTCACTTTATTCCTGGTGTACTGTGCAAAGTAGATTTTTTTTTTTTGTGGGGAGGCCCAAGATTTTTTTCCAAATTTGAGGGAGGCTTGACATCTTTTTCATGGCTTGGGGGAAGCTCACTATCATAAAGTGTGAGACCTAATGGACTAGGGCTGTTCCTCAGTATCAGCAATACCTACAGCAGGGATATTTCAGACACCACAGACAAGTGGTCATGGATGTAGTGAATCAGGGATTGTCTCTGGGGTCAAATCCCTTCCAAAAAAATAAAAGTTTCAATCCATCTACAGATGTAGATAAAGAAAACTTAGAGAAAAAGAGGTTCAAAACCTGTTACTGTCAAAGACAGAGTAGTCTGTCTTGGTATAGCAAAAGGTACTACAGAAAGGATGGGGAGTGGCAACCTGTCTTACAGGGTACTAAGCAGGCATCTGACAAAGCCAAAGTTCAAAATGGTGTTTTGGCACTGATTCTTCCAACACTCCAAAGAAGGAGGAAGGTTTGGCATCACTGGACTTAAAGTATTTCCACATCCCCATAAGGGAGTCTCACAGAAAGTACCTGAGATTCAGACCCCCATTAGGTCATTCTCTAAGAGTGTGCGCAGTGGTTGTAGCACCTTCAAAGACAAGGTGTCAAAAGTTCTTCCTATTCCTAGAGGATTGGCTGTGGTTATAAAGTCACCTCAGCAAGTGGGTCTGCAACTCACCTAGGGGCTCCTGGAGTGTCTAGGTTTCCTGATAAATCTAGAGACAGTTTGTCTCTCAGCCTGTTCGGGCACTACAGTTCATAGGAGCAGAGCTTAATACTATGTGAGACGGGGCCTACTTGCCTCCAAGCGTGGCAAGAAGTATTCCACTGATAGCGGTCTCATTCATCCTGGATGAAATGAATAAATAAATAAATCGAAAAACTGCAGAACAGTTTCTTCAGCTACTGCACATGGCACCACTGGCGCAGTCTTGGAATCCAGGTTACAAATTACTATTTAGTTTCACCTCAGGATTTACTGGTGTCAGAGAAAGGACCCTCTGTCATAACCAATTTTAGTAACAGAAATACTGTTATAGGCCTCCAATGGAGGAAAGAAGGAAACCAACCTAATGGAAAGAGTTTATATTTTTTAGCAAAAAGCTCCATCAGTTGTTTAATAACAGAGGCATCTTGGCTGGAGTGTGGCACCACCTGGGGGTTTACACCCCCATGGCACATAAACCTGCTGGGGCTAAGAGTACTGTTACTGGCACTAAAGGTTTTACATAACTACTACAAGGAGGGTGGTACAGGTCAGAACAGACAGTACCACCACAATGTACTACAGGATTCATGAAAATATGGGATCTATCATGCTCAATGGGCCCTTTCAGGATATTCAGCTGCCACTGCCAGGTAAGGACAGTACTTTGGCAGATACATCAACTCATATCAGCCAGTCCCATCATGAATGGTCCTTAAACAGTCAGGTGGTGAAAGTTATCTTCAGGAGGTGGGCCACCACAGAGGGTGACTTGTTCGCATCCCACCACAACCACCATCTGCCACAGTACTATGACAGACAGCCAGATCTGGGAACAAACCCCCTGGATGCTCTGGCTTTGAGTTGGCAAGGGAAAATGTGCATGTTTCTTCTTTCTTCCTTCAGGTATACAGAGCAATTTTTTCAAGCTCAGATCCCAGTCAGCATCAATATTCTTAATAGCACTAGAATGGGCCAGACAGATATGGCTCTCTCTCTGCTACCCTCCATGTCTGGGCCCGGACCAATACACCTTCCCTCGGAGGCACAATCTGCTGACCTCCTACCAGGAGTCTCCTGTATCCAAACCTCAGGCCACTCACGTTCAAGACATAGCTCTTGAGTACCTATGGTACAATATGCAGGTCTGCATCTTTCTCAAAATGTCTTAGGCATGTGATGTGGTTATAGGACGCTTTCCACTAAGAAAATCTACCCTTCAGAATGGGAAAAAAGTTTTATTATTGGTGTTCAACCAGGAAATTGGTCCCAGCACATGCTGGGTCCTAGCTGTCATCTTATCTATTTACATTCATTGGACTGGCTATCCACACCCTCAAGGTCCACCTGGTTGCAGCATCTGCTGGCATATTAGTTGGACAAAATGTTTTTATTGTTTCAGATCCTAGCTCCAAAAGGGTCTTTATGAGCCTAGCACATGTCAACACAGGCTGGTGTTCCTGTTGTGTTGAACTATCTTACCTATTTGCTCTTACTGGGCTTGCAGTCGAGTACCTTAAACGTCACCGGGCCGCAGCATCTTCTTACACTTCAGTTGGACAGAATGTTTTTCAGACCTTGGACCTTATTTTCAAAGGGTTCCTTAAAGGCCTATCCCATTTGCACCCCATCACAGGGAACCAGTGCCAGCATGTGGCCTAGATGTGTGAATAGTTAGGCTCATGGGTCCCCTTCTTGAGTCAGTGTCTTCAATTTATTTGAAATATGTAAAAAAAATGTGTTTTTCCTGTGGTAATCACTTCTGACAGAAGAATCATTGAGCTCAAGTCTCTCTGAATTGAACAGGTCTACATTTCATTCCACAGAGACAAAGTTGTCCTGGGAACAAACAGGAAGTTTCCTTTTAACATGGTCTCTTAATTGTCACTTGAACCAAACCATTACCTTGCCTGTCTTTTTCACTGAACACTTCAGTCCTGGTGAAAAGAGTCTTCATAGTCTGGACGTTAAAATAAGTTTTAGCTACTATCAACGATGGATTGCTAGAGATTCCCAAGGTTTGTCTTCAATCTTCCGGGGCCAGAGCTTTTTCTTTTGTGGCTCCAATCCTGTGGAATTCTCTACCTCGTCAGATTAGGGAGAGACCATCCACAGAATCTTTTAAGGCCTCTTTGAAGAGCTTTTTGTTTATATCGGCTTTTGATTAGTTCATATTTTGCTGTCTTTTTGAATTGTGTTTAATTTTAATTCCTATTTATTATTGATGTTATGTTATGTACTCATGCTTTGGTATTTGAAAAGCGCAATATAAATAAATTATGATTTGATTTGATTTACTATTTGACAGCCACTAAAGCCATTAGGCAGGACAGAAAACAGGTGCTCCTGACCTATGAGAATGTGAGAAGGGATAACCCAGCATCAAAAAGGTCCATTTATTACTGAATAGTACAGTATAACCAGTTTGGTATTCTAAGGCTGGAAAGGAGCCCCTTATGGGTGGAGGGCCATTCCACAAGGGGCACAGCTACTACCATAGCAGCTGTCAGGGATGTTTCCCTGGTGAATCTCTAAAGCAGCTACCTGAAAAACAGTACACAGCTTTACGAAGAATTACATTCTGGATACTCTGTCCGGGGTGATGACAGATTCGGCACAGTAGGCCTGCAAAGTCTGTTCCTAAGATAAAGTTCTGTGCCCACCTCCAAAGGTACTGCTTGGTAGTCTGCATATAGTTATGAATACCTTAGTATTACTGGGGTTAGAAGAAAAAATTACTTACCTAGTAATCTTGTTTATTCCAAGTGATACTCAGGTATTCATAAATCTCCCACCCTGCCTCCCCTTCTGGAACCTTTAGCCTCTGCATTCCGAAATACTGTGCTCTCAGGGGTTTAAATGCCATTTCTGGCACACATGTTGTGATTGGGTTTCCTATTGTTGTCCCTCTCCCCTTTCTTCAGGTGATTTGGACATTCAAGGGTGTTCTTTCATGTGTTATGCCCTCTATCTGGAGGCCCTCTTTTTTGGGTGTTAAGGGAGTGCCCTCTGTTATTATTATTATTATTAATATTGTTATTATTACTATTATTATTACACTTGGTCCCCGTGGGCCTGTCTTTTCAGGCATCCAGGAAATCTGAGGGGTTTAGAACTAAGGCAGTAGTATAAGGCGTCATTTGAAAAGAGGCTCATGCAAAAGATTCTATCATTTGCATATGTTCCAAATTCTCTCTGGGCAGTTCTACTTAGGAGGAAGACTGCATATAGTTATGAATAGCTGAGTATCACTTGGAAGAAACAAGATTACTAGGTAAGTAATTTTTTCTTATGAAGTGTTGGCTAAGGGCTGTTTTGTATAGTTCCACATTTGGAATGGAGGAGATTTCCAATGGCAGCGCATTAAACCACAGAGGTGCCCTATAACCAAATGAGCATTGCTCTTGGGCAGTCCAACATCTTGGAACAGAGATCTGATTGGCTGAGCTACGTGTGTGTTGAGAACAGGAGAAGGGGTTTAGAAGGTTAGCCACACCGTGAGGCAAGAGCCCGAGAAGTGCCTTTTTCGTTAGCAAGCATGTTTGGTATTGGATCCTCCCATGAAACTGAAGCCAACCAGATTGTTCATATAGTTCACACATATGGGTGAGGTGTGCTGCACCAGTAAGCAGACAGCAGACTTCGTTAAGCACCATTGATATTCTGTGGAGGGAGGTGGCAGTGGCTGAGCCATAGATGACCAGGCTACAGTCAGCAATGGATATTATTGAACTTTAGATAGCCAGGCTAAGAGCTTCTTGCGTTAGATTGTTTGTGTCCATGTAGCAACCCAATACTGAGGTTAACAGACCTGGCAACATTGTCAATGTGTTTGACAAAGAAAAGAGAGCTGTCGACAGTCACACCACGGTACTTGAAGACTTGGGCTTGCTCAACTGGGACACCAGAGGAGTTCCTGATGGTTAGAGCACTGTTTTGGCATTTGTTATGAGCGCCACTGAATAACATAACTTTGGTTTCTTTGCAGTTTAAAATCAATTTGAGGATTCTGAACCATTTCTCAACTTCTGTAAAGCTATATCAAAGTTGCCGTTCCAGGGACTCTTGGTCAGTGCTGCTGGTGAAGATGACAGTCTCATCTGCATAGAGGAGGACTTGTTGGTTACAGGAGTGAGGAAGGTTGTTAAGGAAGATACTAAAGAGGAGTGGCCCCAGGATGGAGTCCTGTGGCACTCCGGAGTGTACTTGTAGGTGGTGTGAGGTGACATTAGATATTTTTACCCATTGAGATCGGTCAACCAGATAGATATCGAACCAGGACAGTGCTTCAGTAGCGAGGCCAAGGGATGACAGTTGCTTGAGGAGAAGAGAGTGATTCACAGTATCAAAGGCCTTTAAAAGGTCAAGGAAGGCTGCACCCACTGGTCATCCTTGATCCAGTGCATGGTGAATGTATCCGGTGAATTCCAGAAATGCAGAGGTGGTGCTGTGACCCTTTCTAAATATGTGCTGCTGCAGGCATTGGATAGAGTATTTTTCCAAGTGTTCTTGCAGCTGATCAGCAACAATGTGCTCAAATGCCTTAGAGAGGTGGCAGGATTGAGATAGGTCTAAAATTGGAGTGTAGCGTGCGGTCCCCACCTTTGTGTACTAGGATAACCATGGCTGACTTCCAAATTTGAGGAAATTGACCAAGCCTTAGAGAGAGGTTCAGAATCTTAGCTAAGGGCAACAGTATTACATCAATGGTAAGGGCTACAAGTTTAAGGTCAAGGGAGTCCCCACTGTGCCTTGACATCCCAAGAACTTTTTCAGGGTATTTCCTGACCAGAGGTGGGGGGACCTCTTTGAAGTAAAAAGGTGGTGGATCCAAGAGTTGATCTTTAGCCCCCTGAGAGCTGTTGTCAGCAGAGTTGTTGAAGAAGTCAGGTGGGAGAATACTACTCAGGTCCGTGAAGGCACTATTAAAGGTATTGACTACTGTCAGAGGGTCCAGAGTGGGAAGACCATTAATATTGAACATAGTTGGTGCTGCTTTGTGGTCTTTTCCAGTGACGTCTTTTATATTGCTCCAAAAGTTCTTACTGTCACCCCAGGTGTTTGTCAGTTCCTTCCTATAATATTTGCTTTTTGCAGATCGTATAGTATTTCGGATGCAAACGGTACTGAGAAAGAGATAATGTGACTTAGTGGGGATTGAACCCAGTGCTATGCAATAACGTATAGTACCGATGGTATTATGGGGGCCTGGATTCAATTTCCAATAAGGCCACATTATTTGTTTCTCATAACAATTTGTGTACTGAGAAGGGTTACACATTGCATTCCCAGATGCTTTTGGAGTGTTACAGTGCAAGGTTTACCATGCTGTATGTGCCATACTGGTCTATTTTTTTATTTTATTTTAAAGAAGTATACTGTACCGTACATTTAGTCATAATGCTTATGGGGTGCCACAGTAAGGAAATAGCACCCAGTGTGCAGAAGGTGTTTATATTCCTAGAAACACAGATATAATTTATATTATGTGCGCTATTTACTGATATCTCTGTGTACTGGTAATACAATTTTAGTCTGTTTTTGAACTTGAACTTCTAGGTTCAGATAGGAATGCTCAAAACTGCCGATTTTGAATCAGTGCGTGATTCTCTGCTGGTGTGGCAGCTCAGCTCATGCTTCCACAGCACTGCTGGAGGTCATGGCTGTAACTGGTCTAGGGAGAAACCTTGTTTGTTGCATCCTGAAATGATAGGAATAGAAAGTTCTACATTCAAAATGTGAAGAGCAAGTTTTGAAAACACCAGAAAAACAGACTAAAAATGTATTATATGAAGATTCTGCCTCCAGAAAATGAAATATAGAATAATGCATGGGGAAGTGTATAGAACAAGGATATTATGCACACTCGAGTTGTGCGATGCCCCATAAACCCCGAGAGTGAAGCTCAAGGGGTTTATCAAGGCATCACACACTGAGGGTGTGCATAAAATCTGAGCTGATACACACTTCCCCATGTTTTATTTTTTATAACTAGTTTCTTTGATTTTTTATATTTTTTTTTAATTTTAGAATTTTTGCAAAACGTACTTTACCACATTCCGTTATACACGGGTGATTATACACATATGTATATAATCAAACTCCATTATACACTTTTTTTGAATCTTTCTTTCTCACTCCACTCACCTGAACTCTTTCAGGAGTGGTCACTTGGGGTCCTGGTCCTTGTCCCGCCCGTCTGAATCCCCTCTCACCCCTTCCATCCGCCGCTGCTACCTCCTGACCCCCCCGGCTCTGAGTCTCCTGAGGCAGAACTGCCAGATACACTCCTCCTGGTGCTCTATCTAATAATCCAGTCTGGCAGAGCATGGTGAATGGGAGCACACAGGGCGAGATGGAGGCCCGACTTTGGGCGTGGTGGACTGACCCCCCCATACCCTCCATCACCTATCAAGAGGTGGTGGATTTTTGCATTTTTTTCTCATTCTGCCCTCATCCCTGCCCCCCTAGGTGGAGCCACGATGTGCAATGATGTCAGGGAATGTCTTGTCGTGGCTCTGTAGCCTTCTAGCTAAGCCCTGTAGCATTGCGGTACCTCCGGTCTCCACCGGAGGTCACTGCGGTGCCAGGCATAGTCCCTGGATCCCCCTGAGGAAGGAGAGCTGTCCTCCAGATGCTTGAGCCTTCCTCTCTCCTGCTGACCCCCAGCGGCCCAGGCTAGTTCCCGAACCCGGGTCGCTGGCGTGGTGTGAGGTGTGGCGTCCAGTGCCTCAACCCTCAGCGCCACTGGGCCGGCAAACTCCATTATACACTTATGTGTATAATTACATGTGTATATTGGAGTTTGACAGCTTCTGCCCACAGTTGATAATCATCACTAACCAGTTATTATATTCTGTTTAATTCTCTTAAATTGGCTCATAGAGTATTTATCACTGATGTGCCTGTTTCTCTGTCTGTTGAACTGAGGGGAATCTCAGACCCTGTAGGCATTACAGTAACATTTTTGAAACCATTTAAAAAAAACGGTTTTAAACTCACCACGGTTGCCCATCCGCACTGCCATTCACTGTGTTGTAGCATGGTTAAGTTGCATCCAGATGTCATGGCCGGTAGTGGTTTTCAGTACGGTTCCATGGTGGCACTATGGCATGGTTTTCATTCAACTGCATGTGATCGCCCATCTGCACCACAAGATAAAACATTTTTGGTTTGAAACCATGTTTTAAACTGGTTTTAAGACTAGATGCCTTGCAGGGGTTTTTAAACACGGTTTCAGACCATGTTAGATGTGGATGCACACAGTGTTTCGGCATTTTAAAAAGTTTTATACCACTTAAAATGCTTTAGAAAACATTTGTGTGTACAGGACATAACATGCTACACCAGACTAAGTCTAGAACTCCAAACGATTTCAAGAGAAGAGGTGTAAGACTAAGTCTCGGGAGCGGTTCTTTACTTCCTGCGGACCTTGCCTCCTAAACAACCTCCGTGACAGAGTGCAAGTTGATACGTCTCTGCATTGCCTTAAAGTGAACCTCAAAGCATGTTTAAGAACTGCATCTGAATACTGCTGTAGCCTCACATGGTGGTCCCGTGTTTCCTCTGTATGCAGTTTAGCATCTGTGTATTGTAATGTATGTTTTAACTTTGTTTTTATTGAAAATTTCACTTTTAACAGCCAGACAAAAGGTAAAATAACCAATCCAAAACCCATCAAAAATATGAAATATTGAAAATTGTTAGACAAATAGAAGTAATACAATAGAATAAAACAAGCAAGTAATTCCCTAACAGAAGCCAAAGGTCCTAGTACTTTACCAGTCAAAACAGTCAAAATTCATCAATAAAGCAAACACATTTTCTTTTATCTATAGAAGTAATATTAGTTAACTGTGGTTCAGAGCTCAGTGCTTATGTTACATACTGTAGTTGGATGCTGTAGGTTGTGCTTGGATACAGAGGCTAGACCAGTAAGTAGGATAATGCTTGCAAGGTACTAGTAGTATGAATGATTCGTGCTTAAGTACTTAGCATAGACATGAGCAAGTCAGTGATTATAGTACACATGAACTGAAAAGTATGCAAGGTGCTTAGATGCATGAACTGAGTCACTGTTATGATTTGATAGTTTGGGCGTTTCTCTGTATTCCACTGTATGAAGGATGCTTAGTCCAGTATTATGAGACCCCCCCAAAAAATAATGATATCAACGATTGTTCTGTATCCGAGCGATGAAGGAGTCGGGTAGGAAGATGCCTCCAAGAAAATGAGTAGCAGTATAATCACCTCCTCCAACTCCAGAGACTGTGACCAGTAGCGCGCAGGAGAGGAAAAACCCCCTTGGGGGGAAACCTCTGAGGACCCTTGGCTACTGAACTGCCCATCCTTCTGGGCATACTAAAGGAGAGTAATCCTCAATATTTTTATCGGCTAATCCAAACCCCAATGTAGTAGAACCCAATCCAGAGAAACAGAGAACTGAAGACGTATTGAATCGTGACATGAAGGTGAACAGAGCAAGCATCCTCTTAGTAAACTCCAAGTCTGAGAATCCTTGTGCAGTCGGGAATGATAGCAGAGTGGAATCCATGATCGATATGAATTTGAAGGTGACGAGTTGCAGTGGTGAAGCACTCCAGCAGGTGAGGACTTCGCAGAGGAGAACCAGGAATCGAAAGCTAAGCATCCATGTCCAGAAAAGGAGGACAGTAGTGTTGTGTTCCGCTTGGCATGCTTTGCAAGAGAAGGCCGTGGCGATGAAACACAGGAACTGACGTATGCTGCATAATCGGTTAGGATAGAGCAGTAGGAATGTCCAATCAAGAGAGGAGAAGCAAGTAAATGAAGCAGGTAGACAACTTAGTGCGTACAGGGAAACAAGTCAGATGTACTTCCAGCTGGAGGAGCGAGGTAGGTTGTAATCAATGAGTTAGTCGTGAAGACCTCTAGGCCCTGTAAGGGCGAAGCAGGTAATAAGCGCAGATGGTAAGAAGTGGACCTGTATGTAGGTCAGTAGTAGTAGTAGTAATACATCTGCAAGATGTAGACATAGTAGCAGAGGAGTAGTATATCATAATATATGCACGATACGTGGCGAGGAGCATGAGAAATTGAAAACAGCACAAAATAGAAGTATTGTCTGTAATGAATAGTTGCATCCATGTTTGAAGCCAGAATGGTACAGTAGCTAGAAATGACTTGGTGAGAATAATCTGACGAGTCCTGAATAGTCGAACGTATGAGTCACAAACGGTAATAGCTGAAGAGCTGAGGCAAATGAAGAAGCGTTGTTACGGTCCAAGAAGCCTTGGTGCTCAATCAAGATTTAAAGTCTTCTGGATAAGCTCAACGATGTCCTTGTAGGAGTGTAGTAGTAAGTAAAAGCAGTAGCTAAGCCATGAAGGCTAGCATGGTGGCTGAACCACACGTAGGACAGCCGGTAAAACAAGTAGTATGTGGCAGCTAAACCCCACGAAGGTTAGCATGCACAGCTGGACCACACGTAGGTCAGCTGGTGAGGAAGGAGCAAATGAAGTGAAGCAACAAGGCTAGCATCCAGGCACAGAGACGTAAATTAAAACAGAATTGATAGGAATCCATAAATGAGCACAGATGATCCTGGACGGATAGAAAAGTGTTAACAGGTAAGGTGAGCTGCAACGTCCATGCGCAGCTGGACCACACGTAGGTCCACTGGGAAGGTAGGGCATGTAAGCTTAGAAAGTATAGTGCAAGTGGAAGCCGTCTATGTTGCTGAGCACTTCTGTATTAGAATGATGTAACTGCATAGTAGGCTTCATATAGTTGGTGAGGAGGAAGGTCTATCAGCTCAGTCAAAAATAATAGATAGGTGCCCAGAAGTAGCTCTAACATACAACAGTGACATGCTGATGCAGAACATGGGCAGATAGGAGTAGTAAGGCAGCAGGAGGGACTAGTAGGTTAGAAAGGCATGGCACAGTAGTAGTAGGAACTCACATGGGTGCCAGTTCACACAGAGCAGACATGTCTCTTTAAACTGTAGATACGGAACTAGTTGACTTGGTGCACAAATGTCTCTTTAAAGTAGATACTGGCACTGGTTCTCAGAGCGCAGAATGTCCTGTTAAATTGTCGATGCAGGGTCTAGGTCACACGATGCAGAAATGTCACAGTAGACTGTAGAGGCAGGGGCTAGGTCATGACTCGTGGATATGTCTTATGAAACTGCAGAAGCAGGGGCTAGTTCACACAGTACAGACAAGTCTCGTAAATCGAAGCATATGTGTAAGCAACAATTGCCCTTACATGGAAGTGGCGTCTGGAGCCCACATGAGCGCAAGCGACCGGAAAGAACGAAGTATCCAGTACATGCAAGTAGGACTAGGTTTCATAATTGTTTGGGAGCAAACCAGTTGTATGAACGGCTTGCCAGACAACAGGGTCAGCAATGAGCGAGTGAACGTAGCAGTTCCTTTCTTGCCGACAGCCATAGTAAAGGTAAGGCAGCAACAAAACGCAGGTGTCCCGAACGCGTAGGATAAACAGCAGCACAGGAAGGTAGTGGTTGGCTGCAGCGGGAGAAAGAGTAAGGAGCTGTGGTCTGAAACTCTGATGCAAGGGCAGCAAATGGAGGCCGAGAAGTTAGGACTCAGCACGGCACGGCAGGGGCTGCTGGAAAATACAAGAAAGAAGAATGAAGAAGAAAGGGCTGAGACAGATGGTAGAAGCAGGAAGGAAATGAATGGGTGAAGAATCCCCCAAAAGAGAGCAGGACGAAGGAAAACAACAATGGCAGAGACGGGGGGCAGGCAAACAGACAAAAAATGGAGCAACAAGCAAGGAGAATGGAGGGGGGAACAGTAAAGAGAGAAGAGCAGCCTACCAAGCAGGCGCCACTAGCGAAAAGCGACTCCGCTTAAAGTAGGGTGGTGCGAGCCTGCTGGTTAAAATAGGGTGTGGGGGAGGAACTCTTCCCCCACTTAACTACGGGCATGGCCCTAAATTTAGAGTTCTGCTAAGCTGTTTGTACTTCATAAAGGGTGACCAAATGTTATCAAATGTTTTCAATTTATCTAGGATCATATGGCTGATGTACTCATTGGTTGCTAAACTGCCCATTCTTCCCCACCGTTCTTCCAACAAGTAGTCTGGAGCACTTTTTTCCAACTACTAAGAACAATTCTTTTCATACATGAAGCTTATAATGTATCATTATGTGCTGTATTTTCTTGTCTGTCGGTCTTGGCCGTGGCTGAAAATGGTTCCTTCATTCAGGTCTCCCAGCTTGCTCTCATAGTCTCTCCTCTCCATTCCACATATCAACTTTGTTGCCCTCCTCTGCACCCCCTCTAGTAGCCTGATATCACGCTTCAGGTATGGCCTCCAAAACTGCACACAATACTCCAAGTGCGGCCTTACCAGCGACCTGTAGAGGGGCAAGAGCACCTCTCTTTGCTAGATGAAACCCCTCTTGCTATGCACTCCAGCATTTTGTTCACTTTTGCAGTCGTTCTCCTGCACTGGGCAGTATTGTTCATGGTCCCTGTTACCATTACCCCAGGTCCTTCTTCTCCTCACTGATCCCCAGCTTAATCCCCTCGGCCAGTATTCTCTCCTTGGGTTCTTCACCCCAAAGTGCATAACCTTACACTTCTTTGCATTGAACCCCAGCTGCCACCTCTCTGACCACTCTTCTAGCTTGCTTAGGTCCCCATGCAGCTGCTTCCATCCCTCCTCTCCATCCACCACTGTTCTCATTTTGGTGTCATCTGCAAACAGACTTACCTTGCTCACCACCCCATGTGCAATGTCTGATATAAAGAGCCCAAATAATACTGGTCCCAGCACAGAGCCCTGTGGCACCCCGCTCCTCACTGGCTTCAGAGTTGAGAGCTCCCCTTCCACCTTTGCAGCCTCCCACTCAACCAGCTTATGATCCACTTCATCAGGTTTGCCCCTACCCCTACACTAGTTAACTTCCCCCCAAGCCGCCCATGAGGCACCGAATCGATGGCCTTGCTGAAGTTCAAGTAAAGAACATCCACCGCATGACCCTTATCTAGCTCACCTATCACCCAGTTATAATATTGTATCTGGTTGGTTTGACAGGACTTCTCCAAAATGAACCCATGCTGCCTCACATCCTGGAGGCTGTTGTCCTCCAGATATGACACCAGTCTTTCCTTTAGTATCATTTCCATGAGTTGCACACTATGGAGGTGAGACTTACTGGATGACAATTACCTAGTTGATCTCTTGGTCCACTCTTGTGTAATGGTACTACATGTGCCATCCTCCAGTCCAGTGGCACACATCTAGCCTCCAGTGAGGTGCTGTACAGATCCGCCAGTGGCTACGCCAACACCTCCACCATCTCCCTCAGCACCCTGGGGTGGATACCATCTGGTCCTGGTACCTTGTCTACCCTCAGTGCTCTCAGTCCCTCTAGGACTCTACCTCCCTTAATCTTTCCATCTGTTGCCTCCTCTCCCTCTGTCCCCACCTCCCAGCCCATGGTGGTAGCGGACCCCCTTCTTCCATGAACACTGAGCAAAGTATTAATTCAGTGCTTCCGCCTGTTTCTCCTCCTTTTCCATTCACTCCCTTCCCTTTTTATCCTTACTATTGTCTCCTTGCACTTCCTTTTCTCCCTGATGTATCTGAAAATGTCTTTCTCCCCCTCCCCCTTAATTCCCTGCACTAATCTCAGCTCCCTCTGAGCCTTGGCTTCTCTCACTTTTCTGGTCACCTCCCTGGACCATCTTGCATACTCCTCCCTTTCCCCTTCCTTCCCAGTCCTCCTATGCCTCTGGTGCGCCTCTCGTTTTGCCCTCACCACCTCCACTACCTCGCTGTTCAACCAGCATGGTTTCCTTGCTCTGCTCCTCTTACCTTGTGTCTTGGTGCAGGCTTCTGTTGCCTTTGTAATCCCCCATTTAATAATATCCCATTTCTGCTCCACGCCTGTCTCCTGCCTTATGCCCTCCAGTTTCCCTTTCAGTACTTCCCACATCCTCCCAAAGTCTTCCCCCCCTGAAGTTTACCACCCGGGTTACTGAGTTTTCTGGCTCCCTGCACATCGTGATCTTAAACCACACCATTTGATGATCGCTGTCAGCTAGTGGGTCCTCCACCTTTATTTCCCTTACTGCCTCCCCATTTGACAATACCGGCTACTATGGTTGGTCTCAAATGTACCCTTCAGTCAGTAATAAATACACCATGCTGACCTGTGGCACAGTGGTAGGGCTTCCACTTGCAATTCCAGCAATCAGAGTTCAGTAATGAGTTTGGGTCTTTGGAGGGCCAGCCGGGGGGAGAAGCATCAAGCATGCCATGCACTGCTCTCCACCTCCAGGGGGAGGGAGGAAGCTGACAGAGTTCATATGACCCCTGGCCAGGGGTCTGATGGCTAGAGCTAGGCAGTGTTGGGAGGCATGCCAGATGTGCAGCATATGCGCCATCACATCATTGCATGCCATGCACTGCTCTCCTCCTCCAGGGGGAGGGAGGAAGCTGACAGAGTTCATATGACCCCTGGCCAGGGGTCTGATGGCCAGAGCTAGGTAGTGTTGGGAGGCATGCCAGATGTGCAGCATATGCGCCATCACGTCATTGCATGCCATGCCTCCCCAGGGCACAATGTGGGAAAAACCAATCGGACCGCACATCAGGATGCCCATCCCGCACTGCGGGCCCTATGCTGCTGACCATAAATCCTCAGTCCTTTGTGCCAGCTGACTCTCTGTCAGGAGTAGACTCCCCTTCCGGTGGCCCAACCCCAGGGGGGGGGGTGCAAACCAAGGTTCCCATGAATTGAGGTAGGCTGGGGGTGATGGGGATGGATGCAGGGAATAGCACTGATGCATGGCCAGTCAGACGGAGCCAGAAAGAAAGCAACATTTAAAAAAAGGTAATAAATACGCCAGTTTCACCTCCAACTTGCCCCCACCCACTTTGACTCAGAAAACCCCAAAGCCTCATTCCTGTCCTGTGACAAATGCAAGCACTCCTCAGACCACAGTAAACTAATCTGTGGTTTATGTAATCCACAAAAACTGAAGCCAGGGTTTCTGTACGCCGGGAAATTTTTTTGAAAATTCTGAAGTTTTTCATAAGTGGAATTGCCATTCTTTCTGAATTCTGCCAGCAGAATTCCTCATTCTGAGCAGCTCTAATAGTTATATAGTATATGGTTAACCTTGATTCTACATGGATTTCAGCAACTGCTGAAAACTTGTTGTAGTACAGTTCAAAGGTCAAATATGTTGTTGTACTATCGATGTGACATCACATCGATAGTACAACAACTTTTTAACCTTGACCTGCCACCTGATTAGCTCAGCCGAAGCCGATGTAAAATTAAAACAAACATGGCGCTAATTTAGCGAGTGTTGCCGGGCAGTGGAGCCACTGATTTTGAATTTAGAATCGGGATACAGAGCATACGTGGCTCCCTTCGAAAAATCTATTTTTTAACTTGTAAAACTAAGCGGTACGTAAAGTGAAAGTGGGAAGGGATAGATTGAGCGAAGTGCCAGCAGCGGAACGGAGTGAGCAGGAGCACTAGTACAAACGGAGCAGCACCCACAGCAAGTAACTTCAGAAATAAAATAATAAAACCAAATTGAAAGTAGTCATATACTATACAAAACGGTGGATGACTGAACATCCCACAACCCAAGAGCTACGTTCTTTCTTGGGCAGTTGTTGACATCAAGGAGACACTCGACTTCGCTCTCGAGGTCTCTATGATGTCATCAACTCCTCGAAGGAAACAGCTGTACCTTGTTGTGGATGTTCATCCATCCACTATTCTATATGTTTAATATTATGTTGTGAAAAGTTTTCATATGGACGTCAGCTGCTCTTTAACAAGCGTAAGTATTGTTTTTGAATAAAATTTTTCCCTCTATTGTATACTGAAATAATAGCTAAAAAAATGAAACTCTTTTAACCTTTTGAGGCATGATAGGTCCTTGGATCTATCTGTACATGGTGGAGCCAGGGTCCTTGGTGTCAGACAGTTTGATGGCCCCTGCCGAAGTGGTAGAATCCCCCCATGTTTGCATGTTGTCATGGAATAATTATATGCAGTGTGGTGAAATGCCTTTAGAGGGCACTAGAGGACTACCAGTAGAACAGAACCGAGAGTGCAGGACTGTCACTTGAAGCAAAGAGATTTAAAGAACACCGTTTCTGGTTAAAGATAAATACCACACCATGGACCCTTACCACTCCACAGTTCAAGGATGGCAAAATGTAATTTTTTATTGCATGGTTTTTGAGAGGGAAGGGATCGCATTTAGTTTCTATGGAGCCGAGACCTGATCCCGTCCACTTCCCGATAGTAAACTCCTCCCCTGTGCTCACATGTTTTGTGATGTAACAATCTGGAGAGCACAGGACTATAGACTACAGACTTCCATAAGGCTGTTTTTTTTTAAAATACTTTCTAAAATAGAGGTCCTTAATAGTTGAACAGGGGCTTTGCTCAAAGAGTACAAGCAATGTGCAAAGGTGTGCAATACAGGTAGTTCAGTTTTAGGGAATATTAGAAGGAGTTGTATAACTAAGCAATAAGGCACGACAGGGGGTGTGTTATGGTGGGATAATAGCCCACCTCAGGGTGAGTTGAAGGACGAGGTGCAGCCGAGGGCTTCCACCACCCCAGAAGGTCCATTAGCCCACCATAACCCCCCATCGGAGTGCATTATTGCGATTATGAAATGGATAATTTTTAATAAATGTTATGCATTTTTAAACATAATACTTTTAGCTGGGCCATTGTGCTGGGATAATGGCCCAGCTGAAAGCACCCCTCGGCCAATCAGAATTCAGTATTCTTTCTACCCATTTCATAATTAGATTTAGGGGAAGTGATACTACCACTATATAAGGCAAATGAGAGGCTGCATTTGGAATACAGTATGTGGGTGTATGTAACCTTCCCTATGATAATCCTTAACCTCCCTCCCTTCCCCAAGTTGCAAATGGAAATGAGTCTTCTGGGCTATGCTTGTTCACCTGGTAAAATATGGTTAAATAAATAATTATACCATACAGTTTTAACCGCTACATCTTAGAAGGGATGTGAATTCGGCACAGCGGTAGGGCTACCACACATGATGCTAGTGACCCAAGTTCAGGAATGAGCCTGGGTCATTGGAGAGGCCAGTGGGAGGAAAGTAGCCTGATCGCGTCACTTGAGCACCCCCATGGGGATGCCCAGATGGCTCAAGCTCAGTGGTGATGGCAGTGGAATAAGGGACGGAGGGGACCTTGAGGCTCACATGCCTGTTGCATGCTTGGCTGTGCATTGATGAGTTGATGACCCAGTGTTTGGGGGAAGGCACAAAGCAGGGGAGAAAAAAATCACCATTCTTCCCCTGTATGATGAAGCTGGCATGCTCGGTTCCCGCAATGCCCACCAGCCCAGAGTGAAGAGTCCCACTTCCTCTGGATGCAGATCCCAGTCAGGGGGATTCCCCCCTTCTGGCCCTACCATGTGATAGTTACCACACAGTAAAGCTAAGTGGTTGCCTGGCTGAAAGTAGCTGGGCTGGGAGAAGGAATAAGAATAATTAAAAAATAGAAGGGATGTGGATGAACTGGAATGAATCTGAAGAAGGACGATCAAGATGATTACAGGATTGGGGATGGTCATATCAATATAGAGTACTTCACATAGAAACAGAATTTGTCAGCCGAAAAGGACCGCTTGGCCCACCCAGTCTGCCCAGATGTTACCTACTTAACCTGTCATTGCAGATCCTGACTGGTCTCTGGTGATCTTCCCTCCTCCCTGCCTGCTTCATACACCACTATGTCTCTCCCACGCATGCTTAAAGACCCCACTGTTTTTGCCTCCATGACTTCTGCTGACAGTCTTGTCCAGGTGTCTACCATCTGTACGGTGAAGAAATATTGCCTCACATTTCTCTTAAACTTCCTTCCCCTCCAGCTTCATCGCATGCCCCCAGTCCTGGTACTCTTTGTTATTTGAAAGAGACTCCCCTCCTTCACCCTGTTCACCCCTGTGAGGTACTACTGAGTGTAGATGTCTATCATGTCACCTCTTGCTCTCCTCTCTTCCAGGGTGTACATGTTGAGATCCCTCAGTTTCTCTTCATACGTTTTTTTGTGCAACCTCAGTACCGTTTTAGTTTCCCTCCTCTGGACTGCCTCCACCCTGTCTATGTCCTTTCTCAGGAGAGACCTCCAAAACTGGACACAGTACTCCAGGTTGGGTCTGTCTCACAAGTGAGCGATTCAGTGGCATCACTACTTCCCTCCTTATATCGGTGACACCCCTCCTTATGCACCTCAGCATTCCACTAACCCTACACACTGCTTTATCATGCTGCCCTGCCACCTTGAGGTCATCAGAGAAGATAATACTAGAGCCCCTCCTGCTTAGTGACTGTAAGGCACTCTCCCCATTGCATACTCAGTGCCTGGGTTCCTATGCCCTAGCCGCAGAAATCTGCCATGCTTTACACCACTCCCTGAGTTTCCCATGATCCCAATGCATTCTCCCAACCCCTCCTGAATGTTCTCCTGAGTGCAGATTTTGGTATTATCTGCAGAATGGCATACCTTCCTTTCTAGTTCCTCTGCAATGTCCCTTATGAAGACATTGAAGAGAACTTGTCCCAGTAGGGAGTCCTGTCAGCTGATGGAACCAAACTTATTTTGAGGGAAATATAGGAGACTCCGTGAGGCCATGGTAACTGTCTATAAGATTATGCAGGGGCAAATTAAACATGATCAGAGGTCGTTCTGGGAGAGAAAGCATGAGAGAACAAGAGGGCATGAGACAAAGCTGACAACTGGAGGAGGGTAGGCTGGACATGGGAGAACATCTTTTTCCCCCAACAGAACTGTCAGGCTTTAAAACATTTTGCCAGGTGATGTATGAGGGCCGAGTCACTTCTGGAGTTCAGCCAAGCTGTGCTTGATTACGGTGTGGCGAGCCGTATCTTGATCATCAGTGATGTCACATGGTTCTATAAATGGGCGGTTTGGGAGACAGGTAGCCAAGTGGTTACACAAGGCTTGCATTAGCACCAGTGAAGTGGGGGTCATCGTGACCCTCTGCTTCAGATGTTGGCAGTCAGCTCCAAAAATCTGGCGGTCAGAATTTGCTGGAGTGTCTTTGTACTACTACATTACCTCCCTTATGGAAATACAAGTGTGCAGCATGTGTGCAGCATGCATGCCGCATGTTTAATAAGCATGCGGCATGCATGCTGCACACTTGTGTTTTTGTAAGGGCAGCCACCTTTTGCTAATGCTACAGGTGTACAACTGTAAATATACAGGTCAGTGCTGAAGCACTGCTGTTATTTTCATTCCGCAAAATCCTCAAAAACTGCCTTTGGGAACTTCGGTAGGGGCAATACTGGACCTGATACTCACTAACAGGGACAGTGCTGCGGACATCAAGGTGGAAGGCCACCGGGGGACCAGTGATCACTGTACGGTGTAGTTCAGTATAAGGATGGCTGTAGAATCAAACCACACAAGGGCGAGAGTCCTGGACTGCAGGAGGGTAGATTTTATAAAGATGGGGGAATTCCTCAAGGATGACCTAGCAGGGTTGCGTGACCTGGGTGGGGTGGAGGAACAGTGGGCAAAGATAAAAGGGAGCATAGTAAAGGCAACAAACCCCTGCATCAAACAAGTGAGTAAAAGCAAGATGAAAAAGAGACCGTTATGGTTCTTGAAAGAGGTTGCCGAAAAGGTAAAAGCTGAAATTGTAGCATTCAGAAGGTATAAGGAGACGCAGAGGGAGGAGGAGGATAGGGAGGTGTATCGTGGGAAACAGAGGGAAGCAGGGAAAGCAGTAAGGAGCACAGAGACACAAACTGAAGAAAGAATATCCCAGGAGGTAACGAAAGGGGACAAGTCATTTTTTTGTAGAAACAGTTTGTAAGTGGAAAGAGGAAGACCAGGGGTGGGATTGTAAAGTTAAAAAGGGAAGGGGAGGACTGTGCAGAGGGAGACCAGGAAAAGGCAAACATCCTGAACAAATACTTTAGTTCAGTGTTCACAGAGGAAGGAGACGGCGAGGAGTGACAAAAAAGTAACAACAGCTTAAGGAAGGAAGGAGGTGGACACTAGCCCTTTTTTGGAGGCGAGAGTCCTGAAGGGACTTCTTAATCTGGAGGTGGACAAAGCAATAGGGGCCAACTCTGGTGCATCCAAGGGTATTGAGGGATCTCAGGGAAATACTGGCTACACCTCTGACAGTTCTGTTTAACAGCTCACTGGAAACAGGACTGGAGTGATTCCAGTGGACTGAAAGATGTTGTCTGTAGTTCCACTGCACAAAAGTGGTAGCAGGGAGGAAGCTGGCAATTATAGGCCAGTCAGCCGGACATCGATGGTGGGAAAGTTAATGGAATCACTGCTGAAAGAAAGGATTATGGAATACCTTGAATCCAGTGGGTTACAAGACCCAAGGCAGCATGGTTTCACAAGAAGGAGATCATGTCAAATGAATCTGATAGAGTTCTTTGACTGGGTGACCAAGGAACTATATCATGGTGGGGCAGTGGATGTGGCCTACTTAGATTTCAGTAAGGTGTCTGACACCGTTCCACACTGGAGACTAGTAATGAAGCTGGGTAGCTTAGGAGTGAGTCCAAAGGTGGTAAACTGGATAAGAAATTGGTTAGGGGATAGGTGACAGAGGGTGGTGGTAAATGGAATTCACTCCAAGGAAGTGAGGGTGACCAGTGGAGTGCCTCAGTCAGGATCAGTGCTGGACCAGTCCTCTTTAATGTCTTTATAAGTGACATTACAGAGGAGCTGGAAGGGAAGGTCTACCTCTTTGCGGATGACACCAAAATCTGCAACAGGGTGGACACTCCAGGGGTGGGTGAAGGATGAGCAGAGACCTGAGAAAACTAGAGGAGTGGTCATGGGTAGGGCAACTTGGTTTCCAGTGCGAAAAAGTGAAAATAATGCACTTAGGGCACAGAAACCCAGGGCAGAGTACAAAATGGGCAGAGTGGTATTGATGACCACCAAGCAGGAAAGAGACCTGGGGGTAGTCATATCGGTTGACTTAAAGGTGGCCAAGCAGTGCAACAAGGCAGTAGAGAGGGTGAGTGGGATGCTGGGGTGCATGGGGAGGGGTATCACCAGCAGAAAGAGAAAGGTGGTCTTGCCTTTGTATAGCTTGCTGGTAAGACCCTACCTAGAGTATTGTGTCCAGTTCTGGAGACTACATCTCTGGAAGGATATAGACAGTGTGGAGGTGGTTCAGAGGAGGGCAACTAAAACGGTACCGGTTCTACATAAAAAACCCTATGAAGCAAGATTAAACTATCTCAATGTACACCCTGGAACAGGGGAGGGAGAGGGGAGATATGTCAAATACCTCACAGGGGTAAATAAGATACATGAGGGGAGCGTTTTTCAGAAGAAAAGGTGCTCAAGAATAAGGGGGCATGCTATGAAGCTGGAGGGGGTAGATTCAGGAGAGATGTGAGGAAGTACTTCTTCACAGAAATAGTGTGGATTCCTGGAACAGCTTGCCAGCAGAGGTGGGGTTCAAGAATGCATAGGATAAGCCAAAGGGGAATTATAGTGGAAAGGAAGGGGGAGGGAGAAAAAGCTGTAGACTGGGCACAGTCTGATGTAATAGTGTTGGTAGGGAGAAATGGTCAGACTGGATGGTCCAAGCAGTAAGGAGGCAGTATAGTGCAGTGGGTTAAGGGTCTGACCTGCAGATCTGGAGACCTGGGTTTGAATCCCACAGCCACCTCGGTGCATACTGTGTGATCCTGAGCAAATCACTTAACTTTCTTGTGCTCTCAGGTCGGATCTGGAAACAAGCTTCAGCTTACTGTGCTACTTCCGGTTAAACAATGTTCCCGTTCCCTTTCCCAGTCCATATCTGCCATCAAATTCAAATTCTGTGGGTTAGCGCACACCCTGGTTACTGCTACAATGTAATGCACCCTAAAAATTCTGAATCTGGGACCATGCATGTTTGTGATGCTGAAGATGTCATGTTGTGAACTCTTGGATGCATAAATAAAATCTGACACTGAGCACTGCAAAGTATCTGCATGGATCTCTGTATTTGCTCTTATTAGTGCACAGCATTTGCTGGTGTTACACTTCTAAAAATGGTGGCAACCTAGTATCAATATAGGGCAGACATAATCATCAATGTCTCTGGACTGCTGCCAGCTACAGGTAAGCCCAACACCTCATTTAAAAGCACTTTCCATGGGCTTTGAAAGTATGATGGACACTGGTCATGGATGTTCCCTTTAAAAGCAGGCTACATTTACATGGATTTGAAGAGTATCAGAGGGTATACCATCAAGACAATGGGGGAGATGGAGACAGATGAGGAATTGTTTCCTTCCATACTGACAAATGTAATGCAGTAATGCACCATCAGGCTCTGGCATGGGTCCACAACTGAATTTTGACAAAGGAAACCAAATTATTCAGTCCATAAAATAAACAGGTGGGACGCTTAAGTCAATCAGCACCATTAAGGTTACTCTGCAAAGATGCAGGGACATGAAAATGATTGAAGATACTGTCCTCCTGAGTGCATTCGTTGTCCATTTCAGTTCTGTGCTGTGGTTCAGGACTCAGGGGTGTAAAACCACAGCACTCGCTGGCCCCATGCAGTGGAGGGTATAAAGCAGATTTTACTGGCCCAGTCAATGTCTGTCTCCCCCATCCATGCGGCTGTCACCTCAGGGTGCTGTGGCTAAGGGACTGGCAAATGTAATCATTAGCAGTGTGTCTGGTGATTTAAAAACATTTATCCTGTTCTTGACTTCCCCATGGGAGGAGAGGAGGAGGAAGAAGGAAATAATGCTTTCCTTGTGAAGCAACGTATAGTACGCAAATGATCCCATTCATTGTGACATGATGATGCAACCAACGTACACTTTGAGCTTTTCAGAGCAGATCACATGAAAATATCCATATCATTTTAAGGCCTTAAACTTACTGGAAATGAACATTCATAACGGTGCACCAATTGTATAGTTCATAAATCAGGAGAAAGGGTAACATTGTTGCTAATACTAGCATAGTCAGTGTACAAACTAATAAAGTTAATATAAATAACATTATAGAACAGAGTAAAACAACATTTGTTTTTATAAGTGTGCTTTTTGTACATGCAGTATCCCGCACGCATTATAAGAGTTAGGCGCTGGTAGCTCAGATGCTGTTTGTCTGTATTCATGCAACAGCAAGAAGGCAGTAGGATACTTGTTTTATTTTACAAGTTACTTAACCAGGGTAGGCCAGTGGGGATACAACATCTTATTTCCTGTGGGATCCTGTTTCTACTGGGGATGTCACGGTAGGAAATTTTGACAGTATGGTAACTGTAACTTGTAATATTGCGGTGATTATAATAATTCAGGAGTAGCCATTTTTGTAGAAAAAAGAAATCTCCACAATCTCATGCTGGGGAAGAGTTTTATTTATTATGTTTTTATTTATATGAAAATTGGTAACCAGGAAAGACTCACTGAGCCAAAGCTCATTTCCAGGTGTAACCTGAGGGAGGGGGAACAAGGGGGGTACAAAGTAAACAATATGCAAGTAACAGGTACAGTAATGGCAAAAATAAATAAGAGAACTGCGAGATTGCAGGTACAATAATTGAGTACAATGTACATGTAGGCCCCCCCTCATTTCGAGGGGGCTTATTGCTCACTTTAAGGGTCCCCCTTCCCCTAGAGCTTTAGTTTTTTGTTAGTGCTCTGGGAGGAGTAATTTCTGCTAGCAGCCACTTGGGGGCAGCAGATTGCAGGGATATATAAGGGGGGGTGCTCAGGGAGGACTGGGAGAGAGACCGGAGGGCACAGAGTAGGGCAGTCAGAGGGAAGGGTCCCCCCCCTTAGGCAGTGGTTGGCAGTTTCCAGCGGTGATGCGCCGGGTCCTGGGTAGGCATCCAAGGAGGTCATTAGAGGCAGTCTCAGAGTCTGTGATCGCTTGGGTCTGAGCCCTGGGCTGGGTCTGAGCCCTGGGGCTGGGTCTGAGCCCTGGGGCTTTGGTCTGAGCCCTGGGGCTGGGTCTGAGCCTGGGGGCTGGGTCTGAGCCCTGGGGCTGGGTCTGAGCCCTGGGGGCTGGTTGGTGAGAGCAGCCAGGGAGTAAGGAGGGCAAGGTACAGTAGGACCCCTGGGGCGGTTTGAGGCCCTGTGTTTGTGGCGTGGTCTCCAGGGTCGTCGGGGCTGCAGTGGGCTGTGACAGGGCCTCTGCAGGGATTCAGGGCCTTTGAGAGTGGTTACGGTACATACCTCTCATGCCAGGGTGGCCTGGGAGTGAAGGAGATGGAAGTTGGGGTGGCCTTTACTCAAAATGGGCCTGCGTGGAGGGGCAGTCCCTGAGGCTCTGGAATAGATGAGAGAGAAAGAACCAAGAGACAGAGAAGTCTGGGTACCAGGTGGGTCTGGGCACTAGGATTTGGGGCCGAGTTTGAGGTGTGATGAGAGGCAGCTGAGGAATTAGCAAGCTGCAGGTACAGCACCCTGTTTGTGATGGATTAGTTTAGGGGTGGCTTGGAGGAGCTCATTGCTTCTCTGCTTGGAGAGTGCTCGAGAGAAGAGAATGTGAGAAGCATCTTTGGAATAGCTTGAAGAGAGCCTGGCGTATAGCAGATGAAGCTCAAAGTGTAGGTACTTACCAGTGGCAGAGAGATACTTGGAGCTTCACGGTCCTGTTAATCTGAAAATGTCTTTGTTCTAAGTGAAGAGCTGCTGCTGTAGATATGTGCCAGTAGAAAACTTTCTCTGCCTAAAGTACTGCCCAGAATAATGTGTCTCTCTCAGAAAGTCCTTGTAAAAAGTTTAGCCCCATGGAGCTGTGCAGACTGATTTTCTTAAACAATTGGGACCCTTGAGCCCTGATAATCACTGGGGGCTCAGAAGAATAAAACCTGATTTCTTGAGAGAAAATCTGGAGTTCAGTGTTTAATTGAATTATAAGGATGTTAATGAAATTCCACTCCTTAGTTTTTAGCAGTTTCTGTGAGTTTCTACCAAGAGGTCTCAAATCAGCCCATTTGCTCCTGTGCCATCTCACTCCCAGGACCAGTGGGGGAAAGAAGCTGGTGCCTGAAGATGAATTCTGTGGTCCTCCACTGGCAGGTCACTGGGGTGGATCGATCCATTGCCTGGGTCGCTAAGTCTAGTATCAGAAGACGAAGATGTTTCAAGGTAAGAAGCATTTATTCCATCTGCTTTGTACAAAGTAATGGTAAAGTTTCTAACATCTGGAACTCCCTTCCCCAGAAAATCTGGCCCCTAGATAGACATATGGGAAGGAGGGGCTACATACATGATATTAGTTGGCACAGAAGAGACAGTTAACCCTAAAAAACACAAACAGTGTAGTTGAAAGGTCTGAAAGTCACAGTATACCATGTACCACGGTTTTTGTGATATCAAAAATTGCCCATGGTATCAATACTATGACTTCTAATACCCCAGCTCCCTGTGAAATCATCATTCCATGACATTCCTGTTTTACGCACCTCTGCCCTGAGTAAACTGGAGCACTGTGGAGTTTAGTGAGCTGCTCACTGTCACTCAGTGAGTTTTAGACTCTAGAGGGGTTTGAGAACCTGTGATTTAAGCAATAATGCATGACAGGGGGAGTGTTGTGCTGGGATAATGTCACACCTCAGGTGGTTGGACATGAGGCTGCAGGCCGAGTACGTCCAACTCCCAAGAAGTGACGTTATCAGTGATACTTGCCCTGGAGTGCATTATTGCAATTATAAAATGGCTTGCTTGTAAAAAAAAGTGAAAAATACATTTTTAAAATACATTTTTAGTTGCTTTTGAATAGACATGATGTTGTGCTAACATGACATCACTGTTGAAGGTCAGCACGGACCAATCATAGCCAGGAATTGTTCTTGCCATTCTATGCTTTCTGGTTCCAACTGTAGTACTTGAACCACTGCAAAGATGACAGATTGGAAAGCATGCACTGACGTTAGGTGCTGCAGTCGATAAGAGAATGCTATCACAAAAAAAAAGCAAACAAAGGTTGGAGAAGCACTTAAGAGAAAATATTCGTTAGGGGGCTGCTGTATGAAGCACCAGGGTGTCGGGCTTTTTTCTGCCACATTTAATTAAACTGCATTTGCAGACTGAACTCTATATTTGAGTGCTTCTCCAATCTTTGTGTTGTTATTGTGGCACTGTATCCACTGACTGGGTCTAAGTAAAAACTACACCAGTATAAATGTGCAGTGAAAAAACGCACGCTGTGGACACCAGAAAATGGGCACTGTGAAAAACCACACTACGATAAATAGACAAATTCTGAAACTGTGCACACTGTTTTACCCCTGCGGTTTTCATCTGCGCTTTTATACTGGTGCAGTTTTGACCAGATACCCCACTGACTAGCCCATGTTGCCTCTGTTAAGCATGCTAATTCCATGCACAACATTATAACCTATGTTACCCAGTGATGGAATGTTTGGTGGGACACTGGGGATAACTTCCCCTACTGTCTCATATGTTGCCATGGAAGCTTTGTCTCACAGATGCCTCCAGATCTCAGTGTAATTACTGGTTTGGGTTGACTGTAACCCAAAATCAGTGCTTGCTTTTTCATATTATACCCCCTCCTCATTATACACTAGTAGGTGTAACATAAATCCCCTCATGCTTACTGCTGCAGCCCGCCCAGACAAAATCAAAATAAACAGTATCAACTATGCATGAGTTGTGAGCAGCAATCACTAGCTTCACATTCACATGAAAGGATTTAATAGTTAAGTCTTTTCATAATTTTTACCGCCATTTGTACTGTACTTAAATATTTGAGAAGATCAAATGGCCTGATTTTTGTTGAATTTTGTGAACCCTGACAAACTGTCAGTTAAACCAGTAATTGTATAAAATAAAATCTGAATAACTGTGTGGTAGCTTGTTTTTTAACATACCCTGGGTGGGTGATGCCAGTATAAACCGCTCGACCTTTGGTCTTGTGGTTTATGGGCTATCATACACCTTGGGTGTAAAAAACAACAACTCATCATGCACTGTTTCCAATACATTATCCTCTATTTAACATTTAGGGCCCAATTTAGAAGGGCTATAGATCGATGCAAGGGACTTATGTCAGAGAGTTGGATGCAAGGGGTGACTTGGGGTCAGTGTCAGTGGCTCAGTAGGTAGCACACTCACCTCTGAGGCCAGGAGGTCAGAGGGCTGTGGGTTCAGTTCCCACATCTGGCACTTGGGTTAATATCCCAGTACTGACACTGTAGTGCAGCATGAGAGGGGTGTTGCACTTCTGAGGTGCCGTCTTTCGGATGTGACATTAAACCGAGGTCCCATCCGCCTGTATTGGTGGTAGTTCAGGTGGATGTTAAAGATCCCAGGGATCTTATTGAAAAGAGAAGGTGAATTTCCCCAGTATCCTGGCCAAATTTCCCTCATTCACTAAAAATACCACCAACAGCTTAATCTGATTCAAGGTCAGTTGGCATTCATCTGTATCCCCCTCCCCCAGGTCGTGCCTGAAAATAGGCAGGATTTGTCTAGTGCACTTACCCATTCAACGAAAACTAAATAAAATAAATAAATAAATAAACTTGTGGCATCACTGTGGCAATCGCGATTCTGCAAGAGAGCCTACCGCAAACCTGGATGCAAGTCCCTTGCGCCGAATGCAGGAAGTTAGGCCACCTCCCCAATCTACATTTACACCATTAATGGAGCCATTTTACAGGGCATGTGCCAAAGCTTTGGTGCAAGCTGCCATAAAGCATGACTGTGCCAAACCTTCTAAAATCGGGCTGCATTGTGTCAAAGAGGTTTGGCGCATCTGCGCCAAACACTGCGTCAACTTTCTAAAATCATGCCCCTGCTCCATAGAATGGTCTCTCCAACAGTGCATCACAGCAGTGTCAGAGGTACTGAATATTAGCCCAAGTGTCTGCTACCAATTAAGCCATTGATATGTTACTAGCTTGCAAGGGTTTAAATGGCTGGCAGTTTAGGACAGATGTTAGAGCAATGAACTGTGAATGAACTTGGTACCTACAGAAGACAACGGTTTGAGTCCCACAACCTCCACTTACACACATACTGTGTGACCCTGACCAAGTCACTTAACCTCTCTCTGCTCTTGGTATTCACCTGATAAAGGAGCTTCAGTTCAGTGTGCCTTTTCTGGGCAAAAAAAAAAAAATGGTAAAAAAACCCAGAAAAAAGGGTCCTATTGCCTATTCTCAACAACTGAAGTCACCGGTGAGTCGCTTGTTCTTAAAGGTAATCAGAACCTACCGGTCAAATCCTCTTTGAACCCCCCCCAGCAATCTTCATCATCACACCTACCCTTGATGAGTCAAAACACCCTGATCTAGATAATCTCATAGAAACATAGACTGTGATGGCAGATAAGGGCCGCTTGGCCCACCTGGTCTGCCCATTTTATCATTGTTTTTTTTCTTCTCTCCTTCATTTTTTACGGCTGTAGTGGGCATAACCCTGCAGATGTTTTCCTTTGAGAAAAGGACTCCCTACATAAATTATCTACCAAACAACATGACAGAGTGTTAAAAATAGTGTCCTCTGCTGAAGCCTCATTACTATCCTGTCTGTGTGTGTATGGCAGCTGGAGAGCATTATTTTTTCCCTGGCTTGAGAGAAATTAATTAAGACCTCCACAGTACTGCCTTTTTTTGCAAGTTGAAACCTCCTCCATAATGTTTTATGGGCCTTTTCTTTCTTTAAGTTTCAGTGCTTAATTTACTACTGTTTGCAAACTGAGAAATGTATTTTGCTGGTATCCCTTCCCCCACTCATCCAGAGGTGTGAATTCCTTTGTTTCCTAACCATGCTGGTTGATTTTACTTGCTTCCCTTATAGTAAGAATGTGAAACTAAATGTGTGTTATTTTAAATGATTGATAAAGTGACATGTCCAGTTTGCATCTCTTGGGGATGAAGCTGTATCTCTTTACCTGTACAGAGTAATTCACTTGCCACCAGCTCTTAAGACCTCAGCTGTAAGATACATCATGCATGTAATGTGATATATGAAATTAAACTGCATTCCCTGAAAAACAGTTAGGTTCATTTCTCTTCCCTACCTCTGCAGCCACAAAAAGTCAACCTTGTCTCTCTCTCTCTGTGATACCTACTGCTGGACAACACTGGAGATCGGTTATAGTCCATGGCAGCACAATAGGTAAGGACCTTAGGGCAGACTAGGTGGGTCAGGATGCCCTTTTCTGCCAGCAGCTTCTATGTTCAATGTTAAATGAATTGACTTTACATTATTTATGCTTCTCTTTTCTTAATGTTACTATTATCCCTATTTGCTGTTGCAAACTTTTGTTCTGGACGTCCCAGCCATCTCAGGAAAGATGTAGATTGGGTGAAGGCAGTACAGAGAAGGCCAACCAAAATGGTGCATGGCCTGCACCAAAAGCACTATGGGGAAAGACTCAGGGAGTTAAATATGTACTCTCTAGAGAAAAGGAGGGAAAGGGAAGACATGACAGAAGCATTCAAATACATCAAATGTATCAATAAGGTACAGGAAGGTTCAATTCTGCTGAGAAAGAGATGTTCAAGGACAAGGGGCATGATATGTATCTGGAAGGGGGAGACTAGGAAATACTTCTTTACAGAGAGGGCGGTAGACACCTGGAAGAGCCTGTCAGCAGAGGTAATTGGGTACTGAAATGGTAACGGGTTTCAAACAAGCATGGGATACACATAACGGGACCTTGGTAAGAGGGCTGGTGCAGGGGCGGGGGATGGGGTTAAAGCTGGAGATCAGGTATGGTCCATGGCAGCACAGCAGGTAGAGACCTTAGGGTAGACTAGGTGGGCCAGGAGGTCCTTTTCTGCCAACAGCTTCTATGTTTCTGTGTTAATAAATAGCTGGTACATGAACATTATACATACACGTTGACATCAAATTTAAGATGTTAAATATAGAGCCTATGGTACCAGTAACACAATGCCATTAACGAGTACTACTCAAATATTCCAGATCCACGGAATCAACCTATTGTCAATTTAATTAAAATATATGTATCTCTATAGAAGTCAGGACCACAAAAAAAAAGAGAAAAAAAGGAAACAAACACAGAAGAAAAAGTGTGCATAAAATAAGCCAAAGCACGGGGGGGGGGGGCAGATAATATGTATAAAGCAAGTGAGTAGCAATGAATTGCATTTACGTTACACTTGTGAAAGGATGAAAGCACAAGTAAAATATAGGTCTTGAATATAGAAAACAGCTGAAAAGGATACAAAGGAAAGGAAAGAGTCCTAGATGTGATAGAAAAGAACAAAACAACCAAAAAATGAAAGAAACTGACTGGCATAACATTTAAAACAACAGAACTGAATGGCATTTGGCAGATTATAAAGGGCAACACAATATCATTTGCAATAGTTCACATTAAAAGGATCAAGGAATATAACAAATGATGACAAGCAAGATGGCTAAATGAGGATGTGAAGAAAGTTACTCAGCAACAACAAAAAAAGCTAGACATGCAATAAAATATCTGAAAACAAAAGCCATGACAAAACCACATGGTCAGAATACGAAACATTTTAAAAGAAACATAAAAGCAAAAGTAACCATTTCAAAAAGAAAATGGAACTCAAACTTGCAAAAGATGCAGACAAAGGCAACAGCAAGCAATTGTGCAGTTACATCACTAGCCTAAACAAAAAAAACTAAAAAATAAAACTATAAGTAATATTAATATTAAAGGGGAAACAGTAAAAAATCCAGTGGAGATAGCAAAGCAATGTAATGAATATTTGTGTTCCTTATTCAAACCCAATCACAACTCAGTCCGCTGCCCCTGTACATTACCAGGAATGCCAACAGAATTAATATAAATACAGACAACATAGTGTAAAAAAATTCAGAATAAAAAAAAAAATCAGTGTAAAGTTTCTACTAAAATACTGAAATTAAATATTGGGGATAATCCATAACCAGGCACCCCCTCAAAATATTTTGTAAAAAATTAATAAATACAGGTTCCGGGTAAAATTCTAGAATCACTACTTAAAGATATAAGTTAGCCACATGTCTAAGAGTGATTTCGGTGACAGAGAGCAGCAGGTATTCACAAAGGGACAATCATGTACCGCAAATGTAATCTGTCTCTATGAAAACGTGACCTAATTCTTGGATAACAGTACCTCATAGACATAATTTCTGTTATACCTTTGCAAAACATCTGCCACTGTACCACATTTGGCAGTCATTGAAAAAATGTATTCCCTAGCTATTCATCCCTGTATTATAAACAGTAGAACCTAAACCAGCCAAACCATATGAAGATTCATCACTGTAAACCTTGTGTATTATGCAAACTGTGATACTTAACACTGGTAGGGTAAGTTAGTACATCTGGACGTATTTGCTGCATATGCATCTCAGTTGCTATGGGGTCCTGATCATGTTCACCCTTCCTCAAGCCAAGCTAGCTACAGTATGTCTTACAACTCCTGGTAGGTGACATCACTTTAGTTTTTGTATTACTGTGGCAAGCTGCTATTTTCAACAAGAAGTTAACATTTTAAAAAGACTGTGATGTGGACTGAGAAGCAACTTGTGCAGCTGAATCATCATGCTAGCCTAGATATTTCCAGGTTGCATTCAGTTAGCCTAACCAGTGGGAGCAGATTGGGAGAGGGATACAGACTTAAAATAGAACCGTTGAACCCATTTGTGATTCAAAGTTACATTATAGAAATGCAGCCTCCCGAACTGGTCACCGTATTCCAAATGAGGCCTCCCCAGTGATCTGCACAGTGGCATCACCACCTCCTTCCTTTTACTGGTGATACCTCTCCCTGTGCACCCCAGCATCCCACTGGCTCTCCCCACAGCCTTGGTACATTGTTTAGCCACCATTAGGTCATCCTGTATGATTACCCCCAAACCCCTTTCCTGTTTGGTGACCATCAGTTTCTCCCCCCTCCCCCTCCTGTATTCCTCCCCTGAGTTACTGCAACCCAAATGCATGATTTTGCACTTTTTTGCATTGAATCTCATCTGTCACACTTCAGACCATTCCTCCAGTTTACCTAGGTCCCTCCTCATTTTTTCCACCCTTCCTGGAGTGTCCACCCTTTTGCAGATCTTAGTGTCATTCACAAAGAGGCACACCTTCCCTTCCAGCCTCTCTGCAATTTCATTCATGAAGACATGAAACAGGACTGGACCGGGGACTTATCCCTGTGGCATCCTGATGGCCACACTCCTTTCCTTAGATTGAACACCATTGACCACGACTCTCTTTCTTCTATCGTTCAATCAGTTCCTAACCCAGTTTACCACTTTGTGACCCACTCCCAGGCTGCCCAGCTTGTTCACAAGTTATATGTGGAACGGTATCGTTGGCCTTACTAAATGTAACTCATGTTTATGTTTAAGCCCAAGAAACACCCTTATCTAGTTAATGCATTTGCAGCTGTAGTGGCTCTGCCAGAGTTTGGTTACTGTAGACCTCACTTGCATTTTTTTGATGTAGACCTCACTTGATCTACGGCGCCATCTCTACCCCCTTCTTACTGCTACAATTCCCTTGTGCCTGTCTGAGGCATTTTTGAATCCCACCACTGTTTTTGCCCCACTACCTCTGCTGGAAGGCTGTTACAGGGCTCCATCCATCCATTCATCCATCCATCCATCCATCCATCTGGGTTTTGCCATCCTATCTCCTGGTGTTACCTCACATGGTTCACCAAGCAAACGCTGCAGGTGCTACAATTTGTTACTCTAGTATTACCATTTCCTGGTGAGCACCCCCTGGTCCCACCCCTATCCCAACAGCCCTTATTTACCCCCAAGGGAATCTTGCCACAGCCTAGGTGGTAGTCTGCACTGTGTCAAAGTCCATGTACTCTAGAAAGTGGCCTCGCAAATTGAACCTGTCTAGCCAGTTCCTCCTTGCTAGGCACCATTTTCACGATAGGGGTTGAGTGGCTTTGATTCTGAGGGGATGGACTTCTCCCCATGGTCAATGTGAGGCAGCCTATGGTTGCAGCATTGGGGCATCTAGAACACTGCGATGTGCATATAGCATCTGCATGGGAGCCTAGTGTCGGGACTTGTTCTCCCACCAATGGTTACCTCTGCTGAGGCTGACAGCAGGGGATAGAAGCAAAACTAAGGACTTTTTTCACTGAATGGATTCCCCACCCTCTATAGGCCACCAGGGGGTGGCTACTCAGTGAAGATTTTTTGGGGGGGAGGAGGCCATCTTCAATGTGGATGTAACACCCAAGGGACAGCTTTACTGCTGCTGTCAGTTGGGAATGCGGGTTCAGAATCTGAACCCGTGGTTCACTATGTGGAAGAATGGCACCTTCACTGTTAGGCCACCTGAGTGTTCCAAAAGGTGCTATGGTGGAGGAATCTAATGAGCAATGAGGCTAAATATACACAGGGATCTGCTATTGGCCAGGGACGCCATTCCTTCAGCTCATTGGTAGAATCCTTAGCTTGAAACCAGAGGGCGAACTTACAAGTTCAAATCTGGAGTTCCCCTGTTTGAAAAAGGAACCGCAGCACAAAGAAGTACTCAATGGTTGCCAGCAGTGCTGAGCCAGGATGGAGCCCTCCCCCACCCCTACACATCTGTTATGTAATAATTAAGCAATAGGGCATGACAGGGCATGCGACTGAGTCAATAATCCCATATCTTAGATGCATTGTTAGGCACAAGGCGTAGTGAGCACCTGTAAATGTACCCATGAAGTGTGGTTGTTGCCCATAATTATACATCCCTGAAGTGTCTCTTTGCACTTATAAAATGGCTTTTAAAAATATAAGCGGAGAAATACCTTAAAAATGTGACGGTTACCAGTGGAGGGTACTAGGTTAAATAGATGAGTAGCTTCATCAGCTTAGTTAGAAGGATACTGTGTTATACTTGGTCAAGTCTATTGGAATTTGCCCATAATTTATCACAACCTCACAATGTTTACCAGCTGGTCATCTGAAACAGTTACAGCAGCTCCACTGTTGTACTTGAGGGGGAATCGTTCAATTGGGGGGGCTCCTTTCCTCTCCTCTGCTTACCTCTCTGTTCCATTTTTTGCCTTCCTGTCCTTTGCTGCTGTTGTAAAGGACTTTCAGGAGCTTTAGGAGCGTTCTTATTGTAGCAGCTTCAGAACCTATGGGGCCCCATCTTCAAACTAAACCACTCATTATTATAAGTTAATAGCAACAGTGCACGAACTACAGGGCCTTATTTCAGAACTCAGCGAGCCCTGTCCCTATGTCTGCCCCCACCCCCCATAACTTGAACATTGATCCCTCTTCGGCCCAATTTATGTAACACCAGAGACAGGCCAATGTTAATTTAATTTCCTGACTCACCCTCATGAAACAAGGCTTTTTTTTTTTTGGTAGTCACTAGCGCATAAACCATGATGCCCTTCTTGGCTAGCAGCCAGCTTTTATTTGAGATTTTAATGAGAGGGGTTTCACTTCATTATATTCTGCTTATGCTATTGGGTGATTCATTGGCATTTAGTGGTTCAAGAAAAAAATAAATTGATGACAAATAATTATGGAATGGGTTAATAGCCTTTCAACCCAATAATTGCAGGCTCCCATTTCGAGGTTATTTGGAAACTTTTTGGCATCACCATGATTCTGTGGTCTGGCATAGCTTACACTCTGCAAAACATTGCGTCACCCTATGGTTTTTGTGGGGATGCAGAAAGCATAGTGTGCAGAGAAAGGGGTCCATCTGCAGTCTTCTGTCACAGCACAGTACCGTGGCTATATTTTTTTTTCTTCTTCATGACAGGCGCACTATTAAATATGACATTATTACTGGATCAATCTGTCTGAGAGTTTTGTGCACCCTCCCCCTTGAATTACCTGGGCAGCTCAAAGGTGACTGTAGTCTTCCTGTGCAGGATGTAAGGAGTGTTCTAAATCCACATCTGTCAGTTAATTCCTGAACATATTGTTTTGGTAATGATTGAGATTGCTTCTGCATGGGTCTGCTGCCCATCAGGTCGACTGATGCCGGACTAACAGCTGTAGGTGTATAAAGTGTTTCACACAACGCAAAGGAAACAAACAACTCAAACGTTTGAGGAAAGTGGCATTCAGTTTGGTTTGAATGATCTGGACAGCTCAGATCTGTGTGTGTGTGTGTGTGTGTGTGTGTGTGTATGTGCACGCATAGGTATGTGTGTGCATTTGTTTGCATGTGTATGATCAGTGTGTGTGTGTGTGTGTGTGTGTGTGTGTGTGTGTGTGTGTGTGGGTATGTATATGTATATGTATGTGGTGTGTGTGTGTGTGCATGTGTGTAGGGATGTTGGGGTGTGTGTGAAGGTTGGTTGTGCATACGTGTGTTTGCATGCATATCCAGCTATGTAGTCAGGTAGCATTCGCTGCCCCCTTTAGCCTGAAAACAGCTGCTGTTTAGCCGAACTGGGGCATTAAAGCATTTGAAATTTTTCCAGAAAGTGCTACTCCCATGACAAAACTGCTATGGCCTTGAAAACATTCTATATCTGCCCCTGATGTATGTGTGTGTGATCATTTTGCTAATTTTGGAAGATCTCAAAAATTCAGAAGTGGTGTTGGCGGGGTGTCTCACATTCAGTTTGAGAAATCTGATCATTTAGTGAATCGGTCCTTTCTGAACCACCATGAATACACACAGCAGATGCCCAGTTCTTAGCCTCAATTTTATGGGCTGCAGATTGAGGCATAACGAGGCACTCTGTTGCACTGAACCATGAAATTACTATGCTCAGAACATGAGATTTGCACTGGGGTGTGGGGCCCTACTGGCACAAATCTTGGAATGCATATGAGCATTCCAGATGTTACTGCGCAAAATCTGGGTTTGCCCACATTAATGGTGCACATGGAAGCCTGCTCATGGGACAGTGCTATGCACATACATGTGTGAGGTGGTCTAGGGACAGTACATGTCCCCCTCCCCCTGACCTGTACCAAAGGTCCCTCTATGATCTGCCATGGAAAGACCTTTGTGCATGTCTGGCTATCCTCCATGGTAGTCTAGTGGGCCACCAACCTGAACAGAAGAACTAAAGGCTGTCCCATTGCCACAGTGGGAGGGCTACTGCTTGTGATGCCAGAAACCTGAGTTCAGGAACAAACATGGGTCTCTGAGGCCCAGCTCAGGGGAGGAGGATTAAGCACCCCAGAGGACAACCTCCTTTGGGGCTGGAGGGCTGCCAGCTCTGCTGCAATACTGTCACAGGGGTGCTCACTGGGGGCAGTACAGACGGAACTCCGCTGTGGATGGGAGGTGCTGGATGGCACTGCACGATGCATGTGTGCTCATATACGTGCTTATACTTGTGAACCCTTGCATGTTGGCATCCTGAAGGCGGGGAAAGAAAAGCAAGAAAATCCCCAGCAAAGCAGGACCACTTGCAGGCCCCATACCAGTGACACAGGAACTGATCCCATCTGGATCCATCTGCTGTGGGCTGAGAGAGTTACCCACCACCCCCACCATGAAGGTAAACTATGGGAGGATTAGAGTTTCAGGTAAGCCCAGGGTGAAGCCAGTTTATGATGGTCTGGGGCAGGGGGCCTGTTGGGAACTGGATGCATAAAAGAAATAACCAAATGCAAGAACAGATGTAATCCTGATATTATATAGATCTTCTGGCAGACTACACACTGCCTACTGTTTGCAGTTTTAGGGTGTATTTGGATAGAACAGCGATAACAAAATTGAAAGGGTTCAAAGAAAAGCAATGAGGAAGATCGTGGGAATGAAGAGCCTATAGAACATGACAAAAGGCTGAAAATCATAAAACTGCGTAGACTGAATAGAAAGAGACCCAGAGGAGAGTTAACATTACTTTTGCAGATTGCGGCATTCATCTCTTGTGTCCAGTTCGTGCTTTTGGCAATCCTGAAGCTTTTTCTTTTAAGAGGCTGAGTTTTAAATTGTGTTTTATTTTTTGTTTCATTTTTTCTTTATTGCATTTTAATTGATTGTTTTATTTCATTGATGTTTCGTTAGGCGCCCAGAGCCTCCAGCAATGGGTGCCCTACAAATTAAAATTGCCTTTCCTTTACAGTATGACCAGAACCACTCTAACACAGCTAATCCACAGCTTAAACTGCAACCAATGAGTCACCAATATGACACTAGAGGACATAGCAAGCAATTTGTTATAGAAAAATGAAAACCAAAAGAAGAAAAAATAAGGGTATTAAAATTATGGAATGCATTGCCTCAAGAAATAATTGACAGTGACAGTGCGCTTACATTCAAGAGCAGGTTAGATATGTTTATAAGCAGCAACAACTTCTGTAATTATAGTATGAATGCCACAATAGTATATCAATACTGCCATGGTGACCCATCTTACTGATGTACGAGTGGTCTCATTTACATTCTTAGGGTATCAGAACCATCACTTTCAGTTAGTGTGGTCTCCATTTCAGCATTAACATGTATAATAGCTTGGCAGAAGACACCAGGAGAAGGACTGCTGTGTGACTGAACTTCTTTGCTGGGACTAAAGTAGAAAAACTTTTGTATTTGGACCTTTAATTTAGGGTAAAAAAACTAACATACAAAAAAAAAAAGTGTGTGTTTGGGTGAACTGAACTGAATGGGTAACTGAAAAGTCATCTAGGTGTAAATCTCAGGTGACTGAAAGGACTTAACTACTGTGAGGTTTAAATTACTTGTAGAAAGATCTGGTAAGTAGGGGGAGTGGCTTAGCTAGAAGGAAGCTACATTTAAATACTGCCTTAGAAAGATTCTGCCAATAGCTTGGCAGAAGACACCAGGAGAAGGACTGCTGTGTGACTGAACTTCTCTACTGGGACTATATTGCCCTCCTTCACTCCCATCCACCTCCCCACCCAAAGCTAGTTCTATTTTTATAGGCACAGGATTTGACTGACAACAGGAACTTCCTGTTTAGGGGCAGGAAGTGAGTGATCACAGAACCACCAAGGACCCACCATCCTAGAAGGGCAAGAGTAGCTCTCCGGCCCCCTCTAGCTGCTGGAGGTCTGCCTCTGAACAAGTAAGTGGTCTACTGAGAAATATAGGATATTCTTGTCTCAGAACAGGACAATCAGGAGCTTAAAGGGCACACAGGCAGAAAGTAAGGAGAGAGAGAAAAAAACAGACAAAAGAGTAAGGATTGCAAACAGTTAAGGGGTCAGAAATAAGACATGATTGGAGTGGCAGTGCAGTGGCTGTGGAGCAGGAGTCTTCCGGGAGATATTCTGGAGGATGTGTGTTGTCCCATCTGCAGGCACCTCTCTGGGCTGAGGGAGGAGGTGCTCATCTCCCAGGCTGAGTTGGCCAGGATTTGTGGGACCTCCTCTCCATCCAGGGACCACCAGTGCCACTGCCGCTGCCTCAGAGGTTGCCAAGAAAGAGGAGCGGTTGGACCACAGTGGGCTCAGGGAGGGTGAGGGTGGTGGAACAGAGGCACATCCCTCCAGTTGTACCTCTCCACACTTCCTATGCCATTCTGGCAAAGTGTGGTTCCTCTATGGAGGCACCGACAGTGGAGACCAAGGAGGATGCTGGGAACCTCCACAAAGGAGACCCACAGGAGGGTAGCAGGGGACCCTGCAGGAGAAGGAAACAACTCCTGGTGGGGGACTCCATTGTTAGGAAGGTAGAACTGGGCAAGGAAGTGGAGAGGGAGGTAAGGTGCCTGCCTGGCGCCATGGCTTGGTGGGACAGGGAGCGAATCCTCAGAATTGCCGGAGCAGCTGCACAGGAGAGGGAGCTGGATGTCATTGTCCACCTAGGGACAAATGACCTGGCTAAGAAAGGGATTAGAGAAGTGCAGGAAGAGTTTGGAATTGGGAGGGGCCTTAGTCAAGTAGCACGACGGTAACCTTCTCGGAGGTGCTACCCATCTATGGCATAGGAGAGGCTAGGGTGTTCTGCACTCATGGGATTCAATCAGTGGTTGAAAAACTGTGGAGCTCAGGATTTGGCTTCATTGGGGACTGGGGGTCCACCTGGAGTGATGCAAGCCTATACTGGCATGATGGGCTGCATCTGTCCAGGAGGGGAACCAGGATCCTAGGTGATAGGTTTAAATGCTTCATTGGCAAGCTTTTAAACTAGCCAAGGGGGGAGGCACTGGAAAGGAGCAGGAAAATCCTAGCCCCAAACAATCACGGTAGTAAGTGTGGCAAACACCAACATGGAGGTGTCGATAGGGAGAAGGGCAGGGTAAATGGAGAAAGTGACAAAGGCAAGAAGGACAGGGATGGGGCAAAAGTGGTAAGGCCATCAGGAAATGGAGGGTAATGAGTACCAATGCCCATAGTCTGGGCAACAAGCCCTGAGCTGGTGGCCTTAATGGAAGAGGGATGCCTGGATATCGAGCAGTCACAGAAACATGGTACACAGAGAACCATGACTGGATGTTAACATACCAGGGTACATAACCTACAGGAGAGACAGGCAGGGGAGAAGAGGGGAGGAGTAGCTCTCATGTAAAGGAAGGGATAAAAGCAACTGAACAAAAGAGTAAACAGGGAGGAGAGGAGGCACTGTGGGTCACCTTGAGACTGGAAAGGGCACCACAATCCGCACAGGGTTAGGTACAGACCCCATGTCAGGGGAAGGAATGGACAAGGATATAATGGAAGGCATTCTTAGAATGGCAGAGAAAGGGAGATACTGTTGATGGGAGACCTGAATATGCCAGATGTTAACTGAGCACATTTGCTGCAGCCACATCCAAGAGCAGGGCCATTCTTGACGCCCTACAGGTGGCAGGCATTAGACAGCTAGTTTCGGAACCCACTCGTGAGGGAGCAATCTTAGACCTTGTACTCTCAAACGGGGCAGTGAGAGGATCTCAGATCTAGAAGTAGGTTGCCATCTGGGGACAAGTGACCATCAAACAGTGTGGTTCACGTTAAACTCAGCTACAGAGTCAAGCCATACAAAAGTGAGGGTACTGGACTTTAGGAGGGCTGACTTTGGCAAGATGGGAGAGTGCCTCAGAAAAGCACTAGCAAACAGGCTGGAAGGAGGTGGAGCAACAATGGGAATTATCAAACTGCCATCACAGCGGCAACAAGCCTTTGTGTGAAGCAAATAAACAAATCAAAACGAAAGAAAAGCCACTATGGTTCTCAAGAGAGGTGGCTGTGAAAGTCAGGAAGAAAAGATAGCATTCTGGAAGTATAAGGAAACACAGAAGGAGCAGGACAGAGAGCTGTACCAGTTAAGGCAGAAAGAAGCAGGAGGGAAGTCAGAATAGCAAATGCCCAAGCTGAGGAAAAGATAGCCAACTCAGTTAAGAAGGGGATAAAACCTTTATAGGTACATCAGAGAGCGAGAAAGACAAAGGAGGGATAGTGAGGCTGAATAGAATGAACGTGGTGGGCAGAAGGACAGTGAAAAAGCAGGAATACTGAACAAATATTTCTGCTCAGTATTCACAAAAGAGGAGGGGGAAGTGCCTAATCCAATTAACAGAAGCACTCTTGATAGGGGGGTCGATCCCAGTCCTTTCACAGAAGAAAGGGTTCTGCAAGAACTCCTAAAACTGAAGGTGGACAAAGCAATGGGTCCTGATGGAATTCACCCCAGAATTCTAAAAGAATTAAGGAAGGAACTAGTGAAACCACTGGCTACTCTTTTAAATAAATCATGGGAGGATGGTGTGGTACCCGAGGACTGGAGGAAGGCGGATGTGATTCCCCTTCACAAAAGTGGGACCAAGACAGAGGCAGGAAACTACAGACCTGTCAGTCTGACCTCTGTGGTAGAGAAAGTGATGGAGTCACTTCGAAGGAAAGAATAGCTGAGTACCTAGGGGTCAGTGGAGCACAGGATCCAAGGCAGCATGGGTTCACAGCGGGAAGGTCATGTCAGACTGAATCTAATAGATTTCTTTGACTGGGTGACCAAAGTAGTAGACCAGGGAGGGGCTGTGGACATGGCCTACCTAGACTTTAGCAAGGCATTTGACACAGTCCCACACAAAAGATTATTAGTCAAATTAACCAGCCTGGGAGTGGGTCCCAGGGTGGTAGCCTGGAAAACATTGGCTGGACAACAGGACACAGAAGGTAATTGTAATGAGTCCACTTGAAGAAAGGCGGCGCTTGGTAAATGTAGGGTTCAGTATTGGGTCCAGTCCTTTAATGTCTTCATCAGTGACATTGCAGAGGGACTGGAAGGAAAAGTATGCCTTTTGCAGATGACACAAAGATCTGCAACAGGGTTGATACACAAGGAGGCGTGGAAAGGATGAAAAGGGACTTGGCAAGGTTGGAGGAATGGTCAGACGATGGCAGCTAGGATTCAATGCAAAAGTGCAAATAATGCACCTGGGAAACAAGAACCCAGGGAAGAATACACAATGGGTGAGGAGGTAGTAACAACAACAAAACAGGAAAGGGACCTGGGGGTAATCATATCAGATGACCTTAAGGTTAGTAAGCAATGTGAGAAGGCAGTAGGGAGGGCCGGGGTAATACTGGGATGTATAGAGAGGCATCAGCAGCAGAAAACAGGAAGTTGTCATCCTCTGTACAGACAGTTGGTGAGACCCCATCTGGAATACTGTGTCCAGTTCTGGAGACCCCATCTCCATAAGGACATAGACAGGATAGAGGCAGTCCAGAGGGAGGGCAACTAAAATGGTGCAGGGTCTGCAAGAGAAGCCATATGAGGAGAGACTAAAGGAGCTTAATATGTATACCCTTGAGAAAAGAAGGGGAGGGGACATGATAGAAACTTTCAAGTACCTCAAGGAATCAACAAAGTCCAAGAGGTAGCATCTTTCAGAAAAAGAGACTTGCAAGAACAAGGGGACACAATTTAAAGATAGAAGGAGGGCGGTTCAGGGCAATGTGAGGAAGTATTATTCACAGAGAGGGTAGTGGATGCATGGAACAGCCTTCCTGAGGAAGTTGTGGGGTTTAAAACTGTGGGAGAATTCAAGAATGCATGGGACAGACATAAGGCAATTCTTATGGGGGGCAGGAAGATATAGGCTGTTGGTTAACTAGGATCTGCGGCCTATCCTGTAGGTAGGGAAATGGGCAGACTAGATGGGCCTAGCGGTCCTTATCTGCCGTCAAAGTCTATGTATAAAAGGGTTGCTCATGAACACAGTTCCAAAACTCTGAACTTCTAAGTTCAGGTGGCACTGTTCTTTGCTCACACAGGTCTCAGTAACTTTCTTTGTGGTAAAACATTCTGTTCTTAAAGCAGAAGTATCTTTTAGTGGCAAATAATTGAATCATATAGTGTTCATTGCATCAGACCTGTATTTTGGACATCCGTAGAGATGTCATCTAAATGTTTTGTATTTCCTTCGTTTTTTAAACAGCTTTTATCTATAAATTTGTAATTACTGGCTTAAGTCAATAAAGATGGTGATTTGGTTACTTTTTTAAAAATTTATTTCGCTGAGGTTACTTTCTGGCTGTCCAAACCAGATTCATACTGTGAATGTATTAAGGAGGTGCTAGCATATGAGTCTGATGGTAAAATATCACACCAAGATGTCTAAGTTATTCATGGTGGGTGTCACAAGCAAGCAAAAACGTTTTGAAAACTCCCAAACCACATAGGTCAGCAGTGAAACAGAATAAAAAGAAAACAGATGCAGTATAACCTCGATTAACCGGATCTCGATTATCCAAATCTCCGGTTTAACTGAATCTACTTCTTGTCCCCCAAGTTTTGCCCTTTTTCTCCCATTTTACCATGTTTTACTAAGTAATTCCAACAGCATTTAATTAATGGCAATTAGTGGCAGCTTACATGCGTGCTTGCAATCAATCATGCAATTAAATGATTATCACTTAAATACTTGAGTCAGGTTAGACAGGTTAGAGTGCGGCAGTTAGCAGTCGTTTCCAAACAATGGCAGAGGCGGGCAGCAAACGCAAAAGATGTGTGCTTGATATTGGGCAGAAGATTAAAATTCTGGAGTGTCTCGAATGAGGGCAGAAAGGTATAGAGGTAACGCAGAGGTTCAGTGTCGACAAGTCAACTATGTTCAACATCAGTAAGGCCAAAGAGAAGCTCAGACAGTATGCCATAGCTATGGAGCAGAATGAAGCCATGGATCAATGAAAAACATGAAAAAATGCAAAGACAAGCAATTTGACCATGCCTCGTACGTTCTCTCAAATGCTGACTCCTTAATTGCTCCTTTCAGAGACAGACTGTGCACTCTTATGTTACAAGAAGGTCTTTCTCCTGAGGCAATTTATAACACCGATGAGACCGGCATTTTTTTGAAAATGCTGCCAGAAAAAAACATTGCCAGTGCCTCAGAAAAGTTTGCCCCAGGTCACCAAATAACCTAAGAATGGCTGACAATCCTGGGTTGTACAAATGCTACAGGATCACATAAGCTTAAACTGCTGGTGATTGGTAAATCATTGTGCCCTTGTTGCTTTAAGCACTGCAACCTAGACAACTTACCGGTGTTTTACAGGGCACAAAGTAACACTTAGATGTTGGCTGGTATCTTCAAAGAATGTTTTTTTCAAGACTTTGTCCCGCCAGTGAAAAGTCACCTTAGGTCTTCTCTCACGAGCCGTCTTGCTCCTAGATAATGCTGGTGCCCATCCTAGTCCAGACTGTTTAAAAACTAATGACAACTCTGTACGGTGTGTTTTTCTACCACCTAAGACTACATAGATACATAGATACATAGACAGTGTCGGCAGATAAGGGCCTATGGCCCACCCAGTCTGCCCATTTGAACTTGTAAGTTCAGTTTGTTTTCCTAGAAGTCTGTTGCCCCTTACCCCTGACCTCCAGAATTCCTTTATGTCTATCCCATGCATTCTTAAACCCCGTGATTGTTTCAGCCCCCACCACTTCCTCTGGCAGGGTGTTCCACTTGTCCATCACCCGTTCTGTGAAGAAATTCTTTCTCATGTTTCCTCTAAATCGTCCTCCCTCCAACTTCAACCCATTCCCTCTAGTCCTGGAACACCTTTTTCGCTTAAAAATAGTGTTTTCCTGCACCCTGTTCCTCCCTGTAAGATACTTGTATGTCTCTATCATATCCCCTCTCTCCCTCCTCTCCTCCAGGGAGTACATGTTCAGTTCCTTCAACCTGTTTTCATAGGACTTGTGATGCAATCCATGCACCATCTTTGTTGCCCTCCTCTGAACCTTCTCTACCCTGTCTATGTCCTTACGTAGGTATGGTCTCCAGAACTGTACACTGTACTCCAGGTGGGGCCTCACTAGTATCTTGTATAGTGGAATTTTGACCTCCCTTTTCCTGCTAGTGATGCCCCTGCCTATACATCCCAGCATCCTATTTGCTTTACCTGCTGCCTTGTCACACTGTTTCCCTATCCTTGAGGTCATCAGAGATGACAACCCCAAGATCCCTTTCCTGCTTGGTGCATGCTATATCCTCACCCCCCAACTGATATATTGTGCCAGGGTTTTTGTGCCCTATATGCATTATTTTGCACTTCTTTGCATTGAATTTCAACTGCCAAACCCCTGACCATTCTTCAAGTTTCTGCAGGTCGCTTCTCATTCTGTCTACACCCTCTGGTGTGTCTACTCTGTTACAGAGCTTTGTGTCATCAGCGAACAGTGAAATTCTGCCTTCTAGGTCCTACGCAATGTCACTGATGAAGATGTTGAATAGGACCGGTCCCAGCACTGATCCCTGTGGTACCCCACTGGTCACTCTTCCCTCTGTGGAGTGACAGCCATTTACCACCACCCTCTGTGTCCTGCCACCCAGCCAGTTACCTAACCACCACACTACTGTCCTGCCCACACCCAGACTACCGCTGTGTTGCAACCAATGGACCAAGGTGTCCTAGCCACCCTAAAGTGCATCTACAGGGACAAATTGCTGAGCCAAATAATAGCTGATGAAAATCAGGAAAATGCTCTTACAGAAATCATCAAAGAACTTAATGTTAAAGATGCATACTACCTGCTTGGAGAGTCGTGGACAGCTGTCAGAAGTGACACCATTGAAAAATGCTAGCAGCGGTCACAGATCCTATCTCCCTCCACTGACACTGACACTGTGCAAGCAGAGCAGGAAGCAGAGACCACCAATCAGCTTCAACAACTGGCTGTAACCCTTGACCTCGGACAAGAAGAGCTCAATGACTGGCTGCATTCTAATGAGAATGATGAGGGCTCGGGGGATCTAACAGACGTGGACATTGTAGTTACTGCTACAGAAGAGATCACAGTTGATGACGGAATGCAGGGAGAAAGCAACAAAGAGTGCGACGCAGCAGTGCCACTTCCAACAGCAGGAGAAGCAGTGGCAGCTTTTGAAACTTGCATTCTGTGGCTGGAGAACCAAGTAGGTGTTGATTACTTGCATACAATGCTGCTCCGGCAGCTCAGACAGAAAGCACTTAAGAAGCACAATGAGCGCTTGACACAGAAAGTCATAACTGACTTTTTTTTAATAAGCACTCTACTTTATTTATTAACGAACTTTTAACATTTAAAACATTTGAAAACAGTTGCAGTATACGTTTTTTTAAAATAAAGCATGAAAGCATTTAAAGAGACACAGTGCTCCATTCATTTTGTACACACGCAGCATATGTTGCAGTAACTGCAAGCATAGTGTGCAAATGTATTGTAACTCGATTATCCGAACCTCTCGATTTTATGAACAAAATCTGATGTCTCCCAGGAGGTTCGGATAATCGAGGTTACACTGTATATTGATGTTTCTGTCAGAAATTCAAACACAAAGAACAAGCACTGAGATATGGGTGCCGTCGAAAGTAAACAGTAGATATGCAAAGGAAAACATTTGTGGCACTCACCTCCTCAGGCCAAATGTGGGCAACTGGAATCCATGCTGAAGTGTCTTTTATTGAAGTGTCAGTGATACAAAGTTAAAAGCAGACCCCATTAGAAATTGCCTGATGCATTTCACATTTAAAATACTTTTTCAAAGGCCATCTACAGGAAAGCTACAGAGTGGAATACACTCCTGCGGCCCTTGAGCTGTCACCCCCACCACATGGTCACCTACATCTCGAAGGGACAGTACCTTTGGTTGAAAAGAAATTGTAGTACTGAATAAACATTTGAAGAAGGGACTAGGGACCTCAGAGCCAGATTTGAAGAAAGAGGGCAATCCAAGATTGTGGTAGAATAGGTGGAAAGTTTTGCCAGTGGAAAACGTAGGGAGGAATTGTTGCATCAGAACAGAGGAAACAGGGATACACAAGATAGAATTAACTTTGTTACTACTTACTCAACTCAGTCTAGATTTATTACAGACATCATAAAAAAATTGGAGTGTATTGAATGGTGGCAAAGCCCAGGAAAAATATTTCAACCAGCCTCCTAGAATGGCATACAAAAGAGCAACCACTTTAACAGACAAGTTAGTGCACACTAAACAGCAAGGAGAAGGGAATACAAAAATACATGGTTACACAATTGAAGTAAGGGCTGTTTCCTCTGTACAAAATATACATACTGTCATGCAGTAGAGCAAGGGAGGGCATTTATCAACAAAACAAATTGGCAACATGTAGAGATTTTTTTAACTGTATTTTATTGACTTTCATCATATAAATAGTGACATGTATGTAATATCACATATATCACATACATATTGCAACATGGGTTTGAGGCAACACAATGTCTGTACAAACATGATAAATCAGATCTTTAGCATATTCTTATTAAATATCCCAGACATGAGCCCTCCACCCCCCAAAGTACTTTAGGAGTAAATGTTAAAGGACAGTACGTTTGTAGGAACACACGCTTGCAGCACAGGATTTAAAGCACTCTATATGCTGAACTTTCATCCCACTTGCAGATAGTATAATATAGTGGTGTGGAGAACAAATACAAAGGGACACTGCGTTGAAGTAACCAGATTGTCTGAGCTCGGTTAAGTTATATTTAAACCCTACACTCTTAGGTTTCCATTAAGAAGCCATGTAGGAGGAAGAATATCCATTTTAGAGGATTGTGCAGTCCACAAACTGAGCAGTGTGCATTAGCACATCCAACATTTCTACAGTCCCAATGTATAATCAGTTTAAACTGCAGGCAGGTAATGGATATAATTAGATTCCATCAATATTTAAACAAGCAACAGCAATAACACCATCCATCCTACCTACTAAGTTACGATATAAGGCACACTCAACAGGTACAACTGAGCATTGAGACCAGGAGAGCCAGAAACAGCCTTTTTAGGTAGCACAGTAAAACCATGGTCCCGCTACAGTCATTCTGGCTCTGCTTCTGATTCTTGGTCCAAGGCCCTAGCTTCCATGTGGGTAAACAGTGTCTCTGTAAAACTAAATGCAGCCTCCGGGTCAGTGAAAACATGGGGCCTCTGCTGGTGCACAACATGTAGGCATTCTTGGAAAAGCATCTGGGCTTTTGCCAGGAGTGATTTCTTTATTTCCTGCAGCTTTTTCTTTCTATCTTGTGTCTGGGATGAAAGGTAGGGAAAGAGGCCCAAATGATTCCCCTCCCACACAATGTCTCCTCTTTTTCTAGCCTCTTGTAGTAATAGTATTCTGGCCTCAGGAGTAGATAAAGTCATGATCGCAGTCAGCGGTCGAGAAGAAGGGCCCCCCCTGCCTCCAGAACACATTGGGATTGTGAAGGCTTGCACAATGTTAATACCCATATCACTATTCAGTAGATTTAAGTCTTCATTCAGCTGAGCACTGGTAAGAACTCCATGCAGCTGACAAAGTGAGGTGGGTGGGGAATCCCACAATTCAAACATTCCTCTGCTGGAGGCCTTTTTCCAATGTCTCCACTTTATTTCTGAGGAAACTGACATCTCAGATCAGGGCTGTGCTAACCTCCGACTGCCGCTCCAATGAGGTAGTAAGGTCAGAAATTGCTGAAGTGTTCTCATTAATCTTCTGTTCCAGGTCAGTAAATTTTCTTTCCATCACCGTAAGACATTTATTAATTTTGTCACTGGTCTCCTGCAGTTTAGATAGGAGCAGGAGGATTTGTGAAAGCTCCAGTGACGGTGCAGAAGATGGGCCTCTTGATTTGGTTGAGGAGCTGATCCCTTGCCCACCAAAATATGAGTCAAGCCCTGAAGAGGTGTGGTGGGGTTGCCTTTTCAGGCTCATTGCACACTATTCCAGTTTATAACTGATACCACGCAAGTTAGGTTTTAGTGCAAATAAGAAATACATTTGTAAAATAAATGTCGTTTGCAGAGCTCAATTGAAGAAAGTCCATCCTGTTAAGTTCTCCACAGCACCCCCTCAATGTGTAGAGATTAAAGATTTAATTACATGTAACACTATGGGAGTAGTCTAGCAACTTATGACAAGCAGAGGGACTATTTGACATGAAAACAGATTTGTTTTTTATTTTAGCAATTTAAAAAAAAAGTTACAGTTTATCAACATATACCTTTTTTATAATGGCAATAACATACTCCAGGATATGGTTATACTCTGATAAATGCACTTCTAGGGACAGTACCCTAGGTGTGCATTTATCAGAGCATAACCCACACCCTGTAGTGTGTTACTGCTTCCAAATCTAACTTATGCAATGACTTGACCATATGCATACAACCAAGGATGGAAACACACATCTCTTAAAGTTTCATGGTATTGAGAAAGTACACCCAAACCTCAGGGAAGGTATTGATTAGGGAGGCATTCTGGATCTATGAAATGGGACAAGTGAGTGGCCAGGGTTAAAACCAAGGGTTTGACCTGGAACCATTTTTTAAAAACATCAAAAAGAAAAACATTTGCTTGCATAAATTATTGTCTTATTCTTTTTCAGTTGGTTGTAATACTGTCTTCCTGAGGTTGATAAGTACAAGATTAAGAGGCCATGCAGTCCTGGACACCAGAGCCCTTATTTAATTTAGCAACACACTGTATTAAAGTAGTACTGTTAAAGTGACTTATAATGCCTGTACGATAAAGGCCATTGAAAAAGCATTTTTATATGTGAAATGCATCAGGCAATTTCTAGCAGAGTCTGCTTTTAACTTTCTAACACTGACATTTCAATAAAAGGAATGTCAGTATTGGTTCCAGTTGATTGCATTCTGCTTGAGGTGGTGAGTGCTGCAAATTTTTCATTTGCCTATATTTTGTCAGAAATACATTATTACTGTTTTTTGTTATTCTATTTTTCCCCCTTCTCTGTGGCCAGATCCCTTTTGCTCAACTGATCCAGCCCTGTTACCCTGGTGTCCCACAGGACTTACCTTCGCTATGTTTACACAGAGCTCTTCCCTCTGGGGGAGGGTGGCAGGGCTCCCCAACTCCCGCTGCGGGATGGAGCCAGTTGGAAGTTGGTGCCTGGGTAACCAGATGTGAGACCTGCGAGAAGCCAGCATCATCTAGGTGCTGAGGGATTCTCACTTTGCTTTTGATACCTCTTAGGATGTCAATGGCTTGGATGCACAAGCATGCAAGTGTGGGCAGTGCCGCATCAGTTGATGTCCTCCCACACACCAGCTGCCGTCACCCAGGTGGCAGTATAGTAGTGGAGTTGGCTGCTCTCCCCGCTCAGAGGAGTACAACAACCTCTGGGATGCCCTGCCCTCCCCTTCCCTCCCCCCCATTGCTGGCTCTGATGACTCAAATTCACTCCCAAACTTAGGTTGATGACGTCATGAGCAGTAACGCTACTGCTGCACCAACGAGCCAGCCCGGAAATACATTACTACCAAAACACCATATGATGAACCTTTTTTCTGCTAACAAATACCTCTGGTTTTTAAGTTAATATACCATGTACATGGAGATGAACTGCTGTCCTCGGTGAGGACACTCTATAATCACGTGACAAGATTTGCTGCACAACTGCTCTATTGAACTCATCATTGTGAATTGTATAATCATGTGGGATGACTGCCTCTAGAACAAAGGTACTTACTGAAACTGGGAAATTTGTCAAAAAAAGGCACTCTTGATCTTGTCTCTACCCCATTCCACTTGATTAAAAAAAAAAACCAGAAACCATCAGTAGTGTTTCAAGTAGCTCGTCTTTCTCCCACCAATTTGCTATTGCCACTCCCGATCTTTGACTCTAACTAGAACATGCTATTCTGTACTGAGCCTCAAACATGCTTTAAAACATAATCTCTTTGCTGAGTGTCAGTGTAACTGTTATTCTGAATAGATGTAATGTAATTGTCTGTGTACTTGTATTTGGATTCTTTCTTTGTCCTATGTACGTTTTTCATTTTGTTGCATGTCCTGGTCACCCTTGTAAACGGGCCTTTTGCCCAAGGTCTTACCAGAAAACAAAACAAGTTCCGTGCTTTCGTTAACAACTTCTCTTATGTCAACTCTTAGTCTCTTAGTCATTTCTTCTGCTTTTGTTAGAAATCATGACATCATTCATAGCCAATAAGTATGACTTATTCTTCAACATTCTTCAACATTCTAGGGACTTTTATAACCACAAGAGGGTGTCTCATGCACAGAGTTCTAAAAGTCTGACGTTTCTATGTTCAGTTGGCAAAGTCCATTTCCCTAGAAAGGGGATTTGCTAATATTCTGCAAAGTCAAACATTTTTATTTTAAATAAAAAAAAACAACATTTCATTTCTTAAACAAATATCTATAACATCTGTATATGTACAATCTCAACATCTCTTGTGGTTGTAAGAGGTTCTTTTCAAGCCCTTTGTGTGCAAGAACTGCTGTAGCCAGCTCTTGATTGGGAGGTAGTGAAAGAAAGGTCCCTGCTGGCAACTGAAATTTTTCTTGGCTAGTCCCTTAGAAAATTTTCACCTATACTTTTTTTTATTTTGTTTTAGATTGACCCTTCTCTCCTGACTTGTGTGATAGCCTTCTTTTCCTATTTTGAATCTGCTGTAACACTTTTTTTTGGCGTGCCCCTTTTAATAGGGCTTGGTGCAGGTTTTTTTATCAGTATTGTCTGTTGTTTTTGAACACCCATTGTTTAGCATCACTGTTCTTGTGACTAAAAGGAATGAGCATGTAGCAGGCACTGCTCCCTAGCCTTATGGGACAACCGGACTACAAAAACAGGTTCAAAGATTGATGAAATCCCAGTCCGCTCCGTATTAAAAGGAGCGCTTGTTTTATTATTTCAAATGTAAGCAAAAAAATTTTAAATCACACTCAAAATGGGAAAAGAAGGTATCTATACAAGTCAGGAGGGAAGGGACTATCTAAAATGGAATAAAAAAGTATTTGTAAACGTTTTTATGCTGTCATCCACTGCACCTTTAATATAACACTGCCAAGGTCATGAGCCACGCTCAGTGTCCGCTCTCCAGAGTGAATGGCTAGCAGGTTACTATGCTTATCCATCCAGCTCCAAGAACCAGGCCCCTTTAAGATTACTACGTACTCAGCTGTTCAGTCTTTTTGTTACAGTATGTAATCTTTTGCATTTTTAGCAATCATGTTAACCTCTAACCACAGACCAAAAATCCAGCCAATGAATGTGCCAGATTTGCATAGTCCGCACTGCTGATGTAGCTCTTTCTTGGGATACAGTTGGCAAAACAGAGTGAGGTTTGTGGCCAGCTCATTTGGGGAAGGAAGAAAAAGCTAGCAGAGAGCTATGTGGAGTCCGAGAGATGGCCACAGCAGAACTGCCTGCAACAGTTCTAGTTTCAGGTCCACAGGGTGCCCCTAAGAATGATTTGCCTGAAAACTGGCCCTTATTATCTAATTACAAGTCTGGCTTTTTGTTGTTACTTCTGTGCTCATGTGTTACTTTAATGTTCCTAACAGGAACGTTGTTTATGCTTTTTGTATTGCTCTGTGGCACTTTCAGTAGTTTCCCTCTGGATGGGGTAGTATCCTTATATAAGTGTTTCTGCAGTTTTTGTGATGTTTTTCTTTGTTTTACATAGAAACATAGAAGTTGATGGCAGATAAGGACTACAAGGCCCATCCAGTCTGTCCATTTTTTCTACCTTATGAATGTGCCATAGGCCTTTACTCTGTCAATGGCCTATCTAGTCATACTCATCTGTATTGTTCCCTTATGCCTATCCCATGCCCGTTTGAAGCCCTACACTGTATGCATATCCACCACTTCCTGAGGTAGGCCATTCCATGCATCCACCACCCTTTCTGTGAAAAAGAACTTCCTCACATTACCCCTTAATCGGCCTCCCTCTAATCTTGTGCTGTGTCCTCTTGTCCTGCTATTTTTAGGTTTACTTGTGCACATGTGCAAGGAACATTATGCGGCAGCTTAGGAGAGAAGTGGTTGTGGAGGTGCGGCACTGTGGCGGCCAGTGCTGGCACTGCATTGTTGGGCTTGGCACTGCTCGGCCAATGCAGGGCCAGTCTCCTGATGACACTGGTTCTGCAGAGTGCCACCAAGTTGTAACGATTTCGCCGCTGCAATCAGGGGCTGACTCATCATTGCAGCGTCAGCCATTCCGCTGCAATGATAGAGCGACCCATCATTGCAGGGCAGTACCTTGCCTGGTGTGACATTACCAGGAACGTGGCTGCTGTATGCCGCCACCTCAGAGATGCATAGAAAGCCAATGGGAGTGCCCAATCCACCTGTAGGCATGCCCTCGACCCAGTTAATTTGCTGATGGGGTGACAAAAAGTATGGTAGCTGAGGGGTGAAAAACAGACAAGGAGGCTGTAGGATTGCTACAGTAATAGAGTATCTAATGGATGAGATTTGAGTCAGAATTAACCCGGTCGGCAAGGGGGCAGTAGAGGGACTTGTGTGGGAGGAACAGGAATTTGAGTAAATAGGGCCCTAACAGTTGTAGTAGGGTACACAAACTGGGAGTAAGAGCCCATAACATAAGATGGGGGCCAAATTGGGGCAGTTGCCGCATGTCAATAGGACGGGCATCTTTGGAAGGGTGGTGGGGTGTACAGGGTGTGGGTCCACCATGATCCTAGACTGGGCTTGGAGGATGGGGGTGTATGGTCTGTATACAACTGGCTAGTCTGAGGGAGGAACTGTGGAGGCTAGGGAGGAGTCTAAGTGGCAGAGCAGATTAGTATGGTAGGCATCCTGGCGGGGGGGGGAATAGGGGATGGCAAGGGGGGGATGGGGAAAGAACAACTAGGAACTGAAAATGACCCCAGTATCAGAGGCACTAGCAGAAAAAGAGAGGAGAAGGAAGGGGGTGCCTTTGTCGAGGGGAGGGAACAGACCACGAGGAGTACCGGGAGAGAGAGCAGATGGCTGCGGGTAGTGAGGACCAGGGGTGGACTCATGGGTCATAGAGGGAACAAGTAGGAAGGGGGAACCGATAAGGGGAAGAGATGTAGGAGGGGTATCGACTAGGAATAGATTTGAGCCTCTGCTATGGGAGAGAGAGAGAGGGGGGGAGCAGGAACATACTGAAGAGGGGAGGACAAGCAGGGCATGACAGGGATGGCAACAGGTAGGGAAGAGATAGCGAGGATGAAAGGGTAGAAGGGGGCCAATAAGGAAGGAAGGGGGGTACTGGAGGAGAGAAGGCTACAGGAAGGGGGAAGGATGGGAGGGGCCTCACTATCGGGGTAGAAGGGAATGGGGGCTCTAAATCGACAACATTGGGGATAGGAGAGGAGTTGGAAATTAGCAGGGGAGGAGGGGAGGCTGACATGGGAAGCCCAGTAGGAAGTAGTCAGGCTGGGAAGGTTTTTTTTTTTTGTTTTAGTTTTTGTTGACCGGAAGTGCACTAGACAAATCCTGGATTCAAGGGGGATGGGAGGAATAAGGCAGGGAAAAGGGGTGAGGCGGAAGTAGGGGGTGCAGATACTGAAGTCATAGAGGGTGCAGCTGTCAGGGGTAAGGGGCAGGGAAGAATGAATACTGGGGTGGTGGAAGGGGCATTAGAAGGGAAAGGGGGTAAGAGACAGGGGGGTACTCATCCTGGGGGATTCTATACTGAAAGGGGTGAGATGGGGTGGAAGGGAGGAAAGGCACAGCTGTATTTGGGTTGAAGCTATCCCCAGGTTGACTGCAGGAGGGGCAGGGCAGGCACTGCTCAAGTGTGCAGCAAGGGGGAGGAAGGAACCTCATTTAGTGTTGCATGTGGGTACAAACGACTTGGCGGGGGAGACTGTGGAAGTAGTGAAGGGGAGTTTCAAGGAGTTGGGCAGGTAGTATGAGGGGGTGGGAGTTGGTGGGATTCTTGGAGGTACTCCCAGTACCATGTGCAAGCAACGGGAGGAAGGTAGGATCGAGGAGTCAATCGAGTGGCTGAGGGATTGGTGCCACACCATAAATTGGTGGGTTAGTGACTAACTGGGGTAGGGTCTGGGGAATAGTGACTTGTCACAGGGGACATGCTACAATTTGAGCGGGAGGGAGTATTAAAGGCGGGATTAGAGGGCATAGCCTCACTAAGGTGGATTTAAACTAGTTGGGGTGGCCAAAAGACTGAGGTTGGTAGAAAAGTCCAGACAGAGGAGCCTACTGAGCTCACCCCCCCCAGATATAGGTAAAAGCGGAGGTGTAGTAACCCTGGGAGGGGGGTGGGCAGAGTGGTCTGAGTGTAATAACGAATGGCACCATCACCTGGTAATAATAAGGGGGAGAAAGGATGCAGACTACCTGGAGGAGGGACACAGGCGAAGGAGAAGAGTGAGGAGAAGGGGGGTATGGGTGGAAGTTGGTCTCTCTCAACGCAAGAAGCCTGGGGGACAAAATTGCAGAGCATCAGGTGCTCCTTTCAGAGTGGAAGGTGGACATTGCTGCAGTGACAGAGACTTGGGCCACAGAGTACCATGATTGTGACTTGGCAGTCCCAGGATACAGGATATACAGGAGGGACTGGGGTGTTGGAAGGTGGGGGTTGCACTCTATGTGAGGGAAGGGATCAAATGCATAAGGGATGAGGGATAAGAGAAGAGGAGAGGATAGAGGTGCATTGGGTGCAGCTCCTGGACTCCAAGGGCAGAAAGCTGAGGCTGGGAATGGTTTGCAGACCACCAGCCCAATCTGGGGAACTGGATGGGGAGTTCGCAGTGCAGATAAGGAGGGTCTGTAGAAGGGGGAGTGTGGTGATAGTGGAGGATTTTAATCTACCGGGGTTGACTGGAGCACCCCGGCCACTAGCAGTACCTGGGAGCAGGTGCATTCCAGGACTGCCTTCTGACACAATTGGTAAGTGGGCCTACAAGGCTTGGTAGCACTCTGGACCTAGCACTGGCAAATGGGTAGGTGGTGAGGGAGGTAAGGATGGAGGACCCAGTAGCGGGTAGCGACCACCAAACAGTGTGGCTAATTCTCGCGCTGATCAGGAAGACAGGAGGCATGAGCACTAAGGTGGTGGACTTTGGGAGGATGGGAGCAATACTGCAAGGGAGACTCCAGGATATAAAGCTGGGGATGGATGCAGAACAAAAGTGGGGAGTCATAAAGACTGGGCTAACAGAGGCCACAGTAGCCTGCACCGGGGCCAGGAGTAAGAAGAGCAGAGCCAAGAAACCATGCTGGCTGAACAAGGAAATGCTGCAAGGGGTTGGGGCAAAGAGGGCTGCATACCAGCAGTACAGGAGAATAGAAGGGAGAGGATAAGGAGACTTACGGGAGTTGGTCAAGGGAGGTGGCCAGAAGGGTGAAAAAAGCTAAGGCCTCCAGGGAATTAAGGTTAGCACAGGGCATAAAGGGAGGGGGAAAAGGACTTTTTTATGTATGTCAGGGAAAAGAGGAAGTGCAAGGAACATATTGTGAAGATAAAGCGGGAAGGGGATTGGGTGGAAAAGGGGAGGAGCAAACAGATATTCTAAATTAGTACTTCTGCTCTGTTTTCACTAAGGAGAGGGATGGTCCACTACCAGCATGGGCTTGGGGTGGAAGGGAAGGTGGGAGAAGGTGACGGACAGAGTGATTCAGGGACTAGGGTGCTAGAGGGGCTGAGGGCAGTAAGGGTAGACAAGGCACCAGGTCCCATTGGCATCCACCCCAGGGTGCTGAGGGAGATGGAGGAGCTGTTGGCTGAGTCGCTGGCAGATCTGTTCAACACCTCCCTGGAAACGGGGTGTGTGCCCCAGGACTGGAGGGTGGCCCATGTGGTGCTCATACATAAGAGTGGGCCTAGGGAGGAGCCAGGAAATTATCAGCCGGTTAGTCCTACGTCCATAGTGGGTAAGCTTATGGAGGTGATACTGAAGGAGAGGCTGGTTGCATTCCTAGGAGAGTAATGGCCTCCAAGATGGGCGGCAACATGGGTTCATCTCAGGGAGATCTTGTCAAACCAACCTAATAGAGTATTATGACTGGGTGACAAGGGAGTTGGACAGGGGCCATGCGGTACATGTTCTGTACTTGGACTTCAGTAAGGCTTCTGATATAGTGTCTCATGGGAGACTTGGGGGAAGCTGATGGTAGTGGGGATGGGAAAAAGCTGACTAAATGGATAGAGAACTGGTTACAGGGTAGGGTGCAGAGGATGGTGGTGGTGGGGCGATCTCGGCATCCAGAGCAGTGACAAGTGGGGTGCTGCAGGGGTCAGTGCTGGCCCGGTGCTATTTGGGCTCTTTATCTCTGATATAGCACATGGAGTGAGGAGCAGGGTTAGTCTGTTTGCACATTATACCAAATTAGGGGTGGTGCTGGACGAAGAGGATGGATGGGGAAAGACTGCAGGGGGCCCTAACCAAACTAGAGACATGGTCGGTAGAGTGGCAGCTAGGATTCAACGCAAAGAAGTGTAAGGTGATGCAGTTCGGGGCTAAGAACCAGAAGAGGGACTATTGGTTGGGGGGGATGAGGTTGGGGATCACAGAGGAGGAGAAGGACCTAGAGGTGTTGGTAACTGGGAGCATGAACAACTCAGCCCAGTGTAGGAGAGCAGGAGCGAAGGCAAACAGGATGCTGGGATGCATTGCAAGTGGATTCTCATCCAGACACAGGGATGTGATCCTAACGCTCAACTGATCATTGGTCAGACCGCACCTGGAGTACTGTCTGCAATACTGGAGGCCATACCTGAGGAAAGATATAAAGTTACTGGAGGAGGTGCAAAGGCGGGCAACAAAAATGTTAAAGGGGATGGAAGGAAAGGGCTATGAAGTTAGGCTGAAGGAGCTGAACATGTACACACTGAAGGAGAGGATGGATGGGGGGATATGATCGAATCATTTAAATACCTGAGGGGGTAAATAAACCTAGCACTGAGGGGGTGTTTAAACTGAGGAATGGAAGAGAGACTAGGGGGCACGAACTAAGGTTGGACGGGGGATGTTTCAAGAGGGAAATGAGGAGGCACTACTTCACTGAGAGGGTGGTGTCTAGTTGGAATGTGCTGCCAGAGGGGGTGGTAACATGTAGGACAGTCAATAGCTTTAAGAAGGAGTGGGATAAAGCAAGAGGAAGAGTTGTGGGGGCAGGGGCTGGGACAAGCGGGGAAGGAACTGAGGGGGAGGAGGCTGGGGCAGCTGCAGTCTAGGGTGCTAGCTGCACACTCGGGCAGACTTAGACCGATTGGTCTGTTCTGCTGGCAGATTTGTATGCTCGTATGTAAAATCACAGTGACTCTGTTCATGAGCAGAGATCCTAAAATGCCTATGTTGAAAATTTGGTGACAAACGTCCATAAAATGGCTGTGTTACAAGCATGCATTGTGCAGTTTCCACGCACCCTCGTAACTTTGTAAATTTGTAGTGTTTTCACTCCAGATTTTCAACATTGGCATTTTTTCAGACCTCCTTATGAACAGTACAGCTGTCATTTTTCACATCCTGCCCGAAATATGCGTTTACCCATCTGGCGCAGAATAGCACGGTTGCTGTAGGAAATCAATGTTAGGGACAGATTAAGAAAATCATACTGACAGTGTTCATGAGCAAAGGTCACAAAATGGCTGTGTTGAACATTTGGTGAAATAATTCCACTAAATGACTGTGTTACGTGTATGCGTTGTGCAGTTTCCACGTACACTCGGAAGTTCGAGCATTTTTATTATTTTCACTTCAGATTTTCAACATTGCCATTTCTTCACACCTCCCTATAAATGGTACAGCTGTAATTCTTCACATCCTGCCCGATCTGTGTTTTCATACATCTGACGCACAATGGCACGGTCACTGTGGGAACCCAAAGTTTGGGACACATTAACAAAATCACAGTGTCACTGTTCATGAGAAGAGGTCCCAAATGCTTTCATGAGGTGGGGGTTACAAAAAGGCCATGCTGAAAATTTGTAGTGCAAATACCAACAAATGCCCGGGGCATTAGGGTTTCTAACCATAATGTCCCACCCTGTACAGACTGACAGGCATCAGGGGTGTGCCTTTGGATTGACGACTGTGATGCTCATGCCATTCCACCCCCCCTACCCTGGAGCCAGTGACAGGCATCGAGGTGTGCCTTGGACTGTTCGGCCCCAGAGCTCACCCCATTCTCTTATATTGCACCCGTTTCAGCGTATGTCCTTATGGAGTGGGGTATATAAAGCCAAACACCCCGAGGCACACCTCAACACTGTCTGTGTCTGCAGGATAGGGTGAGGTGAAATGGCATGAACATTATGGGTGACAACCCAAATGCATACCCCAATGCCTGTCTGTCTCTGCAGGGTGGGTTGGCGTGAAGTTCACTACTTCATAGCCATTCCTTCTCTACATCTGTCTAACTCCTGCATTTCCAATGCTAATATCAGCAAGCAAACATTCGGCATTGACAAATGCTTGTTCTTACATTGAAACATGTTAGACTCTTTCACCTTGTTTATGCTCTTTTTTTAATTTTAATTAATTTTGTTAATGTCCTTGTGCAGGTGCGGCCTCCAGTACTGCATGCAATACTCCAGATGGGGCCTAACCAGTGTCTTTTAAAGAGGGATTATTACCTCCCTCTTACGACTTGCGATACCCCTACTAATACACCCCAACACCCCTCTAGCCTTACCTACTGCTTTAGTGGTCTGCTTGGATGATTTCAGGTCATCTGTGATGATAATGCCAAGTCTCTTTCTTCCCTTGTGATTGCCAGCAACTCCCCTCCCAACCTATAGGTGGCTTCAGGGTTTCTCTTCCCTATGTACATGATCTTGCACTTCTTTGCGTTAAATCCCAGTTGCCACTCTTCCGACCATTTTGTCAGTTTATCCAGATTTCTTCTCATTCTGCCCACCCCATCTGGATCAGCTACTCTGTTGCAGATGTTGGTGTCATCTGCAAACAGACAAACCTTACCCTCCAGTCCATCTGCAATGTCACTGTTGAAGATATTGAAAAGGACTGGCCCCAGGACTGATTCCTGAGGTACCACACTTGTGACTTGCATCTCTTCTGACTGTATACTATTTAACACCACTTTCTGTTTTCTGCTCGCCAACCAGTTTGCCACCCAGTTGACCAACTTCTGACCCACCCCAAGCCTACACAGCTTATTAATCAATCTTCTATGTGGAACAGTAGCGAAAGCTTTGCTGAAGTCAAGGTTGGTGACATTAACTGCACCCCCTTGGTCCACCACTCTGGTTGCTCAGTCAAAGAAATCGATGAGATTAGTTTGATAGGACCTTCCTTTATCCTGTCCTTGTGAGCCCTGGCAGCCCTGCTCCTGAGGAAATCCAACTCTTTATTTTTGGCTTGCGCGCATGGGCAAGCAACATCTTGTGTTAGTAGCACATTTCAGAGGTGTGTCAGTGTTGGTGAATGTAGGGTACACTTTAGTAGGTGTGTCCCTCATTACCCAGTTAGCTAGCATGCTAGCGCTGACACAAGCATTATGTAAAGTGGATACAACCCATAAGAAAAGTGCCGCTGCATGTTGACATGTTCCTGCTCCGGGCCCCACTCCACCCCCCATTGTGTGGCATACTGGGAGCCCACCCCAGTGTTGCCAACATCAAACCCCCCAAAAGTCATAGGGCACACTGGGAGCCCACCCCAATGTGCCCAACATTTGTTTTCTCACCTGTAAGAAAGAAACTGTCCTCACGCACACAGTGTCATTTTTTCCTTGTACCTGAAACAAAAAAATGGTCCTGCTGTCCATGGCGCCTCCCTCCCCCAACCTTCACCCACCCTCTGTGCACCCCACTCCCCCACACCCCTCTCACCCAATACTTACCTCCAGAGGTTGGCGCCATGCATCTTCAGTGGGCGGGAACATGACTGACTCTTCAAAGCCGACCGCAAATTGAAGAAATGCTGGTAAGCTGTATAATGGCATAAATGGGGGGGTTCAACTTAGGTGGATCTCTCAGCCATTTTTTTGAATTTTGGCTCCAAGTTTTCAACATAGGGTTCTTGGGACCCCACCTCATGAACACGTGCACTGTCATCTTGTTATTCAGTCCCGAAAGGTCATTTTGTAGTCACTGTGCAGAATCACCTTTCAGGATCAGTTAACAAAACAACAGTACCACTGTACATGAGGTGGGGTCCCAAAGAGCTCTATCTTGCAAATCTGGTAAGAGAATTCCAAAATGACTATATAGGCGTGCGTTGCACAGCAGTTTCCACGCGGCTCATGCTTTGACGATTTTAATATTTTCACTCCAAATTTTCAACATTGCCATTGTTTCACACCTCCTTATGAACATAGCTGTCATCTTTCACATCCTGCCTAAAATGTGTTTTCGCACACGTGGTGCACAATGGCGTAGTCACTGTTGGAAATCAATGTTCAGGACAGATTAACAAAACCACAGTGACACTGTTCATGAGCAGTGGTCCCAAAATGCCTATGTTGAAAATTTGGTTAAAAAAATCCCCAAAATAATTGCATTTTGTGTGTGCATTGCATAGTTTCTATGCAGGCTCGTGACTTCACCAATTTTTTGTATTTTCACTCCAGATTTTACCATTGCCATTTTTTACACCTCCTCATGAACAGTACAGCTGTCATTTTTCACAACCTGCCCAAAATGGGTTTTCGCACCTGTGGTGCCAAATGGCACAGTCACTGCGTGAAATCACCTTTTGGCTAATGAACTGATAGTACCACTGTTCATGAGGTGGGGTCACAAAAAGCCCATGTTGAACATTTGGAGTGAAAATACCAACAAACGCCCAGGATGTTAGGGTTTTCAACCATAACGCCCCACCCTGTAGAGACTGACAGGTGTCAGGGGGTGTAACTTGAGATTGTCAGCTGTAATGCTCACGCCATTCCACCCCAACCCCCACCCTGCAGCCAGTGACAGGCATCAAGGTGTGCCTTGGACTCTTCGTCCCCAAAGTTCACCCCATTCTCCTATACTGCACCCATCTCAGCGTATTCCCTTATGGAATGGGGTGAGCATACAGCTCGAAGACTCCAAAGGCACACTGCACCACTTAGTGTCAGCAGGGTAGAGTGAGATGAAATGGTGTGAGTGTCATGGCCGATGACCCAAAGGCACACCCCAATGCCTATCAGTCTCTGCAGGTTGGTGGTGGTCAGGTTGGTGTCAGTTCACTACTTCACTGCCATTACTATTATGCATCTCTCTAACTCCTGCACTACCAATGCCAATGCCAGCAAGACAACATTTGGCATTGACAAATGCTTGTTTTATTCTGCCCTCGATAACATTGCCTGCTGCTGAAGAAAACTGAAACTTTAGTTCCCCCTGCCCCTGACCTGTCTATGGAAGTGCTGCCTGCCCTGCTGCCAAGGAAAAACGAATAGTTTAGCCCTCACAGCCCTCTGCTATGGCATCCTCCCCAAGCCCAGCACTTTAGTGTAGTATTGCCCCCACCACGGCTTTTACTCATACAATTGGTGTCTCTTCACAGCCTGCAAATCAGGCTTTCACTCAAGCCACTTTGTGGCTCCTCACCTCCCGCCTATCAGACTTTCACGAATGCTGCTTCTGGTAGCTCTACATTGCCCATTCAGCGACCTTTCATTCATGTTGCTACTGGTACCAGGACTTTCACTGTCCGCTGAGTGAACTTTCAGTCCTGTGGCTGTAGAAGACTGAGGCAGACACCAAGATCCCTGGGATAAGGCAGGAAAGCAAAGAAGACACAGATCCCAAGATAATTAATGCCCACTTCAAGGAGTACTATGTGCAGAAAACAAGGCTGCTTCTAGGAGCAAGACACTGTGCAAAAGAAATAATCACGGGCACTTACCACTCAGTTAAAACAAGCATCTGTCAATGCCAAATGTTTGCTTGCTGGCATTGGCATTGATAGTGTAGAAGTTACAGAGCTGCATAATAGAAATGTCAGTGAAGTATCGAACTGAAGCCAACCCCACCACCACCCTGCACATACTGACAGGCATTAGGGTGTGCCTTTGGGTCGTCAGGCATAACAGCCACGCCATTTCACCACACCCTACCCTGCAGACACCGACAAGTGTCATGGTGTGCCTTGGGGTCTTTGGCCCTTATGCGCACCCCATTCCGTCAGGAAATACGGTGAGATGGGTACGGTATAGGAGAATGGGGTGAACTTTTGGGGCCGAAGAGTCCAAAGCACACCTCGATGCCTCTCACTGGCTGCAGGGTGTGGAATGGTATGAGCAATTACAGGCAAGAATCCCAAGTCACACCCCTGATGCCTGTCATTCTCTACAGGGTGGGGTGTTATGGTCAGAAACCCTAATGCCTCAGGCATTTGTTGGTATTTTCACTCCAAAATTTCAACATGGTTTTTTGTGACCCCCACCTCATGAACAGTGGCAATATCAGTTTGTTGGCCGAAAGTTGCTTTTGCACAGTGACTACGCCATTTAACACCACAGGTGCAAACACATTCTGAACAGAATGTGAAAATGACAGCTGTACCGTTCATGGGAAGGTGTAAAAATGGCAATGTTGAAAATCTGCAGAAAATATTTAAAAATGGTGAAGTCCGCGGCGATATAGTAGACTGTGCAATGCACACCCGTAATGTAATTAGTTTGGGGATTTTTTTACAGCAGATTGTCAACACAGGCATTTTGGGACCTCCGACCATGAACAGTGTCACTGTGATTTTCTTTATCTGTCCCGAACAATGATTTCCCACAGCAACCACGCATTTCTGTGCTGAAAGTGTGAAAACACATTTCGGCCATGTTGTGAAAAATGACAACTGTACTGTTCATAAGGAAGTGTGGAAAAATGCCACTGGTGAAAATCTGGTCTGAAAATATTACAAAGTCATGAACTTATCAGGGTGCGTGGAAACTGCGCAATGCTCACTCATAACACAGTCATTTTATGGACTTTTGTCACCAAATTTTCAACATAGCCATTTTAAGACCTCTGCTCATGAACAGTGTCACTGTGATTTTCTTAATCTGTCCCAAACATTGCTTTCGCACACCGACTGCACCATTGTGCGCTACATGTGCGGAAACACATTTTGGGCGAGATGTGAAAAATGGCAGCTGTACTGCTCATAAGGAAGTGTAATAAAATGGTAATGTTGAAAATCTGGTGTGCAAATATTTAAAATTCACAAACTTGTGAGCGTGCGTAGGAACTGCGCAACTTGTGCTCCTAAAACAGTCATTTTTGGGAATTGTTCACCAAATTTTCAACATAGCCATTTTAAGACCTCTGCTCATGAACAATGTCACTGTGATTTTCTTAATCGGTCCCAAACATTGATTGTGCTCACCGACTGCGCCATTGTGCGCTGCATGCAGGGAAACACATTTTGGGCGACATGTGAAAAATGACAGCTGCACTGCTCATAAGGAGGTATGGTAAAATGGCAATGTTGAAAATCTGGAGTGCAAATATAAAAAATTCGCGAAATTATGAGCGCAAGGGAACTGTGCAATGCACCAGAAACAGTCATTTTTAATATTTTTCACTAAATTTTCAACATAGCCATTTTAAGACCTCTGCTCATGAACAGTGTCACTGTGATTTTCTTAATCTGTCCCAAACATTGCTTTCGCACACCAACTGCACTATTGTGCGCCATACAAAGGAAACACATTTTGGGCTAGATGTGAAAATGGCAGCTGTACTGCTCATAAGGAAGTGTAATAAAATGGTAATGTTGAAAATCTGGTGTGCAAATATTTAAAATTCACAAACTTGTGAGCGTATGTGAGGAACTGCAATCTCATACTTCCTAAAACAGTCATTTTGGGATTTTCACTAATTTCAACATAGCCATTTTAAGACCTCTGCTCATGAACAGTGTCACTGTGATTTTCTTAATGTGTCCCATACATTGATTTCGCACACCAACTGCACCATTGTGCACTACATGCGCGGAAACACATTTTGGGCGAGATGTGAAAAATTACAGCTGTATTACTCATAAGGAGGTGTGGTAAAATGGCAATGTTGAAAATCCGGAGTGCAAATATTAAAAATTCGTGAACTTATGAGTGTGCATAGGAACTGCACAAAGCACGCTCGTAAAACAGTCATTTTTAGGAATTTTTTCACCAAATTTGCAACATAGGCTTTTTGAGAACCCACCTTATGAACACTGGCACTGTCATTTCGTTAATCAGTCCCAAAAGGTGATTTCACACAGTGACTGCGAAATCACCCTTCGGGCACGATTAATGCCATGACAGTTCAAGAATTCATGAGGAGGGGTCCCAAAAACCCCATGTTGAAAATGTGGTGCCAAAATTCCAAAAAATACCTGAGATATGCATTAAAGTTGAAAAACCCTATTTATTGCATTATACAGCTTACTGGCATTTCCTCAGTTCAGCGTCGGCTTTGAAGAGTGCAGACGTTTCCGGTCCATCGAAGATCGCCGCACCAAGCTCCAGAGATAAGTGGGTTGGGGGGTGTGGGAGGCAGGGTGCACAGGTGGGCGCGGTGGGCAGAGACCGCTGAGGAACTTTTTTTGTTTACAGGTTTTTTTGTTTTTTTTTTAGGAAGCCGACACGGATGTTTGCTATGTTGGGGTGGGCTCAGCGTGGCAGCTGGAAGACTGTTTGGGGGGTCTGGAACCGATGGGGGGATTGGGCACCCCTGTTGGCCATACAGACTTGTGCCACACTAGGGTGGGCTCACAGTGTGGCAGCTGGAAGGCTGTTTGGGGGGGTGCCTGGAGCTGATGAAGGATTGGGCACCCTCGTCCACCATAACATTTTTTGCCATGTTGGGGGTGGGCTCCCAGCGTGGCACCCTGAAAGCTTTTTGGGGGGGCGTGGAGCCGATGGGGATTGGGCACCTCTGCCGCCATACAGTATGTGCATGGGGGGGCATGAGCATGCAATATGCATGTGTGCCTGTGGAGGGGGGAGCGCTGCTTGCTGAAGCGGAGCTCTCCCTTTCAGCTGTACGGCACTGCATTTTCAACTGCTGTCATAGACAGCTGCAGCATTCATTGGAGAACTGCGGCCGTACCTGCAAACACACTGACTGAATTGGAAGACGGCTGCCACACCTCCGAAAACTCGGATGATGGCACTATGTTTCTTGCACATGCATGCAAGCAAACATAAAAAAAAACCCATTTATTTCAAATACAGTAGTTTTCAGATTTTTTTATTAACACTAGTGCAGCTGCCATGCAGGTGTAATAAAATGCCTGGAAACAACTATATTTGAAAGGACTGGCTTGTTTTGAATAAGTGGTGAGTGCCGCGATTACTTTTTTTGCTTCAAGGAGTACTGCTTCGAACTGTATGCCTCAAAGTTTGGACTGGGAACTGGAGTTTCTTCCAACAATGAAATTTCCCTGCTTGGGGTAGAGCATAGAGAAAAGTTCAATGCATCATTGTGGCTCCTTCTCTGCCAACCAAGTGGGGTTTTGCAAATGTCATCAGCAGTTCATTAACTTCCCACCAAGGCGACTTTCACAAACACTCCCACCAATGGCTGCTTCTCTGCCTGCCAGTTAGGCTTTCTTGAATTAAATACAGGCCACCTAGGGTACTGAGGAATAAACCTGAACCTCCCCCCCTCCGTTGCACTTGGTTCTTTATTTCTTCCTCTTCGTCTCTCTTTTCTAGTTCTGTTTTTTGACTGTCTCTCACTTTTACCTTAAAGTGTACCTTTTTAGTAAAGTACCTTTACTTCAGTGTCAGTGGCTCGGTAGGTAGCACACTCGCCTCTGAGGCCGGGAGATCAGAGGGCTGTGGGTTCAGTTCCCACATCTGGCACTTGGGTTAATATCCCAGTACTGACACTGTAGTGCAGCATGAGAGGGGTGCTGCACTTCTGAGGTGCCGTCTTTCGGATGAGACATTAAACCAAGGTCCCATCTGCCTGGATTGGTGGTAGTTCAGGTGGATGTTAAAGATCCCATGGCACTTATCGAAAAGAGTAGGGGAAATTTTTATTCAATATTCAAAAACAAAACCAGATTAAATAAACAATATCTTCATTCAATACAGAAAGTCACAAAAACAATATTCAAACACAAAGAAAAATAAACATACAGTGTCCCATAACAAAGAATAAATCCTATACAATTGTAACAGACATCCTCTATCCCACCCAATCAACATTCCTCCAGAGCTTTACTGATAAGTCTTGTCCTAAAGAACGCTTTTCATATTCATAAACAGCATCCAATTCTTTCTGTATTTGGAAGAAAACATCCTGTTGTTGAACTACCTTACCTTTCAGAAATCTAAGACATCTTGCTTGCCAAATAGACCATTTTATACATACCAAAATAATCTGGATTGTACTGTTAGTCCATTTTGCCCAGGTGGCTGGATTTGCCCTAAAATCAAAACATCATAATTTATTAATACCAATAACTGCTCCCCATAAAATCGATAACTGCTTTCCAAAAGCCCTGCATATGGAACAATCAAAGAAAAGATGCTGCATTGTCTCCACAATCCCTGCACACATAGGCTCTCCACACCCCTGTCCGTTATTTGCTTATGTTTCTGATTGCTCTTTACTTGTAGTTTCTGATGACCGAGAGCCAAGCAAAATCTTGCATCTTTAAAGGTATTCGAGATTAGTCATACCTTCCAACAACAAGGAAATCTTAATAAAGGAGGTACCATAAACACCGGGTCCTCTCAAGTACCATTTATCCACTATAATTTTGTAAACATTTTCTTCCCTTTATCCCTACACCACGCTAGTTCTATCTTCCAAGTTCTAATGTATCAAGAGTGGTTTGTACATAACTCGAAGTAATCGCTCTACAGGATGCCATCTCCTCTCCCCATGCTTCTAAAAAGATCCTCCCCAAAGCTGCATGCTAATTTGCCCTATTCCTATAGTTTGAAAAATAAGGGAATGATAGAGCTAAAAAGAAATTTACCAAATAAATACACTATAGGATGCAACATATTCAAACCCCTTCTTTCCGCTCTGTATGTATGAATCCTCTTCACTGGATTCAACCTACTGCCCCATAAAACTGAAAAATAAACCCAAAAGTTTGGTATGCATTCTAAGCGGTAGAGGAAAATATGAGACATATATAAAAACATAGGAGCAATGTATGCTCTTATGAGATACACTTTCTTTTTCCTGGACATTTTCCAAGTTAACCACGTCTGTACCTTAAGCTTTGCTTTATCATAAACATCATTCCAATTACATATCTCAGACTCTTTATTACCAAAAAATAGGCCCAAAATCTTTACTTGGTCTGTTGTCATCAGAATCGGAAAATCATCAATAATTTTACTATCCCCTAAAGGCAAAACAACACTTTTACTCGTATTTATCCTAATACCAGTTGTGGTATAGGCCTCATGCAATACTGACAAAACTTTAGCCCCTGATCTAACATCTGCCACAGTAAAAATACAATCGTCCGCATAAGCTGAAACTTTTTGAAAAGCAAATCCAGCCACAGATTCTATTGCCTTAATGTCTCTGGCCTGCTCAATCTTCCTTAACAAAGGGTCTAAACCAAAGACATATAACAAGGCTCATTGAGCATCTTGCTTGACCCCACTTTTTAAAAAATTGGTGTCCCTAAAACCATTCACCAAGAGCACTGCTTTTGCTTGTGTACAACACTTTCCCAAGTTCTATAAATTCTTGCGGAATTCCATAATGTTGTAATACACTCCAAAGATAATTCTGTTGAATAGAATCAAATGCAGTTTCCTGATCTACCGCTATTAAATATCCACTTAAACCCTTCCCTAACCCCTGCTCTATAATTTCTCTAATGAAAGTCAGATTCTGTATTACCTTCCTTCCTGGGACTGCACAAGTTTGCTCCTGAATAATCAGCTTACTTGCTACAACTGCCAGTCTTTGATTTAATATTTTAGCAAGAATCTTATAATCTGAATTAAGCAGCGTTAAAGGCCTCAATTTTAATATCATACTGATCTCCTTTCTTATAAAGAAAAACATTAATCCCAATTGCATCGAGGGGCAAGCCGCCTCTCTTCCCAAATAGCATTGTACAATATTTCAAACAAGGAACCAGAAGTTCAACAAATTGTTTATAAAATCATTCGCAATCCATCCCTTCCAGGCGTGGATTTAGAGGTCAATTGAGGATGGCGCATGAATTTCCATTCCTGAAATAGGGCAGCAACCTGTCCTTCTCTTCCCTGTTCAGTCCTGGAATATCTAGGCAGTAAAAGGAAACTTACTTTCCTTCCTAACAGTCTGAAACTTATCTACCATATATTGCTGAACCAAAAACAAGATATCTTGGATGTTCTCTTTACCTTACCCTGTCCATCTCTCAGACCTGTCATTAACACCTTTTGACACCCTTGTCTTCCCTTCCATAAGGGTTTACCTCTTCTTTTGTACCTTGAGTCTTATATTTTTGTCGATAGCCATTACGTATAGAGTCTTGCAAATATTTCTTCATTTGAGATTTTATATCCTGCAACCTTTTTACCTTAAGGTCCCCATCTCACTTTGTGATAACGTTTGCAAATATTTTGCTCATGAAGCCTAAATAAGCAACATACTTTTCCTAGCCTGTCTCTTTGTTTGTATCCATACCATTCTTGCACATCCCTCTTTATATCTTCCCACCATTCTATTGGACTCTCATACAAATAACAAATCATCTATCGTGCAAAGATCAATTTCCTTATAGTATGTTCTACAACTGTTTCCTGTAACTTTGAAGTATTCATTTTCCAATAACCCTCCCAACTAACAAATTCTGCCGATTTCCAACTGCAAAACCACCATCAGATGGTCTGAGTTTTCCAAAGGTACTACATCCACTGACTGACATGTAATTCTTTCTGATACTAGCCAAAAATCAATTCTAGTAGACAAATGCCCTTATGGAAGGTATGAACCGGTTCCACTGTAAAATATTATAAAACATCCTGTATATCATTACGCTCCATAATAGCCAAGAGGGCATTGGTATCACAGAAGACTTTTTGTAGCTCTTCCCCAATCCCTATGGGAAAGACCACAATTAAATCCCCTCCATAGAACTATCTTGGACGTATGTAAATGAGGCTCCACATACCTAAACAAAATAGACCTATCAGCTTTCAGTTGAGGAGCATATATATTTATCAACCGAAAAACCTCATTTTGCAATAATACATCCAGAATCATAACCCTCCCGGGTACTAAATCATAAACATGCAACACCTTAACCTGACTCTTAAACAAAATGCCCACACCAGAGCACTGCTCTTCACCGACTGACCAATATGAGACACCCCACCTCCATTCCTTCTGTGCAGTTGTCACCTCAGCTAGAGAGTTCAACCGAGTATCTTGTAAAAAAAACACACTCCCACCTCCAATACTGAGGCTCAAAAAGGTATTGTGCCTCTTCCCATATGCTTTTATACTATTAACATTAACAGTACAAAAGGAAATAGCCATCAACAAAATGAACACAGAAACACCTGCAATCATCTTTTCTTTTTCCTTTTCCTCGATTTCACTTTCTCAGAAGGGCCAGGCTCAGCAACACCCCAGCCTGAGAGGATGCCACCGAGGAAAGGTCCGACTCACACCATCCTCCTCCATATCATCCTCAAGCAAAGGAGCATATGAGTTCTGTACTACTACCTCCAATTTTTCCGTCTGGATCAAGGCAGCTGAAAGTATTTTCCCCGCTTTGATCTAGTCACTTGAAGCCTAGCTCAGAACGTACTGTGGGGGCATAGACACGATGCTCACCCAAGACCGCCTTTCTCCCCTACCAGAACCATAGCCCCCTCCTCCTCTGTGACTATTGCCCCATCACTGACCTGCACCACTGTTTCACCATCACTCACTACAACCTGAGCATTCATTACTACGGTATCGTCAGCCTCACTCGGTAACCCTGACACTTGGTTTGATGAATGAGTAGTAGCCGGCCCTTGCGATAATAAAGCCACCACTTTTAATTGCTCCTTTTGAGCAGCAGCTACGAAATGATCCTGTTCTCCTCTAACTGAGCAATCCACATTGTTATGTGAGGCCCAGGAGCAGGTCCGAAAAGAGTCCCTGTTCTCACATAAATTACACCTCAAGGTTGCCGACAATGAGCCCCACATGCCCCAATTCCTCCATAAACCACATTTTGTTTATCACATACATTACTCAAATGCCCCACATCACCACATTTGAAACAAGTTTTGGCTGACCTGGTAAAACACTCACCTCTCTATTCTACCCAAAAAGAAACAGTTTGGTAGATGACTAGTTTGACCATTTAGTAGATGTAATACCACAAGATAAGTCCATCCCCCCGTCCATAATTGCTCTTCATCCAGTATGGGTTCAGGCAAACCTTTAACAGTACAATGCTGCCGCAACCAGTACGTAATATCTGCAACATTTACCTCCTCATTTCGAAAAAGAACTGTAATTTTTTTTAGTCAATGGTTTAGTAAGTGGTATTGCTAAAAGGCTTCCACAAGGAGAGAGCTTTAAACAGAGCGGTACTGCTTCCAAAACCATTCTAAACCCCAGGATGTGTAAACTAACATCAAAATCACATTCCCGAACATGTATCAAAGCGTAAATTTCATAAGCAAGAACTTCATGTTATTTTTAATAGTACCGACCCACAAATCTTCTGTCCGAATTTCTTCAGTACTACCCCTAAATTTTAACCTAACTGCGTTTCCTTCTTTCTGCAGGCTCCAGCAAAGGCCCAGCAGTATTCGGAAATAAATGTTCAGTCACTTTTCCCATGCCATACTTTACCAGCCTTATCTTGCACCAATCTTGCTCCAGTGTACTTTCTTTTTCCTGGTCTCTAATGACTTGTAACAAGGGATGAGTATCTTCCTGAAGGGACAATTCTACAGTAGATTCAGGGGAGGGCTGTCCTGGGGGTATAAAAGGAGTAGCCATACTATTTAATAGTGGGGGAGCCATCTGGGGGGGGAGTATCTGCAACATAGTAGGAGAAGTAGCAACACCATCTTTACCAAAATTTGCATCCCGCCCCTTCCCAGAGGGGTTCTTCACCCAACCTGCAGCTTGCAAGGCCGTCGCCACCCAGTCCTTCGGTTCTTTCCCCACAATTAAACTGTCTAGAGCCTTTGAAGAGTCATTTAGTGGAAGGTCTTTTTCCTCACTACATTTCTCCCCTTCCACTAAAGAGACAGGAGAGTCTTTTAAAGCAGACCCATACAAAACAGTCTCGAAGATACTCCACTCTGTTGTATGGCAGTTAAGTTTTTACCTGGAACTGACTGAGTTGATCTCCCATCTCCCCAGATGAGTCCATTCGCATTTCTTCAAATCCCTGTGCACTCATAGTGTGAAACTCTTCTTGGTAGTAGTATTCACACCATCTACTGGGACCTGCTGATTCACCTTCTCCCTCTGTTCCTCCATGATGACTTGTGCCTCCATTGCTCCTTCTTCCTTCGTTGTTCCTCTTCCTGTGCAACCTCCAATTCTGTCCTACCACCTTGCGCCACCAAAAACGAACCCTCGCTGCCCGATAATGTTGTTCCGCTTTCTACAGCCTGTTGATGCAGCACCTCCAACGATTCAACCTCCAATTCCAAACTTGATTTCTGTGATAAAACCTGGGGAACCTCGTCCTCCGTAAGAACTGTGCTCCTGTTTCCATATTGAGAGCCACCAGCTGCTCCGCTTCCACTATTCCTTCACCAGATCTCTGCATAATTGCTGTAAAGGGAGCCAAGGAGGAGACCGCCCTCAGCCCACACACGTCCCTCCTAGTGCAAAGCTCCAAACACCACTGAGCAGAGCATCCACTCAGCCACACAGCGCCCTCTGCCTCCTCAGAGTAGGGGAATTCCTCCGGTGTCCTGGCCAAATTTCCCTCATTCACTAAAAATACCACCAACAGCTTAATCTGGTTCAAGGTCAGTTGGCATTCATCTGTATCCCCCTCCCCCGGGTCGTGCCTGAAAATAGGCAGGATTTGTCTAGTGCACTTACCCGGTCAGCAAAAGCTAAATAAATAAACTTAAAGGGAAATACTAGTTATCCAAACAAGCTCATCCTCTGACAGGTTATGCATGAAAAAATTTTGAGTACCTGTTAGCTCTTGTATTTCACTTTTGTAAGTCCTCATGTTTGTAAACAATGACTGCTCTGTGTGGCACCATTTTGAGTACGGAGCATACTGTAGCTCAGCATGGCTCACTTGTATGCATTCAGTACAAGTGACCCACACAGAACTGTTCTCCATACTCAAAATGGTGCCATGCAGCATGCCCATTGTTTAAAAAACAGAGGATTTACAAAAGTAAAATACAAGTGCTAGCAAGTACTAAAACATGATTTTTTTTAGGCAAATCTCCAAATTGGGGGGTTATCTGTCTTGGATGGGGCTTGTTTGGATAAGTGGTGTTTTCCTTTAAGAGAGTGGTTGAGCTGTGGAACAGCCCACCAGCAGAGGTGGTGGGTTCAAAAATCATTAATGGTTTCAAACATGGCTGAACGAAGTAAAAGGCTTAATAGTTACTTGGGGGGGAGGGGGATAGCAGTAGGACAAGGGGCAAGGCAAGGGGGAGGCAACAGGAAAAAAACCCACTAGACAATAGGCCTCAAGGTAGGATAGGATATAAAAGGCAAACTGGATGGAACAATCGTCTTTTTCTGCTGACATTTTCTATGTTTCTGTGTAATTCCTATACTCACCTTGTACCTCTCTGCTACTCTGTCTCTTCTCACAGTAGTATTTGTTCCCCATACTTATCTGTTTTTTCTTTACTTTTACAGGTCTGACAGGACACTGAACCCTGCATATCAGATAAATATTGTTTTATATTTAAGCTTTTCTGTCTGCCCCATTTTCTCCCTAATGAATTACTGATCCTTTGTGACCCCATCAGTAATCGTATTTACGGGTACAACTGGACATTGCCATGAGACCCCAATCCAAGGCTCCCCAGGACCCAAGTGAGATGCTAGTTAGGTAAGTTGTAATGGTGCTGCTGTGGCCCTTATGCAGCATCAGCTTTTACTTTTTTAAAATGCTGACACCATTAAGCCTATTTCTTGGTGTCAGCTTTCACTTTTTTTTTTACATTTCTTTATGCTCCTCCCTGACGGTCTGCCCCCATCCGACCGACCCCCCCCAGCCCCGTCGCCCGGAATCACTGGCTCTTACCTGCCCAGCCTGGGACCAGCAACTGTGGATGGTCGGTCTTCACCCTGCCGACTGGCATTTTTTCCTCCGAGTGTTTTCTCCCAGAGGCCCCAGGAGTCAACGTGCATGCGCGTGGAGCCGTGAATGCCCCGAACAGCTCTGGTCATGGCCTCCTTCCCCCACCCCAGGCCTAGTGCCTAGACTACCTTGGCCTGAGCTTCCTCCAGCATCCACTGGGGGTCGCCCGTCAGCCGAGGGATGCCGTATTCCCTCCCCGGAGAAGAAAGCTTGCCTGTCGGCAGCTCCGTCCAGCTCCACCTTTCCCCCCATGCTGACCTCCGATGCCCCGGGCTTGTTCCCAAACCCGGGTCACCGGCATGGGTCGAGGTAAGGCGCCAGCGCCATAGCCCTCTACGCTACCTGGCCAGCAGCTTTCACTTTTTAAAAAATGCCAATCCCAGCAGCCCGTTCCCTGGTGCCAGCTTTCATGTGTTTAAACGCCAACACCAGAAGCCCATCTTCCATGTTGGCTCTCACTTTTTAATGCCAACATGGGGAACCCATCCCAAGTGTCCGCTTTCAAGTTTTTAAATGTCAGCACCGTGGAGCCTATCTCACGTGTCGACTTTCACCTTAAAAAAAAAATGCTGACACTAGGAGCTCATCACTGGTGTCAGCTTTCACTTTTTAAGGGTGTGCTATGCCCTCATATCCTGTAAATGTTATTTGTTTCCTCGTCAACAGATAACTCTTCATTTAGCTGTTGGGGATATCTGTGTTTGCTTTAGTTTGTTTTCACTGTTCACACCAGCCCCTGTAACTCGCCTGGGAGTCTCCATTTTCTGGTTGTTGAAATCTCTGCATGACCCTGAGCAAGTCACTTAGCCCCTTAGCACTCATGTCCGTGCAGCGACAGAAATGAGTGTAAACCGGATCCCAATGGAAATGAGATGCTGCATCTCAGCTGGGTTAGCCTGGGTAAACACATTTTAATAAGTGCACAAATAAAACTTTGCTGGCTGTTGCCAGCTTTTCCTGTCCCCCCATTGCACACTGGCTTTGGAACCAGAAGATCACATGTTAAAACCCACTAGAGCCAAATAGGCAAGTCACTTAACCTCCCAGTGCTCCAGTCCACCAAGATGTGGAAATGGGTAGAAGCAGACTCACATTGTACATGAGATGTATCATCTCAGCTGGGTTATCCTAGGTAAATAAATTGTTCACATAGCTAGCTGGGATACTGAATCGAGTGCGTCCCAGCAGCAGCTCTATGCTCACCAGTGCTTGTGCATACTGGACAGCATCCACCGCCCTCAGACTCCACACTCCACAGGTGCAAAGCTGTGAGTTGGGTCAGGGGGTGGCAGGGGTGGGCGGAGCTGGTCTGGACCACAGGTATCAAATCAGATGCCCGTGCTGGTCTCCAAATGAATCCCTGCCTGCACAGAAGGCAGGGAATGTCAGGTTACAGCACTCCCCTAAGACTGCTGTGTTCCACCAGACTGTTTATTTTGGATAACACACTCGCCAGAGCCGGTGATGTGGCAGCCCACTGTAGAAGCTGCTACAGCTGGGGCTGGTGGAGGAAATGGACAATAAGTTCCGGCATTATCATTTATGGCTGGGCTATTGCTGCCCCTGGGTAGTCATAGTGGACTCCCCCTCTGTTGGCCCTTTGTACCGTGGAGATTTTGTCATGTGTCAGGATCATACCCACACACTCCTCGTGACCAGCCCTGTCCTGGCAGCCCATGTAGCCATACATGCAGGTCAGAAGTCGGTGCAGAAGGTACACACCTCCCATACTGTGGAGGCAATGAACTGTTCTGGTGTTGGGTACTTTTTCGCATAAGGGAAACTCTGGCTTTTCTAGCCCTCCACACATGTGCATATAGATGGGCTGGAAACCTTCCATAGATGGGGCCCTAACTAAACTAAATTTATCAAGCATAACAGTTTCTCTATTACAAACTTGCAAGCGCACATTATTGGCATTGAGCAATGCTTTTTTTTAGTGTGGAGAGATTTACAGAAACCAAACAAGTTGGATATGTCTTCTCTCCTTGCATCTTTCATGGATCCCACATCCTGCTTTTCTTCTTAATGTCCTTTCAACTACCTCTGAGTGTCAATAATGCCTGAGTTATAAAGTCCTTCTTTTAATGTTTTACATGTTTTTGGTGATCAGTGCGCGAGCGGGGTCAGCCAGCTGGTGCAGTGACAGGTTTATTGCTTGTGACGCTGGTGGCCCAGGTTCACAGGTTCAGGAATGAGCCTGGGATGTCAGGGGCTGGTGGAGGGGTGTGTGGGGGGAGGAGGATTGAGCATCCCACAGGACACCCTTCTCCTCTGGTGAGGAAGAGCATCATTTTTTCTGTAATACTGCTACCTCTGTGACTACAGTTGGTGGTGCAGATGGAGGAGTTTAAAGTGATTTTCTGACGTAGCTGAGAGCAGCTACCACTCACATACTGTGGTAGCTGCTCTCAGTGGTAGTTATTGTAGCCAGGTTTTTACTATAAATAGTAGCTGGTACCTGAATAATATCCCTCATAACTTTTCTATAACCCTGGCAGCCTGATCCATTCTGAGTGCCCCGGTGCTTCTGACATACCCCCATGCTCAAGCATGTATGGCGTGTGACCAGGGAGAGCGGGGGGGTGCGCCCCATTGAAATGAATGGGGCTTGCTTTCTCTTTGTTTCTTAAGTGCAAGAATGGCCACTGAGAGATTAATGAAGGGCACCGCTCAACTAGCAAGGCCTGTTGTTTCATATCTGAGTTCCAGCTAGGGAAGCGTTCACTCCTTCCTTGGGTTGTGGAAGCAGAAGAACCACCTAACCATTGACCTCTCCTGCGAGACCTTCTCCTGCCTCACGATTATTGTCTAGTGAAGTTCTCCCATTTGTATGCTTAATCATTTTAATAATCTTTCTCATCCTGAGTGAGTTTGGTTTTCTTTCTATTTATTAATTCTGCTTCCCACCTCTTTGCTTTCCCTGTTAATTTCTGATCCAAGCTCATAATGAGTTCCGGATTGCCAAAAGTCAACAGTTGGGTGTGTGACACTTTAATTTCTTCTAGTGCTATAGCTCATTGGTACTCATCCTCGTCAATTAGAATTTTTGTAAATTCTGCTGAACTGTCTCTAAGATTCTTTTCCCACCTCTCTCAGTATTGCATATTGTTTGGGTTTCACACTGTAACCTGTTGTCATTAAAATCATAAAAGGTTTGTCCAGACCTAGATGGAGTACGACCTTTATGAATGATGATGTGGTGCCAAATAAAGACAGTATTATGTAATAGTAAGATGATGCCATCTTTCCCTCCCCTTTTTTTAACTCTCTGTACCCCTTTCTACTCCCACCCACCCCCTTCTGTGAGACTCCCCCAGCCCCATCACCTGTCTTCCCTGGGATTTACCTGGACCCTCCCTCGGCCATGTGGCTTGCCCCTTATGGTGGGGCTTTGGTCATCAGGACCTGCCCAAAGGGCCCCCCAAATCTCCCTTCCAATTTATCAGAGGTGCATGCCTCAGGGCCTGTAGAGGGATTTTCTCTTCATCCTGCTCGGTCTGGGTGTATGTTTCCTGGTGCTCCCAGCCCCATTGGACATCAGTGCACAAGGGGCTTATAAGGACTGGTGCACACACATGATGGCCTGGCATCCTCGATCCTGACTGATGTCTGCCCACCCACTCTGCCTCCATCGTGCTTCCACGCATGGACCCCAGGTGGCAGTACTTCAGCGGAGGCAGCAACCTTCCGGCACTGGAAGAGAGCATCCTTTGGGATGCTTGTTCTTCCTTCCCACAGCCGGACCCTGATGACACTGGCTCATTCTCAAATGTGGGTCACAAGCATCATGAGTGGTAACCCTAATTGTGCACCAATGGGCTGGAGTCCTCCCATTATTCCCTGCCTCCACTGCAACAATTGCGACCCCCATAGTGGCACCATTTTTTTCATCTGGTGTGTTGGGCAAGGAGCTGCCTTCAAGACCAATTGTTATGCCCCTCCCATTGAACAGCAATGGATGCGTTAATGTCAGGGAGTCCCACACCTTCCCTTCCTTCCTGGGAGCTAAGCATTTCAACTATGCACGGACTGCTCCACACTTTTCCTGTCCCCCAGCTTTCCTTCACGTGCCTTTTGAGGGCTCATGATTATGTGCTTCTTAGCCTATGTTCTATCTCTGAAATTTCAGGAATTTTGTAATCATAACATGGGGAAGATGGAAATGGGATCGATGCCCTCAAACAGACAGTGTTGCATAGTTGGGACTTTTTGTTGGCCCTGACATGACAGTGTGGTTTAAAATGCACATTCCATAGTTTGCAGGCCTGCCCACAGATCCCTGAGAAGTTTTTACTTACTGAAATATTCAGACTTTTTCACATAGTAACATAATAGTTTTGTGGTGATGGAAAGGCCCTATTCTTGTCTGCCCATTATGCCACATGGTAGTGACTGTGTCCCAAGTTTTGTACTGACACACATCCATGCTTCACTGTGGAAATGTTACCCTTACTCACGCTGCATAACCCTCAATGCTGTTCTCCCATCTAATGCTGTGCAGCGCCAGCTTCCATTACCTCAGTTGACAGTTTATTGTACCTGCACACCATCCTCTGTGTAAAGTAAGGTTTTCTTATGTTTCCCATTATCCTGCCCCACCTCAGTCTGTGTGTATGCCCTTGAATTCTGATTGCTTTTACCAGCTCAGTTATGTGCTTTCCACCTGGTCTATTCCATTTAGCACAGAGAACACCCTGAACATTGCTCAACTCAGCCTTCTCATCGCTAGGCTAAACATTTTAGCTGTGTTTCTGTGACCGAGGTAAGGCTGCAGTTTCCCACTTTGAATATCCCTCCTCCTCCTCCTTCGCTGATCCGCTAGCCACATCTAAATGACCCCCTTTCAGGGATGATGCGAGCTGCGCTGGAGAAGGGGCCCATGAGTTTGGGGGCAGAGGGTGTTCTGGAACAATAACTGTTTACTTTGCTTTGTCGATGTTAGCAGTACTGCCTATCCACATGGCAGCTTACTCCACTCATATTGCAATGTGTCCCCAACTTGGCTGGGACTCCAGGAGCCGATGGGCATGTTCAACATGATCGAGTAGTATGTCCTGCCGTTTGCACCGCAGCAGCCTGAAGTTTTTGGGATGCTGTGGTGCAAATGTGGCAGTGTAAACAGGCCTTTGGAGTGCTGTATATCTAAACTCTCTTCCTATCTCTTGCCCCCTAAGCTGTTAATCAACATGGTCACCCAGTGCGGGGCCCTGTTGACTTCTTCATTTCCTTTTGTCATTATATATTTCTCCCCCTTCCTGGCCAGTCCCCTTCTGACAACCCTCCTCGACTCGGTCAACCACCTTCTCTGGGGCTTACCACACATTCCTCCAATGATGCACCCCTTGTGGAGGGTTCAGGGGGCTTCTCCCTGCCCCCACCCAGGCAGGCTCTGGTACAGGTGCCCAGTCGGTGGTGTCAGGCCTGCAGGAATGCCACCTTTATCCTGCGGCCAAGAGCTGGTTTTCCCATTTTCTCCCTGGTGGACATTGGTGTAGAACGATGCAGTCCATCTTGCTGATGCTCCCCACCTGTCCTGACACCTGTCCTGACACCTGTCCTCGGCTGGGTGTCAGGCACACACTGCAGGATGTGCAATGTTCCCTCCCTGGGAGAGGACAGCAATCCTCCAGGTGCTCAATCCTCTCTCCACCCTCTCCAGACGACCCATGGCCACTCGCACTCGTTCCTGAACTCAGGCTACTGGTATGGCAGGCAGGGAGTGGGTGCTGATTCTGCGGGATGGCAAAGATGGTGGCTGAGATTTCATCCAAAAGTCATCTGTTGTTAGGTGACAGTTAACAGTGTACCAGTCTCAGGTGCTGACAGGAATAGAGACGATGGGGGGACTGTGCCCCCCATACCCCCCCACACTCATAGCAGATTGTTTTATTTGGGGGGAAGCTCCCAAGCCCCCCTTCCCACTCCTTCTACCTGTACTCTACCACTACTACTACTACTACAGCTACTGCTAACAGAGATCAGAGACGTCATCACAAAATAATTTGTTACGATGCTGAAATCTCATCTGATGACATCATAATTTCATCTGCCGTCATTGCTGTCCATCTGAATCTGCACCCGAGCTGCAGGCAGTAGCACTACCACTGTGCCACCAGGCTGTCCCCCTTTTGACCTCTTCAATTAAACAATAGTGACTGAGAAGCTGGTCATTTCTTTTTTTATATTTAAATTTTTATGTTGTCTTGCGCTCAAGCGCAAACAACATATTGTGGTAGCTTGGAGTAGCAGGTTTTGGAGGTGCGGTCATGTTGTGGCCAGTGCTGCCACTGCCTTTTCAGGCTGGGCTCTGTGGCAGCAATGAAATAGCATGCTGTCTATGACAGTGCTGCAAAAGTGTGCCATCAGCTTGAAACAGTTTTGCCGCTGCAATGAGGGTGTGACCCATCATTGCAGGGCGTGCCTTGCCTGGTGTAACATTTCAATAAACATGGTGGCGGCTATTGCCGTCCGCCTCTCACAGTTCCGCCTGAAAGCCAATGTTGGGGTGCCCAATTCCCCTGTTGGCATGCCCCTTCCCCAGTTCATTTGCCGATAGGGGAGCCCAATCCCTGTCACATAATGTCCCCCTATTTTAATTTGTTTGCCGGGGGGGGTGCCCAATCCCCCTCGGCATCATGCAGCCCTCCCAAACACAGCCACATTTTCTGTGCCAACAGGGGGCCCAATCCCCATCAGCTTCAGTTCCTCCCCCAAAAAAACACAGATGGCACACTTGTGCCAAGACAAACCTGTGGAAAAAAAAAAACTTTCAATGGTCTTTTTTTTTTTTATAACCTGTAAAAGAGAAACGTTCCCTCGTTATCTCCGGTGTCCCTTCCCCCAACCCGCACCCACCCTCTATGTACCTGACCTCCCTGCAGCCCCATCATCCCATACTTACCTCCAGAGCCCAGCGTGACAATCTTCGGTGGAGCGGGAACACATCTGCACTCTTCAAAGCCGACCGTGAACTGAAGAAATGTTGGTAAGCTGTATAATGGTATCAATGGGGTGGGGGGGGTTTCAACTTAGGTGAACATCATGGCCATTTTTGCGACTTTTGGCTCCAACTTTTCAACATGGGGTTCTTGGGACCGCACCTCATGAACTCAATCACTGTCATGTCATTATTCGGTCCCAAAATGTGATTTTGCGGTCACTGCGCAGAATCACCTTTTGGGACTGATTAACGAAATGACAGTGTCAGTGTTCATGAGGAGGGCTCCAAAAAAGCCTATGTTGCAAATTTGGTGAAAGAATTCCAAAAAATAACTATGTTACAAATGTGCATTGCGCAGTTTTCATGCATGCTCATAACTTCGAGAATTTTTAATATTTTCACTCCAGATTTTCAACATTGCCATTTTTGCACACCTCCTTATGAACAGTACAGTTGTCATTTTTTACATCCTGCCTGAAATGTGTTTTCGCACATCTGGTGCACAATGGCATGGTCGTTGTGGGAAATTAACGTTCAGGACAGATTAAGAAAATCATAGTGGCACTGTTCACAAGCAGAGGTCTCAAAATGCCTATGTTGAAAATTTGGTGAAAGAATCCCACAAAATGACACTGTTATGAGCGTGCACTGCGCAGAGTCCACACACACTCGTAACTTTGAGAATTTTTTATATTTTCACTCCAGATTTTCAACATTGCCATTTCTTCACACCTCCTTATGAATGGTACAGCTGTAATTTTTCATATCCTGCCTGAAATGTGTTTTTGCACATCTGGAACAGAATGCATGGTCGCTGTGGGAAATCAACATGCGGGACATATTAACAAAATCACAGTGCCACTGTTCATGAGCAGAGGTCCCAAATGCTTTCATGAGGTGGGGTCACACAAAGGCCATGTTGAAAATTTGGAGTACAAATACCAACAAACACCTGGGGCATTAGGGTTTCTAGCCATAACGTCCAACCCTGTAGAGACTGACAGGTGTCAGGGGTGTGCCTTTGGATTGTCAGCTATAATGCTCATACCATTCCACCCCCATCCCCACCCTGCAGCCAGTGACAGGCATCAAGGTGTGCCTTGGACTCTTTGGCCCCACAGTTCATCCCATTCTCCTATACTGCACCCATCTCAACGTATTTCCTTATGGAATGGGGTGAGCGTAAGGCCGCTGACCTCAAGGCACAATCGCGACACTTGTCAGAGTCTGCAGGGTAGGGTGAGGGTGAGAAATATTGAAGGCGTTATGGCTGACGACCAAAGGCACTCCTCAATGCCTGTCGGTCTCTGTGGGGGTGGGGTTGACGTCGGTTCCATACTTCACTGCCATTCCTATTATGCATCTCTCTAACTCCTGCACTACCAATGCCAATGCCAGCAAGACAACATTCGGCATTGACAAATGCTTGTTTATTACATTGTCAATGATAAGACAGTGTACAAACAGACAGGGAAATAACAGTACAAGAAGAATGAGGAGCACATTGAGCAATGTTCAGGATATGTCAGATATCTGTATGTCTAAGTGGGAAGCAGTGTCCAAGAATCGCTAAAGACTCTCAAGTAGGGTGGTAGACCTAGTCAGTAGGGTTCACTAAGGTAATAACTTCATAAGTCAGGAACCATGAGTCACCTGTCATAAAACATAATACAAATAAATAAGCAGTTTTACGGTCCGGTTATAATGTAAATAGTTGTAACCTGTAAGAAAAGTTGTCATTAATTCCTCCCTCCTTTACTTAGAAATACAGTTTTACACTGGTATTGCCTAGTAGTTGCCTAAGTCAAATATGCTATACACTAAGTGGTGAGTTCAGTATTAACAACCAATTTATGTAAAATCCAGCAGTGCCAGAGGTTGTCACAGTTTTGCTGTACCCTTAATTTCATATATTAATCTTTCAAAACTATATTATAAATCATGTCTTTTTATGTTGATTGCATGCAGCACAAGAAACATATTGGGACAGCTTTCTCAGAAGCAGGTTGTGGAGGTGCGGCACTATTGTGGCCAATGCTCCCACAGCCTGCAAAGACTTGTCCCGCTTCCCCCAATGCCGTGGCACACTGCTGCTGACACTAGTTTGGAACCTTGCCACCAACTTGAGACAAATCAGCCACTGCAATCAGGGGCCGCCTCGTCATTGCAGCGTAAGCCAACTGCTATAATGAGGGAGTGACCCGTCATTGCAGGGTGGGATCTTCACAAACAATATTAACCCCCCCACCATGTTTACTTGCCAATGGGGGCCCCAATCCCCATCAGCTTCAGTGCCCCATGTTTCTGTTGCCGATGGGGGAGCCCACTCCCCGTTGGCATTAGGTAAACCCCCCTCCCCGCTTTTATTGTCTGCCGATGGGGTGCCCAATCCCATGGGCATAATGATACCCCTCCCTTTTGTTGTGTGCCGACGGGGATGCCCAATCCCCCATCGGCTACTGCTGCCTCTCCAAAAAAGAGTTTTCTGGTGACATGCTGGGAGCCCACCCAGCATGCCACATGCCCCTGTAAAGTAAAAACAGTCCCACTACGTTTTTTTTTCCTGTAAAAAAGGAAACTGTCCTCATGCTCTCCTGCCCCCACCCGCATTCGCGCCCACCACTGCACACCCTGCCTTCCCACACCCCTCACTCCCATACTTACCTCCGCAGCCTGGCGCGGCGATCTTCGGTGGAACGGGAACACGTCTGCACTCTTCAAAGCCGACCGTGAACTGAGGAAATGCCAGTAAGCTGTATAATGGTAGAAATAGGGTTTTTCCAACTTTAATGCATATCTCAGTCATTTTTTGGAATTTTGGCACCAAATTTTCAACATGGGGTTTTTGGGACCCCTCCTCATGAATTCTCAAACTGTCATGGCGTTAATTGGCCCTGAAAGGTGATTTTGCAGTCACTGCGCAGAATCACCTTTTGGTGCCAATTAATGAAACGACAGTGCCAGTGTACATGAGGTGGGCTCTCAAAAAGCCTATGTTGCAAATTTGGTGGAAAAAATCCAAAAAATGACTGTTTTACGAGTGTGCATTGCACAGTTGCTACGCATGCTCGTAAATTCACGAATTTGCAATATTTTCATGCCAGATTTTCAACATTGACATTTTTTCACACCTCCTGGTGAACAGTACAGCTGTCATTGTTCACATCCTGGCCGAAATGTGTTTTCGCACTTCCGATGCAGAATAGCGTGGTCGCTGTGGGAAATCAGTGTTTGGGACAGATTAAGAAAATGACAGTGACACTGTTCATGAGTAGATGTCCTAAAATGCCTATGTTGAAAATTTGGTAATGATACTCCATAAAATGACTGTGTTACGAGCGTGTGTTGTGCAGTTTGCAAGCACATTCATAACTTCGCAAATTTTTAATGTTTTCACTCCAGATTTTCAACATTACCATTTTCCCACACCTACTTATGAACAGTACAGCTGCCATTTTTCTCATCCTGCCGAAATGTGTTTTTGCACTTCCGGTGCAGAATACAGCGGTCGCTGTGTGAAATCACTGATCAGGACAGATTAAGAAAATGACAGTGATACTGTTCATGAGCAGAGGTCCTAAAATGCCTATGTTGAAAATTTGGAGATGATAGCCCATCAAATGACTATGTTACAGCCTCCTGTAGCTGGTGATACATACCTCACATGTGCTCTTATCACCAGCCTCATGTAGCCGGTGATACATACCTCATGTCTGCTCTCTGTAGCACCTCTCTCAGGTAGTTAGTGATACATACCTCAGATGTTCTTTGTATATGCAGCCTCCTGTAGTTAGTGATACATACGATACCTCACATCTGCTCTCTGTATCACCTCCCTCAGGTAGTTAGTGATACATACCTCATGTCTGCTCTCTGTATCACCTCCCTCAGGTAGTCAGTGATACATACCTCATATCTGCTCTCTGTATCACCTCTCTCAGGTAGTTAGTAATACATACCTCACATGTGCTTTGTATCAGCAGCATCCTGTAGTTAGTGATACATACCTAATGTTTACTCTCTGTATCACCTCCCTCGGGTAGTTATACATACCTCATGTCTGCTCTGTGAATCACCTCCTTCAGGTAGTTAGTGATACATACTTCATGCCTGCTCTCTGTATCACCTCTCTCAGGTAGTTAGTGATACATACCTCACATGTGCTCTGTATCAGCAGCCTCCTGTAGTTAGTGACACATACCTCACATCTGCTCTCTGTATCACCTCCCTCAGGTAGTTAGTGATACATACCTCATATCTGCTCTCTGTATCACCTCCCTCAGGTAGTTAGTGATACATGCCTCATATCTGCTCTCTGTATCACCTCCCTCAGGTAGTTAGTGATACATACCTCATGTCTGCTCTCTGTATCACCTCCCTCAGGTCGTTAGTGATACATACCTCACATGTGCTCTGTATCAGCAGCCTCCTGTAGCTGCTGCAGACCCTTGGACTGCACGTTAATCATCTTGGGAAAGTCTGCCTTTCTGAAATTCCAGATCCTGATGACTGAGTCCTGGCTAGTATTCCTGTAACTAGGGAGAAGGGCACCCATTTGGGGTCACTGTCTTGATGTTCAAACTTGTGAAGACCCCCTTCCTCACTGCTGAGAACATGGTGAAGGGTGGCTTCAAATCTAGGCCCTTGTTAGTCAACCTGGTGTAGGAAGCAATCCTTGAAAGTGGACAGACACTCTATTTCAGCACTGCCATTAATTTTCTTAAGAATCCAGCAATGGGTTGAAGTCCTGAATTGCTGCCAATATAGCTGCTCTCATCATTTCCCCCTGCCAGCTGGACATCATGCTCTGCGGTGTTGTTTGGGCCCTACAGTTCACCATCAATGTGACTCGATTGTCCCTCATTTCCCTAGCTCGACTCAGAGAAACTCTGGTGCTATTTTCCCTCCTCTGATGTCCTCCACAGGGACTCCTTCCCTCCCTTACAAAGAGAGACACCCCACCTACTTTCCAGTCAGGCTTTTGGAATGATCTGTGTCCCTCTGTCACAGTGTCTCCAAATGGTCTCTCAGTCCTAGTCCTTGAAGTGCATGAGACCCATAAGCTGACCCTTTTTGCATCGGTAACCAGTAAGAATGATAATCATATTAAATATTTCAATTTATTTACTAGAAAGCAAGCTAAGGTTTCATGTATAGTTGTATGTAGTGCAAGACAGCACACCACCACAGCAGTACTGCTACCGTTTGTGGTGCCAAAACCCAAGTTTGGGAGTGAAGTCGATGTGTTGGAGGATCAGCTGGGGGGAGACAGGTACTGAGCACCCTGCAGATTGCTCACCTCTGCTGGGCAGGGGGATAGCACAGAGCCCAGTGTTTCCCTGGCCCATAGCAGTGGCTGGGGGTATGGCACAGAGACTGCAAGAGAGCAGCAGCAGAGCAGCATGCATCTGATACACCCCTTACAGAAGTGCATATGGTGCTGCCATTGACACTATTTCATATACACTCTGTCGTGCCATGAGGAAAGGACAAAGAAAATAAGAAACTGTCTGACTGGCATGATGACTTCTGGCCACCCCCAGACCCACACCCAATGACCAGGTGCTGCTTTGAGACTGGATCCGTTTGGCGGCAGGGGTTGGTGAACCCTGCCATCTCTTCCTGGGCCCGAAGTCCTGGACGAAGATGCAGGCATGTAAATCCTGGGGAAGTCAGGGTGACAAGGTTGGGGTGGCGGCATGAAGTGGGTTGCTTGGTGCTCAGGGGGATAAATAGACTAACTAAAAAAATTGCATCCAGCACAGCTGAGAAAAATTACAGAAGAGTAACAACCACCGCTTACCAGTGGAGGGAGGAGGTGGTTCACGAGTGAGTGCCCATCTTACAGCTGACAAGCTGGTGCTACTGTAGCTTTAAGGGGATAGTTCAGAGGGAGGAGCTTAGAGTAGAAAAGGAGGGGTCCCTAATGGCAGCAGGGAGGTTGGCAGCTGGTACTAAGGAAGAAGGGAGCAGGCAGTTGTGGTAGTGCCACAAGGGGCAACTGTGCTATTTAACTTGAAGAGTTTGAGGGAGGCTTTCAGAAATGTCACTACTAGGACCCAGGTGAGAGGTGTAGCACCGGAAGCCTTGGACTGCTCCTGGGCAATGGGGGATCTGGGAACATTTTGTGGTAGCTCGCTAGTATGTGGGAAATAAGTAGCAGGACAAGTGGGAGTGTGAGGGAACCCCACGGGGTGCCCTTTTATGGTAAACAACCCAATGGGTGGCTGGCCAGTGGTGGGTACGTCTGAAGACATCAACAGTGACTGTGCTGGTGTGGGGGACAAACTCAGAGAAAAGCCTGTGCAGAAGCTTAAACACCAGAAGATGCAGGCAAGACTCCATGCAGGATGCAAAGCTGCCAAACAAATTAGAAGACTAGAAGATTAGAAGATTTGTCTCCAGCAAGTTCAAGTTCAACTTTATTGCAAGAAAACTCCACTGAGCAAGCTCATTCACAAGGAGGTCCTGAAGCAAGTATACAGACAAATAGACAGTGCATGTAGAGAATTACATAACAGTAGTTAAAATGCAGTTTAGATACATATGGTACATAGTACTCAGATTAGAAAGTAACAGTGTAGATATAAGGAGCGTGAACCTAGGGAGAAGCGTTGGGAATGGAAAGAGTAGGGACTATAGGAGAAAGAAGGAAGAGCTGAGAGATGGGGGGAAGGGAGCAAGAGGAGGGCTAGGGGGCTAAGGTGCTAGAGGGAAGGTGGGGGAGAAAGAGGATATATAAAGAAAAAGAAAGATCAAGGGTCACTGACAGATAAAAAGAAGTTAGGATAGGGAGAAAAAAGAGAGTAGGGGGAGTAAGGTATGGAGGAGGTGAAATAACGGCAAAGAAAAGTCATGAGATCAAGGATGAGGTGACCTGAGGCAGTAGGCACATCAGTATAGCCACAGCTGTCCAGCTCAGCAGGGAGGCTGGCCTGCGAGGGTATGGCAGTTGATATGTTCCAGTATTGCACATAGATGCATGTGACAGCTAACTGATTGTCTTTAAGCTTGATCTAGGTCAGGGGCATATCAGCTGATGGCCAGCAGATAGGCACTGGGCCTTCAGTCATGTCACCTTGAAGCCACGAAGTGTTAATACTGGGATCTAGGTACATCAGTGCCAGATCAGTGGCACCTAGGTGGCTTACCAACTTCTCTGTTGCCTTGTGGGAAAAAGTATAACTCAGAGAACTGGAAACATGTATTGGATTTGTGTAAGTAGGGTGGCGCCTTCGAACGTTTGTTGTAGGAAGGGTGCATTGAACTTCTGTTTTGTGGGGTGCATTGAAATTTAGTTTTGAGGGGCCCACATAACTTTTATTGCAGGGGCTAGGGTAGCCTATTTAACATTTTCTGTAGCAGGACCTATTAATAGTTCTTGCAAGGTAGACAAGTTGAACTTTCTTTATAGGGGGCATCATCAAACATTCTTGAGGATGGGGCCATCAAACCCCTTTCCAGGGAAAGGCCCTTCAAACTTTTTTGCAGTGGGGGGAGCTGCTTAAAGTTAAATTGCCGGACTGATGGCTCCCTAAATTCCTAATCACACTCCATTTTATATCATTGCCAACAGTGCCAGGGTTCAGTCTCAGAGTCCACCTGGGATGGTCAGAACCGGCATTAAAAAAAGTCCCACTCAGATCTGCTGAATTCTAAAATTTAGAATGATAGGACACCTCATCATAGAAAACAGGCCTAATGATTTAGAATGTGGATGAGCAATTAGCATGTAACCGGCATAAAATGAACATGCAGGACAGCCTTCGTGGGACGTCACCCACAATACCCTGGGGATTGCCTTGCTTGGTTATTCTTCTCTGGACTGGCTGTCTCTCCACCCCGCCATTGGGCTCCCCTGTGGGAGGGTGGTGGACATGGACTGACAGTGTCTTTCTTTCTCTCTTTCTCTTTCTCTCTCTCTCTCTGTCGAGCTTGTCCCCCTCATTTCTTTCATTTATTTGTACTGCATTTATGAAAACGCATCTTGTTATTGTTACAGAAGTATTTACATAAATAGGACACTTGCAGTGGGTCACTGACTTCATGCTGTAAGTTGCACATTGAAGAGGTATCCAGAAACAAAAATGCTCTGTGCCCCCTGATATAGACATGCAAAGTATCCCCATTAGCCCAGTGCACCACGAGGGGAATGAGCAGTAAACCAAAAGGTTTCCGTAAACAGATTAGAATAGCGTAACAGAGACTGACATTTTCCAAGCAGTCTAAAGATAAAAAAGATTTCTGGGCTCTCATTAGAACCAGCAAAGTTTCACTTATATCTCAGGTGCTAGTTTGATAAGCCACTCCCCCATACCTTTATTCACCTCAGTGTTTTTTTCTTTTTTAATTGAAGGCGCATCACAGCACAATGTAACATCGATAATACCTTGGACTGGATATCAAAAGTCTTTAAAATTACAGAAGGCAGCATTAGTAGGATCACTGCAAAGGGGGGGGGGTTACACCAAATACACTTTATTTTCAATTGTTCTCTGACTACTTCCCATCAGCCCCCACTTGCATACTGTGTGACCCTGAGCAAGTCACTTAACTGCCTTGTGCTCCCAGGTTGCACCTGGAAACAAGCTCCGGCTTAATGTGCCACTCCTGGTTAAACAGTTTCCCCTTTCCCTTTGCTACATGCTTTCTGAATGATAATTTTAGAGGGCATCCACATTTTGCCAAAGGCTTTCAAATCTTGGGGTGCAGGTATTATTATGCAGTATCCTGCTACCAAATGTGGTTCTTTCTTGTGTTGCTTGCTCTGTGTTATTTTTTGTCACTTGTATTTACTTACTCTGTATCTTGACTGTTTGATTCATCGTTCTGTTTAAACTGTTGCATTCTGTTATGCCCTGTGTACCACTCCACCCCCACCCCCACCTCCACTCCCAGCATGCATCTGGAAATGAGCTGTTCCCTGCACAGTGCATCCTCCTCTCAAAATATTTAAAATGACTAACTACTTAAATAAATGCACAAATGAATGAATGAATAAGTACATCAGAAATATATAACCAGATAAGTACATATGAATGAATACATGAATATATCATTAACTAACTAATTAACTAACATAGCTTTTCAGACAGTAATGGAGTTTCTCTAATGTCAGTGAGTCAACCAATAAATATATCCATGACAGTAACGGGGTTGACTCCTTTCATTTCATCAATATATATTTTTACCATAACCATAACAAGTTAAAGTAGTCGTCCAGGGTTTCCTAACATGCTAGTCAAAACCAGAAAAGGAGGGCATGCACGGCAAGCATCAAAAACGGCCAGAAGTTTTTATTAAAAAAATAAATTAACCATCAAAGCAAGAGGGCCCTAGCAAGTACTAACCCAGGTGGCGTCTAGGTTGGCACTGGTGAGGGCCCATTTCATTTGTTGATTTTATTTAATTAAAAACTTGAGTCGGGTGCTGCCTGATGGCCAGGCAGGTGGCGCATTGTACTTCCATGCCAACAGCCTGGGTTTGGGGAGCGAACTCAGGAGCTGAGTCTGGCGGTTCAAGGAGCTGGGGTGGTGCTGCTGTGTAGCAGTGCTATCATCTGGGGGAGGAGAGGGATGCTGCTGTGATTCTCCCACTGCAGCGACCCCTACAGTGAGCTGGGAGGGAGCTTGCCTCCTCTACAGGGGCATTGCTACATGAGCGCGAGGCCTGATTGGGCAACGCCGAGTGTTGGGAAGTTGAGGGCCTGGGAGACCTGGAGAAAAAACAGAACAATCCTATATCTCTAGAGTCAGCAGTAGGATGGTCACTGGCACTCTTGGGTCCCACTCTGTGTGGATCCCCACTGACTCTGACAGAGGGGGGAACCACAGATGGAGCTGGGAGATTGCTGGCATAAGAGTCAGATGGAAGGCAAAGATGGCGGTACGGGGTCAAACAGCTATGTGAAAAAAAAAAACAGAGTCTATTTTTAATGTCTAGTGTGCTCTCTCTGCATTTCTTGTTTTGACTGGCACACTGTCTTTTTTTCTGCATTAGGGAGCTCACCCACAGAGATCAGATACATGCCTCCTTTTATGCCGTTGTTGTTTCCTAGCATATCAGTACTTATTGTTGCAATGTGCAGCAATATGCGCCTTATATCAGTGGCTCAGTAGGTAGTACACTCACCTCTGGGGCTGAAAAGATCTGAAGGTTGTGGGTTCTAACCCCACACCAGGCACTTGGGGTAATACCCATAACTGACACTACAGTGCAGTACAAAGGGGGGCTGCATTGCCGAGGTTCTGTCCTTCAGATGAAAGGCTAAACCAAGGTCTGTTCTGCTCACCTCTGTGGCTGTCCAGCTGGATGTTAAAGATCCCATGGTACCTATCCAAGAAGAGTGGGGGATTTTCTCCAGCACTGTGACCAGCATTCCCCCTATCAATAAAACAGGTCTAAGGTCTAAGTAACCCTTCCCCCGTCCACCCCCCTGGGCACATTTGCAAGAAAGCTATCATAGCTTGGTGTGCCCGTCCTAGTCAAAAAAAAAAAAAAAATGATATGTGAGGAATTTTCTTTTGGCTACTGTGTGTGTGTATTCAGGATCAATCAATCTATTTTTCTGTCATTTTTAGTTTTAGGTTTACTTTGACGAATCACAGTTAATGAAAGAACTAAAGATTAATATTCATTTAAAAAAAAAACTTTAATTACAAAAGATACAAAACTTTTTTTTGTACAAAAGTCACTTAAGTTAACATTTACATTCCTTTTTTATCATATTACATTTGTACATATCAAAAAACAAACAAACAGACAAACCAGAGTGAGAGTACATGTGTTCAGGGTTTATCGGCTCTATATGTGCGTACAAGCTGCACATACGTGCTCGTTCAACCAACGTAATAAGTCCTATACTTATAGGCTTTAAAGACCACCACATGTTTCTAGGTGTGCAAATTAGACTCTTTGATTGGGTGTCAGGTTCCAAGGTGGAGAATTTTCAGTTGAAAATTCTCAAGTCTTGAGTCACACCCTTCAAGGCTCCTGGCACTAACTGTGTGACACACCCAATCACGTGCACTTTACATGGAATATGTTCAGTCGTGCAAGGTGCATATGTGTTGGCACGGAGTGACTTGGGAAAATAAAACTGGACTGGTCACTGAATGAAACCAACCACTTTATTAATTAATGTTCATTTGTGTTTGCTTGCTCTCGCACACCCTAATCCCTCTTTTTAAAAGGAGTGCCTTATTTTGTGTGGCATCCTTGGCATTTAGAAAAGGAGTTTCTGTTTGTTGGAGAGAAAATAGTATCATCATATTTTGGCAGTGCCCTTTCCTCAGTGGCCTCCTGGCCATTTGCTACAATATAAACTGTGGTAGTTTTTTTTTTATAGCTAAACAAATCCATTAATCTGCACCCCTATCAATCCTCACAAAAAACATTCTTCATTACTGTCCTTCTCCTGTTTCACTTTTAAGCTCCATTCCATCTCTTCAAGTGGTGCCTGCCCCAGTGCTCCTCAGCACAAACTGGGATCAGTAGAGTGGACGACCACCAAGCCCTGTTCTGCAGTGCGCCCCCTGCTGTCGGTTCAGCCAGAATCTGGGAAGAGACCATGAGGTAACACATTATATCACATTTAAGTCAGTCTGCTGGTGGCTGTCACCAGTGTTTGCACAACGTGAGGGCTCAATCCACTGCTCATAGGGTGTGCCCATTGCCCATTCAGAGGCACTATTTTAATTTCACCCCCCCCCCTTCATCACCAGGAGCAGGACACAGTTCTGCTTTCCTTTTGCCTTTCCCATCACTACGTGTCTAATCTGAAATCACACCTCTCTACATGCCTCACGGATTTTACATATTTTACGTCTGCTTAAATTTTTTACGTAGAGATGTTGATCTCCCATCCTTGGGATAGGATGACCTCCAAAACACGTAAAACTATTTAAAGATGAAACTAACATTGTGGGGACAAAAAGTTCCATAGCACTCAGAACATGGCACCTGCTCAATGTTAATGTTTCTGTTCTTCAACTGAAGAATGTCCCACATGTTCTAGCTGTTTGCTTAAGGTTTATGGGTCTGCGCTACATGTTTTGGCATTGAAATCTTGAGAGGTATGAGAAACGGCAGGGGAATGCTGGGATGTCTTGGGCTTCTTAAAGTGGATTGGTAATCAACAGAAAGGTCTGGGCCTTGGTGCAACAGTCTGGTGAGGCCCCTCCCCAGCCCTGACAAATACCAATTTGTGACTAGCATTATCCATTTAATTGCCATTCCTGGGTTACTGCAACAGGCAAGTTCAGTACTTAGTAACCACTGGGGCCAAGGCTTTGATTGGTGTTGGCGTTGCATTCCCTGTGGACAAAGTGGTATCTGCACAATCGTGCTTGTGGGATGACTTCTCCGATTTGCTGGTGCTGCACTCCAAGATCGGGATCCCAAACCGTGTGATCTGCCGCTCCTCTGCAGTCAGGCAGCTGCAGCACAGCAGCTTGAGGATGGCCCGCCTCATGTCCTTGTTGGTCAGAGTGTAGATGATAGGGTTGAGCAATGAGTTGATCATGGCCAGACCCAAGAAGTAGTCTGCTTTGTAAAGGACCTTGCAGTCCTGTGCTGCGCAAGCCACGTCCACCAGTAACAAGAAGAAAAGGGGCAACCAACACAACAAAAAGGTCCCAACCACGATGGTCACAGTCTTTAAGAGGGCCATGTACTTCTGGGATTTTTTCAACATGCCCTTCCTTAGGCTCCCCAGCTTTTGGCTGTTGAACTTTACAATGCGGTAAACCCGGATGTACAGGACCACAATAGAGGCTAAGATGACAATGAAGACCGTAATGCAAAACAGGATGTAGTTCTTAGAGTACAGGGGCAGGACGGTGGAGCATTCTGGGAGATTCTGGATGCAGTTCCACCCAATGATAGGCAGGATGCCCAGGAACACAGAGACCAGCCAGCTGGCAGCAATGAGCATGAACATCCGCCCTTTCTTGTCCCCATGGTACAGCTTCATCCGGATCATAGTGATGTGCCTCTCTATGGCAATTGCTAGAAGGCTCAGAATAGAGGCTGTCAAGGTTATAAAAACACCCCCCTCCCTGATGAACCAGGCCACTGGTGTTAACTGAAGGGTCTTGGGTCCTGACATGATGATGTTGACAATGTAAGCTACCCCTGCCAGCAGGTCCGACATGGTGAGATTGCCCAGCAGATAGTACATAGGGGCATGGAACTTTTTGTTTCTCCATATGGCGATCAGTACAATGAGGTTTTCCAGTACAATAAAAATGCAGATCACCAGGAAGACGATGGCGTCAGGCTTGAGGCCTCCCTTGTATTTGCTGGTGTGCAGTTTCCCCGTGTAGTTGTAATGCAGAGATATGATGTCATTGTTATGGTATTCCCTGAAGATCCGGATCAGCTTTGAAGCAGGTTCTTCGGTAAACACCATGTTTTTTTTTTCTAGTTGCTCCTTTTGGCTTTTTGGGTGTAGGAGACCTCAAGGACTCAGATCTAATCAGCAATCTCTACATGGCTTCATATTGTCAGCATGAAGCCTGGCAACACTTAGGTAGCGGCCCACATCGGGATTTAATTCAAGTGAAAACTGAGAGGTAGGCAAGAGAGTCAAGCCTAGAGGTGTACTTTTCTTTTAGAGGAGTCCTTCAGATGCTACTTTTTCCAAGTTACTTTCAATTAACTCTGTCCCAGTTAAGGGCAGCTCCGTCAAAGAGGCATTGAGTGCACCCTGCTGTACAAACAGCTGACCAGCAGAGGGCACTCAAAGTTCAGGATTTAAAAGCACCAGGATTTGATCTGCTCGTCTATTCCTTGCCAGCTCTTTGTGATCAGGGAAGTTCCTCCTGGAAATCAGAGAAAAAACACTGTTAGTATCTTTTTTAGATAAAAAAAACCCCTAAGCTCCAACATTTGCTAAGATCTTTTCATTGCTCTCTTTTTGTTATACTTCTGTATTGTAAACTAAGCACGTTTGTATCCTTCTGTATTAAGGGACTCCCCCATGAAAACGAGATGCTATATGACATGGAGAACTTCTACCTTCAGTTTGATACAAATTGTAACTAACTTAATAAGTAAAAAAAAATGCCTTTAGATAATCTTAAAATCGAGATGTGAGCGTTCTCACAACTAACGCTTTCCAAATTTAACTCCAAACTTTTCAAATCTCACTGCTGGGGATATGTTGCTTTTCACAGTATCTATTTTTGGAAAAAACAGTTGTAAATATCACAGTGCAACATAAATTAAACAAGTAGTGCGGTACTAGACACAGCTCATAATGACCCACTGGTGACCCAAGTTAGATTGGTAGGGAAGACTACCAAGCAGTAGAGAAGAGAAGAGAACCTTGGGAGCTGGCCCAGTGATGTGGAGGAAAGCTGAGGTGCTGTGTGCCTCACCTCCTTCTGCTATGCTGGCGACCAGGGTTTTGAAATGGATGCGAGTCGGCTGGCTGGCCAGGGCAGGGAGGAGGATTGAGCATCCATAAGACTGCTCTCCTGCCTCAGGGATGGGGTGGGGGGTCGCTCTGGCTCAGTCTGCCATCCGGAGATGTCTGGGTGGCAGCCCAGGTGAACACAAACAGAGGGAAGGGGTCCCATGTTTAGGGCATCAGGGGTATCTCCGCAGAGGTGGAGCTTACACTACATGCCCATTGCATGTCTGTGGGCAAAGCAGTGAAAGACTGACTGAAAAACACCCCGACTGCAGGATGAAAACTGACCCCTCGGAGGCCCATGATCAGCAAACAGGCACCCCCTCTCAGTCTTGCGGCAGAGAATAATCAGGGAAGCTAAGTCCCAGAGAAGCCAGATGAAGGAGCCGGGGGGGGGGCGGGGTTGGTTACAGTGGGGCAGCCGCGGCAGATTAGGAGGACAGAAACCTATATGGAAAAAGAAAAGAGGAAAATGATTTTATGACACTATTTCTGTGTCACCAGATTTAGTCTTGTAGTGATCTTTCATAGAATCATATCATGGAATCATAGAAGATTGATGGTAGAAAATGACCACACTGGCTCAAGTAGTCTGCCCCCCCACACCTCCCCCTTCCTGCCAGCCCCCACCCTTCCCCCGATAATCAGCCCCATATGCTTGTCCCATGCCCTCTTGAATTCTTCCACTGATTTAGCCCTCACCACTCCATCCGGTAGTCTGTTCCAGGGCTCCACCACCCTCTCTGTGAAGAAATGTCCTCTCACAATTGCCCTTGTATCTTTTTCCTTGCAGTCTGAGGCTGTGACCTCTAGTTTTCACCCCTCCTTCCTCTTAAGTAAACCCTCTTCTCCCATTTTATTGAGCCCCTTTACATACTTAGATGTTTCAATCATGTCTCCTCTTTCCCTCATCTCCAGCATGTACAGATCCCACTCCTTACACCTCTGCTCATGTGACTTTCCCTGCATAACCTGCCCCATCTCGGTTTCCCTTCTCTGAACCCTCTCCAATTCATCTATATCCTTGTGGATATCTTTCTTCCTACATTTTGGCAGTTTCCCTAACAGTCAACCTCTGGTTACCTTCCTTGGGTTCTTTTGCATTATTTTTTTATTTATTTGTTTTTTTCACCAGGAGAGACACACTAAGCTGAAAGCTCGTTTACAGGTGCAATCTGGGAGCACAGGGAAGCTAAGTGACTTGCTCAGGGTCACACAGTATGCAAGTGTGGGCTGTGGGATTCAAACCCAGGTCTCCAGGTTTGCAGCTCAGAGCCTTAAACCACTGCGCTATACTGCCTCCTATATCTATATCTATATCTATATCTATATCTATATCTATATCTCTATTATATACATTATATAATATTATGCCATTTCTTTTAACAGTTATATTCATTTAATTTGCAGCACTGTTGTTTTTACAGTATGTCCAGAACAGCACTGTGAAGTTTTCAGACAAAGTCCACCTACGTGGGGGGAAAAAGTACTGCTCGTAAAGGGAATGCATATCATTCCCCATATGATTAATGTAAAGATTACTATATAGATTCAGTATGTAAACTACTGGCATATAGTTGCTAGAGATCTTCAGTAAAACAGAAGAATACTTTTAAAGCTGTGATGTGAAGGCATCCATTTTGTAGACAGGAAGGGTGTCCCTGCCTCACTGTCCCAAACACTGCGCAGTGAAACAGGTTAAAACAAACTGCTCCCACAGACAGAAATCATGTCAACATGCAAAGGAAAGCTCTGGATTCTCTTGTTACACCATGCCAAATATAAAATCCATGTTTTCTTCACAGTCAACTACTGCGATACACACTGTTAAGACTTGCAAGGCAGTGATAGCATGAGAACACTCTTCCAGCACATGAAATGGGTAGCAACATATCCTGGCATAATAAATATTTTCAGTATATTACTGAAATCATTTCCTAAATTTTTCCTAGCAAACTAATTTCTGGGCAACTTTAGTAATTGTTGAAATAATTTTAAGGTGAGTCCCTTCAAAGACATGATGCAAGAGACAGGATGTCCATAGGCTCTCATTGTGATCTGACTCCCCCCCCCCTTACTGTACAGACACATTTTGCATTACTTTTTAGAGGTCAGAGATATAAAGTAGTGTAATTACTTGTGACCCTCTTTAATACACGGACTCGATCCATGCTTCAAATGGCGTAATAATCGGGTTGCCCAGTTATTATGGCATTTTGACATCACTCTCTGCTCAGCTGTGTGCTTGAGCGGGAGTGCCCATCTCGGGACCATAATGTATACTCAGCCTTAACGACTCGCCACACTTACGTTTTCCATTTCTGCCTTTGGGGAAACCGTGCACGTTGCAGAGGGCACCCAAAACAAATTTATTAGTTTAAAAAAAAAAGGAGCATTTCTTCGATTTCTGTGTTTTGCCCAGAGACCTTAACTAATGAAGTAATGCAGTTTTTGGTGTTGAAAATTTCCTACAAAAAAAAAAAGATTCATAGGAACATATGCACTCAACTTCAGATGACAATGCTAGCCTTTGGCCTGCATTGTCAATACTTTTGACATACAATCCCTTGAATGACAATGCTGGCTTTTGGTTGGCATTATCAGTACTTTTGTTTTGCTGTAAAGCTCATTTTCTCCAGCAGTGTCAGGCAGTTGTCTTTGGTAACCGGGTAAGGCCCACTAGGCACAAGTGCCTGTTTTCAGAGGTGACCTGAGAACACTGGGCGGTTAAGTAACTTACTCAGAGTTACACAGTATGCAAGTGGAGGTGGTGAGAATCAAACTCAGGTCTGGTCTGCTGGATGTATCACGCTCGTTCACACCTTGTTCCTCTAACCTCTAGGCTATACTGCCAGCCAGTTGTCAGCCCTGTCCTGGCTGCCTCCCGACTAGCCACCATCTCCTGTGGACCTTACCTGCTGGCAGATCCCCTAAGGATTGTCCCCTGTGTCACAGTCAGGAGAGAGAGGGCTGTCACCCCACCCAAAATCCACATCCAGACATGGCAAGCAGGTAGGGGTTCATTAAGCCTACACTGCTTTTTCTGTTTTCTCCCCGCTCACCTCCCCAATGTCAGGCGTAGCCCCTGCAGGCCTTGACACATCACTGGCGTCCCCAGGGAGGAGCAAGCTCCCTGCCCCACCACAAGGGTCACCAGTTGCGTTGAATCCCACACCATCCCTTCCTCGACTGGGAGTGTTGCCAAGCGGCAGTGCCTCTCCATCCCCTGAGCTACGAAGTTGGCTCCCCAAGCTCCCAAACTCAGGTCACCTGCATGGGGTGCCACACGCAACCTGTTGGGCCACCAGGAGGCCCACCATTATCAGTACTTTTAATGACAAACAGTCTCTAGATTGAAAATGCTTTGTGTGAGCTGGCCTGCCAGCGCAGCAGTAATGATACCGCATGCAACTCTGACAACCCAGGTTTGAAAGCCAGCCCAGGAATTTTGAGGACTGGCCAGGGGAGGAGGAGGAATGAGCATCCTGTGGACTTCTCTCCTCCTCCGGGGGTGGCGTGAGGTGGAGAAGTCGCCAGTGCTCGAGTCACCCCTTGCAGTCACCGGGGGTGTGACAGCCAGGATTCACTAGGTTTGAGAAGCATGGCAGATGTTTGGCATGCCTGGCTCAACATCACTGCATGCCACACCTCCTTGGGGAGAAAACCCTGAAAAAGGGAGGCTCCGGCCATTGCAGGATGATGTCCACCCCCACACCATGGACCCAGTGCTGCCAACTGGGCTGTTGCTCCCATTGTTCTGTTCTGTCTCTGTTTGGGGGAAAATGGGGGACTCCCCAATGGCTTTGCCCCAGTGGAGGTAAGCCGGGGTCTTTGGGAGTGAGGTAAGTCCCAGGGTGGGTAGTTGGGCTGAGCAGGGTAATCAGACTGATGGAGGCTGGCCATACATGGAGAAAGAATACTAAATAAATACAAAAAAATGCTTTGTCCATCAATGACAAATGGTATCTAGAAATGCATCTGCATATGGAAAGATTTCTGTTTGCATGCACATTAAGAAAAATATTCACAAGTGACAATACATTTGTGGCTGTCCTTCATCCGAATACGTTCACAGAATCATAGAATCTTGTCAGCAGAAAAAGACCCTCAGGCCCATCTAGTCAGCGCTTGCCACCCTTTTATTTATTCTGCCCCCTTTCCTGCGGCCCCTTTCTCATTCCCACACAGCCCCTTGTGTCTGTCCCATGCCATCTTTAACTCCGCCACTGTTCTGGCCTCCACCACGGCCTCCAGACGGCTGTTCCATGCCTCTGCCACCCTCTTCATGAAGAACTGCTCTCTCATGTCACCCTTGAATGTCCCCCCCCGTAGTCTTAAACTATGTCCCTTAATTACTGCACCATCCTTCCTATGGAATAGACTCCCTGCCTTTACCATGTTGATCCCCTTGACATAGTTTAACATTTTAATCATGTCTCCTGTTTCCCTTCTAGTTTCCAAGGAGCACAGCCCCAGTTCCCTGCATCTCTGCTCGTATGGTTTACCCTGCATACTCTGCACTATCTTAGATGCCCTCCTTTGAACCTCCTTCAACCTGTTTTTGTCCTTACGCAGATGTGGCCTCCAGAACTGGTACTCCATACTCCAGGTGTGGCCTCACCATGGCTTTGTAAAGGGGCATCAGTACCTCGCTTCAGCAGCTAGTGATGCCCCTACCAGCATCCAATTTGCTTTTCCCACAGCCCTGCTGCATTGTTGCCTGCCTTGAGGTTACTAGATACTATCACTCCTCAATCCTTCTCCTGCTTTGTAACCCTAATATCCCCCCCCCCCCCAAGTGTGTATCTTACTTTCGGGTTGTTGTGCCCCAGGTGCATCACTACACACTTTTTGACATTGAAGTTTAGCTGACAAATCTCCGACCATCCTTCTAAAATCCTCAAGTCCTGTCTCATGTCCTCCACTCCCCTGTTGAGTCCACCCAATTGTAGATCTTTGTATCATCTGCAAAAAGGTCCACCTGTCCTCTCAGTTCTTCCACTATGTCCCTAATGTAGATGTTGAAAAGGAGGGGACCCAGTATTGACCCCTGGGGTACCCCACTCATCACCTGCCCTGTCCCCGAGTAAGCCCCATTAACCACCACTCTCTGACTTCTACTTGCCATCTAGTTTTCTACCTGCCTGGTTATTTTATCACCCACCCCTATGCTTTCCAACTTGTTCACTAGCTTCCTATGGGGAATGGTGTACCTGCAAATGAAACAAAAAAACAACAGACCGCACATATATAAAAATAAGATGGCAACTAACATTACTTCTGTGGTTAAAATTTACAAAGTTGGTTGAGACAGAAAAATTGCAATTGTATTTTAAAATATTTCACCGTATGTGCAAATAAAAATGAAAAAAAAAAAAATTGCAACCTGCATTACTTTTGTGGCTGAAACTGACAAAGTAAGTTGCCACAGAGCTATTTTAAATACTATCTGCAAATGAAACATTCAATTGCACATATAAAACAAAAACGATCACAGTTGACATTACTTTTCATTTTACATTTTACACAGTTCTGTGTGTTAAAAATTGCTGCTTTGAGTTAGAACTGTTACTTGGGCTGTGATATTGTAACTATTGGGGCTTGTGTGAACACTTGTTTGGCAGTGATAATTAGAGTGACATTTAATGTGATGTTTGCCTGGTGGTGGCAGAGGCCTCCCACCCACCCTGTTTTGTAGGCTTTCTTAAATACTGAAAAGCCACTGGGGGTTGTGATTGAAGGGCTGTACATTTCTGTTTGTGACTGAAATTTGAAGCAACAGGAACTGGTGGGCCTGTGACATCATACGGTACCTGATGTCTCCATATACACACACTATTAGCAGGACTGGACACACACTGGACTGTTTGTGTTTGTGAGACTTGGGAACATTATTGGTGGGGTTGAAATAGGGTTTGTGAAAAACTGCAGTCAGTATATGTAGAGAGAGATGGTATTACAGGTACAGGGGGAAGGGACTGAGATAATGGGTGTGTGCCATTATGAACAGAGGGACAAACAGGGTGGCCATATTCCACCATGGCAGGCATCTTCGGAAGGGTTGTAGGCTGCACAGGCTGTGGGATGGCAATAATTCTCAATTGGGCCTGGAGAGAGGGAGGCTGCCCACTCTGTAGACAGTTATCTTGTATCAGGAGTGAGGTATATTGGTTAAGGAGTAAGCTGGGGGAGCTGGGGGGGGGTGTCCAAGGATAAGGGGTGTGGATATGGACGGCAGAAGGGTGGGGCTGAGGGGGAGCTGGGGCAACACTCAGAAATTACAGGATGTTATGTTACACCAAGCAGGAGGGGGGATATTAGGGACAGAGGACCCTTAGATAGGGATGTTGACGCTAAGGGGAAAATTTACCGGGTAAACATTCTGAATACAAATAGAGTGGAGGGGGAAGAGTCAGGAGGGAAGCCTAGAAGAGCAGACAGTGAGAAGGGAGGGGCTGTTATGGGGAAGCCTAAAACAGCAGACTGTGGGAAGGAAGCTCCTAAGGAGAACGGGGCAAGAGGGGAGGAAGAGGGGCAGTTTGGAGGAGCGGTCGGGGAAACTCTGGTTACTTGATGGATGCTGGCATAGAGTGTTAAAATAAATTTGAGCTACTAAGCAACCTAGAGGGGGAGGAAGGGGTTGGTGGACATGAAGAGACTGATACAGAGGCGGGGGAAGGGAGTCTGATACCCATAGAGCATCACAGACCGGCAACAGAAAGGATAGAAATAGTCGCAGAGGGAGAAGGGGAAACATAATGTTAAGCAGATGGGGGAGATGCAACATATTGCAGACATGAGGGAGGAGATCACGACTGGAGAGAAACTGGTAGACAAGGAGGTGGGGAAGGGGCCCCCTTTCAGAAGGGGGGTCTGTACCAAGGATGGGGCCCTAGGTAAAGGGGACCCACAGAGGGCCTCTGGAGGCAGGGGTACTATTACAAGGGAGGAGGATGGTGGTGTGGGGGAAGGGGAAACCATCAGGGCCAGGATAAATGGTTCTGATAAGAGAGGGTTAAAGGGGACACCTATTCGGGGGGGTCTGAGTTAAGTGGGCAAAATAACAAGGGATGCAGAAAGGGGAGGGTGACAAGGGGGTCTCAAATAAGGAGGGAAAACTCCCATGGAATTGAGATCACGAATAAAGGGAGGGATGGGGAGTTGACAGCGCATAGTGGAGGCAACCATAAGGATGATGGCGGTGCTAAGGTTCTGTTATTGGGAGACTCGATGATTAGGGGTATCCATTGGGAGGGACAGTGGGTGGGGGTGAATGCCATAGCCAGGTGAAGGTAGTGAGTATCTCTGGGCTAACAGTGCACAGAGCAAAGTTCATGGTGTACGAACTGGCTAGGCATTGTGGAGGGAAAACGGATTTCCTGGTGCATTTGGGAACTAATGATCTAGAGGGAAATAGTGTTTTGGAAATCCAAGCAAGGTTCCGAGAACTTGCCAGAGTCTGTTGGGATAATGGATGCAACATTTCCTTTTTGGAGATATTGCCAGTACCAAAGGCCTCAGTGGAGAAAAAAATAAAGATCACAGAGGTTAATGACTGGCTCAGGAAGTGGGGTGAAGAAAGTGGGTCAGGGGTGTTAGAGAACTGGAAAGGAGTTTGGGAGGATAAGGGACTGTATGCCTAGGACAGGCTCCATCTTGCCCCATTAGGGAAGGAAGTCCTTAAACAGGGGATGGCTGACTACATTCAAGAAAAGTGGGGTTTAAACTTGTGAGGCGGGGGAGGAATAAGGGAGCAGCTGACCAGAAGCCCTCTCCTCCAGATGAGGGGAGTAGCCTTCAAACCCAAGGGGGGCAGACTGGGGAGGAGGTTTCTGAAGGAGCAGAGGGTGGATGGAAGCATAAGGAACCTGGGTGGGGTTTGACAAGGGGATCAGGAATAAGAGGGGGTGTTAGTAAATGCCAGAAGCTTGGGAAACAAGTTGCCAGAGTTCCAGGCCATGCTGTTCGGGGGTGGAAGTGGTGGCGGTCACGGTAACGTGGGTCAACAAAAACCATGACTGGGATCTAAACATGTGGGGGTACACTATGCTTAGGAAGGATGGAAAGGAGGGCAGAGGGGGTGGAGTGGCTATGTTCGTTAGAGATGACACAGAAATTGCTAGGGTAAACTGAGACAGATGGAAATGTGGAGGCCTTATGGGTCACCTTACGAACCCCGGCAAGAGGTAAGGTCAAGCTGGGTGTAGTATATAGGTCCCCTGGGATGGGTGACGTTCTGGAGGATGGTTTGCTGGACAACATCATTGCCCAGTGTGGACCAAAAGGGGAGGGAGTGGTGTTGATGGGGACCTAATATGCCAGGTACAAACTGGGGAACCATGTCCTCTAAGATGGCCAAGGAGCAGAGTCTGCTGGATGTGCTTCCAGGATGTGCTTAACACAGCACGTGATGGAGCCCACAAGGAGGGGGCATGTCCTGGATGTGGTTCTGGCAGATGGGGATCTGGTAAGGACCTGGTTGTAGAGGATCCTCTGACTGGGAGTGACCACAAACTGTCTGGTTTCCACAAGCATGGGGAGGGGGGAGAGATCTAGGACACTGGCAGTGGACTTAAGGGGGGCAGACTTTGTGGGCATGGGAAATATTTTCAAGGATCACTTGAAGGGGATTACAACAATGACAAATGTGGAAAAGAGATGGAAGGTCATAAAACAAGGACTTCATGAGGCAGTCAGGACATGCACTAAGGTGAAGCGTAAGGGAGCAAGGTCACATAAACCATGCTGGTGGTCCAGTGAGGTTCAGGTAACTTTCAGAGAAAAGAAGGCTGCCTACAAAAAATATAAAACAATGAGAGGGGACAGGAAAGAAGCGTACCATCTTGCATCTAGAAAAAGTCACCCGGATGAATTAACGGGGGCAAAGAATCCAGTAAGGAGTAGCGGCTGGCACAGAGGATACAGGGAGGAAAAGGGTTCTTCCGGGTATATAGGGGAGCGGAGAAAACTAAGGGCCATCTCAGCAGGTTGAGATCAGAAGGAGGGTGGGTGAAAGAGGCGAGGGACCAGGCAGAGGTATTAAACGAGTACCTCGCCTCTGTGTTCACTAGGGAGGGGGATGGTATATCTACAAAGCAAGGCACAATGGGGGGGGATAGAAGCGGCAGTGAGTGGGATCAGGGGAGCAGCAGAAATGGAGCAAGAGGCAGGGAGGGAGAGGTACCCGAGGGGAGTCACATCAGGATGAGGATAAAAAGACCAGTAAGGTGGAGGGGACGGATGATGCTATCTCCACCAAAAGGGTGTGGTTAGCCCTTAAGGGCCTAAGAAAGATAAATCTCCTGGGCCGGATGGCATTCATCCGAGAGTACTATGGAAATTGGCGGACATACTGGCTGCACCCCTGGTGGAGCTTTTCAACAGGTCGCTTGAGACAGGGAGGGTACCCAGGGATTGGCGAGAGGCACATGTGGTGCCAATCCATAAGGGGGGGTCGAGGGAAATACCAGGTAACTATAGACCCATCAGTTTGACCTCAGTGGTGGGAAAGTTAATGGAGGGTATACTAAAGGAATAATTGGGAGTGTACTTGGAGGAGGTGGGAGGTCTGGATAGTTGGCAACATGGGTTTGTGCCAAGTAGATCATGTCAAACCAATCTTGTGGAGTTCTATGAATGGGTAATGCCAGAACTGGACAGGGGAAAGCCTGTGGATGTATTATTCTTGGACTTCAGCAAGGTGTTCGACTCTGTCCCCCACAATGGTCTGGTGGAGAAACTGAAGGGGTTGGGAGTAGGCCCTTTGATGTTCAGATGGATTGAAAACTGGCTAGCTGGATGCACTTAGAGAGTAGTGGGAGGTTGGGAGCTCTTGAACCCTACAGAAGTCAATAGTGGGGTACCGTAGGGCTCAGTCCTGGGTCCAATCCTGTTTAATGCATACATTTTGAACACCAGGGAGGGTATAGGGTGTGAAATGAGTCTCTTTGCTGACGACTCCAAGATGGGAGCAGTAGTTGAGGGGGAAGAGGGGAAGTTGGCTCTGCAATGGGACTTGGACACCATGGAAAGGTGGGTTCACACATGGAAATTCAAGTTCAATATCACCAAGTGCAAGGTGTTGCATCTTGGGTGGGGAAACCCTAAACACAGGTACACCCTGGGACGGGAGGCGCTGGAGGCCTCAACAGGGGAAAAAGACTTAGGGGTCATGGTGGATGCATGTATGAATAACTCCGAGCAGTGCAGGAGAGCGGCTAGCAAAGCAAACAGGATGTTGGGATGTATCGTAAGGGGGATCACCTCTAGGAGCAGGGAAGTGATTCTGCTACTGTGCAATGGGTTGGTTAGACCACACGTTGAGTACCATGTACAGTACTGGAGACCACACTTGAAGAGGGACATACAGCTCCTGGAGAGGGTACAGAGGAGAGCAACTAAGATGATATGAGGACTAGGGGATCTGACGTATCAGGACAGACTTGAGGAGCTCTGCCTGTTTTCATTGGAGGAAAGGAGAGACAGTGGGGACATGATTGAGGTCTTCAAGTACCTCAAGGGAATAAATAGGGTAAACACAGAAGGGATCTTTAGGCTAAAGCAGGGAGGTATCACCAGAGGGCATGGTTAGAAGTTGGAAGGTGGAAGGGTGAGGGAGAAAAGAGGAGGAGGTTTTTCACTGAGAGGGTGGTGGATCCTTGGAACGTGCTGCCTGGTGAGCTGGTTCAGAGATCCATGAGAGGGTGGGACAGACACAGAAAGCAGATGTATCAGATGATGGCCTGGCCGGGGTGGGGGTGGGGATGGATGATAGTGGTTTCTGGAACACAAGGGGGGGAGGGCCACAGTACCCAACTAGGGATCTGAGGTTCAAGCAGACTCAATAGACCATAAGGCCTAATCTGCTGGCAAGTAGTATGTTAGTATAGTCAGTTAACAGAAAAATCTCAATTATTTTTTTTCAATATACATGTGTGACAAAAAGTAGTTGTTAAAAATGTGGAAATGTTTGTGTCATCCGCAAAAAGACACACCTTTCCCTCCAGTTCCACACAAATGTCACTTATGAAGACATTTAAGAGGACAGGACCTAGTAGCAATCTAGTAGCAATCTCTGTGGCACTCCACTGGTTGCTCTCCCGTCCCCCGAGTGACTGCTGTTTACCACTACCCTCAGCCTTCATGCTGTCCTTCAACCTGTCTGATACCCAGCTTACCATGTTCTCACCAACCCACAGGTTGCTAAGTTTCTTAATTAGCTTCCTCTGTGGCATGGTGTCAAAGCCTTATTGAAGTCCAGATAAGCCACATTCACTGCCTTTTCCTGATCCACCTCCCTAGTCACCCAGTCAAAGAATCTATGAGATTTGTTTGACATAACCTCTCTCCCCCCCCGTTGAAATCATGCTACTGGTTGTCCTGCAGCTCATTTACCTCCAGATACTCCATCAGCCTCTCCTTTCAGTGGGGTCTCCATTAATTTTCTTACCACTGATGTGAGACTGACTGTCCTGTAACTGCTGGTTTCTTCCTGCTGCTGCTGCTCTTGCACAGAGGGACCACATCAGCCCTCTTCCAGTCCTTTAGAACCAGCCACCATCTCCAATGAGGTGCTGAATAGTGTTGTTAGAGGGGCAGTTAGCACTGTGCTCAGTTCTTTTACTACCCTTAGCTGAATCCTGTCTGGCCCCATTGCTTTGTTTTCCTTTTGGGCTTCCAGTCCCCTTCAGACTCTCTCCTCCAAAAATGGACTAGTGTCCACTTCCCCCTTCCCACCCTGGGTGCCCGATGATACATGTTGGTACGTCCAGTCCCTCCTCCACTGTGAAGAACGAGCAGAAATAATCATTTAAAATTTTAGCTTTCTCTTGATCTTCCTCTGCACAGTCCCACCCCCCCCTGCTCTCCTGATCCTCACTGTCCCACTGCTTGCTTTCCTCTTTTCACTCACATACCTGAAGAAAGTCTTATCCCCTTTTCTGACCTCCTTTGCAATCCTCTTCATGTGTCAGAATTAGGACAAACATTCAGGAACACTGGTAGCAGAAGTTGTAAACACAGTAAACAACTGAGCGCTAACAGCGTTAGGACAAATGGAAGAAAAAAATTACTTTTCATAGCGTATTGTGTGTATATGGAACTTTCTCACAACCAAAAAAGTTGCTCCAGACACAGGACAATGGTGCTGTGTTTCAAGTAAATTCACAGCAGCAGAACAAACCAGGACTCACTCACTAGCTACAGAAAAGTCATTGAAACAAAGATGGTTAAAATGCCAAGGGTAGTAGCAGCAAAATCTCAACATTTCACACTTGTAGCATTTCTCTTGATAAGGCACCACAAGCGTGAAATGTTGAGATTTTGCTGCTACTATCCTTTGGCATTTTAACCGTCTTGCATATATGAACATACAGTACAAAATTGCCGGCAGAAACAGGCCCACAGGTTTATCAAGTCTGCCCGATTGTGCAGCTCTTAGTTTCATATTACTACAGCTGCCCCAGCCCCACCCAAACACCCTCCCTTCCTCCCCTTTCCTGAACTTCCCCCACTTTGTGTTCTTGTCTGTACTAATCCTGTCCTTGACCCTATCACAATCCCGCTTAAAGCTATCCACTGTTCTCATTTCAATTAACTCCTCCAGCAGTGCGTTCCATCTTGCCACCACTCTGTCTGTAAACTAGTACCTCTTCATCTCTGTCCTGAACCTTCCACCTTCCAACTTCAGACTGTGCCCCCTAGTGAACCTTCCTCCCTTTAAGTGGAACAATCCTCCCTCTCTGACTTTGTTTATGCCTTTCAAATACTTAAAGGTCTCTATCATGTCCCTTCTTTCCCTTTTCTCTTCCAGCAAATACATGTTGAGCTCTCTCAGTCTTTCCTCATATGGCAACTCCCCAAGTACCATGATCATTTTGTAGCCCTGTGCTGCACACCCTCCAGTAATCTCACATCCTTTTTGAGGTATGGGCACCAGTACTGCACACAGTACTCCAAGTGTGGCCTCACCAGTGATCTATACAAGGGCAGGGTGACCTCCTCCTTTCTAGAGGTGATCCCTCTGGCAATGCACCCCAGCATCCTATTGGCCCTTGCTGCCACCCTCCTACACTGTGTTGATACCTTCATGTTCCCTGTGCCTATTACCCTGAGATCCCTTTCCTCCTCCAAAGCTGTTACCTGCACTCCCCCCAGCCAGTAGAAGGTCCTGGGATTTCTTGCTCTGAGGTGCATGACCTTGCACTTCTTAGTGATAAACCCCAACTGCCACTCCCTACACCAGTATTTGAGTTTAGCTAGATCCTCTCTGAGTGCCTGCTTCCCTTCCTCTTTGTCCACTTTTGCACAAATCTTAGTATCATCTGCAAACACGCTAATCTTACTCTTGACCCCCTCTGCAACGTCTCTAATGAAGACATTGAACAAAACAGCGCTCAGCACTGAACCCACTTGTTACTGGCCTTGGCTTGGATGACTTCCCCTTACAACTACCCTCTGTTGTTTGCCCTACAACCAGCTCTCAACCCACCCCACCAGTTTTTCCCTACCCCCATGTCCCTCAGCTTGCTCATTAACCTCCTGTGGGGCACCAAGTCAAAAGCCTTGCTAAAGTCCCCGTACAGGACATCCACAGCGTGGCCTTCATCAATCGTCCTAGTGACCCAGTCGAAAAAGTCAATCAGGTTAGTTTGGCACGATCTAACCGAGACAAACCCATGCTGGTTCTCATCCTGTAGACCATTACTATTGAGAAAGGTTATCAACCTCTCCTTTAGAATTATCTCCATCAACTTCCCCACTATGGAAGTCAAGCTTACTGGTCTGTAGTTGCCCGGTTGGTCCTTGGGTTCACTGTTGTAAAGGGGCACCATGTGAGCCAACCTCTAGTCCCTGGGTACCTTCCCCATCTCCAAGGAAGTGTTGAAGAGGTCCGTCAGGGGGCCTGCCAACACCTCCACCAGTTCCTTCAGGACCCTTGGGTGTATACCGCCTGGTCCTGGTGCCTTGTCCACTTGCAAAGCTTTAAGGCCCTTCAGAACTCTATCCTCTTGGATGATCCCATCTGTTATCTCTGCCCCCCTTCACCCTTGCTACCTTTCCCCTGTGGTATTTGTCCATCCCTTTCTTTTGTGAACACTGAGCAGAAGTACTCATTGAGTGCCTCTGCCTGTTCTTCCCCTTGTTCCACCCATCCCCCATCCCTCTTGATTTAACAATGTCATCTCTACAGTCACAGCATAGAAAATCACATAAAACCAGCTAGTGAAGACAACAGAGAATATAAATTTTAATATTGTGCTGCAGATGTTTCTGCAAGTTCAAGTTAAAAAAAAAACATCTTCCAACTTAATTGGATAGAGGAAAGCAACTACGTGGCAGCATTCCAAGTTGTTCTGCTGTAGTAGAGACATCACTACTGCAGCAGAATAACATAATGACGTCACTACTGTAGCAGAACAAGCATATTCCAGGCACGGAATTCCTTGCACAACACCTTTCCACTACACACTATATAGAGAATTGTTAGTGGCGGCCGAAGTGCCTAAAATTCACTATGCATAGTATTTTGCATAGAACCTGAATTTCGCTTACTACTCCACAAAGCGAAGTGAATAATTATGCATCTCGAAGCAACATGAAGTTCCCATTGTTCTCTACGGACTTCACGTTACTTTGCCTTGTTTTCTATTGACTTTGAGTTACTTCGCCTTGTTTTTGTGCTCTTTAAGATGAATTTAGCAGTGAATCATGGGATGTAAGGTCACATGGGCTCTAAATTGTCTTACGCAGCCTCAGTTCAGCATAGTGTGTGTAGTGGAAAGCTGGAGACAGTTTGCTCTCAGAGCTCTGAGATTCAAACCCTCTAAAAACGCCTTTTTGCCACAGAATTTTGTGACAAAATTTGGTAGATCGATTATAGTAAACCCTGATGTGGTTAAATCATCGAGCATTTATTGATGTTTTGTGAATATTGAATGTTAATTTAGTACATTCAGTATCTGTACTAAGAGACACTGTAGAAGTGTGCTTTGGGGGAGGGGCTGATCTGTGGTGTAGAAGGGAGAGTAGTGAGAAAGGCATTTTTTCCAACCGTTGTTGGCTATTGTCTTATTATTTTTGTGTTCAGCTAGACACACTACAACTTCACTGAATTGTTTATAGATATTTTCTGTTTGCTAGGCAATTTTTGTCTTTTTACAGGACCGTCTGTGTTGTACCGTACTGAATAGTTAAAGTTTCTGTCCTTGGCCTTTAATCTGTGTGCGTGCCATCAGTTGATATGCATTTCATTGTGGCACCGCAATAGCAGTACTCTGAATTTCTAAGCCTGTCTGTAATTTATCTCCCTGCTTCTGTGTAGCTAGGTACTGCGTCTCTCAGTTTCCCCACCCCAAGGTATTGTTTTTTGACTGTTGGCTTTTTGAAGATTGGTTAAGGATTCAAGGACAGGTATTGTGTTGTGCCTGTGCAGCTACATTTTGCATTTTGCTTCCCTGCCACCCAAAAGTGCCGAAATATCAAGCTGTTGTAAATTGTCTGTGTCATCTGAAAAAATGCCCACGAAGGGATGCTCAGGCAAAGCAGTTTCTGGCTGCAGTGCTGCTGCCAAGAAGACTATTAGCAGTGAAAGTTGTGATGATGAGTCAGGTTCATCGGAGGCTACCAATGGTAGCAGTGCTAAGAGTGGTCACCGCCGTGGTAGTATGCAGCAGAAAGGAAAGGTAGTAGTTGGTGCAAGTAAAGGGATTTGTCCGACTATGTTTTTCACAGCGAAATCAGTCGCTTCATTGCTGGTTGGAGATGGTGTTGTCCCTTCTGTTAGTAAAGTTAGTGAGGACATGGTTGATAACATTATGAGTATTGCTACAAGTTCAACCCTGTTAAACTTATCATGTGGGAAACATGTTGTTGAATCCGCAGACTTGAGAGCAGTTGATGTCCTACTATCTACAGAACTTGAACATGAATCTGATCATGATGCTGACTCACAGTCTCATGTTTCCACTGATGTTGAGGATAGGCCATCCAAACATTCAGACATTGATGAAAAAAGTGTGACTGATAATACTGAGGCTGCTGTTGAACTTGGAATATATCCACAGGAGGACAGCCTCCAAAGTGAATTGTTGGATGATGAGTATCGTGAAGATGCTAGCGACCTCATTTGGGAACTGGGAAAAAAGAAAGTGAAGGTGGCTGTTTTCCAATTTTTTTTTTTTTAACCAGGTGAGACACACTAAGCTGAAAGCTTGTTTACAGGTGCAACCTGGGAGCACAGGGAAGTTAAGTGACTTGCTCAGGGTCACACAATATGTAAGTGGGGGCTGTGGGATTCCAACCCAGGTTTCCAGATTTCCAGCTCAGAGCCTTAAACCACTGCGCTATACTGCCTCCCTCTACATCTACAGTACTTGAACATGATTATGATGCTGAATCATAGTCTCATGTTTCCACTGATGTTTGCCTGTTTGTAAACAGTCTGTTAGTCAGTCGCCCCCTCCTCAAAGTTCTGCTGTAGCTGTGTCTGTTGATGATGACCCTGAATGAATAGTCATAGACTGTGATGTTCAGTCAAAGTCCAGTTGGGCACAACAGCAGAAATCATACATTACATCCCATTTCATTACCACCAAAAATGCAGTTACATATGCAGCAGCAGCACCAGCAGCAACATGTGAAGAGCAGGGCATCCAAAACACTAGTCTGGGATATTTTTGGTACAAGATGGCAACAATGAAACAGTGGCAATCTGTCAGCTTTGCCAAGTGTGTGTGAAGCGTGGTAAAAAGGGTAGTCATTTGGGCACTGGGGGCCAGCATACTCATCTGATGAGCAGGCACAAGGCACCGTGGACGTGGCACCAGAGGGGAGCTAATGCTGTAGTTCGCTGTTCACCCTCAGCCACTTTAGTGAGCATGGTATCCCCTTCCATCAGTGTAAGTAGCCATGTTGGTAAAAGTGGTGAAATAACACCAGAGGATTACTACAGGCATGAGGAGGATAATGATTGGGAATGTTCAAGCAGTGGTCAGAGTAGCAGTGGTGGTCCATTTAGTAATTCTACTACATCAACCCCTGTGCTTAAAACAAGGAAAATAACCACATGTATTGGCTTGTCACAGGTGCACCCACCATCGCACATCCGAGGTACCCCATCCATGTCAATTAGTAGAGTAGAGCTACTTGGCATGCTACGTGTAAAGCAATGAACAATGCAGCCCACACTGCACAGCCTTTCTGCATGCAACACTAAATACCCACCCAGTCACGCAGATGCATGTGAACTCAATCTTGCCATAGTGGAAATGCTGGCAATCGACCTTTTGCCATTTTCCTTTGTGGAGAATGCAGGCTTCTAGTGCTTTGCCAGATGTGCATGTCCTAAATGTTCTTTACTTTGGGGTCACAGGAGGTACCCTCCACAGGCTGCACCTGGTACAGAATGCAGTGGCCCAGTTGCTGATGGACCTGCCCAGATCCTGTCATGTGACCCCGGTCTTGAGTGCCCTGCACTTTCTGCCAGTCTGGTGGAGGGTCTTTTTCAAGGTGAGCTTGCTCACCTATAAGGCCCTATATGGACTTGGTCCTGGCTACCGGTCAGAGCTCCTGATACCTGCAGCCTCTGTTCGTTCCCTTCGTTCCTCTTCGAGGGGCCTCCTGGATGTTCCCTGGGTTCAGCTCAAGACATCCAGTGACTGAGTATTTAATGTCTCTGGGCCGACCCTGTGGAACACGCTTCCATCTGCAGTCCGGGAGGCCCCCTCAATTGGTACTTTCAAGCAGAGGCTAAAAGCCCACCTCTTTAGCCTGGCTTTTACACAATGATTTTATGTCTGACTGTTTTAATTATAATAGATGACTGTGAAACCGGAATTTGAATTTATTTATTTTGTAGTTTTCTGATCTTAATTGCTGTCTGATTTCTCATGTTTTTGTTAGGTGCCCAGAACCTCAGGGATTGGGTGCCTTACAAATAAAATGTGCCTTGCCTTGCCTAAATGGAAGGTCATGTTCCCGACATACTTTTCCACCCATGCTGTCCCTGAGTTATATTGAATGGTGGCAGAGTCTGTAAGACATGCCCTTCAACATTCCGCATCACCTTACATTCACTTAAGCATGGATATGTGGACAAGTGGCAAAATGGCAGGTAGTTCCCATTTGTATATTACTGCACATAGAGGGCAGGTACCCTGGGGTTGTCTGTGATGGTGGGATGGGAAAGCACTTTAATAAGTCAGACTTTGGTGGTGGTAGCAACCTACATGGCATTAGACAGCATGCCATGCTTGCAATGCAGTGTAGCAGGGTTCCATACAGGCAAACACATGCTAGACTTGCTACTGACAGAAACTGATGAGTGGCTGCACCCCCTGTCCCTAAAAGCTGGCTTCCTAGCTAGTGATAATGGATCAAATGTGAAATGTATCAGCAATGGTCGTTTTGTGTGGGTTCCCTGTATGGTCCACTGTTTAAATCTGTTGGTACAGGAGTTTCTGCAGTACCCTGAAATAAAGCAAACGTTGACTGTTGCACGTTGCATCTGTGCCCACTTTTCATACTAAGATGCATTGACTTCCTGCCTATTTAACTGGCTCCCTGAATCATGTGACCTGCAGAGACAGTCAGGCATGTGATCTGTGGCCTATTTTATAATTACTTCACCTTATCAAACTGTAGCTCAAAGTGAACTTGAAGGGGACAACACAAAGTAAGGTGAATTTCAAGTTTTTAATTGACAGTTCGCGTAGTGCTACGCGAATTCAAGTGGACCACTTTGGGTTCACTTTGCCTGTGAATTAAAACTTCTCTGCATATCTAAGGATTGTGTGTGGGCAGTCATACACAAACAAGGATATTCTTGTATCTCGAGGTTCCCTTGGTAACAGAGCACCTCTCAAGTTGCGCTGTCGAGGTCATCTGTTACCAAGGAAACCTCTTGATAAAAGAATATCCGTGTTGTGTACAATTGCTCATACACAATCCTCTAAAGACCATATACCATATACCCAACCACTTAACCACTGCCACCTTTTTAACAAGCTATTAGCACCTTAACAACACAGTAATGCCTAATGTAAGACAACACTTTATTACAACCTTAATAACACATCTAAAAGCACCTTATTACCATGCTAAGTCATGATACGTGCACCTTATTAAAACATGAACTGCATGCCTCATTAAGATACTAAAACACATCAGAGACCAACTAAGACCATCACAAAAAAAAAAAATGAGCAAGGCCAAAAAAAGGTAAAATCAACCTTATTTTACAACCCCAGTGGTGATACATTTACCGTAATAAATATGGGCTACGTCGTGGGCTCACTAAAAATATCACATTCATCTTTAACTGCACATTCTGCCCTCATTGACCTCGCAAAAGGCAATGCAATGAGTAAGACCCCTAGAGGTCAAACTCTGCAGATAAAAATAAAAGTTATGTTTTTCAGTCAGCCCATGGCAGATGTAACTTGTACAATGATGATGCATCTCTGGCAAGATTTGTCTTTTAATGAATGTTTCTGTTTGATTTCCATGCTCTATTTTTAATGTAGCAGGGGCCATTGTGATGTCATCAGGTACTGTGCAAGCTGTTCCCCCACTGGTTAAGTGCTGATTAGTGACAAACCTGCCATGGAAATCAGTGCTGCTGAGCCACCTAACATTGAAATAAATGATTTCTTTCCACTTTAGGTGTGTCAGACATGAAAATAAATGCATTTATTGTAAAACTGTATTCTCACAGTCATTGTATGTGTATATATATATATATATATATATATGTGTATATATTTGTCTATATATATATATTTATACAATAGGGGTGAGCAAATAACTTATTGAATAAAAGCGTGTATTCTCACTGCAGTGAGAATAAACCACTGTGGTGAGGCAATGTCACCACAGTGGTTTATTTTCACAGCAGTGAAATAAGTCACTGTAGTAAGAAATGAACCATTGTGGTGACATCACCACAGTGGATTATTTGGGGCTGTATTGTATAAATAGAATACATGATGAGCAAGTGTGGAACATGGGAAACATCTGCACTCATCCATAGTGACCTCTGGTAATATCACTCATGGCTCCGCCACTCGTGATATTACTGGAGGACACTATGCACTCATACAAATATTTCCCGTATTCCACACTGAACCATCATGTAACCCTTATATATACACATACATACATATATACCATGCCTGTGTGAGTACTGATAAATAGCAAGATAAAAATTATCTTTACCCAGCATAGCATAATAATATTATCTTGCAAAGTGGTGTATGTCACAATGACACAACATAGCAAGATAATAGTATCTTGTAAATTAGTTATGTCTCAATGCATACTGAACCAATCAGAATGCAGCTTTAACAATGCTGATGACATCACAATGACCAAGAGCATCACTGAAATCTGCAGTTGAAATTAAGCAGAAACAGTCATATCTCATACAAAGAGCACATTTAAAAGGTGTAACTAATAAACTGATGTTGTGTAAATTGAATATAGAATAACCTGACTAAAAATACACAGTTTATCATCTCCTGTGTTGGGGCAGGACATTCATAACCCAGTCGTGGCTCCACCACTTGTGAGTTACGGTGCTGCCCCTTCTCACGTGAAGACGACTTGCATATTTTGAGTCAGCCTAATGCATTTCCCCTATTTATCACTTTATCTGACCACCAGATAAACATTTAGATATGTCACAATCATTATCCTCATACTAAGGTGCAGTAAGGCAGCACCGTTCACAATGTTAATGATATCACAATAGCCACGTGCTGCCTTGAAGCTATAGGAGCTGCTGCTGTCAAAGACTAACAGTTAAATCTTCACACAGATACCAAATTTAGCACATTTGAAACTGATGGCATATGAATCAAATACACAATGACTTGACTCAAAATGCAGAGTTTATCTCCACTTGTGAAAGTGCAGGACTTTCACAACTCGCTTAACATATAGAAATGTTGAAATACAGATTGTGCCAGCAGAAAAAGAAACAGATGGCCATCCACTCTGCCTATATTATAGGGGCATAGTAACGCCCCTGTCATTAGGCTTGAGTAAACACTTTAATGATAAAATCCTGATTTTTGCACCTCACATACTTGACTGTCCCTGGACAGAATAACTGGGAGTTTTACGTGCACCTTATTGATCTAAGGATCTCTGGATTTTGAAAATTTGGTAATGATATGTGGGGTGGTTATTAAGTTATCTAGATGCCTGAAAATAGCAATTCTTCCCGTTTTAGTAATTTTTTTTTGCTCACCAATAGCACAAAAATGGCTTATAGCTTGATCCACAAATGTGGTGCCCTGCCACGCTGCTGTGCATCTTGGGAGTGTGAGGGGATGGCTATGATCCACAGCCCCGTCCCCAACCCCTGCTGTCATGCAGTCCTCAGGCAGGGGCTGTGGGCAGCACTGGGAGCATTCTGGCTAGGATCCCCTGGCATACAACTTGATGCTTATGTTGGCCTACTGTGGATTCCTGGCTTCATGTGGTACAGAGTCCCAAAGAATATAGCAGCCTGTGTTAATCTTCCATGAGCTGCCATATGCCCCCACCAACACAGTACATATTGTGCTGTCCAGTCAATCACAATGGAAGAGGTCTGCGAGATGATCTCAGACCTGTAGACCACTTTTTGTAAACTAGACCCAGGCGTCATGTGTCTACTAGTGAGCTGCATGGGGTTAATAAGGATGGTGTTGTTTGAAATAGTTCAGTGCTCCTTATTGGAGTAGATCTTCATGGTGGCATTGAAAAATGCACTAGTTTGGCACTTTCTGAAGAAATCATCTTTCGACCTGGATATTCCATTGAATCATTGTCCTGTCTCTAACCTACTATTTCTAGGCAAGGTTATTGAGAAGATAGTGCACTTCAGCTTGAGGCACACCTCGCAGCTCATGACATCTATGAGCTCCTCCAAGCTGGTTTGAGATCCAGGTACAGCATCAAGATGGTGTTGGTCAGGGTGTATAAGGACCTCCTTAGGACTAGAGATAAGGGTGGATGGTCAGTTTTTCCTCCTCCTCGATGTCTCTCTTTGGTGTTTGATACTGTGGACCATGGGTTGTTGTTGGATCATCTGAGGGAGTATAGAGGATTCACTTGCCCTGTCATCTACTGGTTCAAGTCCTGCCTGAGGGTTAGACATAGAGGGTGCTTATGGGAACTTTCATTGTCCCCAGTGCCCCTTTTCTGTGGCATACCCCAATGATCGGTCATCTCAGGTTTGTTGTTCTCAGTGTACGTACTGCCCCAGGGAGGATCAGTTGGCACCACAATCTGGGTTCCCACTGCTATGCGGATGACATCCAGTTGTAGTCATCTTTTGCACCCATGATGCCCAATGCTGTTGAGGTACTTTATTTATGCTTGGTGATATTCAGAGTTGGATGGCATCTATTTGACTGAGACTTAACCCGGACACGATGGAGGTACTAGTGGTTGAGCCAGGTCATGGGGGCAGCAGAAGTTGCCATTGGCAAGATGGGGCTTTAACTCAGGTCATCTAGGCTGTTGTCTTCTGCAAATGTTAAAATTCTGGGAGTCATTTTGAATGATTGGCTGACACCTGAGACTAGGGTGTCTGCTGTAGTTCAAAGTGGCTTTTACCATTTTAGGAACATCAGCTAGATTAAGTCCCTCATCCCCCTAAGATCTTCCAACACTGCTAAATGTATTCATGGTGGCCAGGCTGGATTACTACCAATGCGCTCTATCTTGGGGTCATTGGCAGTACCATACATCACCTGCAGCTGGTGCCAAATGCAGAGGCCAGGTTGCTGACTGGTCTTTTGATGTTTAGTCATGTCTCCAGTCCTGTGAGAACTGCTGCCTGTGAAGCGGCATGTTACCTTCAAGGTTGGTTTACTAACCTATAAAGCCCTACATATGGTAGGTTGAGCCAGGGCTACCTGTTGGATCTTCAGAATCCTCTCCAGTCCTTGTGCCCCCTCCAGTCCTTTGAGATGGGTCTTCTCTCAGTCCCAAGGGCCTGGCATAAATCCTCATGGGATTGTGCTTTCAAGGTTGCCATCCCTTTGCTTTGGAGCACTCTGCCTAGGGTACTGAGGGAGGCCCCCTTGGTGGAGGCCTTTAAAAAGGGGTTGAATTTATACCTGTTTAGGCAAGCTTTCCAGGACTATGGTCTCCTTTACTATCATATTGTTATGCAGCTCCTTTCTTCTTTCAACAGCATGATACTGTTTAAATATTTATTTATTGCTGTTTTATTTGTTTTATAAAGTGGTTATTTTATTTGACTCTTATTTCTACTATATTCCTGTCTTTACCTGTACAGTTTCCTGGACTTCAGGGGAAGGGCATCTTAAACTTATTACTACTACTACAATTATTATTATTATTATGATATCTATCTATCTATCTATCTATCTATCTATCTATCTATCTATCTATCTATCTATCTATCTTTCTACAGACAGCATCTATCTATCTATCTATCTATCTATCTATCTATCTATCTATCTATCTATCTATCTATCAACAGACAGTATCTATCTATCTACAGACAGTATCTATCTGTCTATCTATCTACATACAATATCTATCTATCTACAGACAGTATCTGTCTGTCTATCCACAGACAGTATCTATCTATCTATCTATCTATCTATCTATCTATCTATCTATCTATCTATCTACAGACAGTATCTATCTATACTGTATCTATCTACAGACATTATCTATCTATCTATATATCTACAGACAGTATCTATATATATATATATATATATATATAACGATCTATCTACAGACAGTATCTATCTATTTATCTATCTATCTATCTATCTATCTCTCTATCTATCTACAGACAGTATCTATCTATCTACAGAAAGTATCTCTCTATCTATAGACAGTCTCTGTCTATCTATCTATCTATCTATCTATCTATCTATCTATCTATCTACCTACAGACATTATCTATCGATCTATATATCTACAGACAGTATCTATAAATATATCTAACAATCTATCTACAGATAGTATCTATCTATTTATCTATCTATCTACAGACAGTACCTATCTATCTTATCTATCTATCTATCGACAGTATCTATCTATCTACAGACAGTATCTATCTATTTATCTATCTATCTATCTACAGACAGGATTTATCTATCTATCGACAGTATCTATCTATCTACAGACAGTTTCTATCTATCTCTCTAGAGACAGTATCTATCTATCTATCCATCTATCTATCTAGCTATCTATCGACACTATCTATCAACACTCTATCTATCTATCTATCTATCTACCTATCTATCGATCTATCTATCTATCTATCTACAGACAGTATCTATCTATCTATCTATCTGTCTATCTATCTATCTGTCTATCTATCTATCGATCTACAGACAGTATCTATCTACAGGCAGTATCTATCTACAATATTTATCTATCTACCTATCTACAGACTGTATCTGTCTGTCTGTCTTTGTTTTGTCTGTCTAGCCTTACTCTATATGCTGTTAAGTAATTGATTTGGAAAACAAACTATTCTTTGAAAGAAACTTTGATGGCAGACATTTTAAGGTTTGGTGACCATCCACTCCCCCCATTTGTGGGTTATTGGAACTGAGAAAACCTGGCATGTTTAAATATAGCCTTTGTCAAGCCAGGGCCTTTTTTTAAATCACAATTACAGTGTCAGGTCTTATTGGCAGGATGACAGCTGACTCTGCTGCATCCTAACTATCTGACTAGGCAGGGTCAGTTCACAAAGGCAGCTGTGACTTGCACACCCTTTTGGACATAGACAGTTGGATCTTAAGACCCCATGGACTGAAACAGGAAATCCTACTCTCAGTCTATGAGGTCATCACCCAGATTTACTGCTTCCTTGCAGCTACAGACCATGATATTACTGTAGGCTGTGTAGATGCTGGGGGGGGGGGGGACTGAGAGGAAAGGGAGTGCCTCTTATTAAGAAAAGGAAGACATTGCATCTCCTCTTGCTAAAGATTGTAAAAGCAAATGTTTGGGGGACAGATGATTAACCCTGTCCTCTGTAGTCAAAGCACAAAAAACATGTGAGGTTAGCATCAGGGTGCATTGAGTTCCAGGGCCAGAATTTAAAACCCCTTAGATTGACGCAAGCTCCCGGTGCACCAAACATATGTTGCCCCATAGGGGGCTTGCATCAGTCTCTGGCCATGGTTCCTGAATTACAACTGCTTGCACCTGAAGTGGGTCCTTAGACCACATATGTATGGTCTAGCCTACACCACACTTGGGAGTCTGAGTAATGGAACTTGTGCTGGACATGTGGTGTAAGCTGCCACAATGCAGGGAAACTGCCGCAACTGCACCTGAGATTTGCAAATCAGGTGCAGTTGCGTCAAAGAGGGATGGCGTAACGCTGATTCCTAAGTCTCATGGCGCAGGGCTGGATGCAAGCCCTGCACCTCCCTTGGAAAATCCGTCCCCCTATCTCAGTTCAACTTCCGGTCTCTGGAGCAATCCATGTTGCTGTTGTTTGGGGGAGTTGCAACAGTGCTGCTGGTGCTGAGGGGCTGGAGTAATCCATGTTACTGTTGTTGGGGGGAGTTGCAACAGTGCTGCTGGTGCTGAGGAGGACTGGAGCAATCCATGTTGCTGTTGTTTGGGGGAGTTGCAACAGTGCTGTTGGTGCTGAGGGGGATTGGAGCAATCCATGTTACTGTTGTTTGGAGGAGTTGCATCAGTGCTGTTGGTGCTGAGGGAGATTGGAGCAATCCATGTTACTGTTGTTGGGGGGAGTTGCAACAGTGCTGCTGGTGCTGAGGGGGACTGGAGCAATCCATGTTACTGTTGTTTGGGGGAGTTGCATCAGTGCTGTTGGTGCTGAGGGGGATTGGAGCAATCCATGTTACTGTTGTTGGGGGGAGTTGCAACAGTGCTGTTGGTGCTGAGGGGGACTGGAGCAATCCATGTTACTGTTGTTGGGGGAAGTTGCAACGTGCTGGTGCTGAGGGGCTGGAGTAATCCATGTTACTGTTGTTGGGGGGAGTTGCAACAGTGCTGTTGGTGCTGAGGGGGACTGGAGCAATCCATGTTACTGTTGTTGGGGGAAGTTGCAACAGTGCTGCTGGTGCTGAGGAGCTGGAGTAATCCATGTTACTGTTGTTTGGGGGAGTTGCAACAGTGCTGTTGGTGCTGAGGGGGACTGGAGCAATCCATGTTACTGTTGTTGGGGAGTTGCACAGTGCTGTTGGGGAGTTGCAACAGTGCTGTTGGTGCTGAGGGGATTGGAGCAATCCATGTTACTGTTGTTGGGGAGTTGCAACAGTGCTGCTGGTGCTGAGGGGCTGGAGCAATCCATGTTGCTGTTGTTGGGGAGTTGCAACAGTGCTGTTGGTGCTGAGGGGATTGGAGCAATCCATGTTACTGTTGTTGGGGAGTTGCAACAGTGTTGTTGGTGCTGAGGGGATTGGAGCAATCCAGTGCTTGCTGTTGTTGGGGAGTTGCAACAGTGCTGTTGGTGCTGAGGGGGGATTGGAGCAATCCATGTTACTGTTGTTGGGGAGTTGCAACAGTGTTGTTGGTGCTGAGGGGATTGGAGCAATCCATGTTGCTGTTGTTGGGGAGTTGCAACAGTGCTGTGGTGCTGAGGGGGACTGAAAATCCATTTTACTGTTGTTGGGGAGTTGCAACAGTGCTGTTGGGGCTGAGGGATTGGAGCAATCCATGTTACTGTTGTTGGGGAGTTGCAACAGTGCTGTTGGTGCTGAGGGGACTGGAGCAATCCATTTTACTGTTGTTGGGCGTGCAACAGTGCTGTGGGGCTGAGGGGATTGGAGCAATCCATGTTACTGTTGTTGGGGGAGTTGCAACAGTGCTGTTGGTGCTGAGGGGGATTGGAGTAATCCATGTTGCTGTTGTTGGGGGGAGTTGCAACAGTGCTGTTGGTGCTGAGGGGGATTGGAGCAATCCATGTTGCTGTTGTTGGGGGGAGTTGCATCAGTGCTGCTGGGGCTGAGGGGGACTGGAGCAATCCATGTTACCGGTGATTTGGGGAAATGTCCCCAATTTGACCTTGGAAGGCTTCTCAACTAAAAGTAAACTGGTGAAATCTGGTTCCTCTGATTTAAACTTAAGTTATGGTTTAAATGAGTGTTTTTTAAACCAATGAGAATTATTTCTGTTTTTTATGTATGATCTGGGTGTTAATAGTATGTGATTTTCAAAATAACTGCCATAAGCTTCTGGGGAAGGACTTGGTTGGTTTGAAACCTTAGGCACTTTGTTCTTTTTGTAACATCTGTGTTGGTCCAATAAAAGGTATCAAGCCATTTGCTTCTGGATCTGTGGGGAAATGTAGAATCCATTGTTTGGCTGGACAACAGGACACAAAGGATAATAGTAAATGGAGTCTACAGTAAATAAAGGAGAGTAACTAGCAGGGTACCGCAGGGTTCAGTACTGGGGCCAGTCCTCTTTATTTTCTTTATGCGTGACATTGCAGAGCACTTGGAAGAAAAAGTATGTCTCTTTGCAGATGACACAAAGATCTGAACAGGGTTGATACACAAGGTGGTGTGGAAAGGATGAGAAGGGTCTTGGCTAGGTTGGAGGAATGGTCAAATGTATGGCAGCTCAGATTCAACACAAAGAAGTGGAAGGTAATGCACCTGGGAAAGAAAAACCCAGGGGAAGAGTACACAATGTGGGGGATGAGATACTAACAACAACAAAAATGGAAAGGAACCCGGGAGTAATTATATCAGATGACCTAAAGGTGGGCAAGCAATGTGAGAAGGCGGTAAGGAGGGCTGGAAGGATACTGGGATGCATAGGGAGAGGTATTAACAGTAAAAAACAAGAAGTTGTTATCTCTTTGTAAAGACAGTTGATGAGACCCCATCTGGAGTACTGCGTGCAGTTTTGGAGACCCCATCTCCGCAAAGACATGAGTGGAGGCTGTCCAGAGGAGGGCAACCAAAATGATGCAGGGTCTGCACCAAAAGACATATGAAGAGAGACTAAATTAACCTAATTTGTATACCCTCGAGAAAAGGAGGGCGAGGGGGGACATTATAGAAACTTTCAAGTGCCTTAAGGGAATCAACAAAGTTCATGACGATAGCATCTTTCAGAAAAAGAGATGTGCAAGAACAAGGGGGCACAATTTGAAGATTGCTTTTGTTGACCGGGGGGAGGGGGGGATAGCTTAGAGGTAATGTTAGGAAGTATTTTTTCATGGAGAGGGTTGTGGATGCATGGAACAGCCTTCATGAGGAGGTCATGGAGTCAAGAAAAGTGGGTGAATTCAAGAATGCATGGGACAGACATAAGACAATTCTAGTGGGGGGGTAGGAGGAAGTAGGCTGTTGGTTAACTAGGATCTGCAACTTATCCATCAGGTAGGGAAATGGGCAGACTAGGTGGGCCAAGCGGTCCTTATCTGCGGTAAAATTCTATGTTTTGGTATTTCTATGTTGTTACTGGTGATGAGAGGAGTTGAAATAAATCATGTTTCTGGTGATGGGGATCTGGAGCAAACTATGCTGTTGGTGCTGGGGGGAGCCTGAACAACTAATGTCGGTGGTATCGAGGGGGACAGAGCAACTCAGATTGTTTGTATTGATGGAAGCTGGAGAAACCCATGTTCCTGGTGCTGGGGAGAGCCGGAGCAATATATGTTGCTAGCAAAGGGAGAGGGGGGAGCCAGAGGAAACCCATATTGCTTTCACTGGGGGAAGCTGCAGCAACCCATACTGTAGGGGAACAAGTCAAAATGCTGCCAAGGGAAATTGCTGAACTTCCAGAAGTTGGTCTGTGACCCCAATTTTTTATCTTGGGAGTCCCAGACCACAGGGGAGGGGGGGGGGACATACCAAGTGCCCCGAATGACACTAGCTTTCTTAGGTTCTCAATTTTATTTCGCCAGTTTCATCCAAACTAATATGCATATAGATACATATACAGCAGGGACAGCATACAATTTCTAAAAGTCACCTCGTACTGCTGATGCTGGCATTAACAGACATGCAACTCTTCATTCACTTGAGCTGGGATCTCTGTATAGACTATAGCCACACTGACCTATTGAATATTCATTAGGAAGTGTATGTAGTAGGTGACATGGTGTTGGCTAATTAGCTCTGTGGAAAGTGGGATTTGCCAAAACATCAGCACTTCTCTGTGTGCACCCCCTGGTCGCACGTACACTGTCTAATGGCTGCCGGTCATTTATTTGCCACAGTGTTATACCTATGAGTGACAGCACAGTTGAATTTACAAAATACACATCTGGTTCTGCCACCCTTACACTTTTGCACAAGCGACATTTTATGTCAGCACCTCTGCATGCCCTTAACTTAAGGTAGGTGTTTGAATTTTCTATGAGCAGTGTTATCAGCGGTCAGTGCAGTAGTGATATGAAAACATAGTCTGTTCTTCATGAGTAGAGATGGAACATGGTAGAAATCTTTGACTATCTGAAAGGGATAAACAGGGCAGGGTGTCATGACCTGTTTAATCATACTGTGGGATCAGCAATTAGGGGACATGAGTATAAACTGCTGGGAGGTGGATTCAGGAAGGATGTTCGGAAGCATTTCTTTAATGAAAGGGTGGTGAATAGATGGAACAGTTTGCCAAGGGAGGTGGTAAATGCCAAGATGCTGACAGGTTTCAAGAGAGCAAAGGATGACTATGACAGGTTGATGAAAACTAGGGCAGCAAAGGGGGTGGGGTGGGGATAAGCTACCGAAGGGCATTCAGATAAGGCATGACCAAGGGTAGGTTAGTATGGCTCTGATAGGAAAATCAGCAGACAAGCTGAAGTAGGAGGCTTCTGTTGACACCTATATTTTTTTTTTTTTGTAAATATGTTTTTATTGAACTAGTCTGGGCAAACGGTGTACATAAATAAAGACATTCAGGGTACACATTTGTAGTATTTATTTTATTTATTTATTAAGATCTCAGATTAACCTTTGAGTACAGGCTCATTACATAGGTTCCATGTCAGGGTCATACAGTAAAAACAAAACAACAGCTTACGCTTAAGCCGTAAGATAAAGTTGACAGCAATTGAGGCATTTAAGCAAAAAGTTACTTGGCACTGACAGAATTAAACACTATATACGCTGAGAACTAGCAAGCTTAGAGAGACAGAAAAAGGGAGGAAGAGAGAGTGACAAAGGGAGATGTTGGATCAGGAAGAGAGGGGCAACAGAGAGAGAGAGGACACACTACAGAGAGAATATATTACAGGAATCAGCCCTGATGGTGGGTTTCATCACAGGAGAATAAAGGATGCCTATATTGAACACACCGGCAATACCAATACTGAGTAGCAGGTAAAAGTTATCAAAGATGGCAGGTGTTAGGGCGTAGCAAGACCAGTACAAGAAGCATGTACAAGATAAGTGTGTGGTGGAATTGGAGCAGACAGGGAGTGATGGAGAGAGGTTAAGGGGAGGAATGACAAGGAGGAGGAGGGTAGGACAGTTAAGGGAGAGAAGAGGAGAAGTTGGGGGGTAGGGAAGGTGGCCAGATGGTGATGAGTTTGGGCAACAGGTGGGGGGGGGGGCGGAGGCCTTATTGGAAACAGTCGCAACAAACATTAGCAACCAGATGAGTTCTTAGCTCATGTTTAAAGGGGCCTAACATTAATTTCACAGAGAGGCTTGGAGGCAGGTTGTTAATCCATTTGGATATAATCCACTTTTATTTATTTTTGGTAACCAGGAAAGGCCCGAGAGGCACAAGTGCCTGTTTTCAAGGGCGACCCGGGAGCACTGGGGTGGTTAATTGACTTGCTCAGAGTCACACAGTATGCAAGTGGAGGTTGTGGGAATCCAACCCAGGTCTGCTGGATGTACCAAGCTCATTCACAGCTCATTACTCTAACCTCTAGGCTGTACTGCCAGCCTTGTGTTGCATCTTCATTAGAGAAATACAGAGATGGTTAGCCATTATACAAGTCTGTTACACAATCAGCCGGTTCCCCTTCCCCTCTGTGAGGGGGGGTGTGGGGATGGAGGACCAGCTGGTCAACAGGAAGCAGCAAATCCACTTGGCTAGTCCAGGATAGTACGTTTGCAAAAATCTAATAAACTCTTAGGCCAGGGAGGATAAGGAGGTGGGGCACCCAGCAGGTGGGGGGAAGGGTGTTGAAGGGCTTAGGAGGCCAACTCGATTTTACAATGTGTGTAGCAAAATGAGCTGTAAGAGGGCAGTAAGAGGGGAGGGCACTCTCTGCATGGAAAGAAACTCAGCCTTTTGTTCCAAGATAAGCAAATTAACCTCATGGGACAAAGTTTGCATCTTTACTCGTACCTTTCTATGATCACTACAGAAGTGTGGCCTACCTCTATGCCCCTATAATGCTTTCTAAATGTTTAGAGAGAGAGAGAGAAAGAGAGAAAGAGAGAGAGAGAGAGAGAGAGAGAGAGAGAGAGAGAGAGAGAGAGAGACCCGGCACACTTTTACACTGTGATGACAATTAAAGGGACCTTGTTTTATATCGTGTTTTACCTCAGAATCAGCTTGTTACACTTTGAAGTTTGCTTCCTTGGAGACGCGTTTCATTAAGACATTTAAGTTGCAACATTATAATTCCTTTACTTACTACTGAAGACATGCACAAATCAAGGTCTTGATCAGAGGTTCCCGGATTGTGAGTAGGTATGAGGGCGTGATTACAGCTATTAGGCGTCTCCGAGACATTTGCAGAAAGTGGCTGCGGGCTGTTCTCAGACTGTCAAGTTGATACTGACAGAGAAGCACTTGAAACTGTAGAAAGCAATATAAATATGACAGGTGTTACTAAACTGGAGCTGTGTGAGCATGACACACTCATAGGGGACCATGGTGCTGTCGCCTCATGGACATGTGGTTATTATATAGAAGGAAGTAAAATTATTTAAGAAAAGAATAGTATTTAGTTTTATATAGCACCCTTCATACATATTGTATACCAAAGCACTTTATGAAGCATTATAAGGCTAATTACATATTCACAAGATGAATTTAGCCCGAGATTGTGTAGTACATTGGTTGTCAAGCTCAAAGAAATCACCTACACTACAGCTATCAACCACATGTTGCACAGCAGATAATGTATGCGTAATAGTGGTGGACGTCATTACACTCCACTAGTCACTCCACAGTGCACTTCATCCCCCCTCCCCCATAAAATAAAAGTAAGCAAGAAAGGAACATTAAAAGCATGGCTCTTATTGCTTTTGTGCTCATAATTGCAATAGCAGGTCATTTGCTGGGATTAGTAACTGGCTGGTGGAAGGTGGCCTTGGCTGTGTCTCAGGCCCCCATCCAGTCATTAATCTCCAATAAATGATGTTCAGTTATTAATTGACATTTCTCCCTCACCTACACCTGCTAGCAGCCCTAATCTGGCTCCCCTTCTGCACACTTTTCCCCTCACCCTCTGGTTATCCACCTCTGGCACATTCCCTCCTTTCTAGCACTTTAAATTGTACTTAAATTTTTTTGTTTCCCACTGTTTTATCATATTATTGTTAAACCCTCACTGAATGCTTAATGTCACCTTGCATTTGTTAAGTCACCAAGGCTAGTTCATGGTTTGTCATTTGGTCTATATTAGCTTGATTCTGTGTACCATTTTATTAACCCTCGCTGTTCGTTAAATGATTCAGCCTATGTCATGTCTCATGATTGTTGTATGTAGCTGGATGCTTGTGTAAATGGGCAGCAATGCTCACGTACTCACATGCCTTTTCAGTACAACCAATACAAATGAAATGTAATAATTATTGCTTAAATGACAGGTCACATCTGGAGGCAGTATAGCACAGTGGTCTAAGGCTCTGAGCTGCAAGTCTAGTGACAACCAGCAGACCAGACCTGGGTTTGAATCCCACAGCTTCCACTTGCGTACTGTGTGACCTTGAGCAAGTCACTTAACCTCCTTGTGCTCCCAGGTCGCTCCTGTAAAAAAGCTATCAGCTTAGTGTGCTATACCTGGTTAAACAACTAAATAAAAAATAAGCTTTGGCTTCGTGTGCTACTCCTGGTTAAACAATATTCCCTATATACCGGCAGCGCAAGGGACTGTATGTGGTATGCAGTCAACAGCCAGTCAGCACACTAGTAACTCACACAGCTGTACTGCATTGCAACCATTATTACTGAAAGAGGGGGTACTGGTCAGGATAGCGGGGAAAACTCCCCACCTCTTTTGAAAAGTGACTATGGGTTCTTTAACATCCAGCTAAGCAGCCACCAGAAATGGGCAGAAAGGACTTCAGTGTCAAATCTCATCCAAAGAATGGCACCTAGAATAGTGCATTACCATGCTATAGTAGTAGTACTGCAGTATCAACGTTGGGCATTAGCCTAAGGATCTGGGACAGGACTTGAACACTCGGTCATATAAACTCCCAGACCCAGAGATAAAAGTGCTGCCAACTAAGTTACTGACACTGCTATCAGTTGTTATAAAATAGGTACGAGAAAAAACAAGACCTCTGATTGGTCAGATGCGATCACATGCCCATGCATTATTCCAGCACAACGGCACAAGGTCGAAATACTTAACTTTCTGAACCTTCTTACTCAGATTTAAAATAAAAATCAGAGGAACCATTTTATAATTACAGTAAGTCACCTCAGGGTTTGTGTGTAATTGGGATGACAGCACTTCTTTGGTGTATAATGCACTTGGGGTTGCCTCATGCCTCACTTTCTGAGGTGTGATGTATGTAAGCATTAATCACCGATGAAGGTGGCATCTAACAGGAAGTTAATGCATGGCTGTGACCGTTGTGGCACAAGGCCAGAGGCCGAGTGCGTACAACGGTCCAACCATGCATTAACTCCCCATTAGATGCCACTTCAGAGGGGTTAATATGCTTGTAAACATGGACATCACTATGCTTACTGTGGACTACACATCTTGCTACTCATACAACAGAAAAGACTAGGAGAGTGATATGGTCTGCTGTGATTTTTAATGTTACTTTCACATTTTTCAACAGTACTCTGTTACATACATATGTGGTTATTCTTGTTTTTCGATCCACTGAACTGTTGTTTGTTTCTTTACGATTGCTGCACATTTGAACAATTTCTGTGCAGGTCTTTAAGTAATATCTGAGTTAGGATGACTGTGATTCTGCCGGTTTCACTCTTTGTACAGTGTGTGCGTGTCTGATTTGCATATGGGCAGCGTAATTTCGCCACTCGAATTTCTATTTCTATCCTGCTAGCTCTCACTTCCCCACTACTGGTTTCTTTACCTTTTGTGACTTATTCCATGTCTGTGGTATTGTCTGGGTGTGTCATTCCTTCTCCATACTTGAAGTTTACCATTCCGTGGATGGTGAAACTGTTACAGTTAAATGCGTTACCGGATGTCATGCTCACTACGTCTATCTTTCTACCACTAGCTATGTCCCTCGCTTCTATTTGTCCCCCTACCTACCTATCTATCCTACTGTCTTGCGCTTCCCACAGTGTGTTGCTCTTATTTTTTAGTGGTGAGAACTGCAAACAGTGCTAATTTCATTCTAGTGGCTGCTTTCTGTACTTCAGAAGCAACACGGCATTATCGTCTCATAATGCCGTGTTGCTCCTGTACCACGTGACGCCTTTTGTCCTATCCCTGTTGCTCCTCACCGTTCTCACATTTGTGCCATGTTACAACCCACAATAATGCATACCCCGTCACCCCTTGTTGTTAAATTTTCAGATCTTCCATCTTTTGGATAAGACATTAAACTGGGGTCCCGTCTGCCTATTCTGGTGTTTTTTGAGGTGGACGTCAAAGATCCCATGGCACTTCTCGAAAAGAATAAGAGAATTTCCCCAGTGTCCTGACCAAATTTCTTTCCAACAGTCACTAAAATACCCCTAACAGCTTAATCTGGTTTAGTATCAGTCAGTACTTCCTGTATCCCCCCACCCCGCCTCACAGAGGCTGAAAACAGGAAGATATTTCCTAGTCCTCCTTTCCCAAGCAACAAAAGCAAATACTGTAAACAGAAAAAGAGAGAATATGCGTGTGTGTGTGTGTGTGTGTGTGTGTGTGTGTGTGTGTGGGCAGAGCGGTTGCACCCCTATTTCTGATGTGTACTGTGTCCAGGTAAATGCAGCAGGATGTTTGCTTCCTATTTTCAAACACCCTGACACATCTGTGATACTTCACCAGATTTACAGAAGGAAAAAAATGATGCATGCATCAAAAATGTGACGCCTGTGTCATTTTCACAGAGCAAGACACGGCAATCACGTTCAGAAGTTAGACAACCTTTTAGGTGGTCTGTCTGGGCATATGTTGAGTGACTGCATCAGAAAAACAGATGCAGTTGTTTAAAAATCTCCCTGTTGGAGTCCATCCAGTCTGCCCTTGAACCCTATCTGGAGCTACTCTGAGATGGCCCCTTGCTATCCCGTACCTGTATGTATTTCCAACTGTATTTAAATTGAATTGTATTTCATTCTGTACTTCCTGCATTGTTTATTTTTTCTTATAAAATGACTGGGAAAAATCTAGAAATTTCATTGGCTGAGAGACGTCACCGTACCATGCAGTAACTCTCTATAAGTTCGCAGTCAGGTGCCAAATCTCATTTTCCTTCCCAAAAGCCTACTTACATCCCTTTTATAAGTGTAAAAAGTCCCTCCTGGATGTGCATTATAGGATTTTAATGCACTTCCCAAGGGTGTAAAGGACACCTGGCCTTTGGCTTTGTGTCTCATTACACCCCTTTGGTGGGCATTAAAATCCTATAATGCACACCCTGTTGTGGCTTAATACTTACTGATTTGTGCAAGTTGCCTAGAGTCTCTGGGATTGGGTACCCAAAAAACACAAACTTGCTTTGCCTTGCCCACCTGCCCCAGTGGTTGTCCTCAGCCTCTCCTGGTTAATAATCCCTTTTGGAGCCAACCAAACCATTTTAAAACCCAGTGAGGGGTTTAGCATTGACCACTGCCCTAGGTAGGCTATTTCACTTGCCCATTACCCTCTCCATGAAAAGTACTTCCTACCATTCTTTTCTGATCCCTCCCATTAGCTCTTTATTTTGCCCCTTGATGGATGAACTTTTATTTAGTTGGAATTAGTTATTTAAATTAATAAAGAAGCAAACAAGACAAGCTTGATTAACATCCTCAGATGCCAGTACAGGAGGGAGACAGCATGGACCGGAGGAGCCCTAAAGGACCTTTTACAGTCTACATCAGTGGTTCTTTTTTTCCCCTATCATTAATTTATCTTCTTCTCCCTCGGGGCTGGCAGACGGGCTTCTCCGGCAGCATCCTGACTCGGCTCCCTCCCTGGTATTTTGCCCACAGATCCCCCCCACTCTGTGGCAGGGCTGGAGGAAAGAGGGCTGGCTCTTCCTTCCCCTGGAGCACAATCCAGAAGTTGGGGGGGTCACTGGACCCTGCCGGCTTCAATTTCACTTTTTCTCCCATCCCCTTGTTGCTGGTGCTCACACAGGTGTGGAGGCACTCGTGCGCTGCAGCCTAGCAATGCCCACCCTTCCTGCCACCCTCAGTCCCAGACTACCCCCAGGCCTCCACCTGGTGGCAGTCATGCAGCAGGAGTGGCAACACACCCCTCCCCAGGAGAGGAGAGCTGTCATTGAACACTCTGTCATCTCCCTCCCTCCCCGATTGACCCCTGGTGGTCCGTACTCATTCCCGAACATGGTTCACCAGCGTGGCATGAGGTGTTGCATCCAGCGCCTCAACCCTCAGTGCCAGCTTACATCAGTGGTTCTAAAACCCCAAATTCTGGTTTACTCAAAATGTGACTACCAGAACCTACTACTATCCTCACTCCTACTTTTTATTTTCGACTTGCTGGGAAGTCATGTAGTTACCACACACAGGTCACACATGCATCCTATCTCTGACAGAAGCAGAGGAGTATGGTGTTTTTATAACAGTATTTAAAAATAAAATTAAAATAAAATTAAACTGCCTTAAAATGTTTTACAATAGTTCTACAACATTTCAAGTGTGGGTTCCCATTTTACTAATCACCCACCCCTCCCCATCGCAAATGGAAGTGCAAATTATCCTGTGCTGTTGGTTGTGTGCAGTGGGGGGTGAGATTACCTCACAGCATGGCCACCCTCCTCCACACAGTAAGTTGCCATTTAAGTATCCTGTACACACACACGCGCGTGCATTTCACACACCACGGACCTAATGCAGGCGCACACATGCCCTTGCATGCTCGCACATTCGCTGAAATACTGAAAGGTCATTGGAATGTGAATACTACCTTCCCATTGCTGAAAAGTGCAGCTCAATCTGCTACAGGTTCAATGTTTCAGTGTCTGCTTATATACTCTCTCTGACTCTAGTCTCAGCAATAATCCAGTTGTCTTGTGGAAATAAAGCACTCAGCCTTTGGCCTCACACTTTATCCACAGGAACAACAGGTTATTGTCTCATATTGTGAATCCACCATCATATTATCACTTAATTAATTTTCTTTACTTTGATCCCTTCCTTCTTTATTACCAAGGACATTTGCATGTTAAAAGGATCTTTGTTTCTGAGACTTAATCTTCTCCTTTTGCTTTCTCCTCCCCTGCAGTTGCACATCTCTGTGCTGCTGTGAAAATGATCATGTCAATGTAGAATTATGACTTCAGTGGAAATAAAAGACCTTACGTTTATGGTTCACTTTTGTGCAGGGCTGTCTTCTGGCTGGGGACAGATGGGGCACACACCCCAGTAAACATCAGCTGTACACAAGCTGTGTCCCAGCAAACATCTGCTGTGTCCTAGCTGTACCCCATCAATGACTAATATTTTTCAACATAGTGCACACTGAAAGTCTGCCTATGTGTCTGTTCAAAACTGACCTCCAGTCTGTGCCCTGGCTGTGCTTCAGTCATTGTAAGTTCCTGGCGTCACCAATGCCTTTTAAAGGAAAACACTACTTACCTCCTGGTGCTCTCCTGCCAGTCCCTATGCCTCCGATTAGTGGTTCAGTATGAAAAATAAATTATCTTTATTTAGGTAGTGTTATTTAACTTTTAAACAGTGCTTGCAGACGTCCATTTTCTAAGACTGTCAGCAGTCATCTTATGGGAGCCACTCACTCCCTTGCCCAGGACATGCTAATGTACCCTTGCCAGTCACTGCGCTGGGGCATTGAACTGCTAATTGGAGGCATAGGGACTGGCGGGAGAGGGATATACTACGTTATCTGGAAACTCAGTATCCTGACATTCAGGACACCGAGTCCGGATAACCAAAACTGACAAATCCGACGGCACCACTTGCCCGATGTAATGTTGGGCAACATGGCAACAAATATTGTTTATTTCAATGCAGGGGGCTGCACCCCACACCCCCAATAACTAAAATAACTAACTCCAAGGGGGAGCAGACCCCGGAGTTATGGGGGGGAGGGGAGTCTATGACCAGACCAGAACCCAGGTCCAACGGTGCATGCTGGCCGAGCTGCCTGTGCTCCAGCCCTCCACACCATGGGGGCAGCTCTTCCAGCTTCCAGATCCTATGGTGTTTTCAGGGTAGGGTAGCAAGCCATCACATCTGCTACCTTACTCCATCTTGTAACACCGTTGGGCATGTATCTACGGCATGATCACTATCGGGACACTGCACCTGTCAGGCAACAGAGCCCGGGCAGGTGCGTGTCGGGATAGTGAGCCACGGGTTATCAAAAGGGTACCTAGGAGAGGTGCTGGCAGATAAGTGGTGTTTTCCTTTAACAAAATGATCCTCATTAAAGGGAAGCAGTTTTGATGCACTCCCCAAGATCCCCCCTACTGCTAGCTTGCCTAACAAGGATCTAAGAAGTCCAATTTTCTTAATTTTTGTCTTGTAGTTTTTTTTCAATGGAAGAGATTGTAAATTCACATATTGAGGAGCTGACTATTAGATCCCTTCCTTTTCCTGGTACAATGCACAGAAAGCCCCACCCCTGTGCCTTTTTAGTTGATTGAGTATAGTGATTTAAACCGAGTGGACCTCAAAAATAGAAGGAACAATCACGGAAAACCCACTCTCATTAAGATCAATAGAGCATGTCCCTGCAATCTACAGATTCATACATCACAAAACGTCACAGCGTGGGTGTGGCATGGGGATGAGCTATCAGTGTGGTGTACCAGGAAGGGGACAGGATCTGACAGTCATCTCCTCAATACAAAGATTTATGATCCCTTCCCTTATAAGAACTATGAATGTAGAAATTAAGAAAATTGGACTACTTAGGTCCTTATTAGGTATGGTAACAGAGAGGGGCTTGGGGCCTGTTTTTTTATTTATGGTCAGTTGTTGCTCTTTAAAACGAGCTTCCAGTTTCCAGGAATATGTCTTAGATTGCAATGTATTTAGATACAATTCTATTTATATTTATTTAATTGTCTCTAGTTATGTCCTGTCATTCTTTATCACTGGGGATATTTGCATGAAAACAGGATCTCTGTGGCTCAGACTGCATCTCATCCCCCCCGCTTTTCCCTCCACCAAAGTCACAGTTCTGTTTGAGAAAATGAAATAATTTCCACAGCATGAGATTGCGATTTCATAAACAGAGACTTATGAGTTTGGTGGAGGCAGAAGCAAGAGGATGAGTTGAAGTCTAAGAAACAAAGATCCTGGGTTCATGCAAATGTCCTCAATAATAAAGACTGAGTGGAGACAGACACAGAAAATGAATGGAATAAAAACTGAATTGTGTCAGAATATTACAGTTTAAAAAGCTCTTGGAAGGGAACCACATGGCTCAGTGGATTGGTGGCTAGTTAAGAAGCCATTTGCTTCTAGGTCACTGGTTCAAATCCTGTTCAGGTCAGTAGTGGCCAAAAGCACTATTACCTTAGGCTGTTCACGGGGGTTCAAAAATTGGGGGTGGCTGAGGTCATTGAAGAAATCTCGAAGCTACAGCCCACCTTTTGTGAACTGGACCCGGGCTCAACTCGTCTGCTAGTGGGATGCGCTGAGGTCGTTGGTCTGGTGTTCACTGAGATAGTCTGGTGTTTGCTTTCAGGAGGGTTCTTTTCTGATGCCTTGAAGGAGGTGCTGGTGAAGCCCCTTCTGAAGAAACCATCACTTGACCCTGATGTTTTGCTGAATTATTGATCTATCTCCAACCTCCCATTTCTGGGGAAGGTTGCTGAGAAAGTGGTGGCTGTGCAGCTCAAAGCACTCCTTGTGGCCTTTGACATCTACGAGCCATTCCAGTCCGGATTTAGGGCTAGGCAAGGCACTGAGATGACGTTAGTCAGGATGCAAATTGACCTCCTTGGGGTGAGGGATGGAGGAGACCAGTCAATTCTCATTCTCCTATATCTCTCCTCAGCATTTGACACAGAAGGACCACACTGTGCTTCAGGATCGCTTAGAGAGTATCATGGACTTGCCGGTACTGTCATTAGCTGGTTTGAGTCCTATCTCTCGGGCAGGATGCAATGGGTAGTGTTGGGGGAATTTCTCCTTCTGCCTGAAGCCCCTGCCATGTGGAGTTCCTCAAGGCTCGATCTTGTCACCGATGTTGTTCGTGGAGTTCATGCTACCCCTGGGTGAGCTCATTAGATGTTACGGTCTGGGTTTTCACTGTTATGCAGGTGATACCCAGTTATATATGTCCCTTGCCCATGGACAGATACTGCTATGTAAGTACTAAACAACTGTCTGTCTGAGATTCAAGACTGGATGCCCTCTAACTGGCTGAAACTGAACCCTGGCAAGATGGAGGTACTGGTGATCGAACTGGGTTGCAGGCATGATGTGGATGTCACCAGGGAGGTAACAGGGTTGTTCCTTGGTTCTACTCCATTGATGGCATCCACTAAGGTAGAGATCTGGGTGTTATCCTTGACGATGGCCTGGCGCTTAATGCGCAGGCGTCATTTGCCATCCAAAGTGGTTTTTACCACTTAAGGAATGTCGCCTGGATTAAATCCCTAAATTCTGCCTGATGACCTTCCCGCACTTGTACATGCCTTTGTTACATCAAGGCTAGACTACTGCTATGCTCTGAAGGGTCAGTGGAGGGAACCTCCATTGGCTGCAGCTGGTGCAGGATGCAGTGGCCAGGTTGCTGATGGGCCTACCTAGGTCCTGTCATGTGACCCTGGTTCTGTAAGATCTGCACTGGCTGCCTATCAGATGGAGGATCATCTTCAAGGTGGGCTTGCTCACCTGTGAGGCCCTATACAGCTCGAGCCCTGCCTACCTGAGTGACCTCCTGGCCCCTACCCTACTAGTGCGCTCCCTTCGCTCCTCCACCGAGGGCCTCCTAGCAGTTCCGAGGGCCAGGGTGAAAACCTCTGGTGACCGCACATTTGAGGTGGCCTGCCTGGTCCTATGGAACTTGCTTACAGACCCCTGAGGGAGGCCCCATTGGTGGAGGTTTTTAAGAGGGGACTGAAAGCCCATCTTTTTAGGCAAGCCTTCATTTGTTAACTGCAGCTGATTTTAGAATTATTTAGTTATTGTTATTTATTTATTATGAATTTTAATTACTATTTTCTTGTTTAATTCCTGCCATGTCGACTCCTTTTATAAGGCACCCAGAACCCCTGGAATTGGGTGCCATAAAATAAAAGTTTACTGACTTACTTGCTTACTGACCTATGATGAGTTGTGGTGCTTTCAGTCCAGTGCCCAGTGGGCAAATGTCCATGTCACAACACAGTTGGCACTAATTGGCACCCTTGTGGGCAATCTCGCATGGCAGGCCAAGGACTGAATAGTCTCAGAGTCTGAACTACCCTCTCACCCACATGGTGGTTCCTCCGCTATAGGGTTGAGGCACATTGGAGGGGGCAGTGTGGAGAAGCTTGCTCTGTGGTCATCTGTGCTGTGTCTGTCATGCGGCTAAACAGAGGGCTTCAGTTTCCCGTGCTGTTAGTCCAGCAGTTTTATGAGCCTTAAATTCACACACAGCAAAAACCTTAAAAAAAAACAAAACTGGATATTGGTAAATTGCTTTAAATAAATAAATAATGTTGAAATGTTCCGGTGCATTGTGTTTTTGACATGACTTTCTCTCCCCCCTTAGGACTCAAAGTGTCTAGTCTGAAAACACATTTAATGACTGGTCACATTCTATAGTGATTGCTGATGTAGTTGATAGTTTGTTTCTGATTCTTTTTTCCTTTTTACGTCCACTTGTGTGCATGCACAAGGAACATCTTGCAACAGTACGACTTTTCGAGGTGTGTGACCCTCCTCCCGAATCCAGTGCTCAGTGTAGCAGGAGCGACCCTACCAGATCAATAAATGCTGAGCTGTATATGACTGCAGTTCGGATGTGTTAGTCTTCACTTCAAAGAAAAGGTCCACTGCAATCAGCGGTGGTAGCTTGTATGCAATTTGCACATACTGATCAGTCGAACTGCTGTCATGCACAGCTCGGCATTAAAAAACCCTCCCGCTTCCTCCCTCTGCTAATGTCCTCCCCCTCCCTCATTAGTGTTCTCCCAGCCCGGCGTTGTGGGAGGGGTGCCCCAATCCCCTCGGCTCATGCACCCCCAGCACACTGTGTGGTTGTGAGGGGTGCCAATCCCCGTTGGCTGCAGCCTGCCCCAAACAAACACCAGTTGGCACGCTGGGAGCCCACCCCACATGCTCCATGCCTCCCACCCATGCACACTGTGGCGGCAGGGTGCCCAGTCCCTGCCAGCTCCAGTCCCCCAACAACAGGTAGGTGGCACACTGGGAGGCCCACCCCAGCATGCCAAAAGCATACCTTTTTCTTTTTTTTTAAATCCTGTGAAAGAAGAAAACTGTCCCTCGGTGAGTCCCTGCCCCCGCCAACCCGCATCCCACCCTCCACACCCACCTCCCACACCCCTACACCCCATACTACCTCTGGAGCCCGGCATGATGATCTTTGGTGGACTGGGAACATGTCTGCACTCTTCAAAGCCGATCAGAACTGAGAAATGCCAGTAAGCTGTATAATGGCATAAATTGGGTTTTTCCAACTTAGGTGGATATCGCGGCCCTTTTTTTGACTTTTGACACCAAATTTTCAACATGGGGTTCTTGACATCCCTTCTCATGAGTTCAGTCATTGTCATTGCGTTATTTGGTCCCGAAAGGTGATTTCATGGTCACTGGGAGAAATCACCTTCCGGGACTGAGTAATGAAATGACAATGTTGGTGTACATGAGGTGGGCTTTCAAAAAGCCTATGTTGCAAATTTGGTGAAAAAATTCCAAAAAATGACTGTTTTACGAGCGTGCATTTCGCAGTTTCCACACGCACTCATAAGTTCACAAATTTGTAATATTTTCACTCCAGATTTTCAACATAGGCATATTTCCACACCTCCTTATGAACAGTGCAGCTGTCAATTTGCTGTCAATTTTCACATCCCGGCTGACATGTGTTTTCGCGCTTCTGGGCAAAATTGCGTGGTCACTGCTGGAAATCAGTGTTTGCTACAGAGTAAGACAATCAAAGTGACACTGTTCATAAGCAGAGGTCCAAAAATGCCCATGTTGAAAATTTGGTAGCAAAAGTCCATAAAATGACTGTGTTACGAGCGTGCATTTGCATTTCCTATGCACACTGGTAAGTTCGTGAATTTGTAATATTTCTACTCCAGATTTTCAACATTGCCATTTTCATACACCTACTTATGACCAGTACAGCTGTCATTTTTTACATCCTGGCCGAAATGTGTTATTGCACTTTTGGCATGCAATAGCGCAGCAGCTGTGGGAAATCATGTTCGGTACAGAGTAAGAAAATCACAGTGACACTGTTCATGAGCAGACATCCTAAAATGCCTATGTTGAAAATTCGGTGCACAAATTCAAAACAATGACTGTTTTACCAGCATGCATTGCGCAGTTTCCACGCGCATGCGTAACTTTGCGAATTTGTCATGTTTTCACTCCAGATTTTCAACATTTCATTTTCCCACACCTCCTTATGAACAGTACAGCTGTCATTTTTCACATCCTGGCCAACATCTGTTTTCATACTTCCGTTGCAGAATAGTGCGGTCGCTGTGGGAATTCAGCGTCCGGTACACAGTAAGAAAATCATAGTGGCACTGTTCATGACCACAGGTGACAAAATGCCTATGTTGAAAATTTGGTGAAATAATTCCACTGAATGACTGTGTTACAAGTGCGGGTTGTGCAGTTTCCACACAGGCTCATACCCTTATGCACAACCAAGGCGTTAGGGTTCCTAAGACAGACGCTTAAGAAGTGTGAGGGTGAAATGTTACTTAGATGCAAGATGAGTTGCAGAGAGGTACTGTGTTGAGATATGGATGCTGAAGGGACATGGATACAACTGGTGGGGGGGGGCTGCACAAATGCCAAACACCAATGCAAATACCAGCAAGTGAACGTTCGGCATTGACAAATGCTTGATAAAAGTGAAAAAACAGATTGCCCACTATATTGGTGTTACCACATAAAAGCTGTTTGTTTACATTCCTTGATTAACATCCACTGTAACTTTCCTGGACTTCAGAACACCCGAAACAGTGTCTAGCCACTTATGATACAGTAGGAGGAGAGAGGAGAGATGAGACTATTGCATCATGAGTGGCTGAACTGTTTGAGGGTGTTCCTAATGGTTTGAAGGTGTTCCTAATGTTCAGAAAACATGCAAGAAGAGTTGATCAAGGATTTAAAACAAAACAAGTTTGGGTATAATTACGAACATATGAAAATGCCAGCAGAAACAGGCCTCACGGTCTATCGAGTCTGCTGGAGTGCGTAGCTAACACCTTATAATGCTGCTGCCCCTCCCCCCATCCTGTTATGCCTTCCCCTTACCCTATCCTAACCCCTCTTGAAACTGTCTACCATCTTGCAGGCCACTACCTCACCCAGCAAGGAGTTATACCATTACCGTGCAGTTCAGTTCTACCAAGGATGGAAGCAGATCAGCCATGCATCAATGAATTTGAAAGAAGATAAGCAATCATAAAGTGTGGTGTTTCAGCTAGAAATAATATGATGCAAAATGTCTGACAGTGTCCCTTTAAAGTGAGTTTACTACTTTTGGGAAAACTTGGAAAAAAAAAGATAATATTTAGACAAAAGTTGGTTGTGAGTGAATAGATTTTCTGCATTTCTGTTCCTTTTGTTCTTCATTATACTGTCTAGTTACATGGAAACAGGATCCATGCATACTACTCTTGCAATATAAAATGGGCAAGGAACTCCCTGTGTCCTGATTGGCTGAGACTTGGTTCTAGCCATTGCCTTTCGAAAGCACTACCAATGGCTTAAAACAAGTCCCTGCCAACTGGGGCAAGTCACAGAATTCATAAGCCACTTGCTTCATAATCTCCATCACAAACATGGCTGCAACTTTTACTCGTATATAGAAACCTTCAGCTAGGCCCTAAAAATGAAAGTCCATTAAATTAACTAAAGTAAGTAAATAATTTAATGTTATTTTCATTCAAGAACCCCTCCTTACGCACGTACACAAATTTAGAAAATCAAGTACTATTCAGAGTTTCAGTTGTTGGTGTTTCTTTGATGTCCATGAACAATCCCCCTCCTATTCCCACCAGTTTGCCAGAGAACTCCCTGCTCCTTACCTGGCAACAGATACAATTGAGGTTCTGGCTCCACTTGAGGCCTGTGTGTGTGTGTGTCTGTGTGTGTATATGCCAGTGGAACTCTGTAGAATTTTGAATTCCTGTATTCCATGTTACCATTCCATGTGTGTGTGTGTGTGGTGGGGGGAGCATTCTACTACTGGAATAATGCAGAGCTTTGAATTCTTCTATTCCATGATAAACAGTTACATAGTGTACTGAATATGAAGAAAGACAGATGACTGACTGGTGAAAAACATCTGTGGAGGGACTATTTTACATTATTTAGCAACATTTTATTATAATTTTTGTGGGTTTGAAAACTTTTAGAGTGTTTGTTTTTTTAAAAGTTACCTCTGGACCCATTTTATGTAAGCAATAAGGCACTTCAGGGACATTGGTTGTACCATGTTTACTCCATGGTCAAGGGCTGAAGGCACTCAGCTTCGCCTTGTGCCTTACATCACCCCTGACTGTGGGGTAAATGTAGTACAACCAATGCCCTGTTGTGCCTTATTGCTTAACTATAATCCTCTGCTGAAGTCACAGACTTCTGTTTATGACATCATGATTATTACCAATGCAAAAAATCATGATGTCACAAAGGATTCTCTCTGTTTTAAATTTAGTGTACTTTTTTCCCCTTACTCCCGACTGGCTGTTTTGGTCCTTCTGCCTTGCCCAACCCTGTTACCTCCCCAATCCTCGGGACTCACCCTGCTGCTTTTTCCTCCCCTGCGGATAACTCCCTAATAGTAAGAGATGCACAGGAGTCATACCAGATCTCCCCCCCTGCACAGAGCTGAAGCGTCAGTGGGGGAACGAGAGTCTTGGTCGGCAGTATGGGAGATGTGGTAAGGCAATGGTCAGCACCGTGCTTAGTTGTGGGATTTTCACATTTTCTGTCCCACCTCAAATATAGTAGGCTGCTATGTCTGATGCTGAGGCATCAGAGCAATGATGTTCCCCTCCCTATTACTGGCTGCAGCCTACAATGCCACTTGCAGTCACCCAGGGGGCAGTACTGCAGCAAAGACCAGGAGCCCTCCCTCCCCCAAACAGGTGAGCATCCAAGGGACACTCAACCATCCTCCCCTGGACGGTCCTCCAGCAACCAGGCTCGTTGCCAAACCCAGGTCAGTGGCATCGCAAGTGGTAGCACTACTGCCGTGCCAGCAAGCTGACAAACAAAGGATTCTGTTTGAAGCACTGGGTTAAACAGCATACCCAGGTGAACTCCTGGCGGTGAAGGATCCTGTTTCCACGCAAATTAAGCTAGTACCTAGAACAAACATAAGAGAAATGCATAAAATGTGAGCTGAACAATGTCTAAAGATTATAGGCCAGATTCACAAAACTGCCTGGGACTAAGTCCCACTATACAACTCGAGTTGCGGACCGAGCTGCAGTATGCCACAGCTGCAGGAGATGTTACGCCTGGTCCCACTGGGTCTAACATTTTTCTGCAGCTGCAGTAAAACACTCACAAGCTGCTGTAAATTGAGGAGCTGGTCATAAACTGACTTCACCATTGTGAATAACACAGCTGGGGGAAAAACTGCATCTCCACAAGTGGCAACCCACTTGCTCATGTTTTTTCCCGCAGCTGTGGGGTTTTGGGAGGCTTTGTGAATCCAGTCCAAGTTTTTCAACCTTCCCTGAACAGTTCCAGTTTCATGTTAAAGCAGCAGTACTTCTTAGTTGTTAAAAACTGTTATTAACTTCATCCTCAGTGTCTTTTTAATTTTCTCAGATATTTATAAAACAGCTCTTAGAGTTAATTATATAATTAATGACTCAAGTCATTAAAGATGCCTGTCATTCACAATTTTTAAAAACCTTTTCCGCTGAGGTTAAATTCTGACAGCATGTGAGGTGTGGGTTTTGAAGGAGGATTCTTATCAGCAGTTGAAGCCACTCAAAATGAAATTTATTGAAGCTGGACAAAATAATTACAAACTTCATGCGACAAATGAAATAAAAATAAAACATCAAAAATCAAAACAATAATATGCTGGACACTAGGAGGTGCTAGTGTAACATCCATCAGAGGTCAGAATACATCTGTACCTCACCAAGCTATCTGCCTAACTGAGCAAATACATGCCTTATATACTTGAAGAGGCATTAGACCTACATAACTCCTCCCCTATTCCACCCTAAGATGAAATTAACAAAGAACAAAGTAATATTTTTTTATATAGCACCATCGAAAACATTGTTACAATGTTTACATGTTTCACATTATATATTTATACAAAAATAATAATCAATAACAAATTAATTTCAAGGACTACAGGATTAGCTCCGCCCCTCTGTGATGTACCTTTAAATATGTAAGGAGACCGGTCAGCCAGCACTATAGTACAGCACAGGGGAACAGAAGCTATACTGCAGCTCCAGAGAAAAGAAAAGGTACAGGCATCCTAAAAGACTTTTCAGAATTAAATGATTTTACTGTTTTGTGTTTATCTACTTCATATGCCAAGTACATAAGGGCAAATACAAAAATTAAATGATTAAATGTTTTAACACAAACCTTCAGAAGGAAAGGGGGGGGGCGGAAGATTTAACCTGTACTAAGCTTCTATATTCTTTTTTATAGCCACAATAAATATATAAATGAGAATTTACATGACTGAAAACATTTTATTTAAACCCTAAAATCCAAGCCGTTTACTGCTTTAAACTATGAACACCCAGTAGCAGCGTTTGGCGGAATTTAATGCTATTCCGACGCTGCCAAAGGAGTGTTATTTATTTCTTCAGTCTTTCTTTTCCTTGGCACAGGGCCGCATAACTAAACTGCGAACTTCATAGCGCAAAAGAGGGGGAGTCTTAAAATAAGTTATGCGTGTTTGGCACAGGAATAAGTGGGCTTAGCGGTAACCAGGAAGTACTAGGGCTAACAGAGAGAGACTCGGCAGAAACGACAGCTCACACTATCGAGCAGCTACCCTACCTGGTTACCGCTTTTGCAGCCCTGCACCTTATTAATTCCTCAATTAACAAAGGCTCATTTTGAACATGCAGGCTTAATTTTATTCATGAGAACTTGCCAGCACTGTGTGTTCTTTTATTTCTGACTACGCAAACGCCAGAAAGCGCAAGGAAGGGGGTTACAACAGTAAGCTGAAAGCTTGGCGTCTTAACAACTCAGCCTACCGACCTAATATATTTTATTTGAACTGCATACTAGTGCAAAATGAGTGTTATTATACAAAAAGCACCAGCATGTAAGACGTTGCAGAAATCACCCCTCACATATAAGGGGGGGGGGGTTCTAAAAACTGGAACTAAATGCTTTTTGTTTATTCATAACGTACAACGACAGGGAGGGGGGTACCAAACGATGACCATTTAAACAAACAATTCCATGCATGTTTAAATGTCTATATGCCAGACAAAGAATATGAATATGAATATGAATATGAAAGGGATAGCAAGAACGTTATATAGGTGGCCTGCCTATATACGTGTAGGTAGACAGATAGAAAAAGAGAAGAACTAGATAGACAAAAGGGCTGTTGCAACAGACTTAAAAAAAAAATTGTCTGGTATATTATGTCATCCATCACATTCCTCCCTACTCAAGAAGAAACCAATGTGTTGCTAAAAAAATTACCATTGGTTTTCTTCTCTTATTTCTGTTTCAGATCAGATCTCCAATTTTCTTTTAACAGAAAGGGGAGGTGGAGCTTTAGCCTTCCCTCTCCCAAAGCTCCACTCCGGAGTCCCATTAAACAATCATTTTACCCAACTGAATGATATTAGTCACTACTTACTTTTACTCCGGAGTCTGATATCAATTTTAGATTATTGTCCACACCATAGCGTGACAAATAATCTGCATTATAATGTTTCTTTCCTGATCTGTGTTGAATCTCAAACTTATAGGGTTGAAGGGTCAAGTACCATCGCATGATGCAGGGGTTTTTATCTTTCATTATGTGCAGCCAACATAATGGGTTGTGGTCTGTAATAATTAGAAATTTTCTACCCCATAAAAAAAATTTTAACGCATTTATTGCCCGACGAATATCTAAACATTCTTTCTCAATCATTGAGTATTTAGTTTCCCTGAGGTGTAGCTTTCTGCTAATAAATATAATGGGGTGTTCTTCTTCCCCGTCAAGTTGGGAAAGAACGGCCCCAATGCCCTGATTTGATGCATCAGTTTGGACTATAAAGGGCTTCTGAAAATCTGGACTGTGTAAGATGGGGTGGGAACATAACTTGGCTTTTAATAATGTAAATGCCTTTTCACACTGTATAGTCCATTGAACTTTTTTCTGGTTTGCTTTTCTTGGTTAGTTCAACCAATGGACTAGCTATGTCTGCAAAATTAGCTACAAATTGTGGGTAGTAACCAACTAATCCTAAAAAGGCTCTGACTTGTTTCTTTGTTTGTGGTTGAGGGCTGTTTGCAATAGCATCTACTTTACCAATTTCAGGCTTCACCTTCCATTTCCCAATTATGAAACCTAAATATTTGGTTTCTTGCATGGCGAGTAAACATTTATTTGGGTTTATAGTTAATCCTGCATTTTTTATGGCTGTTAATACATTTTGTAGATGGATCATATGATCTTCCCAAGATGAACTAAAGATAATATCTTCATCCAAATATGCAGCACTATAGTCTATGTGGGGGTGTAACAAGTGATCCATACATTGCTGAAAGGTTGCTGGGGCACCATGCAGACCAAAAGGCATTTTAGTGAATTGAAATAATCCTAATGGGGTACTGAAGGCTGTTTTATCTTGGGAATCTGCATCTAGGGGTATTTGCCAGTATCCCTTTGACAAATCTGAAGTACTTATGTATTGAGCATTGCCTAACCTATCGATAATATCATCGATTCGGGGCATTGGATACCCATTGAATCGAGATATTGCATTCAATTTGCGAAAGTCTGGGCAAACCCTTACACCTCCCTCCTTTTTGTTCACAACCACCATAGGAAAGCTCCATGGACTCATTGAAGGACTAATTACCCCTAGTTGTTGCATCTTTTTAATTTCCTTAATTACCTCTTCTCTTAAACTTTCAGGTAATCTACAGGGTTTGTGTCTGCTAGGTTTATTAGTATTCACCTCTATATGATGTTCGACTCCCTCAACTCTCCCAGGTGTTGTTGTGAAGGTATTCTGAAAAGTGCTTAGGAAATCTTTTAATTCCTTCTTTTGTTCAGCATTTAATTTATCATTAATGGTCACATCTTTCATCTCACCTTGACCATCTAAACGTTCATAGGCTAGTTCCAACTCACTTTTAGCTACCTCAGGGTGTACAAATAAAACTGGTTTACTTCTGTCATGCCACAATTTCAATAGGTTAGCATGATAGATTTTCAACTTTGGTTTTTTTTCTGGACAAATAATCTCATAGTTCACTGGACCAACTTGTCTATGAATTGTATAGGGCCCCTGCCATTTCATCAATAGCTTATTCTCTGTACAGGGTAACAAAAGAAGAACTTTATCACCAGGTTGGAATGTTTTATTCCCTACTCCTTGGTCATAATACTGTTTTTGGGACGTCTGATGGTCTTTATTATTTTGTTGGGCCTTCTTAGCATACCTTGCTAATTTCTGGCGCAATGAAGTAACATATTCCAAGGTGGATAATGGTACAGTGTCTGACTTTGTCCCTTCCCAGCTTTCCTTTACTATATCTAACACCCCCCTTGGATTTTTACCAACTAATAACTCAATAGGGGAGTACCCCACTGTTTTGGGGAACCTCGCCATAAGCAAACATTAGGTATGGCAAGTACGTATCCCAATATTTGCCTTCATCTTTAGTAAATTTTTTTAACATTTGTTTTAGTGTTTTATTAAAACATTCCACTAGCCCATCAGATTGTGGATGGTAAGGAGATGTATAAATGGAATGTACCCCTAAAGCCTGATAGAGACGTTGCAATTGCAGTGTCAGTGGCTCAGTCGGTAGCACCCTCGCCTCTGAGGCTGGGAGATCAGAGGGCTGTGAGTTCAGTTCCCACATCTGGCACTTGGGTTAATATCCTAGTACTGACACTGTAGTGCAGCATGAGAGGGGTGCTGTACTTCTGAGGTGCCGTCTTTCAGATGAGACGTTAAACCGAGGTCCCATCTGCCTGGATTGGTGGTAGTTCAGGTGGATGTTAAAGATCCCATGGCACTTATCGAAAAGAGTAGGGGAATTTCCCCGGTGTCCTGGCCAAATTTCCCTCATTCACTAAAAATACCACCAACAGCTTAATCTGGTTCAAGGTCAGTTGGCATTCATCTGTATCCCCCTCCCCCGGGTCGTGCCTGAAAATAGGCAGGATTTGTCTAGTGCACTTACCCGGTCAACAAAAACTAAATAAATAAATAAATAAATACCTGGGAACAAAAATTGCTGCCTTTATCAGTCAATATTTCTTTAGGTATGCCCATCCTAGAAAATATTTTTACTAACTCTTCAGCTACCTTTTTGGCTGTGACTGTTCGCATAGGTATAACCTCAGGGTATTTTGTAAAATAGTCGCAAATAACTAAAATATAGCGGTTTCCCTTGGCACTTTTAGGTAGAGGTCCTACTATATCCATTGCGATACGATTGAATGGGGAATCCACTAAAGGTAAAGGCTGTAGGGGCACCTTGTCTTTTCTAAGCATAGGTCTTACTTTTTGACATTGTTCACATGACTTACAATACTCGGCTACATGATCATGTGTACCTGGCCAGAAGAATCTGTACAGTAATCTCTGCAATGTACGTTCTTTTCCTTGATGGCCAGCTATAGGAATGTCATGTGCAAGTGCCAATAACTGTTCTCTATAAACAGTGGGTACCAGCAGTTGTAATACAAACTCTTCAGTTTTCGGATTCACACACTTCCTATATAATAGTCCCTTATGTAGCACCATTTTATGTTCTGAGTTCTGTTCATTGCCCACCTGGAAAAAAAAGGTTTTAAGGAATTATCATGCATTTGAGCTACCCTAAAATCTGACTGTATATTCAAGTCCCTTAATTCAACAGTGTCTTTAGAGTCTCTGTGTAACTGTTGCCACATCTGTTTGCCTTGGCGCTTTTCCCTTTTAGTCTTTCTTGTTTTGCCAGGAAGCTCGAACAAATCATCTCCAAATGGGAAGGAGCACTGTAAAACTGTATCTCTCTTCTCTTGAGCTCTGGTAGTCATTGCTCCCACATTTGTAGCAACAGCAAGTAACTGTGAGAAGTCCGGGTGGTCATGCCCTATAATAACTGGCACTGGTAGATGGGGAACCACCCCAACCTCCATGTTTCGGGTAACTGATTGTACTTGTATCTCAACTTGTTGCATAGGGTACGTATGCATGTCACCATGAATACAAGTTACGTGTGTTTGATTTTGAGACCCAGGAACTGTAGGTAACATATTAGCTTTAACCAAGGTTTCCCTACTACCGGAATCTAGTAGTCCAACCATGTTCTTTCCATTTATTTTAATAGGTGTAATGTACTGTCCCCAGTTGGCCAAGACCAAATGAGTAGGGCTGGTTTTCTTTCTTGGGCAAAACCTTACAATATATCCTTTCCCTTGACAAAAATGGCATATTATCTCAGTGTTAGGGGGTTTGGCAACATTTGCGTTTTTAACAGTTCCACTAGATATGGCTGTAGTAGCTGAGGAAGATCTTACCATGGGATGGGTTGCACCAGTTCCAGAGTATCCTTTATTCCTATTCGGCCTTGTAGTCAGGTAGTCTTCTACTAGTTGTACTGCCTTCTTAGCTGTCTCTGGGCGGTGTTCCCGAACCCACATCTGGACGACTTGGGGTAGGATGCATACGAACTGTTCAAGAACAACGGCCTCCAACATCTGTTCTTTTGTATTGGTGGAGGGTTGCAACCACTTAGTACACAAGTCATTTAGTCTTGTAAAGGCCTCCTGTGGGGTATCTGATGACTGGAATCTTAAGGTTCAAAATCTTTGTCTATATGTTTCCAGGCATGTGTCGTAGCACTTCAGAATAGCCTCTTTTACAATATCATAATTCTCACTCATTGCACTGTCCACATTACCATATGCTAGTTGAGCTTTTCCTGTTAGATAAGGTGCAAGACGTATTACCCACTGTCCCCGAGGCCACTGACAGGCTTGTGCTATGCGCTCAAATGTAGTCAAATAAGTTTCTATGTCATCTGTTTCACTCAATTTAGTCAGTTTTATGTCCATGGGATTATCTCCTATTGGGGGAGGTGGTCTACCGATGCCAAGTGCTTGAATAGCTCTCAAGGTATCGGCCCACCTGGCCTCATTTCTTTGCATGTCCCTTTCCCTCTGTTTCTCCAAGGCTATTTGTTGAATGCATAGCCATTGTAGCAAATCTTGAGCATCTCCAGTAGGGGGTCCTTTCTCCACCTCCTCTTTTTCACCATCTTCAGGGTCACCACCACCACCTGCACCATCCTCTTCAGGTTTTGTGGTTTTCTGTTTAACATCTGGTAATCCAGTCATCAGGGGTTGTCCTAAGTTCTCCGCCATTGTTCGGGTCAACACACCAACTGGTATTTCCTTCAGGGACATCCATGACCTCCTTCAATACTCTGAGCAGTATTATAGGAATCCCACCACTGCCACCACATGTGAGGTGTGGGTTTTCAAGGAGGACGCTTATCAGCAGTTGTAGCCACTCAAAATGAAATTTATTGAAGCTAGACAAAATAATTACGAACGTCATGCGACAAATGAAATAAAAATAAAACATCAAAAATCAAAACAATAATATGCTGGACACTAGGAGGTGCTAGTGTAACATTCATCAAAGATCAGAATACATTTGTACCTCACCAAGCTATCTGCCTAACTGAGCAAATACATGCCTTATATACTTGAAGAGGCATGTGACCTACATAACTCCTCCCCTATTCCACCCTAAGATGAAATTAACAAAGAATAAAGTAGTATTTTTTTAAGAAAATACAAAATCACACATGCCCACACAATGCAAAGCATCATGGGCTGCATATGCAAATCACCACAGAATGTTAAGCTGGTCCAACTTTAAGCAGAATTGCATGGTGCTGAAAGGCCTCTCACTCAGTTTGCAAAGGGTGCTAACAGAAGACATAGACACGTGTTTTGTCCTACCAGGACTCATCAGTATGCCTCATCTGTTTGACACCCCAGTGGAATGGACCAGCTATCCTAAGACAGTGTATCTTGGATATAACACCATAGAAAACATTGTTACAATGTTTACATATTTCACATTATATATTTATACAAAAATAATAATCAATAACAAATTAATTTCAAGGACTACAGGATTAGCTCCGCTCCCTCTGTGATGTACCCTTAAATATGTAATGAGATCGGCCAGCCAGCACCATAGTACAGCACAGGGGAACAGAAGCTATACTGCAGCTCCAGACAAAAGAAAAGGTACAGGCATCCTAAAAGACTTTTCAGAATTAAATGATTTTACTGTTTTGTGTTTATCTACTTCATATGCCAAGTACATAAGGGCAAATACAAAAATGAAATGGTTAAATGTTTTAACACAAACCTTCAGAAGGAAAGGGGGGCGGAAGATTTAACCTGTACTAAGCTTCTATATTATTTTTTATAGCCTCAATAAATATATAAATGAGAATTTACATGACTGAAAACATTTTATTTAAACCCTAAAATCCAAGCCATTTACTGCTTTAAACTATGCACACCCAGTAGCAGCGTTCGGCAGAACTTAACGCTATTCTGACGCTGCCAAAGGAGTGTTATTTATTTCTTCAGTCTTTCTTTTCCTCGGCACAGAGCTGCATAACTAAACTGCGAACTTCATAGTGCAAAAGAGGGGGAGTCTTAAAATAAGTTATGCGTGTTTGGCACAGGGATAAGTGGGCTTAGCGGTAACCAGGAAGTGCTAGGGCTAACAGAGAGAGACTCGGCAGAAACGACAGCTCGCACTATCGAGCAGCTACCCTACCTGGTTACCGCTTTTGTAGCCCTGCACCTTATTAATTCCACAATTAACAAAGGCTCATTTTGAACATGCAGGCTTAATTTTATTCACAAGAACTTGCCAGCAATGCGTATTCTTTTATTTCTGACTACGCAAACACCAGAAAGCGGAAGGAAAGGGGTTACAAGAGTAAGCTGAAAGCTTGGCGTCTTAATAACTCAGCCTACCGACCTAATATATTTTATTTGAACCGCATACTAGCGCGAAACGAACGTTATTATACACAAAGCACCAGCATGTAAGACATTGCAGAAATCACCCCTCACACGTAAGGGGGGATTTTCTAAAAACTGGAACTAAATGCTTTTTGTTTATTTATAATGTACAACGACGGGCGGGGGGGGGGTACAAAATGATGACCATTTAAACAAACAATTCCATGCATGTTTAAATGTCTATATGCCAGACAAAGAATATGAATATGAATATGAAAGGGATAGCAAGAACGTTATATAGGTGGCCTGCCTATATACGTGTAGGTAGATAGAAAAAGATAACTAGATTGACAAAAGGGCTGTTGCAACAGACTTAAAAAATAACATTTTTGTCTGGTATATTATGTCATCCATCACACAGCACATACTAGATTTATACTGTGGATGTATAAGCATGATGCTATCACATGTTTCTGTTGGTAACCGGCACAGAACCACACCAAGACATTTAATTTTTTCAGGGTGGGCATGGCACAGGAGCAGGATATTTTAAAAATGTCAAAATCCCATCTTAGTTCAGGAATGATAGAAAACAAAACAAAAAAGTGTATACTGATATTTTTTGCTTGCTGAAAAGAACTATGGGGCAACTAACAAATACTAGGAGTTATACTAGGAGGTATAGACATACAAGAGGCCACAGCCCGTGTAAGCAGGTCTCCAGCCAAGCTGGTACATTCCATGTTTATTATAACAAAAATGTATCAGGTTTATGTTTAAAACTAACATGATCAGCATTTTCTACTAGGGAACTAGGGTGTGAATTCCACAGGAGAATTATCCTTTGTGTAAAATAAGATCTCCTTTTGTTTGTTTTAGGATATGTAAGGGTCAACTGGTATTTGTGGCTTCTTAAATTACAGTTATGTTTATTATAAGACAGATCCAGTTGTGTCACTAACTTGTCATCATTGAGAATCTTGTGCATGAATAAAGCATCCCCTCTTTTCCTTCTCTGCTCCAGAAACTACATATCCAGCTCTTGTAATCTTTTCTCATAGCTTTTACTGGAAATATTACCTACTAATTTAGTTATTCTCCATTGTACCCCCTCTGTTCTATTTATGTCCCGTCTGAGGTGGGGACTCCACAGGGGGGAACAATAATCCAGATGTGACCTCACATAAGCTCTATACAGTGGCATAATACATCTTCTATCTCTGGAAGTAAAACTCTTTATACAGCCTTTTAGCCTATTAGTCTTATTTATAATGTTGTTATAATGAATTTGAAAATTTAGGTCAGAGTCTATTGTTACACCTAGATCTTTTTGCTGCGTTACAGATCTTATTACTTGGCCCTTTAATTCGTAATGACAGTGCAGGTTTTTTTTTCCAATGCATGATGACGCATTTATCTATGCTAATGGACATTTGATTTTTATCTACCCATATTTCAATTTTTTTAAATCATTGGCAAGCTTTTGACAATCTATTGGGGTTTCAACCTGTGCTGTTATTTTGGTGTCATCCTCAAATTTTATAGCAAAACTATTTAGGTCAGATGTCATATCTGATATAAATATATCAAAAAGAACTGGTCCCAAGACTGATCCCTGAGGGACTCCACTAGTCACAGATCATGCTACAGATATGTGTCCCCTTATTCTTACACATTGGGTACGGTCATTTAACCATTCTTCAACCTAGTTTATAATTGGATTTTTAATTCCTAAAGATCTCATTTTCTCTATTAAGAGTCCATTCGGTACTTTATCGAATGCCTTACAGAGATCAAGAAATACTACGTCCAGGGCTTTATTATTTTCCAAATTTTTACTTATATACTCATAAAAGGCCATATTACCTGATAAACAAGACCTATTTTTTCTGAAACCATGTTGTGATTTATCCACTAGTCCCTTATTTTGTAAATCACTTTCATGCCTAGTTTTGAGTATTGATTCAAAGATTCTACCCACTATACTGGTTAAACTAATAGGTCTGTAATTTTGTGTATGTGGTTGATTACCTTTTTAAAGACTGGTGTCACAATGGCCGTTTTCCAATCATTTGGAACATCACCTGTATTTAATGACATATTGAAAAGCTTGTAGAAAGGATTTAAAAGCCATTCTTTAATTTCTTTCAATAACCTCGGATGTAACTTGTCTGGTCCAGGTGATTTATTTATGTTTAGTTTATTTAAATACTTAAGCAACAAGATGTGACAGGGTGTGCATTGTGGTGGGATCACGGCAGACCTTTGCTGTATTGTGAGGCACAAGGCATTGCCGAGTGCCATAAACCACCCAAGAAGTGTGGTTATCCCACCACAAAGCTCACTGGACTGTCTTATTGCGTTTATAAAATGGGTCTAAGACTTTTTTTTTGGGGGGGGGAGTTGTTTGTGAAAAAATACACAGAAATAAAATAATGTTAAGCATTTTGATGATTTTTTAAATGTTCATCGACCCAAACAAAACAGTCCAAGCACATCCCAGCATTTGGCATGCCAGCTCAATTTCAAATATAATGCACAGCGAAATGCATCTTTTTTCAAATTAGTGCTTAAACCCTCTATTTTCCCAAACTCACCCCATTTACCTGTTTCTGCACTCTTCCTATTTTTTAGATTATTTCCCTTTTACCCACCTTGTTTCTGTTCTGTCTTTCCTACATTTAATAGATAACAGTACCCTGCAAACTCTCGCGAGTGCCTGTGCCGCGCATCTGAGACGCGCTGGCCCAAAATAATGTGATATTCAGAAGATGCGCCATGAGATGCTCTTGTGCATGTCCAGCTGAATATCCTGAAGATGCGCGATCGCACAGTGGGAGAAGCACAGTGCAGCAGGTGACCTGAGCCTTATGTGGAGCATGGGGAAATGTGCGATGCAAAGCCACTTGCGCGGTGTGCAAAACTGCAGTATTCAGCCAGGTTATGTAATTGACCTCACTGCACATTCCAAGCCCATCTCTCATGTTTGCATCACATTACTGGAATGTATTCAGGCCATTTGCATACCCTGGGCATGTTCAGTTTCCACTTTGCAGGACTGACCCACCATTCCACAAAGGTGAACAGGAGGTACTGCAGCCTAGCGGACAGGTGTGATGAAAGGTATGTGTGTGGGTGGGTGTACCGCATTGGCCTGGAGACAGTGTTATAACTCATAGCCATGCACAGTGAAGCACAAAGAACTGGCACTAATCACCGACTGTAGTACACTCCTCTTGTAATGTTTTATGTCACCAAAACCCCACAACACAGCACAGCACAGCTACATGTGGAAGGATACTCACACCTGGTTGACTAGCTCCCCATAACCATGCACAGGGTCAGACAGGGGTACAGGGGGCCCACCTGGACAGTGGCCACAGATACTACCTGGACATGCAACAGGGGTGGGCACAGGGTGACACAGGCTGCTAGGGCTACCACATACATGAGAAACACCAGCTCCATATGCTGCTGCATACCATCACCTGCAGTGCCACCCAGTATGGAAGGTACCTAGTGGGCACTGCAAGGGATGGCAGTGTGCAGACAGGGACCAGCTACTGGGTGACTACTTTCAGGGAGCGGTGCAGGGTGTTGCTCCCTGGGCAGTGCCAGTGGCTCAGGGTTCATCCATTCTGGCATGACTGCTATGTGTGGGTGCCTGGAGCATATCCTGCTGCATGTCCAAGGGCTGTATTCAGACAGTCTGCCTGCAGTTCTGCGGCCTGCTTGTGGGTGGCTGGGCCATTTAGGCATGCTTTTTCCATGCCTAACTTTTGACAGCTCATCTCTAAGATGTGCTGCAGATGCGCCGCACATTTTGGCTGAATATAGGGATGCACGGCACATTCATGGGAACGCCCCCTCTACATGCACCGCATACATTATAGATGCATGATGGTGCATCTGGAGATGCACGGCTCATCTCTCCCTTTTGAATATCACTGTTCTGCCGATCTTCTTGGATGCGCGGTACATCTCCACTTTGAGCCACACATCTGCTTTGAATATCTAGGCTGGAGTGTTTACTATGGATAGAATACAATAATTCAAATCTCTGCTCATTTCTACTGGTGAAATGTTTACCCCCTCACTCACACAACAGAAGGCCTCAGATGGAACCAGAGCTTCTGTTGTATCTGTAGCAAGATAAACAGCAGAGATTTCCCCGGTAAGTGGTTAAGCATAGGAAGGGGATTTTTCATGGTCAGCAAAGAAACACCAAAAATTTAAACTGTAAGTTCTGTGGTACTTCATTTTTTTTAATGTATGCATGTAAGTGTAAGAAGAGGATTATGAGGGCAAATAACTTTTTAACTATTTTTGTAAATTTAGGGCAGTTTTATTTTTAGGGCCTAGTTGAAAGTTTTAAGTGAGTAAAGGTGGTGGCCATGATTGTGGTGGCAGTTAGGTATGTGTGGTTAGTACTGATTTTTTTGGAAAGAGGCTGCCGGATATGTTTCCAGTGCTGTTGTGCTGAGATAACAGCACAGGTACAGATGGCTATCAGTCAATCAGCTTTCACGATTGTTCAAACTTTCTTTATCATGCTGCTTTTAGTTCTCAGGGTTGAAACATTCCAGGGGGAGGGCAGAATTACATCATTTCAGTTGCAGTAGAGTTTTCCTCCTACCAAAATGAGAGAGTCTGAACCTCTTGGTGTAAAGAAAATACATTGTTTCGCTATGATTTTATCTTTTTTATATAATCAAAGGAAAAAAATCATGATAAATAGCTAGGGAATTAGAAATAATTAGAGGCTAATGACTCGTATGACATCATGAGAATGTTTGTGGGAATAAAGGATCAAGAAAAGGGCATAAGTGAAAAAAATAACTGGCAGCAGACTAAACTGAATCTGAACAAGTTTTAAATAAAACAAAATAGCATTTTCTACTAGTAACAAAATAAAATATTTATTTTAAGTTGATAATGATGTTTGGTGTGTGTGTGTCTAGTAAGTCAGCTTTATGTTTTGCCAGACCACATGGGCAGGCTGAGTCGAGAATGTGGATACCAGACATGCCAGAAAAAGTCAATTCCCTGATGTGGACCTTTCCTGGGCTGGAGTCCTTCCCGTCAAAAACAAAGGACATCAGAAGCAGTTTGATGTGCAATACAGGAACATGTTGTTCAGTGAGGGGCCATGACCCCCTTCAGCCACGGTTTCTTTCTAGAGAGTCCCATTCCACAACAGCAGGCAACCCAGCAAGAACAGAGTGTCAATGTTTACAGATTTTCATTTACTAGTAGGGGTTCAGAAGATTTGCAGAATCTTTCTCCCCCAACATTTAGGCCCTGCTCACATTAACAAGTGAGGTGTGGTCCATTTTTAAAAATATTTTTGAACTCACCACAGCAGCCTATCCGCATCAGTCATCAACTGAGTTTTAAATTGGTTATCACACAGCTGACTCCCATCTGCATCTGCGTCCAGTAATGTTTTTAAAACTGGTTCCACATGACTGTAGCATGCTTTCTAACTGAACAAGATGCAGACACCTGTCTGCATTAATAGGCAACACGATTTCAGGTTGAAAACCATTTTTAAAAACAGATTTAAGGCTAGTTTTCATCAGGGTTTTAGGACGGTTTGCTAACACGGTTTCAAACTATGTTTTAATGCAGACAGGAGCCATGTTTGCACTAGTTAAAACATTTTAAACACCTTATATAGAATAGTGGATGGGTGAACATCCACAACAAGGCTGTGTTTCCATCGAGGGAGTTGATGACATCACAGAGACCTCAAGAGCGAAGCTCGAGCGGTCTCGCTGATGTCATCAACTGCCCGAGATGGGAACACAGACTTAGTTATGGATGTTCACCCATCCACTGTTTTATACAGTATATGGGCGTTTTTTTTTTTTTTTTTTACAATATTTTTCTATGTTACTTGCTGTCGGCGCTGTTCCCGTTCCAGCTGGTGCTCCTGCTCGCTTCCGTTCCCACTTGTGCCGCTGGTACTCCCTCCAGTTTCTCAGTTTCCCCTATTCACATCGCTTCATTTTAAAATTAGGGGGGAAAAAAGAAATAGCATTTTCAGAAAGGGTGCCATGTATGGCTCTCCATGTCCCGACTCCCGACTTCAAAGTCAGTGTTTCCGCTGCCTGGCGCTCGCTAAATCGTGCTGCCATGTTTGTTTTCTTTTCAAGAGAGAGTCTTGTCTGAGCCAATCAGGTGGCAGGTCAAGTGTAAAAAGCTGTTGTACTATCGATGTGATGTCAGAACGATAGTACAACAACTTTTTTGACCTTTGAACTGTACTACAACAAGATTTCAGCAGTTGCTGAAATCCATTCACAATAGAGGCTAACCATATACTATATAACATTTTAACTAGCCTGATGTGTACAGGGCCTCACTTGACAGTCATCATCATTGCAAGAATTGACTGTGATCAGGAAGAAAATATTACTTTCACCCAGTGATGTAACATACTGTAGTCGTCTGTCACTTTTTTGTACCTTACACACTGGCAGATCCAGAATTTTGCAGTGGTGGTGGGTGGGCGTTGCTGAGGTGGTGTGCATACTTGACATGCAGTTTTTTAAAATCCTTTATATTGTCTGCAATTATCTTTTTCATTACATTTTTGACAGAAAATAAAAACGTAACCTGTAGTTTTGAATGTTTATTGTCTTACAATCAATAAATTAGACTTCTCCAGCAACATGAAATGTATCAGCATCGGCAAGCAAGTAAGTTACGATGGGGGGGGGGGTTGCCCCCTTTACGCCACTCTGGATCCACCCCTGCCCTTACGAGTTTGGTGGAGAATGACAAACTGCATGAGTAATCATGTTTACAAAGGTATCATAGTATATGGTTGATCCTTAATGTGTACGGATTTCCACACGCAACATTTTCTTGTAGTGGGACAGTTCAAAGGATATGAAAAGTTGTACTGGCATTCTGATGTCACAGCAATACTATAGCAGCTTTCTGCCTTTGAATCTCATGCCCAGTGTTCTGCTTGTGCCATGTTTTTTTTTTAATGCACTCACTTTGGTGCATCTCAAACTGCGCTGTGACACATTTCGTTTTTTAAAAGTTCCATACATCTAACTTTGTTTTCTTCCCAGTTTTCACTGGTTGTTTCAAATTTTCCTCTACTGGCTCTCCATGGTCATCAGCATGCGTTGCCCCAAATCGCCTCTGCTCAACCACTTGTTATTGGCTCCACCAGCATTCTTTACTATCCGCCCGCACATCCTCTTGAGTTATATACTTCGTTCTCTCCATCTTCTTTCCTCCTCAGTCCAGCGCTACACTGCTCTCCCTCCCTGTTGGCTCTCCTTCCCAGTAAGATAGCTTTCTACTTCCACCTTTGCATTCTAAGTTTGTGGTGTCTTCTGCTCTTCCTCTTCCAGTCACTCTGTAACCCTCCACTAGAAGTAACACTTTAAGAACTTATACTATAAAAAAATATATGGTCAACAACACATCTTAGCATGTGATTCCGTCTCTAGGTATGAAATGATATCATGGGGATTTTTTGAGCTTTGATCTTGCAGTCTCTATAGTGTCAGCTCAACCATTGACTGGAAACACAACCTTGATGTCTGTGGTTGCCCATACACTATTCTATATGTATGAAACGTGTTGCTTCATTTTTTTGTCTATAGGTCTATCTGTCTGTCTGTCTACTACTATCTGTCTGCCTAACATAAACACTCGGCACTTAACAGAAATTCAGAGGTGGGGTACAAAATGGGTGGAGTGTTATTGATGACTTTTCTAGGAGAGCTTGCTCCAAGGACTGTGATGCCTTGCTGTAGTCCATAACATAGAAAACTGAAGAGACAGCTTTCACCCCCAACAATGGCACACACAGAGTCACTTTTGTATCTCAAAGATGCCTCTTCAATTTAATTTCTTTATGCAAGACAGCTGTGCAATTTAAAATAATGAAGTACAGCACTTGTCCGATATAATCAACACTCACAGATGCTGACTACTGACCTAACGTTTTGCACCAATCATGTGGTGCTTTGTTGAAGGTTTAAGGGTGGTTACCTGCATTTCTCATTAATACACGTTTCAGATAATCGTGATGTATTCAAAACACAAAAAAAATACCCACCCCACTGTGTATACCCAATGTAACAGCTGTCATATAATAAATCTGCCCATTAAAATTACGCCATGTAATAGTGTGACATGCAATGTTAAAATCAAGTGCAACATTGAAATCAGTACTTATTCCAAGCAAAACAGAAATTGATTCAAATGTCCATATTGTGTCCTCACCTTGTCTCAAGGTTAGGATACTGTCAAGTTCCAAATTGGTAAATCCCAGTACTGATCTCCTTTGTTAGGTACATTTTCAGTCACCCCCAAGTATTTTTCCAGACTTTTTCTATCCCAATTGCTCTTGCATAATGTGGATTTTTGTTCACACTTCTATTTATATGGTTAGCCATTGCATAGTCAGCATTATTCATTTGTATAGCTCTTAGATGCATGTGATGTCAGAGACTTTGCAGCGAAGAGTCTTTTTTTTTGAGTTATCTTTTTACCTCCTACGATGCTCCAGGACCCAACTTTCCTTCAGGCGCTCCTAGTATCTCCACTCCCGGCCATCCTTTTCCCAAGCGCTGCTCTCATACTACATATTGCAGCCGACTCCACCAATTTGTCCCAGAGCAACCCATCTCCGGGCGGGTTCCCAAGGCACTGAGGGGCCGGGGAAACCCTAGCACTCTATTTCTTTCCTTACAGGACTTGTGGGTGCTGCTGTGGAGGAGCAGGCTCCTGGAGGTTCTGGAGATGTGGTGAGATGGAGACCATCATCCGGTGGGTGCTGAAGTTGTTTTCTGGCTTTCTGGTTGTCCCTCTTGTGCCACAGCATGTGGTATCCCTGGTCTCCTCTGGGGGCTGCTACTAGAGATTGATTTCCCACCTGACCCACCCTAGGAAAGTAGAGCACTCCTCTGGCCGCTCAATCCTCTCCTTCACCGACCAACCCCTGATGTCCCAAGTCTGTTCCCGAACCCGGGTCACCGGCATGATTCAAGGTGTGGTGTCCAGTGCCTCAGCCCTCTGCGCTACTGGGCTGAACTGAGTCTTTAGTTGGAAAAAACAGCCAAAAGAATGGACATGGCAGCATCCCCATGAGAATGGTTTGGAGGCCATAGAATATTTTTTTATTGGAAGACACATAACTCCCACAAAGGAAAATGAACATGTTGGTTAACATGACAGAACTGGTATTGAAGAATGATGCATTTATGCTTAAAAGTAAAAACTATAGTCAAACAAATGGATGAGCATTCGGGGTGACATTAGTCCCGAGTTTGTAACATGTTCATGGGAAAATGGTAGGATGAAATTGTGTTTAACAAATCACTGAATCCATGCTTCTACAGACTTGATTTGTGGAAGAGATTTATTGATGATGTATTTTTGATTTGGAAAGGGTCTGAGGAAGAGCTAAATGAGTTTGAATTTCCTGGAAATGTGGAATCCAATTATCAAATTTCAGGTCACAGCAAGCAAACAAAGTGTACGTTTTCTTGATTTGATAGTACTTAAAGCAGCAGTATTTGTTAGTCAGTGAAAAAATGTATCATATAGTTTTTTTTAGCATAAATGTATTTCTGATTACCTAAGATTCATGCTCAGTGTATTTTTTGTTTTCTCAGGTGTGTTACAACTTTTTTTTATAGCTGAGCATGTAATTAATGACTCACATCATTAAAGATGGCTGACATTCACCATTTTTAAATAATCTCTTCCCCTGGTGTAACTTGTTGAATGTGCATGCTAGATTCATGGTGTAGTTGCATTAGTATGATTCTTCTGCATGTTTCTGATAGTAAACAGCACAAAATATAAAAATATGTTCATGGTAGGTGTGGCATGAGTGTGACAAGGGTGTGGCAACTTTCAAAAACTTCAAAGCCCCATATCTTGGCTCAGGAATGAAAGAAAATGAAAAGAAAAACATGCATCTTGATATTTTTACCAGACAAACCTTATTGCTGAAAATTATGTATGTTTATTAACAAGCACTGCTGCTTTAAACAAGATGATGACAGTATTTTAACTGATTTGTATAAAAACTGACAGATCGAAACAGCCTTTCATTGGCTTATAGTTGCCATCCTAAGTGTATTGTCAAAATCCCTCCCCAAAGACCAATACATGAAGGTAAAAAGGAATTGTGACAATCATGAACTATATAAACAGAGGGCTGTGAACTGTTTAAAAGATTAAGAGAATGTGGATACAGGGCGTAGTATATTACAGCTGCCATGACAACACTAGATAGTATGGACATGGGGATAATGCTTGAAGGGGAAGGGAATAGAAAATCGACAATCAAACATGAACGTCTAACTTTTCTTAAGATTTATAGTGTAGGCTCACAAAAGCTGGTGGACATTGTAAGAAGTAATTTACATATCCTTAGAGCCACCCAGGATTACAAAGAAAAATAAAAAATCTCCTCAGAGTGTCCTATAGAAGGAGACGAAACATAATAAGCTCTGGTTCACAGCCAGCAGTCTGAAACAAGCAAGTGAATAGATCATGAAAAAGCATGTGAATGTAGTCTGTGGGGTAAATGTCAAACCTGCCCAGCAATCATTCAGACAAATGAATTTGAGAATAGAAGATTGGGTGGAATGGTAAAAAGAAAGAGTCCTGTCAACGTGTGCAACTGAAGGAATAATTTACATGCTGACTAGCAAATGTGGCTGCTTCTGTATAGGCAGAACTAAACGTAGAAACATAGATGTTGATGGTAGATAAGGACCGCAATGTTCATTCAGTCTGCCCATTTTTTCTACCTTACGAATGTGCCACAGGCCTTTACTCTGCCAATGGCCTATCTAGTCATACTCATCTGTATTGCTCCCTTATGCCTGTCCCATGCCTGTTTGAAGCCCTGCACTGTAATCATAACTACCACTTCCTAAGGTAGGCAGATCCATGCATCCACCACCCTTTCTGTGAAAAAGAACTTCCTCACATTACCTCTTAATTGGTATCCCTCTAATCTCATGCTGTGTCCTCTTGTCCTGCTATTTTTATTATATTGAAATATGCTAGAATCTTTCACCTTGTTAATGCTCTTAAGATGTGTGAATGTTTTGATCGTATCATCTCTCTCCCTCCTTTGCTCTAGGGTATACATATTGAGCTCCATTAATCTGTCCTCATATGTTTTCTGATGCAGTCCCTGCACCATTTTGGTTGCCCTTCTTTGGACTGCCTCCATTTTGTTAATGTCCTTGTGCAGCTGCGGCCTCCAGTACTGCATGCCGTACTCCAGATGGGGCCCTAACCAGTGTCTTGTAAAGAGGGATTATTACCTCCCCTCACGACTTGTGATACCCCTACTAATACACCCCAACATCCCTCTAGCCTTACCTACTGCTTTAGTGGTCTGCTTGGATGATTTCAGGTCATCTGTGATGATGTTGCCCAAGTCTCTTTCTTCCTTTGTGATTGCCAGCAACTCCCCTCCCAACCTGTAGGTGGCTTCAGGGTTTCTCTTCTCTATGTGCATAATCTTGCACTTCTTTGCATTAAACCCCAGTTGCCACTCTTCTGACCATTTTGTCAGTTTATCCAGATCTCTTCTCATTCTGCCCATCCCATCTGGATCATCTACTGTGTTGCAGATCTTGGTGTCATCTGCAAACAGACAAACCTTACCCTCCAGTCCATCTGCAATGTCACTTATGAAGATATTGAAGAGGACTGGCCCCAGGACTGATCCCTGAGGTACCTCACTTGTGACTTGCATCTCTTCTGACTGTATACTGTTTACCACCACTCTCTGTTTTCTGTCCACCAACCAGCTTGACACCCAGTTGACCAACTTCTGACCCACCCCGAGTCTACCCAGCTTATTAATCAATCTTCTACGTGGAACTGTATCAAAAGCTAGACTCTCTGAACATCTAAGAACTACTTATGCAAACAAATAATGCAGACTATGCAACAGCTAACCACATAAACAGAAGTATGCACAAAAATTAACATTAGGTGAGAGCAACTGGGATTGAAAAAGTCTGGAAAAAAATAATAGGGGGGGCACAACTTTTAAAATGCACTTAACAAACGAGATCAGTATTGACTTTACTAGCTTGGAGCTATACAGTACCCTGGCCGTAATGATACATTTGAGGTTGGTCCATTTTTTAATTGATAGAAAAGTGTAAAGTGTAGGGGCTCGAGCTGAATATACCACTCCCTTATAAATAGTTGTTACTGATGGCTGCGAGATTCGAACCCTCATTTTTCTATACAGTGTGCTAAATAAAAGTAAATTGTTAATAAGCACCTTACGGTAGCTCGTAGTCGGCACATTTTTTTTTTTAGAAAACGATATCCAGTATTACAGTACTTATATTTGTAGCCCTGTTCCTTTCTTGAGAAATGGATTCGATCTTTTTATTCACAGCAGCAATCCAGAAGTATGTTTGTATCTAGTGAATGGTTACCCTGTTGCGAGTTTCATGGTGAAATTTGAACAAGTTGCAAGAAGGAGTTATTAAAACTCAGTAAATGATCAGTGATTTCTGAATACAGGTTATGTATGTATTGTTCTATGCCTTTGAATACTGGCAAGAGAAAGGTGAAGTCTAACACAGACCTGCAAGTAGACAATATGAACATTTGAATTAATTTCTATTTTGCTTGGAATAAGTATTGATTTTAAAGGGGACCTGTCAGCAATAACAGCCTCACACCCATGTATAAGGCTTATCCTAATTAACCCTTTGTGTGCAGCAACACGTTTACTTACTTACCGATTACTGCAGCGTAATAAATAAATCAAACTAATTTCATTGACTTGTAAGATCCCATTTCATATAACCAGACATCCCAGAATCCCCTGCTGCTGACATCAGAGCAGAACTGCAGAGCTAGGAGACTCAATAGCCTTCAATAGCCTGCAGTGAATGTCAGAGTTTTTGCTGTAATCTTCAGTTTGCTGGGCTGCTGTTCTCCTGGGACTAGCTACAGTCGTAGAGGACTGTACTAAGCCTCGTGAACACTTGCAGGACCAGCACACATCTAATTTTATCTTACAAAATCTTTAACATGCATACTGCAGGCTACTGAATCTCCCAGCTATGCAGTTCTCCTCTGATGTCAGCAGCAGGGGATTCTGAGATGTGGTTACATGAAATGGCATCTTAGAAGTCAACAAAATTAGCCGAATGCATTCTACTATGCTGCAGTAAACAGTAAGTAAAAAATATATATGTTTTTGTACACAAAGTGGAACTGGGATCAGCCTGACTCTTGGGTGCGAGACTTTTATTGCTGACAGATCCCCATTAACATTGCACTTGATTTTAACATTGCACATGACACTATTATATGGTATAATTATAACGGGCAGATTTATTATATGGCAGCCATTATATTGGGTATACACAGTGGGCTGGGATGGGTACGTTTTTGTATTTTGAATATATCATGTGATTACCTGAAAGGTGTATAAACTGGGAATGCAGGAAACCACCCTTATAACTCTGACGAAGTACCAGGTGATTGGTGTGAAACATTAGGTCAGTAGTTGGCTGTGAGTGTTGATTATATTGGACAGGAGCTGTTCTTCAGATAAAATTATTAAAAAAAAAAACACAAAAGCAAATGCAAAGCCCCCACCAAAACCCTGTAACATATACAACTTCCATTCTACAACCTCTGATGGAATACATCCCACCCTTCTCCCCCTCCCAAAAAAACCATGATTTTCAATACAGTAACAATACAAAAAAAAAAACATTCCTATGATGGGTGGCTGACACACCCTGCCCAGCTCCATAGCCAGCTGGCATCTTTCAGCACTTATTTGTGCTAAATAAAATATGTTTACCACCCCCACCCAGGCAGCACCACTCCCCTTACCACCCAAGAACCAGTGAGTGGTGAGTGTAAAGTGGAAGAAGGTGACCAATGCAATCCACTCTCTTTCAAGGCTGGCTGTCTTCTTAATGAAAGCACTTGCGCACTTTCTTGTAGTAAACCGAGCCGATGCTCACCTTACACTTGCCACTTGCTGGCTCTTGGGTGCTGGTGCTGCCTGGGTGGGGGGTGTTAAACCTATTTCATTTAGCACAAATAAACAAGGAAAGATGGCGGATGGCCATGAAGTTGGGCAGTTGTGGAGGCCACCCATTATGGGAGTTTTTTTTATATTGTTACTGTATTGAAAATTGTGGGTGCTGGAGGGCGGAGGAAGGTGGGACAGATTCTGTCAGAGGACAGGGTTGTGTACTTTACAGGATTTAGGGCAGGGGACTTTTTTTTTTTTTGTAATATTGCATTTTCTAATTGGAATAAGCATGAATAGTGCCACTATTTGTTTTTCAGATCTGATTAATGCATTATTTGTAATATTTGGAAAATAATATTCATTACTTGCAGACCCCCTAGTAAATAAGATACAGGAGGGAAGTATTTTTAAGAAAAAAAGGTGCTCAGCCACATGGAGATATGCTATGAAGCTGGAGTTAGCTAGATTTATGAGGGATGTGAGGAAGTACTTCTTCACAGAAAGAGCGGTGGATTCCTGGAATAGCCTATCAGTGAGGGTGGTGGGGGTGAAAACAGTGGCATTCAAGAATGAATGGGGTAGGCATAAAGAAATCTTAGTAGAAAGGAAGGGGGGAGGGAGAATGGGATGGAGATCAAGTAGGGTCTGCAGTGATACTGCAGGTAGGGAAAAATGGGCAGAGTGGGTGGGCCAAGCAGTCCCCATCTGCTGACAAATTCTATGTTTCTATGTAACATACATATATACTAGCTTATAAGTTAAACTCCCACATAGGTTAACCCCATTTTAGCCTGTCAATTTACAAAGAATTAGAGTCGGTGTGGTGGCCCACACTCATCTGCTCTGCTTCTTCTGCTTTCTCCTTAAAGGAAAACTGCACCCTCATATCTTCTAAATGTCATTTGCTTCCATGTCAACAGACAACTGTTTTCATGTAGTTGTTAAAGATGTATGCAACTGCTTCTGTTAGTTTTCACACTGCTAGGCACTGTCACTCTCCTGGGAAGGTCCATTTCATGGTTGCTGAAATCTCATTGTCCCTGAGAGCTGCATTAGGCTATGAGAACATGATGTCACATCAACCATTTATATCATGTATTTCTATGATAAAATAACAAATACCCTTCAAATACTCTCTGGAAACTTACAAACCGAATGGAGTTTAAAAGGGGAAAAAACTGCATTACAACTCAGATAGCTTGTAAAACTTACTGAAGGTAAATGTGGTATTTCACACCTTCGTGCAGCTTGGTTCTTTTAAAACTACTTAAGCAGACAGGCATACTGAGCTGTTATCAGCTCAGTACGTCTTTCCTGGTGTAGTGTTTTGAAATAAATAAATAAATAAATTACATTTAACTGCAGTTGCAAAAATAGTTAAGCCTTGTAAATCATGCAAACAGGCAAATCTTATATATGTTGTTCCCCCTTCCCGAGTGCCAGTTTGTAGCACAAAAACTGGACATATGCAAGGCTGTTTGTCTCAGTGTAGCCTATTAATTTCTCTGTCCATCTGTCTGTCCATCTGTCTATCCATCTATCAACAGTATCTATCTGCCTGTCTATCTACCTACCTATCTAGCTGTCTGTCTGTCTGTCTGTCTGCCTGCCTACCTATTTATCTATCTATCTGTTCATTCCATCCATACCACAGGTGTAGAATTGCACTGCTTCACACTATAATGAAGGCTCACAGAAGATAGTCCCTGCTACAAAATCCCAGTCGCAGCACTCAACATATGATTAGTATATCTGATACCCCCCCCATTCATGGAGCCAGGAAGAAAGTTTACAAAATTGGAGCAGTAGGTTCGAAGTCAGAGATACTATGTAAACAAAAACTAGTAACACAATGCAAGGCAGCTGGCAGAACAGGTGACAGCACAAAAATAACGATTTTCTGAAAGGTTGTAAGTCAACGGCTTTCATACTTGAGTACGTCTAAATCCTTCATCTTCAGTAACAAAATGAAACATCACCTTCAGGTGGGACACAAGAAGATTTTGATGACAAATATGGAGACATGCCTTTCAAATCAGACACAGCTAAGCGGTATACATGTGAGGCAAAGCTGAAGGCGTAGCTGGTATACACAGTTGAGAAGTTGAACAAGTTTAGTATGTGAGTGCAGCGCTTTCACTCAGCTGCTGTTCAGGGCTGGCTGCACTTGAAATGCAAAGACCAAAGCACAGTGTGCCAATTGCTTCTTTTTACATTCAACCTCCCCACCCATACACCCCTTCAATAGTTCCACAATTGAAGGGATGTCCCCTCATTTTCCCACTTCAAACCCCTCCAATTATATATCTTAAAAACTGTTTCACATAAGACAGGGCATTACTCATTTGATGAGATTGCTCCTTCCACACCTCTAAGTATCTCACATTAGAAGGGATGTCCCTTATTTTACCACTTCAAACCCATCCATTCATACTTCTTGCTGGTCCCACATAAGATGAGCAATTCCTCATTTTACAATTCAGAACCCCTCTGAACTGTTCCACATTAGAAAGGATGTTCCTCACGTTAACTCTGAATACCTCTCAGTTCATACAGCCCAAATGTCCCACATTAAGGAGGTGCATCCTTTATTTTACCCTGTCCACATCTTTCGACTCTCCCCCATTAGAAGGGATATTAGACCACTCAGAACCCCTCTGTTCATACCTCTCAGCTGTCTCAAATTAAGAGGAAAGTACCTCATCTTACCACTCCGAACTAAACCATCTGTCCCATAAATGGATAGCACTGACCCAGAGTCTACACTGATTGTCAAACAGAAATTCATATCATATTGAATTACCTGATGATTTGCAGTCAACTGCTAACGATACGTGCATGAAAGCACCGGTTACCACAGAGCTATTAGCTTGTGTATCCCTTTGACTGGATAAAGGGGGCCACAAAATATTTCTGGTTTTTTCCTCAGAGTCCAAGATTTTGGATGAAAATGTCTGAGCTCTGTAACCCCCCAGCAAATGGCATCTTTTCATTTCAGCGGCCACATCTTGAATCGTCCCTTCACTGCCACACATATACATTGTAAATACTTTCCTAAGCACTGCAGTAATTGTTACTGTCTGCTCCAAGCTTTTCCCAGAGAAACCTTTTTTTCTTTTGACAGGCTGCAGTGGGGTCAGCAGCAGAGAAATTCCAAAGCCTGACCTCCCCCCGAAAGAAAAAACACCTCATTATTCTATCAGCCTGCCACACAGCTTGAGCGCATAGTTCTGACTCAGGCAAAAAAAAAAACCTTCCCAAAATCTAGAATCATAAACTACTGTGGTGTTTATCCACTAGCATAGCTCCCAGTAATGTACTTTTATAAAGAAAAATGATCATTGTCAACTGAATGCTTGCTGAGAAATTGAAGTCTAAGCCAGAGAGAACTAGTATGGAGAGAGTTCAAAAAGTGTTTTCTGTAGAAATGACACAATGTTTCAAACAGTTGTCTTTGTTTTTCAAAAGTATATGAAAACAAGCAAAAGCACCTACCCCACAAAAGTGCAGAATGTTTCTTAAAAGTCATCCAGTGATTTCCTATGTACTGTATTACCCACATTCCAGGACAGCCTCAGACAGACTAGCTAGCCCCCTTGCGACTTGCAGTTGTTCCTACTGAGATGATGAGGGCTGGTTTTCTGCTTACAAAAGCATTAGAGGGCAGGGCCTGGACAGGAGCCAAGAGCCACTAGCGAGTACAGCCAGGCTGCTTCAACTAGTGTTACAACTTTGCTATTAGATTTCCTAGTTGGGCAAGTTCATGGGTGGGTGGGTGGGGGAGGGTGTTGCTGTCACAACCCCTCAGGCTTAAAAGTCCCTTAATAAAACAAAAAACAAACAAAAAAAAAAAAAAAGAATTTGAATCCTTTCTCTCACTCCCCATCATGAGCTGGATGCCTCCTTCTTTTTGTGCACTGCATCCTGAGAATTGGAACAGGAAGAACTCCTGTGCTGAAGCAGTGATCCCATTACTGGCAGAAGCAAGATATGTGTGTGTGTGTGTGTGTGTGTGTGTGTGTGTGTGTGTGTGTGTGTGTGTGTGTGCGTGTGTGTGTGTGTGGGGGGTTCTGATGATTTTCTCATTGACTGAGAACAGCATTTTGGATTTGTTCATCCTACAGTATTACTGTCTGCCTGATGGTTCTTAAGGGTTTGAAGAGGTAAAATACCCATAAGCGGTATCATGATACCCATGTCATCAACTGAACTGGTGAATGCAAGGGGTTAGAAATGGAACTCAGGAACCCTAAGCCTCCTTTTCCTAATGTTTTTATTTACCATTCTGGCATGTTCACCAACCCCCTCCACCACACACACACACACACACAAACACACACACACCTGTTCTCCTCACCTATGGCTATCTGCATCCCCTCACTGCTGTGTTAGAAGCAGCAGCACCACCCCCTCAACCATTAGCCTAAACACTTAATGTGGTATCACAGGGTTTCCCAAAGTGGAGACTGGATCCAACATGTCTGATGCCAGGGGAGAGGATGAGCCCCATCCCCCTGTTTAAGACCTGAGGTGTCCAATATCAATACCCTGCTCGGCTTTCTTGGGGGGTGAGGTGGGGAGAGGGGGACCACATCTGCTAATGTGACTCCCTTACCCATTGGTCAATAACAGACTATCGTGCTGCCCTTCCAACCCAAGAGTCATACATCCTCTGAGACCGTGCTAATCCTTTGCAGGTTTGACTGGGATCCTGAACCTCAAACCCAGGTCCCTCTGTCTAATGTGACTCCCTTACCCATTGGTCAATAAGAGACTATCGTGCTGCCCTTCCAACCCAAGAGTCGTACATCCTCTGAGACCATGCTAATTCTTTGCAGGTTTGACTGGGATCCTGAACCTCGAACCCAGGTCCCTCTGCATAGTGAGTGAGCATGCTACCACTAGGCCTTGAGGCTGCCAGGTGTCTAAAGGAGGGACTCCAGTTACTGTACCTGTGAAAAAACATAGCTGTCATCTGCTTCTGTTGCTGTGGAACTGATTGTGATGTCACAAGCAGAGAATTACTATCTCTGCTTCTGAACAGCATCGGAACTAACTGAACTGTAAATGACACAGATTCCATTTTCATACACTTGTCCTTCCCACAGGGGTTCTGAAGGTTACAATGATGTAGTTATGTCACAAACTGCAGTCTGGGATAGATGCCCTCCCCCTTTCAATTGTGGGATATGTGGTCACAAAATGCAGACGGAGTTTACCCATAGATAACTTTGCTGTCTTTAAAATGAAATATATTTGTAGCATTTGGCAACTTTCAGGAAATTCTGACTTAGAATGGCAGAATGAACGAATGAATTGTGGAATAATATATTAAACTGCAGAAGGAAATTCCACAGAACTGATCACTGAACTGCGGAATGATTGCATGTATTGCAGATGGACATATTAAACTGAAGAAAGGAATTCTGCAGAACTGCCATTCTGCAGTTTGTCTGTTTTATTCTGCAATTCAGCTAGAAAATTTTGCAGAATGGGGCAAAAATTTGCCAAACTCATTCAGAGGATTTGGATTTCACAAAAGTCAGAATTTGGAAAGTTTTATTTCGAATTCACAGTTTCTGCCTGGCACCACTAGGTGCATGTGTTCCTCAGAAGAGTCGGACTCTGAGGCAGGAACTTGATATTAAGGGGGGAAGGGAGAAGACTTTAGTCTGAATGTGGGGTTTCCTGCCCCTAGGGCCTGGCCACCCTCACCACATGCTTTCATAAATCCCAATCACAACTAGTGAAGCTGTCTTGCTGCGGCCCATTGTAGACAATAGTGCACGGCAAGTATGTGTCTGCTATGCACGGGATCAGACTGCCAGAAGCCAGTCACTGAGACGAGTGCTCATACAACTGATAGTGCAGCCCACACTCCCCAGAGTTTGAATGATCAGTTGCTGGAGTTGCATAACTATGTTCATTTCCATAGTTCACATGTCATAAAGCTGATTAATACATATTTATTTGGTGGAATTTCTTTTATCACCTCCTCTTGGTAGTTGAAAACCTTCACCTGTGCCACAGGACTGAGCACTGAGAAGAGAAGGGGCATTAACATTCTTTATAAAGTGGGCCATGACAATTCTGTTGTTTCATTGGTCAAATCATGTCACATGACTGTTTATTTTTCTGACACTGGCACCCTCCATAACTATATATTTTTACAACCAATCAAAGCTTATTTTATAAGTGGTATGACACACCCCAGGGTGTGTGGTAATACTGGAATAGTGCCCTTCTCAGGTGATTGTGGTACTGGGTTATGTCTCATGTCCAGTAGCTACCCAAGGCATACATTATTGCCTTATAACCGCACACCTGTCATTTGCTATCCCTTACTTAACCCACACCTTGTGGGGGGAGGACTTCAAAAAGATCCCTCCAGGATCATTTTGTTGGGATTTTCTATGGCAAACTTGTGTTTGTATCCAATGGAACTGTCAGGCCATTTATTAGATGGTCACTTCTGTCTTCTATCCATCTGAATTTTGACAGCACCTACATCAAATTGCCACAACTCATGAAGTTTGGTCACCTATGGGTGGATCTATTGAAGACAACTGCAAGGGATGTTAGATGCAAGAGGCCAAATGTGGAAACATGGCCACCTGTCTGTCTTATTTGAATATCCAACCCAGGTGTTACCATTCGTGAGCTGAGGGTCCTATCAACACATGTTGGAATAAATACTGTTATCTATCTGCAGGCAGTTACATATAGAATAATATGTGGGTAGTGCATATAATGAGAACTTTATACACACCCGAGGTGCTGGATGCTATATAAACCCTGCAAATGAAGCTTGAGGGGTTTATACAAGCATCCAACACCGAAGGTGTGTGAAACATTTGAGTTTTACACACTACCCTATGTCTTGTTTCATATAATTGCTGTTGAGTGTTTTTTTTGCCACAGAGATTATATAAATATAAATTGATCTCCTTGCTGGTAGCTATGGTTGGGGCTGAGGTGGGGAGACAATGTGCGCTTGCGTGGAGTGAGGGAAACCCAGTGTGTGTGGTCACTGTTATAACCAGCTAGTTATAAAGGTGAAGTATAATTGGGTTTCCCTATGGGAGAAAATGCTCCCCCGTTATTATATACCTATACAGGGGATACACAAAGGCCTATCTTTAAATATGCTATTTATCTTCAAGTGTGAAGGGCAGGGCCATAACAAACGCATGGCAGAGCCTCAAGGGAGTCATACAAATCCTGTCAAACATTTCATATTAGACTTGCACAACATCAGTTTACTATTTCTGACTTTTCAATCTGCTGTTTTTTTGAAGATTTATTCATTTTGAATTGGTGGTAGTTCAGGTGGATGTTAAAGATCCCATGGTACTTATCGAAAAGAGTAGGGGAATTTCCCCGGTGTCCTGGCCAAATTTCCCTCATTCACTAACAATACCACTAACAGCTTAATCTGGTTCAAGGTCAGTTGGCATTCATCTGTATCCCCCTCCCCCAGGACGTGCCTGAAAATTGGCAGGATTTGTCTAGTGCACTTACCCGGTCAACAAAAACTAAATAAATAAATACATTTTTCTTTGATTTCCAACTTCTGGCTTCAGTGCTGTACTAGGCAATTGTGACATCATCATCATCAGGACAGTTGCTCTGCTGTTGGTGCCGTACTCCACTGTAATGAGACAGAACTGCAAAATATCAACTATGACAACACCTGCAGCAACTTTATTTTCATACATTGCTATTAGTGTTGTAACCAGTCAAGATATCACTTTTATCTTGGCATTCTGACCCCACTCCCCATGTCTGTCTCTCTGTCAATCTACAGTATCTATCTATTCATCCATCTATCTATCTATCTATCTATCTATCTATCTATCTATCTATCTATCTATCTGTCTATATTGCTATCTCTCTATCATGTCTGCAGGCAGTATCTATGTCTCTATCTACTGTATGTATCTATCTATCTATCTATCTACAGTATCTATATTGCTATCTCTCTATCATGTCTGCAGACAGTATCTATCTAAGTATGTATGTATGTACTGTATGTATGCATGCATGCATCTATCTATCTATCTATCTATCTATCTGTCTGTCTGTCTGTCTGTCTGTCTGTCTGTCTGTCTATCTACCTATCTTTCTATTTATATATGTAGTCTGTAGGCAGTATCTATATTTCTATGTATGTATGTATGCATGCATTTATCTGCCTGTCTGTCTATCTATCCAACTGTCTACCTTTCTATTTACCTGTTTAGTCTGAAGACAGTATCTATCGTTCTATGTATGTATATATGTATGTATCTGTCTGTCTGTGTATGTATGTATGCCTGTCTGTCTATCTACAGATAGTATCTGTCTACCTATCTACAGACAGTATCTATCTATCAACAGTATCTATCTATCTATCTATCTATCTATCTATCTATCTATCTATCTGACAGTGTCTATCTATCTAGTGACAGTATCTATCCCTGTCTATCTATTGACAGTATCTATCTATCTATCTATCTATCTATCTATCTATCTATCTATCTATCTGTCTGTCTAATCTGATCTAGTTAGCATGATGAAGTGCAAATGGATGGACATAAATAATGACTTAAAACCAAATTACCTGGAAAAGGCAGTAAGAACAGATGATGTCTGGTGTAAGAATCAAATGGAGCCAGTTCCTTTGAACATTTCAATGAAAGTGTGCAGTTGTCATTGGGTCTCATGTTTCCAGGGTTGTCCTTCCCTTGATTAGGCAGTTGGGCTGCCTTGATTTTGCCTGGGTTTGTGATACAGACTTTTTTTCTGGAAACATGCCAAGTGTATTGCAACATTTGAAAAGTCCCCTAAGTTTTCAATATCATAGTGTGATATATGTCACTACACCCCCCAGACTGAAATGGCAAATGTTTTGGATTATGTTTGAGCAAAAGTCAAGGCTGGCCTAGCAGAAGGTGTTAATGCAAAATGTCTGCTACCTGAGAAAGGCAAGGGATGACTTTGAGTGATGTGTGTGTGTGTGTGTGTGTGTCTGTGTGTGTGTGTGTATATGTGTATGTGCACGTGTGCATGTGTATGCAGCATGAAATTTGAAAACATGACCCCTCCACTCCCAATTGAGAGTCGAATGCCAGTCTCAAGCAGAGGATGCCACTGTAGATTAAACCAGGCCAAAGTCCTGCTCCCAAGACTTTAATAAACTTATAAACAACAACTAACAAGTGCGAAAGGAGTGGCTTGTCTATTGTGGCTTGTAAAAGTCTCTGTTACCAAAGTTAGCTTTTGATTATTCCACTGCTGTGGAAGCCTTACTGTAGCTGGCAGCTTTCTTGTTTTTCCAGCAGCATCTAAATCCATAGCCTTACCACCTTGGCACTTGGTCCTGTCAATCTCAGAAGCCAAGCACTGTTGCCCTGATCAGCTGGATGGGAGACCACCAATGAACACCTGGTGCTTCAGGAAGTGGTTGGCAGCCCTGCAGGGTGCACTCTCCCCTTGGTTATAACTAAGTAACCATACTGAAGCACCAGCTTTGTGTCTGGAGGGTAATGTGCTCTCACGAGGGGGCATCTCTCGGATGAGATGTTAAACCCCCGCTGTTCTCTCTTTTTATAAATGTTAAAACCATTTCTTCCATTGTGCACAGACCTGCCTCTGTGTAGATGACAACATAAGCGGCACTAATGTACAAGTTGTACAGCATAACTTCAAAGTGGTTTTGATCTGGTACAGTCTTCTTCGTTAGAAACAAACTGGCACCAAGCTCTGCTGTAGCAAAAACTATGATTTTCACGTTGCACATCTAGTTACTGCCCACTTCCTTAGGCATAAAAACATCAGACAGTGTCTTCCTCCTGTCAGTCACTGAATATATATAACTCAGACTCTGACTTGATGCCCAGCTTAACTGGCCTACATATATTGGCAGCTTAAAAGGGAACTTTTAACACACACACAACAAATTTTAATCTAAAACTTCTCTTAGTGCTCAGAAACCCTTTTCCGCAATGCTGCTAGAAAGTCCTTGTATTTAAACTTTGTGACTAAAACCCCACATCAGAATTAGAGGGTCTGAAACACAAAATACCTTATTATTTTTACGTAATTGCTGTTTATTTTTTTGATTCATTCTGTTTGGAGATTATCATTTTATTTGTGCCAACTTAAGTTAGAATAATTAAATGTCTATTAATATGCCAATCAGTAAACTTTATGATTAATGTAATCTTAAAACATTTGAATTGGTAAATAGCTTCATGGTTGTGTTATTATTGTGGTATGTATTTTGAGTCAAACGATAAAAATGTATAAAGTAACAAAATGTTGTTTTTTTTTATTCCTGTTTATTTTGCTATAATAGGTTATATCTGGTTGATCCCACTGACTCCTGCACCAACATTTGCCCGAACCAAGCATCCTAGAATCTCAGTGACTGATGTTGGAGCCAGGCTGTGTCACAGGAGATTTGATTACCTACAGTTCATGATGGACCTTTGAAGAGCTTCGATCAGCTCTTCACTGGTCCTACTGTCCTCTCAGGGTTACGTATAGTCATTCTGCGATTGCACCTAGCCCCAGGACATCAGCAGGATTGTCAAACAGCTGACTGAAGCTTTCAGAATCTATAAAAGCAACAATCAGTCATTGAATATCCCACCGCTGCAGCCCATCTCTGACGTCAGCCGAGGGAAATTTCGGAGGCCTGCTTCAGGCAAATGTTGGGGTAGGAGTTGTCAGAATCAACCAGAATGATCATCGTAACACAATAGGCAGTTAATAAAAAAATGTTTCCACAGAAAGTATAAATTGGGACTAGTCCCACACTGGATGTGAGGGTCTTCATACTAGCCTTCCCTGTTAATAAGTTATTTGGCCCCCAAAACAGCCTACCTGTTTTGACATAAGAACTGCCTGTCCTCCAGTACAAAGGCATGCAATCATAACAGTAATGTTGCTACTCAAAACTGATAACGGTAATCTGCTCTATGGTAATGCATCCCAGTATGAATTTAAAAAATTTGATATGATTTAGAACTGCATGGTATGCTTTCTCCTGGATGCCCGGTGTGGCACTCACCACTACCATCTATGACCGGATCTACAGTAGAATTGCTGCCCCTCACTGGGTGTAGGAGATTACATCTCCTACACTTTATGTACAAATCCATTTTCCATGGTCCCCCACATATACCACCAATAGTTTGCACACCCGACAACAAAATCTAGACTGTGTGTGTGCCATGATCTAGAATGGCTGTCCTTCACTGGAAGCAGGAGACTGCATCTCCTGTACTTTATGCACCACTGCACTTTCCACAGTGCCCATGCATATACTGTACTGCCAGTAATCTACATACCAGACAACAGTATCTTGTCTGCACTCAGACACGGGTCTAGCATATCGTGCCTCACGCACCAAAACTAAACATGGTGCCAACACCTGTCCTCATCTGAGGATTCAGCACCTGGAGCACCCTTCAACTAAGCTTGGCAATGTCTCCATCTCCTCCACCCCCTTCTCAGCCATTGCAAAATGGCTGACTCTGTTGATGAACCGGTTGCTGCCATTGTGACGATCCCTGATGTTGTGCAATGTTTATATTCTTGTTACAGCTTATCAGTCACTGTACTTATTTATTGTGTCTGTCATATGTAACTTGAATCTGTCTGCTAGGCACTTGTTATTTAACAGTTTTGTCTGAAATGCAAAAAATACATAACCCAACACTTGTTACATACTGTGCTGCTTCTTGAAATGTCATGCTCAGAATCTCCACTGTAGCTCTGGCTCAGTGGAAACTAGGGTTGTTCAGAATCGTCTGAAAAGAATCAAATTCATTGGATTCTGATCCAATTTTAGGATTTTTCAGAAATTGCAGTCTGAAAATCTTAATTCTTAAATTGATTTTTTTAACATAGAAATTTTGGGATTTCAGAGTTGGGATTTAGTATTCTAGATCTAAATCTGATTTTGAGGTTCTTTTAGGATTTAAATTGGAATAAGATTAGGAGCAGAAATTTCCTAAAATCCTGAACAGTCATATTGGATTGGAATTGGTGGATTCCGAGCAACGCTACAAGAAACTCCTTGAATAAGCATAGTTTAATACTACTAAACCAGGGTCTTGCCTGCATGTTCTGGTGGTTGTTCAGGTGGTCAATAAAGATCCCAAGGCACAGGCTGGCCTGGATACACAGTGGTAGCACTACTGCTTGCTACAGCAAGGACCTGGGTGCAGGAACAGAATCAGGTCACTCGAGGGCCAGTTGAGGGAGGGAGGGCGAATCGAGTGTTCTAAGGACAGATCTCATCCCTCAAGGAGGAGAGGGGGAATGCTGCATCCATCTACTTGTCTGCCACATGGTGGAGGCCAGGGAGCAGCACAGTGGGAGCATGCAAAATAGGGAGAGGGGCCAGGCACCAGATGCAAGGCATGCATGCATGCATACACGTGCATAGATGCACATCATTGCATGACTTTGTATGCATTCATGGACATCATTGAATGCTTCCACATGCATTCATGCACATCACTGCATGCCTTTGCATGCATTCATGCACATCACTGCATGCCTCCACATGCATTCATGCAGATCACTGCATGCCTCTGCTAGCATTCATGTACATCACTGCATAATTCTGCATGCATGCATACACATCACTGCATGCCTTTGCATGCATTTATGCACAACACTACATGCCTTTGCATACATTCATGCACATCACTGCATGCCTCTGCAAGCATTCATGTGCACCACTGGATGCATATGCATGCATTCATATACATCACTGCATATCTTTTCATGCATTCACACACCTCAGTGCATGCCTCCACATGCATTCACTCACATCACTGCATGCCTTTGCATGCATTCATCCACATCACTGCATGCCTCCACCTGCATTCATGCAAATCACTACATACCTTTTCATGCATTCATGCACACCACTGAATGCCTCCACATGCATTCATGCACAGCACTGCATGCCTATTCATGCATTCATTCACATCACTGCATGCATATGCCCTGCATTCAAGCACATAACTGCCTGACTCCAAATGCATTCATGCACATCACTGCATGCCCCTCCTCATGCAGTCATGCACATCACTGCATGCCTCTGCATGCATTCATGAACATTACCACATACCTTTTCATGAATTCATGCACATTACTACATGCCTCCACATGCACATTACTACATGCCTCCACATGCATTGATGCACATCGCTGCATGCTTCTGCTTGCATTCACTCACATCACTGCATGCTTTTGCATGCATTCATGTGCACTACTGCATGCCTTTGCATACATCCATGCAATCACTGCCTATGTCCACATGCCTCTGCATACATTCATGCACTTCACTGCACGTCTCTGCATGCATTCATGCACATCACTGCATGTCTATGCATGCATCCATGTGCATCACTGCATGCATATGTATGAATTCATGCACATCACTACATACCTTGCCATGTATTCATGTGCATCGCTGCATGCCTCTACATGCATTCACACATATCACTGCAAGCCCCTTCACATGCATTCATGTACATCACTGCATGCCTTTGCATGCATCCATGTGCACCACTGCATGCCTTCACATACATTCATGCACATCAGTGCATGTCTCCACATGCATTCATTCACATCATTGCATGCCTCTGCATGCATTTATGCCCATCACTACATACCCTTTCATGAATTTGTGCACATCACTACCTGCCTCTGCATGCATTCACACACATCACTACATGCCTCTCTGCATGTCTTTATGCTCATCACTGCTTGCCTCCACATGTGTTCATGCACATCACTGCATGTCTCTGCATGTATTCATGCACATCATTGCATGTCTCTGCATGTATTCACTCACATCACTGCATGCCTTTGCATGCATTCATGCACACTGCATGCCTCTGCATACACTCATGCACATCACTGCATTTCTCTGCATGCATTCATGCACATCACTGCATGTCTCTGCATGCATTCATGCACGTCACTGCATGTCTCTGCATGCATTCATGCATGTCACTGCATGTCTCTGCATGCATTCATGCACATCACTGCATTTCAGCTCCCTCAGGGAGAAAACCAGGAGCTGGAGGAAATAGCATTAGTCTGCCATTGTGCCATCACTCTCCTTAAGCCCCTAAAGTGACTGACATGGCAGGCCACCCTCCAGTACCATGGTCCTGGGCAGTTGGTAAATAACCAGTAAGCCCATGAGAGGGTAGTGAAGGGGTGGGGGACTGTCAGGTCAGCTGGAGATTAGAAAAAGCTTTGATTAAAAACAAAGATTCCCTGGTACTTCTCAAAAGAGCAGGGTAATTTCCATGGTGCCCTGGCCAAATTCCACCCCACGCACTAAACCATTACCTGCTTAACCTGGTTCAGTATCAATCTGTTTTCCTCTGTGTCTCCCTCCCCATTCATGGCTTAAAACAGGAAGTATTCCCTAGCTCTCCCTTGCCAGTAACAAAATCAAACAATGATTAAGCAATAATGCACAACAGGGTGTGTGTCATGCTGGGGATATTGTCACACCTTGGGTGGTTGTGTACAAAGCCACAGGCTGAGCATGTCCAGCAGCCAAGAAGTGACATTATCCCCGTGAAACTCACCCTAGAGTGCATTATTGCAATCAGAAAATGGCTTTTCTTGTAAACATTGAAAGAAAAAAGGCAAAAAATACATTTTTAAAATATACTTTTAGTTGCTTTTGAATAGGTGAGATGCTGTGCTGGGATAACATCACCGAGGAAGGTCAGCGCTGACCAATCAGAGCCCATGAATTTTTCTCACCATTTTATAATAATAATTATAACAATAATAATTATGTTGGAACCTGGTGATAGTTTTTCTGTTATTACTGGGCACTAAGTTGGGGGAAGTTTATTTTTTAATGAACATTTTTCCCCCTCCTGGGGGCTGTATGTATCAGTCTTTCTTCTCCAGCTACCCATCCACACATTGAGTCTGAACCTCCTAGGAACCCTTCAGATTTGTTATAACTTATTTGAAATCTGCATTAATAGATGGCATAATGGCCCCATGAGATACAGCATCTCGTTTTCATTGGGGTCCATTGGTACAGCAGTGTACAAAAAGTGCTGCGTTTATTATGCTGTGAAATAGGATACTGTACACAAATGCTTGCTCCAAGAGGGATGCACACTTGCAAGTTACTTACTGTACAGAATAGTTCATAGTAATAATGCTAAACCATTACTCATGCATTATAAAATGTGCCATAAAAATTCTGTAGCCTCATTGGTTGAAACACATCACATGACCATTGACTATTTTCTGACAACCTTCCAATTTACCTCAACTTCATATTTTTTTTCAACAACTAAAGCCCCATATAGTATTTGGTTAGGGCATATTGTATATGGAATGCAGCCCCTCCAGAAATGTTGTTGCACATATTCTGAAAAAAATGTGCATGCTCTATCATCAGCTGCACCTGTCCCCTATTCGCGCAGACTCTCACCGCTTTCATTTTCAGTAGAGTTCTCTTAGTAAATATTGTTAAAAATAGACTGAAAACTAAAATGTTATCGATGGCTTTTTCTTCTCTTTCACTTGCAAATTACTGCAAACAGAAACTCATTAAGTAGCGCACAAATTATCATCCATGATGAAAAGGTTTTTCCCCTTTCCATTTAGAGTATAACTACAGAAATAAACTTATGTAGCAGGGCATGACTTCCTTACTTGTCTCTATTAGGTAAAACCATACACTATAAAAAATAAAATATGGTCGGGCATACACACCTCACCTTGTGCTTCCATCTAAGGATTAAAAGAATGGCATGGACCTCTTCAGCTTCACTCTCGAGATCAATGTGCTGTTAACGCAACATATTGATGGAAACATAGGCTCATTGTGGATGGTCACCCATATATTATTCCTTATTTTATAAGTGGGATAACAGACTCCAGGGTGTTTGGTCAGAACAGAATAATGCACTGCTTTGGTGGTTGTGGCACTCAGCTATGCCTTGTGCCTAACAATTATCTAAGATATGCATTATTCCCTTATAACCACACACCACGTTATTTGTTATCCCTTACATACTGCAGGTAGAGGTTTCTAGTCACATTTTTTTTTTAATTTAAATTCTGGTGACCGGGTAGGCCCACTGAGACCGTAATGGTCCCTTTTTCAGGGGCAACCCGGGGTTAATTACAGTCAACAGTACAATAAGAAGTAGGAACAATTCAAGGGAAAGTGCGCATATACAGACATTAAAATCAGAACATGTAGTACAATCACAGGCAGGTTAGGTAACATTTAGAATAACATGGGGCAAACACTAGTTTCACAAGAGTGGCAGTTACATAAGGTTCTTTTAGCAGGTCAGTTTTACGGGTTACAATTTCAAGTGTTTCAGAAGTGATAAAATTCAACTGAAATGAGATACCAACCTGTTAGGAGGCAGGTTTTTAGCATCAGAGGTGGAGTGCTGTTTTCTGTCCTCAGCGGTGGCATGCACAGAGGCTTAGCTCTAGAAGGTACGTCTTTAGGCCTTTTTTAAAACCCCCAAAGGAGCTGCTGTCTTGAAGATTGCTAGGTAGGCCATTCCATAGGGATGGGATGTAATTTTTGAACGACTGAAGACCTTGGCTTGTTTGGACTTTTGGGACATGGAGGAGTCGACGAAACAAGGATCTAAGTGTTCTTTTAGGCTGCTTGAGTACTAAGGTACGACTCAGGCTGGGGGGAGCATCCACTTGTAGAAGCTTGAAAGCCAAGCATAGGGAAGTGTAAGCCAGTCTGCCCTCCAGGGAGGGCCAATTCAGTGAGTCGAGTATATTACAGTGGTGTTCTAGTGGCTGAGCTCCCAGGGCAAAGGGTCCTATTCTGTGGTACAATTTTCCTAGCTTTCACATCTCTGTGTTTTGCGTTGACTGTAGCACTGGGGCACCATAAAATAAGGTGGGCAGGAACATGCCCGTGGCTATCTTTAGCCTGGATGCCTGACTAAGAAAAGGGGTTAGACGGTACATGAGCCCAAGCTTTTGATTTAGCGCCTTGGTAAATTGTTCAACATGAATCTTGAAAGAGCAGTCTTGATTGATATAGACTCCCAGGTATTTGATGCAATCCACCACCTCAATAGGATGGCCACTGGACAGATAAGGGGATAGTAGACATGTTCTGTCGGGGCCCAATTTACTGGGTCCGAATAGGATGGCTTTGTTTTTTTTCTCATTTAGGACTAGCCTATTTGTCAGGAACCAGGTTTCCAGTAGGGTGAGATCGTGGTTCAGGAGTTGGTTTAGCTGTATAGCATTTGAAGCAGATCTGTATAGTACTGTATCATCCGCATAGAGGGTCATTTTCGCTCCGCCACAGTGCTTTGGTAGGTTGTTGATAAACAGGGAGACTAGAAGGGGCCCCAGTATTGAACCTTGGGGGACACCCTCAGCAATGGAGCGCTTGCCTGACTCCACCCCCTGCCATCTGATTATCTGAGATCTGTGTTGAGAGTTGCCCCTTTATGTACAGCAGCACCCCAGAAAGATGCCCCTGCTACCCCCAAGCAGCAGGTTGACTCTCTACATCTCCTTGATTCATCCAGTGTGGAGGCAGGGGTTCAGAGGGACATGGTCAAGCCACTGGGATGTAAGTGGGTGGAGATTTCATTCTGCCACACCTCTGGGAGTGTTTTCCTTTTTTTCTCCTCCCTCCCACCTGCCCATATTTCAAGTGGCACCTTCTGAAAGAGGGCAAGAAGTCATGTGGTTACCCACAATGTCTGACACCATTCCTGGCCAAACAAGGAGGATCTCATCATACTATGGGATGGCTGCAGCTCCCCTCTCCATGGAGTTCCTGAGTGATGCCTCTGTGGCACATGTTTGGCTCCTCCAGCCCAAGGCTAGGCATTGGAATACAAATCAAACCTGGGTTTTCTGCATGGCAGTGCAATGCTTTTCCACGAGTGTCTCGAGGCCAGGCAGGGAAGTTTATTTTTTTTTAAAACACTCTTTTTCTTGTCTCTGGTTCTTCCCAACTACACCCCCCCCCCAGCAGCCCCGTCAATGAACTTCTCACAGACGTACTTGTTATCTGCCACTTACCCAGGACCACACCGTAGTGGGTGGTGTGTTATGTCAGTTGTGCATTAGCCTGAAGGGGGTGCTGGCATAGGTCCATGCCAAGATTACCCCTCCATCTCCAGTTTTTCATCTCAGATGTGCTATCATCTAATTAAGAAATAACGACTCAGAAGCCAGTAATTTCCAAGAGATAAACAACCAGTTTGGGAGGGATGGGTGGCACAAGGGGCCTCCAGCTGGTCATTCATCCAAGGAAAAGACTGGCACTCAGGTTGTTATTGTGATTATAAGTCTAATCGCAAGAATGCCTTTTGCTTGTGCCTTTTTTTTACTTACATGTAGGTTTTAACAGCGTAGTGCAAACCATTCATGCCACACAGCATCAGCCAGCAGATGGATCAGTAATTTCTAAGACATTAATGACCAATCCAGGGGCCAATCAGGAGCTTCAGTAGGCTCATGAATAATTAACTAGACTTATAATGGTGCATGCATGCATGCATGCATGTGTGCAATGACAAGCAGGTGTGCGGATGTCCGGCAGCTACCCCTCCATGCTCTTGTGCTTCCCAACTGTGCTCTCACTTGCTGTTCACTAGGTGGCAATCATACAGTGGAAGCAGAGTCCACCCCTCCCTGAGGAAGAAAAACAGTCTTTGGGATGCTCAAGCGTTCTTACCATGACCCCCAACGACCCATGTTTATTCCCAAACGTGGGTCACCAGTGTCAGGACTGATAGTGCTACCAGTGTGCCGATGGGCCTGGGGAGTTGATTATTTAACAGATATTCACCCCAGACAGTTCAGCTGAGATGCACCATCCTGCTTGTAACCCAATGTCACAGTTGGGAGGGCAAAGATGCTGAAAGATCAAGTGTCTTGCTTAAAGCTGCGCACATGGGGAGCCAGTGGATGTGTTGGTTTTAAATTCTATGAATTCTCTAGCTCACAAGTCTGCATTCTAGCCACACTACCTCTTTTGCTGCAGAGGTTAAACCAGTGGAGCATTTAAACCTCTGGCCACCTTGACATCAGCCATAATTTGACTTTACATTAAACCACCATTCACAGGAGTAATTTCATTAATCACAATTAATTTATATCTTCGATTTTCTGATGGGTGCTAATTTCAATAGAGTTAGTGACTCGGTCTGGGGAAACCGTAAGTGGTTTCAATTAGAACATGCCTTTTGCTATTATTCTTATTTGTAGATTCAGATGCTCCCTGTAGAAGCTTGGGGAAGTCACTTAACCTCTCAATGCTCTAGTCTGTTCAGCTGTGGAAATGGGTAGAGGCAGGACCCCATTGGAAATTAGATATTGCATCTCATCTGTGCTATCCTGGGTAAATACATTGTGAAATAAATAACAATATCTTTGCCCCCCCCCCATTATCCCCCATGGTCCCTCCAGTCCCTCACACCTGGAACTGGGGTTAGTATTGCTTGGGGGGGGGGTTGTGGCTGTCTTTACAGCTAAAGACAATACTGCTCCTTGGTCAGCTGGAAGAGGGTGTGCTGATCCAGGCACACAACCCCTCCTTCTCAAGGAGCTGAGGACACCATCTCTGTACCAAACCTGTACCCCCAACTGGCTAGTGGTGGAGTTTGGCACTCACACATGAACCTGAGTCGCTCAGGTAGCAGCCTGAAGTGCTGTTGTCAGACTGGCCCAATTAGGTCCAATTGTTACTAGAACCCCAAAAAGTTCTAATTGGTTCTTATTTTCTAACCTCCTCTTAAAGAGCCACTGACGCCTCAAGAAGAACTTTGCAAAACATAATATTTGAACAAAAAACAGCTTTATATTTGTTATTAACTTTGTATTTCTTATCTGCATTATGAACTTATGAAACGTACGAAAACTGGGAGCTAGAGAACTGATGATTCCAAGAATAAAAAATCATTTCAGTAATATGACCTTCCAGTACAAGGCTGCCTTAAGTTGGAATGGACTTCCTCCTGTCCTCCGTGATTGAAAATTATCCACTATTGCATACAAAACAGCAGTAAAGCAGGAGTTAAGTTTTAAATGTCAGTGTAATAGGTGAAGTAGAAGTAAACTGTAATTTTTACATAAGTGTTTTGTCATAAGTATACTAATATGTAATTATTTGTGGTTGTATTTTATGTTTTGTATGTTGTTAGTATAGAATTAGTTAGCACTTTATACAAACAGGTATGCCTTGTAAATAAGGATTCTTTGAACCCTAATGACTGTATCACTGTATAAATAGCATTTTACATACATACATTACTGAGGTCATATGTTTGAAAACAGAATAGCTATTAAATGAGGGTTCAACAGCTCCTATTGTTTCTTTCCAACCTGATGTCATAACACTCTGCTTGTGACATCACTGTTGTTTCCATGACAACAGCCTGTGATGTCACAACACAGCATTATGAGTTCAACTAGAGAATAAACTATAGAGGCAGAAGAACTCTAAGGGATAAAGATGTTGTTTTTGTGGGAATTTATTCACTAATAAATAATAAAAAGGAGAAATCTGTAGACATATATAGAAAATATATGAAATAACAGCTGAACTGTGTCTGAACATTGTGTTTTTTGAAGTTTTCCTAAAGGCGTCAGCTGGTCTTTAAAACTAGTAATACACATATGTGTACATATTAATTATATGCTAATTGCTAATTTGAATAGCAAGTAGCTGGCCTAGTGGCACTGAGGGTTGAGGTGCTGGATGCCACACCTCGCACCATGCCGGCGACCCGAGTTCGGGAGCGAGCTCAGGCACTGGGAGTTGGTGGGGACGGGGGAAGGATTGAGCGCCCACAGGGCTGCTCTCCTTCCCTGGGGGGAGGGCAGGGGATGGCTCGGCACACCAGTGGCTCCAGGTGGAGATTGGGAGTACTGTAGTGCATGAGCTGCAAACTACACAGCGTGGCTGATGCTGGCAGGGTTGTCATGTGCTGTGGGTCAGGTGTGCCCACACAAGGGAGGAGAGCGGTCAACACCAGTACAAGGAAAACACTGGCTCCATGTGGTAGGTGATGGCACCTGTCCCCATGCCCTCTGCTGGGTTTGCCTCACCTGGCCTTTCCAGTTTCTCTGACTGGGACCTCACCTGTGACCAGAGACTGACTTAGAAGAGTGCCCAATAGGAGGGGCGACCCATCCCGAATGGGTTAAAGTGGGGGTGTTGGTGGCAGGGAGGGGAGGAGAGAGGAGGCACAGGTCAAGGGAACCTCAGGTGGGCAGGATACAGGCAGGATGCCTGAGAGAGGCTCCACGGAGTCGCGGCTGGAGGAAAGAAAGTTGAAAAAAAAATTTTAAATAGCAAGTCAAAAAAACTGTTGTTTAGAAGAGGTTCTGCTTCAACTCTGGGCTTTTCAGGATCTATAACATTTTGAAACTGACATTCTCTTTCTAATTTTTAACTTGTATTTTTCCTTAGACCTATTTACTGAGAACTTTCTCTTTGCTCTTTCAGGCGACTTCTGTCCCTGATGCCCCTCTCTCATGACAATAACCACAGGTGTCTCCTGCAAATCTCACCATGGCTCTGTGGCTTGCTTCTCCATGACAGGACCTTGACGAATGGAGCATGCTTTCCCGGTGCTGAGTATGACATCGGAGACAGGGAGAGCTGCAAGGTGCACTGCAGCAGTGTCCAGCAGTTCCTAAAGTGGGCAGGTCAATGCAGCATCATCCATTGGGGCCTGATTTTCCCATGTTGCCCCTTTCCACCTCCCTGGCATTAGCCCATGGCTGCCCACTGTGCCATCCTCTGGGTGGGGCTGGCCAGCATGTCACCCATGCCATCACAGTCAACTCCATTCTGTCAGAGGAGGTGCTCATGTGACAAGCGGACCATCTCTCCATTCAGGGATTAGTGTGCAATGCCTCTGCATGATGCCCTAGACCTCACCAGGCCAGAGTAGGGAGTCTGGATCAGGACTGGATCCTGGGTCTCCCACGTGGTGGTGTGATACATCACCAACTGGCACCATTGAGACAGGCACAAACAATTTTATGAAGCAGCAGTTCATGTTACACTGAAAAGTTGTACAGGTATTGTTTTCTTATAGTTTATGTTGCCCTTTTCCACCTGTGTGGAGAGGTGGACTTGTGTATCTATATTGACTCTGTTTTTGGCATTTTTGCTGAGGTCTGAAATAATTGATGAAGCACTCTTTTTGATATCACTTTACCCAGGTCATCATCAGTGTTTTTTGCTGTTTTTGAACCACTATCATTTAACATTCCATTGATGGTTACTAAGGTAAACTAGCATGCAACAGACACTGCTCTCTGACCTCATGGGACACTGGGTGAGAAACAGCTAAGAATACCTACCCAACTCAGGATAGCCATATTAAAGGAGAGTCAGTAGAAGCTGTTTTTAAGTACTGGTTCTGATTCTGCTATTTTTGCAACACCAAATACCTTAAAGTAACCTCAGGGGGTGTTTCTAATTTACACTTTGGTGATAAGTACCATATTAGAACTGTATAATGTATCTTATGTCCCACTCTGTTACAGAATTCTTCAGTAAAACACAGATGTATTGTGTCAACAATGGAAGAACTCAGCGAGGATATAAACTACATCATAGAATTCATTTTTTTAATTCTTTTTTCCCACCTGGTCACTGGCTGCTGGAACTCCCTCAGTCATCCCTGCTGTTCCCTACTTAGGAACCCCTGGACCTCTGACCCACCTACGACACACCCTCAGGCATCCCCCAGGCTGATGCCCCCCCCTACCCAGGTGGGTCTGCCTTCTGCTTCTCAGCACTTCCTTACAAGTGTCCAATTGCCTGAGGGTGGAAGTGAAGCTGGGGAGGCATCAGGGCCCAGAAGGGTAGGATCTGAAGTTGGGCATGGTGCTGGGGTACAACATCATCTATCCAGTGGATAGGGTTTTCCTTGTTCTGCATGGTTACTTTCCTGCCCCCCCCCCCGGTCAGTGAGCACATACATGCAGTGATGTCTAAGGGAGGCACACATGCTCCTGTGTTCACCACTCTTAACGTCTGCCATGTCCTACCTCCTCCTATGTGGAAAACTATCAGTGCAATACCTCCCAGCCACTGCTGGGAGACATACTATTGCTGGAGCCCTCAGCCCTATCCTACCTGGAGTAGGTGAGCTGTCATCAGATGCTCAAACCTTCTTCCGCTCTCGGCTGACCCCCGGCACCTTGGGCTCGCTCCTGAACCTGGCTCACCGGCATGGCGTGAGGTGTGCCGTCCAGCGCCTCAACCCTCAGTGCCGCTGGGCTGGAAGGTCTCTGTGACCTGTGTGTATGCTAGAAACACCTACTGGGATAACTAAAAAGTCTGTATAGATAAGACAACAACAGTATTTGAACCAGTATTTAATCAAAGTAGCAACAGTACTGAAAGACATCGAGTTGCCCTAAACAAAAACAAGATCCCATTGTGGCATCTCAGCGAGGCTACTGTGTGCAAACAAACTTCTTGTAAGCTGGAAGCAGATACATTTGAAATCCTAAGTGGAAAGAGGTGACGTAATTAAAATGCTGATCAGAAAGAACAGTATGTAGGGTGCAAAAATAATAATGCGTGTGGTTTCTGTTATCACACATGCAATAAAAACCTCAAACCCAGCACAAAACATCATGGGTATGCATCCCAGGTATGTAAATCTATGTGTGTGTGTGTGTGTGGGGGGGGGGGGTATGCTGATTAGGAAACTTTTTAAAGGGACACTGTCAACCCCCTTAGGTTTCAAAGTGTCTCTGCTTTTAAAAAAAAACATGTTATAATTGTTCCCATTCTGTAGAGACTGCTGATGTAGCTGGTAGCTTGATTCTGATTTGTTTGTTCTTTTAAAAAGCTAAAAACATATTGTGCACCATACTGGTGTTATCACACAAAAACATAGAGGATAATGGATGGACAACAGTGAACAACAGCGCTGTGTTCACTTCAAGAGGTACAGTTGTCATGCAGCCTCGAGAAGTGCACACAGTGTTGTTGTTTACTGCTACCCATCCATTGTCTTTTACAGTGTGTGGGCAACAGTTGAGCAATAAAGGAGCATTTTTTGAGCAATTTTGTTTTTAAACATCATTGCGTGCTTACAGTCTTTCCCCACCCTCCATGATCGAGCGCCATGCCATCCCCCACCCGCACAGATTCAATCGGTGTTTAAAAAAAACAAAAACAGAACAAGCCTACTTGGTGACCATTCTTAAATCCAGCTGAGGTCCACAGTGTCACTCTGAGTTCTTCACAACTTTCTCGGCACTATGCGCACAAGGAGGTAAACAGATGGCATAAAACATTGTTGGAATGTCGGCGCTGTGATTGGTGGTGGAAGCAGTAGCGCGCCGATGTTCAAAGTTGTTGTACCATCATAGTGATGTACTCAAGAGGGTGCAACAACTATTTGACATCACAATGATGGTATAACAACCACGGAATTTCACTGATTTGTACAGAAAACAGTGCTCTCCCATACACTGTATGACTGTTTACATTCCTTGATCAACTCCCATTGCATCTTTCCTGAACTTGAGAATGCCCTATACACAATCTAGCCACTCATTATGCAGTTGGAGTATAGGAGTCTCTTGCATCATGAGTGGCTGCACTGTTTGGGATGTTTCTAGTGTTCAGAAAGTATGCAATATGAATAAATCAAAGATATGAAACAAAACAAAGTCGCGTATAACCATACATGAACATGCATTTCAGTTTTACTAAGCAAGGTGGCAGATACAACAACCAGTAACATCAATGAATTTTTGAGAAGGTAAGCAATCATAAAATGTGGGAATAACGTGATGCAAAAATGGTTGACGGTGTCCCTTTAATTGCGTTCTGTTTGAACTGCACAGGAAGGCTAGGACACACAATGCAGGTGGGCAAGGTGCTACTGCAGTAGGTGGCTACTTCCACAGACACTGTGGGAGGCTGCAGGCAGTGCACACCAGATCTAGAGCAATGCATGCCAGAGACAACATGTCAAAATGCAAAAAAGACGATTTATTGAGTATAGAACTCAACACAGGTAAATGACATACATTCCACGCAGGTGCCCCCCCCCCTCAGTTCTTTGCACAGTAGAACTTTGTCGGGGGTGGGGTAACAGGCTAAACTGACCCTGTTTGTAGTCCCTTACCCTTGATGTCAAAAGATAACAATGATTGATGGTTACAAATAAAGATCGCATAGGTTAGGGGAACAGGTACCCGAAACCTAGTACCTGATAAAAAAAACATAACGCGTATTGTCATATGTGCTCAGTACTTAGCAATACCAATTAAATGTAAGGTGTTGGAAACACCTATTAATGTTGGTTAAAATATTATAAAAATTCCCAACAGTAATGAGCAATACATGTATAAATATGCTTCCAAGTTCATTTCTGAAAAGGTTGAAAAACACGTTTCAGTACAATCTAGGGAAGATATGGTCAACTTTAAATCCAGATACCAAGTGTGACAGATGGAAAGGCCCTTTCTGTAATTCAACGCTTTCCATACCAATGTGGCCTTTATGCATTCTAATGAATTAAGTGTACAAATACGGTCAGTTTAGCCTGTTACCCCGCCCCCTGCTGAATCTCTTTCAAGCAGAGCACCAGGTCACCTACATGGTGGGTAGCATGTATGTGTGTCATTTACCTTCAGTAAGTTATATTCTCAAGAAATTACCTGTTTTGCATTTTGACATCTCTGTCATTTATTGCTCCAAGAGGTCTCGCACGCACTGCCTCTAGGCAGTCCTACATTCAGTTCGACCTGTCACTACTCAGAGCTCACCACAGCCCACAAGCACACCATAATCTTTAAACCTGCACAAAAGAGAAGAAGACAGAAACTTTCCAGCTGGTGTGGTTTCTGTAAACACACATGCAACCAAAAGCCTGAAATCCAGCACAGAGCATCATGGGTATGCAAATTCATGTGTGTATGTGGGGGGTTGGGGGGTAAACTAACTAAATGACATACCAGGTACTACATTCTAGCTGATATCTCATTACTCAGACTTCACCACAGCGGACTTGTACAAACTGAGCATAACATTAATCTTTAAAATCTGCACAAAAGAGTCCACAGGACTACAAAAGGTGATGCAAGCACCGTCACCTTCTACTCAGAAAAGTGTCATACAGGCTCAGCACAGATCTCTTCAAAGAGAGCACTCCTTTCATTATTCCAAGTCTAAAAAAAATCCTAAAGACATTCCTAATCGGGAGAAAGAGCACCTTACAAGAGAGGACAAAAGGGAAATCTAAAATATATAATTAATAGTTCTACTGTATGCGTACTGTAGGTACAACATTGTCACTGCAACATACTCAGCTGCTTTGTATGAATTGTACACTCAACAATTTATTGAAAACTATTTTTGTTTTCATTTTTAAAAGAATAAGTATGCAGTGACGTAATTCATTTTCAGTTGGGTCTCAAGTTGCCTCCTTTATTAGCAAGAGGGAAGCTATGTAGAAAATGATGTGACGTCTGTCTTTCAGCTTCCCATGGACTTTTTCTGTCTTGGAGAACTCTAGGACAAGGTAGCTGTACAGGAAAAATAAATACAGGCATTGGCCAGTACCAAATCTGTTTGCTTCCAACTTTTAGCAGTGACATTTGTGTGCAGTTAAGGTCGGGAGGATATATTTGAAGCTGAATAATGGGATTTATTTCAGCAATAAGGCACTCAAGGGGTTATGTTAATATCCTGCTGATCACACACTGTGGAGGTGATGTGGCATGAGGCAAAGAGAAGTGCCACATGCCCATGGAAGGTAATTAATTAATTAGACTTCAGCATAACCCCTGGAGTACCTTATTGCTGCTATTATAATTTCATACATGCATTCTTGGTCATTAACATGTTTTTGTAGCCAGTTTCTGTCATTATGTTGGCTTGCTGCACTTGCGTGGAATTCAACATATTGGGAGAGTGGAGATTTGGAGGCACGGCTGCGGCTGGGCGAATGCAGGGCACGCATCAGTAGGTGCGTCCCTCATTCCCCAATAAGCTAGCATGCTAGCGCTGACAGCAACAGTATGTAAAGTGTACAAAACTTCTAAACAAAGTGCTGCTGCAATCAGAGACAAGCTCGTCATGCAGCGGCACAGATGACACACCTCCTGTACATGCTTGTTCCCCCCCCCGAGTACAGGGTGCCACACTGAGAGCCCACCCCAGTGTGGCAACTATGCATGGCCAAAGAGGGTGCCCAATCCTCATCGGCTCCACTGCCCCCCAGTATATGGTGCCACGCTGGGAGCCCACCCCAGCATGGTAACTGATGCCATTGCTGACAGGGGTGCTAATCCCCGTCAGCTCCACGCCCCCACCAGCTTTCTTCTGCCATGCAGGAGCCCAACCCAGCGTGGCAAACGTCCCGCCGCACCCAATTAAAAACTGTAAATTGAACAGTCCCATGCAGTCTCCTGCCCCCCACAACCTGCACTCCACCTCTCACCTCATCTCCATACCCCTCACCCCATCTTACCTCCGGAGTCCGGCGACGCATCTGGCGGTGGAACGGGAACACGCCTGCACCTTCAAAGCCGACCGCGAACTGAGGAAATGCTTGTAAGCTGTATAATGGGATAGATAGGGTTTTTCAACTTTGTTGCATATCTCAGGCATTTTTTGGAACTTTTGCACCAAATTTTCAACATGGGGTTTTTGGGACCCCTTCTCATGAATGCTGTCACTGTCATGGCGTTATTCAGGCCCGAAGGGTGATTTTGCAGTCACTGCGTGAAATCACCTTTTGGGACTGATTAATGAAATGACACTGCTGGTGTTCATAAGGTGGGCTCAAGAGTTTATTTTGAAAATTTGGTGGAAAATTCTAAAATGACTGTTTTATGAGTGTGCATTAGCAGTTCCTACGCACTCGTAAGTTCATTAATTTTCAATATTTTACTCCAGATTTTCAACATTGCCATTTTACCATACCTTCTTAGGAGTAGTATAGCTGTCATTTTTCACATCTCACCCAAAACGTCAGCTCACCATGTAGCGCATAAATGGTGCAGTCAGTGTGAAATCAATGTACAGACAAATTAAGAAAATCACAGTGACACTATTCATGAGCAGAGGTCTTAAATGGCTATTTTGAAAATTTGGTGGAAAATTCCAAAAAATTACTGTTTTATGAACGTGCGTTGTACAGTTCCTATGCACGCTCGTAAGTTCGCAAATTTTCAATATTTTCACTCTAGATTTTCAATATTGCCATTTTACCACACCTTCTTATGAGCAGTACAGTTGTCATTTTACACATCTCACTCGATACATGTTTCCGCCCATGTAGCACACAATGGCGCAGTCGGTGTGCGAAATCAATGTACGGGACAAATTACGAAAATCACAGTCACACCATTCATTAGCAGAGATCTTAAAATGGCTATGTTGAAAATTTGGTGAAAAAATTCCTAAAAATGTCTGTTTTATGAGCGTGCATTGCGCAGTTCCTACGCATGCTCGTAAGTTCACAAATTTTCAATATTTACACTCCAGATTTTCAACATTGCCATTTTACCACACCTTCTTATGAGCAGTACAGCTGCCATTTTTCACATCCTGCCCAAAATGTGTTTCCGCCCATGTAGTGCACAATGGCGCAGTCAATGTGCAAAATCAATGTATGGGACACATTAAGAAAATCACAATGACACTGTTCATGAGCAGAGGTCTTAAAATGGCTATGTTGAAAATCTGGTGAAAAAATTCCTAAAAATGACTGTTTTATGAGCGTGCGTTGCGCAGTTCCTACGCATGCTCGTAAGTTTGCGAATTTAATATTTTCATTCCAGATTTTCAACATTGCCATTTTATTTCACTTCGTTATGAGCAGTACAGCTTCTATTTTTCATATGTCGCCCAAAATGTGTTTTCGCTCATGTAGCGCACAATGATGCTGTTGGTGTGCGAAAGCAATGTTTGGGACAGATTACGAAAATCACAGTTACACTGTTCATGAGCAGAGGTCTTAAAATGGCTATGTTGAAAATTTAGTGACAAAAGTCCATAAAATGATTGTGTTATGAGTGAGCGTGCAGTTTCAAGCACTCGTAAGTTCATGACTTTGTAATATTTTCAGTCCAGATTTTCACCAGTGGCATTTTCCACACTTCCTTATGAACAGTACAGCTGTCATTTTTCACAACATGGCCGAAGTGTGTTTTCACACTTTCAGTGCAGAGATGCGTGGTCGCTGTGGGAAATCATTGTTTGGGACAGATAAAGAAAATCACAGTGACACTGTTCATGATCGGAGGCTCCAAAATGCCTGACTTGACAATCTGCTGTAAGAAATCCCCAACCTAATTATATTACAGGTGTGCGTTGCACAGTTTCTATGTACGATCGTGACTTCGCCATTTTTTTAAATATTTTTACTGCAGATTTGCAACATTGTCATTTTTTACACCTCCCCATGAACAGTACAGCTGTCATTTTTTACATCCTGTTCGGAATGTTTTTGCACCTTTGGTGCTAAATGCTGTAGTCGCTGTGCATAAGCAGCTTTCGGCTAACAAACTGATATTGCCACTGTTCATGAGGTGGGGTCACAAAAAAAAACATGTTGAAAATTTGGAGTGAAAATACCAACGAATGCCTGAGGTATTAGGGTTTCCAACCATAACGCCCAACCCTGTAGAGAATGACAGGCATCAGGGGTGTGACTTGAGATTCTTGCCTGTAATGCTCATACCATTCCACACTCTGCAGCCAGTGAGAGGCATCGAGGTATGCCTTGGACTCTTCAACCCCAAAGTTCACCCCATTCTCCTATATTGCACCCATCTCACTGTATTTCCTAATGGAATGGGTTACGCATAAGGGCCAAAGACCCCAAGGAACACTGTGACACTTGTCAGTGTCTGCAGGGTGGGGTGTGGTGAAATGGCGTGGCCGTTATGCCTGATGACCCAAAGGCACACCCCAATGCCTGTCACTCTCTGCAGGGTGGTGGTGGGGTGGGCTTCAGTTCAGTACTTTACTGCCATTCCTATTACGCTGCTCTGTAACTTCTACACTACCACTGCCAATGCCAGCAAGCCAACATTCGGCATTGACAAATGCTTGTTTTAGATGTTGTTAACATAAAATAGTCCTTCCATCTTAGATTTTTTTTTTTTATCTGGATCTATGACTGCATTAGTTGGTTGAGCATGGAGGGATACATATCAGCTTCTGAGCCCACCACGTACTGATCATATTGAATAGGAGGTACTGCTCACATGCTAGGTACCACTGTTCAGGTCAGTATCAGTTATGCTTCTGCTGTTCTTTTCAGGACTGGGTTAGGATCCAGCAGCAGTTAGACACAGACAGAAAAAAACTGAAAAGGAAAAAGTAGATTCATTGAAACATAGAATTTGATGGCAGATAAGGACCACTTGGCCCACCTAGTCGGCCCATTTCCCTACCTAATGGATAAGCTACAGATCCTATTTAACCAACAGCCTACTTCCTCCCACCCCCACTAGAATTGCCTTGTGTCTGTCCCATGCACTCTTGAATTTCCCCACTGTTTTTGACTCTACGACCTCCTCAGGAAGGCCATTCCATGCATCTATAACCCTCTCTGTGAAGAAATACTTCCTCACATTACCTCTGAACCATCTCCCCTCTATCTTCAGATTGTGCCCCCTTGTTCTTGCAGATCTTTTGTTCTGAAAGATGCTGCCCTCTTGGACTTTGTTGATTCCACTGAGGTATTTGAAAGTTTCTATCATGTCCCCTCTCTCCCTCCTTTCCTCGAGGCTATACATTTTAAGCTCCTTTAGTCTGTCTTCATATGTCTTCTGGTGCAGACCGTGCACCATTTTGGTTGCCCTTCTCTGGACAGCCTCCACCCTGTCTATGTCTTTGTGGAGAAGGGGTCTCCAGAACCGTACACAGTACTCCAGATGTAGTCTTACCAACTGTCTGTACAGAGAGCCAACAACTTCCTGTTTTCTACTGGTGATGCCTCTCCCTATGCATCCCGGTATCCTACTGCCTTCTGACATTGCTGGCTCACCTTTAGGTTGCCTGATGTGACTATCCCCAGGTCCCTTTCCATTTTTGTTGTTGTCAGTATCTCACCCCCCCACATTGTGTACTCCTCCCCTGGGTTTTTGTTTCCTAGGTGCATTACTTTGCATTTCTTTGCATTGAATCTAAGCTGCCATACATTTGACCATTCCTTCAACCTTGCCAAGTCCTTTTTCATCCTTTCCACCCCACATTGCATATTAACCCTGTTGCAGATCTTTGTGTCATCTGCAGAGAGACATCCTTTCTCTTCCAGTCCCTCAGCAATGTCACTTATAAAGACATTAAAAAGGACCGGTCCCAGTACTGAACCCTGCGGTACCCCCACTAGTAACCCCTTTTCTTCACTGTGGACTCCATTTACTATTACCCACTGTGTCCTGTTGTCCAGTCAGTGTTTTACTCAGGCTACCACCCTGGGACCCACTCCCAGGCTGGCTAATTTGTTTATTAATCTTTTTGAGGGACTGTGTCAAATGCCTTGCTAAAGTCTAGGTTAGCCATGTCCACAGCCCCTCCCTGGTCTACTACTTTGGTCACCCAGTCAAGAAATCAGTTAGATTTGTCTGACATGACCTTCCTGCTGTGAATCCATGCTGCCTTGGGTCCCGTGCCCCACTGGCCTCTAGGTACTCAACAGTTCTTTCCTTCAGAAGTGATTCCATCATTTTCCCTACCACTGAGGTCAAACTGACAGGTCTGTAGTTTCCTGCCTCTGTCTTGCTCCCACTTTTGTGAAGGGGAATCACATCCACCCTCCTCCAGTCCTCAGGTACCACACCATCCTCCTATGATTTATTAAAAAGGGTAGTCAGTGGTGTTACTAGTTCTTACCTTAGTTCTTTTAGAATTGTAGGGTAAATCCCATCAGGCCCCATTGCTTTATCCACCTTCAGTTTCAAGAGTTCTTTCAGAACCCATTCTTCTGTGAAAGGACTAATATCGACCCCCCTATCTAGAGTGCTTCTATTGACTGGATTAGGTGTCTCCCCCAGCTTTTCCACTGTGAATACTGAGCAGAAGTATTTGTTCAATATCCCTGCATTTTCACTGTCACTCTCTGCCCAACCACCTTTCTCTTTATTCAGCTTCAGCATCCCTGCCTTAGTCTTTCATTGCTCCCTAATGTACCTATAAAAGGTTTTATCCCCCTTCTTAACCGAGGTGGCTATCTTTTCCTTGATTTGGGCCTTTGCTATTCTGACTGCCTTTCCTGCTTCCTTCTGCTTTAACTGATACAGTTCTCTGTCCTGCTCTTTCTGTGTTTCCTTATACTTCATGAATGCTATCTTTTTCTTCCTTACCTTCTCCGCCACTTCTTTTGAGAATCATAGTGTTTTTTTCTTTCATTTTCATTTGCTTCACACAAAGGCTTGTTGCCTCTGTGATGGCGGTTTTGATGTTTCCCCATTGTTGCTCCACCACACCTTCTTGCCTGTTTGCTAGTGCTTTTCTGAGGCACTCTCCCATTTTGACAAAGTCAGCACTCCTGAAGTCCAGTACCTTCACTGTTGTATGGCTTGACTCTACAGCTAAGTTTATCATGAACCACACTGTTTAGTGGTTGCTTGTTCCCAGATGGCTACCCACTTCAAGATCAGAGATCCTCTCTCTGTCCCCATTTGAGAGTACCAGGTCTAGGATTTCTCCCTCCTGAGTGGGTTCCAAAACTAGCTGTCTGAGGCATGCCCCCTGTAGGGCATCAAGAATGGCTGTGCTCTTGGATGTGGCTGCAGCAAAGGTGTTCCAGTTAACATCTGGCATATTCAGGTTCCCCATCAGCAATATCTGCCCTTTCTCTGCCATCCCAAGGATGCCTTCTATAATTTTCTTGTCCATTTCTTCCCCCTGAGATGGGGTTCTGTATAGAAGCCCTGTGCGGATTGTGGTGCCATTTCCAGTCTCCAAGGTGACCCATAGTGCCTCCTTTCCTCCCTATTTACCCTTTAGTTCTGTTGCTTTGATTCCTTCCCTTACATAGAGAGCTATTCCTCCTCCTCCTCTTCTTCCCTTCCTGTCCCTCCTGTAGATTGTGTACCCTGGTACTGTATGTTGACATCCCAGTCACGGTTCTCTGTGTACCATGTTTCTGTGACTACCACAATATCCAGGCATCCCTCTTTTATCGAAGTCACTATTTTGGGGAGCTTTTTACCTAGTCTATGGGCATTAGTACTCATTACCCTCCATTTTTATATGGCTTTATTTCTTTTTGCCCCATCCCTGTCCTTACTGCCTTTGTCTTTTTCTCCATGTACCCCTGCCCTTCTTCCTAATGACCGCTCTATCTTGGCATCTACCTCACAAATTACCCTAATTTTTTTGGGGGGGGGCTAGGATTTCCCTTCTCCTTTTCAGTGCCTCACCCCTTGGCTAGTTTAAATGCTTGCCATTGAAGCATTTAAACCTATCACCTAGGATCCTGGTTCCCTCCTGGATAGATGCAGACCATCGTGCCTGTATAGGCCTGCATCCCTCCAGGTGGAGCCCCAATCCCCAAAGAAGCCAAATCTCTGAGCTCTGCACCAGTTTTCAACCAGTCATTGAATCCCATGGTGAGGAGTACCATAGCCTCATCCATGCCATAGACAGGCATGTGTGCTACTTGTCTAAGACCCCTCCCAAACTCCACAAACTCCTGTTGCACTGCTCTGATCCCATTCTCAGCCAGGTCATTTATCCCTAGGTGGATGACATCCATCTCACTCCCCCTTGCAGCTGCTCCCATGATCCTGAGGATTTATTTCCTGTCCCTCCAAGCCATGGCACCAGGCTGACACCTTACCTCCCTTTCCCCTCCCTTCTACAGTTCTACCCCCTAACAATTGAGTCCCCCACCAAGAGCTGTTTACTTCCCCTGTGGGGACCTGTGCCAACCTTCAGTAGGTCTCCATTGTGGATGTTCCCAGCATCCTCCTTGGTCTCCACTGTGGGTGCCTGCATAGAGGAACCATGCTCTGCCAGAATGGTGAATGAATTGTGGTGAGGCACAACTGGAGGAATGCACCTCTGTTCCATGACCCTCACCCTCCTTGAGCCCATCATGCTCCAACCACTCCTCTTTGTTGGCAACCTCTGAGGTAGTGGCAGTGGCCTAAGTGGTCCCTGGGGGGGAGCAGGTTTTCCAAATCCTTGCCAGGTCAGCATGGAGACAAACAACCTCCTCCCTCAGACCACAGAGGTGTCTGCAAATAGGACAGTAATGCAGTCTCCAGAATGTCTCCCATAAAGACTGCTGCTCCACAGCCAGTGCATTGCATCACTCCCCACATGTCTGTGCCCCTTCCTGTTACAGATGCTTTTCTTGCCTTTTTGTTCTTGTTTTACTGTGTGCAAGCTTGTGAGTGTCTCTACCCCTATTCAGTGTGCTGTGCCTTTAAAGGATATGAACAGGTGTATGTTGTTAGCAGTTTTGGGGCTGTGATGTCAGAACCCCTACTATAAAGGAAGTTATGCAATTGGGGTGGGTCTGGTGAGGGGCAGGGTGGCTGGGAATAAACCTATGCCATCCAGAAACAATACACTACAACTCTGACCCTCCACTCCGGGAGTGCCTTCCTTCCTTTCAGACACCTATTCCACAGAGGTTAAGTAACAGATCTAGACACAAATGACTGCAAATATCTTCCAGCTACAGTTCCTCCCTGTCAAATTAAAATTAAACTAAGAAAAGTCAACCCCAAAAACAGAATAAATACTAGTTACTTACACAGGCCCAAAAAGTCATAATTCAGTTCAGTGTAGTCTAGAAAATAACCTCCTTAATTTAAGGAAGCTTTGGCTGCTTTCTCACTCTCTGCCTCAGCAGACAGAGACCACAAACAACTCCTGTTTTAAATCCACAGTTCAACTAGGCCCCTTTCAGTTCCTTCCCTTAACAAACACCTATTTCACAGAGGTTAAGTAACAGGTCTAGTCACAAATGACTACAACTATCTCCCAGCTACAGTTCCTCCCTGGCAAATTAAAGTAAAATTAAGAAAAGTCAACCCCCAAAACAGAATCAATACTAGTTACTTACACAGGTCCAAAAAGTAATAATTCAAAGTCAGTGTAGTCTAGAAAATAACCTCCTTAATTTAAGGAAGCTTTGGCTGCTTTCTCTCTCTCTTTCTCTCTCTCTCTCTGTCTCAGCAGATTCATTAATGTTACAACTGTTGTTTAGCAGGGAAAAAGAGATTGCAGGGACTGATACATTTGGGTTGTCAGATGCTGCTGTGTGTTGGGTGGGGGACAGAAATTCTTCTTGTACAGAACCTACAGAGAGGGAAAGAGAAGGGCTGGAACCATGCAGAGGTCTCATTAAATGACAATGATTATTTATCATTTCCTTTGCTTGAGACACATTATACTGTACGTCTGAGTCCACCTGCAGGCAGTAACTAGTTCCGGCTTCCAGATTACATGTATTCATGCGCCTTATATTATGTGGTGCGATCCTACATGCATACTTATCTTATGTAGAATGCGACTGACCAATCATATTGCTGAATTTTACTCACCATTATAATAACATTTCAAATTCCCATTTGTGTTGTTATAAATAGAATAACAGATGGGCATCCAGCTGTTACCGTGCTGCAAATCTATTGAGGGATTCCTGTGACATCAACCCTCAAGAGCACAGCTTGAGAGGTTTATGCAGTTATAGAAATCCTGAGATACCAGCAACCATGACAGACAGATGACCATCTGTTATTTTTTGTAATATAAGGGTGCCATTTTTTTTCCTGCACTTAGTTTAAAACTGTTAAATACATAACAAGTTAACTTACTGAAATCACTTTGCCTGTTTCGTGATGGGGGCGACCGCTGACGTCAGCTGAGTGCAAGCTGCTTTGCCATTCCATTCCATTCTGTAATGCCACTGTTTTGAAGTCAGGTCAATAATATTTTGGATTCCTGATGTCAGAACGATGGTATTCTGACTCTCAGTCAGGCTCACTCTCCCATTAAAAAAACAACAACACCCGTATATTACAATAGCAATAAGCCATACCCTCGAGTTATGTTACTGGTCAGTTAATCACCCTCTAGGGACATGTGGCACTTGGCTACACCTCATGTCACATTACAGCCCTTAAGGGTGATTAACAGACAATTAATATAATCCCTGGTCATGCTTTATTGTTTAATGATAAAACGATGGCTGGAAATAAGGGCATAATGATTGGCTGACTCCTGCCTTCTAAAAGGATGCTGCAAATTGCTGGAAACTCTCAGGTGTTAACGCCCCCCAAAAAAAAAAATTGAAGCTATTAAAACATTTACTTGCTTCAGTCCAGCTTTGGAGTTAGGTGTGCTGCTTGAACCCAGGTCTCTGTATGGCAATATGACGAGAGTGCTAACTGCAACACCACCTGATCAAGTCTGCTCACCATGTTTTATTTGTCGAACCAAAATACTACTAATGAATGCGCACAAGAACATGGGTTTGGAAGTTCACTACTTCACTTGAAGTGAGGGGTGTAATACATTTCCGAGAAATACACAGCAGGGCTTTAATGCCAGCCACTTCCTTTTTTTCTGCATTTATTGTGGTTTGACAATGTGCTTAATATAGTGCTTGGGGTTTTCATGCTTCTGTTTCGTGACAACAGTGTGCAAGGTGCCAGAGGTATAGGAAGCATAAGAAGCATGTTTAGAAACACAAGGTATGTAGCAAACGGAATAAGTTGCTATAGTGTTACTGTCGCAGATTTATACCCCCCAATGTTGTAATGCAAAATGCTGACAAAGTGTTTCCTGGATTTCTTGTTTCCAAGGAAGTTGCCATATTCAGTACCAAGTGGGGACATGACTGAGACCTTTAAATACACGACAGGGATAATCAAAACAGGCACAGACAGTCTATTCAGGAGGAGGGGGAGAGAGACACTAGGGGTCATGACATGAGATTGGAGGGGGGTAGATTCAGGAGGGAGGTGTGGAGGTGTTTATGGAGAGGATGGTGGCAAAGTGGAACGCACTACTAGCTGTGGTGGTGGCATGTAACACAGTGGAATGCTTCAAGAAGGGATGGGACAGGGCAAAGGGGAGGGTAAAGGGAGGAAAGGGGAGGGGGTGGGGCAGCTGCTGAATACTGAGCTAGCTGCAATCTTGAGCTGCCTAGATAGACCAGGGTGGCCTTTTGCTGCTGGCAACTTTTGTATGTTTGTATGTAAGTGCCCTTGAGGGCTTAGCTAGTCATTGATGTAGACAACATGACTGCCCCCCCCCCAAGAAATGTGCTTCCCTGAGGGCCGAGGTGCTGTACCACCTCACATCGCACCACACCGGTGATCCGAGTTTGGGAACAAGCTCAGGCTGCTGGGGGGGGGGCACCTGGGAGAGGATCGAGTGCCTGCCTGCCAGCTCTCCTCTCCCAGACTGGGGTGGTGCGCTAACCCAGCTCTTGGCTGCCACCAGCTGGAGACTTGGTAGTAGCACCAAGCTTAGGGAGGCAGACTAAGGTTACGGGGGTGAGGAAGGAAACATGCCACTATGCGTGTGCATCCTCCATCCTGCTCCGGCTCTGAGAACGGGGGAGAAAATGGAAAACGGTCTGCCCAGGCTCCATGACGTCCCACTTGCCAACCCCCAGCTCTGCAATGCTACCTGCCTGAGCCCAGCAACTGCATGTGGGTCTTTGGGTGCAGGCAGGATAGCCTTCCCCCACCTGGCCTCACCACGGGGGGGGCAATCCATGGAGGTCTAAGGGCCCTGGCCATCTTGTGGAGCAGGAGGGGGCAGGGATGGGACTAATGTGCCAGTCTGGACAGACAGTGGAGAAAAAACCTTGCCCTCCACCCAGGTTTGCTTGGAAAACTGACCCCGATGTAGTTGAAAAACAAACATGGGGAAATCCTTTTTTAGATACTTTGAACCAGATCTATACCTTTGATTTCTACTGGCAGGATACAGTAGACAACTCTTGTTCTGAAAACAAACAAACTGTGATCTGCTATTTTAATGCTTCCTTAAAATCTTTTTTTTTATCATCAAAAGTTCATTATGTAAAACCAAACACACAATCAAAATCAGGTGACATGCAACTGTGAACAGATTTAAACGTTTCAATATTGCAGTAGACATGACGAATTACAACTCATGTAATACCACTTCAATAAAAAAAAAAACTCCTTTCTTTAAATAATTCTAATCTCGGTAGATCTTTCTTTACAGTTTCTGTTTCAAACCTTTAGGCCAGGATTCATGACCATAACTAATTTTGACAAGCATTAATTTCTTACCCAGAAGTGTTTTGCCCCGCCCCCATGTACATACAATGAACCATCTAAAGGCACGTGCTTCCTGGAACCTTCATGTTTCTACACCTTCCATGCAGAGATTTACATATGCAAATTACGAACATATCAGGTAGTATGCTAATGGAAATTAAGTTTACCTCCACTTATGTGGGAGCTGGTAACCTTTGCTTAGACCTTGTTTTATCAAGGCATCCTTTCAGCTGGGTCTGAAGTGTTAGGTTACTGTTTGGAAGAACACATGTCACTGACTACCCTACAGCTTTCACCTTGTTATTATAGCGGTGTATATATTTGGCAGATTATAGATTCTTAAAGGGAGACATTCATAAACTATGTCCATCATAGTTTGACAACCCAAGGAATGCTCTTTTAAATGAGGTATTGGGATCCACTGTAGCTGGCAGGAGCCCAGAGGTATCAATGACTATGCCTGCCCCATACTGATACTACACTGCCACCATTTTTAGAACCTTGTGATGTCACTGTTGATCAAGCTGTGGTTAGCCACATTGTAGTCAGATACAGCTTACGCATCAGTGACATCACAATGATCAAGAAAATGGTTGAACTGTAGTATTGATATGGGGCAGACTTAATCACCAATATCTCTGGACTGTTGCCAGCTACAGAGGAGCCCAATACCTCCTTTGAAAGTAATTTTCATGGACTTTCAAACCATGATAGGCATGGTTCCTAAATGTTATAACCTTCTATAATCTGCATAAGAACGTTCTTGATCTCCTTACCATAGCTCAAGGTGGGTTGAAGTCTTTGCCGTTTCAGGATGCAGTTCCTGACATGGTGGAATCTAAAAAGATCTCAGTGTTTAAGTAGAAATTGATCCTATACTTGTTGGAAGGAGGCCAGATCTGCTGCAAAGAACTGTCTAGGATGAGTAAGTCCTTTCCTTCCCCAGTTCCTGTGTTCCTGACATATGCTCGCTAGCATGAACTATGGATCCCAAGTGAAACATCCCATATCCCAGCATGCTGGCTGCAGTTTATATCTATTGATAAGCATGCCCAGCATCTCTGGGAGACTTGGATACCCTGGAAGACAACTCTTCCTGCTTTTATCATTAGCTGCACATTAAAGGGAATGGCTTATATTTTTTATTCTATTTTATTTTAGTCTTTGGTAACCAGGTAAGGCCCACTAGGCACAAGTGCCTGTTTTCAGGGGCGACCTGGGAGCACTGGGCAGTTAAGTGACTTGTTCAGAGTCACACAGTATGCAAGGGGAGGCTGTGAGAATCAAACTCAGGTCTGGTCTGCTGGATGCATCAAGCGTGTTCACACCTCGTTCCTCTAACCTCTGAGCTATACTGCCAGCCCAGGGAGTGGTTCTGCTGTGGCTGTCTCTATCTCCTTCCATCTGACAGCATATGAATGTTTGTTTCAGAGAAGGATGACCTGTAATTGTGTTGATGTCTCTATCTATGGTACTGCTAAGCGTGCTCTAGTCTTAGGGGATTGTATTAGACTAAATTGTGGCCTCGGTGGCTTTCCTGCCTATATAAATTTAGAAAGGTGACTCATTCCTGATAAATGCCCCTTGAAATATTTATTGGGAGTGCTTGAAACAGATATATTAGCCTTTGAAACACATTCATTTTAACTATGGAAACCCTCGAGAACAAGGAAGGTGTTGGGGAATTCCAGTGGCCCATATCCGCCTTTATTGTCTGAGAAAGAGAGAGGGAGGGAGGGAGGGAGAGAGAGAGAGAGAGAGAGAGATCGAATAACACATCAACTGCGTACGTGGCTGCTTTTGTGTATTTTATATGCAGTTCAATCGCTCTGATCCCTGTATTTTGCTGGGTTAGCAGGATAAATGGTTCTGTGTATAGGGCTAATAATGAGGGGACAGGGGAGAGCTCTGCCTCGTGCCTCTATGCAAATTAAATCTCTGGGACAGGTGCCCGTTCACCCTGACATATGCCTTAGGGCCTGGTACAATGTCTGTATATGCATACCTAAGGAGGTGGACAAGCCAAACCGGGCCAATAGCCAATACATGAAGGGCCATGCCACCCTGTCAGAGGCCTTCTTGGCATCATTGAGACTGACTAGGAATGCTAAGTACTGGGGCAGGGCCAGCACATTGGGACATTAAAGGATTGGTTGGCCACTTTCTCGCGGCAAAATATGATCCTCTTCCTCCTGAAGGGGGATGATGACAAATGATATATTCTGGCCCAAAAAGATTTCCGTAACGGTAAGGAACTTCACAGTGTCAGGCTGCAGCAATTTTTGTTAATCTTGTGTAATCCCTGTTTTTTGATCTGTTCTGTATATGCGGATCTGTCGAGATGAAGTAAACCCAATTTGATCTTTGTGTACAAGGGTTAGGATTATGTTCTTCATTCTTTGGTTAGCACGTATGTCAACAGCTTGTAGTAGACATTCAGGAATAAGACTAGTCTGTATGAACCACATAACTCGGAGTCTTTTCCCTCTTTGGGAATCCCCCAAATTCCTGCATTGAGCAATGTTGGGATAAGGGATCACCCTTCCCCCTAGAGCAAATTAAAGCTTTTTTGCAAAAGGAGCAACAATTTATATTAAAATATGTGTACTTTACAAAATATAGGGATGCACATATCCATTGGTGCCTGGTAATTTCCTCACTTTCTGATATTTTATGTCATCCAATACCTCTTAGGGATTAACTGGGGGCTAGTAGGCTCTCATTTTATTCTCTAGAAACTTGAGTTAGGTTCAGTTTGGTTAAATTATTATCAATGTCATGGTCTATGTGTATGTCAGTGGCAGAGTATAGCTGTTTGTAGTAGCAAAGAAAGGTTGCTGTGATCCACTCATCATGAAAGATCTGTGTGTTCATTTGTGAGTGTATTACTTTCATCACAGTAGCAGGGGACAGCTCTCCTACCCTGGGATGGAGGGAGACAGCATCTCGATGCTTGTGTGCACAATATCATCATCAGATTGAGACCGCTTCCACTCGTATTGGTGTATCTGGTTGGTACAACATACAGAGAACAAATAACACCAAACTGTGAAGAACGAGCTGCTTCACACACCTAGTGTGTGTGCTGTGACATCGTTAGGCATGAGAGCAAACCTTGAATGCCTTACCGATGTGACAACAGCACCCACGAGGTGTGTGGACCAGCGAGTCTTCACTGTTTGTCATTTTTTTAATTGTTTATAATACCATGCTTTTAAACAGTTTGCTTAGTTTGTATAAATCATTATTTTTTTTTGTTTTGTTTTTTCAGTTGTATAACCAGGAGTAGCACACTAAGCTGAAAGCTTTTTTTACAGGAGCATCCTGGGAGCACAGGGGAAGTTAAGTGACTTGCTCAGGGTCACACAGTATGTATGTGGAAGCTGTTGGATTCAAATCTAGGTCTGGTCTGCTAGATGTCACCAGATTTGCAGCTTAGAGCCTTAAACCACTGCGCAGTACTGTTGTGAGGTCCCCTCTAACAAGAAATGAAAGTTCAAACCAAAACTCTGTTTGTTGCGCTGTTTGAATAATTGTTTCTGACTGTGCATTGCCAATGAGCACAGCTGACTTCTCAACCGATCTCGCCCTGAACATTCACATTCTCTAAAAGCTGTTCTTACCCAACTCACACATAATGCAACAGTAGTTTCCCCAAAATACAATACTTTGTGACGCCACTAACAACATGCTTACACTACAGATAATATGCTCATGGCACAAATCAGCAACAAATAACAAGGGATTTATTGGGAGAGCCGGAAAATCCTTAAGTAGAGGGGTGCGGGGGTCTCGCATAAAGTGGAAAATCCCAACTCCCGGCACCATTTTGTTGTGCGCTGGGGAGCACATCACCAAAATATTTTTTTGGCGCTGTGCTGTCACTCTAACAGCGATCGTCTATCGGCAAGTGCCATTATCACACAAATCCAAAGGAGGTAGAGGGGGATAGGAGATGACTGAGGTTGGGAGGAAGAGAAGGGAATCAACATTTGTGCAGAAGGGAAACACAATGAAGCAGATGAGATTCCAAAGAAAGCAGGGAGAGGCGTTGGTAGGGAGACACTGTCTCCTGAGACAGTGATGAGTGAGTGGAGGGGAATTTGAAGCAAAACAGCAGAAAGAGGGGAAAAGAGGATACAACCTTGCAGGTGGCTTTTAGGAACAGCCCTGCACATTCATGTAGTCAAATGCCAGGGTATCAGTTTAAGAATGATCTCACAGCAGAACAGGGGTGGGAGGCAATTCTTGTAGAGGTATAAGGCTCCCAAGTTTGGGATGTAACTTGTGGATGGCAACGATATGCTGAAAAACATTTGAGGTTCTGACTGAACCATATGCTAAGGTACTTAAAGGAGTGAACATCCTCCAGTAGGGAGGCATCTTAAGCATTTATTAAGCCCCCCTGGTGCTTGTTGCACAGATTCAAGCTACTGTTTGGTCAGTTCGGGGCAACTGCTGGGGGAATCCCTGCTGGAGTGTGCAATTGATACAGAACTGCAGTTTTCCGGGAGGACATTCTAGAGGCTGAGGTGCTGCCCAATCTGCTTGCACCTCTTTGAGTTGAGGGAGGAAGTTGCTTGTCTCCAGGCCAAGCTGGTTAGGATCCAGAGGACCTCTTCCCCCACCCAGGGGCCACCAAGTCTACTGCCATTGCCCCAGAGTTTGCCTAGGAGGAGTGCTGTTTGGGCAATGCTAGGCTCCAGGAGGGTGGGAGTGACAGGTTGGGGACACATTCCTCATCCTGTGCCATTACTAAAGTTCTTCACTGTTCTGGTGGGATGGGACTGCCTGGAAGAGGCACACACGGCAGTCATAAGGAAGGATGTGGGGGTCCTCTGTAGGAGAGGCCCCAAGGCGGGGAGATAGAAGACTCCAGGAGAGGAAGAAGCAGCTTCTAGTGGGGGACTCAGTTGTTAGTGGTTAGATTTGAGAACAGAAGGGAGGGGAGAGGGAGGTAAGGTGCTTACCAGACACCATGGCTTGGAGGGATGGGCAGCGGATCCTAAGGATCGCTAGGGTGGGGGGGAAGGAGAGGATCTGGATGTCAATGTCCACCTGGGGACTAACGACCTAGCAAGGGATGGGGCTGGGATTGTACGGGGGAGTTCAGTGAACTAGGGAGGGGCTTAAGGCAAGTAGCATACACAATGGCTTTCACCGAGGTACTGCCTATTTACACCGAGGGAAGAATCCTTTCCAGCCATTAGTACACCAGCATTAGTGTGCTGGCACATCAGGATGCCAATTTTGGGATGTGTGCCCCCTGCCTGAGGTCTGCACCCCTAGGAGGTAAAGTATTAATAAGGGGGGGGGAGTGCGTGGAATAGGGGGTGCATCTTCTCGCAAAAACAGGGGTCGGTGAAAACCTGACTTGGTGCCCTGATGACCGGGTGCACTAATGCCGGCACTCTAAATGGGTGGAACTGGGAAGGATAATGTACTCCCACCAGCAGCTTCAACTTGTGCTTAAAGGAATGGTGATGGGAAGAGGGGTTCAGCTACTCTGGGGACTGGGGATCCACCTGGAGGGATGAGAGCCTATATAGAGGTGATGGTCTGCATCTGTCTGGGAGGGGAACTGCAGTCCAGAGTGGATGGTTTAACAGTTACTTTGATGAACATTTAAACTAGCTGAGGGGTGGAAGAAAGATTAAGGGAGGCATAAACTGCCTCTCCCACATACTGAAGCAGTAGGAAGGAAGGACCCAAGGGGAGGAAAATACTCCAGGGAGCAGGTTAATGGGAACAGCAGAGATGTAGAGGACAAGGGTGATGGGAACAAAGAGAGGGGAAGATTAGGTGGGCACAAGCTGAGGAAGGGGGCTTGCAGACAGAGCGGGAGCAAGGCATGGAGAGCCATGTGAGCAAATGCAAGGAGTCTTGGAAATAAAATTCCAGACCTGTAGACCATCATGGCAGAGGCAGGCCTGGATATTGTGGCCATTACTGAGCCATGCTGCACACTGAAAACCATGACAGAGACATGACCATAACAGGCTACACTCAGTTCAGGAAGGATAGGGAGGGGAGGAAGAGAGGAGGGGTTGTGCGTATGTTAGGGAGGGTATTGAGGCAAAGGAACCCAAGAGAACATGGGAGAAGGAGGAGTTAGAGGTAATGTGGGTCACCCTGGAGACAGGGCTGGAGTCACCATTCGCACTGGGGTTATATACAGATCTTCAACACAGGGAGAAGAACTGAATAAGACAATGGGGGAAGCCATCAGAAATGTGGCGGAACAAGGGGAGATGCTGCTGGTGAGGGGACGTCAGTCTGATGGCTTTGGATTGGATACTCCTAGCCGTGGCCTTGACTAGAAGCAGGGACATCCTAGAATCCCTGCAGTTAGTGGTTCTCAGGCAAGCTAGTCAAGGAGCCCACTCACGATGGGGCAGTACTGGACCTGGTTCTCACAAATAGGGACAGAATTGCAGAGGTCAAGGTGGGATGCCACCTGGGGATCCCAGAGATCATTGTGCTGCATAGTTTACTGTAAGGACAGTAGTAGAGGCAAACAGTATATCCCTCTGACAGCGACATTTCGTCAGCGACCGACACTACAGCAACTACAGCGCTGTAATGTCGGTGCTGGACCCCGGCACTGTATTCTGGTGTCTTGCACCCTTCCCTAATCAGCCTGCACTGGAGTTGATTATATTTAGTGGAGGGGAGGTTCGGGTGAATCCTCCGAAGAAAACATGTTTGTAAGTTAGAAGCCTTATGCTGACCACAGATGCGGTCGACATAATGGTTTCGCTGTACGGTCGTACGACAAAATATTTGTCAGTGACCAATCATAGACCTGAGGCAAACTACACAAGGACAAGAGTCCTGGACTTCTGGAGGGCAGATTTAAAAAAAAATGTGTGACTGCTTCAGTGATGACCTAGCCGGTGGGTGGGGTGGAGGAACCGTGGGCCAAATTAAGGGATGGCATAGCTAAGGTAAAAACATCTGTGCAAAAGAAGTGACCAAGAACAGGAGAATAAAAGGGACCACTATGGTTCTAAAGGGAAGTGGCTGCAAAGATAAAGGCTAAAAGGGTTGCATTCACGAGGTACAAAGAGTTGCAGAGGGAAGACAACATGGAGGGGTACCAGGAAAAGTAGTAAGAATCAGAGCAGGCAGTGTAGGCTCAAAGGCACAAACTGAAGAAAGGATCGCCAAAGGGGTAACAAAGGGGGAGAAGACTTCTTCTAGGTACATGAGTGAAAAGAGGAAGACAAGGGGAGGGATTGTGGGGTTAAGAAGGGAAGGGGGTACTGTGCAGAAAAGGATCAGGAATACCTCTGTTCAGTCTTCACAATGGAAGGGGAGGGGGATGAATTACGTAAAAGCAACAGGAAACGCTCAGGGAAGGAGGTAGACACAAGTCCATTAACAGAGGTAAGAGTCCTGAAAGGACTTGTGAATGTGAAAGTGGAGAAAGCTATGGAACCAGACGGGCTACACCCAAGGGTGCTGAGAATGCTCAGGGAGGTACTGGCTGCACCTATGACAGAGCTATTCAACAACTCACTGGAAACAGGAGTGGCTCCTGAGGACTGAAGGAGAGCAGATGAAGTCCCACTTCATAGAAGCAGGGAAGAGGCTGGCAACTATAGGCCAGTCAGTCTGACGTCAGTGGTGTGGAAGTTAAGAAAGACACTTTTAAAGGAAAGGCTAGTGGAGTATCTTGAATTCGGCCGGTTACAAGACCCAAGGCAGCTCAGATTCAGGGGTGGGGGGGGTGGAGGGATCTCATCAGACAAACCTGATTGATTTCTTCAACTGAGTGACCAGGCAAATAGATCAGAGTGGGGCGGTGAATGTGGCCTACTTAGAGTTCAGCTGGGCCTTCGACACCCTACCACATAGGAGGCTCATGAGGAAACTGGGCAGTTTGGGGTTGGGTCCCAAGATGGTAAACTGGGTATGACATTGGTTGATTGATAGACAACATAGGGTGGTGGTAAACAGTACTCACTCTGGGGATCATCAGGGTACCTCAGGGCTCTGTGCTGCTAACAGTCCTCTTTAATGTCTTTATAAGTGACATTACAGAAGAACTGAAAGGGAAGATACGCCTCTTTGCAGATGACACCAAAATCTACAATAGGGTAGACACTTCAGTGGAGAGAATGGGTAGATATCTGAGAAAACTCAAGGAGGGGTCAAGGGTATGGCAGCTAGGTTTCAATGTAAAAAAGTGCAAAACCATGCACCTGGGGCACAGAAACCCAGAGGCAGAGTATAAAATGAGAGGAGATGTATTGATAGTCACTAAACAGGAAAGAGACCTTGGTGTAATAATACTGGATGACCTCAAGGTGGATAGGCAATGTGACAAGGCAGTAGGTAGGGTCAGTGTGATGCTGGGGTGCATAGGGAAGGATATTACCAGCAGAAGGAGAGTGGTAGTGTTACTACTGTATACATCATTGGTGAGACCTCACCTGGAGTACTGTGTTCAGTTCTGGAGACCACATCTCGGGAAGGATACAGACAGGGTAGAGGCTGTCCAGAGAAGGGCAACTAAAATGGTGCAGGGGCTGCATTATAAACTATATAAGGAGAGACTGAGGAATCTCAATATATATACTCTGGCAGAGAAGAGGGAGGGGGGAACATGGCAGAGAGCTATAAAGACTGTCACAGGGATGATAAGGTACAGCAGAGGAGTATTTTTCAGAGGAGAAGGTGCACGAGAACTAGGGGGCATGCAATGAAGCTGAAAGGGGGGAATTTAGGAGGAATGTGAGGAAGTACTTGACTGAAAGGGTGGTGGATGCCTGGAACAGTCTTCCAGCAGAAGCGGTGGGGGCGAAAATAGTGGTGGGATTCAAGCATGCATGGGATAGGTAAAATGGAATCCTGGTAGAGAAGAAGTGGGAGAGGTAGCTGGAGATCAGGTTAGATCAGCGGTGACAGGTACAGGCAGGGAAAAATGGGAAGACTGGGTGGACCATGCAGTCCTTATCTGCTGACAAATTCTGTGTTTCTTGTGTTTCACTCCCTATCAGCAGCATGCAGCTGCCTTTGAAGCGTTATCCATGGCATGATTGGCAGAGAGGAATAGGTACTCTTCTGCGTGCCTCATGGGCTCCCCCTGTCAATCCAAGTCCTCAGAGACCAGAGGGAGCAATGAAAATGACAATGACAGAGTGGCGGCTCTGTAGAGTCAAAAAGGTAACCCCCACATGCTGGAGGGTGTTATTAATTCAGAACAGACACATGCTGAACCTGGTATGTTGCCTTTTGCTCCACTTTTTTATTTTAGGCTTTCGCAGACCACAGTGCCCTAAATATAGAATTGCTGTGGTCAAGCAGCACAGGTGGTGGCAATCCTCAGGGTTATCACCAGTTCATGGCCTCTGCACAACAGCAACCCAAGCCCTCTGCTGCTACATTTATCCTCACTAGCAGCTTCCTGTTTGCATGTCTTTCGCACTGGTGCTATGGGGAGGGTTATTTTTTTTGTAACTTGTAAAGGAAAGGAGTTTGTTTTTTACATAGTACCTTTAATGTTCTCTGAATGAGGGAAGGAGAGAACATGTTTAGATTACCCTTCCATGCCCTGTGCCATCTTTTGCAAAAGAACATTGTTGCAACCATTTTTCCGGTTCTGATAACTATTCACATGTAACAAGCCTGTTCTTTATTGGAAAGCATCAGGGTTGTCATTTCAATGTGACCTGTGGGATCGGTGCAGTGGCACCAGTTTTCTGCTCGCCAAAGTGGGAATGGGAGGTGTTTATGGGAGAATATAACAAGAGGGTTGGCAAGCAGGAGCTGGTGGTGGTTGAGAGTGCAGTGCAACACTAGGACTGGGCTGGAGGAAGGGTGTCATAGCTTGGGAAAGTCACCTGATAGCAAGGAATCATTACCTTGTCTCTCCTGCATGGGTGAGGGCTGTAGGGATGCCCAGCAGTATCTGAACTAGCAGCTATGATAGGCAGGAACCATCCATGCTTTCCAGAGGGGTGGGCAAGGAGGAAGCCCACCCGACTGGCTGGGTCCCACTCCAATGGACCCAGGCATGGCGGTTCCTAAATGGGCACCCACCTAGGACAGAGAATCAGGTGCTCTCTCTCACAAGTGTGGCATTTGGTCTGCAACCTGATGTCATGGCATGGGTGGCATGATATGTACAACGCCTGTCTTGACCAGACCTAGGACCTGATATTCAGAAGTCCTGACCTGGTACGTTCAACCATGGGGAAAGGCAGTTGAGTTCTACCCAAGGAGACAGTAAGGTGGGTTTCTAAGGGATGGCAGGGATCCTGGTTACAGCATCCTTAAGAAACTGGCCTGATGGCAATATGAGAAAAGGGGTAGAAGAGATGCAGAGCTAGGCAAGTACAATGCCCTTTATAGGTGTGACAGATTATTTATTTATTAGCTTTTGGTAACCGGGTAAGTGCACTAGGCAAAAAACCTGCCTATTTTCAGGCATGACCCGGGAGAGTACAAGTTGAAAAATGCAGCAGTGAACAGCAATCAGGTACATAAAGTAAGATAACTGTCAAAGCAACAAATACATCAGTAGAAGCTGATTACAGGAATTAATAACAGAACAGAGATAACATCAGGAATAGAGAAGTTGTGGTTGAATACAAATTGCATAATAGCACAATGATGGCATAATAGCAAAATAAACAGGTCATATTTTAACGCTGGGGAAGAATGCCTAGTGGAAGCAGGGACCAGAGCAGTCAAGGATCAATTATGCCATGAAGCAGGTTTAATGGGAAGAGTTCCTTGAGGATTTATTTACTGAAAATTTCAGAGAATACCTTTGAGCACAAGTGCTCTTTTACAAAGGTTCCACTTCAATAACAGATTACAAGGAGGCAGTATAGTGCAGTGGTTTAAGGCTCTGAGCTGCAAATCTGGAGACCTGGGTTTGAATCCCACAGCCCCCACCTGCATACTGTGTGACCCTGAGCAAGTTACTTAACTTCCCTGTGCTCCCAGGTCACACCTGTAAACAAGCTTTCAGCTTAGTGTGCCACTCCTGGCTAGACAATTGAAAGAATTGAACATGGCAACATGACAAATACAGTAAGCGAGTTCCAGTGCAATGAAGTCAGACAAGTGCAGATTAACAGGCTAGATCAGTTGCATCCAATTTTACAAGAAGGCAGGTAAACAGAAACAATTTAAAACAAACATAATAATGGCACATGGCTGTGTGTTTCATAGCAAGATGTAGCCATTGGGGCGATCAAGACTGCTGAATCAGGAAAACCCCATCAGGTCAGGCTTATAAGAGGCCTGCGAGATTTTGGGGGGTGTCCAGGATGCCCACAGAGTGATAGAAGCATGGGGAGCTGCAAGTCCATTACTTCAGTAGTGCTGTTGAAGGGGCAGGCAAATAAGTTACATGTTCTAATGTGTGCTGAGCTCCAGTGTAGTAAAATTGACTTTGGAGATGAACAAAATGACCCGTAACTTAATGAGTCCATTTGGAGGATTGCCAAGTTAGTACCATACGTGGGGTAAAGCCTAGGTACTACAGCAATAATCATTGCAATCTACTGTACGAAAGGGACCACAGGGACCAAGAGAGCCAAGATAAAGGTTAAGCCACTTCTGCAGTAATTGCACTTGAATACTAATTGGAGTAACGTAGAATGCATTTGCAGTGATTCTGATTGCAACCACTGGGCCTAAAAATGAATTAATTACAAGTACCTGCTGTACCATGTGCCACTGGTGCCTAATAAAGGGAGCGGCAAGTGTAACTTTATTTCCATGTGATCGTTTACCTTCTCGAGTGAAGACCTGTCTATCTAGATCCTTACATTACGAGGTGTGCCATGTCCAGCGATTGTTTATGAGGGACTACTGGCAAATGTATTAATACCTGAGATGTCCCCCAATGCAGGAGTGACCTGGGCAGTGCCCACCCCCATTGGGCACAGTCACTTGGTATGGCTAGGAGTGAAGTGGTGGTTGTGCAGACATTGGCTGCTGTGCATGACTGGGGTGGATGTATGTGCCAAAGGTGCATACCCAGCCTGCGTATCTCCACACCTGGTGACATTCATGACTGCCAGCCACCTTTCCATGGCCCCACCCCTGGTGCTCAGGTTTGCAGGGGTGGGCAAATATGAAGGGGTGGACCGGTGCGGAGGGGTGGACCCAGGCAGGCATCCAATCGAACACCCGACCCTGGTCCCGTAGTGGATCCTTTGTGCCCACGGGGCTTGTGCAGAACAGAGGAGCAGATCTGAGGCAATACTTGCACTGTTAAAACTGGTTGTGCATTCACCCAATATGCTGCCCCAAGCCCTCCCCAGCAGCCAAGTGGGCAGGCCTGAAAGGAGGACCCATTCCCAGTCCTGCCACAATCAGTGGGTGAAGTCCATGGGGACATGCAGTGGGTTACAGCAGGGTCCCAGCTGCCATAACCTGTGCCCCCCATACCTGGTACTATGTGCCTTAGTAAATGGTGCATAGTGCAGGCTCGCCACGACACGCCCCCATCCACCCCTGCGCGTTGCTGACCGTGCAGCTGGGGGATTGGACATGTAACCTCCTTGGGTGTGGTTTGTGAATGCCACCAGGGGTCCGTGGGCTTCCCACTATGTGGCATTCCAATTTATGGTTGCCTACATGCCTCAGATACACGGCGTGTAGGCGCTCCTTTTTGTGGGGGAATAGGGCCCATCGGTTGTGGAGGTATAAAGCAATTTTCCAGCATCCACGAAAACATTAATAACTTATATTCAGACCAACTTCAGTTGTATTTCAATAATTTTCTGTATTTCTCTCTCTTTGTGCTTATGACTGAGGGTGTTTGCATGAAAACAGGATCTTTTTTTTCTGTAATTGTCTTTTTATTAGAACTTTTCAAGTATTACTGGTAAGGCAAGGAACCATCATTAGATAGCATTCTCAGTGCAATAATTCAGTGGCATTCATTGTACAGTCCACTGTTCAATAATGTGCACAGTAGCCATCCAAGATAAGGCATATTTGCATCTGTCTCCAACATACAAAGACCCCATGGCATCCCTAACTATTCTGTTATCTACACAAAGCACTTAAGAGATCAAGTATTCTAAAAAGCACTAATCTGCTCCTTCCTCCAAAATGCGTAGAGCCCTGGCATCCTCATTAGCATTTCAGTTCCATAGTATTTTGTTAATTCTGTGATATCACGTCAGCCCTGTGTGCCATTATTCATACTCACCAACTATACCATTGATTCATGAATGTAGTTAGAGCGGAGGGTTTATTCCTGAGGCCTAGCGTCGGTTTTTCCGTTCGATACAGTGACATAACCACATCCTCCCATTCTTGCATCTCAGGTCTATGTACTGTGAACCAGTTACTGGTTAATGCTTTTTGGCTGTAGTGAGCCAAATACCTAACTATTTTATGTAGTGCTATGCCTTAATATGTGGGGGATATAATAAATAAGAACTGCCAGTATATGGAGCTCTCCATAATTTGGTATAATGTCATTCAGTGCTTTTTCTACCTTCTCCCAATAGGGTCTAATAACAGGGCAAGTCCAAAATACTGTATATGAGTATATGTGGTCGGAGTCATGCCACAACCTCACCAACATACATCTCGGGAAAGAGGATTGTAACGAGCTGTAATATTTGGTGCATGTAAGAAATGGATGATATTTTTCTATCCAAATTCTTTCCATTGGTGACTTGATTTAATTTTTTGCTGTTTAAAGTACATTAATTGCAAATACCCTTCAGAAATCTGAAGGCCGGTTTACCCCTCCCATTTCTTGTCAAATTCTGTCTACAGTATGTCCCATACTGGATTGCATAGCCTCTTATGCCTTGGAAATTAAATTGTTAGGGCAACTTGTTTTCAGCATCCAGATTATAAAATCTATTACGGGGAAGCTGCCTCCCTATCCCAAGGTTATTCTAGTCTGTTTCCCAAGTAACGGCATACATATGAACATACGAAGAAGCTAGCAGAAGGAGGCCATTTGGTCCATCAAGTCTGCTTGTATTGCAGGGTCCACAGCTTGAGCTAATTTATTTTATTTTTTTATCTTATTTTGACAGCAGTTTGGGAAAACTTTTGAGCCATAGGCTCATTTACAAAGGTACCTTATCACAGGAAGACATAACACAGTACAACAGTAAATTACAACAGTAATAAGTACAGAAATACAGCAAGTTGGTACAAGCAGGAGTGATGCAACAATAACAGGGTTTAGGCAATCAATAAGCAGCTTAGAAGGTAACTTTGTCATAAATATAGAGTAGGGCCTAGACTAGTGGCATTTACAGCTTCGGGTATCAAATAGGTGATTCCGTAAGGATGTTTTGAAGCATGATATCGATGGGGCTTCAGAGATGGAAGGGGGCAGTGTATTGAACCAGGAGGGGGCCCTGTAGCTGAAAGCTCTTTGGCTGTGTGAGATCCCTGCCCTCCCTTCCCACTCCTCCCATCCTCCCTACCCATGATCCTTACCTCCCCACTATGCCTATCCCAGCCTCTCTTAAAGCTGCCCACTGTCTTCAATGAGATTACCTCTTCTGGCAGTGCATTCCAAGTGTCCACCACCCTCTCTGTGAAGAAGTACTTCTGGACCTCCCTCCTAAACCTCCCAGCCTCCAGCTTAAGACTGTGCCTCCTCGGGTTATGATTGTCACTCAGCTTAAAGAGAATCTCCTTATCAACCTTATTTATTCCTTTCAAGTACTTGAAGGTCCCAATCATGTCCCTTCTCTCTCTTCTGTCTTCTAGGGAGTACATGTTCAGTGCCCTCAATCTCTCCTCATATGCCTCACCCTGCTGACCTGCTATCATCTTTGTAGGCCTCCTCTGGACCTTCTACAGCAGGTTAATGTCCTTTTTGAGGTGTGGTCACCAGTACTGAACTCCATATTCTAGATGCGGCCTTACCAGTGACCTGTACAAGGGCAGTATAACCTCCTCTCTCCTACTACTGATCCCCCTAGATATGCATCCCAGCATCGTGTTGCCTTTGCTGCTGCTTTCTTGCACTGCATGGAGTGTTTCAGGTCACTAGTGATCATCACTCCCAGGTTCTTCTCCTCCTCCTCTGATGCAGATACTTGGACTCGACCCAGGTAGTATTTTGTCCTGGGATTCTTGGCTCCAGTATGCATAACTTTGCATTTCTTGGCATTGAAGCCAAGCTGCCTGATCTTGGGCCACTTCCCCAGCTTTTCCAGATCTTTCTGTAGGTCCTGTATCCCTTCAACTGTGTCCACTCTCCCACAGAGCTTGGTGTCATCCATGAATAGGCACATTTTGTCCTTAATGCCATCTCCAATGTCATTGATGAAGACACTGAACAACACTGGCTCCAGCACTGAACCCTGCGGGACCCCACTAGTTATCTCTCTAGTGCAAGATAACTCTCCCCCCACAACTACCCTCTGGGTTCTGTCCCTCAACCAGTTTTCCACCCATCTGGCCATCTTTTCCACAACCCGAGATCCACCAACTTCCTGATCAATCTTTTGTGAGGCATAGAGTCAAAGGGCTTGCTGAAATCAAGATAGAGGATGTCTACCGCTTGGCCCGTCTACTGTCTTAGTGACACAGTCAAAGAAGTCAATCAGATTTGTTTGACACAATCTCTTCCCCCCCCATGAACCCATGCTGCCTCACATCCTGAAGACTATACTCCTCTAGATATTCCACCAACCTTTCCTTTAGTATAGTCTCCATGAACTTGCCCACAATGGAGGTCAGACTGACTGGTCTGTAATTCTCTGGGTCATCCTTGGGACCGCTTTTGTGGAGGGGTACTACATGTACTTTTCTCCAGTCCTGTGGTACCATGCCTGACTCTAGTGAACTATTAAATAGGTCTGCCAGTGGCCCTGCCAGCTCCTCAGCCAGTTCCTTTAGTACCCTTGGATGTACTCTGTCTAGGCCTGGTGATTTGTTCACCTTTAATGCCAGCAGCCCCTCCCTCACTCTGTCCTTCTCTATCACTACATCTGTGTTCCCCTCCCTCCCTGCTCCTCTTTTCCTTCCTGGAGGCACTGGTCCGTCCTTCTCCCTGGTGAAGATGGAACAGAAGTATTAATTTAGTATCTCTGCTTTTCCCCCATTATCCTCCACCCACTCCACCCTTTTCTCACTAATATACTGAAAGAAAACCTCCCCCCCTTCTTAATTCCTTCAGCTATCTGCAGCTCCTTGTGTGCCTTTGCTCTCCAGACTTCCTTACTTGACTCACTAGCCAACCTTAGGTAATTTTCTCTATTCACCTCTCTCAGTCTTCCTGGATTTTCTATAGGTCAACCTCTTTTCCCTTACTGCATGGGCAACCCCAGCACTGAACCAGCTGGGTGCTTGTGTTCTTCCCCCTGAGCCTAATGCACTCATCTGTGGCAACCAGTATTCCTTCCTTAATGATGGACCACCTTTGGTCCACCCCCATATCTGCTCTGATGCCTACCAGATGGCTCCTTAGAACTTCACCCATTTTCCTGAAGTCCATCCTCCTGAAATCCAAGATTTTGGTCTTAGTTGGGATGCTTTTCCTGCCCATATCTAACTGGAAAAACACTATTCAATGGTCACTTCCACCCAATGGCTCCCTGGCCATTATTTCCTGGACACACTCCCCATTTGTGAGCACCAGATCAAGAATTGCCTCAGCTCTTGTTGGTTCAGTAATAGCATGAGTCATAAACCCACTCTGCAGGCCTTCCAGGATCACTTGACTCCTAGCACATGTTGTGGACGGTATGCTCCAGTCCACCTTGGGCAGGTTGAAGTCCCCTACAATTACCACCTCTCCTTTCCCTGAAGCTTCCAATATTTGTGAGTTCAGTTCCCTGTCCCTCTCCTCATCCTGACTGGGTGATCTGTAAACCACCCCCAACCTCACCTTTCTCCCTCTATTGGACCTTAACTGAACCCATAATGCCTCCATCTCCCCTTCCTCCTACCCCTCCCTTGTGCAAGTTATTCCCTCCCTGATATAAACTGCCACCCTCTCCCCTTCCCAACTACCCTGTCCCTCCTGTATAGTTTATAGCCAGGGATTGCAAGGCCCCAGTCATGGTGTGATGTTGCCCAAGTCTCGGTTACTGCAGCTATGTCTACTCTCCTGTCTTCTAAAAGTGCATGCAGGTCATCCACCTTGTTTTCAAGACTCCGCACATTCAGAGACACCACCCTCCACCTAGAATCTGACCTTTCTTCTCTTCCCTCTATTGTTCTATTCACATTTATCCCCTCTGTGTACACCCCTCCATGTGCTTGTGTTATATGTTCCTCACCCTCTTCACCCTTTTCTAACTGTGTTCTTGCCCCTTCCACCTCCTCCCTCCAGACCTGTTCCATCACTGTGGGGGGGTTCACTGACCTCCTCCTCTTAAGTCTGTGGGCCTGCATGCCCACTGTCCCCCCAGTAGTTTATATTAAGTGTAGTGATTATATATTCCCCCAGTTTGTCCCTGAGTACCCTCAAACCCTCCCTACTGAAATGTAGCCTGTCTGGTGAAAAGAGTGCTTTCTTTGACCAGGTCTCCTCCCAGTCCCCAACACAGATGAACATCTCCTCCCTGCACTATTTCCTCAGTCAGTCATTAAAATCCTCTATTCTTCTTTTCCTGGCTGTGCTGGCCCTTGGTACTGGCATCACCTCTGAGAAGGCTAGCGAACTTCCTTCCTCCCTGTAGATCTTCCCCAATGCCCTGAACCTAGTTCATACTACCTCAGCCTCCTCCCCAGCTAGGTCATTTATTCCCAAATGTATAACTAAATTAGGTTTTCCTCCAACATCCGCTACTATTTCCCTTATTCTTGGGCCCACCTTCCCCGCTGTCAACCCTGGAATACAAACCACCCTCCTGCTTGCATTTGGGTCCCCTTTCCTTCCCCAGTGAATACCCCTAATTATGGAGTCCCCTATGATTGCAACCATTCCATCCCCTGCACCCATGCTCCCCGTCCTTCCTTTCTTACCTTCGGTACTAGCTACTTCCCCACCTAACTCCTCCCTTGGCACCCTGGTGAACTTATCTGCACATCCACAATTTATCCCCTTAACTGTTCTTCAATCTCCCACTCTGCCCTTCCCTTTCTGACTATCTGTATCTGCTTTCAGTTTTCCTTCCCCTCTTCCTTTCCTGTTCTCTCCCTTACCCATCCTCCACTCTGTTTTGCCTGCCTCCTCTTCCCTGCTCACCTTGATTAGTTCCCTCCCTCCACCACTGTACTCCTACTCTCAACCATGGCTCAACCTGACTCTCTACCTCACATCCAGCTGCTCCTTCCCTCCTTACAGACAGTGGTACAAATTTATTCAATAATACCACCCCGATGCTACTCTCTCATTTCCACCCCTTCCCCATACCACTTGCCATTCCACCACCCTGAGCTTCATATTCCTTTGAGGAAGAGATACTCCTGTATACTGAGTGCTCCTCCCCACTCCCATCCCCTGCCTGATGCCATCACTCCCCTGAGCATCACCCCCATGCCTTTCCCTCCACTGCTGTGCTTCTTTGACTTCCCACACAATCTTTCCCAGCCTCCATGTGAGCAGCCTTATTTTGGCCCATAGCTGTTCCAGGCTGTTACACACAGGACATCCCCCTTTACTCCACATCACCCCCAGAAAGACTGCTGCCCCACGTCTATTGCAGTTTTCCACTCTCCTGCTTCCCATACATGGACCTAATCCCCCACATCCTCCCAGCCCAGCTTTTCCTAGTCTCCAGTTATATAACTACAAAGTAATTATAAAACTATAAAATCAAACATACACATATATATAAACAAAGGCTGAAGAAATCTAAAACAGTTCTTTCTGTGACTCTCAGAACAGTTCAATTTAAATAAGCACAGGCTGAAGAAATCAAATATTTGTTAGTATGTGCATGCGCTTACCCCCCTATGCAATGTGCTGGGTTGATAAAGATATGACAGGTGTATGTCCATTGCCTTTTTTAGGAAGTGATGTCAGAACCCCTGGTATAAAGGAAGATTGCATGAGGTGGGTGGAGTGAGGGCAAGGGTGGGTGACCAAACCTATGCCCTCCAGAAACAATCAGCTACAGCTCTGATCCACCACCCCACAGTCCTCTGTTCCACTGCTTCCCAGTGATTCAGCTAGCAAAGCTGGCTCCTGCTAGTTTCTCCTTCCTACTCCCAAAGCCAACTGATCTGTAGTTTCCTGACTCAACTACACAGCATAGCATTTCAAACAGTAACATACCTGCAAATATCTAAAATAATCAGTTCTAGGAAAATGAAATTCCTGTTAAAGTTTGGCAAAACGTTTAAAGGACCCCTGGCTGTAGTATTGATAATTACATCGAAGCCCTTGCCAGCTTCAAGCACAGAAGCCATGAACTAAGTTATTTGGGAGGAATTGGGGGTCTTGCATTATCCAGTCCAGGTATCTGGAATCTTTAATTATTGAAGGGGAGCACAAAGCAGATTTTGCCACATCCTGACTAAAGGTTGTGTGAAAGGGTGGTCCACCCTAGTAGGCATAGTGCTATGTAAGGGGTTAAACAGCCAAGCCCCTAATTTTGGCATTATCCTCCATAATACTAATTCTTTCCAATAAAGGGATTAACTAGAGTCAAGCCATCCCATGATATGCTGTAACTGCACCGCTCTGCAATAATCTTGAGGTTTTGGTAGGGACAACTCTTCTTTCGTTTTTGCCAGTTTAAAGATCATATAAGCAATCCTTGTTTTTTCCCCCTGCCAAAGATAGCAGGAGAAGGCCTTATCCCAATTTCAAAAATCTTCTACAGGGAGTATCACCAGTAGAATCTGAAATAAATAGAGATAGTGAGGGAGTAATGTCATTTGAATAGTTTCAATTCTTTGAATTAAGGGGGGGAGGTTCCACCTTGCCAGGTCTTCTTCAGTAGTCTTATATAGCTTACCAAAATTCATCATGTAAGTGCAGTAAATCCTTCAGGATATATATTCTCAAATACATAATTACTGAAAGATCCCGATGGAAAGGAAATGCTTTCTGAAGCAGGAGAGATGGATAAAAATTAAAACACAGAGCTTCTGTTTTAGCTGTAGTTAACTTGTACCTCATAAGTCATTCTATTTCATGTAACAAGCTGAACAATGCCAACAGGGATTGTTCTGGTTGTACTAGCTAACAAATTGTTCACATAGAAAGTGCTACGATATTCCATACTGGCTGACAGTATGCCCATGAGCTGTGCAGAGCTTCTTAGCACATGTGCCAAGAGCTCTACATAAACTGTGAAAAGTAATAGTAAAATTGGGCCCCCCAATGCATGCCTCTCATCAGTGTAAATCTAGTGGATTATGTTTCGTTGGCTTTTATGACTGCCTGTGGATGATAATATAACTTTTGAAAGACCTCCAAGAAAACATTGGGAAACTGAAAATGTTTTAAAGTACACAACAGGAACCTCCATGACACACAATCAAATGCCTTATGGGCATCTAGACTCAGAATTACAAATGGTATCTTATTATGATTTATATTATGAACTAAGTGAAGGGTTCATTTAATATTGTCAGTTTTGGTCCAGTTGGTCTTTATGTCCAATTGGTCTTTATGTATAATTGCAGGGAGAAGCAGTTCTGTAAGAATTCCGGAAAGTAATTTGTAATGTACATTAAGTATCAAAATTGGTCTATAGGAACCACAATATGCTTGATTTTTACCAGCTTTAAGTATTGTACCAATAGATATACAGTATTTGCATACCTCCAACTGTCAGGAGGTGGCATACCCTCCTGAACTTCCTGGAAAGTTGCTGTCAGATATGATAACAGAATATGCTTCTGACATTTCTAGAACTCTGGTGTATAACCATCTGGGTCTGGCCTTTTACCTGTCTTCAAATTAATCATACTTGTTAGGATTTCTGCTGGCGTGATTGGACGAGTAATGTTCTGCTGCTGGGTCTCTGTCAAATGGGGAGTTTCAGTCTTTAAAAGAATTTGTCACATTCAGCCTGTGTGGGTTCAAAAGACTGTGAATAACAATTTGCATAATAATCTTTAAATGCTGCTAGAATAATGGCCGAGCTGTTATAATGTTTGCCAGTTTTCTGATCTATTAATTTACGGTGCTAGCTAAAAACAGAATCTTTTGTGTCTGAGATGTAATCTCTTCTTCCTGCGTACTCTCCACAGAAGTCACAATTTACTGTTTGTGACATCATGGTCAGTTGCTGTGGAAGTAACCACGATGTCACCAACAGGGTAGCACGTCATAACAGCGAGTAAGAAATAGCGAAACAATATGGGTGAATCAACAATAGCGAATGCCATAATAGCGAGTTGTATTAAACAGCAAGTGGCACAATATAGCAACTACATATATTAGCGATTGCACATTTGAGCGACTGGAGTTGGCTGATACTCCCGCCATCAATGAGCATTGGGGAGTAAGAATCCTAGAGATAGTGGGGTCGGGGGCATGGGGGAAGGGCAGAGTCTCCTGCACTAAATATGATACAAAACAGTTGGCTGGCAGGGTATAAATGTTGCTGTGTGTTTTGGCTTCCCGTCCTTGTCTGAAGATGGTGGTAGAGTTCATGCTGAGTCAGAAAGATATGCCACTCGTGATCCATGGTGGTTACATCTTTAGACGGAATAATGAGGTTTGAGAGAAGGTATATTGGAGGTGTGTTGATTTCCAGTTGCAGTTGTGAGCATCAGTAGCTGTAATGTGCTGCACTATTCTTGGTATGTGCTATTGTTGGTGTTGCTATTCCAGAATTGCTGTTTTGACGTTTGCTGTTATTGATGTGCTGTTATTACATGGAGCCCACAAACAGAGGACTGTGGCTTCAAAAGTGGGACATTTGGAAAGAGGAAATGAAACCTGAAACACAAAGATGCCATTTTCATGTAAATGCCCTCAGTACTAAAGAACAAGAGGAGAAACATACAACACATGAATGAAATGTAAACTGAATTCAAGAGCATGAGTTTAGACATAAAAGAAAAAAGGTACAATAAGCCTTACTTACTTTGAAGAGGAAGAGTCAGCACTAACGACCCCACACTCAGTTGTGAGGATGGTCCCAATGTGCACTCTGTGTGCAAGTGTATTATGGTTTTCTCACTGTTTACTGTAGTATAGTAGATTGTATCAAACTCATTTTGTTTACTTCTAGGCTGACATCTATTACTACAAATCCCAGAATTCCCTACAGCTGATGTCAGAGCAGTAAGCAGCAGTGTGAGATTTAATAGCCTGCAGTGCATGTAAGAATTTATATAAGCTAATCTTTTGTTTGCGGGTTCCACGGTCTTTTCTAGGCTAAGTAGTCACAGAGGACTATATTTAACCCCTGGAGAAAAGCCGACCTGGAAAGTATCTGATCAGATTATAAAAGCTCTAACAGGCACTGCAGGCTATTGAATCTCCCACTGCTGCAGCCCTGCTCTGATGTCAGCTGCATGGGATTCTGGGATTTATAGTAACAGAAGACATCAGCCTACAACTAAATTAGATACAGTATGTAAAATACATAAACAAGACCATTTTATATTTAGAAACCAATAATCAAGAAAAACAATGGAATGAATGAATGAATAACCTTGGAGTAAATATTGCAAAATGAAAGGCTTTTTTTTCAATTTCCATTGTTTATCTCCGTTTAGGTGAACCCTCCAGAAAAAAGCACATTACAGACTTACAGAACTTTTTTGAGGTCAGCTACTCAGGACTTAGGGGTTATTACAAGCAACAATATCAAACATACGACTCAGGCAAGAGTCAGTCGCCAGGAGGTGTCCCTACACAGTAGGATGTATTAGGAGAAGGCTGATAAGCAGGGAGGGGAGGATTTTGATGCTGCTTGTGTAGGTCCTTGGTGAGACTTTGTTGGGAGCACTGCATCCAGTTCAGGGCCTCTCACCAGAGAACGGATGTGGAGAGGTCGGAAGGAGTACAGAGAAGGATCAGAAGAACATTGAGGGGTCTGGCGGACAAGGCGTATGAGGCCAGGTTGAAGGACTTGGGCCTTTTTCCCCCCCTGAAAAGAAGAAAAATAAATTGGGATCTACTCTTGGTATGGAAAGCAACCAAGGATCCAGGTTTGCTGCAGAATGTGCATTCCAATATGAAGGACACATCTCTCTCTACTAGATGATTGTTAATGCCCTCAAGCACTGAAATGAAGAAAGATTTCTTCACGCAAAGGGTGATATCCGCAAGACCACTAGTAGACCACAAGACTACTACTCTGATGTCAGCTGCAAGGGATTCTGAGATTTGTCCTAGCAGAAGACACCAGCCTAGAACTAAGGCAAAATTACTCTGATTCAATTTACTATACTGCAGTAAACATTAAGTAAACCAAAATGTTTTTTCACACAAAAGTGTGCATTTGGACCAGCCCAATACTTGAGTGTGGGGCCCTTTGTGCTGACTCTTCCCCTTTATTTTTTTTCTATACCTCCAAATTTAGATGTTGTTCCAGCTTTTGGAAGTCAGGATATTTATCTGGTCCCAAATTTAGGAAATCAATATTTTATGAGAGGCACATTTTTTTTATTCGGATTATCAAGAGAAAGGGAAATGGAAAATTGTTCAACTTGGAAAGGCACTCTAAGGCAAAAGTTGTTTCCAAGTGCGACCTGGGAGCACAAGGAAGTTAAGTGACTTGCTCAGGGTCACACAGTATGCAAGTGGAGGCTGTGGGATTCAAATCCTGGTCTCCAGGTTTGCAGCTCAGAGCCTTAAACCACTGCACAATACTGCTTCTTTGGTTGTACTGTATTACTGGTACAAAACCCTTAATCTAAAAATATCAATCAGTTTTAACATTCATGCCTGAAAACATGGAGATCAAATTTGATTTTGATTTTTTCAATTTGGGGAGTCAAACACTTCCTCTCCTTTATTTTGGAGGTGTTTACCTAATTTTGGAATTCAAATACTTCCAAAATGGAGCTGGCTAAAGCCCTGCCCAGCTTCCTCATTTGTTGAGTGGCATTTTGTCCATCTGAGGCTGTGCTTAACTGGCAGAACCTGGCCTCAGACTCCCAAAGCTTCACAGCAGAGTGAGTTTACACATCAGTGAGTTATGAAGTCACTGTGCCAACCCAAACGCTGACAGAGTAAGCATTGTAATTCTTGTTGTGTGCATGCTATCGACCGCGCCCTTTCAAGAGTTAACTGCCTGGTTTATTTGGGGTTGCCACTCAGAGTGGACCAGACCTCAAGTACCATCACTGTGTTGCAAACCAGACAGCATCACAGCTCCGATGCACTGGGAGAAGATGTTTTTGAAGCTGGTGAGCAAGAACGAGGCACACTGTACAGATGCCAACAAAGCACTTGCTGGGAGGGCCATGAAAATGTGGGCAGCATGTGCAGTCGCTCATTACCACAGTGTACATAGGAGCTCAAGAGATTTCAGAAGAAAAAAACAAAACAGAATAAGGACCATCGAGTTCATCTCCTCTCCAGCCACAGCATTTAATATAGGGTAGCCGCTGGTACAGTAGGACAAATTATGCTGCTTCAAGTGACAGTCACTTTTCTTTGGAACCCCAAAAGGTTGTAAAAAGTACTGTAAAGCACTATGGGATATCATGTGATTGAAAAGTGCTATACAGAACAAAATTCCTTTCCTTCCTTGTTTTCAGACCTAGTAATTTGCATACATTTGCATATGCTTTGCTTGCTGATAACATGTTAATTGCTCATTTGCATCTCAAACCACACAAACTGTTTTTATTTAAAGGCAAGGTGGTTTTGTTTCTAAAATTTGGAACCAGCCAGGTTTGGGGGGTTGTCTTTTTGTTAGACCTGATTCTGTTCTTTGTGGACATGGACATTCAGCAGTTTTTAAAAATAATATAACATGTCTAGCTGTCAGTATTTCCTTTAAGAAGAGGAGAAGTCCTGGGAGCTAGAATAAACTGCGGTGAAAGCATTTCCCTATACTTGCCCTTCCCCCCACCCCAAGGTGGGTCACTCTCATTGCCTCATGCCAAGGGAATGTTTCTCAGCTTTCCAGCTGACCAGTTTCATTCAATAAAGTCTCTGTTCGCACAATGCCAACAAAGGAGGGGGCATGCCCTGATTTATGAAAAGGGAGGATATTGCTGGGATTATTGTTACTAATTCAACAAGCATTCATTAAAAAAAAAAAGCAGGAAGTAGTTAGTCAGCTCAGCAAGGGACTTGGAAGGACACTGACTGAGGGAAGTGTCCAGCAAGGGCTAGGTAGGGGCACTGTTAGGGCTAATTGAAGCAAATATTGGCCTGAAAGCCTAGTTTCCTTAGCCTGTACAGAGGCTGATGCTTGCTGCAAGGAGTACAGTAATTCCAGACAAATATGGTACTGCTGGAGCCAACTCATCAGCACAGCAACAGTGCTACTGCTCACAATGCTGGCAATCTGCATTGAGAAATTAGCATGGATCAGGGGGGCCAGCGAGGGCAGGAAGGCTTGAGCCTCCCATGGATTGCTCTACCAATAGTGGGGGGATACATACCCCACTGTGGGACTGCTGCTTGGTGGTGAACAAGTGGCAGCACAGATGGGGGCATACGCAAGGGGATGGGCTGCCATGGGATATTCTGGCATGCATGCCGCAGCAGGCATGCATACTTGCTCCACCACACGTTGCACCCCTGGAGAAAGAAAACAGGCTACTCCATGCAGACAACTGCCACAGGCTTTGGCATGACTGATGCGACTGCTCTGCTAATCACATTGTGATCCTGGGTAAGTGATGGATAACTAGTAAGTTCAGAAGAAGATCAGGGACAGAACTGGGGGGGGGGGGTGTGCCACGGGGCAGTCCCAGAGGAAGAAGCACAAAATACTAATGGAAAAAACATGGTGCTGCTAGGGGTGCAAGGTGGGAAGAAATGTTTTTGTGGTCCATGCAGTCAAGTACCATATGAAGAAGCAGAAACCCTCTCAGAGTGATTTGATGGGTGGCTTAGATAACCATTTGTTTCACAAACTGGGAGGACAACCCCCCCTTAGGGGAGTCTGTACTTCTTTTAGGGGAGAGTTAAGCCAACTTGGTAATTTTTATTTTTATTTATTAAATCTCGGATTACAATACCTTTGAGAAATAATTCTCTTTTACAAAGGTTCCATGTCAAAAATGGAACTACACAGGCAAGACGAACATACATAGTAGAATAAAAAACACATCTCATAGGTATAAAACATAAATGTGCACAGACCAAAATTGTCAGTGAACACCAAGTTAAACATACAATTAATACAGGAATACAAACTACGAGAATCAGCCAAAGAATGGCCTAGTCGGTACTGCTACATCGCTGTCGGCAGCTCAGGAGAGTGAGGGGAGGCATGAGGAGTGGGAAAGGAGTGAAATGAGAGGGATGGGGAGGTGGGAATGGATGGGATAGGAGTGGAGTAAGTGATAGGGAAGGAGAAGGCAATGGGAAGTGCATGGTAAACATGTCTAAGGTAGAGGAAGGCTTCTGGGAAACAGTTGCAGCTTCTATTTGCTGTGAGGTGTTGATGAAGCTTGAATTTGAACGGGTCAAGTTTGGGTTCAGCAGAGATGTCTCTGTGGAGAGAGGTAATCAACAGTGGGGCTCTGTAGGTGAACGGCCTTTGCCCTTGGGATGTCGGCACAGTGGAACCATGAGTTGCTGGTTTTCTGATCCACATGTATGGTGTGGATTACTGAAAGGGCATAGTAGTTTTTGAACCTCTAAAGGCATGAGGCCAAGCGTTGTTTTTTGGCCAGTAGGCAGGGTTGGTAATTTATCTGCCCTTTTATCTGGAGACAGCTGGTCAGCGCATAGTGTTGCAAGTATGAATGAGATGTGCTGCTCCAGTGATGAGCCTACAGGCTTTGTTCCGTGCAATAGAGATCTGCTGGAGGGCCGTATCGGTGGCAGCGCCGTAGAGGACCAGAACATAGTCTGTCAGGGAGATTACTGAACTGTGTATTGCCAGCCATAAAGCTTCCGGGATCAGGCAGCGCTTGTGCCTGTAGAGCAGTCCAAATTGTGCGTTTACTGCTTTGGCAATGTTCTCAATGTGCACCCCCGTGTGATAAAGTGCTATCAGTGGTTACACTAAGGTATTCGAAATGTTGGACTTGTTCCAGAGTGGTCCCCAAGCAGTTTCTGGTGATAATGCACCCATTTACCCCCAAAATTGTAGTTGTCAGAAATAAAGAAGTAGACCCCAAAGAATACCTCTCAGGTGTCTCACTTTATGAGGGACATCCTTGATTTTATCCCTCAGAATTGCTCTGTTTATTTTAAGTGTCTGTTTTAATGGAACTTATCATTAATTACATGCAGCAGGGCAGTTACTCTACAGTTACATGTTTGCTGCATGCAACTACATTGCAGTTGCAATGCAGTTATGGTGTAATTGCACTGTAATTACAGTGTAGTTAACTGACACTTAAAGTATAACTGCTCTGTCTCACATGAAAAGTTGCTGCTGACAGAGTAGGTGCAGTCTAGCATTGCAAACTCAGACATAAGAAGCTAAAAAATAAATAAGTAAATAAATAACTGCACAAGTGGAAAGCACTTCAGTGTCTGCAGTGTTCTGAGCTTGTATTCCTGTATTTGAGGATGTGTCTCACATTTTGTGGCCAGTGCCCCACTTTTTATGTTATTAGTGTACCACATTTCAGTGACAGAAAGGTTGAGGGGTGTGCGCAAAAGCGGAGCAAATGGTACACTCACTCCATGTCAAAATAAGTGATCACCGATCCACTATTATTATTTTTGGAAGTCAGTGGACTCCAGGATGGTCAGGAACATGGGTTCATCTCAGGAAGATCCTGCCAGACCAACTTTGTTGAATATTATGACTGGGTGACGAGGGAACTGTATAAGGGCCATGAAGTGGATGTCCTGTATTTTGACTTCAGCAAAGCCTTTGATTTGGTGCCTCCCGGGCGGTTGGGGGTAAAGTTGGAAAATATGGGGGTGGGGACAAAGATGGTGAACTGGATCATGAACTGGCTGAAGAGGAGGCAGCAACTGGTGGTGGTGGTGGTAGGGAACTCTCATCTTCAAGGGCTGTGACAAATAGGGTTCCACAGGGCTTGGTAATGGGCCTGGTGCTGTTTGAGATAGTCATAGCACATATCTCACATGATAGGAGGAGTAAGATCAATTTGTTTGCTGATGATACCAAGATGGGGGCAGTGGTGGACAACATAGTAGGGTGGCAGGGGGGCTACAGGACAACTTAACTAATCTGGAGGAGTGGTTGGAAATGTGGCAGTTGGGGTTCAATGCTAAGAAGTGCAAGGTACTGTGCTTTGGAGCAAGAAACCCGAGGAGGAGCTATCATTTGGGAGGGGTTCAGTTAGGTATCACTGAAGAGGAAAAGGATCTAGGGATGGTTATAATGGGGAATATGAACAACTCGGCTCAGTGCAGGAAGGAAACTCCTCCAGAAGTAGGGAGGTGATTCTGCCTCTGTACAGGGTACTAGTCAGACTACACCTGGAGTACTGCGTGCAGTGCTGGCATCCGTTTCTGAAGAAGGGTGTTAAATTATTGGAGGGGGTACAGCACAGGGCAACAAAGATGAACCAGGAACTTGAGGACAAACCCTTCGAGGACAGGCTGAGTGAGTTAAATATGTACTCCTTGGAGGAGAGGAGGGAACGGGGGAATATGATTGAGACCTTTAAATACTTGACGGTAATAAACAAGGCAGGTACAGAAATGTATTTAGGTTGAGGAGGGGGAGGGACATGAAAGGGCATGGTCTCAGATTAGTAGATATAGGTGAGAGATGAGGAGACATTTTTTCACGTAGAAGGTGGTGGCTAAATGGAATGCTCTACCTGAGGAGGTGGTATCCTGTAAGACAGTGGGTAATTTTAAAAGGGAATGAGACAGGGTAGGGGGTAACTGTGGGGTAACTGTGGGGAGGGAGGGAAGCAGGGTCAGCTTCAATGTAAGGGTCCTAGCTGTACATTCAAGCAGGCTCGATAGACCAGGAGGCCTGTTTCTGCTGGCAGATTCGTATGTTCGTAAATCAGCAGAACAGTACAATAAACTTTAGATTTTACACAGCATGAAAATTAAGGAAGAGGTTAAAGCAGCAGTTCAGAATGCAAAAACATTAAAATAAGACAACAGAAGCCAGGACAAATAACAACTTTTTATTTTAGTTTGCTAGCGTTTAGAGTATTTTACTGACACCTGACTGAGGACACAAGGAGGTGAAACCAAATTGAAAGGGATGTCCCAGTCCTTGATTCATCTCAGTATCTGTACCAACTATTTCATCTCAAAGTGGGACTCATCTGTAACTCCACCCCGTTTTTTTTTATGTGAAAATGTCAGACTGCTTCATAATATATTTATATGTAACACAGAAACATAGAATTTGTTGGCAGAAAAGGACCGCTTGACGCATCCAGTAAGCCAAGATGTTCCCTGCCTAATCTGTCTCCACAGACCCTAACTGGTCTCTGGCAACCCTCCCTCCCTCCCTCCTCCCTGCTTACTTTCTAAAATATTCCTATGTTTATCCCATGCATGTTTGAAATCCTCACTGTTTTTGCCTCCACCACTTTTTATGTTGTCTTGCGCATGCAGTGCAGACAACATATTGTGGTTGCTTCAGTAGAGAAGCGGGTTTTGAAGGTGCGGTCCTGCTGCAGCCAATGGCGTCACTGTTTTTTCTGGCTGGGCTCTGTGGTACCAATGGCATAGTGTGCTGTGTATGACAGCAGTTGAGAAATGTGCCACCAACTTGAAAGAAATTTGTCGCTGCAATCAGGGAGCGCCACGGGGTGGTCCCTGATTGCAGCAACGAACGACTGCTTGCCTTGTCTGGTTTCCCCTTCCAAGAAAAATGGCAGTGGCTTCCCCATTGCTTCTCACAGTGCCCACAGAAGCCGAATGACAACAGCTGCCTCTCACAGTGCCCTTGAAAGCCAACAGGGGTGACCAATCCACCTGTCGTCATGCCCCCTCCCAAATTAATTTGCCGATGGGGGTGCCCAATCCCCGTCGGCATAATGCCCTGCCATTTCTTGTGTGCTGAGGGGGGTGCCCAATCCCCCTCGGCTCATGTGCCCCCGGTATGGGCCGATGGGAGTGCCCAATCCCCATCGGCTACAGACCCCCCCCAATCAAACAGGGAGATGGCGGAGAACACAGGACCTACCCTGGACCTTATTTTTTTTTTTTGTTGTATAAAATCGGATTTACAACCTTTGAGCCAGAGGTTCGTTTACAAAGGTACCTCACCACAGAGAGGACATACAGAGTCAACATACGTGCAGAATACAATCATACAGTAACATAGTTTTACATAGTTGCTTGAACATAATGAGTAATTAAAAAAAAACATTTCAGACATGACAGGTTGGTACCAGCAGGTACTGGCAGATGAGACGGGGCCCATGGGGGAGAGGGGTGAGGGGTAGTTCCACCCAGAGGGCTATGTCACTAGTGATAGAGAGCAGCAGAGCATCTCTTAACGACAGGTGCAGCAGTGGGTGTTGAAAAGTTGGTTCCATAGGGCAGTTTTAAAGGGAGCAATTTTGGTGGTGTTGGAAATGGCTGCAGGGAGTGAGTTGAACCATGACGAGGCTCTGTAGCTGAACGACCTCTGTGCCTGGGTGGTCCTAGTTCTGGGTACCAGTAGTGTGACCTTTTCAGTGGTTCGGATAGTGACTCTGGAAGGTTTGAGTTGGATGGAGGCAGAGACCCCAGGGGGCAAGAGCCCGAGTAGAATCTTCTTAGTTAATAGGAAAGTTTGGTAGCGGAGGCATTCATTGAGGCTAAGGAGTTTGGCCATGTCATAGAGCTGACATGTGTGGGTGAGCCTAGGGGTACTGGTCACTATTCTGCATGCCTTGTTTAGGGTGAGTCGAATTTTGTTGAGGGCTGTGGAGTCAGCAGCACCATAGACTCGAAGGCCATAATCGACAAGGACATTACTGAGGACGTTACGGCAAGGCTGAGGGCATCAGGTGGGAGGCAGTCCTTGTGTCGGTACAGTATGCCAAAATGAGCGTTAGCGCCGGAAGCGAGGGCTGTGATGGGGGGTATGAAAGGTGAGGGCTGAGTCGAAAGTGATCCCAAGGTATTTGTAGGTGTAAACTTGTTCAAGTGGTTGATGAGTGCTGGGGGGATTTGGAGGGGGTTGTTGCTGACTTTGTTCTGGTGGTGGGCAAAGAGCATTGCCTTCATTTTTTTGAGGTTAATGACTAGTCTGCTGTCCTTAAATCAGTTTTCAGCATCATTGAAGGAGCGTTGGAGGGAGACTTGGAGGGAGGTTGGATTTCTGTTGATGGCATAAATAACAGCGTCATCAGCGTACAAGATAATATTGCCAGAGCAGGCACTGGGCAGGGTGTTTAGGCAGAGGCTAAAGAGTAGTGGGCCCAAGATAGAGCCCTGGGGAACCCCTGAGCAGATGGGATGGGTTTCTGAAAGTATCCCATTATTTTTGACACACTGGGAGTGGGCTGATAGGTAACTCACGCACGAGGCAAGGGAGGCCAGCAGAGAGCCCTGTATGGTTGAGGGCATTTAGTAGGAGGGGGTGGGAGACAGTGTCAAAGGCCTTAGAGAGGTCAATGAGCACTGCTCCAGCTAGGGAACCGGAGTCCAGGGAGGAGTGCAAGAATTTGCAGAACTCCATTAACGCTGTACTTGTGCTGTGACAAGCACAGAAGCCATGCTGTTCCGGGCAAAGAATGTCGTATTTTGCTAGATATTCAGTGAGTTGGGTGGCCACCACTTTTTCTAAGGCTTTGGAGAGGAGGGGAAGGATGGAGATTGGATGATAGTTGCTGGGGGTGGACCTGTCACCTTCTTTGTGAATAGATGTGACTATAGCCGTTTTCCATGCTGTGGAGAATTGCCCCAGGCAGAGGGACCAGTTTAGTAGGTCAGTGAGTGGGACCAGGACATCATCCAGGACCAGCCGGAGTATTTTTGGATCCAGGGAGTCGCTGCTAGGACTGTTGCTTTTTAGTGCTTTAAGCAGGAGTGGTCTGGCTTCCTGGAGGGATATTTTGTATAGGTAGAACCAGAGGCGTTGTGGATCTGAGGGTGGTGGGTCAGGGGTTGGGTCAAAAATGTTACTTGGGAGGACAGGGCTAAGATCTGCAAAGGAGGAGTTAAGGAAGTTGGCAATGTTGGTGGGGTCAGTAAAGGTGGAGCCATTGACCGTAAGTTGGGCTGGGAGGAGTGTGATTTCCCATTTATTTCTTTTATATTGTCTCAGAAATTCTGGGCGCATCCCCATGAGGAGGTGAGGGTGGTCTGGTAGTGGTCTGCCTTGGCTTTTTGGATGGCCCACGTGCACCTATTACATGCAGCGTTATATGCTTGTCTGTCAGCCATCTAGCCAGTCTCAGTGGCTATATGCCAGAGGTTATCACTGTCCCTGAGCAGCTGGAGTAGGGCAGGGGTGACCCAAGGTGTGTTTTGCCTTTTGGACCAGATCATGGTGAAGGGAGTAAACAGATCACAGGCCATGTTAAAGGCTTGTGAGAAGAGGTTGAGGGCAGCCTCAATGTTGGTTGCATAGCGGATGGGCGACCAATCAATGTCAGCGAGGAACTGTTTGATTTTTTTCAGTCCACCCGGGCGGAGACGCTTCGGCGGGTGGCTTGGGCTACAAGCTTGGGGGTGGGGGCAAACCAGAGGAATAGGAGAGGGGAGTGGTCTCTTAAGGAGTCCGGGAGGACTTGAATATTCTGAATCTTTCGGGGGCGGTTGGAGATAATGACGTCTAGGAGGGTGCAGGTCCTAGTAGCTTGGTTATGTCTAGTGGGTTGGGAGATGAGTTGGGTCAGGTCTAATGTGGCAAAGGTGTCTTTTATTGGTGAGGCAGAGGGACTGTGCCAGTTCATGTTGAGGTCTCCAACTAGGACTTGTTGTGCTTTACTGGGGAGGGAGGTGAGATATTCAGCGAGAGACGATATAGATGGGGTCTGGTTCCTCGTGGGTATGTAGGAGACTGTGAGATAGAGAGGGCTCTTGGATGGGTCTGGGGTAAGTTTGAGGGTAAGGGCCTGGGCATCATCTGCTAGCTTGGGGGCATGGAGGGCATGGCCAGTGATGGTGTCACGAGTGTAAAATGCACAACCACCACCCCGTTTACCTGTTCGATCCTCATGATCTAGGGTGTAGCCTGGAAGGGAGACAAAGGAGTCTGGGGTGGATTTAGTTAGCCAGGTTTCTACTAGGGCTATGATGTCTGGTTGGTGTAGTATGACCCAGCACTGAATGGCAGCAGATTTTTTCAGTAGCCTGCAAATTTTCATAGATGCAATACGGAGTCCATTTGACCTGGTTGGTGAACTGGTGGTGGCAGGGCCTGGGTTGGGGTGGATATTACCAGACAGGAGAACTACAATGACCAAGGTTCAAGCCCTGGGGTGGCAGTTTGATAAACTTTTTGGGAGTACTTTGACAGGCAGGGCAGGCAGTAGGGGAGCAAGGGGTAGGCAAGGTTTGGAGGGTCAGGAAGACACAAAGGTGGTGGAGCCAAGGGGAGCCAGGGTGGGTAGCGGAGTTGGGGGGGGCAGCTAGTGGGTGGATGCAGGAGTCCAGGGTGCATTGACATGGTTGTAACTGTGGTTCGGGAATAACAGATTGCAATGAAAAATTTCTTAACTAGACGTGCTTACGTCACATAAGATATCACGCCACAGTGTGCGTATCGGTCTAACAGGAATAAATCTGATAAGCCTCAGTAACGTTTAGTAACAGAAATAAATACAGCACGGGCTTGTGCTTGTAAAATTTTGTATTAGTTTATTTGAGTTGGGGTGCTTTGCCCCCCACGCACCTGTTTTCTTTTTTTTTTTTTTTTATTAAAGGAGTGTGTGAGGGGTGAGGCCTCCAACTAAAATAAACTAATACAAAAAAATAACCGAAATGTAGTTTTGAGAGAGTAGCGTTACTTGAACTCTACACTAACAGCGTAGGTCCAGGGTAGGTCCGCTATTCTCCTCTATTGCCTCAAATAGTTAGGTGGCATGCTGGGAATGCACCCCAGTGTGCAAAAGTACCTGCAAAAAAAGAAAACCTTCCTGCGCCGTTTTATTTTTTTAACCTGTAAAATCAAAAAACGGTTCCTCATTGAGTTCTGTGTCCCTCCCCCAACCCACCCCCACCCTCTGCACACCTCATCTCCTCACACCCTCCCTCACCCCATACTTACCCCGGAGCCCAGCATGACGATCTTTGGTGGAAAGGAACACGCTTGCACTCTTCAAAGCCGACCGCAAACTGAAGAAATGCTGGTAAGCTATATAATGGCATAAATGTTTTATTTTCAACTTATGTGCATATCTTGGCCATTTTTTTGGTTGTTGGCACCAAATTTTCAATATAGGGTTTTTGGGACCCCTCCTCATGAATTCAGTCACTGTCATGGGGTTATTCGGTCCCTAAAGGTGATTTTGCAGTCATTGCGCAGAATCACCTTTCTGGACCAAGTAACAAAACGACAGTGTCACTGTTCATGAGATGGTCTCCCAAAAAGCCTATATTGCAAATCTGGTGAAAAAATTCCAAAAAAATGACTGTGTTACGAGCGTGCATTGTGCAGTTTCCACGCACACTTGTAGCTTCTCAAATTTGTAATATTTTCACTCCAGATTTCAACACTGGGATTTTTTCACACCTCCTTATGAACAGTACAGCTGTCATTTTTCACATCCTGGCAGAAATATGTTTTCACACTACTGGTGCAAAATTGCGCGGTTGCTGTGGGAAATCAGTGTTCAGGACAGATTATAAAAATCACAGTGAAAGTATTCATGAGTAGAGGTCCTAAAATGCCTATGTTGAGAATTTGGTGACAAAAGTCCACAAAATGAGTATGTTACAAGCGTGCGTTCACAGTTTCCATGTGCACTCATAACTTTGAGATTTTCTAATATTTTCACTCAACATTTTCAACATTGTCAATTTTGCATACCTCCTTATGAACAGTGCCACTGCCATTTTTTACATCCTGCGAAATGTGTTTTCACATAACTGGAGCACAATGGCGCGATCACTGTTGGAAATCAACGTTCAGGACAGATGAAGAAAATCACAGTGACAGTGTTCATGAGAAGAGGTCCCAAAATGCCTATGTTGAAAAGCTGGTGAAATAATTCCACTAAATAACTGTGTTACAAGTGTGCATTGCGCAGTTTCCATGTATGCTCGTAAATTCGAGCATTTTTAATGTTTTCACTCAACATTTTCAACACTGCCATCTCTTCACACCTACCTATGAATGGTACAGCTGTAATTTTTCACATCCTGCCCGAACGGTGTTTTCCTACATCTGGCGCAGAATGGTACGGTCGCTGTGAGAAATCAACGTTCGGGACAGATTAACAAAATCACAGTGCCACTATTCATGAGCAGAGGTCTCAAACACTTTCATGAGGTGGGGGACACAAAAAGGCCATGTTGCAAATTAGTACTGCAAATACCAACAAATGGCCGGGGGCATTAGGGTTTCTCACCATACCATGCCACCCTGTACAGACTGACAGGCATCATGGGTGTACCTTTGCATTGCCGGCTGTCATGCTCATGCCATACCATCCCCCTCACCCTCAAGCCACTGACAGGCATCAAGATGTGCCTTGGACTCTTTGGCCCCACAGTTTACCCCATTCTCCTATGCTGCACCCATTTCAGCGTATGTCCTTATGAAATGGGGTGACTGTAAAGCCGAACCCCCAAATGCATACCTCAGCACTTGTCAGTGTCTGCAGGACAGGGTGAGGTGAAATGCCATGAGCGTTATGGCTGAATAGGGTGAGCGTAAGGCCCAAGGACCCCAATGCACAACGCGATATTTGTCATACTCTGCAGGGTAGGGTGAGCTGAAATGCCTTGAACGTTATGGCCGATGCAAAAAGGCACATGTCAGTGCCCGTCACTCTCTATAGGGTGATGTGTGGCTGACGTCACTTTCATACTTCACTGTCATTTCTATTATGCTTCTGTTCAACTCCTGCGCTACTGATGCCAATGTCAGCAAGACAACATTCGGCATTGACAAATGCTTGTTTTGTATAGGGATTTTATTTGTAATGGCTTTGCCGAACAATAAAAATTGATTCGTTGATTGCCTTCACCACTTCTGCTGGCACTGTGTTCCAGGCATATGCCTTCCTTTCAGTAAAGAAGGTATTTCCTCACATCTCTTTTAGACTTCCCCCCTCCAGCTTCATTGCATGACCCCAATGTATAGTGCCCTGTGTCTCTTTTTTTTTCAAATAAAGTTTCTTGAGTTTTAACACAGTATTACAATACTTCACATACCATTTCATGTGCAGTATATTATCCACCCGACTTATACAGTTCATTACACTTTGTACTTTTACATTCATCATCAGATTGTGTCTCTTATTGAATTATTGTATTAGCTTGTGCGGTTTCTTCTTTTGTTGGTCCTGCTGTCTGGGGCTATGTACAGGCACTGAGGGTCGTACTTAGCCCCTGGAGAAAAGCAGAACCAGAAAACATCTGATTGGAGATTAAAAAAGCTCTTACATACACTGCAGGGTTTTTTTTTTATTTTGTTGTGCGTGCCTTACCTCCTCGGCTAGGGTGGTCCGATGGTTCCCCATTTCAGGTCTTGGCTGATGGGTCCTACTGCTGCCTATTGCTCTGAAGTCAGCTGCAGGGAATTCTGGGATTTGTAGTGACAGAAGATGTCAGCCTAAAATCAGTCTGATACAATCTCCTGTACTACACTAAACAGTAAGTAAGCCAAAATGTTTTTGTACACAAAGTGCACACTGGGATCAGCCCGCTCAAATTTTTACAGCTGTAGAATGCAATAAGTTCATAGATTCCTTCACTGACAAGGTGTTCTCCATAAGCTCGGGTATCTGTGGAGCTCCTCAAGGCTCAATCCTTGTTCCTGTGTTGTTTTCAGTGTCTACGTTGCAGTCTGGTGAGATCATTAGGTGGTATGGCACTGGGTTTCATTGCCTTGCAGATGATACTCAGCTTTACCTGTCTGGCAGTTCTGTTGGGTGTGATGCTGTTTCTGTGCTGGAGAGGTGCTTGACTGAAATAAATCATTGGATGACCTCAAACTGTCTATGTCTTAACCCAGGTAAGACAGAGGTCATGATTATTGAGTCAGGTAGGCAGGGTCCAGCGAAGATAAGTGGACTGACTTTACGTCCATCACTGGGTGGTCTAACACTCAGAGCTGCAGATGCAGTTAAGAATTTTGGGGTCATCTTGGACTGCTAGGTGTTGATTGTGGTCCAGGCTGGCTTTTACCATCTTCATAACATCAACAGGATTAAACCGCACCTAGCCTCTCTCCAACCTGGTGATGATAGATCCCACCCTTTTCACCACTAGGCTTGACTATCACAACGCTTTATACCTAGGGTTGTCTGAAGGTTTGTTGCAATGCATGCATCTAGTCCAGAATGTTGCAGCCCAGCTGATTGTGGGCTCCTCTCGTGGGGACCACATTTTGCCGCTACTGTGTGCACTGCACTGGCTGCCTATGCAGTGGTGCCTAACTTTAAAGATATTCGTGACAACATTCAAGGCCCTGCACAGTTTGGGACCAGACTGCTTAAAAGATCACCTGGTTCCGTACCACCCAACTTGCTCCCTCTGCTCTTCCAATGTGGACCTGCTGTCTGTCCCTGTAGCTAGGCTGCTTCAGTCTGGGGACAAAGCATTTTGTGTTGTGGCACCTGCTTTGTGGAATGCTTTGCCACAATATATTAGATCTGCATGCATGGTAGGGGACGTAAAGACTAATGAAAAAACGTATCTTTTTGCTGAAGCTTTTCCCCGACTTTTGAAATCACTGCTGCCATCTATGATTTACTATTCATTGCCTGTTGCTATACTAACCATTATACGGGCCGTTACAAAGTCGTTGTATTTATTGTAAAGCACTCTGAGCCTTTGGGAAAGGGTGCTGTAGGAATTAAACTACCTTGCCTTGCTATGAGTGGGTGGCCCTTGATGTTGACTGTTCCCCTTCAAACTGATAGAGTTTTTTCATCTAATTGAATTATTTCAGTCACTGGAACTAAAGGAGATAGCACCCTAGACCAGGGCTATCCCTGGGCTGGGCAGGAGTGTGTCATGAAGCTACACGCTCATCAACACAAAGCCTGCTTAATCACAGTTATCAACATAAAAAGGGTGGTTGCAGGCCCTCCAGAGGTGAACTTTGTTGGGGTGGGTCACCAAAAACACAATGAACAAGGTGCTGCATCTGGGTGTGGTCTGAAAAATGAAACAAAATGGTAATATCAAATGCATGCTAAAAATAGAAACTAGAATTGAAATTGATGTTTTGACCATAAATCTTCTTCAGGAATTATCTAAAAGAGAAAAAAAAGCAAACAAAGGGAATCCATGAAAAACATAAGGCTGCCATTAGGGAGCAACACTCCCTGCTTGGTTTATGAGTGGGTATGAGCCCATGAGTGACTAGAGATTATATACTGTTAGACTCTGTTCACATGCTTGTGAACTTGGTTAGTTTTACACTGTTAAGTACTTTTGTGCTGCTGCCCACATCCAATGTTGAAAGTAGATCATACAAAGCACATCCCTTTTTACAAACCCCAATACTGGCTTATGAATTAATAAATTTGAATAATCCCCTGAAATCCAGCAATTTTTTGGTCACAGATTTAACCATTTTTAACACTTTGGATTTTAAATATAAAACACTACTTTTCTTTAAAGTGTTTTTTTAAGATTCTGTAATTCCAGTTTGTCTTACTTACATAGAAACATAGAATTTGACGGCAGATAAGGACCGCTTGGCCCACCCAGTCTGCCCATTTCCCTACCTAATGGATAAACTGCAGATCCTAATTAACCAGCAACCTACTTCTTTCTACCCCCATCCCCTAGAATTGCCTTATGACTGTCTCATGCATGCTTGAATTCAACCACTGTTTTTGACTCCACAATCTCCTCCTCCATTCCATGCATCCACAACCCTCTCTGTGAAAAAATACTTTCTTACATTACCTCGGAGCCACCCCCACTCTATCTTCAAATTGTGCCCCCTTGTTCTCGCACACCTCTTTTTTTGAAAGATGCTACCCTCTTGCACCTTTATGATTCCCTTGAGGTACTTGAAAGTTTCTATCATGTCCCCCCTCTCCCTCCTTTCCTCGAGGCTATACATATTAAGCTCTTTTAGTCTTTCTTCATATGTCTTCTGGTGCAGACCCTGCACCATTTTAGTTGCCCTCTTCTGGGCAGCTTCCATCCTGTCTATGTCCTTGCAGAGATAGGGTCTCCAGAACTGCATGCAGTACTCCAGATGGAGTCTCACCAGCTGTCTGTTCAGAGGGATAAAAACTTCTTGTTTTATACTGGTGATGCCTCTCCCTATGCATCCCAGTATTACCCCAGCCCTCCTTACTGCCCTCTTACATTGCTTGCCCACCTTTAAGTCATCTGATATGACTACCCCAGGTCCCTTTCCATTTTTGTTGTTGTTAGTATCTCACCCTCCATTGTGTACTCTTCCCCTGGGTTTTTGTTTCCCAGGTGCATTACCTTGTACCTCTTAGCACTGAATCTAAGCTGCCATAAATCTGACCATTCCTCTAACCTTGCCAAGTCCCTTCTCATCCTTTCCACCCCACCTTGTGCATCAACTCTGTTGCAGATCTTTGTGTCATCTACAAAGAGACATACTTTTCCTTCCAGTCCCTCTGCAATGTAAACATAAAAGACATTGAAGGACCGATCTAATACTGAACCCTCGGCACCCCACTAGTAACCCCCTTTCTTCAGAGTGGACTCCATTTACTGTTATCCTCTGTGTCCTATTCTCCAGCCAGTTCTTTACCCAGGCTGTCATCTTGGGACCCACTCCCAGGCTGGTTAACTTGCATATTAATCTTTTGTGTGGGACTGAGTCAAATGCCTTGCTAAAGTCTAGGTAGGCCATGTCCACAGCCCCTGCCTGATCTACTACTTTGGTCACCCAGTCAAAGAAATCTATCAGATTTGTCTGGCATGACCTTCCCGCTGTGAATCCATGCTGCCTTGGGTCCTGAGCCCCTCTGGTCTCTAGATACTCAACAATTCTTTCCTTCAGAAGTGATTCCATCATTTTCCCTACCACTGAGGTTAAACTAACAGGTCTGTAGTTTCCTGCTTCTGCCTTGCTCCCACTTTTGTGAAGGGGAATCACATCTGCCCTCCTCCAGTCCTCAGGTACCACCCCATCCTCCCATGATTTGTTAAAGAGGGTAGTCAGTGGTGTCACTAGTTCTACCCTTAGTTCTTTTAGAATTCTGGGATGAATCCCATCAGGCCCCTAAAATCCACAGCAGTCCTGACAGTGCTCCGGTGAGTTCGCTCACTCCCCCTCCCTCACTTGCTCTCTCGTTCTGTTTCTCCCAGTGCCGCAGGCTGCCCTTTTGTACTGGGCTCTTGTGTTGGGGCCTTTGTCTGCCCACAAACAAATCCAGAGCAGTCCCGACAGAGCTCAGTTGAGCTCAGACACTCCCCCCCCCACTCCTTCCATCTTAATCTGTCCCAAACACTGATGTCCAACAGTGACCGTGCTATTCTCCGTCAGGAGTGCAAAAACATATTTTAGCCAGGATGTGAAAAACGACAGCTGTGCTGTTCATAAGGAGGTGTGAAAGAATGCCACTGTTAAAAATGTGGCATGAAAATATTACAAATTTGCGAAGTTACAAGGGTGCGTGGAAACAATTGAACACACGCTTGTAACACAGTCACGTTATGAAGTTTTGTCAAATTTTCAACATAGGGATTTTAGGACCTCTGCTCATGAACAGTGCCACTGTCATTTTCTTAATCTGTCCCGAACACTGATTTCCCACAGCGACTGCGTTATTCTGTGCCACAACTGTGAAACCACATTTCAGTCAGGATGTGAAAAACGACAGCTATCCTGCTCATAAGGAGGTGTGAAAAAATGATATTGTTGCAAACGTGGCATGACAATATTGCAGATCTGCCAGAGTTACAAGGTGTGTGGAAAGTGTGCAACGCACACTTGTAACACACTCATTTGATGGGCTATCATCACCATATTTTCAACATAGGCATTTTAGGACCTCTGCTCATGAACAGTAACACTGTCATTTTATTAATCTGTCCCAGACAGTGATTTCCCACAGCGACCGCTCTATTCTGTGCCAGAGCTGCAAAAACACATTTTGGCCAGGATGGGAAAAATGACAGCTGCACTGTTCATACATAGGTGTGGGAAAATGGCAATGTTGAAAATCTGGAGTGAAAATGTTATAAATTCGTGAAGTTACGAGCGTGCGTACAAACTGCGTAACGCACGCTTGTAACACGGCCATTTTATGGAGTATTGTTACCAAATTTTCAACATAGCCTTTTCAGGACCTCTACTCATGAACAGTGTCACTGTCATTTCCTTAATCTGTCCCAAACACTGATTTACGACAGTGACTGCGCTATTCTGAGCCGGAAGTGCGAAAACACATTTCTGCCAGGATGTGAAGAATGACAGCTGCACTGTTCACAAGAAGGTGTGACATAATGCCAATGTTGAAAACCTGGCATGAAAATATTGCAAATTCACGAAGTTATGAGCGTGCGTAGCAACTGTGCAGCACACACTTGTAAAACAGTATTTTTTTGGATTTTTCCAACCAAATTTGCAACATAGGCTTTTTGAGAGCCCACCTCATGAACACTGGCACTGTCATTTCGTTAATCGGCCCCCAAAGGTGATTCTGTGCAGTGACCGCAAAATCACCCTTTGGGCCCGATTAACACCATGACGGTGACAGTATTCATGAGGAGGGGTCCCAAAAACCCCATGTTAAAAATTTGGTGTCAAAATTCCAAAAAATGGCAGAGATATGCACTAAAGTTGGAAAACCCCTATTTATTACATTATACAGCTTACCGGCATTTCTTCAGTTCACGATTGGCTTTGAAGAGTGCAGACATGTTCCCGGTCCACCGAAGATCATCGCACCCAGCTCCTGAGGTAAGTTAGGGTGAGGGGGGTGTGGGGAGGCAGGGTGCACAGTGGGTAGGTGCGGGTTGCGGGTGGGGTGGCTAAGAGACTACGAGGGACAGTTTCCTTTTTTTCAGATACAAAAAAAAACTGAAGACTTTGCGGGACCATTTTTCCCTTTACAGGGCCATGTAGCATGCTGGTGTGGGCTTCTAGTGTGCCAACAACGGCTTTCTTTTTTGGGGTGGCCAGCTGTAGCTGATGGGGGATTGGGCACCCCATCGGCAAACAACAAAAGGAGGGGTTCCTTTTTGCTGACGGGGATTGGGCACCCCGTCGGCAGACAGTTAAATGGGGGTGGAATTCCTTTGTGCCAACGGGGACTGGGCACCCCCATCGGCAAACAACAAAAGGGGATTCCTTTTGCCAATGGGGATTGGGCACCTTCATCAGACAGGTAAACGGGGAGGGCTACATTATGCTGATGGGGAGTGGGTTCCCCCGTTGTGAAAAGCATGGTGGGGGTTAATATTGTTTGTGAACAGTGACAGCCACCGCCATGTTCACAAACAATATCAAGGTTTTTACATCCCGCCCTGCTTTGACGGGTCACCTCCTCATTGCAGCGGATGGCTTACGCTGCAATGACAAGGCAGCCCCTGATTGCAGAGGCTAAATTGTCACAAGTTGGTGCAAATCTTCCAAACTTGTGTCACCAGCAGCCTGCCACGGCATTGGAGGAAGTGGGACTAACCTTTGCAGGCTGTGGAGGCATTGGCCACAACAGTGCCCTGCCTCCACAGCCTGCTTCTCAGCAAGCTGTCCCAATATGTTTCTTGCGCTGTGCGCAACTAACATAAAAATTAAAAAGAAACAAAGAAACACTTGTATCTATGTCATTTAAATGACAGAGCCCACAGTGTCTCACAGAATCATTTAAATGGGTAGGCTAAGAAGAGTCTCCCTAGCAGTGAAGGACTATTTTTTTCTGGCAGAGTAATACAATTTAAATAAAAATGTAAAATACAAAAAACTCTTTCTTTTTTTTTTTGTCTAAAAAGGGAGGCGATATAATCACCATATACCACTCTAGTTTGGGTCATGGCAGGTTTTATCACTTCTGGTGTGGTTTACTCACTTGGCCTGTGGCCTCGTGACCAAACCACACCAGGCATGGTAAATCCTGCCATAACCCACACCCTGTCATGGTATATTGCTTAAATAATGTATAGTAGAGCATTATTCTGTATAGAAATCCATCCTTTTCAAAATGCTGTTGTACCACAGTTCAAAGATCATGGAATGTGACTGAACCCTTCTGTGGTAGAACAGCATTCTGGAACCTCTAGAGACTGCACAAGTCAGTTTCATTATGAAAGAGAAAACAAAACACAATGCACACATTTCACACAGTACTATACACTATAAAAAATACAGGATGAGCAGCTTTGTGCATAACCAGTGTGTTCTGCCATCCTGGGGCTCTGATTGCAACAGACCCCTTGAGCTTCGCTCTCGAGGTCAGAAGGAATGAGAACCCCTCTGTGGCAGAACACACAAGCTGCCCATACAGTATTCTCTATAACCTTGAGAGTGATGCTTGGGAGGTTTACAGAGATTATTACACACCGAGGGTGTGTGAAAAATTCTGATAACATGAACCTGGCATAGGCTTTATTTTTTTGTAATAATTGGTGCAAGATTTTACAATACAGAAAAAAAGCATACCATATTTTGTAATAGAACTGCATTCATTTTTCAAAGTAAGACAGCGCTGTTAATTGCTGTCATCCGAACAGAGTGCTGCACTAAACCACTTGATCCAAATATTCTGGTGCCTGCTCTCACTAAATAAACTCTTTTTATGTTTTTGAACTAATAGCCAAACTACAATACTGCAAAAACAGTCTCCACCCTCTCTTCCTGCTCACTCCACGATACCGTGCGCCCTCTTACATCCAGGTGCCTTTTCTTTTTTTCCCCATCAGCTGGCTGAAAAATACATTTAACAAAAAAAAAAAAAGGAACTGCTCTTTCGCTCCAGGGAACTGCTCAACTGCTCAACTGCTCAGTTCCCCCAAATGCCAGTAATTCCTCACACTATGGACCCCCTCTCTTAATGAAATAGCAACAATCCTACTTTAAGACCCTCTCGCTATTGCAGTTTGAGACTAATGGCAGCATGAGACCGAAAATGTTGTAATAACTTCATATGACTTCATACCAGGTTATTACGCCATTTGAAAAGTAGTCTGGAGTGAGCTGATACAGGGGGTCACAGTTATAATGCAGTATTCAATGCACCCTATTAAAAACATCATTTGATAATGAATTATTCTGTTCCGATTTGAATCACACTTTCTAAACCATCAGACCCAGAGGCATGGATATTCGAAGCAAGGTCCCCCTTAAAACAAGATGCCAATTCATATGTGAGGTTTCTTGGATTTATTGTTCAATAAGTATAATGCGAGTGACTCTTAATTTGAGGTCGTGCATAGCGTGACGAGTTTCCGGTTCTCTGTCTGGCCTGGTTGGGCATTTCTGTTGATTTTCTGTCAAGGAGTATAATGTGTAAATGGTCCCAGTCCCCACAGCCAAACAAAGCTCCTTAAATGAGCAACTCAGGGTTTTACATACTCCCACCACATGTGCAAGACCAATAGGCCAGTGGCCATCTTCAAAACTTGCGGAGCACAGCCAGAGACCAGGTCACAGGGGGCAGACATCATTGGATAGGTTGGAAATCAGCTCTTCAGTGATCGTGGAGATGAATGGCAGCAAGTGCAAACAAGACACCTTTTTAGGTAGCACTTTAAGGAGGGAGACACTTGCTTTACATTTTTGGATAGCTTTCCAGTTCTATGTAGCAGAACACCTTTGCACAAACAAAATGCATAACACTTTTTCTGAAAAGGCTGGGGCAAAATGAGGGGCATTCCTCATTATGAGGGACAGTTAGAAACATAGAAACATAGACAGTGAAGGCAGAACAGACCATAGGTCCATCTAGTCTTTCTGGAGGTCCCTATCTGCTCCAGGATCTACTGTCCATTGAGGGTTTTATCCCTCCCGAACGGTCCACTCCACTGATCCCCTCCCTACTGCTACCAAATAGAGCAGTCACCAGACCCGTCACTCTGTCCCAGCCATTCTTAAAGCGATTTACAGTCTTGCACCCACCAGCTGCGAGGTGTGGAAGGAGGAACTCTGAAGGTGTAAAATGAGGGACAGTTAAGTGTTAGGGGCAGAGGGGTTCCAAGGGGAGAAATGAGGGCTGTTTCTCCTAACGTGGTAAAATTAAGAGGTATGGGCAGAGGGGATTTGAGGGTTAAAATGAGGGACGTCCCTCTAATGTGGACCGATTGAGAGGTATAGATAGGTGAGTTCTGAGGGGTAAAAGGAAGGGCATCCCTTCTAGTGTGGGGCAGTTCAGAATTATAGACAGAGGGATTCTGTGTGATAAATTGAGTGACATCCCTCCTAAGGTAGGACAGTTGAGAGGTTGAGAGGTATGGACAGAGGGTCTGTGAGTCATAAAATGAGTGATGTCTCCCCTAATGTGGACAACTGAGAGGTATGGACACAAAGGTTCTGAGAGGTTAAATGAGGGATGGCACTTCTAAATGTGGGTCAGGTTAGAGGACAAAAACAGAAAAAAAAACATGGCACTTATCCAACCACTACAAAGATTAGGCACACACGATATATCTGCAGAATGCTCCTTTCATTTGTACATTTTTCTATGAAGAGCACATGGTGCAGTCATGAAAAACTGTCTGTAAAAAAAGTTGCTATGCAGCATGGCACTTAACATTTCGCGCCACAAGTGGGTCTTCCTCAGATGTTTCTAAGGAAGTGTCACTAGGGACATGAAACATTAAGTGCCATGCATGGGGAAGGTCACCGGAGACCAGTTGATGTCTGTGAAGAAAGAATAGGCAGGGAACATCTAGTCAGACAAGGAGACCAAGCAGTTCTTTTGTGCCAGCAAAGTCTATAGGCACATTTTACATGCAGTGATCAGTATAGGAATGAGTGGTACAGATCAACTGCAGTGTTACCCTGTGTGATGTCTACAGGCAACCTACTCCACAACAGTAATGAGCATTCACTGATTCCACATTCCCTGCTTGGCTGGGTTTGTTGACTCTTGTAGTGTTTCACCCAGTTGTGTAGTAACGCCTTTCCACTCATTTCTGTCTCATCAAAAGGAAATCCCATGCTCTCTAGGCTGTTGTGGAGCAGACTGCCTGTAGACACCACACAGGGTAATGTTGCAATTGACCTATACCACTTATTCCAATACAAATCACTGCGTGTTTAAGTGCCTTTTGGGAACAGCAGGCTGAGCAGAACAAAGCGCATCACAGAACCAGCAGTACAGGTAAGCCCTATGTAAAAGCACCTTATGACCATATTTGGAAAAGGATAAGAAATTGATCGAGAGTCTACAAAGAAGAATGACTAAACTCATCCCTGACATGAAATACCTACCATATAAAGATAGAGTGAAATCTCTGGGTTTATATGACCTACAAGCGAGACGAGACAGAGGCGATTTGCTGTTATTCTTTAACATCTTAAATGACAAACGTCTGATGAAATTAAGTGGACTAACATATATGAACAAGGTATATGGACTAAGATGTAACAATAGACAAATTAAAGTACAAAAGGCATTCACTAATAAAAGGAAATATTTCTTCACAGTTAGAACTGCAGCTTTGTGGAACTCTCTGCCACAGTATATAGTTGATACATATTGGGAAAAATTTAAGGTCCAACTTGATAGGTTAATACTGGGCAGTTAAAAACTTCCCCCCACGATTGTGGGGAAAGTGGTCTCGATGGGCCTAGTGCCTTCTTCTACTTTAAAAAAACCGAGTAATACCGAGTAATGACTCTATGTTATAATGCAACATTGCAACTCTTGTTACCAATGATTTTTAAGTGCTTTGCCTTATCTTCATGGTAGCAGGGTAAGTGCCATTTATTCTGTTGTGTTGGTACGGGCATTGCTTTCACAGAGTTGTCCTCCATTATTAACTGTATTGATAGGAGTAATGGTGGGGGAGCACCTGGGAAACAGTGACCACCGGTCGCTGTGGTTTTGAAATCACAGAAAGAGCGGAACCAAACTGCACAAAAACACATATCCTGGATTTTAGGAGGGCAGACTTTGGAAAAATGGGGACATGCTTGAAAGAGGCACTAATGGGAATGGGGCAGGAATCAGGGGTGGAGGCAATATTTAAAACAGAGATTACAAGAGCAACAGAATTAGGCATTAAGCAAGTTAGGAAGGGGAAAAGGAAGAGGAGGCCATTATGGTTTTCCAAGGAGGTAGCAGAGAAAGCGAAAGCCAAAAAGATCACATTCAGGCAATACAAAAAGACGCAGACAGAAGGGGATAGGGAGAAGTACCAGGAGAAGCAAAGGGAGGCAGGGAAGTCAGTAAGGGAAGCCAAAGCTCAGACAGAACAGCACATTGCAAAATCAGTGGGTAGAGGGGGACAAAACCTTTTACAAGTATATAAGGGAAAAAAGAAGGGCAAAGGGAGGGATAGTGAGGCTGAAGGGGGAGGTCGGGGGCCATGTGGAGGATGACAACAGTAAAGCTGACATACCGAACAGATATTTCTGCTCAGTCTTTACAGAGGAAGAGGAGGATAATGGGCCTGAAGGGAGTACCAGGGGTGGGAATGGTGCAGAAATGGACACAAGTGACTTTACATGGGAAGGGGTCCTAAAGGAACTGGAAGGAATAAGAGTTGATAAAGCAATGGGGCCAGATGGGGTGCACCCCAGGGTCCTAAAGGAACTAAGAGAGGTGGTGGCTGAACTTCTGGCAATCCTGTTTAGCTGATCACTGGAAACAGGTTAGGTAACCAAAGACCAGAGGATAGCAGATGTAGTCCCCTTATACAAAAGCGGGAACAAAGAGGAAGAGGGGAACTACAGACCAGTCAGCCTGACCTCGGTAGTGGGGAAGATCATGGAAGCACTACTGAAAGAGAGAAAGAGATTAGTGGAACATCTGATTGCCAGTGGACTACAAGACCCAAGGCAACATGGTTTCACAGGGGGATGTCATGCCAGACCAGCCTCATTGAACTTTTCAACTGGGTGACAAGGGAGGTGGATCAGGGGAAGACAGTGGACGTGGTCTATTTGGACTTCAGCAAGGCCTTTGACACTGTGCCACTTTGAAGGCTATTAAACAAACTGGGGAATATGGGAGTGGGCAGGACAGTAGAGCATTGGTTGAATAATTGGCTGGGCGGCAGGACACAGAGAGTGGTGGTACATGGCTGTCACTCCACAGAGGGAAGAGTGACCAGTGGGGTACCACAGGGATCTGTGATGGGACCGGTCCTATTCAACATCTTCATCAGTGACATTGCGCAGGACCTAGAAGGCAGAATTTCCCTGTTTGCTGATGACACAAAGCTCTGTAACAGAGTGGACATGCCAGAAGGTGTAGACAGAATGAGGAGGGACCTGCAGAAGCTTGAAGAATAGTTAAGGGTCTGGTAGCTGAAATTCAATGTAAAGTGCAAGATAATGCATATGGGTCACAAAAACCCTGGAACAACATATCAGTTGGGGGTGAGGATATAACATGCACCAAGCAGGAAAGGGACCTTGGGGTTATCATCTCTGATGACCTCAAGGTAGGGAAACAGTATGACAAGGCAGCAGGTATAGAAAAGAGGATGCTGGGATGCATAGGCAGGGGCATCAACAGCAGGAAAGGGAGGTCATAATTCCACTATACAAGACACCAGTGAGGCCCCACCTGGAGTACAGTGCCCAGTTCTGGAGACCTTACCTACGTAAGGACATAGACAGGGTGGAGAAGGTTCAGAGGAGGGCAACAAAGATGGTACAGGGATTGCATCACAAGTCCTATGAGGACAGACTGAAGGACTTGAATACGTACTCCCTGGAGAAGAGAAGGGAGAGAGGGGATATGATAGAGACATACAAGTACCTTACAGGGAGGAACAGGGTGCAGGAATACACTATTTGCCAGTGAAAAAGATGTTTCAGGACTAGAGGGCATGGGAAGAAGTTGGGTAGGGGGTGATTCATAGGAAACATGAGGAAGAAGTGGTGGGGGCTGAAACAAACGGGATTTAAGAATTCATGAGATAGACATACGGGAATTCTGGAGGTCAGGGGTAAGGGGCAACAGACTTCTAGGAAAACATAAAGGAAACTTACAAGCTCAAATGGGCAGACTGGGTGGACCATAGGCCCTTATCTGCTGACAGTGTCTCTGAATCTATGTATCTATGATACTTGAGAGTTATTTATTTATTGGAAATTATTCTGTCCTGGAAACACCATACATAGATAAACAGGAATCTGGTTTACAGTTGTATCCTTGAGTCCCATATGAGTTCATGACAAAAAAAGTTGATAAAAATAGGAAATATTGCAAGCTGGTATTAATGAATTATTATAAATGACTAAAAAGTGTGAATTCTGCTGGAAAGCACGAGTTTTGTAAGAAGACACTTGTTCTGTGTCTAATTCTGTGGCTGCAGAACTGTAGAATTTCAGGATCCCGGTGCACAGCCCAGGAACACGGAAGGTTCCATGTAGTATCTCTTTCCAGTGCATTGAGCCATCACACTGGCTTTAGTCCTCAGACATTTAATGTGTCTTGGAAAAAATATCCTTCTTTCCCCACAGTGCTGATGTCAGTCGGACAGCTCTAATTGTAGCTGCTTCTGTCATGAAATACTCTGTAATTACAAAAATTGTAGCTTTCACCAAAATGCGTACTGAAAGAATTTAAATTAATTTGTCCCAGAGGATCAGCTGTGTTTCATTTCACTAGAAGGCACACCGGCCAGTTTATGGCAAGTGACAAGCCTTTAAAAAATACATTCGGAAGGCGTTGTACATGCACGCTGCCTAATGAAAATGTATCAGAGGCTGGTTTTGTGCTTACACTATTCCATATGCTAGCATCCCCTTCAACTGGCAAAGAGACCAAGGCAGATGTTTGAATCCCCTTCTTTAGATTTCACATCACCAACACAGTACTTCTTGTTGGAAAAGAACAAGATAAAAAAAATGGAAATAAATGTAATGATCCCCTCAGTACTGAGTAGTTGGTCTCTGTCTCTGTTTTATACTTGTGGGACATAAACTGCATTTGTGCTGACTGAATGTTCTTCTCAGACCTACAGTATGCAACACCATCCTAAGAGAGCTCTTATGGCAGTACTTACTATGTAGTGTACTTTTTTTACATGCTCTTCAGATCAGAAGGGGGAGGGACACGAGAGGGCATTGGCTGAGATTGGAGGGGGGATTCAGGAGGGAAATCAGGAGGCAGTTTTTCATGGAAAGGGTGGTGGACAAGTGGAATACTCTGCCTGAGGAAGTGGTATCATGTAGAATGGTGGGAGGATTTAAGAGGAGTGGGAGAGTGGGGGTTGTTATGAGGAGAGGAGGGGAGGGTGGGAAAGCTACAAGTTGAGGGGCTAGCTGCACAATCGAGCAGACTCGTTAGAATGCGAGGCCTGTTTCTGCTGGCATTTCATATGTTCATATTTACATATATCTGATAATTTCTCTGTCAGTGGTTCTACTCATACTGTATGTTTTTTATCATCTTTATGGCTTGGGTTGTGCCTCAAAATGATCCCTGGGACTAGGTCACCCACACGCTGAATAAATCACTGCCAAGGGAGGCAGTATAACGCAGTGGTTTAAGGCTCTGAGCTGCAAATCTGGTGACATCCAGCAGACCAGACCTGGGTTTGAATCCCACAGCTTCCACTTACATACTGTGTGACCCTAAGCAAGTCACTTAACTTCCCTGTGCTCCCAGGTTGCAGCTGTAAAAAAGCATTCAGCTTAGTGTGCTACTCATGGCTGTGACTTGGTAATACTGCTGAGATGTTGATAAGAGTGTGACTTGGTAAAGTTACTGTAACGTTGACGGCTGTGACTTGGTAATATTACTGGGATGTTGATGACTGTGACTTGATAATTACTCACTCATTTGATGGTGTTGTGAGGGATTCACTGATATTACTCCCCCACAGGATGGTAAGGACTATTACTTGGGTAAATTACTTCCCAGTCAGATGGTTATGATGGTTGTCACATGTTAATATTACTCCTTCATTTGAAGGTGATGGGTGTGACTTGGTAATATTATTCTCCCACCAGATGATGAGGGCAATTACTTGTTAATTTTACTCCCTCCGAGGATAGTGATGGCTATCCCATGGTAATATTGTGCTCTTTATTTGATGGCGATGTGAGGGACTTGGTAACATTACTCTCCCATTGGTTAATGTGGGCAATCACTTGGTGGTATCAGAGCATTCGAGTCAACGCCCCTCAAATGAAGGAGTCTTCAAGATTTTGACCACTAAAATCATGGCGATTTTCATAGACCCTTAATTTAAGTGCATAACTTCATATAAGATGGTAGAATTGCGATGCTAGACCCTTTGCATTGTGCAGGGAACAGTCTGTACTTTGATTCTAATGATTATTATTTATTTATTTATTAAATTTTGGTGACCGGGTAAGCCCACTGGGCCCTGGAGGTCCCTTTTTCAGGGATTTACATGGAACCGCAAAGTGAAACAGTGTACATGATTTACATACATTATAGGCAAGATACGGTATGGTTCAGCATGGTGCAGCAGTGAGCACGAATTACATGTTTTACCTGCATCATATGATGATCCACAATGATCCTTGGAGGAAGGGGAGTGATGCCAGGAGAAGCAGGTGAAATGTCAAAAAAGGGCAAAATTAGGCAGACTCCCTGGAAACAGAGTGACTTGGAAGTTTTTAATATCATGCTGTCATCAGATGGTGGAGATGTGATCACTTGATGGTGTTACTTCCTTATTTGATGGAGATGGGGGTGACTTGGTAACATTATTCCCCCATCAAATGAGGATGGCTATCCCTTGGTAATATTACTCTCCAATTGGATGGTGAGGGCAATCATTTCATAATATTACTCCTCCATAGGATGTTGATGAGTGTGTCACTTGGTATTATTACTCCCCAGTCGGGGTGGGGGTGGGGTAATTATCCCTTGGTAATATTACTCCCCAATTGAAGAATATTGGCAGTAACTTTGTAGTATCACTTGCCTGTTGGATGCTGATGGCTGTGACTTAGTAACATTGCTTCCTCAGTGGATGGTGATAGCAAGGACATGACTAGGCACTGGGGCACAATTTTGGTGTTTTTTTTGGGGGGGGAGGGGTAAATCCTACTAAGTAATCCTAGAGGGCAACATCTTGGTAATCAGGAGATCACAGGCTTAAAGCCTGCTGGAGCCAAAAGTTCACGCGGTTACCTTGGGCAAGTCACTTAACTTTTCATTACTCAAGTCTAACCAGCTGCTGAAATATGTAGAAACAGGACTTTGCTGGAAACAAGATGTGTGTTATAATAATTTATGTGATGTATTTAATGCCTATATTTTTAATTTAAATATTGTGCGATTTTATCTGTGACATTTGTATTGCAAAACTTGTAATCACTGTAACTTGATGTAACACAGGATGATCCTAAGAGTGGGAGAATCTCCCAGACATCCCATCTTGAATCAGTATTGCAATAAATTGAAATTGTAATGGGGGTGGGGCTAAGAATTATTAAAAGTCTCAAGAACCAGTTTGCGATTGACTTATTATGTTAAGGCTCCACATCTGGTCTACACCAAGCCCTGCAACATTACTTTCCCGTTTTAAGCAAGCAAACCCCACATAGCCACCCACCTAGCTATGTTTTTTTTTTCTCCAATTATTTAACCAGGTGAGACACACTAAGCTGAAAGCTTGTTTACAGGTGCAACCTGGGAGCACAGGAAAGCTAAGTGACTTGCTCAGGGTCACACAGTATGCAAGTGGGGGCTGTGGGATTCAAACCCAGGTCTCCAGATTTGCAGCTCAGAGCCTTAAACCACTGCACCATACTGCCTCCTGAATGTGCACCACACACACACACGCACACGCACACACACACGCACACGCACACACACACACATACACACCACCCTCCCCCCCACACACACACACACACGCAGCGGCAATCACTTAGTGCCCATTCCCTCTCCACTCTGAATTATCACATAGCATATGTAAGGGTGTGGTAGTAATTCAGACTTTCCATTTTCCTTCGGGGGTTCTGCCACCTGCTCAGCCACATTCTGTTTCCTCATACCATTGGTGACAGGAAATACCACAGCAAACACATTTACAGCTTTAAGACACCGACACAAGGTACTTATTAGCCCCATCAGTAGGAATGTTGATTTCTCCTTTAGGGCAGAATTACTAATGTTTGGTCCTCACATGCCTGTCACCTCTTTTTATGAGGATGAGGAGCTGGCAGCATTAAACTATTACCACCTTTCCCTTTATATATCAAAAAGGCCCTGTCAGATTTTCTCTGAACCAAAACTATTACCGTTTACCTGGTGGTTATATCATGTTATACAGGTTACCACACTCCATTTATGTGCTGAATATACTTCCTCCTCCTCCAGTGTTTTTACGCATTCTAGATTGTCTACTAACCTAACTCAGTCTGTAATTTTTCAGTAAAGCCAAAGATGATAGTGAACAACCTTTTTGCTCTTCTAGGTACCCTCCTGTTGCTGCTTTAGTGTCTATCCAATGTTCTGATATGTGCTTGACCATGTTTGTTGAATTAATCTTATTTTGTTGCCTTTGTAACTACTCTGAATCCCCCTCTCCTCAGCAGTTGCTGCTCTCTGTTTTCACACTGCCTGGATGTTCTACGGCCAGCCTCGATAGCAACATTCCAGGCCATTCGGATGAATAGCATGGAGTGGTGAAATGATGTTGGGGAATGTCTTAAAATATATGAAAAGAAAGAAAACTAGCTGGTGAGGAGAGTGAAACTGTATGTAGATCTAAGGACACCTTGCAGGGTGTTTTTTTAGCATGCACAACATGTATCTTACGCTACAGTAAGTAGAGATTGGCATGGTTGGGGAACTTTGCATCGTGATTGGCAATATCAAAGGCAGTGTGATGGAAACTGCAGACTTACAAAAATTTAAATGCTTGTGTGTGTATATGCCGCCACACCTGCAGCTGCACTTTAAAGAGCTTCTGCCTGGCAAACTATCCTTTCAGTGGACAAAAAGGACAGGGCAAGGCAACTTTCCAGTGGAGGTAGTGGGGGCAAAAACAGTGATGGGGTTCAAAAATGCCCGGGACAGGCACAAGGAATTCCAAAGGTAAGGAAGGGAAGGGAAGAGATGATGCTGTAGATTGAGTGAGGTCTGCAGCAAAAAACTGAAGGTTAACAACAAAATAAACCCATAAATGGTAACTGGGCAGACTAGGTGGGTCCAGCAGCCTGTATCTGCTGTCACATTCTGTGTTTCTTTGTTTCTGTGTTTCAAAGTGCCCACCTTTGCCCCTTGAAGACTACGGATAGGGTCACTTTGCCAGCAAACGTGGCGGCAAAGTGCTACTACACATAGTTTCTGCCAGCAAAAACTAAGTGAAGTATTTTTTTTTTTTAATACAGCTTTTTTAAACAATTTAAAAGTCATCCCCACCCACTAAAATGCACCCCCTCCCACCACCCAGGCCTATAGCAATTATCCTTGATGAGTTAAATAACAAGGCACTCCATGGTGTGTATAATTGTGGGGTAATGGTACTTTATAAGGTGCACAAGGCATTTGGCTTTGCCTCGTGCCTCAGTAAGGCATGCCATTATCTCACAATAATGCAGTTGCTGTGATGCCTTATTGCTTAATTCACTAAGGAGTGCTTACAGGGAAGCTGCATTCATCTCTTAGAAGAGGCTGGGTGCAGTTGTTAATCTGTATACGAAAGCAACAGGGAAATGGAGGGGTCCAGAGTGAAGTCTGCGGGGACTGAACTGTTAAGCAGTCCCCTTCACTGCCACCTGCGGAATCCTGCATCAGGCAGCCGAAGCTAATAAAATGCTGGGCTGCACTGCCGGGGGGATCACAAGCAGGTGGGAGGAGGTCATATTGCTGCTGTCCAGATCCACGGTGAACCGCACCTGGAGTATAGTGTACAATACTGGTGACTCTATCCGAGAAAGAACATAAACCTTATAGAGGCAGTCCAGAGGAGGGTGATGAAAATGGTTCAGGTTATGGTGAGCAGGGCAAAGCATATGAGGAGGGGCTAAAGGACTGCCACACTTGGGGGGGGGGGCATGACTGATGCCTTCAAGTACCAGAAAGGTATCAACAAGTGAATGGTGGGGCCCTCTTTAGTTTTAGTGGGACCAGAACCAGAACCACAAGGGAGGCTGCTTTAAGCTTGCAGGGACAAGGTTCTAGAAGGAGGTCAGAAGACATTTTCTTCACACAGAGAGTGTTAAAAGAGCGGAACAAACTCCTGGAAGAGGTTGTCTCCCTGGAGACAGTGGATGGATTCAAGAGGGGGGTGGAACAGGGTGAAAGGGAGGGTCAGGTTTAATGGAGAGTGGGGCAAGAAGGGGGGGCAGGTTGTCTGTGGAGTGGGGTGGAGCCTTCAGTAGTCCCTCAGAGGGGGCTTCTCAGTTTGAGCAGATTTGTTAGACCAGTTTACGCCTTCTTCTGCTGGCAGTTTAGCATGTTCGTACACTATTTTGTAAAAAAAAATGTTATAGTGAGATTTATTATGTTAAAGCAAGATTTGGAAATACTCTCCTGGCACAGAATAAATGTGGCACTGATCTTTTACCCCATGACATCTAGTCAGCCCAGCCACGTTCCGAGTAGCTTTCCATTTCACCTTGTTGGAGTTGAAACTACATTTTGCTTCCAGAAAAAAAATGCCAATACTTCCAAATATTGATTCAGAGAATTACTGCCATTCTGAGGATTAAGGAAAACTTATATAGTGACATAAGCAAGGCCACTAAATTACAATGATTAAAGTAATGCAATTCCATTTTCAAGATTTGAAATCTTGGGAGTGCGCCAGTGATTGGTAGCCTAATTTCCTGACTCTACTGTCATTCATTTACTACCTGTATAAATAATCAGAATAAACAAAGGTTTATATACAGCAAATTAAATAAAGCAACATAAAATAGTAGAGAGAGCAATTAAAAAAAAATACAAGTTCTGAAGATTCACTGGTCTGGTTTAAAATGTCAAATTCCATTAAATTCTTTGTCTTCACTGGTGTGCAGACAGTCCAAATTCCTGAATTTTTACTGTGTTTTCCAGTCAAAACTGAAATCCACTGGCCTTGAACATTAAGTGATAAGCTATGCCAGTGGCTCAGTACATTGCACACTTGCCTCTGAGGCCAGAGGATGGGAAGGTTGTAGGTTCCAACCCCACACCAGGAACTTGGGGTGAATCCCAATACTGACACTGTAGTGCAACACTGGGGAGGAGGAGGTGTTGCACTCCTGAGGTGCCGTCTTTCAGATGAGATGTTATTAAATCAAGGTCCCATCTGCCTGTTCTGGTGAATGTTAAAGATCCCATGGCACTTCTTGAAAAGAGCAGGGAAATTTTCCCAGTGCCTAGGCCTAATTTCTGCTATTCACTACAAATACCTCCCACAGCTTAACCTGATTCAATATATCAGTTTGCATCTGTATTTCTCTCTTCCCCCTCAGCTGAGGCTGAACAAAGCAAAACTTCCTAGCCTTCCTTTTGCTGTTAGAAAAAAAACTAAATAATTAAACATTAAAAGTTAAAGTTAGAAGGGACTCTAGGCTCCTCAGGTCTTGGGTTCATAAGGAAGGAAATGAGTGCACTGTTGTAACAAGAACTAACATGTAGGGCTACCCCCCCACTCTACTACCCAGGGTACCGTGCATTTCTCTTGGTAAGCAGACATTGTCTTGGCTTGCCTTGCAGGTCTGCACTGCCAGTTATCAGAGTACTTGTTTGTATCTAGAAATGAAGATCTCCTTTAAGTAAACAATTATAAAATGGACTATGAAAATCCTGTAACCTCATTGATTGAAACATGTAACATGACCATTGATTATCTTCTGATAACTGCACAGCTCACCTGAACTACATTTTTTCAACAAATAAAAGCCCATCGTATAAGTGGAGTAACACACTCCAGGATGTGCGATTTTAAGGAAATAATGCAGTTCTTGGGTGGTTGCAGCACTCAGCTATGCCTTGTGCTTAACAGTCACCTGATGTGTGCATTATTCCCTTATAATACACCCCCTGTCCTGTATTATCACTTATATGTTAAGGACAGTTCTATTTTTGAACATTATACCTTTATATTCCTTGAAATGCACTGGCTTGCATTTAAAGGAATGAAGATTTTAGTGTTTAATGGTAGGGCATGGTGAAGGAGGCTTAGCCAGTGGAAAAGCTGACACACACAATTAGATTGCAGAAAGAGGCTGCTGACAATAAGGAGATACCCTGGGTAGTATTGATCATCCAAAGGGTGATTAATTTTTTTTTCTTAAGAAGAAACACAGAATAAGTCCGAGGAGAGACACAGAGCTGGAGGAGGCTCTGGCACAGAAAGAGTTAAAATCAAACTGAATGATTGGTGGAGGGGAAGAAGATCTGGGGAAGTCTCATATCATGTAGAAAATGGAAACTGAGTTACAATCTAAAGGAATACTTGTAAAAATTGTACTGTAAAAAGGACAGAAAAAATGTTGAATGCTGATTGGTTGACAGCCAGCTTTCCATGATGTTATCCCAGTACAGCCTCACAGGGGAAACTAGTGACCACAAAACAGCTTGCTTACAACCATAAACACATAAACTGATGCATTTTATAATCGCAATAAGGCACTTCAGGACACGTGTTGTTGGAATAATGTCACCTCTCGGGTGGTTAAAGGCACTCAGCATGTGGCCTTGTGCCTCACAACACACCCAAGGCATGACGTCATCCCAGCACAACATGCATCCTGGCATGTCTTATTGCTTAATCTGATGAGGCATGTCAATAGAACATATTTATGTTAAAAAAGAGATTTGGCATGTCTTTTTAATAAGCTAGCGCACCTTCTGAAAATACTAATAATTGTTACAGGTACCAGGCAGCTACTTTTTATACAAGAAACATTTTTATTCTTTTTTACTAGTTAGAAGATTTTCTATCTGACAGTGCAATATGTGATGTGTGGAACATTACTCTAGCTGGAAGCTGGTATATCCAGTTCTATTCCCCTTCAACATTGTGACTGACCTCACTGACTGCAAGAAAAATAACCGACCAAGAAGAGCTACTCTGCTGCAGCCAGACTGGTCACTAATGATATCACAAAAAGTGAGTTAACAAAAGCTGATGCGATATAAAGAGGTCTAGTACTAGACTATCAGCTTCCAAACAGACGGCTGTTCTGTATATTGCATACTGAGATACTAATAGGTATTCTAATTGGTAGAAGGAATAAGAAATATGCTTTGAAAATAAAAGGTCATTATTGGTTACTTTAAAAAATGACATTTATTTATCTGTAGGAAATTACTCTAACCAGGATAACCCTATGACACACAGCATCTCATTTTCATGAGGGTCCCAGGGAGGATAGTAGCAGTCAATAAGGGTAACAGGTTACACTTTGTGTCTCTTTCAATGTAACTAATCCTTAATTACATGCAAAAAGGTAATTACAAGGTAGTTACATGTTTGTTGCATGCAACTACATTGCAGTTGCAGTGTAGTTACACTGTAATTACAGTGTAGTTAAGTGGCACTTAAAATAAAGTGTAACAGGTTAACACAGTCCAGCAGAAATAGCTATATACAGGCTAAAATATACACAGGAAAAAATTCAATGTAAATATATATAAACAATAATCAGAGCAAGCTAAAAGGGGGGGGGGGTCACCGCAACTAAGAGAGTGAGCATTGTTATGTAACATGATCATGGTCGGGGAGAGAAAAAGATTCTGGACCAAACAAATACATGGAGTCCTAAGGGGGCTGGAAAGACTGGACTTGAACACTTGCAAGCTAGAAGCTTTCCTCAGCTGCAGAGGGAGTTTTTTTCTAGGGGTCTGGTGCTGCAAAGACAAAGGCCTTTCTACACATTCCTGCTTCATCCTGGGAATTGAGAAGGTAAGTGCTGCTGTCGAATGAAGTGAGTAGGTATTGCTCTGGCTGACATTTTCCATCTGCTGTTTTTGGCTGTACTAGCTCTGTATGTCAAGAATGCTGCATCTCTCCGAGGCTCACGCTCTATCTGACAATGCAGCACTGTGTTCTTGCTGGCACAAAGCATATCTGTGAAGGGTACAACAGAGCTGGGTATGAGGAGGATTCTCCAATGGTCCACCCTTCACCACATCACAGACTTCCCTATTGCTTAGCAATGTAGCACTTTAGTGTAAAAACTGCCATACAAAGGCATACAGTGAATGGAGACAGTAGCAGTGGGGCATACCAAAAAAAGTGGGGGCAGAACTGAATGGGCCGGGGATGGATCAATGCAATATCCCAGCCCAAGGCATAGTAAAAATAATTGCCTTCTAGAATATGCTTCAGCCAGACTACCTGGCTTTTTATAATCTGGAGTAATCCACACATTTTCTTTTACGAAAAAGCCATGGTTTATTCATAGAAATGTACAGATTAATTGTATTTATCACAGCAGAACATGGTCAGGACATGCAGCATTTAGACAGTTTAGAGAGGTAAAAGGGAGCCCAACTAACTATGCAGTGCAAACCACTAAATAGTAATGCAAAATGTATTAAATATAAGTTCTTTCTCAGAAATATTCTTTGCTGCCTGCATTTTCTTTGCTCATCAAGTACAAAAATGTTTAAAGCAGGTTGCCTGTTTTCCACAGAGTATGTGTATCAGCCACATTATTAACAAACATTTTTTTTTCAAAAATCTAGTTTCGGCTACAGTTAATAAAAATATTTACCTTCCTGCCAAATATACTTTTCTAGTTGCCTCCTATGGTGTAGAACATGAGGTTTTTTTTTTTATCTTCTCAGTCCTAACCCTTGCAAGGTGTGACACTACTATTTCCTAGACAAATCTTGTTACTTGAGAAAAAAAAAACTAAATTAAAACATTTATAAATTACTCATATGTTGGTGGAGCTACAACATTTTACCATCAAATAAAAGTGGAAGATGCCTGGAACCTTTTCATTGTTAAAAAAGAGTAGGATCAATTGTTTTGCACAATTGTGTTGCACTACTGTTTTAAATGAATGCCACTCCACTATTGAAATTGGGGGTGAGATGGTCAGACTTCATTGATTTACCTTCCAGCTCTGAAAGTGAGGGGTCTACTGACCTTCCTGACCAGCTGGCACCTTCACCTATGAATGGAGAGCCTTGTTTTGGGGGCCGAAGCACCACATGGACTTGCAGTGTGGCACACCCAGCTGTTCTTGCCTTAACTCTCTCCATATCATTCCACAAACAGAAGAGAAATATGATTCCCTAATATTGGATGCTTGGTGTTATCCACTGCAAGCCATGTACTACTGTGGAGTCGGAGTCATTCAACTTTTCGCTGACGTGTTTATATCTGGAACAAAACTATCTTGGAGCACCAACCAACTGTTTATTCAAAAGGAAAAAAAAAAGCACAAAGTACATTCTGAGATCTGTTTTCCCTTGAGGATCGATGCCTTTGATCTCAGCCCCCCCCCCACTCGCCTTCCCCCTTGTTGTTTGTTTTTTGACCCAGTATGATAGAGTTGCATTAGGGATAAGATAACACCATGTGGGTGGAGTATTACAATTTTATCCAGTTTGCTGTCCTGCCCCATCTATATTGTAGTTTTATCCAGTTTGCTATCTGCATTAGTCTGCTGCGTGCCCTGCCTATAATAAGGAGACCTTGAAATGAACTTAGAAGAACTAGATTGTGGCCAGACACTGGGGAAGAAGCTAAATGAGGCAGATGAGATGCTGATGTAATTACTATACCCTTTTTTTTTTAGACCTTTATTTTTTATTTATTTCTTGTTTTGGTGACTGCCAAGGGGCACGCTGAGCTGAAGCTTGTTTCTTGGAGTGCTCTGCGGGAGAGGGAACAGGGAGAAGACACAAACAATAAACAGCAGTAATACTGCACACGGTATAACTGTGTATAATGAGAAAGTATGTAGTAAACAATACAAGTAAACAAGGTGAAAAACTGGCAGCAATGTGGAATAATTTGTTGTAAACAAGATGACTGCTGTAGTGCTAGGCAAAATTTGTATTACACTTGTAAAACTGCTGATTTCCCATTCACACAATTTGTGCAAAATTGTACCACAGCTGGTGTAATTTTGTCAACATTTTTATTTATATAGCACCATTTCCCTCAAATTGTGCATTTTAAAAAAATGCCAGTTCTTAAAAATGTACAGTTTCAGCAAATAGCACCGTTTTTCCCAAAGCGCACATTTTTGAAAATGTGATTTAAAAAAAAAAATGGCACAGTTTCAATCACACTTGCCCATTTTAAACACATTGTTGTAGTTCATGACATTGCATACAATTATATTGAAATTGGCAGAATTTTGCAAAAGCTGCATGAAAAAGATTTTTTCTAATTTTGCCTGGCACTAAAGATGACCACCAGGGGCCACCAAAAGCCATATAATCATTCTCATTAACAACAATACTAGTGCTCAAATAATGCTTTTGTGCATCTGACTACCCTCCAATGGATACGCTGGTATACGCCTCCAAATCTGTCCATAATCAGACCAAAGTTGTGTGATGGATCCAAAGTTGGTTCCACCAGATCCTGTTTGGATCCACAGATAGCTTGGATACTTACTGTGGCTCCTAGGAGGTCAGATCCTTGGCAGGATGTACACGCCATCTGATACCATCCGAAATCAGGACAAAATGATGGTATCTGACCTGGTAGGATATTATCTGAGCAACACTAACAAATAGACTGGAGGGTAAGGCTTGTCTGTTTGCAGATGACACCAAGATCTGCAACAGAGTAGATGATCCAGGTGGGGTGGGCAGAATGAGAAGAGATCTGGAAAAACTGGCAAAATGGTCTGAAGAGTGGCAATTGGGGTTTAACGCAAAGAATGGAGGCAGTATAGCACAGTGGTTTAAGGCTCTGAGCTACAAACCTGGAGACCTAGGTTTGAATCCCACAACCCTCACATGCACACTGTGTGACCCTGCGCAAGTCACTTAACTTCCTTGTGCTCCCAGGTCGCACCTGTAAACAAGGTTCAGCTTAGTGTGTCTCTGCTGGTTAAAAAAAAGAAAGTGCAAGATCATGCACATAGGGAAGAGAAACGCTGAAGCTACCTATAGGTTGGGAGGGGAGTTGCTGGCAATCACAAGAGAAGAAAGATACTTGGGCATAATCATTACAGATGACCTGAAATCATCCAAGCAGACTACTAAAGCAGTAGGTAAGGCTAGAGGGGATATTGGAGTGTATTAGTATGGGTATCACAAGTCATAAGAGCGGGGTAATAATCCCTCTTTACAAGACACTGGCTAGGTCCCATCTGGAGTATTACGTGCAGTACTGGAGGCCGCACCTGCACAAGGACATTAACAAAATGGAGGCAGTCCAGAGAAGGGCAACCAAAATGGTGCAGGGATTGCATCAGAAAACATATGAGGACAGATTAACGGAGCTCAATATGTATACCCTAGAGCAAAGGAGGGAGAGAGGTGATATGATCGAAACATTTAAATATCATAAGGGCATTAACAAGGTGAAAGAGTCTAACATGTTTCAATATAAGAAAAATAGCAGGACAAAAGTACACAGCATGAGATTAGTGGGAGGCCAATTAAGGGGCAATGTGAAGAAGTTCTTTTTCACAGAAAGGGTGGTGGATGCATGGAATGGCCTACCTCAGGAAGTGGTGGCTATGAATACAGTGCAGGGCTTCAAACAGTCATGGGATAGGCATAAGGGAGCAATACAGATGAGTATGAATAGATAGGCCATTGACAGGGTAAAGGCCTATGGCACATTCATAAGGTAGAAAAATGGGCAGACTGGATGGGCCTTGCGGTCCTTATCTGCCATCAACTTCTATGTTTCTATGTAAATAGTTTTACCCTGGGCCTATAATCAGGAAGTGATATTTCATATATGGTTAATACTTATTCTGTATGGATTTCCATACCGACAATTTTATTGTTGTGGTGCAGTTTAAAGTTCATGAAAAGTTGCTGTGGTATCACTCTGACATCACAGCCATACCACAACAGCTTTTCAGTCTTGAATTGCATGGCTGCAGTTTCCCTTCGCTCCATGGCTGCTCAAAACTGTCTTTTTCTAGCTGACACTGAGTGTGTAAACCTTGCAAATCATACTTTTTCTGCCTGTATTGCAAAAAACACAGTTTACAAGCGTGCAGTTGGTGGGGGAGACTCAGGAGATCAGCGCTGTAAACGTAAAAAGAGTTCAACTTTCACTTTTTTCCTACAGGATTGTGTTTTTTAATGGGCAAACTATACTATATAAAATAGTGTATGGTACCATACACGACAAGGCTGTGGTTCCATCTTGGGATGTGATGCTACTCAGAGACCCTCAAGCTTCACTCTCAAGGTCTCTATGATGTCATCATATCCCCTCGATGGAAACAGTCTTGTTGTGTATGGTCACCCATGCGCTATTCTCTAGGTACAGTGGCAGCAGGGCATATTACAGTTGGTAGCCAATCAAGCAAGAAAGGCACACCCAGTTCATATCAGCGAATACGTCAGCTGATGCCCTGGTCAAAAAAGGAGCTTGGGAAGAGGAGTTGCGCAGCTGAGAAATAAGCTGTTCTGGGGTATCAAGGTTAAGAAATGGGAGAGGGGTTAGGGGCAAAAGCAGGAATGAGCTCTGTAGGCCCAGAGCAGGGGTTTAAGAAGAAGGCCCGGAAGGGAGCAACAATGGACATTACCAACTCCCGTCTTCTGGTCCCTTCCAGGGGTGCAGTGGCAGCACATTTGGGTTTATGTTCTAATGAGGATTCCAATTCTGTGTCTGTCAGGGGGCTGGGTACCCCATGGTGGTGCTTCTTGGATTCTCAGGAGTCAGAGTGTGGTCTGCACCCATAATACCTCCAATACAATGTGCAACCCTTTTGTGTGTATTTGCATATGTGTGTATGTGTATGTGATCCATAGAAATGATAGAGTCGTTATTTAAGCATCCCTCTCCCTGCCCCCTCTCCCAACAATTGGTGTCACTCTGGCAGTACCTTTTTTCCAGCAGTGGAAGCAGATGAGCTGCTGCATTCACTGCCAAGATCAATACACCCCCTTGGCCAACCAGCGGGGGGGGGGCATGAATGCCAGGTGACCCGCTTTCTCACTCCTTGGGAACTGAGTGCCTTACCTCTGTGATGCATAGATGTGAACCCTGGCCTCCAACTTCTCCCGGGTTGTTCCTGAAAATAGGCATGGTATTGACTAGTACACCTACCCAGTAAACAAAAACTAAATAATTAAATGTGAAGGCTGGTTTCCAGATGGCAGTTTGACATGCTGGGGGTGTCACCAAATGTGAACCCTGGTCTCCAGGTAGCAGCATTACATGCTGGGGGTCACTAATGTGAACCCTGGCTTCCAGGTGGCAACATTACATGTCAGGGGCCACCAACCATGGCCCTGCTTTCCAGGTAGCAGCATTACATGCTGGGGGTCACCAATATGAACTGTGGTCTCCAGGTAGCAGCATTACATGCTGGGAGCCACCAGATATGAACCCCAATCTCCAGCTGGCAGTACGACATGCTGGAATCACCAAATGTGAACCCAGGTGGCAGTACGACATGCTGGGGGCAGCCAAATGCGAAGTCTCTTTTCTAGGTAGCTGTATGATATGTTGGGGGCCACCAAATGTGAACCCTGGTTTCTAGGTAGCAGCATGACACGTCAGGGTCCACCAACAGTGACCCCTGGTCTTCAGATAGCAGCACGACACATTGGGGCCATCAAATGTGAACCCTGGTCTCCAGGTGGCAGTATGATATGCTGGGGGCCACCAAATGTGAACCCTGGTCTCCAGATGGCAGTATGATATGCCGGGGACCACCAAATGTGAACCCTGGTCTCCAGGTGGCAGTATGATATGCTAGGGGCCACCAAATGCGAACCTTGGTCTCCAGGTGGAAGAATGACATGTCGGGGGCCACCAAATGTGAACCCTGGTCTCCAGGTCGCAGCATGTCATGCTGCAGTAACCCCACCCCACTGGCTTGAGTTTCTTCTTCTAATTTGCTTTCGCATGGTTGAGAAACTGCCAACATAAGGCACCCACCCATAATACCACTGATGGAGCTTGGACTGTTATTGTGGGTGTCCGGATCATGGATGACAGGGCAACATTTTTGGTAACGTTAAAAGGATATTTGCTTTTCATACTCTAAGAAGCATGTACACACACCTGATTTTCAGAGTCCTGGCATTACTGGATCACTGTTGAGCCAATCTATTCCTGTATGCGTTCACTAAGTTTGAAAGAGGTAAGTCTGTGTTGCTAATGTGGAACTGCAAGGCACAAAATTGTAAGAGTGCCTGTTAATTATTGCTTTTGATAGAGTTGTGCATGTCTGCACACTCCTTTGTACTCTCAGTCAAGCTTCCAGTCAATTCCACCTACATTTTGCAGCAACTTGAATGAACAGCTTAATTAGCCGGATTGTGCTATTATCATCTCCATATGGGCATTGTGAACATTTCTAACATAAACAGAATAAAACAAAATAATTATAGTGTTACTTAGCTACTTGTCTATGCTTGACTTCATAACCCTCTTCTTCTAACATCATACCTCTTAAGCTCCTTGCCTCACAAATCAAGGACAATACTTAAAATACAGTAATCACAGAGAAATTATCTAATCAGGGACACACCTTGATAAATGGTATTATACAATAAGGGTGAACTGATATGCCCCTACATAAATAGTTGTATTCTCACCGCATACTGATAATCAGCATGCTGATGTATACACTGTGAGAAGAGCTACCAGATAGCTATACTGTGTATGCATCAGCAGAAAATATCAGTACCCTCTCTATGTCTGACGTCTGAGCAGCTGAACGCTCGGAAAGAATGGCAACAGAAAAAAACACAGGTACCACATACATACTTTAAAAACAAACCATACCAAAAGAAGCCCCTATTGTATAAAGGGATCGTGATGGGCATTCGACAGCAGATTTATCAACACTCGTGGCAAGTGAGTTTGTTTAATCACTCGTGGCTCTGCTTCGTGAAGCCACTCGTGATAACCCCAAGCTCACTTGCCACTAGTACTGATATATCTGCTATCGGATGACTGCCCATCACGTATCCCCTTAATATCATCTCAAGAAGCTGGCATAACATTTTCTGAAGGAAAACTATATAGTAACCCCAGTGGATGAGATTATTTATTGCTTTAAATTTCAACACTTAAGTGACAAAAGCACGACATTTAGGCAGGAGCAAAGAATGATTTGAGGCAAAGTATGGAACATCCTTAAACACCAGGTACACTTGAGACCTATGTTTGACATCATCATAATTTCTGAAGCAACCAGTTATGATGTTATTGGATGGGGGCCATCCCGTGGATTTACTCTATTTTGATTCTAGCAAGGTCTTTGACTCAGGCAATTGCTGAAAAAGATGGAGCATCTGGGAGTGGCAAGGGACATAGTAAGAAGGGTAGAAAATTGGCTGAGTGGGCTGCAGCACAGGGTCGCAGTTAATGGGGTCAAATTAGAAGAGAGGGAGGTCACAAGTGAGGTGCCACAGGGATCTGTCCTGGGACCAGTCCTCTTTTAATATGTTCATCAGTGACATTGAAGATGGAATCCAGGCAGGTTAGCAGGTTATACCTCTTCACTGATAACACAAAGTTCCATGAGTGGGAATTAGGGAGATGTACTGAGACCTGCAGAGACTGGTAAGGTGGTCTAGGATTTGGCAGTTGAAATTCAGTGCCAAAAAATGGAAGGTGATATGCCTGGGGAGCAAGAACCCCAGGATGGGGTACTGGATGGGAGGGATTAAGCTGGGCACCACGACTGAGGAAAGGGACCCAAGACTCATCATTAGTGACACCCTCAAACAATCAAGCCAATGCAATAAGGCCTCTAGTAAGGCAAACAGAAAGTCAGGATGTATCAGGAGAGGTATTGACAATGGAAGTAAAGAGGTAATATCACCTCTGCATAGATTAAAGGGGAGGCTACACCTGGAGTACTGCACCCAGTTCTGGCGTTCTCACCTCAGGAAAGATAAGGACAGGCTACAGGCAGTGTAACAAAGGGTGAGCAGGATGATACAGGGCTAACAGAGCAGATCCTATGAGGAACAGCTCAAGCCACTAAAAATGTACTCACCTGAGACCAGATGGGAGAGGGGTGATAGGATAGATACCTTCAAATTCCTGAGAGGAATAAAGAAGTTGAACTGTAAGGAATTATTTAGCATAAGTACAAACTTGAGGTCATGTTGGGTTTCCACAGGAGGTTATCACCGATTGAGTGGGTTCCTTCATGTCGGACCTGATGAAATGTTTATGGGAGAAGGGTGGGGTGGTGCAGAGATGCACAACACCGTATCACCCACAAGCCAATGGGCTTGTGGAAAGATTCAATGGTACCCTAAAGTCAATGCTCCGGGAGTTTGCTGAACAGCATGGGAGGGGCTGGGAGAAATACCTTCCCCACCCGTTGTTTGCATACAGGGAGATGCCCCAAGAGTTGACAGGATTTTCTCCCTTTGAACTCTTATATGGACGCTGGGTACGTGGGCCCCTAGACTTGATCCGGGAGGACTGGGAAGGCAAGCACGCCACCCAGGGAACTCCCATTGTGGATTACATCCTTAGGTTTAGGGAAAGGCTGAAGGAGCTTATGGGGACAGCCCAGAGCAATCTAGCAGCTGCCCAACAGATACAAAAAGTGTGGTATGACCGCAGAGCCAGAGCTCGCTCGTACATGGTGGGTCAGGAAGTCATGGTCCTTATTCCGGTCCGGAAAGACAAGCTGCAGGCTGAGTGGGCAGGACCATACAAAGTAGTTAGGAAGGTAAATGATGTGAACTACATTGTAGAGTTACCTGACCGAAGACAGACAGAAAAGATGTACCATGTCGACATGATGAAGCCATATGCAAACTGGGCTGACATGGTGTTTTCAGTGTGTAGTCATGGGGAGGGGACAGATGAAGGAGACCCCCTTCTGGACTTGCTGGAAGAAAGTAAGTCGGAGTAAATTGTCGCCCCAGCTGGCCCCGGACCAGATCCAGAAAGTAAGGGAAGTTTTAGCAGACTTTGCCCCATTGTTTAGCGCCAAGCCTGGACTAACCCCCTTAGCGACGCACGATGTGGAGACAGGACACAGACGCCCATACGACAGACAGCATATCGGGTGTCAGAGGCTGTCCAAAAGGAAATTAGGAGGGAAGTGGAGGAGATGCTGGATTTAGGGGTAATCCAGAGATCCCACAGCCCCTGGGCCTCACCCATAGTCCTTATGCCCAAGCCAGATGGCTCTATTCATTTCTGTGTGGACTATCGTGGATTGAATACAGTCACAAAGTCAGACACCCACCTGATGCCCTGGACGGATGAACTCCTGGACAAGTTGGGAGGGGTGACCTACCTTACGATGATTGACCTGACAAAGGGGTATTGGAAGGTAGAGTTGACAGACAGAGCTAAGGAGAGGTCGGCCTTCATCACTCTGATAGGCTTATTTGAGTTTAAAGTAAAGCCTTTTGGAATGAAGTACTCCCCGGCCACTTTCCAAAGGTTGGTGAACCAGGTGTTAAATGGTGCTGAGGAGTATACCATGGTGTACATGGATGACATTGCCATCTTTAGTACCAGCTAGGAGGAACACCTATCCCACCTTAGGGAAGTGCTGGGCAGGATACAGAGGGCCTGGCTCACTGTCAAAGCTGGGAAGTGCCAGGTGGCCATGGGAGAAGTGGTATACCTCGGGCATGTGGTAGGCTGGGGACAGCTCTGTCCTAAACAAATAAAAATAGAGGCAATCTGGGCGTGGCCCAGACCAGAAACACAGAAGCAGGTCAGGAGTTTTCTAGGGACAACAGGGTACTATAGAAAATTGGTACCCAATTACGGTGCCCTGGCTGCTCCCCTATCTGACCTGACGAAGAAAAGGATGCCCAAGAAAATTACCTGGGGCCCAGCCTGTGAGGAAGCCTTTTCCAAACTATAGGAGGCACTGTGCAGTGCTCCTGTTGTGACAAATCCTGACTACAGCAAACCCTTTATAGTTCAGACTGACGCCTCATATGTGGGTATTGGAGCAGTACTGAGCCAGACATCCAGTCAAGGAGGGGATCACCCAATAACCTACCTGAGTAAAAAGTTACTTCCCAGGGAGCAGGCATACTCCATGGTGGAAAAGGAGTGTCTTGCCATAGTGTGGGCCCTAAAGAAATTAGAGCCACACTTATATGGGCAGCATTTTGTGGTGCAGACTGACCACAACCCCCTGGTTTGGCTGATGCAAATGGGGAAGAACAATGTTAGATTGCTAAGATGGAGTCTTGCTTTGCAAGAGTATGATCTGACAATCATACATAGAGCTGGAGCCAAAAACCAGAACTACGATGGGCTGTCTCGGGTGTATGAGGAGTGAACTGATTTGGGAAGCTTATCCCATGCAGGGAATAGCCCCCAAATTCAGTCTAGGTGGGGAGGAATTGTGACACTTGGACAGCTGGTTCTGATCACTGTATCATTTTTTGTAATATAAAAATGTGTTATGGACTGTCTCTCATGAGAAATGCTGAAACAGCATGTGAGTATCACACACACACACACATGTTTTAGATACAAGGTGTTACCTGGAAGGCCAGAAGCTAATTACAGGCTAGAACAGGCCTTAATCAAGGATCTCCTATTTATCTAAGTTAATTATAGCTGTAGTTGCTAAGAGGGAAATCATAAATTTTTATGGCGTTTAGGGAAACAGTGCAGGATTATGTGACACTGGTGCAAAGTCATAAATGCTTTGATGTTTGTGTGAGAGAGGATACTGCTTATAGATTAAAGGAAATTTACAGACTTGATTGGGGAAGTCACATGGGGAAAGCAGTTTCTGCTGATGTAACCTTAATTAAGTTACCTTCTAAAACTGATAAAATATCCTGAATGTATGATTTTTCATAAACAGAGGAGGAGCTAGGTGACCTCATGCCAAGAGGTGGGCAAAGCCAGCTTTTAAACAGAATTCTGTTTTCCTTCAAAGACTTTTATCTACACTCTGACAAAGAAACATCTTTGAGCACTTTAAGCAAGTATACAGGTAGAGAGAGAGAGACAAAATCTAAGTACTGTAGTAGGAATTGCACTGTTAAAACCTTGTTCTTTTAAAAGATTTGTATGTTTTGTGATATATGGTTCTGTATTTTTTGTTTTACATATTTTTTTATCTATTTTAGTAAAACTCTACTTTTAGAGCCTACTTGGTCTGTCTTTGAATTTCTTCCTTTAACAAGTGAAATATATATGGTTAAAGCAGACACTGTGCATAAGCTTGAATGCTGATACCAAACTGGAAAAAGGTATGACTAATCTGAGGTCTTTATTAGAGTTTTTAAGGGTTAATTTCTGTACACCTGGGTAGGTGCCCATAGGCAAAGATATCTGGCCCTCCAAAGACAGAATTATCTGAGCCTGTGCATTGGGTACACTAGCAAGGGGTTCCCAGTTTGAATCCCTCCAGAAATGAGACCAAAGGTTGTTTTGAACCCATAAAACAGACAGGAGGGTTACCCTGTTTCTGTTAACTATTCACAAGACTATGCTCAGAGGTTGGCACTTTTGGAGTAGAAGGCTGACCTGCTGAACGGGTTTGTGACAGTTGTATATATTGGAATGACTGTATGTCGTATTGTATATAACTTGTTAAATTTAATTGTTTCTATGATCCCAGGTCACCCTTGAAAATAAGCATTTATGTCTTTGGATTTCACTGGCTAACAAATGTTAAATACAAATACAAAATGATGAGAAATCAGTTTTTCATGATTCTGGGTGGGTCATCACCTTGCGCTCTTAGCCAATGGGAGAGCAACTTGCACAAATGTCTGATGACATCACAAGGACCACTACTGCACTCAAAACAGAGCAGTGAAATCACACAGAAACAGTTAATCTTTGTTAAAATACCTAATCTGAAAGCTCTGCAATTTGAAATACATTGTATAAATTGGGCACACAATGGCCTTATTCATATACTATCACTTGTTGGGGGAACAGGACTTTCATGACTTCTTGTGGCTCTGCCACTGGTAAGTTATGGTCCTCCCCCCACTCATGAAGATAAATGGCATATTCTGAGTCAAGCCATTGTGTATCCCGTATTCAAGTATGACAGGAAAGTGAGTACATGAATATGATCTAAAAAAAGTGCATGCTTATTCTATTTTTAGGTTGCTTGTGCACATGCTCAAGGAACATTTTGGGACAGTATGACTTTTTGGAGGTGTGTGACCCTCCTGTCCAAGTGTTCCATGTAGCAGGCATGACCCTGCTGCACCAATGGATGTGCAAGCTGTCTATGACAGCAGTTGGGCTGCAGTGGTCTTCAGTTCAAAGAAATCCACCGCTGCAATCAGTGATGGTAATTTGTGTCTATTTAGCATGTTGATGTCACCCTTGTCTCTGGCCCTCCTGCATGTCTGTGAGACTGGCTGAGAGAAAAATCCCTCCTGCTTCCTTCCTCTGCTGTGCTCCCTCATTCCCCAGCTCACCCTCTGGCTGCAAAAAAATCCCTCCCACTTCCTCCCTCTGCCTCTGTCCTCACCGCTCCCTTGTTCCCCGGCTCAACCTCCAACTATAAATCAATCCCTCCTGCTTCCTTCCTCTGCCGCTGTCATCCCCACTCCCTCATTTTCTGGCTGACCCTTTGACTATGAATCAATCACTCAGTACATTTATATGCATGCTAGCATTACCAGCTAAGTAGTTACCGGCTAACAACGGACTTACCCAGTAACTCCTAGCTGCACGTATACATGTCGCAGGCTCTTTATCAGGTACATCCAGATCTTTGTGCATTTACATGCTGTCCTGTAGAGTATCTTGCCATGGTTATTTCCCCTTCCCTGGCCAGCCCGATCACAGCTTCAGCAAGCTCGGCTGACTGCTGCAGCCTGCCCCCGTCAGCAACTCCACAACTTCGCAACTGTAACATCCAGTCTCCAGAGGAGTCGGGAGTCAGGTATTTTAATTTATTTAGCTGCCTGTTGCAGCAACATCATACGACTCCAACTCCTTATCCAGAATGCGATGGCGATTGCGGTCAGTACCCGAGAGTACAACTCTACAGACTCGGAGCGTCAGTGTACATCCCAACGGCAGTGGGGAATGGATAAGTAAGCAGCAGGGGACCAGGCACAGCCACATGGAGTCATACTTGGGATGGAGCCTGGAGGAACCAACCCGCCCTGTATTGCACTACAGCCAGATCAGTATTTTACTAAAATAAAAAATACCCGAATCAAATGAGGATGTCTGAATGTGATGGAGGGGCTTCAGACCCGTACCCCTTGCCCCTATTATTCTTTTTATTAACCAGGAGAGACACACTAAGCTGAAAGCTTGTTTGCAGCACAAGGGAGTTAAGTGACTAGCTCAGGGTCACACAGTATGCAAACCCAGGTCTCCAGCTCAGAGCCTTAAACCACTCTACTGTACTAACTATGCTGTTCTAACTTTCCATGTAAAGGAGAAGCAAAAGCAGATATTGTGGATAGACAAAGTTATTTTCATGGAGATGTCTTCAAAAACTTGTGCAGTATAGCGCAGTGGTTTAAGGCTCTGAGCTGCAAACCTGGAGACCTGGGTTTGAATCCCACAGTCTGCTCTTGCACTCTGTGTGACCCTGAGTAAGTCACTTAACTTCCTTGTGCTCCAAGGTCACACCGGTAAACAAGCTTTCAGTTTAGTGTCTCTCTCCTGGCTTAAAAAAAAATCAAAACAATTTTGTTAAAAAAAAAAAAAACAAGTACTGCATTTTTCCAAGTACAACATTTATCTAAGGTTTCCTCTAGCAGAGCTGTTACTCAGTTCAACTCAGTTTAGTCATCTTGAGGGGTGGGTGGTTCTTTGAGACAAATTGGTTGTGGGTCAGCAGAAGGCATTATATGAAGTGGGGGTGGGGTGTAAACTGAGGACACATTTTCAAAAAAAGTTACAAAACTATAGTGGGAGTATATTTTCTGTCAAGACAGTTTAAGGGGGCAGTAGGATGGGTTCAGGAACCCACTGCCAGGGTTACGGAATGGCATAGGAGCTTGCTTCTAGGGTGGTGGGGGTCAGGAGCTGTCACCAAGACACAGGAAGGGGCTCAGGAGCCTGAGGATGTGGCAACTGTGGCTCAGGAACATGAGGACATGGCATTTAGGGCTTAGATGTCTGTGTCCAGAACAGCAGGGTTCTGGAGCCAGCCATCAGTGCTGAAGTTTAGTAGTACCCAGCCCTGCTCCCTCTACTCTCCCCTCATCAGTGCTGTAGTAGTACCCAGCCCTGCTCCCTCTATTGTTCCCTCATCAGTGCCGAAGTAGTATCCATCCCTGCTCCCTCTACTCTTCCCTCATCAGTACTGAAGTTAAGTACTACCCATCCCTGCTCCCTCTACTCTCCCCCCCCATCAGTGCTGAAGTAGTATCCATCCCTGCTCCCTCTACTCTTCCCTCATCAGTACTGAAGTTAAGTACTACCCATCCCTGCTCCCTCTACTGTCCCCTCATCAGTGCTGAAGTAGTACCCAAAACTGCTCCCTCTACTCTCCCTCTCCAACACCCCCTGACATCACGTTGCCAGGCCCACTGCACTGCCTTCATTACCGAATACAGGTTTGGGACCCTCCCCGCCTATCTCTGTTTCTTGCTATCCTCTGCTCCATGCTTTTCTTCACTTTGCTTCAGGGATTCCCTCTCTTCCATTCCCCACCCACATTCTGTTGGTCAAGTGGCCTTCTCCTGTTACCTTTTCTATCTCTGGAATCTGCTCCCCTCCCCTCCACCTATCTTCTTCTCTCCTTGCCCTCCCATTCCTGTCTATCCCCTGCCTAACCCTATATCTTCTCCCTTGACCCTCACATGCTCTGTCACCCTGGTTGCTTCTCTTCACCTTTTTACCCATACCCCAACAAGCACAGTGCACTTCACTTCACACTGGATTTTTTTTTCTATTACGTGTTTATGGAGTTTTTACCTGGTTTTGGCCCCCGCTCACATGTCCTTTGCACGAACATGCAAGTGTGGAGGCACATGCACTGCGGTATGCGCCACCCTACCGGTCATTCCTACCTACCTGTGCTGCTATCAGGCCTCCACCCGGTGACAGCAGGACTGTGGGAGGGCAACCCCCTTCCCCAGGAGAGGAGAGCTGCAGCCCAATCCTGCCCCCCCCCGTGCCGGCACCCTGATGACCCGAGGTTGTTCCCAAACCCAGGTCGCTGGTGTGGCGCAAGGTGGGCCATCCAGCACCTCAACCAGCAGTGCCACTAGTCTGACCACACTGGATTTTTTAAGTTTAGTGCTGTATGCAATGTTGTATTTATATTATGGCATCTGTTACTGCTGCCTCTGTATACACCCGTTATCTTGCAGTTGATATGCTGGCCCTGAATTGTATTCGAGGCTGTTCCCTATACAACCCCTTCCCTGTGTCGCACCTGGAAACAAGCCTTGGCTCTCTGTGATTTTCCCGGTTATCAACTTTTAAAGGAGTGGAAGGTCGTGGGGTGGCCCAAGAGCTAGAGGCCAGGGGTGGTGTGTGGGCTTGAGAACATGCCACCATGACTGGAGAAGGGTGCCTTAGGTGCCTGAGGCCAGTGATGTGGGCCTTTTGGAATAATAGACCATGGCTGGGGTGGGATATTTGGAAATCTGAGGTCAGGGCTGGGAATGGGGTCAGTGAGCATGAACACAGGCTGTGGGTGGTAGGGGGGCATTTTCATGCCACCAGGGATGGGGGTGGGGGGATCGGAAGTCAGCTGCCAGGGCTTGGATGTAAAGGTGGGCAAGGAAGCATGCCACCATGACTGTGGGTGTGAGCTCAGGTACACAGAAGGTGTTGGTTAATGACACTCTAAAGGATGAGAGAGTGACCAGTGAGGTACCACAGGGCTTGTAACTGGGATCAATTAAGCAATAGGGTATGGCCAGAGATTAGATGAACAACCTTCTAATCACCCTCTTGGGGAGTAATATGGTACAAGCCAGAGCCCAACTGACTGTTAATCTAACCTCTGGTCATACCTCTAATCATACCTTATTGTTCAATCAATCAACCAACCAACCAACCAACCAACCAATCTTTATTTATCCAGGCAAAACACCATTGAGACAACTCATTTGCAAGTTGGACCTGGGTCAGTTGAATAGTACAACTTCCTGACAAAACAAAAATGGAAATATATACAGCACAGTTTGGTACAGATAGAATGAAGCAAACAATACAGAGATTGCAAAATATATAGTATGATACAGTTGCATAGAATAGATACAATATATACAGTTCCATCCATTGGAGACAACATATACAAGGCATTTTTTTTCTTTATGGAGGGAGAGAGTACTAGAATAGTTCAATTAGCAAAAGCATTTGCAGACTTCCTTAAAAACCCTTCCAAAAAGATTTTTAAAAGAGGGTACTTTTATAGGTAGCTTGATTTTTAGGGATTGTTATTATTATAAGAAAATACAAAATCACATATGCCCCCACAATGCAAAGCATCATGGGCTGCATATGCAAATCACCACAGAATGTTATGCTGGTCCAACTTTAAGCAGAATTGCATGGTGCCGAAAGGCCTCTCACACAGTCTGCAAAGGGTGCTAACAGAAGATATAGACACATGTTTCGTCCTACCAGGTCTCATCAGTATGCCTCGTCTGTTTAACACCCCAGTGGAATAGACCAGCTACCCCTAAGGCAGTGTGCCTGGTATATATTGTGGTGAACCCATTAAAATAAAAAAAAATTTAAAAGACAAAGAACCTCTGTACGTAAACACTGAGGTAAGGGTTACCCAAAGGGCATTTGGCTGGGAAGCCAGGTTTCAAGAAAATACAAATCACACATGCCCCCACAATGCAAAGCATCATGGGCTGCATATGCAAATCACCACAGAATGTTATGCTGGTCCAACTTTAAGCAGAATTGCATGGTGCCGAAGGCCTCTCACACAGTTTGCAAAGGTTGCTAACAGAAGACATAGACACGTGTTTCGTCCTACCAGGACTCATCAGTATGCCTCGTCTGTTTAACACCCCAGTGGAATGGACCAGCTACCCCTAAGGCAGTGTGCCTGGGATATATTGTGGTGAACCCATTAAAATAAAAAAACTTGTTTCATATAAGTAGCCTGTTCTGAAACACATTTGTTTAAAACATTTGTGTTTTGAAAATAAATTAGTCCTTCTGCCCAATGTAGAACTTTCAGGCTCAAAACAGATATGTGGTTGGCAAGATCATTGGGGTCCGCAGAAGCTTTCTTAAGAAGATATTTCACGACTGCCCTTTTCAGGGCAGAGGGAAACCCCACCTCAAGAAGACAGCATCTAACAATCTCGGCCACAACTGGACCAAAAACATCCCATCTAATCACTCTAAAATGAATCTGGTTGGACCCAGGTCTAAACTACAATAAATGGCCCGCAGTCCCAATGCCATCTGCAAGATAGCAATACAACCAGACCACCACAACAGAGTGCCAGTTTCTTCCACGGGTTGGACATTGTCACCTACCAATGAGCTGACTCTGGAGATCCCATCTCTGATAGAGGATAACTTGTCTACAAATAAACAAGCAAACTCCTCACATTTCTCCTGTGAAAATGTCTTACATGACTGTAGACAGAGAAGATATAATAGTCTGTCAATAGTACTGGACAGCTGAACCAGTCAATTTCCTTTCAGCAGTAATCGCTCCTGATAGAACACTGTCTTTTTCAGAGTGATTACCTACTGATACTCATAATAATGAGTCCTCAACACTTATCTATCAGTCTCCATACTGAATCTTCATTGGTGACACTCCAACCTTAACCCCTCAATTTTCAGCTTTCTCAGCTCAGAATCAAACCAGGATGAACTGAAGCATGAGGACATTGTAACTGGAGCTCATGAGCTGGAGTACATGGTAGTCAGGGCTCAGAAGCTTGCATACAGGGCAGTGGGTCTGTGGAGCCTGCTGTCAGGGCTGGAGCACTGGAGGGGTGTGATGTCCCAGAAGCTTGAGGCCAAGGATGGTGTGTAAGCTTGGGAGTATGCTGACATGGCTAGGGAAGGGTGCCCTAGGAGACACATGGCTAGTGATGTAGGTGCATGGGTGTAGAAGAACAGGGTTGGGGGTGTTTGAAACCAGTCCCCAGAGTTGGGAGTGGAGCCATGAATATGAACAGACAGATATTGGTGGTGGGGAGGCAGCAACATGCCACCAGGGATGAAGGGTTTAAGAAGCCTCCTGCCAGGGCTTCTGTGTGTGGGGCATGGGAGCCTTCTGCCAGGGTGAGTGGGTGGGCTAGGTGGCATGCCTCCATGGATGTGGGTGGACTCAGGAGCTCAGATACATGTGTAAGGAAATTCCTACATCTTGTTTGGCTGTGACTTGACTATAGCCCTGGCCATAACAGAGCACTACCAGTGGCTAAAAAGTCCTTGCCAGTCTGGACACAAAGCATTCCATATCCATGTATCTGCCTTATAGAATTAACTTTTTCTCAAACAATGGTATTTTTTTCCCAGTTCTTACTCAATTTCTCAATAGTTGACGCTAACCTTAGCTGCATGATCACTTTCCATGGCCTACTAACACACTCCATTCCTGTGCTACAGCATTTTATGACATCTGTATAGGGAGAGCATGAGCTGCTTGCCATTGAAGTCTATAAAGCGTCATTTTCAACCACTGTTTTTATCTATTTAAGTGGATATTACTTAAAACTGGACTGAACAGTCAACTAACAAGAGCCCTGTTAGTTGACCAATGGCTCTGATTTTACAAAATGTTCACTTAAACAGCTTAGTGGATGGACAGTGTGATGAAGTGGGTAGGGCTAGTGGGATGTTGGAAAGGTAACCAGAGTGGGGAGGGAGGTGGTGTTGGCACTATATTGCTCACTGGTACAACTTCACCTGGAGTACTGGCATGCAGTGGAGCCTGCCACTGGGGGGGTGGTCAGGAAGCATGCTGCTAAGGCTGTGTGGGCCTCAGGAGCCTGGGTCCAGGGCTTAGTTGACTGGTGAGGGCTCGGCAACTAGACAGTGATGGGTTGAAGACTAAGGAGGTGAAGCTGCAGTTGCACAGTAAGTGGGATCATAGAGTGTTTGTATGATGGGTGTCCAGGGCCCAAGGAAGTAAGATGTGTCAGGGGTCCGGGAATGGGAAGGGGCGAAGGAGGAAGGTGGGTGTCAGTAGGGCCAGGGGAAGGGTGTGTGTCCAGAGTCCAGGAAATGAGATGCCTTGGGGGTGGGAAGTGAAGGGGAAGGGAAAGGGAGGGGCATCTAAGTAGCTGGGGAGTGATGGAGAACGTTTTCTGGTAGGCCAGTGCTTAAGGTGTCCAGGGGCCAGTCCAGTGTACTAGTGAGGAAGGTGTCTGGTAGGATGGGATGAGAGTTGTCTGAGGGGTGGGGACAGGAACTGAGAGAGTCCATTTACAGGTATTGGGCTGGAAACTTCCAGGGACATAAACCTTTATTAACTATTATAAGGCTGATATCCTTTTGACATTCAAGGCAAAACTCCCCCCCCCATGTAGAAAGTGATTTATGCAAGATTGCCATAACAAATGGGAGTCATAACCTGTAGGAGTTGTGAATCAGTTGACTACTTATTAGCCCAATTTACAGAGAAGCTGCTCAGTTTAAAAAAATATATAACAAATTGCTGTCTCGTCTGTATGTTGCTGCTCCTAATCTGGTCTGTGTGGAGAGTGATGTTGTTTTACTAGTTTTCTACTAGGACACTTATTCAGCTGGGCTCTCAATGAATGCACTACTCCTGGGAATGAAAGTCAATAGTGCTTTGGCAATTTGCTGTTTCACATGACTGCCCCTCTCAGTAACATTTCTTCTGGCCTGCAGCTTTTCAGTGTTATTTTATAAATGTTGTTCTGCTGAATTTGAGAACTGTTTCACATGCCTGGTCTAAGTATTTTTTTAGTCTTTGGTAACGGGTAGGGCCACTAGGCACAAGTGCCTGTTTTCAGGGGCGACCTGAGAGCACTGGGCAGTTAAGTGACTTGCTCAGAGTCACACAGTATGCAAGTGGAGGTTGTGAGAATCAAACCTAGGTCTGGTCTGCTGGATGTACCAAGCTCGTTCACAGCTTGTTACTGTGCGTTTCCTTTGGCCCGCCCTGTGCAGCCTTATGAACTGCAGGTCATTACTTTATCCAGTATTGCCATGAAAAGTGCTGAACAGAAAGTACCACAACTGCCAAACAGCACTGCAAGCAAACGGTCGGCATTGACAAATACTTGTTTCCAAGTCATCCCCGTGGAACTGGAGGATTATTAACTTGTCGCTGCACTCCTAATCACTGTGCCAGCCATCCATAAATTACTGAGTCATTTGGGATATCAAGCTGAGAGCATACAGTATGAAAGGTGCAGGTGTCAGCATGCCTCAGCTGGTAGAATATCTGCCTCTGGGCCAGAAGGTTATGGGTTCTAGTCATACACTGGGATTTGGCTTATACCTCAGCATTGGCACCCAAGTGCTGTACTGTCAGGGAGTGTCAGGGAGTGTCATCCTTTGGATGAGATGTTAAACCAAGGTGCCATCTACCCATCTCTGGTGTTGTCCTGGTGGGTGTCCATGTGGAAGTAGAAGAACACAAGGCGCATTTTCACAAGAGTAGGGGACCTTCCTGATGTCCAGCCCAACATGCTCCTTCTCATGAAACCAGTTCATGCAATTATCCAGGCTGTGTGTGGATGTTGATGTGTGAAATGGCTGCCATTACACATCCAGTCACTTCACCACCAGTCTCCGATTGTTTGTAAAGTACTTTGGGATACAATGTGTATGAAAAACACTATTTAAATGTTGATGCTTCTTCTTTACAAAACCAAATTCGTTTCCTTTTCTTAGTAAGGTATCAAGGCCAAAATCTGCAAATTAGCAGCCTGACTATGAAGGCTTAGGCTGTCTACTGTTTCAGCCCATGCACACTGTTTGTAAGTTGTGAAGATGGAGACCCAGAAGACTGGGTTTGAAACCCACGACCGCCACTTGCACATTGAGTGACCCTGAGTAATTCCCTGTACTCCCAGGTCACAACTGGAAATGGGCTTCAGCTCAGTAGGCCTTTCCCAGCCAAAAATCCTAAAAAGAAGTTCTAAAAAAAGGCTGTAGTGTCTGGTACATCAATTCTTATACTCACGGCTGCCCTATGCATGCCTCTGAAGTGGGTCTAATGACAATTCCTGGATTGCATCTAAAGCAGTCAGAGGATCAGGCCTTTTTGGTGGCTGCCCCTTGCTTTCAAATTCCATACCACAATGTCTGAGGGAGCCCCCCCCACCAAGTGGGGCATTTCAATAAGACTTTTAAAAGTTTCCTATTTTTAAACTGCCTTTTATCAACTAAGTATACAAGCTTGTCAGGGGTCAGAATGTTTTCCTTGGGGATGTGCAATGTTGATGTCTGATTTTAGTCATATTTTAGTCTATAAATGTTGGGATTGGTATTAACCTTTGGAATTAGCTAGGAACTGTACACTGCTATACATGTACTATGTAAATAGCGCAGTAAAGCCAGGTCAGTCAGTCTAAATTCTGATTTGCATATGTTGCCCAAGATGCATTGCATTAGGGGAGTATCTGTAATGTTGTGCTTTATGAAGTCAATCTAAATTCCTTCATATATATTTGGATACATTACCATTTTTATTTCTAGCTGAAACCCTTTACAAATGTGCTCCCCTCTCTACAATTTATTAATGTTGCTGGTTGTTTGATCTGCTTTCTTTGTAAGTATAACTGAAGCCCATACAAATGGTGTAATTATACAGAATCTTGTTCTGAGTCAAGACCTTCGATCTACTCTTATTGCATACTTCCTGAACAGTAGGAACACCCCCCCCCCAAATAGTGCAGTCACTCATGAAGCATTAGTCCCCTCTCCTCCCACTGCATCATGATTTGCTAAACTGTGTTGAAGGTGTTCCCAAGTCGAGGAAAAATGCAGTAGGAGTCGATCTCAGAATCTAAACAAAGACATTTTTGTGTGGTAACACCAACATGGTGAGCAGTATGTTTTTAACTATTAAAAAAGCAAAAGGGAGTCAGAATCAAACTACCAGCTACATCAGCAACCACTACAGCATGTGACCTATTATTTCATGTGTTTTTTTAACTAGAGACACTTTGAAGCATACAAGGCTAACAGTGTCCCTTTAAAACGTATATAAGTGAAATGTGATACACACACACACACATTCTGTCTACAGACAGTATCTATATCAATCTATGTCTGCCTGTCTGTCTGTCTGTATCTATCGACAGTATCTGTCTGCCTGTCTGTATGTCTGTCTGTCTGTCTATCTATCTATCTATACACAGAGCAGCACACAACTGAATGTGCAGATATCAGGCAATAATCACATGCTCTGAGTCACATGGAAAAGCCAAGTGCTTTCATATACATTGGAACAGAGTTATTGCAGCCTAACTGAAACCTTGCCATGTACAATCACTCTGCATATAGAACCAGTTCTAATTAGAACTCAGAAAAGTTTGGGTCTCTAAAGCTAGTAACTGGCAATGTAGTATTATGTTAATTATATGCTTTTACAGGCTTATTACATGGTAATAGATATTTTGCAGTCAGAACTCAAACTATTTTGATTTGATTGACATTTATGCATATTCCCTTGTATGTTACACGTGTTTTATAATAGGTTTTGTGGACTGTATAGAACCACATTGTTATGTATGAAACTAACACTGTTTTTATCTTATTAAGATATGTAAATTACACAGGACCACCTTGCAATAGGCCCCTTGGACCTAATGGTGTGATGTGACTAACTATTCCTGTATAAAAATAAAGATTTGTGCTACTATTTACTGCAGTCGGTATACAAGGTGGACGATATTACACAGCTGACACATGGTAAATAAAGATAAATTGAACATATAAAAGTATTAAAAATTAATGTCAATGCCAACTCTGTGAAAAAACAAAACTAGAGGGCCTCTTGAGCGAGGTGATCATCAGCACTGATTGGCTCAATTACAGTTGATGATTTATAATCCATATTGTAAGTACTTTGACTAGAAACTGGGAAAAATGTCAACATGTTCCGAAACGGAACAAACACTTTAAAAAAATGAGGGCATGGTGCAGATTAAACCCAATTACATTCTTCTGTTTATTGAACATCTGCGGCTAAGCATAACGTGTGGCTTTATAAACGTGTTAAAGCAATAACATGTTAGCTAAAATTAATTCAAAAAGCCATGGATTGGAAATAATTAGTTTCTCTGTTGGACTTCTTTAAGCTTTTCATTTAGCAACACATTTAAAGCTGGGAAGCCTTCTTCTTCCACTTGAGAATCCCATGGGATGTGGGAAATCTTGCATCTTGTGTTGCCTCATGTCTAGCTATTGCCCCATGGGTGAGAATCATGATCTCTAGTGATAAAGGACTGGCTGGCTCTGAATCCTTGAAAAATTGAGCACTCAGTCAGATGGGTAGAAAGGGGAGAATTTGTGCACCCTCCTCTTCGTTTGAGAACTAGATACTATACATAGTATCTTGGTTTGAGAACTAGATACTATGTACACAGAATGCATACTTGCTAGAGTGGTACACTGCTGATGTCTTATTGTTTATTTATACAAGAAATGAATAATAGCAGCTGGCACATTACACCAAAAAACGGCAAGTACAAGCAACCGTTAATGCACTGAGACACAGAGCTACATGGTAAAGAACTCCGAGAAAGTGTTCTCTAGTGGGTGAAAAATGTCAGTTTTAGATGCCTGTCTAGCATAGATGCTGATTTGTGTCTCTATGCAGTAACTGCAGTTTGTATTTGCTGTTCTGTGGTGTAATGTACTGGTAGTTTTTATTCACTTTTTCATAAATAAATGTGAAGACAAATGTGCCGTATTGGTATGGCAAGTGTACATTTGTTAAACATAGTATCTGGTTCTCAGACCAAGCGATGGATACACCAACTTTCCCCTTGCTATCATTTGTTTATGCTGGTAGCACCGCTGTGCAAATAAGGAGTGTTTTATTTTTCTGTTCCTCTGCATCTGCATACAGATGGGTGCAGATTGGCAGGTGTCTACTTTAGAAAGTAGCCTCAGGCTGGTCATCTTTAACGTGTTCAGCTTGAGGCTGGCAGGTCATCAAAAACCTGGGACAAGCACTTGATGACTGGCTAATCATGGAGTACTAGGTGTCATCCGTAGTCCCTGGCTGCTTTTACTATCTTAAGAATATCGCCAGGTTGCACCTTTTCCTAGAACCTGCTGATCTAAAGACACTGGAACTGGCATTTATTTCCTTGTACCTCGACTACTGTTTTGCACTTTTTAAGGGTCTTCCTTGTCATTTAGTCTGATATTGGCAGTTAGTGTAAAATACAGCAACACTGTTTTTATACTCCCTCTGGAGGTCTGAACATATTACATCAGTGCTACAAGAAGTGACTTTCTTTTTTTAATACAAATTTTTTTCCTGCCTGGGTGGCTCCAGTTAACCAGCGAACTTGTTAAGGCGGCTCCTGCCCCTGCATCTCACTCCTCATTCCTTTGTTGGCCATGTCACCTACCAGCTCAGGCCTCCCACAAGCAGTTCTAGAGCTTACCCCCTCTGGTGGGCCCACCTGGGCCGGGGCTAGCCTGGGGGAAACATGCACTCACTGGTGCATGAGATGAGGCACCCAGTGGCGGGACCTTGAAGCAGCACTGAGGGCCAGCTTTTATTCTTGGCTGGGTATGGAATTTACCCCATATCAGCCCTTCCCACCTCTCCATGATGCCATGCATCGATTGCACACTCATGCCTAGCCTCTTGGGATGGAACCGGCATCACATGGTCACCAGTGATGTCAAACATCCTCACAGTCCATAGGAGGCACTGTTGAGTAAGCGGTCTCAACTGTCTTACCATAGGGTCTGTGCACACTGCCTTCACAGTGTATCCAAGACCCACTTAGCATGGAATGAGGGAGTCAGGATCAAGAATTGATCCTGGGTTGCTTCACATGCTTGCACAGTGTACTACCTACCAGCACTGCAGGGATGGCTATGAAGTGGTTTCCAGTCTTGCATACCATGCTCAATAACTTAGTCAGCACTTTATTTTCTTCTCTTCTCTTTTTTTGTTTTCTATTGATTGCTGTAGTGTCTTTTTTTTAAGTTGCTAACATATTCATTTATATATAAATTTATTTGTTTTAATGTACAACACTTTAAGATAGTGGAAGGTGCTTTTGGAACAAAAATCAAATCCAGTCCAGTCCAGCTAGTGGAAATTCATTCTAAAGCCAAGACACATTTATTGTCCTTTAAGTACATCCACTGTGGTCAAAATCTTTCTTTCCTTAACAACTGATGTTATTCAAAGCACACTTGCCTTGTGGCCAGATCACAGACACACAGTACAGCATAGCACTTCTCTTTGTGCTTATACTTTTGCATAACTTAACATCTATTACAGAAGATATTTGTGCAGTTACCTCATCGCTTGATGTAAAGTGGTATGTGTGCCAACTTCAAGATGATCTCCGATTGATCTGTGCTCTCTCCAACAGCTGAGAGCAAACTTGTGATATCACATGATTGAGTGAAAGGTGCTAACATGTCTCACAGTAATGAGCATTTTTTTCTTCTTTTAAGTCTACATTAGCAATGTTTTTTATTTGTTGACCATTTTCAATCCCTCAGTTAATTCTAGTGGGCTTTATATATGGATTATGTTTTATGAATTTATATTTAATTCCACTGACTTTCTTTTTTTATGTAAATTTTTCCCCTGCCTGGCTCCAGTCAGCCAGCGGACTTGTTTAGGCTGTTCCTGCCCCCACATCTCACTCCTCATTCCTTCGTCAACCACACCACCTACCAGCACAGGCTTCCCACAAAGCAAGTCCAGAACTTACCCCCTTAGGCGGGGCCACCTGGGCCAGGGCTAACCCGGGGGAAACATGCACCCACCGGTGCTGGTGATAATGCACACAGTGGCAGGACATTGGTGCATCACTGAGGGCCAGCTTTTTTCTTGGCTGGGTATGGAATTTACCCCATAGTCAGCCCCTCCCACCTCTCCATGATGTCATGCATCAATTGCACACTCATGCTTAGCCTCTGGGGAGGGAGCCGTCATTACATGGTCACCAGTGATGTCAAACATCCTCACAGTCCATAGGGGGCACTGCTGAGTGAGCGATCTCAACTGTCCTACCATAGGGTCTCTGCACACTGCCTTCACATTGCGTCCAAGACCCACCTAGCATGGAACGAGGGAGTCAGGATCAAGAATTGATCCCAGGTTGCTCCACATGGTTGCACAGTATACTACCTACCGGCACTGCAGGGATGGTTAAGAAGTGGTTTCCATAACTTAGTCAGCACCTTCTTTTCTTCTCTTTTTTTATTTTGTATTGACTACTGTAGTGTCTTTCTTTAAGTTGCTAAAATATTCGTTTATATATGAATTTATTTGTTATAATGTACAACACTTTAAGATAGTGGAAGGTGCTTTTAGAATAAAAATCATATCCAGTCCAGTCCAACTAGTGGAAATTCATTCTAAAGCCAAGACACATTTATTGTCCTTTAAGTACATCCACTGTGGTGAAAAGCTTTCTTTCCTTAACAACTAATGTTATTCAAAGCACACTTGCCTTGTGGCCAGATCACAGACACTCAGTACAGCACTTCTCTTTGTGCTTATACTTTTGCATAACTTAACATCTATTACAGAAGATATTTGTGCAGTTACCTCATCGCTTGATGTAAAGTGGTATGTGTGCCAACTTCAAGATGATCTCCGATTGATCTGTGCTCTCTCTAACAGCTGAGAGCAAACTTGTGATGTCACATGATCGAGGGAAAGGTGCTAACAGGTCTCACAGTAATGAGCAATTTTTTTTTCTTTTAAGTCTACATTAGTAATGTTTTTTATTTGTTGACCATTTTCAATCTCTCAATTCTAGTGGGCTTTATATATGGATTATGTGTTATGAATTTATATTTAATTCCACTGATTTTCTTTTTTTATGTAAATTTAACCCCTGCCTGGCTCCAGTCAGCCAGCAGACTTGTTTAGGCTGTTTCTGCCCCCACATCTCACTCCTCATTCCTTCGTCGACCACACCACCTACAAGCACTGGCTTCCCACAAAGCAATTATAGAGCTTACCCCCTCAGGCAGGGCCACCCGGGCCAGGGCTAACCCGGGGGAAACATGCACCCACTGGTGCTGGTGATAATGCCCACAGTGACAGGACATTGGAGCAGTACTGATGGCCAGCTTTTTACTTGGCTGGGTATGGAATTTACCCAATAATCAGCCCCTCCCACCTCTCCATGATGCTATGGATTAATTGCACACTCACGCCTAGCCTCTGGGGAGAGAGCTGGCATCACATGGTCACCAGTGATAACAAAGATCCTCACAGTCCATAGGAGGCACTGCTGAGTGAACGGTCTCAACTGTCCTACCATAGGGTCTCTGCACACTGCCTTCACAGTGTGTCCAAGACCCACCCAGCATAGAACGAGGGAGTCAGGATCAAGAATTGATCCCAGGTTGCTCCACATGGTCGTACAGTGTACTACAGTACCTATCAGCACCACAGGAATGGCTACGAAGTGACTTTTCAGTCTTGCAGATCCTGCTCTATAACTTAGTCAGTACCTTCTTTTCTTCCCTTTTTATGGCTGTGGGCAGAGTCTACAGTATCTTGCTGTCTGTAGCTGGAAAAATGGAAGATCGTGGAATACATTTTTGGAGTTTTCAATGTATTCTTCCACAACTATAAATCACTATGCCAGCTGAAATAAAATACTCCCTTCCTTCTGTTTATAATGTTGGATACAGAACTCCAAGCTGCTTATCAGATGGCCATTAGGAAATTGAAACTTCTTGTTAAATATTGGTTGCCTATTAAACTGGAGATTTGTTTACCCCCTTCAAAATGCAAAAACTTGCACATTTAAATACTTAGCATTTAAACATTTACTTGTTACTAGCTTCAGTTGGGCAGGTATTGTATTTCAAGAAAGATTCATACTTCATAAATGTTGGAGGTTGGGCTGACGGGCTGGGGGTGGAAGGGGGGCTTTCAGCCCTAACACTGAATTTCCTCACTTTTGTAGCTGTGGAACAACCCTAACTGATGCATTAAATGGATTTTTTTGCCATATACAGTGTATATATATATATATATATATATATATATACACACACACATATAATGTATTCAGGGTAGCCTAGTCAAGATGTAAAATATTGTGTTCAGTGTGTTCTGATTTTACTCACTGCAACATAATATTGTGTAGCTGTAGAGCCCCACTGAAAATTAGATGCCATATCTTCTGTGAACTATCCTGGCTAAATATATAGCAGTCAGCAGGCATATTCTAGTAAAACACATTGTACAAATGTGTAAAAGGAAGATCACATTGAAACTGTCTCTCAGCAGATCTGCATTGTGCATATTCATTAGAAATATTGGGTAAAAGCATCACAAAAGCACTCCACGGCCATATCGGCTCTGACCAGAGTTTGTGCATTTTGTATTTGCTACTGTGTGTCTTTTTTATTTTTAGTTGCTAACATATTAATTTATATATGTACATATTTGTTATAATGTAGCGAACCTTAAGATCGTGGAAGGTGCTTTTAAAAATCAAATCTGGTCCAGTCCAACTAGTGGAAGTTCACTGACACAGATTCTAAAGTCAAGGCACATTCCCTTACTGGCCTTTAAGTATGTCCACTGTGATTGAAACCCTAAAAAATATATTGAGCTATAACAAACACACACACACACACACACACACACACACACACACACACACACACACACACTGTACACACCATCCTCATGGTCACAACATTCAAAGTAAATACTGCAATCTAATATGTTATAAAACAATAAAGAAACTGTGGGCAGGATTCACAAAGACCTTACGCTCGGTGCATCTCGAATGCCCCGGTGCAAATGAGATGTGCCGAGCACCAACTGTGGTGTTCACAGAAGATGGGAATGCTCCTGGCGCATCATCTCTGTGAATACCACAGTTGCGCCCAGCCCTGGATGAGCCAGCATAACCCCCATGTCAGGCTTGGAATCCAATGGGGCAGCACATCTCATGATGCTCTGTGCCAAAATGTGCCATTCAGAGCCAACAACATGCAAATGGGGCCATTAGGCATGAGGGGCAATGGGGCCATTTGCATGTCATTATGGCCCCATTTGAATGCGCTGTGTAGGGCTGTGCCCAGTGGAATGCACCAGGTGCCCTGCATATGCAGCAGTACAGCCACATACCCAGCACCCCTGTCAGGTCATTGCAACTCCCCCTCCCTGCCTGAGTTGCAATGAGAATGCCAAGCACTGTGGCAGTAGAGAATGAATCCGATAATCCCCCCTTGCCTGCCTGAGTCCCCATGAGAATGCCTGCACTGACCCCCTATCCTGACATGATCACATAGTGAACAGATCCCCCAATAAATCCCTGGTGGTCCAGTGGCCCTTCTCCCATCCCCGAACCATGTCCATACAACACCCCAATGGAATACCCAGGTAGTCAAGTGGTGCATTTCCCCCACCCCTATCGTAAAAGAGACTGACACTCACCTTTTCCTGGTAGTCCAGTGGACCCACTCAGGCATCCTCAACCCACCCAACCCCCCAGTCCCAGCAGGTCCCAGTGATCAGTGGACAGCTTAACCCACACACATTCCATCACAGCTGCCCACCAACAGAGCTGTCTGTGAATGATAGCTACAGTACAACTGTAACCCCATTGGTGGACCCTGTCAACCAATGGATTTGCAATGTATACTGTACTCTGTCATTCACAAATATGTGAATGACAGAGTACAGTACACACTACAAGCCCATTGGTCGACAGAGTCCACCAATGGGCTTACAGTCTGTAATTCACAGACAGCTCTGTCAGCGGGCAGCCATAGCAGAATGCAGGTGGGTTAAGCTGCCCGCTGATCATCAGGACCTGCTGGGATGGGGGGAGTGGGGTGGGTTAGGGTGGCTGAGTAGGTGGGGGCATCCACTGGACCACCGGGGATGTATTGGGGGTTCTGTTCACTATGCGATCATGTCAGATGAGGAGGGGGGGGCAGTGTATTGTACATTTCCACTGCAGTGTGTGGCATTGTAATGGGGTTGCAGGCAGGGAGGAGGGAATCTGCATATCTTCTTCACCATGGCAGGGTGCAGCTTTCTAATGGGGATTGGGGGTGGAATCTGATCATAGGTCACTACCACTGCAGTGTGCAGCATGCACCTGTGGATTAGGGCAGGGTGGGGGCACACAGGACTACCAGGTTTGGCACTACCATGCTGCTGTCTGCAGTATAGCAGCCAGCCTGTGGGTTGCCACCCACTTACGTCTACTTGATGTAGACCTATCTCTGGGAGGTGCATCTCAGGACTTGCCACGGGGATGCACCTCCAAGTTGGGCTGTGAATGGGGCTGCACACTATATACATGGGCACACTCCCTGCACAGCCCCTCCAGATGTGCCGCATATCATTATGGGCAGTATGTAGTGCATTGGGGATGCGCCAGTACATCGGTCCCCATCCAGAATCACACCAGTGTGCAAGTAGGGGATGTGCCGGCACATCTCAGATGCACTGGGTCCCTTTTGAGAATCCTGCCCTGTTTGTTTCTGTCAGTGAACACAGTGAAGTTCAGTTTACAGTAGAGTAACTTTAAATATTTCTTATCCTATACTTTGTATCCTGGGTAGCGCAGGGGAGATGCTACATCTCATTGTCATAGGGATCTTCATTTTACACATTTTTGTACTGTATTTACTCAGGATGTCCCAGACTAGATGCAGCATCTTGTTTTCAGTTGGGTCATGATTTTATCATTTTATAACGTAATAATATATGTGTGTGTGTGTGTATATGTATATATATATATATATATATATATATATAAAATAGATAACCCACTTTTAGGTTGTCTTGATGCGTGCTCTGATATCCCAGCCTTGGTGTGAAATCCAACCACCCAAAGTGCGTATATCAGGCGCTATTTCTACTACTGAAAGGGTTATCCATCTTATAAAATGGCAAAATTGTTTTGGAGGGGTAAAGTGCAGGTGTGCGGTCACGCTCTGATATATGCACGGTCATCTGATGTGTTTCAACCAACCATAGGATTCCTTTTTTCTTACCCATTTTATAAATATATATAATTTATTCAGGGTAGCCTAGTCAAGATGTATAATATTGTTTTCAGTGTGTCCTGACTTTATGGAATGCAGCATAATATTGTGTAGATGTAGAGCCCCACTGAAAATTAGATGCCATGTCTTCTGTGAACTATCCAGGCTAAATATATAGCAATCAGCAGGCATGTTTTAGGAAAACACATTGTACAAACATGTAAAAGAAACACCACATTGAAGCTGCATCTCAGCAGATCTGTATTGTGTACATTCATTAGAAATAATGGGTAAACGCATCCCAAAAGCTCTCCACAGCCATATCGGCTCTGACCAGAGTTTGTTCATTTTGTATTTGTTGCTGTAGTGTCTTTTTTTATTTTTAGTTGCTAGCATATTAATTTATATATGTATTTATTTATTATAATGTAGCGAACTTTAAGATTGTGGAAGGTGCTTTTAGAACAAAAATCAAATACAGTCCAGTCCAACTAGTGGAAGTTCACTGACACAGATTCTAAAGTTAAGTTAAGCTAAAGTTAATATTCCCTTATTGGCCTTCAAGTACATTCACTGTGATCAAAACCTTTCATTCCTTAACAACTGATCTTCTTCAAAGCACACTTGCCTCGCGGCCAGACCACAGACATACAGTACGGCGCTTCTCTTTGTGCTTATACTTTTGCATAACTTAACATCTATTACTGAAGATATTTGTGCAGTTACCTCATCGCTTGATGTAAAGTGGTATGTGTGCCAACGTCAAGATGCTCTCTGATTGATATGTGCTCTCTCCAGCAGCTGGGAACACACTTGTGATACTGCATGACCAAGGGAAAGGCACTAACACATCTCACAAGAACAAGCAATTTTTTTTCGTTTAAGTCCGGATTAGCAATGTTTTATTTGTTGACCATTTGGGGTGTCTAAATTAATTTTAGTGGGCTTCGTATAGGGATTATGTGTTATGAATTTATATATATACATGTGTGTATATATATATATATATATATATATATATATATATATATATATATATATATATATATATATATATATATATACACACACACACCATTATATATAATTCCATTGTTTAGGAATTCAATGCGATATGTACCTTTATGCACACATTATTTGAAAATAATATAATGTTAAGTTTAGAAAATAAATATTACATACTTCATGTCTGAGGAGATTTTCCCAGCAGCACTGCTTGAAATGAACAATGTTTAACACAGCAGTGCATATTAAAGGTGAAAATATTAATCTACAATATATGTTTTGCTATTCTATAAATAGATCACCCTTATCTCCCATCTTGTAAGATATCCTTTTACCAATTTTGAGTCCACTTTAGCACTTTTTTATTATTTGAAATAATAAAAGGGCTGCTCCTTTAGTGATGGCTATTCTCAGTGTTCTTAGCTTGTTCTGCACATCCATTGTCCCATGAAGTCAGGGAACAATGTCTGCTGCATGCTAACTAATTTTAGCCACAAGAACAGTGATGTTAGGGAATTACTTGGCGACACATAATTGTCCACTTTTATCAATGATTACAGGACCTGCCTTGAGATGCTATACAAACATACTAAATTTGCTAGCAGAAAAAGGCCATTTTGGTCTAGCGAGTCTGTTCAATTTTGTAGCAAGCAACCCTATTCTGCAGCTTCCCCTCTCTCCTCCCCCCCTTGCCCTGTCCCAGCCCGTTTTGAAGCAGCCCACTGTTTTACAGGCCACTACCTCCACTGGTAACATGTTCCACCCTGCCACCACCCTCTCTGTAAAAAAGTGTCTCCTCATCTCCCTCCTGAACCTTCCCCCTTCCAATCTCATGTCATGGCACTGAGTGACCCTCCTCACCCTTACCCTGAATAGCCCGTCTGTACCAGTCTTGTTTATCCCTCTCATGTACCTGACTGTCTTGATCATATCCTCTCTGTCCCTCCTCTCCTCCAGTGAATACATGTTCAACTCTTTTAGCCTACTCTCATGCGATAAGTCCCCCAGACCCTGGATTATCTTGGTTGCTCTTCGCTGCACCCTCTCCAGTAATTTAACATTTATTTTCAGGTACGTGTGCCAGAACTGCATGCAGTACTTGAGATGAGGTCTAACCAGTGCTCTATACAGCAGCAGAATCACCTCCCCCCTCCTCGATGTTATTCCCCTCGCAATACAACCCAACATTTTGTTGGCCCTTGCCACTGCTTTCCTACACTGTACCGAGTGGTTCATTGATCCCATGATGACCACCTCCAGATCCTTCTCCTCCTCAGTCTCTGCCAGCCGCACCCCTCCCAGTTGGTAGTTTCTCTTTGGATTTTTTGCTCCCAAATGCAGTACCTTACACTTTTACGCATTGATCCCAGCTGCCAAGTGTCCAACCAAGACTCCAGCTTATTCAGATCTTCCTGCAGACCTTGCCACCCCTCCATGTCATCCACCACCTCCCCAATCTTGGTGTCGCCAGCAAACAGGCTGATCTTGCCCTTGATGCCCTTGGATATGTCTGCAATAAATATCCCAAATAACACTGGTCCCAGCACCGAGCCCTGTGGAATCCCACTCATTACTGCCCTTGGGGATGAGAGTTCCCCTTCCTCAACCACCCTCTGCGGCCTCCCCTGCAGCCAGTTTATCACCCATCCCACCATTTTTGGTCCCGTCTTTGTGCCTTCAAGTTTTATTCCAAGTCTCTAATGTGGCACTGATACTATGCATTCTGTCCTTGACAAATGGCAACAGGAGTTGCAAATTCCAGTTACATATGATAGCTGGGTTGAACAAGCTCTCCTGATGTTACAGGTAACCTCTTCAGTTTTGTGGAGGGAGTGTGCACCCCAGCATCCCACTAGCGCCCTCCACAGCCTTGACACATTGTTTGGCCACCTTTAGGTAATCAGATATGACTACCCACAAATCTCTTTCCTGCTTGGTGACTGTCTGCATCCCTTCCCCAATCAGGTAGCCTGCCCCTGGGTTCTTGCACCCCAAATGCATGATTTTGCACTTTTCTTTTCACATTGATCTCAGATGCCACACTCTAGACCATTCCTCCAGTTTTCCTAGGTCGCTTCTCATTTTTTCCACCCTTCCCGGAGTGTCCACCCTGTTGCAGATCTTAGTGTCATCTGCAAAGAGGCACACCTTCCCTTTCAGCCCCTCCACAATGTCACTTATGAAGACATTAAACAAGACTGACTCACTGTGGCACCCCGCTGGTCACCTTCCTTTCCTCAGATTGAGCTCCATTTACCACCACCCTCTGTCTTCTATCACTCAACTGGTTCCTAACCCAGTTTACCACCTAGTGACCCACTCCCAGGCTGCCCAGTTTGTTCACAAGTCTTCTATGTGGAACAGTATTGAAAGTCTTACCGAAATCCAGGTAGGCCATGTCCACTTCTCCCCTGATCTGCTTCTTTAGTCACCCAATCAAAGAAATCAAATAGATTTATTTCATGTGACCGTCCTGCTGTGAATCCATGCCATCTTGGATCCTGTGCTCTGCTGGATTCAAGGTGTTCCACAAGTCTTTCTTTAAGTAGTAATTTCATAATTTTCCCCACTATTGAGGAGAGGCTGACTGGTCTATAGTTTCCAGCTTTCTCGCTACTTCCACTTTGTGAAGAGGGACTGCATGTGCCCTCCTCCACTCGTCGGGAGCCACTCCCATATCAAGTGATTCATTGAACAGGGCAGCCAGTGGTGCTAGCAGCACCTCCCATAGTTCCCTTAATATTCTGGGATGTATCCCATCTGGTCCCATTGCCTTGTCCACTTTCACTTTTGTGAGTTCTTTTAGGACTCTGTCTTCCGTAAATGGACTGGTGTCCACCTCCCTCCCATATTTGCTCATGATGCCTCACTGTGGACTCTCACCTTCTCCTCCTTCTGTGAATACAGAACAAAAGTATTTGTTCAGTATTGATGCTTTTTCCAGGTCCCCTTCCACACATACATACCTTCTTCCCCCTTTAAGCCTTACATTCCCATCCCTGTTTTTTCTCCTTTCACTAATGTACCTATAAAATGTCTTGTTCCCTTTTTTACCTCCTGTGCTATTTTTTCCTCCATTTGTGCCTTTGCACTCCTGACTGCTTTCCCTGCCTCCCTCTGTTTGTCCAGGTACACTAGCCGTTCTCCTCCTTCTGTGTTTCCTTGTACTTCCTGAAAGCCATCTTTTTCTCCCTTACCTTCCCAGCCACTTCCTTTGAGAATCATAGTGGTTTTATCTTTCTCTTGTTTACTTGCCTAATGCAAAGGTGTGTCACCTCCACTATGGCTCCTTTCAGATGGACCCACTGCTCCTCAACTCTCCTCCATTCGTCTCTCCCTGCCAGGGCATTCTTGATATATTGCCCCATGTTAGTAAATTCCACCCTCCTGAAACCCAGGACCCTTGCCTTTGTGTGGCTCGACTCTGTCACTGTACTCATACTGAATCACACTGTGTGATGATCACTGGACCCCAGGTGTCTGCCCCCCTGACTTTAGCAATTCTGTCCCCGTTGGTGAGTACCAGGTCCAAAATTGCACCCTCCTAGGTGGGCTGTAGCACTAGCTGCCTGAGGTCTGCCCCTTGCATGGCATACAGGATGTCCCTGCTGCTGGCTGAGGCAGCAGCTGGGATGTTTCAATCCACATCTGGCAGACTGAAATCACTTATTATCAGCACCTCCCTTTTAGCTGCCATCGTGTGGATGGATTCCACTAAAATCCTGTCCACCTCCTCCCTCTGTGCTGGAGATCTATATAGCATGCAGTGGAAGGTGATATGGTTTCTGCTTCCCCTCTGGTTCACTTCCATTGAAACTTGTGAGACCTTTGTGATGTTCTCCGTATATAGTCTCTACCAAGGCCCCTCTAGCATGTGTTACATCTAACTAATACTGTTTACACATATGTACCTTCTGCAGCTATACTCTTGTCTCAATAAAAATAAATTACAAACAAAAAGAAGAATTACATTAAACAAATGGGTGTTCTAAAACAGCTTAGAATACTGCTGGTGACCTGTTGAAAATCACATTAAAAAGAGTGCTTTTATTATTTCAAGTGTTAAAAACAAATGTCAAGGAAAACTGAAAAGTTGTGTGTGTGTGTGTGGGGGGGGGGGTATCTTACAAGACAGGGGCACTCTAAAACAGGATAAAAAAAATCATGCCAAAATGCTCACTGTTAACATCACAGCTTTTTTAACCAACTGTAAACAGAGTGCAGACAATTACAGGTTGATGGGCAGGGGATGACATAAACCATTTATGAAATGCTTTGATGTTGATGGTTTGTTGATAGTGCCCTGATACTTGCTATTAGTATGTTGTCAGTCTACTAGCAGGCCAGACTTGAGCTGGGAAGATGTTGGGGGAAAAAAATGTATATCAAACATCTTCAAATTATAGTGTTATGTCATTTGTTGCCAGAAGTATTCTATTTCACCAGACTCTCAGCAAATGAAGACAGTACGCTGGGAGACTAACTAGTTTATTGCCGGACATGGGAGACTGATAGCAGCGTGACAGTTCCACATTATCACTGGCCTCATCATAATGATTGATATTACACCCTTCAAGACAAATCACGCAGAATACTTTACAATTAAAATATAGACATGTAATATAAACTGAAACAGACAGTTTTCAACTCATCATACTAATTTGCTGTAAGCTTGACAGATTCATACATTAGTCAAGGGAATCCTCAGTTTACAACTCTGACACCCTTAGTCCATTGCTCTCAACTCTCCCACATTAGGATGGATACCCTTTGATTTACTACCCACCACCTCTGCCTATACCTCTCAATAGTCTCACATTAGGTGGGACATCCCTCCTTTTACCATTCCGAACCCCTCTGTCCATACCTCTCACCTGTCCCACATAAGAGGGACATCAATCATTTTGCCCCCTCGGACAACCTCAGTCCATTCCTCTCAACATTCCAATATTAGGAGGGAAAACTCTCATTTTATCATTTAGAATCTATTTTTTTAATTTATTTGAGTCTAGGATTACAAAGTACTTTGGAGCCGGGGCTCTTTTACAAAGGTTCCACGTCAGTGAGTACAGGCACACAGTTTCAATTACAGTACAGAACAATCAGTAACACTGATGGTCATAACATGTTATTACAAAGATTACTACATGAAACACAGGGAAGTGTACACAAACAGGGGAAAGGGGGAAATGAGAGGTGGGAAAGGAGAGGGTGGGGGGGTGAGACGGGGCAGGGGTATAGCAACCTAGGGGGCTTTGTCAAGAACGTACAGGGGTAAGTGTATCAGATGGGCTGTGGTGGAGGCAAGTGCTAGGTGGAGAGGCAACAACAGGCAGCAGGAAACAAAGAGCAGCAAGGTGGGAGTACCAACTAGTCATGGCAGTCACAGGTGCCAAACATCTCAGCTGTCCCACATTAGGTATGTATGTATGTATTTAGTTATTTATTAACTGGATGGATGTCCGTCTTTTTATGACACACAACCCATCTGTCCATACCTCTCAACTGTCCCCCAATAGGAAGAGATATTCCTCATTCTACTGCTCAGAAGCCCTTAGTCCATACCTCTCAACTGTCCCACATTGGGAGAGATGTCCCTCATTTTACCAAGCATAACCCCTCTGTCCATACCTTTCAAATGCCTCACATTATTAGGGATGTCTCTCATTTTACCACACAGAACTACTTCTCACTTGTCCCTCATTTATGAGGGATGTCACTCCCTTTACACCTCAGATCCCCTCTGCCCATACCTCTAAATTCTCCTGCATTAGGAGGGACATCCCTACCTCTCAACAGCTCCAAATCCATAGGGAATCTCTCATTTTACATCCAGACCTCCTCACTTCATACTTCTTAACTGATCCGCATTAGGAGGGAGACCCTTCATTTTACCACCTAGAACCCCTGTCTCTACAGCTCAACTGTCCCACATTGCTGTAGGAGGGTAGGCTTTCATTTTATAACTCAGGATTCCTTTCCAAGGCTCTTACAAGTCACAAATTAGGAGGGATACCCCTCATTTTATCCCCAAGAACTCCTACCCATGTGTTACCTCTCAAATGTCCCACATTAGGAGGGATGTCCCTCATTTTACCACTCAGAGCCACCCTGTCCCTACCTCTCAACTGTTTCAGATTAGAATGGACACTCCTCATGATAGAACTCCGAACCTCTCTGTTCATACCTCTCAAATGTCCTACATGAGGAGTCCATTATCCTACTGCTCAGATCCCCTCTATCCATACCTCTGAACTGTCCCACATTGGGGGGGGGGGATGTCCCTCATTTGACCACACATAACCCCTATGTCCATATCTCTCAGCTGTCCCACATTAGAAAGGATGTCCCTCATTTTACCACACAGAACTATCTCTCAACTGTCCCTTATTATAAGGGACATCACTCATTTTACCCCTCAGAACCCTACTGCTCATACCTCTAAATTCTCCCACATTAGGAGGGATGTCCCTACTTTGCAACAGCTCCAAATCAATAAGGAATCTCTCATTTAAAATCCCAAACCTTCTCAGTTCATACTACTTAACTGACACATATTAGGAGGGAGACCCCTCATTTAATCTCCCAGAACACCTACATATACGGCTCCACTGTCCCACGTTAGCAAGGTTGTCCTTCGTTTTGTAATTCAGAACTCCTTTTCATGTCTCTTAAAAGTCACAAATTAGGAGGGACACCCCTCAATGTAACCCAGAGAACTCCTTCTCATATAGTATCATTAAGATCCCCATAGCATCTGCCATCCACCACACCCCCTTTCTTCCTTCTTCTTTTTAGGCACCCAAAGCATAATACAGGTGTTTCGCCATGGAGCCAGTGAATATTCCCTCATGGCCGCACTTGTCCATTACTTTCAGTGGCTTGCTATTCTGCTCCCCATCCTCTTCAAGTATCCTGTATCTGCCCTCCCTCTCCCCTTTTTGTACTCTCCAAGTATACCCCCCCATTATTATTCTCTGCTCTTACCATCTGTTCCTCTCTCTCATGGCTCCCTTCGGACTCTGTGTTAATGTATATGCTTCTCTAGGTACCTGCCTGTGTTACTTCAGCACCATTTTTGACTGCCTGTGTTCTTGTAATATACTGACACCTGTCATTTTCCTAATTGGAGCCTGTCCCTCTGTATACTGATGTGGGCATCAATTACCCTGTGTTCTCTCATGTATAAAGTGTACAAATTACAGTATTATCCTGTATTCTCTCATGTATAAAGTGTGTACTAATTACAATATGAACTGAACTTGAACATGTATATGCTGTATTTAAAACCTTTACTATATGTATTGAATTTGTAGAATTATGAATATCTGTATATGTACTCAATATATATTTACCTTGAAAATGAGTTTTTTTCAATGTTGTTCCTTATGGTTAAATAAAGATTTTGATTGATTGATTGAAGAGGGATGTCCTCATTTTATCACACAGAATCACTCTGACCATACTTTTGAACTAGCCCCCATTAGGAGGGATGACCCTCACTTTTATTGCATTACTTATTTGCTTATTGAGTGACTTATTTAGTTTTTTCAAAGGCTTTACCAGAAAATACATAGTGAGCTGGTAACAGCTCATTTCCAGATGTGTCCTGGGGGAGGAGGAAGAAGAGAGAACAGACCAGATCCACAGCACAATGAACAAAATAATACAGCAGTATAGAAATATATACCTCATAGCTTCAGCAGCTGTGACTGCTCATAGCTATACTGCCATTCATCCCTTTCTTTATTGAACTTTAGTACCACCTGATGTCTTTATCATATGGCTCCAGTCTTACCTCTCTCCCCCCCCCACCTTTCTTCTATCTTCCCTCCACCCTGTCCTCTCGACCTACCTATTCCTTATCCCCTCCTAGCCCTGCCTCATTGACTCTCTGTGCCCCCTTCCCCCGTTTCTGTACCACCTGTTACAAGGTTTGACAATGTCCTCTGAACAGCTTTCCCCTATGTAATTTGTCTCTGTCCTTGCTCTGCAGCTTATCTGTTAGGTAGAAAAATGGGCAGACTAGGTGGGCCAAGCGGTCCTTATCTGCCGTCAAATTCTATGTTTCTATGTTTCTACATACTATAATCCTGTTTTTACAATGGAATTTACTCGATGCCTATTTGTTCTGTTATTAACAGTTGTTCTAATTACTTGTTTCTATGTTGCACATGTTTTGTAGTCATTCCTGTACAATACTGAATGTTGTATCTCTTATTCCAGCCATGTCTTCCACGGACTTCTGTGTTCCGACATTGTATGCTTGCTATGCAACTTCCCATGTCCATTGTAGTTTGCTATAGCTGCACTGTTGTCTATTCTGCACTACTGATGTGTAAGCTTCGAAAAAGAGTCTCTGACTCAAAGGTTGTAATTCCGAGATTTCAATAAATAAAAATGAATGAATAAATCTATGCACAAATTGCAGGGAAACACTACAGAATAAAAATTGCCTTATTATAAATTAATGCACACATATTTCAAGCCAGGCAAAAGAACTTCAAACTGAGAGCAACAAAACACTGGACTATAAGGAGTACAGTTGTGACTGATGAAGTCAGTAGAGGGGATAATCTTGTGTCAGTGTAGGGTGAAAGGCTGTTCACAGAAGTCCACCCCAGTATCAGAAACAACTGTAGGAGTGAGTAGCAAAATCACGGAGGAGAGATTTCAGAGAGAGAAGGGCAAGAGAAGAGTAAATAGAAGGGGAAAGAGCCCCACATTTTAGGGAAGCAGAATGAGAAGGTAGTTTAGCCAGCTTTTAACACTCAGAACCCCTCTGTCTATACCTTACAACCTCCTTACATGAGGTGTCTCTCACTGTACCACTCAGAACCCCTCTGGCCATACCTCTCAACTATCCAACATCAGGAGGGATATCTCTCATGTGAACGCTCAGAACACCTCTTGCTCTCTGTACCTCTTAACTGTTTCACATTAGTGTCTCCAGCAAAGAGCCACTGTGAACAGCCTGTGAGAGGTGGGTGATGACATGTGCGGCCAGCCTGGTAAACATGAACATAGATCCAAAAAGTCCACACTACAAGCAAATAGACAGCCACAAACCATATGAATGGGTGCAGAATGCGAAATAATGTATTTATGACTGTAGAAAAGCACAAGGTGAGCACCAGCAATGTGCTTTTCTACAGTCAAGAATAAATAATTTTGCATTCTGCACCCATTCACTATTTATGGCTGTCAATAACAGGTGTGGACTTTGAATCTATGTTCATCTTCAAACATCAACGCATCAATATCACCATCTCTCAGGCTGTTCCGACTCTTGCTGGAGACACTAGCGTTCCACACAAGGAAGGACGCACATGACCCATGTACTCACAGAATCAGTTGGTGCTAGAGGTCAGGAGCCAAACATCGGCTAGTACTCAAGAATGCTGTACTCCCAAAAATCAATGGCCAAATGTCAATAGAGTTGATTGCATATAAAATGTATTAGAACTTTTCAAAAGACAGCATGAATCCCCCTGTGCTTCAGATGCTGAATGACTCTTCATCAGGGTGTAAGGGTTTTGTTCAGGTTGGCCATCTCGGTTGTTTTTCTCAGGTCATGCAAGAACACTAATGGCCAGGTGGGTGGGGAAGGGGATGTTTGCTCTAGCTGACGTCTATATAGTCTCAGCAAATTTGGATTGGACTGAGCACTTTTGAAAAATCTTTCATCTCAAAAGTGAATTGCATCAGGGATTGGGACTTGGACATTGGAGGGGACTGGGCTGACTAGTGGGGGGCAGATCTGGCAACTCATCAGCAAGTGTGTGTGTGTGTGGTCAGTGGCAGCACTGATGAGCTCTGGGCTGTGGAAAGGAGGGGATCTCAGTTTCTTTGGAGTTGGACCAGACCAGACCTTCCACATGTCCTAAATGACAGCTTGGTTCATGCTGATCAGGGTACATCTCTGTGAGAAAGGTATATACCTGAATGACTGGGAAGAAAACTCTACAGAAAAAAAAATGCCAGCTGCTACTTCTCCCTCGTGGCTCTTACTTCCTTTTCACTGTCTACCCTTCCACAGATCTTAGTATCATCTGCAAAGATGCATATCCTTCCTTGGACCCCCTCCCTAGTGCCACATGAATATGTTAAAGAGGTTGGATCCTTGGAGCATTACACTTGTGATCTCCCATACCACTGAAGGATCCCCATTCAGGATGACACTCTTGGTCCTCTGACTCGGTTAGCTTCTCACCAACCCAAGTTACTTATCTTCCACCACTGGGTCACCCATTTTCTACACCAACTGCCCATATGGGTGGAGCCAAATGGTCATGCTGAAATCTAGGTACAGGCCATCTGTTGCCTGACCCTTATCCACAGCCCTTGTCACCCACTCAGAGAATTTGATAAGTTTGTTTGGCATCATCTCCTACTGGTAAACCCATGCTGTCAGCTATCTTGCAGACTTTTTGCCACCATGAACCCTACCAACCACTCCTTTATTATTTACTTGAATAGTTACCCCATTATCATCAGACTAATCCATCTATAATTGTCCGTCTTGTCTTGTCTCCCACTTCCGTGCAGGGGACCACATCTGCTGGCCTCCAGTCCACTCAGCATCACCCTCATTTCCAAACAGCATCTGAAGAGATCTGCCAGAGGTCCTGCCAGGTTTTGCCACATTTCCCACAACAACCTCAAATGCATCCTGAATGGTCCCATGGATGTATCCACTTTCAGTGCCTGCATGCTCTTTAACACCCTGTCCTCCATGATGGGCTGTATGTTATTATTCATTAATGCCCTGCCCCCACTAGATGCAATGTCTTCCACCATGAACATTGAACAGAAATATTCATTCTGAAAGTTTGTTTTTCCCTTCTCATCCTCCTTCTTCTATCATTCCACCTTCCTGAAGCCACACCATCCCTTTCCTAGTTTTGTGCCACTCTCGTATGTATCAATAGAACACCCTGTCACTCTGTTTAACACCCCTCCAGTAACGTAAACTCTGCATCTGCATTCACCTGCCTCACTGTTCCGCTGGCCAACCCCAGTCTTTACTGATAATCCCTCTTGTCCTCTTCTGTCTTACCTGTTTTGTACCAAATGAAAGCCCTTCCCCCCCCACAATGTCTATGTCACCATCTTTAAAATTGACAGGAAATTACTCTTGAATCTCTATTGTCCACTGTGGCCCAGTTACTAGTGGGATGTGGCGAATGCTGGAGCTATGTCACAGATTACCATATAGGTGCTGAGAAGTCGAACTGGGATGGAAGAAAACTGAAACGGGGCATCTAATCCTGCAATAAAACTATGAGTGACCACTAGACTATTTTTAAGTCAAAAGTACTTTGATAAACAACACATTTTCTTGCGCTGTGATTCTTTCAAAGTTTTGTATCTGGGAGTCAGACTCTTGAGTGTGTTGCTGACTGACACTTCCTTCCTTCCTCAGCTGGAGCTAACCTTTGCAGAGGATCTCCTTTCCTCATGTGTTTATCTTTCTTTTTTTACCCCCTCCCCAATCTTTTCATTTCTATTTCTAGTCAGTAACTCTAAAGGCTTTGTTAATTGTATTGGAGGTGGAAGTCAAAAGCTTCCGTCATTCCATTTTTGGATGCGTTTCAGTTTTGGGGACGTCAAGATAATTCCCATATCCCAAACTGTGGAAGTCAGTAGTGCGTAGGAGAATTATTCTATTTTTATTTATTTAAAATTGGTTTTACATGGCGAAACAGGACTTTTAAGATGTTAGTATAAAATATATAAAATATTACTGGTAAAACATCCTTTCTTTGAGAGAAATCAATCATTTTTGATGTCTTTGTCTGCAACATTGTATGCCATTTAGTTTTCTTTTTCTCACCTTTTGAGAGTCAAAACTTTCCTCCCTCGTCAATGGTTTAATCTACTGCAACACTGAATCTCTATGCTGTAAGATAAAAGCAGTTATGCTGTCCTTGTCAAACTATTAGAAACATAGAATTTGATGGCAGATAAGGAACGCTTGGCCCACCCAGTCTGCCCATTTCCCTACCTAATACATAAACTGCAGATACTAATTAACCAACAGCTTGCTTCCTCCTACCCCACCCCTAGAATTGCCTTATGACTGTCCCATGCATTCTTGAATTCCCCCACTATTTTTGACTCCACAACCTCCTCAGGAAGGCTGTTCCATGCATCCACAACCCTCTCCGTGAAAAAATACCTTGCCCTCTGTATAATAATGTTGTGATTCACTTAGTAGTATGAATTACGTAACTGTATACACTGCATTCAATATTCTGTGTTGTATTCTGTACCCAAGTTATACAATAAACTTGAATAAATAAAAAACTTCCTCCTTAGTTTGTGTTTACCTTACTTTTTGTCAGGCAAATATTTTTAAACTGCTGACCTGAACCATGGCACTCACTAGTCATCCCTACTATATCTAAAAAAAATAACACATTTTTGCTTTTTCCTTGCTGCAGTTTTTCTGCTGTAGGTGACGATATTTAATTTAAGGCTATGCCACCAAAAAAGGTTAAAGAAACTAAGCAACAGGATGAATACCTTTGTCTGAAGTTTGGAGGTTCAACAACTGGCCTGTTTCCTCCTGTGTCCTTCCCATGGTTCAACAGATCCTGCTGGCGGTACAGAGCACAAAGGAGAAGGTGATGTCCATAAGTGTCTTACTTACAGTGATGGACACCAGGGTCCAGACATTGCGGGGGGGGGAGGGGATCAACATTTGGGTAACCTCTGTGGAGTGATAGATTAGGCCCAGTTGGGAACAGTAAAAACAAATGACTCAGCATTTTTTATGAATACGTTGGAGGCCTTACATAATCAGCTGTGAGCCTCCAACACCTGTATTTTTGATATCTTGGAGACTATTTGCAGAACTGAACGTTTGGCTTCTGTGCTAACTTATGTGACCATTAAATATCTGCATTGGGGTGTCCTGAAGGTTTTCTCCAGAGCTGAACTTTCACCATGTTGCCATATAAGTCAGTAATAAGCCATGACAGGGTGCATATTATCTATAGAATAATACGCGGGGTAGTGTGTATAATGAGAATTTTATACACACCCAAGGTGTTGAATGCTACATAAACCCCTGAAAGGGAAGTTCGTGGGGTTTATGCAAGCATTCAACACCTTGAGTGTGTGTAAATTTCTCATTATACACACTGCTCCATTTCTTGTTTTTTAGAATTGTTGGGTAGTGTGTTCTCATGTTGAAAACACTACTCAGCAGTTATAGAAAACAGTGGTTCTAGTGCGGTTGAGCTTCAGCATTGTTTCGCTTTTACATTTTTTTTTTACTTTTTGTGTGATTACCCCAAAACTTGACATAAATGAACTGAACAGCAACTCAGTTTTTGAAGGAGCTTATGAAAACTCTTTCTGTGAGTCTGTTAACTATGTGCGCATGGAAGGCAGTGTCTGCATGTGTGGAGCAAGGGAACCCCAATGTGTGTTCACCATTATAACCAGGTTTCCTATGGGAGAAAACACTCCCCAGTTATTATAGGATTTTAATGCATGTCCCAGGGGATCCATGACACTGGTTCGACAAAATTTATGTCGACTGACATCACAGCGATGGATTTATGTTGACTGCAGGTTGCAGTTGGCATAAATCTGTCAAATAAACTGTCTTTTTTTTCAGGGGGCTTTGCCCCTAAACCCCCCCATCCTTTAGGATTATCAACGCTGAGTAGGAAGTGATTCAGAGTAGGGTGCAATACCCAGTCAGAGCAGTGTTGGGGTCCCGTGGGTACATTACAGTGGCAACAGTGAATTGCCTCTGTAATGTCATTCGCTGTGACATTCCCTGAGAAAACCATTAAGAAACGCCTGGAGTGGCTGAAAAAGAAACTCCCCAGGGGTCCCTCTGGATCTGACCAGCTGATACCCCGCATTTCTGTGGCTGAACCCATATCTGTTATTACCTCCACCCCTGAGATGGGTGATACCAAGAGGGTTTCTGAACCGGCTAACTCCCCAGTTCCCTCAAAGAAAGCAAGAAATTTAAAGCACACAGAACCCCCAAATCCTGATCAGGGGACTTCTGTGCCTGCCAATATTATGCCTACTCCTCAAGAAATTGCACAGGCTTTTAAAGTCATTCAGGCATTACAGGGCCTAGTGCCTCCTGTTCAGCAACCATCTGCTCCAGTAGAACAGCCTGGCAGAATTCCTTTTCCTGAAGAAGAGGAATACAGTGAATGTGAGGAGGATGAATAGGAACCCATTTTACCTGGGGTATCCCCGGAACAAGAATTTGGTTCGCCCTCTAGAACATCTGAAGATTATTCTTCTCATTTCACTTTTGTGAGGAAAATGGCAGATGCCTTGGACATCTCCATAAGAGATGAGGTGGAGGATGAGGAGGAGATAGAATATCCGGAGATGATAGAATATCCGGAGATGATGGGTTTAACTCCCACCAAATCCCTCCTCCTCCCTGTGAACAAATTCTTCAAAAAAGATGCTCTTAAGTTGTTGCAAACCCCAAACTCTGTCCCCTTCTGGATAAGAGGATGGATAAGAAATATCAGTTGGAAAGGAAAGGGGCAGAGTTCCTTTTTTCCAATCCAGATCATCAAGGGTTATTCAGCAAACGGCCTATGACAAGGTTAGAGTCCCTCTGGCATCCCACCCACCAGATAAGGACTCCAGAAAAATAGATAGTATGGCTAAGAAGGGATACCTGTCAGCCTCTCTAGCTATATGACAGACTAACTTCCAGGCCTATGCTACCCAGTATCAGAAGTCCCTGTGGCAGTCAGTTTTGGCCATGTCTCAGAAAGCTCCCTCGCCCCTATCTGATGACCTAGCTGAAAGAGCTAGATTTGGGCTAGAGGCTGCTCAATACCAATTCCAGATGGCTGCTGATACAAATGACACTGCAGCCAGATGGGTGGCAAGCACAGTAGCCCAGTGGAGATTTGCCTGGCTAAGAGCCACAAATCTTACTTCTGATACTCAGTCTAAGGCCTTGGATCTTCCTCTAGAGGGGAATGCTCTTTTCGGAGAATCTACAGTGGCATACATGAAAAAGGTGAATGAGTAGAAGGCCACGTAGAAGAGCAACTCTAGTAAGGAGAGAGCTTCTCCATCCACCAGGCCTTATGGAAGAGGAGTCCCGGGCAGGTCCTTCCACACCAGGCCCTTTTTCCAGCCAGTGGCCACACCCCAATATCAACAGTACCCACAGCAGGGGTACTTTAGGGGCAGGCGTTGAAGGGGTTCTAGGCGTGGGTCTCAAGCACAGCCTCAGCCCCAAGCCAAGCAGACCTCCCCCCCAAAGTACAGGCCACCTCCTCACTCCCTGTTGGAGGCAGACTTTCCCACTTCCTCCAGGCTTGGCTGAACATCACCACAGACAAGTGGGTCCTGGAGGTAATGGGTCAGGGTCTGCCTCTGGCTTTTAAATCCCTTCCTCCTCTAGCAGCCAGGGGTTTCAGTACACCTTCCCTGGCAGAAAAGACCCTGCTGGAGGCAGAGGTCCAGAAACTGTTACTGTTAAAAGCAGTGGAACCTGTTCCAAACATACTGAGAGGAAGGGGCTTTTACTCCAGGTACTTCCTCACCACAAAGAAAAGTGGGGAGTGGCGGCCTACTGTATATTGGATCTCAGAGCCCTAAACAGGCATCTAAAAAAGCCAGAGTTCAAAATGGTAACTTTGGCACTGATTCTGCCAACAATCCAGAAAGGGGATTGGCTGGCAATACTGGACTTAAAAGGCACCTATTTCCACATTCCCATAAGGGAGTCTCACAGAAAATATCTCAGGTTCAGACTCCCTTCAGGCCATTACCAGTTTTCAACCCTGACTTTTGGCCTTTCTTTGGCCCCAAGGGTTTTTACAAAGTGCCTAGCACAAGTGGTGGCACACCTCCGAAGGCAGGGTGTGACAATTTTTCCGTATCTGGATGATTGGCTGGTGGTGGGCAAATCACCACAACAGGTTACTCAGTATTTAAACCTCACCCAAGGCCTGCTGGAATCCTTGAGGTTCATCATCAATCACAAAAAGTCGTCCTCATTCGTGCACAAAAGTTGCAGTTCATAGGGGCAGAGATAGACACCCTGCAGGACAGGGCCTACCTCCCTCTAGACAGGATCAGAAATCTTCAGCTAGTGGCAAATTCATTCACCTTGAACAAAAGCAGGCCCACAAGACAGTTCTTGCAACTCCTGGGCCATATAGCTGCTTCCACAAGCACAGTGCTGGGTTCCATGTTTCAAATGAGGGACATCCAGTTCCACCTCAGGGCTCACTGGAGGGTTAAAGAAAAGAATATCTCTCAAAACCCATTCCATTCACAAGAACTTTGCTGCAAGCTTTACAGTGGTGGAAGGAAGAACCCACTCTAAGAGAAGGCCCCTTTCAGAATCTCCCTCATTTATTCTCACAGCAGATGCATCCCTCCTGGGTTGGGGTGCCCATTTGGGAAACCATACAACCCAGGATACCTGGTCAGCTGCAGAGTCCCTCCAGCACATAAATCTGTTGGAACTCAGATCTGTTTTTCTGGCTCTGAAAGCTTTTTCAGGACTAGCACAGACAAAGGTGGTACAGGTCAGAACAGACAATACCACCACAGTGTACTACATCAACAAACAGGGAGGCACCAGGTCAGCCTTCTTTGCACAGAGGCCATGAAAATTTGGACTCTGGCATACTCCTTAGGAGTATCCCTGCAGGCAATCCACCTACCAAGTAAGGACAGTACCTTGGCGGATGCCTTAAGTCGAATCAACCAGGCCCATCATGAATGGACTCTGAACAAGCAGGTGGTGCAAGTAATTTTCAGAAGGTGGGGTGCTCCAGAGATAGACCTGTTCACATCCCACCAGAACCACCACTTGGCACAGTATTGCTGCAGGCCACCAGATCAGGGTACTCTACCCCTGGATGCCCTGACTCTAGATTGGTCAGGGAGGTACCTGTATGCTTTCCCTCCCTTTCCCTTGGTTTTCAGGGTGTTACTCAAGCTCAGATCCCACTCAGGATCTCTAATCTTAATAGCTCCAGATTGGACCAGGCAGCCATGGTACTCTCTAATGCTGTCCATATCTGGGGCCAAACCAATATGACTCCTTCTGAGGCACAACCTATTGACCCCCAATCAGGGGACCCTGTTATACCCGAACCTCAAATCCCTCAGCCTCAAAGCTTAGTTCTTGAGGAACTAGAATATGCTGACTTGCAACTCTCTGAATCAGTGCTTCACATTCTGAGGGGCTATAGGAAACCCTCTACTAAGAAAACTTACTCTTCAAAATGGAAAAGGTTTTCAGTCTGGTGTTTGACTAAAGATTTGATTCCCCTACAGGCTGTGGTCCCAGCTGTCCTGGATTACCTCTCTCATTCCAAAAATTGGAGAGCAATGAGTACCAATGCCCATAGTCTGAGTAACAAGCTTCCTGAATTAGTGGCCTTGATGGAGGAGGAACATCTGGATATCATGTCAGTCACAGAAACATGGTACACACAAAACCATGACTGGGACGTAAACATACCAGGATACACTATCTACAGGAGGGACAGGGAGGGTAAAAGAGGAGGAGGAGGAGGAGTAGCTCTTTACATAAGGGAAGGAGTCAAAGCAACAGAACAAAAGGCAAAACTGGGGAGAAGAAGCACTGTGGGTAAATTTGGAGACTGGCAATGGAACCACAATCCACTAGGGTTTATACAGACCCCTTCTCAGGGGGAGGAAATGGACAAGGAAATGATAGAAAGTATACTTAGAATGGCAGAAAAAGGGGAGATATTGCTGATGGGTGATCTGAATATGCCAGATGTTAACTGGAGTGCAGTTGCAGCAGCCACTTTGAAGAGTGGGGTTATTCTAGATGCCCTACAGGGGGCATGCCTTAGATAACTAGTATTGGAGCCCACTCGAGAGGGAGCAATCTTAGACCTGGTTCTCTCAAATGGAGATGAAGAGAGGATCACAGACGTAAAAGTGGGTAGCCATCTGGGAACTAGCGAACATCGAACAGTATGGTTCACAATAAACACAGCAATAGAGTCAAGTCATACAAAAGCAAAAGTACTGGACTTTAGGATGGCTGACTTTGCCAAAATGGGTGAGTGCCTAAGGAATGCACTAGCAAATGGGCAGGAAGGAGGGGTGGAAGAACAATGGGGAATAATAAAAACTGCCATCACAGAGGTAACAAGCCTTTGTGTGAAGCAAATAAACAAAACAAAACGATGTAAGAAACCACTATGGTTCTCAAAGGAAGTGGCAGTGAAGGTTCAAGAGAAAAAGAAAGCATTCAGAAAGTACAAGGAATCACAGAAGGAGCAGAACAGAGAACTGTATCAGTTAAAGCAAAACAAAGCTGGAAGGCAGTCAGAACAGCAAAGGCCGAACCGAGGAAAAGATGGCCAACTCGGTTAAGAAGGGGATAAAACCTTTATAGGTACATCAGGGAGCAAAGGAAGACCAAGGGAGGGATAGTGAGGCTTAATAAAGGGAGGAGGGTGGGCAGAGGGTGACAGTGAAAAGGCAGAGATACTAAACAAATATTTTTGCTCAGTATTTACAAAGGAAGAGGGAGGTACCTAAAACAAACAGTAGAAACACTCTGGATACAGAAGTTGATACCAGCCCATTTACAGAAGAAAGGGTTCTGAAAGAACCTTAAAACTGAAGGTGGACAAAGCAATGGGACCTGATGGAATTCATCCCAGAATTCAAAAGAACTAAGGGTAGAACTAGTGACACCACTGACTACCCTCTTTAACAAATCATGGGAGGATGGGGTGGTACCTGAGGACTGAGGAGGGCAGATATGATTCCCTTCAAAAAGTGGGAGCAAGGCAGAAGCAGGAAACTATAGACCTGTTAGTTTAACCTCAGTGGTAGGGAAAATGATGGAATCACTCTGAAGGAAAGAATTGTTGATTATCTAGAGGCCAGAGGGCACAGGACCCAAGGCAGCATGGATTCACAGCGGAAGGTCATGCCAGACGAATCTGATAGATTTCTTTGACTGGGTGACCAAAGTAGTAGATCGGGAGGGGCTCTGAACATGGCCTACCTAGACTTTAGCAGGCATTGACACAGTCCCACACAAAGATTAATATACAAGTTAGCCAGCCTGGGGTGGGTTCCAAGATGACAGCCTGGGTAAAGAGGTGGCTGGAGAATAGGACACAGAGAGTAATAGTAAATGGAGTCCACTCTGAAGAAAGGGGGGTTACTAGTGGGGTATCACAGGGTTCAGTATTAGGACCAGTCCTCTTCAATGTCTTTATAAGCGACATTGCAGAGGGACTGGAAGAAAAAGTATGTCTCTTTGCAGATGACACAAAGATCTGCAACATAGTTGATGCACAAGGTGTGGTGGAAAGGATGAGAAGGACTTGGCAAGGTTAGAGGAATGGTCAAATGTGGCAGCTTAGATTCAATGCTAAGAAGTGCAGGTAATGCACCTGGAAACAAAAACCCAGGGAAGAGTACACAATGGAGGGTGAGATACTAACAACAACAAAATGGAAGGGACCTGGGGGTAGTCATATCAGATGACCTAAAGGTGGGCAAGCAATGTGAGAGGGCAGTAAGGAGGGCTGGGGGAATACTGGGATGCACAGGGAGAGGCATCACCAGTAGAAAACAGGAAGTTATTATCCCTCTGTACAGACAGCTGGTCAGACCCCATCTGAAGTATTGCATGCAGTTCTGGAGACCCAATCTCTGCAAAGACATAGACAGGTTGGAAACTGTCCAGAGGAGGGCAACTAAAATGGTGCAGGGTCTGCACCGGAAGACATATGAAGAGAGACTTAAGGAGCTTAATATGTATAGCCTCGAGGAAAGGAGGGAGAGGGGGGACATGATAGAAACTTTCAAGTACCTCAAGGGAATCAACAAAGTCCAAGAGGGTAGCATCTTTCAAAACAAGAGGTGTGCAAGAATAAGGGAGCACAATTTGAAGATAGAGGGGGGGCGGCTCAGAGGTAATTTAAGGAAGTATTTTTTCATAGAGAGGGTTGTGGATGCATGGAACGGACTTCCGGGGGAGGTTGTGGAGTCAAAAACAGTGGTGGAATTCAAGCATGCATGGGACAGTCATAAGGCAATTCTAGGGGTTGGGGGCAGAAAGAAGTAGGCTGCTGGTTAACTAGGATCTGCAGCCTATCCATTAGGTAGGGAAATGGGCAGACTGGGTGGGCCAAGCGGTCCTTATCCGCCGTCAAATTCTATTTGCACTCTGTGGGTCTACAGCCCAGTTCACTCAAAGTCCACCTCGCAGCATTGTCTGCCTACATTTCTGCTGGTGCCAGGGTAACATTAGCTTCAGAACCCATTTTAAGGAGGTTCTTCAAGGGCTTGGCCCATTTGCATCCTCCTCACAGGGCACCTGTGCCAGCATGGGACTTTAATGTTTGTATAGCCAAGCTCATGGGGCCACCCTTTGAGCCTATGGCTACAGCTCACCTTAAATATGTCACTTGGAAGACAGTTTCCTAGTTACAATGACTTCTGCAAGAAGAATAAGTGAGCTCCAGGCTCTCTCTTTGTGGAGCAGGAGTATATCTCTTTTCACAGAGATAAGGTAGTTCTGAGAACAGATAGAAAATTCCTACCTAAGGTAGTCTCTGATTTTCACCTTAACCAATCCATTACCCTACCTGTCTTTTTCACTGAGTAGTCCACTTCTGGTGAAAGAAGACTTCATAGTCTGGATGTAAAGAGAGCTCTCAGTTACTACATGACAGCCACTAGGAACCATAGGCATGACAGGAAACAGTTGTTTGTGGCCTATGGGGATGTCAGAAAAGGTAATCCAGCTTCTAAGAGATCTATTTCTCACTGGACAGTCCAGTATATTCAGTTATGCTATACAAAAGGTGGTAGGGAGGCCCCAACAGGGTTGAGGGCGCATTCCACCAGGGGAGCAGCTGCTACTCTGGCAGCTGCAAGAGATGTTCCACTGGTTGACATCTGTAAGCAGCTACTTGGAAGACAGTACACACCTTTATGAAGCATTACAATCTGGATATCCAGTCTAGAAGTGATGCTAGGTTTGACACAGCAGTTCTGCAAAGTCTATTTCCTATAAAAATTTTCTGTGCCTACCTCCAGTAGTACTGCTTTGTAGTCCACAGAAAGTTATGAATACCTAAGTACTACTGGGGTTAGAAGAAAAAAATTACTCACCTTAGTAATTTTGTTTCTTCCCAGTGATACTCAGGTATTCATAACTTCCCACCCTACCTCCCCTTCCAGAACATAAACCTCTGCACTCCCGCATGCTGTACTACCATGAAAGGGTACATTACTATGACTGTATATACGTTGCCACATAGTGGTATAAGTTTGGTAAACAAGGCTTATGGTCTTCACTCCTCTTCAGGTGTTTCTGACATTGCTGGGGGTTTTCTTCTCCAGTTGGAGTTTTTTTTTTCTTTATTAAGAGATTGGGGTTTTTGAATTCTTAATTCTTTTAATCATAAATACTTGCAGTATTCTGCTGACATAGGTATGCCTATTCAGGCTCCTAGGAAATCTGAGGAAGTTTAGAACACTGGCAGTTAGTATAGGGTAACATTTGAAAAGTTGTCACGTGCAAAGCATTCCATCATTTGCATATGTTCTATTCTCTCGGGGCAGTCCTACCTAAAGGGCTTACTGCAGAAAGTTATGAATACCCGAGTATCACAGGGAAGAAACAAGATTACTAAGGTGAGTAATTTTTTTCTTATAGGCCATCATGGCATTCCCTGGAGTGTCAGTGCAAGCCTCAAGCACAGACGAAATGTTCAGTTCCGCCATCAGTCCCTCTGCTTGTAAACCTTTCGAAGGGTGGAACTGAACCACTTCAACAGGAGAAGGGACATTTAGGGGGGCTTTGAAGCTAAATCTGATGGTGCAATGATCCAAACTAATGACCAGATCAGTCTCCATGGCATCAATTTTGTACCCCAGGGAGAACACCAGGTCAAGCGCATGGCGAGAGCCTCCATATTTAAAAGGAAGTCTCTGGCCCCAGATGATGCCTTGTCACTCACCCAGGTGTTGAAGTCACTGAGAATGAGCCATCTCAGTGACTTCAACACCCTCTTGATGACAAAGGCCGACATCTCCTGTAGGAAACTCTGGTCCCACCCAGGGGGATGGTAGACCAGGAGAATCCTAAATTCCAGTCCAGGACCCCCCTCGCACCACCACACACTCAAAAGAACTGGTGTTCCGCACTGGGTGCACCGCCTGGCCTAGCTCTGACCTGAAACAAATGACAACCCCCCCCATCTCTGTGGTCCTTCCTTGGGCAGTGAACCATGGTAAACCTGGCCATGACAGATGCCTCTAGCACAGGGCTCCAGGTATCCCCCAGCCAGATCTCCATAATGCATGCCAGGTCAACCGATGCAACAAGTTCCGCCATTATAGAGGTCTTGTTCACCATTAATCTGGCATTGCATAACACTGCCTGAAGAGTGCAAAAGGCTGAGGCTGGTCCCTCAGCTAACTGCCCTCTCGGTCCGGAGGGTTCCTTTGGCAGAGAGACAAGGCATGGGGAACCCGCTCCAACTGTCTCCTCAACTAAGGGCATCTTCTGGTCTCCACCACCCAAATCTGCTCCCCCCCAGCTATATCCTTCTTCCTGTTTGTCCCCCCAATGCCCCTCTTTGTAATACCCAACTCCCTACATTTTCTGGAAACTGTAGCTGCAAGGGGTGGGTCATAGAAAGAGCATAAAGCTTTTAACAATGAGAGGGAGTAGCATAGCCCCAGGGCCTGAGTCAAGAAACCCATCTCTAATATAAATTGTTAACTACATCTGCAGATTCTACTACTACAATGATTAAAATAAAATAATTCAACTAAACCACACCAAACTCACTCACACATCACTCACTTCAACAAATTAAAATGAAAACAGTAATAACTTATGTCCATTCACACCCACACATAACATATATATTAGTCACACTCACTCACTCACTTACTCACTCACTCACTCACTCACTCACTCACTCACTCCTTTAACCAAAACCCCAAACCCCAACCCTCTCTACTTTATATATTTCAGAAAGATTTCCTTCCTTTCAGGGAGTCCATAGAACAGTAAGGCAGTTCTAATAGTACTTTCAACTTATATATGTCTATCTAATATAAGATTATAATGCCATGTTTCTATGTAATATAAGATTTTAATATATGGATCGTGAATTTAACATGCTTCTAAAGCATATAAAAAATTTGCGGTAATACCATCACTCCTGAAGTGATAATACCACACCTCGAGAGTGATAATACTATCGTTCAGGCCCCATAATAGTATTGTTCGAGACCTGAACGATAGTATTATCTCAGAAGATTAACAACACAGGCACCAGTCTCCGTGCCCACGTCTCCAAGCATGCCCTACCATTGGCCCCTTTTCCTGAGTGGGCAGCCAGAAAAAATTAAAACAACATGGCAGACAGGTTATCGCTAAGCGAGACTGTTTCTCTCTCGGATTATTGAAATGTTTTTTTTATTGTCCTGTACGTCGCAAAAAGGGACAGATGGTCACAATCTTCCATTCCAGGACACAGAAAAGGTAGGATGTTTTGTAAAACAAACAAAAAAAGCCATGTCCAGCCAGTGCCCATCTATGTGTGATGGAGAGAGCAGGGGAGGGTGCACTGAAAGTCTGTGGCGCTCGGCCAGCACGTAGAAAGTCCTAGCTGTAGAAACAAAGTTTGCATCCATATATTAAAAAAAATAATAGATACCTCACTGGGTGGTACCGGTGAGGCAAACCATCTTGAGGTTCTGGACACTGTAACCTCTCGAGCTTCCCTCTCGAGGTTCCTACGTGTCCAGAACCTCTCAATGGTATTACTCACTGGTAATACCCAGCGAGCTATCCATTATTCTCTTTATAATGCCAGTGTCAATAACTGATTTGGATTTGGCTCTAAACTTTAAGAAATCTTTGAACCCTAAACCAGAGCAGACTGAGTGGCGGTTGCTAGCTGAGATTTCCAGCAGCCCATTGACAAAGCACTCAGGTGGTATGCTGTTAATGTCATGTTCTGACGTTGGGTGCAAGACTGAACATGTGATGTCATGACACTTATGGTCAGTGGCAGCCTCAAATGCACGAGGATCTGGCATGCCATCAGACAGCACTGCAAGGTGGCGATCCAAGCCCACAGGAGCAGTGGCTACGTGCGTACATCACGAGAAGTGAAGAATTTATTAAACTTGGAGAGCTATGTCTTGATTAAAACTCCTTCGCTCTTGTAAAATGAATTGAATAATGTACATAGGGTATCTGTGTTTTAAAGTGCAGTGCAGCACATTTACATGAGTTCTTTTTAATTCATAGGACCACTTTTCCCTTAAAAAAGCTGGTGGTGACCAATGAAAATGTTTGGGAAAGATGCAAGGTGGTCATAGAAAAATTGAATAAACTTGAAACTATCTGAAACTTGTGTCCACTGGTGAAGCATCCATCTTTTGTGAATATTGAATTTCAACTGCCTACCTTTAGGCCACCTCTCCAGCCTTTGTAGACCTCTCTGCATCTCCCTATCCCTTCATCACTATCTACCCTACCGCAGAGCTTTGAGTCATCTGTGAAGAAACACAACTTGCACTGGATGTCCTCTCCAATGTCACTGATGAACATATTGAAGAGGACAGGACCCAGAACAGATCCCTGCTGTACCCCACTCATGACCTCTCTCTTTCTCTCTTTCTCTCTTCCGATTTGATCCTGTTTACCAGCACCCTCTGCTGTCTCTGTTTCAAATAGTTTCCTACCCATCTACCTGTGTCCATGGCCACGCCAAGGTCTTCCAGCTTCTTCAGCAATCTTTTGTGTAGCACAAGTCAAAAGCCTTGCTGAAATCTAAGTAGCGTAAATCCACAGCATGGCCCTTATCGACTATCTTTGTTACTCAGTCAGAGAAAACTATCATGTTGGTTTGACAAGACCTCTTTGTCACAACTCCATGCTGTTTATTATCCTGTAGACTACTGCTCTCAAGGTAGTTCATAAGGTCCTCTTTGAGCAGTGACTCCGTCAGTTTACCTACTACAGAGGTAAGGCTGACAGGTCTGTAATTCACCAACTGCTCCTTGTGTCCCCCCTTGTCGGCTATCCTCCAGTCTTTCAGAACTACCCCTGCCCGAACTGAGCTATTGACTAGCTCCTACTTAGGAGTTCAACCAGTTCCTCAGCCAATGCCTTGAGCACCTCACGTGCATCCCATCCAGCCCTTGGGTTTTATCTGCCTTTAAGGTTTCAAGCCATTTTTGGACCCTTTTTCTGGTAAATACTGGTTGCCTCATTTCAGGAATGCTCCCAGCAGCCGCCTTGATGCCACTTTCAGGCAGGGACCCCACTGTCTTCCCTTGTGAAGACAGAGCAGAAGTGATCGTTAAGGATGGCTGCTTTTTGTTCATCTTCCTCTGTTACGCCCCCTAACAATGCCCCTCCCTACTTCCCTTTTCCTTAATATTTCTAAAGAACTATTTTTCCCCACCCTTGACCCCCTCTGCAACCCACATCTCAATGTCTGCCTTAGCCTCCCTCTCTTTGCTTCCTTAGTTTTTATTTGGTACTCTCCACATTCCTCCTTCCCCCACTTTTCCTTGTACACGGTGAAAGCCTTTTTGTTGGCCCTCACTGCATCTCTGACCCTATACTAGAACCATATGGGTCTCTTGCACCTGTTTTGCTTTGTAACAATTCTAGTGCATGACTTTGTTGCTTTGAGAATATTCCCCTTGATTACCCCCATCTTTCTGCTACACCTTTGATGTTGTCCTCCCTATCCAGTTTGTCTCAGACCAGCTCCCTCATCCAGTTGAAGTCTGATCTTCTGAAATCGAGGACTTCAGTTTTTGATAGGAACATTCTGGTCCTGAGGGGCAGTCTGAACCAAATGGAGTTATGGTTGGTGGACCCCAGTGGCTCCAGTACCCTTACCCCACTTACCATCTCCAAGTTGGTGAGTGCCAAATCAAGAATGGCCCAATATCTAATGGGTTCCCTAACCAGCTGCACCAGCATGCAATCCTGAAATGTATCTAACTGCGCCTGACTTCTGGTGAAGATGTCCCAGTCAATATCTGGCAGGTTCAGCTCAACCACCACCATCGCTTCCCCTGCTTCACTCCTCATGCCAGCTCTTCTCTGAGATCTCTATCTTTCTCATCCCATCATCCTCATGGGCCATACATCACCCCACACATATTTTCTCGCCTGAAGGCACAGGAGGTGAACCCACAGTACTCTGATCAGCAGAGACTAAGGGGAGATTAGCCCCTCTTAATCTGGTTGATCTGATTAAAGCATGAGAGTCACAAATGGCTAAAAATAAGGTGCAGAACTGAGCCAGTGCTTGATCTGGGTCAAGCGATTCATACACCAGGCTCCAATCAGCAATCAAGAGATCAGGCAGAAAATCATGCGGGGAGAATTAATGGAAAGAAAGCCCTGTAATAATTGTAGGAGGCACCTTGCTTGTCCTGATTTTATGGATGCAGAAGGTGATACAGTGATCACTGAGCAAATCAGGAAAGTTTCAGCCGCCACAATATGGTGGCAGTGAGTGGGCAGGATCCCATCTAAGAGGGGGTGGTTGGATGCTGACTATTAAATTGGGTAGGGTTGGTGAGTAGTTGATGAAGATTTAGAGCTTTGACTTAGGGGTGGAGAATTGAGGACTTAGGACCGAGCCACTTGAGATTTAGGTCTGCAAGGATGATGTGCTCATGTATCGAAGTGACAATATGAGATAGGTGGGTGGAGATTCATAGGATTCATAGGATGTTTTCAATTAATTTAGCGTTAGCTATAGTGACTTGTTTGCCAGATTAAATGAGTTATACTGCATCTCTTTCCTTTAGAGCAACATCAAGTGTTCTTTTGAATTGACCAATATTTAAACTATTTACTACATTACTTGGTAAACTATTCCAGTTATTAACAATTCTCTGGTTGATCCATGCTCCTCTTTTTTTGTAATTATCTCCTTTTAACACCAGGTCATGCCCCCTAGTGTCCCTGCAGCTCTCCCTTTCCACCATTCCCATGTGTTCCCATAGGTCTCTATTAGAAAATGTCCTGTACATGGTTAAATGCTGTTTCTTTCTGTATGGGTAATATATTACCACCTATATTCTAGGTCTGACTATTATTTTATTTGACCAATTTGGTTGATGGCAAATGTTGTTTTTGGACTACACACACTGTAGGATGCGTAATTATTGTAATATACTATTGAGCATTTTTAGTTTATAATTTCTGTGGTGACCTAGTCTTATAATTTTTGTGCACTGGCTAGCTTTACTTGTATCCGTTTTTGTTCCTGATGGTGAGAAAATGTTGCCAATAAAGTTTACTCTGTTCAAAAAAAAAAAAGAAATTGCTCTGTAAACCAAACATAGGTCTCCGCTCAGTCTCCTGTATTTCAAAGAGTACATTCCCAGTTCCCTCAGTCTATCCTCATAGGGCAGATGTTTAATGTTAGAAACCAGTTTAGTTGCACTTCTGTGAACCCCTCCAGTCTCTTAATGTCCTTCTTCCTACTCGGTACCCAAAACTGAACACAGTACTCCATGTGCGGTCTAACCAAGGATGTGCAGAGAGGCACAATAATCTCTCTTTCTCTACTCCTTATATTTCACCTAATACAGCGTAATAATTTATTTCCTATGCTAGCTGCAGTATATTCCCACATTGGAGATCAAAATTAAGCTTATTTGTAACCAGTTCACCCCGGTCCCTCTCTACCTCTGTAGAGGATATTTGTTTCCCATTTAGAAAATATCTAACTTTAATAGTTTTGCACCCAAAATGCATAACTTTACATTGTTATTTGTTAATTTTTTTATTATTTGTCCATTCAGCTATCCTGCTTATGTCATTCTGGAATCTTTTGCATCATCATGACTACTCACAATTGTTCCTAATGTTGTATTATCTGTGGACTTGCAAAGCCATGCATTTCCTATGCATTTCGTAGAGGAGACAAAGACGTTGAACAACACAGGGCCCAATACAGAAGCCTGTGGGACCCCACTGGCCACACCACTCCACTTAGAATAGTATCCTCTTAGACATACCCTCTGCCTTCTACATGCCAACCGTGAGACAATCCAACTGACAATATTACTACTGATTCCTGTTTCTGTCTTGGTATTAATGAACAGAAAGTGAGATACTGTGTCAAAGGCCTTTGCAAAATCTAAACAGAGTATATCCACTGGAATATTTAAATCCAGGGCCAAACTAACAGATCAGAAAAAATGTAGAAGGTTGGTCAAGCATGATCTATTCTTCCTGAAACCATGCTGGGTTGGATTACTCAGTCCCATGGTTTCTAGGAAATCTTCTAATTCCTCCTTTATTATGGCTTCCAAAATCTTCTCAACACATGAGATAAGGCTTGCTGGTCTATAAGTTTTGTAATCTGCCCTATCCCCTGACTTATCAATGGCACAATGTACGCTATTTTCTAGTCTTCAACAACCAGACCTTCATCCAATGATTTTTGAAATATAGCTGTTAGAGATTCAGCTACCGTTGTTGCTGCCTCCTTTAATAACCTTGGATGGAGACTACATGGGCCAGAAGACTTAGCTGGGTTTAATTTAGACAACCTATTCAAGACATTCAAGCCAGAAATGGTAATACTACTTGCAATATTAGACACTTCCTGTATCATGTCTATATCTTCTTTATTCTGATGGATACACTGAAAAAAATAATTAAAGACCTATGCTGTAGCACCACTATGTGCTATTGTGTTATTATCTTTAAACATTGGTCCTACCTGGATTTTAGTTTTCATGATACTCCCGATATAATTATAAAAGGATTTTTTATTGTCCCTAGTATTGGTTGATAATTTATGCTCAAATTCTCTTTTAGCCATCGTAATTTCCTTTTTACATATTGTCACCTTAGCTTTATAGTTATCCTATACTCCTCGAGGGTTCCATCATTGGAATGTGCTAGCGTTCTGGGGCTGGGCAATTAGAGCACCAATCTGCAATGTCCCCAATCACTTTTTTTGTGGGAGGGGCTTTGCCCCTCACACCCCCCCTACTTAAGGATTCCTACTCTGGTGGGGGTGGACCTAGGGGAGGGGGCAGTGAATCCCGCATTTGGCACCCCGATTGCACGGCACCATAATGCCATGCTCTGAGTGCCTTAAAGGCCCCTGGTGTACCAGTTGCTTTTGCCTATAAGATCTTTTTTTGCTCCTTATAGCTTTTAAAACTTTTCTGTAAACCATGCTGGAATTTTCCCTCTATTGCTGTACTTCTTTCTTTATGGAATAAACTCACACAGTTACTCAACTTTACTTTGAAAAATTCTGACATTTTATTTAGATTTTGCCTCCAAAACTCCTCTCCAATTCTATCTATTCAAGTAGTATATTATAGATTCATAGTTAGCTCTGTTAGGTTCTATGTGATAATGGCGATTGTGAAACCATGATCGCTTTTAGGGCGAGTGTACATCGCCGAAAACAAAAACGGCTTTGTACACTCCAAGCAAACACAACCAGATGAACATACATTTCTATTTATGAAATATTGGCAGCTCCAGGAGGTGCATGTTGGGGAGGGGGTGAAACTTGTTAAAAAAAAAACCGCAAAACGCTATGCACCTCCCCAGCTCCAAACCCTATACCCTCCCCACTGTAGCCAGCCACTCTCATCTTCATGCCACACAGCCAACTCAGCAGCCTTTCACTGCACTACCTCCCAGATACCTTCCCTCCTCTTCTGTCCCCCATCCTGTCCTTCCATTCACCTTCTCTTTGCCCGTCGCTACCCTTTCAGGGTCGCTAACATAATGAGTGCTGCACTTGAGTTGTTCATATGTGAGTCACTCCAGTGCAGTCACTGTTTTAATGGTATACTTTAGCAATAAGGCATGACAGGAGGTGTGTTATAGTGGGATAACAGTCCACCTCAGGTGGGTTGAAGCATGAGGTGTAGCTGAGTGCTTCCACCACCTGAGAAGGACAGTTAGCCCACCATGACACATCCCTTGGAATGCCTTATTGCAATTATGAAATGGGTAATTTTTAGTAAATTTTACACCTTTTTAAACATTTAACTTTTAGCTGGGCCATTGTGCTGGGATAACAGTCCAGCTGAAAGCTGCTGTTGGCCAATCAGGAGCCAACATTCCTTCTACCCATTTCATAATTCTCTATTATAACATCTTATCAAAGTAATTCCTTTCTGTATGGATCTCTTAATATCGATAGAAAACTGAACCATACTGTAGTTGCTTCCTGACGGAGGTTCCCCAACAATGCAATCTTGTGTATCGTCCTCTGCATTACTCAAGACTAAATCTAATATATGCTCTCCCCTAGTCTTCTTAGTGACATAGTTGTCCAAGCTAAGACCATCCAACACATCAAGAAATTATATCGGTAATAAAACCATCTCCCTTACGGGTGTCAATATGAGCTAGGTAGCTAGGGATTACATATGTAATGGCATCTGCTCCCTACCAGAGGAGCAATATATGCCAATAATGAACAGAGGGATGAAAAGGGGAATGTAACTGTACCACAAATTAGCTCATGGGACCTAGGAATTACTTCCTGGGAGGTGAGAGTAAAGGTAACGGTACAAGATACCTACAGGATAACCCCCTCCACTTCTTTTACCTCTGTCCTGATTGTAGACAGTAAGACATGGAAGGGCAATGCATGTCGAGGCAGTCTTGTTGGATAGCTAGGTTTCAGAGAGTAATAGAACATTAGAGGCAGCCTGAGGTACCCATACCCCAGTAAGGTAAATTTTGGGCAAAAGGGTACATATATTGATGTGGTAGCTGGAAGAGTCAGGTGATCGGGGGGGGCAGGAGACCTCCTTTACTTTTGCAGCTGGGTGGTCAGCCAATGCATTTTTTTCATTGTCTGTTTATGCCCCCTTACTCTACTGTTGGAACAATCTCTGGAGACCCCAAGGTGTCTGGCTTTGCTGGACCTACCCGCCTCAGCCATCTACATGCATGATGACTCTGTTAGCCTCACCCAGGTGATGGGGTGGAGGGGATATACCCATATACCCCCAAACTGCACTGTCTTCACCAGAGTCAGGTCCAGTCTTGGTGCACTGGGATTCAGTCATCCTCAGGCAGTAGGGTTACCTTGTTCTGTGCATTTCTCCCAATCCTCTCAGATGCAGGCATGCTGGGGAGACCAAAGCATGTATGTATGCACAGTGTGCTGCCGTGCTGGTTCCTGGCCTGTGTTTGTCTCTCCCATGATACGCTTAACTGTACTGCCACCTGTGGTCACCCATGTGGCAGTATTGCAGCGAGGATGGAAACCCACCCTCCCCAGAGGAGGAGAGCATACTTTGGGATGCTTAATTCTCCTCCCCCTAGCTGCGCACCGATGAGCAGGCTTATTCCCAAACCCAGGTCACCAGTGTTGCAAACAGTAGCACTATTGCTGTGTCAACTGGGCACCATTCAATGCATTGTGACTCCCCAAATTTCAAAACTTTTCATGAGCTTTCAGACTTTGCAGGCCACTGTATGAATGCTGCCTTTTAACCTCTCAGTGCTTCAGTTCTCCTAGCTGTAAACAAGCATTTGTTAATGCCGAACGTTCGCTTGCAGGTATTTGCAGTGGTATTTGGCACTTGAACATGGCTTAAAAAAATCAGTGACAAAGAAGTACAAGCATTTGTCAATGCTGAATGTTGATTGCTTCTATGTGCTGTTTAGGTATTTGGAACTCATTGGAGTGCAAATATTAAAAATTGAACTTACGAGCGTGCGTGGGAACTGCGCAACGACGTCAGAAACAGTCATTTTTAGGAATTCTTTCACCAAATTTTCAACATAGCCATTTTAATATCTCTGCTCATGAACAGTGACACTGTGATTTTCTTAATGTGTCCCATACATTGATTTTGCACACCGACTGCGCCATTGTGCGCTACATGGGCAGAAACACATTTTGGGCAGGATGTGAAAAATGACAGCTGCACTGCTCATGAGGAGGTGTGGTAAAATGGCAATGTTGAAAATCTGGAGTGAAAATATTGAAAATTCGCAAACTTACAAGCATGCGTAGGAACTGTGCAACTGCATTCTCGTAAATCAGTCATTTTTAGGAATTTTTTCACCAAATTTTCAACATAGCCATTTTAAGACCTCTGCTCATGAACAGTGTAACTGTCATTTTCTTAATGTGTCCCATACATTGATTTCACACACCGACTGCGCCATTGTGCGCTACATGGGCGAAAACACGCTTTGGGTGAGATGTGAAAATGACAGCTGTACTGCTCATAAGAAGATGTGGTAAAATGGTAATGTTGAAATCTGGAGTGAAAATATTGAAAATTCATGAACTTACGAGCCTCAAGGAACTGCATAGCGCACGCTCGTAAAACCGTCATTTTTAGGAATTTTTCCACCAAATTATCAAAATAGGCTTTTTGAGAGCCCACCTTATGAATGCTGGCACTCTCATTTCGTTAATCAGGCCCGAAAGGTGATTTCGTGCAGTGACTGCGAGATCACCCTTTGGGCCCGAATAATGCCATGACAGTGACAGAACTCATGAGAAGGGGTCCCAAAAACCCCATGTTGAAAATTTGGTGCAAAAATTCCAAAAAATGCCTGAGATATGCCACAAAGTTGGGAAAAAACCATCTAGCCCATTATACAGCTTACCGGCATTTCCTCAGTTCACGGTCGGCTTTGAAGAGTGCAGACATGTTCCCGGTCCAGCGATGATCGTCGCGCCCGAGCTCCGGAGAGTAAGTATGGGGTAAGGGGAGGCAGGGTGCGCAGTGGGTGGATGTGGTTGTGGGGAGGTGTGAGGGATACTGTGTGGGACCGTTTTAATTTACAGGTTTTTTTTTTGTACTTTGACGGCTTGGAGCGTTTGCCATGCTGGGATGGGCTCCCAGCGTGGCAGAAAGGATAACTGAGGGGCCGATGGAGCTGATGCAGGGCATTGAGCACCCCGCTGGCAGGCAACGCGGAAATTGCCCACGTTGGGGTGGGCTCCCAGCATGGCAGCAAAGATTTTGGGGGCATGACGCCGTGCAAGCACACAGCGGTGGTTTTCTTTGAAGAGAAGACCACCGCTGTTATACACAGCACCGGTGCGGACTGGTGCAGGACCGTCACTCCGGCTCAAGGGAGCAGGGGATTGCTCAGCAGAGGCACACCTCCAAAGTGTCCCATTCTCCCAAGACGTTCCTTGTGCAAGCGAACGTAAAAAGGGAACAAAAGCAGGAGCCAGCTGAAAATGAGAAATTACTGAACCTCAGATGGGCTGACTAAATGAATTGTAAAACCAAAAAGAATTTTCCCTTGTTAACAATCAGAGTGGTTTCAAAAACAAATGTGCAAACAGCGTGTCATAAAAAGTGACTCATATACAGATGTAGGCACATTTACCAGGTCAAAAAGAGGTTCTCCAACAAGCACCTTTTTGGTTCTGAACAGAATACCATATAGACCATAGGGCCTACCCTGCTGGTTTCTTAGTATGTAAGTATTTTAGAATCTGAAAATGGTTTGCCCAGCCCTTATGGAAAGCAGTCCATATGGTGCACCTACACTGAGCTCTAAGGTTACAGGTTCAATTCTGATTTTACCTCAGAGGAGTTGAGGTGGGCTGTTCAAGAGTAAAAAAAGATTTAAGCCACAAGAGAGTTGTGTTGCAAAAATGCTGAAGGTGTGTGTGTGTGGGGGGGGGGATCCATGGAAGGACAAGAATAGATATGGAAGTCTTGTTCAGTTAGGATGGATGGACCTTCTTCAGCGTTCTGACTGTGAAATGTAGCTCTACACATTCCACAGGGCCCGCGCTTCCTTTTGGCCTGCTGGTGGAGGATGTGTCTCTACGTGTTGGTGCAAGACACCATGCAGGCAGCTGCCTAATACAGGAAAGGAATGTATAAACACAGTAGGCTCAGAGTTGGCACTGCGGTTTACCTTTCCAGACTCTGCACCCCCACCCCCACCTCAGCATCACTCACCAAGCTACAATACCATGAACTTTCATAGCCAAATAAGAAACAGTTAAAAGCACAAAATATAATTCTCACAAAGTTCTCACCCCCTGCCCCTCTCCCTCAAAATAAAATGTTTTGACAGAAACTCTGAAGAGTGACTCAGGGATTTTCTGCCCAAAACAAGCATCACATTTGGAAAATGTCCTCTCCTAGGACTATGAAATATGCAGTGTACAGTGGTGTTACATAAAGTAACATAGTATAGTGTTGGCAGAAGGGTTTTAGGGTCCATCGGGCCTGCCAGTCCTGCCACACCTCCATGACCTTGCCCAGTTTGAGTATGGACGCAAATCCAAGCTTAACAGCTGGAATGCTATTTGTCTGCATACGGTGTATCTCTCAGTGCCAGTCTCCCTCGAGAATCTGTCTAGTCCTGTCTTGAAAGCCTGAACAGTGCCAGCTGACATAACCTCACCAGGTAGGCTATACTGTCTGTTACTTACCATTTGGGTGAAACAGTACCTTCTAATGCCCCCCCCCCCAATCCTGTCCCTCACTTCAGTTAGAATGCATGGATGACAAAAATACAGAATGAGACTCATACTCAGTGTGGAGTTTCTATGTATGTTAATATCACTGCTGAGACCAGTCTTACAGTTGTAAGTATGGTCTAATGTGCATTTTTAGGATATGAGAACTGCACACTAGAGGTCGCACCGGTGCTGGCTGGGGAAGGGAGGCTTGATCACTCACAGTGCTGCTCTCCCCCCTGGGACGGGGGTACGCATGTCTTTCTCGACGGCTGCCACCTAGGAAAATCTAGGTGCCAGTGCAGTGGGATGCCCAGGAAATTGGGCTCCTTTCAGCAGACCCAGGGGGGCAGCTGTACAGAGATGGAGTATGCATAAAGTGTGATTCATGTGGTGGGTCCCTCTGGGTGTAAAGCTGGTGGAAAAACCCGACTATAGCTAGATGATTGCTTGGTCCCCAGCAGGCCCCACTCTGGTGAATGGGCACCTCCAAAAATATTGTGTGGCAGAGAATAACTGAAGATTGGTAAGTCCTGGAGTAGCCAGGTGATGGGACTGGGGGGGAGGGAGTGGACTGGATGGGGGCAGGCCAGCGAACAGGAAATAAAATACTGATAGAAAAAACAGACTGACATGGAAACTGTGCTAGCATCTCACAGCACCCACTGTGTCATTCCTTGCTTAGATACAGTGAGTGCTATTTTCAGAAATTATGGTTGATTTATTACAGCTGTTTGCCATTTCTGAAAGCATGTGTCCCGCTTTTGGTGCAGCTGTTGCGTTTTCTCAGTTCCTTTGGACACCCCCAAAATAATCTAAGCAGACTTAGTTGCTGAGCCTGCCATGTTCATTGATGGACAAAATACACTTTGCTGCTGGCTACCCCTTCCCCCATCTGCATCCATGGTCAAGTGGTTCAAGCTGCCCCTTTGAATATTGCCTATGCATGCAGCGTGGGTTTTTGGTCTTGAATATCTTGGTATCACTGTGTCTAGAGTAACACTAGGGCACAAAGGGCACTGGATCACCCCTTTCAGTAATAAATATGATTTTGTCAGAGACATGGAAGCTAAAGAGACACCCAGAAATGGTGCACATAACATCATGAGATTTGCCATTGAAAAGAACTGCAGGAAAAACAAAAAGAGGGACATTCATCTGACTTTTTGCATAAGGATTTTATAAAATGAAGGTATTCACAGTACAGGTGCTCTGGGAAAGCAAGTTCATGGACAGACATGTTAAGCAACAAAAGGGACACCCTCAAAATCCATTGAGACAGCTTAGAGCAAGAATGTGTCCCACAGGGAAATCTATATAGATGTAAAAGTGGAAGTTAAGGTTGGAAATGAGTTGTGTATGCCTTTTCGATGTCTCAGAGTCCCCTTGTGTAATATATCAGTTGTATGTTCAGAAGATCCAAGCACAGTTAGTTAGCTCTATCTATCTTCTCCCCTTGGGGTAACTCATTTCCAGTTACCTATGGAGAAAGTTGGATCGACTCCTATGTACACAAAGGTTATTTATAACATTCACCGGTTACAAGGTTACTAATGGATCGTGGCATGTTGCCACTCCCTCAGAACTCTGGTGGTCACTCCTTGCAAGGTTCTTCTCTATTTGCTTGTTGGCTTTCCTGAATTCTGGCAAGTTGTCGCGGTCATCCTCTGCACTACTGGAGGATCACCGGTAGTGTGGAGGACGGCTGCTGCAACTTACAGGAAGCAAACAGGGATAAAACAAAAAAAGTGGAGTAGTCCAATAGGCTGGATATCAAGAGAAGATATTGTTCACTGAAAGCCATCAAGCAAATAGATAAGAACATGACAAGGAGTGACCACCAATGTTCTGAGGGAGTGGCCACATGCTACAAAACATTAGCAACCTTATAATAGGTGGATTTTATAAATAAAGGACATTTGAGCACAGAGGAGTCAAGCCAGCTTTCTTCGTTGCTAACTGGAAATGAATTACCCCAGAGGGAGAAGATAGATGGATTAAATGACCAAGAATAAAGCACTGAGGAATGCCATATAGAGGTGGGCATGGGGACACATTGTAGTAAAAACCAGAAGCAAAGCAGAAGTAGTTAGAAAGAAAGATGCAAAACCTGGGCAGTAAAGAGTCAGGGTTAAAAGCACAAAGTTTAACACACTCAAGGAGGACAGTGTGATCAACAGCATCAAAAGCCACACTGAGATCCCAAAGGATAAGGAATTAATGAAAGCCTTGATCAGATGAGAATAGGAAACAGTTAAAGGGACACATTCATGGACAGTGACAGACATAGTTTCAAAGCACATGAAAAGCTCTTTTAATTGAGGTTTTGGGCATACCTGTAGCTGGCAGCAGTCTAGAGATATACATGACTGAGTCTGTGCAATATAAATACTACGTTAGAGTCATTCTTAGAACCTTGTGATGCCAGTGACGATCAAGCAGTGCTTAATTCAATGCAGTTCGGTATTGCTTGATTGTCACTGACATCACAAGGTTCTAAGAATGGCTCTAATGTAGTATTTACTTTGCACAGACTCACACATCTATATCTCTGGGCTGTTTATAGCTACAGGTATGCCCAATACCTCAATTAAAAGAGCTTTTTGTGGGCTTTGAAACTATGTCTGCCACTGTACATGAATGTGTCCCTTTTAACACAGACAAGAACAATTTCCTGCTGTGGCCAGGACAAAAAGCAGACTGAAAGGGATCCAGAATGTTATACTGAGAAAGACGATCAGAGAGATGGCCACCTTCTCAAGAACTTTGCTGAGGAAGAGAAAGTTAGAGATGGGACCACAGTTGGAGAGGTTGGCAGAGTTAAGGAAGAGTATTTTGAGGAGAGAGGTAGCAAAGAGAGGTTTGAGAGCATCAGGCTGAGGTGATGGTGCTTGGCTTTGGATGAGGCTGACATCCGAGTGAAAGAAAGAGGCATGGTTTTCATACTGAGAGGGTGAAAAGTGAGTGGGGGAAGTGGGGGGGGTGAAGGAGTGATTCAATGGTACAGAAAGACTGCAGAGACTGTGAGCATCTTTAAAAATCAAAGTGGCCGGTTGTGTAAGCCACGGGGGAAATACCGGGGGGTCAGTATGAGCAGGGACGTGCAGGGCCAGAGAGATAAGTCCCTCTGATGGAGAACCATAGCCGCCTGCCAGGCTCTGGGAGTATAAACATGTAATAGAAAAAAAAAGAAAAAAAAATCAAAGTGGCAAGGAACTTGGATTTAGCACATCCAAGAGCATACCTGTAGTGAATCAAGTGTGATTTCGGATATTTAAGGTGAACTGTGAGCTTGGGGATGTGTCACCAGTTCTTAACTATTAACAGGTACCCTACCCTGCTACCACCACCTTCATTTTACCCTATGCACTCCCAACCCCCCCAAATTTCTAGCTCTCCTCCCCTTCCCCAAATTGTTCCCCTTACTGGTCTCCCTTGATCTCTCACAGAATGTAAGAGTGCAAAATACTCTCCACGGGTCCTCTCCCTACCCCACAGGGGCTTTATCCTCATCTACTCCCTTCCCCCTACATCCCTCCACCTCACCTCTCCCTCTCCCTCTCCTTTCCCCCTTTTCTTTCATGTAAGCACTTGTTTACTTATTAACCCGGCACTTATTATTGTTCACTTTTTCTACATATTATGCACAACTCTATTTTAACACTGTTTGTAACACCTGCCTTACAACTGTATGTTAATGTTGATCTTGTAACTTGAATTTTTAATGTTTTACTCCTATTGTACCCCTTCCCACCAGGTTGCACTGGAGATGAGCGAATTGTCGCTCAGTGTGCCTTCCTGGTGAAACATTTCAATAAATAAGATAAATAAATGAAAAGGTCCACTTCATGAACTGGAGCCCATCAGAGTACCAGGAGGACTTTGAGGCAGAGAAGGGCAGAGGATAGGACAACATTGTCTAACAACACAGAGGGAGGGGTTGAGAAAGAAGGATCAAGTGAGCAGACCAGTGAGCTGTCCTTTATTTCAAGCTGCCTTCATTTTCAAGTGGTCCTCAAAAAAGTCAGACAGATGTGAAATCACTTCTGTAAGTGCCAGGACAGGGTTGTCTGCCACGTGTCCGACACCCCCAGTTCAGAATCCATTAGAAAAAACAACTTCCATCTGGGATCTTCAAAAGGAGGAAGGAAAACTGGCCTCCCCCCACTCCATGCAAAACAGATTCTTGCTTATTTTGTGAGTTTATACTGAATTTTGTATATATTATACCGCTTCACGGACACATCCCAGAATAAATAGTCTAGGAACCTAGCTTTATTTTCTCTGCTTTTGGAATCTGCTTCAGTTGCAAAAGAAAGGCACGGATACCTGGATTCCAGATGGAAGTCAAGTGTATAAACCATTGAACACCATCATACTGCACACAGAATATGGAAAAAATGACTGAACAGCATTTTCGTTCTTAAAGAGCTCTTTATAGTTTGAGGGGAACTTTTCCGTTTATATTTGATGTATATTTTCTGCTTTTCATTTTGACTTTTTGTTTCACAACTCACAGACTTTGTATATGCAAGTATTGTAAAAGGTGGCAAAATAAATAAATAAATCCACGATGAAAACTTAGAAAGCTCCAGACTTGTTGATATATTACAGGATATTATGGGCACATTAGATGGACCAATGATCTTTTTTCTGTGGTCAACTTCTATATTTCTGTGATATTATTTCCCCACTTAAACAAATGCCTGAAAAAATACTATACACTTGCAGAACTAAAATCTGTAAGTCCCATACTTAGAAATTTGGGGTATTTTGTTTCATCACAAATGGTGTAAATTTTCTTGAAAAAAAAAAATACTATTGACATGGAAAGCAAAGACAGTCCAGGATTTAACATGAACAGTAAGGCTCAGTAAAATATTTTGCACTTTAAATTGTGTTTTCGTGGAATTCCACATTGCGAAATCTCCATTTTGCAGGAATTTCACCAGTAAAATTGAAACTGACCCAGGCTCTACTAGGGATATTAATGAGAAAACAGGATCTGTAGTCAGCACGTTGGTGACGCGGTAGTGCTATCTCTCATGACGCCAGTGACCCACGTTCAGGAATGAGGAGTGTCATGAAGAGCCTTTTAGGGGAAGGGGGATTGAGCATCCAAGAAGACACGCTCCTCCTCCTCTGGAGATGGAGGGCAGCCAGCTCCACTGTTATATTACCAGCTGGGTGACCCCAGGTGGCCGTGCAATGGAGCAGCTAAGAGGGAGGGAAGGAGCAGGCTGGTGCTACACTATGCACGTTCTTGTGTATGTGCATGCGCACCCAAAACACCTGCATCTTGATGGATGGAAGGGGAGAAAGAAGAACCTCCCCCCATGCAGAATGATGACTCCACCATGCCTGCAGGCTCCACATTCATCGACCTGGGCACGTTCCTGATGACTGGATATAGTGCACCCAAGGAACCTAGCCCCATCTCAAGAGCTTCACCATGGGAGGCAAACAATAGGGGTGACATGGGAGCAGGTAAGACGTGGGAGAAGATGAGGTGAAGGTGGTGGGATGGAGTGGGGGCCAAGGGCCAAGGGCCAAGGGGAAAGCAAAGAGCATAAAAAAAAAAGAAAACAGGATCTTCATCCTCTTAGGCTTTATCTGCTCTGGCTGCTTGTCTTCTACACCTGACATCATACTGCTCTGCCTGTGGCATTACAACCATTTGCATAGCAACAGGCTGTGGTGCCACAAACAGAGGACAGTGATGCCAGGTACTGTATAGAAAGGTAGCCATGATAATGTAGAGTTACTTTTTTAATATATATTTTATTCAGCTCACCAGCAATGTCTCCCTAAACCCACAGCCCTTCCCCTGTCCTTCACCAACCTTGCCTTATGCCAACCCCTCCGGAGCCTCAGATTACCTCTTCAGGTGGTGTATGGGGTGAAGGGATGTGCCCTGAGCATCCCAGGGTCAGGTGGCAGAGAAGGTAGCAGGAACTAGCTTGGATATACCAGGGTCCCAGGAAGCCGGCACTGGGGTCATTTTTCTTGTTGTGCTGGGTGCTTCCTTCTGAGCGATGGAAGTTGTTGGCTTACTAGAGAGACCGATGTGCATACACACACATTGAGTGCAAAGGGCAGATCCCCGGCCTACGTCTGCCCCATGCCACTTGGTGCTGTCAGCTGCACTGCCAGCTGTGGTCACCCAGGTGTCATTATCACAGCGAGGATGGCAGTCCTCCCTCCCTCCCCGAAGGAGGATAACTCTTGAACCCTCAGTCTTCCTCCCCCTGGCTGTGCTCCAATGATCCAGGCTCAGTCCCGAACCAGGGTTGCCAGCATTTGTGAGGGATAACTCTATTACTGTGCCAAGCGCCAACAATCTGGTTTCATGTTGATGTACCTTTATAAAGAAAAAAAAAAAAAAAAAAACAAGGAAGCAACATATTTATTTATTTATTTATTAAATTTTGGTGACCGGGTAGGCCCACTGAGCCCTGAAGGTCCCTTTTTCAGGGGCGACCCAGGATAACAATACTTGATATGGTACAGAGGAGCGCAAATTTTGATTACATTGGTTTTGCAGGCATAAGGTACATAAAATATATGAAATGTAAGCTGCCTTGTGCCTAAATGTTAAGTTTTTTCAGTTTTCACAGAGATGTTAGAGATATTTTAAAAAGAAAAAAAGCTATAGATATATTTTTACTAAATGGCTGAGAAAATTCTAACAGCAAGAATGTTTCTCACTTTGTAATTCCAATAGTGTTACAGAGATACCCTGTGGATGTTGACCTTTTGTTTTGCCGTGTCTGCACACGGTGTTTCTCTGATCCTGGGGGTTTACATGTTTGTAAGCGCGAGCGCTTGTGTGTGTGTGTGTGGGAGAGGGTGTTAAGGTGAAGTTTGGGGCAGCACTGCTTTCTGTTTAGAAACAAAACCACATCTGGGCAATACGGTTGCTGAACCTGAGAATGTATCTTAACAGCTCCACTGCTTCAGTCAGTAGAAGGTCGCTTCTAACAGGTACAGCAGCAGCGACACTAATAAAATTACAACTCTATGCATGATACTTAAGAATCGAGTTATTGTTTTGGCCCCATAAGCACTGCAAAAGTCATTTCACATAAGCCAGAAGAGGAACCAACTGTTTTTGAACCATGGTGTGAATGGAATATTTATGTGGAAGTAACAATGTACAATGGTCTACAGAGCACAAGCTTCCCAAACAGATCCTGTCTTGTAGAAATAGTTACATATTTCTTTTTCTTTTATAACAAGGCCTGTCTTCCCTCAGGACAGAAAGCATAAGCAACATAGGTAGGGTATCATATTTGCATTTAGTTGGGATGGTGGCGAGGTTGTTCTTACTGATATGACCCCAGGCTTGTTAATTGTGGCTGGTTCACGACTTGCATTGTAAGAAACACAAAAGTCTGTGTTCGAAAATCTGCAGGCAGCACCCAAGCAGCAGCAGCAGGCGTACCACTGGTGGTTTGTTGCGGATATGGGGTTCATTCAGGCTTGAAAACAATTGTCCTCAGTTACTAACATTCCATGCTATGGTGCTGAATAGCTATGTAGTAACCAAGAGTGTGTGTGATGTGGGGCCAGACGAGTTCAAGTCTTCCATTCTGACCCATTCTCAGTCTTGATAAACAGTACACTTCAATTCCATAAAACGTGACTGCCTTTTCATTGTCCTTTGTATGTACAAGGTTGCTAGGCAGAAAACCTTTCCTTCTCTGCCTATTTTTATGAGTCTGTGGAATTATAGAATGCCTAATGAGAAACATACCCCTCAAATGCTGCATAGAAACATAGAATTTGTCAGCAGAAAAGGGCCGCTTGACCTACCCAGTTTTCTTAGAAGTTCCCTGTCTAATCTGTCTCCGCAGACCCTATTTGGTTTCCAGTGACCCACCCTCCCACCTATTTACTAGTATTCCCTTATATCTATCTCATGCATGCTTGAACCCCCCCCTACTGTTTTTGCCTCCACCATTTCTGCTGGCAGTCAATTCTAGGTGTCTATCACCCTTTCAGTAAGTAGTACATCCTCTCATCATTCTTAAACCCCCTCCAAAAAAAAGCTTCATCCCATGCCCATGGTCCTGGTGTTCTATGTCATCTGAAAAGACCCCCCTTCCCCCCATTTACCCTTTTGAGATACTTGTAGGTCTCTATCATGTCCCCTCTCACTCTCCTCTCTTTTAGGGTGTACATGGTGAGATCCCTCAGTCTCTCCGCTTAGGGCTTCTCATGCAACCCCAGCACCATTTTAATTGCTCTCTTCTGGAGTGCCTCCACCCTGGCTATGTCTTTTCTGAGGTGCAGTCTCCAGAACTGGATATGGTACTCCAGGTGGGGTCTCACCAATGAGCAATACAGCAGCAGCACCACCTCCCTCCTCCTCCTGCTGTAGATACCACTCTCTTTGCACCCCAGCATACCACTAGCCTTTACCCACTGCTTTGTCACACTGCCCTGCCACTTTGAGGTTTTCAAGTTATGACAATCCCAAGGGCACTTTCCTGCTTATTGACTGTCAGGACCCACCACCCCACATTCTGTACGCAGTTACTGGGTTACCCTCTGCCCTAAGTGCATGATTTTGTAGTTTTTGGCATTGAATCCCAAGTGCCATGCTCTTGAACACTCCTCGAGTTTCCTAAGATCCCTGTACATTTTCTCCACCTCCTTCTGAGTGTCTACCCTATTACAGAGTTTGGTATCATCAGCAAAAAGGCACACCTTCCCTTCCATTTCATCTGCAATGTGACTTATGAAAACATTGAAGAGGACCAGCCCCAGTACTGAGCCCTGCAGTACCCTGCCGGTCACGCTCCCATTATGTGAATGGGTGCCGCTGACCACCACCTCTGTCGCCTATCCATTAACCAATTTCTAACCCAATTTACAATTTTGGATCCCACGCCTAGGCTGTTCAATTTCTTTATAAGGAGGGGTAGGGGGTGGTGGACTGTCGAAACAGAAACTCTGCTGTAAGGACACCAAAAGCATTCAACCAGCTATGCTTTCATTTCCTTAACTACAGCATCTCCATTAGGACAAAAGTTCTCTGTTCCAGTATAGGCGGAGGAACTATTTAATTACAAAACTTAATGTCACTGTTCCATTTTAAGAGGGATGCCACTTTACCCTTCAGAACCCTTCTGTCTATACCACTCAACTGTTCTGACTTAAGAGGGATGTCCCTCATTTTACCCCTCATACACTAACTCCTCTGTCCATACCCCTCAACTCTTCCATGTTGGAGAGTGAGGTTCTGAGAGATAACATGGGGGACATCCTTCTTTTGGCCCAATCCACAGCAGCTGGTGTTTCCCGGCAGCGCAACTCTTGCTTAGGTAGTGCTATTCCCACATTCTGCCGCATTATCTCCCCATGATGAAAAAAAAAGCCTTACACTTTGACGTGTTTTAAAAAGAATGTCATGCTCTGTGACAATAGTGTGCTTTTAAAATGATCTGCAGACATCCGCCACATCTGAATGACCTGAAACATACCTGTCGCAGATCAGAGGGTACATTCTCCCTTTATGCCGGATCGCTGATAAAAATAAAGGCTTCTCTATTTTACAACTCTCCTCCTCCCCAGTTTAAGAACAGAAATGACAAAAGGCAGACCTACAAATGAAACTGTTCCATAAGGAGGGGTGGAGGTGGTGGACTGTCGAAACAGAAACTCTGCTGTAGGAACACCAAAAACATTCAACTAGCTATGGTTTCATTTCCTTAACTACAGCATCTCCATTAGGACAAAAGTTCTCTGTTCCAGTACAGGCGGAGGAACTATTTAATTACAAAATTTAATGTCACTTAATTATTTTATTAACAATTTGAGGTCATAATACTCTCTGTGTGACATCACAATCTGCTGCCAAGAAAGCTGCTTTGGTGTCTTACGCAAACGGCTGTGACTTCAGGTGGGGAAAAAGTAACCAGAACTGGTGAAGGCTAAGGGTCTAAAGTCCAGCTTACATGCAAATCTCCTTCCTGAGAAAGAACATGTGACAGAGAAGAAATGCAGAAAATATGTGAAAAACAGTATACACTGATTTGTATTTAAATAATGTTTTCCCAAATTTGTCCAGAGGCATCGGTGGATTTCCAGCAGTAATTAATTTGTAATTGTAATTTATTACATTTTAAAAGGAATGTCCTGAACACTGAAAATGAGAGTGTAACCCCCCTGCAAATGGGGGTTCCCAAAAGACTTCCAGGAGCTTGCTTGAATGCTCCAAGCCTGAATGGTGTTTGGCATTTAAGCCATTTATCAGTGAGTGTTTTTAGAACCTCTGGTACTGTCTCTTTAAGAGCTGTCTGCTTGCAGACATAATTAGTTTGTATGGGGGGACTGTGTGCTTCTCTGAGTACCACTCGAGCTGCTGCCAATTCACTTCATTTTGCAGTCACTAGGAGTGCAAAGGAACCTATCTGAAAGATGTAACTGTTTGCCAGAAATTATTTAGAGTAATAATGAAATTACAGTTTGTCTAACCTGCTTTCTTTGCAGTCAGAACTGTGTCTGCTAGTTCCTCATTCTAGTTTTGAACTGCTGAACTGGACCAATCAGTGTGGGGTAGCTAGCTCTAAAATGATGCCTTGGACGAATCAGAACTTGGACTCATAATCTGAGCCAGCCACAAGAGGATTGTATGGGCAGTGACTCTGGGAGATGTAGTTTAGACTTCAGTGCCTTTTGGACCAACAGCAGCGTCTATTGTGAGTGACAGCCAATCAGTCAAGAACTGGGAGGAACTCAAAGGAAGTGCCCGTTTCGTCAGTTGGAGTTCAGTTGAGCTTTGGCAGTGAAGAAGGAAGGAGCCCTGTGCTTTTTCAGTGTGCAGTTTTAGTCAAAACGGTGTAAGGCCCAGAGTTCCGGTCTGCAGCTTGTGTAACAGCTTGTTAGGACTGAACTGGCCCTGTGAAAAGAATCAAAGGATCTCTGAAGAGTAGAAACCAGGCTCACCCTGTAGAAGACTGGAAGAATTGCTGAAAATTGCACTCAGTCTGTCAGGAACTGAATCTGCTGTGTGTTCTCCCGGTATTGTGCAGTAATTGCGATCGGATACAGATGCAGCCTGCCTGGTATAGTGCTTTCTTTATATAAATGTGTGAAGAGGTTTGTGTACCTCAAGTGAGCCCTGCTGACATTGAAGGACCCTATCTTATTTGGAGGTCTGAGTACTAATTCAGGGTCGCTCCCTGTTGAATTGCCACATTAAATCCAAATGGAATTACTGTACTGCTGACTGTTTAATTCTCCTTTTCTCTGTGTGAAAGGGCCCTACCAGCTGCCACGGTTTGGACTAGCCACTAGGGCTTGGGTACCTAGGACAGTAACTGATAGGGATAGGCCTGTGCACAGAGCCATAGGTAGATTATTAGAGTGATAAGCTAATTAACCTGATTTCCCTGTCCTTGTTATATCCCCAAATAAATCAGAGCTGCTTGTTTCAGCAAAGTTATACTGCCTGAGGTATTTGTCTATGTTAAAGTACTGTACTGTGATTGTTGCACTGTATCTCATTTCACAGGAGGTCCCAATGCGGAACCAGACCTGGGGTAAGTGTATACTGTGAAGGTAATTCTGATATATTGTGTGGGCCACTAGTGGGAAGAAAGGGGGTTGCAGTGTCCCAGAGGGCTGTGACCAAGTTAGTTTAACTATTGCAAACCCTGACCTCTGGGTGGAGGCACCCGCCATTGGATCCAGGCCCTCAACCTGTTAGTGGCAAATCAGGCAGGGTAGTAGCCCTGGATAGCGCCATCTAGGGGTTACATCTGGAGGCTCACCGCTGGGATTGTGTGTCCTCTAGTGGCCATATTTACGAACCACTGTTAAGAAAAAATGGGTACCCGACAGAAGTGGCTGTGCACCGGCTGGTGGAGTGGTGTACTGGGAGGAGATCACTCAAAATGCTATGCTTATCCTGGACATCCTGGGTATCAATACGGACACTGTGCAGGAGTACTTTCCTGGAAGGTTTACAAAACCCTGTGGTGGTGGGTCGGCATGCTAATCTGCTCACCCACACTTTCCTGGCCCTAGTAGAGTTTAAGGATCCCATAGATAGCTCCAAAGTGCCACAGACCATTACCCCAGAGGGAGCCTCACTACTTGGAGAGTGATAACTAAGGACAGTAAAGACCTGGGGAATCAGCCCCACCACTATCTGAAACTTTTGAGGAGAAATTTGCTGAATGGTTGCTGGGAGAGGGAAAACTGTGGAGGACTTGAAGAAACTATTCTTGCCACCTGGGGTGTTCCTCCCCAACACCCTCTCCTGCTCCAGTGCCCGTAATGGTGGCTGAACCAATGCAGACTCCTATTTCTGCACCTGCCATTAGTCACGACTCTTACCAAGGTTGAGGATCTTTCTGGCACCCTCCCACCCCAAGGGGAGGATGACTGGGAGACCTGGATAGACTATGTTGCCCCCAAGTGCTAGAATGGCAATGCTCGGAAGGTGAAAAGCGAAAGAGGGTTAGTGAGAGCCTCCGGAGGTCCTGCCCTGGCTACCATCCGTGCTAACGGGCCAGTAACCCTTGAAGCGACTGCACAGGCCTATCTTGAGGCCTTGGAGAATGTGTATGGGAGCCCAGATTCTGATGAGGACCTATGGTGGAGAGTAAGAGATGCACAACAGTACCAAGGGAGTTGTTGTCTGTGTATGTATCTCGGCTGGAAAAATTGTTGCAAGAATGCCTCAGAAAGGTAGTTTGCCAGCGATTGAACTGGACCCGAACCAGGCTGGACAGGATCCTTAAGTCTGCCCCTTCTCAGAACTGCTGTTGCTTCAGTTATGCCTGGCAGATCGACTGGAATCCCCACCCTCCTATGATGAGTTAATGAGAGAAATTTGAGGAGTTGAGAAAAGAGACCTCGGGAGGGACCTGCACCAATAGCTGCGGCTACGACCAGAGTGACTGAGGGTGACCCATCAAGTGAAGTTCAGGGGCAGAGGTTGGCAGTCAATGAGTGCTGTGACAAGGAAAAAGATATGTCACAATGGGCGAACTGTTGAGAGAGATCCGGAATTCAAAAACAGTCCTTTATGAAGGCCACGCCTGCAAGTACGGGCCCTGACCTATATCCGACTGCAGTATCTGCTATGGGGTGGGGTACCCACCCATGTATCTCCTGCTGATAACAGCTCCGAACTCGATTCCCTGACCATGGAAGTGGAGAAACTGACGAGATGTCTCCAAATGCTTATCACGCCGCAGACAGAGATGGCACCAAGGTTTCCAGTTAGTAATACCCCGCCCTGGCTCCCAGTGTGGCGCCTCGGCCAGCTCAAACTCCAGAAAGTATGTTTTGCTATAATTGTGGGAAAGATGGGCACATGAAAAGGGAATGCCAGTCCCCAAAAGACACTGACAAAGTTGCATATAGGCTACAAGGAGAGCTTCGGAGAAGAAATCAGTGGTTAAGAGGTGCACGACATGATCCCAGTGAGGGCACCAAAAATGCTAATTCACGTCCTTTTGTGGCAAGGTCAGTTGCCCAGGCCCCCACTACCGCCTCTCCAGACTGGTCCAGAATAGTGGGTCCTCCATGGAGACCACTGTAAAGGTGAACGGAGTGTCTACAAAGAGCTATATAGACAGTGGCTCCAAGTGACAATTATGTTCCAAGATTGGTATCAGAAGCATTTGTCAGACGTACCCTTACAACCATTAGAAGGACTGCATGTATGGGGTTAAGTGAGAAGGCCTACCCTATTCCGGTATATCCGATTTGGCTGTCTTTCCCACCTCCGTGGCTGGAGTGGCCGAACAAGTAGAGACCCTAGCCTTAGTGTGTCCCCCACTGGACTGTATGATGGTGTCCCTTTGTTGATTGGAACAAATGCTCATATGTTCGGAAGGCTGGCACAGTTGTGTTATGAAAACAGGGTCAAAGACTAGTAGAGCTTTAAGAGTTCGGCTTTAATTAAGAAGGCCTATGAGGCACAGAGAGATGCTGAAAAACAGAACCAGAGGAACCGGTCGGAATTGTATGGAAGAAGGATCCTGAGTCTCTGATCCTGGCGCCAAATGCCCAGTGTACCTTACAGGGAGAGGTCCGTATCAGAAAGGATGTTAAGAATAAAATATTAATGTTGGATGCACCAGGCATGGAAAATTGCCAGAGGGACTGCTGGTCAAGCCTTAGTATTTTGCCCGCTAGAGCCCATGCTTATGCCAGAAGGGTAATGGTCCAAGTTCATAATGTGTCTGAAAGAGACATTCGAGTAAACAGAGGTTGCATCCTGGCTAATGTGCATTGTGCAGACACTGCAGTGCTACCCAGCAGCAAGAGTTCAGGAAGAATGACAGAGTAACACCTGACTTGTTTGATTTCGGCGACTCCCGCTGCCAGCTGAATGGAAAGTGAAGATCAGTGAGAAGCTTGCCCAGAGAGACCAGGTGTTTTCTTTAAAGGAATGGGATGTAGGATGCGTGCAAGGAGCTGAGCACAATATCCGGCTGCATGACGAAGACCATTTCGTGAGAGGTCTCGACGCCTGGCACCTGCTGACATAGATGATGTGAGACGGCATCTGCAAGGATGTTAGCTGCTGGTGTAATACAAGAATCCAGAAGCCCTTATGCTTCCCCATTGTGGTAGTGAGGAAAAGAATGGAACAGTAAGGATGTGTGTGGATTATCACTTTAAACCGTGGACTATCCTGATCAGTACACAATGCCCGCATTCAGGATGCTTTGGACTGCCTAAGCGGGAGCAAGTGGTTCTCTGTGCTGGATCTCCCAGTGGGTACTATCAGATCCCGATGGCCCCAGAGGACCGTGAAAAGACAGCCTTATCTGTCGGCTTGGCTTCTATGAATTCATGAGGATGCCTCAAGGGATTTTCAGGTGCCCAGCCACTTTTCAACGATTGATGGAGCGTGCAGTGGGGACATGAACTTACTAGAGTGCCTGGTATACCTAGATGATGTTATTGTGTTTGGCAGCTCACTGGAGGAACATGAGAGCAGATTATTTAAGGTATTGGACCGACTGGAGGACTTTGGCCTTAAACTGTCCATTGATAAGTGTCAATTTTTTCAAACATCAGTAAATATGGGACACATAGTATCCACCGAGGAATAGAGACTGACCCAAGTAAAGTTGAGGCCTTGACCACCTGGCCACAGCCCAAAAATCTAAAGAACTGCAAAGATTCCTGGGATTCTGTGGTTATTATCGGCGCTTCATCAAGGACTATTCAAGAGTGATCCGCCTTTACTTAACCTTACTCAAGGGTATCCCCAACCCACAAAAATACAAAAGTCAGCGTCCTCAAGACTGAAAGAGTGTATTTTCATCCGAGTGAAGTATTTGGGGCCCGCTGGACTCCTGATTGTGAGACTGCTTTTCATGAGATCATATATCAACTTACCCATGCTCCAGTGCTGGCCTATGCCGATCCAAGAAAACCTTACGTCCTGCACACTGATGCTAGCTTGCAAGGGTTGGGGCTGTGTTGTACCAAGAGCACGAGAATGGCCTGAGACCAGTGGCCTTTGCCAGTAGAAGCCTGACCCCATCCGAAAAGAACTATCCTGTACATAAGTTAGAGTTCCTAGCTTTGAAGTGGGCTATTGTTGACCAATTCCATGAGTACTTGTATGGGGCTAAAATACTAGTAAAAACTGACATAATCCTTTGACCTATGTGCAGACCTCAGCTAAGTTGGATGCCACTGGCCATAGGTGGCTTTCTGCATTATCTACATATGACTATGCTCGAATACCGAGCAGGTCTGAACCACATAGATGCTGATGCTCTCTCCGGAGGCCTGTTCCCCAGAATGATTGGGTCCGATTGGCAGAACCTGACATTCGGCACTCTGCCGGAAGTTTGACAGGGAGGAACAAATGTCCACGGACGCAGTGGACTGCATGGTGGATTGCTTGGGAGCCTCTGAGAATTGCATACCTGCTGCTTATTGCCACTTTTCTGCAATAGACATTGGTGCACTGCCTCAGCTGGACAATGACAGTATTCGTGGGCTCAATCCCACGATCCCATGATCAAGCAGCTTTAGAAGCCCTCTATGCAGGAAAGATGTGTCCAAATTACGCTCCACTGATTTGAGAACTGCACTGTTATACAAAGAAGGTCCTAAGTTGAAACTGATCAATAAACTGTTATACAGAGAAACAGTAGACAGAGGGGACAAGTAGACAAACAACAACTAGTGCTGCCCACTGCTTTCGAGACTCAGTACTGAGGTCCTTGCACAACACATAGGGCACCTTGGTATAGACAGAACACTTGACTTGGTGAGATCCAGATTCTATTGGCCTAAGATGGGGCTGATGTGGAGCAACACATTCGAACTTGTAGTCGCTGCTTACAGAGGAAAGCTTTGCCCCAGAGGGCTGCCCCTTGTTAACATCACCACCAGTGCACCCATGGAGCTGGTCTGTATTGATTTTCTAAGTTTGGAGTCAGATCAAAGAAATATCAGTAATGTGCTGGTGGTCACTGACCATTTCATGAGATATGCCCAAGCTTCCACCAAAGACCAGAAAGCATCCACTGTGGCCAAAGTACTTGTAGAAAACTTTTGTTCACTATGGGGCTCCACAAAGAATCCATTCTGATCAAGGGAGACTTTGAGAGTCGTCTGATCAAAGAGATGCTTTCTCTGTGGGAGTGCGAAAGTCCAGAACCACTCCTTACCACCCCAGGGGACCCACAGCCTGAGCGTTTCAACCGCACTTTGCTAGATATGCTAGGCACCTGCACCCAAAGGACAAGCCTAGATGGAGCCAACAAATTAGCACCCTGGTACATGCTTATAACTGCACCAAAGTGATGCCACTGGATTCTCCCCCTACCGCCTGATGTTTGGAAGAAGCTCGACTACCAGTAGATGTGTGTTTTGGGTCTCCTGATGGGGTTCAAGCTGACAACTATTTACAGTATGTGCAAAAGTTAAAGGCCCAGATAACTCATCGTGCCAACTGGCTCAAACCATGGCTGCCAAGAAATCGGCCAACAAGAAAGGTATGATAAAAGTGAAAGCACAGGAACTCCAGGAGGAGAGTCGGGTATTGCTAAGAAATCTGGGACTGCATGGCAAGCACAAGATTGCTGACAGATGGCACCATCTCCTCACATTGTAGTGGGCAAACTAGATGATCTGCCAGTGTACAAAGTAAGGCCTGAGAATAATTCAAAAGATGTAAAAACATTGCATAGAAATCATTTACTGCCCATTGACAAATCTTAATTGAGTCTGAGCCCCAGAAGATGCCCTCTGGACCAGTGACTAGAGCTGCTGCTAAGAAAAGATCAAGAAAGTCTGCACCTACAGAAGCAAAGTTAAAGTGTTCCACCCACAAGTCCCAGTTGAGCATGACTGTCAGTCCATATCGGAAGAAAGTGAGAGTGACTTTGAATACTATCCTTCTACGAACTGAGTCAATTGTTTGGGGCAATCCCTAGTCAATACTGGAGATGAAGCTGGGCCTTCTGGACTGTCTAAGCCCCCAGCTTCATCCCTGAGCCAATGCTCCCAGAAAGTGAAGTGCAAAGCATCAGATCAGATGAAATGGAATCATTGTGCATGGTTGAACTGTTTGAGCTTTCAGGAGGAAAATGATAGATTGGGGCAGACTGGTGATACACCCGAACAAGAAGAGTATTTTGAGTGCCCTGACAGTCCACTGCCAGTGTCCGAAAGCTCTCCATGCGAGCCAAATGTTGTGGACTCAGAAACTGTAACTCCTGGAGCTGAAAGTGCCCCAAGTTCTAGCCTCTCTCCCCCATGGAGACTCCCTGACAAGTGTGGACAATGCTGAAAATGAGGCTCAGAGTGCAGAGACTGTAACAGTTCCCCTAGAAAGACTGGTCGAGCTGTAAAGCCTGTGTGCACCTCAGTTATGATTCCCTGGGAGGCCTGTGGATTTGCCTCCAATGTTGTCCATAAAGGAGTGTATGTGTCCCGAGCTCATTGCCCAAACTGAGCATCAGTGCTAACTCCAAGTTACTTGTGTTGCCCTCTAATATGGTGCCTTGCCCGTCCAGCCCCAAGGTAACTGATAGGAAGGGCCCCTCTCTTCAGGTTTCATGTACAAGAGGTAATAACTTGAGTTATGGTACAATGTGTATGTAATACTGTGTAAAGAGTGACGTACTACAATGTTTCAGAAATGTGTTCTTGGTAAAATGATATATTGACTGATGATTACATTGCAGCCTAATGCAAATGTATATGGTTGCAGTTGAAACTTATGAGTACTTGCTTGACGCGACGTCAAGCTTTCCCAGGCCAGGAAGGTGTAACCCCCTGCAAATGGGGGTTCCCAAAAGACTTCAGGAGCTTGCTTGAATGCTCCAAGCCTGAATGGTGTTTTGCATTTAAGCCATTTATCAGTGAGTGTTTTTAGAACCTCTGGTACTGTCTCTTTAAGAGCTGTCTGCTTGCAGACATAATTGGTTGTATGGGGACTGTGTGCTTCTCTGAGTACCACTGAGCTGCTGCCAATTCACTTCATTTTGCAGTCACTAGGAGTGCAAAGGAACCTATCTGAAAGATGTAACTGTTTGCCAGAAATTATTTAGAGTAATAATGAAATTACAGTTTGTCTAACCTGCTTTCTTTGCAGTCAGAACTGTGTCTGCTAGTTCCCCATTCTAGTTTTGAACTGCTGAACTGGACCAATCAGTGTGGGGTAAGCTAGCTCTAAAATGATGCCTTGACGAATCAGAACTTGACTCATAATCTGAGCCAGCCAACAAGAGGATTGTATGGGCAGTGACTCTGGGAGATGTAGTTTAGACTTCAGTGCCTTTTGGACCAACAGCAGCAGTCTATTGTGAGTGACAGCCAATCCAGTCAAGAACTGGGAGGAACTCAAAGGAAGTGCCGGTTTCGTTCAGTTGGAGTTCAGTTGAGCTTTGGCAGTGAAGAAGGAAGGAGCCCTGTGCTTTTTCAGTGTGCAGTTTTAGTCAAAAACGTGTGTAAGGCCCAGAGTTCGGTCTGCAGCTTGTGTAACAGCTTGTTAGGACTGAATCCGTCCTGTGAAAAGAATCAAAGGATCTCTGAAGAGTAGAAACCAGGCTCACCCTGTAGAAGACTGGAAGAATTGCTGAAAATTGCACTCAGTCTGTCAGGAACTGAATCTGCTGTGTGTTCTCCCGGTATGTGCAGTAATTGCGATGGGATACAGATGCAGCCTGCCTGGTATAGTGCTTTCTTTTATATAAATGTGTGAAGAGGTTTGTGTACCTCAAGTGAGCCCTGCTGACATTGAAGGACCCTATCTTATTTGGAAGTCAGTGAGTACTAATTCAAATTGGCTCCTGTTGAATTGCCACATTAAATCCAAATGGAATTACTGTACTGCTGACTGTTTAATTCTCCTTTTCTCTGTGTGAAAGGGCCCCTACCAGTTGCCACGGTTTGGACTAGCCACTAGGGCTTGGGTACCCAGGGACAGTAACTGATAGGGATAGGCCTGTGCACAGAGCCATAGGTAGATTATTAGAGTGATAAGCTAATTAACCTGATTTCCCCCTGTCCTTGTTATATCCCCCAAATAAATCAGAGCTGCTTGTTTCAGCAAAGTTATACTGCCTGAGGTATTTGTCTATGTTAAAGTACTGTACTGTGATTGTTGCACTGTATCTCATTTCACAGGAGGTCCCAATGCGGAACCAGACCTGGGGTAAGTGTATACTGTGAAGGTAATTCTGATATATTGTGTGGGCCACTAGTGGGAAGAAAGGGGGTTGCAGTGTCCCAGAGGGCTGTGACCAGTTAGTTTAACTATTGCAAACCCTGACCTCTGGGTGGAGGCACCCGCCATTGGATCCAGGCCCCTCAACCTGTTAGTGGCAAATCAGGCAGGGGTAGTAGCCCTTGGGATAGCGCCATCTAGGGGTTACAAGAGTGTTTTATTGACAGGTTTATCCATCCTCAGTAGTTCATGAACATTTCTTTGCTGGATCACTGTGGGAACAATAAAACATTGGTTCTCATAAGAAAAATGCTAACTTTTTTTAAAAGAACCTTTTTTAAAAAAAATATTTAGAGTGCAGAATGAAAATGAAGAATTGTTGAATGGAGGGATTCTTTCTGGGGATTTTAGAGCCTCTTTTTCCTGATTATATTAAAAATGCACTTGTGGAAGACCAGTATGGAGTGTGGTGCAAGACTAGTATGGAGGATGTATATATGTATAATACTATACATATATATAGTTCACCCAACATAGCAAGATAAATATTATCATGCAAAGTTTATGTATTTATTTGTTTTTGATAACCAGGTGAGTGCACTAGATAAAGAAATGCCTATTTTTCAGGCACAACCCCGGAGAGTACAAGTGAAGCAGTCAAAATACAACATAATACAGAACAAGCAGTACAAAAGCATTACTTTTGCCAAACAGCCCAGGAAAAACGTTACAAGCTACAAAAGGGTAAAACACAATGTAAAACAGAGTTGAGATATACAAGTTATACACAAAGTACAAACTGAACAAAATTCAAATACAAATGGAGCAGCACACAGGTGAGATAAATTTAATAAGTGCCCTAGTGGAAGTGAGAAGGAAAAGAAGTTTTAAGGAGCAGTTTTCAGCATTCACAGAGAGAAGCGGGTACAGAGAGGGGAAAAAGTTTAAAAGAGCAATTTACAGTATTCACAGAGAGAAGCAAGTACAGACAGGAGCTGAGGAGAGAAAGTGAGATAGCACTGCATAGGGAAGGTTTGAGAAATGCTAGCGGAGGTATAAGTGCAGAGAAAGTGGCAAGGCAGATGGGACAAGAGGGTCAAAGCAGAAGAAAGGCTAGATAGCGGGGAGGAAAGAGCAGGGCAGTGGGGAAATCAAGGAAGATTGAAACAGTTACAGGTGTCAGACGTTGTAAGGTGAGTACGCAGCATCTTTTTGTAGCAGGCATGTGTTGGAGAGAGCCGAAGAGCAGGTGGAACAGAATTCCAGAAATGGGGTGCAGCATAGGAAAAGGCCCAGGACCCCATGTTTGTTTTGCATCTAGGGACTTGTGAGAGGGATTGATCTGCAGATCATAGGCTGTAGGAAGGGTCTGTATGTGACAACATTAGAGCAAGTGGGTAGGGAAAACCAATACGAATGATGCCGTCTTTTGGGGGTGCCAAGGGAGAGAAGATGGAGGGCAGGGCCAGTTAAGGTTACTGTAAAGCTGACAATGGTGGGCTAGGTGAGGTGATGCTAAGGCAGAGTGACAAATGCTATTGTATGTTGTATCCCATTTACAGTATGTAGGCTGTTTTTTGCGGCTCCAACATAAGTTACAGAGCCATAGGCAAAGGTAAGGAGTAGGACACCTTGGACAATTGCAATTCTAGTTGGGTACATTACAATGCATACCGAACCAATCATATAGCAACCTTTATAATGTTGATTACATCACAATGGCCATGTGCAGCAATGAAGCCAGAAGTTAAAATCAAAGGGAAACAGTAAAATCTTCATACGAACAGCATGCTGAAAAGCTATAACTATTAAACTGATGTTATATAAACTGAAGTATACTTCAGATAGCAGCTAGAAGGAGTTTCATGCCCTCTCCAGCATGGAACCTGAGATGTCACGCTGCAATATTTTGGCATTATTATGTGACTGTACATAGGCAATCAAATTTCTAGATTGTACCAACCTGTTTATCTATCTATCTATCTATCTATCTATCTATCTATCTATCTATCTATCTATCATCTCTCTATCTACAGTATTCATCTATCTATCTATCTATCGATCTATCCATCCATACATCTATCTGTCTGTCTGTCTATCTATCTACCAACAGTAACTATCTCTATCTATCTATCTATCTATCTATCTATCTATCTATCTCTCTGTCTGTCTGTCTGTCTGTCTGTCTATAAATCTATCAATCTGTCTGCTGACAGTATCTATCTATCTATCTATCTATCTATCTATCTATCTATCTATCTATCTATCCATCTCTATCTATCTATCTATCTATCTATTGACAGTATCTATCTATCTACAGACAGTATCTATCTATCATCTATCCATCCATCTATCTACAGACAGTATCTGTCTGTCTGTCTATCTATCTATCTATCTATCTACCAACAGTATCTATCTATCTATCTATCTATCTATCTATCTATCTATCTATCTATCTGCCTGCTGACAGTATCTATCTATCTATCTATCTATCTATCTATCTATCTATCTATCTATCTATCATCTATCATCTCTCTATCTACAGTATCCATCTATCTATCTATCGATCTATCCATCCATACATCTATCTATCTGTCTGTCTATCTATCTACCGACGGTAACTATCTCTATCTATCTCTCTCTCTATCTCTCTCTCTCTATCTATCTGTCTGTCTGTCTATAAATCTATCAATCTGTCTGCTGACAGTATCTATCTATCTATCTATCTATCTATCTGTCTGTCTGTCTGTCTGTCTGTCTGTCTGTCTGTCTATCTATCTATCTATCTATCTATCTATCTATCTATCTATCTATCTATCTGCCAACAGTATGTATTCATCTATCCATCTATCTCTCTGTCTGTCTATAAATCTATCTGTCTGTCTATCTATCTATCTGTCTGCTGACAGTATCTATCTATCTATCTATCTATCTATCTATCTATCTATCTATCTATCTATCTATCTATATGTCTATCTGTCTGTCTTTCTGTCTATAAATCTATCTCTCTGTCCATCTGTCTATCTATCTGTCTACTGACAGATAGTATCTATCTGTCTGTCTGTCTGTCTGTCTATAAATCTATCTCTCTGTCTATCTATCTGTCTGCTGACAGTATCTATCTATCTATCTATCTATCTATCTATCTATCTATCTATCTATCTATCTATCTACCAACAGTATCTATCATCTATCTATATGTCTGTTTGTCTAACTATCTGTCTGCTGACAGTATCTATCTATCTATCTATCTATCTATCTATCTATCTATCTATCTATCTATCTATCTATCTCTTTCTCACTCTGTCTGTCTATCTATCTATCGATCTATCTCTCTGCCAACAGTATCTATCTATCTATCTATCTGTCTGTCTGTCTGTCTACCAACCTACCTACAGACAGTATCTATCTATCTATCTATCAACAATCTCTATCTATCGACAGTATCTATCGACAGTACCTATCTATCAACAGTATATATCTATCTAACTGTCTGCCTGTCCGCCTGTCTGTCTGTCATAGACACATAGATACATAGACAGTGTCGGCAGATAAGGGCCTATGGCCCACCCAGTCTGCCCACTTGAGCTTGTAAGTTCAGTTTCTGTTTTCCTAGAAGTCTGTTGCCCCTTACCCCTGACCTCCAGAATTCCTTTATGTCTATCCCATGCATTCTTAAATCCCGTGATTGTTTCAGCCCCCACCACTTCCTCTGGCAGGGTGTTCCACTTGTCCACCACCTGTTCTGTGAAGAAATTCTTCCTCACATTTCCTCTGAATCGTCCTCCCTCCAACTTCATCTCATGCCCTCTAGTCCTGGAACATATTTTTCACTTAAAAATAGTGTATTCCTGCACCCTGTTCCTCCCTGTAAAATACTTGTATGTCTCTATCATATCCCCTCTCTCCCTCCTCTCCTTCAGGGAGTATATGTTCAGTTCCTTCAACCTGTCTTCATAGGACTTGTGATGCAATCCATGCACCATCTTTGTTGCCCTCCTCTGAACCTTCTCTACCCTGTCTATGTCCTTATGTAGGTAAGGTCTCCAGAACTGTACACTGTACTCCAGGTGGGACCTCACTAGTGTCTTGTATAGTGGAATTATGACCTCCCTTTTCCTGCAGGTGATGCCCCTGCCTATGCATCCCAGCATCCTATTTGCTTTACCTGCTGCCTTGTCACTGTTTCCCTACCTTGAGGTCATCAGAGATGATAACCCCAAGATCCCTTTCCTGCTTGGTGCATGCTATCTCACCCCAACTGATATATTGTGCCAGGGTTTTTGTGCCCCATATGCATTATCTTGCACTTCTTTGCATTACATTTCAACTGCCAACCCCCTGACTATTCTTCAAGTTTCTGCAGGTCCCTTCTCATTCTGTCTACACCCTCTGGTGTGTTTACTCTGTTACAGAGCTTTGTGTCATCAGCAAACAGTGAAATTCTGCCTTCTAGGTCCTGTGTAATGTCACTGATGAAGATGTTGAATAGGACTGGTCCCAGCACTGATCCCTGTGTTACCCCACTGGTCACTCTTCCTTCTGTGGAGTGACAACCATTTACCACCACCCTATGTGTCCTGCCACCCAGCCAGTTACCTACCCAACACACTACTGTCCTGCCCACACCCATATTCCCCAGTTTGTGTAATAGTCTTCTATGTGGCACAGTGTCAAAGGCCTTGCTGAAGTCCAGATAGGTCATGTCCACTGTCCTCCCCTGATCCACCTCCCTAGTCACCCAGTCAAAAAATTCAATGAGGCTGGCCTGACATGACCTCCCCCTGGTGAAACCATGCTGCCTTGGGTCCTGTAGTCCACTGACAACCAGATGCTCCACCAATCTCTCCTTCAGTAGTGCTTCCATGATCTTCCCCACTACCGAGGTGAGGCTGACTGGTCTGTAGTTCCCTCCCTCTTGTTCCCACTTTTGTATAAGGGGACTACATCTGCTGTCCTCCAGTCTTTGGGTACCTCCCTGTTTCCAGTGATTGGCTAAACAGGATAGCCAGAGGTTCAGCCATCACTCTCTTAGTTCTTTAAGGACCCTTGGGTGCACCCCATCTGGCCCCATTGCTTTATCAACTCTAATTACTTCCAGTTCCTTCAGGACCCTTTCTCATGTAAAGGACTTGTGTCCATTTCAGCACCATTCTCACCCTTGTGCTCCCTTCAGACCCATTACCTCCTCTTCCTCAGTAGAGACTGAGCAGAAATACCTGTTCAATATATCCGGCTTTACTGTTGTCATCCTCCACGTGGCCCCATCCTCCCCTTCAGTCTCACTATCCCTCCTTTGCCTTTCTTTTTTCACTTATGTACCTGTAAAGGTTTTGTCCCTCTACCCACTGATTTTGCAATGTGTTCTTCTGTCTGAGCTTTGGCGTCCCTTACTGACCTCCTGCCTCCCTTTGCTTCTCCTGGGTACTTCTCCTATCCTCTTCTGCCTGTGTCTTATTGTATTGCCTGAATGCAATCTTTTTTGGCTTACTTTTTGCTACCTCTTGGAAAACCATAATGGTCTCTCTTCCTTTTCCTCTTGCTAACCTGCTTAATGCATAATTCTATTGTTCTTGTTATCCCCATTTTAAATACTGCCCACTGTTCCTCAACCCCTGATTCCTGCACCATTCCGCTTAATGCCTCTTTCAAGTATCTCCCCATTTTCCCAAAGTCTGCTCCCCTAAAATCCAGGATACGTGTTTTTGTGTGGTTTGGTTCTGCTCTTTCTGTGATTTCAAACCACAATGACTGGTGGCCACTGTTACCCAGTGCTCCCCACTGTTACCCCATCACACTGTCCCTGTTTGTGAGCACAAGGTCCAGTATTGCCTTCTGCCGAGTTGGTTCCATGACCAGTTGCTTGAGGAAGGCACCTGAAGGAGTCCAGGATAAATCTGCTTCTAGTTGATGCTGCTGCTGGGATGCTCCAGTCCACGTCTGGAATATTGAAGTCTCCAATCAGTACTACCTCACCCTTGTCTGCCATCCTTTGGATGGCTAGCATCAGCTCCCTATCTGTTTCTTCCTCCTGGACTGGTGGTCTATAGACCACACCTGTGCGGATGGCTGGCCCCATTTTCCTTTCCAGCTTAACCCACAGTATATCTCCCCCATTTTGTACCTCCTGGATCTCTGTGGCCCTTATGTCATTTTTCACATACAGTGCCACTCCTCCTCCCTTCCTGCCTGTCCCGTCTCTTCTGAATATGTTGTAGCCAGGTATGGCCATCTCCCAGTCGTGGTTATCATTACACCAGGTTTCAGTGATGGCCACAATGTCCAGGTCTGACTACACCATGACAGCCTCCAGATCTTCCATCTTGTTGCTAAGGCTCCTGGCATTTGCACACATGGCTTTCCATGATTTGACTTCCCTAGACTGTTTCGCTGTTCTACTCCAGCCCCTTCCTTGGTTGTCCTTTATCCCTGGTTCTCCTTGCTGTCTGCCCTTCTGCTGAATTTTGCCCCTTTTCTGGCTATCCACCTCTTAGGCGCTAATCTTCATCTTTTGCTCACTGCTTTGTAGAGATAGCCACTCCTCTGGTTCACTGGTTCCACTGCTAGCTGTGGGGGGTGAGCAAGTAGGTACCCTGTCTGTCTGTCTGTCTGTCTGTCTGTCTGTCTGTCTATCTATCTATCTATCTATCTATCTATCTGCCAAGAGTATCTCTCTATCTATCTATCTATCTATCTATCTATCTATCTATCTATCTATCTATCTCTCTCTCTCTCTCTCTCTCTCTCTCTGTCTGTCTGTCTATAAATCTATCTCTGTCTATCTGTCTGCTGACAGTATGTATCTATCTATCCATCTATATATCTGTCTGTCTGTCTATAAATCTTTCTGTCTGTCTATCTGCTGACAGTATGTATCTATCTGTCTATCTACCAACCTATCTGCAGACAGTATCTATCTATCTATCTATCTATCTATCTATCTATCTATCTATCTATCTGTCTATCGACAGCATCTATCTATTGACAGTACTTATCGACAGTATATATCTGTCTGTCTGTCTATTTATTGACAGTACCTATCTATCGACAGTACCTGTCTATCGACAGTACCTATCTATCTAGCGACAGTATCTATCTATCTATCTAGCTGTCTGTCTGCCTGTCTATCAATCAATCAATCATTGGTTGAAAGGGTTCAGCTTTTTTTTTTTGCTACACAGAAAATAATACAAATACTGGATGAGAGGGGTTAAACTAAGCACTACAGCAGTGGAAAGAGACATGGGATCCATCATTAGTGACTCCCTCAAACAATTAAGACAGTGTAACAAGGCTATAGTTAAGGCTAAATCAATAATATATTAATATGTCCTAGGAGACTAATCTTACAGTTGTACAAGTGGTCTCACATTTGGGATTGTGCTCATACCATAAAAACAGGTACCTGAGGGCAGTACTAGGTGGATGCTGTATTGCCAGGATGTGCCATCCTTCATATGAGACATTAAACTAATGTCCTGTCTGCCCGTTCTGGTGGTTGTTCAGGTGGATGGTAAAGATTCCATGGCACTTCTTAAAAAGAGTAGGGGGGGGATTTTATTGAAAAAAAAATTGTACCAAACAATACAAAAAAAAAAAAAATCAAACAAGGAAAACAAACCATAAATACAAACAACATCATAAGACCTACAAACTTGTAAAATAAAGAAATAAACAAATAATCCAAAGAAACCCAACCCTACTCTCTAATTACACCAAAACGTGCTCTGTTCCAGTTACCGCCCAAAAAACTACAACCTATAATCTAAAAGAAAAAAGTAACTATCTCATATTCAGAGAAGTGGAATTGAGAATAGAGTAGGGGAATTTCTCTGGTATATTGGCCAACCCCCCCCATTCATTAAACAAATGGCATCAAGTCATTAAACTGGTTCAATTTCAGTTGGTTTGCATCTATACCCCCCTCCCTCAGTGTGAGACTGACAATAAATAGTATTGTCTAGCCCTCCTTTTCTGGTCGACAAAAATTAAATATATAAATTCTTAGGACATCAGAGCCGCTCACCTCACAGTTCTCATATTCTAAGAATATGCTGAGTCCATTCCTACAACCATAAGAGTGGTCTCGAAAGACATAAGAGACATTTGTAACATGGGTAAGAAAACTCCAGTATTCAGACTGGTCAGGACCCATCCCTAGCCATGTCCTTATACAGCGACAATCCAGTAATTGGTGCTTTTTAGGCACCAGGACACAGTGCACCCAGAGAGCCATGCCTCCCCAAAAGTTTTAAAATAAATTTCTGACAATCGTAGGAACATACATACGAAGAAGCCAGCAGAGGAACGCCATTTGGTCTATCAAGTTTGCTCATATTGCTGGGTCCACAGCTTGAGCTAATATCCCTGCCCTCCCTCCCCACTCCTCCCATCCTCCCTACTCATGATCCTTACCTTCCCCCATGCCTATCCCAGCTTCTCTTAAAGCTGCCCACTGTCTTCAACGAGATCACTTCTTCTGGCAGCACTTTCAAAGTGTTCATCAGCCTTTCTGTGAAGAAATACTTCCTAACCTCCCTCCTAAACCTCCCATCCTCCAGTTTAAGATTGTGCCCTCCTGTGTTATGGTTGCCACTCAGCTTAAATAGACTGTCCTTATCAACCTTATTTATCCCTTTGAAGTACTTGAAGATCCCAATCATGTCCCCTCTCTCTCTCTACTGTCCTCCAGGGAGTACATGTTCCATGCCCTTAACCTTTCCTCATATTCCTTACCCTGCTGACCCATCATCATCTTTGCAGCCCTTCTCTAGACCTTCTGCAGCAGGGTAATGTCCTTTTAGAGATGTGGGCACTTGTACTGAACTCCATACTCTAGATGTGGCCTTACCAGTGACCTGTACAAGGGTAATATAACCGCCTCTCTTCTAATACTGATCTCCCTAGATATGCATCCAAGCAACTTGTTTGCTTTTGCTGCTGCTTCCTTGCACTGTGTGGAGTGCTTCAGGTCACTAGTGATTATCACTTCCAGGTTCTTCTCCTCCTCTGATACAGATACCTGGACTCCACCCAGGTAGTATTCTGTAACTATGTTAGTTAAGTAAGTAATATGCCAAGACAGGGTGTGCATTATTAAGGATATAATTACTGGGTTTGGCTTTCTTCTATAGGGCAACCCATAGCGTAATTTGCCATTGTAAAAGAGTGTTTATAATGGCAAACATGTGTCAGGTTTCCCTGTTTCTACGCATGCGCAAGTCATGAGTCTTCTGGGTTTTCTCCGCTCGCCACTCTGCCTCCTCACCTGCCCAAAACCGCACCACCACTTGACTTGGTGGTAAGTTACTTACATAAAATAATAAAAAACCTCTCCAAAAAAGCAGTGGCCAGACAGGGTAAAAAAACCAAAAAAAATGTAAATTGCCACAAACGACCACAGACCGCTCTAAGAGCAAACTGGACCACAGCTGCACCAGAGCTTCATTTATTTTATATAACTGCAGTGACGAGAAAGCTAAACCCAGCAATTATATAAAATAAAATATAAGGTGGTGTGTTAACTAGAATTTTACACACACCCCCAAGGTTGGATGCCTAAACAAACCCCTTGAGCTTCACTCTCAGGGTTTATGTGGCATCCAGCCCCTTGGATGTGTGTAAAATTCTTGTTACACACTGTGGAGGGGTTGTGGGATAACAGATGGACCAGACACCGAACTTCAGGTTCAACACACAATCTCTGTGTGATGTTTATTCAAAATACAAGAAATAAGCTTCTGCAGTGCCATAGTCCTTCTTCAGTACATCAGTTTGCAGCAACAGACTATGTATGTCCTTTCTCTGCACTTAGCCAGCACCTACTGATACTGATCTCTGATCTAACTACTTTTCTGTGAAAACCCTTCATCCCTATGTGGGCCCCGTTTACTTGGGTAGTAGGGGCTCAAAAGGAAAAAAAAAAAAAGAAAAAAAAGCTATAGATAAAGAACCTCAATGCAGAATCACTGAAAGAAGAGTTACCCCAGAGGGACTGGCAACAAATAAAGTTTCAAAGAAATACAGCATCATACATACTTCCATAATGCAAAGCATTGTGGTATATATGCAAATCACCATGGCATTTCAGACTTGTTCAGTTTACAGCAATTTACATGCATTTTAAACAGCACAACTAACTTAATTTCTATAATAGTCACTCACCTAGTACTTTTTATCATTATCTCAAAAACACCTAATGCCATGGAATTTTCAACATTTACAGGTTTCATAAACATAAGGTATAGACATCAAGGTATTTTATGACATAGTGCTATTGCATACTAAATCCAACAGCAATAAACACAACCTGTTTTACATACACTTGGAGGTCACTACAATAACCTCTCTGTATGAGGACCTTCGAGGGAAAAGGAAAATTAAAGAGGACACTATAGCATAGTCAAGAAAGGGAATGGGGTGCCCATAGGTGGCCAACCTTATGGACTAGAAATTGTAAAGGATAGATTAGGCTAAGAAATAGAAGAACTGTTGTAACAGATTTAAGAAAAGGTCGGTCCTCAAGAGTGTCAGGAGCTTCCTGTCACACACACACACACCACCCCATAATTTATTCTATTTCTAATTAATGGGTTTCCCTTTTTCCCATTGGAAAACCGTGGTATAATTTGCCATTATAAAGGAGTCTTTCTAATGGCAAACATGTGCATGGTTTCCCTCACTCTGTGCATGTGCCCATCGCAGTTTGTTCCTACCTGACTGCTTGCCACTTGCCTTCTCACCTGAAAGTCAAACACCAGTGGAACTCGGTGGTAAATTTAAAAAAAAAATTGTGGTCATTTTCCACGTCTATGGGATAAAAAATATTTAAAAATATTTTAAAATCTCAGACATCAGAAATTTGGGGACCGGGTGAAAACAAAACCAGAGTGCGCCCGCCCTGGAACCTCTGCTATTTTATATAATTACTGTGACAAAAAAGGGAAACCTAGCAATTATATAAAATAAAATATGGGGTGGTGTTTAAACTCAGACTTTACACACACCCTCAGTGTTAGATGCTTTCACAAACCCCTTGAGCTTTGCTCTTGGGGTTAATGTAGCATCTAACACCTTGTGTGTGTGTAAACTTCTCGTTATATACACCACCCCATACTTTATTCTATATTTAATGCACAGTCAGGTGACGTCTCTTGGCCAAGGAGCTGTCTAGATTTTTTCTTTCCATTTTATAATAAATGTTAAAACTGCATTAATGTACCAGTTAGGGTTCAAGTCAATGCCACAAAAGTAGCGAACTGTGGCGTTAGGGTTTCTAACCCTAACTCCCCAGCCCTACCCCCTCCAAGAAGCAAAAGGAAAACACATTAGGGTTTTGGGTCTCTGGATTGTCTTGGCGAATCAGTGGTGGGGTCTTCCTTGGGGCTGTCAACCTTAATGCTCACCTCTCCCTGCATCCCATAGTCTAATGTCCAAAGCACACGTAGCTCCAAGTCAGCACCTCATGATACAGTCTTCAGTGGTAGAGAGGTATGTCTCGCCACATATTGCCAACACAATCTAGTGTAGCTTTCTTGGGCATTGTGTGAAGAAAGAGCACATCTGATGTTGTTTACTCAGGGAATGGGGTCAGCATTAGGGTTGACAACCCTGAGGAAGACTCCACCACTGATTTGCAAAGACTCCAGAGACCCCAAACCTATTTATTTTCCTTTTGCAGCTTGGGGTGGTGGGTGGGGGGAGGAGTTAGGGTTGGAACCTTTACGCCACATTTCTTTACTTTTGTGGCATTAACTTGAACACTAACTGATACATTAAAGCAGTTTTTGCAAATAATTTCCTTTCTTTTTGAGATAGTGGAATCGTATCCTCATTCATGCAGGTGACAAGGGACCTGCATGAACAGATGCAGATGCACGGGGCTTAAGAGAAAAAAAGGAAGACTCCATCCACCTACAGGACTGCAGAGCCCTTGTGTGCCCTGCACTTCCGTGCAGTGACGGATGTCAATAAATCATGGGGCCGTCTCATGGGCTGCAGAAGTGCATGGCCCACTGTTCCCTGTGCTCCCATGCGGCTCAGATATAGACACACAGGGCAAAGAGTCCATCTGTCAGCAAATGCATAGGGCACTCTGCCAACCATGGGTGAAGATGTGCAGGGCCCTATGCCAAGAGAAGAGTTGCTTCATTACATGGTACCAGGGCCCATGTGGGCAACCCTGCAGCATTCATTCTCAGTCTGGGGAAGGGGTTGTTGCATAAGAGCACCATCCCAACACCCTCACCCCATGTAGCCAGGTCACTGAGCTTGCCCATGAACTCAGCTGACTGGCATGGGATCACAAAGCACTCCTGCTGGGGTAAAGATTGCCACTACAGACAAAACAATGGGAATATCATAACTGATGATTCAGAGGTTGCTAATCTATTTCATAATTACTTTTGCTCTGTGTTCTCATCAAAGGGACTGACAACTGAGACAACTAGATCAGAATCTTTGGAGACAGAGTGTAATTTTTCTGTAAAAGATATGCTTGATTCACTTAATGAAATCAAACAAAATACTAGCCCTGGATCAAATAACATCCATCCCAGGTTTCTAAAGGATATGGCAGGTCAGTTGGCATAACCATTAAAGTTGATTTTTAATCAATCATTAAGGAAAGGTATAGTACCTGATGACTGGCGTAAGGCAATTATCGTACCTGTCTTCAAAAAAGGCAATGAAAGGCTAGTTGGGAATTATAGACCGATACGCCTCACACCTATATGTAGCAAAGTTATGGGGAAATTAATTAAAAAACACTTGGAGTTAGAAATAGATAAACTTGGACTGCACTACCCATACCAGCATGGCTTCAAAAAACACTACTCAACTACTACAAACTTGATTACCATCTATGAAAATGTCAGCTCCAGTCTGGACTCCAATATAGCATATGATGTGATTTTATTAGATTTCAGTAAGCCCTTTGATGCTGTACCTCATAACACACTAATTAGTAAATTAATAAATATGTTTTTTTCACCATATCTAGTAAGTTGGATAAGAGACTGGTTATTACTCAGAAAACAGCAGGTAAGAATAAATGGCCATTTATCAGAGGAGGGTTCTATCAATAGTGGGGTGCCCCATGGCTTTGTTTTGGGCCTGGTGCTGTTCAGTATTTTTGAGAGTGACATGCACAAAGATATTGACTGCTTAATGAGTAAATTTGCCAATGACACCATATTGGGGGGGGTGAGGTAAATTCCTTCCTCAAACGTCTGCACATTGCAAATGACCTCTTAATAATCGAACAATGGGCAGTTATAAACGGCATGACAGTTAATGCAGACAAATGTACCGTCATACATTTTGGGAAAAACAACCCAAATTATTCTTACTACTTAAATAATTCACTTATACCTACATTAGAATCTGAAAGAGATCTAGGGACTATTGTAAATAATAAGTTGACTTCCACTGATCATTGTCAACTGGTTGCAAAGAAAGCCAATGTAATGATGAAAATGATAACGCGCTCATTTGTATGCAGAACTAAGCAATTTGTATTATCTTTGTATAGAAACTATGTTAGACCAATATAGATTATGGCTCCCCTTTTGGTGTCCATACCAAAAGGGAGACATTCAACTATTAGAAAGAGTTCAAAAAAAGGTTACTAAACTAATTTCTCACCTAAAAAACAAACCATACACTGAGACATTGTACTGGGCAGGTCTTCTCTCACTAGAAGAAGACAACGGGGAAATGCATCATTACTATTTAAAGTCATAAATTCTCCACAATTAGCAGTAGCATGTGGGATCTCACCAAACCCAAGGCTAAATATTTTGCGATCTCACAATAAACAGCTAAAATACATCGGGCTAGAACAGGAAAAAGAGATCATTATTTTATTATATGGGCTGCCAAGGAATGGAATAAGTTGCCACAGAACACAGTTAACCAAAAATACATTTAAATCATTTAAAATAAATCTAGACAACCACATAATTACAAATAGGACACTAGGTTGGGGACTCATCTGACCCACTCAAGTGGGAGGACATTCTCGATGGGCTTTTAGCCTTCTTTTGTCCTTAAATAATCCAGCAAATCCAGTAAAGTTTCTTAATAATGATATATCTATCTATCTATATATATTTTTTTTATTTTGACCCCAAATTTTCAAGATAGTCATTTTATGACTCAGCACATAAACATGACATGTGGCATTTGTAGAATATTTATCGGAAATGTCATTTTGTTCCACAAGTGCAAAAACACGTCTCGCCCAGGATTTGAAAAATGACACCTGTTACGTTTATGAGGTGGTGTGGAAAAATGACTATGTTGAAAGTCTGGAGTTAAAATATTGAAAATTAACTAAGTTCTAGTGAATGTTGAAATACTGCAACATTCATTCATAACTTAGTAATTTTACTATATTTAGCCACCTAATTTTCACTATAGTCTTCTTGCACTTTCTTACCAGGTTCTCTGATGTGTATTTTTTATCCTTTTATATTGAATGTTGCTGCACACTGTATATTTGATAAACACTGTTGCCGACTACTCTATTTTGTTGTACCACTTCCTTCTCCTTAATTTCTTTTAATTGTAACATATGATGAAGTTACTCTAAGCTTTTGTTTCTGTTTTTGCTGTATGTCATTGTTCCTGCTGTTGGTCTGTGATTTTCCCAGGTCATGCCTGAAAAGAGGCATTTGTACACCTAGTGCATCTTATCTGGTATTGAAAATAAATAAATTATCCCACCTCATGAACCTGGTAGGTGAAAATGTTCAAATCTCTGCCGCAATGTCATTCTGTGCCACAAGTGTGAAAACATATTTTGGCTAGGATTTGAAAAATGATAGCTGTCAAGTTCATGAGGTGGTGTGAAAAAAAGATGAAAATTTGAGGTCAAAATATTGAAAAATACCAAATGAGTCAACGTACAAAAATGTTGATGTACTCTCATACCTTAAAAAAACTCACTCACCCAATTTTCTCATATTGCAGTTGTCAGTTTCAGCAGCAAGACATGTCTTCAGTCATAGAGTGGATCCATTCTTTGGGACATGTTCAGGTGAGTGACAGTGTGTAGGGTGCGTGTGTGTGGAAGGGTGTGGGGGTGGGTGCTGAGTGGGAGGTCGGGGTGGGGTGGGTGGATTTGTCAGATTGGTGAGGGACCGTTTTCTTTTTTACATATTAAAAAAAAAAATTGAGTGATGGTTTTCTTTATTTTAGGCCAGGGGCTGTCATATTCCATCACTGTGGTTTGGGCACCCCAGTGTCATGATCCTGTTAGGTGGAACTAGGGGTGGGCATCCTGATGCTGCCATGTACATATTAGGAATGGAGGGGCAAGTGACATGGGGGGAAGGGGGATCAAGAGACACTAGACTGGGGGGTGCTTAGAACAGCCAAGAAACAAAACTTTAAATTCCTATAACTCATGAACGGTTTAATATTTTTTCACAAACCCTTCCAAAGGCACTACCAAGGCACAGCATGCTTCTACCCTGAAAGTTCTATTCCCTGTAGGCTGTACGTGAGAGCAAAACCCAAAACCCTTACTAAGTATAGGAAAAAAATAGACGTTTACAGTAAAATGACATATGCAGATCTCAGAAACCACATGAGCTTCCATCACAAAACTTTCCACATATTTAGGCAGTATATTTCTTTTCCAGTCTAGCAGAGGGACCTTGTGTGAGTTATGAAACATAATACCATGAGGTTCTAATTAGGGAAAGGTGAAGTTGGGCTGGTTCTAATTAGAATTTAGAACAAAACATTTCTAAAAGGTTGTTTCCCTATCCCAGTAATTTGCATCATTTGTGCACTAATTACTGGCTAATTGTATGCTACTATGTGGCTATGGAATGTAGTTGCATAAAGCAAGTCTGTTTTGGTTCTGTGTCACAATGGCAACCACCGAAAGGCGATTGCCATTAGGGCACCAGTACATCACCGAAAATAAATTTTGGCGATGTACCTCCTGGTGCACAACAAAACAGTGCTGGGGACTTCAGTTTCACTGTTTTATGCAGGGGGCTGTACCCCCTGCACCCTCCCTTGGGGGGCTTTGCCCCCGCACCCCCTCACTAAAGGATTCTTAACACCAGGGGGGTGCAAAACTGAAAAAACAAACAACTTGGGCCAGGTGCAACAAAATGTTCCTGTGCCTAAACCTGAACCCAGCACCATTAGAACCCCAGCCCTGAACCCACTAACCATGCCACAGGGTCAGCTCGACAGCGCACCATGGTACCACCCCTCACAAACCCTCCCTCCCCTCCTGCCCCTCACTGGTGTGTGCTCCCCCCCAGTGCATATACATGTAACAACATCCTGTTGCTATATGCGCAAACCCCCTCCCATCCAGTCGCCCTCCCTGGGTGGTAGCCCCGATGACATACGCTGCGATTGAGTCATCATTTTTGTAGGCACCCAATCGTGGTCGCCTATGTCACAGGATACCATCTGTTTTGGTTTTTTTCAGATTCCAAAATTTTAGAACTGTCCACGTTGTTTTGTTTTGGGGTGGGGTGGGGCTCTTTTCCATTTTTTTTGCCTGGGTTCTACAGGCTGCTGTTGATGTTAGGTTCTTTCCCAAGTGGGTTCACTTGTATATTCTTAAGAGTACATCCAGACCACTTAGAATGTGGTTAAAGACATTGGGCTCGATTCAGAAAGGATGACACAGGGCTTACATCAAGCTGCGTCAAACCCACAGCTGCACCAAACACATTGACGCAGCTTGCACCAAATTCAGAAAGGTTGACACTTTCCCTGCTTTATGATAGCATGCGCCAGCTATTTGGCACAAACCCCATAAAAAGGTGCCTGGTTTGCAGCAACTCATGGCAAATGGCGCATGGGAATTTGAATCCTGATTGATGATCGCAAGCCCCATGCGCCAAACGTTCGGTGCTCCCAGGGCTTAGAAACATAGAAACATAGAAACATAGAATTTGACGGCAGATAAGGACCGCTTGGCCCACCCAGTCTGCCCATTCCCCTACCTAATGGATAAGCTTGGTAGGTAGAAGAGGTAGAAGACTTGGTTTGCTGGCCAAGGCACCTAGCTTCACCTGAGCTCTTTCCTTCTAAGACTGCTTGAAAGGCAGAGTAGAGAAACTTACCAGAGCAAGGGAGAAGGATTAAGACTTAGTTTGGCTAAGCAGATTTACTGTGTGGTGGTGTTTTTATTTTTTACTCACAGGGATTGCTACTGTTTGTTGCTAACATTTCATTGCTTTATTTTTCTCTGATTCAAATTGTTGTTGCTGATATACCTTCTTCTGCATTATTACAAGGTGTGCCTACAGGTGTGTGCTAACAGATTACTGCTGTAATCTTCTGATTCAAATTGTCTTTTGCAAGGTATATCTTCTGTTACTGCTTTATTTTTCTCTGGAACAAAGTGTTTCTTACAGGGTATATCTTCTCTGAAATTACTGTATTACAGGTGGAGCTTACATTTTTGTGACTTTTTTATCATTGGGCTAAGCAAAATTACTGTTTGACACTGTGTTTTATTTTATTCTTGTTTGTTGAAAAGGTTTGTTGTCTCAGAGGTGTTTCAGTCTCCTTCTCACATTGAAGGAGCTAATTGCTTTTCCTCCCACAGTTCTTCCAAAGGATTAGGTGTGTATGTGGGGGTGGAGCTGGCAAACTGTCAGTAATTTCCAACAGAAAGAAGGGTTAAAAAGTCAGGTTAGTTGATATCTTGGAGGTAGAAGACTTGGTTTGCTGGCTAAGGCACTAGCTTCACCTGAGCTCTTTCCTTCTAAGACTGCTTGAAAGGCAGAGTAGAGAAACTTACCAGAGCAAGGGAGAAGGATTAAGACTTAGTTTGGCTAAGCAGATTTACTGTGTGGTGGTGTTTTATTTTTACTCACAGGGATTGCTACTGTTTGTTGCTAACATTTCATTGCTTTATTTTTTTCTCTGATTCAAATTGTTGTTGCTGGTATACCTTCTTCTGCATTATTACAAGATGTGCCTACAGGTGTGCTAACAGATTACTGCTGTAATCTTCTGATTCAAATTGTCTTTGCAAGGTATCTTCTGTTACTGCTTTATTTTTCTCTGGAGCAAAGTGTTTCTTACAGGGTATATCTTCTCTGAAATTATTACAGGTGGTGCTTTACAGGTTTTACAGTTTTATCTAACATTAGGATAAGCTTTCAGGGTTACTGCATTTGTTGTTGACTGATTGTTTCTGCTCTTACCTCCTTGTTCTTTCGTCCGTGGTTCTTCTTTTTAGGCAGGGAAGGGCCCAGCCACCACCCCATCCCCAACCACCCACGCTACACTCCTTTTATAGGGTACCACAGTTGTGACATTTCCTGTGGCAGAGCAGGAAGGGGCGGATCAGTGGGGCCTCCACAAGGTGATCTCATTTACAGGGCACTAGTAATTTAACTTGTTATAACAAGTTAAACAAAGCACAATTAAACCATTACTTGCATTTTTTTCCTTCTAATTACTCTGACTAGGTTACAAACCCAGCAACTTATTTGGAATGGATTTCATTAACTGCAGGTACTGTGGAACGATTTTCAGAAGGACAGTCTACAGGATTGGACACTGTCCACATGCTGGGCCTTTGGAGATCTTAGGTCTCAGCTCCGGCAGCATGGGCAGAGATTGCACGCCTCAAATTTCATATTGAAGAGGAAATATTATAAGAACCACCTGCCATTTCCCCAGCATCCAACAGAAAACCTCGACGCAGAGGGTAGTTGGTCCAGGAGGTTGGCAGGTGGTTAGGAGGAGCAAATCAGGTGCCCCATCACTCTTTGCTCTCCAACACATTACCTCCGAAAACCATATAAACACTACAAACAGGTATCTGCCTCTATCTCTGAAATCAAATAAAGAGGCAGAAGACACTGCAGAGCAGGACACTGCGGCACAGGAGCTAGCACAACAATACTCACCCAAATCAGGAACCAAAACTAAACAAGCACAAAGGAAATCCAAAAAACTACTGATCATAGGATTCGGGAGTTGATACCATCTCCAGCCATAGGGTGATGGTCAGATGTCTCCAGGTACATCAGCATGGAGAGACACTGACCGCATTGCTAAATTGTTCACAAAGCAGGAGAAAACATTGATGTCCTAGTACACATAGGGACTAATGATCTCGCCAGCCGGTCAGTTGTGGAGACCAAGGAACACCTGACTAGGCTGGGTGACAAACTATCATCTATTTCATCTGGCATCTCCTCTCTGAGATCCTGCCAGTCTGGGAGAAGGGAGCAGATGGACGGAAGGTCAGAGAAGGGAGATAGGAGCTAAACACGGGCTCAAGGACTGGTGCCAGGAAAAGGACACGGATTTGTAGGGAACTGGCAACAGTTCTGGGAGTGAAAGTTCTTTAAATTTGATGGACTGCATCTGACTAAAGAGGGAGTCAGTGCATTGGGGCAGAAGTTTGACGTCCTTTGCAGAATATTTAAACTAGCAAATGGGGAGAGGGTGCAGCACCCCATACGTCGAATGGAAGAACACCCTCCCCTCAGCTAGTGGTCAAACAGGAATTCAGCATGTTTGCCGCTCATTTGCATCACCAGGTAAGAAAAAGGTTTGTCTCCCATACGATGCACAGGGGTAATGCCAAACTTCACCCAACAACTAACACACCAAAATCTGGCCAATGGAAAATCATGTAACAAATGCTCACAGCCTGGGAAATAAGATCCCAGACCTGCAGGCAATAATGTCAGAGGCTAAACTGACATAGTAGCAATTAGTGAGACGTGGTTTACCAGTAACCACACTTGGGAGACTTCAGTACCTGGCTATCTATTGTTCAGAAGAGACCGGTGCAAAAGGGGAGGAGTGGCCCTGTATGTTAATGAAAATATCAAAGCTACAGAAATTCAGAATACACATAAGGAGCCAGAAGAACTGTGGGTCACCCTGGAAACAGGAAATGGGACAGCCATAAGAACTGGGGTTGTCTACAGGCCCCAGACCAGAGGGAGGACATAGACACATTACTGTTAGAAGATATACAAAACATGACAGCTAAAGGGAGGTTCTGATAATGGGAGACTTCAACATGCCAGATACAGATTGGTCAATACCAGCAGGAACATCTGCCAGAACTAGACTCATAGTGGATTCCTGCAGGGGAGGGCCTCAAACAACTGGTACAGCAACCCACAAGAGACAGGGCTATCCTAGATCTAGTACTGACTAACAAAGAAGGGATCACAGATCTCCAGGTAGAAGGTCACCTGGGGCCAGTGACCATCGCATGGTATGGTTCAATTTGGCTACTACATCTAAATCATCCCATTCCAAGGCAAAAATATGGGACTTCAGAGGAGCTGACTTTGATAAGATGGCCAACAGAGTTAAGCTAGCCCTGGCAAAAGAAACACAGGTGAGGAGGTACAGGCAAAGTGGGCAAGCATTAAGGATACAATACTTGAAGCAACATCCCATTGTGTTAGACAGAAAAGGAAGTGCAAAGAAGAAGGAAACCACTTTGGTTCTCAAATACAGTAGCAGAAAAGGTCAGAGCCAAAAGGCTGGCCTTCAGAAAATATAAAGGAACACACGGGATGAAGATAGGATGGCATACCAAACTGCCCTAAGGGAAGCAGGTAAGGCAGTAAGGCAGGCAAAGTCCCAAACTGAGGAAACACTAGCACAAACAGTAAAAGAAGGTGACAAGACTTTATAGATACATTAGTGAAAGGAGAAAGTCCAGAGGGGGTATTGCTGCTTAATGGAGAAAAGGGAGCATGTGAGGAGGAGGACCCTGTAAAGGCATCTATCCTAAATAGATACTTTTGCTCAGTATTTACTGAAGAGAAGGTAAGGCAGGGCCACAGCTCAGCATCATGGACACAGGGGGAGGGAGGTGAGCACTACCCTTCACAAAAGAAAGGGTCCTACAAGAGCTTGCTAAGCTCAGGGTGGATAAGGCAATGGGACCTGATGGCATACATCCCAGGGTACTTAAGGAGCTAAAGGAGGAACTAGCAGAGCCATTAGCAGAATTGTTTAGTGAGTCTCTGAGCACAGGAGAGGTCCCAGAAGACTGGAGAAGGGCTCATGTGATCCCACCCACAAGAGTGGTAGCAGGGAGGAGGCGGGAACTACAGACCGTCAGTCTTACCTCAGTAGTGGGCAAGAATATGGAGGCACTCCTTAAGGAAAGGATAGTGCAACACCTGGAATCCATAGGGGCACAGGATCCAAGACAGCATGGGTTTACAAAAGGAAGGTCCTGTCAAGCTAATCTCATAGATTTCTTTGACTGGAACGCAGAGTGGTGGACCAAGGGGAGCAGTTGATGTCGCCTACCTTGACTTCAGCAAAGCTTTTGACACTGTTCCACATAGAAGATTGATAAATAAGCTGGTAGGCTCGGGTGGGTCAGAAGTTGGTCAACTGGGTGGCAAACTGGTTGACTGGCAGAAACAGAGAGTGGTGGTAAATGGTATACAGTCAGAAGAGATGCAAGTCACAAGTGGGGTACCTCAGGATCAGTCCTGGGGCCAGTCCTATTCAACATCTTCATTAGTGACCTTGCAGATGGACTAGAGGGTAAGGCTTGTCTGTTTGCAGATGACACCAAGATCTGCAACAGAGTAGATGATCCAGATGGGGTGGGCAGAATAAGAAGAGATCTGGATAAACTAGCAGAATGGTCAGAAGAGTGGCAACTGGGATTTAATGCAAAGAAGTGCAAAATCATGCACATAGGGAAGAGAAACCCTGAAGCCACTTATAGGCTGGGAGGGAGTTGCTAGCAGTCACAAAGGAAGAAAGAGACTTGGCATCATCATCACTGATGACCTAAAATCATCCAAGCAGACCCCAAAGCAGTAGGTAAGGCTAGGGGGTGTTAGGGTGTATTAGTAGGGGTATCACAAGTCGTAAGGGGAGGTAATAATCCTCTGTACAAGACATTGGTTAGGCCCCATCTGGAGTACTGCAGTATTGGAGGCCACACCTTCACAAGGACATTAACCAAATTGAGGCAGTCCAGAGAAGGGCAACCAAAATGGTGCAGGGACTGCATCAGAAGACATATGAGACAGATTAACGGAGCTCAATATGTATACCCTTGAGCAAAGGGAGAGAGGTGATATGATCGAGACATTTAAACACCTTAAGGGCATAAACAAGGTGAAAGAGTCTAACATGTTTAAATATAAGAAAATAGCAGGACAAGAGGACACAGCATGAGATTAGAGGGAGGCCGATTATGGGGAATGTGAGGAAATTCTTTTCACAGAAAGGGTGGTAGATGCATGGAATGGCTTACCACAAGAAGTGGTGGCTATGAATACAGTGCAGGGCTTCAAACAGGCATGGATAGGCATAAGGAGCAATACAAATGACTATGAATAGATAGGTCACTGATAGAGCAAAGGCCGATGGCACATTTATAAGGTAGAAAAAGAAATGGGCAGACTGGATGGGCCTTGCGGTCCTTATCTGCCGTCAACTTCTATGTTTCTATGTTTCTATGTTTCTAAGCTGCAGATCCTAGTTAACCAGCAGCCTACTTCTTCCTACCCCCCCCTAGAATTGCCTTATGACTGTCCCATGCACGCTTGAATTCCACCACAGATTTTGACTCCACAACCTCCTCCGAAAGGCCATTCCATGCATCCACAACCCTCTCTGTGAAAAAATACTTCCTTAAATTACTCTCTGAGCCGCCCATCTTCAAATTGTGCCCTTGTTCTTGCACACCTCTTTTTTGAAAGATGCTACCCTCTTGGACTTTGCTGATTTCCTTGAGGTACTTGAAAGTTTCTATCAGGCACCAGTCTGGCTCATCTCTGAATCGGGACCATTATGTGCTTCATGGCCTTAACTGTAGATGGCTCCTATTCCACTTGGGAGGATGGGTAAATGAAAAAGTCAGCATTTTAAGTCAAGTTAATGCTCCCTTACACTCTCTCTCTCTCTCTCTCTCTCTCTCGCACTCTTTACTTCTTCTGCTGTATTTTCTCTGTCTTAGAGTCCTGCCCAGTGAAGCCCAAGTTTACTGTTATTAGTTAAATAATCCAGTCCAAATTCTGCCTTGGACAAAGCAGACATCAAAAGGAAGAAAACCTTGTAAAAAGTCAGATGACTGAAGAGCTTTTGATACTGTACACACACATTACAGTCACATAGGAACTAACACAATCATCTATGTCTTTTAACATTTATTTGTATTATTTTGCAGTCCCAGATGCCTTAAAAGGGTAGGGTTCACTAGAGTTAGTATCATGCATTGCTTTTAAGAGTTGAAAAGAATGACTTCATGTTTGTAGCAGATAGTGGTATTTTTTTTTACTGCATTTAAATTTTCTTTAGCCCCCCCTTCACCAGTGCTTCCTAACTCAGCCTGACCATTTTCCAGCCCAGTTCTTCTCTTCTCTTCTCTTCTCTTCTCTTCTCTTCTCTTCTCTTCGCTTCTCGTCACTTACCCACTTCCATGGCTTCCACAGAGTCCCATCTCATTCTCCTGGTCTTCATGGTGAATTTCATCTAGTGCTAGGGCAACTTTCCCTCAGATCCATTAAATGTGGAAGGTGGTGGGTAGTGAGGTCACTGGAACCTGAGAGTGCCAACGTTATGGTGCCATACTACTTAAGTTTTCCGCTGTATGCTGCTCCCATTCACGGGACGTCAACAACAAGGGTGCCACGTGCATATGCACCCACTGCCCTCACTCAGACAAGCAGCTCTGAAAGTAGTGCCACCTGTGGCCACCCTGGTGGTGGTGGTACTGCGGTGCAGCCTGCTGCCCACCCACCATTGGAGGAGGAGGGCAGTATTCTCTGGCATGCTTGATCCTCCTGCCTCTGCTGGCCTGATGTCCAGGCTGCCACTTCACCTATCAGCTAGCCTTAGATGGAAAACATATTTAGAGAAGTTATACAGTAGTTATAAGGGATAGCAGGGCTACATTAAGCGATCCATCACCTACAACCAAGCGTGAAGGTTTGCGTTGGACATGTGTTGCACAATGCACAACTGTGACCTGTATATGTCACTTGCCAGCTTAGGTCTTGAGGATCTTGAGGATATGAGTGAGTTGCATTAACGATGTTTCGCTGATGACGCGGTAGTGTTTTGGAAACACCCACAGCCGAGCTCTCTCCAGCGAGCTCTTCAGGGTTTCTTCTGGGAGCTAGAAACCTGGTTCACTGAACACCGCCTGATCATCAACTACCAAAAAACAAAGTCCATGATCTTTGCACATCGACAAAGTCCACACAGCCAGTCGGCTCTCCTAATCAAAAACAATCAAGGCGTCCCTCTTGAACATGTTACGTGTTTTAAATACCTGGGAATTACTTTAGACACCTCCCCCTCCTACCATCAGCACATTCAACTACTCTCCTCCGCTGTTAACACTAGAGTGGGTATCCTCCACAGGCTTAAACACTGCTTACCCACACAGGCCATGCAGCTCGCGGTCGCCTCCTCTATCCTCTCCCTAATAGACTATGGGATAGTGATATACAGCTCTTCGGACCCTACTACCCTTCGTAGCATCAACACCGCTTTGAATAAAGCTTGCCACCTAGTCACTGGGTGCGACAGATTAACACATACCTGTGAGCTCTATGCACTTACTGGATGGCTAAACTTCCAAGGAAGACTTAAGTACCACTCCTGCGTGCTAGCGAAAAAGATCCTTCTCCAGCTAGCGCCCACAGGCCTTCTCTCAATAGTCTGTGTTGCCCCCGTCGTAACACTAGACTTGCAGCATCCTCCTCATTCCTGGTCCCTCATTGTAGAACATCCCTTGGGCAAAGATCTTTCCACTACCGTGCCCCTCTTTGGCTAAACACTCTACCCCCCCATCTCCCAGACCCTCAGCCTCTCCCAATTCAAAACAGCCCTCAGAGCTCAACTCCGGGAGTCAGAAAAATGTGACTGTGGCTAACTCTCTGCCCTCCTCTGGTTTTTCCATACCCCCAATACACACGACACAGGGTCTCAATTGATCCCAAGAGTCAGCATCATTATCTTGTATCGTTGCCTACTACTGTCACCAGTTAACAAAGCTTATGCCTGGACTGAACCGGCAGTACTGTGTTACGAATTTCTACCTGTTTATTGTGTGTTCTTTGTATTTGTTTACCCTCCACCCTATGTAACCGACATGGAGCCTTTGCAAAAGAGTCTGTGACTCCAAGGTTTGTAATTCCGATTATATCCAATAAAATAAAAAAAAATATATATATATATATATATATATATAGTGGCACAGTAGTGCCACTATAGTTAGGGTTCAATGGTCACTTCTATGTTAAACCCAAAATCTTGCACTTAAATAACTTGCCAACTGTTTCACTGATTTGCCTGAAATTTTGTATGCACTGTCTGGTACAATAGATCCCTGGATCTAGCAAGTTTTGTCCCTGATGGATATACAGTTGCGGAGATGCCTAGTGCTAAAAAATTTGAAAATTACTATTTAGGTGCAAATCCTTTGCTGTCCCATGTCTCTGAAACGGCTTCGGGGTCTGGTCTGAAATTGTTAGGGTATGTGGGGTCTGGGCTGCAGATGTGTCTTTTGAAGGTTTGGTGAAAAAGTATTAATCCACTCAAAAGTTATTCAACTTTAAAGTTTTCCTTATTTGGTAGATCCTGCATTTTGCCACCTCAGGCAATACAGCTAGCGAGCAGGAATACGTCCGTGCACCAAGCCCGATCACATTGTGTACTCCATAAAAAATAAATAAATAAACATGCAAGTTTGTTAATCTTATGAGGGACAGGGCAGAGTGTGTGGCACAAGGAGTATGGTTTGGTAGTTAGTGCAAGCAATGAGTGGACTTGACAACTGCACACATGATCTATCTTTGTTACAGTAAATGGAGAAAATTCCATCATGTTTGTCATTTACAATTTTACTTAACTAAAACTGTGGTGGGAGTTGAGGGTCATCAGAGACCTATTTATTCCTTCTGCTGCACGAGACTGTGTGTGTGTGTGTGTGTGTGTATGTGTGTGTGTCTCTCTCTCTCTCTCTCTCTCTCTCTGTGTCTGTGTGTCAGAATCACAGGACTCAGGCTGCAAAAAAATTGCTTACTAGTCATTATATAAAATAAAAGTTGGGGAAGTCCGTGAAACTCGAATTTATATATACAGAGAAAGAGACTTGCCTGAAGTGGACTCTCTACTTGTTTGGCGCTTTGATTTCCCGCTGGTTGCTCGTTCGGGCTGCTTCATCGAGTACGGGTCTTTGGCTGCTCTGTTGGGAATTTGGTGACTGGCCCTGGAAGTTGGTGGCTGCTGAGTTCGGTGGCTGGTCCTGGAACTTAGTGGTTGCTCTGCCTGGTGTGGCACTACATGGCATGCGAGTGAGGGGGAACGAGCGATGAGGTAGCGACGGAGTACAGTTTCAACTCGGGGGAATAACCTGATCGGACTACAGGAAAGGGTTGCTGGCACCATAGTTGGAGCGGACCTGCTGGAAAAGAGGAAGTGGTTTGCAGGATAGCAGGCGGTGAAATTCTACTCATTATACTATCTACAAATTTGTGGGGTCTGATTCCCTGGCCCAGACAGGGAGACGGGTTCTCTGACTCGAAGGGTGGTGGGGTTACTCTTCTCCCTAGTTGAGGTAGGAGTACCGCGGAGGGTGGTCCTGCCTGCCTCTCTACAGCGAGGGTCGTGGTGTGGAACCTGCAGAGGTATATTTGACGTTATCTGCTTATTGCCTGCAGGATTCTGGCTTTTGGTCACTGGGAAACTCTGAACGGAATTTGGAACTATGGGACTGCTCGAACTGGTGAAGTATACTTGAATTTTTCTTTTGTTGTAACCAGTGGGTGAGAATTACTGGAAGAACTTAAAACTGAGTTCACTTATAACTTTTTCAGCCATGTGAGAGGAGACTGATTAAGTTTGGCCCATGCTGAAGTGGTGAGAGCACATAAGTGTGGACATAAAAAGACTTTGGACTCTCGTTTTGTGTTCATTTTATGTTAGGGGGTTTTTATATAGGTGCAAAGCTCCTTCCCCTCGCAGTGGTGAGAGCACTGGGGGTGGGGGGTAGATGGATAAAATATTTTGATAAATTCAAAGCATAAATACTAACACATTGATAAGGTATAATTTTGTTTATTGTTATATTTGTATTTTTGTATTTGAGTGCTGTGTTTTAGTTTTACTTTTTATATAAGTTTGTGGGGTTTATTATTGTGATTGAGGTATTAACTATGTGTCGGAATGAAAATAGGACGGTCGGTATTACTCCCTCAGGCTCAGGGACCTTCATCCTTTCTCCTGTCCTCCCCTGTCACCCAGAGTTTATAGAAGATGTAGGGCTTTGGGGATTGTGAGGGGGAGGAGGAGGGCTGGTGCCGGGCCTGGGGGGGAATGGAAAGGAGCGGGCGGATAGGGTTAGTGAGGTCAAGGAGATGCCCTGGGGCGAAATGGGCACAGGAAAGGGGTTCTCCCTGCTTGGTGCCCATACCCAAGGGTTCTGATTATGATCAGCAGGTAAGGCGGTCATCCTCGGAGGCTCATCCTACTCAGGCGGTGTTGTGTAATGCCAGGTCTATTAAAAACAAGATGGCTATTATAGCCGATCTTGTTGGGTCATCTGACCTGGCATGCATCACCGAGACCTGGTTGGATGGAAATGCTGGGCCAGTTTTAGCAGCAGCAGTTCCAGCTGGTACTGTGATACACCGCCGAGGCAGGATCAAGAGGCGGGGTGTTGCCATATGTTTTAAGTCAGAACTGGGCCTGGTGGAGGTGCCGTGGGATGTACCAGATCCTTTGAATGTGTCTTAGTCGAGTGGGTGCAGGATACTTCTCGGATATCGTCCACCAGGTGACTGAGAATGTTTTCCTGCAGGAGGTCGCGACTCATTGTCGACCTGACATTGGGGTCCCACAGATGGTTGGTTCTGGGATTTCAATGCTTTGGCTCACGATGAACTCTCACGCTTTGGTCAAGACTTCCTCCAGTTGATGGTATCACTGGGCTTCACACAGGTTGTTTCCACCTCGACTCATATTGGTGGACACTCACTGGACCTGGTATTCCTTCTGGGATGGGGATATCTGATTTGGTGGTGGAACCACTTGGATGGTCTGACCATCACTCCATTAGGTTCAGTTTTGAGGCCACTCCTATTAGGTCAGCCCCTTCGGAGATGGTACGGTACGGCCCTTTAAGGGGTGTGTCCCCGGATGACCTGATGGCGGTGCTGGACCTATCGGGCCTACCGATGGATTGCTTGGATCCAGGTGACCCGGTATACGCCTATAATAAGGCAGTGACAGGGGCCCTGGATTCTATTGCACCTGCTCATGTTTGTCCTCTCACTCTTCGCCCCAGATCTCCATGGTTTGATGAGACCGTGAGGGAGTTGAGGAGGGTGGGACGAAGGCTGGAGAGGCGTTGGAGGAAGTCCGGTCTGGATGATGACAAACTTAGTTTGATGGACCATTATACGGCCTATCAATCCGCAATCTCTCATAAGAAGGCAGAATTCCTGTCCAGAGAGATTGCGGCTGCACAGAATAGACCAGCTCAGCTCTTTTCGACTGTGGACAGACTGTGCAATCCAGCCTGTCTTCAGCCCAGAAGAGCCTTTTTCTAGAACGGTGTGAGGAGTTTGCTCTCTTCTTTGCAGATAATGTTGCCAAAATCAGGTCGGATGTCCGTCCTTCCCTTTCCAATGGGAGCGGTGACGGTCGGTTGAGATGTCGAACACTCAGTTTGTATGGTCTGACTTCAGCCTCCCCACAATTGATAATATTGTGATGGTCATCCTAACGCCATGCACCAACCAACTGTGATTTGACCCTGGCCCCACACGCTTCTTAGTGGATTGTGTGGAGAAAATCGGCCTAGTCCTGGCTTCATAGTCTGAAGTCTTTAGAGAGGGGATCTTCCTGATCCCCTTAAAGAGGCTATAGTTAAGCCTCTTTAAAGAAATCCTCCTTAGACCCAGACTGTCTAGCAAATTACAGACCAGTCTCTAACTTACCCTTTGTGGGTAAAGTTATTGAGAAGGTGGTCGCAGTACAGTTGGATGATCATCTGACCAACAACAATATTTATGATTCTCTCCAGTCAGGATTTAGGAAAAGGCATAGTACCGAGACAGCACTTGTTCGGGTACTAAATGACCTCCTAATAGTGAGAGATCGTAGGACCTGTTCTATCTCGGTACTCCTTGATCTCTCTGAAGCATTTGACACTGTTGACCACGGTGTGCTGCTGGAGCGTCTGCGGTCCAACTGCGGATTATCTGGTGTGGTCCTCAGGTGGTTTCAATCTTACCTCGAGGGTAGAACTCAGAGGGTGGTGTCGGGAATTTTTTCCTCGACATCAGTCTCCCTATCCTGCAGGGTACCGCAGGGTTCTATTTTAGCACCTATGTTGTTTGCGGTGCATATGCTGCCGTTGGGAGCGATTATTAGACGATACGGTTTGGGTTTTCATTGCTATGCAGATGACACCCAGCTGTATATGTCTTTTGTGCCCTATCAGGATGCTGCCTTATCGGTATTTAATAACTGCCTTGCCGAAATCCAGGACTGGATGAGTGGGAGTTGGCTGAGGTTAAACCCGGAGAAAACTGAGGTGTTAGTCGTGATTGAGGTCGACAGAGGCGGGTTTGCCGGATGGATCACCCTCAGGCTTATGGCTTGGGGGGTTGCCTAGCTGACAACCTCAAATCAGGTGCGGAATCTTGGCGTAATAATTGACGACCACTTCACACTTAAATCTCAGGTGTCAGCGGTGGTCAAAACCTCCTTTTTCCATCTGAGGAATATCGCCAGGGTGAAGCACCTGGTTCCTCCAGAGGATCTTCCAACATTGATCCACGCCTTCGTTACCTCCCACCTTGACTATTGCAACTCCCTGTACCTAGGGCTATCGGGGGTTGAACTTCGCCATCTGCAGCTTGTGCAGAATGCGGCGGTCAGGTTATTGACTGGATCTTCTAGATCCAGTCATATAATGCCTGTGCTCCGCGGACTGCACTGGCTGCCAGTGTTTTGGCGAATCACCTTCAAGGTCGGTTTGCTGACCTATAAAGCCCTACACGATCAGGGACCTACTTACGTGAAAGAGCTCCTTGGCCCCTACTGTCCCTCCCGCCCCCTCCGATCCATTGACGAGGGATTGCTGGAGATTCCCAGGGTTCATTTGAAAACTTCAGGGGCTAGATCATTCAGTTTTATGGCCCCGACCCTGTGGAATTCTTTACCTCGTCAGGTGCGAAATTGCCCGACTGTCCTAAGTTTTAAAGGAGCCTTGAAGACTTATCTTTTTAATATAGCTTTTAATGATTTATAATAAATTAGATTTTGTTTATTTATTGTTTTAATGAAATTGTACAGGCGCTTTGGTTGAAGAAAAGTGCCTTTTAAAAATAAAGTATTGATTGATTGATTGATTGATTGAATGCACATCCTTGGTGAAGGATGCTTTAATAAACCCCTCAGACTGTGCCCTCAGGGTTTACGTAGCGTCTCACACCTCAGGTGTGCATCAAATTATTGTAACACACACTTCTTCATCCTTTATTCTATATCTCAGGGGGTTGACAAACACCTCAGTTTGTAGCCTTGGTAGTTATGTAACCCCAGATACAGTTATTACCTACTAATCCCCACCACTATTAGCACTATAATACCTTTAGTGCTTATCAATAAGAGTGAAAACACATAAAATACTTCAAAAGGGTATTGGCACCAGATTTCTGAATAAAATATTCATTTTCAAGCTTTGCTGTCCCATGTCAGTCTGTCTTTGGAAAACAGTGTGTGCCTTTCAGAAAACATCACTGCTCCACTGCAGCTCATTCTAAATATTTAGCAAAGCCCATGGAAAACCTGGATTGGAGTTATTCAGCTTTCAGAGAACAATGCTCTAGAGAGATTTACGTCTCTTTCCATGCAATTAGCAAACAAGTATTTCAACATTCCAGACAAGCTGCCTCTGCTCCAGAATAAGGGTTGTTTGACTTTCACCAGCCAAAAAACACAAATGATTTTCCTTGGTGAGAGGACAAGTTAATAAAATTTGAAAAGGAAACTGACGTTACTCGTGGGTTTGTTTAAAATTTATTTTTATACAGGTTAATCTGTTGGAGAATAAATCCCCATTTACAACAAATACCTGTGGAATTTACAATAAAAACAAAACACTACAAATTAGAACGCAATACAAAGTCACAGGTACCTAAAAACAACTACAACAAACATTTAAATAATTATACAATTCCGATTTAAAAATATGCGGATCAGAAATTTCAGTCATTTGGCAAGGTAACTTATTCCATATCCCTGCTAAACTAGTTTGTAACACCATATCCCCCATACGATTGGGTTGGGGGAGTGGCGAGGTCATATCATCAATAGTTACAAGCTACAGACATGCAGACAGTGTTGTGTCTAAGAAAATACAATTTTTAAGCCAGAACCCCCTTTTTTTTGACAAGATGGGCAAAGGCTACATCTTTTTTCTTGAGGGAAAAAAACATTAATTAAAACTTTCAAAGAATGCAAAAATGTTATTAAAACATTCAAAGAATGCTTTAATGCTGGTGAAACAGAATGATCATGCAAGTAGTAGCAGCAGGGGTGTCGTTGCCTAAAAAGTAAACAGTGTCAGATTTGTTTTCCATGTTGTTGCTGCTGTTGTTGTTGTCACTGTGACACTTTTTCTTCATCATTCAAATCAGCTGCTCCACAGAGCATCTTGCGTGGTATAATCTACTTACTCTGAAGTATATATTCATATGAAAACAACAGAGTGCATCAGTAGGGTGTCCACTTTCACAACAAATTCTAACACACCAAAAGCACCCCCCAAATTACTGTTTACCCCCACACAATGACTGTCATCAGAACCCAGATCATCTCCATCCTTGAACCGAGCCTGCTGTCCTAGACCACAGGGTTATTAGCGCTACACATCAGTGACAAGTGGATTCTAAAGGCCATGTAGTTTGGGGTAAAAAATGAGGGTGCTGTCAATCCAGTATTTCTCAGAAAACCCGCTCTTCTGTAACAGACTAATCTCAGGGTCCAGCAGATAAAATACACTCAACTGTGCACTTCCACATTCAGTTCACACAGCCGTCTCTCACAGAGGAACAGTGGGCAAAATTAAAAAGATTGGTTTCACACACTTTTTTACGCAAGTTCTCCATTGAAGTCTGAATTCTCACAGTTTTCTGAATTAGGTCAAGACCACAAAACAGGGCTGTGTATACATGTGTGTGTGTGTGTGTGTGTGTGTGTGTGTGTGTATATATGTGTGTATGGGGAAGGGGGTGTCAAAGAGGGCTTTGGTTCATACATCTAATTTTCCTAGGTATATCCCTGTCCTCTGGCTATCTCTTTGCAGACAGCTGTCTGTCACCTTGCACTTTGTGTGCCAGGGTCATGGACAGTATACAGCTGCATTCCCACAGGGGCAAGTTAACCAGTCAGGTACAATGAGAGGAATGTTCTGACACAATTAAAGTGGCAGTGAGTATTAGGGTGAAAATTTGTACCTGTATCTTTCTATTTAATTTCAGTTTACATTTATGTTCTGGGCTTGTAAGATGCCTTTTTCTACCATTTGAAGTCTGCTTTAGCATTGTTGTTTTACATTTAGAATCATTAAAGAATGCACAATATGGTCCTCCTCCAGTTTTCATTGGTATTCCTAGCTGTTTCTGAACTCAGATTGTCCCATAATGTCTGAGAGCAGTGTCTACTGCATGCTAGTTCAGTCTACATTAACATTTTATTTCTGTATTTGAAATAATTAAAGGAATACTTAATATGGCCAACCAGAGGGTTTTGTTAGTATTCACAGCAGTTTCTGAACACCTGTTGGGCTACATTCAGGAAGCCAGGTCATACCGCTGTAATTACCAGCAAACTTAACACTGCCTGCCAACTGTGGCATGCAGGACCCTGACGGTTGCAGGCAGCGATAGTCTATTCATGTATCAGGCGGGTGGCCACTAATGAATATGTAGGAGCCAATGGATTTAATGGTGAGGCTCCACACCTGACACTTCTGGTGAGTTGTTTACCACGTACCACAGCTGGACCCCTCAGCAATGCTAGCAATACCTACCACATGTGTGCACAGTACAGTACCATGATGGATGGAAGCTACTAGTATGTATTTATTTATTTTATTTATTTATTAGACTTTCGGATAAATACCTTTGAGCCAATGGCTGTTTTACAAAGGTTCTATGACAGTATACAAAGACTAGAAGTACAATTTGTGTGAGATTAGCAGGCAAGCAGTTGGAATATAAATTTCAGTACAGAGTATACATGGTCAAAAAGCTACGGGTAATATAATTAACAATTAGAACAACACAACCAAGTACGTGCAAGTTCTACCCTGCTACACCATTCTGGCCACCAATCTGTAGCCATTGTGTGTGCTCGGGGGGGGGGTCCCGTGGTGGCAGCTGGTTAAGCTGAAATGAGCTGGAGTCTGTTACCACTCCGCAGATCACTGACCAGCCCACCCTGCATGCTGCGCTCCCACTGACAGGCTGCTCAGTGTATATGCAAATGGAGTGGGTGAGCCCGTCGCTGTGGAGCATGCCACCTTCTGCCATGCATCAGGCATGGCACCTCAGTAGCAGTGCTGTGGCAGTGCAGAGTGGCAACCCAGCCCTGTATTGGGTGGGCCATACTGACCGGTGATGTGCCATCACTGCTATGGCACTGCCAACAGAAGTTCCCTGAATTCAGCCCATTGTCCCATAAAGTCTCAGAGCAGTGTCTGCCACATACTAGTTCATCTTAGTCACAAGAAAAGTGATGTTTAACATTGGGTGTTCAAAGACTGCTGAGAATAATGCTGAAAACCTGGGGGAAGCCATTTTTAAAGAGAGCTTATTCATTTAATATTGAAACACAAATGTTAACACAGACTTGAAAGAGGGAAAGGGGCATCTTTCAGGATGGGAGAAAAGTGCAATATAAAACACATGTAGGTGCAATATTTTCACCATTAAATGCATGCTTGCCTTATAAGGGGAACAATCAGCACAAAATGCCCCACACCCAAGTGTGGAGCTGGTCCCAATTTGCACTTTCTGTGCAAAAACATTTTTTTTACTGTTTACTGCAGTATAGGACATTGTATCAGACATTCTGCTGACTTGCAGGCTAACATTTCCTGTAACTACAAATCCCAGACACCCCTGCAGCTGATATCAGAGGAGGGCTGCAGCAGTGGGAGATTCTATATCCTGAAGTGCAAGTAGAGTTTTTATAAGCTCTGTTCTTTTGTTAGCTAGCCCTGCTGTCCTCCCGGGGCTGAGTATGGTCCCAGAGGACTGTACTTGGTCCTGGAAGAACAGTGGGAATGGCAAAACATATTGGTTGAGCTGATCACTCAGGTGGTTGGGGGCTGATCCCTTAGAAGTGCTCAAGAAAATGTAAACTACTCTAGCAAAAGTGTCATTTCATACTTGGTTCGAATGACAGGCAGAAGGCCACAGGCCCATAGGGTTTGTCTCCGGTATTATCGGAGCATTCTTTCCCTGATCCTTGCAATAGTTTTGATTTAAAAGTGAGGAATGTGTTTGCATCCAGAGTCTCCTTGGGCAGTTCATTCCAAAGGGATATAATCCATGGGTGCAGGCAGGCACACCTCAGATAGTCCATGGTGTACAATTTTATTTAAGGGGGGCAGCAAATAGGCTCTGAACTGCTTCCCTTGTCCATGAAAACAAAACACAGAAACAGCAGAACCTTTCTATAATTTTATTCATATTAATCAAAACTAGAAGGATTGGTCACTGATACTGTCTTTGCATCCCAAGGACTATACAGCCTATTAAAGTTGGACCAGCATAACATTCTGTGGTGATTTGCATATGCAGCCCATGATGCTTTGCATTGTGGTGGCATGTGTGATTTTGTATTTTCTGTGCTGGTATGCTGGTGTCTTAAGGAGCAATGCATGGCATCTGTATTTACCCATGCATGGGGGGCAGTAACCAGTGTCATGGGGTACAAAAGTTATATTTATTGTGCCAAATAGGGCAACAAACATGATCCTGGTGTACATGTTTATATTGTCTGGCTACACCCCTGGTATAATCCTCTGGGTATAGAAGAATCTTCTCAAGTTCCTTTTAGGGAATGTGAGTTTAAGCTGTTGGCTATGGCTTCTCAGAAAGTTGTTTCTTTCTGCCAAAGTTATTCCCGGACTATTCATTTTTCTGCAGTTTGTCTGTAGCCTTATCACAAATTGGATGGTAGGTGCACTAACTGCTCTATGCCAAAAAATGTGCAGTTTCCAAATTGTGCCTCTTTCCTTTAAGGAAAGCAAGTGCTCAACTTCAAATTGTGCATGTTTTATAGGAGGAGTGTCCAAGACTATTGTCCACATGATTCATCATGGTTATTTTTCACTGAACATGCATCTCACATGATTTCAGAAGGTCCGTGCAATGAAAGAGAAAGCTCTCTGAGGACTGAATCGGGGAATTAGAGCAGCTGCCCTTTAATCAAAACATATGTCAGGTCACCAAGGGAGCAATAAGTGGGGGAGGGGGCTGAGAGAGGATCAAGCAGCCTTGGACTGAGGTGGTGGGTCTTCCTGGCTCTTGGCTGCCACCAGGTGGAGGCTCGGTGGTAGCACCACTGCACATGAGGCAAGACATAAGTCTGGGGGTGGATGGAGCCATGGTTCTGGAACACTTGCATGCCTTCACGTGCATGCATCCTCCATACTGCCACAGCCCCAGGATGTCGAAGGAGGAAAAAAGGAGGAAATAGGAGTAGACCAGGACTTCATTAAGGCTGCCCAGGACACCTTGGCCCTCCCTTCCACTCTAAGTGGCAGATATTCTTAATGAGAGTCTCCGGGGAGGGAGGTTTGCCTGCCCTCTCTGACTCCACCGTATGGTGGGGATCTGGGGGGAACTAGCCACCCAGCATGGAGGGAGGAAAGGGACAGTCACAGGTGCCTGGGGATGTGGCTGAATAGCTGCTCAGCTGGCTCGGAGGATAAAAACCTTCACAGAAACAAAACATACTTCAGAAGAGAATGATAGTCTAACAACAATGCCGCAGTACAAAAAATAAACTTAGGGTTTAAACCACTTCTGCTACTGCTGCTTATCATATGGTCTAAAATAAACTGATAGTATTCTTCTAGAAAGCATGCACACCATGTGACTGTCTAGCAGCCTAACCCTTATGCTGCTATTTAGTAAATTTCTGGTTAATACCACTTCTGTTACTGCTACTTATCATACTGTCTAAAACTGGCACTGTAATTCTACACAGCATGCCTACTGTGGGACAGCTTGAGAGCCTAACAGTATGTAGACCATGGTCTAAGAAAATTACAGTATAAACTGTTGCTACCAAGACTGCTAGCTAATACGGGTGATAGTAATTAGGCTGCTGTATAATAGATGAAAGTTTTCTAACGTTTTCCTCCTGAAAAATCTATGAATCTTAATAATTTTTTTTTTCTCAAGCAAATGTTACTGGTATTTCACAACAAAGTCAATATAACACATAGAATTCTTTCATTATAATAACATTACACATTCAGAAATACATCCTCAATCAGTAAAGCATACGAGAGAAAAAACTGCTACACTATTTGAAATATTGAGTAAACAAACAATCACTATTGCTCTTAACACAATTAAAAACTATCTTTAAAATTATCCCTGATAGGACTACCATAAAAAGAGAACTATAAAGAATTCTCTTTCCCAGTAACAAATACTAACAGACTCTTAAAATCATTGAGTCAGTGACAAAATACTGCATGTGGTAAAAGTGATCTTACCTCAGCATGAATGATTTTTTTTCCTCAGATAATAGTGTTTTGTTTTTGCCATGTAAACGCCAATAGTGGAATGTCATCACATCATTTTTTGTTCTGTGGAATAGAAAGGGTGAGGTTAGGCCCTAGTGGAGGGGACCTTGAATTCCTTCTTTCTCAAATAGAGCAGTTCTGGATACACAGATTGGCTGCATTATGTTATCCAGGATTAAATGAAATTTTTGAGCCAGTACCATTTTTGAATAAATGAACTAACTTATGGTTAGCAACTTTGAGGAACTGAGGAACTGTGCCTCTCTGGGTTTACTGGGCTTGTAATTAAAGCTTTTACTATGTACCTGTCTTGGAGTGTAGCATGTTAATAAGACACAAGATCATATTTTTGATAAATATTTTTTCTGTGATTCGGATTACATTGATGTGCTTTATAATATTTATGCATTTTTAGCACGCATGGATTGACAGTTATTTCAAAAACCTGTCCTGTTCCAGGATTCTTGATGGTACTGTAGCTCTTTTTGTTATTTTGTCATTTAGCTATTTTTCAAAATTTTACAGTAATTTTTCTTTCTCTATTCCTGGGTATACAGGCCTGGTCTTGTGGAGTATCTTCGCCTTATTGGATTTAACTGACTTATGGATGCCTCGGTGACCGTGCTTTCATGTTTATAATGCGCATGCACAGGCCAGTCTAGGTGCACATGAAAAGAACCCCCCTTCCCTTTTTATGTGAATGTGTGCATACTTATATGGATTATTATTATTTTTCTGATCCAATGCACTTATGGAATTCTTTGAGATAATATTCTGGGTATTTCCTTTGTGCTTGGACTGGCCTGTGCATGTATGCTTTCTTAAATGTGTGCATACATATATTTATATACTTTTTTATATACATTTCATCATTTTTTGTTTTTGTTGTGTCTTTGTCTTTATTATAATTTAGCTGTATTGCCTTATTTCATTTTATGTTCATCTGCACCTGTAGTGAGTCTGATGTTCTGTGATTTCATACATTTTTGTATGTCTTATATATATATATATATTTTATTATAGGTGTGTGTCTCTCTACGGTTAGGCATAATGTTTCATACACTGTCACTTTAAAATTTACCTATAAAAGCAGAGAGCGTCACCTGTTTGAACAATCCCTGATGATGCTCTGAAGCAAAACCGGTAGGAGGTTGGTGGGTCTCACTGTGAGCTCTCATTTTAGAAGGTCATAGGTGCTTTTTGGCTGCTTTTTCAGTTATGAATGTACTGAATAAAGTAATTTTCTAACATGCTTTACAGCTTGTTTGGCATTTTGTAAGTGGGTCCAATTTGCCTAGACTGCAGTGGGTGGTGCTGCAGTTTTCTGTTTTGCTTAAATAGAATATCCCCAGGCTATGTAGCTACAGTGGATTAGAAACATAGAAACATAGAATTTGACGGCAGATAAGGACCGCTTGGCCCACCCAGTCCGCCCATTTCCCTACCTACTGGATAAGCTGCAGATCCTAGTTAACCAGCAGCCGACTTCTTCTTACCCCCACCCCCCAGAATTGCCTTATGACTGTCCCATGCATGCTTGAATTCCACCACTGATTTTGACTCCACAACCTCCTCCGGAAGGCCGTTCCATGCATCCACAACTCTCTCTGTGAAAAATACTTCCTAAATTACCTCTGAGCCTCTATCTTCAAATTGTGCCTCTTGTTCTTGCACACCTCTTTTTGAAAGATGCTACCTCTTGACTTTGTTGATTCCCTTGAGGTACTTGGAAAGTTTCTATCATGTCCCCTCTCCTCCTATCCTCGAGGCTATCATATTAAGCTCCTTAAGTCTCTCTTCATATGTCTTCTGGTGCAGACCCTGCACCATTTTAGTTGCCCTCCTCTGGACAGCTTCCATCCTGTCTATGTCTTTGGCGGAGATTGGGTCTCCAGAACTGCACGCAGTACTCCAGATGGGGTCTCACCAGCTGTCTGTACAGAGGGATAATAACTTCCTGTTTTCTACTGGTGATGCCTCTCCCTATGCATCCCAGTAACCCCCAGCCCTCCTTGCTGCCCTCTCACATTGCTTGCCCACCTTTAGGTCATCTGATATGACTACCCCCAGGTCCCTTTCCATTTTGTTGTTGTTAGTATCTCACCCCCATTGTGTACTCTTCCCCTGGGTTTTTGTTTCCCAGGTGCCTTACCTTGCACTTCTTAGCATTGAATCTAAGCTGCCATACATTTGACCATTCCTCTAACCTTGCCAAGTCCCTTCTCATCCTTTCTGCACCCCACCCTGTGCATCAACTCTGTTGCAGATCTTAGTGTCATCTGCAAAGAGACATACTTTCCTTCCAGTCCTTCCGCAATGTCGCTTATAAAGACATTGAAGAGGACCGTCCAACTGAACCCTGAGGTACCCCACTAGTAACCCTCCTTTCTTCTGAGTGGACTCCATTTACTATTACTCTCTGTGTCCTATTCTCCAGCCAATTCTTTACCCAGGCTGTCATCTTGGGACCCACTCCCAGGCTGGCTAACTTGTATATTAATCTTTGTGTGGGACTGTGTCAAATGCCTTGCTAAAGTCTAGGTAGGCCATGTCCACAGCCCTCCCTGATCTACTACTTTGGTCACCCAGTCAAAGAAATCTATCAGATTTGTCTGGCATGACCTTCCCACTGTGAATCCATGCTGCCTAGGGTCCTGTGCCCCTCTGGCCTCTAGACACTCAACAATTCTTTTCTTCAGAAGTGATTCCATCATTTTCCCTATCACTGAGGTTAAACTAACAGGTCTGTAGTTTCCTGCTTCTGCCTTGCTCCCACTTTTGTGAAGGGGAATCACATCTGTGCTTTAGTACTTAGTACTTAGCACATTAGTACTTAGAACCTACAATGGTGTAGTGATATCTTGTGGTAAAATGGAATCCAAACAGACATTGCCATTGCTGACATGGAGAGGGACTGGTATGGGTGGAGCCCCCATGAACCGTAATAGGAATACAGGTTAGAGTTCATACTAGATAAATACCTGAAATGTGTCACGTGTAATTGATAACAGGCATGCTCTGTTGGTGGACCCAATACTTGGAAAATGGGAATCTTGTTTTATTCTTTTCTTGGTTCTAATGATCTGCCCCTGCCAGATAGTGTGAAGAGCTCACATGGGTTACTTAAAAATGTATTCTATGTGCTTTATTTAATGGGAATATAAAATAAAGTTCAAGGTCAGTTTAGAGCATACAGTCAAGAAACTATAAATCAAAATTAGACTGTGGAGGGATAAATTAATTTAGTAGCTCCTGAACTGATTTTTGCTTATCTATCTTGAGTGATACTTACTATGCTGCTGTTGGATATTTATCATGACATTTACTTTAGGTGGCAGATCACCTTTAAGGTGCTCTGCATGCAATCCTTCCTTGCAGAGCCCACCAGGTGTGCCCATGCCACCGGATATACCTACACCATTAGATTGGTCCATCCCACTGAACAGGTCTATTTTATCACAGGACCTGCCACCAAACCTTCATGTCCCATGGCGGGGAGATTGCCTAAGACTACATGCCCCACCATTGCTCCGAGTGAAAGAAGAAATGAATCCAGAAAAAGAGTGCAGGGTGACCAGATGGATTACTGCAAACATTCCACCCCTTAGATTTTAAGAACATGGCCATAGCCAGGCCAATATACTTAAGCCTTAGCTTGTTATTTTTCATGATTAATAATCATCATTTTAAATAATTAACAATCAGTGATAGATTTAAATGTGTTTGATTTTGTATTAACTAATTAACTATTTATAACCTGATATCAATGGATCTGAATGTGTTTGATTTACTGTTAATTGATTAACAACTTATAACCTGTTTAGATTGGTTCTGCAAGTTTAAAACCTGAGCATTTATTTTTTCAGTAACATCCAAGTAGAGCTAAGTACTGAGGGCAGACTAGTAAACCTTCAGACTTCCTATGTCTTCATGAGTTCTACACGTAATCTTCTTAATTTCTAGTGAATCTCTCAAACACCTGTTAGGTACTTTCCAATGGTGACCATAGGCAGTATAATTATATCTACCTAGTCTACAGTGAGCAGTCAACCCTGTCCTATCATATAAATGACCAACCACATGAGTAGTTACAGGCAGTCAACCCTGTCCTCTAAGCATAATAACTGACCACATAAACAGTTAATTATGCCCTGCCGAGTAAACGACTCACCACGTGAGTGGCCAGGTGTTCACACTCTCAGGCTGGGTACCTTGCTTAAAGAGCACTAATGTTACTTTTTAATATTATTTGATATTTTTATACATTGTAATATATTGGCCGTGTTTAACTCAAATTTAATGCTGTCAGGCCAAGATTACAGCCCCAAACAAACCCACTATATTAGATAGCTGCTTTTTGGATTAATAGCAGATTGCCACAATTGATCATTTTTGTCAAAAGACTGCTAAGATCCCAAAAACTATCAAGATATCCAAGACTTCCTATGTGTGTGCCTTGACAAGAATATTTAAAAGCCCAAGAATCCAAGGTAAGGTAGGAGGAGCCTCAGAGGGAGAATCAAGAATCACCTCAACTCTTAGGACCCCATAGGAACATCTGGTACTAGTTGGTGATGTTTTGTTACCTCCACCTTAGGCATAGGACCTATGGCTGATAGCCTGTCAATTGTTTTTATTTCTTTTTGCGAGTTTTTTGGTCTGCTTCGAAGAAATTATTTTCTGCTTTGCTCTGCTGTTCAGATAAAATTGTAACTGAATTTTTGAATGATAACTTTTATTTATGTGAATGCCAAAATTGCCTTGTGAACTTTAAACATCCATATCAAAAATAAACACTTTTAATCATAAATCCTGACTTTGGTATTTCTTCTCAATTTAATATTATAAAACTTAGAGCAATGAGTTTAGAACAGGATAACCTTAAAAGTAAATCAGGTCTAGATTTCTGTTTCCTTGGTCACGCTGGTACACTTAAGGTAACAGTCCCAGGTTATATTCAGATGCTTAACTGTACAGACTATTTATGCTCAGAGCCACTACATAAATACCTGGGGTGGTGTTTCATAAATCCTGATAAGAAAAATTGGTGTAACATATATGATTGTCCCAGGCACAAACTAACAGATGGGTTTAAAGTACATGTAAAAATATTTGAGGAACTAGGAAAGACTCATTGTCCACGGACAAATCCTGAAATCAGCCTCAACTTGTCTCTGTACCTGAGCTGCTATCATGTGGTATCTACCACTGGGTGTCTAGTCCATGGCTATAGCCTGCACTTTGCCCAGCAGATCTAGCCCATGTCATCTGAGATACCTTGACTGGTGCTCTATTACCCTGAATTGACTGATCCTGACGCTGTTCCCTGTTAATCTACTTGATGCTCTTTGTACCCTGATCTGACTGATCCTGCTGCTTTGTACTTTGGTATTCTTCTGGATTGCCGGGAGACTCCTTTCGCCTATTTCTGTACTCTGCCGCTTGCCACCTCATGTAGTTATCTATATACCTCATTGCTGACTCTATCAATGTGCTCGATCTAATTGCAATCTATGTACCTTATTTCATATGTTACATATGTGCCTTAATCTATGTACTTTATTCTTATGTTACAGAATGTGCCTGAACCTAATGTATGTTAACCCTGTATATGCCTGATGCTCATGTTTTGTACCATTGTAACCCTCCCAGGTCATGCCTGAAAATAGGCACTTGGTTGTCTAGAGCGCTCACCCGGTAAACAAAAGCAAATAAATAAATAAACAATCATGCTCATAAGGGAACTTTAGATTTTAATGAATACACAGCCTTTATAGACTGAGGCCAAATAGTCTTGATCAGTCAGGTGTCAGATGAAATAAATGTGGCAGGTGGTCTAGATCACAATTCAGATGCCACCCTGTCAACCCTCTGTGTCTCCACTCCAAATTAACTTTCTCTTAACCTGGCTGGTCTGCCGGCGCAGCGGTTGGATTTCTGGTTGCGACGTCGGCGACCCAGGTTTGGAAAAGGACCTGGGCTGGCCGGGGGGCTGGCCGGGGGGAGAAGAATAGAGCATCCTATGGACTGCTCTCCTTCTCTGGGGGGAGGGTGGGGAAGTGTCCAGTGCGAGACAGACCCCTGGCAGCGGTCGGGGGTCTCGCAGCTACTGGCACTGACATCTAATGGAGGCGGGGTGGACACTGGATGTCATTGCATGTCCCCATCTCCCGGAGGAAAATCAGGAAAAAAATGGAGGGGGAGAGCCTCCATCTACATGAAACCCTTCCCGTACTTCAATCAGCCACTGCTGCCACGCTCCTGACCAGATACTGTTCCCGTGGCACTGGAATTAGGGGAACTGATGCCATGGCCCCACCCTCCGGGGGGTAAGCTGGGGGTAACCGGGAGTACGCGGGCAATAGGCAGTTGGTGGAAGCTCCATGGGCCGTGACCAGGGCAGAGATTGATGGATGACCTCCCAGGGAAAAAAAAAGACAAAAATATAAAAAAAAAACCTTTTTCTTAACCTAGGCTAGATGGTAGATGATTTGGTAAGATGCCAAAGTCAATTAGTGGACGACTCAGAGGGACTGCCAGTCTCCGAAGGTTTCAGTAAAAGCCATGTACATGAGACTGAGCAAAGGAAGTTATCTTGGAGAGCTGGAAGACACTCCCTGTAACTCAAAGGTTGGCTTGCTAACCTTCAAAGCCCTACATGAACAGGGATCTGGCTACATGCAAGATCTCCTGACTCCCTACTCCCCCTTCCGTCCTCTCCGATCCACTGACGAGGGATTGCTAAGGATTCCCAGGGTTCATTTAAAAACATCTGGTGCCCATGCTTTGTCCTTTGCAGCCCCTACCCTGTGGAATTCTCTACCTCGTCAGTTAAGAGAATGCCTGACCATTGATAGACTTAAAACTGAGCTGAAAACATATCTTTTTAATTTAGCCTTCCCAGACAAATTTTAATTCATTGATATATTTATTGTTTAGTGTAAATTTTGTATTTGCATGTTTTATTTTAATTTGTGAAGCTCCTTGGTTCTGGAAAGGTGCTATATAAATAAAGTTTTACTTACTTACCCCTATGCATTATTTTATGTATATAATCTGCAGTTTTTACCTAAAGTGTGGTTCTATGTGTCTTTGGTCTCCGTAATATTGTAATAACCTAAGGTAATAACCTAAGGTTGGCCAGTAATGGATTGTGTATATATTGCTTCCTTGGCTTAATTTTATATAGTGCACAGTATTTTATATGTGATTGATAAATTTCATGTATAATTCAACAGTCTTTACTTGTTGGATGACTGTAAAATGTTTTTCTATGTTTCCTAATGACTTTTAGTCAAACTAATAAACCAAATTTGATTTGATTGATATGGTTATTAGAAAGTTTAAAACATCCCCTTTGATCCCCAAATCCTAATATTAGGAGACACTGCTCTCCTGTTACACCTAAACAAAAATGAAGAAACTGGGTCCTCTTAGCAGCTTCTGGTGTTGAATGAATATTCCTTTCTAAGCCCTGTTTACATGGCTGATGCGCTGCGACTTCTGCTGCACCTACAACTTGCCCAAACCTCTGGGAGTTTGATCTTGACTTGTGTCTACATGGCCCTTTTCAGCGCTGATGCAAGCCAATGCTGGAGAGGGTCCATCAGTCTGTGAGGAGGATCCTGGGAGGCACTAAAGCATGAGGGGACTGTCCTTCCTAAGTCAGAGTGAGCAGTGCAGCCTGTCCACATGGTTCCTTACATAGCTCACTCTGACCGACGTCCCCACAATTACGACGTTTCTTGAAACAGAGCAATGAATGACTTACTGCAGTTTGGTAAGTGTCCACATGGCTGCTTTTGCATTGTAGCAACCCAAGCAACCCAACATCCTTTTACAGGGAGAAACCCAAATTCCCCAAGCATTGCAGAATGGTCCAGAAATAGGATTAAATTAGCTTTAAACGAACACGATTCACATTATTAGCAACTCTCTCAGAACCTTTAAAGACACTTGGGGCTCCTTTTTTTCTTGGTTAGAGTCAACCTAGACTTCCGATTTTTTATTTATATTTGTATTCTAGCTGAATATGTTAAAGTTTATTTATGTCGACTTACAGTTCATGTAATCCATTACTTTCTAACAATATTATTGTAACCATACTTATGTCTTAATTTCTCATGTTGTTCCTTGTAACGCAGCTTATGATTTATTATATTTTTTTTGTGTTTTGAAAACTAATAAAAATGTTATTGAAAAAAACAGAAAGTTTAACTCCCACCATTACAGCTATTGTACTTAAAACAATTTTGGATTTGAAAAAAAGTATTTTGATAAAATGTTTGGAGGCTGAGGCTAGTAGAATAAAAAAAGGGCTACTACTACCATTTTACTGTACTGGTTAGTGACAGAATGTGGACAATTAAAGAGCAAATAACTGTTGCTGGCCTGGTGGTCCTGATGGTTGAGGTGCTGGATGCCACACCTTGCGCCACACTGGTGACCCGGGTTTGGGAACAAGCCCGGGCCATTGTGGGTCGGTGGGGAGGGAGAGGATTGAGCATCCAGAGGACAGTTCTCCTCTCCTGGGAGGGGAGGGTTTGCATTCTCACTGAATGACTGCCCCCCCAGGTGGAGATCTGGGGGAAGTATCGGTCTGTAGGGCACACAGAAGGGGTGGGTGCTGCGGGACTTCCACGGACGTGCACGTGCCTTCACCCACACACATCTGGTGTGTGCTCCCCAGCAACAGGAATCAGGGAGAAAATGGAGGAGAAAAATCAATCCTCCAGCCACAGGATGAAGCCCATCCCTCCTCAGGCTGTGCTCCTGGGCTGGGTAGAAAGGTAAGCCCTGGTACTTCCAGGATGTCGGGGCTGGGAGGGTCGGTCTGAAGGCGGCACAGTGGATAGGAGCGCAAATAGAATATGGAAAAAAAGAAAAGAAAAAAAAGAGCAAATAACTAGGTAGTTAGCGATTTTATTTATTGTGTTCTAATGTGTTGGTCACTGCTTCCCATTTTTACAATAAATTATTTGTTTGTGCAATGAATCTAGTGGGTTTGTGCCTTTACTTTCAAACTGCTAGTAAGAAGAATTGCCTTAGGTTCGATGGCTGCCAGCACTGCTTAGGGGTACCTTGCAGGAGGGCGATTTACCCTGACTCTTAAAAAAGCCATAGTGAGACCACTCAACCAGCAGTGCAAGCAGTAGTACTACCACTGCGCAGGCTGACTGGTGCACACGTGATATCTTTCATATGTTTGTAATATCGTTGTCCATCTACATGATTTGACACCTATTTACTTTACAAAAAGAGTAAATAGCTTCTGTTTCTCCTTCCCAAGTGAAACCTAGTTAGGAAGAAAGCATCACCTGTTAAATCATAAAAGCTCGCAGATTATTAAAAATCAAATTATTAAATATATGCTACGTTACAAGAAGAATGCTTTATTTCATAGAAAAGTATCTGTAAACGGATTTGCAGTTTCCTATTGAAACACACTGGCTGCCTTGCCAGTCAAGATTTTCTGACTTCCTAAAATAAAGATTCCATTGGATTTAATTTTTACTAGGAGTTGTTAAAATAAAATGAAATAAATAAATAATGAAAAAAGTAAAAAAAAAAAATAAAAGCCAGTGCAGTGGCATGATGGGCTGAGGCATGAGTTGCTTCATCACCTGACATACTGCTGTCCTGGGTTCAGAAATGGAGGGGGATCAACCAGGGTTCAGACAGAGGAAGGAGGATCTAGCATCCATTGATGGCTCGCCACCTTCGTGCGGGAGAGGGGACAGCATGTACCATCGCTTGACTGCCACCTAGTGGAGGCCAGGTGGCACAGCAGCAGTTGCCCACCTGGTTCATAGGTTCATGTTTTTTTTTTTTTTAGAAGTTCAGTGAGCTGAGGCCCTTTTGTGAACTCGCCACCCTGCTCATGGGTGGAAAGCATACTTCTTATCACCCATACATTTGTCCAATCTTTGTTTAAATGTTGTTATATTGTTACTCGCCACTATCTGCTGTGGAAGTATATTCCACATTGTTATTACTCTCTGTGTGAAGAATTTACTTCTCTTAACTGTTTGATTATTTTCACCTAATAATGTATGTACATGTGATCCGGCTGTTTTTTTACCCAGGCATTTTTTTTAAATCTTAAGGTTTCCATCATATACTGATCATTTATAACTTTAAAAATAAGACAGAGGTCACCCCAAATTTGTCTATATTCTGTTGAATATAGATTAAGATTGTTAAGTCTTTGTTTATATTCCAGTTATTTTGTGGAGTATATTTTTCTTTTTTTGTTATCCTTCTCTGGACTCTTAGTCAGTTTCTGGGATCTTTTAGAAAATGGGCAAAGACAGTTCTCTCTTCTGATTGGCTGAGACACTTATTTAGGTGGGCATCTATCAGACAATAGATGCCCACCAAATAAAAAGCCCCAGCCTAAGCCTGCTTGATAGCCAGCAAAGTATCTGGGTGTCCAACACCCTGCTTCTTCATTGGCTGAAGTGCTGGGTACGCAATTTCAAACTGCCACCATTTTATTCCCTCGGTAAGTGAGAGCTGACACTCAACCCCCATTCTCCACCTGTCTGCCTGCCTGTTTAGCCTACTGCTGCAAGGAATTGCCATTTTTTTCTTATTAGTAGGTCCGATCGGCTCCAAAACCGCAAACTGACAAGTGAGACAGCACTATATCTGCTAGGACTGCTATGTATGTGATAGTGCTTTCTCGCAAGTCAGTCTGCTGTTTTGTCTCACTCATGTCACAAATCTCCTGCAGCCTGCTACTCGCTCCCCAAATGAAACAACTTGCTGGAAGATGAAATGGCTCCCTCCATTCATTACCATCACCCTCAAGCGGTATCCCAATTTAATAGTCTTTAAAAAAGTGTCCCTTGTTACAACCCTCCAGACTCTTCACGTTTCTCACAGTAGTAAAAAAAAAAAGTTTTCTTTTGAAATTAGCGCTAGCACATCATGTGCTTAATGCTACTCGTGGTCAGCACTTGTGTAAACTGTGTCCCTGGACCAAATTTCACTCTCTCAAAACATTTGCAGATCCTTTTTTTATACGAACTGCATTCTGCTCACTTTACCTCTACGGTCCATTTCCCTGGTTGCTACTTTGAGTTTTAATTTCAGCCACCAGTAGTTCGTTTTAGTAGTAAAATTGACTGCTCAGGATGGGGTTAGTCAGTGCTCTCACAAAGAAAATAACAAGGAAAAATAAAAATAAAGTGAGTGAGCTGGGGGGGGGTTCTTCATGAGCCAAGGAGACAAATGCTCTACACTTTGTGCTCATGATTTATGTGTCTGTAAAACTAGGGACAAAAGCTGCACTGCTCCCAACTGGTAACTATGCCAGTAGAGGGACTACTTTACTAAAAATGCCACTTCAAGTACATTTTTAGGTATTTAATTAATTTTTTAATTTCTTACATATTACATAAAAAAAACTTTACATAAGCCCATTTTCTAAGCGCAATAATACCCTCCAGGGTGGGCGGTATCGTGCTATACCAGACCTTCCAGGGGCTATAAAGCCCTGGGCAGTCCAGTATAGCACAATACTGCCCACCCTGTTGGGTATTATTGCTTACATAGTCTGTGGTGCACAAAACTGAACACAATATTCCAAATTAGGTCGGACCAGGCTTGCGTAAAGGGGAATGATGACATCACTCTTTCTACTTTTAATGTTGTTTAATATATAGCCTATAATTCTTTGACATTTTTTTACAGTTTCATTTGTATGTCTGTCGAAGGATAGGTCATTGGTAATTTGGACTCCTAAGTCTTTTTCCTTGTTAGTATTTTGTAATATTGTGTTATTCAATTTGCATTGATATAATAAATTATTTTGACCTATGTGCCTGACTTTGCACTTATTTACATTAACCATCATTTTGTTGTCCTCTTCCCATTGGATGAAATTGTCCAGGGTATTCTGTATTAGTGAAAAAATATAGGAAATGTTGGGGGGCCCTTTAAAATAAACACTCTTCGCTCAAGTTATTGTTATTCAATCTTTCTTTTTATTTCTCTTCCCCCTACGTTTTGCTTGACTTGGAGCTTGTTCACGGGGTTTATTCTTTGTTACACATCTGTAAAGTTATTTATTTTATGTCATTCATCAGCATTTTTTTAATATGATATTGTTACATTTTTAATTCTTTGGTGTATACACATACCATTCAATAAAGATTATTGCTTGTGCACCCTTGTATATATTCTTAATTTTTCACAGGGTTAATTTATTTGTCTTGTTTAGATCCTAAGTTTCATCCTAAAAAGACATACACAGTATGTTAGTGAATACAGCGCTGCTAACAACTTGGAACAAGGTTTAACTACTGCCTGTAAGGCTTGTTCTCCATATTTCTTGGTTTGCAGCATACCTTATATATATTACTTAAAACTTCTTGTCTTTCTTGTAAAGAATAATTTTGGGCCTGTAATGACATAAACATAATTTTTTTGTAAAGCTTTGCTGTTATTATGTTGTTTAATATTGTAATGTGGCCACATTGTGGCTTCTATTTACTTACTGTATTTTGTTAACAGCATACCTTAAAGGAGACTGTGAGCTTCTTAGAGTGGAATTAGTGTTCTTTGTAGTCTGTCAAAACATAATCATAGTATTCCCCTATTGGTCTCATAGCCATCATTTTACTTTTATAATTAAAGGTTCTAATACCAACTTCTAAATATTCTATAATATTTTAACTGCTTACCCTCACTCCTTCTGGCTCAAGTTTCTCCTTTTTGGTTAAGTTCCTCTGCATGTAAGCACTGAAGCCCAACACATTTTAATGGTAACTACTTCCTGATAACCTCTCACCCCTTTTTGTGAGATCCTATGGTGTGACTAACCATGTCGTCACACCCAGTTGATCGCACCTGTGCGATCTCGGTTGTATTCTGTATTAGTCTAGCATCTGCCTCAGATTGTACTAAGCCCCCAAGTTTTCAGTCTTCTGCATATCTGCATATCCAAACATTCCCTGTTGTTTGAAGGGTAGCGACCAAGATGTCAAACAGGGATGGTTTCAGCACTGAACCCTGTGGAACTGCTATATATGATTGGGAATGCTATTCATGCAATATTAGTCCTAAATAACCAAACTGTATTAACCCTTGCATGGCCGCGGACTGATATATCAGTCCAAATTTCCTATACGTTCTAATTATATCGGCAGCCTAAGGGTCAAGATGAAAGGTTGTACACCAAACAACAGAATAATATGTGATATGAATGTATGTGAGTCATAATGAAAATATATAATAAAAATCATATTAAAAAAACAAACAGAAAATAGCAGTCTGAGCTGCCACTGATCCTGGGCACTGAATATTATTGCATCCCATTAAACACCCAGGCCATGCTGCCCTGGCACAAAAAGTAAGTCCTGGAGGAAAGAGGGGGAGTAGGCTGGAGCAGCTGGCATCCAGATGGTGGCTTGGGCACCAAAGAAACATCACGAACTGCAAAATAAATAGGTATTGGAGGTAGGCATTGATTAGGGAAAAGATTAGGTTCAGGCATATAGTCCACAATCCACTTTATTGATTACTTGGAGAAGTACACAAAAAACATGGATAATACATTTTGCCCCTGTACTGAGGTAGTAAAGAGATTTGTATATACTCCCATGTCCCAAATAAAAACAACCCCCTCCCCAACATACTCATATTACAGGGAAGGAAAGCTTTGCACAATCCTTACTGGCCACAGCTGGGGTGGGGCACAGAAGGCCACAAAAACTGTGGTATTTTGCTAAAATTCCACAGAAGAGAAATTGGCAAAGGTTACCCAGCCCTAGTTAGGCATGACTGAGCCATCAAAACAAGAGGGAGAGACACAAACCACAAGGGCTGTCAGAGGGTTCTTCTGGGTAGAAACAGGAGAAGCTTTTCTGGTTCTAATCTAATTCTGAGAAGTTCTAGTTTGCTAGTTTGTTTATCTCTTTACAACCCTAGAAATCTGCGTTCATTTGCACATCACCTATCTGTAAATTGCATGGTAACTACCAGATTCCAATTTGAACCAGCACCACTGTTTTTAAAAGGAGAGGATATGTAAGCAATAAGACACGACAGAGTGTACGTTAGACAGTTTTAATGCATGGCTATGGGGTGTAGTGAGGCACTAGGCTGCAGGCCAAGTGCTTTCAGCCCCCTAGTCATGCATTAGAACTCTCTAATGCACATCCCTGGAATAGTTTATTGTGCTTATAAAATGGGACTGTGTATTCTACATGGGGGTTCTAGTTTAAGCTGTGTACTAGACACTTCTACTACATGGCTAACAACCAATCAGAATAGTCAAAATCCCTTCCCCATTGTTATATAGTTTTTTTATTTAAATCTTAGACCTTGAACTGCACAGAATGTGGAAATACACTGGCAGAATTTATGTGGAATGACATTAAATCCCGGTGTTAGATATTGAACCATGAGCAGACTGGATCAACCATTGTTCTTTTTCTGCCATCATTGTCTAGGTTTCTATGTTTCTAATTGCAATTCTGCCTCCAAAATACTTTTTGGAATTTCCATTTTAACTCTGTGGAATTCTGCAAAGCAGTTCTATGTAAACCATGGAATAACATTCAGCAGATTACTTAATCTGTGGATATAGTTCTACATAGAATATAGTTATTGTAAAATGTAACATGTATTCCTTAACATCTGACAGGAGCACCTTGTAAATACAACATTTTCTAGCACTAATGGTGTTGTTTTCTTCTACCCGTATAAAAATGAAGATTTTACCACTATATTATTCTGTGGTTTGTGAATAATGATTCTGCAGGTTATATATACTGCGGAATACTACTCTGCTGTTTATGTAAACCATGTATTACTAAACTACAGTTTTAAGAAAATCACTTTCTGAATTTCAGAATTCTGCTTTTGACAGAGTTTTGTAAAGGTACTGTAGGTGGGATTTCTGAAACTCCATGGAACTTCACTATAAGCGGAATTTAAAAGTTCAGCATAGGTCTACTTAGAACCATTCAGATTCTGGGGGACCTTTTATGTCTTTTTTTTTTTAAAGGAACAGTCCAGCCCATTCCTAGTGTTAGCAAACTACAAGACACAAAAAATTGCAAAACACCAAAAGTGCCATGGAAAGCCTTTTCCATAGCATTTGTGACGTGTTGCCATTTTTTGTGTCCCTGAGTGCGATTTGTTGTGTTGGTTGCTTGTCCCACTTGTCAGACTCCACTCAGCTCACTGCTGCTGTGCAGCTAGATCATCTATGGTTTGCATCCAGAGTTTAATACTAACTAATCATCTTTTCTTTGCATGCAAAACTATTCCTTTAAAACCAGAAAAGCTCGTTGTTCACACAGTCCAAACTGCACAAATGTAAACCCTGGTTTTCAGGTAACTTTTGTTCTTCTCATAAAGAACCCATGTCAGTTTGCCCGACACAGGGGTTTGCATACTGTTTTCTCTTTGTACTAGGTCGGAGGCTTTAGTTTGCATACTTGTGGTCGGTTGGGAAAGAGACACACAGACACTTTCAAATCAAAACAAGGCACTGCTTGACAACAGTCAACAACAGTCAGGATTTATTAAACCTATACTTTAAAATGTGCTATCCAAATTCAGTAGCTATGCTTCCAGCTGTTCAATGATGCTGACTTTCAGATTTACAACTTCCTCCTAGAGCCACTGAACTCAATCAGTTAAAGGAGTAGTCCACCCAAAACGTGCAACAAATATATTTTGTGCAGAGTATTTTAATTTGTATGTAAAGTTCTAGTGTTTCCTTCCCTCTGGCTGCTATTAGGAGTTTTTTCTAAATTAGCCTGCTAGCTTTATGCTAGTTTTACAACCCCTGGGGATCTTCATCTGAGACAGCTTAATTGTATTCCTTGTTCCCACAGTGCATCTCGTCTCATGTGACAGTGATGTAGCAGAGACCCAACATTCAGCACACATGCCAAACAAACTAAATATCTTGGAAGCTTTACAAGTTGCACAAAAATTACCAGCAGCAAAGTTTTTCAGGACAGTAAGACCTTAACGATGAGGGTAGTCACTAAGCTGAATTCTATAGATTTTAAAATATAGCCATCTCTAATGTTGGGAACTGATTGTAAAGCAGTGCTTTCTGCTGGATTTATGGTCTCTGCTACATCACTGTCACATGAGACAAGGTGCATTGTAGGACAAAGGAATACAATTAAGCTGCCTCAGATGGAGATCTCCAGGGGTCATAAAACTACCCAAAAGCTAGCAGGCTAATTTAGGAAAAACTCTTAATAGCAGACAGAGGGAAGGACACACAACTTAACATACAAATCAAAACACTCTGCACAACATATGTTTTTTGCAAGTTTTGGGTGGACTACTCCTTTAAGAGACTGCAGGGCGGGGTAAAACAGATTAGTCTGTGCTTGTTAAGTGAGCATAATTAGTATTGGAGAACTAATTCCCTCTAGGTTAGGCCAACACTGAGCAGTCCGGTAGGCTGGTTCATCCCCAGACTGCAGCCATGATGTCAGATCTCTTAGATTCCATTCTACCATACAATAAGTAGCATACATGCTTATTTATCTTCAGTGATTTTTCCAAATTGCTGAAAAAATAATAAGCTTAGCATCAGCAGGACTAAAATCTCATAATATACCAACAATATTACAATTATTGGGCATTCCAGTTTTCCTCTTTAAAACTTATGTATTGAGTTAGTTAGTTTGTTAGATTTTAACCAGGTGGACTCACTGAGACTAAAAGCCCCTTTTTCAGGAGTGACCTGGGATTAATTACATGCAATCATAATAGTCAAAGTACTTACAACAACCATAATCATCAAACTACAATTGGGTTAACAAATGATGATAGTCTTGAGAAGTCAAGGCAAAAATAAACAAGTACATTACATTGACATTAACAGCAACAATGTAGGTGAGTACAACTCAGGGCTGTGGCACCAAACATCCAATTTAGCAGAATAGAAATCCAGTCCATGACTTATGGAGGACAAAAGCAAAGTGCCCCCCTATCTTTAATAGTCTAACACCACGCCGCTCATTGATAGTGGGGGTATGAGCATGTCAAGATCACTGTAATTACACAGTCGCTACTATCACTGTTCGCTGTTATGTACTGTTTGCCAATCTGTATCAGTCGCTATTATGTGCGGCGCTATCATTGCTTCGCTGTAATGTACTCACTATTTAATACTCATTATTATGACGTGATACCTTTGTTCTGTATGGCATTCCATCCCCCCATGTATCACAGTATGCACAGCACCTGTTAACGGGAATATAAGTGGACGTGTAATGGGGTGCTCTGCCTACCTGTTCCGGTTGCTGAGAAGATGGCAGTTGAGTTCCTTCGTAGTCAGAAAGGAATGCCCCTTGCAGAGGATTTCTCTACAGATGAGATAAGGAGGTGGGAGATGTCTGAGCCATACATTAGCTATGTGTTGTGCTATTATTTGGATTTGCCGAAATTGTGGTTGCCATTGTTGATTTGCTATTTTGCCAGAACAAATCCCTACTATACACTATACCTTGCTTAAAAGGGCTTTTCATTGACTTTCAAACTATGATGGAATTAAGGGTGTGCAAGTACCTTGTTTTATAAAATGGCAAGGAAGAATCCTGAAACCGCATTGGTTCAGAAAAAGAATCACCTGACCATGTATTAAAAAGTTAGCAATGAATGTCGATTCTCATTACCAATGCAAAAAAGTCTCATTACCTGCAAAATTAGGGACTACTTAATGTATATAATTTGCCATTTAAAATATATTCAAAAAATCATTTCATGAACTAAACAATCATAATCCAAAATATTTCACTGTACATATAATACTGTATATAACAGCAGTGGGCAATTTTATAAGCTCAATAAGCTGCTCCAAGGTGTGCATTAAAGTATTAGAATGCACTCGCCTGTGGTGTTAGGACACTTAGTCTTCGGCCTCATGCTTCACTCCCATGGGGTATCCTTTAGTGCACACCCTGTCATGGCTTATTGTTTATTTGAACATTCAATGAATATTTGTGCTCTGAATGCCAGCTATTCAACTATTTCTTACTCAGTATCTATCTATCTATCTATCTATCTATCTATCTATCTATCTATCTATCTATCTATCTATCTCTCTGCCTGTCTGTCTATCTATCTATCTATCTATCTATCTATCTATCTATCTATCTATCTATCTATCTATCTATATACAGTGTCTATTTATCTATCAACAGTATCTATCTCTGTGTCTGCCTATATATCAACAGTATCTATCTATCTATCTATCTATCTATCTATCTATCTATCTATCTATCTATCAACCAACAGTATCTCTCTATCTATCTGTCTGTCTGTCTGTCTACTGACAGTATCTATCTATGTGTCTGCCTATCTATCAACAGTATCTCTCTATCTATCTATCTGTCTGTCTGTCTACTGACAGTATCTATGTGTCTGCCTATCAACAGTATCTATCTATCTATCTATCTATCTATCTATCTATCTATCTATCAACAGTATCTATATATCTATCTATCTATCTACAGTATCTATCAACAGTATCTATCAACAGATAGTATCTATCTATATACAGACAGTACCTATCTACAGACAGTTTCTATCTATATATCTATCTACAGACAGTATCTATCTATCTATCTATCTATCTATCTATCTATCTATCTATCTATCTATCTATCTATCTATCTACAGACAGTATCTATCTGTCTGTCTGTCTATCTATCTATCTATCTATCTATCTATCTATCTATCTATCTATTTACAGACAGTATCTATGTGTCTGCCTATCAACAGTATCTATCTATCTATCTATCTATCTATCTATCTATCTATCTACAGACAGTATATGTCTGTCTGTCTACAGACAGTATCTATCTACTGTATGTCTATCTATTTACAGACAATATGTATATAAGTATGTATGTATGTATCTATCTATCATTTATTTATTTTTTATTTATTTATTGTAATTTATTTTATTCTTTGGAAACTGGGTAATGCCCATTTACAGGGACAAACCAGGACAATGGGAAAGGTCACAAACACAATAAATAACAGACATGTAAGGTAAACAAGGCTGAAGTCCATACAATTCTCACAGATATTAGGCATTTTTTTAAATAGCTTTATACCTTAAGGGGTGGCTTGTCAGTTCTGTCCCTCCCTCCCCAGCTCTACCTACAGCTGATCACTCCACTGCTAGCCCCTGTGGCGAGGCTATGGGGGGGGGGGTGCATCTTCCCACCCAGAATATCACATCCAGAAGGCTCCAGAGGTCCAGGTGGTGATGTGGGTTGGGGGAGCTGCACAGGGCTTCAAGTAGCCCATTGGCCCCTTTTTCCTATATTTCCATCCCATGCCACAGTACATATGTATGCATGGAAACGCACATGTACTATGGAACTGCTGCCCACTCCCTTATGTTTGTCACTGGTGCCTGCACTGTCATCAGACCTTCACCCAGTGGACAGCCAAGGGCCAAGATGGCATGCCTCCCTTCCCTGGGAGAGGAGAGAAGTCCTACGGATGCTTGATCCTCTCCCACTCTAGCAACCCAAGCTTGTTCCCAAACTCAGGTCACCGACATGACCAGAGGTAAGGTGCCCAGAGCCTCAGACCTCTATGCCACCAGGCTGGCAGATAGTAGATACTTTAGGCAGCATGCTGATAGAGCTAAATAGATTCAGATCAAAAATAATAGCCTCGGGGCCTGGTAGTATTTTAAATATGATCTTATGGATTTGTTGAATTGTTTACCACGACCTTAGATTGTTGTTCTCAGATTTGTTTGGATTGTATTCAGTATAAAATACAATAAAAATGAATTGAGGAAAAAAATAACACCCTTTACTCCTCCATAATTCAGACATCTCCCATCATCTGCCATTCTCACCTTTCCAAAGTGTTTGTTTTAGAAAAATGCCGGCTGCAACTGGAAGGGAATGGGCAGAGCAGTACACACCACTGATAAACTGAAGGACAGTCTGAACAGTATCATCAGTGACAAGTACTACGAAGGAGGGATATCACCGGCAGGAGGCAGGAGGTAGTGCTGCTGCTGTATCGCTCTCTGGTACGCCCCTACCTGGAGTACTGTGTTCAGTTATGGAGACCGCACCACAAAAAGGACACAAACAGGGTGAAGGCAGTCCAGAGGAGGGCAACCAAAATGGTGCCAGGGTTGCAAAGGAAGCGATCATGGAAAAATCTTGGCTGCCTGATGAAACTAACAAATATATCCAATACCTTGGATGGTTAAAAACACTTTATTAAGCATCCATATTGTGAGTAGCACCCTGTTCCAAACCTCAATTTCAGGTGCCTCCTCCCTCTGCATGCTAGTCACAAAGGAAGCCCTATGAGGAGAGGCTGGTGGGATCTCATCGTGTACACCCTGGAAGAGAGGAGAGCTAGAGGAGACATTACTGAGATCTAAAGTACCTCACAGGTCAACAGGATGTAGGAGGGAGCCATTTCAAAATGAGGATGAACTCCAGGGATACTGACCATGTGATGAAACTGGAAGGAAGGGGATTCAGGAGGGATGTAAAGAAATATTTCTTCTCTGAAGGGTAGAGGATGCATGGAACCAATGTGGTGGAGGCTAGAAAGTTGGAGGGCTTCAAGTAAGGCCCCCTGATCACTGCAGCACTGCAGACTAACTTCTACAGTGGAGACTCTGTACTTCTGCAGCATGGTTAGGTCAAGTTCTGCAGCAAAGTTTAAAGTTTTGCGGCATATTAACAAATGAATAATACAGAGCCAGTATTATTGTTTTGGTGGACCCAGCAAAGATGACCTGTGATGAGGACTCCGAACTCCTACCACATAAACATAAGTTACATAATTTCCCTTAAACATCCAGTTTTATGCTTTTCAGTAGATGTTCTAGCTCTCTGTATTTATCTAAACCTATTTATGGCTTAGTGTCATTGTCTGCAACATTAACGGCTACTGGCAGGCACCCGCTTCCCAACCTCCTGGCAGCAAAACACCAAGCTGAATAGTTATTCCACAAGGGGGAACCTGAAGTAGTCTAGCCATGGAGCACCCAAGACTCCCCTATTCTGTGAACGACTATCTGGGGCCCCATACACAGTCGCAGTTGGGGGGTGTCAGGCTTTGTGGGACACATAGGCTTCTTATATTGCCACTGGCAAAATCTGCCACACATTAAAAATATCAAACATTAAGCCTCTGCAGTGACAGTGTGATCATTTATTTTTTTCTGTTTCACTGTTTCCTAGTTTAGCTTTCCCATTTTGAATAACTCTACGCCATGGTTGTCATCCTTCTTACCTTGGCTTCATCTTTTCTTCATTTTCTATTATGTGCACCGCTTGCCCTAGCCTGAAAGCCCTGGTATCTGCAGCACTCCCTGACCATGGGCTGTCCTACAGCGGGCCAGGCAATCCTAAGGTCAAACCTCAACATGCCTTGCATCATGAAACCTTGGTGCGCTACCACTGGCCTATCATGGTGACTCAGCTTCCCGCCCCCCTTTTTTATGTTGGCGTGCTTGCGCAGTCAACATCTTGCAGTAGTGGAGATTTGGAGGTGCGGTCGCTGTTGGGCGAATGCAGGGCATACACCAGTAGGTGCGTCCCTCATTTCCCAATCAGCCTGCATGCCGGCACCACACCACCTAGGCGAGCACATCTAAGGAAAGGTCCGCTGCAATGTGAGCAAAGCTCATCACACGCAGTGCAGACCTTGCTACGTGCTTCCCCAGCATCAAACATGGTGGCACAGTGGCTGCTAAACTGACGACTTCGGGGGTGCCCAATCTCCCGGTCAGCTTACCCTGCCCCTCTTGTATATGCTGACTGGGGATCCCACTCCCTGTCAGCATAATGTGTCCCCGTCTCCTTTTTGGTTGCCGAGGGGTGCCTAATCCCCTCGGCTCATCTTTTCCGCTTTCGTTGTTTGCCAGCAGGGGTGCCCAACTCGATGGCATCTGTCCCCCACTCCTATGTGCTGACAGGGGTGCCCAATCCTCTGTTGGCTACTGTACCCTCAAAAATTGTAAAAAAGAAACCATCTGCAATGTTTTTCTTTAAACACCTGTAAACAGAAAATGGTCACCGTAGTCTCCCTACCACCGCACCCACCCACTGCGTGCACTCCTGCCTCCCCACACCCCCACCCCATACTTACCTCCGGAGTCTGGCACGACGATCTTCAGTGGACTGGGACACGTCTGCACTCTTCAAAGCCGACCATGAACAGAGGAAATGCCGTAAGCTGTATAATGGAATAAATAGGGTTTTTCAACATTGATGCATATCTCGGGCATTTTTTGGAATTTTTGCACCAAATTTTCAACATGTGGTTTTTGGGACCCCTCCTCATGAATTCTGTCACTGTTATGATGTTAATTGGTCCCGAAAGGTGATTTCGCAGTCACTGCACAGAATCACCTTTCGGACTGATTAATGCAAGGACAGTGGCAGTGTTCATGAGGTGGGCTCTCAAAAAGTCTATGTTGCAAATCTTGTGGAAGAAATCCAAAAATTGGCTGTTTTACAAGTGTGCATTGTGTAGTGTCTACGCACGCTCGTAACTTCACGAATTCACAATTTTTTCATTCCAGATTTTCAACATTGTCATTTTCTACATCTTTTTGTGAACAGTGCAGCTGTCATTTTTCACATCCAGGCCAAAATGTGTTTCCGCACTTCTGGCATAGAGTGGTTGCTGTGGGAAATCAGTGTTCAGGGCAGATTATGAAAATTACAGTGACACTGTTCATGAGCAGAGGTCCTAAAATGCCTATGTTGAAAATTTGGTGACGATACTTCATAAAATGACTGTGTTATGAGCGTGCGTTGCGCAGTTTGCACGCATGCTCGTAACGTGCATTTGTAATATTTTCACTCTGGATTTTCACCATTGGCATTTTTCCACACCTCTTGATGAACAGTACAGCTGTCATTTTACATATCCTGCCCGAAATGTGTTTTCGCACGTCCGGCTCAAAATAGCGCAGTCACTAGGCGAAATCACTTTTTGGGACAGTTTGAGGACATGATAGTGACACTGTACATAAGAAGAGGTGCTAAAATGCCTATGTTGAAAATTTGGTGCCGAAAATCCATAAAATCACTGTGTTACAAGCGTGTGTTGCGCATTTCCCACGCACCCTTGTAACTTTGCAAATTTGCAATATTTACATGCCACATTTTCAACACTGCCATTTTTTACACCCCCTTATGAACAGTACAGCTGTCATTTTTCACATCCCGCCCAAAATGTGTTTCCACACTGCACTACCAAAGCCAATGCCAGCTCGACAACATTCGGCATTGACAAATGCTTGTTTCTGTTGTCTCATTGTCTATGTTTCTATGTCAGGCAAATCTCCCTTTCCCCAGAGGAAATAATGGCAGCAAAGCTATCTCCTCCACCCCACCAAAAGGCTGCCGTGCTCTCTCTCCTCTCTTCTCCCCTCTCCCCAATTTAGTAAAAGAAAAGCTTTCTCCTCACCATCCCCTACCTATCTAATGGCAGCAATGCTCTCGCTCTCTCTCTATCTCTCTCTCTTTCTCGCTCTCCCCTCCCCCTTAATGGCAGCAATTCTCTCTCTTTCCTCCTCTCCCCCTTAAAGGGAAGGTCTCCTCAGCCTTTTATCCTATTTACCCGTGTAGTTTGTAGGCATGAACAGTGATTGCCTCTCTTATACCCTCCTAATTTGATTAGGATTTAAATGTAAATGAAATTAGTCTGGTGTGAAAAACTGCATGGCTGCATTGCAAAGGTCATGACTCAACTCATGTAAGGAATCCTGGAATGTTATGCTTTATTGCAAAGCCTGCACTAGTTAAACTGTATCAGTCAGTGCTGTTGCCATCCTCTACAGTACTTATGTTCTTGTCTTATGCTGACCCTGAAACTTTTCAAGGCATAATAAGTACCCTGATGTTTCTTGTAGTTTAAAGTGCATCCGAGTTAGAAAAAGAGCTTTTAGAGAATACAGGAACTTCACAAGACATGTAACAGAACTGAATGAGAGTATAACTTCTGCTGGATTGTGCATATACACATCATCACTCCCATGATGCCTTGCATGAGTGAGGTCATGACCTTTGCAATGGAGTAAAACAGGTTATCATACATGGGCAGAACAGAGTGAAGCAACTTCATTTTTATTTAAATTAGGGTACAATTAGGAGGGTGCAAGAGAAGGAATCATTATTCGTGCCTACAAACTACACATGAATACAGAAAACAGGTTGAGGGGACTTTCCCTTTAATGGCAGCAATGCTCTCTCTCTCTCTCTCTCTCCCCCCATCCCCTCCCTCTTAATGGCAGCAACACTCTGTCTCTCCTCCTCCCCCACCCTGGACCTACTGGCAGCAAGATTCTCTCTCCTCTCCCTTATGTGATCCTGCCCCCATTAACAGCTATGTCTGATCCCATTTTTTTCCCCTATATAGATTTTTATAGGCTTTCCCACCAATTTTCTCCCCATTCCCATGCCCCGGGTGCAATCCCACTACTCTGCCTCCCCCTCCTGCCAGTGCTACCCACCAGACCACAACGCGGTGGGAGCGGAACTACAGGTGGAGCAATGACCACCTCGGGAGAAGAGAGCTGCCTTCAGCTGCTCAATCCTGCTCCCCCTCACCCCGTGCTGGCTTTCTGCTGATCCCAGTTTTTACAATCCAGTGTAGTTTACTCTCATTCATCATAGCCCCACCCCAAGAAGGATACGGATGACATTTGCAAATGCTTCACAAACAATTTCATCGCAGACTGGTGACACACTGGGGCTGGCTGTCAGACTAGGGAACTGTAATGGATAGGGCTGTCACTTATACGCAGCCAAAATGTGATTTAGACACTTAAGTAAGTCCCATCCTTAAATAATTATATGTTTACTTTGACTGCTGTATAGAGAGGTCAGGATATGTATGCTTAAAAAAAACAACTTTGAAGCCGTATTGGTGCTCCTTGGGTAAATTGACTTGAAACTTATCAGTATTTTTTGCTGAGAAGCAGTGAGCTTAAGACCTCTTTTGCCCACACATCCCTCCTCCACCCTTTCATTCATCAATACAATATTGCCCCAAAGCAGTATATAAACAATAAAATATTTAAAAATGTATCACCTGCAACATCATTTTTTTTCATTTCTCTGTTTTTCTCTTCCTTCATTTAGTTTCCACATTCTGCATAAATAACCTTTAGTTTTGGCCTTTCAATGTTTTTTTTTACCTTGGCTTCTTCTTTTTAATTTCTTCAGTCTATTCAGTGTTCTCTCATTCTTTTCCTGCCTCAACAAATTTGTTTACTTAGCTGTCCCTTTGCTTTTTTTTTTCTATAATGCACATTTCTCCCCAGGCACCAAAGTGATTCATTAGGTTGGCAGCCTCCCAGCATAATACACAGCCATCTCTTGTGTTTAATTTTAACCCCTATATGGATTGCAAATTACCCTCTTATCTGCCCAGACTGCCCAGCAAACACTTTCCGTCTTGTGGTTTTAAAACAGATAACACCAATCCCCGCCCATCTCAGCCCCACCACCTTCCTAAACAGCCTAGAGAGTGCTACTGAGTGGCTTTGTAGTCTGACACTGTACAATGACATTCTACCTCTTCCTCCCTCAAAAGTATTATAAGAGCTCCTCCTAGACATTACTCTTCCCTCTCTGAAAACAAGAAAAACCTACCCTGTGTATCTTAGCCACAAGACTCACTCCACCCAGAGCCTCATTGAGTTACTTCTGTTCCTTATATTCGCTCACTTTTTGGGTTCAACACTATAGGATAATCCTGTACTGCTTCCTATAACTGCTGGGCTCAAATGCTGGATTCATGCCCCACTACGGCTTTGTGTGGGCCACAGAAAGCACTTCTGGGATGAGGAACAAGCATTCTGGTCCATTAGCTATGAACATACAAATCTGCCAGCAGAAGCAGGCCTCATGGACTATCAAGTCTGCACGAATGTGCAGCTGGCACCCTTACATTGCAGCTGCCCCAGTGATAGGAAAAGGCAGCAGATCATAAAGCTGCCTTCGGCCAGAAAAGGGTGCTATTATAAAAAATGAGGGTGACTCAAGGTAGCTCTAAGGGCTCGGTGGGCAGGGTTTGAGTGGCTGAAATTATTAGGGGTTAATTTTAGTTCCTATAAAGCTACACGCAGACAGAGTAGAGGGCAGATAGGAGTGGGGGCAGGCCCTGCCTATTTTGCTGGGGCAATTTCTATGTAATTTCTGTGACCAGATCCAAATTCTGCAGTCAGGCCCAAATTCTATGGCTCACCTTGATTTTTGTGGCAATCGTCACGTGCTGCAGCACCACAGAAAACAGGGGGCCTTGGCTTCAAGCAGTCATGGGATAAACATAGGGGTATAGTAGAACAAAGGCAAGGAGGGGGAAAGAGTCCCCGAAGACCAGTTAGGGCCTGCAAAGGCAGAATAGGCAGGGAACATTTTGGCAGACTGCGTGGGCCAAGCTTTCTTTTCCTGCCAACAACATCTATAACTTTGGAATTAGCAAAGCCACTGGCTTAACGGTGATTGAAATAATGAAATTCCATTTTCAAGATTTAGCATTTTGGGATTGCACAGCTGATTACTAGTCTAATTTCTGAATTTTACCCGGATTCTACTTTCTGACTTTGAATATGTGTACAAATAATCAGAATAGAAGGAGGCTTAGAATACAGCAACATAAATAAAAGCAAAATGGTACAGGAAGTAATTGAAACAAAAATACAAATTCTGTTGCTTTACTGAGCTGGTATAAAGTGCCAAATTCAATGCAATTCGTTGTTTTGCCAGTGTGCAGACAGTCAAAATGTCAGTGTTTTACCAGGTTTTTCATGGCCTTGGTGACACTGATGGTGCGTTTACAGCGGGAGACTAATCATGATTAGTACAGATGCCGCCACACAAGCCGTGGATCATCAGGAGGAATTCCAACCTTCCTGTAATGGACCTTTCGGGATGGGGGAGTTGGGCTATGAAGGGAGCAGATTGTTAAAGATGGTGTTGGCTCTGGCACAATACCAGTAGCCAAATAGCATAAAAAAAGAACACTCTGTGAAGACTTGGGGGAATGGATGGATGACAGGTGACGACTGAGTTGTGGGATCATGGCCAAGGGACTAGCCCTGACTACGTGGGGAGGGATAGAAGCCTTTTTAAATAAAAAAAAAAAATTGGGGGCCCTGACTACAAATACCGTAAGTAACTGAATATCCTCGGTACTCACCCCAAAGTACTCGGGACCCTGTTATATGTGGCAACTGTGAAATAATATTCATATCATACACACCCACCCCTAATGGGAACTGTTCATAACTTCCCCCTTTATAAAATGCAAAAATCATTGCACAAATTTTTTTTTATTTTTTTTACTCTTACTATGATTTTTTTAAAAGAAAATCACACTGGGAAAGTGGGGATGGAAGGGAGGATGGAGGGTAGGAGAATACTGAGCTTGGGAGGGGAAGGGGGACAGATGGCCCAGAGTCTAGTCATGGCCTTTTAGGGAGGAATAAACTTTATAAAACTATATTTTGAATTTTTTCAAGCCCAGAGCACTAATACACTAAAACTAATAATAATGAAACAGCCTTCCTGAGGAGGTTGTGGGGTCAAAAACAGTGGGGAAATTCAAGAATGCATGGGATGGACATAAAACAGTTCTTGTGGGGGGTAGGAGAAAGTAGGCTGTTGGTTAACTAGGATCTGCAGCTTATCCATCAGGTAGGGAAATGGGCAGACTGGGTGGGCCAAGTGGTCCTTATCTGCAGACAAAGTCTATGTTTCTATGTTTCTAATACCACAGATAATGGAAAATACTGGGGGCCTGCTATTTGAGGTATTTGTTAAATTACAGTATATTCAGGCTCTGCAGACACCCTAATGAAATTATATTCAGGCCCTGCAGGCACCCTAATGAAATTATATTCAGGCCCTGCAGACACCCTAATGAAATTATACTCAGGCCCTGCAGGCACCCTAATGAAATTAAATTCAGACCCTGCAGGCACCCTAATGAAATTATATTCAGGCCCTGCAGGCACCCTAATGAAATTAAATTCAGGCCCTGCAGCCACCCTAATGAAATTATATTCAGGCCCTGCAGGCACCCTGATGAAATTATATTCAGGCTCTGTAGACACCCTGATGAAATTACGTTCAGGCCCTGCAGGCACCCTGATGAAATTACGTTCAGGCCCTGCAGACACCCTGATGAAATTACGTTCAGGCCCTGCAGACACCTTGATGAAATTACGTCCAGGCCCTGCAGACACCCTAATGAAATTACGTCCAGGCCCTGCAGACACCTTGATGAAACTACGTCCAGGCCCTGCAGACACCCTGATGAAATTACGTCCAGGCCCTGCAGACACCCTGATGAAATTATGTCCAGGCCCTGCAGACACCCTGATGAAATTATATCCAGGCCCTGCAGACACCCTGATGAAATTATATCCAGGCCCTGCAGACACCCTAATAGGAACTGTTCATAAACATTCCCCTTTAAGAAATGCAAAAAAAGTGAGCATATATTTGATTTTTGCTTACTTGTTTTTACATTTTTATTGTGAATTTTTAGTGCTTGTGAAAGGTATTGGATTGACAGCACAGGAGGCTGATGCCTTCTGCTTGACCCTCATGACATCCATCACAGATGTTAGTAGTGCAAGCTTCCTGACACTGCCCCTCCAGTGTGTCCCCACCCTGTTATGGAGAGGCCACTACGTAGATGAGAAGGTAGTTCAGATTTGATAGCCATGGTTGGACCAGGTGTAACATCCTTCACAGCTGTGCCTGCCACCTGTGTGGAATCAGAATGTCCCCTGGTGCAGAACTTTTTTTTCTACACCAGTGGAGTGCGACACAGGACTCAATCCCAGGACCATTTTTGGTCATTTGAAAATCCAGGCCCAGAAGTTCAGTGTGAGAGTGCAAGTTGGTCAGTACCACCACTTGAGAAACTGGGCTTCATGTGCGAGCCACGGAATCCTGCACTGAGGCTGTCTGGCAGCTGGGCAAGTGCCAGAGAGGCAGCACTCGACTGCTAGAGTGAGTGGGCATGAGCTGTCCTACAATTTGCAGCCACTGCTGGCCGATCCAGAAGCAGCACCAGGCTGGCAGTATAAGCTAGAGGTTGCAGCACTGAAGGTGTTAACGAACTTGATACATTCCACAGACCTGGGTTTGATTCCCACAGCTTGCATTTGCATACTGCATGACCCTGAGCATGTCACGTAACCTCCATGTGCTTTCCAGGCACCTGGTTAGCAGTATTTGGTCTGTCTACCTGTATAAGTGCAAGCAGTCCTAGGTTGTAACCTGGTATTTGTTACCAAACTCTTCTTATTGAATAAGCCACCTAAAAACCTATTCATGTGTGACCATCGTTTGTTTTTTACATCCAGGGTTGTTGTGGTACTCCCTGCGTTGCCTGTAAAAAAAACCCAAAAAAAACCCCACTGGCATCAGTTTTGAAGGTAGCAAATTGCCCCCCTCCCCCACGGCTGGGGAAAAGGTGCAGACATGGAGACCCTGATCATTAGGGTGGGGGATGGAAAGAGCCAGAGGAAAAATCAAGAAAATATAAAATGATCAGAAATAATTATGCCTAATTATTTATTCATAAGTGCATGGCACTCTCATATTGGCTACTGTGCTAGGCATTAATTCATTTTCTAAAATGGCATTGGAAAATCTGCAACAATTGGCTGAAACATGTCACCTGACAATGCATGAAAATGCATTAAAGCACACCCAGAGTGTTAGTCTTGTATAATTACTGGTGACCATAAATATCAACCGGATTATTGTTCTGTTAAAAATGCCTGTCAACCGGATTTCGGGTTATTATGCTCCAAAGGCAATAATAATCTGAAATCTGGTTGATATGACACTTCATAATAATAATCATATTAATATTGTTCAACTTTTTTTAAACAGTAAGCCATTTTGTAAGTGCAATAACACACTTTGCATTTAAACATTTTAATCACTTCCTAGGGGTGTAAAACACTTGGCTATGCTTTGTGCCTCACAGACTTGTGGCATGCATTCAAATGCTTTAGTGTATCCCTTGTTGTATGTCATTGCTTACTTGTTTATTTAATAACAAGGTTCACACACTGGACAAGTGCCCCGTTTTCAGGTATGACCCAAGCCAAACAGGCACAAGAACAGGAAAAAATACAGTACCTCCGAGGCATGACCTAGAAATGCTTGGTATGGCTCACAGAACCACAGCACATGCCAACCTCCCAAAGTAAAAATGACAGAGAAATGTAAGTAAAAGGAAAAAAAATGTGATGAGACCTGATCACAATACCTCCCTTACATGTGGGCATTTCCAGGGGCTTAACACCCACCCTCGGGCCATCAACACCCCTCCCCCCAGCCGGGTGTTAATTCTTAGTAAATGTCCGCTTGTTCTGGCATCATTGCATAAATAAACAACTATATCAGTCACACGGCACCATATTTAAAACCAATGAGTTTCACAAAAATGCTTCAGACTGAGGGCTCAATAGCCCAAACATTTGCACGTGCAGTATGGATGGTTGGTTGTTCATGCAAATTGTAAAACACATTTTTGGTGAGAAAGAGAATCTGGGGGGAACAAAAAACTTCACTCGAGTCTCAAGGGTCATCACAAGAACTGATACTTTTTGTAAACTCTGGCTGGGTCCCTAAAAAATCTGGGCAAGCATTAGTTCCACCCCCCCACCCACAAAAAAGGGATTTTAAAATCAGCACCAGCAGCCCAATCTGCGTGTGAATAAGTGTCACATATCAGGCTCCCTTGACCTTTTTCTGACAAACCATTGCAAGAAAATGTCTCCGTTCCAAGAAGGGAATATTTGCTTGTTTCCTACTTTTTTTGGTTTTGCTGCTCACAGGGGAATGTTGAGGAAGCAATATAAATCTGAAGCAAGGGATCTTCTGTATATGCCAAAATACCTCTAAAATGTCCCTGAGAGATAAGGCAACCATCTATTAATTTCAGTGTGTGTCAAGTTGATTTTCTGAAATTAAATGTTCTGCCAAATTTAACTCTTGGATTACTTTCCCGTTCTACCCTGTGTCGTGGCTCTCAGCCTTTCTAATGTAGGACACTAGATGAAACCCTTCTCCTTCCAAAATATGACATTTCTTGCTAACAAAGACAGCTGCTTTAAGTTACTCCCCTAGGATATTATAACACTGTGGTCACACTGTGAGTAAGTAAGCAATACCCATGACAGGGTATGGGGTTATTGGGGATTAATCAATACCCTGGGGGCGTTGGGAGGCATGAGGCTGCAGACCGAGTGCCCTCACAGCACCTGGGGTGTTGATTAATCTCCAATAACCACATACCCCATCGTGGGTTATTGCACTTATTTTAGTACCCCATGTTACAAGAGGCTATAGTGTATGGTGGAACGCTGTTGTGCATGGAAATCCATGCCTAGAACTGCACTGTCATGCTGCGGTAGTGATGACAGGATGTGGTGTGTCACTAGCAACCTCACTACTGCAGCACAACAGCTTGGAATACTGCTGTGGTGCTGCCTCCTTCAAAGCGTGTTTCTGATCACTTTGGTTTTACTTCCACAAGTTGGCCATTGACATGACCATGTGCTGTAAAAACTGTACTCTGTTTTTTTTACAAGCTGTGCGGTACTACTTAGACTTGATGATTGGATCATAATCATCAGTCTCCTCCACAAAAGTAACCATGTTCCTTTTGTGCCACAGTCTGAAATATGACAAACTCAAAAAAGTAAAAGTTAGTGCGACTAAATGCTGTGGTTGCCCTAATCGGAACTTTCAAACAAAAATTGCCAGGAAAAAACAAACTAGTTCTAATTTATGGTTGTCCATACACTATAAAAAATTGTGCATGGGCAGCCAAATGCACATAAGTCTGTGTATGAATCTCGAGGTATCCATGGCTACCTGTGGACCTCTGTAGCTTCGCTCTCAAGGTTTCTGGTTGCCACGGATACCTCTTGCTTCAGACATAGGCTTGTTGTGTATGGTTGCCCAATCACAATCCTCTATGCTGTGGAATTCAAGCTTGGGTCACCAGGTTTATTTATTTATTTTTTTATTAGAAGATTTTTATTGAGTTTTTGTCTTGTTTCAAAGACATGTGCGAAGAAAGAAATGGACAGTGATAAGCTACATACATTCTGAAAAAACATAGCGTATATGTTACAAGGCTCCCTGTAACAACTCCCTGTCTCTGACTTTCATTATCACTACACAGGATACCGTGGATTCATTGCCTATCCCTCTCAAGGCGTTATCATAGATGAATGTCAAACCAACAGGGCAGGCTTCTCAATTTTATAAATGTTATAATGTTGTTAAAAATCAATCCTTCTCAAACTTACAATGAACAGTATTTGCCACCAGACTCGGTGTGTCCTGTGTATTCATACAGGAATCTCCCTCTCCCACAGGCCAGCTCCACTTGAGGGACAAACTGAGGGTCATTATCCAGCTGGTGGAGGACCCAACACCACCAGAATTTCTCACCCCACTGTGCATGCCCCCTAAATTTTACTGTCAACGTTTCCATTGGATAACTAGAAATAACTGTCTGGTGCCAGCTAGCCAGTGTTGAGATTTTATTGGAGAGGCATAATCAAGTAATACTTTTTTTTCAATTGCAGTTAAAAGCATCAGTATCAGTTTGGTAGCTTGTTCTCTTATTCCTCTTGGGTGTATAGACAGCAGATTAGAGGATGGAGTCACTAGGTCTTTTTCAGCAAAAATATGGTCCAAGGCTCCCGCTGTGGCTGACCAATAAGTTGACAGAAAGGGGCAAAACCAAAACCCGTGCCCACAGCGTGCATCTGTCTTCCCCACAACCCTGCCAACATTGGCCTGAGTGAGGACCCATGTAATGAGCCTGTACTGAAGGAGTCCAAAAATACCTCATCCAACATTTCCAGGAAAAGTCCCTCCACAGGGAGGATGGTGGTATACAATAATTGTGGGCTGCATATTTCAACCAGACTTCCATTCTATATTCTGTGTCGCGTTCTAAATTCCATCTTTGTAATATGGCCTCTGTCGTGTCTCGGGACATGTCAGTTAGTCGCCCTATACGATGCTCCCACTAGATGTGACTAACATTCTCCCATTTGGTGGCCCTTGATAACCATGTAAGGAATCCCCAGTTGTTCGGATAGTTTGTTAATAATGACTTCAAGGCTTAGAAGGTAAGATAGAATTTGAAGATACTTAAGATGTGCTAAGTGTGGGAAGTGAAATTTTTGCTGTAGATCTAGCAATGTGTGAATTACCTGTGTGTCATATAATTGTTACATATACCAAAGACCATTATGGCCCCACTTATAACGCATATCATCTGACACGTTGGGGGGTGTAGGCAAGGACCTGCAGGTAAATAAGTGCATCCTGTGAAAGAAATTTAAAACATGTAACTCTCCAGTTCTGGAGTGTAGTTGTGCACTTAGAAATCTTTTTTAAGGGAATAGCTGTGAGAGGATTAGCGAGTAAGGATTTATGAACATCATGGAGGTGAGTGATTACAAATTTGATAGCCTTCCAAGGGGCGTGATATTGTGGGGTTGGACAGCAGCATATCAGTTGAAGCTGGGCTGCCAGAGACTATAAACCGCATCAGGGTGGTAAGATCCAGAAGATGCCCTGGGGTGAAATGGAACCTAGAACGTAGTCCGCCATGTCTGGTTTCCATACCCAAGGGCACTACCAATTGTGGTAGGCAGGCAGATGGTTCGGGCAGCCCTAGAGGTTCATCCAACTCAGGCGGTGTTACGCAATTCCAGGTCCATTAAAAACAAGACTGCAATTATTGCAGATCTTGTTGAAACAGTGGACCTGGCCTACATCACCGAGACCTGGCTGGATGAGAATTCTGGCCCCATTTTGGAGGCTTTAACTCTGGACAGGTATTTGCTGATACACCGCCCAAGATTGGATTGCGGGGGGGGGGGGTTGTGGTCTGTTTCAAGACCGAACTTAACCTCATGAGTGTACCAGTTGAGGAGACTGAGTCATTTGAGTGTGCCGTTGTAGCGGATGTAGATTGTCGGATCGCCCTCCTCTACCGTCCACCCAGAGATGAGAACCGATTTGTTCAGTAAGTCATGGACTTTGTCGTTGACATGGCATCTGAGTCACCCAAGCTGATGGTCCTGGGCAACTTCAATGCCTGGATCGACGATGAACTCTCTCAATTTGGACAGCACTTCCTCCAGTTGATTACATCTTTGGACCTTACACAGATAGTTACCACCGCTACTCACAAACAGTCACTCTCTTGACTTAGTCTTCCTCCTGGGGATTGAAGCCTCTGACTTGGGGGTGGAACCAGTTGGATGGTCCGATCACTACACTGTGGGGTTCAGTTTTAGCACCTCTCTTCATAGGCCTACCCCTGGGGAGATGGTCAGGTACTGTCCTTTATGAGATATAAGTTCTCAAAGCCTAGGGGCAGTGCTTGACCTATCGTCCCTCCCAGTGGCAAACAATGACCCTGAGGCCCCTCGTGTTGGCTTATAATTCAGCCATTTTGGTGGCCCTGGATGTCATTGCTCCCATCTGAGTTCATCATCTCTCCCTTCGCCCTCAATCCCCATGGTTTGATGGGACTCTGAGGGAGATGCAGTGACTAGGACAAAGGTTAGAGCATTGCTGGTGGAAATCTGCCCTTGATGCCGACCACCTTAGAGTGATGGACCATTATCAAGTCTATCAATCTGCAATCACCCATAAGAAGACAGAGTTCCTGTCCAGGGAGATTGCGGCTGCTGAGAATTGACCAGCTCAGCTGTTTCGAACTGTGGACAAACTGTGCAACCCAGCCTGTCTACAAGTCCAGAAAGCCTTTTTGCAAGTAAAGTGTGATAAACTTGCTTGATTCTTTGCGACTAAGGTGGCTGACATCAGGGCAGTACTCCAGCCAACACACTCTATGGGCGTTGCTTTGGATCAGCATTAGGCCACTGCTCCTCAGCTTTCCTGGAGTACCTTCACCTGACAGGAGTTCATGGATGTCATGCGGATTATCCAGAGTGTGCACCCTATGTGCTGTAGTTTGGACCCAGGACCAACGTCTCTGATTTTGGGTTGTACTTATTCCATCGGTCCAGTCCTAACTTGGATAGTCTGGTGCTCCTTGGTAACAGGTGAGTTTCCTAGCTCCCTGAAAGAAGCGGTGGTGACACCACTCTTGAAGAAAGCGTCTTTGGACCCAGACTGCCTTGCAAACTACAGACCGATCTCTAACCTCCCCTTTTTAGGGAAGGTGATTGAGAAAGTAGTGGCTGCACAGCTGGAGGACCATCTGACCATCCATGACATTTATGAACCCTTCCAGTCTGGATTTTGAAAAAGACATAGTACAGAGACAGCGCTGGTTCAGGTGCTCAATGATCTCCTGATGGCTAGAGGTTGGAAGAGCAGCTCCATCTTGGTTCTTCTGGCTCTCTTATCAGCGTTTGACACTGTGGACCATGGGATTCTGCTTGGCCATCTGAGGTTCATTTGTGGACTGTCGGGTACAGTCCTCGGGTGGTTTACATCGTTCCTCACGGGAAGAACTCAGAGAGCGGTGTCCGGGGTTTATTCCTTGATTCAGTTTCGCTGTTATGAGGGGTACCTCAGCGCTCAGAATTGTTCCCCATGTTGTTCGCAGTGTATATGCTGCCCCTCGGAGACATTGTAAGAAGGTATGGGCTGAGGTTTCACTACTATGCTGATGATACCCAACTCTACCTTTCTTTTGCACCTGACCAAGATGGAGCTCTCTCGGTCTTTAATAGCTGCCTCACAGAAATCCAGGAGTGGATGGATTCCAGTTGGTTGAAGTTGAACCTGGAAAAGACCGAGGTGCTGGTTGTGGATCCAGGTCACCGGATAGGGGGGTTGGGGGCTGGTTTGCCCTCCAGACTTTTTCTTGGGGGCTTATCACTTCCGACCTCTGAACGGGTGCGAAATCTGGGGGTAATTTTTGATGAAGGGCTGACCCTGCATTCTCATGTGCCGGCCGTCTTCAAATCCTCTTTTTAACATCTGAGGAATATCTCCAGGATTAAGCACCTTGTTCTGTCCAGTGACCTTCCTACTCTGATCCATGACTTTGTGTCCTCGTGCTTAGATTATTGCAACTCCCTTTACCTAGGGCTACCGGGGGTGGAAATCCATCGCCTGCAGCTATTGCAGAACGCGGCGGCCTGGCTTTTGATGGGATCGTCTCGGTCCTGTCATATTTCGCCGGTACTATGCGGACTGCACTGGCTGCCAGTACAGTGACAGATTACCTTTAAAGTCAGTCTTCTGACTTTTAAAGCCCTACACGGACTGGGCCCGGACTATCTGAAAGAGCTTCTGGACCCCTACTGCCCTGGGCGAATGCTCCGCTCAGCCGATGAGGGGTTATTAGAGATTCCAAGGGTGTGTCTGAAATCTTCTGTGGCCAGAGCATTTATGCATATGGCCCCAACCCTTTGGAACTCTCTACCCCGTCGGTTACGGGAGTACACGACCGTGGAGGGACTTAAGTAAGCTCTGAAAACATATCTATGGCATCAGGCATTCGGTGAATGACAGTATGATGATATTAGTGATTTTATATGTTTTATGTTGCTGTGATGTTTTTTTTATGATTTTACATTTGTTAGGCACCTTGGCATTTGAAAGGCACCATAAAAATAAAGTTTATTATTATTATTATTTGATGAATTCAGTCCTCCCTTTTCTTTTAGGAGTTGTAGGACTGAATACTGGATGTAAGGCTTCCCCAAGCCCCACAAAAAGCATGCTATCACCTTATTCCAATGTTAAAAATATGACTTGTCAGGATAAGTGGGGAATGTACACTGAAAGAGAGGTGGGAACAAGAGATATGATAGAAATTTTCAAGTATCTTAAGGGCATAAACAAGGTGCGAGTAGAAGACTGGGAGGCCGTACTCCCTTATTTGCCAACAGTGTCTATGTATCTATGTAAGACATCCTTGGTAACAGGAGAGATACAAGAACAAGGAGGCACGATATGAGATTGAAGGGGGCAGGATAAGGGGTAATGTGAGGAAGTTATTTTTCACAGAAAGGGTGGTGGATGCATGGAATAGCCTGGCCCAGAAGGTGGTAGGAGCGTGCACACTGGTGGGATTCAAACATGCATGGGATAGGCATAGGGAAACCCTAGAGGTGGGAAGGAGAAGCTAAAGCCGATGACCAAGTAGGGTCAGAAGCCACTGATACAGGTAGGGTTTACAGGCAGACTGGATGGGCCTAGTGGTCCTTATCTGCCGTCAACGTTTATGTTTCTATATGCAGGAAACAGAGGATTCTAGGAAGTATATTTTGGCAGATAACATCCACTTTGGACAGGGGAGAGAGAGAGAGGGAATTAAGACCACAATGCAAGTTCCTCCATGATTTGCTGGTTAGGAGGTTCAAAATGTTGGTTTTAAATGCTCAAGATTTGTTGTTGACTGGATACCCAGGTGCTGTATAGCCCTTCTGTTCCATTGAAAAGGAAAATGTAACTTTAGAGATTGGGAGGGGAGCTAATTATAAGCAATCAACTCAGTTTTTGAGATATTTAGCCCAAAGGCAGAGAGTCCCCCCCCAAAAAACTCCTCAAGAAGTTTCCAGACTCCAGGAAGAGAAGATTCTGGGGACTTTAAGGCCAATAAAATATCATCTGCAAACAGGGCAATGCAGACATCCCAGAATACCCCCCACCCGCTGCTTGATATATAGCAGTGGCCAAAGACTCTATATAAAGAGTAAACAGCAAAGGGAGGAGTGGACACCCCGATGCATCCCATGACTTAGAGGAATGGGGTCTGACAGCACCCCATTGACCCATTCTTGTGCTGGGGGGGGGGGGGGGGATGGATTAAAAACATTGGACAGTTTCTTCTGGAAAACCAAATGTGTACAGGTGTCCCATGCAAATTGCCAAGATACCCTATAAAATGCCTTTTCGGCATCTAAACTTATGACATTAGTGGGATTGAATGCTGAATTCGTGATCTACTAAATGTAAGGTGCAGCAGACATTATTATAGGTCTGCTGCCTCCTGACAAACCTCGCTTGATTCATGTCTAACAAAGTCAGGAGGATAGTATCCAATCAACAGCCCCAAATGCCTGTAAAAATCTTCTTAAAGGATTTCTACCAGCAATGGAGAAACCCCGACCACTGCACAGATCGGGGCTTCACTGCTCTGGTTCCCCCTGCGGTCACCATAATAAACTAGTGGTTTATTTACCTTATTGCTTGCAAAATCCTGAGAATCCCCCAGTGGCCCTGACATTTTAAAATGTGGTGCATCAGAACCACCATGATCTTGCTGGAAACATTGTGAGATTGTGATGTATTATTACCCCAGCCTTAATACAGTCCCTATGTACGGAAAAATAACTGTGTCTGTACTTCAATACCCAGTGCTATTTTCACGGAATTTGACAAAATCCCACGGGTACGTCAACCATACCCATGGGATTTAGTCAGATTCCGTGAAAATAGCACTGGGTATTGAAAATACAGACTCGGTTATTTTTCCATACATTGGGACTGTATTGAGGCTGGGGTAATGATACGTCATGATCTCGTGATATTTCCAGCCAGATCACGGTGGTTCCGAGGTGCTATATTTAAAAATGTCAGGGTCACTGGGAGAGTCTCATCATTTTATGAGTAATAAAGTAAATAAACCACTAGTTTATTATGGTGACCACGGTGGGGGGGACCGGAGGGGTGAAGCCCCAATCTGTGCAGCAGTCGGGCCTTTTCCGTTGCCAGTAGTTCTCCTTTAATCAAATTTAAAATGGAATTAGGGTGGTAAGAGGGCACCAGGTTTATTAAAAAATTTTTTATTTTTAAATTGTATTCCCTGGATGCTCCTAAGTGGTGACACCATCTTGTACAAAAGGAGTTCTGAGGAGGAAGCCATTTAAAATAGCAGTTAGCTACAGTTACAGCTCTGTATTCTAAGCAATATTATTGGTCAAACTGCCCCTTAAGGAGCCCTTGATGCCATTGCAATAGCTTTGAAAAAACTAAGTATTTAGATGAAATTCAGCTTATATTTCATATTTTGTCTGCAATTTTCATCATGATTCCTTTATTACTAAAGATATTTGTGAGAAAAAATGATTCTGCCCTGTCTGCTCTGGCTGCATCGCTACACCTGACATCTCAGTTCTGCTAACAGTATCACAATCTGTTACTGTGGAGATAATTCTGATGTCACAAATGGGATTATGATATTACATGTAGACAGGCAGCTAGAGAAGATGAATTCTAAGGTACAGGGCTTATGTTTTCATGCAACTGCTCTCAGTAATAAAGAAAAAAAGGGACATAATTACAGAAACTGTATGAATTACAAAGTGAATTGGGTTGAAATCGTACAGTTTTCAGTTTTCTAAATGGAGGCAGTGACTATTTAACCAGACTGAAGCGGTATAAGATTTGAGTGGATCAACTTTGGATCCCCTGTAACCACTTCCTAGGTGGGACCCCCCAACCCTCAGTCACTTTCTTCACCACAGTGAAACTCTGCAGGCAACCTCCTTGGGATCTTGATCTACGTACAGTGTGGTATTATTCCCCAGTGCCACTGCCCACTATGGAGACTGTTGCTCACACATGAAAAACCTGTGAATGCTGTGAAAGGGGACAATATTTCACAAAATGTGAAGATCATCCTAAGAACAGTATCTCTCATGCATGACTTTAAAGAGCTCCTGACACAGTTCAGACAACTTTGAAAAAATGTAACATTCAAGCATAAATATAGCTTATATTTCATATTTTATTCTGTAATACTCATCCTTGTCTCCATCTTACTAAGGGTATTTGCATTAATATGGTATCTCTGCCCCTTTAGCTCTGGCTGCCTGCCTACACCTGACATAATTCTGTTTATAACATCAAAATATGTTGCTGTGGACATAATTATGATGTCATAAACAAGGGATTATGATGTCATGTGTAGAGAAGCAGCCAGAGTAGATCTAGTCTAGGGAACAGGGATCTTGTTTTCATGCAGTGTTTTCAGTAATAAAGAAAATGGGGAATTACTTACTAAAAAATTATGAAGTAATAAAGAAAATGGGATGGAGTTGAATATAAATTTCACTTTTTTCAATATTTTCCTAATGCTGACAGGGGCTCTTTAACAGTGGCTAGATTAAAAATTTAGTCTGCAGTGTGGAAAGAACCCTATTTGGTTCACACAGTATGACATGTATCTTGTGTCTGCAATATTCACAGCTGAAGTCACAAAATGACAGGCTACAATAATGTGCCCTGGTCAGCCCATTCAGTATGAGGCAGCTTCCTCCCTGAATGCCAAAATGAAGGCAGAAGACACCCACTGCAAACGCCAGTATGAAGCTCCAAGCACCCACAGTGGGCACTCATGTTCATTGCAGAAAACTGTAGGTGGTAAGTGTTAGTTCACACTGCCACATAGACGCAGATGGGAAAGTTTCACAATGGATGTTCACATTGTGTTTTCTTTGCATAACTGGGTCTTACGGGTCCTACAGGTCAAGAGACCTATGGAATTCAGGTACTTAAAAAAAAACAACAATAAACTAAAGGATCAGTATCATGCCTGGAGAGCGAGATATGCATCAGTTACTGCTGGGAAGCTTCAGTTACTAGGATTACTAGGATTAATAGGACATAAGGGAGCCAACAAGCCCATCATGAATAGAAACAGAAACACAGAAACATAGAATTTGATGGCAGATAAGGACCGCTTGGGCCCACCTAGTCTGCCCATTTTCCTACCTGATAGATAAGCTGCAGATCCTAGTTAACAAACAGCCTACTTCCTCCTACCCCCCACTAGAACTGCCTTATGTCTATCCCATGCATTCTTGAATTCCCCCACTGTTCTTTACTCCATGATCTCCTCAGGAAAGCTGTTCCATGCATCCACTACCCTCTCCGTGCAAAAATGCTTCCTCACATTACCTCTGAGCCATTCCCCCATTATCTTCAAATTGTGCCCCCTTGTTCGTGAACATCTCTTTTTCTGAAACATACTACCTTCTTGGACTTTACTGATTCCCTTGAGGTACTTGAAAGTTTCTATCATGTCCCCCTCTCCCTTCTTTCTTCAAGGGTACACATATTAACCTTCTTTAGTCTCTCTTCCTATGTCTTCTGGTGCAGACCTTGCACCATTTTAGTTGCCCTCCTCTGGACAGCCTCCACTCTGTCTATGTCTTTGCGGAAATGGGGTCTCCAGAACTGCACACAGTACTCCAGATGGGATCTCACCAACTGTCTGTACAGAGGAATAACAACTTCCTGTTTTCTACTGTTGATGCCTCTCCCTATGCATCCCAGTATCCCCCCAGGCCTCCTTACTGCCTTCTTGCATTGCTTGCCCACCTTTAGGTCATCTGATATAATTACTCCCAGGTCCCTTTCCATTTTCGTTGTTGTTAGTATCTCACTCCCCATTGTGTACTCTTCCCCTGGGTTTTGTTTCCCAGGTACATTACCTTGCACTTCTTTGCACTGAATCTGAGCTGCCATACACTTGACCATTCCTCCAACCATTCCAAGTCCCTTCTCATTCTTTCCACTCCATCGTGTATATCAACCCTGTTGCAGATCTTTGTGTCATCTGCAAAGAGGCATACTTTTTCTTCCAGTTCCTCTGCAATGTCACTTATAAAGACATTAAAAAGGACCTTCCCAGTACTGAACCCTGCGGTACCCCACAAGTAACCCTCCTTTCTTCACTGTGTACTCCGTTTACTATTACCCTTTGCATCCTGTCATCCAGCCAATGTTTTATCCAGGCTACCACCTTGGGACCCACTCCAAGGCTGGCTAACTTGTATATTGATATTTTGTGTGGGACTGTATCAAATGCCTTGCTAAAATCTAGGTAGGCCATGTCCACAGCCCCTCCCTGGTCTACTACTTTGGTCACCCAGTCAAAGAAATCTATTAGATTCATCTGACACAACCTTCCCACTGTGAATCTATGCTGCCTTGGGTCCTATGCCCCACTGGCCTATAGGTACTCAACAATTCTTTCCTTCAGAAGTGATTCCATTATTTTCCCTACCACTGAGGTCAAACTAACTGGTCTGTAGTTTCCTGCCTCTGCTCTGCTCCCACTTTTGTGAAGAGAAATCACATCTGCCCTCCTCCAGTCCTCAGGTACCACCCCATCCTCCCATGATTTGTTAAAGAGAGTAATCAGTGGTGTCACTAGTTCTACCCTTAGTTCTTTTAGAATTCTTGGGTGAATCCCATCAGGCCCCATTGCTTTGTCCACCTTCAGTTTTACTAGTTCTTTCAGAACCCTTTCTTCTGTGAATGCACTGGTATCAATCCCCCTATCCAGAGTGTTTCTCTTGTTTGGTTTAGGTACCTCCCCCTCCTCTTCCTTTGTGAATACTGAGCAGAAGTATTCATTCAGTATCCCTGCTTTTTCATTGTCACCCTCTGCCCACATTCCTTCCCCTTTATTAAGCCTCAGTATCCCTGCCTTGGTCTTTCTTCACTCCCTAATGTACCTATAAAAGGTCTTATCCCCCTTCTTAAAAAAGTTGGCTATCCTTTCCTTGGTTTGAGCCTTTGCTATTCTGACTGCCTTCCCTGCCTCTTTATGCTTCAACTGATAAAGTTCTCTGTCCTGCTCCTTCTGTGTTTCCTTATATTTCCTGAGTGCTATCCTTTTCTCCTTAACCTTCCCTGCCACCTATTTTGAGAACCATAACAGTTTTTTCCTTCATTGTGTTTTGCTGATTTGCTTCACACAAAGGCTTGCTGGCTCTGTGATGGCTGTTTTGATTACTCCCCATTGTTCCTCCACCCCTCAGTCTTGCCTGTTTGCTAATACTTTTCTGAGGCACTCTCTCATTTTCCCAAAGTCAGCCCTCCTAAAGTCCAATACTCTTGCTTTGGTATGGCTTGACTCTATGGCTGTGTTTATTGTGAACCACACTGTTTGGTGGTTGCTTGTTCCCAGATGGCTACCCACTTCTAAATCTGAGATTCTTTCTCCATCCCCATTTGAGAGTACCAGATCTATGATTGCTCCCTCCTGAGAGGGTTTCAATAGTAGCTGTCTGAGGCATGCCCCTTGTAGGGCATCAATAATGACCATGCTATTTGATGTGCCTGCAGCAAAGGTGCTCCAGTTAACATCTGGGATATCCAGGTCCCCCATCAACAATATCTCCCCTTTTTCTGCCATTCTAAGGATGCCTTCTATCATTTCCTTGTCCATTCCCTCCCCCTGAGATGGGAGTCTGTATACAACTCCAATGCAGACTGTGGTGCCATTTCCTGTCTCCAGGGTGACCCAGAGTGCCTCATCTGCTCCCTGTTTATTCTTTAGTTCTGTTGCTTTGATCCATTCCCTTATGTAGAGAGCTACTCCTCCTCCTCCTCTTTTACCCTCCCTGTCCCTTCTGTAGATTGTGTATCCTGGTATGTTGACATCCCAGTCATGGTTCTCTGTGTACCATGTTTCTGTGACTGCCACAATATCCAGGCATCCCTCTTCCATCAAGGCCACTAGTTCATGGAGCTTGTTATACAGAATACACACCTGTGGGCTCCTCTACACCATAGTATATTTTGAGTAGTAATATTTATCAAGCTGATTTTTAAAGTTTTCCAAAGCTGGAGAATCAACAATGTGTTGTGGCAATTTGTTCCATGCCATAGATGCTCGTATAGTATAGAAATAGTTCTTTTTACTTGTCCTTGCTTTTGGTATGACCAATTCTTATGTTCGCTTGCGTACATGCGCAAGGAATGTATTGGGAGAGTAGCACACTTGGAGGTGTGCCTCTCCCACCCAATGCACTGCTCAGTTGAGCAGGCGTGGCGGTCCTGCACCAATGGGTGCAGCGGCTCAATATGACAGCGGTGGTCTTCACTTCAAAAGCCACTACTGCCATGCTGAGCTGCCCACTGCTGTCATGTGCTACCTCCCCAGCGCCGTCCGTCATGCCGCCCCAAGCTTTCATGCCATGCTGGGAGCCCACCCCAGCGTGGCAAACGTGTTGCTGATGGGGTGCCCAATCCCCGTCGGCTCCGACCCCCCAAAGCTATACTGCTGCCATGCTGAGGCCCACCCAAGCGTGGCAAACTTTGCTTGGATTGCCGGCGGGTGTCCAATCCCCGTCGGCTCTCGCCTTCCTCCGGCGTAGTTTGCCGGCGGGGTGCCCAATCCCCCATCGGCTCTTGGCCCCCCCACACATCTTCTGCCATGCTGGGGCCCACCCCAGCATGGCAAATATCCCCATAGTCTTTTTTTTTTTTTAACCTGTAAAAACAAAAGCGGTCCCATGTGCGTCTCCAGCCCCCTCCCACAACCCGCATCCACCCTGCGCACCAGCCTCCCCCCACCCCATCTACTTACCTCCGGTCTCCGGCGCGACGATCTTCGGTGGACCGGGAACACGTCTGCACTCTTTAAAGCTGACCGCGAACTGAGGAAATGCCGGTAAGCTGTATAATGGGCTAGATAGGGGTTTCAACTTTATTGCATATCTCAGTCATTTTTGGAATTTTTGCACCAAATTTTCAACATGGGGTTTTTGGGACCCCTTCTCATGAATGATGTCACTGTCATGGCTGTTATTCGGGCCTGAAGGGTGATTTCGCAGGCACTGCGCACTCACTGCGTGAAATCACCCTTTGGCCTTGGATAACACCATGACAATGACATCACTCATGAGAAGGGGTCCCAAAAACCCCATGTTGAGAACTTGGTGCAAAAATTCCAAAAAATGACTGTTTTACGAGCATACGTTGCGCAGTTCCTATGCAGGCTCGTAAGTTCATGAATTTTCAATATTTTCACTCCAGATTTTCAACATTGCCATTTTATCACACCTTCTTATGAGTTGTACAGCTGTCATTTTTCACATCTCACCCAAAATGTGTTTCTGTCATGTAGCGCATAATGGCGCAGTCCGTGTATGTAAATCAATGTATGGAACACATTAAGAAAATCATAGTGACACTGTTCATGAGCACAGGTCTTAAAATGGCTATGTTGAAAATTTGGTGAAAATTCCTAAAATGACTGTTTTATAAGCGTATGCTATGCAGTTCCCACGCATGCTCGTACATTTCAAGTAATTTTCAATATTTGCACTCCAGATTTTCAACATTGCCATTTTACCACACCTCCTCATGAGCAGTACAGCTGTCATTTTTCACATCCTGCCCAAATGTGTTTCTGCCCATGTAGGCGTAATGGCGCAGTCGGTGTCTCGAACTCAATGTATGGGACACATTAAGAAAATCACAGTGACACTGATCATGAGCAGAGGTCTTAAAATGGCTGTGCTGAAAATTTGGTGAAAAAATTCCTAAAAATGACTGTTTTATGAGTCTGCGTTGCGCAGTTCCTATGCACGCTCGTAAGTTTGCGAATTTTCAATATTTTCACTCCAGATTTTCAACATTGCCATTTTATCACACTTCCTTATGAGCACTGCAGCTGTCATTTTTCACATCTTGCCCAAAACTTGTTTCCGCCCATGTAGCGCACAATGGCACAGTCGGTGTGCGAACTCAGTGTATGGGACACAATAAGAAAATCACAGTGTCACTGTTCATGAGCAGAGATCTTAAAATGGCAATGTTGAAAATTTGGCGAAAAAATTCCTACAAATAACTGTTTTATGAGTGTGCGTTGTGCAGTTCCTACGCACACTCGTAAGTTTGCGAATTTCCAATATTTTCACTCCAGATTTTCAACATTGCCATTTTACCACACCTCCTTATGAGCAGTACAGCTGTCATTTTTCACATCCTGCCCAAAATGTCTTTCCCTCCATGTAGTGCACAATGGCGCAGTCCGTGTGCGAAATCAATGTATGGGACACAGTAAGAAAATCACAGTGACACTGTTTATTAGCACAGGTTTTAAAATGGCAATGTTGAAAATTTGGTCAAACAATTCCTAAAAATGACTGTTTTACAAGCATGCGTTGCACAGTTCCCATGCACACTCGTAGGTTTGCCAATTTTCAATATTTCCACTCCAGATTTTCAACATTGGCATTTTACCACACTTCCTTATGAGCAGTACAGCTGTCATTTTTCACATCCTGCCCAAAATGTGTTTCCGCCTATGTAGCGCACAATGAGGGTAACAAACAGGTCATGCTGACAATTTATTGTGCAAATACCAGCAATCGCACAGGGCATTAGGATAAAGCACCATACATGCCAAACACCACTGCAAATACCTGCAAGCGAACGTTTGGCATTGACAAATGCTTGTTGATTATGTGAGCACAAGTTACCATGTGTATTACTGAACTGGATCCCACAATCTGCTATAAGTTCAGGCGATTGTATTAATTTATACATAAAGAGAAGATCCCCTCTCTGTCTCCATGTCTCCAGAGAGTGGAGCCCTGTATGCTGTAATCTGTCCTGATATGACCTTCCCTTAAGATTAGGTATTAGTCTCGCAACTCTCCTCTGCACTCCCTCTAGTGCTTTTTTATCTTTAATTGCTATTAATGACCAGAATTGAGACCCATAATCTAGAATGGGTCGTACATAGCTCTTATATGTTGGAATTATTATTTGTTGTGTTTTAGATACACATGATCTTTTAATATTCCTTATTAGGATATTTGCTTTTCCTAGTGCTGAAATGCAATGATCGACCAATGATAACTTGTTATAGACCATAATTCCAAGATCTTATTCTTTTTGAGAATTTTTAAGAATATTTTGATTTAGTATACAGGTATACATTGGGTTGTTAGATCCAAAATGAATAACTGAACATTTATCTACATTAAGTATCATATCATTTTCCATTGCCCAGTTTTCAATTTTGGCCAAATCTGTTGCTAAAGAAAAATGTTTTCCCCAGTGTATCCACTTGGCCTCCCTGCTTGGTATTATCGGCAAACTTTCTGATCATATTCTAAATACTCTTATTCATATCGCTCACATAGATATTGAATAAGTTAGGGCCTAGAATGAAGCCCTGGGGTACCCCACGCTCCACATTCTTTGGCATAGAAGTATCACTTTGTATACATATGGATTGCATTCTGTTATTAAGCCAAGCATGTACCCATTTAATAATTCTAGAATGTATATTTATTTGGATTAATAAATCATGGGAGACTTTATCAAATGCTTTCAAAAATATAATTGTATAGAAAGGAGAGATTAAATAGGCTAGGAGGAGGAGTTTGTCTATACATTGATAATAAAATCCCCACACATTTGCTTTCATTTTCTAGTACTATTGATCAAGATCTTGAAACAATATGGGTTAAACCCCTAATCCCGGGAAGAAAGGTAGCAACAATAGGGAACTTATATGGACCACCCAATGCAACAAAGGAGTATAATGATGCTTTCATTGAGCAAATAAATGAGGCCTCTAAGATGGGAGTTTTTATCATAATGGGGGACCTAAATCTGCCAGGTTTTAACTGGTTAGATAATACAGGTAATACTAAGTTTGAAAAATTATGCATAGATATATGTGCAGATGTTGTTCTAGATCAATTAGTTGTGGAACCAACAAGGGATGCTAATACTCTGGATTTGATATTGACTAATATACAGATGAAAGACAGGAAATGGTGGTAAGTGCCCACTGAATAATAGTGACCATACTATTGTTACATGCAATTTATCTATGACTAGCATATTAACTACAAATCAGATACATTTTAGAGATTATAAGAAAGCCAATTATGACATGATAAATCAAGAAATCTATAAATATGACTGGGAAACCCTACTAATACAGGACTCAATTGAGTCAGCATGAGGGACATTTAAGGAAATAATTCAAAAATTAGAAGAGAAATATGTGCCACAGAAAAATAAATATAATAGTAAAGTACAAGTACCTTCCTGGTTAACAATTAAGTTAAACAATTAATTAGGATAAAACAAAAAGAATATATATAAAATACAAAATAAATAAAACAACAATCAATAAAAGGAATTTGGAAAAAAAACAAAGACAGCTTAAGCAAACAATAAGACAAGCCAAGGCAAGCTGTGAGTTCCAGATAGCACACTCAAAAGAGATCAAATGGCTGTATTCTTACTGTACATTAATTTTAATTGCAAATGTACAGTAAGAAAAGTAGGACCCATATTAGATAATAATGTTATTACAGAGAGTGGTAATCAAACAGCTGAAAAATTTAATGATTGTGTTTGCTCAGTATTTAAAAAAAATATCACCATCTTTAGATTTAAATATTAGATCACTGGAAGAAATTAATGTAACTACTGAAAAAGTTTATAAAGAATTAATAAACATAAATCAAAATGCTAGCTGTGGTCCAGTTAATATTAATGCCTGTTTTCTTAAACATGCAGCAAAAACACTGGCCCATCCCTTATTGATTCTTTTTAATCTATCATTAAACATTTCTGAATTACCTAAAGATTGGAAGTCAGCAATAATCATACCAATATTTAAGAAAGGGAGCAAGTATAAGATTGAGAACTATAGACCAATAAGTCTCACTTTCCATGGCTATAAGGTACTAGAGAGAATAATTAAAACTAATTTAGAAGATTCTTTAAACACACTTGGTATTAAGGATATAACACAACATGGTTTTAGGAAGGGTAAATCCTGTACAACTAATTTAATTTATTTTATAACGAAATAAGTAAAAATCTGGACATGGTAATTCCATTTGGATGTCATCCTTCTAGACTTTCGAAAGCATTTGATAAAGTCTCCCATGATATATTAATCAAAAGATAAATCCACATAAATATACATTCTAGAATTTTTAAATGGGTACATGCTTGGCTTAAAGTTGCAACATTTTTATGAGTATGTATGGTAGTCGCTAGCAACTGCTTACAGTAGCTATACTTGTCTTTACCAACAAAGATGTGTGCTAATGTGTATTATGAATTGGGTAGAAAGTATGCTGCCTCCTGATAGGTCAAGAGGTACGTTCATCTATGCTGTTATTCCAGCTCAACAGCCCAACTGAAAGCAGCTCTGCAAAATTGGGAAGCAGCACATTTGACATATCCGTATGCTTTTACAAGCGAATTCCATTTTCACACAAGGCTACTTGTCTCACACAGGGGTCCCATAGCTTATCCCAATTGAGGTAGTGTTAGCTCTGGTCTCACACATCTCCTGATCCAATTGCCAAAGTACTGCATTTGAAACCTGAAAAAAACTCTCTCTCTCTTTCTCCAGAAGATGCACATCAGCTAGGGCAGGGTCTCTGCCTGCATATCCTGTGACCCCTTGCTCAGCACTCTGCACCTTCATGAATGAAGCAGAGTGCAGACACACCTCCAGACATGACCCCAGACCATTCTTGTGCATAGCTGCATGATCGATTGGGGGATTGAGTGTGCAAGGGGCATGCACCCCTTCTGTGAATGCCACTAGGGGTCTGCAGCATTCCAGCTTAGGGTTGCCTACACACTGCAGATACATGCCACATAACCAATCAAACGTTTAGTGCATAGACCCAGGGTGCATATTTTTGCAATCCTAAAATGCAGAGTTTTGCTGATAGGATCTTTATTATGTACAAATGTATACTTTTGCATATTTTCCACATGCAAATTCCAAACAGCCTGTTTTGAAAAACCTTTACAAAATAAAAAATAATTTGGACATCAGCACAACACTTTCTTGCATTTTTCCACATAAAAAATCCAAACTGCATTCTTTTTCTTGTTTAAACACAAAAAATGAGCAATTCGGACAAAAATAACCACTTCACATATTTTGCACATAAACATTCCAACAGACACATTTCTGGGTTGGTTTGGGCAAAACAGTAAACTTTTGCGTGTATCTTGTGCATCAAAGTTCCAAACCCTACATGTATTACAAAACCATTTTTTTTAAATAGCAACATTTGGACAAATTACATTATGGTTAAATCTGTATAATTTCTGCACAATTTCGCGAAATTCGCAATGGTGAGCTAGAATAGCACTGCTTCCTTTTCGTGTGGCTGCTACTCAGTGAATTACTAATTAATTGCTCTGCTCAGCCCATCTCTTTCTTTTTTTCCTTGCCTCCGTCTGCTTAATACTGTAGTTATCTATCCATATACAATAAGTGATGAAATCCTAGAGATCTGATTGGCTGAGATCATCACTTGACTATGTGGTTATCAAAGCATGCCCAGACAGTGTAGAACTACATGACTGTTTACCCTTCAGAAATCAGTTTGGGACAACCAACCTGGTGGTGTAGAAGGATAAGGTGCTATGCACCTAATCTCTCTCATGCTGGTGACCAGAGTTTGGGAACAAGTTCAGGTTGCAGGGGTTTGCGGCGGGGGGGAGGGAGTGGACCGAGTGTCCACCTGGCAGCTCTCCTGTCATGGATTGGGGTGGCAAGTTGACTCGGCTCATGGCTGCCATCAGGTGGGGGCCTGGTGGTAGTGCCGATGCTCGGGTGGCTGACTGCTATCAGGGGTGGGGGGAGCCAGGTTTCTGGGACACATGTGCACCTGCACATGCATGTGTATCCTTAGTCACTGTGGCTAGGGAGAAATGAAGGTGGAAAATGCAGGATGGGGGCTGAATGAAGCTCTGCCCACTGGTCCTGGGTCTGCACCAACCCCTAGCACTCGTCAGTGGTCTGCTCTAGATTTGTGTACTGGGGAGAATGGCCCTCTCCTCTCCAGCCCCACCATGTGGGGGGATTTGTTGAGTAACTACACGATTGCCAAGTGAGTGTGAGGAAGGTGGGTGCCAGTACAGGACAGCGGGGACAGGGCTGAACAGCTACCCCTCATGAGTGGGAGTATAAAAACTTATGTGGAAAACAAAAATTGGGACATATTTTATAAGAGCAATAACACCCTTTGAGGTGCATGGGCAAGCTGTTATATGGGCTTCTCAGGTAGTTGAAAACCCTTGGCACACATACCTGAGGTGTCTGTATATCAGGGGATGCCTGGATTCTGTGGCACGTGTTATTCCTTCCACATTTAGCAAGTCATTTGCCTGTGCCATGTGTGAGAGTAGTTTTTGATACATCGCATAAAAGAACCTACACAAAATTAAATGGAATTGTGCTGTACTTTGTTACATAATTTGAATGAAGTCTTCTGTCCTTTTGGAAAGCAGAACTGCTTCATTTTCAGGTGTTTTCCACATCTCTGAGCAGACAAAGTTCTCCAGTGTTAGTTTGCAAATATTGCCTTTGTTTTCACACAAAGTGATACCTGCTTGCATTGTAACTAGCCTTGTTCCTCCTCAGGAAGGACATGTATCTCACCTGTCCTCCATTTCTCATCTCAGAAACCTTCTGTTGCACATTGAACAATTTTTTTTCTAATTGTTTAACCATGAGAGACACATTAAGCTGAAAGCTTGTATACAGGTGTGACCTGGGAGCACAGGGAAGTTAAGTGACTTGCTCAGGGTCACGCAGTATGCAAGTGGGGGCTGTGGGATTCAAACCCAGGTCTCTAGATTTGCAGCTCAGAGCCTTAAACCACTGCGCTATACTGCCTCCCAATTTACTGTCCTATATTTGACACAGAAAATGTAAAGCTGAAAATAATACTGCAGTGACCAATGAACAGCAAGCTTTATAACAAAAAAATGAAGCCCTATTTTCCAGTGTTTTAAACTTGTTTGCCCAAGATTTCCTTATGTGTCCCACATTTTGTCCATAATTTTCTACACTTTTAGGGCAAGTGACTCGCATTCACACGAGAGAAGGTTGTGCGATGTATTTTATGATATATATGTAGCTATATTACAAGGATGGGACTTTTTCCCCATTGAAGTGGTTAGCTGTTATTTTCCTGTATCACTGCGAACAGTGAGCATCTTCAAGAGGGGCTGGGACAGGACCAATGGGAGGGTTCAAACTGGGAGTGGATGGTGTGTGTGTGTGTGTGTGAAACAGGATGAAAACTTGGGGGTGGTGGAGGCAAGGGAAGGGGGCAACTGCAGTCTTATTGGCCGAATTGCTGCACAAGCGAGCAGACTAGGTAGACTGTAAGGCCTGTATCTGGTGGCAATTTCATATGTTCATATGTATACCCTTTCCCTGTATATTCAACCATGATCAAAACTAATAATAACCATTTAAATGTATTACATAAAATAGAAGATAGATAAGTGTGGTATGAAAAGATATAAACCCATCATGGCCTTATGATCTGGTTAGCCCCCTTGATGGGTTCATTTCCTTGTACATCACACTTAACCATCATTTGTTTTATGGTTAAGGCTGGTATACAAGGATGTATACCCATCGATGGGGCTAATCAGGGCCATAAGGCCACAGGCCCAATGAGCGAGTGGTTTTATTGCCCTAATTAGCCCCATCGATGGGTACACTTTCTAGTATTCCACCCTTACCCATTGTTTGTTGAATATAATAAATTAGGATGCTCCCCTCATCCCCTCTCCACCACTCTTCTTCTGCTCCTATCCCCTCTTCCCTCTTCCCCTTCTTATACTGACATCCTGCTCTGATCCTGCACTGCCCCCTCACCCTCTCTCCCGACACCCTCTGTTAACACTTCCCACTACTGGCATTGCCAGTATGCTTAGTATAAGCCTTCCTCACCAGTGACGAGGCCCACCTCCTGGGCTGATTTTCAGTATACATTCTCTCTCTCCAGTTTGCCTTCTCACTATTAGCCCTCTCTTCCTGAACCAACCCCTCCCCTTGTTCACTGTCTCTCTCCCTCCCTCCCTCCCTCTCTTTTTCTCATTTTGTGTTGGCAAGTACCATTGTATACTGTGTTTGCATATTTCAGTCACACATGTAACCTCTTGCCTAATTTGCCTTAATTGTTGTCATCCTCTTACGGCCTCCCATAAATTGTAGTTTTGTTTGTTACTGTAGTGACCCTGACATGGAACCTATGTAATGAGCCTGTACTCAAAGGTTAATCCGATATCTTAATAAATAAATAAATAATTGTTATGGAGATAGTATTTCTGGTCACTTTATAGCACCTGAAGGTCTCTTGCAGCAAGGGAGGGAATGGTGTGCTGTGAGGGCAGGTAGGAGTTTCGGGGATTTCTGGGTTTGGGAGAGTCTTGTGTTCCTTTTTTCCAGGTTCATTCGTAGCTTTTTAATTAGTTTGGCTATCATTGTCCTATTAATTGTTTGATTAGTGCAGGTATATAGCTGAAACTGTTTGATTATTGCAGGTATATAGCGGCAAGTGTTTGATTAGTGCAGGTATATAGCTGCAGTTGTTTGATTAGTGCAGGTATATAGCTGTAATTGGTTGATTAGTGCAGGTATATAGCTGCAGTTGTTTGATTAATGCAGGTATATAGCTGCAATTGCTTGAATAGTGCAGGTATATAGCTGCACTTGTTTGATTAGCACAGGTATATAGCTGTAATTGTTTGATTAGTGCAGGTATATAGCTGTAAGTGTTTGATTAGTGTAGGTATATAGCTGTAATTGTTTGATGAGTGCAGGTATATAGCTGTAAGTGTTTGATTAGTGCAGGTATATAGCTGTAATTGTTTGATTAGTGCAGGTATATAGCTGTAAGTGTTTGATTAGTGCAGGTATATAGCTGCAAGTGCTTGATTAGTGCAGGTATATAGCTATAAGTGTTTAATTAGTGCAGGTATATAGCTGCAAGTGTTTGATTAGTGTAGGTATATAGCTGTAATTGTTGATGAGTGCAGGTATATAGCTGTAAGTGTTTGATGAGTGCAGGTGTATAGCTGCAAGTGTTTGATTAGTGCAGGTATATAGCTGCAAGTGTTTGATTAGTGTAGGTATATAGCTGTAAGTTGTTTGAATAGTGCAGGTATATAGCTGTAATTGTTTGATTAGTGCAGGTATATAGCTGCAAGTGTTTGATTAGTGCAGGTATATAGCTGCAGTTGTTTGATTAGTGCAGGTATATACTGTAGCTGTAATTGGTTGATTCGTGCAGGTATATAGCTGCAGTTGTTTGATAAGTGCAGGTATATAGCTACAGTTGTTTGATTAATGCAGGTATATAGCTGCAGTTGCTTGAATAGTGCAGGTATGTAGCTGCACTTGTTTGATTAGCACAGGTATATAGCTGTAATTGTTTGATTAGTACAAGTATATAGCTGTAATTGTTTGATTGGTGCAGGTATATAGCTGCAATTGTTTGATTAGCGCAGGTATATAGCTGTAATTGTTTGATTAGTGCAGGTATATAGCTGTAATTGTTTGATTTGTGCAAGTATATAGCTGCAGTTGTTTGATTAGTGCAGGTACTGTATATAGCTGCAATTGTTTGATTAGTACAGGTATATAGCTGCAATTGTTTGATTAGTGCAGGTATATAGCTGCAGTTGTTTGATTAATGCAGGTATATAGCTGCAGCTGTTTGATTAGTTTATGTATAGAGTTGCAATTGTTTGAGTAGTGGAGGTATATAACTGCAATTGTTTGATGAGTGCAATTACATAGCTGTAATTGTTTGATTAGTGCAGGTCTATAACTGTAATTGTTTGATTAGTGCAGGCATATAACTGCAGTTGTTTGAATAGTGCAGGTATATAGCTGTAATTATTTGAATAGTGCAGGTATATAGATGCAATTGTTTGATTAGTTCAGTTATATAGCTGTAATTGTTTGATTAGGTCAGGTATATAGCTGTAATTCTTTGATTAGTGCAGGTATATAGGTGCAGTTGTTTGATTAGTGCAGGTATATATCTGCAATTGTTTGATTAGTATAGGTATATAGCTGTAATTGTTTGATTAGTGCAGGTATATAGCTGTAATTCTTTGATTAGTGCAGGTACATACCTGCAGTTGTTTGATCAATGCAGGTATATAGCTGCTGGATTAGTGCAGGTATATAGCTGCAGCTTTTTGGTTAGTGTAGGTATATACTTTAAATTAGTGCAGATATATAGCTGTAATTGTTTGATTAGTGCAGGTATAGAGCTACTGTTGTTTGATTAGTGCAGGTATATAGCTGCAATTGTTTGATTAGTGCAGGTGTAAAGCTGCAGCTGTTTGATTAGTGTAGGTATATACTTTTAATTAGTGCAGGTATATAGCTGTAATTGTTTGATTAGTGTAGGTATATAGCTGTAATTGCTTGATTAGTGCAGGTATATAGCTGCAGTTGTTTGGTTAGTGCAAGTACTGTATATAGCTGTAATTGTTTGATTAGTTCAGGTATATAGCTGCAATTGTTTGATTAGTGAAGGTATATAGCTGCAGTTGTTTGATAAGTGCAGATACTGTATATAGCTGTAATTGTTCGATTAGTGCAGGTATATATCTGCAATTGTTTGATGAGTGCAGTTATATAGCTATAATTGTTTGATTAGTGGAGGTATATTGCTGTAAGTGTTTGATAGTGCAGGTATATAGCTGCAGTTGTTTGATTAGTGCAGGTATATAGCTGTAACTGATTAGTGTAGGTATATAGCTGTAATTGTTTGATGAGTGCAGGTATATAGCTGTAATTGTTTGATTAGTGCAGGTATATAGCTGTAATTGTTTGATTAGTGCAGGTATATAACTGCAATTGTTTGATGAGTGCAGTTATATAGCTGTAATTGTTTGATTAGTAGAGGTATATTGCTGTAAGTGTTTGATAGTGCAGGTATATAGCTGCAGTTGTTTGATTAGTGCAGGTATATAGCTGTAACTGATTAGTGTAGGTATATAGTTGTAATTGTTTGATGAGTGCAGGTATATAGCTGTAATTGTTTGATGAGTGCAGGTATATAGCTGTAATTGTTTGATAAGTGCAGGTATATAGCTGTAATTGTTTGATTAGTGCAGGTATATAGCTGTAATTGTTTGATTTGTGTAGGTATATAGCTACAGTTGTTTGATTAGTGCAGGTACTGTATATAGCCGCAATTATTTGATTAGTACAGGTGTATAGCTGCAATTGTTTGATTAGTGCAGGTATATAGCTGCAGCTGTTTGATTAGTGTATGTATAGAGCTGCAATTGTTTGATTAGTGCAGGTATATAACTGCAATTGTTTGATGAGTGTAGTTATAGAGCTGTAATTGTTTGATTAGTGGAGGTATATTGCTGTAAGTGTTTGATAGTGCAGGTATATATCTGCAGTTGTTTGATTAGTGCAGGTATATAGCTGTAACTGATTAGTGTAGGTATATAGCTGTAATTGTTTGATGAGTGCAGGTATATAGCTGTAATTGTTTGATTAGTGCAGGTATATAACTGTAATTGTTTGATTAGTGCAGGTATAAAGCTATTTGATTAGTGGTTTGTCAAGACAGACTTTATTAGAACCAGTGCATGCACAAAACAGATAATGCATGCACTTGGTAACACACAACTAAATGGGGGAAAAGTTACAAAAAGGTTTCTAACTGTAACATGAACAAAATGTTCAAAACACATTAAAACGTTCAACATAAACAATATGTTTAATTAAAGCAGCAAAATGGTCACAAGGCATGTATCAAGTCCTACACAAACAAAATGTTTAAAGGTGAGAAACATGAAAAAGTGTTGAGAACGCAACTGAAAAAACACACTATGTGCATTTTGTGCTACAATTAAAGGGATACAATAACAAAAGAGTAAGAAAGGCATATCACATTTCTTGCTTTGCACAGGGTCTTTCAGGCTGTTTACAAAGAAAGTTAGGACTCATGTGCAGTTTGCACAGGGTGCCCATGAGAAGCAAGTTAGGATTCACTTCTGTTTTGCACAAGGCCCAAAGGGCCCTGTACAGAACCAATTAGGACTGAATTATTTTGCCACATAGGGCCTCAAAGGTCTTGTACAAAACAAGGCAGGACTCAACTCTTGTTTCACACTAGGCCCAAAAATATGTTATGACTCTACATTCCCATCACAAAAGGAAATTAATTGCAAAAAAAAAAGCCAACGCTGTTAAAGCATCATTAGGGTTCAAAAGCCACAAAAGCAGAAAAAGCAGGGAAATGTGGTGTTAGGGTTTTTAAAATCCTAATGCCCACTCTCCCCAGTGCCTATCCTCATGGCCCCACAGGTCTGCCGCTTTACTACTTAATCACTCAGTATTAGACATTTTAATTGTTATAAAAAAAGTCTGTTTGTTACAATAATGGTCTTGTGCCTAGATAAGCAATATCGGCACTTTGTTTTATCTTCCATTAGAGTTTTAAAAAACATTTATTATTAGTTTTGTGTTTTTAAGGAAGTATTCAAATTTATCGTATTATTAATAATTCTTCTTTAGGTTTTAAGAAGGTATAGTTTTCGCTTGATGTTCTGCTCTTTGCTTCGTTATCTTGTACTTCTTTAATTTTTAATAAAAAAAATATTATGGGGAAAAAAAAACTACTTAATCACACAGTGCTCCAGTCCATCCTGCTGTGGAACTGGGTAGATACATGACTTTACTGTTTACTGGAAAATGATGCTACATCTCACCTGGGCTGTCTAAGGTAAACAAATTGTAATCCCCCTCCTCCAAAGTGGAAACATAGAATTTGATGGCAGATGAGGGCCACTTGGCCCACCCAGTGCACCCCTTTTTCCCTACTTACAGTATCAACGCAGACCCTCCAGCTCTTTCTCCCTCCCCCGATTTCTTGCCACTGCTTCCCCCTCATGCCTGTCCCAGGCATTCTTGAACTCTACCACTGTTTTCACCCCAACCACCTCTTCTGGAAGGTTGTTCCAGGAATCCACCACTCTTTCTATGAAGAAGTACTTCCTCACATCTCTCCTGAATCCAACCCTCAGCTTCATATCATGTCCACTTGTTCTAGAACACCTTTTATTTCTGAAGACTACTTCCCTCCAGCACCTATTTTACCCCTGTGAGGTATTTAAAAGTCTCTATCATATATCCCCTCTTCTCTTCCACAGAGTACATATTGAGGTCCTTTAGTCTCTCCTTGTTGGGCTTTTGGCCTAGACCCCACATCATTTTAATTACCCTCCTTTGGACCACCTTTACTCTATGGTCTTCCAGAAATGTGGTTTCCAGAACTGGACACAGTACTCTAGGTAGAGTCTTACCAGCAATCTATAGAGAGGCAAGTCCACCTTCGTATTTCTGCTGGCGATACCCCTCCCTATGTACCCCAGCATCCCCATAGTCCTCCCAACTGCCTTGTTACACTGCCTGACCACCTTTAGGTCATCAGATGTAATTATCCCCATGTGTCTTTCCTGCTTGGTGCTCATCAATAGCACTCCTTCCATTTTGTACTCCAGCCCTGGGGTTCTATGCCCCAAGTGCATTATTTTGCACTTTTTTGCATTGAAACCCAACTGCCATACCCTTGACCACTCCTCAGGTTCTCAGTTCTGTGCTCTTCCTTTCCATCCCCCTCTCCAGAGTATTCACCCAATTGTATATTTTGGTGTCATCCACCTTGGTCTAATTCCTTGGTCACTCACTCAAAGAAATTTGTCAGATTCGTTAGACATGACCTCCCCCAAATGAATCCATGCTGCCTCAAGTCTTGTAATCCATTGGATTCAACATATTCAACATATTCTACACGCCTTTCCTTCAGCAGCAATTCCATTAACTTTCCCACCACTAATGATATGCTAATTGGCCTATAATTGCCAGCCTTCTTCTGCTACCACATTTTGTGAATTGGGACTCTATTTGCCCTCCTACAGACCTCTGGAACCACTCCTTTTTCCAGTGGGCTGTTAAATAGGACTGTAAGGGGTGCAGCCAGTACCTCCCTGAGCTCCCTCAATACCCTTGGATGCACCCCATCTGGCCCCATTGCTTTGCCCACTTTCAGATTAGCAAGTCCCTTTGGGATTCTCTCCTCCAAAAGAGGACTAGTGTTCACTTCCCTGCCTCCAAAGTTCCTGTTACTTTTTTGCAGCACATCCCCTTCTCCTTCCTCTGTGAACACTGAGCAAAAGTATTTGTTCAGGAAGTCTGTCTTTTCCTGGTTCCCCTCTGCACAGTCCCCCTTTCCCTTTTCAGCCTTACAGTACCTTTCCTGGTCTTCTTCTTTTCACTTACATACCTAAAAAATGTATTGTCTCCTTTTGTTACTGCCTGGGCTATTCTCTCTTCAGTTTGCACCTTTGCACTCCTTACTGCTCTCCCTGCTTCCCTCTGTTTCCCATGATGCACCTTCCTATCCTCCTTGCTCTGCACCTCCTTATACCTTCTGAATTCTACGCTTTTGCATTTACCTTTCCAGCCACCTCTTTTGAGAAAGATAGCGGTCTCTTTTTCCTCTTGGTTTTGCACACTTGCTTGACACAGATGTTTGTTGCCTTCACTATGCTCCCTTTTAGCTTTGCCCACTGTTCTTCCACCCTACCCATGTAATCCCCTCCTGCCTGGTTATCCCTGAGGCATTCACCCATCTAGATAAAATCCCTCCTGAAGTCCAGGACCCTCACCCTTGTGTGGTTTGAATCTGCAGCCATCGTTACATTGAACCATACTATATGGTAATCTCTGACCCTAGGTGGCCTCCTACCTTTTTTTTTAAATTTCTTTTTTCTCCCCATGGTCAGGGCATCTCTCAGAGGTGATCTCTCAGCCTGCCACCTCACTTCCCTTCCTGAAGCCTCCTCCCCTCCAGCACCCCCAGCCGGACTTTCCATGCCCCCCAGATCACCCCCAGGGAAGGCCTGCCTCTCTTACCTGGTGGCCTTTCTGAGATTAGAGGGTCCATCTGGTGAGGGGCTCTGCCAGCCATCGGGGTGTTGGCCCAGTGTTGGGGAGGTGGGCACAGTTCACTGGATCCCTCATTGACTTCTAGACCAAGGGGGGGGTTCTCTGTACTGTTTGCCCCTTGGAGCTCAGATGTGCAATGATGTCAGTGTCAGTTACATGCTGACATCTGCCGCAGCTCCGCCCCTGCATCTGCTCACACCGGAAGTTCCTTGCACTGCCCCCAACCATTGTTAGGAGCCACCCAGAAGCAGTGCATACCCCTGGATCCCCACCGGGAAGGGAGAGAAGTCCTCTGGATGCTCAATCCCTTCCCTCCCCTGCTTACCTCCAGTGGTCCAAGGTCATTCCTGAACCCAGGTCACCAGCATGGCATTAGGTATGGCACCAAGTGCCTCAACCCTCAGCACCACCGGGCTGGCTGGTGGTCTCCTTCCTTAATGTCTGCAACACTGTATCTGTTATTGAGCACCAGGTCCAGTACTGACCTATCAGGAGTGGGTTCGCCGACTAGTTGCCTGAGGAACACCCCCTGCAGGGAGTCCAGGATGCTCCTACTTCTATCTGAAGCCACAACCAGGAGGCTCCAGTCTACATCCAACAGCCTGAAGTCCTCCACCAGCAGCACCTCTCCTTTTCTGCCATCTTGCCAATGACTTCCACCAGTACCTTTTCTAACTCCTCCTTCAGTGCTGGAGGTCTGTAGATCATGCCAGTGTGGACAGTGACTCTTTTCCCTATCTCCAGGATGACTCACATAACCTCTGTATCCCCAGTATTCCCTGTATCTCCATCAAATGTATGCTTTCCCCTCACATAAATGTACAAACACAGAAGTAACCCTACCTCTCTCAGCCCCATGAAAATGAAATGTCAGGACTGTATAAATACTGTTTTTGTCTTTTATAATATTTATATGTTTATTCCCATTTGGTTTCTTGCATTTCCAAGGTTTTCACTTTGTGTTGCACTTCACAATCCAAAAGAAAGCTTTCAGCATTTCATATTGCACTTCATAATTCAAAGTAAAGCTTTCAGCATGTGTTAATGTTTCAGGAATCTATCTTTTTCCCTTCATCAGAACCTGAATGCTAAAATTATAAAAATATTAAAATATGTCCAGTGCTCCATATTATCATTTCTATTAACAACTGAATTGGAGATATAAATGACAAAGTCCAAAAAAACCCAGTCTGGGATCACAACAGCTGTAACAGACCTTCTATATGAGTTTTTTCAAAATATTTCATATACTTCTATTAAGACTGTGTGTACTTTTAGGAAGCCTGGGGGACAACAAAACAAAGAAGAATGTATTTGTTTATTTGAACCCACAGATATCATGTGTACCAACTCCATAAAAAGATTTTTAAAGTTGGGTTGTTCATTCTTTTGTTACCTTGAAAGAGTAATAGGACTCTCATACTTTCTGTTTAACTATAGCATGTACTATAGCTAAAACAATATTTAAAGGAAAAGAGAGTTCTTTCAGTGGTCCATGTTGGCGTTCTTATTAAACCTTAAAATATGGGAGCAGGTTGCCGAATGGCTTACCTTTAGTGAAAAGAAAGAACGTCTATTGTACATGAACATTTTTCTTCCTCCACCCCCCCAACATCCACAGTAACCCCACTGTTACACTGTGAGAGATGGCCCCCTTCTAACTAACCCCTTCTTTTAAATCCTTTTGGCAGGAGGGACCACTCAAGCCAACTCAGGCAAGTAGTGGTTTCTTTCAGATGAAGAGGACTGAGCTGCAGGAGACAGTCACCCGTGGCGTCATGCGCGGTGCAGCACGTGTGAGGGAACCATGGCTCAGCCTCCTCAAACCTGCATGGAGAAGCAGCTTGTACTCTGGAAGCTCTATAGCATCCAAATGTAATGGCTGACGGTAGTATGGATAAAATTTCTGTACGCATTGGGATCTTCTTCTTTTTGAGTAAAAGGGAGCCTGTTCATATACAATAGACGTTCTTTCTTTTCAATAAAGGTAAGCCATAGGCAACCTGCTCACATATTTTAAGAGAGGAACTTGCAGAGTGGGCAGCCCCACAGTCTTGAGAAGGTCTCACTGAAAACTGCCACCCCACAGTGACTGCACTGCACCACTCCCAGAATTCCCAGTTCCAACTCTCCCTGTCTTACCTGGAAATACTTTTGTACCCTTACCACAATAGGGTGTTTCCTGTTTTCCCCTATTTTTGTTTGTTGCGTCCCTTTGTGTCGTTACCCTAGGTAGAGTTTTTCCCCTACTACCCCCCACTGCAAGTAGTTCCCTCTTGTCTGAAGAGTTTTCCTCCTTCCTTCCCCCTTAATCTTTCTCTGCTTTTTCCTATTGTGTTAGTAGCACTTTGACTTTCCCCTAACCCTTTGTTACCTGACCCTAGATAGGCTGCTATTAGTGTTCCCGTGTACCTTGTTTAAATCCCTTTATAGGGTGTTGCTCCTATTCCCAGTGTTTTGGCCTATCTTTGATCTTCCGCACTTCCCAGCAGTGAATGTTGCACAGTAGTGAACAGATACTTTATCTCAGTCAACCGGGAGAGTTGCCTGCTTCCTGTTTCCTTCTGCTGATGTCTGCTGACACCTAAGGCGTTAATACTGTTCCACTCCTGTGCTGTTTCATTCCTGTGCTGTTCTGCTCCTCTGCTTGTCCACTTCTGTGCTGTTCCACTCCTGTGCTGTTCCACTTCTGTGCTGTTCTATTTCTCTGCTGGTCCACTCCTGTACTGTTCCACTCCTGTGGTAGTTCACTCCTGTGCTGTTCCACTCTTGTGCTGCTCCACTTGCATGCTGTTCCACTCCTGTGCTGTTCCACTCCTGTGCTGTTCCACTCCTGTGTAGTTCCACTCACATGTTGTTCCACTCCTGTGCTGCTCCACTCCTGTGCTGTTCCACGCTCGTGTTGCTCCACTCACATGCTGTTCCACTCCTGTGCTGTTTCACTCCTGTGCAGTTCCACTCACATGCTGTTCCACTCCTGTGCTGCTCCACTCCTGTGCTGTCCACACCTGTGCTGCTCCACCCTGTGCTGCTCCACTCCTGTGCTGTTCCACTCAGTGCTGTTCCACTCATGTGCTGTTCCACCCTGTGCTGTTCCACTCTTGCACTGTTCCACCCTGTGCTGTTCCTACTCTTGTGCTGTTCCACTCACATGCTGTGCCACTCCTGTGATGCTCCACTTTCATGCTGTTCCACTCTTGTGCTGCTCCACCCTGTGCTGTTCCACTCATGCTGCTGCCACTCCTGTGTTGCTCCACCTCATGTGCTGTTCACTCCTGTGCTGTCTACTCCTGTGCTGTTCCACTCCTGTGCTGCTCCACTCCTGCGCTGTTCCACTCCTGTGCTGTTCCACTCACATGCTGTTCCACTCCTGTGCTGCTCTACTCCTGTGCTATTCCACTCCTGTGCTGTTCCACTTCTGTGTAGTTCCACTCACATGCTGTTCCACTCCTGTGCTGCTCCACTCCTGTGCTGTTCCACTAAGGTGTTGCTCCACTCACATGCTGTTCCACTCCTGTGCTGTTCCACTCCTGTGCAGTTCCACTCACATGCTGTTCCACTCCTGTGCTGCTCCACTCCTGTGCTGTCCACACCTGTGCTGCTCCACTCCTGTGCTGCTCCACTCCTGTGTTGTTCCACTCACATGCTGTTCCACTCACGTGTTGCTCCACTCACATGCTGTTCCACTCCTGTGCTGTTCTACTCTTGCACTGTTTCACTCCTGTGCTGTTCTACTCTTGTGCTGTTCCACTCACATGCTGTTCCACTCCTGTGCTGCTCCACTTTCATGCTGTTCCACTCTTGTGCTGCTCCACTCCTGTGCTGTTCCACTCATGTGCTGTGCCACTCCTGTGTTGCTCCACTCATGTGCTGTTCACTCCTGTGCTGTTCTACTCCTGTGCTGTTCCACTCCAGTGCTGTTCCACTCAAGTGCTGTTCTACTCCTGTGCTGTTTCAATTTTGTGCTGCTCCACTCCTGTGCTGTTCCACTCTATGCTGTTCCACTCCTGTGCTGTGCCATCCCTGTGCTGCTCCACTTCTGTGCTGTTCCACTCCTGTGTTGCTCCTCTCACATGCTGTTCCACTCCTGTGCTGTTCAACTCCTGTGCTGCTCCACTCCTGTGCTGTTCCACCACATGCTGTTCCACCCTGTGTTGCTCCACCCACATGCTGTTCCACTCTTGTGCTGTTCTACAATTGTGCTGCTCCACTCCTGTGCTGTTCCACTCATATACTGTTCCACCCTGTGCTGTTCTACTTCTGCACTTCTCCACTCCTGTGTTGTTCCACCACATGCTTGTTCCACCTCTGTGTTGCTCCACCTCACATGCTGTTCCACTCCTGTGCTGTTCCACCTGTGCTGTTCCACTCCTGTGTTGCTCACTTCTGTGCTGTTCCACTCCTGTGCTGCTCCACTCCTGTGCTGTTCCACTCACATGCTGTTCCACTCCTGTGTTGCTCCACCACATGCTGTTCCACTCTTGTGCTGTTCTACACTTGTGCTGCTCCACCCTGTGCTGTTCCACTCATATACTGTTCCACTCCTGTGCTGTTCTACTTCTGCACTTCTGCACTCCTGTGTTGTTCCACTCACAAGCTGTTCCACTCCTGTGTTGCTCCACTCACATGCTGTTCCACTCCTGTGCTGTTCTACACCTGTGCTGCTCCACTCATGTACTGTTTCACTCCTGTGTTGCTCCACTCACATGCTGTTCCACTCCTGTGCTGTTCTGCTCCTGTGCTGTACCACTCCTGTGCTGCTCCATTCCTGCATTGTTCCACTCCTGCGCTGTTCCACTTCCGTGCTGTTCTACTCCTGTGCTGTTTCACTCCTGTGCTGCTCCACTCTTGTGCTGTTCCACTCACATTTTGTTCCACTCCTGTGCTGTTCCACTCACATTCTGCTCCACTCCTGTGCTGTTCCACTCACATGCTGTTCCACTCCTGTGCTGCTTCACTCCCATGCTGTTCCACTCCTGTGCTGTTCCACTTCTGTGCTGTTCTATTTCTCTGCTGGTCCACTCCTGTACTGTTCCACTCCTGTGGTAGTTCACTCCTGTGCTGTTCCACTCTTGTGCTGCTCCACTTGCATGCTGTTCCACTCCTGTGCTGCTCCATTCCTGTGCTGTTCCACCCCTGTGCTGTTCCCATCCTGTGTGTTCCACTCACATGCTGTTCCACCCTGTGCTGCTCCACCCCTGTGCTGTTCCACCAGTGTTGCTCCACTCACATGCTGTTCCACTCCTGTGTTGTTCTCACTCCTGTGCAGTTCCACCTCACATGCTGTTCCACCTCTGTGCTGCTCCACTCTGTGCTGTCCACACCTGTGCTGCTCCACTCCTGTGCTGCTGCACTCCTGTGCTGTTCCACCATGTGTTGCTCCACCCACATGCTGTTCCACCCATGTGCTGTTCCACTCCTGTGTTGTTCTACTCTTGCACTGTTTCACTCCTGTGCTGTTCTCACTTTGTGCTGTTCCACTCACATGCTGTGCCACTCCTGTGATGCTCCACTTTCATGCTGTTCCTCCTTGTGCTGCTCCACTCCTGTGCTGTTCCACTCATGTGCTGTGCCACTCCTGTGTTGCTCCACCCATGTGCTGTTCACTCCTGTGCTGTTCTACTCCTGTGCTGTTCCACTCTGTGCTGCTCCACTCCTGCGCTGTTCCACTCCTGTGCTGTTCCACTCACATGCTGTTCCACTCCTGTGCTGCTTTCACTCCTGTGCTATTCCACTCCTGTGTTGTTCCACTCCTGTGTAGTTCCACCACATGCTGTTCCACCCTGTGCTGCTCCACTCCTGTGCTGTTCCACTCCAGGTGTTGCTCCACTCACATGCTGTTCCACCCTGTGCTGTTCCACTCCTGTGCAGTTCCACCTGCTGTTCCACTCCTGTGCTGCTCCACTCCTGTGCTGTCCACACACCTGTGCTGCACCACTCCGGTGCTGCTCACTCCTGTGTTGTTCCACTCACATGCTGTTCCACTCACGTGTTGCTCCACCACATGCTGTTCCACTAATGTGCTGTTCTACTCTTGCACTGTTTCACCCTGTGCTGTTCTACTCTTGTGCTGTTCCACCACATGCTGTTCCACTCCTGTGCTGCTCCACTTTCATGCTGTTCCACTCTTGTGCTGCTCCACTCCTGTGCTGTTCCACCATGTGCTGTGCCACTCCTGTGTTGCTCCACCATGTGCTGTTCACTCCTGTGCTGTCTACTCCTGTGCTGTTCCACCCTGTGCTGCTCCACTCCCGCGCTGTTCCACTCCTGTGCTGTTCCACTCACATTCTGTTCCACTCCTGTGCTGCTCTACTCCTGTGCTATTCCACTCCTGTACTGTTCTACTCCTGTGCTGTTCCACTCCTATGCTGCTCCACTCCTGCGCTGTTCCACTCCTGCGCTGTTCTACTCCTGTGCTGTTTCACTCCTTTGCTGATCCACTCCTGTGCTGTTCCATTCACATGCTGTTCCACTCCTGTGCTGTTCTACTCCAGCGTTATTCCACTCCTGTGCTGCTCCACTGCTGTGCTGTTCCACTCCTGCACTGTTCCACTCCAGTGCTGTTCCACTCAAGTGCTGTTCTACTCCTGTGCTGTTTCAATTTTGTGCTGCTCCACTCCTGTGCTGTTCCACTCCCATGCTGTTCCACTCCTGTGCTGTGCCACTCCTGTGCTGCTCCACTTCTGTGCTGTTCCATTCCTGTGTTGCTCCTCTCACATGCTGCTCCACTCCTGTGCTGTTCAACTCCTGTGCTGCTCCACTCCTGTGCTATTCCACTCACATGCTGTTCCACTCCTGTGTTGCTCCACTCACATGCTGTTCCACTCTTGTGCTGTTCTACAATTGTGCTGCTCCACTCCTGTGCTGTTCCACTCAGGTGTTGCTCCACTCACATGCTGTTCCACTCCTGTGCTGTTCCACTCCTGTGCAGTTCCACTCACATGCTGTTCCACTCTTGTGCTGCTCCACTCCTGTGCTGTCCACACCTGTGCTGCTCCCCTCCTGTGCTGCTCCACTCCTGTGTTGTTCCACTCACATGCTGTTCCACTCACGTGTTGCTCCACTCACATGCTGTTCCACTCCTGTGCTGTTCTACTCTTGCACTGTTTCACTCCTGTGCTGTTCTACTCTTGTGCTGTTCCACTCACATGCTGTTCCACCCTGTGCTGCTCCACTTTCATGCTGTTCCACCTTGTGCTGCTCCACTCCTGTGCTGTTCCACCATGTGCTGTGCCACTCTGTGTTGCTCCACCCATGTGCTGTTCACTCCTGTGCTGTTCTACTCCTGTGCTGTTCCTCTCCTGTGCTGTTCCACTCATATTCTGTTCCACCCTGTGCTGCTCTACTCCTGTGCTATTCCACTCCTGTACTGTTCTACTCCTGCGCTGTTCCACCCTATGCTGCTCCACTCCTGTGCTTGTTCCACTCCTGCGCTGTTCTACTCCTGCGCTGTTTCACTCCTTTGCTGTTCCACTCACATGCTGTTCCACTCCTGTGCTGTTCTACTCCAGCTGTATTCCACCCTGTGCTGCTCCACTGCTGTGCTGTTCCACTCCTGCACTGTTCCACTCCAGTGCTGTTCCACCCAAGTGCTGTTCTACTCCTGTGCTGTTTCAATTTTGTGCTGCTCCACTCCTGTGCTGTTCCACTCACATGCTGTTCCCTCCTGTGCTGTGCCACTCCTGTGCTGCTCCACTTCTGTGCTGTTCCACTCCCGTGTTGCTCCTCTCACATGCTGTTCCACTCCTGTGCTGTTCAATTCCTGTGCTGCTCCACTCCTGTGCTGTTCCACTCACATGCTGTTCCACTCCTGTGTTGCTCCACTCACATGCTGTTCCACTCTTGTGCTGTTCTACAATTGTGCTGCTCCACTACTGTGCTGTTCCACTCATATACTGTTCCACTCCTGTGCTGTTCTACTTCTGCACTTCTCCACTCCTGTGTTGATCCACTCACAAGCTGTTCCACTCCTGTGTTGCTCCACTCACATGCTGTTCCACTCCTGTACTGTTCTACACCTGTGCTGCTCCTCTCCTGTGTTGCTCTACTTCTGTGCTGTTCCACTCCTGTGCTGCTCCACTCCTGTGCTGTTCCACTCACATGCTGTTCCATTCCTGTGTTGCTCCACTCACATGCTGTTCCACTCTTGTGCTGTTCTACAATTGTGCTGCTCCACTCCTGTGCTGTTCCACTCATATACTGTTCCACTCCTGTGCTGTTCTACTTCTGCACTCTCCACTCCTGTGTTGTTCCACTCCATCTGTTCCACTCCTGTGTTGCTCCACTCACATGCTGTTCCACCTGTGCTGTTCTACACCTGTGCTGCTCCACCCTGTGTTGCTCTACTTCTGTGCTGTTCCACCCTGTGCTGCTCCACTCCTGTGTGTTCCACTCATGTGCTGTTTCACTCCTGTGTTGCTCCACCACATGCTGTTCCACTCCTGTGCTGTTTCACTCCTGTGCAGTTCCACTCACATGCTGTTCCACTCTTGTGCTGCTCCACTCCTGTGCTGTCCACACCTGTGCTGCTCCACTCCTGTGCTGCTCCACTCCTATGCTGTTCCACTCACATGCTGTTCCACTCATGTGTTGCTCCACTCACATGCTGTTCCACTCATGTGCTATTCCACTCCTGTGCTGTTCTACTCTTGCACTGTTTCACTCCTGTGCTGTTCTACTCTTGTGCTGTTCCTCTCCTGTGATGCTCCACTTTCATGCTGTTCCACTTGTGCTGCTCCACTCCTGTGCTGTTCCACTCATGTGCTGTGCCACTCCTGTGTTGCTCCACTCATGTGCTGTTCACTCCTGTGCTGTTCTACTCCTGTGCTGTTCCACTCCTGTGCTGCTCCACTCCTGTGCCTTTCCACTCCTGTGCTGTTCCACTCACATGCTGTTCCACTCCTGTGCTGCTCTACTCCTGTGCTATTCCACTCCTGTGCTGTTCCACTCCTGTGTAGTTCCACTCACATGCTGTTCCACTCCTGTGCTGCTCCACTCCTGTGCTGTTCCACTCAGGTGTTGCTCCACTCACATACTGTTCCACTTCTGTGCTGTTCCACCCTGCAGTTCCACTCACATGCTGTTCCACCCTATGCTGCTCCACTCCTGTGCTGCTCCACTCCTGTGTTGTTTCCACCCACATGCTGTTCCACTCACGTGTTGCTCCACTCATATGCTGTTCCACTCTTGTGCTGTTCTACTCTTGCACTGTTTCACTCCTGTGCTGTTCTACTCTTGTGCTGTTCCACTCACATGCTGTTCCACTCCTGTGACGCTTCACTTTCATGCTGATCCACTCTTGTGCTGCTCCACTCCTGTGCTGTTCCACTCATGTGCTGTGTCACTCCAGTGTTGCTCCACTCATGTGCTGTTCACTCCTGTGCTGTTCTACTCCTGTGCTGTTCCACTCCTGTGCTGCTCCACTCCTGCGCTGTTCCACTCCTGTGCTGTTCCACTCACATTCTGTTCCACTCCTGTGCTGCTCTACTCCTGTGCTACTCCACTCCTGTACTGTTCTACTCCTGTGCTGTTCCACTCCTATGCTGCTCCATCCTGCGCTGTTCCACCCCTGCGCTGTTCTACTCCTGCGCTTGTTTCACTCTTTGCTGTTCCACTCACATGCTGTTCCACTCCTGTGCTGTTCTCACTCCAGCATATTCCACTCCTGTGCTGCTCCACTGCTGTGCTGTTCCACTCCTGTGCTGTTCCACTCCAGTGCTGTTCCACCCAAGTGCTGTTCTACTCCTGTGCTGTTTCAATTTTGTGTGCTCCACTCCTGTGCTGTTCCACCACATGCTGTTCCACCCTGTGTTGCTCCACCCACATGCTGTTCCACTCCTGTGCTGTTCTACACCTGTGCTGCTCCACCCTGTGTTGCTCTCACTTCTGTGCTGTTCCACCCTGTGCTGCTCCACTCCTGTGCTGTTCCACTCATGTGCTGTTTCACTCCTGTGTTGCTCCACCCACATGCTGTTCCACCTCCTGTGCTGTTTCACTCCTGTGCAGTTCCACTCACATGCTGTTCCACTCTGTGCTGCTCCACTCCTGTGCTGTCCACACCTGTGCTGCTCCACTCTGTGTTGCTCCACTCCTGTGCTGTTCCACTCACATGCTGTTCCACTCCTGTGTTGCTCCACTCACATGCTGTTCCACTCATGTGCTGTTCCACTCATGTGCTGTTCTATTCTTGCACTGTTTCACTCCTGTGCTGTTCTACTCTTGTGCTGTTCCACTCACATGCTGTGCCACTCCTGTGATGCTCCACTTTCATGCTGTTCCACTCTTGTGCTGCTCCACTCCTGTGCTGTTCCACTCATGTGCTGTGCCACTCCTGTGTTGCTCCACTCATGTGCTGTTCACTCCTGTGCTGTTCTACTCCTGTGCTGTTCCACTCCTGTGCTGCTCCATTCCTGCGCTGTTCCACTCCTGTGCTGTTCCACTACATGCTGTTCCACTCCTGTGCTGTTCTACTCCTGTGCTATTCCACTCCTGTGCTGTTCCACTCCTGTGTAGTTCCACCTCACATGCTGTTCCACTCCTGTGCTGCTCCACCCTGTGCTGTTCCACTCAGGTGTTGCTCCACTCACATGCTGTTCCACTCCTGTGCTGTTCCACTCCTGTGCAGTTCCACTCACATGCTGTTCCACTCCTGTGCTGCTCCACTCCTGTGCTGTCCACACCTGTGATGCTCCTCCTGTGCTGCTCCACTCCTGTGTTGTTCCACTCACATGCTGTTCCACTCCACGTGTTGCTCCACCTCATGCTGTTCCACTCCTGTGCTGTTCTACTCTTGCACTGTTTCACTCCTGTGCTGTTCTACTCTTGTGCTGTTCCACTCACATGCTGTTCCACTCCTGTGCTGCTCCACTTTCATGCTGTTCCACTCTTGTGCTGCTCCACTCCTGTGCTGTTCCACTCATGTGCTGTGCCACTCCTGTGTTGCTCCACTCATGTGCTGTTCACTCCTGTGCTGTTCTACTCCTGTGCTGTTCCACTCCTGTGCTGTTCCACTCATATTCTGTTCCACTCCTGTGCTGCTCTACTCCTGTGCTATTCCACTCCTGTACTGTTCTACTCCTGCGCTGTTCCACTCCTATGCTGCTCCACTCCTGTGCTGTTCCACTCCTGCGCTGTTCTACTCCTGCGCTGTTTCACTCCTTTGCTGTTCCACTCACATGCTGTTCCACTCCTGTGCTGTTCTACTCCAGCGTTATTCCACTCCTGTGCTGCTCCACTGCTGTGCTGTTCCACTCCTGCACTGTTCCACTCCAGTGCTGTTCCACTCAAGTGCTGTTCTACTCCTGTGCTGTTTCAATTTTGTGCTGCTCCACTCCTGTGCTGTTCCACTCACATGCTGTTCCTCTCCTGTGCTGTGCCACTCCTGTGCTGCTCCACTTCTGTGCTGTTCCACTCCTGTGTTGCTCCTCTCACATGCTGTTCCACTCCTGTGCTGTTCAATTCCTGTGCTGCTCCACTCCTGTGCTGTTCCACTCACATGCTGTTCCACTCCTGTGTTGCTCCACTCACATGCTGTTCCACTCTTGTGCTGTTCTACAATTGTGCTGCTCCACTCCTGTGCTGTTCCACTCATGTACTGTTCCACTCCTGTGCTGTTCTACTTCTGCACTTCTCCACTCCTGTGTTGTTCCACTCACAAGCTGTTCCACTCCTGTGTTGCTCCACTCACATGCTGTTCCACTCCTGTGCTGTTCTACACCTGTGCTGCTCCTCTCCTGTGTTGCTCTACTTCTGTGCTGTTCCACTCCTGTGCTGCTCCACTCCTGTGCTGTTCCACTCACATGCTGTTCCATTCCTGTGTTGCTCCACTCACATGCTGTTCCACTCTTGTGCTGTTCTACAATTGTGCTGCTCCACTCCTGTGCTGTTCCACTCATGTACTGTTCCACTCCTGTGCTGTTCTACTTCTGCACTTCTCCACTCCTGTGTTGTTCCACTCACAATCTGTTCCACTCCTGTGTTGCTCCACTCACATGCTGTTCCACTCCTGTGCTGTTCTACACCTGTGCTGCTCCACTCCTGTGTTGCTCTACTTCTGTGCTGTTCCACTCCTGTGCTGCTCCACTCCTGTGCTGTTCCACTCATGTGCTGTTTCACTCCTGTGTTGCTCCACTCACATGCTGTTCCACTCCTGTGCTGTTTCACTCCTGTGCAGTTCCACTCACATGCTGTTCCACTCTTGTGCTGCTCCACTCCTGTGCTGTCCACACCTGTGCTGCTCCACTCCTGTGCTGCTCCACTCCTGTGCTGTTCCACTCACATGCTGTTCCACTCATGTGTTGCTCCACTCACATGCTGTTCCACTCATGTGCTATTCCACTCCTGTGCTGTTCTACTCTTGCACTGTTTCACTCCTGTGCTGTTCTACTCTTGTACTGTTCCACTCACATGCTGTGCCACTCCTGTGATGCTCCACTTTCATGCTGTTCCACTCTTGTGCTGCTGCACTCCTGTGCTGTTCCACTCATGTGCTGTGCCACTCCTGCGCTGTTTCACTCCTTTGCTGTTCCACTCACATGCTGTTCCACTCCTGTGCTGTTCTACTCCAGCATTATTCCACTCCTGTGCTGCTCCACTGCTGTGCTGTTCCACTCCTGTGCTGTTCCACTCCAGTGCTGTTCCACTCAAGTGCTGTTCTACTCCTGTGCTGTTTCAATTTTGTGCTGCTCCACTCCTGTGCTGTTCCACTCACATGCTGTTCCACCTCTGTGTTGCTCCACTCACATGCTGTTCCACTCCTGTGCTGTTCTACACCTGTGCTGCTCCACTCCTGTGTTGCTCTACTTCTGTGCTGTTCCACTCCTGTGCTGCTCCACTCCTGTGCTGTTCCACTCATGTGCTGTTTCACTCCTGTGTTGCTCCACTCACATGCTGTTCCACTCCTGTGCTGTTCTATTCTTGCACTGTTTCACTCCTGTGCTGTTCTACTCTTGTGCTGTTCCACTCACATGCTGTGCCACTCCTGTGATGCTCCACTTTCATGCTGTTCCACTCTTGTGCTGCTGCACTCCTGTGCTGTTCCACTCATGTGCTGTGCCACTCCTGTGTTGCTCCACTCATGTGCTGTTCACTCCTGTGCTGTTCTACTGCTGTGGTGTTCCACCCTGTGCTGCTCCACTCCTGCGCTTGTTCCACTCCTGTGCTGTTCCACTCACATGCTGTTTCACTCCTGTGCTGCTCTACTCCTGCGCTATTCCACTCCTGTGTAGTTCCACTCACATGCTGTTCCACTCCTGTGCTGCTCCACTCCTGTGCTGTTCCACTCAGGTGTTGCTCCACTCACATGCTGTTCCACTCCTGTGCTGTTCCACTCCTGTGCAGTTCCACTCACCTGCTGTTCCACTCCTATGCTGCTCCACTCCTGTGCTGCTCCACTCCTGTGTTGTTCCACTCACATGCTGTTCCACTCACGTGTTGCTCCACTCATATGCTGTTCCACTCTTGTGCTGTTCTACTCTTGCACTGTTTCACTCCTGTGCTGTTCTACTCTTGTGCTGTTCCACTCACATGCTGTTCCGCTCCTGTGATGCTCCACTTTCATGCTGTTCCACTCTTGTGCTGCTCCACTCCTGTGCTGTTCCACTCATGTGCTGTGCCACTCCTGTGTTGCTCCACTCATGTGCTGTTCACTCCTGTGCTGTTCTACTCCTGTGCTGTTCCACCTCTGTGTTGCTCCACTCCGCGCTGTTCCACTCCTGTGCTGTTCCACTCACATTCTGTTCCACCCTGTGCTGCTCTACTCCTGTGCTATTCCACTCCTGTACTGTTCTACTCCTGTGCTGTTCCACTCTATGCTGCTCCACCCTGCGCTGTTCCACTCCTGCGCTGTTCTACTCCTGCGCTGTTTCACTCCTTTGCTGTTCCACTCACATGCTGTTCCACTCCTGTGCTGTTCTACTCCAGCATTATTCCACTCCTGTGCTGCTCCACTGCTGTGCTGCTCCACTCCTGTGCTGTTCCACTCCAGTGCTGTTCCACTCAAGTGCTGTTCTACTCCTGTGCTGTTTCAATTTTGTGCTGCTCCACTCCTGTGCTGTTCCACTCACATGCTGTTCCACTCCTGTGCTGTGCCACTCCTGTGCTGCTCCACTTCTGTGCTGTTCCACTCCTGTGTTGCTCCTCTCACATACTGTTCCACTCCTGTGCTGTTCAACTCCTGTGCTGCTCCACTCCTGTGCTGTTCCACTCACATGCTGTTCCACTCCTGTGTTGCTCCACTCACATGCTGTTCCACTCTTGTGCTGTTCTACAATTGTGCTGCTCCACTCCTGTGCTGTTCCACTCATATACTGTTCCACTCCTGTGCTGTTCGACTTCTGCACTTCTCCACTCCTGTGTTGTTCCACTCACAAGCTGTTCCACTCCTGTGTTGCTCCACTCACATGCTGTTCCACTCCTGTGCTGTTCTACACCTGTGCTGCTCCACTCCTGTGTTGCTCTACTTCTGTGCTGTTCCACTCCTGTGCTGCTCCACTCCTGTGCTGTTCCACTCATGTGCTGTTTCACTCCTGTGTTGCTCCACTCACATGCTGTTCCACTCCTGTGCTGGTTCACTCCTGTGCAGTTCCACTCACATGCTGTTCCACTCTTGTGCTGCTCCACTCCTGTGCTGTCCTCACCTGTGCTGCTCCACTCCTGTGCTGCTCCACTCCTGTGCTGTTCCACTCACATGCTGTTCCACTCATGTGTTGCTCCACTCACATGCTGTTCCACTCAAGTGCTATTCCACTCCTGTGCTGTTCTACTCTTGCACTGTTTCACTCCTGTGCTGTTCTACTCTTGTGCTGTTCCACTCCTGTGATGCTCCACTTTCATGCTGTTCCACTCTTGTGCTGCTCCACTCCTGTGCTGTTCCACTCATGTGCTGTGCCAATCCTGTGTTGCTCCACTCATGTGCTGTTCACTCCTGTGCTGTTCTACTCCTGTGCTGTTCCACTCCTGTGCTGCTCCACTCCTGTGCCTTTCCACTCCTGTGCTGTTCCACTCACATGCTGTTCCACTCCTGTGCTGCTCTACTCCTGCGCTATTCCACTCCTGTGCTGTTCCACTCCTGTGTAGTTCCACTCACATGCTGTTCCACTCCTGTGCTGCTCCACTCCTGTGCTGTTCCACTCAGGTGTTGCTCCACTCACATACTGTTCCACTTCTGTGCTGTTCCACTCCTGTGCAGTTCCACTCACATGCTGTTCCACTCCTATGCTGCTCCACTCCTGTGCTGCTCCACTCCTGTGTTGTTCCACTCACATGCTGTTCCACTCACGTGTTGCTCCACTCATATGCTGTTCCACTCTTGTGCTGTTCTACTCTTGCACTGTTTCACTCCTGTGCTGTTCTACTCTTGTGCTGTTCCACTCACATGCTGTTCCACTCCTGTGATGCTCCACTTTCATGCTGTTCCACTCTTGTGCTGCTCCACTCCAGTGCTGTTCTACTCATGTGCTGTGCCACTCCTGTGTTGCTCCACTCATGTGCTGTTCACTCCTGTGCTGTTCTACTCCTGTGCTGTTCCACTCCTGTGCTGCTCCACTCCTGTGCTGTTCCACTCACATTCTGTTCCACTCCTGTGCTGCTCTACTCCTGTGCTATTCCACTCCTGTACTGTTCTACTCCTGTGCTGTTCCACTCCTATGCTGCTCCACTCCTGCGCTGTTCCACTCCTGCGCTGTTCTACTCCTGCGCTGTTTCACTCCTTTGCTGTTCCACTCACATGCTGTTCCACTCCTGTGCTGTTCTACTCCAGCATTATTCCACTCCTGTGCTGCTCCACTGCTGTGCTGTTCCACTCCTGTGCTGTTCCACTCCAGTGCTGTTCCACTCAAGTGCTGTTCTACTCCTGTGCTGTTTCAATTTTGTGCTGCTCCACTCCTGTGCTGTTCCACTCACATGCTGTTCCACTCCTGTGTTGCTCCACTCACATGCTGTTCCACTCCTGTGCTGTTCTACACCTGTGCTGCTCCACTCCTGTGTTGCTCTACTTCTGTGCTGTTCCACTCCTGTGCTGCTCCACTCCTGTGCTGTTCCACTCATGTGCTGTTTCACTCCTGTGTTGCTCCACTCACATGCTGTTCCACTCCTGTGCTGTTCTATTCTTGCACTGTTTCACTCCTGTGCTGTTCTACTCTTGTGCTGTTCCACTCACATGCTGTGCCACTCCTGTGATGCTCCACTTTCATGCTGTTCCACTCTTGTGCTGCTCCACTCCTGTGCTGTTCCACTCATGTGCTGTGCCACTCCTGTGTTGCTCCACTCATGTGCTGTTCACTCCTGTGCTGTTCTACTCCTGTGCTGTTCCACTCCTGTGCTGCTCCATTCCTGCGCTGTTCCACTCCTGTGCTGTTCCACTCACATGCTGTTCCACTCCTGTGCTGCTCTACTCCTGTGCTATTCCACTCCTGCTGTTTTCCACTCCTGTGTAGTTCCACCACATGCTGTTCCACTCCTGTGCTGCTCCACTCCTGTGCTGTTCCACTCAGGTGTTGCTCCACTCACATGCTGTTCCACTCCTGTGCTGTTCCACTCCTGTGCAGTTCCACTCACATGCTGTTCCACTCCTGTGCTGCTCCACTCCTGTGCTGTCCACACCTGTGCTGCTCCCCTCCTGTGCTGCTCCACTCCTGTGTTGTTCCACTCACATGCTGTTCCACTCACGTGTTGCTCCACTCACATGCTGTTCCACCCTGTGCTGTTCTACTCTTGCACTGTTTCACCCTGTGCTGTTCTACTCTTGTGCTGTTCCACTCACATGCTGTTCCACTCCTGTGCTGCTCCACTTTCATGCTGTTCCACTCTGCTGCTCCACTCCTGTGCTGTTCCACCTCATGTGCTGTGCCACTCCTGTGTTGCTCCACTCATGTGCTGTTCACTCCTGTGCTGTTCTACTCCTGTGCTGTTCCACCCTGTGCTGTTCCACTCATATTCTGTTCCACTCCTGTGCTGCTCTACTCCTGTGCTATTCCCTCCTGTACTGTTCTACTCCTGCGCTGTTCCACCCTATGCTGCTCCACTCCTGTGCTGTTCCACTCCTGCGCTGTTCTACTCCTGCGCTGTTTCACTCTTTTGCTGTTCCACTCACATGCTGTTCCACTCCTGTGCTGTTCTACTCCAGCGTTATTCCACCCTGTGCTGCTCCACTGCTGTGCTTGTTCCACTCCTGCACTGTTCCACTCCAGTGCTGTTCCACCCAAGTGCTGTTCTACTCCTGTGCTGTTTCAATTTTGTGCTGCTCCACTCCTGTGCTGTTCCACTCACATGCTGTTCCTCTCCTGTGCTGTGCCACTCCTGTGCTGCTCCACTTCTGTGCTGTTCCACTCCTGTGTTGCTCCTCTCACATGCTGTTCCACTCCTGTGCTGTTCAATTCCTGTGCTGCTCCACTCCTGTCCTGTTCCACTCACATGCTGTTCCACTCCTGTGTTGCTCCACTCACATGCTGTTCCACTCTTGTGCTGTTCTACAATTGTGCTGCTCCACCCTGTGCTGTTCCACCCATATACTGTTCCACTCCTGTGCTGTTCTACTTGCACTTCTCCACTCCTGTGTTGTTCCACTCACAAGCTGTTCCACTCTGTGTTGCTCCACTCACATGCTGTTCCACTCCTGTGCTGTTCTACACCTGTGCTGCTCCTCCTGTGTTGCTCTCTCTGTGCTGTTCCACTCCTGTGCTGCTCCACTCCTGTGCTGTTCCACCACATGCTGTTCCATTCCTGTGTTGCTCCACTCACATGCTGTTCCACTCTTGTGCTGTTCTCCAATTGTGCTGCTCCACTCCTGTGCTGTTCCACTCCTATGCTGTTCCACTCCTGTGCTGTTCTACTCTCTGCTGTTCCACTCTTGTGCTGCCCACTCTGTGTTGTTCCACCCATGGCTGTTCCACTCCTGTGTTGCTCCACTCCTGTGCTGTTCTACTCCTGTGCTGTTCCACTTCTGTGCTGTTCCACTCCTGTGCTGCTCCACTCCTGTGCTGTTCCACTCATGTGCTGTTTCACTCCTGTGTTGCTCCACTCACATGCTGTTCCACTCCTGTGCTGTTTCACTCCTGTGCAGTTCCACTCACATGCTGTTCCACTCTTGTGCTGCTCCACTCCTGTGCTGTCCACACCTGTGCTGCTCCACTCCTGTGCTGCTCCACTCCTGTGCTGTTCCACTCACATGCTGTTCCACTCATGTGTTGCTCCACTCACATGCTGTTCCACTCATGTGCTATTCCACTCCTGTGCTGTTCTACTCTTGCACTGTTTCACTCCTGTGCTGTTCTACTCTTGTACTGTTCCACTCACATGCTGTGCCACTCCTGTGATGCTCCACTTTCATGCTGTTCCACTCTTGTGCTGCTGCACTCCTGTGCTGTTCCACTCATGTGCTGTGCCACTCCTGTGTTGCTCCACTCATGTGCTGTTCACTCCTGTGCTGTTCTACTCCTGTGCTGTTCCACTCCTGTGCTGCTCCACTCCTGCGCTGTTCCACTCCTGTGCTGTTCCACTCACATGCTGTTCCACTCCTGTGCTGCTCTACTCCTGCGCTATTCCACTCCTGTGCTGTTCCACTCCTGTGTAGTTCCACTCACATGCTGTTCCACTCCTGTGCTGCTCCACTCCTGTGCTGTTCCACTCAGGTGTTGCTCCACTCACATGCTGTTCCACTCCTGTGCTGTTCCACTCTTGTGCTGTTCTACTCTTGCACTGTTTCACTCCTGTGCTGTTCTACTCTTGTGCTGTTCCACTCACATGCTGTTCCACTCCTGTGATGCTCCACTTTCATGCTGTTCCACTCTTGTGCTGCTCCACTCCTGTGCTGTTCCACTCATGTGCTGTGCCACTCCTGTGTTGCTCCACTCATGTGCTGTTCACTCCTGTGCTGTTCTACTCCTGTGCTGTTCCACTCCTGTGCTGCTCCACTCCTGCGCTGTTCCACTCCTGTGCTGTTCCACTCACATTCTGTTCCACTCCTGTGCTGCTCTACTCCTGTGCTATTCCACTCCTGTACTGTTCTACTCCTGTGCTGTTCCACTCCTATGCTGCTCCTCTCCTGCGCTGTTCCACTCCTGCACTGTTCTACTCCTGCGCTGTTTCACTCCTTTGCTGTTCCACTCACATGCTGTTCCACTCCTGTGCTGTTCTACTCCAGCATTATTCCACTCCTGTGCTGCTCCACTGCTGTGCTGTTCCACTCCTGTGCTGTTCCACCCAGTGCTGTTCACTCAAGTGCTGTTCTACTCCTGTACTGTTTCAATTTTGTGCTGCTCCACCCTGTGCTGTTCCACTACATGCTGTTCCACTCCTGTGCTGTGCCACTCCTGTGCTGCTCCACTTCTGTGCTGTTCCACTCCTGTGTTGCTCCTCTCACATGCTGTTCCACTCCTGTGCTGTTCAACTCCTGTGCTGCTCCACTCCTGTGCTGTTCCACTCACATGCTGTTCCACTCCTGTGTTGCTCCACTCACATGCTGTTCCACTCTTGTGCTGTTCTACAATTGTGCTGCTCCACTCCTGTGCTGTTCCACTCATATACTGTTCCACTCCTGTGCTGTTCTACTTCTGCACTTCTCCACTCCTGTGTTGTTCCACTCACAAGCTGTTCCACTCCTGTGTTGCTCCACTCACATGCTGTTCCACTCCTGTGCTGTTCTACACCTGTGCTGCTCCTCTCCTGTGTTGCTCTACTTCTGTGCTGTTCCACTCGTGTGCTGCTCCACTCCTGTGCTGTTCCACTCACATGCTGTTCCACTCCTGTGTTGCTCCACTCACATGCTGTTCCACTCTTGTGCTGTTCTACAATTGTGCTGCTCCACTCCTGTGCTGTTCCACTCATATACTGTTCCACTCCTGTGCTGTTCTACTTCTGCACTTCTCCACTCCTGCGTTGTTCCACTCACAAGCTGTTCCACTCCTGTGCTGCTCCACTCCTGTGCTGTTCCACTCATGTGCTGTTTCACTCCTGTGTTGCTCCACTCACATGCTGTTCCACTCCTGTGCTGTTTCACTCCTGTGCAGTTCCACTCACATGCTGTTCCACTCTTGTGCTGCTCCACTCCTGTGCTGTCCACACCTGTGCTGCTCCACTCCTGTGCTGCTCCACTCCTGTGCTGTTCCACTCACATGCTGTTCCACTCATGTGTTGCTCCACTCACATGCTGTTCCACTCATGTGCTATTCCACTCCTGTGCTGTTCTACTCTTGCACTGTTTCACTCCTGTGCTGTTCTACTCTTGTACTGTTCCACTCACATGCTGTGCCACTCCTGTGATGCTCCACTTTCATGCTGTTCCACTCTTGTGCTGCTGCACTCCTGTGCTGTTCCACTCATGTGCTGTGCCACTCCTGTGTTGCTCCACTCATGTGCTGTTCACTCCTGTGCTGTTCTACTGCTGTGGTGTTCCACTCCTGTGCTGCTCCACTCCTGCGCGTTCCACTCCTGTGCTGTTCCACTCACATGCTGTTTCACTCCTGTGCTGCTCTACTCCTGCGCTATTCCACTCCTGTGTAGTTCCACTCACATGCTGTTCCACTCCTGTGCTGCTCCACTCCTGTGCTGTTCCACTCAGGTGTTGCTCCACTCACATGCTGTTCCACTCCTGTGCTGTTCCACTCCTGTGCAGTTCCACTCACCTGCTGTTCCACTCCTATGCTGCTCCACTCCTGTGCTGCTCCACTCCTGTGTTGTTCCACTCACATGCTGTTCCACTCACGTGTTGCTCCACTCATATGCTGTTCCACTCTTGTGTTGTTCTACTTTGCACTGTTTCACTCCTGTGCTGTTCTACTTTGTGCTGTTCCACTCACATGCTGTTCCGCCTCCTGTGATGCTCCACTTTCATGCTGTTCCACTTTTGTGCTGCTCCACTCTGTGCTGTTCCACTCATGTGCTGTGCCACTCCTGTGTTGCTCCACTCATGTGCTGTTCACTCCTGTGCTGTTCTACTCCTGTGCTGTTCCACTCCTGTGCTGCTCCACTCCTGCGCTGTTCCACTCCTGTGCTGTTCCACTCACATTCTGTTCCACTCCTGTGCTGCTCTACTCCTGTGCTATTCCACTCCTGTACTGTTCTACTCCTGTGCTGTTCCACTCCTATGCTGCTCCACTCCTGCGCTTGTTCCACCCTGCACTGTTCTACTCCCGCGCTGTTTCACTCCTTTGCTGTTCCACTCACATGCTGTTCCACTCCTGTGCTGTTCTACTCAGCATTATTCCACTCCTGTGCTGCTCCACTGCTGTGCTGCTCCACCCTGTGCTGTTCCACTCCAGTGCTGTTCCACTCAAGTGCTGTTCTACTCCTGTGCTGTTTCAATTTTGTGCTGCTCCACTCCTGTGCTGTTCCACTCACATGCTGTTCCACTCCTGTGCTGTGCCACTCCTGTGCTGCTCCACTTCTGTGCTGTTCCACTCCTGTGTTGCTCCTCTCACATACTGTTCCACTCCTGTGCTGTTCAACTCCTGTGCTGCTCCACTCCTGTGCTGTTCCACTCACATGCTGTTCCACTCCTGTGTTGCTCCACTCACATGCTGTTCCACTCTTGTGCTGTTCTACAATTGTGCTGCTCCACTCCTGTGCTGTTCCACTCATATACTGTTCCACTCCTGTGCTGTTCGACTTCTGCACTTCTCCACTCCTGTGTTGTTCCACTCACAAGCTGTTCCACTCCTGTGTTGCTCCACTCACATGCTGTTCCACTCCTGTGCTGTTCTACACCTGTGCTGCTCCACTCCTGTGTTGCTCTACTTCTGTGCTGTTCCACTCCTGTGCTGCTCCACTCCTGTGCTGTTCCACTCATGTGCTGTTTCACTCCTGTGTTGCTCCACCACATGCTGTTCCACTCCTGTGCTGGTTCACCCTGTGCAGTTCCACTCACATGCTGTTCCACTCTTGTGCTGCTCCACCCTGTGCTGTCCTCACCTGTGCTGCTCCACTCCTGTGCTGCTCCACTCCTGTGCTGTTCCACTCACATGCTGTTCCACTCATGTGTTGCTCCACTCACATGCTGTTCCACTCAAGTGCTATTCCACTCCTGTGCTGTTCTACTCTTGCACTGTTTCACTCCTGTGCTGTTCTACTCTTGTGCTGTTCCACTCCTGTGATGCTCCACTTTCATGCTGTTCCACTCTTGTGCTGCTCCACTCCTGTGCTGTTCCACTCATGTGCTGTGCCAATCCTGTGTTGCTCCACTCATGTGCTGTTCACTCCTGTGCTGTTCTACTCCTGTGCTGTTCCACTCCTGTGCTGCTCCACTCCTGTGCCTTTCCACTCCTGTGCTGTTCCACTCACATGCTGTTCCGCTCCTGTGCTGCTCTACTCCTGCGCTATTCCACTCCTGTGCTGTTCCACTCCTGTGTAGTTCCACTCACATGCTGTTCCACCCTGTGCTGCTCCACTCCTGTGCTGTTCCACTCAGGTGTTGCTCCACCTCACATACTGTTCCACTCTGTGCTGTTCCACTCCTGTGCAGTTCCACTCACATGCTGTTCCACTCCTATGCTGCTCCACTCCTGTGCTGCTCCACTCCTGTGTTGTTCCACTCACATGCTGTTCCACCTCACGTGTTGCTCCACTCATATGCTGTTCCACTCTTGGTGTTGTTCTACTCTTGCACTGTTTCACTCCTGTGCTGTTCTCACTCTGTGCTGTTCCACCACATGCTGTTCCACTCCTGTGATGCTCCACTTTCATGCTGTTCCACTTTGTGCTGCTCCACTCCAGTGCTGTTCTACTCATGTGCTGTGCCACTCCTGTGTTGCTCCACTCATGTGCTGTTCACTCCTGTGCTGTTCTACTCCTGTGCTGTTCCACTCTGTGCTGCTCCACTCCTGTGCTGTTCCACCACATTCTGTTCCACTCTGTGCTGCTCTACTCCTGTGCTATTCCACTCCTGTACTGTTCTACTCCTGTGCTGTTCCACTCCTATGCTGCTCCACTCCTGCGCTGTTCCACTCCTGCGCTGTTCTACTCCTGCGCTGTTTCACTCCTTTGCTGTTCCACTCACATGCTGTTCCACTCCTGTGCTGTTCTACTCCAGCATTATTCCACTCCTGTGCTGCTCCACTGCTGTGCTGTTCCACTCCTGTGCTGTTCCACTCCAGTGCTGTTCCACTCAAGTGCTGTTCTACTCCTGTGCTGTTTCAATTTTGTGCTGCTCCACTCCTGTGCTGTTCCACTCACATGCTGTTCCACTCCTGTGTTGCTCCACTCACATGCTGTTCCACTCCTGTGCTGTTCTACACCTGTGCTGCTCCACTCCTGTGTTGCTCTACTTCTGTGCTGTTCCACTCCTGTGCTGCTCCACTCCTGTGCTGTTCCACTCATGTGCTGTTTCACTCCTGTGTTGCTCCACTCACATGCTGTTCCACTCCTGTGCTGTTCTATTCTTGCACTGTTTCACCCTGTGCTGTTCTACTTTGTGCTGTTCCACCTACATGCTGTGCCACTCCTGTGATGCTCCACTTTCATGCTGTTCCACTCTTGTGCTGCTCCACTCCTGTGCTGTTCCACTCATGTGCTGTGCCACTCCTGTGTTGCTCCACTCATGTGCTGTTCACTCCTGTGCTGTTCTACTCCTGTGCTGTTCCACTCCTGTGCTGCTCCATTCCTGCGCTGTTCCACTCCTGTGCTGTTCCACTCACATGCTGTTCCACTCCTGTGCTGCTCTACTCCTGTGCTATTCCACTCCTGTGCTGTTCCACTCCTGTGTAGTTCCACTCACATGCTGTTCCACTCCTGTGCTGCTCCACTCCTGTGCTGTTCCACTCAGGTGTTGCTCCACTCACATGCTGTTCCACTCCTGTGCTGTTCCACTCCTGTGCAGTTCCACTCACATGCTGTTCCACTCCTGTGCTGCTCCACTCCTGTGCTGTCCACACCTGTGCTGCTCCCCTCCTGTGCTGCTCCACTCCTGTGTTGTTCCACTCACATGCTGTTCCACTCACGTGTTGCTCCACTCACATGCTGTTCCACTCCTGTGCTGTTCTACTCTTGCACTGTTTCACCCTGTGCTGTTCTACTCTTGTGCTGTTCCACTCACATGCTGTTCCACTCTGTGCTGCTCCACTTTCATGCTGTTCCACTCTTGTGCTGCTCCACCCTGTGCTGTTCCACTCATGTGCTGTGCCACCCTGTGTTGCTCCACTCATGTGCTGTTCACTCCTGTGCTGTTCTACTCCTGTGCTGTTCCACTCCTGTGCTGTTCCACTCATATTCTGTTCCACTCCTGTGCTGCTCTACTCCTGTGCTATTCCCCTCCTGTACTGTTCTACTCCTGCGCTGTTCCACTCCTATGCTGCTCCACTCCTGTGCTGTTCCACTCCTGCGCTGTTCTACTCCTGCGCTGTTTCACTCTTTTGCTGTTCCACTCACATGCTGTTCCACTCCTGTGCTGTTCTACTCCAGCGTTATTCCACTCCTGTGCTGCTCCACTGCTGTGCTGTTCCACTCCTGCACTGTTCCACTCCAGTGCTGTTCCACTCAAGTGCTGTTCTACTCCTGTGCTGTTTCAATTTTGTGCTGCTCCACTCCTGTGCTGTTCCACTCACATGCTGTTCCTCTCCTGTGCTGTGCCACTCCTGTGCTGCTCCACTTCTGTGCTGTTCCACTCCTGTGTTGCTCCTCTCACATGCTGTTCCACTCCTGTGCTGTTCAATTCTGTGCTGCTCCACTCCTGTCCTGTTCCACTCCACATGCTGTTCCACTCCTGTGTTGCTCCACTCACATGCTGTTCCACTCTTGTGCTGTTCTACAATTGTGCTGCTCCACTCCTGTGCTGTTCCACTCATATACTGTTCCACTCCTGTGCTGTTCTACTTCTGCACTTCTCCACTCCTGTGTTGTTCCACTCACAAGCTGTTCCACTCCTGTGTTGCTCCACTCACATGCTGTTCCACTCCTGTGCTGTTCTACACCTGTGCTGCTCCTCTCCTGTGTTGCTCTACTTCTGTGCTGTTCCACTCCTGTGCTGCTCCACTCCTGTGCTGTTCCACTCACATGCTGTTCCATTCCTGTGTTGCTCCACTCCACATGCTGTTCCACTCTTGTGCTGTTCTACACAATTGTGCTGCTCCACTCCTGTGCTGTTCCACTCATATACTGTTCCACTCCTGTGCTGTTCTACTTCTGCACTTCTCCACTCCTGTGTTGTTCCACTCACAATCTGTTCCACTCCTGTGTTGCTCCACTCACATGCTGTTCCACTCCTGTGCTGTTCTACACCTGTGCTGCTCCACTCCTGTGTTGCTCTACTTCTGTGCTGTTCCACTCCTGTGCTGCTCCACTCCTGTGCTGTTCCACTCATGTGCTGTTTCACTCCTGTGTTGCTCCACTCACATGCTGTTCCACTCCTGTGCTGTTTCACCCTGTGCAGTTCCACTCACATGCTGTTCCACTCTTGTGCTGCTCCACCCTGTGCTGTCCACACCTGTGCTGCTCCACTCCTGTGTTGCTCTACACTCCTGTGCTGTTCCACTCACATGCTGTTCCACCCATGTGTTGCTCCACCTCATGCTGTTCCACTCATGTGCTATTCCACTCCTGTGCTGTTCTACTCTTGCACTGTTTCACTCCTGTGCTGTTCTCACTCTTGTACTGTTCCACTCACATGCTGTGCCACTCCTGTGATGCTCCACTTCATGCTGTTCCACCCTTGTGCTGCTGCACTCCTGTGCTGTTCCACTCATGTGCTGTGCCACTCCTGTGTTGCTCCACCTCATGTGCTGTTCACTCCTGTGCTGTTCTACTCCTGTGCTGTTCCACTCCTGTGCTGCTCCACTCCTGCGCTTGTTCCACTCCTGTGCTGTTCCACTCACATGCTGTTCCACTCCTGTGCTGCTCTACTCCTGCGCTTATTCCACTCCTGTGCTGTTCCACTCCTGTGTAGTTCCACTCACATGCTGTTCCACTCCTGTGCTGCTCCACCCTGTGCTGTTCCACTCAGGTGTTGCTCCACTCACATGCTGTTCCACTCCTGTGCTGTTCCACTCTTGTGCTGTTCTACTCTTGCACTGTTTCACTCCTGTGCTGTTCTACTCTTGTGCTGTTCCACTCACATGCTGTTCCACTCCTGTGATGCTCCACTTTCATGCTGTTCCACTCTTGTGCTGCTCCACTCCTGTGCTGTTCCACTCATGTGCTGTGCCACTCCTGTGTTGCTCCACTCATGTGCTGTTCACTCCTGTGCTGTTCTACTCCTGTGCTGTTCCACTCCTGTGCTGCTCCACTCCTGCGCTGTTCCACTCCTGTGCTGTTCCACTCACATTCTGTTCCACTCCTGTGCTGCTCTACTCCTGTGCTATTCCACTCCTGTACTGTTCTACTCCTGTGCTGTTCCACTCCTATGCTGCTCCTCTCCTGCGCTGTTCCACTCCTGCACTGTTCTACTCCTGCGCTGTTTCACTCCTTTGCTGTTCCACTCACATGCTGTTCCACTCCTGTGCTGTTCTACTCCAGCATTATTCCACTCCTGTGCTGCTCCACTGCTGTGCTGTTCCACTCCTGTGCTGTTCCACTCCAGTGCTGTTCTACTCAAGTGCTGTTCTACTCCTGTACTGTTTCAATTTTGTGCTGCTCCACTCCTGTGCTGTTCCACTCATGCTGTTCCACTCCTGTGCTGTGCCACCCTGTGCTGCTCCACTTCTGTGCTGTTCCACCTCCTGTGTTGCTCCTCCTCACATGCTGTTCCACTCCTGTGCTGTTCAACTCCTGTGTTGCTCCACTCCTGTGCTGTTCCACCACATGCTGTTCCACTCCTGTGTTGCTCCACCACATGCTGTTCCACTTTTGTGCTGTTCTACAATTGTGCTGCTCCACCCTGTGCTGTTCCACCTATATACTGTTCCACTCCTGTGCTGTTCTACTTCTGCACTTCTCCACTCCTGTGTTGTTCCACCACAAGCTGTTCCACTCCTGTGTTGCTCCACCTCACATGCTGTTCCACTCCTGTGCTGTTCTACACCTGTGCTGCTCCTCTCCTGTGTTGCTCTACTTGTGCTGTTCCACCTTGTGCTGCTCCACTCCTGTGCTGTTCCACCACATGCTGTTCCACTCCTGTGTTGCTCCACTCACATGCTGTTCCACCTTGTGCTGTTCTACAATTGTGCTGCTCCACCCTGTGCTGTTCCACTCATATACTGTTCCACTCTGTGCTGTTCTACTTCTGCACTCTCCTCTGTGTTCCACTCACAAGCTGTTCCATCCTGTGCTGCTCCACCCTGTGCTGTTCCACTCATGTGCTGTTTCACTCCTGTGTTGCTCCACTCGCATGCTGTTCCACTCCTGTGCTGTTTCACTCCTGTGCAGTTCCACCACATGCTGTTCCACTTTGTGCTGCTCCACTCCTGTGCTGTCCACACCTGTGCTGCTCCACCCTGTGCTGCTCCACTCCTGTGTTGTTCCACTCACATGCTGTTCCACTCATGTGTTGCTCCACCACATGCTGTTCCACTCATGTGCTATTCCACCCTGTGTTGTTCTACTCTTGCACTGTTTCACTCCTGTGCTGTTCTACTCTTGTACTGTTCCACCACATGCTGTGCCACTCCTGTGATGCTCCACTTTCATGCTGTTCCACCTTGTGCTGCTGCACTCCTGTGCTGTTCCACTCATGTGCTGTGCCACTCCTGTGTTGCTCCACTCATGTGCTGTTCACTCCTGTGCTGTTCTACTGCTGTGGTGTTCCACCCTGTGCTGCTCCACTCCTGCGCTTGTTCCACTCCTGTGCTGTTCCACTCACATGCTGTTTCACTCCTGTGCTGCTCTACTCCCGCGCTTATTCCACTCCTGTGTAGTTCCACCACATGCTGTTCCACCTCTGTGCTGCTCCACTCCTGTGCTGTTCCACTCAGGTGTTGCTCCACTCACATGCTGTTCCACTCCTGTGCTGTTCCACTCCTGTGCAGTTCCACTCACCTGCTGTTCCACTCCTATGCTGCTCCACCCTGTGCTGCTCCACTCCTGTGTTGTTCCACCACATGCTGTTCCACCACGTGTTGCTCCACTCATATGCTGTTCCACTCTTGTGCTGTTCTACTCTTGCACTGTTTCACCCTGTGCTGTTCTACTTTGTGCTGTTCCACTCACATGCTGTTCCGCCTCCTGTGATGCTCCACTTTCATGCTGTTCCACCTTTGTGCTGCTCCACTCTGTGCTGTTCCACTCATGTGCTGTGCCACTCCTGTGTTGCTCCACCATGTGCTGTTCACTCCTGTGCTGTTCTACTCCTGTGCTGTTCCACCCTGTGTTGCTCCACTCCTGCGCTGTTCCACTCCTGTGCTGTTCCACTCACATTCTGTTCCACCCTGTGCTGCTCTACTCCTGTGCTATTCCACCCCTGTACTGTTCTACTCCTGTGCTGTTCCACTCCTATGTTGCTCCACTCCTGCGCTTGTTCCACCCTGCGCTTGTTCTACTCCCGCGCTGTTTCACCTCTTTGCTGTTCCACTCACATGCTGTTCCACCCCTGTGCTGTTCTACTCCAGCATTATTCCACTCCTGTGCTGCTCCACTGCTGTGCTGCTCCACTCCTGTGCTGTTCCACTCCAGTGCTGTTCCACACAAGTGCTGTTCTACTCCTGTGCTGTTTCAATTTTGTGCTGCTCCACTCCTGTGCTGTTCCACTCACATGCTGTTCCACTCCTGTGCTGTGCCACTCCCGTGCTGCTCCACTTCTGTGCTGTTCCACTCCTGTGTTGCTCCTCCTCACATACTGTTCCACTCCTGTGCTGTTCAACTCCTGTGCTGCTCCACTCCTGTGCTGTTCCACTCACATGCTGTTCCACTCCTGTGTTGCTCCACTCACATGCTGTTCCACTCTTGTGCTGTTCTACAATTGTGTTGCTCCACTCCTGTGCTGTTCCACCCATATACTGTTCCACTCCTGTGCTGTCTGACTTCTGCACTTCTCCACTCCTGTGTTGTTCCACCACAAGCTGTTCCACTCCTGTGTTGCTCCACCACATGCTGTTCCACTCCTGTGCTGTTCTACACCTGTGCTGCTCCACTCCTGTGTTGCTCTACTTCTGTGCTGTTCCACTCCTGTGCTGCTCCACTCCTGTGCTGTTCCACCATGTGCTGTTTCACCCTGTGTTGCTCCACCACATGCTGTTCCACTCCTGTGCTGGTTCACTCCTGTGCAGTTCCACTCACATGCTGTTCCACTCTTGTGCTGCTCCACCCTGTGCTGTCCTCACCTGTGCTGCTCCACTCCTGTGCTGCTCCACTCCTGTGCTGTTCCACTCACATGCTGTTCCACTCATGTGTTGCTCACCACATGCTGTTCCACCTCAAGTGCTATTCCACCCTGTGCTGTTCTACTTTGCACTGTTTCACCCTGTGCTGTTCTACTCTTGTGCTGTTCCACCCTGTGATGCTCCACTTTCATGCTGTTCCACTCTTGTGCTGCTCCACTCCTGTGCTGTTCCACCCATGTGCTGTGCCAATCCTGTGTTGCTCCACCCATGTGCTGTTCACTCCTGTGCTGTTCTACTCCTGTGCTGTTCCACCCTGTGCTGCTCCACTCCTGTGCCTTCCACTCCTGTGCTGTTCCACTCACATGCTGTTCCACCCTGTGCTGCTCTACTCCTGCGCTTATTCCACTCCTGTGCTGTTCCACTCCTGTGTAGTTCCACTCACATGCTGTTCCACTCCTGTGCTGCTCCACTCCTGTGCTGTTCCACCAGGTGTTGCTCCACCTCACATACTGTTCCACTTCTGTGCTGTTCCACTCCTGTGCAGTTCCACTCACATGCTGTTCCACTCCTATGCTGCTCACTCCTGTGCTGCTCCACTCCTGTGTTGTTCCACTCACATGCTGTTCCACTCACGTGTTGCTCCACTCATATGCTGTTCCACTCTTGTGCTGTTCTACTCTTGCACTGTTTCACTCCTGTGCTGTTCTACTCTTGTGCTGTTCCACTCACATGCTGTTCCACTCCTGTGATGCTCCACTTTCATGCTGTTCCACTCTTGTGCTGCTCCACTCCAGTGCTGTTCTACTCATGTGCTGTGCCACTCCTGTGTTGCTCCACTCATGTGCTGTTCACTCCTGTGCTGTTCTACTCCTGTGCTGTTCCACTCCTGTGCTGCTCCACTCCTGTGCTGTTCCACTCACATTCTGTTCCACTCCTGTGCTGCTCTACTCCTGTGCTATTCCACTCCTGTACTGTTCTACTCCTGTGCTGTTCCACTCCTATGCTGCTCCACTCCTGCGCTGTTCCACTCCTGCGCTGTTCTACTCCTGCGCTGTTTACTCCTTTGCTGTTCCACTCACATGCTGTTCCACTCCTGTGCTGTTCTACTCCAGCATTATTCCACTCCTGTGCTGCTCCACTGCTGTGCTGTTCCACTCCTGTGCTGTTCCACCCAGTGCTGTTCCACCCAAGTGCTGTTCTACTCCTGTGCTGTTTCAATTTTGTGCTGCTCCACTCCTGTGCTGTTCCACTCACATGCTGTTCCACTCCTGTGTTGCTCCACTCACATGCTGTTCCACTCCTGTGCTGTTCTACACCTGTGCTGCTCCACCCTGTGTTGCTCTACTTCTGTGCTGTTCCACCCTGTGCTGCTCCACTCCTGTGCTGTTCCACTCATGTGCTGTTTCACTCCTGTGTTGCTCCACCACATGCTGTTCCACTCCTGTGCTGTTCTATTCTTGCACTGTTTCACCCTGTGCTGTTCTACTCTTGTGCTGTTCCACCTACATGCTGTGCCACCCCTGTGATGCTCCACTTTCATGCTGTTCCACTCTTGTGCTGCTCCACTCCTGTGCTGTTCCACTCATGTGCTGTGCCACTCCTGTGTTGCTCCACTCATGTGCTGTTCACTCCTGTGCTGTTCTACTCCTGTGCTGTTCCACTCCTGTGCTGCTCCATTCCTGCGCTGTTCCACTCCTGTGCTGTTCCACTCACATGCTGTTCCACTCCTGTGCTGCTCTACTCCTGTGCTATTCCACTCCTGTGCTGTTCCACTCCTGTGTAGTTCCACTCACATGCTGTTCCACTCCTGTGCTGCTCCACTCCTGTGCTGTTCCACTCAGGTGTTGCTCCACTCACATGCTGTTCCACTCCTGTGCTGTTCCACTCCTGTGCAGTTCCACTCACATGCTGTTCCACTCCTGTGCTGCTCCACTCCTGTGCTGTCCACACCTGTGCTGCTCCCCTCCTGTGCTGCTCCACTCCTGTGTTGTTCCACTCACATGCTGTTCCACTCACGTGTTGCTCCACTCACATGCTGTTCCACTCCTGTGCTGTTCTACTCTTGCACTGTTTCACTCCTGTGCTGTTCTACTCTTGTGCTGTTCCACCACATGCTGTTCCACCCTGTGCTGCTCCACTTTCATGCTGTTCCACTCTTGTGCTGCTCCACTCCTGTGCTGTTCCACTCATGTGCTGTGCCACCCTGTGTTGCTCCACCATGTGCTGTTCACTCCTGTGCTGTTCTACTCCTGTGCTGTTCCACTCCTGTGCTGTTCCACTCATATTCTGTTCCACTCCTGTGCTGCTCTACTCCTGTGCTATTCCCTCCTGTACTGTTCTACTCCTGCGCTGTTCCACTCCTATGCTGCTCCACTCCTGTGCTGTTCCACTCCTGCGCTGTTCTACTCCTGCGCTGTTTCACTCTTTTGCTGTTCCACTCACATGCTGTTCCACTCCTGTGCTGTTCTACTCCAGCGTTATTCCACTCCTGTGCTGCTCCACTGCTGTGCTGTTCCACTCCTGCACTGTTCCACTCCAGTGCTGTTCCACTCAAGTGCTGTTCTACTCCTGTGCTGTTTCAATTTTGTGCTGCTCCACTCCTGTGCTGTTCCACTCACATGCTGTTCCTCTCCTGTGCTGTGCCACTCCTGTGCTGCTCCACTTCTGTGCTGTTCCACTCCTGTGTTGCTCCTCTCACATGCTGTTCCACTCCTGTGCTGTTCAATTCCTGTGCTGCTCCACTCCTGTCCTGTTCCACTCACATGCTGTTCCACTCCTGTGTTGCTCCACTCACATGCTGTTCCACTCTTGTGCTGTTCTACAATTGTGCTGCTCCACTCCTGTGCTGTTCCACTCATATACTGTTCCACTCCTGTGCTGTTCTACTTCTGCACTTCTCCACTCCTGTGTTGTTCCACTCACAAGCTGTTCCACTCCTGTGTTGCTCCACTCACATGCTGTTCCACTCCTGTGCTGTTCTACACCTGTGCTGCTCCTCTCCTGTGTTGCTCTACTTCTGTGCTGTTCCACTCCTGTGCTGCTCCACTCCTGTGCTGTTCCACTCACATGCTGTTCCATTCCTGTGTTGCTCCACTCACATGCTGTTCCACTCTTGTGCTGTTCTACAATTGTGCTGCTCCACTCCTGTGCTGTTCCACTCATATACTGTTCCACTCCTGTGCTGTTCTACTTCTGCACTTCTCCACTCCTGTGTTGTTCCACTCACAATCTGTTCCACCCTGTGTTGCTCCACTCACATGCTGTTCCACTCCTGTGCTGTTCTACACCTGTGCTGCTCCACCCTGTGTTGCTCTCACTTCTGTGCTGTTCCACCCTGTGCTGCTCCACTCCTGTGCTGGTTCCACTCATGTGCTGTTTCACTCCTGTGTTGCTCCACTCACATGCTGTTCCACTCCTGTGCTGTTTCACTCCTGTGCAGTTCCACTCACATGCTGTTCCACTCTTGTGCTGCTCCACTCCTGTGCTGTCCACACCTGTGCTGCTCCACCCTGTGTTGCTCCACTCCTGTGCTGTTCCACTCACATGCTGTTCCACTCATGTGTTGCTCCACTCACATGCTGTTCCACTCATGTGCTATTCCACTCCTGTGCTGTTCTACTCTTGCACTGTTTCACTCCTGTGCTGTTCTACTCTTGTACTGTTCCACTCACATGCTGTGCCACTCCTGTGATGCTCCACTTTCATGCTGTTCCACTCTTGTGCTGCTGCACTCCTGTGCTGTTCCACTCATGTGCTGTGCCACTCCTGTGTTGCTCCACTCATGTGCTGTTCACTCCTGTGCTGTTCTACTCCTGTGCTGTTCCACTCCTGTGCTGCTCCACTCCTGCGCTGTTCCACTCCTGTGCTGTTCCACTCACATGCTGTTCCACTCCTGTGCTGCTCTACTCCTGCGCTTTTCCACTCCTGCGCTGTTCCACTCCTGTGTAGTTCCACTCACATGCTGTTCCACTCCTGTGCTGCTCCACTCCTGTGCTGTTCCACTCAGGTGTTGCTCCACTCACATGCTGTTCCACTCCTGTGCTGTTCCACTCTTGTGCTGTTCTACTCTTGCACTGTTTCACTCCTGTGCTGTTCTACTCTTGTGCTGTTCCACTCACATGCTGTTCCACTCCTGTGATGCTCCACTTTCATGCTGTTCCACTCTTGTGCTGCTCCACTCCTGTGCTGTTCCACTCATGTGCTGTGCCACTCCTGTGTTGCTCCACTCATGTGCTGTTCACTCCTGTGCTGTTCTACTCCTGTGCTGTTCCACTCCTGTGCTGCTCCACTCCTGCGCTGTTCCACTCCTGTGCTGTTCCACTCACATTCTGTTCCACCCTGTGCTGCTCACTCCTGTGCTATTCCACTCCTGTACTGTTCACTCCTGTGCTGTTCCACCCTATGTTGCTCCTCCTGCGCTTGTTCCACTCCTGCACTGTTCTACTCCTGCGCTGTTTCACCCTTTGCTGTTCCACCACATGCTGTTCCACCCTGTGCTGTTCTACTCCAGCATTATTCCACTCCTGTGCTGCTCCACTGCTGTGCTGTTCCACTCCTGTGCTGTTCCACTCCAGTGCTGTTCTACTCAAGTGCTGTTCTACTCCTGTACTGTTTCAATTTTGTGCTGCTCCACTCCTGTGCTGTTCCACTCACATGCTGTTCCACTCCTGTGCTGTGCCACTCCTGTGCTGCTCCACTTCTGTGCTGTTCCACTCCTGTGTTGCTCCTCCTCACATGCTGTTCCACTCCTGTGCTGTTCAACCTGTGTTGCTCCACTCTGTGCTGTTCCACCTGCATGCTGTTCCACCCCTGTGTTGCTCCACCTACATGCTGTTCCACTCTTGTGCTGTTCACTCTGTGCTGTTCCACTCTGTGCTGTTCCACTCTGTGCTGTTCCACTCATATGCTGTTCCACTCTGTGCTGTTCTACTTCTGCACTTCTCCACTCCTGTGTTGTTCCACTCACAAGCTGTTCCACTCCTGTGTTGCTCCACTCACATGCTGTTCCACTCCTGTGCTGTTCTACACCTGTGCTGCTCCTCTCCTGTGTTGCTCTACTTCTGTGCTGTTCCACTCGTGTGCTGCTCCACTCCTGTGCTGTTCCACTCACATGCTGTTCCACTCCTGTGTTGCTCCACTCACATGCTGTTCCACTCTTGTGCTGTTCTACAATTGTGCTGCTCCACTCCTGTGCTGTTCCACTCATATACTGTTCCACTCCTGTGCTGTTCTACTTCTGCACTTCTCCACTCCTGCGTTGTTCCACTCACAAGCTGTTCCACTCCTGTGTTGCTCCACTCACATGCTGTTCCACTCCTGTGCTGTTCTACACCTGTGCTGCTCCTCTCCTGTGTTGCTCTACTTCTGTGCTGTTCCACTCCTGTGCTGCTCCACTCCTGTGCTGTTCCACTCACATGCTGTTCCACTCCTGTGTTGCTCCACTCACATGCTGTTCCACTCTTGTGCTGTTCTACAATTGTGCTGCTCCACTCCTGTGCTGTTCCACTCATATACGGTTCCACTCCTGTGCTGTTCTACTTCTGCACTTCTCCACTCCTGCGTTGTTCCACTCACAAGCTGTTCCATTCCTGTGTTGCTCCACTCACATGCTGTTCCACTCCTGTGCTGTTCTACACCTGTGCTGCTCCACTCCTGTGTTGCTCTACTTCTGTGCTGTTCCACTCCTGTGCTGTTCCACTCATGTGCTGTTTCACTCCTGTGTTGCTCCACTCACATGCTGTTCCACTCCTGTGCTGTTCTGCTCCTGTGCTGTACCACTCCTGTGCTGCTCCATTCCTGCATTGTTCCACTCCTGCGCTGTTCCACTTCCATGCTGTTCTACTCTTGTGCTGTTTCACTCCTGTGCTGCTCCACTCTTGTGCTGTTCCACTCACATTTTGTTCCACTCCTGTGCTGTTCCACTCACATGCTGTTCCACTCCTGTGCTGCTTCACTCCCATGCTGTTCTACTCCTGTGCTGTTCCCCTCCTGTGCTGTTCCACTCTTGTACTGTTCCCTTCCTGCACTGTTCTACTCCCATGCTGTTCCCCTCTTCTGTTGTTCCACTCACATGCTGTTCCACTCCTGTGTTGCTCCACTCACATGCTGTTCCAGTCTTGTGCTTTTCCACTCCTGTGCTGTCCCACTCCTGCGCTGTTCTCTTGTGCTGTTCCACTCCTGTGCTTGTCTACTCCTGTGCTGCTCCATGCCTGTGCTATTCCACTCACATGCTGTTCCACTTTTGTGCTGTTCCACTCCTGTGCTGTTCCACTCCTGTTCCTCTGCACTCCTGTGCTGTTCTACTCCTGTGTTGTTTCACTCCTGCGCTGTTCCACTCCTGCACTATTCCACTGCTGTGCTGCTCCACTCCTATGCTGTTCCACTGCTGTGCTGTTCAGCTCCAGTGCTTTTCTACTCCTGTGCTTTTCCACTCACATCCTGGGACATGAACGTATCCAAAAATATGAAAACTTAGTTCTTGCTTTAGGAAATGACAACATAGATTACATTAATTTGTGTTTAGTCACAGTGTTTGTCCATGCTGAACCTGCAAGAATGATATGTGAATATAATTTTGAAGTTTGGTTGGTGGGTTAAAGTAATCAGCCTATAGGTTGATGAAACTTAGGAACCATGGACTCTGTAATAGTGTACATGCACATTACATGTCATGAAGTTAACTCCAGAGGCTGCATGCTTTCTTCATGTTTGCTTTTACATAGAAGCGTAGACAAGTGTCGCTGAAAAAGATTCAAAGTCATTCAGTATGCTTTGAATTCATATCTGTCACTGCATGGCCTATTGATCTTGTTTTCAGTACTATTCCAACTATGTGTGCCACTTCACAGTACAAGAGAAAATGAAACAGCTTACACTGAAAAAACAAAACCACTTCAGTCCCCACTAAAAAAAAATCAACACTGGCTTTTCATCACTTATCGGGAGTTTAATTTATAATTGCAGCCCTTGTCTAAACAATTTCTATTATCTTCTCTGTTGTTACAGAGTAATAGCTGTGTAATTACACTGCAAACATATTGTAGATACATTTTAAACATCAGGTTGGTTTTGCCTCTGGACATGTTGCGGCTATATTTTGTAATAGACTATATAACTCGTACAAGCAACTGTATGCTGAGATGTCATTGTATGTATCACTTTCCAGGAGCTGAAAATTCCTACAAAGTTTGGAATATAGTGATGGTTACTTAAAACTCAAGTGGATGTAACTAGTGAACATTTTGACTTGTACTTTTTTTATTTTGGATTGCCCTTTATCTCTTGTCTGCTATCCTTTTTTTCTTATTTTTGAGTCTACTTTTCCACTTTTTTTTAGTTGAAGTAATAAAAGGCACACTCCTGTTAATGTGGCTGGGTCCAGGTTTCATCAGTATTCTCTGTTGTTTTTGAATGCCTGTTGTTTAGAATCCCTTTTCTTGTGACTACAATGAACTAGTATGCAGCAGACACCGCTCTCTGACCTTATGGGACAATAGGTGTGCTAGAATAGTTGAGATCAGTAATAGAAACCTAGTCTAAGTCATATTCAAGGCTACTGGGTTTTATTTTTTTACTGGCACCCCCCCCTCCCCGAAGTTCTGGAACTTGGACTGCATGTACACCAGTAAAAACAAAGAAATGTCATGGAATTTGGCATTTTACACCAGATCAGTAAGTCTACAGAACTTGCATTTTTCTTTTATTTGCTTCATGTGATATTTTCAATTTGCTTCAGTTAATGCTCTGAATATTAAGCCTTCTTTTATTCTGATTATTTATACACATACTGAAAGAGTGACTTCAGAATCCCACTAAAAACTGGAAATTGGACTAACAATCACTGGAGTAATTCCCATAATTTCAAGTCTCAAAAATGGAATTTCATCACTTTAATCACAGTAAAGCAGTGGCCTTGGCAATATTAAAATGATACCACATTTTATTATCTTCTGATACTTTTGCAAATGAAGTCTGTGAAATCTTGCAAGAGTAGCATTACGGGTTGGGGGGCAGAAATATCTGCAGTGTGAATAAGAGGATAAGAGGAATGAAAATTAAGTCACAAACTACTTAGTGTCTAAATAAATAATGTGTAGTATTAAGCAAAATTCAGAAAAAGTAAAAATACATTTTATAAAAAAAATGTTTAAACCATCATGTGTCTTAATGTGTTGATACAAGAAAAATTGTTCTGGTACACTCTGTCAATACAAAAAATATTATCAATATACGTGTTTGCCATTTTCTGACTGTATCACAACTAAAAACATGTATCAAGGATATCCTCAAAAAGCAGTTTCAAATTGTAACTCTACGCATAGAATAGTATTGACACATATAAACAGTATCAACAGGACTGATTTTTAATGACCTGACTCCAAGCTTTCATTTACAAAAAAGGTTTCTACACCCAATGGTTCTAAAGTTAGATCTTTTCAAATAGAATTTATTGAAAATGGGATAACTTTGGAGCCATTGGGGCTAGAAACGTAATGTTTTTAAATGAAAGCTTGAAGTCAGGTAAGTTGGTGTAACAATACTTGACTTTGCCACTTCTTCCATTTATCAATATACAGAAAAATGAAGAGCCTCAAAACATTTTTAAAATCATGCTATTTTTGGCAACCTATTATATTAACATATATGACTATGTGTCAGCAGATAACCATATTTTTATGATCTATTCATGTTAATTGGACACCAAGCTTTCATTAAAAATAGCCTCACAGTTCTAGGTCTATAATTTCAAAAGAAACAGCTTCCTAAATATAATTTCGAGCATTATAACATAGCATAACACATTATTTTGGAAATGGTTAGAAAAGATATTATGGGTTGTTCAGTTTAAGAGCAAACATTCTTTTCTAGTTTCAACTGTATAAAAAATTGCTAAAGCAGGCTCAAAATGGGGAAAGAAGGGCATTGTACATGACAGGAAGTAAGAAGCAACCTAAAATGGAGCAGCAAGGCAGTGGTCAAAATGTTCACAGTAACATGCACTGTTGCTTTAGAAAAAGAACTGCTATATGCCTGTATGTCCATGTGTCCTGTAGAAGCTGTGATTAATACTGGTTCTGTAAGCAACAAGACATGAAGAGGTATTAGTTGTGCTGGTTCTAACACATGCTCAGAGGCATAGTAAGGAAGGAGGCCACTGGCTGAATGTCTTAAGCCCCTGGAAGTGTAATAAAACCAAAATAACCAACAGCCTGAAGTGTCTTCTTGCACTTAAGTAACTTTTACAAATGAACATGCTAAAAGTTTGTAAATCTATACAATATAATAAATTATTGCTATAAAATGTAAAACAGTCCCTTTACAGATGATTTCCATATGGCAGTCATCTGTCTTTCTACACATTCAATACATGGTGTCTTTGTTTACCATGGACTACAAGAATTCAAAATTCTGCAGTATTACCCTACTAGAATAACACCCCCCCCACATACACATGAAATGCATGAATTCAAAATTCTGCAGAATTCCACTGAAGTTCACACACATACCTCAAATGGAGCCACACCTTCAATTTCATCTGTTGCAAGGTAAGCAGCAGGAAGTTCTCTGGCAAACTGGAAAGTATAGGAGGGGTATTTTTCATGGTTATCAAAGAAATACTAGAAATGGAAACGCTAAATAGTACTTGATTTTTTTAATTGGTTTATGTGCATAAGGAGGGGATCATGAGTGGAAAGAACATTTAATTATTTACTGTTTTGTTTAATTTGAGGGAGTTTTAGTTTTAGGGCCTAGTTGAAGGTTTTTATATATGAGTAAAGGTGGCAGCCATGTTTGTGATGGCAATTAGCAATGAGTGAAGTGGCTCATGAATTCTTTACATGAGTAAAATTATGAAGAATTAAGATATGGGTCTCAGAACTTATTTAGTCAACCAGGATGCAGGAAATTTTCATCTCATTTTATAATGTTTTATAATGTACCGAGAAGAAGGATACTGTGGTTGTAGGGAGGGGTGTGTGAAAAAAAAATTCCGCTGGTGGAATTTTGGCAAAGGTCAGATTTTTGCTTCCACGAAAGTTCAGAAATCATTTCACCAACTTTCACAAAAACTCTGCCGAAAACTGCGGAAATAATTATAAGAAATGCAGCTTAATGTATTAAACTGCGGGAAAAAAATTCTGCAGAACTGATCACAGTGTCCAGTTCTGCAGCTTATATATTAAACTACAGGAAAAACCCAGCAGAAGTAATGCAAACTGCTGATAATTACACGATATATGGCAAAATACTAAGCAAGAGACTTTATTTCCGCATGTCATGTAAAAAGTCCACAATTCATAATTGAATGCTGTAGTACTAGGTGGAAATTCGCAGTTATTTGGAGAAATTCTGGAATTCTGCCCTAGGCAAAAGAGTGGAAAATTCTGCAAAATTTTCAAAATTTTGTGGAACTTACATGACGGTGGAAATACGCACTTTCGGCTACCCCTTTTTGTAGAGGTTCTCATACAACTCAGTCTTGCTTGTGGCATCAAGTTTTTTTCACTGTTTTACCCAAGACACAGTCTTGTTACAGGCTACCTCTATTGTCATGGTCCTACTCCTAATGCAGCCACTGTACTCCAGTTTAAAGAGCAGCTGGTGCTTCCATGACAACTTTGAAAGACAGAATAATTTGACAGTTCAGCTTATATTTCACATTAGTTCTGTAGTTCTTATCACACTTATTTATTACTGAGGTCATATGCCTGAAAACAGGATTTTGTTCCTTGAGAGTTCATCAGCTGCTATTGCTTATTTCCAAACTAATATCATAATACTCTGTTTATGACATCACCATTATTCCCATGGCAACAGGCTGTGACATCACAATAGAGGATTATGACTTTAGGTGTGGAATAAGCTGTAGGGGAGAATTAACTCCAAGGGATAAATATCCTGTTTTCACACAAAGTTCCTCCATAATAAATAAGGTGGAGGAGAAGTCTGTATCAGATTTATGAAATACAAATTGAATTGTGTCTAAATATTATGTTTTCCAAAGTTTTCCGAGAGACACTAGCAGCTCTTTAAAATTCATCAGCTTTCTGAGACAAATCAGAATGTTTAGAGAGAAAAAGAACATATGCAACCATAGTGTTCTCCTGCATTCCAAAACAGTGAGACACAATTGGGTGTGCACTGTGCAGTTCTAACCACACACCCCGGGGGGGGGGTAGCAAGATATGAGGCTGCAGGCTGAGTACCTTCAGCCTCTGGAAGTGCAATTAGATCAACACAATCACAATGCATGCCCAAAAGTGTCTCACTGGACTTATAAAATGGGTAACTAGTATAAACAACAACAATTAGCTTAAGGTGAAAGGTGCATTTTTTTCAAAGTTGCAAAAATGGGCCAAACTCCATTGCACAAGAAGCAGTCTCCCACACTTATTGTATAACTCTGAGAAAATCACTCGACCTCCCAGTACTTAAGCATTCTAGTTTCTCTCTAATACACCTCTGTTCTCTTTCAATCTTCCTATACACTGCAGGTGGCATTAGCAACATATCTTCCCTCCCTCCCTCTCGTGGATTGTAAAATGCTTTGGCATACACTCTGCATGAAAGGTACTATATAAAACCAAATTCCTTTCCTTTACATTCTTAGGGTGGCAGAACTCCTCACTTTCGATAAGCAGTTCTCATGCCGAATTACTTTGTTCCCACACCATGTCTGGGTGTGTCTGTTACTGGGATCTCATCTCATGGACCCATGTTGCTGTGTTGTTTTCTTTGACTGCCCAAGATTTTGTGCAGAAGCTCTGTGGTACAACACAAATATCTGATTGTAAAGTTGAATGAGATCATGCACAGTGCAACAAGCTTTACATGACAGACAGCGTGTGATTTTGCTGGCTGCAAACTTGTCTCTTCTGGAGGGACACTCTTGGTCAAAGTCTGTCTAAAGGAACATAAATTAATCTTTTCCTGAGGGTTTGCTTCACTTTCTAGTTTATAGTTCCTACAACCTCAAACCTCAAGAAAAGTGACTATGGAACATCTATTCAGAATCAACCCTATACCAAAACCTTGCATGCAAAGCAATCCTACTGCACTTGAACAATTCCTCAATTATTGATTTTTTTACATTTGAAAATTAACAAAAGGACAATAACATGTTTATTCTAATGAATCTTAAAAAAAACCTGGCAAGACAGCATTTTCAACGAGTACAATTGTTACTTCGAGAATAAAACCTTCTCAGCCCCCTCACTCAGATAGAGGTTGTAGTGGGCTATTCTGCGGTTTTTGCTCACTGAAAACAAATATACAATGTTGCACCACCTTGTGAGGTGTGAAGGGGTTTAGCTCTTGCTAACTTAATTCTGCAAACTTGTAAGCATGGAGAAGGTTTTCAAAAGTAACTCAAAGACCAACAATTAATTTTCACTTCCAATTTAGGTCAGTAATGCTATATATGTAAAAAGAGAGGACGGCGACTTCCTGACTTGTCACCCTAATGACCGAGTGCACTACCGCTGGTGCTCTGAGGTGGTGGAACACACACACACACCCACACCCACACACATATATACATATAGATATCTAAAAGCACACACAGACACAGACACACACACACATGCATGCACACACACACACACACATACACACACACACACACATATGCATATTGATACCTAGACACACACATGTATATAGATATCTAGACATACACTGCCTGCCCATCATGCTCTAGTCCAGAAAATAATCCTCCTAGTTTTTGACTACAATGTTGTAGTCTACAATGCTTCTCCCAAGACTTCCTTGGCCAGACCAGACACTCTTCCATGCCTTCTGTCGCTTCACCCTTGATTGCCCCACTGCACTCACCACTGTGCTCTTTACCAGCCTCTCTCTCTCTCTCTCTCTCTCTCTCTCTCTCTTCCTCTCTCTTGATGACAGGTGCAGTTATCACTGTGCCAACTTTCTGTCTAAATTCTGGTTTGGCTGCCTTCCCTTCTACCTCTCCTCCTCTCTATAACTCCTTCCTTCTCCCTCCCACTGCCTTAGAAGCTATGACTCTCGGATCTTGGCTGTACCCCCAAGGTCCTCATCTGCTGCCCAGATTGCTTTTTCCCACTGCTTCCCAAAACTGTGGAATTCCTTTCTCCCTTCCGTCTGCCACATCACCTATCCACTTGCCCTCTCCTCCCTCCTATGTAACTTTTTCCCCCTACTTGCACCTGCTTGGAATCCCCCCATCTGTTTTATCCCCTCCCACTCAACACCCCCTTTACTCTCCCCAATCTCTTACCCCCCACATTTTAGCACCTCTGCCCATCCCTACCTTCCCACTCACTCTGCCTTCCTCCTCTCTATCTGCCACTCCTGTCCCTATCCTCGCTCACTTAGCCATTACCTGTTGCATTTGCCATTTTGCCTCTGTGTCTTCTGAGCCCACTTTCTTTTTCCCAGTTCCTGATTGGCTGTACCTATTCTAGTCCATTCCTCAGTATTTGTCAGCCCCCCAACAAACTGTGTTCACCCATGCCACAATGACATACATTTTGGCAATGATTACCATATAGGCAAAATGCCGCCTGGCAGCACAGCACCACGTATTTTGTTTTCCAGGAGTTACAGCACCAAAGCACCCTCCTGGGAAACGGTCACATTTGTTGGGGGGGGGGCTTCACCACCTGCACCCTCAAACTAAATATAACCTCCTCTGGGGTGGGCATGCCCCAGAGGGGGTAGAAACTGTGTGGGCACAAAGGGTGACAACAGTGAGGGGTGATCTAAGATCAAGATCTCCCCTTTCACTGGCACCCCTGCTGCGGCGCCACAGTTGCCGCGGCCTAAATGAATCAGCAACTTGACAGACTATGAACAAATTGCACTTAACAATGTGTAATACTGTAACTGAAATGTTGAGCAATTGTGAAATACTGTAACTTACTATCTCTCTGTATATGTTTTGCAGACTTGTTTTGGCTATAATTGCTTTGTTACTTCCCTTCCCCTCCCCTCTCCCCCAGAACACACCTGGAAACAAGCAATTCTGCTCAGTGCGCTTTCCAGGTGAAACTTTTTAAATAAATAAATAATATAAATATCTAGACACACAGATATGTATGTAGATATCTAAAGACACACACACACACGTATATAGATATCTAGACACACACATATGTATGTAGATATCTAAAAGGACACACACACACACACGTATACAGATTTCTAGACACACACATATGTATGTAGATATCTAGATACACACACACACAAACACACACACACACACACACATATGTATATAGATACAGTGCTCCCTCTCTGTAGTGAACACACCTGGAGTGTATCATGTGAAAACAGTGAGTTTAATACAGCGACTACAAAAGGGTGACTCAGAATTAGCGATGGCAATGACAGCGCCCGGCACAAAACAGCGATCAGCTCATATGGGTGAATTAGGTGCTTCTAGGATACCCTAGTGTCAATGTGTGTCATGGAGTGGGAATCCTAGAATTGGGGGGGGTGGGGGCACAGCCTCCCCATGGGGGGTGCGAGGGCGAAGTCCCCCACATGATACAGACATGAGTAGGCAGACCTAAGTATTGTATACACCTGTGGAACTGCTGTTAAAAGGGTGTGTAGGCAGGTGCAGTACATACCAGAGTGGTGGAGGTGACAATGGCGATGGAGTTCTTCTGCAGTCAGAAAGGCATGCCCCTTGTGCTGCATAGTGGCTTGCATATAATTTTCAGCAACAGATATGAGCCTGTATTGTAGCTTTGTTTTGTGCATCACTGTGGTTGGGTATTGCTGAATTTGCGGTCACTAATGTGACTTTGCCCATTTGACGTTCACTGTTTAAACCTTGCTGTATTGACATGGAGCCCCTCTGGAGCCAGCTGAGGTGTTCGCTATAGCTAGGTGTTCACAATAGCGAGGTGTTAATATGCCTACTTAGTGAACAATGGGAGCCATCAAAAATGTTCCCTATAAGAGGGAATTCATTATAGAGGGGTTCTTTATAGCCAGGGAGTACTGACACACAAAAGTATATAGATATCTAGACACACACACACACACACACACACACACACACACGTAGATGCGGCGATTAGGACGAAGGTGATCTGCCCTGGATGCTGACCACCTTTGATTGATGGACCATTATCAAGCCTATCAATCTGCAATCACCCATAAGAAGGCAGAGTTCCTGTCCTAGGAGATTGCGCCTGCTCAGAATCGACCAGCTCAGCTCTTTCGAACTATAGACAGACTGTGCAACCCAGCCTGTCTGCAAGTTCAAAGATCCTTTTCTTTGTGACTAAGGTGGCTGACAACAGGGTGAAGCTCCAACCAGCACACTCTATGGGCGTTGCTTTGGAACGGCACTTGGTCACTACCCTTCACTTTTCCTGGAGTACCTTTGACCATCTGGAGTTCATGGATATCATGCGGATTGTCCAAGGTATGCACCGTACATGCTGTAGTTTGGACCCAGGACCAAATACCTTGCTTATGGGTTGTAGTGACATCATTGGTCCAGTCCTAGCACGGTCCACATGGATAGTCTGGTGCTCCTTGGAAACAGGTGAGTTTTCTAGCCCCTGAATGAGGCAGTGGTGACACCCCTCCTGAAGAAAGCTTCTTTGGACCCAGATTGCCATGCAAACTACAGACCAATCTCAAACCTTCCCTTTACAGGGAAGGTGATTGAGAAAATAGTGGCCCTACAACTGAAGAACCATTTGACCATCCATGATATCTATGAACTTCTCCAATCTGTTTTTGGAAAAAGGCACAGTACTGAGACTGTGCTGGTTTGGGTGCTCAATGATCTCCTGTTGGCAAGAGATTGGAAAAAATGTTCCATCTTGATTCTTCTAGATCTCTCATCAGCATCTGGCACTGTGGACCGTGGGATTCTTCTCGGTCACCTGAAGTTCTTCTGTGGTTTGTCAGGTACAGTCCTCAGGTGGTTTACATCTTTCCTCACTGGAAGAACTCAGAGGGTGGTGTCGGGTATTCATTAATCTGACCAAGTTCCTCTGTCATGTGGGGTCCCCCAGGAATTGGTGTTGTCCCCCATGTTGTTCACAGTGCACATGCTACCCCTCGGAGACATTATAAGAAGGTATGGGCTGAGGTTTCATTGCTATGTTGATGATACCCAGCTCTACCTTTCTTTTGCACCTGACCAGGACAGAGCTCTCTCGGTATTTAACACCTGCCTCATGGAAATCCAGGATTGGATGAATTTGAGCTGGTTGAGTTTGAACTAGAAAAAAACTGAGATGCTGGTTGTGGACCTGGGGCACCGGATAGGGGGAATCGGGAGTAGGTTCGCCTCCGGGACTTTTTCTTGGGTTCCTAACTCTCTTAACCTTCTGAACAGGATGAAACCCGTGAATGTCACGGCCGAGGTGTCAGCGTTGTCAAATTCCTCCACCATCCGAGGAATATCTCCAGAGTTAAACACCTTGTTCCGTCTGGTGACCTTCCTACGTTGGTCCACACCTTTGTGTCCTTGTGCTTGGATTATTGCAATTCCCTTTACCTAGGGCTGCCTGGGGTGGATATCTGCCACCTGCAGCTGGTGCAGAATGCAGCGGCCCGGTTATTGACGGGGACCCCTCGGTCCTGTCATATTTTTTCGGTGCTGTGCGAACTGCACTGGCTGCCAGTACAGTGGCAGATCACCTTTAAAGTCAGACTTTTGACTTATAAAGCCTTACACGGACTGGGCCTGGACTACCTGAAAGAGCTTCTGATTCCTTACTGCCCTGGGTGATCGCTCCGCTCGGCTGATGAGGGGTTGCTAGAGATTCCAAGGGTTTGTTTAAAATCTTCAGGGGCCCGGGCATTTATGCATGCGGCCCCTACCCTTTGGAATTCTCTACCCCATCAGTTATGGGAGTGCATGACCGTGGAGGGATTTAAACAGGCTTTCAAAACCTATCTGTGGAAGCAAGCATATAGCGAATGATTTAAATTCTGTTTTCATCTGTTTTGTCTGCATTTTATTGTATTTATAATGTGTGAATCAGTGGTCGATTTGTTATTTAACTGTTTGTTGGGCACCTTGATTTGCTGAAAGGTGCCATCGAAATAATTATTATTATTGTTATTATCTTTATTTTATTTTTAAATTTGTTAGCCAGGTAAAAAAACGCTGGGCCACATGCCCAGAAAGGATACATAACATCAAGCTGTACAACTGAACAAACAATACATATTGTACATCAGAGCCATAAATACAGTACACAAACATTTTTATCTAATACATATGCATAATTTCTCAACAATAAAATAACATTAAGTGTGTGCAAGTGTCCCATAATACAAGATTCGAACAGCCTTGTGCGGATATTCCATTTCCAAGATCATTCTGTTTTAAATACAATTACATTGGGTCTTTGTGTGTAAAAATGTTTTTAAAGATGATCTGAAAGAATTTCTACTTTGTAGATTATATCTAGACGTATGCGCGCGCACACACACACACACAGATATCAAGACACACAAACACATGCATACACACACAGCAAACACACACCACACACACACACACACACACACACACACACAGAGTTACAGAGTCACACAGACACAGACACAGATGTATACACACACACACACACACACACACACACACACATATATAGATATCCAGACACACAGTGACACACACACACACACACACACACACACACACACACACACCACTAGTGGTGAATAAATTGGGTAAATAAGTCATGTGTTTGTGGCAAATTTTTATTTTCACTTCAAACATGTTATCTTACTTAAAACACATGGGCTCAGATAGTCAGAAATGTGCCAAAGACAGGCGCAAGTCTGGTGCACTGCAAATCCGATGTGCCCTGGCACAATGGGTGCCATATTCAGAGAGTGCACATGCTGAAGTGCGCCAGCACAAGATGGCTGAATATGGCACAGGTGCACCATGGCGCAACCAGAGATACACCAGGGCACAACCAGTGATGCACTAGCACAACCAGGGAGGTGCGGGGCAGAAACAAGATGCACAGGGACAAGGCCAGGGAAGCCCAGTGACAATGGGCACAGGACCCCACCAGCAGGGCACACTGGTGCACACACAAGCACAGGGCACAAGGGATGAAGGCCCAACACCCAATAGGGCACAGCCACCAACAGGGGCCTCGTGCACCAAAGCAATTGGAGCCAGGCCACTGGTGGTGGACAGGTGCACACCCCTGAACCGCACCCCAGACCACAATGGTGGCATGGCCAGCTGGAGATTGGAGTGGACACTGGCAATGCAGGCCTGCCAGTGGTGCCCCCCAGCCCACCAGCCAGCCCGCTGTGGCCACTGCCACATTGCATTGGGCATCCACCCCAAGTCCACAGTGCCACACACACCCATGCCCCACACGCACACAGGCAGCTCCCACACTGTTCAGGACCAGGGCCAGGGCCCAGGCAGAGGGCCAGACCCCACAGGACTGGTCACCCAACAGGGTATGCAGACACCCCACCCCAGCATGCAGACCGTTCCAGCAGGAGGATCCCAACTGTGTGCCACCCTCCGCACACATCCGCTGCCCACCCCGACCACACCCCAACAGTGACCTTGCAGGCACAGAGCACATCCACCAAACTAGGAGATGGCCCCCACCGCAATGTGGCACACCACTGCACACAAACATGAACCACAGGTGCACTGCATGCCCCCCGCACAGACACCACCAACCAACACCTGCCCACAGCAGCATGGCCCCACATGCCACCTGCAAAGCAGACACGGAGAGAGTCATATAGCTGGAAAACACTTTATAAAGAGTAAAACAACAACAACACCATCAAACAAGGTAACGGGCCAGGGACAGGGGAGGGACAATAAAGGGTGGGGACAGCTAACAGGGGCTGTACAATGGGTAGGGGGACTGAGGGGGAACAGGACTAGCAAGGGAAAGAAGAGATATCAACAGGGCCCCATAACAGCGGCCACAGCCTGCTGCCATGTCACCTCTCTGCCTCCTCCGGTCTGCTGCCGACATCTGCTGTAGGGAGACCACAGCTGCCAGCACCCTCCATACGACCACAAGGATTTGCCGCAGGAGCCTGGTATGTTCCCACCTAGCACATGGAGCGGGATGCCATCCGACACCTATGGCATTGGACAAAACAGGCAATCGGTGCAATGGGCCAGTGACATATGCCCACCCACAGCGTGCAATGGATGGTGGTACCACACACCCCTGGAAAGCCTGGAATGGAGGCCCATGGGGGGGGAGCAATGCCAGCCAACAACACGGCACACCATGGTGGTGCATAGAGGCGGATGCAGCTGTACGGTGGCCACAGGACCACACCATGACAGGGACATGGCACACAGCAACAGCAGCACCACAGCACAACTAGTGGCATCCATGCACATGCCCACCCCACCAACAGCCGATACACTGTGGCCAAGGGATGGAATGCAGTGGCATGCACAACGGACCGTGCGACACACACACACAGCTGTCACAGCACATGGCAGAGGCAGCCATGGCTTTGCCCAATCCCCACCACTACCCCACTGTGTGACTGAGAAGGAATGTGGAAATGCATACCTGCCACGTGCTGTGCAGGTGGAACCACCCACTGCCCACCTTGATGTGCTGCCCTGGCCAACTCCACCACCACCCTGGCCCATATATGGTCTTCTGGCCATGTGGAGGGAATGAAGAGAGGTGGACATCAGTACACAGACAAGCATGAGGAGCCCCACACCACCACAGAGCCCACTATGCACTGGATGTGTCCCCGGCTGTCCATAGGCCCACTCGCCAGTACGGCTGGCACTGGCACAGCAGCCATGAATGATGCATGGTACCCCATGCTGACATTCCACCCCTCTGTGGGCCATGCCACTCAGTCTTGCCAACACCACAGTACGAAGCCTGGCCATCACAGCAACATGAGCACACCTACCTGGCTGTGGCACTGAGCCTCGCAGGACGTGTGCCTGCAGACACCGCAGGTGATCCAGTGCCCTCCTTTGCAGGTCCCCATAGCAGTGCCTGCACTGCTCTGCCATGCAGCCAACACCAGTGCGCCGCTCCAGTGCCTCCGCCACAAGGTGTCACACCTCCACCCTGGCCTGCTGCAGTTGCACCTGGCTGAACAGCTGTCCCTCATATGGCTGAACAACAACCACCAGGTTGATGAGCTCTACTGCAGACCAATTGGATGCCCTCACGCTGTGCCTCTGTGCCATGCTGACCCACCGGGACAGAGAGGGACATGGCTGTGTATCAGTGCTCGTGCCTGCCACATGTGCAGGATGCGCAATAGGGTACACAGGGCCGCAATTGCGCAGCACATGGCTGCAAAGGCACTGTGCAGTGCAGGGCAATAGCACAGGTCTGGGTATGTGTAGTGCGCCAGGGCATAGTGGGGTCACAGGATCATGCAAGGACCCGTGGGTCAGAGGTCAGCAACCCCCCTCGCAGTGCGCATGTGCGCGATACAGGTGGTGCACACATGCGTGATGGCATACTGGTGCGGTGTGCACCATGCCATAGCATCACGCAAGCATCGATGGACACGCAATTGTGGTGTGGCCACTGCCATGCACATGCACACTGCAGGCATGTGCACTGCACATGTGAGTACTGCACCATGGATTTGCTCCAGCACAACTCCATTGCACATGGTGCAGTCATGCAATATTGGAACGCCGCATGCAAATCACCTCATGAGTCAATGCATGGTGCAATGGGGTGTATTAGCATATCATTACAATTGTGCACAGGCTAATTTGCATGCCTCGTGCCTTAAAGCGCTACGTTACACCACAGGCCACAGACTGGTATTGCAACTGCTCAGGTACATGACCAGCAACATGGGGTTCCAAGGCCTCGTCACACACTGCTACTGGCCACTACATTGCAAGGTACAGGCACTGACCCACATTGATTTCCATGTCCACAGGTGGAAGAATGTCAGGAGGTAAAGGACAGGAGGTGCCAGGGGCTTGCTCACAACGCAGGATGAACTTTACTGCTGCTGAGACCACTGCCCTCTTTGAGGCCCACATGGATCGGGAGGGCCTACTTAGTGGGGCAACTGACATGCCACAGGAGCATGCAGTGGCTTGGGGGAGGTGGCCCAGTACGTGAGCACACACAGGCGCCACCACTGCACTACCCAGGAGTGCAAGAAGAAGGCTGGCATGGACAGGAGACACATCAAGGACAAGGTCCTGGCCATCCGGGCATCCCGCAGGGTGACCGGTGGTGGGCCACTGACCGTGCCTCTGCTGACTGCAATGGAGGAGCCCATGGCATCCACCATCAGCCGCACAACAGTGGATGGCATGCCTGATGGTGGGTTCCAGACAGGTGGCAGCCCCACACTGCATGGTGAGAATGTCCGGCTAGCAGGTGTGCCTGTTGTGGGCATGTCATGTGGGTGTGTCTGAGGCCATGTCCACTGCCCTGTGCGTGTGTGGATGTGGACACACAGTGCAGCATGGTGGCAGGTGGTGACAGTGGTATGGGTGGGGCTGGATGGGGTGTGTGGTCAGGGTGGGGCTGGGGGTTGGGTGGGGCGTGTGGGTGGCGCTGCTCCACTGACACACTGTTCTTGCTTTGCAGCACCAGTATGCCTTCATGCAGGGGACTGGGCAGAGGTGGCTGCGGACACAGATGCTCGACCCTCGACCTCAATGGGCATCCAGAGCCGGGACAGGCCGTGCCTCGGCAGGACCGGTCTTGTGGCTGTGCCCGACATGGGGTCGGATGACCCCCTGGCTGGGTTCCTGCACAATGACAGCCTAGAGGTGCTGTGTGCAGAGGCCCAGCTTGGCATGGCGTCCGACACTGATGATGACCTGACACTGGTACTGGACAGCATAGGGGCCATGGTGGCTGAGACGCCTCTGCCTGCCACACAGGCACCAGCAGGTCCCAGCACTGTTCCGGCACACCCACAGCCACCCCCCCGTGGCTGTGGATGATGCCGCAGCCATGTCTGGTGTGGGTCGTGGTGGTGCTGTGGGTGTGGCAGAGGTACGGGGCCCTGCTCAGCAGACAGTCAGGTGGCAGCAGCAGAATGCAGGTGACGTTGGGCAGCGTGCCACAGTGCCCACTGCTGTTGCACCAGGACACACTATGGCCCCTGTACGGCCCACTGTGCAGCATCCACCTGAGTGGGAGGCTGTGCAGCAGCATGCCAAGACCCTTCCCCCAGCACAGCAGCCAGACCATGAGGACCTGAGGACTGGGAAACCGAGAGGCTGCGGGAGCACACCGGGTTACTGCAGGCCTCTGTGGAGAACCAGGCATTGTTTGCTAGTGAGGTGCGTGCACTGCAGGCAGCGGTTTGCCAGATGGCCGAGCAGTGGGACAGGGGCGATGCACAGCTGATGGACAGGCTCACCCAGATGCAAGAGGCCTCAACTGCAGCTTTAGACAGCATGATCGGTGCCATTGTGATGTCAATGGACCACATGGCCAGTGCCATTGCAGCTGGGCAGGCTGCGGCAGTGGCCCCTGGGCTCGGCCATATGCAGAGGATCCCCTGCAGTGCACTGTCCACCCCATGGTCCCAGCATCTGGTGACACCAGAACGGCAAATGCCAGGATCAGACTTTAGCATCCCAGACATCCCCGGGGCAGGCCTGTTTGGGTGCCAGCATGCCCCTGCGCGGACTCAGTCGTGGTCCCGCACATCAACCCCTGGGGGGGGGCATCTAATATGCCTGCTGGCCGGCCTGTCGCGGCTGCCTCCATGGCTGTGGTGGCTGTGGGACTGGGTGGTTGGTGTGATGTGTTCGCTGCCCTGCCCTGCCATCCACTGCTGTCACCACATGCAGCCATGGGGGGGGGGTGGTGGTGGTGGTGCTGCTTGCATGTGGTGGCGCACATGTGTGCTGTGCTGCTTTCCCCCTGCGTGTGTGTGGACCATGCTGCTGGGGCATGTGGCATGAATATGATGATGGCAGCCATGCACTGGTGCTGCCTGAACACTGGTGTCATGCATCTGATCCATGCCATGTCCCTCACTCTGTGCGTGTGCTGCTGTGTGTATGTGTGTATGTGTGTGTGTGTGTCTGCTTGCCCATGTGTTCATGGCCCTGCCCTGTCTGATGTATGCCCCCATCCCAGCATGCCTACTACTACTGTGCCCATCCCACCCCCTGTGTGTGTGCTGTGTAGGCCATGCCTGTGTGCCTGTCTACTCACCTGTGTTGTCCATAATGCTCCCTTGTGATCGTGTCCAAGTGCCGATGTGCCTCCTGCACCAGTCTGGGGTCCCTCCTGCCATGTGGTGCCTACCCATCGCCCTCCTGCACTCCTCCACCATTGTCCCCACTGCTGTCACCCTCATCTGCCTCGGCTACTATTCCACGGTCAATGGCCATGTTGTACAGGATGCAGCAGGCCAGGAATATGCCACCTGCTTTTGATGGGCTGTATTGTAAGGCACCACCTGATCTGTCCAGGCAACGGAATTGCATCTTTAAGATGCCAAAGACACGCTTAATGATATTTCACATGCTGGCATGTGCCTCGTTATACTGGTCCTCCACGAGGGACGATGGTCGCTGGTAGGGGGTGAGCAGCCATGGCCTCAGTGGGTATGCACCGTCACCTGTGTGGGTATCAACATGGTTATCCCTGTGCTGTGCTGTACTGCCACCTGCTCCCTCCCAGCCACCACATGCACATCACCCACCGCCCCATCCTCCCTCACCTGGCCCTGGGGCAGCGTCTGTCTGCCACCCTGGCACATGTCCTATTCACCTACTAGGTGGCCCAAGGGGATGTCTCCTCAACTCAAACCTATGGCACAGTGCAGAATTATGCCATATGAAGGCATCGTGTTCACTCCCGGGGTGTGTGGCACAGACACTGATTACGTGCCCCATGGCATCGCACACCACCTGGCAGTTGATGGATGGGTATCCTTTTCGGCTGACGTACACCACGCCCTCTGGGCCAGGTGGTGTGCGGATGCTGACATGGGTGCAGTCTAGTGCCCCGATCATGCCTGCCACCCAGTGGAACTCCTGCATTCTTGCTGTATGCTCTGCCTTTGTGCTGGGGAACTGGATGTACTCCGAAGCATTTGGCAGCAGAGCATTGAGGAACTGGGTGAGGAGGCGGGACATGGCCACTTGGGTGATGCCCATGGTGTCACCCATTGGTCTTTGGAAGGTGCCCGTGGTGATCAGGCACATCACTGCTGTCACCTTAGTCTCCACTGTCATGGTATGACTACGTCTGGTGGGTGTCTGCATCTCGTCACTGCACAGCTCACAGAGCTGCCTCAGAACAGCCCTGTTCAGGCAGTATTGTCCCACAATTTCTGTGTCACTAAAGTTCTCATACGTGATCCCGGCATGGTACAACCTGTATCGGGCATACCGCTGCTGGGCCCTTTGTTGGCCATGCCACTGTTCCTCCTGCCTTCCCACTCCCCTCATTACAGTGTACATCAGGAATGGGCCACTGTCCATTGCTCAGTCACTGGGTCTCCCTGGGTGCCACTCTCACTATGTCAGTCCAACCATTGGTAACTGTCACTTTCTCTCCCTGTCTGTCTGTCTCTCTCTCTCTCTCTCTCTCTCTCTCTCTCTCTCTCTCTCTCTCACTCCCTCTCTCACTAGCCTCAGTGTTGCGCATCTGCTGTCTGTGTGTTTGAGCCTATATTTACTGGCTCAAGTCTGCCTAGCGCAACCTGAGGTTTGCTCCTGCCTTGCGCCATGCTCTCCCATTGAATATGCCATTGCATCACTTATTCGTGGGAACACCCCCTTGCAATTGTGCTGCATATGTTTTGGTTGTGCATTGGTGCAATGGTATTTGCGTTATGCCGTGGCTTCCTTTGAATATCGCTCAGTGGCGCATATTTGCACTTGCGCTGGCACAGCTCATTTGCACCTTGCGCAAGTGCTCTGAATACCTGGGTCACAGTGTATGATAGAATGCTATTATACATGCCTAGAATAGCATTATAATGTATGGTAGAACGCTGTTAACCTTAGGAAATCATCATTTCCTAAGGTTGTTAACCTATCGATGTGACGTAGTCATGTTGTTAACCTATCGATGCTACGTCACATCGATAGGTTAACAACAGCGATTGGTCTGAGCATGTGCGCTTTTTTTTTTTTGTGCTGGGAACCACGGATGAACAGCAGCGTTAGGAAGGACTGAATGGTCCGCGTGACTAGTTAGCAAAAAGTAAGCAGCCTTTTATGTGGGACCATACACTATAAAAAATAATGTATGGTCCCTCTTTCGGCAACTGGTCAATGTTAACCGTCTCGAGGTTGCCATGGTGACGTAAACCTCTCGCGCTTCGCTCTCGAGGTTTACATGGTCGCCCTGGCAACCTCTCGACAGTTAACTGACCGGTTACCGATAGAGGACCATACATTATCCTCTATGTTGTGCTGCAGTAGTGAAGTCAAAATGCTGTTGTGTGACTGCATGGACATCAGTACTGCAGCACAACAACTTTGAAGATTGTCACGTGTCTGCCTTCCTAAGCTGCAGCACCAATCACCAATGCTTCACTTTAAATCATATAAAGTAGGAAGGTCCGCACAGGAAGCACTGGGTTGAATTAATTGATAATAGCTCCTGTCCCACCCGCTGCCTCCTGTGTTCCAATAGCGCTACTGTATTGTAGTACAATGCTCAGTGACAGTTCAGTTGGCGCTGGCCGAGGAGGGGTGTGCCGGCGCTGGCTCATGGTACGGGTTGGGGGTGGGAGCTAGGTGGTGGTCACTACTTGCCAGGGTGGGGGGATGGGACCACTAGACCACCAGGATACAGACTATGCAATTGTCAATACCGGGTATATCAGGGCATACTGTGGCTGTGGGAGGGACCACTAGACCACCAGGTTTTTGTCATAGATTGCATTACGGGGCACCGGGGCTATGGGGGGGGGGGCACTGAACTACCACAGACAAGGGGCTGTTTATTTATAATTATTATAAAGATCGGTGATAGTGGAGGGGTGGGCGCTACTAGACCACCAGGTTTTTTTCATATACAGTGCTACTTGCTTATGGTGGATGCCTCTGTGCATATCGATTTCTTCCGATATAGCCGGTGTCTGCCTTATCGTTATTGACCAATATCGTGGTTTGCAGGCTGCAATGTATTAGCAGTAATGCTGTGCCTTTAAGAAGCAGTGACATGTACAGTGCTCGTAATGATATGAGCTCAAATAAACTTAGTGTAGTTTTTGATTTTTTTTCAGTGTGGGATTTTTACATTAGTGTGCTTGAGAACTTGTGCTTCAGTAAAATATAGTACTTTTTGCGACACCCTTGTGACAATTGTGTGATGACTGTGTTCATGTTCATGCTTGTGGAACTTGTGGAACTTTGGTGAACATTTTCACCAAACCTGGCCATGTCCCCTCTTGCTGCATCATCTGGACCTGCAGCTGAAGCCGACCTGCCCTGTAGTGTAAGGTAGCCTGGCCGGGCCTCCTCCTGCTGCACCATCTGGACCTGCAGCTGAAGTTGGCCTGCCCTGTAGTGTAAGGTAGCCTTGCCGGGCCACCTCCTGCTGTACCATTTGGACCTGCAGCTGAAGCCGACCCACCCTGTAGTGTAAGGTAGCCCTGGCCGGGACCCCTCCTGGTGCAACATCTGGATCTGCCTCTGAAACCGACCTGCCCTGTAGTGCAAGTTAGCCTGGCTGGGCCCCCTCCTGCTGCATCATCTGGACCTGCAGCTGAAGCCGACCCGCCCTTTAGTGTAAGGTAGCCTGTCCGGGCCCCCTCCTGCTATGTCATCTGGATCTGCCTCTGAAGCTGACCCACCCTGTAGTGCTATAGTGTAAGGTATGGACCTGCCTTGTGCCATCATCCAGCCAGCCAGCATCCTCCTTGTATCTGGCGCCCTTTTCAAAAACTTGATCCTGAACTGAGCCAAATTTTGCTTTGTCTCTGTTTCTGACTGCAGACGCTGCCTTCCTATTATTTATTGGGGATTGCAGCTCTTCACTGGAGTGTATTCCTTCCTTAAATTAATTCATTTGGATCACAGCTCTCATTGTTGCTACTGATCCTGAACAAATTTCAGCCTGCCCCCCACCCTGCCCCCGACATTCTTTAAATGCTCTAGCTGGCTGTAGGGCTGGGCCCTGTGTGATCTCCCAGCCTATCAGGAACTTGATCCTTGATCAAGACTGCCGCCAATACTGCCTGGTAACTCATGGCTCCTTAGGAGTGTGGCTAGGCTCATTTCCTCTCTTTTCAAACCCTACTTGCATCCCCAACTGTACTCTTGTTGTCACCAATCTCACTATTGAACCCTCTCGGAAGTTCTGCGCTGTCATTCTTTTTCTGCGCGTTTTCCCCTTCTGTGATCACTGGCTTTCCTTGTTTATACTCACTGGCTGTCTACACTGCCCTGCCTCTATGGCTGCACTCCTGCTCCTTCCCCCAGAGGCATGATTTTAACTCTCCTCTGCTGCCACCTCTAAGGACTCCACTACCACTACTCAGAGAGGCACCCTCGGTGCACCTCTACCTGCCATTCCCCTACACCTTAGTCAAGCTGAGCTACTCACCTAGTTGGGGGCTTTGATCTTACTTAGTCCTCACCTATTCCTGTACAAGCCTTTCCCTTCCTGGGAACTTGCATTTAGCTTGGCAAGGACAGGCCCTATCCCCTCTGCCCCTCCACTTTTCTTGCTGCACAATGAATCCTCTCTTCCTGTCCATTGTGGTCGCCTCCCCAACAGGCTCCCTCCTGATTGCAGATCTCTCTCTGCCTGTATACTGTCACTTGACCAGGAGGACCGCCTATATTTTCTTACTGACAGTTATCATCCTAGCCCCCCTCCCACCTATGTGGTGGGAGTTGACCCCTCTGGCCTCCCTTTCTCTCAGCTTCCTTACAAACCATGAGCACCAGCTACTCGGTCACCTCCTGCTGGACCCCCCCCTTCTCTCCCCCTTCCTCATGTCTGCTGTGCCCCTATCGCCTTCTGCTCTCCCTGCTCTTGCTGGCAGGAGACATTAAATCTAACCCTGGTCCATTCCAATCTACCCTCACATCTGCCGACGCCTCCTGGATCAATACCCCTGGCCTAAAATTAGCCCACATGAATGTCTGCAGTCTCCTGGCAAAATACTTCGATATTGAAGAGTGGGTTTCTCTTTGCAAGCCCCACATCCTCTGCCTCACAGAGACTTGGCTGAAGCCTCAGCACCATGATTCCAGTTTTTCAATTGGATGGGTACTCCCCTCCTATGCAAGGACTGTCCTGGGAAAAGGAAAGGTGGTGGCACTGCCATCTTTGTCAGGGAACACCTCTTGGCCTCCACTATTGTCTGCTCGGACAACACCTCCCCCAGTGACTGGCTCTTCACTGAAGTCACCTTGGGCTCTACAAACAAACTCTTTCTTGGATGTTGCTACAACCCTCCTTAAGCGACCACTCCTCTACCTTTGCCATTTGGTCTTCTAAGGCCTCCCGCCCTCTCCCTAAGTACCTCTCCTTCCATAACTTCAACTGCCCTGATACCGCCCACCTCTTTGAGGACATTAGGGCCATGAACTGGCGGGACCTCTATGCTCTCACAGATGTGTCTGTGTCCACAACGTATTTCACCAACTCCCTGTTGGGCATCCAGGACCTCCACTCCCCACCACCACCCGATGTGTCAGAGGTGGGTGCACTCAATGGTTAATGAAAGACCTACTGTCCCTCATGAAGTTGAGAGACAGCAAGTGGGCTGCTTACAAACTGGCCCCTTTCCCTGCCCTGTGGAATGAGTACAAGAACCTGCATAACAGATGTAAGTACCTGACCAGATCAGCTTAATGGGACTAACACCACAGGCTCCAGAGTGAGAACCTGGGCAACCCCAAAAAATTCTGGGACTCTATCAACTCCCTGTTAAATCCCCACACTCATAGCTCCTCTATCCACCTTAGTTCCCCTGCCGACACCTTGGTGGTCATGGAAACTTTCAATGCCACATTCTCTGACCTCTTGGCTCTCCTCTGCAACCTCCCATCCCCCGGGACACTGTGCTTCCTCCTGGCCTTCTCTCCCCCCTCCCTACTGATGCCCCCCTCACCCCTCTTTTATTTCTCAGCCATCCCCACCAAGGTCACATCTACTATGCTTAAGAGACTACCAAATAGGGGCAGCTCTGCCTCAGACGGCCTCTCCCCTGTCTTTCTGAAGCTTGTCTCCCCCCTCATATGTAAACTACTCACCTTTATCTTTAACTTGGCCCTATCAACCTTCACTATGCCCGACTCATGGAAGTCCACTAGAGTAGTTCCTATCCTTAAACCCGGTGACCCCCACACTACCGATAATTATGGGCTTATATCCATCCTCCCCTCACCTCAGCAAGCTCCTGGAAAGGATAGTCCACCAACAGCGGTCTGAATATATAGCCAAGTACAACCTCCTTTGTAACCAACAGCACAGTCTCTATAAGTTCCACAGTACTGCTCTGGCTCTCTTCATAGACTACATCACAGATCACATCTTCTCTAACATGGACCATGGATGTGCCACAGGTGCCGTCTTTGTCGATCTGTCAAAAGCTTTTGATATGGTCAGCTACTCCCTACTCCTATCAAAACTATCCATTCTTGGCTGTTCAACTGAGACTACTGGCTGGTTTCACAGCTACCTCACTGGATGCTTCCAATCTGCATCAATACCACCATCTCACCTCCATTAACGGTCACCACTGGTGTTCCCCAGGGCTCCATTCTGGGCCCCCTGCTTTTCTCGCTATTCATCAACTCTGTTCCTGCTGATAGAATTTCCTGTAACTCCCTACTCTACGTGGATGACCTAGTTATCTTCCATAGTGATAAATCTCTCCCGCGTATCTCCTCCGTACTCTCCCAGAACTACTCTACTGCCCACAACTGGTTCTCTTCCAATCTGCTGTTGGTAAACTCAAAGAAAACCAAGGCTATGTTGTTTGGATCTAAACCTTTCCTTACTAAAATGCTCAACCCCAACTACTCTCTCATTGTACACTCCCCCGACGCCTCCGCTCTTGATAATGTGTTCTCCTTTAAATACTTAGGGTTACGCTTGATCCTTCCCTCACTTTCAGAGATCATGTGGACATCTTATTCCACAGGGTAAACAAGAAGCTAGGCACTGCCTACCATATTTAAACCCTACCTCACCAATGAGGCTCGTTTGGCTAGCATCACTGGTAACCTCATCCCTATCTTTGACTACTGCTCTTCTATCTACTCTCGTGTGTCCTCCACCCTTCTGTCTAGGTTATCAGTTGCTTACAGCAGCGCCTGTCACTTTGCTCTGTTGGCTCCTTATTCCACACACCACTGCGACCTTTATAGCTTCCTTAGATGGCTATCCCTACGTGGTCACTTCAACTACTCTTTTGCTTGCCTCCTGGACACCACCCTCAGATGTGGCAACACTTCTCCTCTTGCCACACTCTTTCACACCAAAACCCCTACTAGGCACCTCCACTCCTCTGACACTCCCACCCTTGATGTCCCCAGAACCTCCACTAACATGGGTGTGAAGGCCCTCTCTGTGGCAGCCCCCTCCCTGTGGAATAGGTTACCTGCTCCCCCTGCGTGTCTCCAACACCTACCAAACATTTAAACTGAAACTCAAATCCTGGCTGCTGGGCAAGTATCTGTGTAACTGCCCTGCCTGCTAAGATCTCCTCCCCTCACCTCCCGCTCTCCATCTCCCCTTCTGACAGTTCTCTCCCTGCCCTTCTACTTTGGTTATTGCTGGGCCGTGTCTCGGCCTTCCTTTCCTTGTCTATCTGTTTGCCCCTATTCTTTATATACTCCTTATTTCCACCTGGTTATATGCTTATTTACTTAGTTGTATGTTTGTACATAGTATGCTGTTACATTATTGCCTCTACTTTTACGCACATGACTGTACTTGTCACTGTATCCTGTACTTAGTACTGTGCATTCCTGTTAGTCACTATGCTGATGTAACCTTGATTATTGTTTATATTATATTGTTTCACTTGTGCCTCGTGGCCCGGGTCGTGCCTGTAAATGGTCCTCTGGACCAGTGCACCTACCCGGTTATCAAAGTCAAAATAAATAAATAAAAATCTTGCTAGGCACATGCAGAGGTACATTACAGAACTGTTTATTTACTGAAAAAATATCTCTAAAGCTGGTTTGGCATGTCTTCATGATGCCATACTTTGTCCATTGTCTCTTGGTGTTTTCTAGCATGGACCAGTTGGGGGCTAGGTCTTCACGTTGCTCCGTTGCTCTGCACAAGGTCAGGAGAGCACATCAAACATCATGAGTGCTCACAGTAGGCTCATCCTCAGTTCCCTCTGGTTCTTTGTCATCCTCGTCAGTTGCATTAAGGGTGAGGAAGGACACAGCAGCTTCTATGTCGTCCACTTCTGGCTCTATGGCAACGTTGTCTCTGAGGTGGCACAGTGCTTGGAACTCATCCTCCATGAGTCCTGGTGGCATATTTTGCTCCTCTGATTCATGGTCAGGGTCCAAGTCGGTGTCAGGTATGGGAGCAGTGGGATGGCAGAAACCTGCCTTTGTGAAGCAGCGAGAGATGGTTTGTGCTGACACAGACTCCCAGGCTATGTGCATCATGTGAACAGCATCAAGCAGGTTTATACGTTTTGCAAACTCTCAATGGACTACCATGAACAAGGGGCTGTTTATTATTATTATTATAAAGATCGGGGATCATGGAGGGGTGGGGGCCACTAGACCACCAGATGTTTGTCATATATTGAAATATGGGACATCAGGACTCAGGGAGAGGGGAACCACTGTGCTAGCACAGATGAGGGCAATTTGTTTATTAATAATAATGATGATTGGGGATGTGGGGACTGCTAGTCTTTGCTACAGGGAGCCTGTGGCAGAACCCTCCCATATGCCTTGTGTTTGTCACATGGGCGTGGTTAGGACAGGGGTGTGGACTTAGGTGCTGGGACCCCTTCTGTACCTGAATCTGGTGCAGAGTCCCTGGCACACAGGGCTTCGGCGCAAGCTGCTGCTTGCTGTAGCTCCTGTATCTGAATCTGGTGCAGGGTCTCTGGCACACAGGGCTTCTGTGCAAGCTGCTGTTTGTCGCAGCTCCTGTACCTGAATCTGGTGCAGGGTCCCTGGCACACAGGGCTTCTGTGCAAGCTGCTGTTTGTCGCAGCTCCTGTACCTGAATCTGGTGCAGGGTCCCTGGCACACAGGGCTTCGGCGCAAGCTGCTGTTTGTCGCAGCTCCTGTACCTGAATCTGGTGCATGGTTCCTGGCACACAGGGCTTCAGTGCAAGCTGCTGTTTGCCGTAGCTCCTGTACCTGAATCTGGTGCAGGGTTCCTGGCACACAGGGCTTCAGTGCAAGCTGCTGTTTGCCACAGCTCCTGTACTTGAATCTGGTGCAGGGTCCCTGGCACACAGGGCTTCGTGCAAGCTGCTGTTTGCCGTAGCTCCTGTACCTGAATCTGGTGCAGGGTCCCTGGCACACAGGGCTTCGGTGCAAGCTGCTGTTTGTCGCAACTCCTGTACCTGAATCTGGTGCAGGGTCCCTGGCACACAGGGCTTCAGTGCAAGCTGCTGTTTGTCACAGTTCCTATACCTGAATCTGGTGCAGGGTCCCTGGCACAGAGGGCTTCAGTGCAAGCTGCTGTTTGTTGCAGATCCTATACCTGAATCTGGTGCAGGGTCCCTGGCACACAGGGCTTCAGTGCAAGCTGCTGTTTGCTGCAGCTCCTGTATCTGAATCTGGTGCAGGGTCCCTGGCACACAGGGCTTAGGTGCAAGCTGCTGTTTGCCGTAGCTCCTGTACCTGAATCTGGTGCAGGGTCCCTGGCAGACAGGGCTTCTGTGCAAGCTGCTGCTTGTCGCAACTCCTGTACCTGAATCTGGCGCAGGGTACCTGGCACACAGGGCTTTGGCGCAAGTTGCTGTTTGTCTCAGCTCCTGTACTTGAATTTGGTACAGGGTCCCTGGCACACAGTAGTTCAGTGCAAGTTGCTGTTTGTTGCAGCTTCTGTGCCTGAATCTGCCGCAGTGTCCCTGGCATACAGGGCTTTGGTGCAAGCTGCTGTTTGACGCGGCTTGCGCCACTCTAAGCACTTTTTGAGAATTGAGCCCAATAACTCAAAATGTTTTTTTTGTCAGTTTCCTTTGTAGGCTTGCAGTTGATCCCCTTGGTGAGAACCAGCGACATCCCGAGATGAATCAAGTAGCACAAAACCACAAATGTCAAATTCATTTCATGTCACTTTTTTCTGCTATTTGAACACGTTTAAGCTTCCCTCTGCCTCCACTTTAGCACTAGCGGCCACCGAAGCCATGCTGTGTCTCAACAGAAAATGTAGGTGTAGCTGGCTCATTGGTGCAGTGCTACAGCTGCTGCTCATGACACTGTCGAACCCAGGTTCAGGAACAAACTTGGTTGTTGGGAGCTGGTTGGGGGGGATTCAGCATCCCTCCCAGGTGGTGCTCTCCTTCTACATGGGAGGAAGGGTCATCACACCACTCTGACCCTGTCACCTGTGGACGCACAGGTTGCAGCGCAAGGACAGTGGTGTAGGGAGGGACAGGGTGCTGTTACATACTTGGCTGAGAGATGCGTCAGCATGTCAACAGCCTGGACATGAGTCCTTCATGCCTGTATCCTTTGGAGGAAGGGGGAAACAAGGCAAAACTATGGGTACATCTCTCAATGCCAAACCACAATTATGGCCCCAAACCGGGGGGGGGAGACAAAACAGGCTGGTATATCCGCCACCAGTGCCAATGAAGGGAGCAAAAAATCTACCTAAAAAAAAGAACATGTAGTTTTAAATAAATGAAATCAGTTGAATGCTGCTTTTTCAAAACAAATGCTTTACCGTACTAGTACTGTTGATGGTGCCTGTACACTATAAAAAACAGTGTGTGGGCAGCCATGCACAAACAAGCCCTGAGTTGGCATCTTGAGGTTGTCATGGCAACCAAAACATCTCAAAGTCTGTGTTCAAGGTTTAAATGGATGCCATGGTTACCTCTCAATGCCAGCACAGGCTTGTTGTGCATGGTTGCCCATACATTATCCTCTTCATTGCACTTAAAATATGCTATTTCCACTTAAAATCTGGAAACAGAACAGAGAACAATGGGTTAGATAGACAGTTTACACTGGAAAGAAAGGCAGTTTTAACCCTTGCAGGGCCTCAGACTGATATATCAGTCCAAAATTCCTACACATTCTAATTCTGTTGGCAGCCTAAGGGTTAAAGCAGCAATGCATCAATCTGGTGAACATTTTGACCTGTACTTTTATGATGACATTGCCAATTTCATTCCTCTCGACTTGTATGATACCCTTCTTTCTCTTATTTTTGATCTCTGCTTTTAGTACTTCTTTTCACATGTGAAATAATAAAAAGAGGGCTCCTTTTATTACTTCAGATGTGAAACAAAGTACTACAGCAGACTCACATTGTGGAAAGAAGGCTATCATACAAGCCAGGAGATAAGTGGCAATCTAAAATAGAATAAGAAAGTACAGGTCAGAATGTTCACCATATTGATGCACTGCTGCTTTAAGCTAGAACAAGGATTGAACACTACAAAAAGCTTTACAGATAGTGCAGTATTCTGTATATCAAATACATAATGGGTTGCAGTAGAGTGAAGCATTTATCTCCACACATCAGTGGTAAGACCTTCATAATTAACTCCTGGCTTTGCTGCCCATGAGTTATCAGTCTTACCACTCACTGGTGCAGACAGATGCGTTATTTCCCTGTAACAAATGACGTATTCCATATCTGCCTGCCTGTCTGTCTGTCTGTCTATCTATCTATCTATCTATCTATCTATCTATCTATCTATCTATCTATCTATCTATCTATCTATCTATCTCTTCAGTGTAGTTGAGAGTCATGCCATACAGATAGAAAATGAAAAATGATTCCTTCTGCAAAACTCAGGGATCATAGATGCTTACACCAAAACCACAAAAGCTGTATAAAACTAGACACACAGACTACCAGCATAGTCTCAAGCCATTTCTTTAAATGCAACATTGAGCCACCCATAAAGAACTTGCTATAAAGTGCAAGTAAAACAGCTGACCTACATGTGGCAGCCCACAGAAAACCGGAGAGACCACACCACTGCCAAACTCACAATTCCACTCGTTGCCAGGCTGCACTGTTGGCAACAAGCCAGAGTGAGTAAAAAGCTTCTTTGTGGTCAACCCATGAACTATCCCGTATGTATACCATGGAGTGATGAGTAACACCGCTAAATAAAAAATTGTATTTTGTCTCGATATCCAGCTGTTGCATGTTATTTCCACTGTAGTTATTTCTACTATAGCCATTTCACAATTGCTTTCCACAGCCAATCAGGACCAATAAAACGCACAGTACCATAACCTAGCTATGGCAGGAAAAAGCACAATACTTCCGCAACCCACCAGTGCGGATAAGGTTCCCGAATGAATTCTGGTTAATATGGTGAAGATTCAGCATCTATGATGCTTGAGGGAAGTCAAAACAGCAGCTTGCATTTTTAACATACTCAGCATTGAAAAGACTACCAATGTGACTCACCCGCCCTTGGTATACACAGGAGATCCCATGCACTGATCACAATTAAGCTTTTTATTCACTCTTTCATGATGCCAGCAATACAGCCTGGCGCTTGTGCTTTTGACACTCATTGGCAGGCAGCATTGCTGGGCAACAATTCAGAATGAACAAAAAGACTATTTCTGACCAACCCATGCACTATCCCCCATACTTTTGTCTTTTCTGTTTTGCTACAGTAATTAGATGACTTTCTACCTGACAGTAGTAGGTGAGATGTGTGGAACAGCACTTTACATGGAGACTGACACAGTCAGTTCTGTTCCTCCCTTCACACACATCATCAGCACTGGGACCTCACTGACTGTGACCGCTAGTAAGAGCCAGCCTCCTGCTGCTTGACTGGTAGCTTGCAACACATGTTATCAATCAGGAAGCAGGGCTTGTGACATAACGGTGAGTGAGGGCACATGCTGATCAATCAATCAATCAATCAATCAAAATCTTTATTTATTCAGGCGAACATCATTGAGCATAGCTCATTTACAAGATGGACCTGAGTGGTCATAACAAAATGGTTATAGAGTGTATACAAAAACATGATATTGAATAAGCACAAATACAACCATTTATGAGTGAGATAGATGTACAAATATTTACATATATACAAGGCAAAGGACAGTAAACCTAAGACCTAATAAAGGAGAAACAAACAGTCTAGTAGGGATAAGGCTTGGGTAATGGTACATGGGTGGGCATATATGTATGAGGTTTGATGGGAAAGGACCAGAGGAATGATAGAAGAATAGGGAGGAGCTTTAAGAGAGGGGGTGGAGGGAGAGGGGTGTGGGAGGGTGGGGTGTGGGAGGACTAGGCCTTGTGGAAGCAATTGCACGAATCTGGGATTAGGCTGGTATACAGCTTTTTGAAGGATGTAAGAGAATCAGTGTATCCATTTTCAATGACTTTTGGATAGAATTCCAGATAAGTGCCAGGAATAACTGATTGCAGCTCTTCCATACGGGTGCAGGTGATAGGAATCTTCAGCAGGATCAGTTTGTTGATCCTCAAGGTGTAGGGCCTGGATGTGATCCGGTTGAAGCAGTCTGAGATGTAGGAAGGGAGTTTGTTTGTCAGAGCTTTGTAGATCCAGATAGCAGCATTTTTTTTCTTCTATGTTGCAGGGATGTCCAACTGACTGCATTGTAGAGGAGCAATGATGGGTGCTAGAGGGAAGGTCAGTAATGAATCTAATAGCTCTATGATACAGGGTGTCTAATTTGTTTAGATGGGAGGGAGCAATGACCATAGAGGAAGTCAGCATAATCAATGAGGGACAGGAATGATGCTAGGATTAATCTTTGTTTGGAATCTTTGGTCAGGTAGTGTTTGATCCTATAGAATAGACCAAGTCTTTGTCTTAGCTTTTTCAGGAGCTCTTCAACATGGGTAGTATAGTCTAGTTTATTGTCTATCCATACTCCTAGGTATTTGAATTTGTCAACATATTCCAGATTTTCACCAAGGATGGTAGAGAGATGATGTCGTGGGAGGAACAGAATGAAGTATGTCTGCTTCCAGGTAAAGCACTGCTTTTCACATCACACCCAATGCTATTAGGTAACAAAACACATCTGATAAGCACACAGAAAAGGAAAAAAAAAACTTCAGAAATAGAATGTAATAATGAGGGATTCTTTTTTAAATCCTTTTTTTGAGAAGAGCTTTGAGAACCAAGTGGGCAGTGATCACTACATAAGAGTTTTCACAGCCTACTACTTACCATATGTCACCTGGGTGTTTCCATGCCCACTGTCTGGCTAGACAGAAGCATGTGCCATTGCATACATTTCAGCTAGCCTCAGAATGGCTTTCTCACTAATCAGAAATGACTCATTTTAAGGAGGACAAGGCATCAGAATTTGTAAATCAGCAAAAAGAATGCCACTATGCTATTTATTATTCTGGTGAAATGACAATATACACATTTTTTCTTCTCATTGTATTTCCTTCCTTAACCGAGATATGTTGTTTTGAAAGTTTTAAAAGCTCCTGCACTTTTGCCATGCCCAGCATGTAAAAATGTGGTGTCCTTTTTTTGGTAACATCTTGGTATAGTGCGGTGCTGTTCACCATCAAGGGTGAGCTCTTGGGCTGCCCGGTAGCCCAGCGGGTGGTGCCTTCTGACCATGTGTCGATGAGCCAGGTTTGGGGGCTGACTTGGTCGTCGAGTCAGGCGGTCGGGGGCAGCTGTGATAATGCTGCTGCTTCAGTAGTGATCTCAGCAGAGGAGGGTTGAAGCCAGGTTCCTTCCTCACAGTCACCCCTGCAGTGAGTCAGGGGTGCAGGCCTCATCTGCATGGGTTCACTGTGTGCATGTGAGGCCTGACAGGGCTCTGTGCAGCATCAGAAGGAGATGGGCGAGATGTGAGGGAACGGGCAGAAAAAACATGGCAAAAAAAATCCACTTACCTCAGTCGCCTGTGTGACGAGTGCCGGTACTCTTGGGCCCCATGCTGAGCAGTCCCCCACTGGTGTGAAAGCAGAGGGGGGTGGCTGATAGGACTGGGACATCGCCAAAAGAGTCTGAATGTCAGGAGGAGGTGTCAGCCCTAGGGCAAAATGATTTGTGGAAAAACAACAAGCAAAAACACATTCTTGCACTATCCTGCTACATTTACAGCAGGAATCTAGTAAGTGCAGTCAAAAAGAAACCTCGATGAAAGAGATTTCTAAAGTTTCTAGGGACAGCCATCTTTAAAGAGCCCATGACACCACTGTGACAACTTTAAAAATATTTTAATATTTAGACACAATTTAGCTTATATTTAGTAATTGCTTCTTTAATTCTCACCCATACATTTTTGTTATTAAGGACATTTGCATGTAAACTGGATCACTGCCCTATCTGTTCTGGCTGCTTGCCTACACCTGACATCACAGTTCTATTTATGACATCACACACTGTTGCAGTGGAGATAATTCTGATGCCATAAACAGGGGATTATGATGTCAGGTGTAGGCAAGCTGAAAGAGCAGAAAAGTCCAAGGGACAGTAATCCTCCTTTATACATCTACTGTATCTTCCATAATAAAGAAAAAAGGGAAATAATTATAGACTATATATGAAATATTAACTGAATTGTGTCTAAATCTCATTTTGTTTTCAAATCTTTCTAATGGTGTCAGGTGCTCTTTAATGAACTGAGTAATATATTATGCAATTAGTCATAAAGGGTGTTTTAAAAATGTCTGAGAGAATTGCAAAGAAACATAGAAACACAGAATTTGTTGGCAAAATAGAACCATTTGGCACACGCAGTCTGTCCAGATGCTTCCAACCCAATATGTCCCCACAGACTCTGTCTGGTCCTTGGCGACCTCCCCTGCTCCCCGTCTGTTTTCTAATGCACTCCTTTGTCTATCCCATGCCTGCATAAAGCCCCACACTATTTTTGCCTCCTCCACTTCTGCTGGCAGTCTGTTCCAGGCATCTAAAACCCTTTCAGTGAAGAAATATTTCCTCACGTCTCTCTGAAACTCCCACTCCCTCCAGCTTTACTGCATGCCCCCTGGTTCTGGTGCTCCTTTTAATTTGAAAGAGGCCCCCCACCAGACCCTGTTCACCCCCATGAGGTTTGTTATGGTCTCTGTTATGCACCTCTCATTCTCCTCTCTTCCAAGGTGTACAGATTGAGATCCTTCAGTCTCTCTTCATAGGCCTTCTTTTGCACCCCATGCATCATTTTAGTTCCTATGCTCTGGGCTGTCTCCACCCTGTCTATGTCCTTTCTGATGTGTGGCTTCCATAATGTGACACAGTATTCCAGGTGGGATCTCATCAGCAATGGATACAGTGGCAACACCACCTCCCTCCTCCTGCTGGAGATGCCTCACGTTATGCACAGCAGCATCACACTAGCCCTCTACACTGCTTTGTCACACTGCCCTGCCACTTTGAGGTCATCAGATATGATAACCCCAAGGTCCCTTTTCTGTCCAGTTACTGTCAGTACCTCTGCCCCATCCTATACTCAGTGCCTGTGTTCCTATGCCCTATGTGCATGATTTTGCATTTTTTTTGGCATTGAACCCCAACTACCATGCTTTAGACCACTCTTCGAGTTTCCCCCAGATCCCTGCACATTCTCCCCACCTCCTCCTGTGTGCCCACTCTATTTCAGATCTTGGTATCATCTGCAAAAAGGCATAGCTTGCTTCCCTTCCAGTTCCTCAGCAATGTCACTTATGAAGAAACTGAAGAGGACTTGTCCCACTACTGAACCCTGTGGCACCCTGTTGATCACTCCTCCATCATTTGACTGAGTGCTGTTAACTAACGCCCTCGGTCTCCAATCCATTAACAAGTTTCTAACCCTATTCACCACTTTGGATCCCACTCCAGGCTGCTCAGTTTCATTATCAGCCACCTGTGTGGTACAGTGTCGATGGCCTTGCTGAAGTCTAAATAGACCATGTCCTCTGCCCTTTCTTGATCTATCTTTCGGATCACTAAGTCAAAGGAATCGATCAGATTAATGTGGCATGACCTCCCCCACATAAGCCCATGCTGCCTGAGATCTTGCAGCCCACTGGATTCAAACTATTCTACCAGTCTTTCCTTTAGCAGGGTTTCTATTAATTTTCCCACTGCTGAGGTAAGACTGACCAGTCTATAGTTGCTCGCATCTTCCCTGCTGCTACTCTCTCATAGAGGGATCACATCAGTTTGTCTTCTGTCTGCTGAAACCACACAGTTCCAGTTAGCTGTTGAGCAAGAACGTAAGCAGTGCAGCTAGCACCTGAGTTTTTTTACCACCCTTGACTGTATCCTGTCCAGTCCCACAGTTTTGACCACCTTCAGATTTGCAAGTTCCTTCCGAACTCTTTCCTCCATAAATGGACTTGTGTCCACCTTCCCCTCCCTGTTCCTACTACTCCCTGATGGTCTGTCCCCCCTCCCTCCACTGAGAAGATGAGCAGACGTACTTGTTTAGGTTGTCTGCTTTCTCTTGGTCCTCGTCTATACAGTCTCTCCTGTCTGCCCTTCTAATCCTCACAGTCCCTCCCCTTGCTTTTGTATTCTCACTTATGTATCTGAAGAAAGTCTTATCCCTCTTAATGCCCCCTTTAGAGATTCTTTGCTCTGGCTGTGCCTTTTTGCACTCCTCACCCCCTTGCCTGCTTCCCTCGGCTTTACTTAGTATACAGTATCTCCCTGTCCTCCTCCCTCTGTATTTCTTTACACCTCCTCAATGCCACCCTTTTTTCCCTTCGCCACCTTTTTCACTTCCGTAGAGAACCATAACTGTATCTTTTTCCTTCTGCTTTTACTCATTTTCTTCATGGAGAGGTTGGTTGTTTTTAGTTACACCTTCCCTTATTTTTGCCCACTGTGTTTCCACCCCTCCCTGGCACCCCCCCCCCCATGCAGTTTCTGAGTCAATCCCTCATTTCTTTAAAATCCACCCTCCTAAAGTCCAGGACCCATGTTCTTGTGTGGTTTGCCTCTGTTCCTGTTTTAATGTTAAACCACACTGTATGGTGATCACTGGTACCTAGGGGACTGCCCACTGCGATACACGTCTGTAACACTGTACTTGTTTGTAAGCACCAGGTCTAGCACTTCCCCATCCCTAGTGAGAAACTGATGAGTAATCTAAGGGTGTCAGAAATATGTTTTTGCTACAAAAACTACATAATTAAATGTTTTACAGTTGGCTCCATGGCACTGAGCAATGGGTGCTCGTGCAGCACACTGGCGACCTGGGTTCGCACCCCGAGCCCGGATGTCAGGATCAAAGTCCTGCATGGAGAGAGTTGACTACTTGTCAGGGTGGCTCCTAATGTTAGCTTGTGGCTGGCATTCATGGTGACGTGAAGCCTTGACACGTTGCCGACCCCCCCCTCACAGGATGCTGCTGCCACTACATGGTGGGAAGGGGCAGGGTGAAAGGCAGGAAAATACAGCTGCTCAGCTGACCAGATAACTGTGGCTGATCCCCGCTTGCCATGAAGCCCAGAAGTGTTCACACACTGACCCTCACTGTGTGTCTGGTGTGGAAGAAAGCCTTTGGGCAAGTCTCGTTTCCCAGTTCCTCTGCCCTGGGATGGGGGTGGCACACCTGGTGAAGAGATACATCGGGCAATGGTACTGAGGGTGGTGGGATGATGACAGGGACTGGCAGTGGGGCCCAGGCCACCCGAAAGAGTGGTTGGCCAAGTGCCTGGGGGAGCATAAAGAAATAACACACAAAAAAGTTTTTGCCAACTTATAAATATTGCTGCTTTAAACAGGGTGAGGGTCCTGCAAGGACTGCATGGCTTACAATTAAAGCCACTGGGCCCATCTTGCTGTTTCTGTCATTTATTATATTTATAAAACTTGTCTTGAGATTGGGCACAACATTAGTCTTTCGTTTTGCAAACAGCTTGGAAAATATTTTAAAATAAACTTCCTGCAGCAATATAGTTTTGTGGTCTTAGCCTGTATGTTGAAAGTACATAATTATACTTGAGCACAGAGAACGGGGAGGGGGAGGGGTGTCAAAAGTTGGAGATAAAGTATACAAAACAAAAATGCCTGGCAATATCCCTAAATGCACATACCAGCTTTTATTTCGCTGCCTTTTTTTTTAACTCATGTGCAGTATAATAACCCAAACAAACTATCTTGCAGTAAAATCTTATCTTTTCTCAAAAGTAAACAGATTATAGAGTATATTGTTTTAAAATGATCAAAAAGATAAAGATGGGTTTACATAAAATACAGCCTTTGAACGGTGTTTGAAATGTCTACACACCGACTGTATGTTCTGCCCACATTGGGTGGGGGGTGTGAGACTATTAACTCACAAGGTTTGTCATAGCAAGCCTGCCCTAAACTACTGGGAAAAAATTAAACCTCTCTCTCCATATGTATATGTGTGTGTGTGTGTGTGTATATATCGTGTGTGTGTATATGTGTGTGTGTGTATGTGTGTGTGTATGTGTGTGTGTGTGTGTGTGTGTATGTGTGTGTATGTGTGTATATGTGTGTGTATATGTGTGTGTGTGTGTATATATGTGCATGTGTGTGTATATGTATGTGTATATGTGTGTATATATATATGTGTGTGTGTATATGTGTGTATAGTGTGTGTATGTGTGTGTGTATATGTGTGTGTGTGTATATATATGTGTGTGTATATGTGTGTGTATATATGTGTATGTGTGTGTATATATGTGTGTTGTATGTGTGTATATGTGTGTGTACATGTGTGTGTGTATATATATGTGTGTGTGTGTATATGTGTGTATATGTGTGTGTGTATATGTGTGTATGTGTGTGTATATGTGTGTGTATATATATGTGTGTATATATATATGTGTGTGTGTATATGTGTGTGTATGCGTGTGTGTGTGTGTGTGTGTGTGTGTGTGTGTGTGTGTGTATGTGTGTGTTTGTTTGTGTGTGTGTGTATATAAATACACACACACACATCTATTTGTATTTGTCACAGTATACAGTCCACTGGAGCGCAGTTGATATTTTTGTTTGGTGCAAGTCAAAAACTTACACTAGTCAAAATCTGGGAGTCATTCCAGTTTTTTTGAATTCAAAATGTTTTCCAGTTGCCTCATACTGAAAGTCCATATATTACAAGAGAGAGCAACAAAGTGAAATGCCATCTTAACAGACAAAAAACCAAAAAACTCAGTCATTTTTATCTTTCATACCTGCAAAATTGGACGTCCCCTACTTTTCCCTAGATACATAGATACATAGACACTGTTGGCAGATAAGAGCCCATGTCCCACCCAGTCTGGCCATTTGAGCTTGTAAGTTACCTTTATGTTTTTCTAGACGTCTGTTGCCCCTTACCCCTAACCTCCAGAATCCCCATATGTCTGTCCCATGCATTCTTAAATCTGGTGATTGTTTCAGCCCCTACCACTTCCTCTGGCAGGGTGTTCCACTTGTCCACCACCCTTTCTGTGAAGAAATTCTTCCTCACGTTTCCTCTGAATTGCCCTCCCTCCAACTTCATCCCATGCCTTCTAGTCCTGGAACATCTTTTTCTCTGGAAAACAGTGTATTCCTGCACCCTGTGCCTCCCTGTAAGACACTTGTATGTCTCTATCATATCTCCTCTCTCCCTCCTCCAGGGAGTACATATTCAAGTCCTTCAGCCTGTTCTCATAGGACTTGTCATGCAATCCATGTACCAATTTTGTTGCCCTCCTCTGAACCTTCTCTACCCTATGTTCTTACGTAGGTAAGGTCTCCAGAACTGTACACTGTATTCCAGGTGGGGCCTCACTAGTGTCTTGTATAGAGGAATTATAACCTTTCTTTTCCCTTTTGGAAGTCAAATTCTTCCACCATCTTTATTTTTGAAGTTTGTACCTCGATTGTTTTTGAAGTTGAATGCTTTTGAGTGAACTAAACACCTGATTAGGAAAAAAGTAAAATGCTTTTGCATAAGTGGCAGATTTGTTGTTTTTAACAGTGACAATTTTTGCATTTAATGTATTTGATGTCTACAAGAAACACCTTGATATAGATTAGCAGCGCTCAACGGCTGCCACGCCAACTCCTCCAGCTACCACTGCCCACCTCCCTGGAACTTGGACTCCGATCCCACCAACAGGATCCCCGGAGAATACTCGTTGCCTTCGCTGAAAGTGGCACTCAACGGCCGCTGTGCCGACTCCTCCAGCTGCTACTGCCCACCTCCCTGGAACTCGGACTCAGATCCCAGCAACAGGATCCCCGGAGAATGCTCGACGCCTTCGCCGAAAGCGGTGCTCAACGACCACCATGCCAACTCCTCCAGCTGCCACTGCCCACCTCCCTGAAACTCAGACTCAGATCCCACCAACAGAATCCCCAGAGAATACTTGGCTCCTTCCCCGAAAGCGACACTCAACGGCCACCGCGCCGACTCCTCCAGCTGCCACTGCCCACCTCCCTGGAACTCGGACTTGGATCTCACCAACAGGTACTAGCACCAACACTCTGTGAAGCTCCATACTCTGCGGCTGCCTTGTGATTGGTGCAGTGCTGCTGCCAGTGGTCCTTGATTGGTCGACTTAGCTCTTGCTCCTCAGCCATTGGTGTGCTCACGAACTGCTGCCTAAGTGTACTTTTTGGGGTCTCCTTTCTGACCTATTTTTCAGATTACAGTGTTAACGTGTACTAATTTGAACTGTATTTTCACCCTGTACTGTGATACTACCCTGTATATTGACGTTAACTGCATCATTTTACTTCAAGCTAGCCTTTCAATTTGCTGTAGTAAAGCCGCTGTTTTAGCCTATCGTGCATATGAACTCCTCTCTCTGAGTCTCTCTCTGCTCTTTCTCTCGCTATCTCCCTCTAACTTTATCCCCCTACACTTCTCCTTAATTTCTCCTGCAACCCTTCCGCAGTCTGAACAGCTGCTGCTATTGCTAAATGCACCCACCCATAATTCCCTTGGCTCATGAACCCCTCTCTCCACATGTAATTTTAATTTTTTCCCTCTGAGTGTTTGCCACCTCTCCCTTCCCCCGTTCACTACCCCACTCCTTTCCATTAAGCTAATTTGCACCTTCTACTTCATTTGTCTTCCCACCACACCCATAGCATCCTCACTTTTTGTTAGTTAATTTTTCTAGCACCCCCGCACCCCGCTGACAGACTGCCACCAGCCCCCTCCCTACTTTCCTGGGTTTTTAATTAATCTGCCTCTTCTTTCTGGCCCCACTAGGATCCCCGGAGAATACTCGCCACCTTCACAGAAAGCAATGCTCAATGGCCGCCGCACTGATGCCTCCAGCTACCACTGCCCTCCTCCCTGGAACTCAGACTTGGATCCCATCAACAGCATCCCCAGAGAATACTCGGCGCCGTCGCCAAAAGTGGCGCTCAATGGCCACCGTGCCAACTCCTCCAGCTGCCACTGCGCACCTCCCTGGTACTCAGACTTGGATCCTACCAACAGGTACTAGTGCCAACACTCTGTGAAGCTCCATACTCTGCGGCTGCCTTGTGATTGGTGTGGTGCTGCTGCCAGTGGTCCTTGATTGGACGACTTAGCTCTTGCTTCTTAGCCATTGGTGCGCTCACAAACAGCTGCCTAAGTGTATTTTTTGGGGTCTCCTTTCTGACCTATTTTTCAGATTACAGTGTTAACTTGCACTAATTTGAACTGTATTTTCACCCTGTACTGTGATACTAGCCTGTATACTGACATTAACTACATCATTTTACTTTGAGCTAGCCTTTCAGTTTGCTGTAGAAAGCCACTGTTTTAGCCTATAGTGCATACAAACTCCTCTCTCTGAGTCTCTCTCTGCTCTCTCTCTCTTGCTATATCCCTCTAACTTTGTACAACCCTTCTGCAGTCTGAACAGCTGCTGCTACTGCTAAACGCACCTGCCCGTAATTCCATTGGCTCACGAACCCCTCTCTCCACCTGTAATTTTTTTTCCCTCTGAGTATTTGCCACCTCTCCCTTCCCCCACTCACTACCCCGCTCCTTTCCTTTAAGCTAATTTGTGCCTTCTACTCCCTTTGTCTTCCCACCACATGCATAGCATCCTCACTCTTTGTTAGTTAAGTTTTCTAGCACCCCCCCCGCTGATGGACTGCCACCAGCCCCCTCCCTACTTTCCTGGGTATTTAATTAATCTGCCTCTTCTTTCTGGCCCCACTAGGATCCCTGGAGAATACTCGCCACCTTCACCGAAAGTGGCGCTCAACGGCCGCCGTGCCGACTCCTCCGGATCCCACTGACAGGTACTAGCGCCAACACTCTGTGGAGCTCCATATTCTGTGGCTGCCTTGTGTTTGGTGCGGCGCTGCTGCCAGTGGTCCTTGATTGGACGACTTAGCTCTTGCTCCTCAGCCATTGGTGCGCTCACGAACTGCTGCCTAGTGTACTTTTCAGATCTCCTTTCTGACCTATTTTTTATACAAACAAGCAAGAAATAGCTGCAACTGTGCCATACGGATGGCCAAAAGCAAATACTTTAGAGAAGCGCTCTCCAACTCGTGGGGGATGGGAAAAAATTCTGGAAAAACCTTAAGGACCTCTCTGGCAAAGACACCAAGTCTCCACTCACCATGCTCAACATTGATGGCACTCCTACATTGGACCTAGATACCATCACCAGTGCGTTCATCAGTGCATTCTCCAACCTGAGCAGTGTCCTCCCACCTGACTTCTTTGACGCTCCTACCACTGCCACACCATCCCAAGCACATTCAGTGCCGCAGTTCTTCTTCAAAAGGATCCCAACGCACATAGCCAGAACCTATATTTGTAAGGCTATCAGCAAAACTGGCTATAATGGTGACTCACTTGACTTGAAGCTGCTCACACTAGTCCTTGATGAGATCCTTGAACCCCTGACAATGATCTTGAACCTCTCCCTAAGGTTTGGACAGTTCCCATCACTCTGGAAAAAGGCTACCATCACACCAGTGCATAAGAGTGGAGACAGGTCACTGCACACCAATTATAGGCCCATCTCCATCCTCCCCCATTATCCAAAGCACTTGAATGTATAGTCTCTGACCAGCTTGTAGAGTTCCTGGAAAAACATAATATTCATTGCCCAGAGCAGCATGGCTTCTATAAAGGGCACAGTACCACCATGGAACTGTTGGAATTCACCGGTTGTATCCATGACCACCCCCTACTATTCAGACAACTGACTGCTCTTGGGCTCTCCAAGGATGCACTGCCCTGGTTTGCTAGCTACCTTGGGGAGAGAGTTCAAAGTGTTAAAATTGCTGGAGTATCCTCAGTTGAAAAGACAGTCCTCTCAGGTGTCCCTCAGGGGTCAATACTGGGCCCATTACTCTTTTTTGTCTTCCTAAACAACCACCCTGGCATCAGCCAACAGAGGATACTACTCTATGCAGATGATGCAGTCCTCTTCTCTGGCAACCGGGACTTTAACCTACTTGAGAGACAACTGCAACATGATTTCAGCCTGGTGGAAAAATGGTTTGGCTCTTACAAACTTGCCAAGAACTATAGTAAATCTAAGGTCATGTCTTTCTGCAATGCACGTAGCAAGTATAAACCTATACCCTTCATCATCAGGAATCAAGATGGGACCGCACTTGATCAGGTTCACAAGATCAAATACCTCGGCATCACCCTGGACAGCTCAGTCTCCTACTCTCAGCACATTGGGAAGGTTGCAAAGTTTGCCAACATACGCTTTGGCCTGCTCCACAGGTACAAACACTGCATGACTTTTGAAGCCCTTAGACTGGCTATCCACAGCTCTGTTACCTCCATTGTCGAGTATGGTCTAGTCATCTATGGCTCTGCCTCCTCTACTGCCCTTAGGAGAATATCTGTGACACTTAACAAGACCTGTAGACTTTTCACCAGGGCTGAACACCTAACGCACACCTGTGACTTTTATGCCAAGGCTGGATGGCTATCTCTGATAAGTAGAATACAATACCAGACCTGTCTTATTGACAAAAAAGTTCTTCTCGGACTTATGCCTCCAGGTGTGGCGAGACTCCTTACTACCAACAGCAGCACCCTGCCAACATGCAGTTCTCAATTCCAGATGTTCCAGGTCCCCTGGTGCCGGACCTCGCTGGGTCAGAGATCCTTCATGCACAGGGCTCCTCAGTGGTTCAATACCCTTAACAAAGAAACTCTTAAAGCGACGAGGGGGGTAAAATGTCATGATGCAACAGGGGGGCTTCAGTATAAGGCAAGTATATATATATACCAAAATGATTGATAAAACTATGTTAAGGGTACTTTCTCAGAATGTTAATGGTTTGAATAACCCGATTAAGAGGTATAAGGTTCTGACAGACATAAGAGGCTGAGGCCCTACTTTGCTTCTCCAAGCATTTAAGTAGGAAGGAGCACCAGAAACTGCAGAAGCTGGGCTTTAGTCAGATAGCGGCGGGCATATAAGGGAAAAAAGGAGAGGGGTAGCCATCCTGGTACCCAAAAATATCCAGTTCGGTCGACTTCCACCTATGCAGACCGGAGGGGCGTTTGGTGATACTGGTGGAATTTGAGGAGAGATGTTACACTGGTGTCTCTATCTTCCACGGGGACAACGAGGAGGTCACCAGGGTCCTACTGCAGAAAATAGTGGATTTGCAGAAGGGAAGGCTAATCATAGGAGGGACCTAAATCAAATCTGGACACAAATAGACACCTCTAGGAAGGGCAATTTAGGCAGAATCCCACTAGTAAAGAGATAAAGGCCCATCTGAGAAAGGCCTTTTGGGTAGACACCTGGAGAGGAGAGAACCCAGGGAGAAGAGAATACACACATTTTTCTTACCCGCATGGGTCATACACACAAATAGACTATATTTTAATATCGGGAGAACACCAAAACTTAGTGACTAGCTGTAGGCACATCCCTTCTACACTCTCGGACCATTCTATGATCCTGATGGAAATGGAATGGAATAGGAAAAGAGGTCAGACCCTGTGGAAATTTAACAACTATATGTTGAATTTGAAGGAATTCACGGACATGGCTAAATCCAGATTGGAACAAATAGTTAGAGAGAATGAAACACCTGAAGTCTCAAAAGGTATTCTCTGGGACACAATAAAAACAGTTTTTAGAGGGGATTGTATCAAATATGCGGCGTACTTTAAGAGACAGCAAACTCAGCAGATGGAGAAGCTGCAAACACAATTGCTAGAATTGCAAAGACAGCACGCAGCCGGTGATGAGACAGTCTACACTAACATAAAAGAAATTAAACAAAAATTCGAAGCTGATTGACATCAGAACTGAACAGGCGCTACAAACGGGTTCGCCAGAAATACAAGTGGGCCCAAGAGCCACACGCCTTGGCCCATAGGCTGAGACAACAGACCGCACAAAATACTATTACCCAGATTAGAGATCCTGTGTCAGGGAAAATGATGAGAGGTCCGGAAAAGGTATTAAACTGTTTTAACAGGTTTTACCAGTCGTTATATACATCAGATAGAAGCCCAAGGAGTTAGAGATCCAAGATTATTTAAGGAGGCTTAACCTGCCAAGTTTAACACAGGAAGTGAGAGAGGTATTGGAAAGGCCCATTGAGTTGGCAGAGATAGATAATGCAATCAAGAAACTTAAATCTAAAAAATCACCAGGTCCAGATGGATACACCCCAGAATTCTTTAAATTTTTCAGAGAAGAGATTAGCTCTCAGTTATTAGAGACATGTAGAGAGATACAGTCGGGGGAACCTCTTCCAGACAGTTGGAATTTTGCCGTCATTTCAAGTATTCCAAAGCCAGGAAAAGACATCACACAATGTAAATCGTTTAGGCCTATATCGGTGCTGAACATTGACTATAAAGTATATACAGCCATACTAGCTAGGCGTATGGAAAAAGTAATGCCTGAACTGGTAGCGTTGGATCAAACTGGATTCATACTAGGGAGACAGACACAAGATAATATTAAAAGAACCTTGCACATACTGCATCATGCTACTAGGTCAGGCTCCCCGTTCCTGCTGATGAGCTTAGATGCGGAGAAGGCGTTTGATCGGGTAGAATGGAGGTTCCTAAGTCTGACCCTTGCTAGATTTGGTTTCCCAGACTCAATGATTAAAGCTATTGAAAACATATATACAAAACCGAAGGCCTATGTTAAAATAAATGGGCAGGTATCCGCTCCCTTCCAGCTGCATAGAGGCACGAGGCAGGGTTGTCCCCTCTCGCCCCTTCTGTTCGCCCTCTACTTGGAACCACTAGCCCAGAGAATACGCCAGGAGAGAGAGGTGAGGGGTTGGGAGACAAGGGATGAAACACATAAGCTTGCGTTATATGCGGATGACCTACTCATCTATTTGTCAGATCCCGAGTGTTCAATGGGACCGCTGTGGAATTGCCTAACAGAATTTAGTGAATTAGCAGGGTATAAGCTAAATACTACTAAAACTGAAGTATTGAAGGTCCATTATACACCCTCAGTGAATTTGATGGAGTCATTCCCATTTAAATGGGACCGCACATACATTAGGTATGAGAGGTCCTTCTTAGTTCTGAGTAGGACATTTGTATGCACTTAATTTTAACCCAACTTTAGACAAGCTTAGGTCAGAGCTGGAGATGGGCTCGACCCCTATCCCCTTAGTGCAAAGAGTGGAGGCAGTTAAAATGGTATTGCTTCCCAGATTCTTATATTTAACCTAAACACTACCCATCACTGTCCCAGACTCCTTCTTTATGGCATTGCATGGGAGAATTTCTCACTTTGTGGGGCCAGCAAGCCAAGAGTTCGCCTCTCGGTGCTTCAGACTCAGGAGGGGGAGGCCTTGCCCTAATTTGAAACTATACCACCAAGCAGCCCAACTTAGAACTGTCATGTATTGGTTGGATCAAACATATGAGGCTAGATGGAAGGATATAGAAATGGGAGGGGGGCCTGGAGGATCTCAACCTGGCCCTGCTCTCACAAAAGAGGCTAGAGACCTAGGGAGGAAGAAACCGCATACGGAAGCCACCTAAACAGTTGGCATAACATCCTCTTAGACTCAAAGGCCAAGGATGGAGGTACCTAATGCTGTCGGTGCCCTACCTGACATCCTTCACCCCAGTCAAGTGGGACAAGGGTTTCAAAAAATGGGAAGAGAAAAATTGCACTTAATATGGCATTTCTTGGAGGGGGATCAGATTTTGGACTTTCAGACTTTAGTTGTCAGATATGATATATCATGGAAAGATAGATTCAGATACTTCAGATAAGAGCATATATTAGATCGCTGCAGGCACAGTTGCCCCCGGGATTAGGTCCTCCCCCTCAGATTGCGAAAATATTAAAATCAGCTATAGAGGGCAAACCGCCTAAGGAGCATATAATTTCAATTATATACACAGCTCTTATCAATTGGAAAGGAGATACTATTCAGAGTACCAAAGAGACCTGGGAGAGGATTTGGGTATTAGGATACAAGAAGAGCAATGGAAATGGGCACTACAAAGAACACAGTGGGGACTTCAGGTCAGTTGGAAGGAGTTTGCTTGGAAAATGTTAGTGAGATTTTTAAGACCCCTGCGATTCAAGGGAAATATCAAGGGAGGAAGCTTCAAGGTGTTGGAGGAAGCGGATATTCCCAGCAACGATGGGTCATATATTCTGGAGTTGCCCAAAAGTCCAAAGTTTTCTAAAGGACCTACAGCAGACCTTACAGAGTATAATTGATCCGAATTTACAACTCACCCTTCCTTTTTTCTTTATGGATTATCCCAGGGATGCAGGGATCCTAACACAGGTAAATTCTTAAAATGGCATGCCTAGCAGCACAAAAAATAATTACAAAAATTGGCTTTCTCAGAAGGAATTAACACCCAGGGGTGGCATGACATAATGATCAAACTATATAGATTAGAGGCACTCACAGCCTTACTTAATAAGAAGCTCACCAAATTTGAGTTGATTTGGAGAAGATGGGTGCTTTATATGGTAAATGGACCCTGGAATTTTATTCCTTAAAATCTAAAATATTTGACATCTGAGGGATTTGATTGTACCCTTGGGAAGCTTGAGGTCCTGGGCTACAGTTTAAACTATGACAGAGCGCAGACAAAAAGGAATATGCAAATTAAAGATATGTCGTACTGAAAAGGAGAGAGAAAAGTATGTTTTAGGAAGAAATATACCCTCACACAGATTGATGATGAATGTATAATTAATGCGACACAGTATCCTCTCAAAACCATCATGTACCTGGAAAATTTGTCACTCTTATACTTTTGTTTGTAAGTGTGGTCTCCATGGGATGGGGTATGGAAAAAAAGAAAATATACATAAATAAAGAAAGTTTAAAAAACAAAAACAAAGAAACTCTTGCTGCTGCAACGCTAAACCCCTTTAAAAGGCAACTGTGTCTATTCCTCCCCTCTACCTCACACTGTAACTGCCTCCTCTAAGCCATGGACATCACCCTATACCCTAGATGGAATTTTTATCAGCCATCGCAGCCCTGCATTTGTGGCACCAGCCCCCTCCCCCTCTCACTTTGCCCCCTCTCACCCACTCATCCCCTCTCTATTGATTCAACCTGTCCCCCTCACTCTTCTCATCCCTGTCTGACAATGCCACCTTCCAGCCGGCTTCCTCCTGACTCCTTCCTACCAAGTATACCGTTCCACCATGAATTCTGATAGAAGCTAGCTAGTGTTGCTCTACTTCAACATATTGACTGAACTATTTATGAACAAGTAATCTGTATGTTATGACTGTTATCATTGTTTACCATTGTTGTATGTTACCCCCCCATCCTCCGACATAGAACCTTTGTAAACGAGCAGTTCCTGCTCAAAGATACTTGTAATCCTAGAGTTTAATAAATAAATAAATAAATAAATTAAAGCGGGTCAGCATTATTCAATTAATAAGTCAATATTTATTGTATTGCAATAGCAAGTGTCACTGAATTTCACGCAAACCATTGATATATAAGGTAATAAAAGAAGCATATGCAAAGGTATAAATGGTTCAAACACCAAGTCATTAAACTACTTCCATGCAAAAAGTCATTACCTGTGACTTGGGCCTCATATGTATTAGTGGAGCTTCCGTGGTTTTATATAGAAGTCTCATAATTACTACTTCAATATACACCTTGGTGCATTGATATAATAGTTGTGGGTGTCAGATGGTAACTGTACATGGAGATTAGCAAAGGGGTTTTGCCAGCCGCTATTGTGGGACTGAGTTCAGTAGGCTCAGGGGGTGCCACCAGACACCAGGGAAACTGATAATAGTGAATGGGAGATGGAGAGGGTGCCACTGGACACCAGAGATTTCCAGAACTGGGACCAGGACAGAAGTGTGTACCACTGGACACCCAGGACATGCTGGACTGGGGATGAGGAGATGGGCCTTGCTATTTGTCCATTGTTAAAAGCATTAACTAGCACAGCAGCTGGCCTGTTGGTGCAGCAGTAGTGCTACTGCTCATGGTGCTAGTGACCTGAGTTCAGTAGCAAGCTCAGGGCATCCGAGGGTCAGCTGGGAGGAAGAGGAGGAGGACTGAGCATCCAGAGGATCGCTCTCTTTCTCTGGGGGGGTGGGGGGATTGCACTGCCTGGTGCATGCCTGGCCCCTAGCGCTATGCTGGGGGAAAGGCACCAGGTCTGCCTCAAAACAGGCAGGAGGGGTGGGCAGATGCTGACCTGTGGCATGGGCTGCACATCATGGCATCACTGCCCCCCTCAGGGGAAGAAAAAAAATCAGAACTCTGGGCAGCAGGATGGTGCTCAGACCCTCGCAGGCCCCTCACCTGACTAGCTGGGCTCACTGGTCCAACTACTGGATGCAGTCTCACAATGAAGAACTGGGGGCCCCCGCTGACTCCACCAGGGAGGTAAGCCCTGGGAGTACTGGATGGAAGTGGATGTCAGGGTCATAGAGCTAGGAGGCCAGAGCAGATGGAGGCCAACTGGAATATAGGGGGATAAAAAGAGCATAAAATATCCCCTAAAACTGGCTCAGTGGCATCGAGGGCTGAGACACTGGCACCTTCCTCTTGCCACACTGGCGACCCATGTTTGGTGATGAGTGCTGTTGCTGGGGGTTGGCCAGGGGCAAAAAGGATTGAGCGCCCAACTGCTGCTCTCCTTTCCCGGGGGAGAAGGACCTGTATGCTCCACTGAATGACTGCCATCCAGAGGAGGCCAGGTGGTAGTGCTGGTCTAGGAGAGCAGTAGAAGGGAGGGCTGCAGGACTCCAGGGCATGCAAGTGCCTCCACATGCATGCATCTACATGTGCACCCCAGCATGGGGTACAAGGAGAAAATAGGGGAAAAAGCCTATGTCCCCCCGCCACTGTATGTGACAGCCCTCGGGAGAGTCTCGAAGGGCCCAAATGACAGGAGAAGGTGGTGGTGGGCAGGCAAAAAGCTATATATATAAAAAATAATATAACTAACACTGCATGCTCAGACTATTAGCACTTCCAAAATGCTTTCAATATGCCAGTGTGTTCTGTACACATGACACTTGCTTGTATTAGCTTGCACTCCTGGAGTGTATTGGCCTTCATGTGCCAACTGTTTTGTGTTGCGATAACATTGCCTTCCAATATAGCAGTAGCTGTACCAACTGGATCTCGAAAGCAGAAAGTATACAGTAGTTAGTGTGTCCTGAACCCTTTTAGTGCAGCAGTAACTGTTTGAAAATTGGGCTCCATATATTTTAAAGGAAAACACCAGTCGTCCCACCACCCACCCTGAAACAACTCCCCTCCATCTGGCTTTTCACTAAATAAATAATTTTTTATAATCACCTGTTTGTCTTCATATATATTTCACCCATAATGTAAATACAGTCGGAGCTGTGCTGCATCGTTTCACATTCTCAGTGCAGCTCCATGCCACTCCACTGTATCAGTAGAGTGGTGAAGAGCTTCACCGAGAATGTGAAATGGAACTGCACAGTTCCAGCTGTGTTTACATTAAGGTGAAAGTGTGAAGGATATAATAAGACACACAGCTGACAAAAAATAAATTCGGGAGGGACATTTTTCTTTTGGTTTAAAAACCTAAAGGGGGTTGTTTGGGGGAGTGGGGTGGTGGTGGTGGTGGGAGAGTGGTATTTTCCTTTCAGATCAGAAAAAGTGGGAAAAATTATAATGCTCAGTCCAAGCAAATTACATTAGACCAGTAAGTCTCCAAAATTCATGATATCAAACCTTTTTAAGCACCATGGGGTACAACAGTTCTAGCATCTGTTTGTTTTCTTCAACTTTTGAATTCTAGGACATGTGTCTCACAGGTTTTAACTGCAAACCCCCCCCATCAGGCTGTGTGCGCGCTGTTCTGCAGCCCTGCCCTAGAACCTGGGTGGGCATGGACCAGGGAACCTCTTGTGTCTAGGGGTATATTTAGCTGTCTGAAAGTTTCCCTGCACAAAGTGTATAGTCTGTTGTAGTGCTGTGGAATTCTCAAATCCCACATCTGTTGGAATTCCATGGAATTTCATAAATTCTGGCTAATTCTATGGGATTCCATCAGAAGAGGAATTCTAGAAGCAGAATAAAAAAAAAAAAAGACTGCTGATTACTAACCCACAGTTTGCATGAACTGCGGAACAGGATTCCTTTTCAGCAAACTGTGGAATAATCACCCACGGATTACGTAATCTATGGGATATTATTCCCCGACATGGGGGAACTAAAATAACTAACTCTGAGGGAGTGTGGACTGAGGGGATAAGGGGAAACTCAGGGGGGGAACTTAGTTTCTGTCAGCAACAAAATTAAAGAAAACAAACTATCGGGCAATGGGGAATCAAACCCTGATCCCCTGATCTGCACAGCCCCAGGTTCATAAACCTTAGCCACTCCATCACGGGAGTGGCTTAACCAACCACAGCTCCCGAGGCTTCTTCAGCCCTTCCTCCAGTCTGTAGTCAGTGACAGGGTAGCAGTAGTTCCCTATTGCTATTATGCCCCTGTCACTCTAAATGTATCCGTGCTTTACACCGCGTGGTTATTGCTGCGCTGTTTCAGCAGCACTATATTGACCCGTTACCTCATGGAATCATCATCATCATCATCATGGTTCCAGATTGAGGAAGTATTATTTTACAGAAAGGGTGGTGGATCCCTGGAACAGTCTACCCACTGAAATAGTAGGTGCTAAAACTGTCGGTGTGTTCAGGCATGGTTGGGATAGAATGAAGGAAATAGTGATTGCTCAGGGAGAGGAATGGGGGAAGGATGGAGAGGGCTAAGACCCCGGAGAGACAGTAGGTCCCAGGGCTAAATAGAGAACTTGGGCAGACTGGATGGACCATTGATATTTTTCTGCCATCCTTATCTATATTTCTATCATCATCATCAGTCGGTGACTCTCGGTGCTGATGGTACTGTTTGCATGTTTCTACTTAACTGAAAATGGAGCATTTCAAGTAACAGCTCCATTTGCTATAGTGGCAGTGTCAGTTTCAGAGGCCACACTTGGAGTACTGTGTGAAGGTTTGGTCCTCCTATCTTCAGAAGGCTATAAATGGACTTTAAAGGGTCCAGAGAAGATGCAAACAGAACAGACACTGGAAACCCAAACAACATCAAGAGTCCAGGTGTGCTGTATGCAGGCTTTTAATTCTCATTCTGGCATTCAGAACTTACAGCATGACTCCTAACCTTAATGACTGCATGGCCGCTAGCTGGCTGAGCCTAAGTATGGGGAAAATAGAATTACTGATTACAGAACCAGGATCTCAGAAGCTGGTAATGAAGAAGGTTAGCCTCACCCTACCATCTTCAGGTGACACTGCCCTCTGAGCTATGCATAGAGTTAAAAACCTGAGGGTCATAATGACGGATTGACTTTTGAACATTGTGGGCTCAATTTTCAAAGCCCGAGAATGCCACAAGCTCCTGCTGTGTTGATCATTTGCAGCACGGGGGTGGCGGCATTCTCCCAGCTGGTGATCAGGATTTTCCATCCTGAGCACCAAATGCCGCAAGTTAGACCAGCTTTTTCCTGGTCTAAATTGCACCATTTGGGGGACCCTTTCTATAGGGCTTCTGCCAAATCTTTGGCGCAAGGTGCCGTAAATTGAGGAAACAGTCGTAGCTACACCTGACGTACTAAAATCGGGTGCAGCTGTGTCAAAGGTGTTTGGTGCAGCAGCACCAAAACACAGGTCTGATGCAGAGCTTAATGCAAGCCATGCATCACCCTTTGAAAATTGAGCCCCATGTGTTGAATGTTGTCCACTGTGGTTTCTCCCGTTTATGGAATATTGCCCGGGTGAAGTCCTTTCTCCTATACGAGCCATGCACTACCCTTTGAAAATTGAGCCCCATGTGTTGAATGTTGTCCACTGTGGTTTCTCCCGTTTATGGAATATTGCCCAGGTGAAGTCCTTTCTCCTATATGAGCCATGCACTACCCTTTGAAAATTGAGCCCCATGTGTTGAATTTTGTCTGCTGTGGTTTCTCCTATTTATGGAATATTGCCCGGGTGAAATCCTTTCTCCTATATGAGCCATGCATCGCCCTTTGAAAACTGAGCCCCATATGTTGAATGTTGTCTGCTGTGGTTTCTCCTATTTATGGAATATTGCCCGGGTGAAGTCCTTTCTCCTATATGAGCCATGCATCGCCCTTTGAAAACTGAGCCCCATATGTTGAATGTTGTCTGCTGTGGTTTCTCCCATTTATGGAATATTGCCCGGGTGAAGTCCTTTCTCCTATATGAGCCATACATCATCCTTTGAAAACTGAGCCCCATGTGTTGAATGTTGTCTGCTGTGGTTTCTCCCATTTATGGAATATTGCCTGGGTGTAGTCCTTTCTCCTATATGAGCCATGCATCACCCTTTGAAAATTGAGCCCCATGTGTTGAATGTTGTCCACTGTGGTTTCTCCCATTTATAGAATATTGTCCGGGTGAAGCCCTTTCTCCTGTATGATGACCTGGTCAGTAGTCCATGCATTTGTTTCATCCCCTCTAGACTACCATAATGCTCTTTATCTTGGGTATTCTGGAGGTTTGATGCATCGTCTCCAGTTGGTGCGGAATGTGGCACCTTGGTTGATGTCTGGTCCAAGCATTTTTGATCTTATCACATTGGCGCTGCGTGAACTGGAATGGCTGCCAGTTCGAAGGCACATCCCCCCATGATGTGCATGATAGTTTTCAAGGCCATGCATGACTCGGGTCCCGACTACATACTGTAAAAGACCTCCTGCTCCCTTACATTCTGACTCGGTTACTCTAATCAGCGGGGGGAGAATCCACTGGGGGTTCCACAGGCTCGTCTGAAGTCCTCAGGAGAGAGGCCTTTTTCTGTGGCCAATCCATGTATGTAGAACTCTCTGCCAAACCAGCCATGACAGATCTCCTCTGTTGATGGTTTTTAAAGAGGCTTTGAAGACACATCTCATTTCCCTGGTGTTTGATAAATTGCTCTGACTGATGTATATAAGGTAAGGCTGTTGTTGCACTCTGGTCCGTGTGTTTTATGTGTGTTTTAAACATTGAACAGTTTTGATTTTAATGTATGAACAGCACTTCGAGCAAACACATGAGCTGGTACGCTTTCCTGATGCTTTGCTCCAACTCGGAGCTTCGCCAGTGAGACAGAGGAAATGCACACAGACAATACAGGGAATGCAGGGAAGAGTTTCGGGGACAGGTTGAAGAAATTAGGTTTATTCAGCTTAGAATACAGAATATTAAAAGAGACCAATTAGCAGTATTTAAGATACCAAAAGGTAATGGGGGATTAATCACGAGACATTTGGGTTAAAAATGGGTGCTGGTCAAACAGGAGGACAGGAGTATAAAAATGACACATTAAGTTTCGTATTGGATGTAAGAAAGTATTTCTGTAGTGAAAGGGTGATCAGACTGTGGAATAGCTGACCATCGGAAGTGCTAAATGTTAATATTATTACTGCTTTTAAACACAGGTTGGATATATTCTTGAGAAACAAAGGGATTTTAGGCTACACTAACAGTGAGGACAGACTTGATAGGATTCTCCTGCTTCTCCTTCTGTTCATTGTGTTGCATTGTACCGTACTGTACTAACTAGTGGATCCTGCTATGTAGTGAAGTAATCCCTGCTACCCCCTTTAGGCCATCAAACAGTAGCTCTTTAATCCTAATCTCTTCTTTAAAATTTAACATTTTACATTTTTGAGGAAATTAGCTACTCCCCTTGACAAAACTGCTACCCATTGACAAAATTCTAGATCCGCTCCTCACTGTACCTCTTGTACTGTATTGTACTGTACTGCACTGTGCTTTTACTGTATTGTACATTATGGTAATGCTACTACCTTGTACTTCACAGTGCTGTCTTGTACTGTACTGCATTGTATTGTACTGTAGTGTATTGTACTGTATTGTATTGCACAGTATTGTACTGTATTTTATTATGCTCTACTGTACTGTATTATATTGCACTGTACTGTACTGCATTGTATTGTACTGTAGTGTATTGTACTGCATTGTATTGTATTGCACAGTATTGTACTGTATTTTGTTATGCTCTACTGTACTGTATTATATTGCACTGTACTGAACTGTATTGTATTGTACTTAGTACTGTATTTTATTACTCTATACTGTACCGTATTGGACTGTACTGTATGTTATTATACTATGCTGTACTGTACTACAATGTACCATATTGTACTGTACTGTATTGTTTTGTAGTTTATTGTAATGTAGTGTATTGTATTGTTTTGCACTGCACTGTACTGTACTAAACTGCACTGCATTTTATTATACTGTACTAAACCGTAATGTACTGTATTGTATTTTATTATACTGTGCTAAAACGTACCATATTGTATTGTACTGTATTGTATTTTTATTGTAGTGTACTGTATTGTACTGTACTGTATTTCATTACACAATACAGCACTGTACTGTGCTGCACTGTACTGTGCTGCACTGTATGGTACTGTACCATACCGTACTGTACTGTACTGTGCTGTGCTGTGCTGTACTACAATGTACCATATTGTATTGCATTTTTATTGTGCTGTACTGTACTGTATGGTATTGTATTATAGAATCCCCCCCTGTCTCTTTGTTGTGTCAGTTTCTGATCCCCTCTTTTGTTCTCTAAAAGAGACTTTACAATTTTCTTTCAGGATGCTTCCAATTGTAGCTGCAGTCCCTCATTAGCGGTCTTGCTAGAGTTCACGACTGCTAGTAGAACTGAAAGTATCTCAGACTAGGAAGGCATGAAACCTTTCTGATTCAAACTGAAACCCCAAAAGGTTTGTGTTTTCAGATCTAGTAAGGTAGATGCTTTTGCATATGAATTCTATGCAAATTACATGACAATGATTAATCTGCATTTCAAACCACTAAAACTTTTCTTTAGGGGACATTCTTTTGGGTTCAAAATTTTAGAACCGACCAGGTGCCATGAGTTTCTTTTTCTTAGCACTGATTTGCCTTTCCCCATCTTATACTATGTATATATAGAAGTTGTATGATTCCCAGTCAGCAGCTAATTGCTTGTATCCAACACATGACAGGCATTTCCTCTCATTTCCTATGAGGTTAAGATGTTGTTTTTGGCTGCTTCAGAGGGAAAAAGAGATGGACCAAGTTCAAAGCTCCACCTAATGCCAAAGATAAGATTATGTAAACACACTGAGGTGGCCAGGGGTAGCGAGTGCTACAAAACTGGCGACATAAAACTGAACTACTGCAGTAAATTAATTTTGTAAGCACACAGTGTGAGGATGTTGCATTTTTATGTCTGATATCAGGGACGGGGGGGTAATTTGATTTAATATAGTAGCTTTCATACCCACTCTGAACCTGAAGTCTGAATACACATGATTTGCATGTTGTCAGTCCACAAGGTGCCATGATGTGATGTCATGCTATGATTTGTGGTCATTGTGCCTAATGCACCAGTACCATTCATGGGCCATAGCCTCCCCCACATGCAAGAGCAGCGATCAGGTCAGGTGGTGGAGGAGGACAGGGAGGATCCAAGCCAGACACTGAGCTTTTAATCAGAATCCTGGTCTGGACAACTAGAAGATCTTGTTTCTCTGCTGCAGCAGGTAATCCTGGTTCAAGGCAACCCGCAGAGGGGACTGATGTCTCTCCCAAAGGAAAATGAATATAAAAGCCCTTTACTTTACTTGTTATCTTGTGCCCTGGTCCCTTCCAGACAAAGAAGGAGGCTGGATATGGGCCAGCATTTCCAAGTGGAGGCTCTCCCAGTCCTGGAATTATAGGTGGTGGTGGTGGTGGGGGGGGGCAGAGGCCCTTAAAGAACGGTTCTCTTAGTGTAAGAGTAGCCCCCCTGGCTGTCTTCCATCATGTATAGGTAGTTTTGGAAACTCTGATTATAGCAGCCACTCTCCCTGACATGCTCCGCATCCTGACCACATGCGTTACTTCATGAAATGGCGTTGATTGGGTGGGACAAATATAGGTTTGCTGTATAGAGGCTGTGAATGCCGCAGAAGCCTCCCTGACCCCCCCAAGTGGTAAATAAACATAGTGTGTGTAGTGAGAGTTTGTTCTGCTTGGATTTCCATGCCAGCTGAAACCTTGTTGTACTACAGTTCAAAGGTCGTGGAATGCAGTTGTACCCTTCTGTGGTATAAGAAGATTTCAGCTGATCAGAAATACTCGAGGCAGCTGGTGTTTTTCACTGTGCTGCCTCGTGCACAGCAATCAGGTCAAGTTCTGAACTGAAACAATAGCACATTCACTGCTGCCGAGGGAGCTCTATGAAAACATTTTCGCTTAAAAAAAAAATGGAACAATAAAACTATGCATTATAAAAAGTACTGGTTGGGCAACCACATGCCCAACCAGCCTATGCTGCCACCTCAGGCTTCTGATAACATCAAACCTCTCAAGCTTCATTCTTGAGGCCTGATTTAATCCAAGTCGTTCTGCAGCAGAACAGGTTGGCTGAGCATGGTTGCGTGACCAGTACACTCTATACCTTTACCTACACACTGTACATTAGTGGCACATAGGTGTACTGCACTGAGCCCTCAGTCCCAACAAGGTTTACTATCCATGAAGAGGTGCAGCAGTAATTAGGTATACACAGGGAGGTCAGATAGCACTAAGGAAGGTGAAGGAAAGTTCTGCAGTGGAAAGACACAGGAGAGTAGTGCAGGGAGGATGGGTAATCCTGTTGGAGGTGAATGAACACTTAGAGAGAAAGACAGAGGAAGGTGGATACATTGCACTTGAGACGTCCTCCCTACTTGTCACCCCCCCCACCTGCATGGTCACCAGACCTCCACCTGGTGGTGATGGAACTATGGGTTGGGCTGCAGCCTCCCCAGGAGAGGAGAGGAGAGCTGTCTTAGGTGACTCAATCCAGCTCCCTCCATCCTCCCCATGCCGGCTCCCTGGCAATCCCAGATTGTTGCCAAACCCAGGTTGCCAGTGTGGCACGAGTTAAGGCATCCAGTGCCTCAACCCTCAGTGCCACTGAGCTGGCCTAACAGTAGGAGGCATTAAGCATGTATAGGTTAGCCATAAGGGAATGTTAACAAATAGGCAGGGAGGAGGGAGTGTCACCAGAGACCAGTTAGGGTCTGCGAAGCAGGACTAGGCAGGGACCATCTAGGCAGACTGGGTGGGCTAAGTGGTCCATTTCTGCTGACAAATTCTAGGTTTCTATGCTTCTACCCTTCTTAAACTGGTTAGAGAAATTGGACCAGCTCACTATTCCCTCCCAAGTGGTAAATGGGTAAGCTGGGTCTTGGGATTCTGTTCCCCTTAGCCTCACTATGGCTATAACTACACAAATACATCTATGACATGTCAGTGGGGCTGTGTGGAATTTTCAGATTCCAGCAGAATAGAATTCTGTGGAATTCTGGAAAATTGCACCTAATTTCACAGAATTCTGTCAGCAGCAAAGTTCCGACACTTCTAAAACAAAATATTTTTTGTTGATTAGTAATCCACAGTTTACATAAACAGTGGATTATTTTTCCCCCAATCTGCAGAAAATTATTCCACAGTTTACATGATCCACGGAAAATATTCCATGGTTTACACAGAAATGCTGTTTGGAATTTTGTGGAATTTAAAAAGAAATTCCAAAAAGCATTTTGGAAGCAGAATTGTCACTCCACACAAATTCCACTGGTAGAATCCCGCTTTCTACACAGCTCCACATGTTCTGTTACTGTCAGTTCTTTATTTTATTTATTTTACAATTTTTAGCCAGGAAAGACGCACTAAGCCAAGACTTGTATCCAGATGCATCCTGGGAGCACAGTGAAGTTAAACGACTTGCTCATGGTCACACAGTAAGCAAGTGGTGGCTGGGGAATTTTATTTATTTATTTCAAAGTTCAGAAATACACCTTTGAGCAGAAATGCTCATTTACAAAGGTTCCTCATCAGAATAACAATTTGTTTACACCATGTCACAGACAGTATTAAAAACTGATTAACAAAGGCTGGACAATATTTATTCAGTGACATAACAAAACTGAATGAATAACATAAGTACCATTTTGACAAACACAGAGTGAACAAAAGTTAACATTGAACACAGTTCCTCAGGTCTGCAGCTTAGTGCTTTTAACCAGCACACTATACTGCCTCCCATAATTCTATTTACTGGTTCACTGTAACATGAGGATTTGGGGTGGTATCGCTGTACAAATTCTTCCCTCTTTTTTTCTGTTTTTTCACATTCTACATAAGCAAAATATGTTATGATGTGCATGCTAAGGCAATGGTTGCTTGATTGTATTAATTGTGGCATGGATATAATAAAGAAGTTAAAATAGTGCATGTAATATCGACATTTTTTATACAGACATTTGTACTCCACTTAACGCCCCCCTCCCCCAACAAAGCACTTATGCATGTGGAACAAAACAGGGCAAGTTTTTACATTGCCTGTAGGGTTAATTGGGCAGAAAGTACCTTGAACACTCAACGGCTTCTGCTTCTGTCGTCACTGTTTTGTGGTATAACCTTTCACTGGTTTGCACTTTAGGTGTTGATAGTTTGATAGCTATTAAAGTGTTACTGTACTTGTTTTTGGTTTTTTTTTAGTTAGGAGCGGTGAAAAGTTCAACAGTGTACTATAGAAATATTGCTGTTTAGGACTGCTCTCCTAGGAGACCTCTGTATGCAATGCAGATGTGTTCTGCATTGCAACTTGCAGCCATTTACCTCATGGTATTGTTCGTTTTATTTGTTTAAAAATTGATGACTGGGAAATGCATAGAGCCAAGGCTTGTTTTCAGGTGCGACCCGGAAGGGGCAGGGGATTAAGGAGGGCATTCAGTAAAGTATGCAAAATTACAGAGGAATTAAAGAGAAAAAAAATAACACACCTCACAGGCATATATATCAATATATAAAGACTGCAACATTAAAGGTACGGTAAAATATGTAGAAATTGCAGTATTTACAAAGGCCACCTGACCACAACTAGGGTGAAGGGTGTTAGTATGCAGATTCACTAAGGAGTGGAGAGTATTTTGGCTTAAGCAGAGATAGGGGTAATATAGGTGGCTGAGGAGGTGATAAAGGGGAAGGGGGAAAGAGGCGAGACCAAAAGGAGCAAGATGCAGTAGCAGGTAGACATGGAGAGGCCATGAGAATGATATTAAAAGGAACGTGAAGAAGAGGAGGAGGAGGAGGAGGTGGGGCAGAGGAGGATATGAAGGTTGTTCCAAAAGGAAGGGGAGGTGAGAGGAGAAAGCCACTAGGTCTGTAGAGGCACCAGGATGGCAGATACAGGAGAAGCAGAAGTTGGCAAAACAATGAAGAAGAATTAGCATGTATCTAGTACTTTTCATACACATTGTATACCGAAACATTTTACAAGTAACAAGAGACTAGCACTTTTCATCCACATTGTGTACCATTGCACTTCGCAAGCAATGAGAGGCTGGTAGTGAGGTGTCGGTAAACATGTAGGAGTGGGAGTATGGGGAGGGAGGAGAAGCAGCAAAGGATATGCCCAACCAGAATCTAGTGACGAGGGAAGTGCCGTATGAGAGGCACTTGCCCTCCAAGGATTGTGAGGAAACATTGGGGTGCAGAAGGCTTGTACCTAAGTACCTTGTGCCCACCCATAAAAATGATATGTGTGTGTGTATATATATATATATATATATATATATATATGTATATATATATATATATATATATATATATATATATATATATATACTGTATTATGGGGCAATCCTGCCTTCTGTATAATGTAAATTGCAAATAAATAATCAAACATGTACAGAAATAAAAAATGACTAAATAGATACCAGCAGTTCTTTTCTGAAATAATCTGAAAGACTTAAGGTAGCCTGTGATGTTGGCGCCTGAACAAAGGCACCATCCGAAATGGTGACGCATTATGGGCGAAAGCCCGAATGGTGATGGGGAGGGTAGGGCGACCACATGTGGGGGAGGTGGGTCGCTATATGTACACATGCTCGGGGGGGGAGTGAGCATGGCGAGCATGGGCTGGGAGAGGTGGAGGGGATGTAGGGGGTGGCAATGTGGTGGGTTGCCGAGCTGTGCTGTGGTATCAGGTGGTTGGCTTGCATTTGCGGTGGATAAGGTACTGGGTTCGGGTCCAGATGCTGGTGCAATTTTATTGAGCCTGGCCTGTAACTTAATTTTTTTGAGCTTTCACCCCCCCCCGACATGCACCCCCCTGGAGTTGAGAATCCTTTAGTAGGGTGGTGCAGGTGGGTGATGCCCCCCACTTGGGTATGTGTGTGTGTGGGGGTGGCACAGCCCCCCATAGAAAGCATTAAACCTAAGTCCCTGGCACCATTCTTCCATGCTCCGAGGATGTCAGAGTAGTGAAAACGTTTTCGCCGCTCTGACGTCGCAATAATGCGACTCACCATTTGGCAGTCGCTGTTATCACATAGAACCAAGACTTAAAGTCCCCTCAACCTATTTTTCATATACTTGTGTAGTTCGTAGGCATGAACTATGATTCCCTCTCTTGCATCCCCCAAATGTAATCCTAATTTAAATATAAATGAGGCTTCTTCATTCTGTTTTGCCCTGGTATGAAAACCTGTCTCCATTACAAAGCTCATGACCCCACTTATGCAAGGCTTCATGGGAGCTGATGATGCGTACCTGCACAAGCCAGCCGAAGTTATAGTCTCATTCAGTTCTGTTACATGTCTTGTGAAGTGTCCCTGTGTTCTCTAAAAGCATTTTTTTTTCTAACTCAGATACACTCTAAACTACAGAAAACAGCAAGGCGCTTACTATGTCTTGAAAAGTTTCATGGCCAGCAAAAGACGAGAACATAGGGAATGCAGAGGACAGCAACAGCACTGACTAATACAGTATAACTACTGCAGGCTTTAGCACCAAAATATCATAAAATTCCAGGATGCCTTACAAGAGTCAGGTCATGACCTTTGCAATGGAGTTAAGTAGGTTCTCACACCAGACGTGTATGCCTTCATTTACATTTAAATCCTGCTGAAATTTGGAGCATGCAATAGAGGCAATCATTGTGCATGCCTACGGACAACACAAGGAAACAGAATAAAAAGCTGAGGTGACCTTCTCTTTAATATTCTTAACTTTTTCGATACTTTCTTTTTTCTTGTGGTTTATTTGTAGGTTATATTTCTATGTACAGTTGCTGTGCCTCTTATGGTTATAAGAGTGCATTCTCGAGTTCACTGGGTGAGAAAACAGAGAGCGAGGCTGAGCATTGCTGGTACACGAAGGACTTGAGAGGAAACTCATAACCCATAGAGACACAGGAACTGTAGATATAAACATGTTATAAATCATGCTGAAGACATTTGTTTAACGGAATTTAAAATCAAACTGTTTTACTTTGCAGAATATTAGAGAATCCCCATTGTGGGAAATGGACTGTGCCAACTGACCTTCGAACTTCAGAATTTCAGAACTATATGCATGAGACAGCCTCTTATGCATGCTGATACCACTGCTGAGACAACACGTATATATGCTAATATCACTACAGAGACCACTTTTATGGCTGAAAGAGTGGTCTCGTGACATTCTTAGGGTATAAGAACTGCAAACCACAGGTGAATAGTTTTGATACCTAAGAATGTTCAGTGAGACCCCTCTTACAACCGTAAGAGTGGTTTCCATGGTGGTATCAATGTATCATTGATCGAGTTTGATCAATAGTTTATTTTTTTTCAAAAAACATCCTGGAACATGACTGTTTCCAGGGCACAGGCATATGAGATGCTCTTCACAGAATAAGAGCGTCTCATGTGCAGAGGAAAGGAGCGCTCTGATTGGTCGGGAGTGCTCTCTCGAGCTACACTGGTTGGAAGAGTGGTTTCAAGTGCATTTTTAGGGCATGTGAACTGCAAACTGAAGGTGAGCAGCTCTGATACCCAAGAAGGGAGGCAGTATAGTGCAGTGGTTTAAGGCTCTGAGCTACAAATCTGGAGACCTGGGTTTGAATCCCACAGCCCCCACTTGCATATACTGTGTGACCCTGAGCAAGTCACTTAACTTCCCTGTGCTCCCAGGTTGCACCTGTAAAAAAGCTTTCAGCTTAGTGTGTCTCACTTGGTTAAACAATTGGAAAAAAAATGTGGTTTTATTTATTTATTTCAAAAGACCATACCTTTCAGCTATCCTGCACTATGCGGATCAGTTCCTCATTTTACTTAACAGAAGCTCCATGTTCCACATTGAAAGGTGTGCCCCACAGTGAATGTTAAGATTTTGAAGCAAACATCAATAGTGAATACTGTGAACAATATTTTTCAATGAACAAACTGTGAATAACAGGGCATGCATTTAACAGTGTTTTCTGAGCTTCTTAGTTAAAGATTTAAGTGTCTCACCGTTTGTCTATTCGTTCCACACTTTGAGAGGCAGTACCCCACATTTTGGGGGAACAAAAGGTTGAGAGGTATGCAAAAGACTCACCAGGAAACACATTCTGTGCTGAAAAAGCTTGTTTCCAGATGTGTCCTGGGGGTGGGGGAAAAATGCGGAGAGTACAGCAATAAGTAGCAACAGCAGGATACAAAAATCAAAACTGTAAGTTCAACATTTAGGTAGCAACAAAATTAATAAGCTGAGCTAGACAGAGCCTCTGAAGGGCAAGAAGTAAAAAGTGCAAATAGCAGCAAAACTGGAGTGTGAACTAGGCACTGCTAGATGTGGCAATAAAGTGAAGAAGGCAGCAATATTGGGAGGTGAACAACCATAACAGTGGAATCAGTGGTAGCATTCAAGAGCTCCTGACACATTGAGACAACTTTGAGAAAATGTAACATTCAGGCATGACTGTAGCTTATATTTCATTATTTTATTATGTAATTTTCACCCTTATTTCTTTATTACTAAGAGTCTTTGCATGAATACAGTATCTATATCCTTTTAGCTCAGGCTGCCTGTCTACACCTGACATCATAATTATGTTTATGACATCAGACTAGGTTGCTGTGGAGATAAATATGATGTAATAAACAGGTGATTTTGATGTCATGTATAGAGAAGCAGTCAGGGGACAGGGATCGTTTTTCATGTAACTGTTTTCAGTAATAAAGAAAATGGGGCATTACTTACTGAAAATATTTGAAGTAATAAAGAAAATGGGATGGAGTTGAATATAAATCTTACTTTTTTCAATGTTTTCCTAATGCTGTCGGGGCTCTTTAATATATTATTGATCAAGATTGATCCCTAATATGTTACGATTTTGAAAAACCTTCCCTGAACATACAAACATACATATGAACATACAAAGAAGCCAGCAGACGAAGGCCATTTGGTCTATCAAGTCTGCTCATATTGAAGGTCCACAGCTTGAGCTACTGTCCCTGCCCTCCCTCCCTCCCACTCCCTCCCATCCTCCCTACCCATGATCCTTACCTTCCCCCTATGCCTATCTCAGCTTCTCTTAAAGCTGCCCACTGTCTTCAATGAGATGACCTCTTCTGGCAGCGCATTCCAAGTGTCCACCACCCTCTCTGTGAAGAAGTGCTTCATAACCTACCTCCTAAGCCTCCCACCCTCCAGCTTAAGACTGTGCCCCGTCATGTTATGGTTACCTCTCAGCTTAAAGAGACTCTCCTTATCAACCTTATTTATCCCTTTCAAGTGCTTGAAAGTCTGAATCATGTCCCCTCTCTCTCTCTCTCCTGTCTTCTAGAGAGTACATGTTCAGTGCCCTGCACCTCTCCTTGTATGCCTTACCCTGCTGACCTGCTATCATCTTTGTGGCCCTCCTCTGGACCTTCTCCAGCAGATCAATGTATTTTTTTAGGTGTGAACACCAGTACTGAACTCCTTACTCTAGGTGTGGCTTTACCAGTGATCTGTACAAGGGCAGTATAACCTCCTCTCTCCTACTACTGAAATCCCTAGATATGCATCCCAGTATCTTGTTTTCCTTTGCTGCTGCTCTTTGGCACTGTGTGGGGTGTTTCAGATCACTAGCAAGCATCACTCCCAGGTCTTTGTCCTCCTCTGATGCAGATACTCAGACTCCACCCAGGTAATACTCTGTCCTGGGATTCTTGGCTCCAATATGCATAACTTTGCATTTCTTTGCATTGAAGTCAAGCTGCCAGATCCGGGACCACCTCCCCAGCTTTTCCAGATCTTCCTGTAAGTCCTGTATCCCTTCAACTGGGTTCACTCTCCTGCAGATCTTGGTGCCTGTTTCTAGGGCCGCTGCGCATGAGACACTCATAGCAGAATAAGAGTATCTCATGTGCAGAGGCAAAGAACATTCTGATTGGTCAAGAGAGCTACCTTGATCTATAATTATAAGGGTGCCTGGAATGTTTATAAATAAACAATCCTGATTGGCTAAGAATGATGTCAGGATTTATAATGCAATTTATAGCAATCCATTAAAGCAGCTAAAGGTTGTGTATTGTTTCATATTGTTTTTATGAGACTCATAGCTTGGTGTTTTGACATTAGTTAGAGATAAATGGAACAAAATGTGTATGCCTAAAACAGGGTTCCAGCCCTCACAGTTACCCCACTCTCTCCATCCCAGGTACTGCAGTATTTGGAATACCATGACAGTAGTAGGGATTAGAGAACTGCAAAAGATTCTGAAGTTCTGAAAGGTTTTGGCAAGGTTTGAGAAGTTCTGCTAGTTATCTGAGCCTTACCAGAACTTTTCAATTCTTTCGGTTGCTTTTATTGATTTAAAGTACAAACAAATGGATTTTAACTTACTAGTCATTCAAAAATAGGATGCACAAATAGGTGATTTAATACCTTTTAATGAACCACCAAAGTTTTATTATTTTTTAATTTATTTGCCTTTGTTAACCAGGTAAGCACTCTAGACAGCCAAGGACCTATTTTCAGGTGCGACCCAGGAGGATTACAATGGTACATACAACAGCATCAGGCAGACAGGGTGCATGCAAAAGCTCCAGAACACTGATTACATCAAGAGGTGCAACATGATCATCAGGCAAACAGGGTACATACAATATCGTCAGGAACATTGATTAGAGCGAGAGAATAGCAACATAATACAGGCATGGGGAGTTTAGCAAGGTACAGTGCATCAAACATTACGCAAGTCAGGTACATACAAGAGCATCAGGGTCATAGATTTCATCAAGAGGTAGATAACAGTGTGGTAACAGGCATTTTACAGAAGGAAATGTTAAGCTTTCGAACTACACATTTTTCTTCATCAGAAAAAATAAGGCAGGTTTCGTAACAGCTCTTTTGAAAGCTTAAAGTTTCTCTCTCTCACTGCCTCTAGCTCCTGTGACTGCCTCCACTAGCTGACCCCATGAATATTCCCTAACCTTATGTAGTTCCCACTCCTATTAGTACTTGGTTACCCCTTAGCACGCACTTCCCCATGTTATGTCTACGACAATGCCTCTGGCTGCGCTCCTCCTCCTCTATAGCTCTCGGCCCTTCTACTCTTCCTCTCTCTTGTCCTCTATCCTCTCTGCACCTCATTTGCTATCTCCTTGTAACCTAGCCTCCAAAACTTGTTTTGTTTCTCAGATGCTTTGTAACTCTGTTTAGCTTACACTTTTGTAATCTTGCCCTATGTATTGAATTTGCAATCTGACTTACATGTCTTATGTTTTGAATTGTAACCTGACGTGGAACCTTTGTAAAAGAGCCCTGGCTCAAAAGTATTGTAATCCTAGACCTAATAAATAAAAAAAAATAAAATAAAAATACTATAAAACTTTGTTGGTCCATTAAAAGGTATTAAATTGCTTATTTTGTGCATCTTATTGTACAAGGACAATACGGCAACAGGCAGTTTTTTGACATAATAAAATAGAGTCAGTGAAATGAAATGATGGTACTTTAAAGCAGCAATACTAGATAATCAGGAAGTGATTATCAAAATTCCGTTTTTTTGGCTGGAAGCATGCAGCCATAGTTTGGGTTTCCATATCTGTAAATATTTTTTTCTAGCAATCTTTAGTTGTTTTTTTTTAGATATTTAAAATTTATTTCCATTGCTGTGGCTCCACAGTAAATATGGCTGCTGTCTAATTTGCAGCTGAACTTCCCCCCATATGTTGCATCATGTCTTTTGATGATTTCCATGGGACCCTATGCTGCACGTTCCCGCTGTCCCTGTGTAGTGCTGCAAGTCATGTGCATGTGCGGTTGGCAGCAGAAGGTTCCAATTCAACATGGCAGGTGGGAGAAATGTAAACAAAAACAAAGAAAAATGGAGCAAACTACAGGGCGATAGTACAGTGAAAACAAGAAGGAGTACCAGGTAAGTGCTCAACAGCACAGGAAACAAACTGTTGTAAAAGATCCAATTGTTTTGATCTAGTACTGCTACTAAAAGATACTTAATAAAGTCAGTGTCATTAGCACCCCTTCTGTAACACCACTGGTTCATGACTACTTAAAGGAAAACTCCATGTTAAAATCAGAAAAAGATACGTAGTAGTCTTTTTTTCTGTGTTCTAACCAGTTCCCAGCATTTTCTTTTCCTTTGGCTGTGAGAGATGTTTTTTCTAACTTTTCCTAACTGTTTTATTGCCCTTGGAGGTTGCCATTCTGGTTTCTTTTATGGCCACTAATCTTCCCAGAGTGCCCTTTGGTGTGATGTCTGATTGCCCCTGCAGTAAGCCAGTGTCTTGTTACAGGGTCTGTCACAGCTCAGCCACAGAGAAAATACTTCGTCCAGAGAAGACAAACTGCTAGATTTTGAGTGAGTGTAATCATTATTATTTTTTGATATAAGTACCTTGTCCTGCTATGCTCTGTTGTGTGTGTGTGTGTGTGTGTGTGTGTGTGTGTGTGTGTGTGTGTGTGTGTGTGTGTGTGTGTGTGTGTGTGAATCATGTCACTGTTTACTCCATTCCTCTCAGTCGCTTTCAGTTTTTGTACCGGTACTAAGTAGCAAAAATTAAACATCACCCTATAGGTTGTGACATAGCAAGACAAGGTACTAATATCAAAAAATAATAATGATTACACTCACCCAAAATGTAGCAATGTGACTTCTCTGAAAGAAGTATTATCTTTGTGGCTGAGCTGTGACATACCCTGCTAAATCTAAGGGCATAGCTACATCACTGTCACATGAACCAGGGTGCATCGTAGGAGAAAGAAAGCCAATAAACCTATTTGTGATGGAGATCCCCAGGGGTCGTAAAACTACCATACAGCTAGCAGGCTAATTTAGGAAAAACTCCTAATAGCAGACAGAGGGAAGGACACACTAGGACTTAACATACATATCAAAACACTGTACATAACATATGTTTTTGCACATTCTGGGTGGACTTCTCCTTTAATACAGACCCAGCTCACTGTATCTGTCCCCACCCCCACTCTAACCTATCTGATTCTCATCATTCTCATCGTCATCATCATAGGCAAAATAATTTGAGCATGCCCAGTCTTTCTTCGAGGCTCTTGTTCCTTAAGTCACTAATCAGTTTGTTTTCACTAATCTGGACCATTTTGCCCTCTTCAATGGCTTTGCTCTATTGTGGTGACCAGATCTGAATGCAGTACTGCAGGTGGAGCCGGACCAGTGTTGTGTAAGTTACTTTTTCTATTACTTTCTATTACTTTTGGAAACTTGTTCCAGAAAGCTCTGTGCAGTCAGTAGCAAGGATGAAGAAGTACTAGAAAAAGTAAATACACCCTACAGTTACAGTTACTTATTTCTTTTTCTACAAAAACAATGCAAAAATAATAAATAACTCTAACAGATTAAATTTTTTGAGAGTAATAGGTTAGTTACTAGTTACTTTCAAATAAATGTAATCAGTTACAGTTACGTATTTCTTTTGTATAAAAAGACATACGTTTTTGTAACTGTAAGGTGTATTACTTATTTCAATACTTCTCCATTCTTGCTAGTGACTGCACAGAGCTTCCTGGAACAAGTTTCCAAAAGTAATAGAAAGTAATAGAAAAAGTAACTTACCCAACACTGAGCCTGACTAAGGTCTTGTACAGGGGAGAAACACCTCACTTAGCCTGCTCCTTACCTACTCCTTCTAAAGTATTCCACCTTTGCATTTCCTCTCTCATTTTGTTTTTGTGTTTCCTTTTATTTGTATTAAATTAAGCTAATTTCTGAATGCCTATTTCTTTTTTTTCTTTTTATTCTGTCTTTATGTTCCCCCTTCCTCCAGTTGGCCCCTTCTTCCCCATCTCCATCCCCGACCCTGTCACCCACCCTATCTGGAATTTACTCTGCTTCAGTCAATATTAACCCTTTGGGCCCCACAATGTTTGAAAGATAGCCATAGAGCTGCAAACAAGCGGAAGTCTGGTATCTAGGAGATATCAGGATGTTGCTCATGTTACAAAATTATCACTCAATGCCTTTGCTACCTTCTCTTGGGAGGTGTTTTGGGGTATTGAGTTGCCACTGACACAAGGAAAGCTTGAAAAGTATTATATTTATGTACCATTCTGCGCATGGTTCACATTTATTTTTGTACTGGTTTTCTGCTTATTCTTTATTATAAAAGGGGAAAGGGAAACGTGGGCCAATCTGCAGTTGTTTGAAATCTTTCTGTTTACAGACCTGATACTTTATATCCTTCAAATGATTGGTATTTAAAGCAGCAGTGCATGACAGGAGTGAACATTTTTTCATTCGATTTATTGCCCCATATCTCCTGACTTATATGATACCCTTTTTTCCAGATCATGAGTCTGCTTTCCCACTTTAAATTTTTTGCAGTTGAAATAATTAAAGGAACGCTGCTGTTAATATGGCTCAGACCGGGTTTCCATCAGCATTCTCTGCTGTTTTTGAACAACCATTGTTTAAATGCACTTTGTTTGTGACTATAATGAACTTGCATACAGCAGATACAGCTCCATGACCTCATGGGACAACAGGTGTACACACGTAGTGTAAAATACTGATGAAAGCCAGGTCTGAGCCATATTAAAAGGAACACTTTTTTAATTATTTCAAACATGAAAAAAGTGCTAAAGCAGGCTCAACATCAAGAAAGTAGGGTATCATGCAAGTCAGGAGATAAGGGGCAATCTAAAATAGAATAAGAAAGTACAGGTCAAAATGTTCACTGTCATCATGCACTGCTGCTTTAACAGCACCTGAGAAAACTCTGATACAAAAAAGTTGTGTTCTTCTTTTTATGGGTAACATTCCACAGAGTTTCAATTCAGGAATTTGGAGTTTTACCTATGTCATCACATGGCTATGGAACTCTAAGTAAAAGTGCTTGACCTATTAGGGGAGCTCATAGAGTAGTGTACCCATAACACTCTGAATTCCTATTTTTTTAAGAGATCTATATAGAATGTCTATATTTAATTTACTTAATGTGTATTTATTCAACAATTTCTTGACCAGGTGTGGCATGCTGAGACAGGGCTTGTTTGCACGGGTGACCCAGGGAAGGGGACACAGTTTGGGGAGAAATGCAGGAACAACAAACAACACAGATTGAAATAAAGCCCATACTGTGCAAGGGTTTCCTTTTTGGACTTAATCTTCATTGGCAGTTCATTCATGGTACAGTCCTATCTTCCTCTACATATCAATAAGTGCATGTCTGACAGAAAGAAGTTCCTTACAGCACTTACAGTTTTCTTTTTGCTTTTCTACTACCGAGTTTGTTCATTCTGTAATCTCAACATCCACTGTGATGGGCTTGAAGTGAGATTCAGATATACATTAGGGAATTTAATTTTCAAGAGTTTATAGTCTGTTACCCATACCCTTATATACTTGGCTGTTACCCTTACCCTTATATACTTGGCTGTTACCCTTACCCTTATATACTTGGCTGTTGCCTTTACCCTTATATACTAGATATGTTACCCTTACCCTTATATTCTTGGTCTGTTACCCTTACCCTTATATACTTGGCTGTTGCCTTTACCCTTATATACTAGATATGTTACCCTTACCCTTATATTCTTGGTCTGTTACCCTTACCCTTATATACTTGGTCTGTTACCCTTACCCTTATATACTTGGTCTGTTACCCTTACCCTTATATTCTTGGTCTGTTACCCTTACCCTTATATACTTGGCCTGTTACCCTTACCCTTATATACCTGGTCTCTTACCCTTATTCTTATATACTTGGTCTGTTACCCTTACCCTTATATACTTGGTCTGTTACCCTTACCCTTATATTCTTGGTCTGTTACCCTTACCCTAATATACTTGGTCTGTTACCCTTACCCTTATATACCTGGTCTCTTACTCTTACTCTTATATACTTGGTCTGTTACCCTTACCCTTATATACTTGGTCTGTTACCCTTACCCTTATATTCTTGGTCTCTTACCCTTACCCTTATATACTTGGCCTGTTACCCTTACCCTTATATACCTGGTCTCTTACCCTTACTCTTATATACTTGGTCTGTTACCCTTACCCTTATATACTTGGTCTGTTACCCTTACCCTTATATTCTTGGTCTGTTACCCTTACCCTTATATACTTGGTCTGTTACCCTTACCCTTATATAATTGGTCTGTTACCCATACCCTTATATATTTGGTCTGTTACCCTTACTCTTATATACTTGGTCTGTTACCCTTACCCTTATATACCTGGTCTCTTACCCTTACTCTTATATACTTGGTCTGTTACCCTTACCCTTATATACTTGGTCTGTTACCCTTACCCTTATATTCTTGGTCTGTTACCCTTACCCTTATATACTTGGTCTGTTACCCTTACCCTTATATACCTGGTCTCTTACCTTACTCTTATATACTTGGTATATTACCCTTACCCTTATATACTTGGTCTGTTACCCTTACCTTATATTCTTGGTCTCTACCCTTACCCTTATATACTTGGCCTGTTACCCTTACCCTTATATACCTGGTCTCTTACCCTTACTCTTATATACTTGGTCTGTTACCCTTACCCTTATATACTTGGTCTGTTACCCTTACCCTTATATTCTTGGTCTGTTACCCTTACCCTTATATACTTGGTCTGTTACCCTTACCCTTATATAATTGGTCTGTTACCCATACCCTTATATATTTGGTCTGTTACCCTTACCCTTATATACTTGGTCTGTTACCCTTACCCTCATATATTTGGTCTGTTACTCTTACCCTTATATACTTGGTCTGTTACCCTTACCATTATATACTTAGTCTGTTACCCTTACCCTTATATACTTGGTCTGTTACGCTTACCCTTATATACTTGGTCTGTTACCCTTACCCTTATATACTTGGCTGAACTATTCGCCCTGAAGCACCAGCAACAGAACCATTGATCAACAGTCAATGACTTGCTTTGCACACCTACCATGATGACTAAGATGGGTTAGTGATCATTTGAATGTACTGCTTCAGTGCTGTGGGCCTCTATACCACTCTTTCTGAGACAGTCACAAACTCATGTTACCTCCAAAATAAGGTTTAAAACATAGTTATGTGAACAACACAAATATTAATGTATTGTAATATAGGGATAAGTCTCGTAATAGTATTGAAAAGCCATACAAAACATTTGCCATAATACTATCATTACAGCCCTAACAATAGTATTATGAGATCTTGTAATTCTGTGGCTGCAAGCTCTAGCAGTACTGTTATGAGAAAGCACCTTTCCTACGTGCTACTGTATTGCTCATGGAGAGCGTGAGCTGGCTTTTACTGTAACCGTTGTGCACAGTAAAAGCAGATTGGCTACACAGAAAGGCACACAAGTTTTTAAAAACATTTTTTAAAGTGAAAACTGGATCCATGTATTACAAAAATTAAAAAAATAGGAGTCTACTATAGAATATATATATATATATATATATATATATATATATATATATGACTTGGCTATAATCTCACATTGAGATTCTGGTGATATGTTAGAAGCTCTTGATGGTATTATAGCCTTGTAAAACACAATCCCCTATTATACTCTACATTACTCCAGCTTTGCTGTCAAGGTTCACATGTCACCAGAACATCTCAGTGGTATTATAGCCTCATAATACACAGTCTCCCTATTATTCTATACATTACTTGACCTTCACTCTCAAGGTTCACGTCACATGAGCCACTTGATAGTATTATTGCCTTATAATAAACAACCCCCTATCTATTACTGTATAAATTACTCAAAATTTGCTCGCAAGGTTCACATGTCACAAGAACCTCTCAACGGTATTATAGCCTTATAATACCTAGTTATATTTTTTTTCCCACAGGGAAAATGGGTTATAATTCCAGCATTATAACCAGCTGATTATAATGACATTCATGCACCTGGTTTCTCTACTTCTGCGCATGCACCTACCTCAAACTTCCCCTTTTCTGCACTGTCTGTTGTGATGCCTCAGTGCTGCAGTGTTTCTTGATAGAAGTCGTCAGTGGTAAGTTTTTTCTGTTAAAGAAAAAGCATCTTTTGGCACAGCAAACCTTCATCATGGCAGTTAAAAAAATAAAATAAAATAAACATTGCTTCCATTTATGGACAGCTACCTACCGCGCTTAAGTCTGGGCTTTCCAACAGTCGGCGGCTCAACTCTGTAGATACATACATTTATTTTGTGCAATTGCTGTGGTGAAAAAATGATCCCCAGCAATTATACAAAATAAAAGATGGGTAGCTAATTAAAACTTAGATTTTATACACCCCCTCGGGGTGGGATGCCTTCATAAACCCCTCGAGCTTCGCTCTTGGGGTTTATGTGGCATCCCACCCCTCGGGGTATATAAAATCCTCATTATAACTAGCTACCCATCCATTATTCTCTATGTAATAAACAGTTCTTCATCCATTTTTCTATACCTTACTCGACCTCTGCTCTCGAGGTTCACGTCACCAGAACCTCTTGATGGTATCATAGCCTCGTAATACACAGTCCCCCTATCTATTACTGTATACATTACTTGAACTTCACTCTCAAGGTTCATATGTCTCAGAACCTCTTGGTGGTATTGTAGCCTTTTAATACACAGTTTCCTATTTATTGTTCTATTTGTATAATTTTTTTTTTGCCACACATTAGTTCCATTATTTTAATGTTTGCAACTCTCAGGTCACCCATGAAAAAAGGATTTCTTCCCAGTGGCTCTGCCAGTAAGTAAAATAGCAATAACTAAATACACAAAAAAGGCAACCAATAAGACACACATTTATCATGGATCTTTTGGGGGCAGGAATATCATTTCTGAAAAGGAGAACATTACAAGAAGCTGCTAATTAGCCTAAATATCCTGTCACTTTTAAAGGAGATCTGTATTAGAGCTCGGGGGGGGTTGGCCCTTGGCTGTGCCTTGGGCCCCCTTCCTCCAGTTGGTTGCTAATCCCCAGAAAATGACTAGCTCTTCACTGATTATTGCTTAAATAATATTATGATTTTCTTTTGCTGCTTAAAATAACAATAATACTATTATCCATTAGAAATGGAAGCCTTCAGCTCCCTTTTAAAAAGTCCTCATGTTAGTCAAAGCAGTAGTAATCAATCTGATCAAAACATACTGTATTTACAGTTTACAAAAACAACTACTAGAAAAAAACAGGATACCTAACACAGGAAGAGCCAAGTTAGATGAAATGATCACTCATAAATGCTTGATATCTTAATCGGAACATCTAAAGCATTCCTGATGAAAGAAGCTCGGACAGCCACTTCCCTTCCCTTCCCGTGTCCATTAACTCTGCTGGAGGGAGAGAACTTGCTACTGATAGCCCTTCTAGTTCTAGAAAGAATTCACGTAAGAAAATAATGTTAAAGCAGAGATATTCATATCAATTTTTTGGTAAAAAATGTATTTCTGACATCCTTAGATTCATGCCCAGTTTATTTTTAGTATTCACAGGTATTATCAAAACAGATTTTACAGCAAATTTTGTAATTATTGACTCACATCAGTACGGTGTCAAAATGGCTACTGCCACACCACAGGGTGAAAGGAGGAACAAGAAAAGCTGTGAGTAAAACTCCAACTGCCATCTCCATTGCAACAGAGAAACATAGACATTGTCAGCAGATAAAGACCTCTTGGCCAGCCTAGTATGCCCTATATTCCCTACATACTGTACCACCACAAAGCCTACTCGATCTCCTGTCTTTGCCCACCCCTTTCCTTACATCTAAGGTCCTCTCATGTCTATCCCAAGCATGCTTGAATTCTGTTAGTGTTTTAGCACCCACCACCTCTGCTGGGAGTCTGTTCCAGGCATCCATCACCCTCTCTGTAAGAAGTATTTCCTCACATCTCCCCTGGGCCTTCCCTCCAGCTTCATAGCATGACCCCTTGTCCAGAAACACATTTTTCTGTGGAATGATGGCTGATGTTTCCTTGTCCTTTCCAGGGTATATATATTCCTGATACCCAGGTATAGCTCTGTTAATAATCAGCTGGCCAGGAAATAAACATTTGTATGGCAAAAAAAGGATTGTAAATGTGACACAGCAGGCATTTAGTTGTCAGACAAAAATATATACAGGGACTGTCCTCTAGCAAACTTAAATTTTTTTTTATGTTTCAGCACATGACTGTAACTTCTGATTTCACCAGAGTTGCAATCCATGGTAGAGTGAAGTTAGAATATAATGGATCTACCAAGCCATGGCAAAACAGATTCTGACTGACCTCACTGCCACAATAGCTGAGGCAGGACTAGACTGGGTTGCCATGACCGAAACATGGTTCACAAATAATCACAGCTGGGAGGTGACTATCTCAGGGTATAACTTGCTCAGGAGACATAGGACTGGGAAAAAGGGAGGGGGGTTGCTATTTATGTTAAGGATACCATCAGTGCTACAGAAATGCAGCAGGCACAAGGGGAAACAGAGGATCTATGGATCACAATTGGGGCCGGAAGCTAGAAACCCATTCAGGTAGGAATAATCTACAGACCCCCAAATCAGGAGGAAGACAGGGATAAGGAAATCCTGGAAACCACCATCCAGATATCAGGCAAAGGGAACATGGTGTTGGTGGGGAATTTCAATCTGCTGGATATAGATTGGAGTACCCACACAGCGGCATCACAAAAAAGCAGGGAATTCCTAGTCGCACTACAGGAAGCAGGCCTAAGTCAACTAGTGATATCACCCACAAGGGGTAATGCGATTCTAGATCTGATATTCACAAATAGCGATAGGGTTCTGGGCGTCAAAGTAGGGAACCACCTGGGCAACAGTAACCATAACACAATATGGCTCAGATTAAAAAGGACTGAAGACTCCACACTCTCCAAACTGAAGGTCCTTAACTTCAGGAGGGCAGACTTCACAAAAATGAAGGCCTGCCTGAGGGACAACCTTAGTAACACAACAGAAGGGAGCATTGAGGAATGTTGGACAAGGTTGAAGGATGCAATAACCATGGTCACATCACAGTGTGCTCGTCAGATTAGTATGAACAAAAGGAGGAAAAAACCACTATGATTTTCCAAGGAGGTGGCAACCATGGTGAAAGAGAAGTGCATAGTCTTCAGAAAGTACAAGGAGTCAGGGAACGAGGTGGACAAAACAGAATACAAACAGAAACTAAAAGAGTCAGAAAAAGTGATAAGAAAGGTTCAGACATAGGTTAGGATAGCTCATGAAGTAAAAAAGGGTAACAAAACCTTCTACAGGTACATACAAGAAAAAAGGAACACCAAAGGGGGCATTGTTAGAATCACAAAAAAAGATGGACAAACCACAGAGCAAGACGGGAAGAAGGTGAAGGCACTCAATGAGTACTTCTCGTCAGTCTTCACACAAGAAGCAGATGGTAACGGACCAACAATAGGCATAAAAAAGTGTCCAATTGAAGGAACAGACACGGGTCCCTTCACAGAGGAAAGGGTCCTAGAGGAAATAGACAAGTTAAAGGTAGATAAAGCTATGGGGCCAGATGGGATACACTCAAGAATACTTAAAGAACTTGGGAGAGAATTGGCAACCCCCTTAGCAGTGCTCTTCAACAAATCATTGAGGAGCGGGGAGGTGTCAGAGGATTGGAAGAGAGCAACAGCAGTACCACTCCACAAGAGTGGAAGCAAGGGAACAGCCAAGAAACTACCATCTGGTTAATCTAATGTCAGTCATGGGAAAACTGATAGAGTCCCTGTTGAAGGAAATAACTGTAGCTTTTTTGCAGCAAACTGGTCAGCTCTACAAAAATCAACATGGTTTCATGGCAGGGAGGTCCTGCCAGACAAACCTGGTTGATTTTTTCAGTTGGGTCACTAAAACAGTGGATCAGGGTGGGGCAGTGGATGTGGTTTACCTGGACTTCAGCAAAGCTTTTGACTCTGTTCCACACAGGAGACTAGTCAAAAAACTGGAGAACATGGGAGTCGGGCCTGAAGTAATGAACTGGGTCAGAAACTGGTTACATGGGAGAACTCAGAGAACATTAGTGAATGGCACTGTCAGAAGAGGAGAGGGTGACTAGTGGGGTCCTGCAAGGCTCGGTACTGGGGCTGATCCTCTTCAACATATTCATCAGCGACATTGCAGATGGACTGAAGGGAAAGGTGTGCTTGTTTGTAGATGACACCAAAATCAGCAACAGGGTGGACACACCAGAGGGACAGCATAGCATGGAAGCTAATCTCTGAAAACTGGAGGAGTGGTCCAGGACCTGGCAATTGAAATTCAATGCCAAAAAATGCAAGGTCATGCATCTGGGAAAACGTAACCCAGGGAAACTGTACTCAATGGGAGGAGAGCAGCTGATGGCTACTAGGTAGAAGCAAGACCCGGGGGTGATCATATCAGATGACCTCAAGGTCAGTAGACAATGTGAAAAGGCAGCACTAAAAGCTAGTGGTATCCTATGCTGCATAGGAAGGGGCATCTCAACCAGAAGGCATGAAGTAATCATGCCCCTGTATCAGTACCTGGTAAGGCCACAGCTGGAATACAGTGTCCAGTTCTGGAGGCCACACCTCAGGAAGGATATAGATGAGCTGGAGACAGTACAAAGAAGAGCAACAAAGATGGTGCGGGACTTACATCAGAAACCGTACAAAGCAAGACTAGATGACCTCAAATTATACTCCCTAGAACAACGCGGGAATCGTGGGGACGTGATTGAAACATTTAAATACCTTAAAAGCAACAACAGGGTGCACATGCAGAACCTCTTTCAGTTAAAGAACTGCAACAGGACTAGAGGGCATGACCTTAGACTTAAGGGAGGAAAGTTCAGGAGCAATATGATGAAATTCTTCTATACAGAGCGCGTTGTGGAACCACAGAATAGCCTGCTGGAGGGGGTGGTGGGAGCCAAGACGGTGGGGGAATTCAAGTGGGCATGGGACAGACACTGTGGGATGCACAAGCAGGCAGCTAAGCAAGGGGGGGGGTTTGGAAACCAAGGGCAGACTTGATGGATCATATGGTGGTCCCCTTCTGCCGACAGCATCTATGTTTCTCCCCCACAGCAACAGATTGTTGCAGACATCCCCAACACCGCCTGGTCCCAATCACGATTGAAAACACAGACACCTGTTCAGTGTTAATGCAGGAGGACTGTGCCCCCCCCCACACACTTCCTGTACATAAGGAGTCTCAACTCCAGGATGTCAGGGGAGAGTGGCTAACACCAGGTGTCTGTGTGTCGGCACATCGATGTAACAACCCGTTTGACATTGTGGATGCCAATGGGCTTGTTGTTGCTGTGCTGGTTTTGCTGTGGGGGGGAGGGTCATGCTAACAACGGTATATGGAATAGAACATATACAGTGAAGCCCACCAGGATGAAGTGCAGTGCCACAGGATTACTGCATGACAAATGGGATCAACTCCCATTGAAATTGCATTGTTCGCTGCAGTAACTCTACTGCAGAATTCTAGACTGCTGCACTTCATCTTGGTGGACTTCACTGTACATGAGTGAAAATCAAAAGTAAAGTAGGATTAAGTCAAAAGTAAACTAGAATTTATTAATGTTATTTTATACGGTTAGGTCTTTTTCTGTGTAGAAATCAGTGGCTCTCAAAAAGTTTTGTGCGTGTTCTAAAAAGTTCCCTTACAGAAATACAAGTGCACAGCATGTGTGCAGCATGCATGCTGCATGCTTATTAACATGCAGCAAGCATGCTGCATGCATGCTGCACACTCGTATTTCTATAAGGGTTATTGTGCATGTTCATGTGCACCAAGAAAAACCCTACGAAAAGTACACTATTAGATGTACTTCTAGTAAGCAAACCCCATTTCTTCTCTCACACTGAGATCTTTTCTGCCGATGTTAGTGACCATTGCTTTATTGCTGGCATAGGAGCAGTTCCTAAACCAACAGCCTCAGCAAAGTTCTCTACCAAAAGATCAAAATGGAATTTTTATCTGCTTGCATATATCAATGACCTGAAAGCCTCCTTGCTTTGACAGACCTTTTATTTAGCCAAATCAGTAGAAACAGCATATGCCATTTTCCACAAAATTTGTATCCAGCGCTCTTAACACCCATGCACCCTTAGTCAAAACCCGCATACAGGCTAGAAAGTGCTGTTGGTTTACAGCAGACATCAAGGCAGCACTATTAAAAAGAGACAAGCTCTGGAAGCTAGAACGCAAATCCCACAAAGTCGAAGACTGGCATCTTTTCAGAACAGCCAGAAACCACTGTACAAAGCTAATTCGGGAAACCAAGTCCAACTTCTATCGCTCTGAACTCGGCACTGCCTCCAACTGCCCTACCAAGTTCTGGTCCACAATAAAAGAACTTTCTGGTAATACCACAGGAAACACTCTCCCCTCAAAAATTATTTCTGACAATGTAACTATCAACAACAATAAAGAAATACTACAAGCCTTCAACAATCTCTTTGCTACTGCAGGGCTAGCTTTTGATAACTCACCTGCATGCAACCTATGCTCCCAGCTTACCACGCAACCTTCAGAATCTAGTGCCTCAGATGCAGTCTTTTCATTCTCTCCTGCCTCATTAAAAGAGGTCGAAGATTTCCTCCTCCAGTTGGACACCAGAAAAAGTGCTGGTGCTGACACCTTCGATCCATACTACCTAAAGTTTGCCTATCATGTCTTGGCCGTAACTATTACACATCTATTTAACTTGTCCCTTTCTCAAGGGACCCTCCCCAAACTGTGGAAGACCGCACATGTTATTCTGTTGTTTAAATCTGGAGACCCCTGTGATCTAAACAACTACAGGCCCATCTCCCTTCTCCCGGTACTATCAAAACTTCTGGAAAAAATCGTGAATGCCCAGCTGAAATCTTTCATGAATGATACTAGCCTGCTAAACCCAATGCAATCTGGTTTCAGAACTGAACATAGTACAATCACGGCCCTGGCCAAGGTGACAAATGACTGGCAGTGCAAACTAGAGAAAAAAAATGTGTCTGCGCCGTTTTTCTAGACCTAAGTAAGGCCTTCGACATTGTCTACCACAGCCTCCTTCTTTCTTCATTAAAAGCTATTGGTCTAGATTCTACCTCCTTGTGTTGGTTCCACAACTACCTTTCTGATAGGCACCAACAGGTCAAGGCCGAAGGTGAACTCTCCCCCTCAAATCTGTTAAAAAGAGGCGTCCCGCAGGGATCCATCCTGGGGCCACTCCTGTTTGCCATCTACATCAACAATATAGACTCAGGCATCAATGAGGCGAAAATTCATCTGTTCGCAGATGATACAGTGATCTACATAAGCCGTACAACTCCTGAAACTGCCTGTAGCGACCTGCAAGCTGACTTCAACATACTTCAATACCAGCTCCTTAGTAAAAAATTGCTACTTAATGCCAAAAAGACAAAGGCGATGCTATTTGCACTATTAACCATGCAGCCTACCCTGCTCTACTCCCCATCACCCCCCTCCTAGGAGAAACCCTGGAATTTGTGCCGAAATTCAAATACCTGGGGGTCTGGCTAGACTTTAAACTCTCCTTTGCAGACCATCTGCAGGAGTTGTTAAAAAAAACTGAGGCAGAGACTAGGTCTCTTCTTCAGGTTAAACTGCCTACTAACTACAGAGGCCAAGAGACAGCTAGTTTAGTCTATGTTCCTTTCCCTAATTGATTACACCGACTTTATATACAGCCAATGTGCTACTTCATACCTCGGTAAATTGGACATACTTTACCGCAGAGCCCTGCGCTTCATCACTGGTCTCCCCTTCTCCACCCCTTGCTGCTCTTTATATGTGGCCGTAGGTTGGACCTGCCTACACTACAGATGAAATAAAAATGCAGCTCTCTGGACATACAGAGCTATCACTGGCAAACTTCTGCAGTATATTGTTGATTGCCTGACTCTCAATATGCCTGGAACCTATGCCCTAAGAAGCTGTTCACTGATTTCTCTGAAAGTGCCCAAAGCCCTAACATGTTTTCAGAGAGCTGCCATAGGATTCGTTCTACTGTCACTCTGGAATGTGCTACAGAAATCACTGAAACTGAGGACTCCTGTTAGTCTCACTGTGTTTAAAACCTTATACTCAAAATACATTACAGAAGCCTGCAGCTGCTTCCAATGATCCTAGCTTACTTACATCCCCCTTCCACATCCTCCCTGCTTTTTCCATCCTCCTTCCTTCTTGTATCAGTGCATAACTTGTCCCTGAGCCACCTACTTATCTACCACCCTAAATCTCACCCTCCCTCACCCACCTATTCCTTGTATACCCACAGCATCTCATTCCTTCGCTCCTAGTATTATCCCAGTTCTGCCCCCCCCACCCACTGGCTGCCCACTTCTCCCGACACATGTCTCCCCCTTGATACGCCTGGGTCTTTTTAAACTGACTATGTATGTCTCTTTGCTTGTAGCATCCACTTCAACTAATCTCTTTGCTGGACTATAGTGCCTTTACCTTACAGGAATACTAAACCATGTATGTTGTTGTATCTGGTATAAATTTTTGCTGACTTGCTACCCTATTGTTATGTATACCCTTACCGACTGTCTTTTACCTGAACCCAAATGTATTTTTACTTATCCTGTCTGTTGCAGGCCTACCTGTGCTGTTGTACTCTTGCATCTACTGTCTATTTGTCTGTATATAAATGCATTGTTACTTGACTTGTGTAATGCAGGTCCATCTTGTAAATAAGCTTGCTCAATGGTGTTCACCTGGATAAATAAAGAATTTGATTGATTGATTGTTCTATCGTCCAGTGCACCTGTGTCCCTCTGCTTGTGCCCACTCCCACCTGGAAGACTGTTTTCATTTTCATCGAACGCTCCAGGTAAGTGCTGCAGCTCCTAGTTGCACTCACTTGTGCAGGCCACAGCCTGCCTTCATGACTGAATTAATGATTTGTGATACCCGCTGTCAGTGAGTGTGAGGGGATCCCCCTCTAAGCACTGTAGCGCTTAATCGGTAGAGCCACTCCAGTAGCTCTCTCTCTCTGTATCAGTGCTCGGCAGGATCTTTCAATTATTTCAGCAGTGGACCTAGTAAATTAATTAATTATTTAGTTTATGGTACAAATATATTACAAAAAATAGCAGAGAAAAGGTTAAAGCTGTTGTAACTATTCAAGAAAACATCCTTAAGTAAAGTTACAACAATCTCACTGCTTCTAATGTCATTATTAATTTTTCTAACCATATACTATAACAAATAAAATATGGGTGACCATATACAACTCACCTTGTGTTTCCATCTCGGGGTTGAGATAACAGTATGGACCTCTCAACCTTCACTCTCAATGTCCATACACTTATCTCAACCCCTCGATGGAAGCACAGACTTATTGTGTATGGTTACCCATACATTGTTCTTTGTGTGTTACCTGCAACGGAGTCACTGAAGGAATAGTTGGACCTCTGAGGGACATAAATAGTGAACTGGGGGGGGGGTAGCATGACTCCAGTGCATGTGTGAGAGACCCTAATAAATGCCTCGGCACAGACCTCATTGGCCCGCAGCCAGCTCTTATTTTGACCCATAATTATACACTGCTAGAATCTGTGTTGAAAAGTTAGAAATGTATATTTTCATCTGGTATGCTACTTTGGAACACCAATGATCATGGCCAGATATGGAACAGGGCATAGTGTGGCATGCTGGAGGCAGTGTAGTACTGAAAACGCCATGCACATGCATATCATGTGGTCATGTCCTAAACCAGCAGGCTTCCTGGGGCAAGTTGGCTGGGCAATATGGGTGTTTTTTTTTGTACCCAGAGATTAGACTGTCTCCTGAGATATGCCTATTACACTAATAGCCCAGACACTTGAGGGGTAGGCAGTCGAAATATGTCCGAGGCTTCCTATTAGTAGCAGCTAAAAAATGTATCACTAGAAACTGGGTACCTGATCAGGTACCTCAGCTAGAACAATGCAGGGAGATTGTCAATAACTTATATAAAATGAAAAGCATTACTTTCAGTCTCAATGACAAGACAGAGACACCTTTACTTCTAGATGGAATGCACGGGTTATATACGTTATGCAGCATGACCGCAGATTTGTCCCCTGAATGGGGCAAAAGCACAGACAGATTTTCTTACCAAGTGGGACTGGCCAGAGAAGGGGAGGTGAGATCATCACTTGTGCTACCACTAATTTGTTGACCACCACCCCCCCACCCTCCTACAGCCACCCCAAATTTTGCAGGGGAGCGTGTCTTTTGATGGGACACATCCTGGCCTTAGTATTGTGCAGAGGTAATGAAATCCTAGGCCATCTGTGCTAAGCTGGTGAAATCTCCTGTAATATTTACTTGCAACCATAACAGTAATATTGTGTCTGTATCTCTGTCTTACCAACAGCTCTACTTCTTTTTTGTACTTAAAACTTTAATAAACATATATTAACAAAAAAAGAAATACATATTTTAATTATGTAATCTTTAATGAAAGTTCTACCTGGGGTGGGAATCATTCTCTCAGCCTTCACTTCGAAGCCCGAATATTTAACTACAATGCTACAAAAGTCTGAATGAAGCAGCCCTGACCACTGCAAGGTTACAACAAGCATTTGTCAATGCTGAATATTCGCCGCTGGTATTGCTGTTGTACTAGGTCTTGCTTGTACACAGTTTTACTATATATTTAGTCAGGATAGAGTAGATGAGATGCAATGTTTCATTTTCAGTGGTGTCTTGCCTTTACAGATTGTTAGATTATAATTACCCAGAATGGAGCAGCTGAGAGGCAATATCTACTTTTTAAGTGGGCTCCCACATTTTGACCCCAAATGTTCAATAGTCTTTTTATGACCTGAGGTTATGACCCAGTTAGGTGGAATTCTTAAAATCCCATCCAAAAGGTGATTTCACTGTGCAACTGTGGAAATAAGTTTCAGAGGGGATTTGAAAAATGACACCTGCCATTTCAGGAGGTGGGGTAACGCAAGGGATATGCTGAACATTAGGGGCCAAAATCTGTAAAAATAAAGTTATAAGTAAATGCTGGAACAATTTGTTTTCTCATAACTTAGTTTTTCACATTTTTACTCCAAATTGTCAACATAATCTTTTTATGCCCACTCCTTCTGACTATGGCAAGTGTTATTTATAAAACAATGGCTGAAATATCATTTTGCACCACAAGTGTGAAAACACATTTTCGGTAGGGTTTGAGAAATGACAGCTGTCACCTTCATGAGGTGGTGTGAAAAATGGCTATGTTGAAAAGTTGGTGTCAAAATATTGAAAATTACCACAGTCATGAGTGTGCATTGAAAAAATGCCTCGTATAGTATTTTTTTTTCTGGATGTTATTAATTTTGATGTTCCTGTGCAGTCTAATTGTATGATATTACCTTATTCACTGTAATCCCTTGTGATTGTACATACCAGTGTTTTGTATTGTTTCACACCTTATTTTGTATGGTATTGAATATGCTATTGTTTGTAACTCCTTTCTGTGTACATACCGCTGGGTTGCACCTGTGAAGAGCCTTGGCTCAGTGTGCCTTTCCCAGTTAACAAATTTTAAATAAATAAAATAAATAAATAAAATGCAATGTAGGTTCATAACTTTGCTGTTTTCTCAAAATTTTTTTCCCAAATTTTCAACATAGCCTTCTTATGACCCCACATAGCCTTTGTATGAGCCCACATAGCCTTCGTATGAGCCCACCTCATGAACAACGGAGGGGAACATTTTCAAATCCTGCCCAAAAAGTGATTTTCCACCACAACTGCAAAAACACATTTTGGCCAGGATTTGAAAAATGACAGCTGTCCCATTCATGAGATGCTGTGAAGAAATGGCTATGAAGAAAATTTGGGTTTAAAATATTAAAAATGATCAAAATTACAAGCCTGCATTCATAAATTTCAATGTAGGCTCATAACTTTATTGTTTTTTATATATTTTTAGCCCACATTTTCAACATAACCTTCCTATAATTGGGCACCCCAGAGTTGGTGTTATGTTTGGTGGCACCAGGGGTGAGCTTCCCGGTGTCACAGAATCAAAATGGGCAAGGTAGGGGGCAGCAGCCAGCACTCCCCATGCCAGAATATAAGTATGCGTGGGTTTTCTTCCTGTTTGGCGACACTACAGGTGGGCTCACCAGTGTCGCAGAATCAAACTGGGTGGGGTGAGGGGTTGTAACTGGCACAGGGGATTACAAGGGGAGGGGGGAACCACGGCAAGCTGATTATGACAGATCAACTGTGCTTGCTGGGTGACGTTGTGTAGATACTCTCAACAAAATATTCACTGCACATGCGCACAGTGAACATAAAAAGCATGAAGCATCCCAAGCAATTTCATGAATTAGTGGTGCATTGGACCTGCAGAGTTCAAACATGATGCAATCCCTAGTCTGTATCAGTGTCTCCCTCCATGCAAATACTTGTGAAAATTCAGACTTCATTTACTGTGTTTTGCTTCATCAAAATGAGAATCAGAGCACAATTCTTTCACTTCTTGACTGTGTTGATCCCTGAAAGCAGAGCACTTATGTAAATGTTTTTTAGCGTGTGATGACAGAATGATGAGATAGATACAGAATCACCAAAAGAAGGCATGTTTGAGTACCTAGAATGGTTTTGGCAGTACCAAAGATTTCCAAATAAGTTCAGTCATGCATACTATTGCACACAAATTTGTACATACTATCATATACACTATTATACATAGTATCACACATACTATTATACATACTATCATATATACACTATTATACATAGTATCATACATACATACTATTATACATACTATCATATATACACTATTATACATAGTATCATACTATTTTACATACTATCATATACACTATTATACATAGTATCATACATACTATTATACATACTATCATATATACACTATTATACATAGTATCATACATGCTATTATACATACTATTATATATACGCTATTGCTACAGGTTTGGAATAAGGCATTTGCCCATGTTTACTGTCACCTCACTTTTCAGTGACTGCATTTTTGTATTTTTTTTCCTCTTACATTAGCTTATCAAGTTGGCTTTAATACAGCTTTTTTTCACCTCTAGGCACCTTATCTCCCTTATTTATCAGGCAATACAGGGATCTCTACTGCACAATACACTTTGTGTCACAGCTAAATGGGCTGCAGAGCTGGAAAAGGATAAGGAACAGAAAAAGTGGGAACTGGGGGGCTTTGAAATGGGACACGTTGCATTCGCTCACATTTGGTAAGAATATGTCTGGAAATATTTAATCTGTTACTTTCACGTGCCTGTCATTACATCCAAATATGGCCCAGGCCATACAGCAGACTGTTAGAGGGTCTGTGAGGACGGAAGGGCAACAGTTACTCCATAATGTAGCCTTGCCCAAGGATGGCAGTCTTCTTATGGGATCTAAAGCTGGCAATCCCTGAATTTACATTGATCCCAGAGATATTTTTGCTGCATCAATATACCAGATGCCCATGGGGCAGACATGCCACATATCTCTTAGGCATTCTACTGACTGTAGCTAAAAAAATGCTTCACCAGGAACTGGCTAACAGATCTGGTCCTGGGGCTTCCTCAATGGAGGGAAAGAGTCAGTCATACATATAAAATGGAAAGAATAACTTTCAGTGTGAATCACAAACTTGAGACATTTACCTCTAGATGGGATACATGGGTGCTGAACGTAATGCAGCTTGATGCCAATTTCATCCCTTGAAGGACCTTTATCATGAGAGGGTTGTGGTCTCACTTTGTCCTGGACTGGGGGTGGAGTGTGGTGGGGATGCTGCAGAAGTGCCCTTGTGATCCCCCATTCTCCTTTATGCCACCAATATAGTTCTGTACCTCACAGGGGACTCTGACAAGGCACACAGTACCAAATGCAATATAATTTTTATGTTTGTGTTGTATGTGACTGTCAATATTAACCATAGCACCTTGTTTCTTACATTGTACAATTCAATAAAAATATATTTGCAAAAAAACAAAAAAAAAAACAGGTTTTGTCTGTGAGATCCATAAACTCCAGAGGGAGCACATTCCAGATCCATTCCTGACCACCCTCTGAGTAAAGAAGTGCTTACTCTTGGTGCTACTAAATGGCATCCCTTTTAACAAAGGCTGTTGTGTCTCACTGTAGTAGTGGCTCCAGAATTATTTTTTCGTGATAACTTTGCTGGAGTCACTACTGCAATTCTCTACCAGATTGGTAGTATAGCTTTGATTTTATGACAGATCATATTGCTGAGTTTCTTCAATCTTTCCTGGCTACCAAATATCATGATGGGCTAGTAAATCTGCTTTGCTGGCAGCCTGGTTTGCTGACATGGCAGGAGGGGTGAAGGGATTTTTTCCCCTTAACCTCTTAGTAAGGCAGCAGAAATCTGTAACTTTAAAAGTCACCAAATGTCTATAGTCTCAGCCATCATTTAACAGAAACTTTAAGTATAAACAGACTTTACAAGCAACTTGTTGGAAAAGCCATTAAAAAGGTTATGGAACTGGTCTTGATTTCCATAGAACTTTTCAGGGACATTAAAAAAAATCTCTCTCACTCTCCCTGTTTCCTCTGTCTTGCTCTCTCTTTCTCTCCCCCTCTCTTCTTTCGTCTCTCTCTCTCTCTCTCTCTCCCACTCCCTCAATGAACTTCAAAAGCCTCATGGTTTACCACACTTACAGCAAGAAATGACAGACCAGTCCTGCTATATGCACAACACATTTAAGTTATGGGCTACAGAAGGCAATGAGTACAATTAGGTCTTTTTTTTTTCCAAATGCCTGCCTTGCATGCTAGAAACCAAATCACAATTCTCTTCATTTATTATTATTATTATTTTTTTTTTTGCATTCTCAGATCTCTACTTTTTTTCCCCCTTCCCCGAATAGCAAGTTATCACAAGGCGATCGGTAGCAGTTGCAGGCCAACTTTAATTTCTCGCTTGCATGTGGTTCAGTCGATTGCAGCACATTGACTTTTCTAAGCAATGTGGCTTTTGGGTGGGGTACATGGTGTTACATTCGGCCCGAAGTAGCTACAGTTTCAAAGGCTGCAGCTGCAGTTGGTATTTAACAACCATCTGTACTTAGATGTTCCAAGATAATTTTTTTAAAGAAAAAAAGCTGCACGGACCCTTGTAACTTTTATTTATTACTTTTTTTTATTCTAGTCAGGGAAGAACTCAGTGTGGAAACAAGCCCCTTTTCCAAGTGTATCCTGGGACCTGTTCAAGCAAACTCAATACAATACAGAGTATTCAACTCTATAGTCTAGCTAGGTCATAGTTCAGGGGGTAGGGCTACTGCCTACAGTGCTGGTAACCTGGATTTAGGAAGAAGCCAGGGTTGTCAGAGACTGACTGGGGGTAGGAGGATGAAGTATCTCAGTGGACACTCTTGCCCCTCTGGTGACTGAGGGTCCCTGTTTCTGCTGCAGCACGGCTAGCTGAATGACCGCAGAGGACAGTGCAGCTGGACGCACCATGAATGGGAGAGAGAGGATGTATGCCAGGGCTCAGCAATGGCACACAGCATGCATGTGCACCTTGCACTCTCTAGTGTGCATATTTTTATTTACTTGTTTATTTATTTATTTATTTTAAACTTGTCCTACCAGTTAAGCACACAGAGCCCAGGGCTCATTTCCATTTGCGACCTGGGGTGGGGGTGGGGGTGCTGGCATACAAAGGTACATTTTCAGAGTACCTACAGTTACAGAGTTCACACAATGCACATTTTAAGATTTAAATAATACAGTTCCAAGTTAGACATCAGATCGAAAGTCACTGCAGTCCCTCAGAGAGGGCAAGCCAGGCCACGTAGTTCTGATGTGATATGGCACAGAACTAAATTGACAGAGTCCACTTGTTAGCCTTCCTGGGTGACATTTGTTACATGTTGCAGTGAACTGTACTGCCAAGGCTCCTGGCTAGGGAGGGGTGAAAGGCTGCTCCAGGTGTGGTAAAAGGGGGAGGGGGTCTAGACTATTGGAGGCAAACATGGAAGTAAGTGGACATCAATGGTGATTTGAAGTAGGTCTTGATCAATGCCCTGCATGATATGAGTGACGGGGCAGTAACTCTGATGTCTTGGAATAGGGGAGAAATGCAAGTACAAAATCCTAGACATGCAGAATGACTCCCTGGGACACGTTGGCCCATGACAAGCCTCCTGTCTCCTCTACACTGTAGGAATTTCACCAGATGGAGTATGGCCTCCACTTTCCATCCACGCCACAGGGGGTAAGCCGTGGGGATATCTGGAAAGCCACAGGTAGGGGTGATGTGGCTGTGTAGTTGTCATGGGGATGGTGTGGACAGGCCAGTGCAGAAGGAGATAAATCAGGAAAAAACAAAAACACACAATAATTTGAACATCAGTTCTTAGGAGCTGTAACATGCAATGTGATTAAGCTTTGATCATGTATGGAAATGAGTACAATAAAGCAACAGTGCTTCTTTTGTTAATTCTTTGGTAACCAGGTAAGGCCCAGCACAAGTGCCTGCTTTCAGTGATGACCCAGGAGTACTGGGGAGGTTAAGTGACTTGCTCAGGGTCACACAGTATGCAAGTGGAGGTTGTGGGAATCACACCCAGGTTTGCTGGACGTACCGAGCTCATTCACAGCTTGTTACTCTAACCTCTAGGTTATACTGCCAGCCATTCAATGTTATGTCACATGTTATGGTGAAAATGTTGCTCTGTACTTTTGTATTACACTCTCAATTGCTCCTTACCTCCTCTCTTGGACGATACCCTTTTTCCTATTTCAAGTCTGCTTTATCACTTTTTTCCCATTTCAAATAATAAAAGGAGCGCTCCTTTTAATACGGCCCAATCCATGTTTTCATCCGTATTATCTGTTGTTTTAAAGCAATCTTTATTTAGCATCACTTTTCTTGTGAGTAAAATGAACTAGTATGCAGCAGACAGTATGCTCTGACCTTATGGGACAAAAACGTGTACAAAAACAGCTCAGAATATGGATGAATATCTGCTCCAAGACAAATTTTGAGATGTTGTGAGTTCTATTTTGTAGGCAAAGTTCCGGTGAAGTTGCAAAATTCCCCTTCACAAATAACTTCCTGAATTGCCCACCTTGCCACTTTTGCTACGTTGCATTGAGTCTTCCTTGGGAAATTACCTTTTTTGAGGTGAAGTTAAGGCGAAGTTGCAACTTCGCCTGAAAAAGGGCAATTTCGCCTGCCAGAAACTTAACTTTGCGAATTTTTTCATGGAGTGAAGTTTCCCAACTTTGCACATCTCTAGCCTTATTAAAAGGAGCACTCCTTTTATTATGTCACAGTTAAAAAAAATAATCCCTTAAGCAGACTTAAAATTGGGGAAGAAGGACACAGAAGCATCTGGAAAGTAAATCTGACAATGAGATGGTGTCAACTTCAAGAAAACATACTTGTCTGGTGAGGTGTTCCCAACAGAAATCCTGGATGCACTGCAGATTACTCATGGATAACCTACAGTCATTTAAGAACTGTAATTAAAAAAAAAAATAATTCCTCTGGATATACTCCAAGTAACTTCCCACAATATCATCTCTTAAATACGTTTGCAATGACACAAACCCCCAAAACATGACAATTAAACTTAATTGAAGGAAATGAGGAGAAATTTTAATTCCTGAAGGGTCTTTCCGTCAGCTAATGCTTAATAAAAAACTGTGCACGATATTTCAATTGATATGAATGTCAGAACCTATACTTAAACATCATTACTGTTGCAGGATTGGTATATCCCACTTTCTGCACCACTGTAACCTTTGAAGCTGATGTTATGCCTGCTCAGGCTAATTATACAGTAAGAGGCCACAGAATTGTATCATTTCTAGTGACCCAATGCTATAAACCCAAAGTTTCCATGATCTAACTGGCCAAGCTGTCTAAGAGCACAGCAAGCCTGGTTTTCTTTATAAGATGTCAACTTAAAAAGTACTCTGCAGCTAAGGCAAACAGACACAAGCCATGTCTGTTTAAACAGAACACCCGACTGATGGTCATTTACTGTAGTAGAGAAGTTACTTGTAATCCATAGGCTATATAATGATATAGGTAGTGATATAAAAAGAGAGCGAGCAAAACAGAGGGTGAGAGAGATACAGAAGGGGAGAGAGAGAGAAAAAGGTAGAGATTGAAAGAGAGGAAAGCGAGGAGAGGAGAGAGAGACAGAAAGGAAAGGAAAGAGGGGGAGAGAGCAATGGGAGAGGGAGGCAGAAAGGGGGAGGGGTGAGAGAGGTGAAGAGAGGGACAGAGGAGGGAAAGTAAAGGAGACTAAGAGCTGCAGAGAGGGGAAGAGAAAGATGGAGCTGGATAGAGGAAAGACAGAAAAGACAAACAGGAAAGAAAGAGGGGGCAATGTTGAGAGGGAAAGAGAGGGAGAGAGAGAGAGGAGAGAGGGACAGAGGGATAAAGAGATGAAGAGAGACAGGAAGAGAGGAGACAGAGAGGGAGAAAGAGAGGAGAAGGAGAAAGGAGAGAGGGAAAAGGTGAAAGGTAGTGCTGTGCAGAATTTTTGAATTACGGCAGAACGAGATTTCATGGAATTTGTGAAATTCTGCTGAATTTCACTGGAAATGGATGGCAAAATTCCACAGCACAAAAATGCAGAATAAGTTTTTCCACAACATTTCCATGGAATGTTATTTGACTGATCTCTATATTTTCTGTGGAAATGGGTGCAGAATGATTTTCCATGGAATAAATGCTTTTCCACAGAATATTAATCTGCAGACCATAGCAGATGGAATTCCACCAAAGAACCAGTAAAATTGCAATGGAAATTCTGCTGGCAGAATGGTTATTCTGCATTAATTCCACTGGCAGAATTCCACATTCTGCACAGCACTAGTGAAAGGGTGAGAGATGGATTGATGGATGGACACAAGGATGGGCTGGAGAATGAACTGGTAGATAGATGGATTTGTGGATGGATGTGGGAGTAAAGATGTTGTTATGGATGAATGAGTGGATACATGGATAGGTGGGTGAATGGGTGGGTAGGAGGGTGCATGGATTGCTGGAAGGATGGATGAATGGATGGATGGATGCATAGATGGACAACTGTTTTATGGGTGCATAGATGGATAAATGGATTGATGGATGGGTAGATGGATAGACAGATGAGTAGGTGCATGGATAGATGTGTGTGTGAAAGTGTATTGGTGGGTGGGTTGTGTGCTGGGGTTTTCGCTGAACATGATGTTTGTGTAGATGGGTTGATGGATGGATGAATGGATGGATGGATGGATGGATGGATGGATGGATGGGGGGTGGATGGGTGGATGGATGGATGGATGGAAGGATGGATGGAAGGATGGAAGAATGGAAGGATGGATGGATGGGTGGATGGATGGGTGGATGGATGGATGGATGGATGGATGGGTGGATGGCTGGATGAATGAATGGATGGAAGGATGGAAGAATGGAAGGATGGATGGATGGATATGTGTCGGTATATGGGAGTGGGTTGTTTAATGAATGAACATGTTTACACATGGATGGATGGATGGATGAACTGATGACTGACTGGCTGGATAGATGAGTGGATACATGGGTAGGTGGATAGATGAGTGCGGGTATATGGAGGACTGACCAAACTGGTTGATGCTTATATAATATTATGGAGGCAGCAGGGTCTAGTAACTAGAACACAAGTTTGGGAGCCTGGAGACCCAGGTTCAAATCTCACCAGAGCTACTTACTCACTAGAGGACCCTACGCAAGTCAATTAACCTCTCACTGCCTCAGTCTGCCACTTAGCTGCTAAAATGGGAAAAATCTGAACTCCATTGAAAATAAGAGACTTCATCTCAGCTGAACTATGCTGGATAAAGAAATGGTAACAAAAATGCTTAGATATGGTCACGCAATTATGTATTCATATTGTAAAAATGAACAAGACAACAGAGTGCTGTGACAGCTGCAAATTATAAGCAATGTTTCAACAATACAGTATGTCTTCTTTAGGAATTATCTACAAAGAAAAAGTATTAGTTAACCGACTTACTGTGCTTACTTATTTTATCAATATTTCCTGAAGATAACCTCAAACACCAGTTCTAGCTTTACTTTCTATTTTCAGCGTGCATTAAATTTAACCCTTTGGTTACATGTGCGTTCATATGTTCCTTTGTTAAAGCAGCAGGATTTACTACTCATCATGAACAGGGTCACTGATTTACGGTGATTGAAGGAATGAAATTCTGTTTTCAAGAACTTAAATTCCAGGATCACACTGGTAATTGCTGGTCTAATTTCCAGATTTTACCAGCATGCTACTGTCACAGTCTTTTAGTATGTGTATAACTAAGCAGAAGAAAAGAACGTGTAATATACAGCACAATAAATATAGCAAAATGTAAATGGGGGTAGGGAGTAATTTATACGAAAAATACAAGTTCTGTAAATTCACTGACCTGATCAAAAATGGCAAATTCCCTGAAATTCTTTATTTTTACTGGTGTGCAGGCAGTCTAGATTCTAGTATTTTACTGGGGTTTCTGGTAAAAACTGAAAAACAGTAGTCACCATGAAGGCCTTTTTCGGTACTCATATTTCTGGCAAGAACATTAATGTACCCATTTTTCTTTTCATTCTTCTGTTGTCATTTCTGAACTGAATTATGGGATTGGGATGCTGTTTTTGAAGTTCCTATTCCCTTGCCATGCCTGTCATGAAAAAATAAATATCTTAGTGTGGTGCAGTGCTGTTTACCATCAGAAACCAGTGATAGCACCATCCTAATACATCCACTGTGCAAATCCAGAATATACATATATACAGTACGTTCAACAAGTAACCTCATCTGGGCTACATGTCAATTCGCTCTGGTCAATGTGCTCCACAGCAGCTCATGCCATACTATTAGTTCTGGTGCCAACCAGCCTCCTGTACAAATCGTTCCCAGATAATCCCCCCCCATATAAATTTAATAAAATAAACTCCATGGGGGGGGGGGGTGCGTAATGCGGGAATGAATTGTAAAGGGAGCCAATTGACGCTGGAGCCAATAGTGCAGTGCAAGTTGTCACGGAGCGGATTGACCGGAACAACTTGATGTGTCGCCCGTCATCAGTAGAGTCTTTTAAAAATTGTGAGTAGTAGACATCTTTAATGACTTAGATAATTAATTATAAAAATAATGATTAAAGCTTTTTTTTAATCTGAGGAAATAAAAAAAAAGATACTGATTATGAATCTAAGAATGTCAGAAATACATCGTCTGCCAAAAAAAACCCCACAATAGTACGAACATTTTTCCCAACTATCAAATACTGCTGCTTAAAGCAGCTAGCAGGGAATGAGTTAATATGCAATATTGAAGTGTAATTAGGTCTCGTGTGGAACAGAGTTTTTAAATGTTATCATGTTTGCCAGTCCTTGGTGCTTTGCTGTAATTTGAAGGCAGTAATTTGAAGTAGGATTGGAATTCTGGTAGGCTTGTCATTTTACAGTTGCCTTGTACTTGCAGACCTCAAACAGGCCTTGAAATAAACTTTCATTTTATCTGCGGCCAGGCTTGGCTCAGGCGCACTGAGAAACACTGCAATTACTGGATGCAGGAAATACAGTAGATGTTGCTAGCAACTCGTGGAAATATATTGTAATGTATCTGGGGGTAAGGGGTGGTAATTTGAAAATATTGCTAAGGGGATATCCAGGCATAATAAATGCAATTTCCAGAGGGAAAAAAGTCTTCATTAGAGATTTTGTTCAAAATGTTTTCAGTGACTATTTGTAATTCTGTTTCTCTCCCCCATTCTATCATGCATGCATACACATGCGCATTACAAGAAACACACACAAACACTACCTATCCACTACACACACACACACACACACTACCCACTACAAACACACATATTCCACCTCCCCACACACACACTACCCATTACAAACACACATGCTACCAGCCCATCCCCCCCCACACACACTACCTACCCACTACACATGCTACCTACCCACCACACACACACACACTACCCACTACAAACACACATATTCCATCCCCCCACACAGACACTACCCATTACAAACACACATGCTACCAGCCCATCCCCCCCACACACACACTACCTACCCACCACACACACACGCACACACACACATATACACACATACACACATATATGAAGCCCAAGTAGAGCTTCTCTCTCTGGTACTAAACATTAAGGTTGTGTAAAGGGCTATTTTTGATAGCTGTATTTGTGTCCTTGGTATTGGTATCTGTATCTGTCTGTAAGTCTATGTTTAGTAAACATACTGGGCCCAGTTTTAAAACAGAAGGCTATGATGCAAGTGGCACCTTGTGTCTACAGTAAGTTTGCGGCAATCCTGATTTTCAAATGCAGGCTGCATCGAAATCAGATGCCTTGTGCTGAAGCCACCCTGTGCCAGCCTTGCTGCAAAAGTGCCCTTGCACCACGTCTCAAGGGGGCTTGCACCACGGCGGGGCTGCGCCATCCCATTTTTTTAAATTTTGCAAGCCCTGCCATGGACACAGCAGGGAGCTCTGCTTAGACCAGCCAGGAGGTGGTCTAAGGCCCTATGCCACTGTGGGACAATGTGTTGATCGGAGGGACCTACCAGGAGGGGGCAGGGGCAGAGGGAGCATGGGGAGGTGCTCTGGGGGGCATGGTGGAGATAGCAGAATAGCAGGGCGCTGATGTGGCACTTGGCAGGGGATGTCTTTTGCAATGCCAGGCAGTCGATCAGCTCACGATCTGTGGAAGGTTGGCAGGGAGGAAAAGTGACCTGGCTCCAGGTGGGCACAGCCCCTGGCACCTTCCCCAGAGGTGCCATGATCCCCAACTCTGTAGATGGGAAGCATTGGCTGCAGGGTGAGGGCTGCCAGTGGTGGAGGAGAACATTCTCCAGGCACTACAGTAGTCCCCTGGTATTCATTCCCCATGCATTGTGGCAGGCTTCCTCCTGCCTACCCCCCCCCCACTGTCACAAACCCTCTAGTGTTGTGTCAGGTGGGGAATGCCAGACCCCTGCATGTGGCAACTCCTGGGTCTTTGGTGCAGAGACACAACCCCTTTTATAAAATTGGGCACAGGGTGACTGATGCACCCGGAGTTTGTCACAGCCTTAAAGTGATGCAACTTGCGTCACTCTAAGGGCTGTTTTAAAATTGGGCTCATTGTTTTTTATGCTTCAAACTTCTTTCTGATAACGATGGCACATAACCAAGTGTGTGAGAGTTTTCAGTAAAGTAAGCATTTGCCTTATATGCAGCAGTAGTACTGTGTGTGTTGCACCAGCTTCAGTTAAGGTCTGAAAACACTTTTATGGCCAAAATATTTAACGATCCTGGTTTGTGCTTGCATAATGTGTGTTCCAGGATCTAATTAGCCTCTTGAGCAAACTAGTGGTATAATGGAACATGCCCAAAGCACATAGCAGGCACTATCGGCATGTTCCAGTCTACCGTCCAAATAAGCCAGGCACTATCCTGATTGCTTCTGCAAACTACAATCCACTACTGGCCCTAGGAGGTATGTGGCCAATAGAGAGACATGGGGCTAGCAGGAGCAAATGAGAAGTTAGGGCATGCAAATGGTGATTGGTCCTCTGGAGCAATCCATCATATTCGTAATTCCCAAGAAAATGACCTAATAGCACAGGCAAGGCATTATGGGATCATTTGCATCTCAATAAGGCCTCTTTACAGGTCAGAGTAAACAGGGACTGTGCCCAGGACCACTAGAGCGCAGGAAGTATTGTATGGACAGGCAATCAGGGGTGGAGATAGGGAACCACTTGGTTGCCAGGGAATAACCGGAAAACTACAGATTGGTGGTTGGAGGAGTTGGGGCATGGGGGAATCTCTTGACTGCCAGGAAATTATTTTAAAACTACAGACTGGTAATTGGGGAAGGGGGATATTAGACTGCCAGGGCACACTGACTGTAGTATAGCTAGGCGTTTTGGGGGCAGGAGGCGGAAGGTGCAGTGCAGAGGATTTAAGACCAGGTTTGGGGAGGCATTAAAGAACCTGGCATCAATGGCTGTTTAATACCTCCACAAATGTTTAGATGTGCCAGTGTGCCTAGTTACAAGCGCAGTCGGCTGCTTTGCACAGGCGCACTTGTGGCATTGCTTAATGCTACTCCAAATAGGCTAGCACCTCACTAATTGTGCTTTTCAGTATGGCACATTTTGCGAATCCCCTAATTTTGTGGCACTTATCACTGTTAGGAAGGCATTAGCCCATTGTAACATACTAGGCACCAGCAGATTAGGCCTTATGGTCTATCGAGTCTGCTCATGCTTCAGAACCCTGGGTGGGGACCGAAGCCATCCCCCCCCCATCATATTCCTGTTTCTCCTGACCTCCATACCAGCCCCCCCAGGGCAAGCCAACCTCTGCTTCATCCTCTTTCTGTACCTGTCCCACCTTCTCTTGAACCCCTCCACCGTAGACGCCAGAACCAGCTCACCAGGCAGCACATTCCACAGTTCCACCACTCTATCAGTGAAATACCTCCTCCCCCCCCATCCTTTGTCCTTTGAGCTTCCAGCTATGGCCTCTGGTGATTCCACCCTCCTTTAGCCTAAAGATCCCCTCCCAATTTACCCTATTGAGTCCCCATTTTATGACCTCCCATCTCTCTTCTACATCTGTCCTTGGTGTAATCCCCTTCAAATGCTCCTTGAGAATCTCTCCCATGCCCCTAAAGTTCATCCCCCCCTAAAATCAACAGTCATTGTCCTGGAACTATCCCCCTCACCCCCCAAATTTAGCCGAAACCAGATGGTATTGTGGTCGCTCCCTGCCAGGAGATGCTTCACCACCAGATCCCATACCAGATCCCCATCCACCAGAACCATGTCCAGGACACAACCATCCCTCGTAGGCTCCAATACCTACTGAGTGAGGAACACATCCTGAAAGTCATCCAGCAGCCTCTGCTCCTTGGCCACTGTGGAAGTCATGGTTCCCCAGTCAGTAGCTGGCATATTTAGATACCCCATCGACACCACTCCCTCCCCTTTTGGTCCACACTGGCCCTTAATGCTATCCAGCAGACAATCCTCCAGAACCTCCCCATCCCTTGGGGGTCTATATACTACTCACCTTGATCTTTCCTCCTGCAGGGGTTCGCATGGTGACCCATAAGGCCTCCACATTTCCCTCTGCTTCTTCCACCCTAGTAATCTCTATGCTGTCTCTAATGAACATAGCCACTCCTCCCCCTCTGCCCTCCTTTCTATCCTTCCTCAGCACTGTGTACCCACTCACATTAAGATACCAGCCATGGCCAGGGCTGGCCCAAGTTTTCATGACAGCCACCACATCTTCCTCCTGCTTCAAATAGCATGGCCTGGAACTCCGGCATTTTATTACCCAGGCTCCTGGCATTTACTAACACCACCCCCAAGCCTTGTCCCTACCCCCTTTACCATGCCCCTAAATCTCATATACATCCGCTCTCCTTCCTCACCTATGGTATCATCCTTCCCTAGGCTTTTGTCTGACCCCCCAGTTGCTGGAGGCCAGGCCCTCCATAGAGGTAAGGATGTCCGTCACCCCCGTCTACCCCTCACAAGTTTAAACCCCACCTAGCTTGAATGTAGTCTGCCATCCCTGTTTTAGTACTTCCTTTCCTATCGGATTTAGGTGAAGCCTACCTGTGAACAGTCCCTTATCTTCCCAAACTCCCCCAGTCCCCAACACCCCTGACCCCTTTCTTCCTGACACTTCCTGAGCCAGTCATTTACCTCTGTGATCTTCATTTTGTTCTCCACAGATGCCTTTGGTACTGGCAAAATTTCCGAGAAGGAAACTGCATCCATTATCCTGACAAACTTTGACACGTTCTCGGAACCTTGCCTGGATTTCCAGTACACTATTTCCCTCTATATCGTTTGTCCCCAGATGCACCAGGAAGTCTGGTGACCCTCCACATTTCTTTGCCAGCTCATACACCAGGAACTTTGCCTGTGCACCGTCAGACCAGAGATACCCACTACCTTAATTTGGCTGGGTTTTCCCACCCCCTGACCCTCCCAGTGTATACCCCTAATCATGGAGTCCCCCAGCAGGAGAACCATTATGACCCCTTCTTTTTTTGTTTACCTCCGTTTTGTGCTCCCAACCCAGCCCCCTTCCCCCCTTTACCCATTTTCTCCTTCCCCTGTGTGTCTTTCTGCCTCCTTATGAGAGAACCCCTTGTCACCCTCCCCTTCCTGCTGCACTTTTTATGCCCAGTATCCACAGGTCCCCCCTGATTTGGTATCCCCTTTTCCCTCTCTCATCTGCATCTATGTCCCTGGCCATGATCATATCCCCTTCTCTCTCTCCATTGTCCTCCTCTCTCATATTAATATTTCCACCTCCCGTGCCCCTCTGTGGGTCCTCCTTACCTAGAGACCCTTCTCTGGTACAGTCTTTCCTCTTTGAGGGGCTCCCCTCCCTCAACTCTGTTTCTTCTCATTACTCACCGATCGTGCCCTCAACCCTCATGTCTGCTATCTGATGTCTCTCACCCCTCTGCTTGACAATTAATTTCCCTCTTGCCCCGCTGGAACTATTGCTTGCATTTCCTTTCCCGGTCCCTAACCCCCTCTGATTTCCCAACTCACTCCCTCCAGACTCAAGTTCATTCCCCTCATCTCCACATGCCCCTTCCTCTCCTGCCAAGTTGTGTAATGGCTCAAATTTATTGCAGCACTCTATGCCAGCCTCCTCCTCCTTTTGACCTAATTTCCCACTGTCTGCCCCTCTAGGCTGCCCCTTGCCAGACCCTCCTGATCTGTCCTCCTTTTGACCTAACTTCCCACTGTCTGCCCCTCTAGGCTGCCCCTTACCAGCCCCTCTTGATCTGTTCTCCTTTTGACCTAACTTCCCACTGTCTGCCACTCTAGGCTGCCCCTTGCCAGCCCCTCCTGATCTGTTCTCCTTTTGACCTAACTTCCCACTGTCTGCCCCTCTAGGCTGCCCCTTGCCAGTCCTTCCTGACCTGCCCTCCTCCCCCCTTCTGATTTGGACTGATTACCCTATTGCTTTCCTCCCTGGCATCTGCTTCCCTGGCTAAAAATCCATGCTCCATAAGTTCTCCCCCCTGTTTGTTGAGACGTGTCCTTGCCTCACCTCAACCCTACCCACCGGCCACCCATAGCCCCTCCCGTTCTCTTTCACTGCCTCCCAACTCCCCTTCTGAGCTTGCTAAATGCCTTCTGATTCCCTAGCCTATGTGATCTAACACAGCACTGTATTTGTAGAAAATGCAGCATTTGTGTGTATTTGTTCCAAACAGTATTTATGTTACAGAGCCCTAAAAGACAGAGAGCGTGTAGACAGAGCAGTGCGACTCCCTGCTGGGTAACTGCACTGTATGGCAGGTCCAGCACATTTCTCTACTTTATATGCAGTTGTCTTATTCCATCTGGAGACCAGGAAGTGGGAGATAAGTAATGCAAAAATCCTGGAAAAAATTAAATAAAACAGAACTTCGCCCTTTAGAAAATAAACCAAAAGTTTCCAAGAGCATGTCAAAGGCAAACACGCTTACTGACTCTTCTTGTTATTTATTGCACTTGGGAGTCTGCATGTGTGATTTATCTTATGTGACATTATAATGCTGAGATCGCATAACATACAGCACAAGAATACAGGTCATCCGCAATCCACAATACAAGAAAAAATTGCTCACTGAGCAGGCGATGATGAGGCATGAATTCTGGAGAAAGTGTTCCAGTACCAGAAAAGGGGTACACGTACACACACACACACACACACACACACACACACACACACACACACCTAGAAATGCAGTGTGATTAGTCAGTTTCTGGGCAATGGTTCATGATGACTATCCATAGGGTGTTTGCATTGTAGTTTATTCTTTCTTGGTTTTGGGGACACTGGGTGGAACATTTATAGAGCCCTTGAAGTCACTCAGAGGCAACTTTGAAAGTATATAATTTGTTTTTAGATAAAAAGTTGTTGATATATTCTCTGTTTTTGGTTTCCCTGCCCCAGAGACATGATCACTATTTCCCTAGACAGCATGGACCCAATTCTCTTTTCCTGCTTCACTAACTGCAAGATTGCACCCCCTTGATCTGATCCATAAAACTGCTAAACAAATAACAATAGCCATGCGACAAGGGATGGGGAAGAGTCCTCCTAGCGCATACCTCAGAATGCAGATAAGTTATTCCAACTGCTACTGGCGGAAATCCTTGCAAACCAGGTATTCCTAGAATACAGCTGTGCAGAATGCAAAACTCCGCCAGCAGAATTCATGCAGCGTGGAAATTCCAACATCTGAAATGCTTTTTGGAATTGCTTTTTGACTTCCTCAAAATTCCAATATGTACTTCTGTGTAAACCACAGAACAACTTTCATCAGATTGCATAATTTTCCATGTATTGCAGAAAAGGAATCCTTTTTTTTTTTTATGCGAACTGCAGATCACTAATCCGTGAAAAATATTGGTTTTATGATTCCACCCTTTAAAATAAATTGTTGAAGTTTACTGTTTATTTAATTTTTTATTTTATTTTATTTATTTAAGTCTCGAATTACATATATCTTCGAGCTAAGAGCTCTTTTACAAAGGTTCCATGTCAGTAGAAAGGACAACAGATTAAACAGGACAGCAAAGTACGGTACAATAGCATGTAAATAGGAGGTACAAAACTCATAACGGACACAGAATCATAATGGACAGTCAACTTAAAACGACGTAACGTAACGCAATGTAATTACTGCAGTATAGCTTTAAGGTTAAGAGTAATGAGTTGTGAATGAGCTTGGTACCTCCACCAGCCCTGGGTTTGATTCCCACAGCCCCGACTTGCATATTATGTGACTCTGAGGAAGGCACTTCTGGGGTCACTCCTGAAAACAGGCCTTGGGCCTAGTGGGCCTTACCCACTTACCAAAGAATTGAAGAAAAAAAAAAAAAAGTTGAGCTATGCAGAATATGGATTTACGTCAATGGAATCTGAGCAGAACATCAATTCTGCTTCTGAAATTCTTTTCGGAATTTCTTTTTTAATTCCACAAAATTTTGAGAAGCATTTGTACAGTGCATAGGATTATGTTATCCACTGAATATTGTTCTGTGGTGTGCAGAAAATAAATCCTCAGTTTATACAAACCACTAAATTTTATTCTGCATTTTTTGTAAACCGCAGATTACTAAACCACAGTGTTTTTTTTTTTTTAATTCCACTTTCGATATTTGTTTTTCTTTACTTATTTTTTTCTTTGTTTATCCCAGTTCATTCCTGAAAACAGGCACTTAGTTGTGTGGTATATTTACCTGGTTACCAAAAACTGATTCTGTCTAGTGGGTTGAGCGTAGCTCTCCTCCACTGCGCCACAAGGGACAAGCCGTGGTGGAGGCTAGAGACAGTAAATCCGGGAGAAACAGGGTGATGGGGCTGGGGGGTGGGTGTTAGAAAGGAAGGAAGACAGTCAGGAGGAGCAAAAAAGGATTAATGAACAAAAATCCTTACAAAAACAACAGTCTCTAAAGCTGCACATGAACTTTGGAGTCCAGAATCAGAGCCGGGAGAACAAGGTGAACAGCAAGCCAATCAGATCAGAGAGCTTTACAAAACATTCTGTTTTTTCTTCTTGTTATACTTGGAAATTGTATATCAAACTTGCAGTTCCTCACCACAAAAACATTTGCATTACGTGGAAAGAAATACAGTTTTACTGCCAGCAGCAATAACTTCCAACTCACTACTTTATCCAAATACTTCCACCGCCCATGGGAAAACACTTTTTATAAACCTCCTAGTATGACCACAGTGTGCATACCGTAACTTCTTAAACCTAGCTTGGAGTCAGCACCGAGTCACAGGAAGTACTTCCCTCTCTTTTTTGTTTACAAATGTGAACATGTGGGAGATCCCAAATATCACCCTTAAATCGTTGCCTAATCTTCTGAACATCCTGTAGTGGAAATGTTTTCGTATTGGGTCAGTGCAGTGCTGCAGCGCAGTGGAAATGTGTTTGCATGGGTTAGTGCAGTGGTGCAGCGCAGTGGAAATGTGTTTGCACGGGTTAGTGCAGTGCTGCAGCGCAGTGGAAATGTGTTTGCACGGGTTAGTGCAGTGGAAATTTGTTTGCACGGGTTAGTGCAGTGGTGCAGCTCAGTGGAAATGTGTTTGCAAGGGTTAGTGCAGTGGTGCAGCAGCAGCGTCTTAAAGTTGTTACACGGAGACAAGGGTGTATTTATTTATTTATTTAAAAACATTTTACCAGGTAAACCATACAGAGAACAATAAAATGATGGGAGTTTTGTGGCAAATTCTGTGGCCATGGAATTGCAGAATTCCAGATGCCATGGATTCACAAGAGTCTGCAACACAATATATAGCAAAAAAAAAATACCAGTTAAGTAAGGAAGTACCTGTTCACACCTGGGCCCCTGATTCTGATGTTGGAGCTGATGGGGACAGGGTACAAAACCATGTGAGTTACGCAACCTCGGAGGAGGAAGAGCAAAGACAGCTTATCATTCATGAGTATCATGTGATATGAGTGCGTATTATTGAGTGGCTCAGTATGTGCGACTCAATAATACTACTCGCATTTAGAGTGACTGGAGGAAAAGATTGAGATATTCTGTATAGTGAGTGTAGCAGTGAACTACCTTCACTATACAGGATATAGGAAGGTGTGTGGCCCAGTCCTGCTGAGCTGGCCATTTGGTATAGTGGCTAGAGCCACTGCCCATGGAGCTGCTGGATCTGGGTGCCGGCCCTGCTGTGGGATAACTACCGGTATTTTTGATGGGTTTTTTTTGTAATTCAACGATTTGTAAGTCTGCCCCCCCCCTCCCCCGATGTTGATTATATTAAATTTGGAGGGTGCAGTGGGCACAGCCCCCCACATAAAAAACTTTTCTGTTTGATTGTATTAGGACAGTGAATGATCGTCACTGTTCGTGGTGGTCAGTTTTGTGCTGGTCACCCTTTTGACGGTGGGCGCTGTTTGGTTCACGGTTTGTGGTCTGCGCGATAAGGGAATAGCCCTTATCTCATAAATCCTCTTTCATGCACCCCCGCTGGGTGACCAAGTAGCAGCACTGGTTTCAGATGTAAAGACATCCATTCACCACCACCCCTCACCCTGTTAGCAGTATCACATAGTGGCAGTCACAAGCATTGGGGTGGGGGCAGGGAAAAACTGTGGGAATCACTAGGCAAAAAAAAAAAAATGATTTTCCTCAACTCTCTGGTACACATTTCAAAGAGCCCCTGACCCACTTGAGACATCTTTGGAAAAATGTAATATTTAGACACATTTCAGCTTATAGTACTTTTTTTCAGTTATAACACTTTATTTATTTATTCATTAGATCATCGGTTTACAGACCTTTGAGTCAAAGACTCATTTGCAAAGGCACCTCGTCAAGAGAGCAATACATCACAGCAAACAAAACAGTACAGTACATAACACTTAGATTAAAAAAACAACCAGTGTTTCAGGCAATGACTGGTGGTACACGCTTGGTAATAGGCAGGTCACAGTAGCAGCACTGGTGTCAGATGTAAAGACATCCATTTCTTTATTACTAAGGACATTTGCATGAAAACAGGATCACTACCTTATCTGCTCTGGCTGCATGTTTACAACCATCACAGTTCTGTTTGTGACATCACACTCTGTTGCTGTGCAGATAATTATGATGCCATACGCAGGAGATTATGATGTCAGCTGTAGACAAGCAGCCAAAGCAACTGCAGTCATGGGGACAGTGATCCCATTAATGCAACTCTCCTCCGTAACAAAGAATATGGGGACATAACTGCAAAAAATATGTGAAATAAATACTGAATTGTATCTAAATCTGACATTATTCAAAGTTTTCCCACAGTGTCAGGGGCTATTTAACTTCTGAGAAACTAAACCTACTGTGGCAGCAACACCACCTATTCATGAACCGTAACAACAAAACTGCTAACGTTTACATCTGACCAATGGTGGGAATCCCCTTAATTTATGTTCTCAAGAGGGGAGTCCCCCCACTAAAATTAGTGGAAGGGCTCTACTTCTCACAGCGTGAGAAGGTGAAAAGAAAAGTTGTTAGATGAGGTCCAAAATACAGTGTGTGCAGCTCCAGAGGATGGGCTAGGGGCATGGAAGGTCAGAGCTCACAGTGTGCAGACTCACATCTGTTGCTGATTTTTTGTTACACCCTTGATTCTCCAAAGACTTTTCCTCTGTCCCACATAAATTGGTGTTTCTGTCCCAGAAGCGTTGGGATTGTAAACACTAATTAATTTCATCTGCAAAATCCCTTTAAACATTGTCTCTGATCCGAGAGGTATATTAATTAGAGTTACACCATGGAAACTAAGAATCCTGCATCCTGATTGGCCGAGACTTGTTCCTACCCACTGGATTGGGACAGCACAACCAATGGGTATGAAAAAGTCCTGGTACCAATGTTGCTCAGTAACTACAAATATCCGTGTGCAGCTCCCTGATGCTGCAGTCCTAATCTCACTATCATGCTACTGTACTGCCTTGCTTAGCCCACTCAGTCACCGAACTAAAACACCTGAAACCACTCATTTCTACTTCAAGTCCACGAAGTTAAACAATATGAAAGTTTGGTTTTTTTTCAGTTTAAAGAAAAAAAGTGGAACATAACTTGAGGAGTAAGGACTTCAAGAGACAGTTCACAAACAAAAAACAAGCATTTGTCAATGCCAAATGTTGTCTTGCTGACATTGGCATTGGTAGTGCAGGAGTTAGACAGATGCATAAAAGGAATGACAGTGGAGTACGGAAGTGATGCCGACCCCACACCAACCCGAAGAGACTGACAGGCACTGAGGTGTGCCTTTGGGTGTCGGCCATAACGCTTATGTGATTTCAGCTCACCCTACCCTGCAGAGTCCGACAAGTATAGCGTTCTGCCTTGGGGTCCTCGGGCCTTACGCTCACCCCATTCCATGTGGAAATGCATTGAGATGGGTGCAGTATAGGAGAATGGGGAGAACTTTGGGGCCGAAGAGTACAAGGCACAGTTCGATGCCTGTCAGTGGCTGCAGGGTGGGGTTGGGGGTGGAATGGTGTGAGCATTAGAACCAACAATCTAAAGTCACACCCCTGATGCCAGTTAGTTTCTACAGGGTGGGACGTTATGGTTAGAAACCCTAACGTCCCGGGTATTTGTTGGTATTTGCACTCCAAATTTTCAACATGGGATTTTTCTCACCCCACCTCATGAAAGCATTTGGGACCTCTGCTCATGAACAGTGGCACTGTGATTTTGTTAATCTGTCCTGAAGGTTGATGTCCCACAGTGATTGCGCCATTCTGTGCCAGTAGCCCGAAACCACATTTTGGGCAGGATGTGAGAAATGGCAACGGCACTGTTCTTAAGGAAGTGTGCAGAAATGGCAATGTGGAAAATCTGGAGTGAAAATATAAAAAATTCTCCAGGTTATGAGTGTACATGGAAACTGTGCAATGCATGCTCATAACACAATCATTCTATGGAATTTTCTCACCAAATTTTCAACATAGGCATTTTGGGACCACCACTCATAAACACTGTCACAGTGATTTTCTTAATCTGTCCCTAACATTGATTTCCTAAAGCGACCGGGCCATTGCGCACCGCGTGTGCAAAACCACATTTCGCACAGCATGTGAAAAATAACAACTGTACTGTTCTTAAGGAGGTATACAAAAATGGCAATGTTGAAAATCTGGAGTGAAAATATTAACAATTTTCGAACTTACGGGTGTGTGTGGAAACTGCTCAATGCACGCTCATAAAATAGGCATTTTGTGGAATTATGTCACCAAATTTTCAACATATGCATTTTGGGACTTTTTTTGTGATTTTCTTAATCTGTCCAGAACATGATTTCGCACACCGACCATGCCATTGTGCACCACATGTGTGAAAACACATTTCAGGCGAGATGTGAAAAATGACAGCTGTACTGTTCATAAGGAGATGTGGTAAAATGGCAATGTTGAAAATCTGGAGTGAAAATATTAAAAATTCTCGAAGTTACGAGCGTGTGTAAGAACTGCACAACACATGCTTGTAATGCAGTCATTTTGGGGAATTTTTTCACCAAATTTGCAACATAGGGTGTTTGGGAGCCTACCTCATGAACTGTGACACTGTCATTTTGTTAATCGGTCCTGAAAGGTGGTTCCGCTCAGTGACCACGAAATCACCTTTTGGAACTGAATAACAAAATGACAGTGACTGAGACATTCATGAGATGGGGTCCCAAGAACCCCATGTTGAAAGTTTGGTGAAAAAAGTCCTCAAAATGGCTGAGATATCCACCAAAGTTGAAAAAACCCTATGTATGCCATTATACAGCTTACCAGCGTTTCTTCAGTTCGTGGTCAGCTTTGAAGAGTGCAGACGTGTTCCCGGTCCACCGAAGATCATCGTGCCAGGCTCTGGAGGTAAGTATGGCATGGGAAGAATAGTGCACACAGAAGGGGTGTGGGTTGGGGATATGAGAGACCACGAGGACCATTTTCTGTTTTACAGGAAAAAAAACAGCAGTGTGGGACACTTTGGGCACACTGGGGTGGGCTCCCAGCATGCTGGCATACCTGAGTGTTTCTTTGGGGGGGCTGGAGCCAATGAGAATTGGGCACCCCGTTGGCCATACAGTCTGCTGGGGGGGGGCATGAGCACGCTGGCTTTTTGTTTGGGGAGGAGCTGGAGCAGATGGGGATTGGGTACCCCTGATGGCTGCATGGTGTGCTTTTGGGGAGGCAGCATGAGCCGAGAGGGAATTGGGCACCCCCTTGGCACACAACAAATATTTTGGGGGGGGACATTATGCCGATGGGAATTGGGCTATCTTGTCGGCAAATGAACTGGCGAGGGCAAATGCTGACAGGGGGATTGGGCACCCCCGACGTCAGCTGTTATGGGGACTGCGAGAGGTGGACAGCTCCACCATGTTTATTGAAATGTTACACCAGGGAAGGCACGCCCTGCAATGAGGGGGCACTCCCTCATTGCAGTGGCTAAATTCTTTCAAGGTGGCAGCATGCTTTTGCACAGCTGTCATAGACAGCATGCAATCTAATTCGTGCCACAGAGCCCAGCCGGAAAAAGCAGTGGTGCCACTGGCCACTAAGGGACCACACCTCCAAAACCTGCTATTCCAAGTTACCGCAATATGTTTCTTGCGCATGCGCAAAACAACATAAAAAAAAGGACACACACCATAGTGGCTCACACAGTGGAAATAAGCTACCACTCTGTAGCGACAGCCCATCTGTAGAAAAAGGACTAGTTCACACAAAGCTACAAGCTACTGATTTTTTAAATACTTATTTTTTATTTTTTCACTTTTTAGCACAAACCCATTTTATAAGTGCAGTAAGACACTTCGGAGTGTTGGTTATGCTGCCAGAACCACACTTTCAGTGGGCTGAACACCCTTGGCCGGTGGCCTCGTGTCTTATTATGTGGTACATGAGGTTGTGGCAGCACAACCAACACACCATTGTGTTTTATTGTTGGAAAGCTATGCCCGTGGTTCAATGGGGTGGAGCAACTAACCATGCCCCCACTCAGGCCATAAAAGGCCACTACGCCTAACTGCTCCTACGATCATTTCCTCATTGAGGTCAGAAGCTCTGTCTCCCTGCTCTTCCTGTTCATTTATCTTTCACTGCTGTCCATTGCTTCTGTTATGTCTCACCCCCAGTGCATCTCTCTGTTTTCCCCATTCCCAATCTCTCTCTCTCTCTCTCGTTGTCCCCTGTGCTGGTTATGCTTGCTGCTTCTGGCTGTCCCTCCCCTCTTTGGTTTTGTTTGCCACTCCATGGCTTGTGTGTTCCTTTCCGCTCCCTCCCATCTCTCTCTCCTCCCCGCTGCTGTCTACCCCCTCCCAACTCTGTTGTTTTCTCCTCTTCTGCCGTTCATCCTGTGGCCATTTTCCTGTCTCTACGGTTCTTTGCCTTCGTACCCCTACAGGGTGGTATATCCCACATACAGAGAGGCAAACAACCAAAGATCATCTCAGTTACACAAGCATAACCCTATACCAGGTTGTGTAGACTCATTGAACTTATGTACAGTAACATACAGTATGGTGCAGAGGAATGAGAAAACATGAAAGAATGATTTGACAGTGTGCAAAAAACAAACGGTATCAAAATGTATGTACATACTGTAGAGAATAACTAACCCAAGTGCAAAGAAGGAGCTGATTCTCACACATTGTAGGTACAGTGATATCACAAAGCGGGAGATTAATGCTGCCTGTTGGCACTGTACCTACATTTGACAACCAAGCTTGTTCTTCACACTGTTGTTTTAATTTTTTTTCATAATACAAACAAGCATCTTTTTATCTTTTTTTTTATTCGAAGCACAGCAGTGTTTGAAGTAACGATTCTCTGCTGATATTTCATCTAGATGAAATATCAGCTTGTCTGTTTTTACTTTCCTGTTTTCAAGCAGCTAGGGTGAGTGGCTACTGCTCTCAGGTCCTGCTGATTAACATTCAGATTTGTTCTCAGTGGTCAAACGTTGAGAACTACATATCAGAAATGCTGGAAAATGATGTTTGTTGTACATTATATATATGGAATACATAATCTGCCACAGGACGAGCACAGTTGTCTCCACTAGTGAGTGTATTTGAGATATACCACACTATCCATAATGTTTTTGTTAATATTTTCTTTCATTAACATTGCCTTTCTTTCCGTTGTAAACTCTCTATCTGGCCCATTATTCTCTCTGTTCTATTTCCAGATTATAAGTAGAAATAGCATGTTCTAAGTGAAAATAAACAGTCACCTCAAAATAATATGTTTTTTTACCCAATATATTCACCACTAGTGTGGTATGTATCTATCTGTTTGTCTATCTACCAATCTAATAATAATAATAATAACTTTATTTTTTTAAGCACCTTTCAGGATATCAAGGCACTGTACAAAGTTAAAACAGAATTCATGAACAACAAATACAGTAGTAATAACACAGCAAATCCATATAACTATATGTTACTGATAGGCCTGATGCCACTAAAAGATTTTAAACGCCTGTTTAAATCCCCCCACAGTTATTATAAACCTCATGAAATGTTCATTATCAATTATGCTGATTTTCAAAATCAAGGAAAAGGTGTTGCGTACCATTGAGCCAAAAGCACATTTTCAAAGCATTCTGATTGTTGACTAGCTGTCAATATCCTACAGAGAGTGGGTCGCTAGTGTAAACACCAGAACGCTGACAGCAGTTCAACACCTGCAGCTCTGTACCTGCAAATTAAAATAAAATACTTTATAGTGGATAGTGGGCCTTTGTTCGGCATAGATTTCCATCCTTGCTGAAATGTTGTTGTACCACAGTTCAAAGGTCATGGAACAAGGTTGTGATGTTCTGTGGCACTACAACATATCAGCTAATCGGAAATCTGCGGTCACCTGCACTCAGAACTACTGCATGCATACACTGTTCCTTTTTTAAATGAAACTGCCAAGCTGCTGGCTGTAAGGGAGCATGAAAGTGAAAGCAGAGACGTTCCAAGACTCGCACCTGCTGGCTCAGCAGTTTTGTTTAAAAAATACAAAAACAAACAGGAAAAAACACACAAAAAAGCTATACACTATAAACAAATCTCATTGGGCAAACACATGCCCAACCAGCCTGTGCTGCCACCTCCGGCTTCTGATTACATATAAGGAGAGGTTGCGGGCACTAAACATGTGCTCCCTGGAGGACAGGAGAAAGAGAGAGGGGACATGATTGGGACCTTCAGGTACTTGAAAGGGACAAATAAGGTGGATAAGAAGAGTCTCTTTAAGCTGAGTGGCAACCATAACATGAGGGGGCACAGTCTTAAGCTGGAGGGTGGGAGGTTTAGGAGGGAGGTCAGGAAGCACTTCATCTCAGAGAGGGTGGTGGACACTTGAAGACAGTGGGCAGCTTTGAAGGGGCACTGTCAGTTGTGCTCGTCCGTTTCTCTTTAACTACAAGTAGTGTGCCTCTTGGTACACAAGTACCAAAGACTGAGTTAGGAATGCCCTTATACTTCACAAACTGTGTTAATTTTGCCAGTTTTGCATATTTTTGAAAGATCAGGTTGTCGGTCGGACTGACAGAAACTCACCCACCACCCGGAAGCATTAGCTGGTCAAGACCATGCGTCTGCCACAAACGCAGTCCTGAAGTGCGGTTTTGGGACATGTACGGTAGGAAATCAATTTCATTTGGAGCATGATAATTACTGAAATTGTGGTTGGTGTGTACAAACAAAAAACAAGCACTGACAGGCCAGCAATTTACTTTAAAAAAAAAAACGGGTCCAAAATCCCATGCATGTGCAAGTGTGGCATGAATGAAGATCACGCGCATGCACATGAGCAAGCCGCTCTTACGCATGTGTGGGATTTCCGACCCTTTTTTTTAAAGTAAATTGCTGACCTCTCAGTGCTAATTTTTTATTTATACACACCAACAACAATTTCAGTAATCACAATGCTCCAAATGGAAATGATTTCCTACACCGCATGTCTCAAAACCACACTTTGGGACCGCGCTTGTGGCAGACGCGTGGTCTTGACCAGCTAATGCTTCCGGGTGGTGGTCGAGTTTCTGTCAGTCCGACTGACAACCTGATCTTTCAAAATATGCAAAACTAGCAAAATTAACACAGTTTGTGAGGTATAAGGGCATTCCTAACTCAGTCTCTGGTACATGTGTGCCAAGAGGCACACTACTTGTAGTTAAGGAAAAACAGATGAGCACTGCTGACAGTGCCCCTTTAAGAGAGGCTGGGATAGGCATGGGGGAAAGTAAGGATCATGGGTAGGAAGGATGGGAGGAGTGGGGAGGGAGGTCAAGGACATTAGCTCAAGCTGTGGACTCTGCAATACGAGCAGACTTGGTAGACCAAATGGCCTTCTTCTTCTGGCTTCTTTGTATGTTCGTATGTATAAAATGGGCTACTTTTTTTGTACATTTTAATTTTAGCAAAACATGTTTAGATGTGTAATAAAAGGCTATTATTATAAGCATTTATGATAAAATAGTCCATCCTCTAGGTAGAAAATGATGTCATTTAAGTTTTGTCATTTACTGTATAGAGACATTGTTGCTAGGTAGGACTGCCCCTCCCTTCCCCCATGTTCATCAGGCTGGAGGGGAGACACAAGTATTTTATGATAGCCTGGTATCTGAGACTGAGAGATCAAGCAGCTACTGAGGTTGATGAATTGTGAATCTGTTTTTTTTTTTTCTTTCTTTCAAACAATAAGTAGTAGTGTTGCTAGGATACATATTGGACTGCACAGCCACTCAACTTCCTGTGATGGAGCAAGCAGACGTACTTGTGCCCCCCTGCCTTGTCTTTCTAAAGAGAAGTTAGATTGTCTCTATAAAAAAATATAATAACCAAAGGTTGCGTTCCAAGTAAATTTTACATGAGGACCCTACAGGAGTGGGAGTGTGATTTCCAGCAGAGATAGTAGGAGCAGGTATGTGGTGGGAGCAGCAGAACTTCAGATTGGAACCAGGAACATAATAACACAGAGTACAGTGACATGCCATACATTTTATGAACAAGTGTCTGTCTTTCTGATGAAGGGGAAAACATAGGTGAACAGCGAGTGGCTTCAGAGTTTCCTTGAACAACCACAAGTGCACAGTTGAGCCATGTTTTGTAAACAGAAAAAAACAGAAATGGTTTTCTGCCTAGTTTTTGTGTTTCAGAATCGCAGGGATGGACGCAAGTTTTAACTGGAATAGGAATACTGCCAGAGCTGTACGTACTTTATGTGAGACATTATCTGCAGGTCAGGCAATCGGAGCACTAAGAAAGTTTTATTTTCGTTATGTGTCATATGTTTACATCTTTGGGTGGTATTTTATGTAAAGCAATGGTTACTGATGACTGTCTGACTTAACGTTTTGCTCACTGACTGTTTCTCTCGCTAGTATGCTGCAAAGAAATGGTGGCATTTCAAAAATCAATGTTCTAATGGCACACTCATTTTTTTGTATTTTGCACTGTGGTCCTGCTTTTCTGAACTTGTTTTTACCTGTGCATTGAATGGATTTGATACACAGGTAAGAACCAATCAGAAAGCAGGATTACCTCTCCACATTTTATGAGCAGGGTTGCCCAACCAGTATCCTCTATTTAGCATGATTTTAATTTTAAAATCCAGATGAGGGGTGGTATAATATCAGTAAGGACCTCCATACTTGTCCTTTATTATTAGGCTAAGTATGGCACTCATAGGGAACTTCCCGTGACAGTAAGAAGAACGATCCTGGAGTCAGACTGGTTGCTGCTGAAATATTTTTATTCCAAAGATAAATCTCCAAACAGTGATCACTTTTGAGTACGCACAGTGAAGAAACTGTAGTTACTTGCAGTCCAAAGCCCTGTTGCTTCACTCATTAGAGCTTCATCAGGGGGCCATGGGGAATCATGAGGCACAAGGTATAGCCAAGGGCCTTATGTACCTTAGGTTAGATTAACAAAGGTAACTCAACCACTGGAATACCTTAATACTATTATTGAACTACAATGTTATTTTTTTTATGATATTTTCTCCTCCCATGTTGACCTGCCCCCCTCCACTGGTCCCCCATCCCCATTACCCCACGTTCACCAAGACTTACTTCAATGGCACGGAGGTGCCCAGTTGGCCAGGTGGGGAGCCTGTGGAGGACTGGTGTCATCCTGCCAGTCAACACCATTTTCCATTTTCTTTCCTGCCTCACTCCCTGTCATGGCATGGATATGCACATGTGGAGGCATGCACATGCCACGTACCTGTGCTCCTGTGTCTCCCTAACTCTGGCGCTTCTCCCTAGCCTCCACTAGGGTCAGCCAAGGAGCGAGATGACAACCCCCTCCCTCCTTGGGAGAGGAGAGCTGTTCATTAGTTACTCTATCCTCTCCCTTTCCCTGCCGACCCCCGACAACCTGAGGTCGCTTCCGACCCCAGGTCACCGACATGGCATGAGGTGTGGTGTCCAGCACATCAACATTCAGCTCCACCAGGCCTGCCACTACTATGTTATTTTTAAATGCATCATTAAACTAAAATGTTATCATTTTTTAAAATGCATATTTTTATAGTTACAATTCTACTTGTTCTAGTGAGCATGAAATTTCACAACTGTTAACCTAAGCCTTTTAGAATGCAGTCAACCAATCAGAATGCTTCATTCATTTACAACCTTTGTTTTATAAAGGGTTTTGGTTGTAGTGGATATATATCAGAATAGTTTGCCATCCACTCCAGGCCACTGCAAGCTTTAGACATGACGAAGAATAGTAACTAATTGTGCAAAACTAGTATGTGCCTTAGTTCACTTCAAGCCACTCAAAGCCACCCCCAGCCCCAACCTTCTCAGGGGCTCACTGCCCACCATATTCCCAGGACCATGAATATGGTAGGTGGGGGTCCCATCAGTTGTATGTGAGCCTGTCGTGACTCTATGGACTGATTTTTCTCCTCCATTTTTTGACCCCTTGGGGAGCACTCATGTGCAATGATGTGGCGGCTTGGTGTCAGAGGGTCCCCCTCCCACAATCTGTGTTGTGTCTGCTGCACTACCTCCTCGTTTCCAGCCACTGGCAGTCCAAGAGTTGTATCAATGTAATTGCCACGAAACTGCAACTGTATGAAATCAATATGTGTAACGCTAATTTCAGTTACTCGTATTCTGTAACCTAAATTTGTTTTGTTTGTCCTCAATGTGACAAGGCACCTTTGGAAACGAGCCTCTGGCTCAAAGGTTGTAAACTGATTTACAAATAAATAAATAAATAAATAAAATAAGAGTGTATAGCAGAGGACCACCCCCATTCCAAAAGAGGAGAGATGTCCTTGAAATGCTCAATCCTTCTTCCCTTGGCACTCGTGTACAATGATACAGTTTGTAAGTTAGAACTGTCTGTGCTATACCGAGACCAAGTATAAACTGGCAGTTGGCTCCCACAGCTGCGTTCTGGCTCTGACATCAGCCACGGGAGATTGTAGGATGTACAGCTAGAGGTGCTTTAGTCAAAATGCCAGCAGGAGGGACGGCAGGATCAACCAGAGAAAATACAAATACAAGAGCAGCAAAGTAAGTGAAAATTACAAACACTGTGCAAAGCTGCTAATCGGGGTGTGCAGCACTGAGGTGTGGGACATAGGAATGTGGCTGTTTCCCTTTAATCTCTGGTATAGTACAGTTCGTAGCTAACCAGCTGTAATCTACCTAGCAGCAGCCTAGCTAAACGAAAATAAAATGTTTTTCCATGAAAATAATTACTTTCTATCTTTCAAACATAGAAACCCCCAACAGGGCATAGGGGTTTCTTCAAAATAAATACACTTCCCAGGTTAAAGGGAATTTGCTTTTGTTACCAAACTCATATATTCTACCTAGTAGCAACCTAACTACTGGAAAATAAAACCTTTTTTCCAATTTATAAGTGCAGTAACCCACTACAGGGTGTGGGTTTCTTGAGAATTAATGCACTTCCAAAATGGGAGATGTTGGAAGTCACTCTGGTGTTGGTGTTGTGCCTTCCAATTTTCTGGGGGGCATACAATAGTTCTCCAGAAACACGTGCCCTGTTGTAGGTTATTGCTCACTTATGGCACGTACTAGCCATAGGAATTGAGTTCAATAATGAAAGGTTACTAAAACTTACCATAGTGGTGAGCCAATGTCCTTTTCCATCGTTGCCCCTTTCCTAATCTCGCTGTCCCACAAAATGTTTATGAAGTCAGTTTAGTCACTAGTCTACAGTTTTGTATCACTAACCCTGTATGAATGGTTTTCTTTTTTGAACAAAGTTACAAAGCATAAACTTACAGTGGCAGAATGAGTTGTTTTAAACTGAAGGGCTCAACCTGTTTTGAGTAGGAGAAAAACTCTGCTGTGGCTAAAATGACATTACACTGTTTCCCACGCAAGGCTATGCCTGAGAACTAAGGCAAGAAGCAGCAGTAACAACTGTTCAATGTAGGGCTGTAGTTCAGCATTGTTTTTTAATGAAATAAAGACTATTTTATTGCAAAATACATCTCAAAGTTAAAAAATAACCCTCAGTACATTTTGTAGTACCTATGATCTTTAATGGATGCACTGTAGCAATAGGATGGAATTTTAAACATACATTTTGATCTAAACTTTTTAAACCTATTTTAGACTGCCTCTTATTTCTTCTTTAACATGAGCCCTTTGTTCCCCATTTTAACTGTGTCAGCACTTTAGATTTGAAATAATAAAAGGAGTGTTTTCTTATATGGCGAATGTAGGATTTCAGCAGTATGCTTCATTGTTTTTGAGCACCCATCGTTTAACATTCACTTTTTTGTAACTAAAATGAACTAGCATGCAGCAGACACTGCTCTCTGACTGGATGAGATAATAGATGTACAGCAATAGTTGAGAATTCTGCATGTTGACACCACCACTGAGACCACTCTTACCTTCTAAGAATAGTCTCACGTGCATCCTTAGCGTATGAGAACTGTGAACTGAAGGTGAGCGGTTCTGATACCCTAAGGATATAAGTGAGATTACTCTTACAACTGCAACAGAGGCCATGGTGGTGCTATTAATATATTACTGAGTGAGCTTGTTCAATAATATACCAATTTTTTTTTAAACCTTAACTAAAAATGCCCATTTCCAGAGCAGCTGTGTGTGAGACTCTTTACAGAATAAGAATGTCTCTCACGCAGAAGACAGGAGTGCTGCAATAGGTTGGGAGTGCTCCCTTAAACTATAATGATGAAAACATGGATCAAGCCATATCAAGCAGTGTCAGTAGCTCAGCAGGTTGCACCCTCACCTCTGTGACTGGAAGATTGGAAGGTTGTAGCTTCTACCCCCATACCAGAAATGTGGGGTAAACCTCATTATATTTTGTACCCTTTATAGTACTCCACAGTCAGATCCATTGGGGGTACTCCCCATCCATTCTATAGGTTGATGCATGATCCAGTCAGATTCAGGCTGGCTGAGGTCAGCCCCCTGTCGCATCTGTGGATCTCCAGTTTTCTTTGTGCATCAAGAAAAGTTGGTCGTGATCCAAGGCTGCTCCCAACAACTAACAGTTTCACTCTAAGAGGCACCCAACATTTTTTTATTTATTTATTTTTGCAAGCCTGGTAGCCAACATAGCTTCATACCCAGTATAATTAAAATAATATGAAAGAGTATACAGACTGTTTGCATCTATATTGGCTTTCACAAAGCTAAGGCATAGTAATTTTAGGAAACTGAAAATATTACTACTTGCTGGGACAGGATTCCCTCCTGCAGCGTGCCCTGTCCCACACCACCACCATAACTGTACAGTTCTGGCCACCAAAGAGTGCTATCGCCAGCATAGCCATACACTATGTATGAGGTCCCTCCTGGAACATCCTCTAACCAGTGGGCTATGAAATCAATGCTGCAGGACAGAATGGTAGAGATATCCCCCTGATGAAGCCTCAATTGGCGAAGCGCCGGGGACCTTGCACATAATTGTAGTGACACTATCAACCTTCCTTGTTATTTTTGGAATAAATCCATTAATTTTGCATTAGCAAATTGGACTTTGTGGCATTTTTGATTACCTTCGCTGGAGGGTTTGATGTCCTCCTGGCTCTGGAGTGTGTGCTGGTGTTTTGTTTTTTATGATAAAGAGGTCACTCCTGGAGCGTCCTCCTCAGCCAGCCGAAATGAAACCCTATCCCCTTGGTGGCTGCTATGATTGGTACTCCACCCGAATAACAAGCGTGGACTGAGAATCCCCCCCTTAGCTTCCTCAATCTCATGCAAGGCAGTAAATCAGCAAGGGGAGTTTGATTTTAAAAAGGAGTACCTGTTGGCGCTGTCTCCTGCTATCTGCTTCTCCTGTAATGGTGGAGGATGAGAAAGGCCAAAAATCCATTTTGGAGAGTGACCCACGTCCTCCGTGTATGGGTCACTCCCTCCCTCATGATGCTGTAGTTCTTTGTCTCAGTGGGCAATAAAATAACAACTTCTCCACCAACCAAGACTAGCAGCAGCCGCCATAATGTCCCCTTTGATTGACTCAGCATGTCCCACAATGCTGCGCACTCCCTCGAGACTGCAAAGCCTAACCGCAGTGCATACAGCACTTGCAAGTCTCACGGGGAGCTTTCACGAGACCACGGTGGCCATTTTGGCTGGGACCCTAATGAATGGATATTACGATCCCCAATCTCATCGGCTTTCACAAGATTTGGAGGTGGCCATCTTGCCTAGGAATGCAGCAACCCAGTTTCAGACAAGCTGCTCTTTTTAAAGGAACAGTGCATAAAATTAACTTGGGGACAAAGATTTAACCAGCAGCTGGGGAATCAAAGCCTCTGCTTTTCAGAGCACTCTACCTGTGAAATGATGTGGTGAATGAGTGCACTGAGCCCATTCCTGATACAGTTATTTTTGTCTCAAACCAACAGATCCAAAGACAAAGCAGGCATCATGAGGAAGTGCAGGGAATTTGGGATATTATTCCCAGAAGTCGACGAAGGAGACATGGTCTGCACAGTGTGCATGCTAACAGCCAACAGAGGATCTGAAGAGATGGACGAAGGGAGGTTGGACAATTATACCCCCACCACCAACATCCCCAGTAGCGCTAGACACTAGCCAAGCGCAACTGCTGTTCCAGCTCCTGGAATCTTTTAAGGCCAATAACCCCATTCCAGTGCCACATAGACCGAATGGCCAAGGGGATGACACCACATGGAAATGGCCCAGATTAGAAGCAGGCAGTACCATGACTGAGATCCTAGTGGACTCAGATGGGGCACCATAGATAAATTCAGCAGGATGTGCCATGGCAAAAATATCAATAAGCTCATTACAATGGTGAGGTCGATGCTCAAGATAGCAGAACAGCCTTAACAGTTGTCCACTTCTGAGGACCCTCTCCTGTCAATGGGGGAGCCAGAGGAGAAAATCCACTTCCCAACCTGCAAAACCATTGAGCCTATTCTCAGCAAAGAATTTGAAGCCCAAGAACCCACCAAGCTACTTGAGAGAAATATGGTGACTAACTGATACCCCTTATCCAAGACGTGGAGTGAGCACTGGGGGAAAGCTCCAAAAATGGACCAGCCATTATCTGAACTCTTTAAGCATACCACTGTTCCAATCAAGAGCACAGTAGCACTCAAGGACCCCATGGACTGAAACATTGAGGAACACCTCAAGAAAATACATGAGGTCTCTGGCATGCTAAGCTCCACCGATACAGCGGTGCTGTTCACATGCAGAGCCCTCCATAGATGGGAAGACGTTCTGATGGAGAATATCCCAGAGGACTCCACACAAGCAGACGCAGCTGAAAGTGTGATTCAAGCCATGAAATACATAATGGATGCATCCTCAGACATCCTGAGATTCTGATCCAGAGCAGCGGTCCTAGCAAACAAGGCTAGAAGGGCATTGTGGCTTATGCTGTGGCAGGTGGACAATGAATCCAAGAGCACCTTGTTGAAACTGCCATTCAAAGAAGGCACCTTATTTGGTGAGGGTTTAATTCCATATCGCAGGAGCAGAGGGGAAAAGTACAGGCAAGGAGACAAAGATGTCTACCTACCCTCAGACAGGTCCTTTTGTCCTAAAGGGAAACCGTTTAAACCCAGAAACCAGAGCTACAACTTACAGGGCTCCAGACAATGGAACTGGAGGCCCAAATTTCAACATAAATCATATGACAACAAAACAAAAACCATCACCGGAAGGCAGTACGGCAATGGCAGACATAAGCTAAACTTCAAGAATCAAGGTAAAAAGCAATGAAGGTATGCGGGCTCAAGCAAACCCACCAATAGCAGGGAGGCTACAGAAGTTTGCGGAACAATGGGTCCCAACAACATCAGACAAGTGGGCGAGGGAAGTAGTAACAAGGGGATATGCAGTTGAATTCAACAGCATAGCAAGTCAGCACAGACCAATCTCGACATGCCCACAGAAGGCACAAGCAATACATCTAGCGATATAGGAACTGCTACAAAATGGAGCTATTTTGCCAGTCCCTACAGAGGAGAGAGACACACAGGGGTTTACTCCTTATTCTTTGTAGTTTCGAAGAAAATGGGAGGAAGGCGTCCGGACCTAAAATACCTCCACAAATTCATTGCATACAAGAAGTTAAAGATGGAAACATTATGGTCAACATTACAAGCCATCCAAACCAGGGGACTATCTGACATCAATAGATTTGAAGGACGCCTACCTTCACATTCCCATCCAAAAGTCCCACTACAAACATCTTCGGCTCAACATACAGAGGGAACACTATCAGTATACCTGTCTGCCATTCGGACTGACCTCAACTCCACGTGTTTTCACCAAGACACTAGCCGTGCTGGCTGTGCACCTAAGAAATGAAGGGGTTCACGTCATCCTTTATATGGATGACTGGTTGTTGTGGGCAAGAACAATGGAAAAGACACAAGATAACACGAGCCTAGCAATACAATGCCTTCAGAAACACGGCTGGGTAGTCACTAAAACAATGAGCCAGTTAACACCATCATGGTCTATGGTACACTTGGGCACCATATTAAACACTCAGTTCAGCAGAGTGACTCAGACAGAAGAAAAAGTGCACCAAACTTGCACCCTAGTCAACGGGATCATTCACAGGCCCAACAGAGCAGTATGGGACTACCTTCAGATGCTAGGAGTTATGGCAGCCCCAATAGAGATGGTACCATGGGCCAGGCTACACATGAGATTACTGCAGCAATACCTGATCGAGACATGGGATCAGACTGCTCAGAACTTCAGATTTCGAATAACTCCTCCCGCAAGGGTACTCTCTGACCTGCGGTGGTGTACTCTGAAAAAGAACTAACTACGCGGCTGCCCACTAGCACAACCCACACGGTGATCATTACCACGGATGCGAGTCTGACAGGTTGGGGAGCAACTTACCTGAACCAAGTCACCCAGAGATTTTGGTCACAGAGCGAGTCGATGCTTCCAATAAATATCCTAGAAATGAAAGCAAATGCAGCTAGCCCTGACATTCTTCAAACCCCTCATTGTGAACAGAGCAGTCCTAGTGAGGTGCAACAACCAAGTGATGGTAGCGTACCTAAACAAACAAGGGGGCACAAGAAGCAAATCCATGATAGTGGAATTGCTGAGTCTTCTATGCCGGGCGGAGAGGAATTTACAGTCAATCATGGCCATTTACCTGGCAAGCATGGCCAACACACAGGTAGACTGGTTGAGCAGAGTAACTATAAGCCAGTCGGAATGGAAGCTCAATGAAAGAGTCTTTTAAAGAATTCAAAAGAGATGGGGACCAATGCAAGCAGACCTTATGGCCTCCTAACAGAATGCGCAATTACCGAGCTACCACTCCAGATTCTTGGACCACAAGACGCAGGAGGTGGACACACTTTCAGCACTGTGGCAGTTCAAACAGGCTTATGTGTTCCCACCAACCACCATGATAAGCAAGGAATTGCACAAGGTGAGAACCACAGGGGCAACAGTAGTACTAGTAGCATGGGGCTTGCCCAGGAGACCATGGTACTCGCTAACACAAGCAACGGCTGTAGGCCCACCAGTGACACTGCCTTGCTGGCTGGACCTACTGAGCCAAGATCCAATTCTGCATCTGAATTCAGGAACATTGAAACTGATGGCTTGGCTGCTGAAAGGAAAAGACTGTTCACTCTGGGTTGCCACACTCAAGTATTGGACCGCTTACTGCAATCTAGGAGACAATCTACTAACATAACATATCAAAGACAGTGGCAGATCTTTCACAAATGGTGTATGGAAAAGGGAACATCACCTTCAGTTGTGGGACTGCCACAAATTCTAGACTTTCTCAATGATGGAGCAGATAAGGGATTCAGCCCAGTATCACTCAGGATACAGACTTCCATAATTTCTTCCATAAGGGGTCCATTACCAGGAATAGGTCCCATTGGGTCACACCTTGACATAGTCAGACTACTCAAAGCAGTCACTTTAGTGTCCCCAAGGATCAGACCAATGTGTGCACCTTGGCAACTGAATTTAGGGTTAGAGGCACTCCAAGGTCACGCTTTCCAACAAGAGACACTGCACTGGTGTACTCTGAAAACAGTATTCCTTGTAGCAGTTTGTTCAGCTAGAAGGATAGGAAAATTGCAAGCACTGTCATGCAGAGACCCTTTCTTGACATTCTACAATGATAGAGTCACACTCAGAACAATCCCTTCATTTCTCCAGAAAGTAGCCTCTCCAAATCACATGGCCCAGTAAGTACAACTCCCATTCTTAAGGCTAGATCAGGAATCATACAAAGGGCCTTCTCACCCTCTAGATGTTGGCCATCAACTGAAAAGGTACTACAGTATGACTGACAGCACACGTAAGACAGATAGACTGTTCATCTTGACCACGGGAAAGAGGGCAGGGCAGGACAGGTGACCTCGAAAGACGAGATTGCTAGATGGATAAAACAGACCATCACCAAAGCTTACAGGGAAGTAGGCCAGCAACCCACAGAAGGAATCAAGGCACACTCTACCAGAGCAATAGCTACATCCTGGGCAGAGAGGGGGGAGGTCTCAGTGCCAAACATTTGCTCAGTAGCTAAATGGTCTTCCATACACACCTTTGCCATGCATTCTAGGCTATACATGGCATCAGCTGAGAGAGACTCATTTGCCAGGGCAGTGATATGTGCGGGTACTCAGATTAGATGAGAGTCATCGATCTGCCTGGTCTCCCACCCAAGGAATGACCTAACCACACTGCTACTAATGGCTCAATGGTTCTGACTATGGAGTACCATAAAGGGTACGTAATCTAATGGTATTTACTCATCTGATAAATGTAATTATTTGAGTACCCTTTATAGTACTCTGCAGCTCCACTGAAGGCGGCAGATAATATTGTTTTTTTGGTATTTCTACCTATTAATCATCACATGTGTTATGACTCAAGAAAATATAATGTGGTATCTGAATAACTTGTTTTTTCCACAAGTATGAGGCAAAAAACATGTTGATATGTGTATGTGTTTCGAATGAAGATGAGTTTGTAATAAATAAAAGCATATGGTTCCAACACTATCTCTAGAAGTACTCTACTTATAGACTACAGTAGAATCAGTGCTACCAGGCTATACACAGAGAAGACAGTAGGCAAAATGGATACTATGGTTTCTTTCTGTCCCTTTGTGTTCTCTGTTTGTTTGTTATTCTTTCTCTGTTTGCTAAGGAAGATTCACACCGGAGATCCTCAGATGGGACAAGGGGGCTGGCCTTGGCCAGCTTGAATTTGATTGGATCATGCATCAACCTACAGGATGGACAGGAAGTACCCCAATGGTTTTGACTGTAGAGTACTATAAAGGGTAGTCAAATAATCACCTTTACAAGGTGAGTAAATACCAATACTGACACTGTACTACATTATGAGGGGATGCTGTACTCCTGAGGTGCCGTATTTTCAGATGAGATGTGAAACTAAGGTCCTGTCTACCTTTTCTGGTGGTTGTTCAGGTGTACATTAAAGATCCCTTGGCACTTCTTTTTTTTTTTTAGTTGTTTAACCAGGAGTAGCACACTAAGCTGAAAGCTTTTTTACAGGTGTGACCTGGGAGCACAGGGAAGTTAAGTGAATTGCTCAGGGTCACACAGTATGTAAGTGGAAGCTGTGGGATTCAAACCCAGGTCTGGTCTGCTGGATGTCACCAGATTTGCAGCTCAGAGCCATAAACCACTGTGCTATACTGCTTCCTTCCCCAAAAGAGTAGGAATATTTTATTGCAGAAAAAGTCAATACAAATAAAAATACACACAAAAAAAATCCAAAAACAGTCAATAATACAGAAAATAGAACAAAAAAGAAAAAGAAAAATCCCCCCAAGCTGAAACAAACACAAGCAGTAAATCAAAAGAATGCAAATAATATCATTCAGAAAATCGTATTAATCCTCCCCTCACCAGTACATAACACCCAATGCAAGGCTGTCAAAAAACATAGCAATCAAAGATGTAGGAGGTGTTGAAACCCCCTCCAGATAGCCGTCACAGTGGGCCTAGGTGTGATAATGAGTCTTTTAAAAACACCTCTGGATAAGCAGCTTCACACAATTCCCCACAGATAAATAAGGCACGCTCTGTTGCTGAAAAACATATTTACTCCTTGCCTGCCAGAAATACAATTTTAGAACAGCAAGTTCTACCTCCAGGGTAGTACGATCATAGTGAAGCAATCTACCTGCATAAACGCCCCAAATAAACTGGTCATAAGTTAAATTCGTGATCCAAGGCAGCTGCCATCTCTGTGCCAAAAATTCCCAAAAGTGAACTGTAGAAGTACACTCAAAGAAAAAGTGAGGCATAGACTCTACAGGGGCCAAACATTCCAAATAAGGGCAGAATCTGTCCTCAACAGGCTTGTGCTTCCAGTTGCCTCTCACATTCACTCTGCCTTAGGTGCACCACCATACTATATCCCACATTGGAAGGGGGATCCTCAAATTATTCAGTTGGCGAATGGCAAGAGGAATCCACTCTGCTCTACACTCAGGCAAGGCAGGAGCTGTGGGACCTATACAGCCCAAAACTAAACAATATAATTGCTGCCTGTTTAAGGTCAGAATATCCGGTTTAGTCACCTTCCATAGGTGAAGCTTCTTCAATAAAGATGTATAGAACCCAGGTAAACCCATAGATGGTATCAATTTTGGGCGGTTCAATGTCCCATTTTAAAAAATAAGGTCCAAGGACACACCAGATCCATTCCTTACAGAGGGACGAAACTTCTTGTACCCCAATCTTGAGAGTCCCTACCCAAAAAAAGATATGGAAAAACACCAATGGATGCAACATACCAAGATCCCCCTGTTTTCTCGTCAAATAGGTGAACTCTCTCTTAATAGGGTTCAAGTGACTACCCCATAACATCTGGAAAAACAGGCTGTATACTCTAGTGTCATAGTGAGAGGGAATGGGAAATATCCATGCAATATGTAAAAGAATAAGGACTAAAATGGTTTTATCATGAAAATATGTTTAAATTTAGATAATTGCCACCCTTTCCAGTGGCCAACTAAAGCCTCACATCTAGCAAGGGAGGTATCCCAGTTCCTGTCTGCTGCATCTTCCCCTCCAAAAGAAACCCCTAAAATTTTAATAGGGTCAGGACTAATCTGAATATTGGCAATTTGGGTCACAGTACCTGGGATGCCAATGTAAATGCCACAACTGTTCTCTGTATTGATGCAGGCTCCTGACAATGCAGAAAATGCAGGTAATTCTTCCATAGCACATAGTGCACTGCCCTCATCTTTACAAAATAATATCAAATCATCCGCATAAGTAAGGGACTTAAGACCCAAGTGTCCATAGGGGTTTAATAGGCCATGTATATTAGGGTTACTCCAAATCTGTTTAATACAGGCATCTAAAAAGAAAACATATAAAACCAGACTAAGAGGGCACCCTTGTCATACCCCACTACAGAGCTTAACCCTTGCACCAATATAACTTCCAATCAGAAGAGCAACAGTTGCAGAACTGTACAAAAGTTAAAGCCAAGTGATCAGAGAGCGAGGCAGGCCATACTGTAGTAGTAAGTGAAATAAAAAAGAATGCGATACCCTGTCAAAAGCCTTGCTTTGGTCAATAGAGAGTAAAAACCCAGCCTGATTAGTATTTTTATAATATTCAAGACAATCTCTTACACTACATAAATTGTCCTGAATACGTCTCCCTGGGACCGAGCAGGTTTGGGAGAAATGAATCAAAGAGCTAACAGTTTTTGTAATCTAAGGTACAAAATAGACATAAAAATTTTCCGACCAGAATTAAGGAGACAAATAGGTCTCCAGTTCTGCAGGGATGTCCTATCCCCTTTTTTAAAGAGAAACTACAAAAGACCACTAGAGAATTTCAGATGCACAGAAAGTTGCTCCATGATCTCTTGAAATAAAAGAAATAAAAATGGGGTAATTTCAGCAGAGAAGGCCTGATAGAACTCTCCAGGCAGTCCATCCCACCCAGGAGATATGTTATTTTTCATTTTAGAAACAGCCAACTCGATTTCAGACAAGGAAATAGGGGCCTGTAATGCCAGCCAGTCCTCCTGTGAGAGGAAGGTAGCCAAACCATCAAAATATAAATCCCGTTCATTTGTGTCACCTACCTGGGTATTGTCGAAAGCCTGAAAATGAAGTCTAATGATCTTTTCTAGATCCAAAATGTCAGTACACCGTCTACCAGCATCATCGGTTAATGTGGAAAATGCGGTAGAATCTACTTTTGATTTACAGGCAGCACAGGGGTCACCCCCAGGCATTTTCCTAGTGCCAAAACTAAGTTCAGCCTTCAAAGTTGCTGCCCGATCATATTGGTACAGCTTCATCTGTTGTTTCATCTGGATAATCTGGGCTGAATAATCTGCACCAAACTGAGCTGTGGAGGAGTATAGCAGTTGTAACTGCTGCCTAAATGCCAAACATTTCAAACATTTTCCTGATTGTGTCCTAGCACCATATTTTTGTAACCATGTTCTAACCGTTACTTTAGAGTCCTCCCATCATTCACCAACAGAGTCATATAGACTGCAGACTGACCACAGTGCCTGGAGTATGGAAACAATGCCTGATTTCACCTGGCTGTGGTGAAAAGTAGAGACACTAGCCCTCCATTGGCTGTGAGAGCTAGGAACAGAGGTTTCCAGCTGCACACTAATCTGAAGGAGTGAGTGATCTGAAAATTCCCAAGGCATAGTACCTAGGTCCAACACTTTCTGACTCAGGGGAAGAAAAAAAGAAATCAATAGGGTTGCTAAGTGTCCCCGATAATAGGTGCTTTCAGGTGCTTTACCCTTCAATTGGTAAGCATCCTGGAGGCCTGCTCTGGAAAGACATTGAATGAGAACATGAGTGTCACTATATACTTTCTTCTCAGCATTTATCCTATCTGTAATTTCAACAGAACAGTTAAAATCCCCTACTAAGAACACCATTCTGGCAGTGGTCAGATAAGGTTGAAGTTGTTCGAGAAGGTCCACCCTATCAGCTTTTAACTGAGGGGCATAAACAGTTATAAATCGATAAGGTTTCATGTCCCATAACCCGTCTAAAATAAGGACTCAACCAAGAAGTAAATCTATCAACCTGTGCAGTTTAAATGCATGCCCAGTAAACAGAATTCCTACCCCATCTGCCCTATCAAAGCCAAACGATCAATAAAACAGGCCCCAAATCCATTCCTTTTTAGATTGATTGAAATTATAGGAATCTGCCATCCACGTTTCCTGTAAAAAGAAGACATCAAAATTCAATTGCTGTAAAGATGAGAAAACTGTAAACCTTTTACTAGCATTCTTTATGCTGCATACATTAAGAGTGGCACAATGTAACTGAGACATGGAAATATGGTAAGTTTTACAGAATCACACCCAAACAAACAGGGAAGAAGTTATTACAAGGGAAAGTCAGTTCCTTCAACATGATTTTTCTTTTTCGTCTTCTTCCTGCTATCCAGATTGTCCGGTAAAGGCAAAGAATGTGAAGAAGCATCCAATTCCTTAGCTTTACAATCAGAGTCCCCCCAGTTCTTAGAATGTGCAAAGACCTCAAATCTATTCATAGTAGCAACAGCTGGGGTTTTCAAAGCCTGGAGTCTGGCACTCTGTCTTGTTGAACGAACAGACCAGTCCATAGCAGGTGGTGGCATAGTGGTACAAGAGACAGTAGCCTCAGCCTGTATATCAGGCATACCACTGGGCAAAGAGTCAATAGGTAAGTCAGGCTGAGAACCATGAGAATCAGGCGCAGTAGGTGCAGATGGTACAGTATCCTTATTGGCCATGTCAGGGGATGTTTTCTGGGGTGGAAACTCTGTACTGGTCACCTGATGTGCAGGTGAAGATGGGGGGGGTAGTATGTTGTGCATCAGAGGCAGCCGCTGCCTTACGCTGTGCCTCTCTAATCAAAGCATCCTGGTTGATCCCATCAGTATGATTATGAGCAGCTCAGCGGCGTTTGTGAAAGACATGTCCCTGGGCATCACACAGATTGCACTTAGCTACATTCTGACAGGCAGTGCTAACATGACTATTCCCTGCACAGAATACAGTGCAATTTATCACAGGTACTGGCAAGATGCATGCATTCACCACACCTATGGCAAGCTTTAGGCTGTTCTGCATAAAAACAGACCCCTCGATCCTTTCCAATGAAAAAACTGTTTGGAACATGTGTTATCCCTTGGGCGGTCTGATGAAGCTTTACTCTAAAATGCCACCCCCCAGTCCAGAACTGCTCAGAATCAATGATAGGTTCAGGTGCACCAAGAATATCACACCATTTCTGCAACCAGTGGTGAATATCACCCACACTAACACCCTCTGTTCTGAACATCACCGTAACTCACTTAATTAGTGGCTGGGTCAATGGGATCACCATAAATGGGGTCCAGAGAGGGGAAAACTTGACCTGGTTGTGTTTAAACCAGAAATGTTCTAACCCCTGAGGAGAGGTAAAGCTAATGTCAAAATTAACCTCTCCTGAAATGCGAATTAACACATGCACATCATCAGGGGAAAATTTTAGAGAGTCTTTAATAAGGACCTTGCCCACATATTCCTTATCAGGGTGCTGGTCCAGGCCTCCTCTGTAATGTAGATGGACTGCATTCCTGCAGGGTTTTGGAGCAGATCGGTCAAATAAATCAGAGAAGCTTTGCTGCTGGGGAGGGGGGGAGCAGGTCATTCATCCTGTGTCTCTTCCCTGCTAGAACTAACCACACTGGGCGGAGGAGCAACATCTTCAGCAGACTTCCCATGTACCTTGGGGGGCACGGGTGTCAACAGAAATAGTTGTCTCAGGTATCCCTACAGCCCCTGTAGGGAACAAAACAGGTATATCAGGTAAATCAGTATTGTCACTTGGATTCTTCAGCCCCATAGGTGGTTCAGATACAGTGGAACAGATAGGTGAATCCACAGCACTCATTTGCAAATCACAAGCACCCATTATAGTAACAGTATCAGATGGCACAGTGGCAAAATGTGACACCTGAATGTGGGGAAGAGAAGGAGTACTTACCCCACCAGGAGTCATAGGGAGAGCTGTATCCAAAACCGGGACTGAAGCCTGCTGTGGTCCCATAGTTGTAGTATTAGGATTAAGTTCATCATCAAGTGGGGAGTCACTTCCCACCACATCAAAAGCTGGGTCTGGTACCCAAATTCCCTGAGTCCAGCATCCATCTGGCCTTGGACAATCTAGTTTCAGGCGTCCAAGTAGAAGTCTCAGTCTCAGGGGTAGAAACATTAAAGGCAGTCTTAATCGCATCTCAGGCTGAAGGCCCACACCTCCTGTGGGAAGGCCCAGCCTGAGAGGCCTCCCATTTAGGCAAAGAACCAGAAGATTCCTCCCATTTATGGCATTTTGCCTCCTTTTTGAGTAAGTCATTCGGCTTCTGCTGTAAACCAGCATCTGCAAGCTCCATATCCTCAGTAAATCGATCATTAATTGTCATCATATTACGATCCAAAATAGCCTCTGCAGGGCTCATATCTCCAGCAGAACCATCCAGTATCGCAGCCTGTTGTACCAGGGTCTGTATATCCATAGAGGGATCCTCAATAACAACTGTTGCCAAAGTCACATTCTGGGCAAAAATATCCATTACAACTCCATTTTGTTCTGGGGAGAGAACCTCCTCTCCGTCCATCACTGTACACCAGCCAGCTCCCCAACCTGAGAGTCCACCCATGAAATGGGTCCCCTCTGCTCGCAAGGCACCCTGCAGGAAGAGTAGGGGAATTTTTTGGGGAAAAAGGGTGTAAAATTCAAAACAATCTAGTTCCATTCTACATCGGTTCCAGTAGTATCTATATTTTCCATGATTAAAGTCCTTCATCTCACTACTATCCAGCTTCCTCTGCTGTTTTCTATTTAATCCATGGTCTACCCATGTTGCCATTTCAAAGCATCTTATGCCATTGTGGAATACTTGTAATGTCAACAGATATCTATTTCCATAGGGACTCCTCCTTGTCTTATTCAACATTGTTTTTCATCCCACATTCTTCTTCTCTCTCTCTTTTTCCTTTCTTCTTTTATCTTCTGTTTTTCTCTTTTTCTTTTCTCTTATTATTTTTTTCCCTGTGTTTATTAACCATCTCCATGTGCTCAAAAGAGAAAAATTCCACACCCAAAACCCATCTCTTCTCTAGTACACCTTTTTTTTCTAGATCAGTATCAAAAAAGTGGAGTTATTTTCCCATAGCCTAAGTAAAGTTTTTCTTGACACAGACTTTTTGTCAGTCTCATAGATTTGTTGAAGTGAGATTATTACATTTTTCATCACAATCTCAGGTAGGTTCTCTTGTTGCTGTATGACCCATTTACACCTTGTCTGCCAAATAAAGTACTTAAGTACTGCAAACACAGCTTGTAAAGTTCCTTTACATAACCCATTCCATTTAGCATCAAAAACTGTATGTACCACTTCCAGATATGACAGGTTTTGAAACAAGGTGGTTTGCCATGTCTTAGTCACCGCATTCCAAAATGTCTTCACAAAGGGGCACTCTAAAAAGAGATGTTCCTGTGTTTCTAAAAGTTGAACGTAAGAAATCCCTGGACAATATCATTCTGTCACCTGCTTATGTTTAAGATTATTCTTTACATTTAGTTGACCATGTATGCTTAACCATAATATATCCCATGTAAAGGCTGGAATCTGTACGTTGGTTAGTTGTGTCAATGCGGTTGGTATCTGGGTATCTGTACAATGAGGTAATTCCAACTCAAGCTTTGTATGTTCCATCATATTGTCATATAGTTCTTATCTTGTATGTGGACGGGTATTATGTCCTGGAATTTTTAATTTGATCAAGTCGCAAGTCACAGCCAGCCCGGTGGCACTGAGGGTTGAGGCACTGGACGCCATACCTCACGCCATGCTGGCGATCCGGGTTCAGGAATAAGCAGGGGCTGCTGGGGTCAGCGGGGGTCGAGCATCTGTGGGACTGCTCTCTCTTCCGTGGGTGGGTATGAGGTGTGCACACTCTTGGAGTGACCTCTGGTGGTGGCTGGATATCGCCGACTGTAGCCGCGTGGCGTATGCCTGGGGCGGAGCCATGGCAATTCATTGTCTTGCTGGCCAGGCTCCGCGGGGTGAGGGGGGATCTAAAAGTACAAATTCCATGGCTCACCAAGGAGATGATGAGGGCCCCAGGGATCTCCCTTTCATCCCAATGCCAGGCCAGGCCACACCAGGGATCCATGGCTAACCTCCCAGAGGGATGGACCCTCTAATTTCAGAAAGAGCCACCGAGGGCGGGCGGGCCCTGTTCCGGGGGGGCAATCTGGAGCACTGGGAAATTCCTCTCGGAGGGTGTGAACCTGTGATGACTGGCCACGGTAGGGAGAAGAAGGGGCAGAATTGTGGGCACCACTGAAGGATGCCTCGAAGAGTACTGGTGCATAAATAAAGTTTTAAAAAAAAGGAACGAATCATAGACTTCACATACTCAGGAATAACTGTTATCCCAGTCAGTAATTTACCATTCCCCTGTATCAATGCCATTTTACTGATCTTAACCCATTCAGACACCATCTCTGTCCATAATATTTTCCCTCCTGCTGATGTTGGGAACATATTATAATAAATAAACATACTATAATAAAACATCCCTGGGTCTATCATATCTAATCCTCCCTCCTTTATTGTTTGATAAGTAATCCCTCTCTTTATTAGGTTCAGTCGACTACCCCATAAACTTTGGAAAAAGACACTGTACAATTTGGTTTTCAATTGCGGGGGAGGGGGAAATATATAGCTCACATAGAGGAAAAGTGGTACTATTATATTTTTTATTAACAGTATCCTTTTCCATTTTGAAATTTGTAAACTTTTCCACCCCTGGGATATCCCATCTGATTTCTGTAATTTACTTTCCCAATTGGCCACAGCCAAATTTCCATCCCCAAAAATGAGCCCCAAGATCCTCAGCAGTCTTCTCCCCTCCACCATTTTTTTATTTACCCTATAATTTCCAGCTGTAGCATTTTTATTAGTAGTGAGACCTTCTTTTTCAACACTAATACCATTATTATCTAGAGATTCCATGTCTAAATCCATCTTCTCCATATTTTGTGCCCACAGTGTTTTTTTAACAGGTGAAAACAGCACTTTACCTGTGTTCGTAATCGCCATTGTGGAGTACTGGACCACAACTGGGCCCTTTGGATCAGGAGACCATCTGCCCTGCTGTTCTGCAACCCAGCCTTCCTCCTTTAGTGCTTTTGCCGGTGTCCATGCACTCGTATCAGCTATTTCCTTGGTCGGGTTGTTTATTTATGTTTTCTGAGCCCTTTTTTGGCATCACGACTTGAGCTGAGGCTCCCAACGTTTTCTTCCTGCTCTGACCACTTTTTGCTTGCTCTGGGATTTTACTAGGCTCTAGAGCAAGGTTTTGATCTCCAGAGCTCCTCTGTTCACCTGCGAGCTTCTCCTCTTGCTGCATAGTCAGGTGACTACCATCCACTGTATACTCCTCAGTTTGCTGCAGCATTTCTGAGGCGATCCTAAACTTCTCTTCCTCATCAGCTATCTGCTGCAGAAGTAATCACCGTTTAATTTCCAGGGTTCATTTCAGTTGTTCTTCTTCTGTGATGGGATCCTTCTCCTCATCTTCAGGAAATACAAAGTCATCCCACAATTCAACAGCTGCACAGTCCTTTTGACCCAAGTTCTCAGAAGTTTCCTCTGGAGAAGCCATCAGTTCAATGACCTCCATTTCGACTGCCTGGTCCAAATCCTGCAATATTTTAACCCCATGGGTCACATTCATAATCTCCTCTCCATGTCTGGCAGTGAGAGGTGAATAACTCACTGTACTGTCCACATTTATCTCTGAATTCAAAACAGAAACTGGGGTGGAGACCAGATCCCTGGTTCTTGAACATCCTTCTCTTCTCCTGCAACCCCTTGGGCAGCCATCTTATTGCCGGCCAGTAAATCCCCCTCAGGTGAGTTGTCTGGTGGCTTCTTTGATGTCCTTGCACTATCCTTGCACAGCTGGCCTAGCCTGACAGCCTGTTTCCTGCTGCCAGATTGCATCTCCCTTAATTTTTTTTGAAAAGTCATTTTCTTAGCGCAAAAAGCTCTTTCTTCTTTCTCAAACTGCTTTTCTAACAACAACATTTCAGGAGAGCCAGAGTTCACTTCCACCATCCTCTGGGGCATTCTTATTTCCCCTCAAGTTTTCCACTTCTTGTTCCACAACAGTCACTGGTTCTAGCAATCCATCTTGAGATCCATGCTTTAAAACAACAAAAGAGGAAGCTCTTTATTCTTCCTCCATAGCCTCATCTGAAACATCAGAAAGGGATTCCTTAAGTAAAATTGGAGCAATTCCACCACCAACCACCCTGTCATCTGCCATCTTGGTCCCACAGACAAAAGGGTCCCCTCTGCTCACAGGAAGCAAGGCCCCCTTGCAGGAAGAGTAGGTGAATTTCCCCAGTGTCCTGGCCAAATTCTCCTCATTCACTAAAAATACCACCAACAGCTTAATCTGGTTCAGTTTCAGTTGGTTTCCATCTGTATTTCCCTCTGGGACATGGCTAAAAATAGGCAGAACTGCCTTGCCTTTCTTTTCCAGTCAACAAAAACTAAATAAATAAACAAAAGGAGCCATCTCATTATCATTTTAAATACAATATAAAATGATAAAGCTGCTTAAAATGAGGGACAATGGTTATCATATACAACAGGAGGAGAGGAGGAGAGTTGTATGGAATGTGGCATTCTGCCCACGTAATTCATGTAGAATGGCAATTCTGCTTCTGAAATGCTTTTGGAGTTTCTTCTGTGGCATTCTGAAAAGCATTTCTGTGTAAACTAAGGACTAATATTCCACAGATTGCTATTCCAGCGGCAGGGGGGTATGCTGACACCTGTTCGACAATTTTACCGCAACCGACATTACTGCGACAACAGCGACAGATCACTGTAATGTTGGCGCAGGCGGGACCCTGGCACTGCTTTCTGGGGTCATGCACTCCCTCCCTGAATCAACTCTGACTCAGAGTTGATTATTTAATTTACTGGGGTGCGGGAGGCATACCCACCCACATGGGGGGTTTTGGGGGGCCAAAGCCCCCTGAAGAAAACAAAGTTTTCACAGAATGGCTTTATGCCAACTGCAGTTGCGGTCAGCATAAAGTCATCATTGTAATGTTCTTCGACAACAAATTTGTCAAACATGTGTCATGGATCCACTGGAGGGGGGACAATGAACCTGAAGTTTACATAAACTGAGAAATATGATTGTGCATTTAACATTTTGCTTTTGAATTTCAGAATCCCACTTCTGGAGAAAATAGCAGAATTTGGGCAGAAGCAGAATTAGAAAATTCTGTACAGATCTAGTAAGGGCAATCTAAAATCGAATAAATATAGCTCAAAATGTTCGTCAGAAAATGCACTGCTGCTTTTAAAACACCCTTTTATTACTGCCATTCGAATTAATCCTCTATGTTGCCATGTACTGGCTATTATTTGATTTGGAAAATCATTTTTATTTTTATTTCCATGCTCCCAAGCCTGCTTTAACTGTTCACACCCTGTGCAGCTTTTAACTTTCTCTCTTACTGTTTCCTGGTTGTTTGTGATGTTAGTTCCCTCTATTCTCCACTGGCTGGTCAACATTATACAACAGTGTAACCTGACATCAGAGAATGTCCTGGAAACTGGATACCATAAACATTAAAACAACAAAATGCAAACCACACTCTATCAAAGTAAATTGTGTCAGAAAAAATACTGTTCGAAAAGCTAAAGCATATCAGAAGATTGAACCAAGACTGAAAGAAAGAAACTAGGAATCATTCTAATGTGTAAATATTTACCATTGATCCTGTCACCTTAGTTTAAAATGCCATCTTGTTTCTTTCTTTGAAAGGTATCAAGTCCAGCGCCATGGCTGTTTTATTCTTTGGTTGAAGAATAAGAAATTTCACAAGGCCCTTGAGAGTAACTCTAGTGGTGAAGAAGAGTGTTGCTGTCTGTAGGTTTTCTATACAATCCAGTTTCTATCTTTCTATTGTTGAGTTGGACATTGAGATCCAAATATGGAATGGGCTCTGTACTGTAGTTTAAGGTGAATTCCAAATCTTGTGAACACTCATTTACATAGTGATGGGATTCTTGTAATTTGTATACATCCTCTTTCCACGATATAAAAATATCATCTATATAGAGCTTATAACAGACGGCATTTCCATAGTATGGATTTCTTCCAGGTCTGAGGATATATAGCTTTTCAAATTCATAAACAAATGCATTGCCAGAAATTACAGGAATATCATCACTGTATAAGTACTTGTTCATAAGATTTGGAATCCACCTTAAACTACAGTACAGAGTCAATTCCATATTTGAATTTCAATGTCCAACTCAAAAATGGAACGATAGAAACTGGATTGTATAGAAAATCTAAAAATCACAACCCCCTTCTTCACCACCAGAGTTACCATCAACTACAGGTAATAAAGAACATACCATACTCTCCACTTATATGAGTCAGAAACAGTTGTAGTAATGAGGAAAGATATGTGTCTCATTTAAAAGATACAAGAAAAAGATTCCAAGAAAGATGATATCCAAGAAAAGTGCTAATCAAAGCAACCAACAGAATTAGAAATGTAAGCAGAACTGAAGCACTCACAAACAACAAAACCCATGTGAGGGACAAGACAGAAGAGTGTTAACAGTAAAAAAACAGTGATAAACTGTCAGAGATTAAACAAATGGTGAATAAACATTGGGCTGTTCTTCAGTCCTACCATACTGGCATGGAAACAGTTAACCAAAGAACCATAGTAGAGGCAAAAAAATGTAACCACTATAAAAGACAGTCTTGTACTTACTGTACATACACCCCTGGACCAAGAGACAACTGAACAGCTTCTTTTAGGTCCCCTCAGACAGGGTATGGGACTGTGTGGACAGTGCTGTGTATGTGGCCACATGAAAAAAGACCCAGTTTATGAGAACCCACACTACAACACAAAACAACAGATCAAGCAACATATCACATGTGACACTGCCAGAATGGTCTCTCTTCTGCAGTGTCCGTGTGATAAGATTTACCTAGGAAAAACAATGAAACCCTCAAAAGCAAGAATCTTGAAACATAAGGGTTCTATCTAAAACAATAACTAGGGCTCCCCAGTAGCAGAGCACTTCAAGCAGCAGGGGAACGTGGATTCATCCCTATGTTTCTAGGGTCTAGAAGTTGTTGAGTCTCTAATTCAGGGAGGTGATCACAAGAAGCTTTTAGAAACAAGCAAAATGAGGTGGGATTTTTAATTTGGACGTACTGAATGCAAATGTGGGCATGAATAGAGACAGCAATTGGAATTCAAGTTGGTAACATTGCACCTCCAGGAAATAAACAGAAATGTATGGTTTACCTGGGCAATGTATGATGGGTACTGCCTAGTGGAGAAGGGAGACCAGCATGTCTAATGGATTGTCTCATCTGGCTTTGCTTACCGAGCCCCCCCCCCCCAAGTAAGCTGTATTGACCCCCTAAGTTGTACATAATGTGTAGAGAAAAAATGATGATATATACTGGTGTAAATAATACATTAATGACTGTAATTTTTGCAAGTTTTCATCTTTTCCATCATCTCTGTATGTACCTTTTTGGCTGATGATATAACAGTGTGATAAGCTTTTAGTGAAGGATAAAGCTTAGGGCATTCAACAACTTTTAAAAAGATCTGCTATGAGAATGTGAAACAGGTTACCTATTAATAGTGGACCTAGACAAAGGCCAATGAATAAACAAAAATAAAAATGTGTATCAAACATATACAGATTACTAGCCTCTGTAGTTTACATGGCAGACTGCCCCTTCATTCTCCGAGTCTGCATTGCAAGCCAACAAGCCACTCCTGGCTTGTGAGAGTATTACCTAGCATGCCCGACACATGACGTCACACATCAGATGATGGCATGCACTGCAGTCTCAAAAGGAAGCTGGAAATAGCTGCTGTTCCTTGTCTGCAGTACATTTGAGCTCTGGTAAGCATTTATGCCACATGTCCATAACTTTAACATGTAACAACTTGACTAAAAATTGAATTTAATTGCTACAAAGACTCTTTTAATTAATCAAGCTATTTTTTTCAGAATGAGACATGGAAATGGATATCTGACATTCTTATGTGTTGAATAAGCAGCAGACGGGTAACAAGAGTGGTTCTCGGTCGAAGGGAGTCCATAGGCTAATATTTTAAAATCAGGTAAAATGAGATCACTTGTGGGAATGGTGGCGGTTTCTGCACCTATATGTACCTTGTCAAGAAGGCTGGTGAATGGTAAAATATTAATAAGAAAAAGAGATGACATTGTCAATCAAGTGAGATGTGTAATTTGTTTCTAGGCAGAATCTTATACATATTATAATTACTTGAACTAAACTACAAGCAGTGCTGTCCAGTAAGGTATTCAGCATAGGAAGGTTTAGTAATGACTCATATGTAAACTTAAGGTGTCACCTAGCCAGAATAAATGAAACTGAAAAGCACTGAAATATTGTGTGGACAATTTTTCTGAAAACTGCCCCCAGGTTTTTGTTTGTAAAATATTGGTGGGGATTTGAAAATATCAGGCAGGATTTTCATAATATTGGACAGAATTTCAAGATGGTGGATGCTGACACAACAATGTGCTGCGTCTGCATCCATACAATCGCATTTGCATCCACTCACCATATATTTCAAAAGATCCAATCATTTGCTCAAATCATTTGCTCAAAATGTCACAGTCTGTATCACTGTGCATCACAAGATGATGAATATCTGGTCAGTACTGGATGCAAATCAAGCACTGGATGCAAATTAGCCTAAAATGTGGATGGCGGTAGCTACCAGTTTGGAGGGACTTTTGTTTCTAAAAATAGGCACAGCGGATCCTGATCAATTCTCCTTGAGACCCGTGTCCATCATCTGCATATAACCAGTACACCATTAGTATTATATGCCCAATGAGCACAAAATGCAGGCCAGGGTTTCTAATAATGTGAATGTGATGGGACAATCCCAAAGTTCAGGAGCGCAGCAGGTGGCATATACCCCAGCGCCCCTCCCTGAGAACCATAAAAGGCACAGCTCCCCAAGCACAACCTGTTCATCTCAGATTTTTTTTTTGTTCTTTGGTAACCAGGTAAGGTAGGCCCAAAGCCTGCTCAGGGGTGACCTCGGAGCACTGAGGAGGTGAAGCGACTTGCTCAGGGTCACACAGTATGCAAGTGGAGGTTGTGGGAATCAAACCCAGGTCTGCTGGATGTGCCAAGCTCATTCACAGCTCATTACTCTAACCTATAGGCTGTCCTGCAAAATCTTCTCCTCCGTTCTCCCCATCTCCTCCAATTGAAAGTAACATCTCATATCTCCTATGTACCGTAGTCAGGTGGGCTGTGTCCCGAGGGTACCTCTCCATGAGAGAGGAAGTACCTGCAGCAAGATTAGGAGAACTGGCCAAAAAACTTAATGTGATCATAACCCCCCCCCCAAAAGAAAAAAAACACATAATTGACTGCGGACCTCCATGATCTTTCCGGTCTTTATATATTTTGGGGCATCAGAACTGGATCTGCAACTCTCCAAAGCAAAAATTTTCAACGTTCTTCTTTGGTGTTACTAATGATGTGGGGAAGGATTTTCAGAATGATCTGTCTGGGATCCACCAGCCACTATTTTAATAAGCATTTGTCAATGCCGAATGTTTGCTTGCTGGCATTAGCATTGGAAGTGCAAGTGTTAGACAGATGCAGAATAGGAATGGCAGTGAAGTATTAAACTTCACGCGAACTCCAACTCCACCCTGCATAGATGTACAGGCATTGGGGTGTGCCTTTGGGTCATCATGCATAACAATTATGCCATTTCACCTCACCCTATTCTGCAGACACTGACAAGTGTTGAGATGTGCCTTGGGCTGTTGGCTTTACAGTCACCCCATTCCATAAGGACATACACTGAAATGGGTGCAGTACAGGAACATGGGGTGAACTCTGGAGCCGAAGAGTCCAAGGCACACCTCGATGCCTGTCACTGGCTGCAAGATGAGGGTGGAATGGCATTACAGCCAGTAATCCAAAGGCAAACCCTTGACGCCTGTCAGTCTGTACAGGGTGTGATATGATGGCTAGAAACCATAACGCCCCAGACGTTTGTTGGTATTTGCACTACAGATTTTCAACATGACCTTTTTGTGACCACCACCTCATGAAAGCATTTGGTACATCTGCTCATGAACAGTGGCACTGCGATTTTGTTAATCTGTCTCAAATATTGATTTGCTACAGCGACTGCGCCATACTGCACCAGATGTGTGAAAATGTAGTTTGGGCAGGATGTCAAAAATGACAGCTATCCTGTTCATAAGGAGGTGTGAAAAATTGGGAATGTTGAAAATCTGGAGTGAAAATATTAAAAAGTCTTGAAGTTACGAGCGTACGTGGAAACTGCACAATGTACGCTCGTAATACAGTAATTTTGTGAAATGTTCTCAGCAAATTTTTAACATAGACATTCTGCGACCTCCACTCATGAACAGTGTCACTGTGATTTTGTTAATCTGCCCCGAACGCTGATTTCCCACAGCGACCATGCCATTGTGCACCACATATACAAAACCACATTTCGGGTAGGATGTGAAACATGACAGTTATACTGTTCACAAGGAGGTGTGAAAAAATGGCAATGCTGGAAATCTGGAGTGAAAATATTAAAAATTATCTGAGTTACAAGCATGCATGGAAACTGCACAATGCACACTCGTAATACAGTCATTTTTGAAATGTTCTCACCAAATTTTTAGCATAGGCATTTTGTGACCTCTGCTCATGAACACTGTCACTATGATTGTGATAATCTGTCCCGAACATTGATTTCCCACAGCAATCATGCCATTGTGCGTCAGATGTGCAAACGCACATTTTGGGCAGTGTGAAGGGTGCCCCCCCCCCCCCCCCCCCTCTTTTGTCTTGAGAGGCAGTATCTTGGGTGTCTCCTGAGCACTAAATAAAAATGTAATATCTGTGTAGAAGTGTCTTGGTACTGTAAACTGTTATGTAATGTTTGTTGTGCTGGCCACCCATCCCTGTTTGTCTTGTCTCTGTGTATCTGTCTCTGTGTATATGTTGCAAAGTGCCCCAGACACACATGCCGCTAAACGTGCTATAGATGTATAATTTATCTTGTCATATTTGAATGCAGTAGCATGATTTACAAGATAGCAGACTTGGCAACACTTTTGAAATTCCTTCAGGGTACTGAGCATAGATGAACGCCAGAAGGAGTTTCTTGAACAAGCCATCTGTAGTGAGGAGCCCCAGTCATTGCCATTTCTGCATAAGTATTCGTTTCAGCATATTTATGGTGGCAGAAACTAATCCAAAGCGGGAGAAACCCCTCCCGTTTATTATGTCATCTTAAAAGGTATTGGGAAAATGAATGTTTAGTGCTAGTTGTGGTTATGTTTCTCTCTCTCCTCAGTCTGCTAGCTCTAATGTAGACCAAAGGAGTGTGAGGAGCAATTTGTGGGCAGCTATTGGAAGGAGCCACCACTTGGAGGAAACAGTGAGAAAAAGGGACTTGCTCGTCAATGGTGCAGTTTGATAAGCTGCTCCCATTTCACTGTTTTCTTGAACGTGCGCACCATCGTCCCATGCTATCAAAACTGTTAGGGTATTGGGTCACTTAGCGCTCCTGCTTGTGACTGCAGTTCATGACAAAAGAATGAATGCATGGCTAAATACATGTACTTACAAAGTGTGGACCCGGACAGAATGCTTCCCCATTGCATCCCTCAGTAGTAAGCAGTTGTAGTGCTGGCCGGCTGTTGTTTTACTTTTTTTATGGTTGCTACTGCTTGGGGTGGTGCTTCAGGGAACATTTCCATTACAACTCTGTACAGAGGTATTAATAATGTATTATGTTAGTGTGCACAGAATATTAGTAAGCCAAAAAGGGAGCTATGATAGGAGATAATTAATTTCTATATGAAATAAGACTGTTTATGGAAAACGTGGTAAAAAGTGGGTGGAGCTCTCCTATCACATGATGTAGATGTTGGTATATAGCCCGGTGTCTTCACCCAAGAAGCAGATTGAATCAAGGTGCTGGAGGTGAAACACCTAGACTCAGTTAGTGCCTTCTAGCTGTAGACTGCTGTATTGTACATGACATTTCGTTCTTGGATGTTCGTTTGTCGCTTTTATTTGTCGTACCAGTTCTGCTTATTATTTTGTTCTGCTGTATTGAAATAAATACTGATTGTTGCAAGATATCACTGCCTCTAGTCCATCAATCTACCCACAACCTGTGACAGCAGGATGTGAAAAATGACAGCTGTACTGTTCATAAGGAGGTGTGAAAAAAATGGCAATGTTGAATATCTGGAGTGAAAATATTACAAATTTGTGAAGTTACGAGGGTGCATGGAAACTGCGCAATGCACGCTCATTACACAGTAATTTTATAGACTTTTGTCACCAAATTTTCAACATAGGTATTTTAGGACCTCTGATCATGAACAGTGTCACTGTGATTTTCTTAATGTGCCCCGAACACTAATTTCCCACAGCGACCGTGCTATTCTGTGCCAGAAGTGCGAAAACACATTTCAGCAAGGATGTGAAAAATGACAGCTGTACTGTTCATAAGGAGGTGTCAAAAAATGCATATGTTGAAACTCTCACCTATTACATGCATTTTCAACAAATCATTCTGTCTTGGAAAATTCCCCTGTGTCTGGAAGATTGCCACAGTTACCCCTGTCCATAAAGGTGGTGACAGGACTCTTCCGGGTAACTACCGACCCATCTCAATCCTCTCCCCCCTCTCTAAGGCGTTAGAAGAAAATTGTATGGCGCCCAAGTCTCTGACTACCTCTGTAAGTACAATGTTCTCTGCCCTGAACAACACGGGTTCAGAGCAGGTCATAGTACCAATACAGCACTCCTGGAATTTTCCAACTTCCTCCATGCCTCCTTGGACTCTGGTGCCCTGGCTGGTGCTATATCCTTTGACCTGTCTAAAGCATTCAATACTGTTTCGCATCCTCTTTTGCTCTCCACCCTCGATCTAATAGGCTTTGCCTCAGGACCTGTTTCCTGGTGCACCAGCTATCTCTCCGCCCGCTCCCAATGTGTGAAAGTCAACGGTACTCTCTCTGAAACATGCCCCATTAGCTCTGGGTGCTGCAGGGCTCAATTCTTGGACCCCTACTATTCTCACTCTTTCTTAACTCCCTACCCAGCAGTTGTAATGGGTAAGATGCTTTCTATGCTGAAGATGCTGTTCTCGTTGCCTCCACAATGACCCCATGCTGCTACAGAACTCCCTCCAACTAGTCTTTGACTCTGCAGCTACCTGGTTCACTGAGCACCGACTTGTTATCAACCTTAAGAAAACAAAAGCGATGCTCTTCTCCCACCCCAAAATAAGTACAGCAAGTTTCCCTTAGCTGTCCACTCCACACCAACTCGTCATTGACCAGGTGCAATCCTATAAATATCTTGGTATAACCTTTGACCCTGCACTTTCATTCCATGGACGTATATCTGCCCTAAATTCTGTCACCAACTCACGGCTAGGCATTCTTTACCGCACAAGAAATGCCTCCTCCTGATGCCCTCCGCCTGGCTGTCACCTCCTCTGTCATGTCTCTCATTGACTATGGCCTTCCGGTCTATGGCTCAGCAGATCAGACTGCCCTCAACAAGGTTCATCTCACAGTAAATAAGGCCTGCAGACTTATCACTGGTGCTCCCAGACTCACTCACACATGTGAGCTGTACACCCTGGCTACCCTACTCAACCTGGAAGAGCGACTCATGTATCAGACATGCCAGCTCACCTTTAAAGCCCTGCATGGCCTATCCCCCATAGGCCTATCCAACTCCATTCACCGTACTGCACCGACCCTGATCACGTGCAGCTCGTCAAGAGCTACCCTAGTTATTCCGAGAGCCAGGACCTCACAAGGTCAGAAGGCATTCCCCTACCGTGCGCCCCACTGGTATAACTCCCTCCCTGCCAGTGTCTCAAACTCTCTAACCTAGCTTGCTTTAAGCCCAGGCTCAGAAACTTCCTGCTTAGCTCTCACAAATGCAACTGCCGCTAGCCTAGTGTAAAAAAAAAAAAAATATATATATATACTCTGTTTGACAATGCTCACTGAGCTGCTCCCCCCCTTCCTTTCCTTACTTATTCCTCCTCCTCCTCCCCTATCTCCCTCCCTTCTACCCCCACCAGCTCTCCCCCGACCATAAGTTTTGCACCTTTTGTTATCTTTTGCTTGTTGGAGATTGTACTCTATTGTAACAAAATTGTAATTGAACTGTAACTTTTTTGTTTGTAAGTACTGTGTCCCTTGTACTACTGTTCTGATGTCCTCTTTGTGACGAGGTACCTTTGTAAATAAGCCTCTGGCTCAAAGGTTTCTAAACTGATGATTAACTAAATAACTAAATAAATAAATAACTAAATAAATATTACAAATTTGTGAAGTTACAAGCATGGGTTTAAACTATGCAATGCACGCTGGTAACAGTGTCATTTTTTGGAATTTTTCCACCAAATTTGCAACATAGGCTTTTTGGGAGCTCACTTCATGAACACTGGCACTGTTGTTTTGTTAATCAGTCCCAAAAGGTGATTCCACGCACTGACCGTGAAATCACCTTTTGGGATGAATGACGAAATGTTGGTGACTAAATTCATGAGGTGGGGTCTCAAGAACCCCATGTTTAAAATTTGGAGCAAAAATTTGCAAAAATGGCCGAGATATCCACCTAAGTTGAAAAAAAAACATTTATGCCATTATACAGCTGACCAGCATTTCTTCAGTTCGCGGTCAGCTTTGAAGAGTGCAGATGTGTTCCTGGTCCACAGAAGATTGTTGCGCCGGGCTCCGGAGGTAAGTATGGGGTAAGGGTGGTGGTGTGGGGATGCAGGGTGCATTGAGGGTGGGTGCAGGCTGGGGGGGGACACGGTGGCGAGGGACTGTTTCCTTTGTTGCCGGTAAAAAAAATTTTACAAATTCACCATGGACCATTTTCTGTTTTTTTACAGGTTTTGGCCACGCTGGGGTAGGCTCCCAGAGTGGCACATTTGTTTGGGGGGTCATGTTGGCCACACTGGGTGGGCTCCCAGTGTGGCACACAATAGGGTGGGGCAGCAGCAGGAAAATGGGGGGGTTAACATGCCGAAAGGGGTGCTGGCACGGTGGTGCTGAGGGTTGAGGTGCTGGATGCCACACCTCGCGCCATGCCGGCGACCCGGGTTCGGGAATGAGCCCAGACCACCAAGTGTCACCAGGGGAGAGAGAGGATTGAGCTTCCAAGGGACTGCTGTCCTCTCTCGGGGAGGGATCCAGGGCAGCCCAGTGCGGTAGCAGCCCCCAGTGGAGACCAGCGGCACTGCTGCTCACAGGGGCTTACAAGCTTGGGGCAGACATTGGGTGGCTGCCTTCCTGACGTGAGTGGGAGCACTCACATTGGGGCTGGGCGGCATTGCACGTCCCACATCGGGGCATGACAATACAAACACCCCTCCTGCCCAGATAGGTGATGGCCCTTCCAGATCCTTGCCGCCATACGCCCAATACTGGAGCCCTGCCACCACCCCCTTCGATCTCCTCGGGACCCTTCATCCCCCTTGGGGTGCCCGGGGAGAAAGTGACATCCTTGAGGATGGTAGGGTTCACAGTGGGTGGTAGAGTGGCACCAGCCAGCGAAGAGGTCTGAGAGAGTTCTGGAGTCGGCGGAAATAAACAAGGTTAACAAAAAAAACAAAAAACATGCTGACAGGGGGATTGGGCACCCCTATCGGCAGACCACAGCAGTAAAGGGGGCACATATGTTGACAAGGGGCTTGGGCACCCCTGAAGTTGGCTTCCTAGGGACTGTGAGTGAGCAGCAGGCAGCGAGCTGCCACCTGCCATGTTTATTGAAATGTTACACCAGGCAAGGCATGCCCTGCAATGTCGGGTCACTCCCTCATTGCAGCGGTCAATTTGTTTCAACTTGGTGGCATGCTTGCTGAACTAGTATCAGCAGCAGCGTGCCACTGCATTAAGGAAACATGGCCAAGCCTCAGAATGTAGTGGGGGCATTGGCCGCCACAGTGCCGCACCTCCAAAATCCCGCTTCTCTCCTAAGCTGTCACATAACGTTTCTTGCGCATGCACGCAAGCAAACATAACAATGGACATCTGATCAAACTGTTAGCTGATTTAAATGCTTCTGAATTACATGGCAAAAATAAATAAATAAAAATACACAAATTACATTTGTATCATTTTCTGCAAATCCTGACCTTTTGTCACATACTTTGAAAATAATCAAAAGGCTGCTTGAATGCAGTTGGACAGATGCAGCATTCTTTGAATCAATGTCTAGCGCTTTGACCCCCCCCTCCATGATAATCAACTCCACTGACTTATGCTAAGCTGCACAGCTGGCACAAGTCAGTTTCTACAAATCCCAAAAACATTTTAACAGTTTGGTGGTGCCATGTGTCTTTGTAACATAGTGGTCCCCTTTTAAGACACAGACTAGAAAACACCCTGGTGTGGTTAACTAATAAAAATCTATAAAGTTGCTTGCAGGCGATGTTAGAGGAGAGCCTGTGTCCTCTTTCTTTTGCAATACTATTTTTTGTAAGAAAAAATAAAAGTTCAGATTTATAGAGCAGTGTTTTCCTTTCTCTATTTTTAACCTAAAAATAATTTATTTTTTTTTATAGCTTAAAGATGACTGAAAACATTGTTGAATATTTTGAATTATACAATGGCAAGAAAGAATCCTGGCTCCTGATTGGTCAGTTGGCCATCACAGCAGGGATGTTATCCTGGCATAACATCCCTGCTGATCTTATTATGGCAGAGCTTGCATCTTTTCTTAGAAAAGTATTTTAAAACACTAAATAAAATTCTTTAAAAATTTTTTTTTCTGTATAAAACAACGAGCCATTGTATAATAGGAATAATGCCTTCCAGGGTGGGTGTTATGCTGGGATAACATCACTTCTCGGGTGTTGGACGCCCTTGGCTGGTGGCCTCGGGCCCAACCTCCCAAGGTGGAATGTTATCCCAGCATAACACCCACCCTGTCATGCATTATTCCTTTAACATGCACTTTTACCTACCATTCAAAGATATTTACTATTTGACATGTTTTGGCTGTCTACTTTTTCTTATTTAGAAAATGATTTCGACACCTGGCAAAGGGACCTGGGTGGCTCTGAAAGACTGTGTAATGTACCATCTTTGTACGATATATATTTTTATATAGTACACCTGTGACAAAGGTGTCTACATACATCGAAGAATGTTGATTTTTTTTTTATAAACGTGTCTAGTGACCCAAATATAAATTGGGTTATAACATTTTGCTTTAATGTTTTTTTTTTTTTGCATGGATATAGTGTGTGAGTTGAATGTTTCAACTCAATATATATGATAGTCTAATAAAGATATTGAAACCATTCAAAGGAAAGAAATGCAAAAGCAAAAACCAGTTAACTCCTGTATATCTGTATAGCTGTAGACTGCTATATTGTACATGACTTTTCATTCTTGGATGTTCATTTGTAGCTTTTATTTGTCGTATCAGCTCTGCTTATTATTTTGTTCTGCTGTATTGAAATAAATACTGATTGGTGCAAGATAGCACTACCACCAGTCCATCAATCTACCCACAACCTGCCTTTTGCCATGAACAATTCAGTCAGCAAAAGCATTCCTTGCCTAGGGAAATCCATGACTGGCTGTGGCTTCCCATGGTTATTAGGTTGAGAATTTCATGACCTGGGCTTTTGAAGGAGTGGCAGCCCCACACCCATACCATATCCTGATAGCAACTGATTTTTTTTTTGGGGGGGGGGACTGACCTCTAGAAATAGAAGTGATGGTGGTGGTGTGTGTTTGGAGGGCAAGCACATTTAGTTGGGTTAGGCAGACTCTGTGACCTCAGCTACAAATCACGACTGTGACCTCTTATTTCCTTCTTGCTTCCCTGATGCTTGGTCCACCACTGTGCAACCCACCGCCTGAAATAGAAGGGCTATTCTTGGCAGCTCATGCTGACAGTCCTGGTGAAGAACATGCAGAGCTGTACTGTTAGCGAAAAGTTCAACAGCAAGATATTGCCAGCAGTAGAGGCAAGAGAAAGACTTTAGTCCACCTCCTCACCAGACGGGAGGCATAGGCCATGTAATATCCATGCACCTTCTGTACGTCACCCATACAGCTGCACTGATGTCATCTGTCAAGACAGCTGTTCTGTCTTCCTTCTGTGTAGATACATTAGTGAAAGGAGAAAGTCCAGAGGGGGTATTGCTAAGCTTAATGGAGAAAAGGGAGCATGTGAGGAGGAGGACCCTGTAAAGGCATCTATCCTAAATAGATACTTTTGCTCAGTATTTACTGAAGAGAAGGTAGGGCAGGGCCCCAGCTCAGCATCATGGACACAGGGGAGGAGGTGGCTACTCTCCTTCACAAAGAAAGGGTCTACAAGAGCTTGCTCTCAGGTGGATAAGGCAATGGGACCTGATGGCATACATCCCAGGGTACTTAAGGAGCTAAAGGAGGAACTAGCAGAACCATTAGCAGAATTGTTTAGTGAGTCTCTGAGCACAGGAGAGGTCCCAGAAGACTGGAGAAGGGCTCATGTGATCCCGCTCCACAAGAGTGGTAGCAGGGAGGAGGCGGGGAACTACAGACCGGTCAGTCTTACCTCAGTAGTGGGCAAGATTATGGAGGCACTCCTTAAGGAAAGGATAGTGCAACACCTGGAATCCATAGGGGCACAGGATCCAAGACAGCATGGGTTTACACAAGGAAGGTCCTGTCAAACTAATCTCATAGATTTCTTTGACTGGGTAACCAGAGTGGTGGACCAAGGGGGAGCAGTTGATGTCGCCTACCTTGACTTCAGCAAAGCTTTTGACACTGTTCCACATAGAAGATTGATAAATAAGCTGGGTAGGCTCGGGGTGGGTCAGAAGTTGGTCAACTGGGTGGCAAACTGGTTGACGGCAGAAAACAGAGAGTGGTGGTAAATGGTATACAGTCAGAAGAGATGCAAGTCACAAGTGGGGTACCTCAGGGATCAGTCCTGGGGCAAGTCCTCTTCAACATCTTCATTAGTGACCTTGCAGATGGACTAGAGGGTAAGGCTTGTCTGCAGATGACACCAAGATCTGCAACAGAGTAGATGATCCAGATGGGGTGGGCAGAATGAGAAGAGATCTGGATAAACTAGCAGAATGGTCAGAAGAGTGACAACTGGCATTTAATGCAAAGAAGTGCAAAATCATGCATATAGGGAAGAGAAACCCTGAAGCCACCTATAGGCTGGGAGGGGTTGCTAGCAGTCTAGGAAGAAAGAGACTTGGGCATCATCATCACTGATGACCTAAAATCATCAAGCAGACCTCTAAGCAGTAGGTAAGGCTAGGGGTGTTGGGTGTATTAGTAGGGGTATCACAGTCGTAAAAGGGAGGTATAATCCTCTGTACAAGACACTGGTTAGGCCCCATCTGGAGTACTCATGCGGCAGTATTGGAGGCCACACCTTCACAAGGACATTAAACAAATTGAGGCAGTCCAGAGAAGGGCAACCAAAATGGTGCAGGGACTGCATCAGAAGATATATGAGGACAGATTAACGGAGCTCAATATATATACCCTTGAGCAAAGGAGGGAGAGAGGTGATATGATCGAGGCATTCAAACACCTTAAGGGCATAAACAAGGTGAAAGAGTCTAACATGTTTAAATATAAGAAAAATAGCAGGACAAGAGGACACAGCATGAGATTAGAGGGAGGCCGATTAAGGGGGAATGTGAGGAAATTCTTTTTCACAGAAAGGGTGGTGGATGCATGGAATGGCTTACCACAAGAAGTGGTGGCTATGAATACAGTGCAGGGCTTCAAACAGGCATGGGATAGGCATAAGGGAGCAATACAAATGACTATGAATAGATGAGCCACTGACAGAGCAAAGGCCGATGGCACATTTATAAGGTAGAAAAAGAAATGGGCAGACTGGATGGGCCTTGCGGTCCTTATCTGCCGTCAACTTCTATGTTTCTATGTTTCTAAGAAATTATGTGCCAGTGGTAGAGCTGAATAGAATTTTGACTTACCAGCGGGCTGCCAAACGAAGACTCAGTGGGAGGCAAAGCACTGGGATGTCAGGTAGCAGACTATCAATCAGTAATGTAATTCATAATTACCACCAATTTCATTGTTTTATTATTACTGGCCATCAATTATGTCAATGGTGATCTTTAGTTATTACAGAAAACAGACACCAACACACAAAACAGCAGTGCTCTCGACTCACAGTCTAGGAGTGCAGCAGTAACTCAAAAGGTCTCTTTTTTGAAAATTCACAGCAAAGAAACATGTTGTATAAACTGCATGGTGACTATTCAGATAAAATCTGTGTACTAAATTAAGTAATTCATAATTCTCTCTGCCACACCACAACAGTAAAATGATCTCTGAACATATTTTCTATATTTTACAGAAATCAGCTGTGCTCGAGACTTGCTGAGTGTCTCTGTTTCGGCAGCAGCACCTCAGATGGCGTTTATTTTTTTAGTAAAAAAGTCAAAGGTTCTGCACAGGTTCTGTAGTTTAACAGCATCACAATAAAATCACAGATTTTTTTAAGTAATAAAATCATAGATTTTTTTTAAGTGCCCATTTTCCCATTAGCAAGTTATACTCTACTGCCACTAGAGGGACATAATCTTTATCTAAGTGATCCCTGTCTGTTCATATAGATGCCTTCCTAAACTATAGCTCCCACCTCCATATGATCAGCCCCCTCCTCTGCACCCCCTGCTTGCAAATTTCTCATCTCTCTAAATCAATTATTCATTCATTTCTCTGCCTTATGAACAATGCATCCCCTACTGTCCTCTCTCCCACTTGTTCTGCTCATATTCCTCACTTTACCACCTCCACTTGCTCTCTATTCACCTATTCCTGATAACTATCCCAACCCCATCAGTTACTGTCTCCAATCCCCTACCCACATCCATGCTATCACTCCTTCCCTGCATTTGAAATATGGTCTCACTCTACCGCTATTCCTCATGCAGCTTTGATAACGGTGTCCACTTGCACTATGGTTCTCCACCTTCTTCTCTCTCACTCATCCACTGCCTTCTACTCAAAACTCCCAATCTCCTCGCCAGCCCCTTCAAAATCATCTAAGCTCCCCTTTCTTATACTTGCCCTCCTCTTGCTTTCCTCCGTGGATATCCACCCCAACCCAGGCCCTATTACCCCTTGCTCTTCTGGTGCCTCCTCCTCTACTACCTCCCCCCCACTCTCTTCTCTCAGCCCTCCCAAAGGACTTAAAGATCCTGCATCTAAACACCCGCAGCTTGTTGCAAAAAATAGACCAGATTCAGACCATGGTGTGCACTCTAAAACCAGACATTCTAATCATCTCAGAAACTTGGCTAAAGAGCAGTATCCCTGACCACTCAGTCTCCATTCCTGGTTACTCACTGCTAAGGCAAGACTGTGCTGGTGAAGGTGGTGGTGTGGCCATTTATGTCCTAGCCTCCATCCAATATTCCATCATCTACTCATCCTCCAATCCTGAGACCCATGATGCCCTGTCTGTCCATGTGACCCTCCCCTTCACTCTCCCAATCTTTGTAGCCGGCATATACCGCCACCCAAATGTCCATCCTGTGGTCGTGCTAGACCTCCTAACCTCCATCACTTTCTTTGCTTGCTCTGGGGAATTATTCATCCTAGGTGACTTCAATATAAATTAGTTGTCACCTAAAACTACCAAAACTAAAAAGGAAATCGGAGTCCTAAACCTCTCCCAACTGATCTCCGGGCCCACCCTCCGAAACCACAAGACCCAACAAAACTCCCTACTCGACTGGGCCCCTACCTCCCACCCAAACCACATCATCACCTCTGGCATTCTCCCCGATGCTCTCAATGATCATAACCCAATATTCATAGTTAGAAAAGTCCACATAACTAAATCACCACACAAAACCATACAGTTGCGCTCTTTCAAGTCTTTTGACCTCGAACCTCTCTTGAGTAACCTTACCACTTCTGACTGGTCCCCCTTACCTCCTTCCCCATAGTTGATAAGGCCCTTGTCTACTTCAAAGAAATCTTTCTTGTAAACTGGAACGCCTTTTCCCTACTCAAACAAATCAGTGTCAGAGATAACCACTTACCTTGGATAACCCCTGAACCTGGAAGCTACACAGCATCCTAGTGACCTTACGAACTTCTGCATGCTCAGAAACACTTGCACCAGGGCTACAAGGTTAGCCAAGTCTGAATATTTCAAATCTGCCTTAATCACCAACATAAATTCCCCTTCAAAGTTCTGGAAGGTGGTGCACACCCTATTTACCCCCGATCTCACCCAGCGACCCCGGTACTTAAAGTAAATAGCTCACTTGTGTCTGACCCACCAGCTGTAGCTGCAGAATTTAACTCCTACTATACCTTCTGTGCCACTGAGCTACTGAAATCCCTCCCCTTCTACCCATCCCCTCATCTTCCCCTGTCTTTTGCTACTGTAACCCCAAACAATGCCCTAAGTGTCCCCCTCACCATCAACCCCTCTAAAGGTGCCTCCCCTGATGGCCTTGAACCAAAACTCCTCTCCCTCTCCATTAAGGCCATTGCCTACCACCTCTCAATAATCCTAAATCTCTCATTCTCTACTGCCTCTTTCTCCGCTTCATAGAAACTTGCTGTGTTCCTCTCTCTACCCAAAGGGGGTGATCCCTCATCCTCTGGCAACTATCACCCCATTTCTCTCCTCCCTACCCTTGCCAAGCTTCAAGAACACATTGTCATCTCCCAAGTCACCTTTTTTCTATCCGACACCTCCTTTTTCACCCTTTTCCAGTCTGGTTTCTGGAAAAACCACTCAACCACCACCTCTCTCTTACGGCTCACAAACTCCATCCTAACCAGGATGGACAATGAGTAAATTACCTCTGCCATTTTTGTCGACCTGGCCAAGGCTTTCAACACCATCTCTCACTCTCTTCTCCTCAACTCACTCTCAGCAGCTGGCCTATCTCCCTCCGCCACAAACTGGTTCACGGCCTACCTTATTGGTAGAACCCAATCAGTTAAGATCTTGGACACCACTTCCCCTGCCCTCCCGATTAGCACTGGAGTCCCCCAGGGCTTTGTATTAGGGCCCCTTCTATTCTCCATCTTCATAAATGACCTTCCATCTGTTTGCTTCCCATCCTCTGCTATACATATGTATGCCAATGATACAGTTCTGTATGCATCTGGCTCTTGTCCTGTTGAGGTTACAACCAGCTTACAGCAAGACTTCAATGTTCAGCTCTTTTCCTAAACACCAAAAAGACTGTCTCCACAACCTTTGGCACAAGGAAGAGACTCTCTAGGCTTCTCTCACTACCCACTTTTCACACCCTTGAGGGGACTTTACTTGAGGACACATTCTCCTTCAGTTACTTAGGTGTTTGGTTGGACCAACACCTAAACTTCTCTGGACATATTGATGCCATCCAGAAAAAACTGCACCCCAAGCTTGGTGCCCTGCTCAGGAACTGTAGTTGCATCCTTCCTAAGGCTAGGCGTGAACTTGTTCAGAAGATGATACTGCATGTTTTCGACTACTGTGACATGGTCTATGGTGCTGCCACTAAGTTCTCCCTGGCCAGACTGGACACCCTCTTCAATTCCTTCTGCCGCTTTTCCCTGTATGCCCTGCCACACCCGTCACTGCAATCTGTATCGTGCCCTATCCTTCCCCTCTCTTACAAATAGGCAACTCTCACACTGTGCTAAATTCACCTCCAAGCACTGGTTGAGTGAGCTCGCTTCCTACCTCACCTCCTCTTTTATAACACCCCCCACCCTCCCATTCTCTTAGATCAACTGACTCCAGTACCCTGGTTATCCCCTGCAGAGCCACCCAAATTGGCCAGTCCAGTTACTCTCACTGCTCCCCAAAAATTTGGAATCCTTCCCCCCAAATCTGGCACTCATCCTCCACCTACTCCATCAGCTCTGCCCTCAATAATTACCTTGCACCTAGCTGCTCCTACCATGTCCCTCCCTAATTCCCTCCTCTAAGCCCTGGACAAACCCTACCCCTACCCTCACCTTCATTTTACCCTGTGCACACCCACTCCCAAAATCTCTAGCCCTTCTCCCCTTCCCCCTAATTACTCCCCCTTACTGGCCTCCCTTGATCTCTCACAGAATGTAAAGGACCCTGAATGCTCTCCATGGGTCCCTCTCCTATCCCCAAAGGGGCTTGTATCTCTCATCTACTCCCTTCCCCTACCATCTTAAAGGGGTCTCTCTGGGACACTGCCTTATCCCCTTCTCTCTGGTCTCCCCCAGTCCCCATGCAGGGTTCCACGCATCCTGAAGGGGTCTCCAGGGGTGTGACTCTTCCCCCTCCCCCACCTCACCCCTCCTTCCCCTTCCCCCTTTTCTTTCATGTAAGCACTTGTTTACTTATTAACCCGGCACTTATTATTGTCCACTCTTTCTATGTATTATGCGCAACACTGTTGTAACACTGTTTGTAACACCTGCCTTACAACTGTATGTTAATGTTGATCTTGTAACTTGAATGTTTAATGTCTCATTCCAGTTGTACCTCTTCCCCTCAGGTCGACCGGGAGACAAGTGACTTGTTGCTCAGTGTGCCTTCCTGGTGAAACATTTCAATAAATAAATAAAACAGATCATAAAAGTCCTTAAAAATCCTCACTGACACAATCTGGAAGTGAGCCTATCACCAAAATTCTTTTTTGTTAGAAAGTGCAGCATGACACACCCTCGGTGTGTGTTAAATTTTCGTAATGCACACTACCCTATGCATTATTCCTCGATATCTTAGCTTGTCTGTATTACTGACCAACAGTTGAATACATCTCTTCATTTGGTTCACAGTTCTGCAAACTGGTCTGCCACTCAGTGCTGCTAACTCCCTGCTTGCATAATACCAAGAGTGCCATTCACTACCATCTTGGTGGTGCCATGTTTCTTTTCCCACTTTTCCTGCTGTCCATCCACCACCCCACACGGTGTCCCATGACCCAGAGGGTAATTTGTGTGCACACAATGTCTCTTCAGGTGGAGAAGCAAGCTCTCTGACCCATCAGGGTTTGCTGTGGTGGTGATATGCACTGCCAGTCCCTCCCCAACTGTGGCACGCAGCCCTGGGCACAACTGCTTCCAGCTGGTCACCTGGGTACTGGCCTTCTGGGTCTGCTCATGAAGTCGTGTCACTGGCAAGAGAGTAAGACACACTGCTGCTAGTTATCAGGCAACCCCACTCATGGACATTTCTGTCTTTCACTGAAAATGAGAATGTAATCAAACCCCTAGTCCCTGCAGAGCTGCTTTCAGGCTTTCTGCATTTTGATGTAGGCAGGGTTGGGTGACTGGAAATATCAGCTGTTGCACCCATGGGTGGCTCCTCATAATTTCAACCCTCAGACTGGATCCACTGTGTTTGCTGTTCTGTGCTACATGTTGTGAACTGCTGATCCAACTCACCCCACTGCAGGATAACCACTTCAGGTGATAGTGGTAACGGCAGCAACCTCAGTGGTTTACCAATGACCAGAAAATGAAACCAAGTTCTTTGAGTTTGATGCCGTGCTGTGAGGAAGTTTGCATGTGAAAGAGCACTAGGAATGGGGTGTATATCCGAGACATACCAGCTAATGATGCATGAAAGAATCATGGCAGGGAATGCATTGAACAACCATTGCCCAAGGGCTGTTATCATGCCCTTGGCTGAAATAAAATGTCTGCATTCATCATTAAACCAGCTGCTTACTTTCTCATGTACTTAGGCATGATGCAATCAGTCGTCTGATTGCCCTAATTATTTTGAATTTTGCTGGCAGGCAATGTGCATGGGTGGTGACTACAAATGCAGCCTGTTACATCTCTGTATTTATCTATTTATTTGAAAATTGGTAACTGGGAAATGCACACTAAGTCAACGCTTACTTCCAGTTGCACCCCAGAGGTAGGGAGAGCAAGGCGGGAAACATATGTAATAACAAAAACATGACAGGTACAATAAGAAAAAAATGAGATTCATTTCTGATACTAAAGGAGAAAATATACAAAGCAGCAGTATTGGACAAATACAATATGTTCCTGCAGAGATAGGTAACAGCAATAAATTAAACTATAAGTAAGGTGCTGTCCAATAAAAAACCAGTTGTACAAGCCAAGGGGTCTGTAGACTGACACAGAAAAATAAGGAGGGCTTGCATCTGGCCCCAGTTACCCAAAGCTGAGTGGGCCCGCTGTTTGGAGCATGGAACTGTAAAAAGAGTTCCAGGGTTTGAATCCCACCACCACTGACTCGCTCTCTGACCTTGAGCACACTGCTTGAGCTCCCCAGTGCTTCAGTCCTTTTGAACTGTAAAACTGGGCATAAATACAGGCTCACCCATTGGAAATAAGATGTTGCATCTCATTTGGGCTGTCAGAAATAAAAAGTAATAAGGGACATATTTTAAAAATTACTACTAATTTTCTGTGTGTTGTTTCTGGGTGCTACTAGCTGTTGATGGATCATATTCAAGGGTCAAAAACCTACAGCAGTCTGACACATTTGATACACTATTGTTTTGGCTGCCAAAACTCCCAGATCTGGAAACTCAGATGCATCTCCTTATGAATGGACCCGACTACTTGCTGTTGCAGTCCATAGCCAGTGGCATAACTCTGCCCTTTGACTATCAGAACTGCTTCAACTTTGGTCACATTTTAAGCTCGCCTGAAAAACTCCCCTTTTAGGAACGTTCTTATCTGATTTGCTGTTAGCTGGACTAATGTTTTCTATTTAATTTGGATCATTCATGCACAGCAATTGCTATTTGCTGGCATGTCTGCTGTTTCTTTTGAACAGTATTTTTTTTCCTTATTAGGCAGGCTGCATGAGTTTTAAGAGGAACCAAAGTAGGAGCCCATCAAGTAACCATAATTAACATACTCAGCCCAATAAGAAGGTGCACATCTTTACGTTCTTAAACTGGGGTACTGTCAGAGTTGTTCTATGTCATATCGGCGATTGCCAAACTGCGATCTCTGTTTGAGCGAGTGTACATCGCTGAAAATAAAAACGGTAATGTACACTCACAGCGAAGACAACAGGCACACAGATAACTTTGTGTAGTGGGGGACTGTGCCCCCCCTGCCCCCTCAAACTAATTATTCATGTCGGGAAGGGGGTGAAACGTGTGTAAAAAAAAAAAACGCACTGCCGATGCAAAACTGTACTGCACCTCCCCAGCCCTGAACCCTGCACCCTCCCCACCATAGCCAGCCACGCTCACTACTATGTCACATGACCAGCTCAGCAGCCTTCTACTGCACTGCCTCCCACATACCTTCCCTCCTCTTCCATTCCCCAGGGTGGTTCCAGTCGCCTTCCTTTACACCCATCACTACCCTTTCGGGGTACAGTAGCTCACAACACAGGAGCTGAGAATGAGTTGCTCATATTTGAGTTGCTCAATCCCAATCACCCTTTCCATGGTATACCTGTCAGAGTTGGCTATCACACCTCTCATATCTTAAAAATACTTTATGAATACACAAATACAAGAAATTGGGAGCAGAAGGCCTTAGTCTATCAAGTTTGCTCAATGCAATGCTCCTGTACCTCTGTGGCATGATGCTCCATGCCCCCTCCCCAACACTCTTACCTTCCCTTTGACCTTATCCAACTGCCTCTTAAACCCCCACATCTTCCTGGTCAGGTCAGTCCATTTTCAGGGGATTTTATTTCCTAGAGGTTCAAACTGAATCTGTAGCTGAGTCAGCCTGCCGGCACTGTGGTAACACTACTGCTCATGATGCCGGCGACCCGAATTCAGGAACAATGCCAAGTGATTGGAGGGCCAGCTGGTGAGGGAGGACTGAGCATCCCACAGGACACTCTCTTCTCTGGGCGTAAGGGGGGACCTACCTCAACCATGCGACTGCCACCTGCTGACCACGGGTGGTAGTGTAGGCTGGAGTGTGCATAGGGGCAGGGAGGGATGTCATTTGCTGAGCTGAACAGATGCCTTGCATTCCATCAGCCTCACTGTGTGCATCCTGGGAGGGGGCAGAAAATGGAAAAACCCTCAGCTGATGCAGTATGACAGCCACACAGGAGCTCGCAGACCGCTCCCCCCCCATCCACTGACACAGGCTGCCTCCCTGAACACAATAGCTGGCTTCTCTGAGGGACCTGGGTCAGCACAAGGACCTCCACCATGGGGAGGGGATACTACAGGTGCACAGCAGAGAGCAGGCAAGCCCTGGGAGAAAGTGGGGTGACAGGATTGGGGTTCTGTGTGGCCTGAAGAGGGCCTGAGGCAGGCTGAGACACAAGGGGGGAAAAATGTAAGTTTGAAAAAAAAAAAAAAAACTGAATCTGTAGTTCAAGCTTGGGAACCATGTCAGAGTAAATTCCCAGAACTGTGTCTTTTCTCTAACTAAGCTAATAGTGCTGCCATCTTTTTTTCCTCTTTCTCTTATTATGGTTCTTCTCCTGGGCTTACTTAAAGCAGCAGTGCAACAAAATTGGGCAAAAAATCGACCTCACATTTTTTCATAATGAAAGAATCCTGGCATCCTCCAGTTTGAGTTGGTGGTGAAATTCTCTAGTTCCACAAAAATCTGAGTATTTTCTAGATGTTATAATTTAGTTTTCTTCTTGGGAAAAAAATATGGCTGCCATATTTGGCAAAGAAATAGCACTGTAGATCTGGCAAGGGCTAGTATCAAAAAATTTAAAAACTCATCATGCCTGCAAAGGAAGTACCTAGAAAAGTAAATTTGACAGGTATGCTAATCATTTTATTAATTGTAGCTGAAACTTGCATTTTGGAAAAATATTTTTCATTACACTGTTGCTTTGAGATCCCCCCACCAACACGCCAACTACCTATGGCGGGTCTCTGCTCCTCACTTGGGCATCCTCCTGGTCCAGGTTCCTCTCCATCTACACTACACACCTCATATTCCACCCCCAAGGCAGGGTCCCTTTCCAGCCTGATTCTGTGGTATACTCAGGGTTTACTAAGCAATGCATGGTTGCCTACTTCACCAGTGGCACCACCAACAAGCCTCTTTAGGTCCCGGTCCAGGAGTGATACACCAAGTCTCCCTCCACCCCCCAGTAGAATTTCTTGAGGGATGCTCATGCCTTCCCTTCATCCTCCTCTCCTGACATCCCGGGATCAGGTCATGAACTTCGGTTACCAGCAAGCCAGACAGCCCCAATTGGTAGGAAGCCATAACTTTTGTCACGTTTTGCTTTTGTCCTTGTCTCTCCAGCCTGCTCTCAGCCATAGACTCTCCTACCACCCTATCACCAGCCTTCTACTGGTCTTACCAACAGCCACTTGAGCCCCCTTGTCTTGCTCTCTTGGTGGAACCATCATCAGAGGTTTCCCAAGCCCCCTAAGGTTAAGCAACAATGACTGAGAAGCCAGTCATTTTCAAGAGATTAACGACCGACTGGGGGGATGGGTGGCCCCTCCCTCCTGCTGGTTGTTAATTCAAGGAAATTACCTGCTTTGAGGTTGTCATTGCAATAATAAGTCTAATTGCAATAAAAACTTTTGTTTTTGCCCTTTTTTTTCTTTTTTCTTATATTTAGGTTATAGCAGTGTGGAGCGAGCCATGCAAGCCACACAGCATCAGTTGGCAGCTGGATTACTCATTTCTAAGACGTTAATGACTGATCCTGTAGCTAATCAGGAGCCTTGTTAGGCTAATGAATATTTTATTAGACCTATAATGTCCCTTAAACCAGTCTTTGTTGAAGAAGGTGCCATGATTGGCAGTGCGAGGTCTGTGGGGACAGACGTTTTTATCCTACTGCATCTGTGGCTTTTCCATGTCTTTTTATCCTCTCTGGGGCACCAGCACATGAGAATGTCAATGAAGTAACGTGCAGGCCAAATGTGCCATCATGCTGACATCAGACAGTGCCCCTCTCCCTAGGGATTTCCCATCTGCTTCACCTTTTATGATCACCCAGCTAATGGTTTTGCAGCTTGCAGCAGGAGTTGGCAGCCCAACCCCTTCAAGGAAGAGAGCACCCTGTGGGTAACCTTACCACTGTGCTAGCAGCCAGTCAACCATAATTTTTAAGTAAGCAATAAGCCACGATAGATTATGCATTAAAGGATTAATGAGTAAGGTATGAGGCCGAATGCCAAGTGTCCTTGCGCCTGTGAAAAGTGCATCAGTAATCCTTTAATGCACACCCTGGGGTGGCTTATTGCGCATTTAAAATGTCACATTGTAGGTAATGAGGTTTCCCAACCTTCATAATGAGATCTGGTTTCTGACCGTGCATTGTTAGTATTTTAATGCACGGTCATGCGATGGCTGTCATCCAGTGAGGTCTCTGGATTTATCTGTGCGGTCTCTGGATTTATCTGTGCCATTTTATAAACTAAAAAAACACTAAGTCTGGGAACACAGACCAGGATGCAGGCCCAGTGACAATGTCAATCTTAAACTACCAGGGATCCAGAAATGTTCATTTCAGGGCACTTTTCTATGTTAAACTCCCCTGGAACCAAAGCCAATTTGCCTGTGCCTAGTACAGTTTTGAAGGGATCAGTAATCTTGGGGGAGGGGTAAAAGGGTGAAACAGGCTCTGTGCTCAGTCATTTTGGGAGCAAGGACTACTAACTGTGTCACTTCCTATTGCCTAAGCTGAAAGTAATGCAGTCATACAAAATCATCCATGGTTGCTCGGCTTGTTGGGGCCAGCATGTGCGAGACCTGGTTTTGATTCTTCATCCCAACTTCCTAGCCCTGGGCTAGTAGTGCAAAGACATGATGTGGAGGCAGTGCACACTGGCACCAGGGACAAGTGTAGATTAGTCTGCTACAGCAGTAACTCCTACGGCAGGTTGGGTAATGACAATGACAATGTTGGTGACTAAACATCGTTAGTTATCCTCCACCAATAGATCACTTTGGAGACATTATTAGGGACTTCCGGGGGGGGGGGGGGGGCTATCTGCCTCCATGTCCAGGATGCTGACTGCCATCCCACCCACTAGGGCACCACTGAACATTCTGGACCCTTCCTTCCTGCCTTCTCTACTAGATGGGTTCTCCCCACTTAGTAGCCTGTGAAGTGCATGCCCAGAAGACCAGGGATCCCTACATGGGGGGAGCAAGTTGCTGGATCAATTGGTGAGGCAGGATCTGTTTTGGAGGGTTCAGGATCAGTAAATTACAAAAGCTGGAGTGAAGGACGGAGCAGATGTAAGGCAGGAGCAGAAGGCGATGGAGGCAGCCAGACTGGTGAAAAATTGAATGACACCCCTCCTCCCAATAAGCTATAGTCTTATACCTGTCCATACCATACACCTGCTAGTAACCTTCTTGGTCGCTGGCACAAACACTCATAACCTCTTCTCTAGTGCTCACAACTCTCCTATAACTATTTAGAACTATAGAAATGTTTTTGGAATTCTGTGGAATTCAAAACAAAATTTTGAAAAGCATTTTGGAAGCCATTCTGCTCGAATTCCACTGACGAAATTCTATATCCCACACAGCCTTACATTTTTCCACATATGAATCTGTTTATAACATGGATTGTTCATAACATATTATTTTTATTTATCATCTAGGACTTTAAATGTGATATTCAAGAGATCTCTTACCCATACGTTAAAAAAGAGAGTACAAATTGTTTTGGTTAGTATATATTATACAATGGCAAGAAAAAAATCCTGGACTCTGATTGGTCAGTCTTGGGCTGGACCCATGATGTTATCCCAGTACAACATCACGGGTCTAGTCTCAGCCTCACCGTGAACCTGCAGATGATTTTTTGGATGATGAGCTTTTTTTTTTGCATCTCCTCTTAAGAAACAAAAATATTTTTCCACATTAATAAAAACATTATTTAAAATTATTTTTTTACTTCATATATAACAACGAGCCATTAATAGCAATAATGCCCTCCAGGGTGTGTGTCATTTGGGATAACGTCACGCCTCAGTTGTTGGACGCACTTGGCCTGTGGCCTCGTGCCCAACCACCTGAGGCGTGATGTCATCCCAACATGACACACACCCTATCGAGCATATATTTAAGCTCTTATTGTAACAATTTAATTACTGTTGTTTTTTTCCTGAGACTCTCTCGCAAAATAGGTATTTGAGGCTATCCTAGTGTGTGCTTAGGAAATAAGGCACACCAGGGTGTGTGCTGTGATGGGATAATGTCATGCCTTGTGTGCATTGGGAGGCACTAGGCCATAGGAACAGTGCCTTCAACCAGTAGAGAAGTGATGCTATCCTAGCATCTTGAAGTGACTTATTGCAATTACAAAATGAATCCAATTGTGTTTACGGTCGTAAGTAGGCTGTTTTGTGTACATGAGTTTCACCTGAACCATTGTGCTGGGATTACATCACGTTTACACAGACTCAACGCCAATCCACTTTCAGCATTTTCTCCATCCATTTTATAATTTATGATCAACACACAACACAGTATAAAGCAATGACTAAAGTGCAGCCACCTCTTGTGTAGAACATGGTAGCCATTCTGTTCCTGGTGTTAAGGTTCTTTTACAGAAAATGGTTCAGGTTCTGAATGGTTCCAAACTTATCTAAATCAGTTCTTATATCCCTACCCCCTGCCCACACACACACAGAGGCAAGCCTCAGACTGATAAAAGCTGAGGTCCCCACCAAGCTACAGATTTTTATTATGAGTATTTATTTATGTCTTTGGTGACCAGGTAGGTGTACTGATCCAGAGGGCCATGTTTAGTTACAACCCGGGCCACAAAGTGGCAAAAAATAGGTACAGGTACAGTCAATTACAAGCTACACTACGTGCACGCCCAACAGCTGGCAGCGAGGGTGGAGAGAGAGAGAACAGTGGTAATGCAATGACAACGTGCAGACAGGGTCGACAGGTAATGCTATATCAGCATGTACATCAGCAAAGCCACAGGTGAAATAATACAGATGGTGCAAGACACAGGCAGTAATGGCATACAGATACATTGTCCGGTTCAAGTACAAGTGAGAAAAAAAACAGTTGCTCTAATAAACATTCAAATAGGAAAACAATCACAGTTCATAACATCAAAGGGGCAAAATGTTGTTGCAAAATTCCTGTGCCGGGCGCTGCTGTCTTGAAACATGCATAGAGTCAGCAGCATCCTTTTCATGACGTCAATTGAATACTATTGCTTGGGTTTTTATTTTTCTCTCTCTCTCTCTCTCTCCTTTCTCCTCCTTGCCCTCTCATATGTGGTCGCCTGCTGGATTATCATCCCAAGCAATCAGGTAGTCATTTCCAGGCATTGTCCATGTGAGGAACATGACCTAAACACTTCTGAAGACAAACAACAGTCCAACTCTTGAGCAGGAAACCCTAAAACACTGGGGCGGGGGATACGTCTTGAGATAATGGATGAGGCCCTGAGGGAATATGTGAATGTGTTTCCTCCCCCAGCAAGGATGCAGCTGTGCTAGACTGGAACTTGCACCAAAGTACACGTCAAGTGTTTCTCAGTTCACATACAGGCCTGTGAGGGTTACAGAAAGAAGGCTGCCAACTAACTAATTTTTTTTGGTTTTTTTCACTTGGTATTCTCTGGTGTTAGCTTTCACTTCTTGTTTGTTTTTCTGGAAATTAAGATGGTTTGTTTTCCCATTAGATCTCGAAAATATGACGGGCAGGATTTTCAAACCGTGGCACAGAGCTTGCGTCCTGCAACACAGAACTTAGGTTTTGCCGGTGCGCCACACCACATTGCCACAACTACACCTGATTTTCCATTCCCAGGCATAGTTGCGACACGTTCCATGATTTACACCAGCTTGCGCCACATATCTGGCTCAAGCTCCATATTTGGGGCCCCAGGGAGTGGCGCAGGCTAGACTACATAAATATGGTCTAAGTACCTGTGGTCGGTGCAAGGGATAGAAAATCCCGATTGCTGACAGGAGAATGCCACAAGCTCCATGCGCCATATGGTCGGCGCACCGGGGGCTTGCAGCATTCTTACTGATTCGAAAATATGGCCCGACATCTTTATAAACTTTTCTCCAGGACTTTTCTCCAGCATATTTAAAAAAGAAAGGAAGATGTGCCTGTACCTTGGGAAGTTTTCTTGCTTCATTCACTACTAGTTGAGATTGACTTGCGATCAAACCATGAAGAGTTACTAGGTGAGAAGAGAGCCTCTAGCTATTGTTTTGGATTTGGAATGGAAGAACCATAAAAATTTCTGAGGTTCTTAAAGGTTCTGATAAGCCATAAAAAGTTCTGATAGTTATCCAAACCATATCTGAACTTTCAGAACCTTTTAGTTAAAAGTACAAAAAACTGTTAATTAGAAAGTAGTGGAATTCTGGACTGATATATTAGTCCGCGGCACAGCAAGAGTTAACCATCATTGCCCATCATTAAGCTATTGTCAGTAAAGGGAAGGAATCTAAAAACAACCTGGACTGGTACTATACTTCCTCCTTCCTCCTCTGGGGACTTTCTACCACCACCAACCTTCCTACTAGATAAAGACCTGCTGGGGGAGTATTTTAAGCTCCAAAATCAATGCTTTAAAAATTATCAGAACCTGAGAAAAAGTTCTCATAAGGTTCTTTTACAGAAAATGGCATAGGTTCTGGGAGGTTCTGAACTTATCTGAACCGGCTCTCCCATTCCTAGTTTGGGCTCTGTCATTGACTCCCAACATGCTATACAAGAGGTGTTGCTGGGGAATCATGGCTCCCAGCTGCAGATTGCCAGCGACCCAAACAAACTTGGCTCACAATATTCATCTCCCATTTCAATCATGCTGAGAGCTCAGAATTTAGGGAGACCAAAAAAAGTATGGCTGGTTTCAGGAACCCCAGAACCACTAGAATACCAGGAACTGCACAAGCAGTAAAATCCAGAACCGCTGGAACGCACAAAAAATGTGTGCTGGTTACTGCATTTTGGTGGTTCCGGATTTTACTGCTTGAGCAGATTCCAGCGTTACAGCTGCTGCAGGGTTTTCATAAAATGACCACCCACCCCCAAAACGGGGCCATGGTAAATTTCTGAACTCCAGAACTGCCAGAATGCAGGAACCCATGAAGAATTTGTGAAATTCTGGTGGTTCTGTCCAGTCTTGATTGTACCACTTTCACAGGTTCCAGCATTCCAGCAATTCCAGAAATTGCCAAGTTCCCTGATACAGCACCGCATTCAAATTACACAAAGACTCCACACATCCTAAAGTGGGGGGCAGTGCAGTCTAGGGGTTCGAACACAGGACAACAAACCAGGTAGTCCCAGGATCAAGCCTCATCTCAGCCAGTAGTTTGCCATGTGAGATCCTGAACAAGATATTTATTAGGGGAGGGCTGAACTAATTTTAAAAGCATAAACATCTCCTAGAATTTGGACCATTCTAAAATTTAGATCCCTCCATGTGCAAACACAGTTCAAGCCTTCTGCTTATTTTATCATTGTACTTATACCTTTCGGCACTTTTAACTCCTGGCACTTCATTTCGATCCTACCCTCGAGCCTTTTCCCCTCCACCCCTCACCCCTGCTTCTTCTCTGCTCATGCATCTTCAAGTTCTTCCCTTGCTCCTCCTCACCTTCCCTCTTTCACCCTCCACCCATTCTCTTATCTCATGCCACCTCTTTTGCAACTTCTTCCCCTCCTTCTCCCTATGTTTCTCTCTCTTACCTCTCTCCCACCCATATTACTCTCTCTCTCGGGTTTTCAACAAGGCCTGCCCTCTCTCCTGACTAAACACCAGCTCTTCTCCTTACACTATTAATTTGTCTTCCTCCCCCTCACTTCACCAGCACTCCCCCCTTCTTTCTGCACTCACCCCATTTCCCTCCTTTTCACCTCCCCATCCTCTCATCTCTCTATCCCCATTATCTCCTTTACAACTGCGCTCCTTCCCTCCCCACCTCCTGTACAACCCTTCTCCTTCTCCTTCTTATTTCTCCCATCCCCCACCTTACACCCCATTACTTTCTCTCCTAGATTTTGACAAGGCCTCCCAGGCTGCCCTCTCTTCTAGCCTACTCTACTGTTATATTGAGCAACATTCAGTGCTATTTTGATTGCTTTTGATGTATTAATTTTTTTAAGTATATTCTTGATATCTGCTATTTACTTATCTATTGGTTACCTTGTTTTGTTTTTGTACTACTGACGTGGAACCTTTGTAAATTAGTTGTATTGCTAAAAGGTGTTGTAATCCAAGACTCAATAAATAAAAAAATTAAGTAGCTCAAAATGCAAATTATGCCACTACCATCTTATAACCTTTTTTGGAGTCTCATCAGAACCAGTTTTTATAAGTAGACCCATGTTACTTTTTATTTCTGAAGTGTTTTTCTTTTTCCATGTCCCCATTAGGTGGTTTTCTACCTTACAGTATTGGGTGTGTTGTGAAAAGCAGTGCTTCACCTGAAAGCAGGCCTATCTAGTTCTATTCCTCCATGACATCATCATCATGTGACCTCACTCACTGTTATATCACCAGCCCTGCTGCCTGATGGGTAATATGTGTCACAAGTTACTAGCTGAGCAGCAGGAGACTGGCTCTTGTTGGTTACTAGTGATGTCACAGTCAGTGAGGTCACAATGCTGGTGAAGTATAGGGAGGAATAGAACTGACTGTGTCAGCCTCCCGGCATAGTGCTGTTCCGTACATCACACCTAGCACTGCCAGGTAAAAAAATCTTCCAATTAACAAAACCAAAAAGTAAAAAATACTTCAGATATAAGAAGTGATAGCTAAATACTTCTCAATGTTGCTATGAATTCCAAGCAGTACACTAGCTCTTTAAATGAGAACAGCAATGAACATGTTAGTCATTTTAACCTGCAGAACCTGTTTTGTTTCCTTTCTTTTTTAATTTACACTTTATTCCCTGTCACCAAGGCTTACTCCTATGCAGACCTCTGGGGCCACCTCCCAATCCTCTTATTCATATCTCCTACTGTACTGAGTACTGTCTTGTATAATGCATGTAAACCTGTGAACCCCTGAAGTATGTAACCACAGCTCTGGTGCACCAAGTATGCACTTTAAATACAATGCAGTTCTCAATGGTTGTGGATTAACCAAATAGAACACTAGTCACTGTTGCACACAGGTTTTTAAAATGAAATGAGCGTTACCTGTGTAGCACCATTGTACTCTTTTGCGTTCTGGTTCCCTTTTACACCCTGCGAGTATTCCGGTCAACCCCACCTGCATTTGTTTCGGCTCCCCCAGAGTTTGCTGCTCTATAATGGCTGTTTCTGCAGTGCAACTGGAATGGCTGTTTTACACAACCAGTCAAAACGGAACATGTTGGTGCAAACCACGAGAAGCAGAGATTGCGGTTTGGACGAACGTTCATCAAGGGAACGAAACAGATGCACTTTACACACAAGGGATGTAATGAAATACTGTTTCTGTAACAGTTATTCCGTTACATAAACCTGTGTGTAAAAGCACCCACTGAGTCAGATACTTAAACAAAGTTGATAGCTATTAGTGACATACTCCCGGATGACAGTCCTTCAGCAACTTGCTGGAGTAGGATCTGACTGGCACAAAAGGAGGTAGGTCAGTATCCATGAATTTGTGGGGTATATTCCTGTCAGCCACAATGTTTTGTTGTTGTAGTTGCTGCTGCACTCTATCTTATGAACTACAGTTTGTACAAAGGATTGTATACTTGTTTTTGCAAGACATTTGGTGTGCTCTAGATTTGTTAATATTAACAAGCAACAGATTTTTTCTAGATACTGTGACCTCTGAGTGCGCTAATGTGCTTTTTGAGTCTGTGAATATATGATTCAGGTCTAGCCGACTGTGAATATGTGATTCGGGTCTAGCCGACTGTGAATATGTGATTCGGGTCTAGCCGACTGTAAATATGTGATTCAGGTCTAGCTGACTGTGAATATGTGATTCAGGTCTAGCCGACTGTGAATATGTGATTCGGGTCTAGCCGACTGTGAATATGTGATTGGGGCTAGCTGACTGTGAATATGTGATTCGGGTCTAGCCGACTGTGAATATGTGATTCAGGTCTAGCAGACTGTGAATATGTGATTCGGGTCTAGCCGACTGTGAATATGTGATTCGGGTCTAGCTGACCTGGTTTAGTGCAGCAACCCAGTTATCACCATTTGAGCCAACTATCTGTATGTATTGGTCTTTTCCCACACTGAACATAAGTTACCAGTGTGGCTAGAGGAAGCACTGGGGGTCTAACAGTACTGGGGGCTCCATCATCCCGTGCACCTAAGAATTTTTTTCCCTTGTTTTTCCCTAGGATGCTGGCACATGTACAGCTTGAAACACTTGCACATTGTGACACAGTGCATGGCAGATGTCCTCTGGAAGGAGCCCCTTTGGGAGGGATTAAACCCCATATGGAGAATAGGTTCTGGGTCAGATAGGGAACTCTGGGAAGACTAGATGGACCTTTAGTAATTTTCTGCAGTCATTACCTATGCTTCTATGTTATCCCTCCCTCCCTTCCAGGTCAGGAAGCACTTCTTCACAGAGAGGGCGGTGAACACTTTGAATGCGCTGCCAGAAGAGGTGATCTCATTGAAGAGAGTGGGCAGCTTTAAGAGAGGCTGGGGATGGGGTAGGCACAGGGAGAAGGTAAGGATCATGGGTAGGGAGGATGGGAGAGGTGGGGAGAAAGGGCAGGGAAAGTAACTCAAGCTATGTACCCTACAACATGAGAAGACTAGATAGCTCAAATAGCCTTCTTCTGCTGCCTTCTTCATATGTTTGTAATTTTTATTAATTTATTAATGCATTATATTTTATATATTATAGGTTTTGTAGGTTTCATAGGTTTTTAATCAGGTTCAAATAGCATTATCCTTAAAAGACCAGCACCATTAAAAAGCTACTGTATATTTTTGTTCAGAATAGTGTTTGTTGAATACTTGCTTAAATTGGTGCATTGTATTACAAGATACAACAGTATGTGGCAGTGTGCTCCAGTTATTGACTACTCTTTGGGAGAACCAGTTTCCCCCTAAGTTCTTGTTATAGGTTTCACCCTGGAGCTGGTTCTGGTGGCTTCTGTTTGTTCTCTGACATGTTCTAGCTTCCAGCCCTACACCCCCCCCGAAAGCCTTATCCCTAAAGGCACTATATACTAGGCACACATCACCTCTGAATCTTCTAAACTGGAGGGAGTATATCCCCAACTCCCCCAGCCTATCCCCGTAAGACCTATCATCCCTCTCACCATTCTCGTCACCTGTCTCCGAACAGCCTCCAATCTTGACACATCAGATGCGGTGACCAGAAGCTGCCACAGTACTCCAGATGGGGTCGCACTAATGAACAGAAAAGTGACACCAGCACCTCTCTTTCCCTGCTCCTTATGTGTCTTGCAATTGTCCCTAGTATACTATATCCCATTTTGGTGGCCTGTCTAGTGTTCTGTAGATGTCATTTCACTACTGATGAGTATCCCCAAGTCCCTGGCAGAACTTGTGGACTGTAGTTGAAGTCCTTTTAGATTGTAGGTAAAGCCTTTATTTCTTTTTCCAAAATGCATGATCTTACATTTTTCTGAGTTAAAGTGTAATTTTTTCAGTTCTGCTTCTTTAACTATAGAATCTATGCTGTTTTGGAAGAATGCTGCATCCTGGCTATTTGATACTAAAGAACCCACCTTAATGTCATCTGCAAATTTATTTGCCCAAGTATTAGATGTACCCGCTACTGAGGCTATGAGGACATTAAATAATGTGGGACCCAGGACTGATCCCTGGGGTACCCCACTGGGCACTGAAGCCCAAGATGACAAGTGGCCTTTAATGCATACTCTTTGTCTCCTCGAGTCCAGCCAAGCTACCATCCACTGATGTATATAATCATTTAGGCCTGTTCCTCTTAATGTTTGTATTATTTAACTGTGTGAGACACTATCAAAGACCTTCTCAAAATCGATAAAAAGGACATCCACTGGTATGTTGTTATCTAGTGCTGCCATGACTGGATTGTAGAAGTTTATTAAATTCATTAGGCATGACCTTCCCTTCTTGAACCTGTGGTGCCCAGGATCGATAAGCTCCTTATCACGCATGTGATTTTCAATAAGCTCTTTTTGGACTCTAGGACCTTTCCCACAATGCTGGTCAAACTTATTGGTCTGTAATTAGAAGAGACTGATTGTGAACCCTTTTTAGGTATTGGGGTAATATATGCAGTAGTCCAGTCCTCAGGGACCTTCCCCTCTAAAAATGATTTTTGGAAAATTGTCTGCAAGGGAGCTGGTACGACAGGGGCTAACTCCTTTAAAAAGCTAGGGTGCGTTGCATCGGGACAGGGGATTTATTTGGGTCCAGTTCCAATAGACTTTCTCTAATCATTTCTGATGTTATTATATTACAAATAGGCCCCTTGTGTAACATTGTCCTCCTCTCGATAGACACTTTCAAAATATTTGTTGAATATTTCCACCATTTCTTGGCAGTCACTTACAACCCTTTTCCCCCTCTGTCAAGGGGCCAATGCTATTACGTTGTGGTTTCATGTTACTTATATAATTATAAAAAGCTTTTTTATTGTCTGCTACTTTGTTTATAAGTCTGTGTTCCATGTCTATTTTTGCCTTTTTTATTGCTTTTTTTAGCATCTGAAGTTTTCCTTTGTATCTTCTTTTAAAGACTTCTGTACCTTCCCTTCTGAATTTCTTATATAGCCTGTTTTTGGACTTTATTAACTGGTGTATCTTGTGATTGAACCAGGGTGGGATTTTCCCTTTTCTGTTGTATTTATTTGATGTAGGTATGTGCTGTGTGACAACCTCTAACAGAAAGGTTTTAAACACTTCCCACATTTGGTGTGTATCTTAGTCAAAGAGTATATGTGATAGATAATATGCTACAGGATGTGTGGTCATGCTCTGATATACACATTCCTTAGTGTGCATTCAACCACCTGAGGTGTGCATATCAAAGCACAACTGCACGCCCTGTAATTGGATTATCTGTCTTATAAAATGTCCACAAATATTGTGGGGGACAAAAAGTAGTCCCTGTCTGGCACAAATTGGTGTTTCATTTAGGTGATCTGGTTGATCCTGCCATGATTTTTATATATAAGAGGCGATTAATAAAACTTATCTGGTTGATCTTGCCATTTTCACACTGTTTTAAGTGTAATCATTTTCACTTTCCTGTTTCAGTGTAGTGTGACAGAGTGGTGTTCATTGCTCTAAAGGACATGCTGGCATAGCTTTAAAATGAGGAATGGTTTGCTCAAAATGAACGTAAACTGTGTTTTTTAAGGTAAGTTTACTGAGCGTTTTGTAAATGAAGCCATCAACTGTAGAGCAAGGAGAGTGAGTGAGTTGGAGGCTTCAGAAAACATGAGTGAGTGTTGCTGTAGCATTGCTACTGAGCTGATAGCTCCTCCCTTGCCCCTCCTCCTGGGGTGACATCGCAGATGGCATTTTAAGGCTGCAGTTTCAGAGGCAACCACCAGGGCACTATCAGAACAGGTGGCTATTAGTGCTGCGTGGAATTTTCAAATTCCGGCGGAACGAAATTTCACAGAATGCTTGAAATTCTGCCAAAATTCCACCAAATGTTGCTAGAAATGGTGCAATTCTGCGGCAAAAAATGCAGAATGAGTTTTTCTGCAACACTTCAGTGGCATTTTATTCTGTGGCTTTCACTATTTTCCACGGAAATGGTTGCAGAATAATTTTCTGTGGAAAAGGATCACAGCAGGTGGAATTCTGCTGAAGAACCAGCAAAATTCCAGTGGAAATTCCACTAGCAGAATGTTTATTCTGCACTAATTTTGTTGACGGTATTCCACATTTCATACGGCACTAGTGGTTATGTAAAAATACATTTTTATGTTGATTGCACGCATACACAAGAAACATATTGCGGCAGCTTTCTCCAGAAGCAGGTTGTGGAGGCACAGCACTGTTGTGGCCAATGCCCCCACAGCCTTTAAAGGCTTGGCCCACTTCCCCCAATGCCGTGGCACACTGCTGCTGACACTAGTTCAGCCAGTGTGCCACCAACTTGTAAATTTAGCCGCTGCAATCAGGGACCGCCTCGTCCATTGCAGTGTCAGCCATTCGCTGCAATGAGGAGTGACCTGTCATTGCTGGGCAGAACTTTCAAGTGCAATATTGTTTGTGAACATGGTGCGGTTTGCTGCCATGTTCTAAACAATATTAAAACTAACTTCGAAGGGTGCCCAATCCCTCAACGCATCAGCTTCCCTCAACAGGTTGTGTTTGCGGCCAGGGCCTAATCCCCATTGGCTTCACTGGCCCTGTCCTTCGATGTTGCTGACGGGGGAGCCTACTCCCCATCTGCATTATGTCCACCCCAGTTTCATGTGCCGACAGGGGAGCCCACTTCCCGTCGGCATAATATCCCCCCCCACAAACACCCAGAACATTTGTGCTGAGGGGATACCCAATCCCTTCTCGGCTCTTGTGCCCCCCTTTACTGCTGGCAGGTGCCCAATCCCCATCGGCATGATGTGGCCCCTCCCTTATGTTGTGTGCCAACAGGGGTGTCAAATCCCCATCGGCTACAGCTTCCCCCAAGAATGAGTTAGTTGGCATGCTAGAAGCCCACCCCAGCCTGCCACATGCCCCATAAAACAAAAAACGGTACTACGGTGTCTTTAATTTTTTTTGACCTTCAAAAAAGTAAACAGTCCCCCGGCAGTCTCCCTGTCCCCCTCCTCCAACCCATGCCCACCGACTGCGCACCCTGCCTCCCCACACCCCCCTCACCCCCATACTTACCTCTGGAGCTCGGCGCGACGATCTTCGGTGGACCGGGAACACGTCTGCACTCTTCAAAGCTGACCGCAAACTGAGGAAATGCCGGTAAGCTGTATAATGGAATAAATAGTGTTTTTCCAACTTTGATGCATATCTCAGTCATTTTTTGGAATTTTGGCCCCAAATTTTCAACATAGGGTTTTTGGGAGCCCTCCTCATGAATTCTGATAGTGCCATGGTGTTAATCAGCCCCGAAAGGTGATTTCTTGGTCACTGTGCGGAATCACCTTTTGGGGCTGATGAACGAAATGACAGTGCCAGTGTTCAAGAGGTGGGCTCTCAAAAAGCCTATGTAGAAATTTGGTGGAAAAATCCAAAAATGACTGTTTTACGAAGTAGTGCGCAGTTACTGTCTGCGCTCGTGACATAAATTACAATATTTTCATGCCAGATTTTCAACATTACCATTTTTTCACACCTCCTTGTGAACAATACAGCTGTCATTGTTCACATCCTGGCCAAAATGTGTTTTCGCACTTCCGACGCGGAATAACGCGGTCGCTGTGGGAAATCAGTGTTCAGGACAGATTAAGAAAATGACAGTGACACTGTTCATGAGTAGAGGTCCTAAAATGCCTATGTTGAAAGTTTGGTTAATGATACTTCATAAAATGACTGTTACGAGCGTGCGTTGTGCAGTTTGCACGCACTCTCGTAACTTCGCAAAGTTATAATATTTTCACTCCAGATTTTCAACATTGCCATTTTCCCACATCTACTTATGAACAGTGCAGCGGTCATTTTTCCCATCTTGGCCGAAATGTGTTTTCGCACTTCTAGCGCAGAATAGTGCGATCGCTGTGGGAAATCACTGTTCGGGACAGATTAAGAAAATGAGTGACACTGTTCATGATCAGAGGTCCTAAAATGTCTATGTTGAAAATTTGGTGATGATAGCCCATCAAATGACTGCGTTATAAGTGTGCATAGCGCACTTTCCACGCACCCTTGTAATTTCGCAGGTTTGTAATATGGTCACGCCAGATTTTCAATAGTGGCATTTTTTCACACCTCCTTATGAGCAGTACAGCTGTCATTTTTCACATCCTGACCAAAATGTGTTTTTGCAGTTCCAGGGCAGAATAACGTGGTCGCTGTGGGAAATCAGTGTTTGGGACAGATTAAGAAAATAACAGTGGCACTGTTCATGAGCAGAGGTCCTAAAATCCCTATGTTGAAAATTTGGTGACGAAACTCCATAACATGACTGTGTTACAAGCGTGCATTGAACTTTTTCCACGCACCCTTGTAACTTTGCAAATTTGTAATGTTTTCGCGCCACATTTTCAACTGTGGCATTTTTTCACACCTCCTTAAGAACAGTACAGCTGTCATTTTTCATATCCTGGCTAAAATATGTTTTTGCACTCCTGCTGGAGAATAGCATGGTCACTGTGGGAAATCAGTGTCTGGGACAGATTAAGATCGAGCGAGTGAGAGGGGTGAGTGACCGAGCTCAACTGAGCTCTGTCAGGACTGCTGTGGATTTCTTTGTGGGCAGAAAAGGCTCCAGTGCAAGAGCCCAGTACAAAAGGGCAGCCTGCAGCACTGGGAGAAACAGAATGAGAGAGCGAGTGAGGGAGGGGGAGGGAGTGAGTGAACTCACCGGAGCGCTGTCAGGACTGCTGCAGATTTCAGAGATCAGACAGTGACCAGATTAGGGGCCTGGAGGTAAGGGACCCGTTGGCAGGGAGTGACCATGCCACGGTCTGGTTCTGTCTGGACCTAGGAGGGCTAGAAGGCTGCACAAAGACGGAGGTAACTGACTTCAGGGGAACGGATTTTAAGGAAATGGGAAGGATCCTTAAGGAGCATTTGGATGTGATTGGGTCAGACATGGACGCTGATAGTAGGTGGGAAATCATCAGGAGAGGGGTGCAAGATGCTACCAGCACCTGTGCAAGAGTAAGACGAAAATGCGGTAGGGCCCGAAAACCCTGCTGGTGGACCAGGGAGGTCCAGGAGGTGGTGCGGGGAAAGAAGGCAGCCTATAGGCAATTCATGTGCTCAAGGAGTGAAAGGGATCAAGGGAGTATGAGCTGATGGCTAGAAGGGCCACCACGGTGGTGAGGGCGGCTAAGGCAAGGAAGGAGCAGAACCCTGGCCAGGGAAATTAGGAGAGGGAACAAGGGGTTCTTTAGATACATTGGGGAAAAAACGAAGGGTGAAGGGGCAGATTAGCAGGATTAAATCAGGGGAGAGATGGGCACAAGACCCGGGGAAGCAGGCTGAGGTACTAAATGAGTACTTCACCACAGTTTTCACCAAGGAAAATGGGGGTGCTGCATCATACATGGGAGGAGACAGAGATACTGAGATGGGGGACCCTTACCGATCGGTGGGTCTGGGGAGAGGGGGAGGCATCACTGGCAGGAGGGGGGAGGGCTAAGCAGGGAGAAGAGGTACTGGCAGTGGAAATCACAGCAGAGAGAGTGAGGGAAGCCCTCAGCTCTCTTAAGACAGAGAAAGCACCAGATAAATTACATCCCAGAGTGCTGAAGGAACTTGCGGATGTCCTGGCGAAACCCCTGGTGGAGCTTTTCACCATTTCTCTGAGGACAGGGTGGGTGCCCCAGGACTGGAAGGTGGCGCATATAGTGCCTATCCACAAGGGGGGATCAAGGGAGGTGGCAGGGAACTACAGGCCTGTCAGCCTGACATCAGTGGTGGGCAAGGTGATGGAGGGCATTGTCAAGGAGAGGCTAGGGGGACCTGGAAAAGTCAGGGTGCCTGGACGATAGCAGCATGGATTCGTCCGGGAAATCGTGTCAGACAAACCTTGTGGAGTTCTATGACTGGGTGACGAGTGCCTTGGACCTGGGTAGACCAGTGGACGTCCTCTTTCTAGACTTCAGCAAGGCATTTGACTCTGTTCCTCACGTGGGCCTGTTGGATAAGCTGGGAGAAATGTGGGTGGGGAACCAGATGATCAGATGGATAGGCAATTGGCTCCAGGAGCGGACCCAGAGGGTCGTAGTTGGCGGGATAGTCTCATCCCCAAAGAGGGTCATTAGTGGGGTCCCACAGGGATCAGTCCTTGGGCCCCTCCTGTTCAACGCCTACGTCTCTGACATAAGGACAGGAATCAGGAGTGAGATGAGTCTCTTTGCGGATGACTCAAAACTGGGGGCGGTGGTGGATGGGGAGGAGGGGAGGGTGGCCCTACAGGGGGACCTGGAGGCTCTGGAAAGATGGTCTAGAAAGCGGAAGCTCAGGTTCAATGCAGGGAAATGCAAGGTACTCCACCTGGGGGCCAGAAACCCGGGCCAAGTGCACACCCTGGGGGGGAAATGCTACAAGTCTCGATGGCTGAGAGGGACCTGGAGGTGGTGGTGGATGTCAAGATGAACAACTCGAAGACTTGTAGGAGGGTAGCAGCCAAGGCCAACAGGATGCTGGGATGCATCACTAGGGGGATCACCTCCAGAAGGAGGGAAGTGATACTCCCTCTGTATAACTGCTTGGTGAGGCCACACCTTGAGTACTGCGTGCAGTTTTGGAGGCCACACTTAAAGAGGGACATTAAACTCCTGGAGAGGATCCAGAGGAGGGCAACCAACATAATTTGGGGCTTGGGGGACAGGACCTATGAGGAGAGGCTCGAAGAGCTAAATATGTACACATTGGAAGAGAGAAGGGACCGGGGGGACATGATAGAGGTCTTCAAGTACATGAAGAGGGTAAATAGAGGAGGAACAGTCAGGGTGCTTCGAAGGAAGGAGGAGGGGGCCACTAGAGGGCATGGGTGGAAGCTGGAGGGGGGAAGATTCAGGGGAGAAAGGAGGAGGTGCTACTTCACTGAGAGGGTGGTGGAGCCATGGAATGCACTGCCTAGGGGCTGGTGGAGGCAGAGACGGTGGAGGGGTTCAAGAGGGCTGGGACAGGTACAGGGAAGGGTTCTGGAAGCAAAATCCAATGCAGCAAGAATATCCGGAACTGGGAAGGGAGAAGCCAGAGAAGGCGAGGGGGGCAGCAAGGTCAGCACCCAGGGTGGGGGCTGACCAATCGAGCAGACTCGAAAGACCGTTAGGCCTATTCTGCTGGCATTTTAGTATGTTAGTATGTTAGTATTTCTTTGTGGGCAGAAAAAGGCATCAATGCAGGCAGGGGCCCAGTTCAAAAGGCCAGCCTGCAGCGGTGGGAGAAACAGTACGAGCGAGTGAGACAGGGGGACTGAGTGAGCTCAACGGAGCTGTATCAGGACTGCTGCGGATTTCTTTGTGGGCAGAAAAAGGCACCAATGCAGGCAGGAGCCCCGTACAAAAGGGCAGCCTGCAGCGCCAGGACAAACAGAATAAGCGTGTGAGAGAGGGAGACTGAGCGACCTCAACGGAGCTCTGTCAGGACAGCTGCAGATTTCTTTGTGGCCAGATAAAGGTGCCAACGCAGCCAGGAGCCCCATACAAAAGTGCAGCCTGCAGCGCCAAGAGAAACAGAATGAGCGAGTGACAGAGCGGGAGTGAGAGAGCTCAACGGAGCTCTATCATGACTGCTGCAGATTTCTTTGTGGGCATAAAAAGGCAGCAATGCCGGCAGGAGCCCACTACAAAGGCCAGCCTGCAGTGCTGGCAGAAACAGAATGAGTGAGTGAGAGAGGGGTGGGCGAGCTCAATGGAGCTGTGTCGGGACTGCTTCAGATTTCTTTGTGGCCAGAAAAAGCCACCAACACACGCAGGGGCCCAGTACAAAAGGCAGCCTGCAGTGGCGGGAAAACCAGAATGAGCGAGTGAGAGAGGGGGAGTGAGCGAGCTTAATGGAGCTCTATTGTAACTGCTGCAGATTTCTTTGTGGGCAGAAAAAGGTGCCAACAGAGGTAGGAGGCCACTACAAAAGGGCAGCCTGCTGCGCCAGGAGAAACACAATGAGCGAGTTAGACAGGGGGAGTGAGCGAGCTCAATGGAGCTCTATTGTGACTGTTGTGGATTTCTTAGTTGACAGAAAAAGGTGGCAATGCAGGCAGGAGCCCAGTACAAAAGGCCAGCCTGCAACGCTGGCAGAAATGGAACGAGTGAGTGGGAGAGCGGGAGTGAGAAGGCTCAACAGACCTGTGTCAGGACTGCTGCAGATTTCTTTGTTGGCAGAAAAGACAGTGATGCAGGCAGGAGCCCAGTACAAAAGGCCAGCTTGCAGCGCCGGCAGAAATGGAATGAGTGAGTGAGAGAGGGGGAGTGAGCAGGCTCAACAGACCTGTGTCGGGACTGCTGCAGATTTCTTTGTGGGCAGAAAAAGCCACGAACAGAGGCAGGAGTCCAGTACAAAAGGGCAGCCTGCAGCACCAGGAGACACAGAATGAGCGAGTGAGAGAGGGGGAGTGAGCCACCTCAATGGAGCTCTGTTGGGACAGCTGTGGATTTCTTACTGGGCAGAAAAAGGTGCTAATGCAGGCAGGAGCCCAGTACAAAAGAGCAGCCTGCAGCACTGGGAGAAACAGACTGAGCGTGTGACAGAGGGGCAGTGAGCAAGCTCAATGGACCAACGCAATCAACATTCAGCATTGATAAATGCTTGTTTACTGAATGCAGGCATCTGTGGGGGGATGCAGCAATAAGGTAAGTGATCTTTAAGTGTCTTATTCATCTGACCTATCTTAGGAGTCCCCAGACAGAAACCTTAGAAAAAACACTTTAATCATTTACTGAAATAATAATCCTCCATTTGTGGCATCATTATCAAGTCCATAACAACAATGTTTGGGAGCAGGAAGTGAGTGATCACAGAGCCACCAAAGACTCACCATCCTAGAAAGGCAAGAGTAGCTCCCCGTCCCCTCCTAGCTACTGGAGGTCTGTCTCTGAGCAAGTAAGGAGACTACTGAGAAATACAGGAACTTCTTGTCTCAGAACAGGAAGATCAGGCGCTAAAAGGGCACAGAGGCAGTAAGTAAGTAGGGAGAGAAAACCAAAAAGAAATAAACAAACAGAGGAAAGAGTAAGTATTCCAAACAACAGTTAGGGGGCCAGAAATAAGACATGATGGGAGTGGTGCAGTGCAGTGGTTGTGGAGCAGCAGTCTTCCAGGAGACGTTCTGGAGTATGCGGTGTTATCCCATCTGCAGGCACCTCTCTGGGCTGAGGGAGGAGGTTGCTTATCTCCAGGTTGAGTTGGCCAGGATTTGTGGGACCTCCTCTCCCACCCAGAGACCACCAGGGTCACTGCCGTTGCCTCAGAGGTTGCCAAGAAAGAGGAGCGGTTGGACCACAGTGGGCTCAGGGAGGGTGAGGGTGGTGGAACAGAGGCACATCCCTCCAGTTGCACCTCTCCACAATTCCTATGCTGTTCTGGAAAAGTGTGGTTCCTCTATGGAGGCACCCACAGTGGAGACCAAGGAGGATGCTGGGAACCTCCACAAAAGAGACCCACAGGAGGATGGCATGGGACCCCACAGAGGAAGGAAACAACTCCTGGTGGGGGACTCCATTGTTAGGAAGATAGAACTGGGAGAGGAAGGAGAGAGGGAGGTAAGGTGCCTGCCTGGTGCCATGGCTTGGAGGGACAGGGAGCGAATCCTCAGGATTGCAGGAGCAGCTGCACAGGGAGGAAGCAGGATGTCATTGTCCACCTAGGGACAAATATCCTAGCTAAGAAAGGGATCAAAGCAGTGCAAGAAGCATTTGTGGAGATGGGGAGGGGCCTTAGACAAATAGCACACATGGTAACCTTCTGTGAGGTGCTACCTGTCTAAGGCACAGGTGAGGCTAGGGTGCTCACACCATGGGATTCAATCAGTGGTTGAAAAACTGGTGCAGAGCTCAGAGATTTGGCTTCATTAGGGACTGGGGGTCCACCTGGAGGGATGCAGGCCTATACTGGCATGATGGTCTGCATCTGTCCAGGAGGGGAACCAGGATCCTAGGTGATAGGTTTAAATGCTTCATTGGCAAGCATTTAAACTAGCCAAGGGGGGAGGCACTGGAGAGGAACAGGGAAATCCTAGCCCCCCCCGCAAAACATCAGGATACTAAGTGAGGTAGACACCAACATAGAGATGTCGATAGGGAGAAGCGAAGGGGTAAATGGAGAAAGTGACAAATGCAATAAGGACAGGGATTGGGAAAAAAGGGGTAAGGCCATCAAGAATTGGAAGGTAATGAGTACCAGTGCCCGTAGTCTGGGCAACAAGCTCCCTGAACTGGTGGCCTTGATGGAAGAGGGATGCCTGGATATCGTAGCAGTCACAGAAACATGGTACACAGAGAACCATGACTGGGATGTTAACATACCTGGGTACACAACCTACAGGAGAGACAGGGAGGGAAGAAGAGGGGGCGGAGTAGCTCTCTATGTAAGGGAAGGGATAAAAGCAACTGAACAAAAGAGTAAACAGGGAGGAGAGGAGGCACTGTGGGTCACCTTAGAGACTGGAAATGGCACCACAATCCACACAGGGGTTGTATACAGACCCCCATGTCAGGGGGAGGGAATGGACAAGGATATGATAGAAGGCATACTTAGGGTGGCAGAGAAAGGGGAGCTACTGTTGATAGAGGACCTTAATTTGCCAAATGTTAACTGGAGCACCTTTGCTGCAGCCACATCCAAAAGCAGGGCCATTCACGAAGCCCTTCAGGTGGCATGCCTCAGACAGCTAGTTTTGGAACCTACTCATGAGGGAGCAATCTCAGACCTCATACTCTCAAATGGGGACAGTGAGAGGATCTCAGATCTAGAAGTGGGTAGCCATTTGGGAACAAGTGATCACCAAACAGTGTGGTTCACGATAAACTCAGCTACAGAGTCAAGCCATACAAAAGTGAGGGTTCTGGACTTCAGGAGGGCTGACTTTGGCAAGATGGGAGAGTGCCTTAGAAAACCACTAGCAAACAGGCTAGAAGGAGGGGTGCAGCAACAATGGGGAAATATCAAAACTGCCATCACAGAGGCAACAAGCCTTTGTGCGAAGCAAATAAATCAAAATGAAAGAAAAAGCCACTATGGTTCTCAAAAGAGGTGGTGGTGAAGGTTAGGGAGAAAAATATAGCATTTAGGAAGTATAAGAAAACACAGAAGGAGCAGGACAGAGAACTGTACCAGTTAAGGCAGAAGGAAGCAGGGAGAGCAATCAGAATAGCAATGGCCCAAACTGAGGAAAAGATAGCGAACTCGGTTAAGAAGGGGATAAAACCTTTTATAGGTATATCAGGGAGCGTAGAAAGACAAAGGAAGGGATAGTGAGGCTGAATAGAATGGACAGTGGGTGGGCAGAGAGGGACAGTGAAAAAGCAGGGATACTGAATGAATACTTCTGTTCAGTATTCCCAAAAGAGGAGGTGGGGAGGTGCCTAATCCAATTAACAGAAGCACTCTGGAGAGGGGGGTCGATCCCAGTCCTTTCACAGAAGAAAGGGTTCTGAAAGGACTCCTACAACTGAAGGTGGACAAAGCAATGGGGCCAGATGGAATTCACCCCAGAATTCTAAAAGAATTAAGCAGAGAACTAGTGACACCACTGACTACTCTTTTTAACAAATCATGGGAGGATGGTGTGGTACCTGAGGACTGGAGGAAGGCAGATGTGATTCCCCTTCACAAAAGTGAGACCAAGACAGAGGCAGGAAACTACAGACCTGTCAGTTTGACCTCTGTGGTAGGGAAAGTGATGGAATCACTTCTGAAGGAAAGAATTGTTGAGTACTTAGAGGCCAGTGGGGCACAGGACCCACTGCAGCATGGGTTCACAATGAGAAGTTCATGTCAGACGAATCTAATTGATTTCTTTGACTGGGTGACCAAAGTAGTAGACCAGGGAGGGGCTGTGGACATGGCCTACCTAGACTTTAGCAAGGCATTTGACACAGTCCCACACAAAAGATTAATTGTCAAATTAACCAGCCTGGGAGTAGGTCCCAGGGTGGTAGCCTGGGTAAAACATTGGCTGGACAACAGGACACAGAAAGTAATTGTAAATGGAGTCCACTCTAAAGAAAGAGGGGTTACTAGGGTACTGCAGGGTTCAATACTGGGTCCAGTCCTTTTAATGTCTTTATAAGTGACATTGCAGAGGGGCTGGAAGGAAAAGTATGCCTCTTTGCAGATGACACAAAGATCTGCAACAGGGTTGATACACAAGGAGGCGTAGAAAGGATGAGAAGGGACTTGGCAAGGTTGGAGGAATGGTCAGAAGTATGGCAGCTTGGATTCAATGCAAAGAAGTGCAAATAATGCACCTGGGAAACAAAAACCCAGGGGAAGATTACACAATGAGGGGAGGTAGTAACAACAACAAAAATGGAAAGGGACCTGGGGTAATCATATCAGCTGACCTTAAGGTTGGCAAGCAATGTGAGAAGGCGGTAGGGAGGGCTGGGGGGATACTGGGATGTATAGGGAAAGGCATCACCAGAAGAAAACAGGAAGTTGTTATCCCCCTGTACAGACAGTTGGTGAGACCCCATCTGGAGTGCTGTGTCCAGTTCTGGAGACCCCATCTCCGCAAGGACATTGACAGGATGGAGGCAGTTCAGAGGAGGGCAACTAAAATGGTGTAGGGTCTGCAAGAGAAGCCATACGAGGAGAGACTAAAGGAGCTTAATATGTATACCCTTGAGGAAAGGAGGGAGAGGGGGGACATGATAGAAACGTTTAAGTACCTCAGTGGAATCAACAAAGTCCAAGAGTGTAGCATCTTTCAGAAAAAGAGATGTGCAAGAACAAGGGGACACAATTTGAAGATAGAGGGGGGACGGCTCAGGGGCAATGTGAGGAAGTATTTTTGTACAGAGAGGGTGGTGGATGCATGGACCAGCCTTCCTGAGTAAGTTGTGGGGTCTAAAACTGTGGGAGAATTCAAAAATGCATGGGACAGACATAAGGCAATTTTTTTGGGGGGGGGGTTAGGAAGAAATAGGCTGTTGGTTAAATAGGATCTGTAGCTTATCCTCTAGGTAGGGAAATGGGCAGACTAGGTGGGCCAAGAGGTCCTTATCTGCTGTCAAAGTCTATGTTTCTATGTTTCTATGTCTATGTTTCTATGGTTCAAGAGACCAGGATGATGCGTCTATGCAAATTAACCCTGAAATGAAGACAAATGGGGAAAGAGTAATACAGAACATCTACAAATCATAAGTTGAATTGGCATTAAAATATGTTTCTCAAAGTTCTCAAAAAAGGCAAACTCACTTTAAATTTAGGGACTTATCGTACCAAGTTTTAGAGCTGGCCAGGTTCTTGGGGTTTATTTTTACAGCAGTTTTTGGCCCCTCCCTATTTTTTTATAAATCCCTATCCATATGAAAAACATCTGCGCAAAATCACATTTTCCAGTACCCAGTTTTCAGTTAAACACTTTTTTTTCTTACAGCAGTTAAAAAATTCGGTCTGGTAGTAGTAAACCCATTACCACTTGAAACACTGCAATAAACATGTAGCTCTCATGCCATATTTTGGCTATTAGAGCCATGCAGTATATGGTGTACTTAACCCTGTTCTGGGCTTTACCCCGTGACTAGCTCTCCAGTATCTGCTTGTTGTGGAACTGAAGCTATCAGATTATTGTTATATACGTATTTTTTTTATTTACAATGTAATCAACTAGGAGGGGCACAACTGAGTAATTCACTGCCAGGTACATCCTGGGGGGGAGGGGGGAACATAAAAGAAAAATGTGCGATAAACAGAGTCGAGACACAATGCATACAATAACAGATTAATGTGCAAAGGGCTGAGCAGGCAGTAAACAGTATGTGCAGGCACATATAGCATAACATAAATAGTACAAAGGTATGCAATATGCAAAAAGGCAGTACAGACAGATATATGGTTAGAATGTAGGGAGTAAACAGTATATTCACTATGCAGGAACAAGCGGAGCATGTGAACAGAATGGCACAGCAATATCTCCAGTGTTTAATTGATTGGGGAACTGGCACTATTAACATAGAAGCATAGAAGTTTGATGACAGATTAGGACTGCTTGGCCCATCCAGTCTGCCCCTTTCTCCCTACACACGGTGTCACTACAGACCCTAATTGATCACTATTCTACAAGAGGCAGGGTCTACATACTCTGAAGGGGGCAGTGCGGGGGATGGGAGGGCATGGTGGGACCTCTATTATTGAGCAGCAGAGGCTTGATGCTATTTAGTTAACTAAGGAGTAAATGACTATTTGTTGGGTTATTACAAGCATGCTCTTAATTCTGTTATATAATGTATGGATTATGCGTCCTGTAGTTGTCAATGTTGAGCTATACGTGCTTCTGAGTAGTGGAAGAAGAGGGGTGATAGCTTATGCCTGCCCGTACCTCAATCTGTGTTTATATCATTATTCATGTCAATCTGAATGTTGATGGCTCTTGTGTTTTTATGCATTTGAATAAAAATTTAGTTAAAAAAAGGCAAAAGTGAAGGCTGCCAGGGCTCATGGACAGATCGAGATCCAAGGAGAATGGGTCCTAATATTCCAGGACTTCAGCAGTGAACTTCAAATACAGAGACAGAAATTCTTGGACACAAAAGTGAAATTCCATAGAGGTGGTTGGGAATTCGCAACTGTTCTATCCTGCCAAGCTTAGAATTTCCCACACAGGCACACCACGCAGATTTTTTTTAAAGTCACACGCAGTGAACAATTTGGTTAATATGGAGGGTGTGGCGATTGAGGATTGATCCCAGCAACACACAACGCCCCTAGCACATTGAGAGCAGAAGGGATCGAACCTAGGGCTGAAATGTAAGTGTGACTGTCATGTAACTCTGTGCCACCTTGAACTCCTTTTATTTTGTGGCCCTCAATTGTAGCCAAGTTGTTCTTTCTCTGTGTCCCCCTCCCAACCACCCTCTGAACTTTCACCTCCCTCACCCCCTTCATTCAGTCAGAGCTGAATGTGATACTAACAGACACAGGTGGTGGGAGCAAAATGGTGGAGGGTGGGAAAATGGGCTCCTTCCTTGTGCTATGGATCACAAGAGAGCTCCTGACCCTCTCTAGTTCACATGTTCACAAAGGAGTACAATCCGGGGTGCTATATTGCAACTGCTGGTGCCTGATTCTGACTGACTGCAGATGTGCTAGTCGCCTGACTGGCTGAGAACTGGTTGGTAAGTGACACAGTAACTGACTGCACTTGTGCCTGCACCAGTGGAGCAGTACTGAGAAGCCATGAAGGAAACTACTTGCACACCTGTCTCAGAACCTCAGTCAGAATTGCCCCTGGTAAATCACAGGGAGAGGGACTCTAATGCTGGGACATTAGGAGGTGAGCCAACTCTTTACCAAATTTTGTTCTGGCTACTAAGGGGCTTGAACCTTGTCTTATGACTCATTATCTGGATCGACTCTCACCTCCGACCACGGCTAGGGCTGTGGGTACAGTGGTGGTGGTGGTGGAGGGAATGTGGAGTCATTAGCAGAGTGGAACAGCTGCTCAGCCACATTCACCTCTTAACTCATGAACCTGACCACACATCACTAGGAGAGGGAAGAGATGCAATTTTGCAGTCCCTTCTTTTTGAGGGAATGCGAACTACTACTAATTCATTTATTCAGGAATGTATGTATGCTAACCTGAAACTTCTGAGATCTCTAACTAATAATAATACAAGGAATGTGGTGGAGCGCTGCGCTTTCTGTCATGGGGGTAGAGCCAAGCTGCACTTCCGCTCTCTGGAACAATTGGGCTGGTGTGATTTGCAGTACCACCAGTCACAAGTCCACTCCCGTGGGGTGGGATTCTCTGCATCAAAGTGAATCCTTCTTGTGACGGGAGGATGGGGTCAGAGATACCCTTTCTCCATGTTAGGGGATATAAATACAGATTTGAGTCTGTGTTCTTGGGGTAGAACTCTCTCGGCCATTGCACCATGAACCAGAAAGCCACAGGTGTGTATAGGCTTCAGGGGCCCTATACACCCTATTACTGTGTCTTTCCTCAGAAATGCTGCTCTCAGTTCAAACCCCCACTGGCTCCTCTTGAGACCCTACGTATTTCCTCCCCTCTGTTCATCACGTGGCCCCTAGTGACATTTCACTTTTGGTAGTGTTAGGCCTTAAGACAGTCACAAAGGCGTGGTATCGTTTGAACAACTCTTACCAAGGCAACCCACACAACACAGACATAAGCAGAATTATTTTTAAAATAAGCCAAAAGCTTTACTAGTTAAATTAATAAATGCAATAAATAACACAAAGACAAATAATTTTAGACACTGGTTACAAGGTATTGAAAATAAAATGGAAAATATACATAAAAACCTACACTTTAAAACTCTGAGATTTAAAGTCTACCACAAGTCCTTAGTGATGAAGTTTGAAGTGCAAAGTCTTTACAAAGCAGATGAAAATCTTGGTTCTTGGTAGTGCAGAAGAATTCTTGAAGAATGTGTCTCTGCTGTCCTAAGCAGATAGAGAGGGTCCCAAATGCAACAATGGCAAGGCTTCAAGCAAAAAGGCAAAAGCTGAAAAAGACTACAAGCTTCAAAACTATAAAGACAAAAGCTAAAAGGGCCCAGATACCTCTCTGCATCCTGGTTTTAAGGGGTTTCCAAAGGGGTAGGTACGGTGGATAGTGGCTGCCCTGCGACTGGTTAGCATTCTGTTTCTATGGTTACCCAACCAATCCGAGTTAGTATTTTATTACAATATCACTGATAAAAGGTTGCTCAGTACAGTCGTTTACTTAAATGGTAGCCGATTTATTGGTAACAAGATTAGCTGAGAGTAGACCTCGGAAAACAAAGGAAAGGCAGACAAAGATGCACCAGACGTGCCGGGGTCCATTGAAACACAAATTAACCTGCCAGCTGGCCAGCTCTGCTTAATTATTTCTTTTGTTTCCTTTTAAATAATGTAATTAACTCTAGCCTCTGCTGGCAGCAAAGCAGTTTTCCTGCCCAGTGACAAGAGTTCCAACATTATTCTAGGGACCATTTACCTGTACTCATGCTCCCTTGCACTTACATTGGGCCACCCTGGCATCTGATGCATTTCTCACATAAAAAATGATATAAAACATGGCCAAAACAATAAGGTATTGCCTTATCTCACCACACCACCCAGTACGGAATCAAATGTCATGTCAAGCAAACACTTGGCACTGTCCACTAGTTAGAAAAGGATGGAAGATTTTTTTTTGTTTGTTCAGAGGGTGCCACCTCTACACTCTGGTTGCTGGAAGCTCTGTCCTGACTAGGGATGGGACACCAGTGGTCAGCAAGTTCTTGCTGTTTATAAGATTTCATGTTAAGTAGATACATAGCTGTATTAAAATAATATGGTGCACTAGCTGATATTATAACCAGCTGACAAGAGGGATGCTGCACCAGGCTCTTTTAGCTTAAACATTGGGGGGGGTACCTTTTTGTAAAGTTCATGGTTCTCATGTTTCCAGGTAAGGAGAGAATGTTAGTGCTCATAGAAGTGTTGGGTTAGCCAGCCCGATGGAGCAGAGGCACGATCACCGTCTGCGGTGCTGATAACCTGGGTTCGGGAACAGACTTGGAAGTCAGAGGGCTGGCTGGAGGGGGGGGAGTAGAACTGAACATCCAGTGGACTGCTCTCCTACTCTGGGGGAGGTGGGGTTGCATGTCCGATGCATGATGGACCCCTGACGGAGGCTGAGAGTTCCACTGCAGTTGGTGCCTGTACATTCAGGGGTGGGGCAGACGCAGGTCATCATTATACATCCCCGCCCCATGGGATTCATAGCCTTCCACAAAAAATATGCCAGTCCCCGCTAATGAGCTGGCTCCATTGCTGTCACCTCTACCCACCAGAGTTTGCCTGTCGGCTGCCCCACTCGGGGGGGGGGGGCAAGCCAGTATGAGGGGTGGCTGCTGAGCCTGGCGAGCACATCGGGCTTTGGAAGCCAGCACAGAAAAATCATTAAAAAGGAAAAAGAAGTGTTGGGGAAGGGAAGGGAAAGGGGGAGTGGGAAGTGGGAGGGAGAAGAGGAAATAAGTGTATACAAAACTCAAATGGTAATGGTGGAGCAGGTCAAAGTTGGGGTTGTCAGTGGCCTCTCTGCTTCTACAGGGATGTTTACGTCATTGAGGGGAGCACTGGTCACCAACTGGGGTACATACAGCCACCTAAGGGTGGGGGTGGTGTTTGCTGGGGAGATGTTACTGTTAAAAATCTGACCTCAAGGATAAGTCCTAACTCACGGTATACGAAGGGAGGTTTCCATACTAGTCCACAGATTTTACTATATTGTCAGGATGGTGGATGAACTTAAAATACGTTCACAGAACATACTTGGCTTAAAAACTCCAATAAAGAGGAAAAGGGTCTTAGGTAAAATCAGAAGTATGGGTACAGATTTTTGTTCCTCCAAGAGATGCATATGACAGATAAAGATAGCTGTCATATGCAAACAAACTGGGCTGGGGGATGGTATGGCTCTTACTTCAAAACTAAGGCCAGAGGTGCCACCATTTGGCTAACACCTAGATTTCCAGGGGTAGTAGCAAAGATAAGAGAGACAAGGCAGGGAGGTGTGTGCAGCTGCAAATACAGTTCAACACTGGGGCTAAAATAGCCTTGGGTTCCATATGTGGCCCCAAAATAGATGGGTGTGGTTTCTTTCATACCCTGTCTATAGCTATGGCAGGGTCTGGTGGGCCATGGCTGCTGTGAGGAGACTTTAACTGTGTCATGGACTCTGTTCTTGATCACTCCTCCTGCCAAGTTCGCACTCCAACACAGAGCACTAGGGCTCTCATCACACTCATGAAGGAGCATTCTCTCACTGATGTTTGACACCACCTACAACCAAGCGGTAGGGAGTATACATACTATTCACATGCCTGCTCCTATGCAAGGCTGGATGATATACCAGTACTGTCCTCCCACACTCTGGTCCCTATCATACACTCAGCACAGCATGGCACCATTACGATAACAGACCATGCCCATGTTATGGCAAATGTGGTGGAGTGGGGCAATCCCGTGGTGACCAAAACCTTGAGGTTGGATTGCCCTCCTACTTCATACTTTTTATGACCATCATAAAAGGGGCAAATACATTACTATTTACTGAACAGCAAAAGAGGAGATGCCACAGCCTTGATGAGGTGGGGAGCCTTAAAAGCAGTAATCAGGGGCAACAATATCCTTCTTTTCTCAGCATGTGTAAAACAAAAAAAAAACAGATGCTAAGAAAATTGCTAGTTTAGAGGAGGATATTTAAGCAATAAGGCACAACAGGGTGTGGGTTATTGGGGATTTACCCATGCCTTGCATGGTGAGTCATGAGGTGCAGCTGAGTGACTTAACCACACAAGAAGTAGGCCAGGCTAGACATAGGTTGGGGCAGTATAATACAGTGATTTATGGCTCTGAGCTGCAAATCTGGAGACATGGGTTTGAATCCCACAGTCCCCACTTGCATACTGTGTGACCCTGAGCAAGTCACTTAACTTCCCTGTGCTCCCAGGTCACACCTATAAACAAGCTTGCAGCTTAGTGTGTCTCTCCTGGTTAAACAATTGGAAAAGAAATCACCCAATAACTCACACCCTGGAGTGCCTTATTGCAATTATACAATGGACCCACGTGTAAAATAAATTTAAAATGTGTTTAATTATGTTTTCTACAAATGCCATTCCTCAGCCGTGGGTTATGCAGGATTTACCCACGGTCACGTGACATGTTTTGACCAATGAGGTTAAAGGATTTTCATACACCATTGTATAATAAAACATCAGAAACTGCCCACATGAGGAATCCAGACCCAGCAGAGTATCAAAAGCTCCAACAATGAAGTGGGAGTATAAGTCCCTCAGTAGTGTTAAGACAGAGAGGGCTATGCTACTCACACAGGTAGGGAAATACTTTGAAGTGGATAGAGTGGGCAAGTGGCTTGCCCAGCAACTGAAAAGCAGAGATGGAGGGAAAAATATTGCACAGGTCTACAACTCCAGGGATCAGTCAGCTACCTTGCTCAGACCAAGATATAGGTGAATTTTTCCAAGAGTTTCACCAAGAATTATATTCCACAGAGGTGCAACCCTCTGTTGAGGAGTTTAATGTGTGTTTTGTTAAAGCTCCTATTTCTCAGATAAGCTGTATGTAGGCCAGTGCCTTGAAGGCAGAACTGACCTGGTCTGAGATCGAAAAAGTGGTGGGAACCTGAAGGGAGGCAGGGCCCCTGGGCCGGATGGATACCCTATTGATTTTTGCAAAATGTTTCTGGCCAAGTTAAAAAAAAACCTTTGCTGGACATGGCCACTGAAAGCTTTGCAAATGGGGTCCTGCCATCATCGATGCAGTCTGCCACTATTTATTTATTGACACTATGGATCCTATAGGCCAGTTTACGGCTCACATATGGCTGCAGAATTATGGTCAGGGTATATATATGCAAGTACTGTAGATTAGAGAATTATGCCCTCATGGTTCCATCCAGACTGAGCTGGGTTTCTCCAGGGGATGCATGGGAAAAACAATGTCAGAAGGGCATCAAATGTGGCCTGGAAGTGGGTGGGGAGATCAGCTGAGGAGTGCTTAGGGGACCTTGCCCTTGATGCAGAAAAGGCTTTCGACTGTGCCGAGTAGAAATACATGTTTGCAACACTAGAGAGAGTTGGCTTGCAGGCCAACTATATAAGATGGAAATTCATAACATACAACCCCCCTTCTGCCCAAATCTGGGCAAATGGCAGGCTACTCCCCTCACACTTACCTGGGGGACCAGCCTGGGGTGCCCTCTCTCCCCCCCAGTATAGATTCTCTCTTTGGAGCCCTGGCAGCCAAAATATTACAGGAGGATAGTACAGAAGGTCTTAGAGTGGAGGTGGCACATCATAAATTAGCCATGTCTGTTGCTGATCTTCTACTCTACTCACAGGAGCCTAGCAAAAGTCTGGCACAAGTACAACACCTCTTGGAAAGGCATCAAGCAGGAGAATGAACCATGCCGTGGTCATAAAACAAACTGAAAATAGCAAATGGAGACCTACCTCAGGTTCACATGAAACAAACACAGGAATCAACACCTTGGCTGTAAGTTAAACTGTCTTATTACACAAACATTAAAAGGCAGCAGCACTCACCTTGAAACACTTGCCATCATTTTGCGCAGTCATGTGCACATTGCAAAGGCTATTCACACTTACTGGCAGAATATAGTAATACAATAAACTCATGGGTTACAGAATTAACTGGCCAAAAGCTAATGGCTCTAAGAAAGGCTCCGCCCCCTATTTAAAACAGAATCCAGTGCAGATGTGGGTAGTCTCCATATTAAAATACCTAGGGATCAGAAGACCAAATAAACTGAGACTGTTATAGGGAAAGAATTATACCCCCCCCCCCCGACAACAATAAAAAAAAGACTGGGAGAGATAGGAACATTAGTTCTGGTTGGCTGAATTAATTCCATTAAAATGTGCCTCTTACCAAAATGCCTCTATGTTTTTCAAAATTTGCCAGTAGCTGGATAAATTCTTTGCATATCTAAATAGCACATAACAGATTTATGTGGGTCAGAAAAGCAGCGAGAACTAAAAGGAACATCCGGCAGCTTTCTGCTAAGGCCAGTGGCCTGGCACTCCATAATGTCAAGCAATACTTACGGGCTGCACAGATCTATCATTTATGTCCTACCTGAAGGATAGTGGCACCAACAGTGACCCACAGTGGGTGCAGCTGGAGCAAGAGGAGTTACAAGGAACACCCTAGTGGGATATCATAACCAGATGTTGTCCTCCCCACAGCCCCATATTAGCAACAACCCTTTCGTGAGATTGCTGGGTGAGATGTGGGTAAAAGTCCACCTGTTGATAGGGGCTATCCAAACCACGTCCCCTAAAACCCCCATCAAGATAGCATTTAGAGATAAGTCAGAATATAATGTTGCCCTGCATCAGGCTATACATTTTTTTATTTATTTATTTAAACATTTATTTATTTATTTAAAAGTTTCACCAGGAAAGGCATACTGAGCAAAAAAAAAATGCTTGTTTCCAGATGCATCCTAGGGAAGAGGGGACAGGGATACGCTACACAGTAAATACAGCAAACAAATGATAAAAACAGTGCATAATGGATAATATATATATATATATATATATATATATATATATAAACATATGAAGAAGATAGCACAAGAAGGCCATTTGGTCTATCAAGTCTGCTCAGCTTCACAGCTTGAGCTACTCTTCCTGCCCCCTCTCCCCACTCCTCCCAACTTCCCTACCCATGACCCTTACCCTCCCTATACCTGTCCCAGTCTCTCTTAAAGCTGCACACTTTTTTCAACGAGATGACCTCTTCTGGCAGTGCATTCCAAGTGTCCACCACCCTCTCTGTGAAGAAGTGCTTCCTGACTTCCCTTCTAAACCTCCCACCCTCCAGCTTAAGACTGTGCCCCCTCATGTTATGGCTGCCACTCAGCTTAAAGAGACTCTCCTTATCCACCTTATTTATCCCTTTCAAGTACTTGAATGTCCCAATCATGTTCTCTCTCTCTCTCTCTCTCTCTCTCTCCCTCTCTCTCGTCTTCCAGGGAGTACATGTTCAGTGCCCTCAACCTCTCCTCGTATGCCTTACAAATATCAAAACAGGATGACAAAATGATATCATACATTTTAATATCCAGCTAACAACAACAAGAAAAGTGCAAGGAGATTATAAAATAATCAAAAATCAAATTGCAGGAGTAACAGGATAAGTGCTAACCTACAAGTGAGTGCAGAGGCAAATACAGAGAGGGAAGAAATGTAAACACATCTACAAGAAGGGGGGAAAGGTCCTTGAGGAGGGAGTTGAGGATCCGAGGGGAGGCAGCATGATGGATGGGAGTTGGGAGGGTGTTCCTCAATTTTGGGAACCAGTGTGAGAATGCTGCCTGGCCAACAGAGGTTGTCCTGGGCGGGATGGTTAACGTGCGGTGGTGATGGTTTCTAAGTGCGTGACAAGAAGACAGTTTTAGGGAGATAGAGGAGGAGAGATGGTGGGAGGGAGTGAAACCAGAATTTACTAAGAAAGTTGGTACAATGGATATGGGGCCTATCTTCTACAGAAGGAAGGGAGACAGACTGGTAAAGGGTGCAGTGATGGGTACGGGGAGGACAGTCAAGATTGAAATGGCAGAACGAGTGGAAAAGAGAGTCCAACCTGGTTAGGGAAGATTTGGGAATGGCACTGTAGACTGTGTCCCCATAGTCAAATATATGTAGGATCATTTTCTGGATCAGAGCACGGCGAGCCGGCAGAGGAATGCAATCACAATTTCTGAATAGGACACCCAGTTTGGGGTGCAGCTTTTTGTGAATGGTGACAATGTGCCCAGAAAAGCTAAGGGTCTCTGGTCAAGCCAGACCCCAAGATGCATGAAAGGGGAGTTATCCTCAAGTAATGTCCCATCTAAGGTGTAGAAAGAAGGGAGGAAGTTAAGCTGATAGAGTCTCTGCTTTGTGCCAAAGGTCATGGAGACTGTTTTCTTGGTATTCAAAAATAACTGATTTGAATGAAACCAGAGCTAAACTTTGTCAAAGTCATGCTGACATTTTGACATTACATTAGAGGGGGACGGGCCCAGATATATACAGGACAGTGTCATCTGTATACATGTGGATGGAGGTGAGAGGGCAGGCAGTGGGAAGGTTGTGCAGGAAAATAAAGAACAGTAGTGGGCCCAAAATGGAACCCTGATGAACTCCAGTGTTGATGGGAAGGGGAGGGGATTTTGTATAACTAATACAAGTGGATTGTGTTCTTCCCACTAGGTAAGAGTGGAACCAGCTGGTAGCTACATTCAAGAGCCCATAGCAGTGAGTTTCGCAAGCAGAAGGGGGTTGGCGACCAAATTGAATGCCTTGGCTAGGTCAATAAGGATAGCAGAGGTGATGAGGCCCTGGTCCATTCCAGTATGGAATCGGAGAGCCTCAGGAGGGAGGAGGTGTCAGAGAGGTGTTTCTGGAAACCAGACCGGTACAGCATGAAGAAAGAGGAAGAATCAAGGTAGGAGAAGAGTATATTTAGATGGGATAAGACAGGAATTAGTGAGACTGGAGACCTATACTCAGGGGCATCATCTGCTCCTTTGCTGACGTAAGAGGAGAGTATGGAGTACAAATAGGGGATTTTTTTTTGCATACTGAATGGTGAGGAATTACCTACAAGAACTGCAACCCAGCATGACACCAGCAGAGGAAATCCTGTTTAAGCTACAAGCACTGACTAAACCTCTTACAGCATGTTACTGGCTATTACAAGGGGCAATGCTAGAGCCCATAGTCAAATCCTGTACAGCTTGGGACTCTGACTTAGTGCTTCAAGCTTACAAATGAAACACGGGCCTCAGCAGTCCAACACGTACATGACAGCTCGAGGGCAAACCACCTATGTAGGGTTCAGTTAAACTATCTATAGCATACATACTATATACCAGCGAGGCTACACTACTTCCAATCCAGTAAAGACCCTACCTGTCCTAAATGTAAGGTGAAGATAGGTGATTTTCTGCACTTCGTGCCCACATGTCCAAAGGCAGCCCCTTTTTGGTATGATGTACACAACACCATGGAGCTCATTCTGAAGAATCTCCTGCAGAAATACACCACTGAAGTTGATACTGGGGGCTAAACAGATAAAGTTACACAGAGGCAAAAATTATCATCTCAGGTGTCCGCCATGGTCAAAACCTATTTTTACCATTTGAGGAACATTGCCCGGGTGAAACACCTGATACCTCAGACTGATCCGCTGGCACTGGTGCATGTCTTTGTGACCTCCCGCCTGCATTACTGCAATGCCTTGTACCTAGGGTTAACTGGGGGAGATCTACACCACCTGCAGCTGGTGCAGAATGTGGCAGCCAGTCTGTTGACTGGCTTACCCTGGACATGTCATGTCACACATGTGCTGTGCACTCTGCACTGGCTGATGGTGCAGTGGAGGAGGATCTCCTTCAAGGCCAGTTTGCTGACCTACAAGATCCTACATGATCAGGGGTCCAGTTAACTGAAAGACCTGCTGGTTTCCCACTATCCCTTCTGCTCCCTTTGTTCCACAGACATGGGTCTAATGCAAGTTCCTAGGATCTACTTAAAAACATTGGGGGCTCATGCTTTTTCTTGCATGACCCCAATTCTGTGGACCTCACCTCCATGCAATATATGTGAGAGTCCAACAGTGGACATTTTTTAAATGGAGCTTAAGTCCTTCTTGTTCGGACAGACTTTAATGGGAAGTTAAATGTTTTATAGATCTGTACTTATAGTGGCATTTGTCTGTATGTATTGTATTGTTTAAGTTTTTAAGGAATTGTTATTGTGACGCGCACTGAGTCACAACTGAGAAGTGCGTTGTACCAAATAAAGAATGATTGATTGATTGATCCTTTATGTAAACTGGCACTAGTAATGACAGGAAGACAGTGGCCAGACTCAAGATCAGTGGCACTCCCCTCACATAGCCCATTGGTTTAATAACCTTTTCCTTTGGATGAAGCTGGAGAGAATGCAATTACATCTGTCAGGTCAGGAGAGAGTGTTGCCTCCATGTGAGAGTCACTAATTCAAGCTATCGAGAGTGTTGCCTGCATGTGAGAGTCACTAATTCAAGCTATCGAACAAGGAATTGTTTCCTCATAGGGACCATTGCAATGAGCTCAAACGTGTGGAGAGGTTTACACATCTCTCCAGTCTAACAATTTACAGCAGTACAGGGAAGGAAACAAATTACAATAATCCTAACAAGTTATGTGAATGCTGTGATATCATGAAGTGATGGTAGTATGATGTTAATGTACTGTTAGTTTTGTATGCTGTTCTGTATCTTGTCTATTTTACTCTCTGAAATGCCTGCTTTGTATGCTCTTTTGTATCTCACCTGTGTTGTTCTCCACTGTCTTGCTTCACAAATATGTTGTCTTCCCTCCCTGTGATGAGGTACCTTTGTAAATGAGTCTTTGACTCAAAGGTTTGTAAATCCGATTTGTGAATTAAATAAATAAAATAAATAAATAAATAAATAAACACAACTATAATTATTTAGAAACTGCATAACAGTAGGTGTAAAGTACTGGACTTAGATTTCATGCTATGTTGATATTCTTAGAAATGAACCTTATGTAACTTAAATAAACTTCCTTAAAGTATACATGTACACTGGACAATGGATATATAATCAGCTGTACCATATGTACTCAAATTTTGTTTACCATATGTACTTATGAGGTCTTACTAAAATATGTTTAAATTTAAAAAAGTGGCCCATTTTGCCCAGAAAAATGTCCTATCTGTCTTCTTACCTACCATTTTATAGGGGTATTTAGCCCTAATGTCTACCCCCAAACTGCTTCCCCTCCTCTATCCCCCACCTCCCTAACGTCTCGTTTTGGTTTCACTAGCCTCTATACCTGTGCCACCTGTTTATAGTCTTTGCCCCCACCATCTTTGCTGGCAATCTGTTCTATGGCTGCACCACTCTATCAGTGGATCAGAGAATTTCCTCATGTCTCTCTTAAGATTCCCACTGATACGGCCCGGTGGCACTGAGGGTTGAGGTGCTGGACACCACACCTCATGCCATGCCGGTGACCCATGTTCAGGAATGAGCATGGGCCACTGGGCGTCGGCAGGGGAAGGAGAGGATCGAGCATTTGAAGGACAGCTCTCCTCTGTCAGGGGAAGGAGGCTTGGTGGCCCTGCCACATGACTGCCTCCAGATGGAGGTCTGAGGGCAGGACAGATGAGGGTGCCAATGGAAGGGTGGGTGGGTGCTGTGGGACTCTGAAACATGCGTACACCTCCACGTATGCATGTTGACGTGCTGTGCCCCGGCAATGGGGAGGGAAGAAAATGGAAAATTCCTTGCAGTGGCAAAATGAGGACCAACCCTCCGCAGGCTCCACACTGGTGGCTGAGTGACTGCCCCATAGCCAGGGTGGCCTAAGGTAAGACCCCCCGAGGAACCGAGTAATGGTGCTGAGGGGGGAGTTGGTCAGATGGGGGCTGCCGCAGTGAGAATGGGAGCATAAACTACAAATAAAAAAAAAAGATTCCCACTGATAAGCTTCCATTCATGCCCTTTCATTACTGCCATTGTGAGCCAATGGCAGTGATGCATGAACTATTGGGGCTCATTTCAGAGCTATGGGAGGGAGCCCTAGCAAGTCCAACCCCAGTCATTGCAACACTGTGTTTAGTGAGTATGTCTTCCAACACCCTTGCTTCTCAAGTTTTGGCCATGCCACACTTTGGTTGTAGAATTACTAACTTTTGGAACTATTTCTGGGATGAGATGATGCATAATGGCTGCTTTCATAAACAGGGTCTTAAGATGAGTAACCTGGGACATTTTATGAGAAAGTATGTTCCAGTGCTTTCAGCAAAAACAGTTGTTTATGTGTAAGGCATTCCACTTATATCAGACTTTCCGAGAAACCTTGACATTGGTACAAGTTAGACGTAAATGAATATGTCTAACAAAGACAACAAGTAAGGCTAACAATTCCAGATGATGTCCACACCGAGACACAGACTTACTGAGAGCAAACGCCATGACCTCAGAAAACATAAACAACTGGGAATGATGGATGGGAAATATTTTCCATAGGCCTTGAGAACAAGTGAGAAATGCTAGTATTCAGTTTTCATTTATTTTGGTATCAGGTAGGCACACTGGAATATACATTGCTTTTTCAGGTACGACCTGAGGTCAGCATAAGTATGGGTAAAGTGCGACCTGGGGCAAGCATAAACATTGGTGCAACCACAGCTAACAGGTGAGGGGGGATGTGGCTCTACTGAGCCAAGCTGGGGGGATGGATCTACCAAGTCTTTGATGCAGGGTCTAAAAAGTTGAGGGGGACTGGATTGCCCTCATCCCACCCCCTGGTGGTTGCGCCCAGATACAAAGTTACTATAAATTTTGAGTAACATCCTCATTGCTGAATAGAGACACAGAGTACAATTCTAATAATATTAACTGAAATGAGTACAACCATCAAACTTTCTAATATATTGTAATACGGCAGTAGAAAAGTTGTCATAGGTAGGCAAACATCATATTTGAGTGGGCAATGTATTCCAAATTGAAGAGGCACAACAAGCATATGTTCATTGTCCAGCTACAGTGCATACTAATGATAATGACAGCACATGATCAGATGAAGAATGTGTGCCGTAATTAGAATAATTGACCAGCAAATTGCTTAAACGACCAGGAATCCTTGGATTTCTGATTTTGTAAACAAAGCACGATAAAACTAGTTTATAATTAGTAGAAATAGTACTGGTTCTTTGGAATGTCTGTCAATGCAGGTCTATGCTGATCTTCTCAAAGAATTCTTAAGACCTCTACATCCCAGACAAGCTTTTAAATGGGTGATTTCATCCGATCAATGTATTTTCCTTGAATAATGCTTAAAAATAAATAAGCCACAATGTAAAAATGACTGCTGAGATTTCATTTTAAAAGTCCAAATTCTGACACAATGTGGCAGTTATACATTAATGACACCAGAAATGGTATTCTAAATCAGTTGTGGTACTTTCTAGTTCAGTTTGTGTTTACATATAATGCATTTTCAGTTGAGGTATCAAAGTATGTAACAAGAGCAAAACAAGGCATATGGAGGCCTGCCTATTGAATATTAATATATATTTTTCATTGGTAAATTCTGTCCATACTTTCTAAGGTAGAGGTCTAAAAGGGTGAAGAAAATAGGCAGAACTGGTATGTTATAGGACCAACTTAGTACAGTGAGCTATTTTTTTTTATTTTTATTTTATTAAACTATAGGATTACAAATACTTTTGAGCATGAACTGCTCATTTACAAAGGTTCCACATCAAAGGATATAGGGTAGCATACATACAAAGGTCGACAATGGTTTACCATCTTAAAACACAGGGAAGGCTAGGCTTCAAATATACAGACTTTAATGGAGAGAGACATCGTAAGCCAGATTATGACAAGTTTCAGGGTAAACAGTATATCTTATTAGACAGTTAGTGAGTATTGGGTAGGTGGGGGGTCAGGAAGGAGTAGGCAGGCTGAAGGGCCATTGTCAGTGGGTAGAGGTGTGTAGCAAAAGTACAAGGTAGATAGGGGTTGGAGGGCCCGATATCTGCAAAGTGCCTTAAAGATGGGAGGGGGTGGATGAGGCGGGGTGGTGGAAGGGGGAGGTTAGGGGTGAAAGTAGGGAAAGTAAGTGCCAATAGAGTGAATTGTTAAAGATCATGTGCAACGGTTTTTGCATATTTTTAATAAAAGCTTTAAAAGCTGAAATTCAAGTCCTTGTGTCATGATTAATGTTTCCTGAAACTTTCATGCTGTTTGGTTTTGTGGGTTTCTTTAAATCAGCATTTGTTAACTTGCTCTACAGTGGCTGAAAACAGTGGAGTTATTTCTGTCCTCTCAGTCAAACTTAGAGTGCGATGACATCATTTTGGAGTAGCTTGCTGTTTCAGATTCCCAATCAGAGCGGCACTCTGTAGAGTTTATAGTTTGCTGAGCTCTCCAGGTTCCTTACAAACCCAGTCTCTGGTTTGTGTTTAGATAGATCAGCTTAAAATATATCATTCTCTTCCTTTACAAAGCTGATCATTTCAGTTTCAATGCTGAACTGAAGTAGTGGAAATATTTTTCTGTGAGAAATCAGCTTCTCTGTATCACAGCTCTGTTCTTTTTAATCAAACCTCAATTTTTTTTCTGACTATATAACACAGGGCTGTTTATTGAATATAAAAAAAAAATCAAAATTTTGTTCATTCACAGGAACAGTTTGTCTTTGATGTAGCCTTCATAAATACAGTCATGTAAGAACGTTTTTTTTTCATGTCAGATTGACAGACAGGTGCTTGTCACACTCCGCTACAGTATTTCAAGCTCATGTACTGTCAGAACTCACAAATTTAAGCTCTTTGGTGGTTTCTTTGTGAAAATACATCATGTCACGTGTACAACTAGAACCAATATGTGGCATCCTGATGCATCTGCTCTCTGCCCACAGTTAAGGCAGGCAGCAGTCTACTGCCACCAGTCCCCACCCACAAGCCCCCCCTTCTTCTGCTCCACATCTGAGGCTGCTGCACCCTGCTGCCCACTGTCTTCTCCCACACAGTCATGGATTGTGCACCCTGCTGCCTCCATCCACTGCCTAAAGAATCAGGACTACTGCACCCTGCTGCTCCCTGCCCAAACAATTGGAGTTGCTGCACCCTGCTGCCCTATCTCCCCTGCCCTCACAGTTAGAGAAGCTGCACCTGTTGCCCCCTGTTCCTGTCTCCACAGTCAAGGTTGCTGTGCTGTACTAGGCCCTAAAGTGATATGTTCCCTGCCTCCCTGGGCAGGGCTGCTGCACCACGTGTACCCCATCTCACAGTCAGGGCTGCTGTACCCTGATGTCCCATGTGCTCTGCCCCACAGTCGAGGCTTCTGCACCATGCTGTTTTCTAACACCTATCACCACAGACAGGGCAGCTGCACCCTACTCCTTTCTACACAGTTGTGGTTGCTGTGGCCTGCTGTGCCCTAGAGCCCCATGCCTCTGCAGTTAGGGCTGCTGCACCATGCAGCCACTTGCCACAAGATTCAGGGCATTTGCTGCACCTGTTGCATGCCTCCACAGTTGAGGCAGTTGCACCTTGCTGTCCCGCTGCCACCAGAGTCAGATCATTTACTACACTCTACTGAGACAGGAACAGGGGGCAACATGTTCAGTGTCCCTGACTGTGAGGGTGAGAGAGAAAGAGAGAGAGAGACAGAGAGGGTAGTAGGGTGCAGCAATCCCAACTGTTTGGGAAGGGTGCAGCACAAGAGAAAGGGAATCTGCTGCACCCTGTCCCCTACCTGTGGAGGCAAGGGGCTGTGTGGTGCAGCAGGACACAACGGTGGCAGGGGACAAAGGACAGCATGGTGCAGAAGCCTTGACTGTGGGCAGGACATAGGTGGGCATCAGGATACAGCAGCCCTGACAGTGGTGCAGGGAGTACATTGTGCTGCAGCCCAGCCCATTTGGGGCAATGGAAATGTGTAGCAGGCTCAGCAGCCCCAAATGTGGATGCAGGTGGCATGAGACTCTGGGGTGTAGCACAGCAGCCTGACTGTGGAGATGGGGACAGGGGACAACAGGGTGCCATGGCCTGACTGTGAGCGTGGGAAAGGGCAGCAGGTGTAGCAGCCCTGAATGTTTGGGCAGGAGATAGGGTGGCATCAGGATACAGCAGCCCAAACTGTGGGACAGGTGCAGCAGCCATGCCTATCTGGGACAAGGATGTGGGCAGCAGTGTAGCAGGATCTGACTCTGGTGGCAGGGGACATCTGGGTGCAACTGCCTCAACTGTGGAGGCATGCAACAGGACACAGCAAATGCCCTGCATCTTGTGGCAAGTGGCAGCATGGTGCAGCAGCCCAAACTGCAGCAGCATGGGGAACTAGAGCACAGCAGGCCATGGCAACCACAACTGTGTAGAAAGGAGCAGGGTACAGCAGCCCTCTCTCTCTGGTGACAAGAGATAGATGACAGCATGATGCAGAAGTCTTGACTGTGGTGCAGAACACAGGGGGGCATCAGGGTACAGCAGCCCTGACTATGAGGTGGGGTACAGATGGTGCCGCAGCCCTGCCCATTTTGGGCAATGGAAGTGGGTAGCAGTGTGTAGCAAAAGCCCCACCTCTGGTGGCTAAGGCAGCATGGTACAGCAGCCCCAGCTGTGGAGGCAGGGAACCTGGCACACTAGGGCTTACCATGGCACAGCAGCCCTGACTGTGGAGAAAGGGACATGGGTCAACAGGTGCAGCTTCCCTAACTGTGAGGGTGAGGGAGAGAGGGCAGCAGGGTGCATCATCCCCAACTGTCTAGACAGGGGGTGGCAGGGTGCAGCAGCCCTGATTCTTTAGGCAGGGGATGGAGGCAGCAGGGTGCACAGTCCCTGACTGTGTGGGAGAAGACAGAGGGCAGCAGGATGCAGCAGTCTCGCATGTGGAGCAGAAGGCAGGGGGCTTGTGGGGCAGAGACAGGTGGCAGTAGACCGCAGCTGCCTCAGTTGTGGGATAGAGACACGGTGCATCGGGATGCCACATAGTGTTTCTAGTTGTACATGTACATGCTATATTTTCACGCAGAAACTACCAAAGAACTGCAATTTGTGAGTTCAGACAGGTGTCTGTCACACTCTGCTACAGTATTTCAAGCACATGTACTGTTTGTCAATCTGACATAAAAATATTTTCTTACGTAAACATATTTATGAAGGCTACATCAAAGACAAACTCTTTCTGTGAATGAACAAAATTTAGATTTATTTTATATTCATTAAATAGACCTGTGCTATATGGTTAGAAAAAAAATCAGATTTTTGATTAGGAAGAACTGAAAGCTGTGATACAGGCAAGCTGATTTCTCAAAGAGAAAGATTTCCACTGCTTCAATTCAGCACTGAAATTGAAATGATCAGCTTTTTATTTATTTAATTTTTGTTGACCGGGTAAGTGCACTAGACAAGTCCTGCCTATTTTCAGGCACGACCCGGGGGAGGGGGATACAGATGAATGGCAACTGATCTTGAAACAGATTAAGCTGTTGGTGGTATTTTTAGTGAATGAGGGAAATTTGGCCAGGACACCGGGGAAATTCCCCTACTCTTTTCGATAACTGCCATGGGATCTTTAACATCCACCTGAACTACCACCAATCCAGGCAGATGGGACCTCGGTTTAACGTCTCATCTGAAAGACGGGTGCTAATGATATGTTTTAAGCTGATCTATTTAAACACAAACCAGAGACTGGGTTTATAAGAAACTTGGAGAGTTCAGCAAACTATTAACTATACAAAGTAGTGCTCTGATTGGGAATCTGAAACAGTAAACTACTCCAAAATGATGTCATCGCACTCTAAGTTTGACTGAGAGGACAGAAATAACTCCACTGTTTTCAGCCACTGCAGAGCAAGTTAACAAATGCTGATTTAAAGAAAACCATACAACCGAACAGCATGAAATTTTCAGGAAACACTAATCATGACACAGGGACTTGAATGTCAGCTATTCAAGCTTTTTAAAAAAATATGTAAAAACCGTTACACATGATCTTTAAGGGAGATTATGGTTCAGCTTCGACTGGAGTGAATGTTAATAAATCTGTGCACCTGTGGACCTTTGTTAATTTGTCAATTTGATATTCTAGGTACATGTTTTGGCTATTTGATAGATATTATTTTTCGGTCAAATCTTGTATATATTAAACCCCATGTACTAAGTGGCTGATTGCCAATGCTCCACCAGTAGAAAACAGGAAGTTGTTATCCCTCTGTACAGACAGTTGGTGAAACCCCATCTGGAGTACTGCATGCAGTTCTGGAGACCCCATCTCTGCATGGAAATAGACAGGATGGAGGCAGTCCAGAGGAGGGCAATTAAAATGGTGCAGGGTCTGCACCAGAAGCCATATGAGAGACTAAAGGAGCTTAATATATATACCCTCAAGGAAAGGAAGAGGGGAGAGGGGGGACATGATAGAAACTTTCAAGCACCTTAAGAGAATCAACAAAGTCCAAGAGGGTAGCATCTTTCAGAAAAAGGGATGTGCAGGAACAAGGGGGCACAATTTGAAGATAGAGGGGGGACATCTCAGGGACAATGTGAGAAAGTATGTTTTCACGGGAAGGGTGGTGGCCTCCCTGAGGAGGTCGTGGGGCCAAAAACAGTGGTGGAATTCAAGAATGCATGGGACAGACATAAGGCAATTATAGTGGAGGGGGGAGGAAGTAGGCTATTGGTTAACTAGGATCTGCAGCTTATTCAACAGGTAGGGAAATGGGCAGACTGGGTGGGCCAAGCGATCCTTATCTGCCATCAAAGTCTATGTTTCTAAGGCAATTCTTGTGGGAGGTAAGAGGAAGTAGGCTGTTGGTAAAACTAGGATCTGCAGCTTAACCAGTAAGTAGGGGAAATGGGCAGACTGGGTGGGCCAAGCGGTCCTTATCTGCCGTCGAAGTCTATGTTTCTACGCTTCTATGTTTCTAGATCTATGGCACATAAGCAATCCTAAGTGACAAGGCTGCAGCACTGGGGGTCCTGTGGACCCCTGCCGGCATGCACAGAAGGTTCACTCTTGATCCCCTGGCTGTTTGTGCAGCTATGTACAAGGACAGCCCAGGGGCATGTCTAGGTGTGTGCAACCACTCTGTGCCATTCATGAAGGTGTGGAGTGCCAGGCAAGGGGATCACAGGCTATGTTGGCAGGTATCCTGCCATAGCCACTTCATGTCCCTCACCTAAACACCCCCCTTGCCATTGCCGCCCCAGCCCTCCAGTCAGGCAGGGAGAGCTGGGGGAGGCCATTCACTCACCTGTTCTTCTGTAAAATACAGGACTGGCAGCATCCCACAATTCCCCTTCTTCATGCAGAGCAGGGGATCCACTATGGGACCAGGTTGGACATCCAATTAGATGTACGTCTGTGTCCTCCAATCTGCTCCCAGTGCAGCAGTGTGCCAGGGGTGGGGCCACAGACACACACTGCGTGGTGGGGTGCATTACTGTATGCCGTGCCCCATGCACCTGTCCACAGGTGTGGAGCTGCATGGGCCAGGTACACACCTCTCATACATACCCAACTTGCATTCATGCATGGCTCCCATTGTTTATAATATATCTCTATACCTTACTGTGTTAACTATGCCATTCTATGGGTTGCAGTGCCTCCTCTTCCAGTTAATAAAATCAAAATCAAACAGCGGACATGTGTGTTTTCAGGTCTGCTAACTGTGCCACTTTTCATCTACTCATGGGAGTGCTTTCCTTTCCCACTAGTGACCCTACAGTTGCTAGAACCATTGCCAATTTGGCACCATGGTAAGAATCAGCTGTGTGTACCTTACTGGCCATTTATAATCGGGCTGCTGGATAAACGGTATACTGATGGCGGGATTCACAACTGAAAGCATTTGTCACAGTACTGATACACAAAAAATGTTTGTAGCCATACTGGTTCCTCTACAAACAGTGAGACAAAATAGATGATTTAAATACCTCATAAAATGGCAAGAAAAATCTAGACATTTCATTGGCTGAGAGACATCATCTGACCGTGTATTAAATCTCTAATAATGAAACCCTAGTTTGGCTTATTACTTACTTATTGGACTAGTACGTAACTGTTGGTACACAATTATTCAGGTCAAAGGTCCTTCCTCCAGTGAAGGCAATTTTAACAAAAATCAAAGGTCTGGATTAGTGACATCAGCCAGACACCTCATAATCCTATGGAGATTGACCTAGGGTTACCACCCTTTAAGAAGCCCAAAGTGGGGCATTTCTTACTGAAACATGATTTTTCGCAGGACAGTACGTAACCTCAACCAATGCAACAGACTTGTTTTCTCTATATAATCAGAATTAAGGCTAAGTATTGTAGTTTCTTAGTTGCTTATGTTGTTTCTTATAATTTTAGGGTATTTTAATTAAAGTATTGTAGTTTTCTGCAACATTTAGTGGAAAGTTAGAAAATATTTTTTCTACTATAAAATCAGGACATGTAGTATTTTTCCTTTTTTTTTTGCAGGACACAGCTTCCCAAATCAGGACTATCCTGCGAAAATCAGGAAGGGTGGTAATACTAGATTGACCTAGTGCAGGATCTTTCTTTTGTCACCCTGTTGCTTCACTGTTGCTACCTGTTGAAAGTCATTTTCTTCAGTTTCCTCATCCCCACACTCTAGCATGGTGGCTACCTCAGCAGCAGCGATTTCTTGCATTTATAATTTCAACTATGAAAATAAAAATATTAAAATTTAGGGAGGCAGTATAGAGCAGTGGTTTAAGGTTCTGAGCTGTAAATCTGGAGACCTGGGTTTGAATCCCACAGCCCCCACTTGCATACTGTGTGACCCTGAGCAAGTCACTTAACTTCCCTGTGCTCCCAGGTCGCACCTGGAAACAAGCTTCAGCTTAGTGCATCTCTCCTGGTTAAACAATTGGGTGAAAAATGAGAAAAAAAATTGACTGCTTTGTTTAGTTTTCACCAGCTTCCCATCTGGACATTTGGGAATTATTAGAGTGGTAATAGCTGAACTACAGTTAGTGGGCTTACTGTGTGATGTTGAGCAAGTTACCTGACATCTGGCAGAGTCCAATGAGCAACCACACCACCATGGTAACTCTGAACAGTTAAAATATCTTTTGGCCAGAATTGGTTAATTTCTTAGTTTTATCTCCATGGAAAGTGGATTCTCTTACTTAACATTTTGCAGATGTAATGTGACTAAGCCAACCCACCAGACGCCAAGGTGGAACGTCACAGTTTGGCCCTAACTATAATGCTTACAGTGGTTAATCTTTTATAGTAGGAGACAGTGTAGTGTAGTGGTTAAGGGCACTGAGCTGCAGACCTGGAGACCTGGGTTTGAATCCCATCAGTCTCCACTTGCATACTATGTGACCCTGAGCAAGTCACTTAACTTCCTTGTGCTCCCAGGTCGCACCTGGAAACAAGCTTCAGCTTGGTGTGCCTTTCCTGGTTAAACAATTTCCTCTTTCCTTTCCTTATAGAGTGCACTGCCTAAATTGACTCCTTTACTTCTACTTATTTAATGCACAGGTGATCAAAGGGAGCGTGCTAAAAGGAGTACCACACAACTCCCAAACTCTAAACAAAATCCAAAAATAGCACACTCTATCCTTGTTTTATTCACAAAGTACAAATCACATTTCTGATGAGGGCTGCTACTGGTTTTGTGGCACTTTTACAACAAACATGAATAAAACAAGGGCAGAGTGTGCTATTTTTAGTTTAAGTTACCAGACATCCCTGTCTCCCAGACCACCCTTCTGTACAATTGGGTAGAAGCAGAAGCACCGACCCACCCCTCAAACATGAGTCAGTGCACCCCAGTTGAACTCTCCTGGGGAAATTTAGTTATTTAAACATTTAGAAAAAAATAGGAAACTGAACCCAATTTTTTTTTTAACCAGGAGAGACACACAAAGCAGAAACTTGTTTACAGGTGTGACCTGGAGCACAAGGAAGTTAAGTGACGTGCTCAGGGTCACATAGTATGCAGGTGAGGGCTGTGGGATTCAAACCGAGGTCTCCAGGTTTGCAGCTCAGAGCCTCAAACCACTGTACTATACTGCCTCCTAATTGACATGCTTTATTTTATTTATTTTTATTTGTCAGAGATCAGAATTACGACCCTTTGAGTCAGCGACCCATTTCCAAAGGCTCCACGTCATAAGTACACATTTAGACACATAAGGTAAACATAAATACATACATTCAGTTGTAACATCAGATTGCGTGGGTAAAAACAGTACAGTTCGTGTTACAGCATTTACACATCATATTGTTATGCATGGCAAGAACAGTGTATACAGGAGGCAGTGAGCCTATGCAGAAGCCTATACAATGGTTTCTCTAAGCCTATGGAATAGCCTATACAGTGGTTAGCAAAGAATTTTGCATACTGAAGTGGACACATTGCTATGTGAAAACATTTTTAAGGCAGTCTAGAAGCAAGACTTTATGTTGTTTACTTGGTAATAGATATCATTCTGGGTTGGTGGCAGCCTAGTGGCTGGCAGCTCACCGCTGAGGGCACCCACAGGTGCGGGTTGTAAGTATGTGGTTTCTAAGGGCGACTTTGAATGCACCAATTTTAGGGGGGCTGGTGACACTCACAGGGAGGGAGCTGAACCAGGATGGGGTCCTGTATGAGAGGGTCCTTTGAGCTAGGGAGGTTCTTACCCATGGGACTGCTAGAGAGGGCTTATCGGTGCTGCAGGTGGATACAGTGGGGTTGTGCGGTGAGGAGATGATGCAACTCCATGTGGCGTTAGTCCAAGGAGGGGCTTTTTGGTCATGAGGCCAGACTGGTATAGTAGCCTTTACTCAAAGCTGAGTATTTGAGTGAGGGAATAAAGGGTACAGGTGTGTGTTAGCCAGTCTGCACCGGACAGGAGCCTGCATGCTTTGTTGATGGACATTTTCATTTTGCTGAGGTCAGTGGTGTCTGCAACTGCATAAATCACCAGCCCGTAATCAATTAAGGACAGTGCTGATGAGGTGATGGCTAGTTGGAGGGCTTCAGGTGGTAGGCAGTCTGTGGTGGTAGAGGAGGCTAATCGTGTATCATGCAGATGTGAGGTGTGTAGTGGTGGAAGGTGAGAGCTGGGTCAAAAGTTATGCCTAGGTATTTATAAGAGGTGACCTGCTCAATGGGCTGGAGGGAGCTGGAGAGACTCTGCAGAGGGGGAGTTTTTTAGTTTATTTTGGTGGTGGGCAAATATCATGGCCTTAGTCTTTTTCAGGTTCATGATAAGTCTATGGTCCATGAACCAGCATTTGGTCAGACTAAACAAATGCTGGAGGGAGGTCTGCAGACTGATAGGGTTGACGTGGGATGCACAGAAGACGGCATCATCTGCATAGAGTAGAACCTTGCTGTCACATGAGTTGGGTAGTGCATTGAGGAATACACTGAAAAATAGCAGACCCAGGATGGACCCCTGTGGGACTCCTGAGCAGACGGGATGGGTACTGGAGAGTGTTGTGTTGATCTTAACGCATTGTGGCCTAGAGGATAGGTGGCTCGAGAACCAAGCTAGGGGGCCTTGTGAGAAACCCACTTGCTGGAGGCAGTCAAGGAGGAGGGGGTGACTGACCATATCGAAGGCCTTGGAGAGGTCAATGAACATGGCTTCTGTTAGCTGGCCTTTGTCAAGCACAGCATGGAGGAACTTAGAGAATTTGAGGAGTGCCGTGGTGGTGCTTTGGCCTGGGTGGAAACCATGCTGCTCCTTGCAGAGTAGGTTGTGGGTTGCAAGATAGTTGGCAAGCTGGTCCACCACTACCTTTTCCAGGGCTTTGGAGGGAAGGATGGAGATTGGTTGGTAGTTCCTGGGGGATAAGTTGTCCCCACCTTTGTGAATGGGAGTTATTACTGCAGTCTTCCAGACACTTGGGAACTGCCTGAGACAGAGAGCGTGGTTGATCAGGCCAGTTGGGGGGAGAAGCAGCACATCTAAAGCCAGGTGGAGGAGCCTTATGTCCAAGGGGTCATTTAGGGGGCTGGACCCATTGAGGGCTTTGGTGAGGTATGGCTTGGCTTCCAGAGGGGTTATTGTTTGCAGGTAGAGGGGGGGGTGAGACAGGGTGGGCGGTTGGGAACTTGTTATTGGGTCAAAGAAATTGTTGGGAAACACTGAGCTTAGGTCAGTAAAGGTAGCATTGAGACTGTCTGCAATACACTTCGGGTCGGTGGTGATGGTGTCATGCTGATGTCACATTCTGGAGATTGGCATTTTGTTTCATACAATTTACGACCACTACATTATAATTACAGCTCTGTTAGCAGGCAAAGCTCTGGAAACCAACAGCGAAAGCCTCATGAAGCACCCCACGTTAGCACAGACCAAGAAGTATGAGCCCCAAAACAAATGCATGCACTACAAATACATTTATTCCTATTACTCTTACGATTCACAAAATATGCATACGGTGCTGCGTTGTCTCTTCTCATTTCAGTAAAGCTTATCATTATGTACCTTTGTATGTTAATTATGTTGACCGGTATGTATAGGCCCATATTGACCGGCACCTTCACAATGTTTTTTCTTTTTTTTTTTTGCACCGTTGTCCACCATAATTGTAATCTTATGAAGTGTACTGTATTGTATTTATGCCCAGGACCACCTTGAAAATGAGCTTGCTCAATGGTGTTTATGCCTGGTTAAATAAAGTGATTGATTGATTGATACAAACAAAGAGCTATTCCCCCAGCCTACCTCAAAACCACCACTCTGGAAAGCAGAGATGGTTGTTTAAAGAGCTACTGACGTCTCAAAGAAAACTTTAAAAAACATAATAATTAGGTACAATCCTGCTAGCATTCCATTTATATTTTATATATTTCTCCTCCCCATAATTTATTACTAAAGAAATATGTATGAATAAATGATCGTCGTTGTCCCTTAGAGGTTCATTTTGAGTCCATCTGCCTCTGTAGCTTACTCCCTACTTCAAGTTATAATCCTCTGTTGTGACATCACAATCTGTTTCCACGGGAGTAACTGTGAGGTCACAAGCAGTGCTCTATGACTTCAGGTAGGGAGAAAGCAGCAGGAATAGATTAACTTTTCAGGAGCAAAGATCCTGTTTTCATGCAGATGACCTCACTACTAAATAATCGGGAGAAGGAATATAGAACTAATGGGAAATACAAGCTGGACAATGCCTAAATATCATGTTTTGTTAAGTTCTCCTGAACATGTCACCAGCTCTTTAAATTAAAAAAAATTTATGTTGGAATATTAATTAACTTTAGAGATATCCCCCGGGCTGCCCAACGGCCCAGAGGGTGGCTGCACTAGTGACCTAGGATCAAGAGCAAATTTAGGAGCTGGACTGGTGGTGCATGGGACTGGGGTGAGGCTACCACATCCACTGTATGACAGTTAAAGAGCTTGGGAGCAGGGGTGTGGTCACTGGATCTTTTGAAGGGCAGAAGGCACTACATGGGATGGTTTCATCTTAAGTCTGTGAGCATTGTGCGTCAGCTGTTAGAGTTTGCAAACTCCGTAACCCACTAACATCTGGCAGCATTGATCTGCATTCTGGTATAGGCACAGGTGGACCTCTTCCACAGCACCTAACCTGGAGTTTTGTACACAGCTCTTTGACCCTGATTAGTGCTTCCACATGTTGCAACTGACAGCTGAGACCTCTGTTTTTAAACTGAAGCTGTATTGTATTGTGTCCTTTTGGTTTTTAATTTTACCACTTTTTTAAATGTTTTTATTAATTGTTTTCTCATACTCCTAACTCACCTGACAGCAACCACCCCAGCTCAGTCACTGATGATCTCACAGGCTTACTGGTTATCCACCTTATGCCCAGGATCTCGATAGTGGTGGGTAGCTTGCTATGTTAGTCATGTGTGGGCATTTGGGGGTGCTGGAATGAGAGTGGGCCAGGAAATTTTCCTCCAGCTCCTGCCATTCTGCCTGCAGGTACCAGCATGCAGTGATCTGCACACATGCATGCCTGGTGTCTGAGGGTTACACTCTCCCCTTCTGTGTGCTCCTGCGGTGCTACCACTTGGCCATCATAGGTGTCAGTCAAGCAGTGGAATGTAGAGTTCCTCCTCCTTGAGGGAAGAAGGCTGTCCCTAGCATGTTCAACTCACTCTCTCCCAACCGGCCCCTGACCCACCCGAGTCTATTCCTGGACCTGGGTTGCACGCATGGCCAGAAATAGTACCACCACTGCACTAATGGCCAACATAGATTACTGTTGTTTTAATGGTTGCAATGGCTTTGTCTGTCCTGCACACCTTATTCTGTGTTGTACTGGATAAGGAACTGGCTGCAGGACAGGCTGCAATGAGTGGTAATGGGAGGGGCTCTCGACACCTAGACTGGTGACAAGCGGTATGCTGCAGGGCTCAGTGCTAGGCCTGGTGCTATTTGGGCTCTTTATCTCAGGTATTGCACATGGAGTTGGGAACAGGGTTAGTCTGTTCGTAGATGATACCAAAATGGGGTCAGTGGTGGATGAAAGAGGATGGATGGAAACAACTACAAGGGGACCTAACCAAACTGGTGGTGTCGTCAGAGAAGTGGCAGCTGGGATTCAATGTAAAAAAGTGCAAGATTATGTACTTTGGGGCAAAGAACCCAAGGAGGGACCATTGGTTGGGAGGGGTGAGGCTGGGGATCACTGAGGAAGAGAAGGACCTCAGGGTGTTGGTAACAGGGAGCATGAACAACTCTGCCCGATGCAGGAAAGCAGCAGCTAAGGTGAACATGATGCTGGGCTGTATCACAAGGGGTTTCTCATCCAGGCAGAGAGAGGTGATTCTGCCCCTCTGCAGATCTTTGGTCAGGCCACACTTGGGAGTACTGTGTACAGTACTGGTGGCCATATCTGAAGAGGGATATTAATTTACTGGAAGGTGTGCAATGGAGGGCAACAAAAATGTTACAGGGGATGGAGGGCAAGGCCTACAAGGACTGGCTGAATGAGCTGAATATATACACGCTGGAGGATAGGAGGGATGGGGGATATGATTGAAACATTCAAGTATTTGAGGGGGATAAAGAAAGCTGGCACTGAAGTGGTGTTTAAACTGAGGAAGGGTAAGGACACAAGGGGGCACAGACTAAGATTGGAAGGCAGAAGATTTAGGAGGGAGATAAGGAAGCATTACTTCATGCAGAGGGTGGTGTCTAACTGGAATGCTCTACCAAAGGGGGTAGTATCATGTAAGACAGTAGGACATTTTAAGAAGGCATGGGACAGAGCGCGAGGGAGGGTCTGGGTGGAGGGGGCTGAGGCTGTTATGAGAATGACAGATGGGGAGGGGGTTGGAGCAACTGCAATCTAGGGGGCTAGCTGCACACTCGGGCAGACATTGATAAACCGGGTGGTCTGTTTCTGCTGGCAGACTCGTATGTTCACATGTTCGTACGTTATTAACTTGGAGGATGGCAGTGCAGTATAGCCTAGAGTTTATAGCAGCCAAGCTATGAACCTGGAGACCCAACAGACTCAGGTAGGAAACCCACAAACTGCATACTTTGCCCCCTCCCTCCTTACCCATACCTTACCCTTGACCCTGACCCACCCCTTTGGAAGCCCCCAGCTGTTTCCTGGCTGATGGCCACATTCAGCCGTTCCTCCTGCCCTGCCACCACATCACTCACTGTATTTATTTATTTGAAAATTGGTGCCCAGGAAAGGCACACTGAGCTGAGATTCGTTTCCAGGTGTGATCCAGAGGAAGGGAATAGGGGGCACAAAATACATAGCACATAGTTTGCAGTTACAATAAAGTGCAGTCAGAGAACATGATTAATATGGGAGTGAGTGCAAAATGCGCTGTGTAGAAATGCCTGCTAATGTCCTTCAGGGACCTACCTCCTGCCAGCTTGTAAGCGTGCCCACTGCTCATGTGTTTTATTTTCACTTAGACTAAAGAGATTCCTTGTTACCCTTGTAAATACCCTTGATATACTTGAAGTTTTCTATCATGTCCCTTGCTCTCTTTGCTCTTCCAGTGGGTACATGTTAAGATTCCTCAGCCTCTCCTCATATGGGAGATCATGCTGACCCTGAACCATTTATGTAGCAATCCTCTGTACTGCTTCCAGGTGGTTTATGCACTTCCTTAGGTAGCGACTCCAGTACTGCACACTGTACTCCAAGCGTGGACGCACCATTGATCTGTACAGCAGCAGAAATAATCACCTCCCTCCTCCTACTGGTGAAACCCTTAGATATGAGATCTGAGATGTATCTACAAATTATACGTTTTCAAAGCTTCCCTAGAGGCAATGGGACCACTTAAAAGTTTACAAGCCAGAAACCAAACCAACCAAATTAACTTGGGGGCTCACCCTTCTAACAAAGGAATTACCATTCTGTTTTCATGTGCAATGAACAAGTAATAGATTTTTACACTGCTAGGAAAATGGTCGCATTTTCCCCAAGCTGCTCAGGAAGCTGGAGGACCAGATAAGACCATCCTGTCACACGGGCTTCCCACGTCAACTGCATTCTCAATCACGTGAAGCATTTTGTTAGCAATACATCTTTCACAGGGATGGGAGGGGGTGGAATTCCCCTTGGTTTTTGTGTGTATGTGTGATCTTGTGTGGTGGAATGCCCCCCCTCCCCACCAATTTCCTCCCCCTCACGTTCTCTGCTGAGTTCTGCAAAAGCAGCATATTTCAGTTCCTCCTTGAGGAGGTAGGCTCAAAGACTGGGAATGTCCCCTTCATGGGTGAAGGAATGCATTTTTTTATTTGTAATAAAAAAAAATGTTTTACAGCTTATTTACCTAGAATAGCCCAGCTGACATGCAAAATCTCCTTTCTAGTGGGGTCCTGCTTCTGCCCATTTCTGCTGCTGGTAAGATTGGATGGAGAACTGGGAGGTTAAGTAGTTTGCTCAAGGTCACTGTGAGCATTTGACACTAATGAGGTTTCAACCTGTGATCTTCTGGTTCCCAGTCCACTTCTCTGAAAGATAAACCCACTCCCAATGGCATGTACTCCATGGCTTACGTGTTAACTGTGTGTGTGGGGGTTGTTGCCATTCTGGGATTTGGTTGTTGATTCCCCCCCAGGCTTGATCTGTACCCCCACTGATGTTATAACATGATTGCTTTGCTCTGCTTGATTTAAACGCAAGCCTAAATATATAAACCACCATGGGCTATATAAGAGGTCAAAGTAAGTAAGGCTATGCATACAACGGGGGGACCACTGGAGGGGTTTGATTAGTGTAAAAATTCTGCTTTCCTAGTTACAGCCCTGGCCCTGGCAGTACTCTTTATCCTCTCCATCCACAGCATAAAATACTGGCACCAGGAGGGCTTATGCCCTTACAATTCTCAATTGCATAGAACCCACAAACAAGCAAAAGTCAGGTTTGAACCTGCACAGCAAGTTTTGTGTACATTCCATCTGCCTCTTGGATATTAAGCTTCCACTCCAGCTTTCATTGCCTGGATTTGCATATACCGCATTGTATTTTCTGAGTATTAGCGTTTGCTGCCACTGGATCAAATTGAAGATCTTGGAATGTGACTTTCAGGCCTTGTTTGGGTTTATTCTGATTATAATCATTACTGTTTTTCTCTACAGGGGAGACATGACTTTGTTCAACAGATTTATATCATAGAAAAAAAGAAAAGGGGGAGGGGTAAGACAGAAACAGACAGAGACCTATACACAACTGATATGGAGGACCATAAAGTAACCAAAAGAGTTATTGTGTTGAAAAATGCCACCCTATCTGTGCCTCAGTTCTCTCAAGTCTAGACTAGAAGGACACAATTTAAAGGCATGGAAAATATTTCAGAGACTTGGAAACATATGCAAAGATACGTGTGTTTGTGTGGGTGGTGGGGGGATTACTTTTGCTTGCCGCTAAGGGATGGTGTACACAAATGGTTGAAAACTTTCAATGTGGGTTCCCAGATGAATACTTTTTCGTCACTGTTTCTTATCTCACAGAAAGTGCTAAGGAGGTCTTCAGCCCTCTTCTACCTTGGGAAGGTAGGCCAGGAGGTTTCAGAAGTGCCACAGGTAGGGGTGATAGTGCTGACTGGTGGCACAAAGTGGATGGGAGCAGCGTCAGAGAGTAAGGGGGCATAAACTACAGGTATAAGCAGCAAAACATCTGCTGGCAACAAGTTTTGTAAGCTTGTTTAGAAGCATGGCTGTCAAGGTCAGAACATCAAAATGTATTTGAAAATTGGTGCCTGGGAAAGGAGCTGCTGAGCCAAGGCTCGTTTCCAGATGCAACCTGGGGAAGGGGGGTACAGGAGAGAAAAAGCTGGTACACGCAGGATGAGGAGGCACAGTTTCAAGCAAGCAAAAGTGCAGTAAAGGCAATAGCACCAGTACAGCAATATTTTAGTTATGATATACCCCTGTGATGGGGAAATGCAATAAATAGTTAAGAACAGATAGTGGAGCGCTATAAATTATAATATACATCAAATATGTAAACAAACCGAATTAGGGAAAATTACTTAGATAAGATAAAAAGAGATATTTTTTAAATTCCCCATTGAAATGAACTACTGTATGTCTCTTGAATATAAGATGGAGGCTAGGACCAGCCCGCCAGTACAGCTGTAGAGCTACCGCTTGTGGTGCCAACGACCTGGGTTCACAGACAGAGCCCAGAGCGTCAGAGGGTTGTCCAGGGAAGGAGGACTGAGCATCCATAGGACAGCTCTCTTCCTCTGGGGAGGGATGGTCCTGCACCAGGGCAATACTCTGACCCCTAGTGATGTCTGGGGGCCAGTGCACCAAAGACCGCAGTTGCAGCGAGATTCGCGGAGAGGCAGATTTTGGCATGTCAGATGCAGGAGTGTGCCTCACACTGCCAATGACAACACTGCACATCTTGTCAACCAGGGAGAAACAATGACAGAAAAAAAAAACCCTAGTCCATGCAACCTGGTGCTAGGACTCCAGCCCCACTCCTGCCAACCAATGGCAGCCAGTGTCCAGATTAGCAGATCTCTCCTCCCCCTTCCCCGGGATGAGTCTCTTCCAGTCTCCTGAAACTCTGGTAGGTCCAGAGGTCAGCAAGGTGGGAAGCCAGAAAGGGCTGACTATGGTGTACACACCTGCAAGGCTAGGGAGCCCAAACTAGAGTTAAAAAAGATGGAGATTACAGGGACACTGTCAACCTTTTCTTACATCATATTATTTCTAGTTAAAAACCCACATTTTATGATTGCTTACCTTCTCTAAAATTCATTGATGTTGCTGGTTGCTTTATCTTTCTTTCTTAGTCGAACTGAAATGCATGCTAATGGTATAGTTAGTTAGTTAAAACTTTACTTTTTGATAGGATAAGAACTTTAGGCCCAGTGGACCTATTTACAAAGTTGTCCTGTTAAAAGAATCATGCATTTCATACAACAGCATGTTCAGATAATAAAACATACTTCACACAGTACACACATAACATATATGCCACACAGATGCTGGAAATATATAAACAGGAGACAAAAGAAATATAAATTATCTAAAAAAATCTAAGTGCAAGTGCATACTTTGGTATCATTTTTTTTTTAATAGCTGTTGTACCAAACCTGGTATTGTTATACCAAACCTTGTTTTTGTTTCAGATCCTTGATCTACTCTTGTTGCACACTTCCTGAACATTAGGAATGCCAGCAAACAGTACAGCCACTCAAGATGCAATAGTCTTCTTTCCTACCACTGCATTATGAGTGGCTAGACTTTGTTAGGGGAGTTCCCAAATCCAGGAAGGAGTCAGTGGGAGTTGATCAAGGAATGTAAACAAACATGTTTTTGTGTGGTAAAACCAGTATGGTGGACAGTCTGTTTTTCATTTTTTTTTTAAGAAAAAAGGAATCAGAATCAAACTCCCAGCTATATCAGCAGTCTCTACAGAATGTGAACAAGCATAACATGTGCTACTAAACTAAGGACACTTTGAGGCCTCAGGGGGTTGACAGTGTCCCTTTAAAAAATCTATATTGAGCATGGCGTGAAGTGCATTATTTGGCTCTTGAGGACTGAGACTTGATTTGTAAAGAGTGAGTCTCTACAAAGAGAGGGACTTGACAAGTACTAATAAAGTTTGCTGCTAATGGAGCAAAAAGGATAAATAACTCATTTTTTTCTTTTAAAACTGAACGTACGTTACGGTGCTGGAGAACACCTTCTCAATGTGGGACAGAGGGCTCCTGAATGGTAAAATGAGCAAGTCCAAAGATGCACCCCCAAAAGTTAAGTCTACAAACAGTAGACTTAAGTGGGTGTCTGCCCACAGGCAGGTTGCCGTACTGCAGACAGCAGCATGGCAGCCTGCCTACCCTGGCAGTCCAGTGGTCCCCCCCCCCGCCCTTATCCCCGTAATGTAAAAAGTATTTCCAGACATCCCTAGTAGTCTAATGGAACCCCCTCCCTGCCTGTATCCTCGTAATGTAAAAAGTATGTCCAGACATCCCTGGTAGTCTACTGGAACCCCCTCCCTGCCCGTATCCCCGTATTGTGAAAATCTTTGCTATACATCCCTGGTAGGCTAGTGAAAACCTCACCCTGCCCAGACCCAATCACAGTGACAAAGGAAATTCCAAAGTATCCCTGGTGGTCCAGTGGCCCCCCACCCACTCAGGCACCCCCACCCCACTCCCTCTGTCCCAGCATGTGCCGATAGTCGGTGGGCAGCACAACCCACCCACAAACCACCACGACTGCCCACTGACTGAGCTGTCAGTGAATGCCAGTGTACAGTACGCCTGTAAGCCCATTGGTAGACCCTGTTGACCAATGAGCTTGCAGTGTGTTCTGTAAGCTTTCATTCACAACTTTGTGAATAGCAGGTTATTTGTGAGAAGAATCGCTTTTGTTTCTGTGAGTATTTTTTTTTAAATATCTGGTTGATCCTGCATTATCTGGTTGAGTCTGTTCATGTCACAGGTTAGGATGATCACTGTGCCACAATAACTGTGTTATCTGTTTGATCCTACTGTTTAGAAGATAGCACATGGAACCTCTAGTGGGTTTTGAAATGTTGCTATACCACAGTGGGGTACAATCACATTCCATGACCTTTTGAACTGTGGTACAACAGCATTTTGAAACCCTCTGATTTCCATGCAAAACATGCCTTCACCATACACTATAATATGTTTTTTTTTAACTAGGGACAATTTGAGGCCTAAGGGGGTTGACAGTGACCTTTTAAAGTGCTAGTGACATACCTAGGAAAACTCTGAAATACATGATAGACACAATTCAGCTTGCATTTTGTTTATCTTGTACAGATTTTTCCTCACCATCATTTATTGTTGAGGAAGTCTGCAGAAAAGCAGCATCTTTTTCATTTAGAGTTCATATGTCCCTGCAGTTAAATCATCACATTGAAGACATAATCCTCTGTTGTAAAGTCATAGTCTGTTGCCATGGGAATACCTGTAATGTCACAAGCAGAGAAGGGAAAGGGAACATTGTTTAACCAGGAGTAGCACACTAAGCCAAAGCTTGTTTCCAGATGTGACCTGGGAGCACAAGGAAGTTCAATGACTTGCTCAGGAACACACAGTATGCACCTAGGTGGCTGTGGGATTCAAACCCAGGTCTCCAGATCTGCAACTCAGAGCCTTAACCCACTGCGCTATACTGCTTCCTAGGAATAACAGCTGATGAGCCCTCAAGGAACAAATATCCTGATTTCATTCAAATGACCTCAGTAATAAAGAATACAGGAGGAGAAATATAGAATTAACATGAAATATAAGCTGAACTGTATCAACATATGTTTTTTAAAGTTCTCCAGGAGGTGCAAGCTGCTCATTAAGCCAATTAAAGATATTCTATTTTTAATTCACCGTCAGTCCAATCACAAGTAAAACTGAGCTCAAAATTAATCTTAGACAACTCAAAAATACTTTAGTTGAAGCTTTAAACTCTCAGTGTGTTTCTGCTGGCAAAGCTTTTCATCTCATCCAGCATATTAAATCCTGGTTTGTTAGTTCTACCCAGCAACGATGTTCCTTCTTCAGTTGCTAATTGAATATCTGTTTACAAAAATAAAATCACTGTCCACAAAGTCTAAACATCTTATACATTAAAACAAACAAACAAAAAAAACAACAAAAAAACACAATGGTCCACGTCTTTGAAACCAAGGCTTTTTAAACTGAAAATGAAGATTCCTGCTGACCCTCTCTCATCTGTTAGACTTATCCCTCATCTCCAGCGAACGTCTATTATTAGGGAAAGTAGCTTTTATAACTCCAGTTTATTAATCAAGGCACAGGACTAGCCAGAACCACTACCGATCAAAACCAGTTTAGAGAATAGTGATACACAACAAGTCTCTGTTCCCATCGAGGGGCTATAGTGACATCATAGTGACCTTGAAAGTGAAGCTTGAGTGGTCCTAGGATGTCAGAACAACCCCAAGATGGGAACACGATGATGTTGTGATGGTTTACCATGCATTGTAGCATTACCCACGTGCTGATTACACTCACATCTCCACAGCTGCAGGGATACTTGGTACTTCATGCTCTCCTGCCCTCATGGACATGGCAGTAGGGATGAGGAACAAAAACAAATCAGCACAACTTTCTCTTTGGCAATGAAAGCACCTAATCCTCACTGTGGGAGAAAACTGCACTGAATCTGAAAGCTGAGAATGAAAACAGCTGACATGAGGAAGTCCCTGTACCATAGCTCTGATGTTACTGCTATGATGCAATGGGATTTTTGAGACCATCGATTTCCACACACAATGGACTCTCACCATACGCTATATATCTGTTCTGGCTATGTTCCTGGAAAACAATGGTCAGTACTAAAGTATAAATAAGTTTTGAAAGCAATAATAGAAATACTCATTATTAATTTATTATTAAATTAATTGCTTAAAGCAAACAATGCATCGAAAATTTGACAAAACATTTGACCATATGTATTTTTTTTATCTATAAAAGATTCCAGGCATCCTCCAGTTTAATTTGGTGGGAAAATCATCTAGTTCCCTCCAAAATCTGAGTATTTTATAAATGTTTTAAGTTATTTTTTTTTCCTCAGGAGAAAAGATGGCTGCCACATTTGGTGCTGAAATAGCATTGTAGACCTGCCAAGTGTTAGGATTGAGAGGAAAAAAAACACCTCATTGCTAGAAGAGTGGATTTGACAAGTATACTAACATTTTTGCTAATTGTAGCTGAAACTGACATCTTGGAAAAATATTCCTCACTGAAATACAAGTGCGCAGCATGCAAGCCACATGCTTAATAAGCATGTGGTGTGCATGCTAAACACATGCTGCGCAGTTGTATTTCCGTAAAAGATTTTTTGTTGCACTGCTGCTTTAGTTTGGTGACTGGATAAGAACACTGGACCAGAGTTCCTTTAAAAGGCACAACTTGGGCTGCTGTACGATGATAAGTACACAGACAGTCAAGGCACATTGAAGTAAAATAATTACAGTGTGTGAGACAATCACCAGTTGCTTAACAGTTGAGGCGTTACTACACAGCAGCAATCAAGAGGTAGATTGTCGGGAATAATCATTCAATGGATAGTTGTGCAAGCTTATTTAGAAGCACTGATTACAGTCTGGGTTCCTTGCAAGTACAGTACACTGTCTGCAAATTCCAAGGTAGTTAATGATTAGATGTCCATCGTCGCCCAAAAACAAGTCTGAGGAGCTTTATTCTTTGACTTGAGTGAAAATTTGGATGCTACTGTAAACCATAAATCATGTCTTTCTAAGTTTCTTAATCTGGATGTCAATTAAAGATCTGGTAGTTGGTTTAAAAATTATTTTAGTGATTTTCATAAACTTAAAATCGGTGACTAGTTCTGCTGTAGCCCTTCAGAAAAATGGCATTCCCCAAGTCTCGTTCCTTAGTCTTCATTTTTGTATGCTTTATATACATTTTTGGGACAATGACTTCATTAGAGTAATTTGGGATTGTTTTCTATTATGCTGATGACACTATTCTTTATGTATTTGTGAAGGCCCCCCCCCACACACCATGCAGGAGTTACCTTTAATGGTCCCTGTACTTGCACATCAAAGGTGCCAGCTGCCATCGATGGAGTCAATATATGACCGCTACTGACTGACTTGTAAAACTCCTGACTGCTGCCCCTACTGAACAGGATGTGTAAGAGCACCCACATGGGACTGTTAGGGCCCTGAAACACTGAGTGTCAGCAAGACATTGTGAAAATGAAGACATTTTGAAAACACTACAAGGAGCAAAAGGGAGACTATGCCATGTAGGATAAGAGGTGCCACTGACCGGAAAGTCTGAGTTGCCAAAACCAAAATAAATAAATAAAAATGTATGGCATACACAGGGCTATCAGATACATTCATTTTACTGAGTCACATTCTCACTCTCAGATCCCAAAGTGTCAGCATGGCACAGTTGGTAGCACATCCCCTTCTGGTCCAGAAGGTCATGGGTTCTTGTCCCACTCCAGAATTGGACTCGTACTATAAATGCTGGCACCTGAGTGCAGTACTTGGGGGTGCTGTACTGTCGGGGTGTGCCATCCTTCAAGCAAGATGTTAAACTGAGGTCCTGTCTACCCATCTCTGGTGCTGCCCTGGTGGGTGCCCCTGTGGAAGTAAAAGAACCCAAGGCACTTTTCACAAGAGTAGTGGATTTTCCCTGGTTTCCTGGCCAACATGCCCCTTCCCATTAAATCAGTTCATGAAATTGTCCAAAGCTGTGTGTGGGTGTTGATGCGTGAAATGGCTGCCACTACACAGTCAGTCATTTCTCTACCAGTCTCTCATTGCTTATAATGCGCTTTGGGATACGTACAATGTGCATGATAAGCACTATAAATGCTGATTTTTCTTCACCACTCCTGACAGCCCACTGGTCTCCATACTTGATGGGCCTGATGGGAACCATGGCACCCTGTACTCCGGAGGGAGCCGACTCCCTTGGGAACTGCCATCATCAGAGGAAATGCCCTCATTGGGCCCATGGGTCTAGATAAGTGACAGACATGGCATGTGGAGGGAGCTGGGAGAAGACCAGGCTGTGGAAGAGTATCATAGGTTATTGGGGGGGGACATTAAAATAAAAAAAAACTCTCTTGAATGTGCCCATTTCTAGGCCACCTGTGCATGAGACACTCTTTACAAAGTGAGATTGTTTCATCATCAAGGAGTGCACTGATTGGTCTAGAGTGTTCCTTTATAATACAACTACATCGGGCAATACAGTATCCCAAAACAGAATATGGACTCCCTCCAGTCTGTATTCCATAATAATGCTTAGAATGTAGGTATTTATTGTTACCTCAATTCCAGAACACAGCAGGTCAAAATAAATGACTCCCTACTGAGGAGTCTCCCAGTCCTCTCCAGTGTCCCACAAGGGTCCATCCTTGGACCCCTTCTCTTTAGCCAGTCCCTAATACCCTACCTAAATCCTGTGATAGCAACTTAGTCCTCTGCAAATGATGCCGTTCTCTTCTCCAGCCACACTGACCTCCTCCCGCTCTCTAAAGCTTTCCAACTTAGCTTCACAAAAGTTGAATCCTGGTTTGCCAACCACAAGCAATTAATGAATTACAAAAAGATGAAAACAATGTTCTTTACAAGCCCTCATAACAAATACAAATCTGCAGACCTAGTCATCTGCAATAACCTAAACCAACCCCTGGAGATGGTGCATGAATTTAAATACCTAGGAATCTCGCTCGATAGGTCACTGTCTTATGCTCTGCATGTCAATCATATTTCCAGGATGGTAAACAGTAGGCTTGGGGTCCTTTACAGACATAGGCACTGTCTCACACCTGTGGCCTTAAGACTAGCAGTCACCAGCTTGATTCTGTCCCTCATTGATTACGGCCTAATAATTTACAGTACTGCCACTGACACCACTCTCTCAAGTGGCTGTTGATTGTGCTAAACAAAGCCTGCAGGTTGATAACTGGTGCTGGCAAACACACTCATACCTGTGGCCCCTACTTGCAAACTGAATGGCTTCACTTACAGGGTAGAATAAAATATCAAACCTGTCTATTAGCAAAAAAAGTACGCCTTGTTTTGTCTCCTCCAGTCACACAGCCCCTGCTTCAGCCAACGGCTAACCAATGCAATATGCAGAGTGCAGCAAAGCAGGCTTTCCTCATTCCTTGTTGCTGGACCTGACAAGCCCAGCATACTTTCAGTTTCAGAGCTCCAGCTTGGTTAAATGACCTACCCAACGATATTCTCTCTGAGCCCAGACTTAGCACTTTCAAATCCAAACTCCGTGGACATCTTGCAGCATTGTATAAATATGACTGCACCCACTAGATCCTATCTGCTATCTGTTGCCCTCTAGGTCCTAGGCTGTTCCAGCGCTCCCTACTCTTCTTTTCCCTCTCTTTCCTCCCCTCAAATTGCCACTTCCAGCACTCCTCCTCCTTTTCCTACCATCTATCCTCCACTTCCCATGCAGTATTACCTGCTGATTATTACGTTCCTTGTCTAACTTTAGTTGACATAGTCTAAATTATCTGGACTGCACATTTGACTGTTCGTCTGTGGTTTGCCTTACTTTGTTTATAATATTGTTTACCCAATTGTAACATGTCTGCTCCACTTGTTCCTACTAATGTAATCATGTTATAATCACCATATTTGTTAGCCTGGATCTGCATTTTGCCACACTGTTTATTACCCTTTCACTTACGTATACTTTGTATGTATCTCCTGATGTGAAACCTTCATAAAAGAACTCCTGGTTCAAAGGTGTTTATGATCCTAGTAATAAATGAATAAATAAACATAAAAAAAATCATAACCCAACGAAGAAACAAAACAATTGCTTTAGGTTTTTATTTATTTATCAGAATTATTTTACCTGGTTAGCAACACAGAGAATCACGCAAGTCTTGTTTGTATCTGCAACCTGAGGGAAGGAATAAGGTTAGAGGAAGGGGAAGGAGAAACAGGATGAAATAGACAGCAGAAAATTAACCAATATTTTTAAAAATACAGCACAATGTACAGTCGGGAATACAGAGCAGTGAAACAGTAAATTATACAATATACACAAGTCCAGGCATCGAGAGGGAGATAACAAGTCAATTTGGGCAAGAGCAGGAAAGGGCAAAGTGATGCTGATGCTTTCACGTGATGGTGTTGAAGCTTCAGGGCTTTTATCATAAGATATGGACCAGCTTCAGGGCTGTTATCATAAGATATGGACCAGCTTCGGGGCTGTTATCATAGGATATGGACCATCTTCAGGGCTGTTATCATAAGATATGGACCAGCTTCAGGGCTGTTATCATAGGATATGGACCAGCTTCAGGGCTGTTATCATAAGATATGGACCAGCTTCAGGGCTGTTATCATAGGATATGGACTGGATTTCAATCAGTCGGATTGTGATCAGGTGATAGAGCTGTAATAGACATTTTATGCTCAAGGATAGGCTGAGGGAGTTGGCATGCAAATGTCTGGGTTATGCTTTCAAATACAAAACAAGCATTTGTTAATGCCGAATGTTGATTGCATTGGTGTGCTGAGCTCACTCACTGCCCCTCTGTCACTCACTCAGTCTGTTTCTCCTGGTGCTGCAGGCTGCTCTTTTGTACTGAGCTCCTGCCTGCGTTGGCACCTTGTTCTGTCCACTAAGATATCTGCAGCTATCCCGACAGAGCTCTGTTGAGGTGGCTCACTTCCCCTCTCTCACTCGCTCATTCTGTTCCTCCTGGCGCTGCAGGCTGCCCTTTTGTACTGGGCTCCTGCCTCTGTTGGTGGCTTTTTCTGCCCACAAAGAAATCTGCAGCAGTCCCGACACAGGTCTGTTGAGCCTGCTGACTCCCTGTCTCTCACTCACTCGTTCCATTTCTGCCAGAGCTGCTGGCTGGCCTTTTGTACTGGGCCCCTGCCTGCGTTGCCACCTTTTTCTGCCAACAAACAAATCTGCAGCAGTCACGATAGAGCTCCATTGAGCTCGCTCACTCCCCCTCTCTCACTCGCTCATGTTTCTCCTGGTGTTGCAGGCTGCCCTTTTGTACTGGGCTCCTGCCTGCATTGGCACCTTTTTCTGCCCACAAAGAAATCCACAGCTGTCCTGACAGAGCTCTGTTGAGGTCACTCACACCCCCCTGTGTCACTCACTCATTCTGTTTCTCCTGGCGCTGCAGGCTGCCCTTTTGTACTGGGCTCCTGCCTCTGTTGGCGCCTTTTTCTGCCCATAAAGAAATCTGCAGCAGTCCCGACAAAGCTCCGTTGAGCTTGCTCACTCCCCTTCTCTCACTCGCTCATTCCATTTCTGCAGGCACTGCAGGCTGCCCTTTTCTATTGGGCTCCTGCCTGCGTTACCGCCTTCTTCTGCCCACAAAGAAATTTTCAGCAGTTACAAGAGAGCTCCGTTGAGCTCACTCACTCCTTCTTTCTCACTTGCTCATTCTTGTTTTCTCGCCACTGCAGGCTGCCCTTTTGTACTGGGCCACTGCGTGCATTGCTGCCTTTTTCTGCCCACAAACAAATCTGCAGCAGTCCCAACAGACCTCCGTTGAGCTCACTCACTCCCCCTCCCTCACTCGCTCATTCTGTGTCTCCTGCCACTGCAGGCTGCCCTTTTGTACTGGGCTTCTGCCTGCATTGGTGGCTTGTTCTGGCCAGAAGGAAATCTGAAGCAGTCCTGACACAGCTCCATTGAGCTCTCTCACTCCACTTCTTTCACTCACTCATTCCATTTCTGCCGGCGTTGTAAGATGGCCTTTTGTACTGGGCTCCTGTCTGCATTGCTGCATTTTCTGCCCACAAAGAAATCTGCAGCAGTCCTGACACAGGTCTGTTGAGCCTGCTGACTCCACCTCTCTCACTCACTCATTCTGTTTCTGCTGGTGCTGCAGGCTGGCCTTTTATACTGGGCTCCTGCCTGCACTGCCGCATTTTCTGCCCACAAAGAAATCTGCAGCAGTCAGAATAGAGCTCCACTGAGCTCGCTCACTACCACTCTGTCACTCACTCGTTCTGTTTCTCTTGGCGCTGCAGGCTGCGCTTGTGTACGGGGCTCCTGGCTGCGTTGGCATCTTTGTCTGTCCACAAGGAAATCCACAGCTTCCCAACAGAGCTCATTGAGGTTGCTCAGTCTCCCTCTGTCAAGCGCTCATTCTGTTTGTCCTGGCGCTGCAAGCTGCCCTTTTGTATGGGGCTCCTGCCTGCATTGACACCTTTTCCTACCCACAAAGAATTCCGCAGCAGTCCTGATAGAGCTCCGTTGAGCTCACTCAGTCCCCATGTCTCACTCACTCATACTGTTTCTCCCACCGCTGCAGGCTGGCCTTTTGTACAGGGCCCCTGCCTGTATTGACGCCTTTTTCTACCCTCAAAGAAATCCACAGCAGTCCTGACAGCGCTCCAGTGAGTTTGCTCACTCCCCCTCCATCACTCGCTCTCTCGTTCTGTTTCTCTCAGTGCTGCAGGCTGCCCTTTTGTACTGGGCTCTTGTGTTGGGGCCTTTTTCTGCCCACAAACAAATGCGCAGCAGTCCCGACAGAGCTCAGTTGAGCTCGGTCACTCACCCCTCTCACTTGTTTGATCTTAATCTGTCCCAAACAGTGACTTCCCACAGCAATCGTGCTATTCTCCGGCAGGGGTGCAAAAACATATTTTAGCCAGGATGTGAAAAATGGCAGCTGTACTGTTCATAAGAAGGTGTGGAAAAATGCCACTGTTGAAAATGTGGCATGAAAATATTACAAAATTGCAAAGTTACAAGGCTGTGTGGAAACAGTTCAACGCACGCTTGTAACACAGTCATGTTATGGAGTTTCATCACCAAATGTTCAACATAGGCATTTTAGGACCTCTGCTTATGAACAGTGCCACTGTCATTTTCTTAATCTGTCCCGAACAGTGATTTCCCACAGCGACCGTGTTATTCTGCGCCAGAACTGTGAAAAGACATTTTGGTCAGGATGTGAAAAATGACAGCTATGCTGCTCATAAGGAGGTGATAAAAAATGCCACTGTTGAAAATCTGTCGTGATAATATTACAAATTTACAAAGTTACAAGGGTGCATAGAAAGTGTGCAATGCACACTTGCAACACAGTCATTTGATGGGCTATCATCACCAAATTTTCAACACAGGCATTTTAGGACCTCTGCTCATGAACAGTATCACTGTAATTTTCTTAATCTGTCCCGGACAGTGATTTCTCACAGCGACAGCTCTATTCTGCACCGGAACTGTGAAAACACAATTTGGCCAGAATGGGAAAAATGACAGCTGTACTGTTCATAAGTAGGTGTGGTAAAATGGCAATGTTGGAAATCTGGAGTGAAAATATTATAATTTTGCAAAGTTACGAGTGTGTGTGCAAACTGCGCAACGCACGCTCGTAACACAGTCATTTTATGGAGTATCATTACCAAATTTTCAACATAGCCATTTCAGGACCTCTACTCATGAACAGTGTCACTGTCATTTTCTTAATCTGTCCTGAACACTGATTTCCTACAGCGACCGCGGTGTTCTGTGCCGGAAGTGCGAAAACAAATTTCCACCAGGATGTGAGCAATGACAGCAATACTGTTCACAAGGAAGTGTTAAAAAATGCCAATGTTGAAAATCTGGCATGAAAATATTACAAATTCATGAAGTTACGAGCGTGCATAGCAACTTCGGAGCGCACATTCGTAAAACAGTAATTTTTTTGATTTTTTCCACCAAATTTGCAACATAGGCTCTTTGAGAGCCCACCTCATGAACACTGGCATTGTCATTTTGTTAATCGCCCCGAGGTGATTCCGTGCACTGACCGAAAGCCACCTTTCGGGGCTGATTAATGCCATGACAGTTCAAGGATTCATGAGGAGGGGTCCCAAAAACCCCATGTTGAAAATTTGGTGAAAAAATTCCCCAAAATGCCCGAGATATGCACTAAAGTTGAAAACCCCCTGTTTATTACATTATACAGCTTACCGGCATTTCCTCAGTTCGCGGTCGGCTTTGAAGAGTGCAGACGTGTTCCCGGCCCCCTGAAGATCGTTGCGCCGAGCTCTGGAGGTAAGTATGGGGTGACGGGGGTGTAGGGAGGCAGGGTGCGAGTGGGTGGGTGGGTTGCGGGTGGGGAGCAGGAGATTACAGGGACAGTTTCTTTTTGCAGGGAAAAAGACGTTGCAGGACCATTTTCACTTTACAGGGGCATGTGGCATGCAGGGTGGGCTCCCAACATGCCACCAGAGGCTTCTTTTGGGGTTGCAGCTGACGGGTATTGGGCAATTCTGGGCCGCACACAAAGGGGTATTCATTGTGCCGACGGGGACTGGGCACCTGTCAGCAGGCAATAAAAGCAGGGGGGTTACAGAATGCCAACGGGTAGTGAGCTCCCCCGTCAGCAATAGAAACATGGGAGCACCAAAGCCGATGGGGATTGGGGCCCCCGTCCACTACTAAACACAGTGGGGGGGTTATATTGTTTATGAACATGGCAGCAAGCCGCCGCCATGTTCATAAACAATTTCAAGGTTTCTAGATCCTGCCCTGCAATGATGGGTCACTCCGTCATTGCAGTGGATAGCTGACACTGCAATGACCAGGCAGCCCCTGATTGCAGCGGCAAAATTGTCAGAAGTTGGTGGTAAGGTTCCAAACCTGTGTCACCAACAGCATGCTACGGCATTGGGGGAAGCGGGACAAGCCTTTGCAGGCTGTGAAAGCATTGGCCACAACAGTGCCGTGCCTCCACAGCCTGCTTCTGAGCAAGCTGTCCCAATATGTTTCTTGTGCTGCACACAATCAACATAAAAATTATCTGGGTTTCAAAAAGGGAAAAGAAAGCTCAGCTCTAGTGTACTTTTCACCAGAGAGGTGCAGGTGAAATGCAGGGCATATCCCCACCCCTGCAGTGAAACCTGACAAGTAATGAAGTGACAGTAATAGCAGCATCACCATCACAGGCAAATTTAATGACTTTTGCTTTCATGCTGTAACATGTAGCAGCTTTTACTCTGAGCAAATTGTGGCCGTGAGAAAAGAAGGAAATCTTTAGGTTCTCACGGTAGGGACAGACTCATTTGCCACTGAATGCACATGTGTGTTTTTTTTCAAATATCATGAATCAGAGGGAACAGCCTACCTTGCGTCACATTGCCAAAATGCCCAGTGGGTGAGCAATAACTGCAGCTGAAAGGCGTTGGCAGGAATGCTTCCAATTTCAGAAGAGCCATGGGGAAGGGGAAGACTGCAGGCAGGCTGCACAGCACAGGCAGTAGCCGTGGATCCTTGCAGCCGCACAGCTGTATAATACTTAGAGTTAGGGGTAGGAGAGCCCATTCAGATCAGTTCTAAACCTCTCAGAAGAACCAGCATAGTGTTTTTTAGCTCCAATGAGATCTGACAATTAAAAAGGTGCTGCAGTCAGCAAGACATAATAGTTAGAAATGACAGTTGGCACCCAGTTATCAAACATTCCAAAATGAATGGGAATTTCACGTTTTTTTTTTCTTTATTAAAGAGCTAGTATACTGCCTGAAATGTATATTACCTTTGCAAAGCACTGAACTATTGCTTCTTATATCTGAAGTATTTTTTTTTCTCCTTCTGCTAATTAGATTTTCTCTCTGACAATACTTTGCCTTACCCCCCTGCCCTCTCACCCCCCAGGGAAATACCTACAATGACTACACCAACCTATATGTCCTACCCAGCATATGTAACCAGCTGAAATGCAACTATGTATTACCCCGTGTTATGTTTCGATGGGTCTTATGTAATGTACTCTTGCTGTATAATATACCATCTAAAATACCATGTAATCCCTGGGTCACCCCTGAAAAAGGGACCTTCGGGGCCCAGTGGGCTTACCCGGTTATCAAAATATAATATATAAATAAATAAATACTAGGTGTAATGTTTGGAACAGTGTTCTACCTGAAGACTGACATATATAGTTCTATTCCATCCTTTTACATCATCAGCCCTATGAACCCACTGACTGTGACATCACAAGTTACAAAGAAGAACCAGTCACCTGCTGCCGATCGATCACTTGTAATGTCACAGTCAGCGAGGTCACAATGCTGACATAAGAAGAGGAAGAGAACCAGATGTGTCAGCATCCAGCTGTAGCACTGCTCTTTACATTACATGTAATATTGCCAGGTAGAAAGCCTTCTAATCAACAAATGAAAACATAGTTCTAAATCATGACATCATTCTTAGTTAATCAGGACAGTTTCTTTCTTTCTTTTTTATATTGTCTTGTGCATTCAGTGCAGACAATATATTGAGGTGGCTTCAGTGGAGAAGCGGGTTTTGGAGTTGCGGTCCTGCTGCAGCCAATGGCACCACTTCTGTTTCAGGCAGGGCTCTGTGGTGCCAATGGCAGAGCATGCTGTCTATGACAGCAGTTACAAAAACGTGCCACCACCTTGAAAGAAATTAGCCGCTGCAATCAGGGAGTGCCATGGAGTGGTCCCTGATTGCAGCAGCCAATTACTGCTGCATCCTATGTGAGCAACGTGGCGGCGGCAATGGGGAAGGCGAGGGGCAGCCGCCACCTCGCACAGTCCATCAGAAAGCTGACGGGGTGCCCAATCCCCCTGTCAGCATGCCCCCTCCTAACTTATTTTGCTGACGGGGTGCCCATTCCCCATCAGCATGTTCCCACCATTTCTTGTGTGCCGAGGGGGTGCCCAATCCCCCTTGGCTCATGAGACCCCCCCAGTATGTGCAGATGGGGGTGCCCAATCCCCATCGGCTCCAGTCCCCCACCACAAAACACACAGGTGGCACACTGAGAGCCCACCCCAGCATGCAAAAAGTACCTACTAAAAGGAAAAACCATCCCGCTATGTCTTTTAAGAAAAAAAAAAATTGTAAAGAAGAAAATCGTCCCTCACTGTCTGCGCCCCCTCCCCCAACCCGTGCCTACCCACTGTGTATCTGACCTCCCCACACACACCCTAACCCCATACTTACCTCTGGAGCCCAGAGCGATGATCTTCTGTGGACCGGGAACATGTCTGTACTCTTCAAAGCCGACCGCGAACTGAAGAAATGCCGGTAAGCTGTATAATGGCATAAATAGGGTTTCTTCAACTTTGGTGCATATCTCGGGCATTTTTGGGAATTTTTGCACCAAATTTTCAAAATGGAGTTATTGGAACCCCACCTCATGAATTCAGTCACTGTCATGGCATTATTCAGTCCCGAAAGGTGATTTTGTGGTCCCTGCGCGGAATCACCTTTCAGACCTGATTAACGAAATGACAGTGCCACTGTTCATGAGGTGGGCTCTCAAAAAGCCTATGTTGCAAATTTGGTAAAAAAATTAAAAAAGACTGTTTTACGAGCGCAAGTGCTATGCAGTTTCCACGCATGCTCGTAACTTCGCTAATCTGTAATATTTTCACTACAGATTTTCAACATTGCCATTTTTCCACACCTCCTTATGAGCAGTACAGCAGTCATTTTACACATCCTGTCCAAAATGTGTTTTCACACTACTGGCTCAGAATAGCACGGTCGCTGTGGGAAATCAGTGTTCAGGACAGATTAAGAAAATCACAGTGATAGTGTTCATGAGTAGAGGTTCTAAAATGCTTATGTTGAAAATCTGGTGACAAAAGTCTACAAAATGAGTATGTTACAAGCGTACATTGTGCAGTTTCCACGTGCACTCGTAACTTCGAGATTTTGTAATATTTTCACTCAGCATTTTCAACATTGTCAGTTTTGCACACCTTGTTATGAACAGTACAGCTGTCATTTTTCACATCCTGCCCCAAATGTGTTTTTGCACAACTGGAGCACAGTGGTGCGGTCGCTGTGGGAAATCAACAATCAGGACAGATGAAGAAAATCATAGTGACAGTGTTCATGAGCAGAGGTCCCAAAATGCTTATGTTGAAAATCTGGTGAAATAATTCCACTAAATTATTGTGTTACGGGTGTGCTTTGTGCAGTTTGTACGTATGCTCATAAATTTGAATATTTTTAATATTTTCACTGGAGAGTTTCAACACTGCCATCCCTTCACACCTACCTATGAATGGTACAGCTGTTCTTTTTCACATCCTGCCTGAATGGTATTTCCTCACATTTGGCGCAGAATGGTATGGTCGCTGTGAGAAATCAGTGCTCAGGACAGATTAACAAAATCACAGTGCCACTGTTCATGAGCAGAGGTCCCAAATGCTTTCATGAGGTGGGGGTCACAAAAATGCTGTGTTGTAAATTTGTAGTGCAAATACCAACAATCGGCTGGGGCATTAGGTTTTCTAACCATATCGTTCCACCCTGTACAGACTGACAGGTGTCAGGGTTGTGCCTCTGCATTGCCAGATGTCATGCTCATGCCATACCATGCCCCCCACCCTCAAACCACTGACAGGCATTGAGATGTTTCTTGGACTCTTTGGCCCCACCGTTTACCCCATTCTCCTATGCTGCACCCATTTCAGTGAATGTCCTTATGAAATGGGGTGACTGTAAAGCCGCACACCCCAAGGCACATGTCAGCACTTGTCAGTGTCTGCAGGATAGGGTGAGGTAAAATGCCATGAGCGTTATGGCTGAATGAGGGGAACATAAGGCCCGAGGACCCCAAGGCACAATGTGATATTTGTTGTACTGAAGGGTAGGGTGAGCTGAAATGCCATGAACGTTATGGCCAATGCTGAAAGGCACACCTCGGTGCCTGTCAGTCTCTGTAGGGTGATGTGGGGTTGATGTCACTTTCATACTTCACTGCCATTCCTAGTATGCATCTGTTCAACTTTACTGATGCCACTGTCAGCAAGACAACATTTGGCATTGACAAATGCTTGTTTTTTTTGCTCCTTCCCATGTCCCCCGGCCCACTACTTCTTTGGGCCACTTCATTGTTAACACCCCTGCCTGCAGGCCATCCCCCACTGCCATCTTGGTCATCCTCCCAATTGGCCCTGCATTCTGATAGACTGCGGTTACCCTTCCGGGGAGACCCCCCCTCCTGTCAGCACCAGAGGGGTAGAGATTGTTCTGCTACATTGACCAGGTGCAGGAGACAGAAGGATCGATGATCATGGCTGAGTAAGGCTATGTAGCACACAGTGGGAACATTGTGGCCATCATCTGGTGGCTAGGTAGGCATGTTTCCTTGTTCTGGGGCCCCTCCCACCTCCCACATTGGGTGGCTGCAGCAGCATTCTGGGTTGGGGGCACTCGGCAATGTGGGTGGTGCTGCATGCTGCCAAGATCACCTCCACAAGCCACCATCAGGAGCCACCAGTGAAGCAGACCTAGACTCCCCCAGGAGGGAAGCATCCAAAGGATGCTCTGACACCCTCCCTGCCAGCTTCCACTCCTGTCAAACAGGCTTGGGGCATGAACCTGGGTCACCAACAAACCAGAATGATGCCCCATCACTCGGTGCCATGGAGATGGATTTTTATTTCTAATCATTCCAGCTAATCTTATAACCATAAGAGGGTGTCTCAAGTACATAGTTTCAAAATTCTGAAGTTCTAAGTTCAGTTGGCAAAGTCCATTTCCCACACAGGGGCATCTCTTATTTTCTACAAAGTAAAACATTTTAATTTTAAATTCAAGTTTCATTTTTTTCAAATTCATTTCATAATATGTTTATACCTACAATACAGGTCCTGTGTCTCTTTTGCTTATAAGTTTCTTCACAAGTCCTTTGCATGCCAGAATCGCCCAGCGTTACTTTGCAGTTGTCTCACCCAAAGAACTCGAGAATGCATTCTTGTACCCATAACAGACACAGGAACTATACATATAAATAAAGTATTTCAGATATAAAAAGTAACAACTGGCTACTTTTTAAAATGGAGGAAATTTTTTGCCTTCTATTTTTGGCACTAGTAGCTCCTTAATAAGGATAAATGCATGAAAAATGCAACCTTTGTCCTTTACAGCTCAGTTTGCTCTGATGCGAGTCAGGAGTGGTGGTCATAGCAGTTGTGCACCGGTGCTAGATCGTGATAGTCGCAAGACAGTGAGCTCCATCTTTAGCCTTCCTTTTTCAATAACTATAGCCCATTTTAATTATTTAATTCATCAAACAGACCAACCAATCTACAATTCATCACTCAGGCAAGTGGATGTTATAAATATTAAAGTCTAAACTATACGCTAAGTGATTTCTTCAATCAGTAGTATTCCATGGTAAAATACCACTAAGGATAATGCCTTCAAGGAGGCCCCATTCCCTCCGTTCACTGGGTTGCACAAACTTTTCAGATAATGTAAATCGTGGCTACTTTGACAATTCTAAACAATTTGCCACAAAAAAAAAATGACATATCTCAATTAAAAGAAATACTACCCAAAATATGAATGGGCCAAATTGAAGTTAGAAATTCTACTGCTACCCTAACTAAGCAGCATTACGAGATGTATGGTCTGGTCAGTAAAAGTAACAGTCAAATCTCAGAGTTGACTTCAGCAGTTAGCTACCTAGAACAACTTACAAATAAACAATCGGAACAGATTTTTCACTTATCTCAAAAAGTAGATGACCTTGAAAACAGAGGCAGACGTAATACCATTAGAATACTGGGTATGCTAGAAGTGGCTGAAGGAGACAGTATGCTGGCTTTTCTTAAAACTTTTCTACCTGAAGTTCTTAAATATCAGTGGCATGGACCTCTTGAAACTAAACGAGCCCGCAGATCGCTGGGTCCTAAATCTGTCAGCCAAAAAACCCAGACCAATAATTGCCTACCTTTTAAAGTTCTCTGTCAAGGATGAAATAATGAGACTATCAAGGGAAAGAAGATCTCTTAAATGGAAAGGGGAAATATTTTAATATTTCAAGACTTCTGTAGTGAAGAGGTTGCCAAAAGAAAAGAATTTATGGAAGTAAAACAATGCTTAAGGGAATTTGGTCTAAAATATTATTTCAAATACCCTGTCACTGTTATCAAACAGGACCAAGGGGGGAAAACTATTAAATGTGACTCTCCAAATGGCATATGGTGATTTATTCAAACATTTAAGGAGATCCACCTCAGTAATTCAACTGCCAACAGAACAGACTACCTTATTTCAAAATCAGTGCGAGATCACCCCGGGCCAGCACAACAGGACTCTGAGGCTCACACTATGTACTATACTTCATGATCCTTCAAACTAATGAAGGGAAATGCTTCTCTGACCCTCCCCCAATCTTCAACTCCCTGACTATATTCCGAAGTGGCTGGTTCAGATTTAGATCATAACTGGGGATCTGACATCCAAAGGAGAGCTAGACAAAGATTTAAACAATCCAACATCCTGAGATTAGCAAATTCTGCCAATAATCCCAAAATGAGAGGGTGAAGTAAAGAAGACAGTCACACGTCCTCTGCTAGGTCATCACCGGATCTGACATGTGAGGGTGAGATGGATGCCTCTGAATCGGATGTCTCTATTAATGCGATCCCTACCAACAACACTCACATAAGAGGAACAGTCTCCTCAGGGGAAAAAGGATGCATGTAAATGATTTCAACCTGACCACTTCCTGAAGTCCCTCTGGTCTAACACCGATGCGATCAGCAACGCAGCTAAGAAGATATGAAGTGGTATGATCCTACAATCAACAGCACTGGATGAAATCTCATCCAAAGGAGGTCAGCAATTTAATAGAGCTCTTTCACCTCTGACTCATTCTTGGGTTTTTAATTGTCTAAACACACCCATGAAAAGAGCTATAATAACTTATGCAGCATTACATTTTTTTAAAAGAAAGGAGACCTTAGTGATTCGATTAAAGGCAAACCATACATGATTTTATTATTAAAAGTACTGAGATGACTATAAAAATAGACAAGGATATCTGGAACCTTGTTAAATGTGGTATACCCTGCCCTTTCAGTATACTTTTCAGTTGACTCTAACTGTTGATGCTATCACTCATTCTTAATTAAGCTTACTGGATATGCCCTAGTCAGAGCCACTGCGGATTAACGCCTCCAAATAGAGCTCAGTTACCTAGAATCAATCTGTGTTAAAAATGCCTGATTTCCACTACATGAAAAGAGTAACTAGAGCACACAGCAAATCAGTATTAGAAGTGGTAAGCTGATGGTGGCCTGTATATGCTCAAAAACCTTTAGTGGCAGATGGCCTTTGCACAGATAATGAAGCTGTTTAGTTCTGCCACTGTACTTTGTACAGGCGGTGTGCGATGTTAAGATACACTTGGGCAACTGTTTCTTAATACTTTCAAAAATCCTGATTAACCACTGTCCCTCACTATTCTCTCTCTTTGCATCACCTTAAACCTATTCTGTGTTGTTAGGCTCTATGTTTTGTGATTGTTCTTGTTGCTTAGATATCCTGTCTATTTTATTTTACTATCCTGACATTCATTTGCATTGCTGCGTAACAATCTTTGCATCTCATCTAATCAAATGCTAGAGGTCTATTACTAATCTTCCTTTTAGGGCATCTCATACTATGAATTGAAAGGAAGATACCCTCTCTTTGTATGTAATCTACTGTGGTGTATGGACTGGTAAGTAAAACATTGGACAGTAGTCGTGGACAATAACTGACTATGCAGTAGCTAACAACCTACTGCTCCAACATTTTTTTAAATTAATTCAGAACTTTGACTTTATACATTCAGATATACAGTAGTTATTTAACAAATATATTATTGAAATAAGTTACTGGGAAATTCTCTATCAGTAAATCATTTCTTTAGCTTATAGTATATAATTTAAAGTGCGGATTGCTTCAAGTCTAAGAGGTAATTGCTTAATCCCTATATATTGATTTAGTTCAAATTTTATCTGTATTTATATATAGGGAATAGTTTTTAAAGAAAATGCTTCCTTATAGAAGTATTTATGGAATGTTAATGGCTTGGGGACCCCTATTAAAAGGAAATAAATATTAACACACCTTAACAAAAAGAAGGCGGATATCGCTTTCATACAGGAAACATCTAGATGATAAAGAATCAGTCAAGTTATGCAAGTCATGTGTAGCTAAGGTTGAATACAGTACCTTTAATTGTAAAAAAAGAGATACTGCTGTCCTTATCAGAAAAGGTGTTCATTTTGTGAAAACTGAACAATTTACAGACCCAGAAGGGAGATTTCAGTTTCTTGTAGGTAATTTGGATGGTATTAAGGCTGTTTTGGTTAACATCTGTGCTCCTAATTCAGGGCAAAAATTTCTTTTTTGAAAAGATTGCCGCATTCTTGACTAATTACTCAGAATATAAGATTACCATGGGTGAAGATTTTAATGAAGTGATGGAGCCTATCCTGGATAAAAAGAACACTAAATCACCCTTGAGTATTACCAAATCCCACCTTGCCCTTCATAAGTTGGTTCAGAACCTATCTTTATCAGATGTATGGAGAATAATGAACCCTCAGGCTAAAGATTTCACACATTCCTTTCTAAGAGACACCTGTCATTTAGCAGAATAGACCACCTATTTATTTAATCTGATCTGATCTGATAAATTCAATACTTGATGCTAAAATTGATTCCACTGTGATCGCTGACCATGCATTAATTGACATGACCCTGGTCATAGGGGAACGTAAACCAAAAGAATATAGATGGAGAATGAACACCTCTCTTTTAAAAGATAAAAAGTTTACAGAATGGATAACATCTGAAAGTGAGGATTATTTCCGAAATAATGATAACGGTGAAGTATCAACAGCCTGTTTATGGGAGGCTTATAATGCATTCATAAGGGGTAGAATAATTCGTTTTTCATTATGTAAGCAGAGGGAAAGGGCTAAATCTTAAAAGAAAAACAATTACAATTGACTGGACTGGAATCAGAACTTAAGAAATCTAACATTATTAATTTATCATTAGTACACAGAATAGAGATAGTTAAATTCGAAATCAATAGCATACTCTCTGCCCAAACTGAATATGCCCTATTTTGTATAACACATAATTACTGGGAGTCTGAGGAAAAAGCTGGGAAATTGCTAGCTCATAGACTTAAAAAGCTTAACAACCAAAATATAATACAGGGGATCCAAGATAATAGAGGTAAAATGCATAATAATAATAATAAGGATAGTAACAGGCTAATTCAGGAGTTTTATTCAAAAATATATGCCCTATAGACCATAAACACACTAGATGTGGATTTCTTTCTGAATTCAGTCCAAGTTTCTGGACTGTCACAAAAATAATTGGATCAGTTGAATAAAGAGATCACATTGGAAGAAATAGCATCAGCTACTGATATTCTTCCTGATAAAACTCCAGGCTTTGATGGACTTCCAAGTGAATTTTATAATTGTTGAGTGCTAAATTATCCCATTACTTACTTAATATGTATAAAGATTCATGGGATAATAACATTCTGCCTCCCACTCTCACACAATCTTTGGTTACTCTAATCCTTAAAAAGAATAAAGACCCCCTCTCCTGTGCCAGCTACCATCCTATTTCACTAACGAATACTGACTATAAAATATTGGCAAAAATATTAGCACAACGTATTCAAGGAGTTGTGGAAGTACTTATAGGAAAATAACAGGTAGGGTTCATGCAAGGTAGATCAGGAGCAGATAGTGTTAGAAGATTGCTACATATGAGCTGGAATGCTAATAAATCTAAAGAACCTTACATAGTGCTATCATTAGATCTAGTTAAAGCTTTCGACTCATTATCCTGGGAATACATGTTTAAAGCTCTAGAACATTATAACTGTGGAGAGAAGTTCAGGAATTGAATATCTTTATTATACAAGAACTCAAATGCTCAAATCATTACCAATGGGTTAATCACCAATTACACCCCACTAGCTTGCGGCACCAGACAGGGCTGCCCTCTTTCCCCCTTTCTTTTTATATTAGCTATAGAGCCATTGATTAGAACAGTAGCCACTCACCCAAGTATCTTCAGGATTTCCATTAACTCCCAACCTCAGAAAACACATGCTTTTGCGGTTGATCTACTTTTAACCCTTACTAAGCCAGTCCAGTCTTATAGAGCACTTAAACAGCTGCGTTTGCATTTTGGGAAACTATCAGGGCTTCAGGTAAATTAGGACAAATCCCAGGTTTTATGTCCCAATCCTTCATCTTACATTAGACTAAATGTATCTGAGCTTTTCAACAATGGTTGGGTCAAAGAACAAATAACATATTTAGGCTTACAAATTTCCAACAACCTGGGATCATTGATTAAAATAAACTACTTGCTTCTCCTACAAGATATTGAATCAGATCTGCTAAGACCGAACAATTTAAACCTATCCCTCTGGGGCAAAGTCAGTTCTAGCAAAATGATTATTGCCCCAAAGTTGTTTTATTTGTTTCAAAATATTCCAATTCTACTAGATAAGAAATTGATAGGAAAACTGAAGGCAATAATAAGAAGATTCCTTTGGGACAATAAGCCCTCAAGGCTTAGCCTGAATAAATTGAGAGCCCCTTACACATTGGGTGGACTGGCACTTCCACATTGGGAATGGTACCAGTAGGTTTTCATTTTCAAACAAACCTCTAACCATTTCTATTCGAGCCCTATCACCAACATATACAGTCCTTTATGGCTACAACTACAAAAGTCTTTACTACGCTCTGATAAGATTACTGACTTTTTATTTATTCCCATTCCTTTAAATATAGGGGATAATCCCTGTCTAATCAATTCTATTGGAGTACTAAAAACAAAAATACAACAACCTATTAGCCCTTCTAGTTTTCCACTAAGACAAATGCCCCTATGGTCTAACTCACTAATCACTAAAGGTAAACCCATGAAACTGAATAACATTTGGTCCCAAGTGAGAATCAACAGGCTTTGTAATATTTTTACCAAGGACACCTCCTGTCATTTGAGAAAATAAGACGTTCATATGGATTACCAGATTTCCATTTCCATTTTTATTTACAACTTAGAAATATGCTCAAAGAGAACATACTCACAGATGACTATTCAATTCCTGACAATAAAGAATGGAATCAATTATCCAGAATAGCATCTCATTTGTTTGTTTTATTTATTTATACTACTAGGACCATGGGCGATCAGTGTACAAATAACAATTAAGTACAATATATAAATACATACATCTAACAAATACAAATAAAAAAGAAATATATACATACCAATAGATATAACTATATCTTAACATCATCATTCAAAACATTTACATTTACACTCAGAAAAGAGATACTCTTTCAACCTATGCCTAAAAGAGCAAAATTAAATGTTCACACAATCGAAAACAGGCTGCCTTTTTCCTAGGGAAGTACGCATTCTTGGAGTGCAAGGAGAAAAATTATCTGTTGATCATATTTTAACACTAGAGTTCTGTTTTATAAAAATTAAGAAAAAACAGTCTGGGACTTTATTAACTATCACCTTTTTTGCTAATATACCCAACTGGAATTTATATCTTCCAACCAGAGGAAGCCAACCCACTTGCTCTAAAAGATTACAATGATGGACCCTTTGTGGAGATTTTACTACAAATCTAGCAACTGAGTTAAGTAACACTTTCACCTTAGATAGCAACCCCTCCCTTGCTGTATAATAAAACAAAACCCCATAATCAATTAATGGCAACAAGAAACTTTGGGCCAACAAAAATCATGTGGAGTCAGTAAGTAAAGGAGATAACCTATATAAGGCTCCAAGCAGCTGGTGAGTCACCTTCACCATATTAAGTATATGAGGTTCATAGGAGAGACCCTCATCCATCAACAAACCCAAATACTTAAATTGTTTAACTTGTTCAATCAATGTACCAGAGACAGTGTATAATGACAATAAAGGATCCAAGTTTAATCTTTTTTGTGTTTGCAAAAACCATAGATTTCATTTTTTTTTTTCAATTAAGACCAATCCATGTATCTAAACCAATTATGTACCTCCAAAAATTCATCAGCTAAATCTTTCTGAACTTTTTCAAAGTGAGAACCACTTGTGAGGACCACTGCATCATTAGCATATAAAAAATTGAGATCTAGTGCATACAGAAGGAAGAGTATTAAGAAAAAGATTAATCAAAAGAGGACCCAAAATACAGCCTTGGGGAACACCCAATGAAACCTTAGCAGGAGAATAAAATTGACCACTTACCCTTGTGACCTCTGTACGATCAGCCAGGTAATTTCCTAGCCAATCCCTTACATCCATAGATATTCCCAGATTAACTAAAGAGAACAACAAAAGGGCATGATTGACCAGATCAAATGCCTTGGTGAGGTCCACGAACACGGCCCCCGTGAAATGGCCCTTATCAAGGGCCTCATACACCAGGCTCATGAACTCCACCAAGGCAGTTGTGGCACTATGTCCTGGCCTAAAGCCATGCTATGCAGATGTTACGACATTATATTTAGACAAGTGCTCCATAATCTGGTCAAAAATAACCCTCTCCAGAACTTTTGAAAGTGGAGCCAATAAAGAAATAGGATGATAATTAGATTTATCAGCAATATCACCAGCTTTAAAGTTAGGAACAATAGCAGAATCTTTCCAAATCTTAGGAAAGCTAGACCCACATAAAGAAAAATTAAAAATAGCAGAAAGAGGAAAACAAAGAAAGTCAGCAGTGGTCCTCACAAGTCAATAATCTATACCATCCTTACCCACAGATGGATGAGGGTCCATTGAAATGAGGTATTTCAAAACATCACCTAGTGACAAAGATTGAAAACAGAAGCTTGGAATATTCAGAGCCAAATTCTCCTGAAACACATTGGCTTGAGCCAATAAATTCCCAAATGAATACTTGGAATAATCTGAAAAATGCTCATTAAGTTCCTGTGCTATTTCAGATGGGTCTGTAATAGTACCATTCTTAGTTTGTAAACACTAAATCGATGAAGTATTCTTTTTTCCAGTGAGTTCATGTATTAACTTCCAGGTTTCTGTAACATTCCTTCCCTGAAAATCCTTCTGCCTCTCAAGAAAGTAATTCCTTTTTAAATGTCTAACAACGGCTTTGCATGTATTTCTTGCCCGTTTATATAAAACTAGGCTAGTTTGATTAGGGGTCCTCCTATAAGCCTTCCAAAGTCTATCTCAAATTCTAATTTAATCTATTAATTCTGATGAAACCCAGGTCTGTTTATTGCCTCTAATCCTAAGATTCTTTAAGGGTGCAAATTTATCACAAACTAAATTAAATAAATCAATAAAATTACCTAATGCTATATCCACATTTTGGCTCTGAGTGACCCTGGACCAGTCTATTTTAACAACAGCCTGCCTAAATCCAACCAAGTCAAGTGTCTTTATATTAATGTGAAAACACAAAAACAGGAGGAACAGATGTTCTCTTTGCAGACCAACTACAATAGATTGGGCTGCGGTCACTGACACCTTCGGGGAGAACCCCATGTTGTACAATTTTATTAGTGTCAGAGACCAGTACCCTGTCTATTAATGATGAAGTTCCAGATTTATAATTGATCCATGTCTATTATCTGTGTTAGTCCTTGATTAATAATCGCATCTTAAAATTTTAAGTTATCCTTCCCTAGCCGATTAATATTCCCATCACCCATAATAATAAGCTCTCTATTTCTAGGCAAAGACATTCGTATGCTCTCTAGCAATCGAAGTCCATCCCCCTGAGAACCGGGTGGTGCATAAATAACCTTTAAAGAAAGGAGCCAGCTTTGTTTATAAAATACTTAATAACTGTATTTTAACCTCATCTCTAACCTACCCAGTTAAAGAGAAGTTGGAAAATCAATTTAACACCTCCATCTTTGACTCAGATTGGAATAAAGCCTGGGACCTTGCTTACAGAGGTAATACTGACACTCAAGGTAAGCTGACTCAATTTAGAGTATTGCTTCAATTTTACATGTCACCTCTTAAACTTGCAGAAATGGGTCTAAACCATAGCAATAACTGTTGGAAATGCCAAACTCCCAATGCTACTTTATCACAAATGTTATGGAGTTATCCTAAAATACTTTCACTTTGGACGGAGGTTATTAGGATATGTGAAACCACTTTACAGATCACTTTAACCCCATTCCCTTTGATTTTCATTCTCGGCATTTTTCCCAATGATTGCCCTATCACTCATAAACAAAAACTCTGGCTTTCAGTGGCAGCTGTCTGTGCCAAAAGACTGATCCTAAAATACCGGAAAATGCCAATTCTCCTAACATGGTGGAATGGATTAAAATTGATGGGTTACACTGACAACAATGAAAAGATTACTTACACTTTAAGAAATAGAATAGATTCTTTTTCAGATATCTGGGCCCCTTTCTTCTTCAGGAACTGATTTAAATTTAATTTCTACGTCCAGAACTTTGCACAAAGTTTAGTTGATATTTGTGTGTGTGTGTGTGTGTGTGTGTGTGTGTGTGTGTGTGTGTGTGTAATTTACTGTTGTTTATTACCTTTAATTATTTCCTTGATGCAATTTTAACTATTTTAAAATTGATTTATATCACTTACTTTGAAGTTTAGGAATATTTAAGATTTTTATTCTGATACAGTATGATATCTAGAGTGAGATTTCATTTTTAACAATATGTTTATTTAATGAAATCTACTAAGACAAGAACAATGTTTTAATAATGAATTGTAATGCTTGTATGCTTTTTAAGGCAAATAAAACTTTATTATCAATGGTACTCTCTCTGAAACATGCCCCATTCGCTCTGGGGTGCCGCAGGGCTCAATTCTTGGACCCCTACTATTCTCACTCTTTCTTAACTCCCTACCCAGCAGTTGTACGGGTAAGATGCTTCTCTATGCTGATGATGCTGTTCTCGTTGCCTCCCACAATGACCCCATGCTGCTACAGAACTCCTCCAACTAGTCTTTGACTCTGCAGCTACCTGGTTCACTGAGCACGACTTGTTATCAACCTTAAGAAAACAAAAACGATGCTCTTCTCCCACCCCCAAAATAAGTACAGCAAGTTTCCTTAGCTGTCCACTCCACCCAATCTCGTCATTGACCAGGTGCAGTCCTATAAATATCTTGGTATAACCTTTACCTGCACTTTCATTCCATGGACATATATCTGCCCTAAATTCTGTCGCCAACTCCACGGCTTAGGCATTCTTTACCGGCACAGAAATGCCTCCCTTCCTGATGCCCTCCGCCTGGCTGTCACCTCCTCTGTCATGTCTCTCATTGACTATGGCCTCTGGTCTATGGCTCAGCAGATCAGACTGCCCTCAACAAGGTTTGCCTCACAGTTAATAAGGCCTGCAGACTTATCACTGGTGCTCCAGACTCACTCACACATGTGAGCTGTACACCCTAGCTACCCTACTCAACCTGGAAGAAGCCGACTCATGTATCAGACATTTCAGCTCACCTTTAAAACCCTGCGTGGCCTATCCCCATAGGCCTATCCAACTCCATTCACCGTACTGCAACCGACTCCTGATCACGCTGCAGCCTGTCAAGAGCTACCCTAGTTATTCCCAGAGCCAGACCTCTCAAGGTCAGAGGGCATTCCCCTACCGTGTGTCCCACTGGTATAACTCCCTCCCTGCCAGTGTCTCAAACTCACTAACCTTAGCTTGCTTTAAGCCCAGGCTCAGAAACTTCCTGCTTAGCTCTCGCAAATGCAACTGCCGCTAGCCTAGTGTGTAAAAAAAAAAAAAAAAATACTCTGTTTGACAATGCTCACTGAACGGCTCCCCCCCCCTTCTTTTCCCTACTAATTCCTCCTCCCCTATCTCCCTCCCTTCTACTCCCACCAGCTCTCCCCCGACCATAAGTTTTGCACCTTTTGTTATCTTTTGCTTCGTTGGAGATTGTATTCTATTGTAACAAAATTGTAATTGAACTGTAACTTTTTTGTTTGTAAGTACTGTGTCCCTTGTACTACTGTTCTGATGTCCTCTTTGTGACGAGGTACCTTTGTAAATGAGCCTCTGGCTCAAAGGTTTCTAAACTGATGTTTAACTAAATAAATAAATATTATGGGAAAAAAAGGAGTGGAGGTCATAGATAGTGTGATATAGGGGTTAGAGCACCAGCGTTGGAACTGGGAGATCGCAGGTTCAAACCCTGCTAGGGCCATGTATTCACTGTGGGACCTTGGGCAAATCATTACTTAAGACCAGTCACCCAGCTGCGGAAAAAGCAGGACTCCACAGAAAACAAGATGCTACATGCCAGCTGGTCTATTCTAGGTAAATACACTGTGAAAAAAAATGAAAACAAAAACAGAAAAGAAGGTTGAATCACCTGTTGATGTCAGATCTTGGGAAGAATGAGCAAACCTTTTCCCGGTTCTAAATGGTAACCCAGAAAAGGTTCTTGTTCTTGAACCCTGTTTTAGCCTTAGTAATTTGCATGCATATGCATATTAATCACCTGCTTATTATATACTATCTGTTCATTTGTAGTTCAAGCTACACATGCAGTTTTTGAAAAGGAGGTTCTGTTTAGTTCTAAATTTACAAACCAGACAGATTCTAGGGCATTCTTTTTTGACTGGGTTCTGCCCACCTCTGCCCAATAAGACATTATGTTAAGATACTGTGTATAAGCTCTTCCTTTTTTCTTCATTCAATCCTGTGTTTGTTCTCAATCTGCCGGCCACTGTAACCCTTCAGCCCAGCCTTCCCCACTGACTTCCCAGAAAGAGCCACCGTGCTGTGTAATGCAACTACTCATAGCAGCCTGGAAGAGTCCGGGGAGAACCTGGGGCCATTGTTCAAGAGGCAGCCTCAGGGCATTTCTGATTTTTCCTGATCCATCTCCTTAGTGAGCTCATCCTGGGAGTTGATCAAATCCAGATCACTGGATCCAGACCAGACCAAAACAGCAAGAACTGAACCAGTTGGTCCCACCAGGCCAGCCAAATTGGGTACAACTTGTATTGTCTGGTTATTTCATCAGACCAGTCAGTTAATTTTTCACTGTTTTGGCAAATCCATTCCAGCTGGTTCAAATTTAATCTAGAGTGAGGACATGGATGAAATCCAGATAACCGGCACCAGTATGGACCGTTTACTGTTTTAGTATGGTCTGAGTCCAGTGGTCCCCATTTCACCTATATCCATTACCCTACATGAAATCTGGGTCAGCCAGACAGCCAAAATGGTAAAAATTGAACCAACTGGTCTTACTGGACCATACAAGTTGCACCTGGTCTGGCTGGTCCAGTCAGACCAGTCAGTCCACTGTTTACCATTTTAGTCTGTCACTGCAGATCCATCTCAAAAATGAGCTTGCTCAATTTGTGTTTCACTTGGTTAAATAAAGATTTTGATTGATTGATTGCATGATTGATTGACTGCCTGTACCTTTACCAGCACCAGCCATGTTTCTTCTGTTTATGCAAGTTCAAATAAAGTTTGTGATATTTTTTGATATCAGTTCTTGTCTCAACTTTGTGCCCTGCTGAAGGAGTCATGCTGGAGCTTATTGTCTGTACAGCATCCACTAAACTGGGTAGCACACAAGTTCCCCCATGAGGAAGTGGATGTTTGAATCACCTGTGACCACAACACACTACCCCTTGCGCCATCAGGTCATGTGCCTTCTCTTCTTTTTCCCTTTCTGTGTTTATCTTTCTTGGCTGGATGCACCAGCTTGGGCTGTTTACAGTGATTGACAAGCCCTGTTGCCTCTCACTACAGCCCTAGCATCCTCCAAGACCCCCCCCCCGCTCAATGGTGTGGCTTTCTGGCAGATGTGCTTCCCTCATCCACTGGGTACCCATCAGGTAAGGGAATAATGTGACAAGTGTGGGCCCCGAGCATTTATCCACCTCTTCCCCACCTCTGCTCTCTCCACAGACAGTGCCAGCTTGGTCCCCCAAGTGGATGCATTCCAAAATGCGACCACATGGGGCAGTGCTGTCTGTTCTGAGGCTCATGTGACTGACTTGCATGTCCTCCAGGAACCCCAGAGGGCAGTGACAGAGTGGAGTCCCATCCCTCCCTCCCTGAAGGCTAGCAGCATCTACTTGGAATAACTCACTGACCTTCTGCTGGCCCACAGTAATGTCCCAGCTCAGGGCTTGGTAGGCATTATAAGCAGTGGTTCACCAACTGCTACACTATTGGGACAATGCATGTGTTTTCTTTTTCATGTTATCCTCTCTTCTGATATACAGTATTTTTTTTCTTAAAAACAATTTTATTATAGTTTGTTTTACTGCCACTGCATCTGCATTTTGTTTTCGCCAGTCTTTATGTCTCCTGCCTGCCAGCTCCCACCCCCCCAATTCCTGGCCTCCCCAGCACCATTCCCTGCCATCCCTAGGACTAAGCTGGCTTTGGGAGAATTCCCCACAGATTCTCCTTCCTGTGGCAGGGCTGGGAGCAGGGGTCCACCCTTCCCCAGACCACAGTTTAGAATCCTGGATCAGCGATGCATGGCCTGAAGAGGGTCAGGCAGTCATCAAGCCTCCTGGGGATTTTCTTCCAGTATTTCTGCCCAAGTCCATCCAGCATGCAGTGGTGTGCTCTGTGCACATGCCTCTGTGTGAACACATGTGTAAGCCTCCAAGGGCAGCTCTTCCCTTACTGAAGCAGTCTGTGCTCCGCTACGACTGTTTTCCATCAGGTGGCAGGCAGGCTGGTAGTGGGACACCTGAACCCCCTGCCTTTCCTGAGAGAGGAGAGCTGTCCATAGGATGCTGAGTCCTCTCACCCTCTGTCCAACCCCAAGCAACCCAAATCTGTTCCCAAACTTGAGTCACTGCTGTACCAAATGGTTGTACTACCAGGCTGGCGACATCTGCATTTTATTAACCCTTTGTAGTACTATCTGCTATGTGTATGGAATTCTGTACCTTCTCCGATGCCAGTTTTACCAGTCTCAGCTGTTTGCTGAACTGTATGGAATGGTGTAACTGACATCCTCTAGTGTCCAGGAACTGTAGAAACAATGACATCATAAACAGCAAAAAAGAAAAAAAATGCAAGAACAGTGCAGTTAATTGAGCTGAAATGTCTGAAGTTGGCTGATGGGAGGTGTGGGGGTGTGGGTGCAAGAGACATTATGGCAAAATAACTTCTGGGGGCTTCATTGCCCAAATGGGTGTTATGTTGACAGTATATAGCTAGATCTGTTAGTGACGTCATGTCCCCGTGAAGTAATAAGCAGGTAGTGTGTCAGATATTTAACACCAAATGTGACACTAGATGACCCCGTATATACAGGTAAGGGGTGTGTGTGGGGGGAGCAATGAATTTCAGGAAGGTTAGGGGTATGCCCACCCAGAAAAATCTTAAAGAAAATGCCTCTAATTTGGTGCCATCTGGCAGTGGAAGTAGCCGGTACAAACTGGGAAGATTAACCAGGTGGCTCTAACCCCTGAAACCCCACTTTGGATCTATCACTGCAGGTATTTCTACATGGCTGTCTTCTTGTATGTAATGCTGAACAGTGGTTATGGGAACTCCAGTTCAGTCCGGTTTAACCAGTTAACATTCTGTGCTAGGATGGACTCATGTAAACACCTAACGGCTGATCGGTGCAGCAGTAATGGTACCACTTGAGACACTGGCGATCCATGTTTGGGAGTGAGTGCGGATCATCAAAGGCTGGCTGACAGAGGAAGGCTCAAGCATCCCAAGGACAGCTCTCTTCCTTGTTGGGGGGATGCTTCTCCCAGATCGTGACTGCCTACTGGAGAGACTGGTCAGCAGCACAGTCAGGAGCCCCAGAAGAGGATGGGGTTACTGGCAGATGCCCATCACACATGGCCATGTCATTGCATGCTGGCACCCCTGGCGAGTAAACCAGGAGTCCAAGAGGGAAATACTGGCCATCCAAACCAGCGACTAACCCCTCCCCCCTCCATGGGTTCTCAGAACACCATCATGGCTGGGCACCCAGCAAATAATGCTCCTGGGCAAGAGGTGTACAGCCTGTACATCTGTGAGAAGGTTGATAACAGCAACTGGAGGGTTGAGGCCGGGTGCAGCCAGAGAGAAAGAAAGAGCTATAAAGAAGAAGAAGAAAACAGCTAATATAGGGCTAGTTCTGGGAATCTGTAAACAGATGAAGACACTATGGAGGCTCCCTGCTACGGGTTACACTTATAGCACATCCCACCTTAGCTCCCATTCCCTTTTTGTGTTGTGTAAGAATGTTCTGGCTCAGTCTATGAAATTTCATTTCACCCTGGCTTCTTCTAACAAATCATGGGAGGACGGGGTGGTACCTGAGGACTGGAGGAGGGCGGATGTGATTTCACTTCACAAAAGTGGGAACAGGGCAGAGGCAGGAAACTACAGGCCAGTTAGTTTGACCTCTGTGGTAGGGAAAGTGATGGAATCACTTCTGAAGGAAAGAATTGTCGAGTGTCTAGAGGCCAGTGGGGCACAGGACCCAAGGCAGCATGGGTTCACAGCAGGAAGGTCATGTCAGATGAATCTAATCAATTTCTTTGACTGGGTGATCAAAGTAGTAGACCAGGGAGGGGCTGTGGATATGGCCTACCTAGATTTTAGCAAGGCATTTGACACAGTTTTACACAAAAGATTAATATACAAGTTAGCCAGCCTTGGAGTGGGTCCCAAGGTGGTAGCCAGGATAAAAAACTGGCTGGACAACAGGACACAAAGGGTAATAGTAAATGGAGTCCACAGTGAAGAAAGGAGGGTAACTAGTGGGGTACTGCAGGGTTCGGTACTGGGACCGATCCCCTTTAATGTCTTTATAGGTGACATTGGAGAGCACCTGGAAGGAAAAGTATGTCTCTTTGCAGATGACACAAAAATCTGCAACAGGGTTGATACACAGGGTGGGGTGGAAACGGTGAAAAGGGACTTGGCAAGGTTGGAGGAAAAGTCAAATATATGGCAGCTCAGATTCAATGCATAGAAGTGCAAGGTAATGCATCTGGGAAACAAAAACCCAGGGGAAGTTTACACAATGGGGGGTGAGATACTAACAACAACAAAATTAAAAAAGACCTAGGAGTAATTATATCAGATGACCTAAAGGTGGGCAAGCAATATGAGAAGGCAGTAAGGAGGGCTGGGGGATACTGGGATGCATAGGGAGAGGCATCAACAGTAGAAAGCATGAAGTTGTTATCCCTCTGTACAGACAGTTGGTGAGACCCCATCTGGAGTACTGCAGCAATTCCAGGAGACCCCATCTCCCCAAAGACATAGACAGAGTGGAGGCTGTTCAGAGAGATAGCCAAATGGTGCAGGTCTGCACCAGAAGACATACGAGGAGAGACAAAGCAGCTTAATATGTATACCCTTGAGGAAAGGAGGGAGAAGGGGGACATGATAGAAATGTTCAAGTATCTCAAGGGAATTAACAAAGTACAAGAGGGTAGTATCTTTAAGAGGCACAATTTGAAGATTGAGCGGGGACGGCTCAGAGGTAATGTTAGAAAGTATTTTTTTACAGAGAGGGTTGTGGATGCATGGAACAGCCTTTCTGAGGAGGTTGTGGAGTCAGGACAAGTGGGAGAATTCAAAGAATGCATGGGCCAGACATAAGGCAATTCTAGTGGGGGGTAGGATGAAGTAAGCTGTTGATTAACTAGAATCTGCAGCTTATCCATCAGGTAGGGAAATGAGCAGACTGGGTGGGCCAATCAGTCCTTATCTGCCATCAAATTCTATGTTTCTATGTTTGTGAGGTTGGGGTGGCTGCCAATAGTGATTTCTTTTTTTTTTTTCTTCTACACTTCATCCCCCCATCACCAATGTTAATCACCACTCCTCTGTTATCTCAGACATACGCCACTTGGTCTTAATAGCAACAGTTCAAAAACCTGTCAATTTAAACAAGGGCTTGGTGGTCTACCCTACACAGAGGGAGCCCCAATAACTGATGTGTGTTTATGAGTGTATACCATTGAAACAGTGACGGAAATACCGTGAATACTGTTACAGCGAAAAACTCTGCAGCTCGCTGTAATGGTCCATGGTACACTGACACTGCTTTCTCCAGTGATTTCTATCCCTCCCTTAAACAACTCAGACTTGGAGTTGATTATCTTAAAATGCATGGGGTGTATGGGGCAGAGCCCTTGCATGGGGGGGGGAAACCCCCCTGCAAAAAAAACACTTTATTTTACTGATGGCACAATGCTGACTGTCGGCATTGTACCGTCGCTGTAATGCCATTCAACAAGTTTACTGTCGAAGTGGCTTGATGGAACTGTTCATGAGCTTATGGGGGTAAATTCTGTGTGTGTGTGTGTGTGTGTGTGTGTGTGTGTGTGTGTGAGGGGGGAGAGCATAGCATTCATTGTCTCCCAAAGTGGGGTATATGGTGGGCTTTCATTCAGTAGGGAGGGTCTTTTTCTGCCACCAGGTGAAACACACTGCATAGCGTGATGGAAGTTGGGGGGGGGGCAGATTGTCAGATACAGCTGGGGGTGAGCATTGGAGTGAGCAGGCAGTCATTATCGCCTGACATGCCTGGCTTTTATCTTCTCAAATTCCCTCCAAAACCCCTACCATCTCTTTTGTATTTGAGGCACCTCTCAGCACCACTCCTGTAGGCAGGCTTGCCAATGGTAATGGTGGTTTCCTGTGCCCCAGTGCCAGGTGGCAATCCTCCATTGAAGGCACTGGTATAGGGGCAGTCATCCTTCCTTCCCCTGATAGTTGTAACGCATTTGGTTTGCAGGTGGTAAGATGTTTAACTACCTCATCACTTTTGCTTGTGACATTGCAGGTCCAACTCAAAATTCTCTAACTACCCCCCCACCACCACCACCACCATACACACACACACACACACACACACACACAGTGTACAAGGATAGGTTGTAGACCCATATACAACATAATCATCAAATATGAAATGTCAAGAAAAATTCCTGGGCTCTGATTGGTCAGTGCTGACCTTCATCAGTAATGTTATCCCAGCACAGCATCACACCTATTCAAAATATATTTTTAAAATGTATTTTTTCACCATTTTTATTTTTATTTCAAGTAAGCCATTTTATAATTGCAATAATGCAGTCCAGGGTGTGTGTCGTGGGGATGAAAGTCACTTCTTGTGTACTGGATGCACTCGGCCTATGGCCTCCTACCCAACCACCTGAGGTATACATTGTCCCAGCATGGCACACACCCTGTCATGCATTATTGGTTAATTATATACTTTGCTTTCTAATTTTCTCCCAGAAACAGAAATCACAATTTGAGTAACTCCAAGAACCATGCTTTCTTACCTCTTACTGTTTTTGTCACTCAAATACGGGACATATCGCCCTCAAAATATTGGTAAAAGAGGGAAAACGTGACACAGTGGGCTCCCATGACCAGTGTTCACAAAGTTTACTGTTATCTCAACAGGAAAAAGTAATATGGAGTTTTGTTCCAATGTCCAGAAGCCAAGAACTTTAATTGTTGCAACTTATAGATATTTCTTGAAAAATTCCATTGCGCTTAAGTAACCACTTGTGCCTGTCCATGACAAATAGCAGTGTGATTTGATCATCTGAAATATAAATCATGAAAATAACCTACACAGCATAGTGATTATGGGAAATAAAAATCATGTGTGTTGCCAGATCTTTCAGCCTGGAACATATTACCCACTGATGTGAGAATGGCACTCACTGCATTTTAAAAGATCACTTTTAAAGTTTTCAGTTCAAGCCTTTTCTGGTTCTAATTCAGAAGGGTTCTAATCTGAATCCCAAATGGTTCTAAAATGTTCCTGTTTTTAAACCTCCAAACATAATGGTTTACTTCTAGAAGTGTATTAATGATATGATAATTGCATGTTTATTCCTAATTTGTATTTCAACCACTGCTTTTTGTTTGGGGGGGGGGTCCTCTCTTGGTTCTAATTTATTTGCACTGACCAGGTTGGCCCCATCCCTCATTTATTTTGACTTCCTCAATGATGTCTGAGCACTCCTGTAGTCACTCTCATTTGGGCAGCTCAGCTCCCCCATATCAGAGAAAAGATACTGACACAATGAAAAAACAAACAAACAAGAGAACGACCAAGATGACTGACAGCTTGGAAAACATGGGCTTTGAGGGTCAACTGGAAGAACTGTGGCTGTTCTCCATGGAAATGAGAAGATTCAGGGGAGACTTGATTACAATATTTAAATATTTAAAATGAATAGCACCATCAGACCAAGTGAAGCTCTTCTAGATGCAAGGACAAGGACAAGCAGACACTCAATGTCACTGAAGGGAGGAACTGCAGCATTTATGGATAGTGACAATCATAATTTAAAAGCCCATGAGAAGTTCTTTTAAATGAGGTACTGGGCTTACTTGTAACTGGAAGCAGTTTGGAGCTATTGATGACTAAGTCTGCCCCATATTGATACTACACTGCCACCATTTTTAGAATCGTCTGATGCAACTGATGTTGAAGCAGTGCTTAATTACTGTATGTATATATGTATGTATGTATTTAGATGTTTATTCAAAAGTGTTGGTCAGGAATGGCACAGTGAGCTGAACAGCTGGATTCCAGTTGCAACCTGGGAGTGGCAAGACACAACGCTACATAGGACAGCAGAGAATCTAGCATTATGAATGATAACCATAATAAACAACGCACCTCATGAATAGCATGTGCAGTTCATACTGGGTATAAAGCAAAAGAAGGCATTTAGCCTAGAGGTTAGGGGAATGAAGTGTGAAAAAGCTTGATACATCCAGCAGACCAGACCTGAGTTTGATTCTTACAACTTCCACTTGCATACTGTGTGACTCAGAGCAAGTCACTTAACCGCCCAGTGCTCCCAGGCTGCCCCTGAACACAGGCACTTGTGCCTAGTGGGCCTTACCCGGTTACCAAAGACTTAAATAAATAAATAAATACTATTGCTCCCCACATTAGTGGGAAAAATTATCACAATTTCTTATCAACTATTCATCCACCTTCTTTTTAAATTCATCTTGGTTTTTACTATTTACAATGTCCCTAGGGAGAATATTCCACAGCCTCTACCTGTTCTACCTGTTCTGTTTATAAAAGAGAAATATTCCCCATTTTGTTTTGAGGTTCTCAGTTTGATTTGCTTTTTATGCCTTCTCAATCCATCTGGTTTTGCTACCTTTTCAATACCCATTTCCTTGCTTAGCTCTTTATCCCTGATTTTCGTGTATAACATCAATAGGTCACCTCTTATCCTTCTCTGCTCCAGAGAAAACAAACCTGTTTTTCTTAACCTGTCCTCATATCTCAGGTTTCTTAAAGAACCTATAGATTTTCTGTATCTCCTTTATATCCTCTCTAACTTGTAAATATCACCGTGTTTATATGGTTTCCATATCTGCCACCCATAATCTAAATAGGGTCTTGCATACAATTTATACAGGGGCAACTTACAGTTCATAGATTTGTTTATGAAGCATCTGTTGATATTCCTAATCGTATAATTTGCTCTTGACAACAAGTGGGACCTATGTTTGCTGAAATTTAAGTTATTATCAACAGTTGTTCCACAGTCTTTTTCACGTTACTTTTTTTAATATTGATCCATTTAGTACATAAGACTGTAAAATGTTATTACTCCCTAAATACATACTAACACATTTACTCACACTAAATGTTCCTGACTGCCCAGTCTTCAATGTGTTTTAGGTCCCATATCATAATTAACTGTTGTTCGTTGGTTGCAACGGGTCCACCCAACTTAATAACATCAGCAAACTTAATAAGCTTGTTTTTAATGTCAGCTTGTATATCACTGTTGTAAATTGAGAACAACGCTGGTCCCAATACTGACCCCTGTGGAAGACCACTAGACACTACAGTCGGCATTGAACATTCTCCTACTACTCTTACTATCTGATATCTATCAGCCAACCAGTTATTTGTCCAATTAACAATCCTTCTATCGATCCCTAACTTTACCATGTTGGTAATTAAGTTATGATGGGGAACTTTATCAAATGCCTTTTGGAAATCTAATAATATCACATCAACAGGAACCTGTTTTCTGGCCAATCTTTTTATTTTTTCATAGAAGCAAAGATGATTAGTAGTGCATCCTCTGTTCTTTTTAAATCCACGCTGTTTATTATCACATAACTTGATACTGGTCAAATTGTCCTCCCATTTAGTTTTCAAGAAGCTCTCAGCCAATTTGCAAATAACAGAGGTCAAACTTTCCAGTCTATAATTTGATGCCTCCATTCTGTCCCCTTTCTTAAACAGGGGTATCACCAGGGCTTTTCTCCAATCTTCTGGTCTCCCCCCTGATGCAAAAGAACTGTTTAGAATCTTTGCAAGTGGTGGTGCGACAAATTCACATAATTCTTTCAATAATCTAGGGGGGAGTTGGTCTGGACCTGCTGATTTGTGGATTTTTAAATTATTAATAAGATTGTGCAATATTGGTAACATGAGCCTGAGATCCAAATGTACATCAATATTGTCATCTGTCTTCAGATTTTTTTTATTTTTGAGCTCAAACAAGGTCCCATAGTGCTTACTAAAGGTTTTATGTGATAAAAGTGAGTCTGAAAGACTGCCTATCACATAAAGTGAGCAAATATGAGCCCATAGTCAAAAAGGCGATGGATATTGTACCAACCGTTGCAAATAGCGACAGTCTTGCTACAATACTTAAAGCATACAAAACATTTTTATGCAGGGGCTGTGCCCCCACGCCTACTGCAGAGGCAAGCCCCCACCCCAAACTCAAATAATCAACTCCAAGGGGTGCGGACCATGGGGCAAGTTATTGGATTCTGTGGCAAAAATAATTATTCTGCTCATAGCCAGACCAGAACCGGGTCTGCTTTCGCGTAAATGACGATTGGTGGCACATCACTATGCTGTCTGGAGCAGCTCAGCGAGAATTGGCCACACAGGATCCCTATATCCTGTAGTAGTGAGTACAGCTCCTTGCTATACTAGCTATACAGGATATAGCGATGTATTGCACCACTCGCTCTCTTGTAGAGCGCTATTATTGAGTCGCTCAAAAGTGCAACATTCAATAATCAGTGCTCTGCATGGGTGCTACCCTTACTAAAAGCTTCGGCCATAACCTTCGGTGTGGTTATAACGTTCTCACCCTCCTTTAGAGGTGCTATCTGATTTTTATCGCCTTTTAATCTATTTATACATGAGATAAATCCCTTATTATTATCTTCGCAATGGACCAGATTGAATTCTATTTTATGTCTTTCTGACCTGACCGTGTTTTTTTTTAAAGTAATTTCAATATCCTCTTGTAGTTCTCCTTACTTTCAGGTGTGTCCAATTTTCTCATAATTTGAATAGCCTTCCTCTTCCTATTGATCAGTTTCATCACCTTAGAGGTCCACCAAGTTGGTCTTTTCCCTTTTTTTGTTGTATAATTTCTTATTTGGCACATATTTGTCTTCTAGCAATTTAAGTTTTATTTTTGACGACATTCCACATATCATGCGTGTTTTTCCCAGCCAAGTCTGTTTCCAAATTCCATACCATCAATTCTTGTTTCATTTTTCTGAAATTGGACCTTTTGTAATTTTTTATAATAGTAGTGCTCCTAATTTTATAAAATAAATGTTTTTTGATAGAAAATTCAACTGTGTTACGGTCACTGTTAGCTATTCCTTCTCTTATTTTTATATTGGTAATTTTGTTTGTGTTTGTAACAATCAAATCCAACATGCTGTTTCCTCACATTGGTCTAAACACCAGCTGTTTCAAGTCTAGTGCTAATATGGTATTAACAAACCTATTATTACCAATGGTTGTATACAGACTATGTTTCCAGTTTATTTCTGGATAATTAAAATCCCCTGTTATCAGAACACCCCCTTTCATTGCCATAAGTTCAATTTTGTTCTCTATTCTCCGTCTAACAGTACTGTTACAATTGGGGGCTCTGTAATAAACTCCGATGTATGATTTGTTCCCTGTGCTTTCTTGAAGTTCCACGCACATGGATTCAAATTCTGAATCATCCAATGTGTTTACCCTGTGACAAGGGATATCATTTTTTTTAAGTAAATGGCAACCCCCCCTCCTTTTTTGTTTGTTCTGTTTTTTTTAAAGAGCATATAGCCATCAATGTTTTTATTCCAGTCTACTTCATCTTCTCACCAAGTTTCTGTAATCACACAGATATCAATACTCTCGGCCAATAATAGGGACTCTAATTCACATTTTTTTATATTATTCAAGCTTTTTGCATTAATTAACCAGGCTTTTAAATCTCCTATTCTTTTTCTTTTCTGAGAACCTTTAATTTTATTCATGATATTGGTATCTCCCTTTGTAATTTCAGTTTGAGTAGTCTGTGTGTTAGCCCTTCTCCTCTTTTTCAGTTTAAAGCTCTGTCCACAGTTCTTTTCAGGGCTAGTCCTAGCTTTCTGCTGCCTTTTTTGCTTAGATGTAATCCATCTTTACTAAAGCTCAATGGGTTGTTAACAAATGACTCCCAGTGGGTTATACACAGTAATCCCTATTTTAGAGTCCATAGCCTTAGCCAGTTATTTATCTCTTTCAGTTTATTTGTGTGGTAAACACTTTCTCGTGGTACTGGTGAGATCTCTGACAAAACTAGATTACAATTTAGTTTTTTGGTTTACTCTCTTATTTTTTTATATTCATCCTGCATTTCTTCTATGCTATGACTTTTAATGTTGTTTACTCCTGCATGGAGAATGACTGTGGCAGATCCATCTCTTTCTTTAATGATGTCTCCAAACATATCCTTTATATCACCTAAATTTAGCCTCTGAAAAGTAACTCAAAGCTACTTGTTCTTTATTCCCTTTTGATGTGTATCTATCTGTATATTTAACTATTGAGTCTCCTAGTACATATACATTTTTTGAGGTTGGATATGTGACCTGACCAGTTGGTAATTCCATATCTAGAGCTTGTGTGGTGTCCCTACTATGCACTACTGAGATGGCCCCACCCCCCGGATCTCTGTTCATAGGATCTTCTGATGCGTGCCCCCCTATTATGTTACCATGTTCACTGTTTTCTTGAACCGTGCCACGTGACCCATTAGCAGCACCATTCTCCTGTTCATCATCACCTTGTATATTTGTGTGGCCTACCTCAGTTAGTAAAACTGTCTGCTGATCATGCATATTGCTAGATACTATGGGTCCAATTCTAGAAGGGTGGCGCAAGTCACCACCAAACGCAACTGCTCCACCAGTGTTGACGTGACCCTCAAGGCCTATTCTAGAAGGGCAGGGTCTCAGCTAAGTCCTGTGACTTGCGACATGCGACCAGATACGCTGAACTGTGGGTGCACCTGGCAAGCATGTCACAAGCTGCAAAACACACGGTGCATGTGCATCTCCCTGCCAAGCAAGCCACAATAGCTTCCCTGCAGGGCTGCCTACACCCCCAGTCCCCCAAAGTGTCCAGATAGGGCCCCGCAGGGTTGCCCACACCTCCAGCCCCCCAACATGTCCAGAGAGAGCCCTGCAGAGCTGCCCACATCTTCTGTCCCCCAAAGTGTCCAAATAGAGCCCCGCAGAGCAGCCCACACCCCTGTCCCCCAACTCCATCATTTCAAGAAGCCCCTCAGGGTGGCGTAAACAACCCCCCCATCCATGCCCCGACCCCAAGTCACCATCTGTAAATCGACAAATAGCTTGACCTGGTTGTCTGGTGGCCCCTATCCAGCCATGCCATCCTCAGCACCCCCACCCATCCCAGTCAGCAACTGGCACAGCCCACCTCTCACCTCCATGACCAGCCACCGATTGGGTCCAGTTGGGTGTGTACAGAAAGACATGCTCAGAAGTAATTTCTGAGGCATGTCTTTCTGCTCTAGCCTCTACTGAACTCCAGTCAGTGGCTGGACATGGAGGGAAATGAGCTAATACCATCAGGATGGATGGGTGAGGCTGCAGAGTAGGCTGGCATTGGCTGATGTGGGTGGGCCACTAGCTTACCAGGGCAGGGTAAATGCCGCATTTGCGGCTGCGACTTGAGGTTAGGGTACAGGTTCATATGTATTCATATCATAAACTCATATGTCAGTTTCTCATTAGGCTCACTACCTTACTGTCACTTTTGTTATTATACTGTTGATTGTAATCCAACATAAGCATGCACACAAATCCACATTTGTGGCTGCCACCCGGGGTTGGGGCATGGGTGGGGGTCGACGTGCCACCTAGCAGGCGTTTCACAATAAGGTTGGGGAAAATAGATGTATACCAGCCCTGCAGTGTATTGATAGCATCTGGGGGCAGGGGTGTGAGCAACCCTGTGGGGCACTTACAGTTAACATCGGGCAGTTGGTGTGGGAGCCCTGCGGGCACATAATGGACATGTCGGGGTGGGGGCACCCACTGAGGTATGCTGGGGCATGGGGGTGGGCAACTGTGGTATGCTCCCTGGACTGCAGGCAGGTCTACAGGACCACTGGGGGCATCCGTAAGTTACACCAGCTAAATGCTGGTGTAAAGAACATGGCCGGTTCTCCTCCGGGGGTTCTTGTAAAATCCCGACCTTAGGGACTTTGATGCTGCCCTTCTGGAATGGGGCACAACTACTGCCATAAACCCCTTAGCACCATGTCGCAGGGGGTTTATGGCACAACTGCTGGCATAACTGCTGTTCAGCACAAGTGGCCTGCGCCACGTCGCAGACCACATTGTAGAATCACGCATATCACAACAGCAGGCGTAAGTTGCTACATGTGCCATTCTATTTGGCGCAACTGCTGTTACGTCAGGCGTAAGTGTACTAGAATCAGGCCCTATTAGTTCATCCGCCACTTTATTAGATGGGTACATTCACATTCTTTATCTATGTTAATTAATAACTCATACTGTTAACGCAGTCACGGGTATGTGCAAATCCCTAGGATGTGCAAAAAACCTCGCAGACACACACGTCTATGTTTTATTTTTTATAACTGGTACAGGGATTTCTTTAAAAAAATAAACAAACTGAAGAGCTAACATGAGCCAGAGCATGACCGAGTCGGTACTACGAGAAGAAAGGGAAGAAGTAAGAAAATATTTATCAAAAAGCTGCTTTGTGAGCTGAAGTTCTTTTTTTTTAAGTGTCAAACTGCTGTAAGTGCCCACTTGACAAAATGAGTTCAACAGAAGTTTGGGGTTAACGTTTATGCTTCTGCCCAGCAGTTAGGAAATGTCAGACTGAAATGTCGTAATAACCAGGTGCAACATCACACTCGGTAATTACGACATTTGAAACAACTCAGAAGTAAGTTGTTAGTGAGGTCTACCAGATCATCTGTTTTCATTATATACACCTCATGCATTATTCTGTATGTATACTTACTACAGGGTAACATTTCCTGTGCAGCTGTGTGTTTTGTTTGTGCTGTTTACATTTGTTTTTGTATTTTTATACTTTGTATTTGTTGCACCTTCCTCTTGCCTCTCCCCCAGGACATATCTGGAAATGAGCTGTTGCCATAAATATAAGCAGCTATATACCAGTGAGATGCGTCACTTAACAGCCAATGCTACTACATGTGGAGCATTACAACTCTATAAATCTAGACAGATTATCTGAACTGTATCATAGCAATAGGAATATTGGTACCATGGCCATGGACTGGACACTAAATAAAATGCATAATTATCCTAGTGATCTAGCACTAAAGAAATCTAAAAAAATATATTTTTTGTCCATGAACTCCAAAAATGTGTAAGTACCCCCCCCCCCATCTGGGGCTTACTTTTTCTGCCTCCTCCAGCATCCTGGATTCCTTCTTCACCCACTGGTCCTCCAGAACTGTACAGGTAGGGACCAGTAGTGCAACGTGGCTGCAGTAAGGAACCCTGGTGGGATCCGAGTCAGAGATCCTCACTGAACTCCCTGTGGTTAAAGCCACATGTATCACTCTCATACATCTCATTTTGGCCCTCTGGACTGCCTTCTGTGGATGAGACTGGCTGTGAGAGTGCCAACTGGGCACCATCGATGGTTCCCCAACCCCTGGAGAAATCAGCAGGTCATGCCACAAGAGCTCTGCAGCCAGCAGCATTTGTGCAGCTGTGCTTATGCAGTAAATGCATCTCAGAACTGGAGCCCTGAAAGTTAAACTGGGCCTACACCCACATCCACGAATGACCCTGGCTCCAGGGTAGGCAGCAGAGCCAGAAACCAAGAGCTGCAGTGCCATCAGATGCAAAAAAGATGTTCCTTCCTGGCCTTAGGGTAGGCAGCAGGACCAGAAAGGAAAATTAAAGTTTTGTGCATGTGCACAAGATGGGATGGGCCACTCCCAGTGCTCCAACAGCCAAATGAAGCCCCTGACGCTGCAACAGGCTTACTACCCAAGGTATCAAGCACATCCCTGGCCCCAGGATGGTCAGCAGAGCCAAAAAAGCTTACAGCTATGTGGAGAGAGAGTCCATATCAAGTGGCAGCAAGCCAAAATTGTGGCTTGCAATTAAACAAAGATGGCGGCCCCCATGACTCCACAGCCTGCAGAGCATCATGGGAAAGGGGTCGGGGGGTTACTACTAATTTGCCCATGAATTTCGGCCTATTAGGAGTCAGATTAGTGCTGCAGACTTTTTGCCTGGGAACCAGCCTGACCAATCAGGTATCGAGTTTCATATCAGATAAAAGGGACTGTTTCCAGAGATGGTGACCAGTTCAGTCTGATTGCCAGTATGAGTGACTGTGTACCTGAAGCGAGGACCGATGTGTCACTGTTTGTGTAGGAACTGCAGGCCTGGCAGACTGAAAGAGTTGGGAATCCCAGTAAAATTAGCTGTGTGAAGAGAAGAAACAGTTTAAGCAAAACTACAGAGTGAAGGCAAGTTCAGAGATGGGGTTTTCCTGCCCCCACCACGGACTTTCCCCTCTGGGGAATGAGCTTCTGCAGAGTCTGCAATCCAAGAAGGCCACTGCCTTGCTCCAGGTCCTAAGGCTCAGCGAGTCCCCAAAAAAGAGAAATAAAGTCGAAGAGAAGCCATCAGCAAGACTGGGGAAGCCTGTGTCCCAGCTGGAAACAGTTGCCTCCATTCAGCCTGTCCTAGCAACCTGCATCTGTTGTATCAACTGAGGCATCAAACCATGAGTAAACACCATGGTTTCAGCCCTGCAACTGGGGAGAAAGTTTACTATACCAGGGACCGAGGGAGAAGTCCTGGTCTGGTGGTGAAAGGCCCAGGCAGAAGACCTGTGGAGGCCACCTGGCCACCCATCCTCTGAATTACAAATAGAGGCCCCTTTGCAAACCTTGTGTAACCCCTAGGTGGCACTATCCTATGGGCTACTACCCCTGCCTGCATGACTAGGCAAAGGTTGAGGGGCCTGAGCTTGGTGAATGGGTGCCTCCACCCAGAGGAATGGTTTTGGGGTAGTGTAGCTGCTGTTGGTATAGCCCTCCGGGATGCTATAACCACCCACCAACCCTTCTAGTGGCCTAAACAGTTCAGCAATAAAATAATCACATGCACCATATGACAGTAATGATATGCTCACACTCCTAGCACTTACCACCAGGGCTGGATCTGCTGCAATTGCCCTAGAGACCCCTCTGGAAATTAAGACCAGTGATATAACAATACAATGGCAGCACAATATCCCACCAAGAAGATACACACTAACCAGGCTAAACGTGAACAAACACAATCTGATTTATTTAGGGGGATGTGAACAAGGGTGGGGCATGAATCTAGCAGGTGATTAGCAGATCTGATTAAATTCAGGCTGAACAAGCATGCACTGTAAGTCCCTCTGACACAGTCACAGAACCCTGTGTACCCAGTTGTTAAACAGGCTAGCCTGAAGCATTGCCCAGGGTAGGCCGGTGTTGCAGCTGTTGTTGGGGCCCTTAGGAAAGAAAACAATTAGCATGCACTCAACCCAGAATTTGTAATCCAGAGCCAGATGGCTCAGTTCGTTGTAATAAACCCAAACAAGCAAATCAGATGACACACAATGATTGTAGCTTATGTTGCAGGGAGCTACCCTGTTTGCACACATGCTACCCAGCCCAGGATGCAGGGCAGACGAAATGTAGACCTCAGGATGATGTACTGGATTGCCAGGGGAAGCAGGGCCTACATGACTCACCGTGGTGGTCGCTACCTGTTCGATGTTGTTGAGCAGGGGACCAAATCCCTGAGTGGGTCTTTCACGGGAAATGTCTCTGAATTGGGAGCAATGGCCTAGGTCGAGATGGCAGGGCCCAGGCAGAGCAGATGGTTCAGATGAAGTCCGTGATGAGTGCTGGAACAGCCTCCAGCTGGCATAGCAGAACTTGGTGTGGGGAATGACCCACACAACACATTCCGCAAATCTATAACACTTTAAAGTAACTTGCCACAGTTCGGATAAAGTCCATTTGCAAATCACAGTGTCTCTGGGCAAACCTCTCGATCTGGGGCTCACTTTAGTACCTGGCAGGCCCATACCTCTCAACTGTCCCTGATTTTCAGGGACGTCCCTGATTTTGCCTCAAAATTTTACTCTGTCCCTCCTAAAAATTGTGTTTCTGTGACCAAACAGTGGGGGTTATAAGCACAAACTAATGTCAAACATTAAAATTACAGACTTGTTCTTCTTTAGGAAATGCATTTTACACTAAGCCCTTTATTCTACCAGCTTCCTGAGTGGATATCTCTAATTTTGAAGAAGTGCCCCTGATTTTGATCCTTTGTCCCTGATTTTTTTAAGCCTTGTCCCTGATTTATGAGACAGGAGGTTGAGAGGTATGGGCAGGCCGATTGCTTCTGGAGCAAGTCTTCGGACCACTTGCAGGCAGCAATGACACACTTTTCTCTTCAGGTTTCAGGTCTCAATAAGGAAATCGGATAAAGTCTGACTTTCTCACTCAAAGCAGTTCTTCACACTGGAAGATGTGGCAGGTAGGCCAGCACAGCCTTCCCGCCGATTCTCCTGTGCTCCTACACAGGAGCAGCTGCTTGGTGACTCGAGCTGTTCACTCTCCAAACTCCAGCTCACAACTCACTCACTGCTGCAGGCAGCTCTGGGCTTTCCCAGTGATCCAAAGGGTTCAGTTGGCTGAGAGAGCTGTCTGTTATAGAAAGGGCTCTCCCTCCAGGTCCATTTAGGTGCCAAACCTTAAAAACTACAATTCCTACAGACTTCACTCCCACAAGACCTCTGGGGACAGTCTCCATTTTAGGTCCCCTGAGGTTTCCATTGGTCCAACACTGCAGTTCCACAGCCAAAATGGTGGCTCTAATCCAAATGTTCGCGCTGCAAATGAAAGCAGGTCAGACAAACTCCTATAGTATTATTATTACTATTATTATTACAGATAAACAGTAAATAATCACTTTTTTCTAACAGAGCTCCCTTTGCGCTACTAGTGACTGCAGAATGAAACAGAAATACAGACTGTCTGGCTGGTCATGAGCCTTAAATCACTCGGACCCAGCCCAGACTCATTTTTCTAACACAGCATAATGGCTGTCTTGAAGAGGCAGGCACAGAGGCTTACTATAGCACTTCTCATGCAGGCAGTTTTAAACTACTGCAGACACAGGACGCCATCCTGACAGTGGGCATTGGGCAACCCAGGAAGACATTTATAGGAACCCCTATTTGTGGGGGGGTTACACTTATCTAATCAGTTAAAATGGTTACAGTTTGTGTTCTGCAACAGTTGTGTTTAAGAGTATTTTATCTGCAGCCTTAATTGAAAGCTCCACCCTGCTAGCAGCATCAGCGTCCCCACTGTGGTACCCATTACAACATGATAAGAGAGCTCTCACCCATGGTCTTTAGGGGGAGTTAAGCTGGGTGCACCTGCACGGGGTGGTTTGAGGACTGCTTGGGATGGTATATTCTGTGTTGATCTATTTTATTGATTGCCTAAAGTGTTAGTATTTCACTCATTGAGCATAACATTTACTGCTACCCCCATTGCTCCCATTTTGCCTTGCTGCCCCCTTGTTCCTTCTGTACCATCCCTTTTAGATAAATTATTTGTTTGACTTGCATTTCATGGTTTGGGGATCACCACCGCTTACTACATCACTTGTTGTGAGAGGTGAAACTTTGTGGGCAGTTGATACACTGTTTCCTGGGGGGGTAATAGACTTGTGTGTCAGCATTAAGGTTCCCCATATTGCCACCCCAGATGGAGGCACTGTGCCACGTTAGACCGGTGTACCCAGTGTAGGACATCCTTAGGTAATCCAGGCTGGCCCTCTCGAAAGGTGGCGGGAGATGAACCCCCGAGGGCCCTGGGTGGTCAGCTACAAATGCTAATCCTATCAGAAATATAATGAGAATAACGTGCAGTATTCTTAAGTTGCAGAAATATTGCAAACAGCTGTCCAAGTAATGAGAAAGTTCTATCTCCTGCAGAGCAGATCCTGCAGGTGCCTGACATAAACTTAAGCAATGCTAAATGACAGGCTGTGTGTTGTGGTGGGATTTACCCATGCCTGGTGTGGTTTCATTATGAGACTGCAGGCCGAGTGACTAAACTCCACCAGATGTGGGTAAATCCCAGCATAACTCACATCCTATAGTAGATTATTATGATTATACAGTAAATCCTTTATTAAAATAAAGATTTATTTTTCAGGGCCAGCCCGCCGGTGCAGCTGTAGCACTACTGCATGTGACATGGATGACCCGGGTTCAGGAGCAAATCTGGGAGTCCAAGGATCAGCCAGGGGGAGGTTGATGGAGCATCTGATAGACTGCTCTCCACCTCTGGGGAAGGGGGATCCACTGTGGTCCAGCATTTGGGTGCCACTCAGTGGAGGTCGGGTGTGCACCAGGCCAGGACCATGGGAGGAAAATGTCTGTGGCTGTTGGCGAATGTCTGCAGTGTGCGTGTGGGAGCACACACACATATTGCATTGATGTCATTGCACATCCATGGCCCTTTGGGAGATCTGGGGAGGGGAATAATATGGGGAGCACCTGGCTGTATGATGTTAGCCTATCTACTCTGCCTGCCTGGCCATTGTGGGCCCCCTTTCAAGGCCACATAGCTGGATTCTGAAGTGCAGCAGTGTGGCCATGGCCTTCTCATTCCCACTGCAGGGAAGCCCTGGGGGCACTGACGGCAGAAGGAGGTGTCCCACAATGGTGGCCAAGTCAGTGGGGGTAAGTAGGGGGTGGGGAAGCTGACTCCATTAGTTGGTGTTTCCCAGTGGTAAATAGATGCATCAAAAAAAAAGATTTCTGAAAAATTCTTCCACACTTTACAAAATAACCCTACAGCCAGCACTGTAAAAGGTTGTTAGAGATAATGAGGCTTTCAACAGTAAAATTTTTTTTTTTTTATTCCGGCTAAACCACTTATAAAGCAGTTGTGAGCAGCTGGCAAGTTCAGGGAGAGAGAAGCAGCATGTAAGAGTGGAGGGAGGGAGGGGGAGAGAGAGAGAGCACCAAGGAGTGGCTGACACTGGCAGAGCATGATTTGAGAGCTAGAGCAAGCATTAAGGAATAGCCGGCACTGGGATTTTATGATTGCTATTGTAAGCTCGGTCAAACCTGAAAAAAATTGTCCAATCTCTTTGAGATTGGACAATTTTATAAAGATCCAAGAGCTGCTCATTAACACATGTTATTAGAGAGCAGGTATGGAGCTGGGAGCGAGCCAGAGGCCAGGTGGGTGCGAGTGGCTAGTGAAACAGTTTCACAAAAATCAGTTTGTGGGAGTAAACTACTTTTGGATGGTTGGTGTGGCTTTTTCAGTACCTCAAACTCAAGTCAGGTTATCAACCAATAATGAGGAGACTGGAGTTCAGTCGTAGGATAATCATAGCTTTTTTATTAAATCAAAAGTCCACAGCAGCCCACAGACCACTATCCCCAGCACCAAACATTTTCGGACGTGAGTGCTGTATCAAGACACAGCATCAAACATTTTCACACCTAGCGCTTTATCAAGGCATCATACAGGCATGCCTTAATAAAGCGATCAGGCACAAAAATGTTTGGTGCTGGGGGTGGTGGTCTGTGAGCTGCTGTGGACTTTTGATATAATAAAAATCAATGATTATCCTATGACTGCGTTCCAGTTTCCTCACTTCTGGTAAGTTGTTAGCCTGACTTGAGTTTGAGATAGTGTGAGAAGACGTGCTGGCTCCAGCTATATATTCCTGGCTGCTAGCCTTGTGTCCTGAATCCTGCAGTTTTTTAGGCAGGTTTTCAAAAGATGAAAACTGCTTGTGAGCGGGTGGTTCATTAGCAGGAAGCAAGATGGTGGCATTTTTGTTCCATTTTTGAATATTCAGTCTGTAAACTGGCTGAATGGCACCTTTTGTGGTGGTTATTCTGGGATTTATCACAGCTCAAAAGTGACTGTCAGCCAATCCAAATACCCCGGTCTCAGGCCCCATTACGTAATATCATGTAATATTAATTAAGAAGCAAGGTATGTGGCCCATACACTGGAGCAAAACAGTCACAGTTATGCATGAGCTGTGAAACGTGGACAAACATTTCTGTGATAAACATACCTCTCAACCTCCTGCCTCATAAATCAGGGACAAGGCTTAAAAAAATCAGGGACAAGGGACCAAAATCAGGGACACTTCTTCAAAATTGGAGACATCCACTCAGGAAGCTGGTAGAATAAAGGGCTTAGTGTAAAACACATTTTCTAAATAAGAACAAGTCTGTAACTTTAATGTTTGACATTAGTTTGTGCTTATAACCCCCCACTGTTTGGTCATGAAAACACAATTTTTAGGAGGGACAGAGTAAAATTTTGAGGCAAAATCAGGGACGTCCCTGAAAATCAGGGACACTTGAGAGGTATGGTGATAAAGGTAACTAACTTCATAGCACTGCTCAGACCACAGCTCCTGTGGACCCTGCAAATGTGCGATGAGTTAGAGGTGAGCTGTTCTAGCAGCATCTCGCCCTGTCTTCCTACCACATGGGGGAACCTGGGACCTTCCAGACCACAGCTCTGTGCTATAGCTGCTGGAAAACACTTACTAGTTAAGCTTTGAGAAAATATTTATAACACTTTCATGAATCAAATACTTCAGAAGGCAAAACATTTTATTTTTACACCATTCTAGCGTTGTAACAGCTTTATCTGATAAAACCATAGTGGCCGTTATCGCCTATTGGGAGATGCACCACCAACGAACCACTTGGTTACAGCAGAGTGACTGCACACACTTCCTGAAGAAGTTCCATTTAATGTTTTCCAGGTGTCCTTTGCTGGAGACTACCAATGTTCACCTGGCAAACTTTTTCATGCTACTCGACTCTCAGCTGCATCTGCAGGTGGGGTACTGCCCCCAGCTTTTTAGTGCTCTGAGTCCCTTGTGTATGATGTGGGAAGGGGACTTTCCTTATATAGTAGCACTATGGGACTTTAAAAAGGGGAAGAGAAACACTGCAGCATTCCTGATTAATATTGGCTTACCCCCTTTCTCTTTCTGTTCATGTCTCTGTCTCTCTCTTTTTTTTTGTGTTATATCTGATTTGTTTTTAAAACCAACTCTGTATGCTGGCCTGGTAATGCTACCACTCACTACTCCAATGACTTGGGTTCGAGAACAGACTCAGATGACTCAGCGGTCAGCCAAGGGTCAGCAGAATTGAGATTCTTATGAATGGCTCTCCTCTCTTGGGGAGGGCGGACACTGGGTTTCACTGCTCGCTTGCCACCTAGGAGAAATTGGGTGACAACTTCATGGAAAAGCACACTTGGGGAATGGCACATGCTCAGATGCCAACATCACATATGCTTGCGTCTTTGAGCATGCCCATGCCTCCTCACATGCTGGTGGTCTTCAGGGTGAAAACATGGAGGCACTCCTCCATCCCCCCGGCTGGTGGGATACTACCAGCACTATCGCAGGCACTGCACCACTGACTGTGGCGCTCAGCCTCCACAAATTGGTTGGACAGGCTGGGTGAATAGAAGGATAAACCCCAAACTAGACCTCTTGCTAACTTTACTCAGTGTTCTAGATGGCCTGGTGTGATTAACAGCTCTTCAAGAGTTGCAGTTATCTGGCACTAGAAGATTTTATTTATTTAAGTCTTTGATAACTGGGTGAGTGCACTGATCCAAAGGACCGTTTTCAGGCATGACCCGGGCCACAACAATAGCACAGATCATAAAAGTACAAACACAATTGCATGCAAGTAGAAATGCAGTTTAAAAGCAGTACTACACAAGTTACAGAGTATACAAACAGCGAACATAATACATATTAATATAATAGCAAGACAATACGTAAAGTGGGGATGATTGTAGGGGAGATGGAGAAGTGAGTTAGGTGCAGGCAGAGCTTTAGCGACACACACCATGTTAGTTAGAAAACAGGTAATAGAGGAAAATACAGAAGCAGGAGTAAAGGGGTAGGACACTAGGAAGTAAGCCTGAGGAGGAAGAGGTATCAGCGGAGAGATTAGCAAAGCAGAAAGTAGGGATGGGAGTCGGAAGAGGAAGAGGAAGAGGAGCAGTGAACTAGCCTAGGAGGGTGAAGCAGAAAGCAGAATGAGGAAGGAGGCAGGAATAACGGCTCTCTCGGAGGGGAGGGGTTTACCTGGGAGAGCAGGAGCAGCTAGATTCAGAAAATAGCCAGGATTTGAGTTGGGATTTGAAGGAGTGGTGCGAGACGGCCATGCGGAGGGATGCAGAGATTCTCTTCCATAGGGAAGGGGCAGCTACTGACAGTGCTTTACTTCCCATTACTGCGGAAACTCTGGGGACCTTCGGGGGAGGGGGGACTGATGTTTCACGAAGACATCTGGGAGCAGCCTGGGCCTTGAGGAGGGATGTGTACGGGGACTTGACTCCACCTCACAGTGTGCCATCTATGATGCTTCCAAGTGCATAATCATAGCGGTCCTTAAGTGTGAGCCACCTTAGAGACTGATATAAGTCGTAGTGGTGGGTGGAGTAAGGAACCAGTAATGTGAAGCGACAAACACAACTGTAGACAGAGTTGATTCTAAGGCAAAGAGCAGAGGACGTAGATGAGGGACTTCATGTGAGTCATTACCACTCCATTGTTAGGGCTTTCAGCTAGTGTCCAGGCTGTGAACAAAGGCAGAGTATTACATGACTAGCTTCCAGTGTTCTGAACTTGTCTTTTTGTGTCAGATGAGTTGTCCCACACTATGAAGACCAGTGCCCCTCATTTTCCTACATTTTCAGTGTCTGTACCCAACATTTCAGTGACAAAATCCTAAGAGGTACACAGAGCCTGGCCTGCAGATGGTGGCTTTTATCCCAGCCTCCCCATAGCTGCTCTCTTTCTCTTTCTAGTCTCCCAGCTCTGTCCAGTCCCTGGACATCACTGCAGATCAGACTCCGAAATCACCATCCATAGACCCATAGTTGCCATTTCTGCCAGGTGCGGGAGTCCCCCAACTCTTCCCAATGGACCACACTAGTTAATGCCATACAATCACTCCAACCTTATCCCACCCAGCATGTTGTTTCATCCTGAAACGATGCTTTGAAACATGTATGGTACAAAAATAAAACTTTATAGAACATATCATTTGAAAGGTTAAAATAGGCTTTTCTGGGGGTGCATAGATCTTCCTAAACAGAAATAGATGTGGTGGAGTTTCATGCCCGGATGCTGTTTCCCCTGGGCTGATGAAAGGACAATGTTTAAAAAAAATGCTGTTATTGTTGGGGCACAGCTTGTTAAAATCAATATGGTTGTGCCTGGTATATATACAGTAAATAAAAATGTTGCAAAGTTTCCTCTTTCCCAACCCCCCTCTAGGTTTGTCTGGCCACCTCCTCAAATAAATCCTAGATCTGCCTCTGGCTCACTTGCTACTGTCTGAACACTTCCAGAAGTGCAGGTCTCTGGCTGGCCACAGCCAGGGTAGGGGCTGAGAGTGTCTTTCTTTGCCTGACTCTGTGCATTGCCCTATAGGTAGGGGTTAAATTGGGCAGGAGGTCACAGGAATTCAGTTTTCCTATCTCTTATAAAGTATATGAGAGTCCTACCTCTTGTGTCATCTTTCCCCATTGATTACTATAGTAGAGTTACACCTAGGAATGACAGTTTCACCAGCTAGAAATACAGATATGAGAGTTTCCCCACCTAAACATTTCCAATTTAACCACTGCCTGTGGGTTGCTGGGTGGGTGGGGGTGACAGCGTGGTGAGTTGTGTGATGATGTAATTTATCGTGTATGCAGAATTAGGGCTGCTTGACTGAATATTTGCTGTCGTGGGATCCTCTGGTTTGGTGGGGTGGTACAGAAAGAGGAAGTGAAGGGACGATGGTACAGAACAATGGGGGAGGCACACTGTGTGTGATTGTATGGCAGTCTTTTGGGGGGGCAGGAAGCAGTGAAGGAGCAGGATAAATGGGCAACAATCAGAGCATTTCTTGGTTTGCAGTTTTTCCTCTATAAGTGAGCAAAAATTACCATCATAATTACTGACTAGTGCAACCATCTGTGGGCAAGTGCAATTTTGAAGCAACTTGCCCTGCTGGTTAGTGCAAAGATAAGGTTATGGTTGACCCTTGAAGTTGCGGTGTCAGCATCAGGAGCCACAATCTGATTGTAACCGATGATGTCATTTGTAACAGCCCATGCAAGTAACATTATCAGCATCAGGAGCCACTGACAGATAGTAATCGATGATGTCACTGGTTGTAACAGCCCACGCAAGTAGCAGTAGCACCATCAGGAGCCACTGATGAATTGTAACCGATGATGTCACTGGTTGTAATAGCACATGCAAATAGCAGTATCAGCATGAGAAGCCACTGACAGATTGTAACCAATGACATCACTGGTTGTAACAGCCCATGCAAGTAGAACTATCAGCGTCAGGAGCCACTGACGGATTGTAACTGATGATGTCACTAGTTGGAACACCCCATGTAAATAGCAGTGACAGTGTCAGGAGCCACTGACAGTAACCGATGATGTCACTGCTCGGAACAGCCCATGCAAGTAGCGGTATCAGCATCAACAGCCATAGCCTGACTGCAGCTGATGATGTCACTGGTTGGAAAAGCCCATGCAAGTAGCAGTATTAGTGTCAGGAGCCACTGATGGATTGTAGCTGATGATGTAAGAGGTTCGAACAGCCAATGTCAGTAATGGTGTCAACATCAGGAGGCACTGACTGATTGCAATCAATGATGTCATTGGTTGGAACAGCCCATACAAGCAGTGGTATCTGCATCAGGGAAGTACTGACTGATTGCAACCGATGATGTCAGTGGTTGGAGTAGCCCATGCAAGTAGCAGTATCAGTGTCAGGAAACCATAGCAGATTGCAACCATTGATGTCACTAGTTGGAACAGTCCGTGCAAAAAGTGGTATTGGTGTCAGGAGCCAGTGACTGACAGTAACACATGATGTCACTGGTTAGAGTACCTACAATGATGCAATAGGGGCTGTGTGCAGAACCAGTTCTTATACACCAGGAAGACCAAAAACAAAAAAAAGAGAGTAATATACAGAAAGAGGACAGGGGGCTACCCTTACAGAAATACAAGTGCACAGCACGTGTCGCATGCATGCCGCATGCTTATTAAGCATGCGGCATGCATGCTGCACACTTGTATTTCTGTAAAGGAGATATATATATGGGACTGGGAATGCTGTGGTGCTTCCCTTCCTCTTTAATACAGACGTAGATTGTATCTATGGGGTTCTGTTCTTATACTAGACCCCACAAAAACTAAAGCACTGTTTGTGAGGATGTGTGCTCTTATGGTTGTTGGCGTGTCCCACACAGTGCAGGCTACATCATTTCCTTCACATTTTAAAAGTAAATCTTTAATATGGCATTCACCAGTTTACTCAATGTGCAATGTTAGTGCAGCAGTATTTGTTAATCTGCAAAAATATTTTTTTAATCATGTATATTTTTTCAGCAGTAATATAGTTCAGACATCCCTAGATTAATCACCAGCAATTGTTTAATTCCCTTAGATATTTTTAAAACAGCCTTTATTAATAGTTTTGTAATTAATGGTTTAAGTCGGTCCTCAAACTGTGGCCATCACCAGCAGGTTTGAAAAATCTGTTCAATGGAGGTGATTTGTTTTTTTCTCTGTGCCTTTGATGAAAATTTAGTAAGTGTACAAAGCTCCATTTTGTTCCTATGTGCCATGTATGGTGGAGCAGTCACTAGAGCTTCCAGCTGTAAATGTCTATGAGCTGATGGCAAGTACATTGATACTGTGTGTGACCAACCACTGTCACCGCCCTGTTATTCTAAGAGCAATTACCTTAAATATTCTGGTATCCATATGAAATATTGTGCCCAGTTCTGGATTGTGCACCTGAGAAAGGACAAGGATAGACTGGTGTAAGTGCAGTGAAGGGTCACCATGATGACTCAGAGTCAACAGGCGAGATCCTATGAGGAATGGCTAGAGGCCCCAAACATGTACTCGCTTGAGGCCAGATGAGAGAGAGGTGGCATGATAAAGACATACAAGTTCCTAAGAGGAGCAAAAAGAGTAAACAGGGAGGACCCATTCACCAGGAATGGGGGGGCAGTAACAAAGGGCATGAGGAAATTAGTAGTTGAGGAGGGATATGAGAAAGTTTTACTTCTCAGAGAGGCAGTTCAGCCATGGAACAGTCTACTGACAGACGTAGTGGAGCCGGGACTTTAAATGGATTCTGGCATGGTTGGGACAGGGTAAGGGGACTGATAGTTCCAACGAGGGGAACTAAGGAGGGGGAGATTCGAGGGAGAGATGAAGGGATAGAATCCCATCAGAACATTAGGTCAGCAGGTGAGGTAGGGATACCTATTCAGGCACACTGCATGGACCACTGGTCTTTTTACGTTTGCTTGCGCGCATTCGCAAGAAACATTATGTGGCAGCTTAGGAGAGAAGCGGGTTGTGGAGGTGCGGCACTGTGGTGGCCAATGCCGGCACTGCATTGTTGGGCTTGGCAGTGCTCAGCCAATGCAGGCTCAGTGTCCTGATGACACTGGTTCTGCAGAGTGCCACCAACTTGTAACGATTTCACCGCTGCAATCAGGGGCTGCCTCATCATTGCAGCGTCAGCAATTCCGCTGCAATGAAGGAGAAACCAGTCATTGCAGGGTGGTACCTTACCTGGGGTAATATTTCCAGGAACATGGGGGCTCTATGCCACTGCCTCAGCCCCATGAAAGCTGACGGGGGTGCCCAATCCCCCTGTCAGCATGCCCTCGACCCACTTCATTTGCTGACGGGGGAGCTGACTCCCCGTCGGCATAATGTCCCCACCCCCCAATTTCTGTTGTGTGCTGAAGGTGACCAGTCCCTCAGCATCATGCCCCCCAACAGTCTTCTTTGCCGACAGGGGACCAATTCCTGTCAGCTTCAGTACCCCTTCCCAGTTCAATTTGCCAACGGTGGAGCCCATTCCCCATTGGCATAATGTCCCCACCCCCAAATTTCTGTTATTTGCTGAGGGGGTGTCCAATCCCTCTCGGCATCATGCACCCCCCACTGGTTTCTGTGCCAACAGGGAGCCCAGTCCCCATCGGCTTCGGTCCCCCTCCCCAAAAATGCATGTGGCACACTGGGAGCCCACCCTGGTGTACCAAACAGACCTGCAAAAGAAGAAAACCAACCCGCGTTGTCTTTTTTTTTACCTGTAAAATAAGAAAACGGTCCCTCAACATGTCTGGTGCCCCTCCCCCAACCCGCCATCTGTGTACCCCACCTCCTCACATCCCCCTCACCCCATACTTATCACCGGAGCTCGGTACAATGATCGTCAGTGGACCGGGAACATGTCTGCACTCTTCAAAGCTGACTGCGAACTGAAGAAATACCGGTAAGCTGTATAATAGCATAAATAGTTTTTTTTTCAACTTTGGTGCATATCTCGGGCATTTTGGGGGAATTTTGGCACCAAATTTTCAACATAGGGTTATTGGGACCCCGCCTCATGAATTCAGTCACTGTCATGGCGTTATTCGGTCTCAAAGGTGATTTTGCGGTCACTGCGTAGAATCACCTTTTGGGACTGATTAATGAAATAACAGTGCCACTGTTCATGAGGTGGGCTCTCAAAAAGCCTATGTTGCAAATCTGGTGAAAAAACAAACAAAAAATGACTGTTTTACAAGCGTGTGTTGTGCAGTTTCCATGCACGCTCGTAACTTCGCATATTTGTAATATTTTCACTCCAGATTTTCAACATTGGCATTTTTCCACACCTCCTTATGAACAGAATAGCTATCATTTTACACATCCTGTCCAAAATGCGTTTTCGCACTTCCAGCGCAGAATAGTGCGGTCACTCTGGAAAATCTGTTTTTGGTACAGATTAAGAAAATGACAGTGACACTGTTCATGAGCAGAGGTCATAAAATGCCTATGTTGAAAATTTGGTGACGAAAGTCCATAAAATTACTGTGTTACAAGCGTGCGCTGCGCAGTTTCCACGCACCCTTATAACTTCGCAAATTTGCAATATTTTTATACCAGATTTTCAACACTGGCATTTTTTCACACCTCCTTATGAACAGTACAGCTGTCATTTTTCACATCCTGGCTGAAATGTGTTTTCACACTTCCGGCGCAGAATAGTGCAGTCGCTGTGGGAAATCAGTGTTTGGGACAGATTAAGAATGAGCGAGTGAGAGAGGGAGAGTGAGCAAGCTCAATGGAGCGCTGTTGGGATTGCTACAGATTTCATTGTGGGCAGAAAAAGGAGCCAACTCAGGCAGAAACCCAGTACAAAAGGGCAGCCTGCAGCACTGGGAGAAACAGAATGAGCGCGCGAGAGAGGGGAAGTGAACAAGCTCAACAGAGCTCTGTCGGGACTGCTGCAGATTTCTTTGTGGGCAGAAAAAGGCACCAATGCAGGCAGGAGCACAGTACAAAAGAGCAGCCTGCAGTGCTGGGAGAAACAGAATGAGGGAGTGAGAGAGGGGAGTGAGCGAGCTCGTAGGAGCTCTGTCGGGACTTTAGAGTTGCCCACCCTGCCGCCCAGGGTCCTGTATGGTCCTATTTCACAGCAGGGTCTCTGGGGTGGAGACAAAGCAATGATTGGATACTTTTAGGATTGCTGTAATAATACAGATTTAGTTGTTCTGTTTATTTCTCTAACTGAGCTAAGTACTGAGCTATACTGTTAGGACTACTGTAATAATACATATTTATTTGTTTTGTTTATTTCTCTAACTGAGCTGAGTAATACTTGGAGTGCAATAGGATTCCTAACTGGGCTAAGTGAAACTATATGAGGGCTGAGAACAAAAGTATGGTAGTTGAGGGGTGAAAACCGGACAAGGAGGCTTTAGGATTGATACAGTATCTAATGGATGAGATTTGAGACTGAATTAACCCGGTTGGCAAGGGGGCAGTAGGGGGACTAGTGTGGGGGGAACAGGAATTTGAGTAACTAGGGGCCTAACAGTTGTAGTAGGGCACAGAAACTGAGAGTAAGAGCCCGTAACATAAGATGGGTGACAAAATGGGGCAGGTGCTGCATGTCAAAAGGGCGGACATCTTTGGAAGGGTGGTGGGGTGTACAGGGTGTGGGTCCGCCATGATCCTGGACTGGGCTTGGAGTATGGGGGTGTATGGTCTGTAGACAGCTAGCTAGTTTGAGGGAGGAACTGTGGAGGTTAGGAAGGAGTCTAAGGGGCAGGGCAGATGAGTATGGTAGGCATCCTGGCTGGGGAGAATAGGGGATGGCAAGGGGGGGAAGAACAACTAGGGACTGAAACTGATCCCAGTATCAGAGGCACTAGCACAAAAGAGAGGAGAAGGAAGGGGGTGCCCGAGGTGAGGGCGGGGCCTCCTGATGGGGGAGGAAGAGACCATGAGGAGTACCAGGGAGAGAGTAGATGGCTGAGGGTAGGGAGGGACATGGGATGGGACCAGAGGGGCATGGAGGGGAACAAGTAGGAGGGAGGAACCGATAGGGGGAAGAGATGTAGGAGGGGTATCAACTAAGAATAGATTTGAGCCTCTACTAGGGGAGAGAGGGGAGCAGGAACATACTGAAGGGGAGGAGGACAAGTGGGGCATGAGAGGATGACAACAGGTAGGGGAAGAGGTAGCGAGGATGAAAGAGTAGAAGGGGGGCTAGTAAGGAAGAAGGGGTGACTGGAGGAGAAGCCTACAGGAAGGGGGAAGGATGGGAGGCATCACTATCGGGTCAAGGAAATAGGGCTCTAAATCACAATAACGGGATAGGAGAGGGTTGGAAATCAGCAGGGGAGGAGGGAGGTCAACATGGGAAGCCCAGTAGGAAGTAGTCAGGCTGGGAAGGGTTCAAGGTGGATGGGAGGAATAAGGTAGAGAAAGGGGTGAGGCAGAAGTAGGGGTGCAGATACAGAAGTCACAGAGGGTGAAGCTGGTGGGGGTGAGGGAAGGAAGAACGAATACTGGGGTGGTGGAAGAGGCATTAGAAGGGAAAGGGGGTAAGGATGGGAGTACTCATCCTGGGGGATTCTATACTGAAAGGGTGATATGGGGCGGTGGGGGAAAGGCACAGCCATATTTGGGTTGAAGCTGCCCTGAGTTGACTACAGGAGGGGCAGGGCAGGCACTGCTCAAGTGTGCAGTGAGGGGGAGAAAGAAACCTCATTTAGTGTTGCACGTGGGTACAAGTGACTTGGCGGGGGAGACTGTGCAAGTAGTGAGGGGGAGGTTCGAGGAGTTGGGCAGACAATGTGAGGGGGTGGGGGAGTCAGTGACATTCTCGGAGGTACTCCTGGTACCATGTGCAAGCACAGGGAGGAAGGGTAGGATCGAGGAGTTCAATGACTGGCTGAGGGATTGGTGCCACACCACAAATTATGGGTTAGTAACTAACTGGGGTCGGGTCTGGGAAAATAGTGACTTGTATGCAGGGGACAGGTTACACCTGAGCAGGAAGGGGAGGGGAGCATTACAGGCGGGATTAGAGGGGTATATTTATACTAAGGTGGATTTAAACTAGTGAGGGGTGGCAAAAGACTGAGGTTAGTAGAAAGGTCCAGACAGGGGAGCCTAATGAGCTCACCCCCCCAGATATAGGTAAAGGCAGAGGCATAGTAACCCCATGAGGGGGCAGGCAGAGTGGTCTGAGTGTAATACAGAAGGCACCACCAACCGCTAAGAATAAGGACAAGAAAGGGTGCGTACTTCCAGGAGGAGGGGCACAGGCCAAGAAGAAGAGTGAGGGGAAGGAGGGGTATGGGTTGAAGGTGGTCTTTCTCAATGCAAGAAGCCTGGGGAACAAAATTGCAGAGCTTCAGGCGCTCCTTTCAGAGGGAAAGGTGGACATTGCTGCAGTGACAGAGACTTGGGCCACAGAGTACCATGAATGGGACTTGTCAAACCTGGGATACAGGATATGCAGGAGGGACCGGAGGGGTTGGAAGGGGGGGTTGCACTCTATGTGAGAGAAGGGATTAAATGCATAAGGGACGAGGGAGAAGAGGAGAGGACAGAGGTGCTTTGGGTGCATTCCTGGACTCCAAGGGCAGAAAGCTGAGGCTGGGAGTGGTGTACAGACCACCAGCCCAATCTGGGGAACTGGATGGGGAGTTGGCAGAGCAGATAAGGAGGGTGTGTAGAAGGGGGAGTGTGGTGATAGTGGGGGATTGTAACCTACCAGAGGCTGACTGGAGCACTCCAGCAACTAGCAGTACCAGGGAGCAGGTGCTCCTTGGTGCATTCCAGGATGGCCTTATGAAGCAATTGGTAAGTGGGCCTATAAGGCTTGCTAGCACTCTGAACCTAGTACTGGCAAATGGGGAGGAGGTGAGGGAGGTAAGGGTGGAGGACCCACTAGCGGGTAGTGACCACCAAACAGTGTGGTTCATTCTCGCACCAGGCAGGGAGACAGGAGGTATGGGCACTAAGGTGGTGGACTTTAGTAGGGTGGACTTTGGCAGGATGGGAGCAATACTGCAAGGGGGACTCCAGGATATAAGGTTGGGGATGAATGCAGAACAAAAGTGGGGAGTCATAAAGACTGGGCTAACAGAGGCCACAGTAGCCTGCACCAGGGCCAGGAGAAAGAAGAACAGAGCCAAGAAACCATAGTGGCTGAACAAGAAAGTGCTGCAAAGGGTGAGGGCAAAGAGGGCTGCATGCCGGAAGTACAGGAGAACAGGGAAGGGAGAGGATAAGGAGGCTTACGGGAGTTGGTCAAGGGAGGTGGCCAGGAGGGTGAAAAAAGCTAAGGCCTCCAGGTAATTAAGGTTAGCACAGGGCATAAAGGGAGGGGAAAAGGACCTTTTTTGTTATGTCAGTGAAAAGAGGAAGTGCAAGGAACATATTGTGAGGATAAAGCAGGAAGGGGATTGGGTGAAAAAGGGGGAAGAGCAAACGGAAATTCTAAATGAGTACTTCTCCATTTTCACTGAGGAGAGGGATGGTCCACTACCAGCATGGGCTGGGGGGTGGGGAAAGGGGGGGAGCAGGTGATGGACAAAGTGATCACATGGAGTAGGGTGCTAGAAGGGCTGAGGGCAGTAGGGGTGGACAAGGCACCAGGTCCCGATGGCATCCACCCCAGGGTGCTGAGGGAGATGGCAGAGCTGTTGACTGAGCAGCTGGCAGATGTGTTCAACACCTCCCTGAAAATGGAGTGTGTGCCCCAGGACTGGAGGGTGGCCCATGTGGTGCCCATACACAAGAGTGGGCCTAGGGAGAAGCCAGGAAATTATTGGCTGGTCAGTCTCACGTCCATAGTAGGTAAGCTTATGGAGGCGATACTGAAGGAGAGGCTGGTGGTATTCCTAGAGAATAATGGCCTCCAAGATGGATGGCAACATGGATTCGTCTCAGGGAGGTCTTGCCAAACCAACCTAATAAAGTACTGGGTAAAACCGAACACCCCAAGGCACACCTCAACACTTGTCGGTGTCTGCAGGATAGGGTGAGGTGAAATGGCATGAACGTTATGGGTGACAACCCAAACGCATGCCCCAATGCCTGCCCATCTCTGTAGCGTGGAGGTGGAGTTGGTGTAAAGTTTAATACCTCACTACCATTCCTACTCTGCATCTGTCTAACTCCTGCATTTCCAATGCTAATACCAGCAAGCAAACATTTGGCATTGACAAATGCTTGTTCCTGCTGGTAGTGTCTACGTTTTTAAATATCTTTCATCTTCCAGCTGTCTGTTCACCTTCCTAAATAAAGAAGAAACATCTGGATCTCTGAATCAAAACTTGCATTTAACCGGATTCTAGTCCTAAATTAAGAAACAGGATTTTTGAATTCTGAGTCTGAAAATCCTAATTCCAAAATTAGTGTTCTCGGACTTAGAATTTGACTCGGAATTAGAATCAATTCTATTTCTGATTTCCATTCTACAGGCCGAGAAGGACACGTTTTGCCCAATGTCCATACTCCCACTGCAGTTGCTGGTGGCCTCCGAAGGTTACCACTGGTGGCACCTGTGTGTCCCAGTCAGACCCTTCTGGGAATCCAATTTTGGATTCTGATTCTGACTCAGACCCAGAATGAGAACCACAAACAGATTATTCTGAAATCTGAAATCTGATGATGGGATGGATTTTGGTGATTCCAGTCTAATTTAAACACTTGCACTTCAGATCTCTTCATATTTTAAGAAAGGCACATGGCCCATTCCTAGCCACAGGGCCCTCGTAGGGTACTAAGATCCCTTAATTAAATCACCATGTATTTATGTCAACCTCAGGGGGCCTTCCTGGGATTGTAAAGCCTGGTTTGCAAAACATATTGCCTCGTATTGCTCTTTTCTTTGTTCTCGCATTAACTGAGCAGCTTGTTTTATCTTTGCTGTTAGCACCTGTAGAGACGACTAGGGACAAGTGCAGAAATAAAGCATTCCCCTGGCACTGGGCCAAGACTAACAGTTTAGAATGAGTTTTCTTCAAGGCTCTGGCAACACTGACTGACAGAAAGTTGGAGATCATTGTGGGGAACCACATATGGTTACTGTATAAAAACAGAATACTATACCTGCCTTGTCTGTCCTGAATTATGTTATGTTTGAGATGGGGGGATGGGAAAGGGTGCATACCAACAAGAATTGTGTACCACTCAAAAGCCATCATTCGAAACACAACATGCCGAGCTGGAATACTGACACTAAATTATCCACCACTTGATGAGACTCCTGAAAAAACCATTACAAAATGACTGCCTGTTTAGCAGTTTCTATACTGCTTTAAGAGAAGAGGAGGGGATTCATGCTGTATCTGTCTGTCTGTCTATCTATCTATCTATCTACAGTATCTATCTATCTATCTATCTATCTATCTATCTATCTATCTATCTACAGTATCTATCTATCTATCTATCTATCTATCTATCTATCTGTCTATCTATCTATCTATCTATCGACAGTATCTATCTATCTACTGTATCTATCTATCTATCTACAGTATCTATCTATCTGTCTATCTATCTATCTATCTATCTATCTATCTATCTATCTATCTGTCTATCTATCTACAGTATCTATCTATCTATCTATCTATCTATCTATCTATCTATCTATCTATCTATCTATCTATCTATCTGTCTGTCTGTCTTTGTTTATCTCTCTATTGACAGTATCTATTGACATTATCTATCTACCTATCTATCTATATCTACAAACAGTATCTATCTGTCCGTCCATCTGTCTGTCTGTCTAGTGATATATCTGTACTTATGTACATACTAACAATTCAAAAAACAGGCACTCACCACCTCATCAGGAATAGGATACCACTATATGTCACATAAAAAAGCAGCTTTATTCATCACACATACTGTAGCACTTATGCGCCCACCTGATGCGTTTCAGACAGTCTTTTCTGAAAAACTTTAAAATAAGATCTATGTACATACATATGTATGTACGTAAGTATGCATGCCTCTATCTATTTATTTATCTATTGATCTATATAAAATGTATTTACACAGTATAGCTGAGATGAGATGCCACATCCTGTTTCCAGTGGGATCCTGCTTCTGCCCATTTCTACAGCTGGGGGAACTGGTGCACTGGGAAGTTAAGTGTCTTGCCCAAGGCCACACAGTGAGCAGCATTTGGCTCTAGTGGTGCTTCAACCTATGATCTTCTGGTTCCCAAACAGGTGATCTAACCAGTACACAACATTGCTTCCTACTGTATCAATATAGGGGTAAGAGAATCAGAAAAGTGTCACACTGTTAAAATAATAAAAACATATTGATTTATTCACTAGTTATATTTATAAAATGGGTTTGGGCAAACTGCTTCCTGAATGGTTGAAAGCTGGTCATATGGGATGGGACAACTTACATCAACACAAACCCCTTGGTGGTTAAAGTCACTTGGCTGCACCTCCAGTTTAGCCTTCTCAAGGTGTGAAGGTGTCAGCACGTAGCTTAACCCACACTATGTTGTTTGTTATAAACGACTTGTTTTTGCCTGGAAACATCACAGGAAAATATGCCACATTTCTAAATGGGTCCCTGTTCTAATATTTTATATATAGTATTTTTCATATCACGTAGATGACATAAAACTAGTTGGCAAAAAATGCCAAGTGGTACCACTCTGCCTAATCACATGATCAAGTTGCCATTGTTTTGCCAAGCAGAGGATGTTGCTGGCCACAACAGTATGACATATAATCTGTGAAAAAATGTTATATATTTCCTGGGAGGTTCCTTTGGATCCAATTACACTAGAATTATGGAATATATTAAAATATTCAGAAATGTGCATGAAAGTAACATTGACAGTTAGGGAATTATGTGGGGCTGCACTAATTTTATGTGATGTTCAAGAACTGCAGGGCTAAGGTCACGGGGGAAGAGTGTTCTGTCCATATAAACATGCCACAGATTTGTATTTTTTTTATTTTATTTAACATTTATTGACCTGGTTGCACCAAGAGCATCAGATTCCCATTTACAAGGAGGACTGGAAGATACAAAAAGAAATAACAATATAAACCATGAAGAAATATCAGTATTAATACGCAAACAGTGTGAGAGATTCATACAATATATATTTTTAGCTGTTTCATAAAACAAAGATGGAGCTGAAAGATTGCAATGCATTAGGCAAGGCATCTCATAGCTTAATGGCATAGAACAGGAAAAACCTCTGCCTTCAGGATGTTTTACAAAAAGGGGGATGCAAGAAATTAGTTTGTGCTGCTCTAGTAAGGCATTGATGTCAGCTTTTGGATAAGTCAGACATAAAAGAACATTGTATGGTAGAGTTCTAAAACTTTTTAAATGTAATTAAGTAAGCAATAACTCACCACAGGGTATGGTATTACTGGGGATTAATCAACATCCCGGGTGCACTGTGAGGCACAAGGCCACAGGCCGAGTACCCTCACAGCACCCGGGGTATTGATTAATCCCCAATAACCCATACCCTGGAGTGGATTATTGCATTTATAACATGGGGCTTCTCATAACAGCAATTTAGTGACAAAAAAGGGTTTTATTCCTGTAGAAATAAAATCAATCGTATTGTATCCTGTCGAGTTAAAAAGTAGTCCCCAACAAGTAATGGATAGTTCACTGATGCTATGAACAGACAAATGCTTCAGATACTGTATTAACATGCTTTTACACATTTGCTGTTCAAACACCAGTGTGACTATGATTTTTGTCCTCGGAAACACTGTGCCAATTTGCAGTACCTACCTCTCAATCTCTCCATGTACCGGCTGTGACACTCTCTCTAACTCTCTTTGTCTTTCTCTCCGCACAGGGTTGTGCAAGGCTAACACTCTGTGGCCCGGATATTCAAACTGCACCATTCAAAGGCGCAAGTCCTTGCGCTGCACAAAATAGATGCGCAGGGGTGTGTCCCGTGCGATATTCAAAGGAGTTGCGCTATTGAGCAACTCCTTTGAATATCGCTCCCCAGCCATAGCCACTGTGCATGGCGCAGTGGAACTTGCGCAAGTGCAAGTTGACAGAGTGGAGCAGTCAACTTGCAGTGGTGCAAGTACCATTGCGCCATGCGCAAAATCACGAGATTCAAAAGGTGACATGCAAATGGGGCCATAATACATGCAAGGCGCAGGGGGGGCCATTTGCATGTCATTATAGCCCCATTTGCATGCCATTAGCATGTAGGTGCACCGATCCCCGAGGACTTGCGCCTGGCGCCCTGCCAGGCAGCAGCCGTTGGGGACCGACGCACCCTGCAGCCCAATCTCAGGCAGCAATGTGGCTCCCCCACCTCCTCCCGTACATTTCCTTGGTGGTCCAGTGGACCGAAATGCCCGATCGCGGGCAGAAAGTATACAGACCCCCATCCCGTGTGCCCGATCGCGGGCAGAAAGAATACAGAACCCCCCCCACATCCCATGTGCCCGATCGCGGGCAGAAAGAATACAGAACCCCCACATCCCATGTGCCCGATCGCGTGCAGAAGAATACAGACCCTCCCGCATCCCATGTGCCGTCAGCGGGCAGAAAGTATACAGAACCCCACATCCCATGTGCCCGATCGTGGGCGAAAAGAATACAGACCCCCATCCCATGCCGATCTCGGGCAGTAAGTAAGTGCCCCCAAAACATCTCCCTGGTGTCTAGTGTGCCCCACCCACCCACCACGAAGCCCCACCACCGCTCCTCCCGGCGGCGGGCGGCAGCATCCACCCGCCTGCCGCGCCGCCCGCCGACTGACTGGCGGTAGGGGTTGCACGCCCGTGGTGTAGAGCTAGAGCCAATGGGTGTGCAGCCCATCTATACCCATGACAATTCAGATTTGTGAATAAGTCAAGAATGAAGGCACCAATGGGCATGCAGTCACCGGCCAGTCAGTCGGCGGGGCGGGCGGGCTGGTGGGTGAGATCTGCTGCCGCCCGCGCCAGAAAGGCAGGGAAGTAAATGAAAGTGGCAGAAATATTTGAAACAATTACTACTGCCAGCGATTAAGCATGGAATGTTCTTTCTGCCGGTATTCGAGCACGTAAGATGTGAAATCTTTCTGCCCAGCGGCTCGAACATTCAGTCCCACTGGACCACCAGGGATGTGAATGGGAGGGAGCCATATTGATGCCAGCGATCGGGCTGGGGGGCACAGGGACTGGGTTGGGGGCCAGCCACAGGTGGCAGCTGCTGTGTTGCGCTCTGCAATGCAGCAGCTCACCTGTGGGTGGCCCTCAACTTAAGCCTTTTTTTTTTGGCTCAAAGTTGTACAGGCGCAGGTTGGGGGTTGCGCTTGCACAACGGCACAGCCCGACTGAATATCGGGCTGTGCAGTTTATGCATGGTTCCTCCCCCTCCTGTTGAGCATGCATTCATTTGCATTGCGCTGTTGCTCAGCCTGTTTTCTGTGGCGCAACTGCCTCCTGCTGAATATCGCAGAATGGAGCAAGTTTGGACTTGAGCATGCGCAACCCTGTTGTGCATGGCGCAACCCTTTTGAATATCCAGGCCCGTGTGTCTCCTGACTGAAAGTCACCTGCTCTCGCGGTTCTGCTACCACTAATTAGGTCTCACTTTATGCGCATGCCAGCTGCACTCCCGCCGACTCCCATTCACTCTGCCACTGTGTCTCGCACTGTCTCCTGCTGTCAGAGGTCATCATGATGGGGACAAATGCTGCCAAAGGTGAAGGGAGAACTGAGCCAGCACTGGGCATGGTGGGGAGCATTGGTGCAGGAGGGGACTGCAGGGAAAAGAAGACCCAACACCAGGCGTGCCTGGGGCAAACACTGCAGGAGGGGACTAGAGGGAAAGTGACAGAGTAGCATGGTCGACAAAGTTTAGTACTTGGAGTGGGGAGTTTCAAGCATGTGTGAGATAAGCATGTGGGATAATAAATTGAGGTAAGAGATGAGGGAGGGACACCTGTGACCAAGACGAGGTAGTGTTAGGTCGGGAAAATAGGGAAGACTAGATAGAACTACCGGATCTTTTCTGCCAACACATTCTGTGTTTCAATCACTGTGTTTACATGCACACAGCCCGTAAACACAGCATTACCAGAATACCCTAACTCCGTAACGCATTCACTGGATAACACTGATTTTCCCAGCAAATTGTGTGATTACAGTACATGCAGGTTCTGTTACCAGGATATGCCTGAATACACCCAAAAAGTTTTCAGTTTTCCCAGTAACAAAAACTGCATGTAAACGTGTGGTATATGTCCTTTGAGGTACAGCTGAACTGGTTGACAGTTGCTGATCGTCTTGCACACAAGGAATGGCACAGATGGGGATAGTTTTTGGGGGTTGCTTTTGGGGGTTTGTGCTACCTGTGTTACAGGCTAAAATGGCACTCCACTGTTGTCTGTCAGAGAGATTAGGTCACCAATAGCACTGGATGGAGGCCTCAATTTTATGCCCTGTTACGGACAAGATTCATCTCTACTTGTAGACCAGCATCAGATAAGAAAGTGACAGCAATGGTTCGAAGGGAATGATTTGTGTAAATCTGTTGGAGTCCTGTTTCTTTACATAATTTGGGCAGCAAGTTTCCTAAGAAATTGACTCTCATAGGCATCTACTGTGTACCACAGATCCATTTTGTCTAGCGTTTCCTGTGGTTGTTTTTTTTGGATGACAGAATAGCAAGGGCGCATTTGTGGGCAGCTGACTACTGGGCACAGTGGGTCTCCAGGCTGCTGAAAGAGAAACCCATGATTCAGCTGTTTTATTGCATCTGGTGTCTTTTGATGATTTTTTTTTTCATCAAGTTTTAGTAATGCAGCACAGTCCAGAGTCTGTTCTTTCAATTGTGACTGATTCCCTGGCATAGATGCCAGAACCTATGGGTGAGGGGTGGCCGCAGCCCCCCCCCCCCCAACATTTTTGCCCAAGAGTATTCAAAGTGACACTTTAATGTATGCAAGGTAAGAAGGGAAGCAGTCATGGTCTACTGTATTATTACTACAGCCCCCAACCCAATTTTCCCCATGTCCCAGCACCCCTCCCTGCTCATTGGTAAAAGAACAGACTCCCTCATTTCCCTCATGTGCTATATTTAATTGTGTGTCCATCCAAACTTTTTGAACTAAGCTTTTTTTTTTTATTTTATTTTCATTGTAAACAAAAAGTGAGGGTACAGCACAAAGTGCATTACATTAAGTACATAATTTCAATGAGGGTACAGGATATAATACAGCTGTGCAAGTACATATGTTTTAGCTGTCATTCTCCCTTTGGTTATGCATCACTGCTCAGCGACAAAAGTGTCTAAAGTCTTCAGCTAATAAATGAACCATTATCTGTAATGTAAGTATGAGTACTGTGCTCAACATGGACTACTGCACTACAAGTCCTTATTTGTGATTGTATTTTAATGACGAAATCGCAATAAGTAACAGTCTACAACCAAACTGTCCTAACTGGCGTCCAGCTGCCACTGCTGATCTTGTGTACTTGCCCTGTAAATAGTTGCCCTCCTCTATGAAAACCTGTCATCCCCAGTGTAACCCTGTACCTGTTAGCTCTATACTGCATTACTTATGTATTTTATTGTACTACCTGCCCTAAGTCTAACAGCTGCCACTGTTGTTGTGTTGTATGTCGCAGCCCTCTACAATGAGTTTGTACAATGACATCGTACACCCATATGCAATGCCCTACTCTGTATTTTTTGATTGTACTTGTTCAGCTCTATGTAACTAACTCTGGGTTGCCCCTGAAAAAGGGACCTTCAGGGCCCAGTGGGCTTACCCGGTTAACAAAATTTAATAAATAAATAAATAAATATACGTCTTTCATTTGCAGATGAATTGTGTGGAAAATATATGGATGTCCGACCTTAAGGAACAAATCTGGAGTGACATTCATAATGTGAAAAATCCAACATTGTCATCTATTATTAAACAAATCAATCTGATGCCTCAGTCTGTGTGTTTTTTTTCCCATTGTGTAAATTTGTTTCATTACAGTATGTCATTGTTCTACTGTCAGGGAAGGGGGCGCAGCAAAGGTTGCAATTACTGCTTAGTGATGGCTTATTTAGCTGCTGTTAGGCCTATGTTAATAAAATATTTTTGATCCTTGTCAAATCATTTGGCATGTTAAGACAGAAATAACTCTTACAGAAATACTGTATAAGTGTGCTGTGTACACGCGGAATGCATGCCCCATGCTTAATTGTGCAATGTTTGTATGCGGTTCGCATACACAAAGTGAACATAAGCGAACCAGGTCTAAAAAGCAAATCTGGTTTGCATGTTGCAAGCTTGACATGTGTGCAGCAGGTAAGCAGGTGTGAACATCACTTAAAAATCACATCAGGTTCACATGTTGCACACTTGCCATGTGTGCAGCAACTAAGCTGGTGCAAACCTCATCTAAAAAACATATCAGTTTCTATTTCTCATACTAATGGTAGCAATTAAAGCCATTAAAATAGCATTTTGATTGATTTCCCATTAAAATTAGGTAAACTCATCAATTCTGATCCTTTAGCAAGTTGTTTAATGGCTTTCAACTTTTGCCAATAAATTGCCATTAATTTGTAAAGTAGTTAGAGGTGATTTATACATGATGTTTAAAATTGCTAAAGATACCACATTAAGGAAAGACCTAGGATTAACCTTTAGGTCCAGATGGAACAGTGGTAGCAGACACAATAGGCAATTGGAACTGTCCAAGTTGAATACTAATTTGAGGAAACACTGGTTTACACACAGGGTGGTTACTTTATGGAATAACTTACCCGCATCTGTGGTAGAAAGTACAAATATGGATATATTTAAAATTAGAATTCATAGCTTTTGTTGTGATAAAACAACTAAATTTTGAGTATATGGGATTGGCAAGCCTTATGGATGAAAGTCCTTCAGCTTGAATTTACTTATGAAACTTATGAAATTGTTTGCTTACTGCATTAAATGCCTAGGATATAGTCAGCCAACATCCCCCATTCCAGATGTGTCAAGAGGGGCCTCTGTGTTGTGAAGCCTGACCTTTTTGTTTTGGGCCATGCAAATCCCCTTATGCTTATTTAGTGCTACAAATGTGTTTCTCCTTGATGGTTTCAGCTCACTTACTTTCCCTTTGTTATTCTGTATGGAGCATATACACTATGGCCATGCTCAGCACTCTTTGTGCTGAGTAGGATCTTAGAAGTATGCTCCATACCTCACATTTTGTCAATGAAATGACTGACATGGACACTCAAAATGAAGGACAATGAGGGACACTACCCATCATGATGATCAGGACACATCTGCTCTCGACTCTGGTCATGTTGTGGGTGCAGTGTTCATTGACCTCTCCAAGGCCTTTGACACTGTCTGTCACCCCCTCCTACTCAACTCCCTCCACCAACTTGGCTTCTCCCCTGGCCCACTGGCTTGGTTCACCAGTTACCTCTTTGCCAGATCACAGTGCAGGAAGGTAAATGGCACCCTGTCCGTTCGCTCGGGGTTCCCCCAGGGTTCCATCCTGGGCCCAGTTCTGTTCAGCCTATTTCTCAATACCCTCTCCAGCTCCTGCTCAGGCAATATGGTACTCTATGCCGATGATGCGGTTCTCCTTGCCTCCCACCCTGACCCCGCATCTCTACAGGAATCCCTGCAGCACACATTCAACCAAGCCGAAAGTGGTTCCTTGACCAGCGGCTGGTCATTAACCTAAAAACAAACAAATCTGTGCTTTTTCGCATCGCCAGAATAAGGCCAAAAATGCCCCCCTCTGCATTCTCCCTAGTAATGCTCACCCTCTCGAGCAGGTGTCGTCCTACAGGTACCTGGGCATCACCTTCGACTCGGCTCTTACATTCCACACCCACATCAATACCCTGTCCTCAGCCATAAACTCTCAGATTGGTCTTCTGTATCACCACAGAGATTGCCTCCCCTAAACCGCTCTCCGACTGGCCATCAGCTCCTCCGTCCTGTCCCTAGTGGATTATGGTCTACCTATCTAGGCTGTGGCTGACAATACTGCCCTCACCAAAATCCAGACCTCGATAAACAAGGCCTGCAGGCTCCTGACCGGTGCATCCCTCTGCACCCATACTTGCCTGCTCTATTCCACCACCAACCTGCTCACCTTGGAGGAGCGCCTACACTACCAAACCTGCTTACTTGTCCAAAACTCCCTGCTAGGACTCTCTCCCCAAGGGGTCACTGTGTCCCTGCGGCTTGCATCCCCACCTGTTGCCACCCATACCTTAGTTAAGGCCACCTTTCTGGTGCCCCATACCAAGACATCCCTAGCCCAAAGGTCCTTCCACTACTGTGCCCCCACATGATTCAACTCCCTCCTGCTCTCTGTCACTATGTCTACCAAAATTGGTCCCTTTAACGTCACTCTCCATAACCACCTCTTTGGTGCCCGAAGCTGGTGCCTTAATCAACTAATGTTGGGGTCCTCCCGGTTTCTTGGCCATAGCCTTGACAATGTCCGTTGGATTGCTCCCCCCCTTTCTTTTTTTTTTATACGATTGCTATTTACTGCATGTAACTTTATCCCGTAAACCACTGTTATACTGTGTTCTTTTTGTTATCTGTATTGCACCTGTATGTTACCACTGTTGTATCTCACACTGTAACCATGCCTACCCTTTCTGTGACGAGGTGCCTTTGTAAATGAATCCCTGACTCAAAGGTTGTAAAGCCGATTTTCAAAATAAATAAATAAATAAAACATCCTGAAACATGGAGATACAGTACCTAAGAACACAGTGAAAACCATTGTATTTACTTGTACTGATATTAGCACCTGAGAATGAATTTCTACCATAAAGCAGTGGTGCCATTTAGGTAGGTCAGAGGGGGGCAGTTGCCTCCCCCTGCATTTCTGCCTAGGTTGTTCTTATGTTGTGGCAATAATGGCATTACATTTGGAATTAATCTTTTGCACAGTAAGTGCTCCCTGACCTGTGTGCACTCACGCTACAGATGAACTCCTGACTTGACTGTGTGTGTATTGTGTTGTCCACTCTCTCCACCTGTTAGCAGCGCCACCATCACAAGTGAAGTAGAGGAGCTCCAGCCAAACAGGAGCACATGAGTCATGTAAGTGAGAGACATTGTCTTTCCCACCCCAGAATAGACAGGCTGCACACTACAGCTTGGAGGAGTCAGTGAGCACTGAACTCTCAATAGCAGTGTTGTGGTGGCATATTTTTGTTGGTCTACTCTTAGTGAATCTCAGTCTTCCTTGGTGGCTGAAGGGGCTGGGGGTGAGCTAGAAGCTAACTCAAGACTAGGCTAAGTATCTACTTACTCTACTAGGCTCACCTCACAAAAAACAAAAAACAGCATGGGCCCCCTGTGGCAGCAAGCTAGGCCTAGCAGCAGGGGTGACAGAGGTGTAGGCAGCCTTCACAGGCCTTGATTATTGCAGTGCAGTAGCAGCCATGGCAGCAGCCAAGTAAGAAGCAAGCAACATGTGTTGGGTGGGTTTAGTTGGTGATTTGGTCGCAGACCACATTGTGGACCTGGGATGGTTGGATCTAGCATCCAGCTTCTGCCAGAAGAATGGAAGAAGAGCAGACTGAAAACTGGGCTGGTGGAACACTGGGTCAGGCCGCAGGTTCTGGTCAGATGCCAAGGTAAGTAAAAGTAAATAATGTTTTTTACAGGGGGATTGGGGAAGGAGGAAGGACTAAAATATCGATGTGTTTTTCATGTTTGTGTGTCTTTGAGTGGCTTCATGACTCATATGGGATGGGTATTGAATGTAATGGAGGTGGGGAGAGAAATCAGGATTTTTTGGGGGCGTACAGAACTTCAGCCAGGGAAAAAAATTGGTTAGTAACTGGTTGGGTTTAAATCCAGATTTGATGCACTGCTCCAGGGTATAGACAGATGAATCTTATACAGTTGAAGTTTTCCTGATTTACGTATCACTTTTCAGTCACAACAAGTAAGTTTTACCTTTTAGAGACATTCCAGACTTTCCAGAGCTTGCTGCTTATGGGTTATCTAGCACCTGGCTTCCACTGGTTGTTGGCTCCCCCTTGCTGAAATCTGAAATGGCACCCCTTGCATAAAGTCTAAATTTACAGGACATCCTATGTGTGAGCAGCATGTTTTCCATGAGGGATGGATGAGGGGCACAGCAGTTTTCAGGGGTAAAATGAGGGCAGCCCCTTGCATTCAGGGACAGTTGAGCAGTATGATATGCACAGAGTATTGGAGCCCCACTATAGTCAGGCTTATGCCTCCCCTCCAGTGAAACTGACCTCCACATCCCCATGCTCAGCCACATTATGACATTGGGCAAGGGAGAGTGCAGGGGTGTGTCCCATTGAAATGAATGGGGATTTTTTTTATTACTATTTTATACATTATTGATGGAGAGTTGGAGATTAATGAAGGCCACTGCTCGATGAACAAGGACCTTGTTAGTAGAAGAGTGGCCTTCATTATTCTCTAACTTACCATCCTGACATATATAATAGTAATAAAAAAAACTCCATTTATTTCAAGGGGGTACGCCCCAGCTGTCTGACCCATGGACATCATCTCTTAAAGACTCCTACTTCTGGTTCCCTGGTACTCAGGTAAGAGACTCTCAACTTATATTTATACTTGGTAGGTTGTCTGTAGCAGCATTTCCGCACATGCTACAGTGTGTGCACGTGGGGGGGGGACTGGCCATGTGAGTGGGTGTCGAGTTATTGCTACTTTTGTGTTTGCCTCTTAAAGCCTATTTGCTTGGAAGCATTCAAAGCTATGGAGAGAAAATAGTAGAAGTACAGGCCAGGCAGCAGCAATGAAGTAGTTTTGTGGATAAGTATGTGTACCGGGGTGGGAAGAACCACATGTGTTTCCATTGGTATGTGTGTTACAGTTCAGCTGTGCAGGTGAGATGGGGGGGCAAGAAAACTAAAAAGTATGACAGTGGCTATAAGCATGCTGCATGTGTGCAGATGTTTGCAGATTTGTATGGAAGTACAAGCGAGCCGTATGTGTGCAGGTAGTATAGCTTAGTGGTTAAAGGCACTGAACTGCAAACCAGGAGACCTGAAGAACTGGGTTTGAATCTCATCAACCCCCACTTGTATACAGTGTGATCCTGAGCATGTCACTTATCTTTTATGTGTGCAGTTATCAGTGACCACTTGCTTTTGTCCACACATGCCACATGCATGCAATCTGTTCCAATTTAACATAAAAAGCATGCTTTCCACACTTGCTTGCTGCATGCATGCCACATGCATGCAGTCAATTCAAGTTTATCATTTAAATCATGCTTGCAGCATGCATATCACATGGGTAGTTTTATGTGCGCAGCATAAAAACTTTTCATATAATTATTTCTGTAAGGGAACACTAGGTCGGGGGCTAGGGTATGAAAACCAGTACATATATTTGTCAGTTCCTGTTATAGTTCTAAACAATAGTTTTTTTTTAAAGGAGACAAGTTCAAAATACATGGGAATGTGTTGTTGTTGCTTCACTACAATTTCTCTTACACACTCCGGAATACCCTGCCCCAAATTTGGCCATAATCCTGGGAGTTTTAAAATATCAGATTGTTGATTTCCATGCAAATTCTTTCCATTACATAGAAGAGGAGACTTTATGTTGGGTTAAATATATTGTCTCCCATTGTTTTATTGTGAGAAGTAATTGCAATTCATCTGGCCATTTCTGTTCCAAGCCCCGGTTAAGATCTAGTGTAGATCTATGTAAGCGCTACGTACCCCTGGGAGATCAAATGTGGCAGTCCTGTAGACTGAGAGGTTTATAGCAAGATCATTAAGGGGTGAGGTGGACTTGGCACTATTAGAAGAGATGGTGAGTGTTAAAGAAATGTCTGGCCTGAAGGAATCTGTAGTGATCCAAATTAGGGAGCGAATGAGTTTGTTTCAGTTGTGCAGAAGACAATGGTATTCCCCCTGCCATAAATTGATAGGAATGTGTTAATCCCTGCCTATCTCATTAAAGAACTCTAGTATCTAGCTGAGAGGGACGAAAGATTGCCTCATCTGGACCAGTGTTCTCATAGGGAGCAGTGCTTGGTACTTTTTTGCTTGCCAGTTTCAATACCATTTAAACAGTACTGCTTGGGTGAATGGTCTTCTATACTATTCATTGATGCCTCATTCATCTGTAACTTACTGTGCTTCTCGTCATCCAATTGTTCTGTACATGTTATTTCATACTATTGCATTTTATTATTTTGTATTTTGCCATTTGTACCTCCTATGTAGCTTACTGTTTATCCCGATCCCCCTCTTCCCCATGACACATCTGGAAATGAGCATTCACTTCTCAGTATGCCTTTCCTGGTAAAACATTTAAATAAATAAATAAAGTATTTTCTGATGTTTCCAGCAGTGGAAGAGGTGGTGTAGAGAATAATGTTTGAGTCAATGACTGTTGGAAATCTGCAAGATCGAAGTCCTTCCAATGGGAGGTGTAATGTGTGTCATGCCAGGCACAGATACAGTGCAATTGGGCGGCTTGGTAACAGCAGTATAAATTAGGGCATGCTAATCCCCCTTTATGTTTGGGGAGTTGGATCTTTTTGTATGCTACTCTGGGTTTGTGTCCTGCCAAAATCAAGATAGCATTTCATCCAGTTTATGAAAATAAATAGGTCCACACAGATTGGTAAGGTCTGAAACAGGTAGAGCAGTCTAGGTAGGATGTTCATTCAAATTGTTTCACTACAACTGCTTAAGGATAAGGGTAGAACAGTCCACGTTTCAATATCTGTTTGAATCACTCTCACCAACAGCTTGTAATTTAAATGGAATAGCTCACTGAGATCCACAGGGATATATATTCCAAGATATGTTATGCTGGGTTGCTTCCATTTGAACCTATAGGTGGTATGGGTTGGGGAGTGGGGTGTAGTGTATGCAAAGGGCTGCGATCTTATCTTCATTGAGCCTATATCCCACCAACTCATCATATTCATGTAAGGCAGTCCACAGGTGTGGGTGAGAAGTTGTTTGTTCTGTCAAATATATAAGGAGGTTGTCAGCATAAAATGCAAGTTTGTGAGTAGTGTCAATGTGTTGGATACCTTAAATGTCAGTGTTATTAGGAATGGCCTGTGCCAGGGTTTTGAAAGTCAAGGCAAACAGAAGTGGGGGGCAGAGAGCATCCCTGTCGTGTACCACGCGTCTGTGTAAATCTCTGGGAAACAGTGCCATTTGCTTGCACAAATTCTTGTGGGGACTGATACAGTGACATTATCACTGAGATAACTTCTGTATGGAATCCAAACTGGAGGAGAGTGTGGTGTAAGAATTTCCAGGAAACCCTGTCAAATGCCTTTTCTGCATCCAGGCTCAGCAGCAACACAGGCTTCTAAATCCTGGGATGCGTACTGGAGCAATTAAGGGGTCCACTTAACATTGTCCTACATCTGTCGCTGCATAAAAAATCCAGTGTGAACTATGTTAATTAAAGTAGGAGGGACATGTTTCAATTGCTTTGCAAGAATTGAAGTGAACAATTTATAGTCTGTGTTTAAGATGGAGATGGGATGGTAGGATTCCGGTTTAGCGGCATCTTTTTGGGTTTTTAAATAACTGAAATTGTGGCAGATTGCCGAGAGAGAGAGAGAGGGGGATTTTACCTGTTTGTGTGTCTCTGAGTGTCTGGAGAACAGGTCCAGGAGGTAGAAGAAGTTCTTTCTGAGATTTTAGTTCTACTGGATAACTGTCCAGGCCTAGGCACTTGCCTACTTTTATGCGGGCTAAAATTACTTTGAGTTCAGATAAAGGTAAGGGTGCTAGGAGGGCAACATTCAGAATGTCAGTGAGTTGTGGAAGGTTAAGGGAATCAAAAAAGGTTTGGTAGGTAGGGAGATCTGGTTCTTTGGTGTATAAAGTTGTATAAAAGAACATTAGTGTTTTAAAATTTGAAAAGTCCTGTAGTGCATTTTTAAATGGAATGGTCACATAATTTGATGTTTGTTGCTGTTGTTTTCTCAATCTGAAAGCCAAGAATCTGGTGACTCTGGTACTGCTATCATAGTATTTTTGTTTAAGATATTGCAACACTATTTCGTTTGGTGGTCAGAAGCTCCTGAATTGCTGCTTGTGTCTGCTGTAATTGAGGGAATACACCATGGTCCCCTTGTTTGTGACACATTTGTAAAATCACCAATTTGTCTTGTAAAAGATTCATTTTTTCCTGTTCCTTTTTTTTTCCTGTGAGGCGTATGCTATGATTTCTCCATGCAGCACTGTCTCGATGGAATCCCATTTAATGGCATTGGTGATGTCAGTCATAGGATCTTGTAGGATAAGTGTGATTTCTTTTCTTTCAGAAGTTGAAGAAATTGCGGATAATTTAACAGGGCTAAATTGAATATCCACATTGTGTATTTGGGTTCTGCTCCTTGGCACAGGTGTAAATAAAAGGGGGAGTGATCATAAAGCAGTATTTTCCCTATTTAAACAGAATGGAACTCATCTGTATGTGTTTCTGATAGGAACCAGTAATCAAGCCATGAGTACATCTTGTGGGCATGATGACTAGTCTGCATATTGTTTTTTATATATATTATTGGAATGCCACATGTTGATTAATCCCAGTTCTCCCAGTACATTCTTACAGTATTTATGGGCAGAGGGTAATTTACCTTTCCGAGGAGCTGTTGATCCAAAAGAGGGGTTCATTCTGATATTAAAATCACCGCCAAATGCATCTCTTGTAACAGAAAGAGGCCCAGTTTAGATTTTCTTTTAGATAAGTCAGAATTTTCTCCCATTTAATTTGTCTGGTTGACCCATTAACATTTTGAGAAACTATCATAAATTTAGAAGTGATTGTCATGTTTACAATTCTGTGTGTGTTCTGTTTTGTACCATGAGTTACAGAGCATGGAAAGATATCTTCTGCATCACACTCCAGAGAAAAATAAGATGCTGTAGATACCCCCTTATAAATCGTACTATACCATCCCTCAAAAACGTTTAAACTAAATGTTACATGCAAGTAGTACAACAGTTGTAAACAAATTAGAACAAGTTCTTGTGAAATGGTGGCTTCCATACATGGGCTCTGCCAACATGCAGATCGGATTCGTCTGGAGAGAAAGTCAAGTGGTAGTTCCATGCTCTCCAGAGAGGAGGATAGCTAAGGAATGGAATGTCCACAAGCCTCCTGAGTTGTAGTACCAAAAATGGTGACATCGCTGTATAGGGAGATCACTAAGGGAAAAACTGTGATCCCTCTAAACAGCAGGACCACCTCCTAATCCAGATGGGAGGAATGAGCCATAGTACCTGTGCAAGAGTAAGATGAAAATGCGGTAGGGCCCAAAAACCCTGTTGGTGGACCAGGGAGGTCCAGGAGGTGGTGCGGGGAAAGAAAGCAGCCTATAAGCAATTCAAGTGCTCAAGGAGTGAAAGGGATCAAGGGGAGTACGAGCTGATGGCTAGAAGGGCCACTAGAGTGGTGAGGGCGGCTAAGGCAAGGAAGGAGCAGAACCTGGCCAGGGAAATTAGGAGAGGGAACAAGGGGTTCTTTAGATACATTGGGGAAAAATGATGGGTGAAGGGGCAGATTAGCAGGATTAAATCAGGGGAGGGATGGGCACAAGACCTGGGGAGCAGGCTGAGGTACTAAATGAGTACTTCACCTCAGTTTTCACCAGGGAAAATGGGGGTGCTGCATCATACATGGGAGGAGACAGAGATACTGAGGAGGGGGGACCCTTACCAATCGGGCAGGTCTGGGGAGAAGGGAGGCATCACTAGCAGGTGGGGAGGGCTAAGCAGGGAAAAGGTGCCGAAGTGAAATCACAGCTGAGAGAGTGAGGAAGCCCTCAGCTCCCTTAAGACGGAGAAAGCACCCGGCCGGATAAATTACATCCCAGAGTGCTGAAGAAACTTGCAGATGTCCTGGCAAAACCCCTGGCAGAACTTTTCACCATCTCTCTGAGGACAGGGTGGGTGCCACAAGACTGGAAGGTGGTGCATATAGTGCCTATCCACAAGGGGGGATCAAGGGAGGTGGCAGAGAACTACAGGCCTGTCAGCCTGACCTCGGTGGTGGGCAAGGTGATGGAGGGCATTGTCAAGGAGAGGCTAGGGGGACCTGGATAAGTCAGGGTGCCTGGACGATAGACAACATGGATTCATCCGGGAAATCGTGTCAGACAAACCTGGTGGAGTTCTATGACTGGGTGACAAGTGCCTTGGACCTGGGTAGACCAGTGGATGTCCTCTTTCTGGACTTCAGCAAGGCATTTGACTCTGTTCCTCACGTGGGCCTGTTGGATAAGCTGGGAGAAATGGGGTGGGGAACCAGATGATCAGATGGATAGGCAATTGGCTCCAGGACCGGACCCAGAGGGTCGTAGTTGGTGGATAGTCTCATCCCCAGGACGGTCATTAGTGGGGTCCCACAGGGATCAGTCCTGGGCCCTTCTGTTCAACGCCATGTATCTGACATAAGGACAGGAATCAGGAGGAGATGAGTCTCTTTGCAGATGACTCGAAACTGGGGCGGTGGTGGATGGGAGGAGAGGAGGGTGGCCCTACAGGGGGACCTGGAGGCTCTGGAAAGATGGTCTAGAAAGTGGAAGCTGAGGTTCAATGCAGGGAAATGCAAGGTACTCCACCTGGGGGCCAGAAACCCAGGTCAAGTGTACACCCTGGGGGGAATGCTACAAGTCTCGATGGCTGAGAGGGACCTGGGGGTGGTGGTGGATGTCAAGATGAACAACTCTGAGACTTGTAGGAGGGCAGCAGCCAAGGCCAACAGGATGCTAGGATGCATCGCTAGGGGATCACCTCCAGAAGGAGGGAAGTGATACTTCCTCTGTATAACTGCTTGGTGAGGCGCACCTTGAGTATCATGTGCAGTTTTGGAGGCCACACTTAAAGCGGGACATTAACCTCTGGAGAGGGTCCAGAGGAGGGCAACCAAAATGATTTGGGGCTTGGGGGACAGGACCTATGAGGAGAGGCTCAAAGAGCTAAATATGTACACATTGGAAGAGAGAAGGGACGGGGGACATGATAGAGGTCTTTAGGTACATGAAGAGGGTAAATAGGGGAGGAACAGTCAGGGTGCTTCGAAGGAAGGAGGAAGGGGCCACTAGAGGGCATGGCTGGAAGCTGGAGGGGGGAAGATTCAGGGGAGAAAGGAGGAGGTGCTACTTCACTGAGAGGGTGGTGGAGCCATGGAATGCACTGCCTAGGGGGCTGGTGGAGGCAGAGACAGTGGAGGGGTTCAAGAGGGGGTGGGACAGGTACAGGGGAAGGGTTCTGGAAGCAAAATCCAATGCAGCAAGAATATCCGGAACTGGGAAGAGAGAAGCCAGAGAAGGCGAGGGGGACAGCATGGTCAGCACCCAGGTTGGGGACTGACCAAACGAGCAGACACGAAAGACCATTAGGCCTATTCTGCTGGCATGTTAGTATGTTAGTATGTTAGTAATATGTCAACTGCAGTTTAATTTCTGATCTTCCCCAGTATGTAATCATCCTTGTCCTCTTCAGAATCCCCACAGCCAGAGAAATCCAGCAATGACTGGTGCAATAAAATGTATCAGCCTTCAGTTTGCAGTCAAAGGGGTAGAGAGCAGTTCACTGTGATAGATATATGGCATACCCAGAACAGTCCGTATACAGACTTCTGACCATGGTAAGTATACTGGGCCTAGGAATTTCAAGGGCTTGTTACCCTGAAGACAGGCTTTTGAGGAGATGAGGCCAGAGTGATCTCAGCAAACCAACCCTCCACTCAAGGTCTCCTCATGCACATTGCACCAGTGAGTAGAGTGGGCACCATAGGATGAAAGAATCGGGGAGGTCCAGGAGAGGAGCAAACTGCTGAAGAGAAATAAACTTTTCAATTGAACACAACACAACTTCCCTGGTTCAAAACATTTTTCTGAAATGCCAATTCTTGAGAATTCAAATGACTGCACCATCCATCCTCCCCTACCCAGGCATCATCAGAGCAAGGTGTGTGTCCAGTACCGAGAGGTGATGTGGGCTGATTAAAAGCATTCAGTGGGCTTCCCTGCCCATGCTGCTGCCTTCACCAAGCCTGAGGATGGTTCTTAGCTACACTGTGTATTTTTATTTATTTTATTTATTTATTGAGTCTTGGATTACAACACCTTTGAGTAATACAACTCATTTACAAAGCTTCCACGTATTTAGTGAAGTCAAGCTTGCTGGAGCTCTGTCTTCATGTAGTTCAGAGCTGCAGCCTGTTGGAGCATATTTTCAAAGGAGATGGTCACTGCGATGGAGTCTGTCCCAAGGAGACTCATTTAAATATGCTAAGATTTCCCTTCCTCACTTCACTCCACCTCCCAAGGACCATACCAGCACATGGTCCCATTCCCCCCATCTACTTCAGTACATAGGCATTGAAACTGCAACCGGCCTCTCATCTCTAGCCATCTGAATGTCCTCTGTTCCATCCTTGTAATCCTCCTAACCCTGCCGGGCTAATCCATCTCTTCATCCGAATGTCCTCTGTTCCATCCTTGTAATCCTCCTAACCCTGCCGGGCTAATCCATCTCTTCATCTGTAAATGTCCTCTGTTCCATCCTTGTAATCCTCCTAACCCCATCGGGCTAATCCATCTCTTCATCCGAATGTCCTCTGTTCCATCCTTGTAATCCTCCTAACCCTGCCGGGCTAATCCATCTCTTCATCCGAATGTCCTCTGTTCCATCCTTGTAATCCTCCTAACCCCACCAGGCTAATCCATCTCTTCATCTGCTCAGCCAACAGCCATAACTACACCTGAACCGCATGTACCGCACTTAGACAAAAACTGTTTTCTAACATGTTTGATAAACCTCTTCAAAACAATGTAACTAAGACTTCCTAGATACTGTATGTATGGTTATGTCTTGTATTGTGTTTCTGTTTTTTCTCTTTAGACATGGAACCTTTGTAAATGAGCTTCTAGCTCACAGGTACGTAAATCCAAGATCGAATAAATAAATAAAAGAGCTGGGACTTGAACAAGCAACCATTCAAAAACTCTGGGGAAGAAGACAAACACACAAAATAGCTACAGAAAGAAGAATTCAAGGGCTACTGAGTATTCAGACTCTTGGTCCCCCCCCCCGAGCCTATAATATTGAAGAAAAGCCAGGCAGAGCTGTGATGCTCAGTATGCCTCTCATCCACCTCGACTCTGAGCCTCCCCACCCCTGACTGGTAGCTTTCCTGTCCCACACACTCCCAAAATGAAACAGGCAGGAGAGAGTTAAAGCAGAGGCAAATATTAATATGTAAAATATAAACATCCTTAGCTAGGTTAAATGTAAGATAGCAATACACTAGGGCTATTCCCACTCCTCCCAGCCACTCCCGTACCTCCCACTCCCAACGGCAGTCAGGGGTAGCAACATGGGCAGCAACAATAGTCATTTGGCAAAGACTTCATTTCAGGAGGGAGGTAACTTCTTGGTAATAGAAGATGCTTTGGCAGATCACAGTCGTTCAATGAGTTGCTATATGGTGGGCTGGGTCTGTTGCCACTTTGCTTGAGTTACAGTGCTCTGTTTCCCGTTTGGTAGTCATTGCAGTTTTCTGAAATCAGAAGGCATGATTTGCAGGGCAGTTGCTGCTTAATACAAGCCACTGCTCTGTAAATCTTGAGTGGCTTCTTCTGCGGGTTTATAGAGCCTCTGACCCTCCAGGAATTGTATCAAGAGCTGCATGGGGTACGGGGTCCAACTGCGATTTATGTTGCCACAGAACTTTGAACAGGGGAAGGAATTCTCTTTGTTTCTGCATAATAGCAGGTGGGTAATCATTGTCAAAGTAAATCGCTTGTCCCTGATATTGAACCATTTTCTGCTGCCAGGCGGTATGCAGCAAGGTTTGTTTAGCGGTACATTTTAATAGAACAGTATTGAGTGGGGTTGAGCAGTAGGAGCTGTTGGTTTGGGCCTGAGTGTGCGATGGGCATGCTGAATTTCTAAATCCATGCTGTGGAATAGGGAGAGTAGTTGCAGCAGTAATTTGGAGAGGTAGGCTATGCTGTTCGTTTCCTCGCTACCCTCCAGAATACCATAAAGACATAAATAGTTTCTGTGTGAACAGCTCTCTAAATCTTAATAGTTTATCTGTAAGCTGCTTCTGGGTCTCTAAGAGATTCATTACATTGTCTTCCAGGATGGATGTGCAGGAAGCCATGGCATGTAGCCACTTCTCCATCTCATTGTTTTCTGCTCCAGATCAGAAACCTTTGTATTAAGATAAGTGAAGGAATTGGCAGTTTCTTTGACTGGGTGACCAAAGTAGTAGATCAGGGAGGGGCTGTGGACATGGCCTACCTAGACTTTAGCAAGGCATTTGACACAGTCCCACACAAAAGATTAATATACAAGTTAGCTAGCCTGGGAGTGGTTCCCAAGATGACAGCTTGGGTAAAGAATTGGCTGGAGAATAGGACACAGAGAGTAATAGTAAATGGAGTCCACTCTGAAGAAAGGGGTTACTATGTGGGGTGCCTCAGGGTTCAGTATAGGACCAGTCCTCTTCAATGTCTTTGTAAGTGACATTGCAGAGGGACTGAAGAAAAATATGTCTCTTTGCAGATGACACAAAGATCTGCAACAGAGTTGATGCACAAGGTGGGTGAAAAGGATGAGAAGGGACTTGGCAAGGTTAGAGGAATGGTCAAATGTATGGCAGCTTAGATTCAATGCTAAGAAGTGCAAGGTAATGCACCTGGGAAACAAAAACCCAGGGGAAGAGTACACAATTGGGGGGTGAGATACTAACAACAACAAAAATGGAAAGGGACCTGGGGGTAGTCATATCAGATGACCTAAAGGTGGGCAAGCAATGTGAGAGGGCAGCAAGGAGGGCTGAGGGATACTGGGATGCATAGGGAGAGACATCACCAGTAGAAAACAGGAAGTTATTATCCCTCTGTACAGACAGCTGGTGAGACCCCATCTGGAGTACTGCATGCAGTTTTGGAGACCCAGTCTTCAAAGACATAGACAGGATGGAAGCTGTCCAGAGGAGGGCAACTAAAATGGTGCAGGGTCTGCACCAGAAGACATATGAAGAGAGACTTAAGGAGCTTAATATGTATAGCCTCGAGGAAAGGAGGAGAGAGGGACATGATCAAAACTTTTAAGTACCTCAAGGGAATCAACAAAGTCCAAGAGGTAGCATCTTTCAAAAAGAAGTGTGCAAGAACAAGGGGCACAATTTGAAGATAGAGGGGGGTGGCTCAGAGGTAATTTAAGGAAGTATTTTTACAGAGAGGGTTGTGGATGCATGGAGCGGCCTTCCGGAGGAGGTCGTGGAGTCAAAAACAGTGGTGGAATTCAAGCATGCATAGGACAGTCATAAGGCAATTCTAGGGGGTGAGGGTAGGAAGAAGTAGGCTGCTGGTTAACTAGGATCTGCAGCTTATCCAGTAGGCAGGGAAATGGGCAGACTGGGTGGGCCAAGCGGTCCTTATCTGCCGTCAAATTCTATGTTAAGGAATTGGCAGTTTCGGCCCCAAATTCCCTTAATTGTCTCAAAATATTGTCCAGCTTTTTTCCCTTTTCTGGTCAATTTTTGTAGTTTTGTGGGAATGGTATATCTATATCAGGATCGAGACTGGTTAGAGGCTACAGAAGCCTTGCTGTCTGAATTGGAGCTTTGCGATCTACCAGGTTCCTCAGTTCCAGGTTGAGTTTTTTTGAATTCTAACTTCTCCAGCATGATGCCTCATTGTCCCTCTCAGTTATTGTATGATTTTGTTATCAAAATTATGAGTTTTTGAGGGGTTTGCGGCGAAGCAAACTTTGGGCTGTAAGTGCTAGCAACCATGCAGGGCACTGACATCACTGGAGGTCCTTTTGAACTAAGCTTGACGCCACGTTTGGGGACAGTGCAGGAGATTGTTTCAAGAATTAAAAGTCAGTCATGGTGAGGGGTGGATGGTGGGAGGCTTTGTCTTTTCCCACTTGTCTGCGCTCTTTGATGACACTTTTAAACACATTATTTGCTGTTGTAAAACAGCCATCATTCATTAAGTTGACGGGTCGACTTACGGGGGGGTCACTGATAAACTGAATCAACTCCGATCTCAAACTCACAAAGCTGCTTTAACAGGATTCCTGCTCTGAACTGCTTCTAACAATTCCATAAAAATGCCGTAATGTGTCTTAGCACATCAGTAGGCACCAGTTTTAAATCAATATTTATGTTTTTTTCAGTGTACCAATCTTGAATACATTATATGCCCACCTTGTCAGCTTCATGGTAGTTTCTTCATTTCTTGTGAGCTCTAAATTTATTATGTCTTATGAGTCTACCATAGCGTGTCTATAGCAGGCTATATTTATTCCTGGAGCTGGGATGTCTGTCCGCAAGGTCGGATAGGCTGCTGTCTGGGATCCAGTCAGAGAGTTGACATCAAGCAGGAGTTTGAGAGGTGACTTGGAGCCCATTGCCTTCCTTTCTGGAAGACAATGGTTTCCAAGATGGCCATCAGCACTGTTTTATATTGGGCAGATCCTGTCAGACGAACCTAGTTGAGTACTACGACTGGGTTACCAGGGAACTGGACAGGAGCCATGCAGTGGACATCCTATATTTGGACTTCAGCAAGGCCTTTGACTCGGTGCTGCATGGGAGGCTGGGGGGGAACTAGAATACATTGGAGTGGGGACAAAAAATGGTCAACTTAATCACCAACTGTCTGAGGTGTAGGCAGCAAAGGGTGGTGGTGGGAACTCTCATCGCCAAGGGATATTATGAGTGGGGTGCCCCAGGGTTCAGTTCTGGGACTGGTGCTGTTTGGGATATTCATAACTGATATCCCAAACAGGATCTGGAGTAGGATCATTCTGTTTGCAGACGATACTAAAATTGGTTGGGTAGATGACATAGAGGGGTGGAGGGGGCTGCAGAAAGACCTGACCAAACTACAGGAATGGTCGGAGACATGGCAGTTGGGGTTCAATGCCAAGAAGTGCACGGTACTGTACTTCGGAGCAAGGAACCAGGGAAGGAAATATGTTGGGAGGGGTACAGTAGGAAAGCACAGTGGAGGAAAAGGATCTAGAGGCACTAATAACAGAGTATGAACCACTCAGCTCAGTGCAGGAAGGCAGCTACAAAGGCAAGCAAGATGCTGGGTGCATAGTGAGGGAAATCTCTACAGGCACAGAGAAGTGATCCTACCCCTGTACAGATCATTGGTCCGCCGCAGCTAGAATACTGCATGCAGTACTGGCATCCATTCTTGAAGAGGGACATCAGATTGCTGGGGGGCAACACAGGGGCAACAAAAGATGATACAGGGACGCCAGGGAAAATCCTACAAGGAGAGGCTGGGAGAGCTGCAAATGTATTCCCTGGAAGAGAGACGGGATAGGGGGATATGATCAAAATCTTTAAGTACCTAAAGGGTATTAACAGGATTAATACAGAAGGGATTCATCAGATCAAAAGAGGGTGGGACACAAGTGGGCATCAGCTGAGATTGGAGGGGGGGGGAGATTCAGGACAGACATCAGGAGACACTTTTTCATGGAAAGGGTTGTAGATAAGTGGAACACTGTGTCCAAGGACATGGTATCGTGTAGAACGGTGGGAGGATTTAAGAGAGGGTGGGACAGAGTAAGGGGGGGTGGTTATAGGGTAGGGTGGGGCAGCTGCAAGTTGAGGGGCTAGCTGCACAATCGAGCAGAGTCGATAGACCATGAGGCCTGTTTCTACTGGCATTTCATATGTACGTACGTATGTACGTGTGGCTGTGCAGGGAGATTGTCAGACCCATCAGACTGAATGACAGCAGAAGTATGTGGAGAAACAGTGCCTGATTCATGGGTAGTGTTTGTTGCTGGCAGAGTTTGAAAAATGCATTTTATTTCATTTTTGTTTATTAACTCGAAGCCGATATTTAAATCTGTCATGGTTGCAGTTGTGGGAAAGCAAGATGGCGGCTAAATAGCATTCGCAAAAAAATGAAACTGAGAGACAGTGATTTTGTTTTGTTTTTGTAATCAGGCTATTGCAGTTACTGGATCTTTATCTACGGGTTACTGTAGGATTTACAGATTTCTTGCAATTTGGACCCCGTTGTATAATAAACAATGTTGTTTGCAGATGCAAAGAAACTGAGATTACTGTCACAGTTTTCTCTAAATGAAAAAACTGAAACAATTTATGCTGAGCCCAGCAGTTTCTTTCAGATTGTATGAGATCACATAGTAACTAAAAAGTAATTCTGAAACTAAAAATTTAGTTCCAGGTTTTGAAGCTATTTTGCATTATCTTGTTTGCTTTGAGTTTTGTCAGATTTCTGCTGAGATGATATGGGACATGGTGAGTGAGGGGCAGTTTTTAAGGGTAAGGGGGTGGGGGTGGGGAGATGGAGTTTCCCTTTTTAAGAAAGTTCTGTAATTGGTATTATCTTAGTTACAAATCACTGAAACAAAAACTTAGACTTCTTGTTATTGTTGCCTTCTGATATGACCTCGGGGTACATTTTCAAAAAAAAAAAGTCTGGCATCAAGAAAAAGAGAGCTTGGCAAACTTGAGCCACTTTATGACAACAACAGAGATTCAACTGGACAAGATCCAACAGGGAGTCAGTTCTTCCTCCTCCTGTTACAAAATTGTATGAGAGTTTGTGCACTTTAACACCTTTATCTGTTGAATAATAGGGGAGACTGTGACAGGACAGAGTGCAGACAGAAAGGCAGCAAGATCACCCGCTGTAGAACACAGGTTCAGTTTCAAACAAAATGTTCTTTATTTTTCTTTTTCCACATAATATGCTGTCAGTACACTGCTTTTTATGTTGTCTTGCGCATGCAGCGCAGACAACATATTGGGATTGCTTGAAGTGGAAGAGCAGGTTTTGGAGGCGTGGTCATGTTGTGGCCAGTGGTGGCACTGCTTTTTTGGGCTTGGCTGTGTGGCACGAATGAGACTGCACACTGTCTATGACAGCAGTTGCAAAGCGTGCCACCAACTTGAAACGTTTTAGCTGCTGCAATGAGGGAACTCCACCTCTTGCAGGGTGTGCCTTCCCTGGGGTAACATTTCAATGAGACATGGCAGCTGTGCCATCTGCCTTGCACAGTCCCCAGAAAACCCAACGTTATGGGTGCCCAATCCCCCTGTTGGCATCATCTGCCCCTCCCCAGTTCATTTGCTGATGGGGAGCCCAATTCCCGTTGGCATCATGATCTCATGCCAGTTGTTTGCAGAGGGGGGTGCCCAATACCCCTTGGCATCATCCCCCATCTGCCAAACACCCTTTTTATTTGCCAACAGGGTACCCAATCCCCATCGGCTCCAGTCTCCCCACCCAAAACACACAAGTGGCATGCTGGGAGCCCACCCCAGCATGCCAAATGTACCTGTCAAAAGAAAAAAACCTTCCCATGATGTTTCTTTTCTTTTTTTACCTGTAAAGTAGAAAACAGTCCCTCGCTGTCTGCAGCCCCCTCTCCCAACCCACGCCCACACACTGCATACCCCACCTCCCCACACACACACCCCTCACCCCATATTTACCTCTAGAGCCTGGCACAATGATCTTCGGTGGACCAGCAACATGTCTGCACTCTTCGAAACCGACCACAAACTGAAGAAATGCTGGTAAGCTGTATAATGGCATACATAGGTTTTTTTCAACTTTGGTGCATATCTTGGGCATTTTTCGGAATTTTGGCACCACATTTTCAACATGGGGTTATTGGGACCCCTTCTCATGAATTCAGTCACTGTCATGGCATTATTCAGTCCCAAAAGGTGATTTCATGGTCACTGTGCAGAATCACCTTTCAGGACTGATTAATGAAATGACAGTACCACTGTTCATGAGGTGGGCTCTCAAAAGCCTATGTTGCAAATCTGGTGAAAAAATCAAAATGACTGTTTTACTGACTGCATTCACAGTTTCCATGCATGCTTGTAACTTTGTGAATCTGTAATATTTTCACTCCAGATTTTCAACATTGGCATTTTTCCACACCTCCTTATGAACAGTACAGCTGTCATTTTTCACATCCTAGCAAAAATGTGTTTTCACACTTCCGGTGCAGAATAGCGTGGTCGCTGTGGGAAATCAGTGTTTGGGACAGATCAAGGAAATCACAGTGACTCTGTTCATGAGCAGAGGCCCTAAAATGCCTGTGTTGAAAATTAGGTGACAAATGTCCATAAAATGACTGTGTTACATGCGTGCATTGTGCAGTTTACACACACGCTCGTAACTTCGATAATTTTTTATATTTTTACTCCAGATTTTCACTTTTCACACCTCCTTATGAACACTACAGCTGTCATTTTCCACATCCTACCTGAAATGTGTTTTCACACATCCGGCACACAGTGGCACAGTCGCTGTAGGGAAACAATGTTTCGGAACAGAGTAAGAAAATCACAGTAACACTGTTCATAAGCAGAGGTCCCAAAATGCCTATTTTGAAAATTTAGTGAAAAAGATCCATAAAATGACTATGTTACAAGCGTGCATTGCGCAGTGTGCATGCACAGTCGTAACTTTGAGAATTTGTAATATTTTCACTGCAGGTTTTCACCATTGTCATTTTTGCACACCTTCTTATGAACAGTACAGCTGTCATTTGTCACATCCTGCCCGAAATGTAGTTTTGCACATCTGGCGCACAATCACATGGTCACTGTGGGGAATCAATGTTCAGGGCAGATTAAGATAATCATAGTGCCACTGTTCATGAGCACAATTTGGTGAAATAATTACTCTAAATGACTGTGTTATGAGAGTGCAATGTGCAGTTTTCATACACGCTCATAACATCAAGAATGTTTAATATTTTCACTCCAGATTTTCAACATTGCCATCTCTTCACACCTCCTTATCAGTGGTGCAGTTGACATTTTTAATGTGGTGCAGAATGGTGCGGTCACTGTGGGAAATTATTTGTTCAACACAGATTAACAAAATCACAGGACACTGTTCAAGATGAGAGGTCCCAAATGCTTTCATGAGGTGGGGTCACAAAAAGGCCATGTTTTAAAATTTTGAGTGCAAATACCAACAAATGCCCAGGGCTCTAGGGTTTCTAACCATTACATCCCACCCTGTACAGACTAAAAGGCATCAGGAGTGTGTCTTTGGATTGTCTACTGTAGTGCTCATGCCGTTGATCCTCCACCCGAACCCTGCAGCCACTGACAGGCATCAAGGTATGCCTTGGGCTCTTCAGCCCCAAAGTTCAACCCATTCTCCTATGCTGCACCCATCTCAATATACTTTCTTATGAAATGGGGTGAGTATAACGTCTGACAACCCCAAGGCGCAACATGACACTTGTCTGACTCTGCAAGGTAGGGTGAGGTGAAATGGCATGAGCATTATGGCCAGTGACCCAAATGCACACCCCAATGCCTGTCACTCTCTACAGGGTGGGGTGGGGTTGATGTTGGTTCTGTACTTCACTGCTATTCCTATTATGCATCTCTCTAACTCCTGCACTATCAATGCCAACACCGGCAAGACAACATTTGGCATTGACAAATGCTTGTCTAAGTCTTGGGGCTGCCTTATAGTTTCCCATCATCACAGGGCTTTCTATACATCTTTCCCTAGTCTCAGGGCTTTCCCTACATCTTTTCCTAATCTTTGGATTTTCTTCACATTTTTCTGTAGTTTTGCTGTTTTCTTCACATTTTCCCTAATCTCAGGTCTTTTTTTCATATTTCCCTTAATTTTAGGGCTTTCTTCTCACTTTTCCCTAATCCCAGGATTTTCTTTACATTTTCCCATAACCTTAGGGTTTTCTCTACATTTTCCCTAGTTTTATGTTATTCTTCATATTTTTCCTTAATCTCAGGATTTTTTTCACATTTTCCCTAATCTCAAGGCATTCTGTACATGCTTATGGAAAAAAACCAAGCAAACAAACATGCAACAGGGGAATCCCAAAGGTAATTCCACTATTTACCCTGAGTAATACAATATTGACAATGGAAGAAAAATACATATTAGGACAGGGCCTCTCATTTGCCCCAACACAACCAGTTGATTTATTTGAACTAGAGGTAGACCTTCAACATTTGTTTTGAACATTAAGACTAAAAATATGTTTAGGAATGACCAGGGTGGGAATGAAGAACAAAGAAAGGTGAAACAAGCACTAAATGTAAAATCAAATTTCACACCACCTAGTGGCAGGAATAATGGGATAGAAAGTTTCTGCAAAGTAACAGAGAAACAAATCATGGATTTACTCAAGCAAAAGAGTGACTTACCACCAAGATACCAAAAGTTAACACAGCAACAAAGGCAGACATTAAAGGAACTGAGTGAGGGCATAAGGAAATAGTCATAAAGCCTGCAGACAAAGGGGGAGGAATAGTGCTACAGGATAGGGAACAATACAAAAGTATGTGCATGAATTTACTGGATGACAGGAACAACTATCAAATCCTACCCAGGGACCCAATAAATGACATAAAAACAGAATTAGGAGAAATGCTTAACGGGTATGTAGACATGCACTGGCTGAACCAGTGGGAAGCAGAAGTACTAGTAAAAGAACATCCAAGAATGTCTACATTCTATTGTATACCAAAGATACATAAAAATGCCCAGCAACCCCCAGGCAGGCCTATAGTGTCAAATATTGATTCTGTATTCGATCCTATCCCAAGATTCAGAAATGACTATTTACAACCACAGGTTGAGGGCACAGAAACATATGTGAAAGACTCACGTGATATTACCAGTAAACTAAACCAAGCAGCAAATGAAATAACACTAGAAGGAGTCATGCTGATCACATTTGATGTGGCCGACCTGTATACTTTGATACTCCATAGACAAGGGGTAGTCAGCATGGGTAAAATGCTAAACCAAAGGGAACCAGGCACCAGACGTAAGACTCAGATGTTGCAAGAACTAGCAAACTATATTCTACAGCATAATTATTTTGAATTCAATGGACAGTACTACCAACAGGACAGGGGGACGGCTATGGGCAGCACAATGGCGCCAGCCTATGCCAAATCCTACATGTATGACTTTGAAATGCAAACAGTATTGAATGAAGAGCATAAAATACACAGAGACAAACTACTTGTTTGATATCGTTACATTGATGTGATTTGTTTATCGAAAGGGAATGAACAAGAATTACGAGTTCCATGGTCAGCTGAATGAATGGGATGAAAATTTTAAATTTGCGATGAATTACAGTAAAGCGGAAATAGTGTATTTAGATCTACTGATTTTGATTAAAAAATGGAAAATTTGAAACAACCTTATATCGAAAAAAGACTGATCATAACGCTTTACTGCATGGTAGAAGTTACCATGAACTGAGATTGAAAAAAAGTATCACCTATTCACAGTTAGTGAGGGTGAAAAGAAACTGTAGCCAAGAAAGAGACTTCACAATGCACAAAAAAAGAAATGTTAAATAGATTTCGAGAAAGGGGATATGATTGGAAGACACTTAGACAGGCATACCTTAGAATAGAAAACCAGGAAAGGGAAACATTACTTGATACACAGAGAAAGAGAGAAAACCTGAGAGAGTGGTGTTGGCACTCAGATATAACCACAAGATGACAGAGATTAGAAGGATAATAAATAAAAACTGGTATCTAGTTACCACAGACAACCCCCAGGGTCAGGTGTTGCAACATAAACCTATAGTGGCAGCTAAGAGAGTTTCAAATATGAAAGAAAGGCTTGTTAAGACACAGTTTAAACCTTAGGAGAAAGCAGGAGAACTACTGCTGGGTCCGTTGCAGCCAGGAATGATGCCCTGTGGTTGTTGCTCAGTATGTGGGCATACAAGCAAAAAAAAGTACATTCAATCACCCACATGCAAATCAGAAATTTGACATCAAGGAACACACAGATTACTCAACAGAAGGGGTAGTATATGTTGTCCAATGCCCATGTGACCAACTATATGTAGGGCAAACCGAGAGCTCGGAAGGTTAGAATACAAGAACACAAGGGGGACATTAGAAGAAAAGATGAACGCTCACCAGTAGCACATTTCAATCAAGAAGGGCACACAGGAACGTTACACAGATTTTGGGGGTTGGAAGTGGTCCCCCCACTGGAGAGAGGGGGTAATTATAAAAGAAAACTAGAGCATATAGAAATGGAGTGGATTTTTTTATTTAAAAACATTACAGCAGGGTATAGGAATTAATATAGACAGTAACTGGCAGGTGTGCACCTGAGGGAAACTAGGGCCACAAATCTTATGATGATGACTGGTCCAAGGACCCTGACAGGAGCAGAACCAGCAAGCCAAGAAACTAGGGAAAAAGGGCAGGTCAGAATAATGACAACTGGTCCAGGGGCTTTGAGTGGAGCAGAACCAACCAACTAAAAAAAAGGGCAGGTTAAAACAATATAACAGAGTACATATAAGGTTATAACAGTAACCAGCATGCAAAAGAAGAAAACAAAAAACTAACACTAATAATTAAGAAATAGATGATCAGAAATGGTTGTGTACATTTCCATGCGCTCCCTAACTATGCCTCATATCCAGTCCATAGCCAGCTTGAATGCCTATTAATACAAATGAAAGATGTAAAGGCAATGTGAGTACTGCTAAGACTGTAAGGTACCCCTTCCTTTGGGCATTGGAGATGTTTAGCTACAAAGAAAAGTAAAATGAATGACTAACACAATAGCTTCATCAACACTCTGGCAGGAAATGGTTCGTTCATGAAACCCATTCTCCAGGTAACACTGGAGGTGTACTGTTGGTAAGCAATGTCCTGTTCATGTGGGAGTACAAGGGAGTGACACACCACTCAAACAGGATTTCATGAATGGACCAAGAGGAAGGCAGCACCTCATCTTTCAAACACACGCCATTTTGGAACTCCTAGGAAGCCACATGCAGTTTGCAACATGAGCAGAAAGTAAGCTATTGCATAAAAACATTTGTAGTAGGATTTAATGCATCAAGTTATACTGAAATAAACTTGTAGTAAAGAAAATAATTACAGGAAACAAACGACATATGTATTTCAGGTCACAGAGTAGAATGGAATTAAAAGATGTTTTATAAGTAAATATGAGCAAAACAGAAAATTCATGAGGTAATATGCCCACAGGAATGGGGTGTCAGGTTATTTATACAGAAGAAACAAACGCTGCAGAGTGTTGTTAAATGATGAAGGGTCACACAACTGAATCAAAATAAAAATGAAAGTAGAAGCCAAATGGGAACAGTAATAATGTTTTGCCACCCATGGGTGGCATCTCAGGAAAGGAAAGGAAAGGAAGTCACAAGTATAAAAGCAATATACAAGCTTGAACAGAACAGAGCGGTGAATGAGAACAAATATTAATGTTTTATAAACAGAATGTAAAAATCAAACAGGATTAATGTTAAACAATGAAAATAATTAAGGATTTGTGTATATTTTCTAGGAAAAAAGTCCATGAACAAGTTCTAGAACAGAGCAAAACGTAGGGGAGACAATAAAAACAAGCATTTGTCAATGTCGAAAATTGATTGCGTTGGTCTGTTGAGCTCGCTCAGTGGCCTTGTGTTACTCGCTCGTTCCGTTTCTCCAGGTGCTGCAGGTTGCACCTTTGTACGGGGCATCTGGCTGCATTGGCATGTTTCTTCTGCCCACAAAGAAATCTGTAGCCATCCTGACAGAGCTGTGTTGAGGTGGGTCACTCGCCCTCTCTCAGTCGCTCATTCTGTTTCTGCTGGTGCTGCAGGCTGCCCTTTTGTACTGGGCTCCTGCCTCTGTTGGCAGCTTTTTCTGCCAACAAAGAAATGTACAGCAGTCCTGACACAGGTCCACTGAGCTACCTCACTCCCTCTCTCTCGCTCTTTCTGTTTCTGCCGGTGCTGCAGGCTGGCTTTTTGTACAGGGCTCCTGCCTGTGTTGCTGCTTTTTTCTGCACACAGAGCAATCTGCAGCAGTCACGATAGAGGTCTGTTGAGCTTGTTCACTCCCCCTCTCTCACTCATTCATTGTGTTTGTCCTGGTGCTGCTGGCTGCCCTTTTGTACTGGACTTCTGCCTGTGTGGGCACCTTTTTCTGGCCACAAAGAAATCTGCAGCTGTCCCGACACAGCTCCGTTGAGGTCACTGTCTCCGCTTGTCTCAGTCTCTCATTTTGTTTCTCCTGGTGTTGCAGGCTGCTCTTTTGTACTGGGCTTCTGCCTGCATTGGCAGGTTTTGCTGCCCACAAAGAAATCTGCAGCTGCCCCAACACAGCTCCGTTGAGGCGGGTTACTCCCACTCTGTCACTCATTCATTCTGTTTCTCCTGGCGCTGCAGGCTGCCCTTTTGTACTGGGCTCCTGCCTCTGTTGGTGGCTTTTTCTGCCCGCAAAGAAATCTGCAACAGTCCTTACACAGGTCTGTTGAGGTAGCTCACTCTTTCTCTCTCTCATGCACTTGTTCCATTTCTCCTGGTGCTACAGGCTGACCTTTTGTACTGGAGTCCTGCCTGCATTGCCGCCTTTTTCTGCCCACAAAGAAATTCACAGCTGTCCCAACAGAGCTCTGTTGAAGTCACTCACTCCACCTGTCTCACTCACTCATTCTGTTTCTCCTGGCACTGCAGGCTGCCATTTTGTAGTTGTCTCCTGCCTCTGTTGGCACCTTTTTCTGCCCACAAACAAATCTGCAGCAGTCCCAACAGAGCTCCATTGAGCTCACTCAGTCCTCCTCTCTCACTCGCTCGTGCCGTTTCTGTCAGTGCCGCAGGCTGCCCTTTTCTACTGAGCTCCTGCCTGTATTGCTGCCTTCCTCTGGGCACAAAGAAATCTGCAGCAGTCATGATAGAGCTCCGCTGAGCTTGCTCACTCACTCCCCCCTCTCACTTGTTCATTCTATTTCTCCTGCTGCTGCAGGCTGCTGTTTTGTACTGGGCCCCTGCATGCATTGCTGCCTTTTTCTGCCCGCAAAGAAATCTGCAGCAGTCCCAACAGAGCTCCGTTGAGCTCACTCACTCACCCTTCCTCACTCGCTCATTCTGTATCTCCTGCTGCTGCTGCAGGCTGCCCTTTTGTACTGGGTTCCTGCCTGCATTGGCAGCTTTGTCTGCCCACAAAGGGATGTGCAGCAGTCCCGACACAGCTCCGTTGAGGTCACTCACTTACCCTCTGTCACTTGTTCATTCCATTTCTCTGGGGGCTGCAGGCTGGCCTTTTGTACTGGGCTCCTGCCTGCATTGCCACCTTTTTCTGCCAACAAAGAAATCTGCAGCAGTGACAATAGACCTCTGTTGAGCTTACTCACTCCCCCTCTGTCACTCGCTCATTCTGTTTCTCCCGGCGCTGCAGGCTGCCCTTTTGTACGGGTCTCCTGGCTGCATTGGCACCCTTTCCTGCCCGCAAAGAAATCTGCAGCTGCCCCAACAGAGCTCCATTGAGGTTACTCACTCTCCCTGTCTCACTCGCTCATTCTGTTTCTCGTGGTGCTGCAGGCTGCCCTTTTGTACTGGGTTTCTGCTTCTGTTGGCATTTTTTTCTGCCCCAAAGAAATCTGAAGCAGTTTTGACAGACCTCCATTGGCCTCACTCACTCCTCCTGTCTCACTTGCTCATTCCATTTCTGCCTGCGGTGCAAGCTGCCCTTTTGTACTGGGCTCCTGCCTGTGTTGCCTCCCTTTTCTGCCCACAAAGTAATCTGCAGCAGTCACGATAGAGCTCTGTTGAGCTCACTCACTCAATCCCCCCTCTCACTTGTTTGTTCTGTTTCTACCACCACTGCAGGTTGCCCTTTTGTACTGGCCCATGTGTGCCTTGCTGCCTTTTTCTGCCCACAAAGAAATCCGCAGCAGTCCCAACTGAACTCTGTTTAGCTCACTCACTCCCCCTCCCTCACTCGCTCATTCTGTGTCTCCCACTGCTGAAGGCTGCCCTTTTGTATTGTGTTCCTGCCTATGTTGGTGGCTTTCTCTGCCCACAAACACATCTGCAGCAGTTCTGAGAGAGCTCCATTGAGCTCGCTCACTCCCCCCTCTCTCAGTCACTCGTTCCGTTTCTGCCGGCACTGCAGGCTGGTCTTTTGTACTGGGCTCCTGCCTGCATTGTTGCCTTTTTCTGGCCACAAAGAAATCCACAGCAGTCACGATACACCTCCACTGAGCTTGCTCACTCTCCCTCTCTCACTTGCTCATTCTGTTTGTCCCAGCGCTGCAAGCTGCCCTTTTGTACTGGGCTCCTGCATGCACTGCCACCTTTCCTGTCCACAAAGAAATCTGTAGCTGTCCCAACAGAGCTCCATTAAGTTTGCTCGCTCACTCCCCCTGTCTCACTCACTCATTTTGTTTCTCCTGGTGCTGCAGGCTGCCCTTTTATACTGGACTCCTGCCCCTGTCGGCATTTTTGTCTGTCCACAAAGAAATCTGCAGCAGTCCCGACACAGCTCCATTGGCCTCACTCACTCCTCCTGTCTCACTTGCTCATTCCATTTCTGCCGGCGCTGCAGGCTGCCCTTCTGTACTGGGCTCCTGCCAGCATAGCCACCGTTATCTGCCCACAAAGAAATCTGCAGCAGTGATGACAGAGCTCTGTTGAGCTCGCTCAGTCCCCCTCTCTCGCTTGCTCATTCTCTTTGTCCCACTGCTGCAGCCTGCCCTTTTGTACTGTCCCCTGCATGCTTTGCTGCCTTCTTCTGCCCACAAAGAAATCCACAGCAGTCCCAACTGAGCTCCGTTGAGCTCACTCACTCCCCCTCCCTCACTCATTCATTCTGTGTCTCCTGGCGCTGCAGGCTGCCCATTTTGTACTGGGCTCCTGCCTGTGTTGTCACCTTTTCCTGCCCAAAAAGACATCCACAGCAGTCCCGACAGAGCTCAGTTGAGCTCGGTCACTCCCCCCAGTCGCTCAATCCTAATCTGTCCCAAACACTGATTTCCGACAGCGACTGTGGTATTCTGCACCAGAAGCGCGGAAATACATTTCAGCCAGGATGTGAAAAATGACAGCTGTACTGTTGATAAGGAGGTGTGAACAAATGCCAGTGCTGAAAATCTGGCATGAAAATATTACTAATTTGCAAACTTACAAGGGTGGATGGCACCTGCGCAACACACGCTCGTAACACAGTTATTTTATGGAGTTTCATCACAAAATTTTTAACATAGGCATTTTAGGACCTCTGCTCATGAACAGTGTCAGTGTGATTTTCTTAACATGTCCTGAACACCGATTTCCCACAGCAACCGCGCAATTGTGCGCCAGAAGAGCAAAAACACATTTCGGCCAGGATGTGAAAAATGACTGCTGCACTGTTCATAAGGAGGTCTGGAAAAATGGCAATGCTGAAAGTTTGGAGTGAAAATATTGCAAAGTTGCAAAGGTACAGTACGGCCGTGTGTGGAAATTGCGCAATGCACATTCGAAACACACTCATTTTATGGAATTTCAACACCAAATTTTCAACATAGGCATTTTAGGACCTCTGCTAATGAACAGTTCACTCTCACTTTCATAATGTGTCCTGAACACGTATTTCCCACAGCGACCACGCTATTCTGCGCCAGAACTGCGAAAACACATTTCGGCCAGGATGTGAAAAATGACAGCTATACTGTTCATAAGGAGGTGCAGAAGAATGGCAATGTTGAAAATCTGGAGTGAAAATATTATAAATTTGTAAACTTACGAGCGTGCGTGCAAACTGCTCAATGCACACTCGTAACACAGTCATTTTATGGAGTATCATCACCAAATTTTCAACATAGACATTTTAGGACCTCTGCTCATGAGCAGCACCACTGTCAGTTTCTTAATGTGTGTGGAACACTGATTCCCCACACCAACCTCGCTATTCTGCGCCGGAAATGCGAAAACACATTTCGGCCGGGGGGTGAAAAATGACAGCTATACTATTCAAGGAGGTCTGAAAAAATGCCACTGTTGAAAATCTGGAGTAAAATATTACAAATTCGCAAAAGTTACGAGCGCACGTAACAACTGCGCAATGCACACTCATAAAACAGTCTGTTTTTGGATTTTCCACCAAATTTGCAACATAGGCTTTTTGAGAGCCCACCTCATGAACACTGGCACTGTTGTTTCGTTACTTGGTCCTGAAAGGTGATTCCGCGCAGTGATCGCGAAATCACCTTTCAGGCCCTATTAATACCATGACAGTGATAAAATTCATGAGGAGGGGTCCCAAATACCCCATGTTGAAAATTTGGAGCCAAAATTCCAAAAAATGCCTGAGATATGCATCAAAGTTGGAAAAACCCTATTTATTCCATTTTACAGCTTACTGGCATTTCCTCAGTTCATGATCGACTTTGGAGAGTGCAGATGTGTTCCTGGTCCACGAGATCATTGTGCCAGACTCCGGAGGTAAGTATGGTGTGGGGGGGGTGTGGGAGGCAGGGTGTGCAGAAGGTGGGTGTGGGTTGTGGGAGGGGGACAGGGAGACATGAGGACCCTTTCCTTCTTTACAGGTAAAAAAAAATGACATCATGGGACCATTTTTTTATTTTACAGGGGAATGTGGCATGCTGGGGTGGGCTCCCAGCATGCCAGCAATCTTCTGTTTGAGGGGGGTAGCTGTAGCTGACAGGGGATTGGGCACCCCAGTCGGCACATAAGAAATGGGAGAGGCAGAGTTACATAATGCCGACAGGGACTGGACACCCCTGTTGGCACACAATAGGGGGGGGGGGCTGTTACATTGTGCTGATGGGGATTGGCACCACCATTGGCAGACAACAAATGAGTGGGAGGGTGACATTATGCTGACTGGGATTAGGCACCCCATCGGCAAACAACCAAAGTGGGGGGGTTTGCATAATGCTGACGGGAGTGGGCTCCCTGTCGGCAACATAAAGTGTGGGACACATGCTGCCTAGGGGGATTGGGCATCCCCTCAAAGGGAGAGTTTAATATTGTTTGTGAACACAGTGGCAAGCCGCTGCCATGTTCATAAACAATATCACTGTTTCAGGTTCCCGCCCTGCAATGACGGGTCGCTCCCTCATTGCAGCGAATGGCTGACGCTGCAATGATGAGACAGCCCCTGATTGCAGCGGCTAATATTTTACAAGTTGGTGGCACGCTGGCTGAATTAGTGTCAGCAGCAGCATGCCACGGCATTGGGGGAAGCAGGACAAGCCTTTACAGGCTGTTGGGGTATTGGCCACAACAGTGCCGTGCCTCCAAAACCTGCTTGTGGAGAAACCTGCCGCAACATGTTTTTTGCACATGAGCGCAATCAACAGAAAAATATAAAAATCCATGAGAACTTTGAAATCGAAGTACAATTATTTAAAGGGGCCCCGCATCACGTTCCCAGATTATTCTTTTCATGCTTGCCTAGTCTTAAATCTTTCTTTACATTTTTCCCCAATCTCAATGCTTTCTTCACATTTCCTTAATCTCAGGGCTTTCTTCACATTGTTCCTTAATCTCAGGGTTATGTTTGCATTTTTACTAATCTTGAGGCTTTCTTCACATTTTCCCTAATCCTAGGGCCTTCTTTACATTTTTACCTAATCTTAGGGTATTCTTCACATTATGTCTTACTCCAAGGGCTATCTTCAAATTGTCCCTAAATTTAGGGCTTTCTGTACATCTTTCCCTAGTCTCATGGTTATCTTTGTATCATTCCCTAGTCTCAGGACTTTCTACACATCTTTTCCTAGTCTCAGGGCTGTCTTCACATTTTCCTTAAATTTATGGCTTTCTGTACATCTTTCCCAAATCTCAGGGCTACCTTCGGATCTTTTCCTAGCCTCAAGACTATCTTTGCATCTTTTTCTAATCTCAGGGCTATCTTTGCATCTTTCTAAAATCTCAGGGCTATAGTCATATCTTTCCCTAGTCTCAGGGCTATCTTCACATCTTCTCCTAATCTCAGGGCTATCTTCGCATCTTTCCCTAATTTCAGGGCTATCTTCACATCTTTCCCCAGTCTCAGGGCTATTGTCACATTTTTCCCTAATCTCAGGGCTATCTTCATATCTATCCCTAATCTCAAATCTATCTTCACAATAGTCCTATGACTTTCTTCAAATTGTTCCCTAATCTTAGGACTTTCTTTACATTTTTCCTAATTGTAGGGGTTTCTTTATATTTTTGTCCTAATCTCTGAGATTTTCACAATTTTCCCTAATCGTAGGTCTTTCTTCACATTTGTGACCTAATCTCAGGACTTTCTTCACTTTCTACCCCTAGTCTCAGGGTTTTCTTTGTTTTTCCCAATCTTCACATTTTTTCCCTAATAGTATGTCTTTCTTCACATTTTCCCTAATATCAAGGCTTCCTTCACATTTTTCGCTATGTTTAGGGCTTTCTTCATGTTTTTCTCAATCCTAGGACCTTCTTCTCATTTTCCCTAATCTTAGTGTCCTCTCCACATTTTTGGCCTAATGTCAGGGCCATTTTCCATAAACTCAGGGCTTCTGTACATCTTTCTCTAATCTCAGGGGCTATCTTCACATCTTTCCCTAATTTTAGTGCTTTTGTTACATTTTTGTCTTAATCACAGGGCTTTCTTCACATTTTCCCTAAAAGCAGGTCTTTATGTACATCTTTCACTAATCTCAGAATTATCTTCACATATTTCCCTAATCTCCGGGCTATCTTCACAATAGTCCAAGGTCTTTCTTCATGTTTTTGCCTAATTTTAGTTTTTTTTTTCCACATTTGTTGGCCTAATTTTATGGATTTCTTGACATTTTCCTTAATATCAGGGTTTTTTTTTCAGATTTTTCCTGAATTTTAGGGCTTTATTCACATTTGTGTCCTGATCTTGTTTTTTTCCCCCATTTTGTTCCCCAATTTTAGGTCTTTCTTCATATTTTTGTCCTATTCTCAGGACTTCTTCACTTTTTCCCTAATCCCAGAGCTTTCTTTACATTTTTATGTTCGCTTGCGCACATGCGCAAGGAACGTCTTGGGAGAATGGGACACTTGAGTGTGCCCTCCTCTGCAATCCCCTGCTCCATTGAGCAGGTGTGGCAATCCTGCACCAATTGGGACGTGGTGCTGTGTATGACAGCAGTGGTCTTCTCTTCAAAGAAAACCACACGCTGTCATACACAACTTACCAGCGTCCATTACCAAATCTTGCTTACTTGCTGGGAGCCCACCCCAGTGTGGCAAATGTCCCCGCATCATCTGCCGGCAGGGGTGCCCAATCCCCGTCGGCTCCACAGTCCCCAGCCATCTCCCAAGCGTGGCTAGCGTCCTGCGTTGTCTGCCGACAGGGGTGCCCAATCCCCGGTCGGCTCCACAGCCCCCCCAGTCATCTTTCTGCCATGCTCAGAGCCCACTCCAGCGTGGCAAAGTTCCATGTCATCTTTTTGTGAAAAACCTGTAAAATAAAAATGGTCCGGCGCTTCTCCCAGCCCCCACAACCGCACCCACCACTGCACCCTGCCTCCCCACCCCCACCCCATACTTACCTCTGGAGCTCAGCGCGATGATCATCGGTGGACCGGGAACACGTCTGCACTCTTCAAAGCCGACCCCGAACTGAGGAAATGCCGGTAAGCTGTATAATGGGCTAGATAGGGTGTTTTCAACTTTATTGCATATCTTATGCATTTTGGAAATTTTTGTACTAAATTTTCAACATGGGGTTTTGGGACCCCTTCTCATGAATGATGTCACTGTCGTGGTGTATCGGGCCTGAAGGGTGATTTCACAGTCACTGCGCGAGTCACTGCATGAAATCACCCTTCAGGCCTGAATAATGCCATGACAGTGACATCATTCATGAGAAGGGTCCCAAAACCCCATGTTGAAAATTTGTGAAAAATTCCAAAAATGACTGTTTTACGAGTGTGCTGCTTGTATTGTTCCTACGCAGGCCTGTAAGCTCGTGAATTTTCAATATTTTCTCACAGATTTTCAACATTGCCATTTTACCACACCTCCTTATGAGCAGTACAGCTGTCATTTTCACATCCTGCCCAAAATGTGTTTCCGCCCATATGGCGCACAATGGCGCAGTTGGTGTGCAAAATCAATGTATGGGACACATTAAGAAAATCACAGTGACACTGTTCATTAGCAGAGGTCTTAAAATGGCTATGTTGAAAATTTGGTGAAAAATTCTAAAAATGACTGTTTATGAGTGTGTGTTAGCAGTTCCTCACATACGCTTGTGAGTTTCATGAATTTTCAATATTTCAACTCCAGATTTTCAACACCATTTTACCACACCTTCTTATGAGTAGTACAGCTGTCATTTTTCACATCTCACCCAAAACGTGTTTCCGCCCATGTAGCGCACAATGGCGCAGTCGGTGTGCGAAATAAATGTATGGGACACATTAAGAAAATCACAGTGACATGACTGTTTTACAAGTGTGCATTGCGCAGTTCCTACACACGCTCCTACGTTTGCGAATTTTCAATATTTTCACTCCAGATTTTCAACATTGCCATTTTACCACACCTCCTCATGAGCAGTACAGCTGTCATTTTTCACATCCTGCCCAAAACGTGTTTCCGCCCATATAGTGCACAATGGTGCAGTCGTTGTGTGAACTCAATGTATGGGACACATTAAGAAAATCACAGTGACACTGTTCATGAACAGAATTAAGTAAAATGGCTGTGTTGAAAATGTGGTGAAAAATTCCTAAAATGACTGTTTTACGAGAAAGTGCGCTCGCAGTTCCTATGCACGCCGTAAGTTCGCTAATTTTCAATATTTCACTACAGATTTTCAACATTGCCATTTTACCACACCACCTTATGAGCAGTACAGCTGTCATTTTTCACATCCTGCCCAAATGTGTTTCGCCCATATGGCACACAATGGCGCAGTCGGTGTGAGAAATCAATGTATGGGACACATTAAGAAAATCACAGTGACACTGTTCATGAGCAGAGGTCTTAAAATGGCTATGTTGAAAATGTGGTGAAAAAATTCCTAAAAATGACTGTTTTACGAGTGTGCGTTGCACAGTTCCTACGCACGCTCGTAAGTTCGCAAATTTTCAATATTTTCACTACAGATTTTCAACATTGCCATTTTACCACACCTCCTTATAAGCAGTACAGCTGTCATTTTTCACATCCTGCCCAAAATGTGTTTCCGCCCATGTAGCGCACAATGGCGCAGTCGGTGTGCGAAATCAATGTATGAGACACATTAAGAAAATCACAGTGACACTGTTCATTAGCAGAGGTCTTAAAATGGCTATGTTGAAAATTTGGTGAAAAATTCTAAAAATGACTGTTTTACAAGGTAATGCGTTGCGCAGTTCCATACGCTCGTAAGTTCACGAATTTTCAATATTTGCACTCCAATGACTTCCAAATACCTAAACAGCACATAGAAGCAAGCAACATTCGGCATTGACAAATGCTTGTACTTCTTTGTCACTGATTTTTTTAAGCCATGTCCAAGTGCCAAATACCACTGCAAATACCTGCAAGTGAACGTTCGGCATTGACAAATGCTTGTTCATAATCTGAAGGGTTTTCTTCACATTTTTTCCTAATATCAGGGCTTTCTCTACATTTTTTCCTAATCTTAGGGTGATCTTCATATTTCCCTAAATGCAGAGCTTTTTGTACATCTTTCCCTAGTCTCAGAGCTATCTTCACATCTTTCCCTAATCTCAGAACTATCTTCACATCTTTCCCCAATCTCAGGACTATCTGCACATTTCCTCTAATGCCAGGGCTTTCTCTAGATCTGAGGAGGGGGCAGCTGCTGGTTGCTGATAGTATGCATGTGCACCACCATCACACTCATGCATGTGTATCATTGCATGCTGGCACCCTTGGGGCATAAAACCAGCGGAGGGAAAGCCCTTGTCTGCCAGCAGTGAGACCGCCTGCATGCCCATGCAAGACCAACACGACATGTCACTCACTACTTTTGTGATCCTGGGCACATAGCGGATATCTAGTACTTCAGTGAAAAGGTCAAGGATGAGGGTTTGTTGGGTGGGGGAGCATCAGGAGGAGAGGTGGGTCGAGGGTGAGAAAAGCTTGGAAAAAATGTAAGCTGAAATATGTCTAAAAATGCAATTTTGTTTTCTACTTTCCCATAGAGATCAGGCATTCTTAAAGGACAACAAACACAAGCAAAATGCAACATCACACTTACACACATAATCACGTCTCAAAGTCATTTCTGTATAATTACCCCATATCCTTCCAACCAAAATTAGGGGTCACAAGAGCATCCAAAGCAATAAACAGTTTCTATGTTCCTAGCTTGCTCCAACCTGCCTGTGTAGCCAGTAACACCTATTCTATTTATTTATTTAAAAGTTTGGCCAGGAAAGCATGCTAAGCAGACTACTGCTCGATTCCAGATGCATCCTGGGGGCAGGGGGAATACATGCATAATACATAGTCCAAAAAACATTCATAATACATAGTCCAAAAAACATTCGTAATACATAGTCCAAAAAACCTAGAGCTAAAATCTTACAATGTACAGTGCATCAGGCAGTTGTGCAGACATGCTACAATGAAATAAGCAAATACATAATATAAATACAAACTCTGCATTCAGTGCCTATATGCAGTCTCGTAGTGGAGTAGGCAATGCCCCGGTGCAAGAACTAACATAGGCGCATGTGCAGGTGGAGATGAAATGTGCTTTGAGAAGGGAATTGAGGCGCTGCCTGGAGGAGGCATGATGAACAGCCACAGGAAGGGAGTTCTATAGTATAGGCATACGATATTTAAACACTGACTGGCCTGCCATGGTGGACATGTGTGGCAAAGACGGGAGATGTGAGTCATTATTCCTAAGTATGTATACCAGGGTTGTAGAGGCAGATTGGACAGAGGTGAGATATGGGGGGAGGGACTGAACCCAAAATATTGCTGTGAAACTAGTGCAGTGGAAGTGTCACAGTTCCTGAAGTGAGGGGAGGTCCATGGTCCGGTAAAGGTCACAGTGATGAGTGGTGGGAGGACAATCCAGAGAAAAATGACAGAAAGAGTGGAAGAGGGGGTCCAGTCTGGCTAGGGTGGACTTTGGGACGACACTGTAGATTACATCACCATAGTCAAAGATAGGGAGGATCATCTTCTGCACAATTGCTCAGCGAGCCCGCAATGGGATGCAACCACAGTTGCGGTACAAATCGCCCAGCTTGGGGTGCAGCTTTTTGTGGATGGCATCAATATGTGCAGAGAAGTCTAGGTGCTGGTCAAGCCAGACCCCAAGATATTTGCAGGAGGTGCAAGTCTCTATAGAAGTCCCATCCAGGGTGTGGAATGTGGGGGTGGAGGTGAGCCGAGATAGTCTCTGCCTTGTGCCGAAGGTCATGGAGACAGTTTTCTTGGCATTGAGAAATAGCTGATTAGAGCACAACCAGTGCTGGACTTTATTGAAGTCCTGCTGGAGCCTGGTCACCACATCAGGGGTCTAGGGGCTGGATGTATACAATACTGTATCATCTGCAAGCAAATGGATGTGTGTGTGCAGGCAGTGGGCAGATCATTGAGGAAGATGGAGAACAATAGCGGGCCAAGGACAGAACCTTGGGGAACACCAGTGGTAAAAGGGAGGGCAGCGGAGGTGGAATTCCAATTCTGACAGACTGGGATCTGCCTATCAGATAGGATGGAAGCAGCTGGTAGCCTCGCTAGAGAGCCCAGCGAGGGAAAGCATGGCTAGGAGAAGTGAATGAGAAACAGTGTCGAAGGCTTTAGCCAGGTCAACAAAAATGGCTGATCTACAGCATACCATTGTGTTTCTCCCACACATTGTGTTACAGCTGTATTATATGCCTGCACCTTACAATGTACCCTTAATTGTGTGATAAAACAAATATCTCTTTACAAAAGTGTATATTGTTATTAGATCTTATTTTATTTTTAATCGCTACTGTTGTCTTGTGCTGATCTTTATGCAGCTCCCAACCCCTTCCCCTAGGACACATCTCTAAATAAGATTCCTGCATATCTTTGCATGTTTCTCCTGAAATAAATAACTTATGGAATAACTACATTTTGGGAGTCTTTGTTCCTGTGGATTGAAATTGCAACAAATTGTGAAGCTCGGGCTTGGCACTACATCAAGACAACTTCAATTGCTGAGACCTAACATTCCTTAAAAATGTTCTGCTCAAATCAAAAAACATAAGTACTTTGTTCCAAACATCAACTGCTCAAACAGGCCCTCCTAGCACAAACAAATGACAGATGTTCTTTTCGTATAATAACATTAGCATTATCAAATCTACAAAAGAGACTACCTAAGAAAAAGAATAAATTTTTTGCAAAACCCACCATTCCCTACTGGATGTATGTTAAAACACACACACACTGCACAACTATCAACACATAGGGTCACCACTTTTGAATGAGGCAAAAACCAGATGCTAAACCACACCTCAAACTCTGCCTCTGGCTCCACCCCATTTTATGACTGGTGAGTGTATCGCTTCTCCTCCAAAGCCATTTGTGATGTTGGAATAGACATTGCTAGTGATAGGAAATCATTTTTATACTGTTATTTATTTGGTTTATTTATTCAGTTATTTATTTTTAATTTTTTGGCAACCAGGTTAACTCCCGTAGGGCACATAGCCAATTTTACAGGAGTGACCCAGGAGTACAGGAAGATTAAGTGACTTACTCAGGGTCACATAGTATACAAGTGGAGGCTGTGGGAATCAAACTCAGGTCTGCTGGATGTGCCAAGCTCATTCACAGCTTACTGCGCAAGCCCTCTGTTAAACATTGTCCCATTTCCCTTTCCATGTCAGTCATGTATTCTGATGTTTTGACCAATTTTTGATAATTTAATTATTGGTACTTGTGGTACCCTTAATACTGCACTCTGTTCCCCTTTACATCAGCAGCTACTATTGTTTCTTTTTATATTTCTAAGACATTCCACAATTTCCGACACACCATCCCATGCTGTTTAACTGAATGACCTACAAAAGTGTAGCTAACATCATGGAATGTTCAGGTAATACAAAAATTGAAAGCAAATATGGTGATAAAGGCAATAAAAGTTAGATTATTAATTTAACAAAAATGGGTCTAAAACATACTAGAATATAGGACAAACAAAAAGAAACACATCAGAGAACATAAAGGTGTACAAGCTGTTTCCTGTCATAGCAGTAAAAGACCATACTTAAAATTCAGAGTGGAAAAGATTAGGTTAATTTACAGCTAATGATCTTAATGGCCATACTTTACACCTCCCAGACAGACTGGTTTTGCAGACAAAGGCAGGTCTGAATGACATCAGAACTTTGTAACCTGGACATGTAATGTAGCCAAAACAGTGAATGATTTAATATATCAGTTTTAAGAGTATATGAGCACTCAGAATGGCCCCAAAACTGGACTGCATTTAATCAAAACCGGATGATCGGAGAAGGACCCTAAAAACCAGATTATCTGGTCAAAAACCGGATTGGTGGCAACCCTTCCAACAGAACTGACAAATGTCACAAGAGATTAGCAAGTGATCGATAGCTCTCGCCACGCCCGCGCTTCATGCGTTCTTTTCTCATCCATCCGCACACTATTGCTGAAGCAGTGATGGCAGAAGATTAACCCAAAGAAAGAATAAAAAAGAAGAGAAAATCCTGTTTTACAGTAAGGGAGAATAAAAGCCATTCTACAGAAAGTTGGGAGCAGAAAAAAGCCAAATCTATTATTGTAACCACCTATAGGTGGGGGAGGGCAGGCAAGTAAGCAGCCAGTGTTGTGGATTGAATGGTGCAGACAATAGCCTGAATACCAACTAATGCCACTCCAAGTAATAGCTTGCACAACCACGGGCTGTTAAAGAAACACAGTACATGTCTTTCATTCCCCCAAGATAATGTTTCTAAGAAGGAATATAATATCTTTTTCTTTCACTTTTTTTTTTTTTGTAACGGAAGGAAGAATTTTTCTTTCACTAATCTCTGAGGCACTGACCTCATCCACCGCTACATTTCAATGAATGTTAAGGTTTTTTGTTTTTTTTTTGCATGCCAAGTTCAAATGCATATGAGTCACAACTTGAACTGCACAAGAGAGTCTCATGAGAGAAAGGAGGCTCTCATTGTCAGAATATGGGGGAGGCAAATTCCGTCAGCGTCATCAGGAGCCACCCTACTGGCAAAGAAACCATGGATCCTGGCTGAGTCCTGAAGACAGCAGCTCTCAGTTTTAAACAAAAGGGTTCCCGCACTAACTGGGAGGTTAGACTTTTTTTCAACTTTCCCATCATTTCAGCTCCTCACAGCTAGAGGGCCTTGATATGGCAACCAGAGGCAGCCTTATGTTTTTGGGCAGCCCCAGAGCAAAGTTAATCCTTGGGGAAATCTCTGCCCTTTCTGACTTTTCACTTCAGGCGGATGGCTGTTCAGCCCTGTCTCTGCTTCCCATGACCAGCTGCCACCTTTCTTTGACCTGGAATCTTTTTTTTTTTTTAGTTGAGTTTAACCAGGATTAGCACACTAAGCTAAAAGCTTTTTTACAGGCTTGACCTGGGAGCACAGGGAAGTTAAGTGACTTGCTCAGGGTCACACAGTATGTAAGTGGAAGCTGTGGGAGTCAAACCCAGGTCTGGCCTGCTGGATATCACTAAATTTGCAGCTCACAGCCTTAAACCACTGCGCTATACTAAGAACCCAGCAGAGTTTCCCCCACAGTGGGACCAGAGGAAGGAGGAAGGGAGGGCCATCCCCCCCCCAGTGCATAATCTAGACATGCCCTGGGGACCAAGTGTCATTGTGAGCCAAGGGAGAGTGGGCGGAGCTTCATAAATCCTGCCTGACTCCATTCTCCATTTTTTCCCAATTCCCCTGGCTGCAGTGAGCATGCACTGAAGAACTGCGGACCCCACCCTTCTAAGTCTCTCAGAGCCTGCACTACCATGCAGACCTCCACCCGCTTGCAGTCAAAGGCCGAGAAGGCTTGGCCATCTCTGCCCGGGAAAGGGGAGCAGTCCCTGGAATGCTTAGTCTTCTCTCCCCCAGCTGACTCCCAACAACCTGAGGTCATTTCAAAACTCAGGTTGTCAGTGGGCCAGAAGGTGAGGTGCAAGCACCTCAGCCCTCCGCATCACAGGGCCGGCCCAGTTGAGTTTTTCTGTCTTACTGTCTTAAGGGAAGCAGCTGAAGGTTTTTCATTGTCTGAGATATGAGTGGTATCGAGGTGTGGATACTGTTTTACACAACCTTACTGTGGTACCATAAGTTCTGAAGTAAGAAAGAAGGTTAGGATGGCTACCACTTGTGGGTAACGTTATAATGATATGATGTCATTTTGGACATTTTGGCCCAGACCACATATGCTTGTGCATTGTTAATACACAAAATACAGTAAGACAAAAAAAAAAAAATTCAGCCTTTCAACCTCAAAGACTGAGGACTTCCTTATAGACAATCTGGGACCCCATGTGAGTAGGTGGCCTCCAACTGCTGCTGGGACAGAGAGTACTTAACGCTGGCTCTGGTTGTAACTTTGCGGAAGTATCAGAGTCTGATGTTGTAGCTTATCACCACTAGGTGGGGCTGGCCACACACTTTTTTTGCATGTACCATACTGACACTGATGCCAATGTCACTGCATGGCAAGCTTGATGGTGAGACTGAGCCATGCGTTATTGATACTATATGCTTAGCTTTCTTTGTTTTTATTTGAAGTTTTTTATTTCACATTATCATAACAACAATACAACCCCCCTCCCCGAACCAGTCTTGGTGATGCCCACAGAGCACTGGGGACTCCCATGTGATTGACCTAGGTTCACACCATACTTTGAAACACTTTCTCTTCCAACAGACACCTAGCATGTTTTCAGGAAGAATCACTGAATAAACACGACTCCATTTCAGCTTGACAGACCTTCTCAGTGCCCAGGAATCTGGTCAAGCTACTGGTGCTGAATTCATTGACCTGGCTAAGGTGTTTGAATTAGGAAATCACAAGCTGCTCCTACTTAAACTAAAAGGTTAGGTCTAGATCAGTTGTCCTTCTGGTTTAGCAACTATCTGTCTGGCCATAAGCAACAGGGCAAATGGGCAGTTGTTTTACCATGTGGAAGATCACAGATAGGGTCCCCCAGGGTTCAAACCTATGCCCTCTGTTGTTCTCTCTGTTCATCAATGATCTACCCAATCACTGTGGTGGTGCAAAGTCTTTGCTTTATGTGGATGACGCTGTGCTCTGTAGGTGCCACTTGCACCTTGAGTCAATCCTCAAAGCAGACTCCCATCTTCTGGAATCCTGGTTCATGGCCAATAAGCTCCTGCTTAATGTTAAGAAAATGAAGACTATCTTCTTCGGCCTTTGCCAGTTTAGCCAAGACCGGAGTGATCTACAAATTTTCTCATGCAAGGGTGACTTTATCAGGACTGTTGATACAACTGAATACTTAGGGGTTTTAGTGGACCAAGAACTCTTATTTAAGCCATATGTTGACCTGGTGACCAAGTTTCTTAACCAAAAATTAGGCCTGCTGTATCAGCTCAACTCATACCTCACTACTGAAGCTAGGCTATCCATAGCCAACAGTGTATTGCTGACTGGCATACAACTGTGTTTTGTGCCAAGATCCTATCCTCACTGAATGACACAGAACTCTCAAAGGACAAGGCCCTGTGTTGCCATGCATCTCATTTTGCTGCTGGTGCTGGCAGGAGGGAGCACCATTGTAAGGTTCCCTCCACTTTAATCTGGCCACCTGTGGAAGGGAGATTCCACTACCCTGTACTTTGCCTGGCACATAAAATGTTACACTCCCCATTCTGAATCTTGCTTCCATCCTGGAGTTTAAACCGTACAGGAGGAATCTTTGGTCTTCCTCTCAGATGCTCCAAACAGCCCCTAGAACTTTTTCAGCTTCTGGTACAAGATCCTTTGCCTCTGTGGCACCTAGGCTGTGGCACAACCTGTCAACTGATACCCAGGCCTGCTCTAATTTCAAGGCCTTAAAAACCTCCTTGAAGGGCCCGCTTCTTGTAAGTAGCCCATGTACATGTTTCCACTGAAGTCCTTCTTTTTAATTGATAACTGTTGACTTGATCTCTGTCCTGCCTAAATTGTGTGTCTGCTGTTGCAGCCTTGTGCTGTACTCTCCTAAAACTGTATTGCCAAACTTAATGTAATGTAATGAACTTGTGGAATTGTCTGACCTTGCAAAGTTTCTCTGTACATGGGAACTCTATTGTACTTCACTGTTTATAGTTATTGTATGCACTATGAAAATTAGGACTGCTGTATGCAATTAATTTTGGGTTGCTCCTGGAAAAAGGACTTCTAGTCTTAGTTTTTTTATTTAGTTGTTTAACCAGGTATAGCACACTAAGCTGAAAGCTTTTTTACAGGAGCGACCTGGGAGCACAAGGAGGTTAAGTGACTTGCTCAGGGTCACACAGTATGCAAGGGGAAGCTGTGGGATTCAAACCCAGGTCTGGTCTGCTGGATGTCACCAAATTTGCAACTCAGAGCCTTAGACCACTGCGCTATACTGCCTGCCAAGTGAGCCTTAGTGAGCCTACCCAGTTAAAAAAATAAATATAAATATTAAATAAATAAACCATGGGCCTGTCCTTCTTCTGTGTGTCAGTGGGGCCATGGAAGTGATATGGAGCCTGCACTCTCAGGCTTTTGTGGAGGATATTGGACATCCCTCTTCTCGAACTCCTCTAATGGTCGGCTGTAGGGGGCCTTGGATGGTGTGGTTAACTCTGTGGCATTCCCCCCCCTCCCCAGGATGGTGCAGCATCATATATTCCCAGTGAATGTAGGCAGGGGGTGGCTGGAATTACAGGGGGGCTTGTCAGGGCTAGACCACCGTAACTTAGAAGTGAACACCAGTAGTTGACTTATAATGTGAAGGGGGGGGGGGTTCAGTTTAAGATAGGACCCTCATGGGCCCCCATAACTTCCAACGCTTATGAAGTGTAATTGCAACATGTTGGCTGAACACGGGAGCAAAACAGAGCCCTGACTGGTGGAGGATGCTGCCGATCCACCCAATCCACTATCCCCAATGTGCCTGCCTCTTCTCGTTTCATTCTGCGCAACTCTGAGGGTCATGCTACTGCTTAGGGGAGTTCAGCAGGGTGGAGTACTGGATAGGAGGTGGGGACCGGGACCTGTAAGGCTAGAGGGCAGTAGGATATTGTCAGCTGAAAAAAGGCTGATGGCAGACAATCAGGAGCAGGGAGCAGAAAAAAACAGGTAAAAAAAGAACAGGAAGTGCATTATCAACTAATATATTACTGTATAAATAAATAAATAGGATCTTTAAAGCAGTTTTCCAGGTTTATGCAACACAGTTACTGTTGGCATCGGTAGGACTCAAATCTCATAGGATTCCCCCCCTCTATTAGTGAACACTGTTGCATGAAAACAGGTTGTTTGCTCCTTACACAGTATCTGTCCCTGCAGCTTTTCCTGGTCTAAAGGCCCAGTCCTCTGCTTGTGACATAAGAATCATGTCTGTGACAATAGGTTGAGATAGTACAAGCAGAGCATTATGACTTTATAGCAGGAATAAGCAATGTGAACAGATGACATCTAAAGGACAAAGATGCTGTTTTAATGAAAATGCCATCGGTAGTAAAGAATGTAAGGTCCTGAAATTCAAACAGAAAGGTAGAAACATAAAGCCAGATTCATAAAATGACATGGGACTAAGTCCCACTCTGCAACTCCAGTTGCGGACCCAAATCTCCACAGCTGTGGAGATTTGTATTTTCAGTCCACTGCAACTGCAGGAGATGTTACACCTAGTCCCACCCATTGTAACATTTCTCTACTGCTGCAAGGTAAAAATCATGGAGCCAGTCATAAACCGGCTCCACCTTTGGGAATACTGCAGCTGTGGGAAGAACTGCCAGATTTTTCCCACAGTTGCGGGGTTTTGGGGGGCTCTGTGAACCCAGGCCATAGAATTTGTCGGCAGATAAGAATCACTTGGCCCATCCAGTGTGCCCCTTTTTCCCCAACTTACAGTATCACTGCAGACCCAACTGATTTCTGGTTCTTTCTCCTTCCCCCCCTTCCATTCCACTAAGATTCCCTTATGCCTATCACATGGATTCTTGCAATCACCACTGTTTTCACCTCCACCACCTCTGCTGGAAGGCTGTTCCAGGAATCCACCACCCTTTCTGTGAAGAAATACTTCCTCACACCTCTCCTGAATCCACCCCCCCTCCAGCTTCATAGCATGTTCCCTTATTCTTGAGCAACTTTTTTTCTGAAAAATACTGCCCCCCCTGTATCTTATTTACTCCTTTGAGGTACAGTGGCAACCCCAGGATGAAATCCAATTCTGCAGCATTTTGCAGCACTCTGCAGAATGCTGCAGCAGATCTACTGAATAAAGCAATGTAATTTCAATGCCAATTAGTCCCTTTTGTCATTCAGTAAAATGTGACACTGCCAGGATGACGTGAAAGGCACAGCTTCCTGCATGACAAAGGGGGCTAATTGCCATTGAAATGACATTGCTTTATTCAGTAGGTCTGTTGCAGCATACTGCAAAGTGCTTTAAAAGTGGGTTTCATTCTGGGGGATGCCAGAGTATTTAGAGGTCTGTATCATATTCTCCCCTCTCCCTCCTCTCTTCCAGGGATACATATTGAGGTCTTTAGTCTTGCCCTGTAGGGTTTTTGATGCAGACCCTGTACCATTTTAGTTGCCCTCCTTTGAAATGCCTCTACTCTGTCTATGTCCTTCAATAGATGTGGTTTCCAGAACTGGACGCAGTTTTCTTGGTGGGGTCTTACCAGTGGTCTATACAGGGGCAACATGATCTCCTACTTCCTGCTGGGGATATTACTCCCTATACACTCCAGCATCCGACTAGTCCTCTCAACTGCCTTGTCACACTGCCTGGCCACCTTTAGGGTGTTTGATATCTGATTAACCCCAAATCTCATTCCTGATTGGTGGTCATCAATACCACGCCACCCATTTTGCGCTAATATTGGTGACATTTAGTGAAACGGAGTCTATTGATGGCAACTTTGAATTTTTTTCCCTCTTTTATTTCCCTCTGGTTGCCAGTTTCTGAGGCATCCCTCAGGCATCCCCAGCTGATCCCACCCTGTCTGAGATCCCTCACACCTCAAGTCCCCCCAAACCCTGTCCTCGCACCACCTTAGATGCCACCCTGGCTTGTGCCCCCACAGGGAGGGGCCACCCTCACCTACCTTTTGGGTGCTCCTTCAATCAGGTCTGGTGGTTGGATATGATCCGGAGGATATCGGGACTAGGTGGGTAGCATCCGGCAGTGGACATGGGGCTGGCATGCCGTCATCTCTCCAGAATCCAGGATTTTTCCTTGTTCTGTGTTGGATCCCCCTATGGAGGTGCGGATGTGCAATTACACTCCCAAGAGAGCTGGCCACACTCCCACACCCCTGCTCATGAGTGTCCGCCATCGCCTCCTCTACTTTTGCATGCATGATCTCGCTTGGTGCTCCCAGTCTCCACTGGGAGTTGCTGCTGTAGCAGGATCATGATCCCCACCCTCCCCAGAAGAGGACAGCTGTCCTCCAGCTGCTCAATCCTCTCCTCCCCGGCTGACCCACAGCAACCCGAGCTCGCTCCTGAACACGGGTCACTGGTGTGGTGCGAGGTGTGGCATCCAGCGCCTCAGCCCTCAGTGCCCCCGGGCTGACAACTTTGAATTTGTTACTGGAAACTAGAAAATCGTTTGTAATAATAAAGAAAAATTAATTAACCAAGTCATCAGAATGACCAACATCAAAAAACTCACATGGATCTTTAACAGATATGACATCCACGAACACAGAGCGAAGTTACTGATTGCAAGAATGCAGCAGTGCCTTACCAAAATAAAAAGCTAAAAACTTAGATTTACTAGAATTGCATTTCGCTCTAGAGTTTTCTAGTTTTGTTTTACTTTCTGCTGTCGTTAATCTACTAAATATGCCAAACAATTCAGGACATAGCAGTAATCATTCTTTGATTGATCAGCTATAAGCCATTACAAATATAAATACCAGTATACACATTTCCAAATCAGAGGAAGTAAATAAGTACAGTGCTCTCAGGGATAGACAGAATACAACAGAATAACATTAGAATCGATCAATTCATAAGAGCAATATATCGGTGAGTATACAGTTAGGGTTTATTATGTATAGAAATTGATAACTCTCAAAAGTTGTTATGCATGGTTTCAAAGTTATTCTGCACATTCTATCATTGGGGATTCAGCTCTGCTCTGCCTCTTACTGTCTTCTGCCAGTTTCTGACACTGTTTTCAGCTCTCACTGCCAGTTACTGCACTGCCATTCTCACTTCATTACCACTGCTCCCTTCAGTAAAACCCCTGCTGAAATAAATCTGAAAACTTTTGGTTGCTGTGTTCTCAAAAACAATGACAGAGAAAAATTAAATTTTGGAGCGGGGAAGTTATTGTGCACGTTCTATCAGGGATTTGGCCATGGTCTACCTCATGCTGTCTCCTGCCAGTTTCTGATACCGTTTTCAGCTCACACTAGGATGTTTCACTTATGTTAACATCAAAAGGACAGAAATAATTATTAATAAATAAGTTTTTCAAGTTAGCAAGTTATAACATTTCACAGTTACTTATGTCATCAACTAAAGATGTGACCTCTTGTAATGTATTTACTGCAATTTCACTGAGTGAAGTTATTTTTAGTACTTGTCCTCTCTTTATTCTTATATATTTTTTTAAAACATATGCTATAAAAAAAGAAAATATGGGTGACCATACACAACTAGCCTTGTGCTTCCGTCTCAAGGTTGAGATACCAGCATGGACTCTCGAGCTTCGCTCTTGAGTTCTATACGTTGTTATGTCAACCCCTCAATGGAGACACAGGCTCATTGTGTATGGTCACCCATACATGATTTCTTATATTGAAAAGGTTAATCAGAAATACATTATATATAATTTTTCCTTTGCTTTAGAACAGCATCTAAAAAATATGCAACATTTTTTGTCAATATAGGGACTTCTCCTGACAGTAGATAATTTAATTGTTTAAGTGGTGGATCCATTGAACCAGAGAAAAGAACCCAACCATTTATTCCATAAGTAGAAAATAATGCCTGTGCAGGTGTGTGTTATGAGGATTTTTCACAAACTTGAGGTGTGTGATAATCCATAAACCCGAACCCGTGGGGTTTATGAGATTATCACACACCGAGCATGTAATGGTAAATCCTCATAAGACAAACCTGCATGGCATTAGTTTATAATAACTGGTACAAGCATTGGACAGTGACAAAAACAGTAAGCTGTGTTTGTGTGCAAAGCGCTTCCCTGAAAAGCCTCTGTACTTGCACAAATACATTGTGTTTTCTTCGTTGCTTCAGTAAAGTGAGAGCACGAGGAAGAAAAATACTGTAATAACCGCTACTGAGTTATTATGGAATTCAGCAGGTTATTATGGTGTTTTATTAGGACTGGCTATCCAGTCATTAGTGGGGTCTCAGAAAATATCTTGGACAACAAAAATACTACGTGAGCTGTATCTTCAGCAATACCCAATTTGCACCAGCTCGGACATGTCATAATTACCTGTCATGCCTTCAAAACAAGATTTCAGGATATTTCTGCAGTAAATATTTCAATGAGTCTTTCAAAAAGCATCTGACTAGGGCTGGCCCAGTGGGAGGTGGGCTGAAGCTCTGAATGCTGTGCCACCACCACACCATGACCTGGGTTCAGGAATTGATCGGAATGGCTGGGAGGGGTCAGCTGGGGAAGGAGGATCAGTATACATAGACAGCTTTCCTCTTTCGTGGAGGGTGCCACACTGACATGCTGCTTGCCTGCCACCCAGTGGACACTGGGTGGATAGCATCAGAAGACACACCCTAGCGGGCCAGTGGGAAGGTGTTTGAGTCACGTATGACATCTTCATGCCATATGCCTGTACCATAGCACATATTCTGGACCTTGGTGGACAGTGGTGAAAATAAGGTGAAGTAGCCCCCAGAGCACCAATATGATGGCTGATGACTCCACAGGCTCTGCCCCCTTGCCCTTGACATCCACTCACCCACAGAGGTAAGCACGCAGTTATACAAAGGCCCGGAAAAGAGGGCGACGGGGCTGGAGGTCACTGTCAGAAGTGGGGTGCTTAAAGAAGAAATGGGTGGTAAACAAATAATGAAGAAAAAGAAGCACATAACTATCCTAAACTGACCTCAATCACAATTGCTGTTTGTGACATCACAGTTTGCTGTCATGGTAAGCCCTATGATGTCATAAACATAGACCCCATGAGGTCCATTGGGGATAGTCAAATGCTTTATACACACTTCTTAGACAGGCTACCAGACATTTATTTTGTATATTCTGTGTGACTACCTCTAACAATATAAAGACTTTTGGGAGGCTTTGCAGGAATCTGCAAGACCACTTTAATTGATGGAGAACCCTTCTGGGGTCAAAGTAGTGGTACTACAGTATTTGTTAGTTGCAAAAAAAAAAATCTAATCATATAGTTTTTCAGCAATCATATATTCCTACATCCTTGGCTTCATCACTATATTTTTACTTCCCTCATTCATTTTGAAAACGGTTTCTTTAACTTGTTTCTAAATCATGACTCGTCAGCAAATTTGGTCACCAGCTGTATCAGCAGATTTTAAATCTCTCTACCTTTGTGGTTACTTTTTGGCTGTACACGCTGAATCCGCACTTTGGAGGCATCAGGACAGTGCTAGCACACAGTGCCAATGTTAAACCACTAGGAACGCATGGCATTTTTAAAATTCAGATGGAACAGAATTCCAAAAATTTTGGAAAGTTCTGCCTTAATTCACAGAATTCAAAAGTTCAGTTTGACCTGCTGCGATGTAATCCAGTAAATATTCATGTAAAGTGAAGCATACTCAATGTAACAAAAAATAAAACAAAACAAAAAAAAAACAATGGGGGAGGGGATAAGATAAGGAGAATCCTGAGGATCAGTATATATTTGTGTTGCGGACATGTCTGAGTTTGTTGGAACACTAGAGAAGTACAGGGGAGATTAATTCAATTAAAAATATTACATTATTTCTATTACTCTCCAGCACTACAAAGGAAAATTAGGCATTGTAGCATAAACAGCTGATGGAAATGTGGTAACCCAAAAGCAGATATCAGTAATTTTATTCTGGTACTGTCCTGAAATCTGAAAAACACGGAAACTTATTCATCCTAACAGTCAGATAATCTTAAAAAAATGATCTGCCCTTTTCTTATCTAGGGTGACACTACTGCAATCCTTTATTTGCAAAGTCATACTTAAGACTGGCTCCTATCAGTTTCTTTAGCTTTTAAGAGATAAATCCTAAAGTACTGCAAAGAAAACAGATACCCATCTACAAGGGAATGGTTCACCTCACTAGGCTCTTCAGTGAACAGCGAAAGGATCAACTATTTCACCATGGACAAAATTGGCTTCTTTAATTTAACCTGGGATCCCTTTTTGTAATTCAAAGGGGACTCATAATGAATTACAGTAACTATGTTCTGATCTTCTGTGTATTTTTATGGGACTTTAAAATCTAAATCCTAGTCTGACAGATTAGATAATACAGTGCTGTTTTGATATATTATGATTTATATTGCAGGTTAGGATGTATAGAAGTAGGGTATATATTTTCCTTTTCCTCCATGTCATTGTATCATTTCTCGTTATACAACATTATGTATCAGTCTATGAATTGCATGCCATTATAAAACAATAAAAATTTATTGGAAACAAGTTTATTGGAACAGCATAGAATTGCTGTCTGGCTCAGAGTGGTTCTTGCATGCACCCATTTTACAGAAGGAAGTCTGTGACCTTTGAGAACATAGCAAGTCGCTTAACCTGTCTGACTGTACTGGAGTGCCTCTCAACTGCAAAACTGTTAGTAGCAGAACCAATGGCACACGAGACAACATTTTGAGGAGCCAAGATGAAAACAAAACTTTTCTTGTCACCTCCCATCCCAGAATATATTCCCACAGTGCATTTTAAAAGTTCTCCAACATTTTTGAGGGGTGTCAACCATAGAAGCCTACATAATCCTATACATATAAACACTATAAGTGGCATCATGTGGCATTTCTGGGACTCTAGGTCACCGTAGCAAGTTATTCTGCACCATTAACATCAGGGAAGTGAAAGACGGAAACACCAAAGTCATGTGGATGTCCCTCTGGTCTGTATATATATTTGATCTCTGGGGGATACCTGAGCCCCCATGCGTTTGTCTTTTGAGCAGGACCCCAACTGAAAGTAAGTTATTCTATTTTAGTTTTGCTATCCAAATCATTAAAAATACCTCCTGCCTCACAGTTCTGTGATCTGACTGCAGGCCTACACTGTCTTACCCAGGGCCATCATCACTGGACTCAGCTTTCCTGGAAGGAAACAGTTGGTCAACTTATTGTGAGTAGAAAATGTGTGTGTGTGTGTGTGTGTGTGTGTGTATACATGTATGTAAATGATGACCCTCTCTGCCTTCATAAAGACAAGAAGTCAAAGCAGGGCATGAATGTGGACTTTAATCTGAATGTCTCTGTGAATGAAAATTGTTCACATATGTTTAATTTAGTCCCCACCCCTTCCCCCCCACACACATATTTTGTGGCTGAGGTAGGGATCCTAGATCTATATGGTACTTCTACCATGTTCTGTTGCAGTGTTCTCCAAATTATTATGGCAAGATTGGTTAACACCTGCAGCCTGTTTCTGCACAGCCATTGGCTAATATACCATGTGATGGCACAGATAGTCGCATATATTTAACACTGGAGTGGGCCATCAGGAGAAACAGAGAGAGGAAGAAAGTATGGAAGTATGGAAAATCCAGCATTTTTTAAATTCAAAATCACCAAAAATGATCAACTCTGCAGTGAAATTGAAGTCTTGCAACAGGATGTACAGCTCACCAGCGTGACCTGTAGCAGCAGAACCAGGACATTCAAGGGGCCCTGAGTTTAGGTAATCCCTGACCACATGGAGTTTGGAATAACAATCTGCATGTTGTGTGAGTTGATAGCAACTCCTTATGGCTCTACTACACATATGTGTCCATCTGTATGACTGAAGATGTGTTTATGTTTATGCATGGCTGTATGTGTGAGTACTTGTGAGTCTGTGCATGGATGATGTACTGTATGATAGGGTGCATATGACTGTGTGCCAATTTGTGCTTATTCATGTGTCTGCATAGACTTTCTTGTGCATGTGTTTGCGAATGCATATGTGTTTAGTATGTATACATATGCATATATAGGTTTATATGTAAGTGCTTGTTTGTGTGTATACATGCTTCTTTGTGCCTATGTGTTAGAATGCATATGTGTTTATGTGTATGTGTAGTGCTTTCTGTGTGGGCCTATATGCATTTTACCAGCATAAATGTGTGAGTGCATGTGTTTCTGTGTGCATGAATACATTGGTAAGCGTGTGTGTCGTGCGTGTGTGTGTATACAGTGTGTTGATATGTTTGCTGTGCATCGTGTTTTGGTGTAGTGAATATGTGCCTATATGTGTGCATGCATGGATATACTGTATGTGCGACTGTACATGTGTGTTTGTGTGTGTGCGTGTGTGTACATTTTATTAGCTTTTGTTTACTGGGTAAGCACACTAGACAAGGAATGCCTATTTTCAGAGTCGACCAGGAGATTACAACAGCATGGTTTACAGAACAGTGCAAGGAACTACAACAATGTGAAATACAAGCAATGAGCAGAGTGCTACAAATAAACAGGTACAGGATGAACAGATAAGTATATACATCAATGGTGAACAAGCAAACCATTGTTACATTTTGTGGAAATAATGCAAGTGTAATTTGTCCCATTTTGAGAATGGTAAGTGCTGAGATGAAGGGCATGTAGAGTAGATAATTCTCCTTACTAGAGCTCAGAGGGGGTAGGGTAACCAGAGAAGTGGAGGGTGCACACCAGGGTCCAGGCAGGGGTAGGGGATATCAAGTGGCCTTAGAACAGTTACAGGTTGAGGCAGACTTCAGGTGCAACCAGAGGAAGCTCTTAAAGATGGGATGGATGGGGGTACATCTGATGGTTGCAGGCAGGGGATTCCAGAATCTAGGGGCACAAACAGCAAAGGCACGATCACCTGACAGTGTATGAGTTTTTGGGACAAGGAGGGGATGCAAGTCAACTGACTTTAGCCGGTATGATGGTAGAGCCAGCTGAAGGAGTTTGGACAGGGTGGATGGGGTGGCATTTCGGACGATTCTGTCTGTGAAGCAGCACAAGACAAATGAGCGATAATTATCTGGGGACAACCAGTGTAGTTGATTGTATACATAACAGTGATGGGTAAGTCAAGGGACAGCAAATATTATTATAGGCCACATCCCATTTAGCAAGGCTAGTTTTTGCAGTGAGGGTAAAGACAGTCAGTCCATAGTTGAGAGAGGGAAGGAATAAACCTTTAGCAAGGGCCAGCCATACAGCAGCAGTAAGGGACCCATGAGCCCACTATGCAAGTCCAAGCTTGATATTTGCTGCCCTGCAGATATTTTGAATGTGTAGAGACTGGGGCGAAGAGTAACTCCCAGGTATCTAAAGGAGTAGGTAATGCCAACTCGGACACCATCAAGGCTTAAGACATTGAGTGGGACAGGACTGTTTGAGTTTGGCAGAGGAGCCAAAGAGCATGAGTTGAGTTTTCCTTAAGTTCAGCACGAGCTTATTTGTCAGGAGCCAATGTTGCAGTTTACTGAAGTCAGCTTGTAGGTTAAGATTTATGGCATAGGCATCACCTGAGCTAGCCAGGAGGACCAGGTCATCAGCATAGAGAGTTGTGGGGCTATGGGTAGGGACCATTGGGAAGTCAGTGATGAAGAGAGAAAATAGTATAGGGCCCAGAATAGATCCCTGAAGGACACCGATAGTGATATGAACAGGTTCCGCTAGAGCTCTATTGTACTTAACAAGCTGTAGTTTGCCAGTGAGATAGTTGGAAAACCAGTTTGAGGGCTGGACCAGCAACACCAAGGGAGTGAAGCTTGGTACAGAGTAAGAATGATTCACTAGATCGAAGGCCTTTGAGAGGTCCACGAAGATAGTCCCAGTTAGCACACCCTTGTCCATGCATGGATATATATATATATATATATATATATATATATGTGTGTGTGTGTGTGTGTGTGTGTGTGTGTGTCAGTGTGCATACAAGATTGATATATGTAGAGTGCATTTTTGGTGTGTATGGCTATATACATAATATATATATATATATATATATATATATATATATATATATATATTGCTGTATGTGTTTAGTGTACATGTACAGATGTACATGTGAATGCATGTGTTTGTGTGGGTACATGAACAGATGTACTGCATGTGTGAGTGTATATGTGTGAGTCCATATGTGTTTGTATGCACGCGTGTCCATGCATGTGTGTGCTTTCTAATGCAGTTGCTGTGAGTGTAGGCATGCATGTGTGTGTTTGTATATTTAGGCCCATGGGGAAGTGCTACAGCATGATTCCACTTCAAAGGGAACTGGAGATTACAAGCTGCACATCAACAGCCAATGAACAGTTGGTGCTTCATGGAAAATCGAATCAGATTGATATGAGCAAAATGGAAGTCCATACATCCGTCCATGTTCTGAGAATGGTTCAATGACTTATGTAATGTACTGTAGCAAATAAGGAAAAGTATGCTTCTTGCTTACAGGGAAACTATATTTTTTTTTTTAATTGGTCCATTCTTACTATTAAATAAATAACCTAACTGATAGTCCTTAGATAAGAAATACTTGTTAATAATTTAAATGGAATGGTTAAAATGCAAGCAATAATTTGCTTAATGATAGTGTCTGTATACTGCATGAATACCAAAATTAAAATTATATTTTTAGTTGACAGATTATTAGTATTTTAATTCTCTTTTCCTTTTAGTATTCCATGTATTACAACTTATATTGTTTTATATTAATTTACTGTAATTTGGCATGCATAAAATAATAAATGTTTTAATGGAAAAAAGAAAATCCAGTAAGAGAAAACTGGCCAGATAGGGAGCTTTGCAGGCTCCAGGCTATGATAGCCAGTTGTGACAGAACAGTCAGGTAGGATTTCTCTGTATGTGGCAGTAATTATGCGCATGGTGGTGGGGCTACTTGTGTATGTATGTGTGTATAATGGGGTGGTCTTGTTATTACAGCTGCAAGTCTTCAAGATACAGTATCACTTTGAAAGAAAACCACAAAGGACATGCATGTATGGGGGTAGCTCTCAATGTACTTTTGCTTTTCTAATTATTTTGAAGGATCTTAGGCTCGCATACCTCTCCTCCATCACCTCTGCCTACAGTGTTCCAAAAAAGTTGGTTCCTTTCCAGCAACTCTTCATGCATGATTTACATTCTCTTTTCCCACAGCAAATAATCAGGACGTGGGAGTGTAAAGTGATGAGTATGTAAACTGTTACTGGATATCAGTATTAATTAAAACTGAAACTTATTTTATCAGAATAGGAAGTCAAAAACTTCTATGGTTCCACATTTAGAAGTCAAAATACTTCTTAAGAATGAAATTGGTGAAGTTAAAATGTCATGACAGATCAAGTTCTGGAAGTTAACATAAACCATTACTGGTAAAAATACGATTTCTTTCAGAAAGAAACAACAATTTCTGACGTCCATGCTTGCGAAATTGAATGTCTTCTAATTTTCATTTTAACCCTTTTGGGAGTCAAATACTTCCTTCTTCTAACCCTTTATTTCACCATACCAAATATGTAACCTCCTCATGTGATGTCAGACTTCAGTTTTATTTAAAACTTACACTCCCAGATGTGCAGAACCACTCTGGGTGAAAAAGCAATTTTTTTCCTTTGCAGACTGCTAGCTCTGTATAGAGCAACTGACCTTTGAGCATGTAAAGAATAAGCAGTGTAAATACATTATATTACTGATAATCAGGTTTCCTAAGGCACAATGTACTTGTAATCACATTGGTATTGTATGCAGTGTACAAAAGCTGGGGCGTGCCCTCTCTGTACATGACATACAATACTCGGCTCTATTTGTGTTGCACTCCAAACAGGTCTAACACGGTCTCAGTGTTGGGACAGTGCCTACAAGAAATCAACAACTGTAGGGCCTCCAACTGGTTGTGTCTCAGCCCAGGCAAGACAGAGGTTATGATTATTGATCTAGGCTGGCATGGGTCGGCAATGACGAGTAATGATCTTGTTTTGCCATCAGTCAGTGATCAGATATGGTGAAGGACCTAGCCATCGTTCTGGACTGAAAACTGACACTAGTACAGCAAGTGTCAGTGGTAGACAGGAACGGTTTTGAACGTCTTCGTAATATCACCTGGATTGAGCCACATTAAGTTTTTGCTGACCTGGAGATGGTAGTCTATGACTGTGTCACTGCTGGACTGGATTATTACAATTCTCTTTACTTAGAGTTATCTGGGGGGGGGGGTTGATGTACCACCTGCTGTGGGTCCAGAATGCTGGGGCACAGCTGGTTGTGGGAATTTCTCAGAGGGACCATATCATGCCAATGTTGTGCAGTCTGCACTGGCTGCCAGTTCCATGGTGTATCACCTTCAAGATAAGTTTGTTAATGTAACAGCCCCCCTTTTTGCTCACACAGCCCTGGGCTGCCCCGACATCCTTGGGAGTCCTCGCTGTACCTCCCCAAGGGTCCGGGCCTGAGTCCTGACTGGATTTCCTATGGTGCCTTAGTGTCTCCACCTGGGCCAAGGTGCTGCCTTCTGTAGGAGAAACCATGTTAGCACCATGAGGACCAATAACAGCTACCCCAGATGGCTGCCTCTGGCCCAGTTAAATCCACACTCTCTGCCCACAATAACAGTAACAAAAGCACAAACACACAGAGGTAGGTGACCCACAATAATCCTGCTTTATTTAATACACCATAATACAGTGGAGGTGAGGGCTATTCCCTCAACCCTCCATAAGATACACACACCCCATCAGTGCCCTCCCCTCTCGCCTGGGTGCACCCAGATCACTCCCAGATGGTGGGTACCTCACTGTTCCCAGTCTGCAGGCCTGCTATCTTTTGTTGGGGCCCTTGCACAATAACACAAGTTCCAAAAAGGAGATAAGTCTGGTGTTGGGGGGGATTCTCCCCTGACCCTCCTGGTCGAAGCAACAAAAGTCTTTCCAGAGCTGCAGCACGGGGTATTCACGGTGCCCTTGGAGGGTGAAGACACTCACTGTCCACAGCACTGCGGCCCACAAGAGTGAGGCACTGTTCTTCACCTGCCTGGCCTTTTCAGCTTCACCCGAAGGCCTTTGGATATGGAGTTCACCAGGCAGGCCTGTTCCCGATCCTTCCCTCTGCTCCTCAGATCTCAACACTGGAGGGGGGGGCGCAATAGCTCAGTCCCCATCAGGGAGGGCTTTTACTGCCCTAGCTCTACTCCCCGAGCTTCTCCCCTGGCAGAACACTCTGACCCCGGTGAGGCAGGGTCTCCGAGGCCCAGGGCTGATGACCACTGTGCCTTTAAGCTCACTAGTCAGCCCCAGCACCCTCCGGGCAGACCCTTTGGTAGTTTTACCCTATAGCAACTGCAGTCTTTCTTTACTCTATTTGGTGAAGAGGGGAAGGGGAGAGAGAGAGATGCACCCAGAGAGCCCCTACCTGTCAGGCAGCCTTAGCAATGGTGGGTTCTTGCGTGGGGTCTGTGATGAGTCTTCCCCTGGATCTCTCTCCCTCCTCCCAATTTGCTCTCCTTTCTTCTTCTCTTCTAAAATTCACACCCCTATGCCCTTTAAACCCCTAGCTCCTGGTTCTTCCCCATTGGCCGTTGGCTCCATGTGACCTCCCAGCTGCCTATGGGAGATTTCCCAGCAGTCCGAGGTCACTTGGCAGTGATTTAGCCCTCAAGATGGGTGTATTCAGGGGTGTAGCCAGAAATTTCTGTTTTGTACACACAGTCTCCAAAAGTTACACCCCCCATTAAAAAATGTACACATCCTCTCCAAATAGTACCCCCTTCCAAACAAGTCAGATTGTTGTCAGATGATTCCTCTAAACTTTAAAGAGGTTATACATGTATCTGTCTCCTAAATGACAGAAGTTTGAACAGAGACACTCCTCAGTGGCCTACACTAACCCAAATACTACAGATCAGAATGAAAATGTTAAAAGAAATGCATATGGTTTGTGACAGGCACTCAACAAAACTGTACTCAAATGTGTACAGTGAGTATGCCTGCCTAAACCCTTGGGCATATCTGTTTTAATAACGTGACCAGCTAGTGTCTGGTTGCTGGTGGCCTTTTCCCTAGTCCTGCTGCATGCTTGGGGACCAGGGAAACTCGTGTTTTAAGTCAGCCACATGGCCGTGGGTGGAAAAAGGAGCCGAGCTCCTTTAAAACTATCTGGCAGTCCTCGTGCATGCACAGCACATGTGGGACTGCCATGTTTAAATTAAAAATATTTCTTTATCTCCGCGCAGCCCCGGGCCCTATCCAGGACATTCCTGGACCTGGGACCATGCACCGCCGCAACCGGTGGCACAGGCAGTCTCTCCGGCACTTGGACCGACCTTGAGTCAGATGAGACACTGGCAAAAATGGCCGCCAGCCGCAACAGGGGTCGTAGGTGCAACTCCCAGCAGAACCCCAGGACAGCGCGCATGGGGAGAAACCGAGGAGCATGGAGCCCTCCAAAGGTAAGCCGGTTTGGGGGGTTTACATTAACATTCAGGGCCCCACATGATTTGGGTCATAATACTCAAAAAGATATTCTGATGACCTACTCACCTCCTCTGCTCCACAGATGCGGGTTTGCTTCAAGTCCCTCAGCCCCACCTTAAACAATTTGAGGACAAGGCATGTGGGGTTGCTGCCTCTTTACTCTGGAACTCTCTGCCAGAGGTTGTTCAGTCTGCCCATACTGTGGTGGCCTTCAAAAATCAAAGACCTATTTATTCACATAGGCCTACCCATATTAGTTTACTTGGCTTTTTAATCTGTCTATTGTAGATATTTATTTGATATTTAATTTGATTTCAATTTATGCTGTTTTAAGTTGTTTTATTGTTGCAAGTTGCTCCATGCCATTCAGAAAGGGCAGCAAACAAATAAAAGTTGCCTTGCAAATGCACAGCAGCTCGTGCCACTCCCTACAGCTGTTGCGCTGGTTTGCCACAGCCAATCCCACTCTGCCTGGGTGTCTGCACCCCTACTCTGCTCAACCCACGGACACTTTCCTGCACCATGGCAGCTATGCAGAAGGTGTCGACTCTACAACAGGGTGGGACTGAGTAGTAGTTTATGCACAGCAGTGTTGGGATTACAGGGGGTCTTGGCAGGTCTTGGCCCCGTAGCTCTGAACTGAGTGCCAGTATCTCACACATCACTACCACTGAGTGAAATTGGAAAAGTGGTCTCAATGTAAAGATTGGACCCTCATGTGCCCCTATAACACCCAAAGTGCATACGGAGACATTCCAACGCTGCTGCTGCACACCCTCTGTACCTGGACGCCTCTGACAGTTTTCTGGCTTGACTGCTCTTCCACCTGTTGCCTCTAGCCCTCCAACATGCCATGAAGTGAATATTAGAGTAAGGCTGGTAGCAGGTAATAAGCACAAATCCTGTGAAAATAGACAGTGAGAAATATCACACGATGAATACAGGTGTGTGTCGGAATGAGGGCAAACCCAGCAGCTGTGGGCAATATTAGAGGTAAAAATCAAGAGAAACAAAGGTTCAGCTCTTGCAGTCTGATACATTTTCTCTTTTGTCTTCCACCTATAACACTTGACATTTTATGGCTACACCACTCCTGCAGGGAGGTGGTATTCGGTTTATAAGCTTATTCCAACTTTCTGGATTTAACTCCAGCTACTGTCTTAAACTGTTCCTCAGCTTACCTGACCTTCTTGGTAACTTCAAAATAGTTTTATCTTGCACTTTGTTCTTGTTAAACTGAGTGTCAGGTTTGTCCAGAACCAGCTGTCTTCCCACTGACGGAAACCTTCTACACACAATATCAGAGAAACCCACAGGGAATTCTCAAATCAGGGTAGATTTGCAGGCAGCAGACAGTAAAGGAGGAGAGGGGAGCAGAGACCACAAGTCAGCTAAGGTCAAGACAGCTGCAGGAGGCAATGAGAAGTTTGAGCTAGCATTTGAGGGAGATAGATGGTAGTTCATTGAAAATCCCACAGTCGACACATTTTGTCCTGCCTTAGTAAAGACATGAGTCTGAGTGGAGAATCGGTATCTGACTGAACCTTGATACATTCATGTGTGGGTAAAAAGGAGAGGATGAGAGAGAGAGAGGGAGGGAGGGACAGCGAGTGAGTTCTAGTTCAAGTTTATTGCAGGAAAAAAACTCCATTGAGCAAGCTCATTCACAGGGAGGTCCTGGGTCATTTACATAGACATATGGACATAACATACAAGGTAACATTGTTAATCGAGACATATGGACATAACATACAAGGTATCATTGTTAATCGAGACATATGGACGTAACATACAAGGTATCGTTGTCTATCGGTGCCCAGGACCACCTTGAAGATGAGCTTGCTCAATGATGTTTATGCCTGGTTAAATAAAGTGATTGATAGATTGATTGAATCGAGCAAACGGCACATACAAAGTTCATAAATGACAATTCATGATGTGATACAGCCAGGTAAGGCAGGGTTCTGGCAGTAAAGTCTGATGCTGTATCAGCAGATGTTTGGGTCGAGTTGTATACATAAAAAGATAAGTGCATTATAGGAGAAAGTTAATGTGCAGAGACAGCAGGCAGAGTTTAAGAAGGAAGGTAGGGAGAAAAGGTGAAGGTAAAAGATGAGGCTTGGGACTAGCAAAGTAGAGTGGAGAAAGATGTGATAGGGAGATCTAGAGGTGAAGGGCAGTAAAAGCAGGTCATGGGGATCAAATCTATAGCTGTTAAACTTAGTCTTATATTTCCTCTGCAGTTGCCAACCTGTTTTGGTCAGAGTAGGGGCAGTCGGTGTATGAGTAACTAACGTAAGGGTGGTATGGGGGGGTTTAATGGCAGTGACAGATATCTTTTATTTTAGATGAGGATAAGGCTTTGTAGAGATTAATTGGGATGATGCTGGTTAGTTTTAGTATGGATTGGAGTTGGTTCCAGAATTTAGGAAGTTGAATGAAATAGCACATTGTCCAAAGGCAGCACGCAGTTCTTGGGACGTTGAGCAGGATGTAGTTTGATTTCCACAGTGAGTAAGCACTGTGGGAGATACAGATGAGGGACGTTATGTAGCTTGGTAGTTTGTGAAGGAGTATCTTGAGGGTCCAGATCCCAGCATGGAGCAGGCATCTGGTGGTGAGTGAGGTCCAACCAACAGCTATGTACAGGTCGCAGTGATGGGTTCTGTGGGGGGCACTGGTGATGAACCATATATCACAGTGGTAGAGAACGTACAGTTTACTTAGGCCTGAGATTGCAGAGGTGGCATAGATGAAATCTCCATAGTCAAGTAGGGGAAGAAATGTGGCCAGTGCAAGCTTGGTTCGGGTCGCAACAGGGAAGAGAGACCTGTTTCGAAAGAAGAAGCCTAGCCGTGCTTTGAGCCTCTTGGACAGGTCCTCAGTGTGGTCACTGAAGGTGAGCTTGTTGTCTACCCAGAATCCAAGGTATTTAAATTTAAGAATGACTGCCAGGGTTTCACCCAGTGAAATGATGATAAGGTTCGTAGGCAGCAAAGGGGGGAGGATCAAAGGTGGAATTCTGCGAGATGAACATTGCCTTAGTTTTCCTAGCATTCAGAAGGAGCTTTGCTTTAATAAGGTTACTTTCAAGCTGAGCAAAGTCAGCTTGCAAGACATCCCTGACTTCCGTTAGAGTTGTGCCAGAGGTATATAATACAGTGTTGTCTGCAAAGAAGTGAATACTGGAGTTCGTTATGTAAGAATCAAGATCATTGATGTATAGAGAGAATAGGATTGAACCTAATATGGAGCCTTGGGGGACTCCCTTGGCAATCAGAAGGGAGGCTGAGAGACAGCCATCTGCTTTGACTTTCTGCATCCTACCAGAGAGATAACTGGTGAACCACTGTATGGTAGAAGGAATGGCATCTAGGTTAGAAAGGCAGCTGATTAGGAGGGGGTGGTCAACAGTATCAAAGGCTTTACTAAGGTCCAGGAAGACTGCACCAGTGACCTTCTTGGAGTCCACGGTGAAAATCCAGTCATTAGTGACCTTAGCCAAAGCAGTGACTGTGCTGTGTTTGGACCGGAAACCTGATTGTGCAGGGTTTAGGAGAGTAGGATTCAATATGATGTTTCAATTGATTATAGATCAGCTTTTTCGAGAAATTTAGAGAGAACAGGCAAAATGGAGATGGGTCTGTAATTGTTTAAATTGCAGGGGTCTCCTGATTTGAAAAGAGGAAGGGTGTGGGCAGATTTCCAGCTAAATGGAACTGTTGCAGAGGTAATGGATAGGTTGAAGGAATGTAGGACAGGTGCAGTGAGATAGGTGTAGCCTATTCTCAGGAAAAATGGTTCAGAGAGAGAGAGAGAGAGAGAGAGAGATAGAGATAGCAAGAGAGATAAATGGGAGAGAGGGAGGGAGAGAGAGAGAAAGGGAGAGAGTGACAGAGAGAGATTGAGGGAGGGAGAGAGAAAGGGAGACAGAGAGAGAACAAGAGATTGAGAGAGGGAAAGGGAGAGAGAGAGAGAGTGTGAGAGACAGAGACAGTGAGGAAGGCGGGAGGGAGGGAGAGAGAGACAGCAAGAAAGGCAAAAGGAGAGAAAGACTGAGGGAGGGAGGGAAGAGAGAGAGAGAGAGACAGTGAGGGAAGGAGGGAGGCAGAAGGGAGAGAGAGACAGCAAGAAAGGCAAGAGGAGGAGAGAGGAGAGGCGAGAGAGAGAAAGGAAGGGGAAGGGAGGAGAGTTGGTGTGTCTGGTCTGCATGCCTGGGAAAGTCTTGGGGTAGCTTGTTGTACTTAAATGGAAACTGCAGCTTTAAAATGAAAATCAGAACAGATGACTAACTGAAACAGAACTCAGCCAGAATAAGTTGAACAAGAATTCCAGTCAGTGACTGGAAGTGACAAGAGAGTTGGGGGGGGGGGGGGATTTTGAGCATCTGACTGATAAAATGCGAAAATGTGGATGGGGGATTGTGTGCATGGGGTTCATGCTCATTCTTGGTCTACATACCTTATTTAAAATGTATATCAAGCTTGCGAGTTGAAGTCTCTGGCTATCACTTTTGACTTTTATTGTTTTCCTTACTGAAAGACTCTGACATTTCCTGTGCTTTCACCACCAAAAATACTGCATTGAGAGATTGTTTATAAATGAGTTAGAAAGTTAGATTTCCGGACCAATGTAACTTCTCTAACCACATAGCAAATGAATTGTGTGGATCTAGTAGCACATCCGAGAGGGTGACGTCACCCAAGGATGTTGGTGGGTGCACACATTAAAAGGCTACTGTAAGCCACATCTCCATACACATTTTCTTTATTATTATCAAATGGCAAAGACGGACAAAAGAATCTGACTGGCTGATGAACATTCCAACCGATGTAATTATTTCACCATAATCACCATAATCACATGTTGCAGATCAGAACCAACAACCCAGTCAAAAAATCTTTTAAGTTGAAACCCCCAACTCCACAGGGTTTGTAGTGTATTGCTTCTTGAGTTATAACTGAGTTATGTCCCTTGCAATTGTAGCATTGCCTCCATTAGTTGGACAGGCAATGTGTAAGGGATGGGAGAATCTTTTCTGATAATTTTAGAACTTTTCCAAATCTTTAACGTTATCTGTAAAAGAATCTTAAAGGAACTTTTTCCAGGTTTTGTTAAGGTTCTGAAGTTTAAAGCCTCAATGCCGGAGCATAACATAACCCCCAAACAGCTCAGTGATGGCTATTGTATCCAGTACAGGCGTGGATCTGTCCAGAAAGTGGTACACCTGCCATGCCAGGAAAGAAAAGCCCAAAAGCACAAACTGTAAAATAAAAAAGAATTGCAATGTGACTGCCTCCCACTCAACTTAATTTAAAGAAGCTCATATTTGACTGTTTATATATTAAAGAATGACCAGTTGCTTTCTTTTTCTATTTTCAAATCTATTACGTACTTTATGAGACACACTTATAAAAATGGATTTTGGAAAACAAAATGTTATTGATCATTTCTCAATGTTTCCCCCATCCAACAGCCTAATGAAGTGGATGCCATGGCTGCATACTTTCTCTGGCAGGGGAGCATCTGACTTTCTAGTCAGTGCCAATGCTGCTCTGAAATTTGGCAGAGTGGCTAGTAGGGGATGTGCGAATGCCGAGTGCCCAGCTCCAACCCATCCCGGGTGATGCATGCCTCCCCTCTATAATGTGCACAGTCTCCCTGCTAGCTCGAGTGTGGTTTTCCGAGGCTTGAATGCAAATCCTGGTCTCCCTTGTGGCTGTGTTACTGATCTCTTCCTTTTTTAAATAATTTTATTCATTGTCATTTCTATTTTTTTCTGCTTGTGCCCACCAACTTCTTACCTGCTGTGCTGAAAGCCAGATCCTGCCACAGCCCATGGGCCATATGTCTCATGCAACTTGTGAGTGCCGAAGGTAGGCCTGGTGTTGGTTCCTCTAGGTACTCCCACCCATGGGCCCCTCCCTTGAGCCTTTACCAGAAAGACACAGGTGAGATTTAGGAAGCTCCTTGTGTAATGGCTCCCACCTACCTAGTTAACCAGTAGACAACCATTCCATGAGAAGAGACCCTCCAGAGGCGGGGAGCAAAAGCCCTACACACACACAGCAAAAGGGTAAAGGAGACAAGCATAGGGAAGGAGGAGAGAGGGACATGGAGGGTTATGTGCACTAATTCAGAAGTCTGGGTAGAAAGATCCCTGATCTAATGGCAATATTGGCAGAGGAGGGCCTTGACATAGTGGGGGTAATAGAAATGTGGTGCCACCAGAAGCAGGGATGGGAAATGGAGATACCAGGGTACAAATTGTTCAGGAAGGACAGGGAGGGAAAGAGGAGTTGCACTCTATGTTAAGGAAGGTATCAGGGCATCAGTATTGCAGGATAAGTGGGGAGAGGTAGAAGGACTCTGGGTCTCGTTGGCAGTGGGGAAAGGGGAGTCAGTGCATATGGGAGTGGTGTATAGTCCCCCAGCACAGCATGAATCTGTGGATAGAAATATGGCTGACAAGTTCATGAGAATGGTGGCAAGGGGGGGAGGTGGTGCTGATGGGGGGACCTAAATCTACCGGACGTGGACTGGAACACCCTTTCAGCTGCTTCAACCAGCAGCAGGGGAAATGTTGGATTCCCTGCAGCTGGCCCTCCTAAATCAACTGGACAGGGAGCCAACCAGGGCAGGAGCTACTCTTGATCTGGTCCTGATGAATGGGGGGAAGGTTGGAAGAGGTATCAGTGGGGGAACATCTTGGTACAAGTGACCACAACACGGTCAGGTTTAAAACGAGAAACACTGCAGAGATTCACCAGTCTAGGTTAAAGGTCCTGGATTTCAGGAGGATGGACTTCAGGAGAATGGGGAAATAGTGGAGAGGACACTGCAAGGAGTGGGGGAGTTAATGGAGTTGGAGGCAAAGTGGGGAAGATCAAGGAAGCTATCATAGGGGTCACTGACCTATGTGCCAAGAGAGAGAGAGAGAGAGTGTAAAAATAAGAGGAGGAGAAAACCACTGTGGTATACGAGGGTAGTAGCAAAAAAGGTAAGGACAAAATGAAAAGCCTTTAGGAGGTTCAAGACAACTCAGATGGAAATGAACTGGGTAAAATACCAGGTGAGCCAGAAAGAAGCAGGGGTAGAGGTAAGGAGGGCAAAGGCACAGACAGAGGAGTGAATAGCGAGAGGGGTCAAAAAAGGGGATAAGACTTTCTTTCGATATGTGAATGAAAAAAGAAAGACTAGGCAGGGGATTCTCCAGTTAAGAACAAAAGAGGGGTTGGTGCTACGAGGAGACAGAGAAAAGGCAGACCTACTAAACACCTACTTTTGCTCAGTGTTCAAGAGGGAGCAAGAAGGAGAAGAAGGCAGCAGAGCAGGTAATGAAATGGCTGGGGAAGGGGGGTGGAGATGAGGCCATTTCTCATAGAGGAAATATTGGAAGAACTGGGCTGCATGAAGGTGGACAGGGCAATGAGGCCAGACGGGGTGCACCCAAAGGTGTTAAGGGAGCGAAAGGAGGTATTGGCAGGACCCATGACTGCACTCTTCAATCGGTCCCTGAAAACGGGGGTGGTGCCAGAAGACTGAATGCAGGCAAATGTGGTCCCTCTGCATAAGGGGGGAGGGAGGGAGGAAGTGGGAAGTTACAGGCCCGTGACCTTGACATCAGTGGTAGGCAAGCTCATGGAGAAGCTAGTAATAGGCAGGATCACCAGCTACCTGGAGACAAACAGCCTGATGAATCCAAGACAACATGGTTTTACTAGGGGCAGTTCCTGTCAAACAAATTTGATAGAGTATTTTGACGGGGTCACCAAGGAAATAGATCAAGGTAGATGTAGCATATTTGGATTTCAGAAAGGCGTTTGACTCAGTGCCTCATGGGGGGGCTGCTGTGTAAAATGGCAAGACTGGGGATGGGGTAGGGGCACTCAAATGGGTGGGAAAATGGCTGGAGAAAAAGAGGCAGAGGGTCATAATAAATGGGGTGGCATCCAGAGAAGGCAAGGTCATGAGCGGGATCCCCCAGGGATCAGTGCTGGGGCCCCTACTGTTCAATATATTCATAGGAGACATTGTGGAGGGCCTTGAGGGGGGTGTGAGTATGTTTGCGGATGATATCAAAATCTACAATAGGGTGGACACAGAGGAAGGGATGGAACAAATACAGAGAGATTTGGGGAGACTTGAGGAATGGTCAAAAAGGCGGTAGCCTGAATTCAATGCAGAAAAATGTAAAATCATGCATCTGGGCTACATAAATCAGAAGGCAGGATACTGTAGGGGGGCAGAGAGCTGGAGGAGATGGAACAAGAAAGGGACCTGGGCATCATTATATCCGGGGACCTGAAGGTGGAAGGGCAGTGGCCAGGGGAGAAGGAATGCTGGGATGCATCGGAAGGGGATCACCAGTAGGAATAGGGAGGTTACAGTACCTTGTACACCCATTTGGTTAGACCACACTTGGAGTACGGAGTCCAGTTCTGGAGGCCATACCTCAGGAAGGATGTGGGGAGGATAGAGAGGGTTCAGAGGAGAGTGACAAAAATGATAAAAGGGTTAAGCCACCTATCCTATGAAGAAAGGTTGAGAGATTTGAACATGTACTCCCTGAAGCAGAAGAGGGAGAGGGGGGACATGATTGAGACCTTCAAGTACCTTAAGGGTACAAACAGGGTGCCGGGGGGGAGCATCTTCAAGATGAAAGGAAGTCAGAGGACGAGGGGGCATGGCCTGCAGGTGGAGGGAGGACAGTTCGGGAATAACATTAGAAAATACTATTACTCAGAGTCACAGAAAAGTGGAACAAACTCCCAGAGGCAGTCATTGAGAGGAAACAGTGGAGGGATTCAAAGGGCATGGGACAACCTCATGGAAGTGTTAAAGGGAGGCTACGGTCCAAGCAGATAGCTGGGCAATGGGCAGCCTTGGTGGCCTAGTTGGTCCTATTCTGCCGTCACACTTCTATGAATCAATCTATCTATCTATCTATCTATCTACAGACAGTATCTATATATCTATCTACAGTATCTCTCTATCTATAGACAGTATCTATCTATCTATCTACAGTACCTATATATCTATCTACAGACAGTATCTATCTATCTATCTACAGTCAGTATCTATCTATTTATCAATCTGTCTATCTACACAGTTTCTATTTATCTATCTACAGACAATATCGATCTATCTATCTATCTATCTATCTATCTACAGTATCTATCAATCTACAGACAGTATCATCTATCTATCTACAGTATCTATCTACAGTATCTAGCTATTCATCTACAGACAGTATTTATCTATCTATCTATCTATCTACAGTATCTATATACAGACACTATCTATCTACAGACAGTATCTATCTATCTCAGTATCTATCTATCTATCTATATGCAGACAGTATCTAGCAATCTATCTACATACAGTATCTATCTATCTCTACAGTATCTATCTTCAGACAGTATCTATCTATTTATATATTGACATTATCTATCTTTCTATCTATCTATCTACAGACAGTATCTATCTATATATATATATTTATCTATCTACAGTATATATCTATCAATACATCTATCTATCTACAGACAGTATCTATCTATCTAATGTATCTATCTACAGAAAGTATATATCTATCTATCTATCCATCTATTTATCTTTAGACAGTATCTATCTAAATACAGTATCTATCTATCTGTCTCTCAACAGACAGTATATATCTATCTATCTACAGACAGTATCTATCTATCTATAGACAGTATCTCTATCTATCTATCTATCTATAGACAGTATCTATCTATCTGCAGACAGTATCTATCTATCTATAGACAGTATCTATCTATCTACAGACAGTAGCTATCTATCTATATACTGATCTATCTATCTCTCTATCTATCTATCTGTCTATCTACAGACAGTATCTATCTATCTATCTACAGACAGCATCTATCTATCTACAGACAGTATTTATATATCTATTCACAGTATATATCTATCTATCTACAGACAGTATCTATTTATCTAAAATATCTATCTATCTACAGACAATATCTAGCAATCTAGCTATCTATATATATATATCTATAGTATCTATCTATCTACAGACAGTATCATCTATCTACAGTGTCTATCTATCTGTCTCTCTACAGACAGTATCTATCTATCTATCTATATATCTACAGTATCTATTTATAGACAGTATCTACCTATCTATCTAAAGACAGTATCTATCTATCTATCTATAGACAATATTTATCTATCTATAGTATCTATCTATCTATCTACATATAGTATCTTTCTATCTACCTACCTACAGTATCTATCTATCTATTTATCTATCTATCTGCAGTATCTATATATCTATCGATCTGTCTATCTAGAGAGCGATCTATCTATCTATATATAGACAGTATATATCTATCAATATATCTATTCATCTACAGACAGTATCTATCTATCTACCTCATCTATAGACAGTAGCTATCTATCTATCTACAGACAGTATCTATCTGTCTATCTATCTACAGTATCCATCTACAAACAGTATCTATCTATCTACTGATCTATCTATCTATAGACAGTATCTATCTATAGACAGTATATATCTATCTAGCTATCTACAGTATCTCTCTGTCTATCTACAGACAGTATAAATCTATCTATCTACATTATATATATATATATCTACAGACAGTATCTATCTACAGACAGTATCTATCTACATTATCTATCAATCTATCTATCTACAGACAGTATATATCTATCTACTGTATCTGTCTATCTACAGACAGAATCTATCTGTCTAGCTATCCATCTATCTATAGACAGTATCTATCTATCGATTGATCGATCCATCTATCTATCTATAGACAGTATCTATCTATCTACAGTATCTATCTATATATCTATCTAAAGACAGTATCTATTATCTATCTATAGACAGTATCTATCTATCTACAAACAGTATCTATCTATCTGTAGACAGTATCTATCTATCTATCTACAGACAGTATCTATCGATCTATCTACAGACAGTATCTATCTATCTATAGACAGTATCTATCTATCTACAGACAGTATCTATCTATCTACAGTATCTATCTATCTACAGACAGTGTCTATCTATCTGTCTATCTACATACATTATCTTTCTATCTACACTATCTACAAACATTATCTATCTATCTACAGACAACAGACAATATCTATCTATAGTATCTATCTGTCTACAGACAGTATCATTATCTATCTACAGTATCTATCTACAGACAGTGTCTATCTATCTACAGTATCTATCTATCTATAGGCAGTATCTATCTACAGACAGTATCTATATATCTACAGTATCTATTTATCTACAGACAGTATCTATTTATCTATCTATCTATAGACAGTATTTATCTATCTACAGTATCTATCTACAGACAGTATCTATCTACAGTATATATATATCTCTACAGTATCCGTCTATCTGCAGACAGTATCTATCTATCTGTCTATATATAGACAGTATCTATCTATCTACAGACAGTATCTAGTATATATATATATATATATATATATATATATATATATATATACATATACATATATATCTACAGTATCTATCTATCAATAAATCTCTTTCTACAGACAGTATCTGTCTATCTATCTACAGACAGTAACTATCTAACTACAGACAGTATCTATCTATCTATCTCTCTATCTATCTACAGTGTCTATCTACAGACAGTATCTATCTATCTACCGATCTATCTATCTAGCTACAGATGTTACCTATCTATCTATCTATAGACAGTATCTGTCTATCTATCTATCTATCTATCTATCTCTCTCTCTATCTACAGATAGTATATATCTATCTACAGTATCTCTCTATCTATCTAAAGACGGTATCTATCTATCTATAGACAGTATCCATCTATCTATCTATCTACAGACAGTATCTATCTATCTACAGTATCTCTCTATCTATCTACAGACAATATCTATCTATCTATAGACAGTATCTATCTATCTACAGACAGTATCTGTCTATCTACAGACAGTGTCTATCTATCTATCTACAGACATTATCTTTCTATCTACACTATCTATCTACAAACATTATCTATCTACAGACAATATATATCTATAGTATCTATCTATCTGTCTACAGACAGTATCATCTATCTATCTACAGTATCTGATCTACAGACAGTGTCTATATCTATCTCTATCTATCTACAGTATCTATCTATCTATAGTCAGTATCTATCTACAGACAGTATCTATATATCTACAGTATCTATTTATCTACAGACAGTATCTATTTATCTATCTATCTATAGACCGTATTTATCTATCTACAGTATGTATCTATCTATCTACAGACAGTATCTATCTACAGTATATATCTCTCTCTACAGTATCTATCTGTCTATCTGCAGACAGTATCTATCTGTCTATATATAGACAGTATCTAGCTATATATATATATATATATATATATATATATATCTACAGTATCTATCTATCAATAAATCTCTTTCTACAGACAGTATCTGTCTATCTATCTACAGACAGTAACTATCTATCTACAGACAGTATCTATCTATCTCTCTATCTAGCTACAGTGTCTATCTACAGACAGTATCTATCTATCTACTGATCTATCTATCTAGCTACAGACGTTACCTATCTATCTATAGACAGTATCTGTCTATCTATCTATCTCTCTCTCTATCTACAGATAGTATATATCTATCTACAGTATCTATCTATCTAAAGACGGTATCTATCTATCTATAGACAGTATCCATCTATCTATCTATCTAACTACAGACAGTATCTATCTACCTATAGACAATATTTATCTATCTATAGTATCAATCTATCTACATACAGTATCTATCTACCTACCTACAGTATCTATCTATCTATTTATCTATCTATCTACAGTATCTATATATCTATCGATCTAGAGAGCGTATCTATCTATATATAGACAGTATCTATCTATCAATATATCTATCTACAGACAGTATCTATCTACCAATCTATAGACAGTAGCTATCTATCTATCTACAGACAGTATCTATCTGTCTATCTACAGTATCCATCTACAAACAGTATCTATCTATCTACTGATCTATCTATCTATCTATAGACAGTATCTATCTATCTATAGACAGTATATATCTATCTACATCTCTGTCTATCTACAGACAGTATATATCTATCTAGCTATCTACAGTATCTCTCTGTCTATCTACAGACAGTATATATCTATCTACATTATATATATATATATATATATATATATATATACAGACAGTATCTATCTATAGACAGTATCTATCTACAGACAGTATCTATCTACATTATCTATAAATCTATCTACAGACAGAATATATCTATCTACTGTATCTGTCTATCTATCTACAGACAGAATCTATCTGTCTAGCTATCCATCTATCTATAGACAGTATCTATCTATCGACTGATCGATCCATCTATCTATCTATAGACAGTATCTATCTATCTACAGTATCTATCTATATATCTATCTAAAGACTGTATCTATTATCTATCTATAGACAGTATCTATCTATCTACAAACAGTATCTATCTATAGACAGTATCTATCTATCTACAGACAATATCTATCGGTCTATCTATCTACCGATCTATCTATCTATCTACAGACAGTATCTATCTATGTATCTGTCTACAGACAGTATCTATCTATCTATAGACAGTATCTATCTATCTACAGACAGTATCTATCTATCTACAGTATCTCTTTATCTATCTACAGACAGTGTCTATCTATCTATCTACAGACATTATCTTTCTATCTACGCTATCTATCTACAAACATTATCTATCTACAGACAATATCTATCTATAGTATCTATCTATCTGTCTACAGACAGTATCATCTATCTACAGTATCTATCTACAGACAGTGTCTATCTCTCTATCTACAGTATCTATCTATCTATAGGCAGTATCTATCTGCAGACAGTATCTATATATCTACAGTGTCTATTTATCTACAGACAGTATCTATTTATCTATCTATCTATAGACAGTATTTATCTATCCACAGTATCTATCTACAGACAGTATCTATCTACAGTATATATCTCTCTCTACAGTATCTATCTGTCTATCTGCAGACAGTATCTATCTATCCGTCTATATATAGACAGTATATATCTACAGACAGTATCTAGCTATATATATATATATATATATATATACATACATATATATCTACAGTATCTATCCATCAATAAATCTCTTTCTACAGACAGTATCTGTCTATCTACAGACAGTAACTATCTATCTACAGACAGTATCTATCTATCTCCAGTGTCTATCTACAGACAGTATCTATCTACCGATCTATCTATCTAGCTACAGACATTACCTATCTATCTATAGACAGTATCTGTCTATCTATCTATCTATCTCTCTATCTACAGATAGTATATATCTATCTACAGTATCTCGCTATCTATCTAAAGATGGTCTCTATCTATAGACAGTATCCATCTATCTATCTATCTATCTACAGACAGTATCTCTCTATCTATCTACAGACAGTATATATCTATCTACAGACAGTATCTATGTATAGACAGTATCTATCTATCTACAGAAATATCTATCTATCTACAGTATCTATCTATAGTATATATCTATCTATCTACAGACAGTATCCTCTATCTATCTACAGTATCTATCTATCTACAGACAGTATCTATATATCTATCTATATATCAATCTATCTACAGAATCTATCTACAGACAGTATCTATCTATCGACAGTATCTATCTATCTATCGATCTACAGACAGTATCTCTCTATCTATCTATTTATCTACAGACAGTATCTATCTAGTTACAGTATCTCTCTATCTACAGACAGGATCTATCTATCTATTTACAGTATCTCTCTATCTACAGACTATATATATATATATATATCTATCTACAGTATCTATCTATGTACAGACAGTATATATCTATCTATCTATAGAAAGAATATATCTACAGACAGTATCTATCTATCTACAGACAGTATCTACCTACAGACAATATCTATCTATCAATCTACAGTACATATATATATATATATATCTACAGACAGTATCACCTATCTATCATAGACGTACCTATCTATCATAAGTATCTGTATCTATCTATCTGATATCTATCTATCTACAGTATCTAGCTATCTATAGACAGTATCTATCTATCTACAGACAGTAGCTATCTATCTATATACCGATCTATCTATCTCTCTATCTCTTTATCTATCTGTCTATCTACAGACAGTATCTATCTATTTATCTATCTACAGACAGCATCTATCTATCTATCTACAGACAGTATCTATCTATCTATAGACAGTATATATCTATCTATCTACAGACAGTATCTATCTATCTACAGTATCTCTCTATCTACAGACAGCATCTATTTATCTAAAATATCTATCTACAGACAATATCTATCTATAGACAGTATCTATCTATATATCTATCTACAGAGAGTATCTTTCTATCTATCTATCTACAGTATCTATCTACAGACAATATATATCAATCTAGCTATCTATATATCTATAGTATCTATCTACAGACAGTATCATCTATCTACAGTATCTATCTATCTATCTGTCTCTCTACAGACAGTATCTATCTATATAGCTACAGTATCTATCTATCTATAGACAGTATCTACCTATCTATCTACATACAGTATCTATCTATCTCCAGTATCTATCTATCTATCTATATATCTATATATCTATCTATCTACAGACATGTATCTATCTATCTATAGACAATATTTATCTATCTATAGTATCTATCTATCTATCTACATACAGTATCTATCTACCTACCTACAGTATCTATCTATCTCTCTACCTACAGTATCTATCTATCTCACTACAGTATCTATATATCTATATATCTATCGATCTGTCTATCTGAGGCGTATCTATCTATCTATATAGACAGTATCTATCTATCAATATATCTCTCATCTATCTACAGACAGTATCTATTCATCTATCTATAGACAGTAGCTATCTATCTATCTACAGACAGTATCTATCTGTCTATCTATCCACAGTATCCATCTACAAACAGTATATCTATCTACTGATCTATCTATCTATAGACAGTATCTATCTATCTATAGACAGTATCTATTTATCTATATCTCTGATATCTACAGACGATATATATATCTATCTATCTAACTATCTACAGTATCTCTCTATCTATCTACAGACAGTATATACCTATCTATCTACATTATATATATATCTACAGATAGTATCTATCTATAGACAGTATCTATCTATCTACAGACAGTATCTATCTACATTATCTATCAATCTATCTATCTACAGACAGTATATATCTATCTACTGTATCTGTCTATCTATCTACAGACAATATCTATCTGTCTAGCTATCCATCTATCTATAGACAGTATCTATCTATCGATTGATCGATCTATCTATCTATAGACAGTATCTGTCTATCTACAGTATCTATCTATATATCTATCTAAAGACAGTATCTATTATCTATCTATAGACAGTATCTATCTACAGACAGTGTCTATCTATAGACAGTATCTATCTATCTATCTACAGACAGTATCTACCGATCTATCTATCTACCAATCTATCTACAGACAGTATCTATCTATGTATCTATCTACAGACAGTATCTATCTATCTATCTCTATCTATCTACAGTGTCTATCTACAGACAGTATCTATCTATCTACCCGATCTGTCTATCTAGCTACAAGCTTACCTATCCTATCTATCTATAGACAGTATCATCTATCTCTATCTACAGATAGTATATATCTATCAAGTAACTTCTATCTATCTAAAGACGGTATCTATCTATCTATAGACAGTATCCATCTATCTATCTATCTATCTACAGACAGTATCTATCTATCTACAGTATCTCTCTATCTATCTACAGACAGTATCTATCTTCTATAGACAGTATCTATCTATCTACAGTATCTCTCTATCTATCTACAGACATCTATCTATCTACAGACATGTCTTTCTATCAACACTATCTATCTACAAACATTATCTATCTATCTCAGACAATATCTATCTATAGTATCTATCTGTCTACAGACAGTATCATCTATCTATTACAGTATCTATCTACAGACAGTGTCTATCTATCTATCTACAGTATCTATCTATCTATAGGCAGTATCTATCTACAGACAGTATCTATATATCTACAGTATCTATTTATCCACCCAGACAGTATCTATTTATCTATCTATAGTATTTATCTATCTACAGTATCTATCTACAGACAGTATCTATCTACGTATATATCTCTCTCTAGTATCTATCTGTCTATCTGCAGACAGTATCTATCTATCTGTCTATATATACACAGTATCTATCTATCTACAGACAGTATCTAGCTATATATATATATATATATATATATATCTACAGTATCTATCTATAAATAAATCTCTTTCTACAGACAGTATCTGTCTATCTATCTACAGACAGTAACTATCTATCTACAGACAGTGTCTATCTATCTATCTCTCTATCTATCTACAGTGTCTATCTACAGACAGTATCTATCTATCTACCGATCTATCCATCTAGCTACAGACGTTACCTATCTATCTATAGACAGTATCTGTCTATCTATTTATCTCTCTATCTACAGATAGTATTTATCTATCTACAGTATCTCTATATCTATCTAAAGATGGTATCTATCTATAGACAGTATCCATCTATCTATCTATCTATCTATCTACAGACAGTATCTATCTATCTACAGTATCTCTGTCTATCTGCAGACAGTATATATCTATCTATCTACAGACAGGTATCTATGTATGAACAGTATACATCTATCTACAAATATCTATCTATCTACAGTATCTATCTATAGTATCTATCTATCTACAGACAGTATCCTCTATATCTACAGTATCTATCTATCTGCAGACCCAGTATCTATATCTATCTATATATCCGATCTATCTACAAATCTATCTACAGACAGTATCTATCTATCTACAGTATCTATACGACGGTATCTATAGACAGTATCTATCTATCGATCTACAGACAGTATCTCTATCTATCTGTTATCTACAGACAGTATCTATCTATTTACAGTATCTCTCTATCTACAGACGATATATATATATATATACAGTATCTATCTATGTACAGACATACTCTATCTATCTATAGAAGTATATATCTGAGACAATAGCTATCTATCTATATCTCACAGACAGTATCTATCTACAGACAATATCTGCTCTATCAATCTACAGTATATATATATATCTACAGACAGTATCATCTATCTATCTATAGACCGTACCTATCTATCTATAGAGAGTATCTATCTATCTGTCTATCTATCTACAGACAGTATCTATCTATCTACAGTATCTAGCTATCTATAGACAGTATCTATCTATCTATCTACAGACAGTAGCTATCTATCTATATACCGATCTATCTATCTCTCTATCTCTCTATCTGTCTATCTACAGACAGTATCTATCTATATATCTATCTACAGACAGCATCTATCTATCTACAGACAGTATCTATCTATCTATAGACAGTATATATCTATCTATCTACAGACAGTATCTATCTATCTACAGTGTCTCTCTATCTACAGACAGCATCTATTTATCTAAAATATCTATCTGTCTACAGGCAATATCTATCTATAGACAGTAACTATCTATATATCTATCTACAGACAGTATCTTTCTATCTATCTATCTACAGTATCTATCTATCTACAGACAATATCTATCAATCTAGCTATCTATATATCTATAGTATCTATCTATCTACCTTTACAGTATCATCCATCTACAGTATCTATCTATCTGTCTCTCTACAGACAGTATCTATCTATATCTACAGTATCTATCTATCTATCTATAGACAGTATCTACCTATCTATCTCTACAGACAGTATCTATCTATCTATCTATCTCAGTATCTATCTATCTATCATATATCTATATATCTATCTACAGACAGTATCTATCTATAAACAAATTTATCTATCTATAGTATCTATCTATCTACATACAGTATCTATCTACCTACCTACAGTATCTATCTATCTATCTATCTCTCTACAGTATCTATATATCTATATATATATCGATCTGTCTATCTAGAGAGCGTATCTATCTATCTATCTATATATAGACAGTATCTATCTATCTACAGACAGTAGCTATCTATCTACCTACAGACAGTATATATCAGTCTATCTATCCACAGTATCCATCTACAAACAGTATATATATATCTGCTGATCTATTTATCATCTATAGACATTATCTATCTATCATAGACAGTATCTATCTATCTATCTACATATCTATCTACAGACAGTATATATCTATCTATCTAGCTGTCTACAGTATCTCTCTGTCTATCTACAGACAGTATGATATCCTATCCCTCTACATTATATATATATCTACAGATAGTATCTATCTATCTGAACAGTATCTATCTATCTACAGACAGTATCTGGCTTCATTATCTATCAATCTATCTATCTACAGACGAGTATATATCTACTACATCTGTCTATCTATCTACGAACAATATCTATCTGTCTAACATCCATCTATCTATGAGCAGTATCTATCTATGATTGATAGATCTATCTATCTATAAGTATCTGTCTATCTACAGTATCTATCTATATATCTATCTAAGACAGTATCTATTATCTATCTATAGACAGTATCTATCTACAGACAGTATCTATCTATCTATAGACAGTATCTATCTATCTATCTACAGACAGTATCTACCGATCTATCTACCGATCTATCTATCTACAGACAGTAATCTATCTATGTATCTATCTACAGACCATATCTATCTATAGACAGTATCTATCTATCTACAGACAGTGTCTATCTAGGTATCTCTCTATCTACAGACAGTATATATCTATCTGCATATCTGTCTATCTATCTGAGACAATATCTATCTGTCTAGCTATCCATCTATCTATAAACAGTATCTATCTATCTATCTATAGACAGTATCTATCTACAGTATCTATCATATATCTATCTAAAGGCGGTATCTATTATCTATCTATAGACAGTATCTATCTATCTATAGAACAGTATCTATCTATCTACAGACAGTATCTACCGATCTATCTATCTGCTGTCTATCTATCTACAGACAGTATCTATCTGTATCTATCTACAGACAGTATCTATCTATCTATCTATAGAGCAGTATCTATCTATCTACAGACAGTATCTATCTATATACAGTATCTCTCTATCTATCTATAGACAGTGTCTATCTACAGACATTATCTTTCTATCTACACTATCTATCTACAAACAGTATCTATCTATCTACAGACGATATCTATCTATCTATAGTATCTATCTATCTGTCTACAGACAGTATCATCTATCTATCTATAGTATCTATCTACAGTATCTATCTATCTACAGACAGTGTCTATCTATCTACAGTATCTATCTATCTATAGGCAGTATCTATCTACAGACAGTATCTATATATCTACAGTATCTATTTATCTACAGACAGTATCTATTTATCTATCTATCTATAGACCGTATTTATCTATCTACAGTATGTATCTATCTATCTACAGACAGTATCTATCTACAGTATATATCTCTCTCTACAGTATCTATCTGTCTATCTGCAGACAGTATCTATCTGTCAATATATAGACAGTATCTAGCTATATATATATATATATATATATATATACATATATATCTACAGTATCTATCTATCAATAAATCTCTTTCTACAGACAGTATCTGTCTATCTATCTACAGACAGTAACTATCTATCTACAGACGTATCTATCTATCTCTCTATCTAGCTACAGTGTCTATCTACGAGACTAGTATCTATCTATCTACTGATCTGTCTATCTAGCTACAGGCGTTACCTATCTATCTATAGACAGTATCTGTCTATCTATCTATCTCTCTCTCTATCTACAGATAGTATATATCTATCTACAGTATCTATCTATCTAAAGACGGTATCTATCTATCTATAGACAGTATCCATCTATCTATCTATCTAACTACAGACAGTATCTATCTACCTATAGACAATATTTATCTATCTATAGTATCAATCTATCTATCTACATACAGTATCTATCTACCTACCTACAGTATCTATCTATCTATTTATCTATCTATCTACAGTATCTATATATCTATCGATCTAGAGAGCGTATCTATCTATCTATCTATATATAGACAGTATCTATCTATCAATATATCTATCTACAGACAGTATCTATCTACCAATCTATAGACAGTAGCTATCTATCTATCTACAGACAGTATCTATCTGTCTATCTACAGTATCCATCTACAAACAGTATCTATCTATCTACTGATCTATCTATCTATAGACAGTATCTATCTATCTATAGACAGTATATATCTATCTACATCTCTGTCTATCTACAGACAGTATATATCTATCATATCTACAGTATCTCTCTGTCTATCTACAGACAGTATATATCTATCTACATTATATATATATATATATATATATATATATACAAACAGTATCTATCTATGAACAGTATCTATCTACAGACAGTATCTATCTACATTATCTATAAATCTATCTACAGACGAGAATATATCCATCTACTGTATCTGTCTATCTATCTACAGACAGAATCTATCTGTCTAGCTATCCACTATCTATAGACAGTATCTATCTATCGACTGATAGGTCCATCTATCTATCTATAGACAGTATCTATCTATCTACAGTATCTATCTATATATCTATCTAAAGACTGTATCTATTATCTATCTATAGACAGTATCTATCTATCTACAAACAGTATCTATCTATGAGCAGTATCTATCTATCTACAGACAATATCTATCGGTCTATCTATCTACCGATCTATCTATCTATCTACAGACAGTATCTATCTATGTATCTGTCTCAGACAGTATCTATCTATCTATAGACAGTATCTATCTATCTACAGACAGTATCTATCTATCTACAGTATCTCTTTATCTATCTACAGACAGTGTCTATCTATCTATCTACAGACATTATCTTTCTATCTACGCTATCTATCTACAAACATTATCTATCTACAGACAATATCTATCTATAGTATCTATCTATCTGTCTACAGACAGTATCATCTATCTACAGTATCTATCTACAGACAGTGTCTATCTCTCTATCTACAGTATCTATCTATCTATAGGCAGTATCTATCTGCAGACAGTATCTATATATCTAAGTGTCTATTTATCTACAGACAGTATCTATTTATCTATCTATCTATAGACAGTATTTATCTATCACGGTATCTATCTACAGACAGTATCTATCTACAGTATATATCTCTCTCTACAGTATCTATCTGTCTGTCTGCAGACAGTATCTATCTATCGTCTATATATAGACAGTACTATATCTAGACAGTATATCTAGCTATATATATATATATATATATATACATACATATATATCTACAGTATCTATCCATCAATAAATCTCTTTCTACAGACAGTATCTGTCTATCTACAGACAGTAACTATCTATCTACAGACAGTATCTATCTATCTCCAGTGTCTATCTACAGACAGTATCTACCGATCTATCTATCTAGCTACAGACGTTACCTATCTATCTATAGACAGTATCTGTCTATCTATCTATCTATCTCTCTATCTACAGATAGTATATATCTATCTACAGTATCTCGCTATCTATCTAAAGATGGTCTCTATCTATAGACAGTATCCATCTATCTATCTATCTATCTACAGACAGTATCTCTCTATCTATCTACAGACAGTATATATCTATCTATCTACAGACAGTATCTATGTATAGACAGTATCTATCTATCTACAGAAATATCTATCTATCTACAGTATCTATCTATAGTATATATCTATCTATCTACAGACAGTATCCTCTATCTATCTACAGTATCTATCTATCTACAGACAGTATCTATATATCTATCTATATATCAATCTATCTACAGAATCTATCTACAGACAGTATCTATCTATCGACAGTATCTATCTATCTATCGAGTCTACAGACAGTATCTCTATCTATCTATTTATCTACAGACAGTATCTATCTAGTTACAGTATCTCTCTATCTACAGACAGGATCTATCTATCTGTTACAGTATCTCTCTATCTACAGACTATATATATATATATATCTACAGTATCTATCTATGTACAGACAGTATATATCTATCTATCTATAGAAAGAATATATCTACAGACAGTATCTATCTATCTATCTACAGACAGTATCTACCTACAGACAATATCTATCTATCAATCTACAGTACATATATATATATATATATCTACAGACAGTATCCTCTATCTATCTATAGACCGTACCTATCTATCTATAGAGAGTATCTATCTGTCTATCTATCTACAGACAGTATCTATCTATCTACAGTATCTAGCTATCTATAGACAGTATCTATCTATCTACAGACAGTAGCTATCTATCTATATACCGATCTATCTATCTCTCTATCTCTTTATCTATCTGTCTATCTACAGACAGTATCTATCTATTTATCTATCTACAGACAGCATCTATCTATCTACAGACAGTATCTATCTATCTATAGACAGTATATATCTATCTATCTACAGACAGTATCTATCTATCTACAGTATCTCTCTATCTACAGACAGCATCTATTTATCTAAAATATCTATCTACAGACAATATCTATCTATAGACAGTATCTATCTATATATCTATCTACAGAGAGTATCTTTCTATCTATCTATCTACAGTATCTATCTACAGACAATATATATCAATCTAGCTATCTATATATCTATAGTATCTATCTACAGACAGTATCATCTATCTACAGTATCTATCTATCTATCTGTCTCTCTACAGACAGTATCTATCTATATAACTACAGTATCTATCTATCTATAGACAGTATCTACCTATCTATCTACATACAGTATCTATCTATCTCCAGTATCTATCTATCTATCTATATATCTATATATCTATCTATCTACAGACAGTATCTATCTATCTATAGACAATATTTATCTATCTATAGTATCTATCTATCTATCTACATACAGTATCTATCTACCTACCTACAGTATCTATCTATCTCTCTACCTACAGTATCTATCTATCTCACTACAGTATCTATATATCTATATATCTATCGATCTGTCTATCTAGAGAGCGTATCTATCTATCTATATATAGACAGTATCTATCTATCAATATATCTCTCTATCTATCTACAGACAGTATCTATCTATCTATCTATAGACAGTAGCTATCTATCTATCTACAGACAGTATCTATCTGTCTATCTATCCACAGTATCCATCTACAAACAGTATATATCTATCTACTGATCTATCTATCTATAGACAGTATCTATCTATCTATAGACAGTATCTATTTATCTATATCTCTGTCTATCTACAGACAGTATATATCTATCTATCTAGCTATCTACAGTATCTCTGTCTATCTACAGACAGTATATACCTATCTATCACATTATATATATCTACAGATAGTATCTATCTATAGACAGTATCTATCTATCTACAGACAGTATCTATCTACATTATCTATCAATCTATCTATCTACAGACAGTATATATCTATCTACTGTATCTGTCTATCTATCTACAGACAATATCTATCAGTCTAGCTATCCATCTATCTATAGACAGTATCTATCTATCGATTGATCGATCTATCTATCTATAGACAGTATCTGTCTATCTACAGTATCTATCTATATATCTATCTAAAGACAGTATCTATTATCTATCTATAGACAGTATCTATCTACAGACAGTGTCTATCTATAGACAGTATCTATCTATCTACAGACAGTATCTACCGATCTATCTATCAACCAATCTATCTACAGACAGTATCTATCTATGTATCTATCTACAGACAGTATCTATCTATCTATCTCTCTATCTATCTACAGTGTCTATCTACAGACAGTATCTATCTATCTACCGATCTGTCTATCTAGCTACAGACGTTACCTATCTATCTATCTATAGACAGTATCTATCTATCTCTCTATCTACAGATAGTATATATCTATCTACAGTATCTCTCTATCTATCTAAAGACGGTATCTATCTATCTATAGACAGTATCCATCTATCTATCTATCTACAGACAGTATCTATCTATCTACAGTATCTCTCTATCTATCTACAGACAGTATCTATCTATCTATAGACAGTATCTATCTATCTACAGTATCTCTCTATCTATCTACAGACAGTATCTATCTATCTACAGACATTATCTTTCTATCAACACTATCTATCTACAAACATTATCTATCTATCTACAGACAATATCTATCTATAGTATCTATCTGTCTACAGACAGTATCATCTATCTATTTACAGTATCTATCTACAGACAGTGTCTATCTATCTATCTACAGTATCTATCTATCTATAGGCAGTATCTATCTACAGACAGTATCTATATATCTACAGTATCTATTTATCCACAGACAGTATCTATTTATCTATCTATAGACGGTATTTATCTATCTACAGTATCTATCTACAGACAGCATCTATCTACAGTATATATCTCTCTCTACAGTATCTATCTGTCTATCTGCAGACAGTATCTATCTATCTGTCTATATATAGACAGTATCTATCTATCTACAGACAGTATCTAGCTATATATATATATATATACATATATATCTACAGTATCTATCTATCAATAAATCTCTTTCTACAGACAGTATCTGTCTATCTATCTACAGACAGTAACTATCTATCTACAGACAGTGTCTATCTATCTATCTCTCATCTATCTACAGTGTCTATCTACAGACAGTATCTATCTATCTACCGATCTATCCATCTAGCCTACAGACGTTACCTATCTATCTATAGACAGTATCTGTCTATCTATTTATCTCTCTATCTACAGATAGTATTTATCTATCTACAGTATCTCTATATCTATCTAAAGATGGTATCTATCTATAGACAGTATCCATCTATCTATCTATCTATCTATCTACAGACAGTATCTATCTATCTACAGTATCTCTCTATCTATCTACAGACAGTATATATCTATCTATCTACAGACAGTATCTATGTATAGACAGTATCTATCTATCTACAGAAATATCTATCTATCTACAGTATCTATCTATAGTATCTATCTATCTACAGACAGTATCCTCTATCTATCTACAGTATCTATCTATCTGCAGACAGTATCTATATATCTATCTATATATATCGATCTATCTACAGAATCTATCTACAGACAGTATCTATCTATCTACAGTATCTATCGACAGTATCTATCGACAGTATCTATCTATCGATCTACAGACAGTATCTCTCTATCTATCTATTTATCTACAGACAGTATCTATCTATTTACAGTATCTCTCTATCTACAGACAGTATATATATATATATATCTACAGTATCTATCTATGTACAGACAGTATCTATCTATCTATAGAAAGTATATATCTACAGACAGTAGCTATCTATCTATATATCTACAGACAGTATCTATCTACAGACAATATCTATCTATCAATCTACAGTATATATATATATCTACAGACAGTATCATCTATCTATCTATAGACCGTACCTATCTATCTATAGAGAGTATCTATCTATCTGTCTATCTATCTACAGACAGTATCTATCTATCTACAGTATCTAGCTATCTATAGACAGTATCTATCTATCTATCTACAGACAGTAGCTATCTATCTATATACCGATCTATCTATCTCTCTATCTCTCTATCAGTCTATCTACAGACAGTATCTATCTATATATCTATCTACAGACAGCATCTATCTATCTATCTACAGACAGTATCTATCTATCTATAGACAGTATATATCTATCTATCTACAGACAGTATCTATCTATCTACAGTGTCTCTCTATCTACAGACAGCATCTATTTATCTAAAATATCTATCTGTCTACAGGCAATATCTATCTATAGACAGTAACTATCTATATATCTATCTACAGACAGTATCTTTCTATCTATCTATCTACAGTATCTATCTATCTACAGACAATATCTATCAATCTAGCTATCTATATATCTATAGTATCTATCTATCTACATACAGTATCATCCATCTACAGTATCTATCTATCTGTCTCTCTACAGACAGTATCTATCTATATATCTAGAGTATCTATCTATCTATCTATAGACAGTATCTACCTATCTATCTACAGACAGTATCTATCTATCTATCTATCTCCAGTATCTATCTATCTATCTATATATCTATATATCTATCTACAGACAGTATCTATCTATCGACAAAATTTATCTATCTATAGTATCTATCTATCTACATACAGTATCTATCTACCTACCTACAGTATCTATCTATCTATCTATCTCTCTACAGTATCTATATATCTATATATATATCGATCTGTCTATCTAGAGAGCGTATCTATCTATCTATCTATATATGGACGGTATCTATCTATCTACGAAACAGTATCTATCTATCTATAGACAGTAGCTATCTATCTACCTACAGACAGTATATATCTGTCTATCTATCCACAGTATCCATCTACAAACAGTATATATCTATCTACTGATCTATTTATCTATCTATAGACAGTATCTATCTATCTATAGACAGTATCTATCTATCTATCTATATCTCTGTCTATCTACAGACAGTATATATCTATCTATCTAGCTGTCTACAGTATCTCTCTGTCTATCTACAGACAGTATATATCTATCTATCTACATTATATATATATCTACAGATAGTATCTATCTATCTATAGACAGTATCTATCTATCTACAGACAGTATCTAGCTACATTATCTATCAATCTATCTATCTACAGACAGTATATATCTATCTACCGTATCTGTCTATCTATCTACAGACAATATCTATCTGTCTAGCTATCCATCTATCTATAGACAGTATCTATCTATCGATTGATCGATCTATCTATCTATAGACAGTATCTGTCTATCTACAGTATCTATCTATATATCTATCTAAAGACAGTATCTATTATCTATCTATAGACAGTATCTATCTACAGACAGTATCTATCTATCTATAGACAGTATCTATCTATCTATCTCAGACAGTATCTACGATCTATCTACCGATCTATCTATCTACAGACAGTATCTATCTATGTATCTATCTACAGACCATATCTATCTATAGACAGTATCTATCTATCTACAGACAGTGTCTATCTACAGTATCTCTCTATCTACAGACAGTATATATCTATCTACCGTATCTGTCTATCTATCTACAGACAATATCTATCTGTCTAGCTATCCATCTATCTATAGACAGTATCTATCTATCTATCTATAGACAGTATCTATCTACAGTATCTATCTATATATTCTATCTAAAAGACAGTATCTATTATCTATCTATAGACAGTATCTATCTATCTATAGACAGTATCTATCTATCTACAGACAGTATCTACCGATCTATCTATCTACTGATCTATCTATCTACAGACAGTATCTATCTATGTATCTATCTACAGACAGTATCTATCTATCTATCTATAGACAGTATCTATCTATCTACAGACAGTATCTATCTATATACAGTATCTCTCTATCTATCTATAGACAGTGTCTATCTACAGACATTATCTTTCTATCTACACTATCTATCTACAAACAGTATCTATCTATCTACAGACGATATCTATCTATCTATAGTATCTATCTATCTGTCTACAGACAGTATCATCTATCTATCTATAGTATCTATCTACAGTATCTATCTATCTACAGACAGTGTCTATCTATCTACAGTATCTATCTATCTATAGGCAGTATCTATCTACAGACAGTATCTATATATCTACAGTATCTATTTATCTACAGACAGTATCTATTTATCTATCAATAGACAGTATTTATCTATCTACAGACAGTATCTATCTATCTACAGTATCTACCTGTCTATCTGCAGACAGTATCTATCTATCTGTCTATATATAGACAGTATCTGTCTACAGACAGTATCTAATCTCTCTCTCTCTCTATATATATATATATATATATATATATATATATATATATATACATAGTATCTATCAATAAATCTCTTTCTACAGACAGAATCTATCTATCTATAGACAGTAGCTATCTATCTACAGACAGTATCTATCTATCTATCGCTCTATCTACAGTGTCTATCTACAGACAGTATCTATCTACCGATCTATCTATCTAGCTACAGACATTACCTATCTATCTATCTATAGACAGTATCTGTCTATCTATCTATCTATCTCTCTATCTACAGATAGTATATATCTATCTACAGTATCTCTCTATCTATCTAAAGACAGTATCTATCTATAGACAGTATCCATCTATCTATCTATCAACAGACAGTATCTATCTATCTACAGTATCTCTCTATCTACAGACAGTATATATCTATCTATCTACAATATCTATCTATCTACAGACAGTATCTATGTATAGACAGTATCTCTCTATCTACAGAAATATCTATCTATCTACAGTATCTATCTATAGTATCTATCTATCTACAGACAGTATCCTCTATCTATCTACAGTATCTATCTACAGACAGTATCTATATATCTATCTATATATCTATCTATCTACAGTATCTATCTACAGACAGTATCTATATATAGACAGTATCTATCTATCTATCGATCTACAGACAGTATCTCTCTATCTATCTATCTACAGACAGTATCTATCTATCTATCTATTTACAGTATATCTCTATCTACAGACAGTATCTATCTATTTACAGTATCTCTCTATCTACAGACAGTATATATATATCTATATCTATCTATCTATCTACAGTATCTATCTATGTACAGACAGTATCTATCTATCTATAGACAGTATATATCTACAGACAGTATCTATCTACAGACAATATCTATATATCTACAGTGTATATATATATATATATATATATATATGATATCTACAGACAGTATCATCTATCTATCTATAGACCATACCTATCTATCTATCTATCTATAGAGGTATCTATCTGTCTATCTACAGACAGTATCTATCTATCTATCTATCTATCTACAGTATCTAGCTATCTATAGACAGTATCTATCTATCTACAGACATTATCTATCTACAGTATCTATCTATATATCTATCTATAATATCTATCTACAGACAGTATCATCTATCTACAGTGTCTATCTATCTATCTACCTACAGACAGTATCTATCTATCTACAGTATAAATCTATCTATAGACAGTATCTATCTATCTATCTACAGACAGTAGCTATCTATCTACAGTATCTATCTACAGACAGTATCTATCATCTATATATCTATCTACCTACAGTATCTATCTATCTTTCTCTCTCTCTCTACAGTATCTATCTATGATCTATCTATTGACAGTATCTATCTATCTATAGACAGTGTTTATCTATCTACATACATCTATCTATATATATCTATCTATCTACAGTATCTATCTATCAATATATCTATCTATCTATCTATCTATCTATCTATCTATCTATCTATCTATCTCTTAGATCATGGTCCTTGGCTGCCCATGTATCTGAAAATGATACATATGGCAGCAGTTTTGATTTATTTCACTGGGCTTTTGAGTATGATAATTGTGGATTTTTGCCCATGACTGTGGATGGACACAGGGACTTAGTTTCAGGTCCCTTGCACCTGCTGTAATAAAGGTCCATCTGGGTAAAGTGGCACTAACACAGTTCCCTGGAAAATTGCTCTGGCATAGCTGCATGACGGGCATAGGGAAAAATCAGGTCCCCAGGTTCCCTTGAGCCACTGGGCTACATTAGTACTAATTTTGCTACACAATGGAGACATACTGTATGCTACAGCAAGTATATTTTTTATTTCACAACTTATTTACCTAGCCTATCCCCACTGAGATGCAACATCTTGTCTTCAGAGGGGTCCTGCTTGAACATATTTCCATATCTCGATGGACTACAGCACTAGAGGGTTAAGCAACTTGACTTTTTGGCTCTAGTGGGGTTTGTACCTCTCATAGCCCAGGTCCCAAATTGTTACTCTAACCACAAGAACATACTACCTTATCCCTACTGCCTCTCATCTGCTTTAATAAAACAGACAGCATGTTCTTTAGCATGGCCTGGGATTGACATGGATAGAACATAACTTATGCAACATCAAGTCAGGCCTGGTTTACAGAGATAATAAGCCTGGTGCACTGAAAATCTACCTGCCAGTCAGGGCTTAAAGTGGGCTGGGTTTGGGCTCTCACATGGTCTCAAAGCAAGGCCCTTACTCCATGTTCGCTTCCTCTTATGAGACTTCAAGACCCTTAGTTCCTTTGTTCCTCAATTTCCTAGTGTATCATCATGTTTTGCGCCTGCGTTTTGACTTATTTAAAAAAAAAAAATAATAATGCAAAGGCAAATTCCAGACTTTGAAAGAAAAAAAGGATTTCCACTGTAGTAGTCCATACATCTGTTTATAATTATGATCCTTTGAGACCAGGCAGTTTTTTTTTTTTTACGCACACTCTATGTGCCGGTACCAGTATTTATTTTTATGAATCCGGTGAGAGTAAAAAGGAGTTTTTGGTTTTTTTTTTTGTTAAGAGAAATAGGAAAGACAGCCTGAGAAGTTTTGGGAGACTCCCTGAGAATTCAAGATGTTTTGAGATTCACTGTAAGTGTTTACATCATCAGTGTAAAACAAAGAAACAAAACAGGAAGTCTAAATGAGGAAGCCTGAATCGGACGGCCATGTTCCATAGTAGAGAAGTACAAACATTTAGGAAAGTGGCATAGCCCAGTAGCTTCTAGAGTACAGGCTTGGAAATGAGGAAACCTGAGCTAAATAAATGTATACAATTTTCCATTAAAAAAATGTTCTCGGCTATGAATGGGCCTATGACGCATTCATAAGGTAGAAACAAATGGGCAGACTAGATGGGCCTTGGGGTATTTACGTGCCATCAACTTCTGAGTTTCTATGTAATTTCCATGCCTACTGCAAATTTATTGGTGGCATTTGCTTAAATAAGAATTCTTTGAGCGCACTTTAATACTTTTTGGAACTTCATTGACCCAGGTTCAAATCCTGCCCAAGTTATTGGCTTACAGTGTAGCCTTGAGCAAGTCACTTAGCCTTCCAGTGTTTCTGCTAGCAAGCTTACCCTGGTCCTTGAGGGAGTATCCCCCAATCCATCCCCACCTGGGACGGGCTATCCAGCAGCAGAATGAAGGTGGATGAGTACAGGAAGAGGTTGGGGGGGTGATGTGCCTTGGGCCAGTGTTGGGTAAGTTACTTTTTCTATTACTTTCTATTACTCTTGGAAACTTGTTCCAGAAAGCTCTGTGCAGTCACTAGCAAGGATGGAGAAGTACTGGAAAAAGTAATACACCTTACAGTTACAATTACTTATGTATTTTAATACAAAAGTAATATGTAACTGTAACTGATTACATTTATTTAAAAGTAACTAGTCTATAACCTATTACTTTCAAATAAATGCCATCTGTTATAGTTTTTTATTATTTTTGTATTGCTTTTGTATAAAAAGAAATAAGTAACTGTCAGGTGTACTACTTTTTCTAGTACTTCTCCATCCTTGCTAGTGACTGCACAGAGCTTCCCGGATCAAGTTTCTAAAAGAAATAGAAAGTAATAGAAAAAGTAACTTACCCAACACTGCTTGGGGCTCCTGAGGAAAAAATGCACTGAGGCAGATGAGAAAGGACAAAATTCCAGAATAAAAAAAATTCCCATGTTTCAGTTCTTCCCAGACATCACACACAAACACAAACACACTGACAAGATGTTGGACTGCATTTCCAAAAGGGCAGGTGCAGATGCAAATTCATGCTGCACCTGTGTCTGCATCCACATCATTGCATCTGCACAGCACTTTTGCTATTCCCTTACAGAAATAGAAGTGCACAGTACGCATGCTGCATGGTTATTACACATGCTGCATGCATGCTGTGCACCTGCATTTCTGTAAAGGTTTTCAAAAGAAGCATACATCTGCAATAAAAAGTTATGATTTGCAGTAAGGAGATGACACAAATGTGATTTCTTTTTTCCACAGTTGTGCTTTTTAATATACATATATATATATATATATATATATATATATATATATATATTTTTATTCTTTGTAAGGGTAAGGTCCAGTAGGGGCCTGTTTTCAGGACTGACCCAGGAGCACTGCAGTGGTTAAGTGACTTGCTAAGGGTCACACAGTATGCAAGTGGAAGTCATGGGTGTCAAACCCAGGTCTGTTGGATGTACCACACTGATTCATAGCTCATTATTCTAACATCTAGGCTATACTGCCAGCCCAGATTCACATGCTGTTAGACCATCTAAAAATGGCCTCACAGATGGCCTAAAAGACTGGATGCATTTCCATTTTGAAAATAGCAGCAGGCAGATCTCAGGTCAGTCCTGAAGTTCTGTCTGTTACTTCGTTTTGGGTTGCCCTCGATAAATAAATGGCAAAACCAAAAAGAAAATGTATATATATTTACAGGGCATGGCAGAGGACAAAGGAGGTCAACAAAAATGCCTTTGTGACCTCAAACTCCATTTGCCACTCCCATCATTTACTTTTGGTTACCTTCTTACTCTGCATCTCTGTCATTTCAGCTGACTGCAGTTTTGAGGAGCTGGGAACTGCAGAGGTTGCCAACTAGCAAGAGACTCTGACTTGTCAACAGGAGCAATAAGGTTCCGCTTGTTTGGCAACAATTTTGTTGAGCAAGTTTTGGCGACAGTACAAAGATGCTGCAATGAATATAGTATACAGTATAAACACTGTTGTCTTTCTTTATTTGTTGATTTTAGCTTTACTTTTGCACTGAACTTTGTGACTCTGGAAACAAGCCCGACAGCCCTGCCAGGGAGGGACGTAAACCTCTTTTCTGTTTTAGGTTAATACTTTCATATCTAGCATCATCTTGTTAGAGTACTCTGGGATTTGGGAAGAGTCCTATAAAAACTAAAGCCCTACAACTGCTGCCCAAAAGACAACCAGAAAGGGGGCAGTTAATGTCCAATCATTATTAAGCATGTGTCAGGCACGCTGCAAGCATGCTATGCACTTGTATTTCTGTAAGGGTTTCAGCAATACACTCACTTCACGGAGCCCAGCAGTCTCCTGGCAGTGTCTCTACTGACTTCATTTTGCCGCCCATGTTCTGTTCCGGTCCTTGGACAGGCCACACCTTGGGAACGATATGCAGTTCTGGTCCCCATATCTGTAAAAGGATATGGGATCATGCTGTGTAGAATTTTGAAATCACAGTGGAATGGAATTTTGCAGAATGTGGTGAAATTCTGATGTTGGAAGGTCCCATTCCTGTTTGGTGACTGTCGGTACCTCTTTCTCCATTCTGTACTCTGCCTCTGGGTTTCTGTGCATGAATTTGCACTTTTTTCACACTGAAACCAAGCTGCCATATCTTTGACCACTCCTCGAGTTTTCACAGGTCTCTGCACATTCTCTCCACCCCATCTACAGTGTCCACCTACTGCAGATTTTGGTGTCATCTGCAAAGAGGGATACCTTTCCTTTCAGTCCATTCACAGTGTCATGCTAATGGCGGATAGAAAAGGTCATGGCTGGATGTGGCTGCATATTGTTACAGATGCCAAGGCCACCACTTCAGCTATGTTTAATCTTAATAGGTATTTTGTAGAAAATAGTGCGACTAGGTGGTCCCACTGAGCTGGAGGATACACAGTGGGCCAGTTGTCTCTTTCTTTCCAAAATCTTGTCTTTGCATGTTCATGACAGACTCATTTTATTCATCATTTTATTTTTTGATTACTGGGTAAGCTACCCGGTTACTAAAATTCAAATAAATAAATTAATTAATAAAGTTCACTAAGCCAAGGCCTGTTTTCAGGAATGACCTAATGCAGAAAAAAACACAACACAAGGCATATACATACTGGTGCAGAGCATTTCAGTAAGTAAAAAAGAAACAAGCGGATCGCAACAAATACAAAACATCGTTACAAACACATTTAGGTTTGTACGTTAATTATTTCTTAAGGTTAACTCTAAACTGCTGATTGTGCCACCTGATGGAGCGCTGTTTTCATTACTATGTGGAAAACCCAGGGTTGATCTTCTGTTCCGAGTTCCTCATCCGTGCTTGTAGGGTCTGTAGCAGCATCATGTGCCGACCCCAGGTGGGGATTTTTTTTTTTTAAATTAAAGTTCACTGGTTTTCAAAATTACAAAATAAGTAACAACAAAGGATGGAGGGTGCTGGTGTCCCACTCTCCGAACACCAGCTGCAGGCGGAAAGTTAGACTGCCATGGCACTGTGCATGATGATGTCACATCAGCAGCTCCCTCACACTAAGGTTGGTGCCATGGATGGTTATTGATTGAGTGCAGGGGAGGAGGGAAGGCATAAAACAAAATATCCTTGGAGCAAGCAGCACAGAAGCTACCAGACACTCCAACCTTGCAGAGGGTGTCTTCCACCATGTTAACTGGAGTGGTAGGGGTTGAAACTAAGTCTCCACTATAGGAGGTAAGCCATGGGGTCATGGTGGAAAGGTAAGTGCTGGAGATGTGGAGGGGCAGGATTTAAAGGATGGAGAAGCTGCCCTGAGAGGGGGTAAAATGTAAATGTAAATTAGAAAGAAAGATTACCTTGAAAATGTCAGGGGGAGGGAGAACAACACAGCTCGATTGGTAGCTTGTTCCAGCATTTTGGGGCAACATCAGAAAAAAAACTTCACTGCAGTAGTCGCCAGTATTAAGGACGGACAGCTCTAAGAAACGTTTGAACAACATGACATTTAGAAATAATGCAGTTTATCATTCTCACACTCGCTCATTGCCAATAACTCTCCACCTTTAGTCACTGAAATGTGATACTCAAAATGTGGAAAAATGTGGGGCACTGACCCTCATAAAGTGGGGCACATAATCATCAACCATGGAGATACACGCTCTGCTTCATTTACACGAAGTCTAATTATGGTTTAGCAAATTAAAATATTATGAAGTGCTACTTAAACATCTGGATTTGCAGCTCCTACTGTGTGTGAGCTCACCTTTCCCATGTGGGGCAAACTAATTATGCAGTGGAAAATGAGGGCTATGCCTCTTAAGGAGGGAAAGTTGAGAGGTATCCTACTGCTTGCATGAAAATGGGATCTTCATCCCTCAGAATTCCTTTGCCCACTGCTTGTGCTTGTTTCCCAGCAAGAGTCAGAGAATCATTAATGGAAGTCTTACTGTGAGTTGGGGTTGCATCAGCATCATCCAGTGATTAAGGTCCTGAACTGAGAAACAGGAGATACCATGCTCCAATCCCACCACAGCCACAGGCCTCTGTGTGTGACCTTGATCAGTGGTTTTGACCACCCAGTGGTTTAGCAATCAGCTTTAAAACTAGGCAGAGGAAGGACACAGCTGAAAAAGGACAACGTGCATCAAAGCCAGGCTACCCTGGGTGGGAGAAAAGACTTTGAAGTAGAAATCATCTGTTTTGGACAGCACAATCTTTTCCACAGTGACAGATGTGTAAATAGTTTTTTTAATGTTTTCCCACAGATGACAGTGACAGACCTTCTTTTGATTTAGGGTGATACTGTCAGGGGACACAGATTAAACAAACTACTGCTCCACCCCACCCCACCCCCATCTCCTGTGAACTTGGTTTTCTCACTCTTTCGTCTTTGATGCTAATGTAAACACAGGAATGGTCACTCTCCTCTCCACCTAATTACCATTTCCACTCAGCCAGCTTCCAATCAAAAAGTCATTAGCTGTGCGCGTGATGAGCTCTGTACATCAGGAACAGTGAGGACTGTGTGTGTTCCTCTGTCCAAATGAGAGACTGTGTGTTCCTGTGTGCCAGTGAGAGACTGTGTGTTCCTGTGTTCCAGCTAGAGTGGGACATAGCAGCCCTGCTTGGGAGCATAGATCATATCAGGACCTCAGCACGGAGCTCAGCTGAAGGCACCCAACTCTCTGAGGCATAAGATGTTCCATATCAAAAGCTACTGCACAGCATTCCTGAAACCCAAACCCATGCAACATGCTGCTTAGCCACACTTACCTTTACAGTTTCCTTTCCTGGGTGTATTTTAGCCTATATGTAACTATTCCTGCAGTACTGTAATAACCAGTTGCCTGCAGTTATCCTCCCCGGGATCCTCATGAAAATAAGATACTGCATCTCATGGGGTTATCCTGGTTGGAATAATTTCAAATAATTAGTTAAATGAACAATGCTTCAGTTTTTTTTTATACTTTAGATCGGGGTGGCAACTCACTTTTGTTTCTGCTAGTCCTCTCAGTTACCCTCTATCTTGTATACAGCTAACAAAGCACCACATGGATATACATACAGTACAATATATATAAAGTACATACACATGTAGCAGCAGTACATACATAATACACATACATGCAGAACATACAGTACACACATACAGTGCATATATACACATATATAAAGTACATACTCACTGTAGCAGTACATACATAATACACATACATACAGAACATACAGTACACACATATATATATACATACAGTACAAATATGCACATATATAAAGTACATACACACATGTAGCAGTACATACATAATACACATACATGCAAAACATACAGTGCACACATATATACATACAGTACATATATACACATATATAAAGTACATACTCACATGTAGCAGTACATATATAATACACATACATGCAGAACATACAGTATACACATATATACATACAGTACATATATACACATATATAAAGTACATACTCATATGTAGTAGTACATGCATAATACACATACATGTAGTACATACAGTACACACATATATACATACAGTACAAATATACATAAAGTACAGGCTGATCAGAGCACACCGGGCTGGTACTGCAGATGCAGCCCCTTCCACAAGCAATCCACCTGCCCAGGACAGTGCAAGAAGGCACCTGCTGCCCACTCTCCTCCTTGGCTCGTAAGGCTGACTGAAACCCACTAGGCTGGTGCCACAGATGCATTCCCCTCCACAAGCAACTCACCTGCCCAGAACAGGGCAAGAAGGCACCTGCTGCCCACTCTCCTCCTAGGCTCACAAGACTGATTGGAGCCCACCAGGCTGGTACTGCAGATGAGGTCCCCTTCACAAGCAACCCGCCTGCCCAGGACAGGGTGAGAAGATGCCTGCTACCTGCTTTCCTCCTTAGCTTGCAAGGCTGATCGGAGCGCACTGGGCTGGTACCTCGGATATGGTCCCCTCCACAAACAACCCACGCAACCAGGACAGGGTGAAAAGGTGCCTGCTGACTGCTCTCCTCCTTGGCTGTCAAGGTAACGGCTGGTCCCTGACCCAGGACAAGAAAAAGGGGATTGGGAGCTTTCTTCCCTTTTCTAATTGAATACCTGGCACCCATCGCTGTGGGACCTGAGTGGTTCCAGATGGCCCCAGAGTGCTGACATTGGTTCCCAGCCCAATACTTCAGCCAGTGCTGAAATCATTGGACTAGGGAATTACACTGCAGAGAAACACTGACCTTACTTCTCTTCTTTTAGCAGCTGCGCTGTGAAGTCCTGATGTTTTTGCATCACAGTTCATTCATTGCACAGTTCTGTGAGCTGTACAGTGCAAGCTGCAGTTTGCTTGTTTTTCTTGTCAGCTGCTCAGTCCTCAGGGCTACACAACCCGACTTGAATCTCAGCCTGTCCTGTATCTTTTGCTGAACTGATCAATCCTTCACTGCACTGTTTTCAGCACTTGCCTAACCAGAACCGGTTTCATCATGATTTTTCGGCTCACTCCCTCACCCCCCCCCACCTCCTTCCTTTATTAAAGGGGCACTGTCAGCTTTAACTTTAAATTTAGAGCCCTTGCAATATTAGTGCTTGTGACTCGCAGCTGAAGTCAGCAATGCCTCTGAGTCACTTTGCAGAGCATTTGTGCTATATTAAATACATTTTTGTATGGAAAAAGAGTTTCATTCATCCCAACCATAGTTTGCAACAGGCTCCTTCCCGTGGGTCTCCTGCATATAGTACGACAGTACAGGACGCCGAACTCGTGCATGAACGAGTTTGGTAATTTTGGTGGCATATGAAAAAAACATATTGATGAATAGCCCTTTGTTTGTTTAGGTCCACTAGGTAGCTGTTTTATAAAACTGAGGGCTACTTCCAATATTAATTCTTGTTTGAAAAGTGAAACCGGGACTCAGTGATCTACATGACTTGGCAGTCCCGATTTACCTAAACAAGACCAATCTTGAAGTAGCCCTAGGATTGATAAAAGCCAACTACCATGAACCTAAACAAACAAAAGGCTATTCAGCAGTATGTTCTTTTCATATGTCACGAAATTGCTGAACTCGTTCATGAGCAGATATGAGTCCTGTGCTGTACACTATGCAGGGGACCCGCGGGAAGGAGCCTGTGGCAAATTATGGTTGTGGTGATCGAAACTCTTATTCCTTACAAAAATGTATTTAATACAGTACAAATGCTCTGCAAAGTGACTCAGAGGCATTGCAGACTTCAGCTTTGAGCCACAGGCACTAATATTGCAAGGGCTTTAACAAGTTAGAGCTGACAGTGTTCCTTTAAATACACTACCAAAGCTGTGAGACCCGCCCACCTCCTACTTGGTTACACTTCACTTTCCCTCTTAAAGGGGAAGCACCTAAGAGCTACAGCAAAGCACTTAAAGGGGTAATACCTAGATCCACAATACCAGGATTTCTTTACCTCTCCATTAGAATAAACTCCACTATTAGCCTCTCCCTTCAGACACAATTCTAAGTTCCTGCTTCCCCATTAGCAGGTTATACAGCTCCTCCACTAGAGGGTGTATACTTAAGCAAGCATCCTTCACTTTCTACTTCCCCACTACAGGCTATTCAGCTGGATACCTGAGGGAGCTTTATTTTAAGCATTGTGCCCCTTCCTCTTGGTAGCAAAGCAACTCTGTTCAGCTACACCCCCTTGTTGTAGTCTACTTCTTACCAAAGTCCATCCCCCTCTGCTGCTCCTTGGCTCTAAGGATGTTTCCTCTCCTCTCCTCTCAAATCCTTCTCCCTTCTACTTCCTCCCCATAACCAGCCATTACCCTTATTTCTTACCCTCTTCCTACCCACCACTCCTGCTTTTGCCAGCCCAGGGCCCTATAACTACAAATCCATCCAACCCCCCTGTCTCCAGGTCCCAGCTTATATTCATGCTATTAGTCCTGCCCCTCCTAATGTATTCAGGTCTCATTCAATCATCATTGCACATGCATCCTTACTAACTTTAGTAAATTTCTTTGCTGTTCTCCACCACCTGCTTCTTCACTATACCACTCCTTCTACCTCACCACCGCCTCCAAGCCCATCACCCAAATCCATGAAGCTAACCCTTCCTCATCCTAACTCTGCTATTACTCACCTCGGGGACATCTACCAACCTCAGTCCTTCTACTTCCTTCACCCCTGCCATCTCCCATTGCCACTGCCCATACCCTACCCTAACAGCCCTCATAAAGGGTTTCAAGATATTAGTAAGTAAGTAAAACTTTATTTCTTAAACACCTTTCAACTACCAAGGCACTGTACAGTTAGATGGACAAAGAATATAATCAGATAAACATACATAAAATTTAAAAGCCTTATGGAAAAGCCAGACAAAATAAATAAGTTTTGAACTCTGATTTAAAACTTGAGGCAGTCTAGCATTCCCTTAACTGATAAGGTGAGGAATTCCACAGGGTAGTGACAGCATAGAAACAACATGTGCCCCATATGTTTTAACTTGAACCCTGGGAATCTCTAACAATCCCTAGAATTGGTCGGAATGAGCGTGAGGGGCAGTAGGGAATAAGGAGATCTTGCAGATACTGGTGTCCCAGTTCATGTAGGGCTTTATAGGTCAGTAACCCGACCTTAAAGATGATCTGTCACTGTACCGGCAGCCAGTGCAGTTTGCACAGCATAGGCATGATAAGACGAGTCCTAGATGTGCCAGTCAAAAGCCTGGCTGCGTGTTCTGCACTAGCTGCAAGCTACGGATATCAACCCCTGGAAGGCCTAGGTAGAGGGCATTGCAGTAATCAAGGTGGGTGGTTATGAAGGCATGGACCAGTGTAGGAAGGTCAGCCAGAGGAACTCAGTGTTTCACCCGGACGATATTCCTAAGATGATAAAATGAAGATTTGACAATGGCAGACACCTGTGATTTCAGGGTCAAACCACTGTCAAAAATAATGCCCAGGTTATGCACCCAGTCTGAGGTCATGAGCTGAATACCGTCAAGCCATAGGCCTGAAGGAAGCCCAGTCCCAGGACCCACCTCTGGGCGACCCGGTTCGACAACCAACACCTCAGTCTTATCCGGATTTAACCTCAGCCAGCTAGTGCTCATCCAATTCCTGATCTCAGCTAGACAGTTGTTAAGCACAGAGATCACATCATCCTGTCCAGGAATAAAGGACATATACAGTTGGCTATCATCTGCATAGCAGTGAAAACCCAAACTGTATCACCTAATGATATCTCCTAATGGCAGCAGATACACTGCAAACAACATAGGTGCCAATATGGAGCCTGTGCACCCAGAGGACAGGGGAGGGCAGCAGAGGAATAAATTCCATTGATGACCATCTGTGACTTGCCCGTGAGGAAAGATCGAAACCAGCTTAAGACTGTCACAGACAGTCCACAAAGAAAACGCAGACACTCCAAAAGCACACCATGGTCTACAGTATCAAATGCCACCGAAAGATCAAGAAGGACTAAATTAGTACGAGCCTTTCAATCTCTTGTAATTAGGAGATCATTTAAAACCCAGACAAGGGCAGCCTCAGTGCTATGTCTTTTCCTAAACCCAGATTGGAGAGCATCATAGACACTGTGGGTTGTAGGATGGTCATCCAACTGCAACGCAACCACCTTCTCAATAACCTTACCCACAAAGGGTAGATTAGAGACAGGTCTATAGTTAGCTAGACAGTCTGAGTCAAGGAGGTTTTCTAAGAGTCAAAAGACTCCAGACAATTTCAGCAAGATTGGGCAGATAGCATCTACATAGCCTACCAGTAGTGGTGTAGGGCCGGATCCAAACTACAGCAGGTTGGTCACAAAGTTTGGACAATCCTCACAATGTCCATGACTTCCAGTTGGCTGAAGTCAGACCAGGCAGAATGGCTGCTGGCCACCTCCCTCTGATCTCCACAATCCCTTACAGAGAGAGGTGGGCCGATACCCATACTGATATTATCCTTACACATTTGTAGCCTACTTCAAAAAATACACCTCCTGCAAGCCATGGTTGCTGCCCTGAAACCAAACATTCTAATTATAACAGAAACATGGCTAAAGAGCACAATTCCTGACCACTCAGTCTCCATCTCTGGTTACTCCATCCTAAGGATAGACAGAGCAGGCAGGGGTGGTGAAGTGGCCATGTATGTCTGCACCTCCTTCCAATACTTTCCAGTCTCCTCCTCCTCCTCCAACCCAGCAACCCATGACACCTTAACCATCAATGTATCCCTCCCTTTCTCACTCCCTATCTTTGGAGCTGGTATCTATTGCCATCCAAATGTCCAGTCTGCTGTCTCCTTTACTTCTTCCATTACTTCCTCTCAATCTGGCTGAGCTTTACATCCTCGGCAACCTCAATTTAAATTGGTTGTCCCCAGCAACATCTACCACAAGAAATGCTGTCAGTGCCCTCAACCTCACACAACTAATTATAGAACGCAAGCCACCCTAATCACAAGATCCAAAACCACTCACTTGATTGGGCCTTAACGTCCCACCCCATAGAATCATCACCTCCAGCATCCTTCTGGATGCTCTCAGCCACTCACAACCCAGTTTTCCTAGTCAGCCCTAAATCTCCACATAAAACCCTACAAATATGGACTTGTAAATCCTAGAATTGGAACCTCTCCTGCATAGCCTTGCCTCTCAGACTGGTCCTCTTTAGCAAGCACCTGTGGGTTGATAAAGCCCTAATCTATTTTAAAGACATCTTCCTAGCAAATTGGAATGCCTTGCACCCTAAAACAAACAAGGGTTAGAGGTCATCACCTCCCTGGATTACCCCTAGAATTACTAGCCTGCCTCAGAGAACAGATCGGGTCTGGAAATGGCACAAAGTCTTCCAAGCCCAAATGACCTTCTTATTTACCAAACTCTGTAATGCCTGCACCCGGGCTACCACGCTAGCCAAAACAGAGTACTTCAACTCTACCTTGGCGACTAACATCAACTCCCCCTCCAGATTCTGGAGAGCTGTCCATGCCCTCTTTATCTCCCATCCTGTCCACCCATCCCTATACTTAAAATAAACGCCAGCCTCGTTGCCGATCCAGTTACAGTAGCTACTGAATTCAACTCCTATTACACCACTTGTGCTGATGAACTACTCCAATCCCTCCCAAACTATGCCTCTCCCTCTCCCCCTTCCTTTTGCCTATAAACAACCCCCAATTCCCCCTTTTCCTTCACTACTGTCTCCCCAAATGACACCCTTAATGCCCTGCTGATCAACCTTTCCAAAGGCTCCTCTCCGGATGGCCTTGACCCTAAACTACTATTCCTCTCTGCCCCAGCCATCACCTACCCACTTTCTATTACCCATAACCTCTCTTTCTCAACCGACTCGAACCTTCCCCATGGAAACACACAGTGGTCCTTCCTCTCCCCAAAGGTGGAGACCCCACCTCCCCTGACAACTACTGCCCCATCTGTCTTCTCCCTACCCTAGCCAAACTTCAGGAACACCTAGTCCTCTCCCAGCTCACCGCTTACCTCAATGACTCCTCCTTCTTCACCCCTTATCAATCAGGCTTCAGGAAAAATCACTCCACCACCACCTCCCTTCTTCTGCTCACTGATTCTATCCTCACAGGAATGGACAATGGTCAAATCACCTCAGCCATCTTTGTTGATCTGGGCAAAGCCTTTGACACAGTCTCCCACTCCCTTCTCCTTGACACTCTATCAACAGCTAGGCTATCTCCTTTAGCCACAGACTGGTTCAAGGCATACCTCACTGGCAGAACCCAATCAGCCAAGATCTCTGACACGATGTCCCCACCCCTCCCAATAAGAACTGGCATACCCAGGGATCAGTGTTAGGCCCCATAATATTCTCTATTTTTCTAAATCATCCCTTTCACCTGCTCCCCTTCTCCTCCATTCACATGTATGCTGAATGCATCTGGATCCTGCTCCACCAAGGTTGCATCCACCTTGCAGCATGACTTTGACAAAGTTCAGCATTGGTTTGCAAACCACCAACTATCTCTCAACACCAAAAAAACAGTCTCCATGACCTTCAGCACCAGACAGAGACTTACCAGGTTTCCATCTCTACCCTCCTTCCACAGCCTTGATGGGACTTTACTTGAGGACACATCCTCCTTCAGGTAATTAGGTGTTTGGCTGGACCAACACCTGAACTCCTTTGGTCATATCAACGCCATTCAACAAAAAGTGTATCCCAAGCTCGGTGCCTTATTCAGGAACTGTGGCTGCATCCCACCAATGGCTAGGTATGAGATTGCCCAGAAGATGATCCTACCCTGTGATGCAGTCTATGGTTCCGCCCTTAAATCCTCCCTGGCCAGACTAGAGGCCCTCTTCAACTCCTTTTGCTGTTTTGCCCTTGACGTCCCCCTCCGCACTCATCATTGTGATCTCTACCATGCTCTATCCTTCCCTTCCCTGACAAACCGGCATCTCTCTCACTGTGCAAAACTCACCTCCAAGCACTGGCTGGGTGAACTTCCTCCTATCTCTCCCTGTCTTTAAATTGCTTCCCTCCTTCCCACTCCCTAAGATCTACCGACTCACGAACCCTGGTGGTCCCATGCCACTCCATCCCTTATTGGTCAGGGTTATTCTTATCGTCTCCCAAAATTCTGGAATTCACTTCCCCCTCAAATTCGCCACACATCCTCTTGCTACTCCATTAACTCTGCCCTCAGGAACTTCCTTGCCCCTTCCTGGGCCTGCCATGACCCTCCCTAATCCCCCACCATCTCCCCATAGCCCATATTACGATATGCCTACTCCCCACCACTCCTAATTTCCTCTGATCATGCCTATCCTAGTCCCCTTCTCTCCCTCCTCCTAAAGTGTTTCTCCCCCTTCTTTCTCTATCCTTAATCTATCTCCCTTCTGTGAGCTCAATCACTGCCTTGTGCAGTCAGGTTCCATAGCGCATGGTGGGCAACAACTTTACCCCCTTTCCCCTATGTCTTCTTTTACTGCACCCCCTCAGTCACTGCTAGATCACTGCCTTGTGCAGACAGGGTCACCCAGCATACTAGTGGGGTACTACTCCCCTACTATAGTTGACCTCTGCTACCCCCTCCCACAACATCCCTCCTCCAACACCCCTCTCTCGCATCACTATATATAACCTCATCACCTATAACCCATGTCCTGCCAGTAGGCTGTCCACTGCCCTGCCCAGATAGGGATGACAAGTCACTGTTGAATTCCAGCTCCCTCCTTCCCCCATTGGATAACCCCACCTACAATACTTCTCTCTCATCACCCTGCCACACTCTACCTCTCCTCTCCTCCTCCCCCTTTTCAGTTAACATAGCCTATCACTGGTCTACCCCTACACTCAATTAAGCACTTATAACCTACCCCTACCACTTATATGCACTTTAGTCCACCCTGTCATCTCTGTTTGTCTCGAAAATCGTGTTCTACATGTGTCTCTCCATAAATTTCCTTTCCCTTCTTCCATTCTGCCCTCGGCAATTTTTCATTCCCTCCTTCCATTCTTCCTCTCTTTACTCCAATCACTGTAAATCTTGAATATCTATGTTACACTAATGGCTACCAATTACTATTGTGTCACCTTACCATCTAGTGCTAGATACTGTTGCCAAGTTATTACATGTGTTCCAGTGTTACCAACTGTTGCATAATTGCTACATGTGTCTTCATATCTACTATAGTTAACTGTTACATTGTTAGCCAATGTGATCCACCTGTAATCCCTCCTGCTCTCATTGTATGGAAGTAAGCAAATTGTATTCCAACATTGTAACACGTCTCTGTATTCTATCCCATTGTTTCCTACCCCCCAGATCACACCAGGAGTCGAGCAACTTGTTGCTCATCATGCCTTCCTTGTGAAACATTTCAATAAATAAATAGTACATACACATGTATATAGAATACATACATACATACATAATACACATATATGCAGTACATACAGTACGCACTTACATACATGTTTATACACAACATATGTGGACATACCATACATACATACAGTTGGTTTATGAGCTGATAAGAGCACGCCCCAGTTGTGTAATGAGGCACGAGGTGTTTACGTCAAGTGTCTTTAGCACCTGGGAAGTGCTCTTATTGCCCATAAACCACAGCTCGCAGAGTCTTATTCCGCTTATAAATTAGGTAGAAAATGTTCAACATATTAATCAATCAATCAATCTTTATTTTATACTGGAAAAGTATGTGAGCAAAAATGCCTGTTTTCATGAACGTTCAATTGCACAGGGATAATTTTACAAAACAGGGATACTGAGCACAAAAATAATAAGGGGGTTAATGCATCATAATAATACAAGGTTCAAAAATAGATAGACTAATATGATGTGCATATCATAAGCTGCGGCCTAGTGTGTCTTTCCTGGTTCAGCAATTTCCCCATTCCCTGCTGCAGCTCAGTGCATCTTCCCTGGTTAAACAATTTTCCCGTTCCATACTGCGGCTCAGTGTGTCTTCCCTGGTTAAGCAATCTTCCCATTCCCTGCTGCAGCTCAGTGCGTCTTGCCTTGTTAAACAATTTCCCTGTTTCCTGCAGCCCCTTAGTGTGTCTTTGCCTGGTTAAACAATTTACCCATTCCCTTTCTGGCATGAGGATGCCCACTCCCGGTGTCGGATTGCACCTGTCTACATCCTTAGCCGACATCAGGGTGCCAAATCCCACATCAGCACCTCTCTCCCGCCCACCACTGTTGTAATTTGTGGTGCACTGGGAGCCCATCCCAGTGTGCCTAAATTCATAGGTATTCTTTTTACCTGTAAATTTAGAAAACCTTCCCTCATGGTCTTTTACTATTTTTTTTCACCTGTAAAATGAAAACTGTCCCTCGTTGATTCCCCAGCCCCTTCCCCCATCCCGACCCTCCTCTGTGCACCTACCTCCCATTACCCCCCTTTACCTCATACTTACCTCCCCCGAGGTCGGCAGACAGGATTTTCAAGGCCACTGATTACGGGGTGAATAAAACAATGAAATTCCATTTTCAAGACATCAGATTCGGAATTGCACCGTGATTGTTACTCTAATTTCCGGATTTTACCGGATTCTGCTATCATTCTTTAGTATGTGCATAAAGAATCAGAATTAAAGAAAGCTTAATATGCAGAGCCTTAAATAAAGCAAACTGAAACTAGTACAGGAAGGAATTATAAGAAAAATACAAGTTTTGTAGATTTACTGATCTGATATAAAATGCCAGATTCCATGAAATCTTTGTTTTTATCGGTTTTCAGGCAGCCCTAATTCCAGAATTTTACCAGGTTTTCCGGTAAAAACCGAAAAACAGTGGCCTTGATGATTTTCCATGGAGCGGAACATGTCTGCACTCTTCAAAGCTGACCGGCAAACTGAAAGAACTCAAGGTAAGCCGTATAATGGGAATCAATGGGGGTTTCAACTTACCTTGATATCTCAGCTAGGTTTAGGAATTTGGGGCCCAAATTTTCAACATGGGATCTTGGGACCTTGTCTTATGAACATGTTAGTGTCATTTTGTTCCTCAATCCCAAAGGTGATTTCATGGTTGCTGTGCAGAATCATCTTTTGGGACCAAATAATGAAATGACAGTACCACTGTTCATGAGGCAGGATTCTAGGAAGTGCATGTTGCAAATCTGGTGAAAAAATTCAAAAAAATGATTGCATTACGAGCATGCGTTGTGCAGTTTCTACGCATGCTCGTAGCTTTGCCAATTTTTAATATTTTCACTCCAGATTTTCATCAGTACCATTTTTCACACCTCCTTAGGAACAGTGCAGCTGTCATTTTTCACATCCTGCTTGAAATCTGTTTTCACGCCAGTTGCTCAGAATGGTGTGGTCACTGTGGGAAATCAACTTTTGGGATGGAGGAACAAAATCATAGTGCCACTTTTCATGAGAGGGGGTCCCAAAAAGCCCATGTTGAAAATTTGGTAAAAATATTCCACAAAATGACCATGTTACAGTCGTGCGTTGCACAATTTCTATGCACGCTTATAACTTTGCCAATTTCTCATATTTTCACTCCAGATATTCCACACTGCTGTTTTTCAACACCTCCTCATGAGCAGTACAACTGTCATTTTTCACATCCGGCCCAAAATGTATTTTAGTACCTGTGGTGCCGAATGGCTCAGTCACTACATGAAATCATCTTTTGGGATTGAGTAAAAAAATTATAGTGCCACTGTTCATGAGGTGGTGTCCCAAATAGCCCATGTTGCAAATGTGGAGTGAAAATACCAACCAACATCTGGGGTGATAGGGTTTCCAACTGTAATGCCCTATTCCCCACCATGTAGAGACTGGCAGGTGTTGGGTGTGTGCTTTGGGGTCGTTGGCTGTAATGCTCACAACATTCCACCCCCACCCTGCAGCCAGTGACAGGCATTGGGGTGTGCCTTGGAGTCTTTGGCCCAAATGTTTACCCCTTTCTCCTATACTACACCCATCTCAGCTTATTTCATTATGGAATGGGGTGAACGTTAGAGCCAAAACCTCAAGGACACCATGACACCTGTCAGTGTCTGCAGGGTGGGGGTGGAATGGCAGAGTGTTATAGCCAACGACCAAAGGGACTCACAATGCTAGTCAGTCTCTGCAGGGTGGGGTGGGGAGATGGGGTTGGAAACCCTAATGCCTCATTAAGAAGTAAATCAGGGAGGACGTTTGATGTCACCTACCTTGATTTCAGCAAAGCCTTCCACAATGTCCAACATAGAAGATGATTAACAAGATGAGTAGTCTGGCAATGGGACACAAGCTGATAAACTGGGTTAGAAACAGTCTGATGGGCAGGAGGTGGTGGTAATGGGATCCAATCTGGGGAGAGGGGGTGACCAGCGGGGTACCTCAGGAATAAGTCCTGGGACCAGTCCTGTTCAATGTCTTCATTATAGACATTGCAGAAGGGCTAGAAGCAAAGGTCTGTCTGTCTGTTTGCAGATGACACCAACATCTGTAACACAGTGAATACTCCAGAAGGGGTGGAAAAAATGAGCAGGGACATGGAGAAGCTTAAAAATGGTCTGAGGGGTGGCAACTGAGGTTCAGTGCAAAGAAGCCCAAATAATGCGCCTGAGAAGTGGGAAACCTGTGGAGAGTTACAGGATGGGGTGGAGGTGCTGATGATCACTAAGGAAGAAAGGGACCTCTGACCTGGGAGTTATCAGTTCTGGTGACCAAAAGGTGTAAAAGCACAGCACACATTTTGCAAGGACAGCCAGTGGCATGCTGGGATGCATAGGCAGAGGTATCACTAGCAGAAGGCACAGGGTGGTGATGCCATTGTATTATGCACTAGTGAGGTCACACCTACAGTACTGTGTGCAAATCTGGAGTCTGCAAATGCTCAAGGACATTGACAGGATGGAGACAGCACATGGAAAGGCAACTAAGATGGTACATGGCTTGCAACACAGAATATATCAAGAGAGATTAAAAGCACCACAACATGTACTTATTGGAGTAAAGGAGGGAGTGGGAACATGATAGATGATTCAATTACCTTAAACAAGGTGCAGAGGTGGACATCTTTCAACACATCAAATGTTCATCAATTACAAATGTTTGTTTTATCTAAAAGAAACCATCCATCATTGTCTGCTGTGTTACCCCCCTCCTCTAAACAGTATACAGATACTGAGAGCACCCAATCCCCCGTGTCCTTATCTGTCTGTCCATTGTTGTGCACTTTATAACCACCCCATCAGTATGTAGACATGGGGGTGCCCAATCCCCCAGTATCATCTGTCCATTCATTGTTGTCCGCTGTGTAACTTCCTCCCCCCAAACAGTATACAGACACTGGGGGTGCCCAATCAACCAGTGTCCTCATCTGTTCAGCAAACTCCCTGAAAAACCAAAAAATGTCCCTTGTCATTTTTTTTCTCCTGTAAAAAAGAAAACTGTACATCATTGTCCATTCTGCTGTTACACAATCCCCTACCCTCCCGCTCAGGACCCACCACCCCACACCCCGTACCCCATACTTACCCACCAGAGGTCCGTTGCCATAATCTATCTTGCACTGCAGGCATATCTTCACTCTTCAAAGCCCAACTGCGAACTGAGGTAAGTTCTTCAATGTATTTCAGTGGGGTTTTCAGCGTCAGTGTATTTCAATAGGGTTTTCAACTTAGAATCCTAACTTGACCATTTTTAAATATTTTTGCCCCAAATTTTCAACATGTGTTTTTTGGGACCTCACCTCACAAACAACTTCACTAAAGCAATTTTCAAACATCCCCTCCCCATGACAACTGTGCACACAACAAACTTTTGGCATTGGCAAATGTTTGTTCTTTGTCTTTTATAATGTATGTTGCCCTGCCAGTTAATGGCTCTTTCATATTTGCTCTGACTGCTGGGCGAGAGACTTCTGGTTTTGTGGTCGGCTTTCAAGATTATATTCAACTTGCTTCGGGTTTCTTGTTAAACAAGCAAAGCAGTATTGTAACAACTGCCTGCCAGTTACTTATTCTTTGCTCAAGGTTGTTCTGACCATTGAGTGAGTGACTTCCGGTTTTGTGATCGACTTTCAAGATTGTAGTCGGTTTGCGGTGTGGGACAGGGTTAAGCAGTATTCGTCAAATACGTTTGTTACATTAGTACACAGTCTTCCTTTGGCAGGAATTCTGAGATATTTAATTTTTTCGTGCCAGGCATGACATGAGAGTAGGAACTTTTAAAAACTTTAGTATCCCATATTTTGGTTCAAGAATAAAAGAAGATTAAAAGAAAAATGAGTACCTTGATATAAAAAGCATATGGTTACTAACAAATAGTGCTGCTTCAAATTTGCTGCAGCTTAATATTCCCAAGTCTTTTTTTCCTGCTTGATTTCAGAAATTTCCATGCCGTTAGGGAAATGGCAAGGGAAAGGGCAAATTGTTTAACCAGGAAAGACACGTTAAGTTGGAGCTTGTTTCCAGGTGCGACTTGGAAGTTAAGTAACTTGCCCAGGGTTACACAGTAGGCAAGTGGGGGCTGTGGGATTCAAACACAGGTCTCCAGGTTTGTAGCCCAGTACGCTCAACCACTACGGTATACTGCCTCCATTAAGGCAGCTTTTGTATTCATGTTCTTTTTTCCCCTAGCCGCATCACCTTGCATATCTCAAGGCTGAAGTTCATTTCCTATTTTGCAACCCATTCCACCAAACTGTATCGACCTTTCTGCATTTCATTGCTCCCTGCTGATGATGTAACTGTTTTTCCCATCTTGGCATCATCAGCAAACCTGGTGACCCAGCAGCTTGTCTCACCTCCATATCATTTATGAATATAATGAACAATGTAGGTCCCAGTATCAAACCCAATGGAACCCCACTGGTCACCAGTTTCTTTGTTAATTGGTTAGATTTGTGCATCTGCAGAAGCAATTTTTGTCATAGGCCAAGCAAGCTGCCCCTGGAATACCAGCACAACAGGAATATTTTTGTACTGCTCTACAATCGTATCTGAATGGCGATGGCATCTGGTAACTAGTCAGAAATCTGGTAATCTGATCCAAAACCGTTCAGGAAGGGCACCGCAAGTAAAGTTGAACAAAAACTGTTGGAAAAGGGGATTTCTACTCCCACTGTAAACACACACAACAACTGCAGGAACTAAGCAGCTCCACCTCCTATTCTATACCCTTCAGGCACCTCTAACCGTGACTGCAAGGAATGCAGTTGCATTGGGTGTTAATCAAGGTAGTTGTTGTTAAACTATTCTGACAATGTTTATAGATGTTGGGAGGGATGGGGACAGGGATGGTGGAAGGGGTGACACATAGAAACATAGACGTTAATGGTAGATAAGGACTGCAAGGTCCATCCAGTCTGCCCATTTTTTCTACCTTGTGAATGTGCCATATTCCTTTACTCTGTCAATGGCCTATCTATTCATACTCATCTGTATTGCTCCCTTATGCCTGTCCCGTGCCTGTTTGAAACCCTGCACTGTATTCATAGCCACCACTTCCTGAGGTAGGCCATTCCATGCACCCACCACCCTTTCTGTGAAAAAGAACATCCTCACATTACCCCTTAATTGGCCTTCCTCTAATCCTATGCTGTGTCCTCTTGTCCTGCTGTTTTTATGTTGGCTTGCGTGCATGCACGAGCAACATCCTGCAGTACTAGCACTGTAGTACCACTTTCAAAGGTATATCAGTGTCCACCTCTCGCAATCCCTAGAAAGTGGATTTTGGGGGTGCCCACTCCCCCTGTCAGCATGCCCCTTTCCCAGTTCAATTTGTTTGCCGACGGAGGTGCCTAATCCCTGTCAGCATAATGTCCCCCAGTTTCATCTGTCTGCTGGGGGGTGCCCAATTGCCCTCGCATCATGCCCCCCAACACAGACATGCTTTCTTTACTGATGAGGTGCCCAATCCCATCGGCTCCAGTCCTCCCAAAAAAGCCAGGTGGCACACTGGGAGCCCACCCCAGTGTGTCCAAATGAAGTTCTGTAACCTATAAAAAAAAACTCCCCAAAGTTTTTCCTTTTCCTATCAACAAGAAAATGGTCCTTGTTTTCTGCAGTGCTCCCCTTCCCGAACCGCACCCACCCTTTGCGCACCTCCTCCCCCTCCCCACCCCTCCCCATCCTTACCTCCAGGTTGGCGTTGTAATCTCGATTGGAGGCGGGAACACAGCTGCAGTCTTCAAAGCCGACCGTAAACTGAAGAAATGCTGGTAAGCTGTATAATGTCATCAGTGGGGAGGTTTCAACTAGGTGGATATCTCAGCCATTGTTTTATTTTTGGCTAAACATTTTCAGCATGGGGTTCTTGGGACTTCCCTCATGAAATCAGTCACTGTCATTTTGTTATTTGGTCTCGAAAGGTGATTTCGTGGTCACTACATGGAATCACCTTTGGGACTGATTACTGAAATGACAGTGCCACTGTTATGAGATGGGCTCCCAAAAGCCTATGTTGCAAATGTGAAAAAAAAAAATAACCGTGTTATGAGCATGTGTTGTGCAGTTTCCACGCATGCTCATAACTTGAGAATTTTAAATATTTTCACTCCAGATTTTCAACTTTAATATTTTTTCACACCTCCTTATGAAGGGTACAGCTGTCATTTTTCACATCCTGCCTGAAATGTGTTTTTGCACATGTGGAACACAATGGCGTGATCACTCTGGGAAATTAATGTTTGTGACAGATTGAGAAAATTACAGTAACACTGTTTATGAGCAGAGATCTCAAAATGCCTATGTTGAAAATCTGGTTAAAAATTTCCAAAACATGACTGTGTCACGAGTGTGTGATGCACAGTTTCCACCAGCGTGTAACTTCAACAATTTTCAATATTTTTACTCCACATTTTCAACATTGCCATTTTACACATCATTATGAACAGTACAGCTGTCATTTTTCACATCCTGCCCAAAATGTATTTTCGCACATCTGGCACACAATGGCATGGTTGCTGTGGGAAATCAATGTTGGGACAGATTAAGAAAATTACAGTTACACTGTTCATGAGCAGAAGGTCTCAAAATGCCCATGTTGAAAATCTGGCAAAAAATTCAAAAAATGACCACATTACAGGTGTGCATTGTGCAGTATCTCTGCCTATTCAAGTTTGCCCATTTTCATATTTTCTTTCCAGATTTTCAACATTGGCATTTTATGTTGATTGTGCACATGCACAAGAAACATATTGTGACAACTTACTCAAAAAGCAGGTTGTGGAGGTGTGGCATTGTTGTGGCCAGTGCCCCTACAGCCTTTAAAGAGCGCCTGCTTCCCTTAATGCCATGGCACGCTGCTTGCTGACACTAGTTCAGCCAGCATGCCACCAACCTGTAAGGTTTAGCCATTGCAATCAGGTCCACCTCGTCACTGCAGCATCAGCCATTTGCTGCAATGGCAGGCGACCATCATTGCAGGGCAGAACCTTGAAACACTAATATTGTTTGTGAACAAGGCAGTGACTTGCCGCCGTGTTCACAATCAATAATAACCCCACCGAGGGTGCCCAATCTCCCTCGACAGCGTAGCACCCCCCCCACGTGTTTGTTGCCAACAGGGCCCCAATCCCTGTTGGCTTCAGTGCCCCAAGGTTTATGTTGCCAACGGGTGAGCCCACTCCACATCGGCATTATGTAACCCCCCCCGGCTTTTGTTGTCTGCTGATGGGGTGGCCAATCCCTGTCAGCATAATGTCACCCCTTCCCCTTTTGTTGTGTGCTGACGGGGGTGCCCAGTCCCCGTCTACATAATGTAACACCCCCCATTTGTTGAGTGCTGATGGGGGTGCCCAATCCCCCATCGGCTACACCTGCCCCCATCTAAAAAAAAAAGACTCCGTTGGCATTCTGGGAACCCAGCCCGGTGTGCCACATGCCCCTGTAAAATCAAAAATTGTCCTGTGATGCTGTGATGTCTTTTTTTTTTTTAACCTGTAAAAACGAAAACGGTCCCTTGGCGGTCTCCCTGCTCCCCTCCCACAACCCACGCCTACCCACTGCGCACCATGTCTCCCCACACCCCTCATCAGCCCAAACTTACCTCCGGAGTCTGGCGCGATGATCTTCGGTGGACCGGGAAGATGTCTGCACTCTTCAAAGCTGACCACGAACTGAGGAAATGCTGGTAAGCTGTATAGTGGAATAAATAGGGTTTTCAACTTTGATGCATATCTCAGGCATTTTTGGAATTTTTGCACCACATTTTCAACATGGGGTTTTTGAGACCCTCCTATGAATTCTGGCACTGTCATGGCATTTCTGCCCTGAAGGTGATTTTTCAGTCGCTGCGTGGAATCCCTTTGGGACCGATTAATGAAACAACAGTGCCAGTGTTCATAAGGTGGGCTCTCAAAAAGCCTATACTGCAAATTTGGTGGGAAAAATAAAAAAAAATTGTTGTTTTACAAGTGTGTGTTGTGCAGTTGCTACATACGCACGTAACTTTGCGAATTTGCAATATTTTCAAGCCAGATTTTCAACACTGACATTTTTTCAGACCTCCTTGTGAACAGTATAGCTGTCATTTTCCACATCCTAACCAAAATGTGTTTTTACACTTCCGGTGCAGAATCGTGTAGACACTGTGTGAAATCAGTGTTCAGGACAGATTAAGAAACTGACAGTGGCACTGTTCATGAGCAGAGGTTCTTAAATGCCTATGTTGAAAATTTGGTGATGATACTCCATAAAATGACTTTGTTACAAGCATGTGTTGTGCAGTTTGCACGCACGCTCGTAAGTTCACGAATTAATATTTTCACTCCAGATTTTCAACATTGCCATTCTTCTGCACCTCCTTGTGAGCAGTACAGCTGTCATTTTTCACATCCTGGCTGAAATGTGTTTTTACAGTTCTGGCGCAGAATAGTGTGGTCGCTGTGGGAAATCCATGTTTGGGACACATTATGAAAATGACAGTGACACGGTTCATTAGCAGAGGTCCTAAAATGCCTACTTTGAAAATTTGGTGATGAAAGTCCATAAAATGAGTGTGTTACAAATGTGCATTGTACAGTTTCCATGCACGCTCGTACCTTCGCAATTTTGCAACATTTTCACTCCAGGTTTTCAGCATTGCCATTTTGCCACACCTCCTTATGAACAGTGCAGCTGTAATTTTTCACATCCTGGCTGAAAAGTGTTTTTGCTCTTCCAGCACACAATAGCGCGGTGGCTGTGAGAGATCAGTGTTCGGGACATATTAAGAAAATCACACTAACACTGTTCATGAGCAGAGGTCCTAAAATGCCTATGTTGAAAAGTTTGTGATGGAAATCCGTAAAATGACTGTGTTACGAACGTGTGTTGTGCAGTTTCCACACACCCTTGTAAGTTTGCAAATTAGTAATATTTTCACACCAGATTTTCAACACTGGCATTTGTTCACACCTCCTTATGGACAGCACAGCTGTCATTTTTCACATCCTGGCCGAAATGTGTTTCCACACTTCGGCACAAAATACCACAGTCGCTGTTGGAAATCAATGTTTGGGACAGATTAGGATCGTGACTGGGGCGGGGGGTGACCAAGCTCAACTGAGCTCTGTCATGACTGCTGCAGATTTCTTTGTGGGCAGGAAAAGGCAACAAAGCAGGCAGGAGCCCAGTACAAAGGGCAGCCTGCAACACCAGGAGACACAGAGCAGCGAGTGAGGGAGGGAGTGAGTGAGCTCAACGGACTCTGTTGGGACTGTTGTGGATTTCTTTGTGGGAGGCAAAGGCAGCAGCGTGCAGGGGCTGAGTACAAAGGGCAGCCTGCAGTGGTGGGAGAAACAGAATGAGCGAGTGAGAGAGAGGGGAGTGAGCAAGCTCAGCAGACTCTATCATGACTGCAGTAGATTTCTTGTGGGCAGAAAAGGGTGGCAATGCAGGCAGGAGCACAGTACAGAAGGGCAGCCTGCAGCCCAGCAGAAACGGAACAAGCGAGTGAGACGGGGGAGTGAGTGAGGCCAACAGAACTCTGTCGGGACTGCTGCAGATTTCTTTGTGGGCAGAAAAAGATGCCAACAGAGGCAGGAGCCCAGTACAAAAGGGCTGCCTGCAGCGCTGGGAGAACCAGAACGAGCGAGTAAGAGGGGGAGTGACCGAGGTCAACGGAAGTGTATCGTGACTGCTGCAGATTTCTTTGTGGGCAGAGGAATAGGTAGCAATGCAGGCAGGAGTCCAGTACAAAAGGCCAGCCTGCAGCACTGACAGAAATGGAACAAGCGAGTGGGAGAGGGAGTGGCGAGATCAACAGAGCTGTGTTGGGACTGCTGCAGATGTCTTTGTGGGCAGAAAGAACTACCAATGCAGACAGGAACCCAGTACAAAGGGCAGCCTGCAGCAGCGAGACACAGAATGAGCGACTGAGGGAGGAGAGTGAATGAGGCTCAGCGGAGCTCTGTTGGGACTACTGTGGATTTCTTTGTGGGCAGACAAAGGCAGCAATGCATGCACAGACCCAATACAAAGGAAGCCTGCAGGGAGAAACAGAATGAACGGGTGAGAGAGGGAGTGAGTGAACGAGCTCAATGGAGCTCTATCGTGACTGTTGCAGATTTCTTTGTGGGCAGAGGCAGGCGGCAACGCAGGCAGAGCCCAGCAGAAAGGGCAGCCTGCAGCGCCTGCAGAAACAGAAGAAGCGTAGTGAGACGGGGGAGTGAGGAGGCCAATGGAGCTCTTTCAGGACTGTTGCAAATTTCTTTGTGGGCAGAAAAAATGCCAACAGAGACAGAAACCCAGTACAAAGGAAGCCCACAGCAATGGGTGAAACAGAATGAGCGTGAGATGGGGAGTAAGCGACCTCAATGGAACTCTGTTGGGACAGCTGCAGATTTATTTATGGGCAGAAAAATGTGCCAGTGTAGGCAGGAGCCCAGTACAAAAGGGCAGCCTGCAGCACTGGGAAAAACAGAATGAGCAAGTGAGAGAGGGGGAGTGAGCGAGCTCAATGGAGGTCTATTGTGACTGCTGTGGATTTCTTTGGGGGCAGGAAAAGGTGACAACGCAGGCAGAAGCCCAGTACAAAAGGCCAGCCTGCAGTGCTGGCAGAAATGGAATGAGCGAGTGAGAGAGAGGGAGTGAGCAACCTCAATGGAGCTGTGTCGGGACTGCTGCACTTGTCTTTGTGGGCAGACAAAGCTGGCAAAGCAGGCAGGAACCCAGTACAAAGGGACAGCCTGCAGCAGTGGGAGACACAGAATGAGTGAGTGAGGGAGAGGGAGTGAGTCAGCTCCATGGAGCTCTGTTGGGACTGCTGCAGATTTCTTTGTGGGCAGAAAAAGGCAGCAATGCATGAAGGAGCCCAGTACAAAAGGGCAGCCTGCAGGGGCAGGAGAAACAGAATGAACAAGTGAGAGAGGGGGAGTGAGATACCTCAATGGACCTGTGTCAAGACTGCTGCAGATTTCTTTGTGGGCAGAAAAAGGCACCAACAGAATCAGGAGACCACTACAAAATGGCAGCCTGCAGTGCCAGGAGAAACAAAATGAGCGCCTGAGACAGGCGAAGTGAGCAAACTCAACAGAGCTCTGACGGGACAGCTGTGGATTTCTTTGTGGGCAGAAAAAGGTGCCAACACAGGCAGAAGCCCAGTATAAAAGGGCAGCCTGCAGTGCTGGGAGAAACAGAATGAGCAAGTGAGAGAGGGGGAGTGAGCGAGCTCAAAGGAGCTCTATCGTGACTTCTGTGGATTTCTTTGTGGGCAGAAAAGGCGGCAACGCAGGCAGGAGCCCAGTGCAAAAGGTCAGCCTGCAGCGCTGGCAGAAATGGAATGAGTGAGTGAGTGAGAGAGAGGAGTGAGCTACAGTACCTCAATGGACCTGTGTCAGGACTGCTGCAGATTTCCTTGTGGGCAGAAAAAGCAGCCAACAGATGCAGGAGCCCAGTACAAAAGAGCAGCCTGCAGCGCCAGTAGAAACAGAATGAGCGAGTGAGAGAGGGACAGTGACCCACCTCAACGGAGCTTTATTGGGACAGCTGCAGATTTCTTTGTGGGCAGCAAAATGTGCTAATGCAGGCAGAAGCCCAGTACAAAAGAGCAGCCTGCAGCACCAGAAGAAACAGAATAAGTGAGTGAGACAGGCAGAGAGCGACCTCAATGGAGCTCTGTCGGGACAGCTGCAGATTTCTTTGTGGGCAGAAAAAGGTGCCAATGCAGTCGGAAGCCCAGTACAAAGGGCAGTCTACAGCACGGGAGAAACACAACGAGCGAGTGAGAGAATGTGGCCGAGCTAACAGACCTCTATCATGACTGCTGCGGATTGCTTTGTGGACAGAAAAAGCGGCAACACAGGCAGGAGCCCAGTACAAAAGGTCAGCCTGCAGCACCGCAGAACGGTATGAGCGAGTGAGAGAGGGTGAACTACCTCAACGAACTTGTGTCAGGACTGCTGCAGATTTCTTTGTGGGCAGAAAAATGTGCCAAGCAGAGCAGGAGCCCAGTACAAAAGAGCAGCCTGCAGCACGGGAGAAACAGAATGAGCGAGTGACGCAGGGGCAGTGAGCGAGCTCAGCGGAACAACGCAATCAACATTCGGCATTGACAAATGCTTGTTTTACATGTCCTTATGATCAGTACAGCTGGCATGTTTCCCATCCTACCCAAAATGTTTTTCCGCACCTATGGCCCCCAATGGTGCAGTTAGTGTGCAAAATCACCTTTCAGGATTGAGTAATAAAATGATAGTGCCACTGTTCATGAGGTGGGGGTCCCAAAAACCCAATGTTGAAAATTTTTTTCATTTTATTTTATTGAACTCTAGGATTACAAATACCTTTGAGCAGGAACTGCTCGTTTACAAAGGTTCCACGTCGAAGGAATGGTGGTATACATACATACAAAGGTCAACATAGTAATACATAGTTACACAATAAAAAGTAGTAAGAGACTGAGGCGTAGGAAATTCCAGTAATTCAAAATGTGCCAAATGTTAGGTAGCATGACATACCAGCCAAGGGCAATATTAGAAATAAGTGCTGCAGGTGGGGGGTATGCAGGCAGGAAAGCCATTGTCGGAGGTAGGGGTGAGGATAAGAGCTCAAAGGGAGGAGGGAGGGATAAAGTCAGAAAATGCCTGGGGAGGAAAGGGAGAGGGCAAGGGGTAGGCAGGTAGGAGGGGGCAAGGCGGGGAGAGGTAGCTGTCAAGACTGAAGTGGAGGGCAATTTGAATGAAAATACCAACAAACACCTGGGGCATTAAGGTTTCCAACCATATACCCACCCTATAGACACTGACAGGCATTGGGGATGTAACTTGGGTTTATCGGCCATAATGTTTGCAGAATTATACCCCCACCCTATATTCACTGATGGGTACTGATGTGGGCCTTGGGTTTTGTTGCCCTAACGTTCACCTCATTCTGTTATATTGCACCCATCTCAGCTTATTTCCTTATGGAACTGGGTAAGCATAAGGGCTGAAGACCTCAATGCACAACCTGACACCTGTGGCTCTCTGCAGGGTGGGGTGAGGTGGAATGGAGTAAGCGTTATGGCTGACCCAAAGCCACACTTCCAACACCTTTCAGTCTCAACTGGGAGGGAGGGGGGAGTGTTGGCAATACTTCAATACTTCACTGGCATTCCTATTTTGCATTTCTAACTCCTGCACTACTAATGCTAATGCCAGCAAGCCAACATTCAGCATTGACAAACGCTTTTTCTTATATTAATATAGTGAAGGGAATGATAAGTTGGACACCATCAAGACTAACACCGTCTATATGCAGTTTCCTGTGTGTGTGTGAGCATATGTGTGTGTGTGTGTGTGTGTATGCATGGATATATGTGTGTGTGTGTGTGTGTGTGCGCGCGCGCGCGTGCATGCCTGTGCAAAATAGACCTTTGCAAGTAGGAAAAGTTTAAACCCTAAAAGGCTCTAAAAAGTTCTTGTTTTTGAACCTCCATTTTACCAACCAATAATCTGCATACATGTGCATATTAATTATGTGTAATTAAATGTTGATCACTCATTGGTATTTGGAACTACTCAAACGTTTTATTTAAGGACGGTTCCAGCCTTACCCTCATTATTAACTAATAGACAAGCTATATCAGAAAGTCATAACTTTCCACTCCGACATCAGGAAGTCATAAGTCACTGTTCTGACAGCAGAACTGTGAAATATGACTTCAGTAGTTCAAGAACAAAGAGACTTGAAGAAATCTGACAGCCAGAGCACAGAACCAGGCAGCATTTCAAACTGTGTGTAGCAAATTGGGTTTTCGCATTCTTTTGTTATTGTAATGGGTAACTAAATGTCATATAAGCTGCTGCCGTTATTACTCCTGGGACACCCTTTCAAAGTTAGGTGCTGCACCTAAGTGATGCTATCCAGGTGTGGACAATAACTAGATAAATACATTAACAAACATTACAACAGTTTTATATTTTAAAAATTACAGTTAAAAAAATCCTCCTCCATATTTTTATTTTGTATAGGCCCTTTTGCCTCTGGGATGACATCTTTTAGCAGGTCTCTGCTGGTCTCCTACCACCGATGAGCCTTACCTGATCATGAGAGTCTTCCATGCCTTCCCCCTCCCCACTGTGGACTCTGTCGGGAGTCACTCCCTCCCCTATGGGTCAGGCTCTGGCTTGGGGGACAGGCTGAACAGTGAGGTCCAGGAGTACCAAATGCTATAAGCCTGGCGACTGCCATTTTCCTCCTGACTGAACCTTGACCCCCAGTCCCACCTCCCTCTTTTGACTGAATAGGTGTACCCATGATGGGCTTTGGGAACACAGCTGAAGGCTCAGAAAGCCTGCAGGCCTTCGGCTGTGTGCCTGCAAGCTCATAAGGGTATGTGTGGCACACAGCTGTAGGCCCTGCAAGTAGCAAGCCCTGGCCCAACGCAGGGTTAAGGCAGTGGAGGAACTTAACGCTGTCCCTCTCCCAGGACTGGGACACCCATTACCATGTGCAAAAGGCCCCCAGTCCTGGCTGCTCTGGCAGTAGTGACTTGTGTCTGCTCCTAAACCCTGGCCACCTGCTTGGTAGTGTGATGCACTACTGGCGGGCGTGTCAGCCAATCAGGTGCTACTATAGGAGTACTTCATTCATTCATTCTATGCAGGAACAATCTACTGAGGACTCAGCACTCTGTATATACAAATGTTCTCCTGACACTCTTGCTCAGTGTCCAAAACTAAAACTTTTATTTTAGATATATACATGAAGATACAGCTACACCGGTGTAGCCCAGGGAGGTAACCCATAGACCAACGTTTACACCCACTTCACAGGTGCTTTGTCAAGGTGAAGTGCACCCCCTAGAGTACAGTCTTATGTACATACCCGACTGTGCATAAAATGCTAAAAACAACGTGAAAATGCCAGTCACATGAATTAATCCACCATTTCACACTGTGCTTAGTTAAACAGAACCCTGGCAGTCCAATGGTGAAAAGAATAATAGTCACAAGGATTTTGTTTTTTTAATTCGGGAAACATCTTTTGTCATCCCAATTAAACATGCCAACAGTGTGCTATGTTACAAATTGTCCATAGTTATTGTATTAAATTATTGTGAACTGTTGTCCATTGCCCTTGTGGTTCTGACCCAACCAGTTAAACTTCATGCTGGCAGATTTCACATACTTTACTGTATTCATAATCAAACATACAGACCGCTAGAGTTTGAAATATCACACACTGCCAAAAGCGTATTGTAATGCATATCAAATCTCAGATTGAGAACATTAATCACCATAGCAGAACTGTGGGGTCGGGGGTTGAGAAAGGGGTATCCAGAGATCTAAATTCCAACATTTACTAATAATTAAACCATATTATAAAGTTTAGCCAGTTCAATTTGATCATTAATCCTGGCTATTCAAATGCCTCAACTGATAGATCCAAAATGCTTCTGATTTTGCCAGTCATTTTCTAGGTCGCCTCCTCCCTCCCCAGGTCCAAGCTCAAGTTTTTCAATACCTATGTAATTAGGACTATATGTCTCACCACCCTGATGCATTGATATGTGCTGCAATGCGCACTTGTCACTTCTGCTAATAATCGCCCTCATATGTTCTCCTATAGAGTCCTTCAACCTTCTCTTAGTTTGCCCCAAATAGAATACTCCACACTTACGTGCTGCTAAATAGATAACATTGCAGGCGTCACAAGTAATCAAACTTAATATCTATATTCCCTACCATCCTTTGGGCCCAGAATACTTTTGTATGTGACACGCATTACAGTATTTACAGTGATTGCAGCGCATTAGTATGGGGTATTCTAATTTACAGTGGTATATTAATTCATGTGACTGCCATTTTCACGTTGTTTTTTAACATATGATTAATGGGTTCCATTTTTCACATTGAAAAAGTGTATTAAATACCATAACACCTGAGTAGGTGTTACGGCATTCACGCTCTCTTCCCCTACAGATATTGCTCAAGACACTACAGAAACACAGCTCGAGTTTAAAACTGTCCGTTTGTTTTCAAACAACATTAAGTTTTGCTGTATTCTGACTATAGCAGTTAGTCCCAGCATTCAAACTGCCTGGAGAGTAGAGGTTAATTTCATGCAGAGCTTAGAGCGTTGCTCGAGCTGGTTCAAACCTCTGACTGTTGCACTTTGAAGCGCAACTGTCAGACTCCTACTCCGCCCTAACTGGCAGCCGCTCAGAGATCTCTCCTTTGCTCATGGTTAGAAAGTCGGTTAAAGTCCTCGGTTTTACCGATTATTTTTCTCAAGTTTTGGTTCAGATCCCTGTCTGTAGGTACAGTAAGTACTAGGTAGTGGACTAGGCATAGTAAACTTGTGGAAATTGTAAAATTTATTTTTGAACGGTTCAGCTGAACTGGCCGTTTAGTGATTTATATATTCTGTCTTTGTTTTTTAAACTTAGAGTGTGGCTACGGTCCTATCGGTTTTAAAAACTGCATTTTCTTGTGTTTTCTTCCAATACCCGTGACACAGTTAGAAACCGATAAGGTGTATTGCCTGGTTGTTTGCATAAAAGGGTAAGTTTGTGGTTAGGATGGCTACATCCTGAGAAACCCAAATGAAAACCGGGCCACTGGGTTTCAAATACCGTGTGTGTGTGGGGGAGGTTCATAAGGCTGGATCCCACACCAATTTGTGTTTATTGTCTGGGGTTTGACCACCTCGATTCAGACTGCCAAATCTGTAACAATTTCCCTAAGTCTTCTGTGGAAAAAAGATAGGTAGGCTCAGGGATAAGGAGGCCATGAAGTCCGCTGACCCAGTGGGCCAGCCCGGTTCGGTTCCGACCGAACCTGAGGGAGTGCCCTCTGACCAGGGTGATATCTCTTCAGGAAAAAGGAAAGCCAAACCTGAGGGATCGGTTCCTACAAAAAGAAAAAGAAAAGAAAAATCAGCCGGTTCGGATCCAGAGACCCATTTTCTGACCACCGAAGAGACTGCCAATGTGATAAGGATTGTAGAATTGCTTCATCCGGTTCCGTCTGATCTGGCGCCTTCTGGCAGGTGCTGGGTTCGGTCGGTTCCTCCAGTTCAAGATTATGACCCTGAAGACTTCTATGAACTGGATTTGGAGGGAGATGAATATTATTATTATGATGATGATGATGATGATGATGGTGTGAGAGATCTAGTTGAGTCCATTGTACTGGACATCTCCCCAGACAGGCCTTCTGGTGTTTCCTGTCCTAGGCTTTCTGAGTCCCTTTCAACTACATGTTTTGCAGGAAAGTGACAGAAACCCTCCAGCTCCCTGTGGAAGAAGCTGTAGAGGAACAAGAGGAACCGGATTATGTGGAGATTATGGACATCCCAGAGTCCACGAGACTGTCTATTCCCCTTCACAAGTCTTTTGGGAAACAGACACAAAAGAATTTAAAAACTCCAAATTCTGTACCTCCTGTCAACAGAAGGATGGACAAAAGTACACCTTATCAGGTTCAGGTACAGAGTACTTGTATCAACAATGCAGCCATGTTGGAGTTGTGCAGGCTGCAGCCTGTGAAAACTAATATGCCATTGGCTACCCCCGATAAAGACTCTAGGAAGCTGGATGCCATGGCAAAGAAACAGTACATGGCATCCGCCTTGGGACTCAGGCAGGCTAATTATATGGCCTATTCAGCCAGGTACCAGAAGTCCAGGTGGAACACTGTACTGGCACTGGCTAAGCAGGTCTCCCCCCAGCTAGCCTCAGAGCTAGAGGGGGTGGCTGCTGATGGGATTGAGGCATCTAAGGTACAGTTCCATGCTGCTGGGGACTCCAATGATGTGTAATCTAGAGTCATGGCTACATCTGTGGCTCTTCGGAGAATGGCTTGGCTCAGATGTACCAGTCTCTCACAGGACACCCAGGCTAATGCCATGGATTTCCTGTCATGGGTAATTTTCTTGGGGAGCAGACAGAATTACATGAAAAGATGGATGAGTATAGGACCACCTATAGGAGTGCACAGGCCAAGGAAAGGCAGGCAACTCCTCAAAGGCAGCAGGCTAGGGACAGGGGAAGGCCTTTTCATAGGCCTTTCTACCAAGCACAGGCTTCTTCTCCCTTTCCTCAGAGGGGGTTCTTCAGAGGGAGAGGCAGAAGAGGAATGAACAGGGCTGCATCCATCCCTCAACCTAAGGCTCCTGCCAAGCAGACACCCTGATGTGTCAGCCCGTGCCGACTCCCCCATTCCTGTAGGAGGCAGGCTGGCTTACTTCATCCAGGATTGGATGTCTGTTACCTCAGACAAGTGGGTTCTGGAGGTGGTAAGCCAGGGGCTGGTTCTCAGCTTCAAGAAATTTCCAAAGCTGAGGGCCAGATCTTTTTCACCCTCAAGTATCTCCGAAACCATTACCCTAGAGGCAGAGGTTTCATCTCTACTGGCTCTAAAGGCTGTAGAGAGAGTTCCTACATTGCACAGGGGAAAAGGTCTGTACTCCAGGTACTTCCTTACCCCCAAAAAGACAGGGGAATGGCGACCCATCCTAGACTTAAGATACCCGAACAAACATCTTTTAAAACCAAAATTCAGAATGGTGACTCTGGGAATAATCCTTCCAGAACTCTCTAAGGCCAGGGGATTGGCTAGCCTCCCTGGACTTAAAAGATGCCTACTTTCACATTCCCATCAGGTGCTCCCACAGAAAGTACCTCAGGTTCGAATTGCCTTCAAGCCATTACCAGTTCAAAGCTATGCCCTTCGGCCTGACATCAGCTCCAAGGATATTCAAAAATGCCTAACAGTAGTTGTGGCCTTTTTAAGAAGGAAAACTATTTCCATATTTCTATACCTGGATGACTGGCTCATTGTGGGTCAGTACCCAGACCAAGTCAAGTCAGACCTTCAAGTGACTCAGCAAGTGCTCACTTCCCTAGGATTCCTTCCCAATCTTCCCAAGTCAGTTCACGAGCCTGTACAGCTCCTCACCTTCATAGGTGCAGAGTTGGATACAGTCAAAGCAAGAGCTTTTTTTCCCTTGGAAAGGGCAAGAGCTATTGAAGAGCTAGCCTCTTCATTCCACCTTCTGGTCTCTCAGCCAGCAAGGCACTTCCTTCAACTTCTGGGCCACATGGCAGCTTCTACAGCAGTGGTCCAAGGGGCCATATTTCAGATGAGGGACATTCAGTTTCACCTGAGGGCCTTTTGGTCTCAGAAGAAAGATTCGCTAACCAAACTAGTTCTAGTGACCCAGACTCTGATCCAGGCTCTCCAATGGTGGCAGGATCAGGGCAACCTCAGGCAAGGAGTCCCATTCATCACTTAGTCTTACTCTGTGGTCCTAACCATGGGTGCTTCTCTATTGGGGTGGGGAACCCATCTGGGGGCTCTCACAGCCCAGGGACTGTGGTCCCCTCAGGAATCCCTTCTTCATTTCAATCTCTTGGAACTCAGGGCAGTCTTTCTGGCCCCGCAAGCTTTCTCTCAGTCAATGCAGAACAAGGTGGTTCAGGTCAGGACAGACACCACCACCACCATGTGGTACATCAACAAGCAGGGAGGCACACGGTCCACGGCCTTGTGCACTGAAGGCATGAAATTGTGGTCCCTAGCTTATTCTCTGCAGACCTCTCTGATAGCAGTCCACCTTCCAGGGAAGGACAATGTGCTAGAAGATGCATTGAGCAGGATCTCCCAGGGCCATCACGAATGGTCCCTGGACTCTTTGGTGTTGAAAGTGATTTTTTCAAGGTGGGGCACTCCAGAGATAGATCTCTTTGCAGCCCCAGACAATCACCAATTTCCTCTGTTTTGTTGCAGACCCCCAGTCTTGGGCTCAGTCCCTCTGGATGCTCTGATTTTGAACTGAGAAGGGATATTTCTATACGCCTTCCCTCCCTTTCCTCTACTGTTCAAGGTTCTGGTCAAGGTAAGGTCACAATCTTGCAAAGTGATTCTGATTGCTCCAGATGGGGCCAGGCAGACTTGGTACCCCCTGTTGCTGTCCCTAGCAGTCCATCTTCTCCGGTCTCTTACCAGGAATAACAACCTGTTAACCTCCTCTCAGGGGAGGATTTGGTACCCCAATCTTTGGTCTCACAATCTCAAGGCATGGCTCTTGAAGAGTTAGAGTATGCAGATTTGCATCTGTCCCAAGGGGTTCTGGATATTCTAAAGCCTCTCGAAAACCTGCCACCAGAAAAACTTACAACTCCAAATGGAAAAGATTCGGCAATTGGTGTTCCAAGAAGCATATATCCCCAGACACTGCTGAATTGTCTACAGTTCTGGATTATATGGTTCATCTTAATGGCATAGACCTCAGACCAGCTACTCTCAAAGTACATTTGCCAGCTGTTTCTGCTTTTCTGTCAGCGGGAAAGCCTTCCTCACTGTCATCTCACCCTGTATTCTGTAAATTTTTCAAGGGATTGCTTCATACCAATCCCACCTTTAGGGATCCTACCCCTGCTTGGGATCTTAATGTTTGCATTGCTCAGCTTATGCAACCTCCTTTTGAGCCTTTGTCTTCAGCAGAGCTTAAGTACTTGACTTGGAAAACTGTGTTCCTGGTAGCTATTACCTCTGCCAGGCATATCAGTGAATTGCAAGCTCTGTCAGTGGAGCCTGATTTTATCTCATTCCATCGAGATAAGGTGGTTCTTAGAACTAATAGGAGGCTTTTGCCTAAAGTGGTTTCAGATTTTCATCTGAACCAATCTATGTTTCTCCCTGTGTTCTTCACTGTTCATTCTTCTTCAGGAGAAAAGTTTATACAGTTTGGATGTTAAAGAGCCCTTAGTTACTACACTGAGCATACTAAGGCTCACGGGTTTGACTCCTTCAGTTGTTTCTCACTTATGGGGAAGTGGGTATTGGCAAACCTGCCACTAAAGAGAACTACTGTCAGGGGATTGTCTCTTGTGTTCAATTCTGCTATGAGAAGCTAGGCAAAATACCCCCCCTCAGGCCTGAGGGCTCATTTGACTAGAGGTACAACTGCTTCCCTGTCTGCGGCCAGGGATATTCCTTTGCTAGAGATATGTAAAGCAGCCACCTGGAAAACAGTCCATACATTTACCAAGCATTACTCCCTGGACATCCAGGTTAGGAGTGATCCTCAGTTTGGTACAGCAGTACTACAGAGCCTATTCCCAAGGTAAGTTCGAGTCCCTCCACCATGGACGTACTGCTTGGTAGCCTGCAATAGTCAGAATACAGCAAGACTTCATGTTGTTTGAAGAAAAAATGACTCACCTTAATAATTATGTTTCTTCTAATAGAGTCTTGCTGTATTCTGACCTCCCTCTCTCCCTATCTCCCTTCCCAGAACCTATTTTTGGGAAGTGGGCTGGAAGGTGCAGTGTTGCACCCCAGGGGTGCATTTGGATACTCCCTCCTTTTAGAGAGGGGGAGTGGATTATATTATTAATTTAACAGTCATAAGTTGTTCACTACCTGGTTTTTGATTTTGGATTTCTTGACTTGAGTCTTTTGGGGATCCAAAATATTTGGTTGCCATTTGGCTAGTAAACATTTTAGAATGTCCATATAGTGGTTAGTTAGTATTAGTTCATAAGAATCTGACAGTTGCACTTCAAAGTGCAGCAGACAGAGGTTTGAACTGAGCTTGAGCTCATGTTCTATCTCTGCAAAAATTAACCTTCTACTCTCCGGGGCAGTTTGAATGCTGGGGCTAACTGCAATAGTCAGAATGCAGCAAGACTCCATTAGAAGAAACATAATTACTAAGGTGAGTATTTTTTTCTTCTCTTCACACACTACTAACCTTATGCACAGTTGGGTATGTATATAAGCCTGTACTCTAGAGGGTGACATTCACCTTGATAAAGGACACATGAAGTGGGTGTAAAACGTTGGTCTGTGGCTTACCTCCCTGGGCTACACTGGTGTAGCTGTAACTCGATGTTTATATCTGAAATTAAAATTTTGGTTCTGAACACTGAGCAACACTGTCAAGAGAATGTTTGTGTATAGAGTGCTGAGTCCTCAGTTGATGTCGTTAATTGTATGGACTTGCGAGGTCCAACACTGAAGTCAGCGATCCCCACAGGTGCCTAGGGTCTGTCCACCTCATGATGGTTTTCTCTTTTTGAAGGCAGTGGAGGGGGAAACAATGCTACAGTTTTATCTATGGTGCTGCTGCTTAAAAACACAAGTACAGTATATGGAAACTAAGGAGGAAGGCAGCACACACAAGGCTCAGTTTGCAGTCAGTTTTATTGAGCTAATGTTTTCAAAATATTTGGCACAAAACAAAGTGCAAAATGTGTATAAAAGCACCCAAACAATGTCAGAGCACTGCAGGGTGGCTGAAGAGACTCCCCATGTTTTGTATTACTCTGACACTTCAATTGGGGCAGAGGCTGTTTGCCAGCTGACCTGTTTTTACATGTCCATTTATTTAAAGATACAGTACACAATTTGTAGCCATATACCTGTATGTACATTCAATGATTAGAAAACAGTGCAAATGTGACAAAAATCTGTTCAAAATGTGCTAATAATATTTTATCAAAAAATACAATCTCAAAGGCATCTAACATATGAACATACGAACATATGAAGAAGCCAGCAGAAGAAAGCCATTTGGTCTATCAAGTCTGCTGATATTGCAGGGTCCACAGCTTGAGCTAATGTCCTGCCTCCTCCCACTCCTCCCATTCTCCCTACCCATGATTCTTACCTTCCCCCATGCCTCTCCCAGCCTCTCTTAAAGCTGCCCACTGTCTTCAATGAGATAACCTCTTCCGGCAGGCATTCCAAGTGTCCACCACCCTCTCTGTGAAGAAGTGCTTCCTGACCTCCCTCCTAAACCTCCCACCCTCCAGCTTAAGACTGCCCCCTTGTGATATGGTTGCCACTCAGCTTATAGAGACTCTCCTTATCAACCTTATTTATCTCTTTTAAGTACTTGAATGTCCCAATCATGTCCCCTCTTTCTCTCCTGTCTTCCAGGGAGTACATGTTCAGTGCCCTCAACCTCTCCTCATATGCCTTGCCCTGCTGACTGGCTATCATCTTTGTAGCCCTCCTCTGTACCTTCTCCAGCAGGTTAATGTCCTTTTTGAGGTGTTGACATCAGTACTGAACTCCATACTCCAGATGCAGCCTTACCAGTGACCTGTACAAGGCAGTATTACCTCCTCTCTCCTACTACTGATCCCCCTAGCTATGCATGCCAGCATCTTGTTGCCTTTGCTGCTCTTTCTTGCACTGTGTGGAGTGCTTCAGGTCACTTGTGATCATCACTCCCAGGTCCTTCTCCTCTTCCGATGCAGATCTCAGACTCTGCCCAGGTAATTCTCTGTCCTGGGATTCTTGGCTCCAATACCTATAACTTTGCATTTCTTGGCATTGAAGCCAAGCTGCCAGATCTTGGGCCACCTCCCCAGCTTTTCCAGATCTTCCTGTAGGTTCCGTAATAATAATAATACTAATTTAAAACCAAGCCACAGAGTTGCATCTTAATAAAAATGACTAGGCGGTACAGGAATGAAATGAGTGAGTAAGAAAGATAAAGAGATAAATATATGAGGTGTGGTAAAGAGAGGATATGAAAAAATGCTTATAAAATTGCTTTTTATACATTTAACAGCATCCTTTATAATTGGGGGAGGTTCAGTGCTAGAGTGTGGTAGGGTTGGGATTTGACAGCTTAATTCAGTTATAATTTGTGGAGTGGGGGAAGTGAGTAGTTAATTAAGGGATTTTACTATACCTGGCATCCAGCCATAAGTTATTTATATGGAAACTTTGCTGTCACTGTGGTGGGAGGAAGGAGGTGGGAGACAGAGGGTGGTGGTGAGGAGGTAACATTTTAAAGCCTTTAATGACTTAAAGGAGGGTGCCTTAAATATACAGAAAAATAATAAAAGAACATAGCCATGCGAAGCTGGGAAAATTCACCCTGCACCATGTGGCTTAAGGTCCTAGCTTTGCTCAACTTAGAATTTGCCACATCTCAAGTCTGCCCTGAAGCCCCTCTCCCATTGCCCATATATGATGCCGTCAATGGAATCACCTGGTATGTTAGTCAATAGCCGGATAGAAAACTGCCTCAGTAGCAAACAATCCCTGCTATAGTAGTGAAACAAAGGAGCCTAGGAGCTATGCACAGATATTAATGGCAAAGTGGACAGAGAACCCAGGGTCCCTGGAGAACATCATCAGACCAAATGCAGCTGTTGAGGAGGCAAAAAAGGGCAGGAAGAGCTGCTTCGCAGCAAAAGTGATGGATGCCTGAAATAGACTTCCAGAGCAAGTGGTGTCAGTTGATACAGTAATGACTTTCAAACTCAGACTTGTCACGTACTTTAGAAAAAAAGGGGTGACAAGGTATTCAGTAGAGCTGTTGGAAGGGAGAAATTCAGTTGACTAATGATCTTATTTACTGCCTAAAACTGTATGGCAATATGTATGTATGACATATTATATATGTCTGTCTACGTCTGTGTGTGTGTATATAAGCATGCACATCTGTGTGTGTGTGCTGTATGTATACACAGTATGCATGTTTGTATGTATATGTGTGCGTGTGTGTGTATACCATATGTATGCACAGTATGCAAGTGTGTATGTATGTATGTGTATTACTGTATGTATACACAGTATGCATATTTGTATGTATGTGTGTGTGTACGTACGTATGCGCATTATGCAAGTGTGTATGTATGTGTGCATGTGTGTGCATTACTGTTTGTATACACGTATGTATGTGTGCACTGTATGCACTCCTACATCTTACGTTCACTTTGTTCTACACTACCAGTCTCCCAGTATTGTCCTTCCTCCATATGTTTTGACAAATGAACTACTGATGTACCCAAAGTGTAGATTTTAAGGCTAGAAGTTCTATCTTTGGATGCTAGCGTCAAATATTGTATAAACCTTTCATGGTTTATAAATATCATCAGAACCCTTCAATAGAAAGATAATGCCTGGGTGCTTGTAAACAACAACGTGGTCATTTCAAGGGAAGGTGGGGCAGAATGAGGATACAGTCTGAGGCCTAAGGCTGAGTGGCTTATGCACCAGGTTCACAAGATCAAATTACATCCACATTGTCCTCAGATAACCATGGTCTATTTTTGATACTACATGGTTTGCGGAAATTTTTAGACAATCAGGATTACCAAAAGTAGGTGTAAGTCAATTATTCATAGTAGGATTCTATTCAGAAAGGTGAGAGGAAGAATAAGTATGCTCGACTGCACTGTAGGTGGTGCATGTCTCTGTACTTGACTGAGTTACGTTGCTGTTCATTCTTATGTTTTGCAGCTAATGAACTCTGGAGACTTTTTATATAAGTTAACAGGACCTCCGCAGGGTGTCTTTTATGGTATAAGAGACTCGGAGCATGAGGTTTGGCGAGAGGACCACAAAGTGAAGCTGAGCGGTTCTGGCTGCCCAGACCTCAAGAGAGGAGTCGAGACACCCCACAAAGCCATATAAAAGTATTATAAATCATTCAAGTTAGCTAGAGGGTTTTATAATAAGTTTTAAGTTAGTTTTTTAAATATTTTAAATCTGAATCTAGCCGTCCTCCTCTCACCTTTGAAGTGCAATGCTCCACTCCTAACATTCCGCCACAACAGACCACTGTATCCATGATAAGAGGTACAGTGTCTCTGCACTGATTGGCTGAAATCATGTCAGTGATTAGTAATAGGTGGAAAAAGCTTTATAAACCCAGCAGTGCAGGGCCACCCACATTAGGAATGAGTGGTGATCTTCACTGGACCAGCACACTTTGCACAAGGGTTAAATCAGCCTGACTACAGCAGTGCTGTAAATCTGGGATGGGAGAATATTTTGGGGATCTAATCCGAGTTGCTCAGATACCATCTTATTTATTAAAATGTTTTATATATTTGGATTAATCAAGAATGTGGGCCAAGTCACTTGCCCATTTTCATCCACACCTGGGGTCATTGTCAACCCCATTAATCATATGATCTTTTAATTGCTATTTGTCTATTTTTAACTGCAAAATGTCTTTTTTTTTGCTACTGTGGCTGTCTTTCTGTGGAATTACTCTGTACTGTACTTATCTTTGCTGCACTTCCAGGTCGACCCCAAAAAGGGACTGTAATTGTCTCAGTGAACTTACCCGGTTACCAAAACTCAAATAAATAAATAAATGTCAACACAGTTGTGCATATACATGCAGAATATTCAGGTTACATAACAAAACAATCCATGCATGTTCCGAGACATATTGCTTCATAATCTGGCCATTAACCTTACCTGGGGTACATCTGCTCTGGGTCCATATTTTATGATAATTTCCATAGCCAGAATGAATGACAATTAACTAAGGTTCATTATTCATAGTTCTGTATGAAGACAATGAAAACAAGAAGCGTGGTGAAAAAGGCACATCAAAACAGTGCCTGTCAAAATGGCGACAGGCAAAAAGGGCAAAAGGACCAAATGTCGCCACAAAGCCGACACCTAAAGTACGGCACCACACACTCTGTGGTGAGGCATATCGGGGAGCGGGAGGCACAGTGACACCCTCATCGCACCACAGTGGTGTCGGCAGGCATACGCACTGTGTTCAGCAGAGTACAGTAAAAAAAAAAATCGGGGGCAACAAATCAGGCAGGGGCAACAAAACGAGGAAAGCAAGGACATTGTGAGTCACCCTGTGTGTGTCGCGCTGAGCCCTTTTGCCTTTGTTGTTCACTATGGGGCACTGATGCCACCAGCCAAATACACAAACAAGAACAACTTACCAGGCAGGCAGAAAAATAAAGGAAGGAGGATTACAGGAAGAAACTGATTACTTGAATTCAGACATGGCAAAGAGGTGGGGACCATTGTTGGTGTGGCGCGGCAGTGCATATTTTGGTTTATGTTTACATAATGGTGGGGGGGGCAACAGTGCATCAGTTTTGAGTACAAGTTTAACATTCCTGGCTACACCCCTGTTGCACCATGGGACCCCTAACGTAGGTCACCACACAAAATGTCCTGAGATTAGCGCAGGGAATTAATGGGGGTGGGGCGGAGAAAGACTTTTTCAGATACATCAGGGAGAAAAGGAAGTGCAAGGAGACAATAGTGAGGATAAAAAGGGGTGGGCAGTGGACAGAAAAGGGGGAGGAACAGGCAGAAGCCCTGAATGAATACTTTTGCTCAGTGTTCATGGAAGAAAAGGGGGGCACTACCACCATGGTCTGGGATGGTGGGGACGGGGGGAGAAGAGGTGATAGATGGATGAATTGAGGGGTGTAGAGTCCTTGAGGGACTGAGGGCACTGAGGGTAGACAAGGCACCAGGGCCAGATGGTATACACCCCAGGGTGCTGAGGGAGATGGAGGAGGTATTGGCAGAGCTGCTGGCGGATCTGTACAGCACCTCACTGGAGTCAGGATGTGTGCCACTGGACTGGAGGATGGCATTTGTAGTGCCGTTACACAAGAGTGGACCAAGGGACGAACCAGGTAATTATCATCCAGTAAGTCTCACCTCCATAGTGTGCAAACTCATGGAAATTATACTAAAAGAAAGACTGGTGTCGTACCTGGAGGACAATGGTCTCCAGGATGTGAGGCAGCATGGGTTTGTGTCAGGGAAGTCTTGTCAAACCAACCTGATACAATATTATGACTGGGTGACAGGTGAACTGGATAAGGGTCATGTGGTGAATGTTCTTTATTTGGACTTCAGCAAGGCCTTCTATTCAGTGCCTCATGGGCGGCTTGGGGGGATGCTAACTGGTGTAGGAGTAGGGGCAAAAATTATGAAGTGGATTACAAGTTGGCTGAATGGGAGGCTGCAATGGGTGGTAGTGGGAAGGGAGCACTCAACTCCGAAGCCAGTGATGAGTGGGGTGCCACAGGGCTCTGTGCTGGGACCAGTATTATTTGGGCTCTTCATATCAGACATTGCGCACTACATACAGGAAGACCAAGAAAAAGATCACATTTTAAATGAGTATGGTCTCAGTCTTCACAGTGGAAGGGGGAGGGGATGGACCACCATGTGTCAGCATGCACCGGTGGGGGGGAGTGGACATAGGTCCATTTTCAGAGGACAGAATCTAAACTGGATTGGAAGCCCTAATTGAAAACAATGTGAGGGGGCCAGACGGGATCCACCCAAGGGTACTAAAAGAACTGAGAACGGTGCTGGCCGCTCCTCTAGCAAGATTATTCTGTACCTCATTAGAGCTGAGAGTAGTGCCAGAGGACTAAAAGAGGACCAATGTGATCCCTCTACACAATAGTGGTGGCAGGGAGGAAGCTAGCAATTGCAGGCCAGTTGGTCTCACAGCAGTAGTGGGGACATTAATGGAAACCCCGCTAAAGGAGAGACTGACGGAATACCTGGGGGGTGGTGAGCAAGGTAAGTCTGTTCACAGATGACACAAAAAGTGGAGCAGTGGTGAATGGAGGGGAGGGATGGAAGCAGCTGCATGGGGACCTAAGCAAGCTAGAGGTGGTCTGATAGGTATTAGCTGGGGTTCAATGCAAAGAAGTGTAAGGTTATGCTCTTCAGGGTGAAGAACCCAAGGAGAGAGAATACTGGCTGGGGGTTAAGCTGGGGATCACTGAGGAGGAGAAGGACCTGGGGTAATGATAACAGGGACCATGAATAACACTACCCAGTGCAGGAGAGCAGCTGCAAAAGCAAACAAAATGCTGGGGTGCATAGCGAGGGGTTTTGTCCAGGTGAAGAGAGATGATCTTGCCCCTCTACAGGTCGCTGGTAAGGCTGCACTTGGAGTATTGTGTGCAGTTTTGGAGGCCATACCTAAAGCATGATATCAGGCTACTGGAAGTGGTGCAGAGGAGGGCAATGAAGATGATATGTGGAATGGAGGGGAGAGACTATGAAAGCAGGCAGAGAGACCTGAATATGTACACCCTGGAGGATAGAAGGGACGGGGGGGACATGGTAGACATTCAAGTATCTGAGGTGAATCAATAAGAATGGGGCAGACGGGGTCTTTAAGCTAAGGAGAGGGAGGGACATCAAGGGGCATGAGCTAAGAATAGAGGGGGAAGATTTAGGAGGGAAATTAGGAGACACTATTTCATGGAGAGGGTGGTAGCAAAATGGAACACATTACCAGAATGGGTGGTATCATGTAAATCTGTGAACAGTTTTAAAAGGGCATGGGACAGAGAATGGGGGAGAGTGAGGGTGGAGGAGGTGAGGGGCAGCAGTGGGATGACAAAGGGAAGGGGGTGGGGCAGATGCAAACTAGGGGTGCTAGCTGCACACTCGAGCAGACTTAGATAGACCGGGTGGTCTGTTTCTGCTGGCACATTTGTATGTTCGTAATGTTGTGGAGGGGCTCTGCCCCCTGCACCCCCTGGACATTACTATAATGAACTCTGCAGCAAAGCACATCAGGGAGTAGGAGGCAGAGTGGTGCCCTCACTACACCATGCCCACAAGTCCTGTGCACCCAGTTGAGGTGCTCCCACATTAGGGCACCCTTGTTCCCACACCCTTATTCTCATGCCCTTTTGATGGGATACCTTATTAATTTATAGCATGCTCGGATCCAACAGATAATGGCAACTTGAGGCACAGAGCACTGGTCTGGAGAGGATAATGAGGTTTCTGGATCATCATCCTGCTAAACTTTCTGGATTATCTAGGATACTTCAGCCAAAATGATAAGTTGTCTGGATAACCTTTACTGGATAGGATGTATACATTTTCCATATAGTGAGTATCCACTACAGAGACCACAGAGACACAAGGATGCAACAAGGACATGGAAGGTTGGAGGGTCTATGGATTGGCTTGGAGACAGGGTTTGGGGCCTTTATCCATGTGGGGGTGGTGTACAGGTTGCCAGCACAGGTGGAGGAGTTAGATAGGGTTTTCAGGAGACCACTGGTAGTATGGCAAGCAAATGGGAGGTACTGATTATGGGGAACTTTAATCTGCTGGATGTAGACTGGAGTATTCTGGCCACAGCTATAACAAGAAGAAGGGCAGTTCTTGACTCCCTGCAGGTATTTTCAGTTAGCTGGTTCTGGAACCCACTAGGGACAAGGCAGGGCTGGACCTTGTACTACGAACAGGGACAGCATTACAGAAGTCACAGTGGGTAGCTCCCTAGGTACAAGCAATCATAGCACATTCTGGTTTGGCATACAAATTGGGCAGGAAAGAAACCACACTTGGATGAGGGTCCTGGATTTCAAGCAGGCAGATTTTAAGGGAAAAGGGAGACTGCCTTAGTAAATACCTTGAAGGGGTGATGGCTGGGGAACTGGAGGCACAATGGAAAGGATGAAGGAGGCATAACTAAGGGAACAGCAAGCTGCTTGAAGTACATAGGCAAGGGTAGGAGAAGAAAGAGGCACTACGGTTCTCAAGAGAGGTGGCTAAGGTGGTAAGGGAGAAAAAAACAGCTTTTAGGAAGTACAAGAAGACTCAGATGGAAGGGGACAGGGAGCTATATCTAGATAAACAAAGGAAGGCAGGAAGGAGGGTGAGGGCAGCTAAGGCACAGACAGAGGAGAGGATAGCCAAGGAGATCAACAAAGTGGATGAGATGTTCTTCAGGTATGTGAGTGAGGATTAAGGAGAAGCAGAGGGTGCAGGCTGCATACAGGAAGACAAGAAAAGATCACATTTTAAATGAGTATGGTCTCAGTCTTTACAGTGGAAGGGAGGATGGACCACCATGTATCAGCAGGCACCGGGGGGAAGGGGGGGAGTGGACATAAGTCCATTTTCAGAGGACAGAATCTAAAGTGGATCAGAAGCTCTCATTGAAAACAATGTGAGGGGACCAGACGGGATCCACCCAAGGGTACTAAAAGAACTGAGAATGGTGCTAGCTGCTCCTCTAGCAAGGTTATTCTGCACCTCATTAGAGCTGAGAGTAGTGCCAGAGGACTAGAAGAGGACCGATGTGGTCCCTCTACACAATAGTGGCAGCAGGGAGGAGGCAAGCAATTGTAGGCCAGTTGGTCTCACAGCAGGGGTGGGGACATCAATGGAAACCCCACTAAAGGAGAGACTGACGGAATACCTGGGGGGCAAATGGGTGACAAGATCACCAGCAACATGGTATCATAAAGGGGACGTCATGTCAAACAAATCTCATAGATCTATTTGACTGGGTGACTAAAGAGATAGAGCACAGAAGGCAGTGGATATTGCCTATCTGGCCTTCAGTAAGGCCTTTGACACTGTGTCACACAGGAGGCTAATTAAGAAACTTAGCAACCTGGGGGTTGGGGAGAAGGTGGTAATCTGGGTATCAAACTGGTTGAAGGAAAGGAGGCAGAGGGTGGTGGTAAATAACAGTCACTCAGGAGATGGGAAAGTGACCAGTGGAGTATCACAGGGATTGGTACTAGGTCCTGTCCTCTTCAATATCTTCATAAGTGACATTGCTAAGGAACTGGAGGGTGTCTCTTTGCAGATGACACAAAAATTATGTAACAAGGTGGACACACAGGAAGGGGTGGAGAGAATGGAAAGTGATCTGGGGAAACTTAAGAAGTGGCTTATGGGGTGGCAGCAGGGTTTCATGTCAAATGGGCAAAAGTGGAACAGCGATCACTAAAATGGCTTAAGGATATTGCCGAATGGCAAATTCGGTGGCGTCTCTTTTGCAGGGGCTGTGCCCCCGCACCTGTGAGGGCTATGTCCCCACACCACCACTACTAAAATACTAACTCCAGGGGGGGAGGCCAGACCCCGGGGAGGGGGTACAGAGACACTGACCAGTTTGTCAATCGGCATTATACATAAGCCGTTTTAGCGGTCGCTGTTCTGCTTTCGCTGTTTTAACATGCTACTGTGCAAAGTCATGCACCTGAGGTGGGGAGACCCGGGGGCTGTGTGTAAGATGGGTGGGGGAGGTACTGATAGTCACCAAGCAAGAGAGGGACCTTGGGGTAATCATATCTGATGATCTCTAGGTGACAGGGAAGTGCCAAGGCAGCAAGCAAGGCTAGCCAGATGCTGGGGTGCACAGGAGGGATTTCTAGCAAGAGAAGGGAGGAAGTGATGCCACTATATCGTTTGCCAGTGAGACCCCACCTACAGGACTGTGTCCAGCTCTGGAAACCATACCTCCACAAAGATATTGATACGGTGGAAGTGGTCAGAGGAGGGCTACTAACTGCATGAGAAACCATCTGAGGAGAGGCTGTGGGAGCTCAACACATACTCCCTGTAGGAGAGGAGAGGAGAGTGAATGGGGACATGATTGAGACCTATAAGTACCTCATGGGGTGAACAAGGTGCACGGGGAATCTCTTTCAGAGAAGGAGGAGTACCAGATTATGGGGCATGCAGTGAAGCTGGGGAGGGCAGTTTAAGAGGGATATGAAGAAATACTTCACAGAAAGGGTGGTGGATGACTGGAACAGCTTGCCAGAAGAGGTGGTGGGGCAAAGACAGTGGCGAGCTTCAAGCATGCATAGGATAGGCACGGGGTCATAATAGGTGAAGGAAAGAGAGGCGGGAGGGACATGTGTAATCAAATAGGGTCCAGGATATAGAACTAGGCAAGGAAAATAGGGACGGCTAGATGGGTCCATCAGTCCTTTCTGCTGTCACATTCTGTGTGTTTGTGTAGAAAGAATAACCCTGGTGATCCTGCTGTAGCACCCTCTTTGTCTGTATCACCTGCTCCAGGTATCCAGAAATGTAAACAGATTATCTGAGTGACTGTAGATCTAATCAGAGTCCATTCTAATTAAAACCCCCAAGCGATTCTTGCTGCAAGTAAGTTTTCACGCCTAGCAATATCGAATCATTGGCCTAGTAATGTATTAAATAAGGAAGCCCAGGGGTTAAAGCAGCAAGCTGTGAACGAGCTTGGTCCATCCAGCAGGACTGGGTTTAATTCCCACAACCTTCACTTGCCTACCTTGTGACCCTGAGCAAGTCACTAAACTGACCTACAGTATGTTTCTCGTCACCCTATAAATGAGCCTTGTGTCCAGTGGGCCTTGGCAGGTCACCAAGAATAACACTAAAAAGAAAAAACAAATAACAAGGCCACTGATGTACAGTGATTGAAATCATAAGGTTCCACTTTTTAGATCTGAAAATTCTGGGATCAGTCTGGCAATTGCCCGTGATGTTACTGGCATTCTACTATCAATCTTTTAGTATGTGTATAAATAATCAGAATAAATGATGGTTTAAGGCACAGCAGAGTAACAGAGCATAATGAAAGAAATACTGGACACAATTTAAATAAAATTCAAGTTCTATAGATTCACTGAGCTGGTATAAAGTGCCAAATCCTGTGAAATTCTTTGTTTTTTACTGGTTTGCAGACAATCCAAATTCTGGAATTTTACTGTGTTTTTCAGTAAAAACTGGAAATCAGTGGCCTTGTAAATAACTAAATAAAACAAGCATTTGTCAATGCTGAATGTTTGCTTGCTGGCATTGGCATTGGTAGTGTAGGAGTTAGAGAGATGCATAATAGGAATGGCAGTGAAGTATTGAACTGAAGTCAACCCCACCACCACCCAGTAGAGACTGACAGGCATTGGGGTGTGCCTTTGGGTCGTCAGGCATAACGGCCATGCCATTTCACCACACCCTACCCTGCAGACACCAACAAGTGTCACGGTGTGCCTTGGAGTCTTTGGGCCTTATGCTCACCCCATTCCATAAGAAATACGGTGAGATGGGTGCAGTATAGGAGAATGGGGTGAACTTTGGGGCCAAAGAGTCCAAGGCACACCTTCATGCCTGTCACTGGCTGCAGGGTGTGGATGGGGGTGGAATGGTATGAGTATTACAGGTGACAATCCCAAGTCATGCCCCTCATGCCTGTCAGTCTCTAAGGGTGAGGCGTTATGGTCAGAAACCCTAACATCCCAGGCGTTCGTTGGTATTTTCACTCCAAATTTTAAACATGTTTTTTTTGTGACCCCCACCTCATGAACAGTGGCAATATCAGTTTGTTAGTGGAAAGCTGATTTTGCACAGCAACTACACCATTTGGCACCACTGGTGCGAAAACACATTTCAAACAGGATGTGAAAAATGGCAGCTGTACTGATCATGGGGAGGTGTAAAAAATGGCAACGTTGAAAATCTAGAGTGAAAATATAAAAAAACTGGTGAAGTCACGAGCATGAGTAGAAACTGAGCAACACACACCCGTAATGTAATTAGTTTGGGGATTTTTTTTACAGCAGATTGTCAACACATGCATTTTGGGACCTCTGCTCATGAACAGTGTCAGTGTGATTTTCTTAATCTGTCCTGAACACTGATTTCCCACAGCGACTATGCATTTCTGCTCCGGAAGTGCGAAAACACATTTCTGCCATGGTGTGAAAAATGGCAGTTGTACTGTTCATAAGGAGGTGTTGAAAAATGCCAGTGTTGACAATCTGGACTGAAAATATTACACATTCGTGAACTTACGAGGGTACGTGGAAACTGTGCAATGCATGCTCGTAACACAGTCATTTTATGGACTTTTGCCACCAAATTTTCAACATAGCCATTTTAAGACCACTGCTCATGAAGAGTATCACTGTGATTTTCTTAATGTGTCCCAAACATTGATATGGCACACCAACTGCGCCATTGTGCACTACATGTGCAAAAACACATTTTGGGTGAGATGTGAAAACTGACAGCTGTACTGCTCATAAGGAGATGTGGTAAAATGGCAATGTTGAAAATCTGGAGTGAAAATATTACAAATTTTGTGAAGATTCGGAGCATGCATAGGAACAGCGTAATGCATGCTCATAAAACACTCATTTTTGGGAATTTGTTCACCAGATTTTCAGCTTAGGTTTTTGGGGGGCCTACCTCATGAACTGTGACACTGTTCTTTCATTACTGGGTCCCAAAAGGTGGTTCTGCACAGTGACCACGAAATCACCTTTCAGGACCAAATAACAAAATGACAGTGACTGAGTTCATGAGGTGGGGCCCCAAGAACTCCATGTTGTAATTTTGGTGAAAAAATTCCCCAAAATGGCCAAGATATGCACCAAAGTTGAAAAAAACCCTATTTATGCCATTATACAGCTTACCGGCATTTCTTCAGTTCGTGGTCGGCTTTGAAGAGTGCAGACATGTTCCTGGTCCACTGAAGATAATCGCGACAGCCTCTGTAGGAAGTAGGGGTCGGGGGTGTGGGGAGTGAATGTGCAGAGGGTGGGCACGGTTGGGAGGGGCAAGACAAACAACGAGGGACTGTTTTTGTTTTTAGGTCTTTTTTTCTTTTAGGAAGACAACACAGGACTTTGCCACACTGGGGTGGGCTCCCAGTGTGGCAGCTGAAAGATTTTTTGGGGGCAGTGGAGCCAATGGGGGATTGGGCACCCCCATCAGCCATATAGAGGTTTGCCACGCTGGGGGTGGGCTCCCAGCGTGGCACCTGGAAGTGTGTTGGGGGGACAGCAGATGGATGTTTGCCACACTGGGGTGAGCTCCCAGCATGGCACCTGGAAGTGTGTTTGGGGGGCAGCAGACGGACATTTGCCATGCTGGGGTGGGCTCCCAATGTGGCACCTGGAAGTGTGTTGGGGGGCGCAGAGCCGACGGGGGATTGGGCACCCCCACTGGCCATACGCTGTATGGGGGAGCACATGAGCACACTGGGGTGGGCTCCCAGCGTGCACCTATGTGTTCATGGAGGGGGGGAGAACTGTCTATGACAGACAGTTCAGATGCAGTGCCGACATAGGCAATTTGCATGTTGCCAACGGCAGTTTGCAAATTGTCTGAGGTGTTTTCCTTTCAACTGTACGCCACTGCATCCGAACGGCTGTCATACACAGCTCAGACATTCATTGGCATGGTGCAGCCGTGCCTGCAAAAGGGAGCAGGGCATTGGAAGTGGGGGAGGCACACTTACAAAAACTCATATGGTCTCACACTGGACTAATTTATCAATAAAATTAAATAGCTCCATTTACAAAGACATTATTGATAATCTACCTGATCAGTGTATACAGGCCAAAAATAAATGGAGTACTCTTCTTAACTACAATATTTCAAACACACAATGGAGTAATTGTTGACGTATTGCACATAATACCTTTAAAGATGCCCATAGTTCTTTAATACAAACTAAAATCCTACATCTTTGGTATAGAACCCCCTCTGTGCTTCAACGAATGGGCCTATTAAATAATAATAATTGCTGGCGCTGCAATTTGGCCAACAGGGATCTACTTCGCATCTTGTGCTCTTCTGCTCCCATTAATAAGCTCTGGCTTAAAGTCTGTTTACTTGCCTCCAGAGTAACAGGACAAAAACTACCTTTTGACCCCAAGCTATTCCTTCTAGGCATCCTTATCCCCAATAGCTCTCTCCTCTCACATGCACATTTTAGATGGCCAAACATACTTTCTCTTCTGGTCAAATGTCTGATTCTTATGAAATGGAAATCAACTCTGGTGCCTTCTCTTTCAGATGTTCTTCAAAGCCTCTCTCAGTATGCCTCCCTAGACCGATTATCTCATGTTACTCATAACCGACTCACTGTATATGACAGATGTTGGCAGGATTACTTCAAGTACATGAATCTAGTTCTTCTAGCCCCTAATTCTTAAGGATATTTAGCCCTCCTTCTTATTTTGCTTTCAGATTAGGTTTTCTCAAAACTTTTGTGCACAGATTTCTCCTCTTTTTCCCTTCTTCCCTGTTTTCTCCCTCTCCTTCCCTTCTTCCTTGCTTTTCTCTCTTCTTTCTTTCCTTTGCACTTTTCTCTTATCTTCACCTCTCCATTACTGAACATTGTTCATATTACCACATTTATCGCTTTTGCAATTTACTGAATGCCTTGCCATAGCCTGCCCTAGCGTGTATTTCGTACATAGGTTGCTATTTCTGATCCTAGAATACCCTATTGATTGTAACCCTTCTGCTCTCCACTTACATCCAGTCTAGGTTTGTGTTTTATTATCAATACATGTATATAAAGCTTCTACGATATGTTTACCCTAAATACAGTGTTTTGTTAAGTGATATTTTATACCTTACATGTAGGATAGTCTTCTATTGAATTAGATGTGTGCTTTCTTGTATACTCGAATTTTAATAAAAAGATAAAGTGAAAAAAAAAACTCGTATGGTGGCACTATGTAAAAACTCGCATGGTGGCACTATGTTTCTTGCACATGCATGCAAGCAAACATAAATATCAGCCAACCAAGCATGATAAGGGTGCTACTGAGAAGTTCTGGAGACATTCATAAACCACCAAATCAAAAACCTCGTGATTCATATTCCAGAACTCTGTGATAGCATTATGCCTTGCGTTTTGCAGGGTTAGCGTGCATCTCATTTTCTGCAATATATGGTCCATAGCAGTATATGGGAGTGATGTAGGTACTGGCTGAGTACAGTAAAATCTGTTCATGGAGTAGGTACTGAAACTCGACATCTGCAGTGCTACTGTCTGCGTCCAGTGGACACCGGTGCTCATAACTACAAAAAGCAGACAGAGCATTTAGGGCCTTACAGAAAGTTAAACTTGGTTATTATTTAATCATTCTTTCAGTTCAGTTCCATGTCCTTTCAATAATTACAGTGAATATGGCCCACTGACGTGGGGTACTTGACTCGCCCCATTTAGAAGACGAAGAAGCAGGGAGCCTTGATATGTGGGGAGTGTCAGTGGTACATATTTGGTCTGTTAGCTCATGAAGAGGATTACAACTGTTTTCCCTCAGCTGTGCACTGCGTCACTTTAGTTTTTGAAATGTGAGTGATTAATGAACAAGTTTAACCTTGAGACCCTGAGTGTGCCATCTGCTTTTTGTGTTTACTGAATGATTACCTGCATATTAACCTTCAATGCTTCTGTCACATCTTCTTATAGTTTAGTGTTGAAGTAAGTCCTACTGTCAGTGAAGGAGGTAGTGGTTTTCTTCAATTGAAATCTTAGAATTGTTTTACTTATTTATTTTTGGGTTGGGGCAAAATACCATTTTGTCCTCCCTCATCATATCAATTGTTACTGTTACCACATCCATACTATATTCTCCGGTTGGGGAGGCAGGCAAGTGGCTGTCTGCAGCAGATGCCAATGCCAGTTTGTGGCTAGCCAGCAGGAGGGAGTGCTGAATGCTGGGTACCCTCTTCTCTCCCTTCCCTCCTAATGATCCAAGTGCCTCTTTTCAATGACATGCTCAGCTCCTGATGGTGCCATTGCAGGACCCCCCACTTGTTCTATTGCCGACCCCTCCAGTTCTGTACATGAACATAATATTGTAATTGTGTTTTTTTTATTCCATAAAGTATTTATTGCTCCTTCATTTGGTCCGCAGCTCCTCCTGGCTGGCACTTCACCTCCCTCGGCTATGCGCCCAGTCAGGTTCTCCAAACGACTTCTCCTCTCATGGCAAGGGGGGGAGGATGGCTGTCTCTCCCCCCAGTGCAACAAATCCTAGACATGCACTGAGTGGAACTGCAGGCATGGAGATGGCTGGGTAGGGCTTCATGAAATCCCATGATGTACCATTTTTTTGGTTCCACACCTATTGGGGAGCATTGGACTTATCCATAGAGGCACACCTGCCCGATATTCCCCACAGTCCCTTCCTGTACATTGCTTCCCTAACCTACTCTACCACCAAGCCTCCACCAGAAGATGGCCTAGGCTGGGCTAACATGACTCCCCACCCCAACAGAGGAGAGCAGTCCCTCAGGTGCTCAATCCTCTCCCTCCCTGGCCAACCCCCATTGAACCAGATCCATTCCCAAACCTGGGTCACCAGTATGGGAGAAGATAAGGTGCATTGTGCCTTAGCCCTCTTCACCACTGGGCCAGCTAATAATTGTTTTTTTAAATGGTTTCTATGCTACCTTTTTTGTCTGATTCCAATCCAATTTTTGGATTTAGGGTTTTAGCAAATTCCAATGCCTAATCTAGTTCTGATTTAAATCCTAAAATGATCTTCGAATCAGAATTCGATTTGGAATCCTGAATTTCTATGTAAAAATAAATTTTAGGATTTAGTTTAGGATTTTCATATTTCAGTTCCAAAAATCCAAAATCTGAAAATCAGATCAGAATCTGAAGAAATCCGATTCCGTTAAGCGGATTCCGAGCAACCCTACTACCCCCTGACAAAATCCAGAACATCAGCAGTAATCCCCAAATGCAACGGACTGAGAGTACAGCATCATGCTTTTCAGAAATCTGAATTTGTCTCTCACATCAAATCTCTGACAGTCCATTGCTTTCACTAAACTGGTCCCTGGGATAGGATCTAGACACTTAACCAATCAAACTAATGTAATAATAGGAAGCAGTTGCACCACTTAGCCCATGCAATGTTAAGAGTCTGTCCTTACTAACAGTATGAGTTTCACATTTGTCTGGTAGCTTGGCATTTTGCACAGTCCCAGCTGTTATCAGTGAAGCAAATGATGACTTGAAGAAACAATTGCCACGTAGTTCTGTCACCCCTGCAGCTGCTTGCAGAGGTCAAGGGGACGAGCTGCCCTTTCTCAAGGAAGCTCCAGGGACTCTTAACACAGAATGGCTGGAAAGTGCATGTGTCATGAATTTGCTGTTCCAGTGATGTCTCAGAGTTCCTGTGATAAATGGGGCTATGTACTGTATGAGTAACATCTCTTGTATGGCAGGAAACCATACTTCATGTAGAGAGTCACACTTTATTCTAAGCACAATTAATTATCTTTTAGGACAAACAAATGGTGTGAGTTGCCATATTGGTCCTTGTAAGAACAGATCCAAAAAGCAAATGGTTTGATACTTTTATTGGACCAACATAGCTGTTACAACAAAAGAACAACATGCCTTAGCTCTTGAACCAGTCAGGTCCTTCCAGGTTTAACCAGGTTAAAGCTTTTGAAGAAGGACCTGGTTGGTTCGAAAGCTAGAGCACTTTGTTCTTGTTGCTTTAACATCTATGTTGGTTCAATAAAAGGTATCAAATAATTTGCTTCTGGATCTTATCTTTAAGAAGCACTTAGAGAGTTTCTGGGCACAGTGGTAAACACATAATTTTAAATGCCTCTGTTTCACTCTGTCACTGAATTGTTCTGTTCCTTGATTCCTTCCCTCTAGTGCTGGGTGAAATTGCACAACTTCATTTTGGGCACTTTTCATGAAATTGTGCAATTTTGTGCAGTTTTGCATGATTTTTGAACTATAACAGTGTGTTTAAAATGGGCAGATTTTGTTGAAATTGTACCATTTTTAACAAGCATTTGTCAATGCCGACGTTAAGCTTGCAGGTATTTGGCACTTGGACATGGCTTAAAAATCAGTGACAAAGAAGTACAAGCATTTGTCAGTGCTGAATGTTGCTTGCTTCTATGTGCTGTTTAGGTATTTGGAAGTCATTGGAGTGCAAATATTGAAAATTCGCGAACTTCTGACGTCGCATAGGAACTGCTAGCAACGTGCTCAGTAAAACAGTCATTTTAGGAATTTTTCACCAAATTTTCAACATAGCCATTTTAAGACCTCTGCTCATGAACAGTGTCACTGTGATTTTCTTAATGTGTCCCATACATTGAGTTTGCACACCGACTGCGCCATTGTGGCTACATGGGCGAAACATGTTTTGGGCAGGATGTGAAAAATGACAGCTATACTGCTCATAAGGAGGTGTAGTAAAATGGCAATGTTGAAAATCTGGAGTAAAATATTAAGAAAATTCGCGAACTTCGAGCCTGCGTAGGAACTTCTTTATAGCAGCATGTAAATAAAACTATCATTTTGGAATTTTTCCACCAAATTTTTAAAATAGGCTTTTTGAGAGCCCACCTTATGAACGCTTGCAGTGTCATTTTGTTAATCAGGCCCAAAAGGTGATTTCGCACAGTGACTGCGAAATCACCCTTCGGGCCCGAATAACGCCATGACAGTGACATCATTCATGAGAAGGGGTCCCAAAAACCCCATGTTGAAAATTTGGTGCAAAAATTCCAAGAAATGCCTGAGATATGCAACAAAGTTGAAAAAAAAACATCTAGCCCATTATACAGCTTACCGGCATTTCCTCAGTTCGCGGTCGGCTTTGAAGAGTGCAGACATGTTCCCGGTTCACCGATGATCATCACGCCGAGCTCCAGAGGTAAGTATGGGGTGAGGGGGGTGTGGGGAGGCAGGGTGCGCAGTGGGTGGGTGCGGATTGTGGGAGGTGGGTGGGGAGACAGTGATGGAACGTTTTCTTATTTACAGGTTTTTTTTTTTTTACTTCAGGCGTCGCGGGACATTTGCCACGCTGGGGTGGGCTCTCAGCGTGGCAGCAGGGAAAACTGTTTGGGGACGTGGAGCTGATGATGGGGTTAGGCACCCCGTCAGCCAAAACAATTTGCCCGCATGGGGTGGGCTCTCGCCATGGCACCAAAGCTTTGGGGGATGGGGGAGGATCACGCAGAAAGGCCAAGACAGCAACAGCGGTGGTTTTCTTTGAACTGAACACCACCGCTGTCATACACAGCACCCGCATTCATTGGTGCAGGACCGCTACGCCTGCTCAACGGAGCAGTGGATTGCACAGGAGAGTCACACCTCCAAAGTGCGCTATTCTCCCAAGACGTTCCTTGCGCATGCGCACAAGTGAACGTAAAAATCATAATTTTGGAAAAAGTGCAGTTTGGAAAATTTGGCGGTATTTGCTTAAATTGCACATTTTTAAGTAGTCACATTTTTAAAAAATGTGCAATTTCAGGGATAATGTTGCTATCTGAATAAAAAAGCCTTAGCAAAATTCTGACAATTTTGCGAAAACTGCACAAATGCAAAATTGGCAACTTTGTGCAATTTCACAAGAGCACTAGAAAGTTTGCCCAGTGCTGTTCCTCTCTGTCAGTAAACACAGTTGTACCAGCAGCTGGGTTGGCACACTGCTGCTAATTCTATCTTCCAGTAGTGCTATTGGCTTGCTAGTCTGTCATAAACTAGCTCAGCAGGGTCCCCAAGGGCCTCACACTGGTGCCATGGAGGGGTATTGAGGAAAAAACATGAAATAAAAATAACAGTAGTGTGCTGTAGTGGTTATACTTATAGCACACAACCATGAACAAAAGATCCCTGGTTTCCATCTCAATCACAGCTAGTTGGTTATGTGTATGACCCTGAGCAAGTTATCTGACCTCCTGTGCTTCAGCTCCATGTCTTATTCCCTCCCAAATTTGTGACTGGTAGCAAAGCCCCCACCACCACCACTACTACCACCAACACCATCACTGAAAGCCAAATCGTATATCTCAGTCAGGCTACTTTGAGTCAGAAAATCGTAAAAAAAAAAAATATATATATATATGCATGTGACAGAGTGGAGATGTTTTTAAAGAAAAACAGGGATCAGATTTATCCGTTTTTAAAGAAACAGTGCTCATTTATCAGTTTTTAAAGAAAGAGAGCTCAGATTTTATCAGTGTTTAAAGAAACAGTGCTCAATGTCACTCTTTAAATGACAGTCTTCTTTAAACAGCAACAGAGCAGGGGAATATTAAACTGATGTATCTTTGTGTTTAGTTGAGTGTTCAAACTTCAATGTTCTTCAAAATGCAACTACAGTGGGCTGTTATATTTCTAAATTAAAAAATGGAAAGAAAAAAGGCTGAAAGCTGATTGGCGGAGAGCCAGTTTCACCTATGAAGTTATTCCAGCATAACCACACAGGTGAAACACATGTCCACAAAATAGTCTATTTATGACAATAAACACATAAATGGATCCATTTAATAATCACAATAAAACAGTTCAGGGCGTGTGTTGCTGGGATTTTATCACCTCTTGGTTGGTTGCAGGCACTTGGCATGTGGCCTCATGCCTCACAAACACAAGTACAAATAAAGAAAGTCAGCAGAGCACTTTGTTGGGGATAAATACTGGTAAACCACACTTGAGATAAACCACATGTGAGATGCTAGGGTGCAGTGGGTTGCAGTCAAAAGCATGGTACAGGTCACTGGTAGGCGCGATCTAGAATATTGAGTTCAGTACTGGTACCCAAACCTCAAAAAGGACATTAACCTGATGGAAAACATCCAGAGGAGGGCTAGAAAGATGCCAGCCAGTCAGCAGGGTAAG